>CM064346.1:20942587-23707587 GCA_032595735.1 Pelochelys cantorii | reverse complement strand
CCCGGGGAGCCCTGTGCCCGCAAAGGAAGCCAGAGCAGCCCCTGCAGGGAGCTGGGGGCCCTGCCCCATCCCCCTTTGGGGAGTCCTGGCTGCCGCTGGGCAGAAGGCGGGCGCCCCTCCCCTTGTAAAGCCGGACTTGGGGGTGGTGTTGAAACTCGCCCCAGCTGCCGGGAGAGGATGAGCAAGGGGGCTGCAGGCCCCACTGCAGCAGGGGTGCCCAGGCTGGGCCGGGCGCTCTACCAAGCGGCTGCTCCAAGGGACCCAAGCTTTCTGGAACCTCCCCCCCAGCTCCCGGGACAGAGTTTGGGGGGGACTCCAGTGGGAGCTGCTGGCTGAGTGATCGGGGCTTTGGAATCACCCCTGCAAAGGGGGCCAAGGCAGCGTGCCCGAGTAACACCCCGGGATGGTCCCTGGCGCTACCTGTGGCCTGGGGGAAGGGTCTGGGGCACCGTGTGCAGAGCGGAATTGGGCAGGGATGTTAATGGTTAGCTGGTAAGCCTCGCCCTGAATGGATGAGGCTTACCAGTTACAGATAAGTGATGGGAGCTGGAGCAGCCTCCCACCCACCCCGGACAGCTGCCCTCCGCAGGGGGGAGGAAAGTGCCAGCCCTCCCCTCTCTGCTTGCCCCTGTTTAATTGGTTAACATTCGTTAAACTTAGTTAACATTAACATAACTTAATGTTTAACTGGTTAACTAATTAAATGGGATTTTACCTCCCTAACGAGGGGCTCTCAAGGTACCAGGTAGATGGCAGGGCTGGAGGTCAGGCTTACCCGGTTCTGTACGAGGGCTATCAACGGTTGACCAGTTACTGGTGAGCATCACCCAGTGAGGGTAACCGCTTAACTGGCTGCAGGCAGGGGAGGCTGCTCCAGCAGCCTGCACTCACAATGGGACACAGCAGGCTGGTTAACTGGTTAAACATCTAGTTTAACCAGTTCACATTTTAAACGGGATTTTACATCCCTATTCTGTACCTGCCTCTGCTGGGTGACCTGGGGCCTGGGTGCCCATTTCCCAATCTGTAAAATGGAGATAATGGGAGGGAGGGCAGAAAAGCACTTTGAGATCCTCCGATGCCAGGCATGTGGAGAGCATCCAGTCAGAGGGGCCGGTGGAGCAGCTGTGGCACACTCAGCAGCGGATGGGTTTGGCTGTTGTCAGTCTCTGTCCAAGCCCCCTGTGGAGCAGCAAGTTTGATTTGGAGTCAGGCCGAGCTGCCCTGAGGCAGGAATGCGCTTGCAGGTCGCCATGATGCGAGGGGACGTGGAAAGGCTGCTGATCCAGTTCAAAGATGAGGCTGGTGAGATCCTGGGGTCGCCCTTTGACGTGCCGGTCGATATCACGCCGGAGAAGCTGCAGCTGGTCTGCAATGCACTCCTCCAGAAGGTACTTCCCGCCGGTGACGCCCCCGCGGCCTGCCGCTCTAATGGGGGGGGCTGCAAACGGCTGGCATGCCAGGGGCTCCTCCCAGCCGCCGGGGGGGGGGGGGGGCACAGAGCAATGGGGCTTTTCTCAGCAGTGCTGGGTGTGACGCATGGAACCGTCCGGGCTACAGGGCTGTTCACCCAGCAGAATCCAGCCCGGGTGGTCTGGGCTCCCTGTCGGACCGTAGCAAGAAGGCGAGAGATTAGCAATGGGATCTCTGTATAAAGGCCATTCGTAGCACGGCCTGGGCCTGCCCCACCAGGGACTCCATCCCCTGGGCCCCCGGATGCCCAGGGATAGGCACAGAGAGGGGTCTTGTACGGGGAGGGTCTTTCCGATCTACCCCGGGTAGATTTGTCAACTGTTGCCTTGATGCTGAGTGAGTTCATCTCCCCAGCCTGGTGCTGCCCTGGGGAAGGAGGAACGGGAAGTGCACGGACCCCCAAACTGTTTTCCTGTCAGGGGGGTGGAGGTAAACCGGGGCCATATGAGCCTCAATCTGCCCCCAGCTAGTGCCTCTGCCTCTTGCCTTCCAGGAAGAGCCGCTGCCCTTGGCCTTCTACGTCCACGATGCTGAGATTGTGACGTCGTTGGAGAAGACGCTGGTGGGGCAGGCGGTGGAGACGGAGAGAGTCCTCGACATCGTCTATCAGCCCCAGGCCGTGTTCCGAGTGCGGGCGGTGACGCGCTGCACCAGCTCCCTGGAGGGCCACACCGAGGCCGTCATCTCCGTTGCCTTCAGCCCCACCGGAAAGTAAGGAGCGGGGGTGGCAGGCTGGGGAGTGGCAGGCTGGGGAAGGGGGCTGCCGAAGGCAATATCCCCAGTCATGGGGAGACAGGCTGTGTTGAGGGGAGGGGGGAACGGACCTGCCGCCCAGAACCCAGGCAGCCTGTTCCTCACCATCTCAGGTACCTGGCCAGCGGCTCCGGCGACACCACCGTGCGCTTCTGGGACCTCAGCACAGAGACGCCGCACTTCACGGCCAAAGGTGGGTGCGGCGGGGGAAGGAGGCCCGGTGGGGTGTTCTGACTCTATGCCCGCCCCTCCCAAAAGCCTTGCCGGGCAGCAGGGGGTGGCCCCTGAGCTTGTGCTGCGCGCACTGGGGAACCGAGACAGGCAGGAGGGTCCCAGCTCGGGGGCCTTTTCGGCAAGGCCTGTGGGGCCGTGGCTGGGGCGACCTGGTGAGCCGCCGCGCGCCTCTGGGGCAGAGCGACCGGACCCACAGCACGTTGCAGGTGGGGCCAGGGCGTGAGGGGCCCGTTGCACAGCAAGCACCACGTGTACTGCCCACGCTGCCCAGCCGTTCCCTGGCCTGCGGGAAGGCCTCCCTGGAAGTGCCTGGGGGGGCGCCCGAGCCGCTGCGCGGCAAGAAGAGCAGCTGTGGCTGGGGGGGGACCAGTCGGACAGGCTGGCTGGGACAAGTGCAGGGGAGTCCTGCCCCACCCCCAGCCTCAGCTGCCCCTCGGGGGCAGGGACACCCCACAGTGGAGGGCTGCCTTCACTAGGGCAAATGCGTTTACCCTTGTGAGCGTGTCACGGCCGGATTTTTCACCGGTGTGGGGGGGCAGCAGCTGCGGGACAGGTGACTCCGCAGGATTCGGTGCTTGCGGGAAGCTGGCTTTTAAGCACTGTCGTCCTGAGCCCAGACGGCTTATTCCTCGAAAGCCAGCTCCCTGCATGTACCGGATCCCACCTGCCCCCACCCCCTGCGCGGCTGCTGCTGCCTCTGTGGTTGGCAGAGGGGGGTGGGATGACTCCATGGGAGCCGGCGTAAAAGCTGTCTCCCCATGTGCACCGGCTCCTGCCTCCCCCTCTGCTGCCTCTGATCAGAGGTAGCAGCATGAGGGGGCAGGTAACTGAGGGTAATTGATGAGCCCAAGCCCACGTTCACCCCCCTAGTCCTCACCCCTGTCGGCAGGTCACAGGCACTGGGTCCTCAGCATCGCCTGGTCCCCCGATGGCAGGAAGCTGGCTTCAGGGTGCAAAAACAATCAGGTACGTTGTGGCAGAGGCACACAGTGGCCTGGGCTGGACCTTTTGCGGGGAGCTCTTGGTTGGGGGGCTGGTGACGTGTGGAAACAGGCCTTGGGAGGTAGTTCCTCACCGAGAACAGCAGTGGGACACGCCTGGGCCCCTGGCTAGACCCCCCTCCCCCACCCTGCCTGGGGCGCGTGGGTCTAGAGGATGTCGCCACTCCTGAGAGGTTGGCTTGTTTTGGAGCCTCGGGCTGAGCTGTCCCTGCTGGACACTGAGGTTCAGGGCCTGCTGGGCTCCCTCGTGGGGAGCGTCTCTCCTGGCTGCTGCCCGTGTGTGGTAGCTGTTCTGAGCGGTCGGGCGGAGATGTGGGCTCTGCCCTCCTGCATTCTCCCTGTGTGATCTTGGGCAGGTTCCTTCCTCTCGCCGGGCCTCAGTTTCCCATCTGTAAAATGGGGAGAAGGATCCTTCTTTCCCCTCTCGGGTCTCTTGCTGTGTGCGCTCACAGCGCCTAGTGCACCCATGCCCCCTGCGCTGCTCATGCCCTGACTCATAACCGAGCCACTGGCGTGCATGGGACAGCAACAGCCTCTGCGCTGAGTGGGTGGGGGTGGAGCCTCTGCTAAGAGAGGGACTGACCGCCCCTGGGTTCTATGTGGGGGAAAAGAGAGCAGGGGGGCGCGGGCTGCCTGGCTTCCCCTCTGCCCGCAGATGGCCCGTTTACACAATTAACTCCTTGCCAGCTGGATGCTAGGCATCTGCAGTCAGAGGCCACCCCGGAGGGGAGGCAGAGCTCTGGGTTAAACTCACCCCACGAGCTGTTCTGCTCTGGTCTCTGGCTTCTCGACGAGCAGATGATTCATGTCTCTGCTCCGTGGACGGGCATTTATCGGAAGCGCCGCCATGTACCTGCCCACAGTGTTCGGCAATAGGCCGCATTTTAGCTCATGTCAGCGCTCCCACAACTCAGCAAGCGTTCGCTAATCCCGGCACTAGGATGTAACCGGGTAAGCGCGCAAACGGTTAACAGATACACCTGGGCTCATCGGTTACTGTTAACGGTTACGTGCAGGCTCCTGGGGAGCCAGCTGCCACCCTATGCTGCAGGCTGTGCGTCCAAGCCCATAGTGCAGGCCGGCAGCCGGCTCTCCGGGAGCAGGGCTGGGAGCTGGCTTAAAAACCGGCTGGGAGCAGGGCTGGGAGCTGGCTTAAAAACCGGCTGGGAACAGGGCTGGGAGCTGGCTTAAAAACCGGCTTCTGGCGTGCACCAGCTCCCAGGGAGCCGGCTACTGCCCCGCACTCCAGGCTCTGCCCTATAGAGCTTGTACTGCAGAGCCCGCAGCCTGTAATGGCTGAGGTTTTCAGCAGTTCCGCCGTTACCAAAGCAATGGCTTTTTAACATCCCTACCTGGCACCAGGTGTAGCAGCTGGCGCTGGCTTTCGGAAGGAGCTGGCTGTTGGCTGGTTGTTTTGCAGCAAGGTGAGCTAAGGGGCGAAGAGAAAGCTCCCCTCAGGGTGTCACCTGGGTGCAGCAGAGGCCAGGCGAGGAATCCACCCGTCCCCACTTCATCCCCTGCCCGTGCCTAGAGTAGCTGAACCAGAGGAGCATGACTTTCCTTGGGACACGGGGGGCTGTGGGGTCTGTGGTCTAGCCCTCTCGCTGGCTCTGTTGTACAGATATTTCTCTGGGACCCGGAGACGGGGAATCAGATGGGCAGGGTGCTCGCCGGACACTCCAAATGGATCACGTGGCTGTGCTGGGAACCGCTCCACCTGTAAGTGACTCTCTGGCCAGTGCCCAGAGGCCTGCCCCTGCCCCCCTGCCTTGGCGATGGCCCTGACTGTTGTGGCTAGGCTCCCCTTGCAGTGGACGGCATCGTGTCCACAGAATGAGGCTGAGAAGCAGCCAGTAGGTGTCAGTGAATTGGGTAGCAGGAGATGCAGGTTCTAATGCCACCGCTGCCACCAGCCTACAAGGCAGCCCGGGGCTTGGCACTGTTCTGTTGGGCCTCAGTTTCTGTTGTTGTATAATGGGGATAATGGTACCAGTCCCAATAGATATAAGGCTGGGTGTGTATCCATAGTCATTGTGTTAGGTTTTCAAAGCACTGTGCAGATTTTCTCTGTGCCCCGCTGCTGGGAGGCGAGGCTGTGCTGCCTCCATCTTACGGGGGAGAGAGCAGGTGAAGCTGGAATGGGCTAACACAGGGCTGCCCAGAGAGGAGGAGTTAGAGCTGGGATTAGCTCCCTGTCCTGTGTGCCGATCACTAGTGCGCCCGATCTCCAAAGCAGAGTCCCCCAGTGAAAGTGGGGTGTAGGGAAAGGTGGCAGGGGGGCGGCCAAGACTGCTAGTGTCTCCCTGTGTCGGCTCCCCAGAGTGTAACATGCAGCCCGATGTGCTCCTCCCCAGCTCACCTTAGCCAGGGGGAAGCTGCGGTTCACAGGGCGTTCGTTCTTCATGCAGCCCTGCCCGGGGTGACTGCTCTGCCCGTGGCCCCTGCTCCGCCATGTGGTGTCTTCCCCCTGGAGTCTGCTTCACTGCACAGGCTCTTTAGCCCATCGAGCTCGACAGGAGGGGGCTGGAGATGACGATTGCAGAGGTTCTAAGAATTAAAACTAGACCCCGTGAAGCAGAGCCCGGCCCATTGAATTCCCTGGTCGGAAATTCCAGTTTGGAAACAGTTAATTGGATTAGTGAGAACAGGTGATAAAAGAGGAGCAGGGAAGGAGGTGGCCGCTCCTGCCCGTGCTCTGGGGAACTCAGGGTCAGCGTTCCCTGTAAGGTGAGCATGTGGGCGGGCACCCGGGAGAGAGTCAAATGCCGCCCCGCGGATTAGCAGAGCGCCCACAGCCGGCGGCCTGTGTTTCTACTGGTGGTGCACACCCACATATGCCTTGGTGCACAGAACAAAATTTATTCTGCACGTGGGTGGAAAAAAATAGAACACACCTTAGGGTCTGTCTCTCCAGCTGGCCAGGCTCCTCACACCATGCCTGCAGAGAAGAGCTGCATTTAAGTGCCCTGCCCCGCAGGCTCTGCCATTCCTCTCCTTGATCAGCACGAGCATGTGGCAGGCTTGGTGCCATCTCTTACCTGGCCCTCAGGCAGGGTTGGGCCAAGGGGTTCTCCCCTTGAGAGCCTGGGGGATACTCCTCCCTCTGACCCCCAGTTGTCTGTCACCTGCGTGCCTGGCCACGCCTCCCACCTCCCCGGCAAATCGGTGCAATATCCAGCTGCCAGGGGGATTTCACTGGGCAGAGCCCCGGGGGGAAGGGGGAGTATTTGGACTTGGGTGGTGGTCACCAGGGGCTGATTCAAGCACCGGGAAACCCGTGGGTGATGCCAAGCATCCAGCTGGGTTCCACTGCCAGGAATTTATGTTTCCTCTGCAAAGGGGCCCCGAGCATCTCGCCAGGCTGAGAACTGCTGGGGGGGCGCAGGTGTGCCCCCTCCACACTCTCTGTCCTGTCCAAGCTTGGGCGGCAGGTGGAGGCCCAACCCCTCCCCTTCTGGCTGAGGCCCCACCCCTGGAGCCAAGCCCCGCCCACCCCCAGCCTGATTCTTTCTGGCCACCTGGTTGCCTATGTGACTGGCTGCCCATGTATCCAAGAACTGACCCCTTGGCTCAAAAGCCTAAGGAAGCCCTGGCCTCTCTCCAGCTGCCGAGCTGATGCAGACGGGTCGCTGCCAGGGAAGAGGAGCTGGCTTTGCCGTCCTCTGCCTTCACGGGCTCCAGTTTTCCTTCCTTCTGTCCAGAAACCCCGAGTGCCGCTATTTGGCCAGCGCCTCCAAGGACGGCAGCATCCGCATCTGGGACACCGTGGCGGGCCGGTGCGACAAGATCCTCACCGGGCACACGCAGTCGGTCACGTGCGTCAAGTGGGGGGGAGATGGGCTCCTTTACTCCTCCTCCCAGGACAGAACCATCAAGGTCTGGAGAGGCCAGGATGTAAGTGCGACTGCCCGGGGGGGGCTTCAGGAAAACATGCATCTGGCCTGAATTGGTATTGCCCGGCCTGGCCCCGCATTGGCACGTGGCATTAGCCGCCCCGTGGCTCGGCTGCGCCCCCTACTGGCAGACTTAGGAACTGGAGGGATTGTTTCCCTTGGGAAGCTGGTCTGCTCCTTGGCCAAGGGAATTTGTTGGTCGCGCGGGGTGGGGAACCTGGGAACTTCCCTGGATAGGTGGCAGCCCGGCAGAAATGGGTTTGGTGCTGCTTGCTGGTGGTCAGAGGGACTGCGTTTTCCCCGGGGGCTGTGGCGCTTGCTCACAGAAGCTGGACCCACCAGCCAGGGGAAAACGGCGCTGGCCTGGCCGTGAGCCAGGAGTTCCTGTCCTCTGATCTCGGTGCTGCCCATAGCTGATGGACGGTGAGGCTGGCACATCCCCTGGTCTGACTGAAAGTGGAGCTGGGAGCGGGACTGTCCCACGGGGGGGCCCTCGCGCTGCCTAAAACTGCGTGGAGGGGGGATGGCCCATGTCCTGACCTCGGCGTTGCCCACAGCTCATGGCAGCCCGGGAGGCCCTAGCTCTACTCCTTGCGCTGCCCCTTCTAAGCAGGCGGGTTTTTTGCTTGTAGGGAATCCTCTGCCGCACCCTGCAGGGCCACGCTCACTGGGTGAACACCATGGCCCTGAGCACAGACTACGTTCTCCGCACGGGGGCCTTCGAGCCCGCCGAGGCTTCCATTAACCCGCAGGACATGAGCAGCGCCCGTAAGAGCCTTACGTCCATTGCGGGCCAGAGCGGAATGGGGAGGGGAGGGAAGGCAGCGTGGTCCAGTGGGTGGGGCCCAGCGCTAGAAGTAAGAAGACCCAGTTTCTCTCCTAGCTCCCGGGGGGGGGGGGAGGGAGCAGGGTCCCCTCCAGCAGCCCCATTCCTCTGGGTAGAAAACAGACCCCCGAAGGCCGCGGATGGTGGCTGCCGCGCAAAGCGCTGCGTGTTCTCGGTCAGCGTGTGACGCTCTTTCAAAGCCCCTCCCCACGGCCCTGCAGAACGCTTCCTGAGTCACAGTCCTGGGGGGCGTCTCCGCACACGTGGCCTTTTGCCTCCCGGGGGCTAATCTCCCTTCTCTCCGGCTTGCAGTGGCAGAACTGAAACGCAAGGCTCAGCTCCGGTACGACCAAGTCAGGGTGAGTCTCTGGGGAGAAATTCCCTCCCCGCCCTGCTCGTAGCACAGCCGCTGCCAGGCCAGGAGTCCGTGAACCCACCTGCTTGGCTCAGGATGTGCTCCGGTTTGCAGCCTTGAGTCTGTGCAAGCCGAGGCTCCCTGCCGACTGTGTGTTTGTCACAGGGCCAGGGCCCGGAACGGCTGGTGTCCGGGTCGGACGACTTCACTCTGTTTCTGTGGGTCCCAGCAGAGGACAAAAAGGCGCTGGAGAGAATGACGGGCCACCAGGCACTGATCAACCACGTGCTCTTCTCCCCGGACACCCGGATAATCGCCAGCGCCTCCTTTGACAAGTCCATCAAGCTCTGGGACGGCAGGACAGGAAAGTAGGTTCTCCTGGGCTGTTAGACGTGACGTTTGCAGGTCAGCCCGTGCAGCAACGTGGAAGGAAATTCACCCACTGCCTTGCCATGTCTGAGCCAGGACCCTTTTACGCACACGCTGTGTGGACTCACACTCATGCGTGCGCACACGTGGGCTCACACTGGTGTACTCACACTCATGCACGTGTACTCGTACCCTTCTGCTTTTGAGCTAGTGCACCTAGTAGCTAGGTCAAGGCACTTGGACTCTGCACCCTGCCACTGACTAGCTGTAACCTTGGGCATTTCCCTTTATCTCTCAGCATGCTCATGTATCAAACAGCCCCACCTCGCCCCTTCCTCTCTCTCAGGTACCTCACCTCCCTGAGAGGGCACGTTGCCGCCGTTTACCAGATCGCGTGGTCGGCTGACAGCCGCCTGCTGGTGAGCGGGAGCAGCGACAGCACGCTGAAGGTCTGGGACACCAAGACGAGGAAGCTGGCCATCGATCTCCCCGGCCACGCCGACGAGGTAGGAGGCCGTTCACCCCGGGGCTCACACTCACCCGCCCCGCAAGTGCTGTGGCCACCACCAGTGTCCGAAAAGCTGAAGTTCTTCCCTGCCAACGGGGCGAAGGAGAGCCTCCCCCACCCCGCCGTGACAGAAGTGTCTCTCTCTTTGGTGGCAGGTGTTTGCAGTGGATTGGAGCCCCGACGGACAGCGAGTGGCGAGCGGGGGGAAAGATAAGTGTTTAAGGATGTAAGTACACCCTGGGGCCTGTCTCCAGTAGCAGAGCGCGGCCCACGTGGGTCGTGTGCGGATATTAACACAGCCTGCAAAGGGACATACTGAGGGAGCTTGTTCTATATGCTGAATCGCTGGGCCCACGACCAGCTGGGCTTTGATTGTTAGGAGTCTTGTGATAGCTCCAGGAGTCCATGGAGTTTGGGGCACAATCCCACGAGGCATGTTCGGTTTCTTGGGGGTGCCTCTGGAATTTTCCTTGCAAAGCAAAGACGCTAAGTAACTGATCCCCCCCCCCCCCCCCCCCCAAAAAAATCTTGTCTCCTCTAAAGCCCAGTGTTCCATCAAAAGTCAGCTGCGGTGAAATGGCTTTGACCAGCCCTGCCAGAAGGCGCGGGAAGGAAAAGGGTAGCAGGGCGTCACAGTTGCACAGGAAGGTGTTAGACAGTAAGCCCCTGCCCCTAAGAGGTTACAATCCGTAGCAGTGGTGGCAATTAGGCGGCCCACAAGGGCTCCCCCGGTGGCCCTGCCGTCTGCTCCCCTCCCACACCCGCCTCTCGTGCACTGGGGCACCCCCCCCCCTTCCTGCTCCCCCTCCCTCCCAGCACTTTTGCAGGGCTACGAATCTGCTGATTCGCATTCCCTCCCCGAGCTGGAACGCCGCCAATCAGCTGTTTGCCGTGTTCCAGCTCTGGGTGGGAAGGAAGCGCAGGGCTCCGGTGCCCCAGTGTGAGAGAGGAAGCGTGGGAGAGGGGACAGACGGGGGCGGCAGGTGGATCCCCAGTGGGCTGAGGGCTGCTGAGACCCATTGAGGTGAAGGAGCGGCCCACTCCCTCTTGGTTGCCCATCGCCGGGCCATAGTCAAGTCTTCAGATGAGCAGGTTATTCCGCTGAGTGAAGCCATTTGGCTCTCCGTGTCACAAAGCCAGAGGATCCAGCCTGGACTGCAGCGTGTGCCCAGAGTAAGTGACCGAAATAATCCCTCACGGCCTTGAAATCTGAGTCCAGTTGGCTAGTCCTGTACCTGCGTCTTGGCCTCTCAGTCACCTCCACAGGACAAGTGCACGACTCTCAGACGTGCGGGGGCTGCTGTTTTCCTAAAGCCTCCTAACGGCCTGAGCTCCCTGCTGTAGCTGCCTCCTGCTCGGCTGGCCCTGCCTTTCTCCCTGCTCATGTTGCACTCAGCACTGGGGCCCTTCGCTCGCTCTGGCCTCCTGCCCCAGGCTGAGCTTCCCCGGCACAAGGACAGAGCGGATCTGAGCCGAGCACCAAGAACCCCCCTCAGGAACGGCCTCTTGGTTTTCCCCCCTTCAAAAGAGCCTTTTCCCTTGCAGGGCCAAAACCCAGATTGATTGGCACCCGCTGGGCTTCCAGGCCAGCCTATACCTCCACTTTGGGGCAGGCTGCCCTTCCTCACTGCCGGGGAGGGAGGGGTAGACATGCGTGGAGCTCTCCATGCCTGCAGAATTCAGCCCCTGTTCTCCGCACCGGCCGTCTTGCTGCTCCCGCAGTTGGCTGGAGTTGGAGAAGGAACCATCCCTTTCCAGCCTTGTTCTCCTTGTGCCTCCAGAGATCTCCCGGGATCCAGTGGCCAGTTCGCCTCCTTCAGCTTCGGAGTCTAGTGCACGGGGCCCTGCGGGGCCGCTTGCCTGCAGCTGGCCGTGGGAAAGCTGGAGCCAGTGCTGTGCCTGACACCTGCTCTCCCTTTCATTTGCAGATGGAGGCAGTAGGAGCAGTGAAGAGGACCCTGCCGGTTCTAGCTGGCCCTGGCAGCGCGGTCAGGCCTGGCAGCAAACCGCATGGACTACGCAGTTCTGCCTCTTCCCCACCGCCCTAGCTTTCCCCGGCGAGCTTCTGGGAAGGGAGAATGTCATTCTGACGGAAGGCGAGCCCACGAACGTGCCACTAGATCTGGATGGCTTTGTCTGCAGCCTTGTGCACACCTGGACCTCCGCTAGCTCCCGTTCAGCCTGGTTTCTATTGACACGACAGCGGCGGGGAGCGTGCTGGGAGTGGGCGTCTGGTCATGCTTTTTGCTTCCCCTGCAAATGGAGCCTGCAGGAGCCAAAGCTGAGTGGGGGCAGAAAAGTCTGTCCTCTCCTGACCTCCGGGGAGAGAGAACAGGGCAAACCGTCACCCTGGTGCCTCGCAAAATGCTACTCGCCTGTTTCGTCAGAGGTAGGGGGCTGTGTAACGACCCTCGGCTGCCTTCACTAGCGGCGGGAAGGGAGCAAGGGGCTTTGTGCCCGGGCTGGAGAACTTTCCCCGACGCGTTGCTCACACTGGTGCCGATAGCCCAGTTCGCCGTAGTCTAAGGAACCAACCTCTGGCTGGCTTTTGGTTCTGACCCAGGAGGCAGCAGACGCTGTGTTGAGTTTCCAGGTCTTGGTGGGTCTCTGAATTGCGGAACAGTGGGCACGCGTGTCTGAGTGCGTCTGTGACCTGTCCTTGTTCCAGGCCGATCGCCTGGCTGGGAAGGACGGTGCATGAGGCTGCTGTTGGAGGCTGCTCTTACATCCTGTGTGGAGTTGGCTGTTGGGCTGCTCCTGAGACTTGTGAAGCAATGGGGAAAACTCCCCTTGAGTTCCATGGTGCAGAGTTGGCCCCTTCCTGAGTGGATCTGGTGCATTCCCTCTGTCAGCTGGTGTCCGGGGGGCTGTCCCTTGTCCTATTCAAATCCCAGTGTGTTAACATTGGTACCGTGGCTTCTGACCGACGTGGGGGGTTAAGTTAACCCAGCCCAGCAGTCTGGCTGGGAGGCAGCTCAACCTGGCTTTAACTTTCACCCCTAGTGAAGTTTAAGAAGAGTGCAGATCCAAATCTGATTGATAAGGAACGGATAGAATAATGTTGCAGAACATTTACATTAAAGACAAAGGCATTCTCTCTCTCTGTGGGGCTGCTTTGTTGTGGTTTGTGGTGGACGTTCAGAAAACAATTTTTTTTTTTCATTCTCGATGGTCGATCTGAGAGTTGTTCATTGATCCTGGTTTTGGGGTTGCGGCACAAACAACCTGGTGTAAAGAACGTCAACCCCAGGCTGGGAAAGGGAGAGAGAGATGGCCCAGTGATGAGGGCTGTAGCCAAAGACTTGGGAGACGTAAGTTCAAGTCCTGGCTCTGCCACAGGCTTTCCCTCTGGGCCCGTCATTTAGTCTCGCTCCTTGGGGACAATAGTACTGAGCTGCCTCACAGGAGTGTTGTGAGGAATAATAACGGTAACATTTGTGCCGAGAGCTGGGCACGCATTGGGCTGCTTGGCTCTCGGGCAATTTGGAGGAGGGGGACAAGTTGTGTTAAACTGAAAACAAAAAGTAAAACAAATACATTTCAGTGGTTGGATCCTGAACTAGATTATCAATAGTGCTGAGTTAGGGCCTGCACTGTGCAGTGTACCGTTGGACATCAGAGATGACCTCACTGTCTGAAGAGACCAGGCGAGTAAAGGGTGGGACATCACATTGCTGTTAAGAGTAACTAGCAACCTGCCTTATTGTGGTTGCGAATCTGATTTGAAGTGCTTTCTAGCAAGGGGCAAGATTTTCAGAAAGTGTAAGGCCACAAAAAGTAATTGTTCATGAAATCCTCTGGACTTAGCTGTTCATGTGCATAAGAATTGGAGGGCCTGTGGGAAGAAGGTGCTATGTAAATAATTGTTTTAAAATTGGAGGGGATGTATTAGTATCACCGGAGCACTTAGGAGCCTGATTTTTGTGGACCCAGATTTCATTGTGGCCCTATAGAAGGCATCCCGAAAGACGGTCCCTCCTGCAAAGAGCCGATAGTCTGATTGGGGTTGTCGTTCTTCAGCCCCAGAGCCTCACTGGCTCCTGAGGTTGCTCCTTTCATTCCTCCAGGTGTGACCTTGGCATGGACGGCCGGTCATGTCGGCAAGGGAAGGCATAGCCTTCCCAAAACTGCCTGCGCACCCGACTGCTGAAGACTGGAGCTGTGGCATGGCAGCCCAGGTTCCCCGGCTGCTGGGGAGGGTCAGGGCAGCCCCGGCCCTCCATGTGACCAGGAAGGATTGGGCTGCAGATGGGCAGGGCTTGGCTCCAGGGGCAGGCCTCAGGTGGAAGGGGCGGGGCTGGGGCTTGCCTTCCCCTGCTGGACTTTCACCCACCGCCCGTGGATCTTGGTGGATCTTGTCTGCCATGATAACACTGGGAATGTTGGACCTGCTCAGCCATGGGTCACAGATACCAGAGAGCAGGGTAAAGTTTGTGAAAGTCAAAGCCCTGTGGGATGGTCGGAACCGCCTCAGCAGATGAGCCCTGCACTTCTAGCTGTCCATCTCTAATGCTCCACTGCCTTAGCGCTTGCGTGGCCAGGCATACCTGAGCTTTGACGGAGATTTACGGGTCTGCCAGGACACTTTTGGCTGCTGGTTCCCAAGCAAATGGCTTTGTCCGCTGGCCACTTCTGAACCTCAGTAGCGCAGCTCCCAGTTGTCTCCGTCTCTTCTGTTCCTCTTCTCCATTCTGGCTTCAGCATTTGATGCTGAATAGAGGAAGGATGTTAAACTGTGGTTACCTAGCTAATCATATAGTAGATACAATTTGTATCAACCGTACGATTAGCTGATAGGACCACTCTGCAGAGCACTCTCGAGTAGCTCCAGGCGCCTGCTCGAGCTCGGTTCATGTTGGCTCCGGGAGGCACCCACGCTGCAGTTCTGCACTTTAAATGTAGTAAGAGCTGCCGGGCTCTTACTACATTTAAAATGCAGAGGCGCAACATCTGGGACCAGCGCGAGCTGGGACTGCTCCGTCCCAGCTTGTGCTGAGTCCAGCAGCCCCTGTTCATGGTGGACAGCCCTGTCCGCTGCAAACCCAGGCTGCTCCAGCACCAGCCCCTGTCTGTGGCCAGCCCTGGCTGCTAATAACATTCTTAAACTCTAATCGCCCTTTAATATTTTTCCCATTTACAATCCATGGTCCTTCCTATTTGTGCTCATTTAAAGAGCCCATGAGGCTTTTTATAAGAGTACGGTGGTAGGCTAAGTATCTTGATCAAACTTAGCTTAAGTGTCCTGCTGCCAAGCTAAACCCTTCTCTCTGGAGCTTGGTGTGGCTACAACATTCCTCACTTTCTGTCTCAAACTCTTGTAGTGCTGTTGTGCACTGTTAAACAGCTGCTGCGTTCCACCCCAGAGGTGGCTGCCATTTTGATGGTTGGTCAAATAAGCACGATCTCTCAGTTGCCTTCTTCCAGGTGGCGCCAGGAGCGTTCACTAGTCAATGATTATTGAAATATATAGAAAATGTGGGTAAAAGCCTATAAATATGCAAAATATTGCTACTTGTAATAAAATCAAAGTATGTGAGGAGAATCTCATTGTTCATCGATGTGATTTTTCTTAATACTCAAATGTCTCTTTCTATCATAGCTAGTGTTTGTCTGTGGAAAGTATTTATCCAGCCTTTCTTGACTGGCTAGCAGCTCTGCTGGCAACCTTACAAAAATGCATGTACCGCAATGTTTAGGTTTTCAAGAGCCAGCGCTGGGTGTAAATATCCGTCTGCGTTCCCATGTTTTCAGTCCAATTTCAGCTGAATTATTCATGAAATATGCCACAGAGCTTTGCCTATTGCACAGGTATTAGTGTTCCTTGTCTAACACAGGAATTGTCAGTGTATCCAGCTAACGCAGCCCTGCTCTTACAAGGATCTCTCCACACCACCATTTAACTCCTTATTGCTGCCTCACTAACACAGCACCTCTTAGTGCTGAATCTGGTTCCCGAGGCCTTTGCCGTAGGAATGAGGGGTGGCTCCGCTCCCATGACTGCGAGTGAAAAGTCAGGAGTAATTTAAAAAGGGGGAAGTGGCGAGGGCAGTCACTTCCCCCAGCCATGACTCAAACACGCCTGCACTGCAGAGGTTCCCAAGCCAGCGGTGTGATGATTTCATGATCGTATTTAAATGAGTCCCTACTGACATACACTGTCAATGCTCTGGCCTCTTCCCACCAACACAGAAGGCTCATTTAGTGGCTTATCCATCATCTTTGCAAAACGGCAGAATCCTTTGAGCCTTCAAATCCCGGCAGACTCAGGTCATCGTTTGGTTTTTCCCAAGTCCATCACTTGACTCCCATGGTCTTCCTGGCAGGGGCAAGGTAGACGTCTTTCAGTGGAGACATTAAAAGCCTAGCACCTTGCCTGCGGTGTGTGGAGGTTAATGGGCATAAGGTGCTTTTTGGAACACAATTTGGGGGTCCTTGGCCAAAATTTCCTCTCCCTCTGCTGTTTGAATGGGGTATTGTATGCAGGTTGCTGGGGTCTACACCACAGAGATGACTGGGTTTCAGTGACACTACAGGGATGTATTTGTAAAACTCACAGGTGTTCTTAACATCTTCATTCCAGGCAGATGGAAGCAGGACTCAACTGTGCCACGTAAATGCCAAAGAGTACTGAAATCCATCCCCTCCTTGGAAGGTTCTGGAATTATTAATCTCGTATTCCAGAGCAGAGAGAGGAACTAACTTGCCCAGGGACATGTAGCATGTCGGTGGCAGAGCCAGGAATAAAACAGGTCTCCTGACTCCCAGTTGCCTTCTTAAACCCATTTAGATCACACTCCTGGACACGCTGCATCACGTCAACACTCGGGGGATTTCGAGGGGCGCTATATGTTTCTGCTGTAGTGAAGGTTAGGATATGTGGCTCTGTCCTGTGGACACGATCCTTCCTTATGCCCTTCTTGTCCTGGCCTATGCCATCTGACCCATAACTGCTACTCTGGGTGTGAAATGAGTGGGTCCTTTTATTTGTAAATTTTGTTTGCTTCTTGTCCTCCACCTTGGGCTATGAATGGAGCTCTGGAGACTGTTGTGCATGCTGGTTAGGGATTTTGCTCTTTTCTTAAGACCTGTTTTTAAAATGTCACCAGTACAAAATGCCATATAGGGCTAGAGAGTGGAGCCCTTTATTTATCTCCAGCATGGGGTGAGCATGGGCAGTAACAGCAGTATAAACTGTTCTCCTAGGAGTGTCTAACCCCTGTGATCTGCAGGGACAACCTCCTAAGGTGAGAGGGGGAACAGTGTTCACTTTCATGCTTTGGTCTCTCTCTGCTGAGAGTACAAACAAAGGTGACACATGGGGACGCCTGGTACTGGACTGACGAGCAGAAACTCATCTCAGCCAAGATCCCAGTTCAAACTAGCGGCTGAGGCCAGATCCTCAAAAGATGTTTAGGCTCCAGATTTCAATGGAAGTTAGGAATGTGAATCCCTTTGAGAGATCTGAACCCGAGAGCCAAACTCCACAGCCCTTTCATTTTGAGCAGAACTTCCACTGATGTTCTGCCTTTGCCACTAGAGTTCACATCCTCTGTAGCTGGCTACAGATCCTTATGTGATGAGCAGGAAAATATTGTTGCACTGATCAAATTTCCCAGCTCCTCCCTGTCACTGTTTCATTCTGGACCACGAACTGTCCTGTACAGCCTTGTTCTTGCTCTCTGCTGAAATTAACCCATTCCAAGGCTGGCAGACAAGGAAAGCAAGACAAACCACTAATAACGCTGTACGATCACTTGGCGCTGTCAAGGGAAATGCATGTATTATTTTTGATCCATACGGGATCATTTCTGGCTTAGAAATTCTTGAAATGATTATATGACTTATGGGCTCTTTCCGTGGTCTTTCTTTAAAGCATGCTCTGTGAAGGAGAGTTTTGGGGCATAGGGCATATGCCAGCATAGAGAGAGAGGCTCATGGCTGAATGTGAGAATGCAGTCATTTTTCATGAAAATGTGTTTCTGAATCTAAAAGTCTCACTTATTCAGATTGGTTTTGTTTTTCTCCTGGTTTGCTATTTAAGGCAGTGCTGTCGATTATATATTAAAACCCAAAGCCTTTGGGTTACTAACAGCACCTTAATTATGATTGAGTGTCTCTCTTTTTAGCATTGATCTGGGGTGGGGGTGTTGTTTTTCACTTTTTGCCTTTATTCTGCTGACTTGCTGAATTTAGTGTGTTGTTTCAGCCTGTTTCTTATTTGTTAGCTCAGGGTGGAGGTGTCATGATACAGGGGAAAAAAAAATTAAATTTAAAAAAAATTCCTTTTGTCCTAGCTAAACAAAAGAATTCATATTGGTGTTCTGTAATCCACCCACACACTTAATTATCTGGAAAGCCTAAAGTTGTCCTGTATTAAGGCCAACAGAGGCCCTTGAAATAGTATTTATTGCAGCATGTCTTTTGTATGCTTGGCTCTTTGAAGAAGATTCTAATTACAATGGTTTGGGCAGGGATGAAAAGGTAGAAAGTGTGGTGCAGTAAGGTTACATTGAGCAGTGGAAAAAAACAACCTCCAACCCATGCCAATCAAAATAGGGAGGTTAAGTCATACTTCCCTGAATGTCTTGGGGATACATAGGCCGGAATATAATACTGTTCACTCACTGTTTGCACATGCCAAAGTGGGGATGGAGCCATGTATCACATGAGGGCATGCACTGATCTGTGTAGGACTCGGGACACTGACCTAACTGGGAGCATCACCAGCTGTTTGCTGCGTGTGCCTCGTGATGTTTATAACTGAGTGCTGCCAGAAAAGCAAAACGCAGGTGGTGTCTCCCATTCCAGGTATGTCAGCAGTTTGCTGGAAGGTGCGGCAGTGAGAGGGTTAATCATTCATAACTGCTGACAGCAGCCGAGGGAGGACAGAGATTTCAGGAGGGATTTGAGCTAAAGGGAAAGTACATGGCGCAGGGGTGTGGGGATGCTAGCCCAAGCACAAGGGGCAGGTGGAAAGATGAAGGAGCAAAAAGAAGTGAGAGAAAATAGAGGTGGGATCAAGATTATGTAACGCCCTGGAGGGGAAGGTTAAAGGCTTCATGTGACTGGCAGGTGTTTCCTGATGTTTGGATGTGTTGAAGTAACAGGCCTAAGGCTGATCTACAGATGTCCAGGACGCAAGCGGGAAGTGAAAAGGACCCCCACTTGTAGCATTTGGCCATAGATAATTTAAAACTATTGTCCCTGGTTATTACATTATACATATGAGCTGTATTTGTGTGTTTTTCCCCCCATTGCTGGTCCATGCCTTAAGTCCTCTGCTAGGTTTGTGCTGTGGTATGGGCTTACTACTAGAGCACCAAGTAAATTTCCTAGCACAGAAAATCCTAAAGAGTAAATAACAGGAATGTTAAAAATGATTGTGCAATGCAGCCCCATTTATCCGCAGTGTGTTGGGTGACAATGAAAAATATAGGTGGTTTTGTGTGTGGCAGAAGAAACAGAATTCAGATTGGAGTTAGGAGATCGAAAATGGGGTAAAAGTGCATTTTGGATGAAGTGCATTCAGGAAGTCTGGGCTATGGAGAGCAAGTGGGGTTAACAAGGGATTTGGTGAGAGAGGGATGTGACCTTGACAGATGACTGCTTTGGATTGAAAAGGTTGCATAAGGGCCCTGTATAGGGATGGGACGGTGTAGATCAGGGCTAGGCAACCTGTGGCCTATCGGGATTCTGTGTGTGGTCTATGAGATATTTTGTTTACCAATGCCCATGTGCAGGGTTGCCACATTCTGCTGGCTTCCATCCATGTCACTTTTTCCCCCTACCACTATTTTTCAAGAGACATGCATATAAAGCAAAGGCATGTGAGGTGAGGTGCATGCTGATTGCACACTACAGTGCGAGAGCCGTGTGCTCCCTCTGCATCCAACCGAAGGGCTGCTACGGTTCTGTCAGCACACCCCATAAATTCTAGGTACGGAAGCGCAGTTGGCAAAACTACTGTCACCAACTTGGTTGCAACAGTCTGGCGGTCCACTGAGATGGAGGGCCACTTGTGGCCCACTCACTAGCCTAAGTTGCCCATGGCTGAGGTAGATCAGGTAATTACAGCAGCAGTTTTCAACTGAGTCCCGACCCAGGGGGTGGTGGAATGTCAGGCCCTGGGTCTCATGGCAGGCATATCAGGTGCCCTGTGGAGGTGCTAAGGCAGAGCTCCCTGCCTGGCCTGGCACCACAGGCTGTGCTGTGCCCCAGAAGCGGCCGGCAGCAGGCCCAGCTCCTAGGGGTGGAGGGTGCGGGCACAGGGCTCCGTGCACTGCCCCTGCCTCGAGCACTCGCTCCGCACCCCGTTGTCTGGGAACCTGCTGCTGGCTGCTTCTGGGGCGCAGCATGGTCTGCGGGGCCAGGAGAGGCAGGCAGCTGCCTTTGCACCCCCGCTGCACCGCTGACTGGAAGCTGCTCACGGTAAGCCCCCCCCGCCCCAGCCCTGGCCCCCCCCAAAGCCGGAGCCGCCTCCTCCACCCCCGAGCTCTCATCCTTAGCCAGGGGAGGCAGGTAGGCTGCAGGGAGCGGGGGGCTTTGCCTTCCCCAATCACCGGCCTGGCCCCACTCATTCTCTGCCCCCGTATGCCTACAGTAGGCGTTATGGGGGGGGGGGTATTGCTGCCCCATGGCACCCTCTTTGTGCTCTGGGGCTGGGGATCCGTGCTGCCCCACACCCCCCCGCGGTGCTGGGAAGGGGTTGGCGCGGCTCCTCTGGGGGCAGCAGTGGTGGGGCTGGGGGCAGGCAAGCCCCCCGCCCCCCAACTGCCCATCTCAGCCCCCACTCCAGGCGGGTTGCAGTGAGTCGTGGGCAGCAACGAGCTTTTCCTTCGACGGGGGGGGGGGGGGGACATTTGAAAGACGAGGGCCTTGGCCGTGGGGTCGGTGGGGGGCAGGCGCAGTGGCACTGGCTGGGGGCGGGGGGGCTCGGCTGAGGTAGCTGGTGCCTTGAGGGTGTCTCACAAAGCGGCCAGGGGCTGAAGGATGCGCCAGGGCGACCTCGTTACCCGGGGGGGGGGGGGGGAGCAAAGCTGGATACTGGGGGGCGGGCTGCTGCCCCTGGCCCGGGGGGGGCGGGGGGGGATGGAGCTGGGCTGGACACTGTGAGCCTCCCCCATGGGACAAACAGGGGCCGCGCTGGCTCCGCTGAGGGCCCGGGGGACTCCTTGGCGGGCGGCGGAGGGAGCCGCGCGTTCGGGCGGGCGCGATGCGGCCTATAAGTGGCGCGGCGGCCGCGCTCGACCAGTCGGCGCTGGGGTTGGCGGCGCGCGGGGCCTGCAGCGGGAGGCGGCCTGAGTCCGACCCCCCCCCGCCCCCCCCCACCCCGGGAATCGGGGGGCGCCGGTCCGAACGGGCATGAGGAGCGGCCGCGGCGGGGACCCCTGACGCCCCCTCCCCTGAGGGGGGCTGCACCCCTCGCTGAAGGAGGCGGGGCCCCTCCCTTACCCGAAATCCTCACCCCCCCCCCTCCCCATGACAGACAGCGCCCGTCGCCTTGGAGACGCCCGCCCGCCGCCCCCCGCCCGCCAGGCCCGGGGGGGTCCGCGCCGCCCCTAGCAGCATGCCAGCCGCTGCCCCCTCCCCCGGGGGCAGCCAGCGGAGAGGCCGCCGGGGGCTGCCGTGAGCCGCCCGCCCGGGCCCCCGCGGCAGGATGGAGGCGGTGGGGGACTTCGAGTACAGCAAGAAGGACCTGATCGGGCACGGCGCCTTCGCCGTGGTCTTCAAGGGCCGCCACCGCAAGGTAAGCGGAGCGCCCCCCCCCCCCGGGACTGGCCCCGATCCCGCCCCGCGCGCTGCCCCAACCGGGCGGGATCGGGTCCCTTTCGGGGCGGGCTGCGAGGGGACCCTGTCGGGGGGGGGGGGTCCAGCCCGTTTGCTCGTGGCGTAGATGGACTCGCTGGAGATGGGGGGGGGGGGGCGGCCTTTGTGTAAGTGTCTGTAGCTGCCGCTGCTTTCATAACGTCCGTGCGCCGGCCCGGGCTCGTACCTGTTACCGAGCAGCGCTCCCTCTGCTGGCGGGTGCCTGGGAGACGGGCCGGACTCCTGCACCACTGCGGTGCTAACCCCCCCCCCCCCCGCGCAGAAAAAAATAATTGGGAAGAGGTGGGCAGACCTTGCCAGCTTGTGGGGGGAGGCCCAAGTCGCTGCACAGCGAGGAGCCCCTGCCCCCTGTAAGGCCCACCGAGTGCTTTGGGAGGTTTCTACCCACCAACGCCCATGCCCAAATCAATGGCTACTGTTTCAGGGGCCACAGGGCAGGCTAGTGCCAGCTTTAGGTGGTTTGCCCCCACCCCTTATTATAGTGCTGTTTGTAGCTCTCAAATGAAGCTGCTGCTTTGGGGGGGGGGCGTTAATCTGTATAGGAGACTGGTTTCTTTGTTTTTGCAGCAGTCACCTTTGTATATCTGGCTTGATAACTGGAGACCTAATGGAAAATTGGCTCCTTTTTGGATTGGCCGGAGATTTCTTAAATGGGAAAGTGTCTCCTTTCCCAGCCTGGTTTTCCCCGCTACCTCAGATAGTATTAGTTGCATTGCAACTTCGCACTTTTTATAATATTTTTTTTTTTAGCCTGTGTGTGTTGGGTAAGAGGCTGAGAGAGAACTGTCTCAGTTCTGATTCACAAAGAAATCTATGCTGTCAAGTAACACTTCAATCAGTTTTATTCCTCATGGACATTAGAGGTGTACTCTCAACTCTCAGTGGGCCCAGAATTTTTTTCTCTCAAAACAAGTTCTTGCAAAATCTAAAGACTATAGAAATGCTTCCGCATTATAAATTATGCATAATTTATTTTTAAGCACACATTCCCCCCAGGTTGTGTGCAATGCAGACATTGCAGCATTAAGAGCCTGAAGGTGAAAGTGTATAAACAGTGAAACTGACACTGGTGAGGTTAGCTGTCAAAGAAAAGAAAGAAGCAAACAAACAGTAATGATAGGGAAAAGCAAATTGGACTTTCACAGTACTTTCCATTTACAAAAATCTAAGATGTTAATGTGTGGTGTTTTTTTTTTAAACTGGTATTTTGTCTGTCTTGAAACAGTTCACATTGTTGCAGCTTATACTGGTTTTGGTAGATGTGTGAAGTGTTATTGAAAAATAACACCAGAGATTTTGGTGGCCTTATTTGAAATTCACACAAATAGTAACAAAAGGGACAGAGTAGAGATCCTTTTATTGTTTCATTGGGCTAATTTTAGCCTTTTGCTATTGAGGAAAGTAAGCATATTTCTGTTTTTAAAATGACTCTTTTTCCTTTACAGAAAACTGATTGGGAAGTAGCCATAAAAAGCATCAACAAAAAGAATTTGTCAAAGTCACAAATCCTGCTTGGGAAAGAAATAAAAATCTTAAAGGTATGTTAATTTGCAGTGATTTTAAAAGCCTTCTCACTGCTTTATTTGAAAGGAAATGGGAATTTCAGTCCAGTTGTTCCAAGATGGGTGGCCATATAATTACCTAGTCCTAGTTTTCATGCCCTCGCTACTTTCAGCAGAGGTCAAGAAATGAATGGGCCAAGATAAGAGTCAGAATTTTCCTTTTATGTCCAGAAAAGGTCCCAGAACAGGTTTAAGGCATATAGTGTGCTGGTGGAGGATGCTTCTGTTCTGTACCTGCTGTATGGCTAGAAGATTTTATATGGTGGGGCTGTTAATCTGGTAGCTTTCACTAGTGCTTTATTTACTGCAAATAATGGGGGAGAGGAGAATGGTCATCAGTTTGTTGTGGGTTGTGGGATTTTTCGGGGGGGGTAAAATTATTTGAATTCTTCGCCTTCTATTCTCAATGGCAGGATGGTTACTTCAATATTAGAATTTTTGTGTTGGGATTTGCATCTACCTCCACAGCATATGTTCAATGGAGGAAATTTTAATAAAAATCTCATTTATTTTGCCAATACTGAATTAAGTGAAAACCCTCCATAAGGTTGTAGGATGTGCCCTTAGTGATCTTGTACCCCAACGCTGCAAGCTTCGCTGTCATCTCTCCTGATGTTGAAAATTCATTATCTTTATTGCTTTATTCTGATATTTTCAAAGATGTCAGACCCATTGCTATCTGGAAACTCCAGTGTTATGAATATTAACGTGGCTCTGTTTATTTAGTTACTCTTGCATCCTCTTTAAAATAAGCTACAAATGAAGCTTAGCCTCTTGAGCTGTCCTGGAATTTTTGTTTATCATTGTAACTTGTCTTCCAATTACTATAAAAAGGGGAAATTGTTACGTTAAGAATAATCAATTTATTTTCCCCTAAGCAAGATTTTGTGGGAGAGTATAAAGTAAATTCATTCAGGTTTTGGTATAAATTCAGGTGTATTATGATGTATTACTTAAAACAAAACATGGCAAATTCTGGAAACAAACACGCTTAAAGAAATTTACCTATCTCATGAATTCTTCCTAGCAGAGTAAACCATTCATTAGCTGTTCGTTATGTTAGCCTGTATTTTCATGGTGTAATTTTGTTTTATAGGAACTTCAGCATGAGAATATTGTGGCACTCTATGATGTCCAGGTAAACAATCTCCTTTTCTGCTCTAAAATCTGTATTACAATATAGCATATAGGTCTGTTGAAACTGATTTTTGTGGTTTTGAATGCTCAGCTCATTCTGGTGAAAGATTTACTCACTTCTAAAGGGGTGTGCGCTGGTAAATAGGTAACATGTTTAAAATATGTGAAGAGCTGTAGAACACAAAATACAAAGCTTGTATGGAGCACAGTGTGTTGTAGGCTGCTGGGTTCCAAGAGCAAGTGGAAGCCTGTGAATCTCTGCAGAGGCTGTTTGTGTAATCTGGCCCAGAGGGAGAGCATCAGCTGGCACTGATAGGTAACTGGCTGAAATTACATTAGTGGTAATGTCTATTTTCCTTCCCTAATTAAAAATGGGGCCAAGGAAAATGTTGCTAACTAGAAGGCAGCTGGCAGAGAATGGATGTGATCACCACTTAGGACATTTTTCTAACAGTTGTTGATTTGAAAGAATGATTTTCAGTTAGTGAGGTAGGTGGTATGAAGGAATTAACATAATTTAGAATCTTAACTGTAGAAGAGGGTCAGTGGCTTTGAGGTCCCTGTAGTGTGGAAATATACTGTTTAATCCTATATCAGTGGGGCAAAACCAAAAGCAGTTGAAGACCTAGTGATGTGACATTTGTGTTGCTGATGTAGCTAATGGAATAGATACACAATGACATGTTTAACGTGTGTGACTGGGCCTCTTGGAATATGAAAACAGTGTGTCACGCCGCTTTCATCTTGTTTTTCCCATTTCTTGTATGTCCAGGAATCTGCCTGTAAAGGTTAAAATGGTTTAGTCCAGCACTTTATGGGGAGTTCGCGTCCATAAGAATTCTCCTTAGAGAGAGATGCAGTATCCTGAGGCTTGCAAGTGGTGGGTAAAACTATGCATGAAATTACGTAGGTTATTCAGTTATTCTTTCTATTTGAATAGGAACTATAGGTTTAGAATTAAACCCAAGAGATAATCTTAAATACAGAGGCATATTTGTGAATAAAATTACTGTAAAGAATCCTTAGGGCACTGCACAATTAAAATAAAATTAGACCAGCATAAAATAGATCTTTCTGCATATTTCATGGTTGTGAACAACCATGCCAAAAATAAACTGTAATTTTGGGTATGAGGTGGTGGTATGGGGACTAGGGATGTCAAAGTGTAGTCCACTATATGATTAACTGATAAGTCTAGCCTTATCGGTTAATCTTCTTGACTACACGTATTTCTCCCCGCCCCCCTTTGCTGCCTCTGTAGCAGAGGCAGCGGTGGGGTGGAGAACAGAAGTCAAAGCCAGTTCCCCCAGCACCGGCTCTGTGGTGCCACCTGTGGTCTCCCCGCCCCCCCTCCTCCGCTGCTGCATCTAGGAATGTGGCCGGGAGCAGATGATGCTTGCCTTGCCCCCAGGGACTGTGGAATAGTCATGTAACCACAAATATTTCATGTGGTTACATGACTGTTCAATAACCCGATATCTAACATCCCTAGTGGGGACTCCCGTTCTCCATCCCCTTCCAAATTACACATTGGAATGTGTGGGCTCAGTCCTTTTTTCACTCTGTTTGTGGATTTCTCTTAGAGTAGTTAACATCAAGACCACCTTAGACAGAGTACCAATCACTTTTCTATATTCTCTGCCCTGCTTCTTGAGGTGTTTAGGGCCTCATGCTGAGGGTTGGTGAGTAGGAATAACAGGCTCTCAGCATCTGGATTTGAATGATGATGATCCTCAACCATTGCAAGAGAAATTCTGAATCCCAAGTGTTGGATCCTGGGAAGTGAGAGGAGCTGACTTTCCAATCCATTGCATAAAACATATAACAATAGAACTTTTAAGTCTACACATGTTCTGGTAATATATTACTTATAAGCTCACCAGCGTTTACTTGCGGGGCGGGGGAAGAGCAGCTTTGCAGTTCACCTTTAAGGTATATTGTCTTGGTTTTCCGTGTTTTGGTGATCTAATTTTTGTGTATATTTACATTAAATGCTCCAAGGGGTCAATTCTCTTCCTGAATTATGCACAAAAATCCCACGAATGTGCAGTGAAGGGGAGACCAGTACCCTACATTTCTTTTTGGCAGTCTATTTCTTTATGTAAATTTTATTTGGAAATGTGGGTCTCTGACTTTTCTGGTCTTTTGGAATTGGAAAGATGCCAATATAGTAAATGCTAGTTATGAGACTTCTCGTACCCTCAGGCCTGTATGCTCAGATTGAGATGGGAATGGTTCTGCTTGTCATTCAACTTTGCACTTAATTAAAAGGCACAGCTATAAGTAGGTGAAGGGAAAACTGCTCATCAGATCGTGGATATATTTCAGACACATGCATAGTAAAATGTAGAACTTGGCGTGCTGAGATTGCTTTTTATTGATGGAAATATGTGCTACAGAATATGACAGTCTCAAACAGGACTTTCAGTTTCTGCATAGTGCTATGTTTGTAATCTATTATACATCATTAATTTTTGAGATTACATTAATTTATAGCCCAGAAAGAAAAGACACTATGCTATGCTTTCACACATCTGTCAGCAATTGTACCTACTCCTTTGCTTTAGCGTATGACATTCTAGCATGTATTACACTTTTTATTTTCCATAACATCAAACATCTTGGGAAGTCTGCATCACAGCCCAGTGATGACTGGGAGTCTGGGTTGTTTTTTTGTAGACCTGTCAGTCCGTAGATTTTGTTAATCGTAGGCATTTTGGAGCAGAAAATGCTCATATTTTAAACAGCACTGTTTGACAGACCAGTTTGCTAAATAATCAAAGAATTGACTTAGTTTTCACTCATATGACCTAGTAAAACAATGTGGGGAAAATATAAATATATTTTAATGCAGAACAAATACTTTCAATACCATTTTGTGGTAAGAGACCTATTTACACAATGCAGTTGCAGCTGTATGTTTATTTACATTCTATTCTGGAATATATCAAGTCTATGAATTAAAGGGATACTAGATACTTTAAAATGAAACTGAATTCCTGCTTTATTTTGAAATAATTCTCATATTTGATGCATTTCAGGTACAGTAGTTTCTGTTGATTCCTTCTCCCCTTATCTCTGTTCAGATCCACTTTTGTTGGCATTGCATTGCCTATTGGCTGCCCCCCAGTTGATATTGTGAAGCATACCCTGCTAAAGCTTTTCATTAAATCTAAAGCATCATACATTGCTCTGGCTTTAACTCTCTCTGAATTCATAGGTTTGCTGTAGCACTTAGCATGTGTAGCCTTCGCTCCATTACAATACTAAAAATGCCCATTCATCTGGAAGCATTCTCAAGTGAATTGGTGAGCCATTAATATGTATGCATTGCTTGGCATTAATATTGTGTTGTATTGATGCCAGCACAATAATTACCATTGATTTCCATAAGGTGGCTACATGCAGCATTGGCCGATATGAGCTGTAGTTAAGCATCTCATATAAGCAAAGACATACTTGCTATTTATGCTATCTTGGAAGCCAAAGTAACTGTATCAAGCCATAGTATTAGAGAGTATACAGGATAGTTGTTAGTGAAGCTGGTATCTAGAACAGATCAGTAGCGTGGACAGTAGTTTCTCAAAATCGTATTGGAATGCTATAATACATATATTTAAAACTAATAAGGCCACAGATACCTGTCCCTGTATCAGTCCATTAAGGACCAACCAGTAGGGAAGGTAAAATATCCAAGGCATTTGTTTAAGCCAGTGCTTCTTATTTTATTGCTGGAAATTTTTAAAACTATTTATCTTTATGTGAGCAAAGGATGAGTAGTTACCCAGTTGGAAGAATGAGTTTGAGGTTCCAGGACTCTGGAAGGCTAATTTAATGGCGATCTGACAACTTTAAAAATAAAAACAGAACTCTCTAATATCCTAAATCACTAATGAAACAGATGGGTAGTCTTTAATATTTGAAGATGTGTGTTTTAAAAGAAAATATTTTAAAATAACTTCTCGTATTTACTTTGTAGAGCATGAGTCCAGCATTCTTTATCTTGACAGGTTAGTTAAAAAAAGAAAACATCCCTCCCCTAACATTTTAACCCACCTTTTGTAAATGCATTAAGTTTCTTGGATAAAAGTCACTACTTAGATGTCTAAGTGAAAATATTAGTTTCCATGACATTTTTGTGTAAAGATATTTAGAATGAGCTATATTTAGGCTTGAGAATTTTATGCTTTTTTTAAAGTTGATAATCCCAAACGCGTATATTGAATGGAGATTATCCTTTACGCGGAGCCAGACTGCTCCTGTTTTAGCAAATAAAATAACTTCTGAATGATAAATTAAAATATCAGACATCTGAATAAAAGTAGGGACATACATCTTGGAAATAATGATATAATGGGGTGTATGAATGTTTTCATCATATTGAGACTGGAGTTTGCTGCTTGAAGGGAAGATGAGAGATCACTGTTATTAGAGAAGTACTCTCTCGTAAAGATAATACCTGTGCATGATTCTCTTTTCTGGGGCTTAGCTTACAGGTAGGCAGAATACACTTCCTGTTGTCCATGAGGGCAGTGGTAGCAAGATAGAGCACAAGCCAGACAACCTGTTGACCATTGTGCATCACTCTCTGCTTAAATATAATTATTAACATTTGACCATTTCAATCCATTTGTTCTTAGACCATAGTTAGGGAAGGCAGTCCTTGTTGAAGACTGCATTTCTGCCATCATTAGTTGTGTATTCTAATTAGATTTACCTCAACATTCCAGTCAGTCTGGCATGGCTACTACCTACGTTTTTTGAGGTGGTTGCTTCAGTCACTCTGGCATGTTCTTGTTCTTTGCTTGTGCTGGGGCGTTGATGCTTACATCAAAGTAGGTGCTGTAGATCTGCCCTTTTTTTTTTTTTTTTATTTGGCACTTCAGCATGTGCTGTAGTGCCTGTCTGGTACTTTCAGTGCTGCATGTTTCTTGGAGCACCAACATGTAAAGTGAGATGCTTCAGTGCCATATTTTTCTCAAGTTCTTGTTCAAGGCCTCTAAACTCAGCAACATCTATTCCTGCTCTGTGGTCCCAGCAGAGCCATTCTAAACAGCCCCTTAAACACTGAAAACTGGTTTTGAGCTGGTTCACAAATCACTCTCAAAGTCCATTTATTCTCTAGTACCACAAATAAACTTATGCTTTATATTCATTTCTCAACAAATGAGTTATTTTTGCTCCTGCATGCTGTGCACTAACCTCACTGAACAACTGAATAGTCTGTCATTCCTCGCCCACATCTCTTTACTCTCTTGTTCTGTGGCATATTGTGTCATGTCCACTATTAATTGGTAAGCTTCTTGGGGTAAAGATCTTTTCTATGCTAGGAGAGGTATTGTGTGCTTTTAGGCACTGTTTAAATAGTTAATTTCTTGTTTTATTTAATAAAACCAATAGGTCCCAAAATATTCTGTTTTCTTGACTTCCTTGTCTATTGTTGGGAATGCATCTCTGTGCTGGAAAATACAATCAGCTTCTGAAATGAATGCTGCGGAAGTCCAAAAGATTGAAAGAAAATTCACTCCAGAATCTGAATTTATAAATCACGGAGCACTTCATAGTCGGTGGAAGATTGGCTGCCACAATTATGGCCTTTCAAGAATGAGGTAGAATCGATGTCTAAAATTGGTGGGTTATGAAAAGGAATTGAGAGATAGAGACAACCTTTCAAAAGTTTGTTGGTTTTTTTTAACCCTGTTGGAAGCAAGGCTCACACGTTGTCCTTAACTTTCCCTGCTATGTCTGGTTATTACAGTTTCTGTGTCATGGCCCTATTTCAAGCACTTACAAATGCGTAGGTGCAACAGATATAATTGGTGAAAGGCAGATGTTTAGTGTGACAGTAACATAATTTTGTCTTTATTTTGTATTAAGTAGCAGGCCATGCTAAGAGTGACTATTCAGTTTAATTCCTACCATAGCTGTTAGTTAATAGAGCATTTCACATACCAGAAAGTGACTGGTATTGCTATTGTAGTACATTTCTCATGGCTGATTGCCCTTTTATATGAATAATTGGCAGCATGTATGCTATTTGATCCTAGAGTCAGATGTCAACTGACATTTTGTCTGAGACTTAATGTTTAGGCAGGACTAAACAAATGTTCAGTCCTGTGTGGAGGATTTTTGTAGTGGTGTACGCACAGGGAAAAAACTTAACCCGTAACAGCAATTTTTCACTGCACTGCAAAAAATTATGTTGAGCAAACTCCTGTTAACTAAATCTTTAGGGCTTTTGCCAAAAACCTCTGTGTGTCAGATGTGGGAAGCATGCTTGGTCTAGAAAATATAACTAATATATGGCAAGTTAATTTTCTGATTGGTTAATCAGAAGATAGGTATACAAGCTGTCCTGCAGATGTACATATACTGGGGATTCAGGTCATGAATGTGTGTTTAAATGGAACTAATAAAACAAGAGAATGTCCATTTGATTTGCTGCCATTTTTAGAAGGCAGGGGAGTGTTAACAGCATCCTTATTGAAATTATTCTTCCAGGGTGTTAAAATAATTGCCAACCCCTTAAGATTATTCTCTGTAGATCATTTCAGCGAACCCTCTTATAAATCAAAAGAAATCTAGAATATATAACTAGAGCTACAGATTAGTAATGTCCAAAAATAACAGTTGTGGGCATCTGACTTGCACTTTGCTTTCTAAAAAATGAATGTGTTCTAAATGGAAATATTTTGTTCTGTGCCATGCCCTTGATCTGGGTTGAGACTTCCTCCACATCCTCAGACACCTCCTCAATATCAGGGGTTAAAAGACAGCAAGTTTTGATGGACTTATTGCCTAATATGTGTTTAGCTTTCTGAAGCTCTGGAATGTTTTGTTAGTATTTTCTATCTTCCACTTGTCCTTGTTGGGGAAGCCCTGAATCAGTTGATTCAGAAGCATTGCTGGCAGAAAAGAGGGACTAGAGACAGTGAAGCAAGGCATGCAAAGAAAAACTGTTTGAATAGATGTTCATGTAACTCTAGGGGAATATAAATTTGTTTTGCGTGTTATTCATCTAAAGGGAGTAGACGCATAGGCTGGAACATATGCAGCTGTAATGATTTTGTGGTCTGCGCTTAAAAATTTGAAATCTTTTACACATTTTGAAAAGGAAGTTTTCAAAAACAGCTTTATTAGGTCTGTTATTTTTGAATGTTAGGTCTGTAATGCATTGGGTCACTCTACTTTTTGGTTTTGAATACTTTCTTATTCTCTGCTTAGCAAGTCAACCCAAAGACCACAAATTGAGGGAATGATGGAGGATGTGAATAGTTCTGTTCCTCAGCAAAATAATTCAAAAGATTTACAAAATATGGTTGATTACTAGATACATACAAGAGAAATTTTGTGTGAATGTAGATGGTAATGTGAGCCAATTCAACTCTGTTAGGGAGCACCTATTGGTGGAATAATGAAAGATTTGTTTTTGTTTGTTTGAGGTAAACTCAAGTACTCTTCTTATGGTTGGTCAGCTAATGAGTGAACTGTGTAAAGTTTTGCTCATAGAATGTGAATTAGATATGACTTTTGACCAGGTGGGAAAAGTCTCCTTGTGAAACATTTAATCTATTCATTTGATTGGTGGGAAAGATTCATCTGTTCTAAATTAACAGTAAATTAATTTTATTAATCATAGGTGGATAAAGTAATAATTCTTACTAGAGGTTGAACCTCTCTTAACCAGGACTCTGGTCCAGCAACATCCCTGGTCCAGAAGGACCAGAGATGTTCCAGGACCAGAGAGTCCCATGGAGGGGTGGTAGCTGGGAACCCTGCAGGGGGGCTAGAGCCCAGTAGTGGGGCTGCCCTGCGGCAGCAAAACCGGGATCCCAAAAGCAGGGTTGCCGCCCAGTGGCAACACTCCGGGGCAGAGCAGGAGAGCTGGAAGGCAACAGGGCCCAGTGAGACCAGGAGGCAGTGGGGTTGTCTGGTGGTGGGGCCGGGAGCCTGACAGTGGGGCCACCCAGCAGCACAACCAGGAGCCCAACCACGGGGCTTGCCTGGCAGTGGTGCAAGGAATGGGGCAGTGGAGCTGCCTGGTGGCGCAGCAAAGAGCCTGGCAGCCCCGCTGCCACCTGGCAGAGCTGCTGATTGAGGCTGGGAGGCAGTAGGGCTGCCCAGTGGGGTTGCTGCCCACTGGCAAATTGGACCCCAGTTGGGGGGGGGCTGCCCTGCAGGGCTGGGAGCCTGACCGCAGGGCTCTGCTTGAGACGGCGGGTGGGCCAGGAGCCCTGCACTGAGGGGCCAGTGGCAGGCTGTGAGGCTGGAAGCTAGCCATGGCTGAGGGGCGCAGGGGCAAAGGTGGGCACAGAAATGACCTTCCCTGGTCCAGCAAAATCCTTCATCCAGGATCGGTCAGGTCCTGACGGTGCTGGACCAAGGAGGTCCAACCTGTAGCTATTTTATTTGGCTGCCAAAAAATATCAAAGACCCTTTTCTAGGAATGGTGGTTATGGAAAAGCTACATAAACTGGAGCTTTCTCCAGGCAGTTAACTTTGCTTAAACAACCATAGGAAACAATATAGATGCACCTACAAACCTTGATACATTTTTGCCATCTGAAATCTTATTGTTGTGCTCTAGCATCTCATTCAGATTTGTACCTACAGTAGGGATGCAAGTTATGAAGAAAGTTGGAAGGTAGCGCACGTCACTAGTGTGAGCAAAAGGTTGTGACATATGAAGGATTAGAGCCCTACTGTGGTATAACACAAACAGCACTGTGTAGGGCAAAATCCAAGTATTAGATTATGCCAAAATGGTTAGAGTTTAAAGAGAGCTCTTGATTGTGCTGTATTAATAAACGATATTGCCATACAGAGATTGCGTGTAAAACTAATACTGTGACCTAGGGACCCTTCAGTCCCAACTGGTGGAGTGCACCGCGTACCATAGCTTTCGTTCATCAGGTCGGACGTTCTCACGGCCACAACTTGCTGTTGTCATAATTTGTCTAAAAGGTGTTATACAAGATTAATGTGCATATTGGTAAATAGCTTCTCATTATTAGGTGATATCTGTAGTTCTTTATATATTAAACATATATGTGCTGGGAATACGTTCCTAATATATGTTTGGTAGATTGTTCTAACCCCAGTCTGCCCTAGACAAAAGAAGGTAGTTTTGCTGCTTGACTATCTCCAAAGACAGTGAAAGCATGCTTACAGATAAGATAAAGAAAGCCATCAGGAAAGCAAGTGGGGAACTATGACCACTGATTGATTAATATGGATTCCCTCCAAATAAATTATCTTAACTCTAGAGCACAGGCAGACAAATTAAAATTTCATTTCAGACTACCATTCAGATAGTTTTAAAACTTTAAACATTGTGGGAATTGATATTAAGGGATGAACTTAGACAAAATTGGAAAATTCAGTTAGGTGTTTAAACTTTTGAACAGGTGTTCTATGGGGTGAGGGGCTTGAGTTAAGGTTAACAGGGTTGGTGGAGGGGAGGGGATTGGAAATAACTGATCTTAAATCTTGATCCATTGCCACTTGCCCCTGTCTCCCAGAAACAAGCAAATGAAATTCTTAGATGTACTGTCTTAGTAGCCACATGGGACGCATGGGCTGCTTTCAGAGTGGGCAGCTAGCAAAAGAAAAGAGTGGTTGCAAACTGCAAAAACAGGCCCGTTTTCTCTCGTTCCCGTGCACAAAAAATGTGTCTTCTGATCCAAAGTTCTCTGGCATCAGCCACCTCCCCATCTCTCTGAGGGGAGTGTCCAAATATTTTGTGGCATTGCAGTGTTTACTTTGATTTTTAAGCGATATTAAACTAACCACTTCTTAGAATCTCCTTGCTTATTTGGAGAAGGAAGAGTCACTGTCATGGGACAACTAAGGGGAGGCTTATTTCTGAAGGGAACAGTTTCTGTTGAAAACATACAGCAGCTTCCTCGGGAATTCTGAAAAAGGTGCACTTTAGTTCTGTGGTGAATAAATAACTAGCATGAACTGATTCTTGGATCTTGTCACGAGTTGCCATTTTGGTACAAAGAAACCTGCGTAAATTGACTTGCTAATTCTGTGTAATCTTCTGTTCTGATTGTTCATATTTTTTTCTCTATGGGTGGAATATGATGCACCAACTGTTCTATTTACCAGTGGGGAGTAGATTTTGGAACTTGAAAAAACTTGCTGTGTAACAGGGTAGAACAATTGAAATAGAATTGCGAGAGTCGAAGAGCAGTATGAGCTGATGAGAGGCTTCTCAGCTGCCTGAACTCTCAAGTTGATGACTTATGTACAAATAAATGTGTTAGTCTTTAAGCTTTCATGGGCTGAAAGCCACAGGACTCGGGGGAAGCTAGGTATGAGGGGTTTGGGGCATAGAACGGTCTCAGGGCCAGTGCAGGGAGTTGGAGCCAAGAGGGGGTGTGGCCTCTGAGAGTGAATTTGGGTGTAGGAGGAGGGTCAGGGGCTGGGCTGTAGGCACTGAGAGGAGTTAAGGATACAGGTGGGGGTTCTGACATGGGACAGGGGATTGGGATGAGGAAGGGGATTTGGGGTGCAGGCTCTGACCAGGTTGCTCTCAGTTGATGGTGCAGCAGGGCTAAGGCAGGCTCTCTGGCTCTCTGTGGCCCCTGAAAGCAGTGGCATGTCCCCTCTCCAGCTCCGAGGGGAAGGGGGGTCGGACGGCTCTGTGAGCTGCCCATGCTTACAAGTGCAGCTGCTGCAGCTCCCACTGGCCATGGTTCTCAGTTAAAGGGAGCTGCTGAGCCAGTGCTTGGGGCTGGGACAGTATGTGGAACCCCTGTGGCTACCTCTGTGCTTAGGAGCTAGATAGGCCGGATGCTGTCAGAAGCCACATGGAACTAGGGTAGGCAGGGAGTCTGCCTTAGCCCAGCTGCTCCACCAACTGGTCGGAAGTGCTGACCAGAGCTGCCAGAGTCCCTTTTTGACTGGGCATTTCAGTTGAAAACCAGATACCTGCAACCCTACTGTACATTTTTTTTATCTGGCTTTGTGTGTTGCCTTCCTGGAAAAAAATCGTGGTTGTAGAAGAGAGACCTTTTCCAAGACAACAGAACAAATGGAGACTTCCTGTAATTTGATCTCCTGCAGCTTCAGTATTGGTTCTTTATTGGTGAGAGTTAGCCCTTAGTTCCAACAGACTTGGTTAACTTTCCAAGAAACTTGCAAACCAGTCTGCAATGCTTTCAGTGTTTTGAGTTGGAGAAAGAGCAGCTTGACTGCCTTTATGCATAGCTAAAAAGGGTGGCTAATGTGAACGCTTCCAAGAGGTTAATTGGCTTAACTCTGAGTGGAACAAACATTAAAATATCTTGTTCATCTTAAATGCAATTTGTTCATGCAAGGGAATAGAAATTAGGGACCTTTTTAAAAACAAATTCCAGGAATTAGAATGCTATTACAGGTTGAACCTCTCTAGTTCAGCACCCTTGGGACCTGACAGATGCCGAGCCAGAGAATTTGCCAAACGACAGGAGGTCAATATTATAGAGAGCGTGTCTCTTTATTTGCCTTGATGAAATAAAAATCAATGGAACAGCGCTTGCAATGATGCTTAATAATGTATGACTGTACCGATACACCCTATGTAAGCCTACGCCTAGCCAAGACTTATCAGCTCTTTTCATAACAAAGTGTTACTGTTACGCAATTTTTCTATATTGGCACAAGGAAATCATATTATATATTTTAGAAATGTGCATCTGTCTGAGAGTCCATTTATACAAGAACGCCTCTTAAATGGTAAGAGCCAGGACCACCAGATTTGGTCTGCAGCTTCCTTTCATCATAGCTCAAAGCAAAGTAAGGGGTTGGTTGTGCCAGGACAATGGGATCAACCTAGAATTTGAGTGTTTCTGATAAGATGGAAGGGAGGGGTCTGGTAGGAGGGATAGTTATACTGCAGAATGAACACAGGGGGTAGCAAGGGGCCAGAGATGGGGACCAGGACAACAGAAAAAGAAAACTTGAGTTAAGGACCTGAGCAACGCTGAGTAAACCTTCTAAGAAGTAGATAAGTGTAAGCATGTTTTTTATGCTTTAGCAGCATTACCAGCACTTCCACTGCTTGCTGGTCTCTTAGACGTTTACGGGTGATTTAGAGCTAAATAACAGCACAGAACACTGAGAGCCAGGACTGGTGGCTGTAAACAAACACTATAGGATTGCGGGAAAGTTGGCCATATCCACAATATGCAGACAATTGACTAACTAAAATCATGCAGGACCACAGATGTTGCCAAACCAGAGTGTGCCAGACTAGAGAGGTTTAACCTGTACCACTTGACAGAAATTTGATGTGTTTAACATTCTTATGTAACCTTTCATCTTCCAGTCTTGTAGTTTGATACCAGCTGAAATATCTGGGGTCTTTGAGGAAAAGCTTAATTTCGTTCTCAAACACAGGAATACAAATTTTTGGTACTAAGCAATCCTCCCAAAACTTGGCTTGGCTTGGCTTTGCTTTCAGTGGCTAAATATGGTGTGGTTAGTAGTTGCCAGTTTCAAGCCAGCAATTTTAAATTATCATAATTAAAAAAGGTAAATAGTTGAGTATCTTAATTTTTTCTTATTTGTGTAATGCTTGTAGAACTTAGACATCCGAACCTGTAAGAGGTTATCTATTATGCTTTTTGATTGTCTGCTTAGAGCAAGGGACCTGACTTGTTCTGGGTCTGATCCAGTGCTCATTGAAGTCATTGGGAAGGCTCCTACTGACTGCATTGGGTTTTGGATCCGGCTCTGACATTGCACATCAAAGCCCAATTTTTCAATGCTTTTTCTTGCCGAGAGTTCAGTGTACAATGAAATGTTTACCAGTTGTCAGTGAACACCTGAAAAATCACTTCATAGTTTCAAAGAAGTTCTTAAAAGTATGCTCATTCAAAATGTGTTAAGATTTTAATATAAGCATTGAAAAGAATGACTAATTTCACAGCTTCTGTTTTGCTGTGTAGTGCCCCTTCTGACTCCTTTTGGCACTAGCATATATACAGGCAAACTGTATAATTCTACTTCCAAATGTGGCATGTTTTTTATCCTGTATGGTAAGCTGCTTCCCTCTTCTTCTTGAAACACCTCCTCAAAAAGCAGCTTTTCCAACAAATTTTCAAACCACCCCCACTCTTACGTTAACTTTAGTTTCATCATAAAGGGATTGATTTTATTGTGCTGCTTAAGAAGAAACATAATTTTAATTTGTGCATTCTTTTTTCCCTCTTGTGTGTTACCTCCTGCCAGCTCCCTCTCACTCCTCCTGCATTCTGTCACCTGTTACCCAGTTAAAATACAAACTCTGAGACAAGGCCTAGGTTCTGACTGTATACAAATGCCATGGAACACCTGTGGAGCTATAGACATGTTAGAAAATTGAAAATGAATCCATATAGACACCTGAGCACTGCAGCACACTGTTACCAACACATACACATTGTGTTGGCTGTTGGTCGGATGAGCAGACTTTATCTTGGTCAAAAAAGGTGCATGTTCCTGTTTCCACACTTGAAAACAGGAAAGGTTGCTTTCAAACTCGCAAAGTGAGCACACAGCTTATAGTTGGGGGTTAGCTAATCAGAATAACTCTTACCCAGTTACCAGTTCCTAATGAGTTGGAAGAGGTCAGAACTTTGGAAAATCTCAGTAGGGCTACCATATCTTATTTCAGTCTTGTGTTTAAATACTTAAATCCATGTCTGGAGCATGCCTCGGCCAATGAGTCATTTGGGAGATAATTTCTAGAAGTATCCAGGGAGCCTGGATTAAGTACTCTTCAAGCCTGATAGTACATTTAGGTATCCAGTTTATTCCTGGCATTTGGCAAACTGATTCTTGAGTGACTTTCAGCTTTTCAAGTGGCAGGACCAATACTTGTTTGGCCAAGAAGCAGGGAACCTTATTTTGAAATCCTCCTGAGAGTGTATTGGAAAGAGTGGGGCTCTTGTACCTTTCAAAGACTGGGGTGCCACAGGGAGTGCAGAACCAGAAGAGTCCTCTCTCCTGGTCCCGCACTCCCTCCAGGGCTTCCGCTTTTGAACTGTAGCAAGAGCCCTAGTAGTGGAGGCGACCTTTTGGACTAATTAAATAGTCCCCGGAAATGCCATCGACTACTCGATTAGTTAATTAATCTAAATTTAACATCCTTATGGAGAACACCCTTTATTGACTCTTTAGTAATGTAGTATTAGCTGAGAAGTCAAGTACTGAATAGATATGAAGGCTAAAGGGACAATAAGTGAATGATGCACACGCTGTTGCTCTCTTTGCTGTGCATTTTGTATGGATAGATTCAGTCTTCAGTGATTCGTCTGGCAGCCTTCATGAGAAGTAATAAGCACTTTTTTTAAGAGCAGAATCACCAGTGGGTGTTGTATGAAGACTTAGAAACATCATTTGTTACATTAAAATTTTTTTGAATAAGATGATTTCAGTTAATTGAAGATCTAATACTACATTTGGTTAGTTGAGGGTTTGTTCGTATGTTTTGGTAGGTTGGCTTTGTTTTGAAAGCCCTAACTTGTCATCTGCCTAAATGAGTTTTATTGTGCTTTTCTTTCAGGAAATGCCCAACTCTGTCTTCTTGGTAATGGAGGTATGTGTTTGTGTGTGTTTCTGTGTAACTAGATTTGAATTAGTCTTCATTTACAGAAGTGTTATAAAAATGGATTGACTAAGTAGATGTAGCTGCGGTATAACCTTGACCATCTGAAATTTATACATCTCAAAGCTGGATCACTAATTTCATAATTACTGTTAAAGATACCAATAATTGTGTGTGTTCCATATGTTATACACTGTTTCTCTTCACAATATCATAATTCTTAATGGAATGTTTCCATTATACACCAGAATTAATAACTATGAGTAATTGACAAAAATAAATTTTAAAGTCAACAACTGGAAAAGATTTTCTAGGTTTTTATTAGGGAAAACATATAAGAAATGAAAATTAACATCTAATGAATAGAGTGAACATTTAGACATCTACATTCTGAATACAAGCTTTGTCTTTCTTTTCAACAGTATTGCAATGGTGGAGACTTGGCAGATTACTTACAAGGTATTTGATTACCATGTTTCTCTCTTAGTACATTGTCATGCTAAACATTATATTCTGCTAAAAGTATTCTGTAGTTGTATAATTCATCAGTGTTTCTTTTTGTGTGTGTTTGTGTATGAAATTACATAACAGTCTAGGGATGTAAAATCCCTGTTAATCAGTTAATAGGTTAAACGTTAGGTTAATCTAACTTTTAATGGGTTAACCGACTAATGCGATCTCACCACTCCAGCCCCTCAGCCTGTGGGACTCGTGTTGCCAGCCCCTCACGCTGGGGCTGGGGCTGGCTGCTGCGTCCCCATGGCTGGAAACAGTGAACCACAGCCAATGGGAACTGCGAGGCTCTGTGGCTACAGACACTTAGATAAACAGTGTTGCGGGTCTGTCAGCAGATTACTTGGAAGGACTCGTGACCCATCTTTGAAAAACCACTGATCTAGAGTAACCATCCCTCACAATTGTTTATCTCACCTGTTCTTAAAAAATCTCCAATGATGGAAATTCCACAACCTCCCTCAGCAATTTATTCCACTGTTTAACTACCTTGACAGGAAGTTTTTCCTAATGTCCGACCTAAACCTCCCTTGCTGCAATTTAAGCCCATTGCTTCTTGTTGTATCCTCAGAGGTTAAGGAGAGTAATTTATCTCCCTCCTTATAACACTTTTTTAGGTATCATGTCCACTCTGTCTTCTTTTTTCTAGATGATACAAACCCAGTTCTTTCAATCTTCCCCTATAGGTCATGTTTTCTAGTCCTTTAATCATTTTTGTTGCCTTCTCTGGACTTTCTCCAGTTTGTCCATATCTTTCCTGAAATGTGACATCCAGAACTAGGGATATAAAAGAGCTAGGGATTTAAAAAGTTAACTGTAGGATCTGACCAGGCCTGCCACACCATAGGCCGGGGGCTGCTCCAGTCCAGCTGGGCCACTGGTTAACCACTTACCCAATTAGCATCACCAGTAACTAGTTAACCCTTTACATCACCAGCCAGAACTACTCCAGTTGAGGTCTAATCAGCACAGAGTAGAGGGGAAGAATTACTTCTTGTATCTTGCTCACAACACTCCTGTTTATATATCCCAGAATGATATTTGCCTTTTTTGCAACAGTGTCACACTGTTGACTCTGTAGTAGTCAGGATTTACTGGTGTGGTGTCCTCACAGGTCTTCTGCTCCATCCGGGATGATAACCAGTTGGCTGTGTGTGTGTGCTCAATGATGTGTGCCATGTTGATTTGTGCAGTTAGTCAACACATCAGACTCCAAGAGAGCCCCAAAAGACCACAAATCAGATAAGGATCAAAGGCGCCTGCCCAGGTGTATTGTTAAACAAAGTAGAGTAATAGTTGTCAGTAGACTCTACCAAACACTATGCATTTGTACCCTGTAACACTGGACTCAGCTCAGTCAGTGGGAGATCCCACTGCCCCCTAGGTCAGACATAGACTTCCCCGCCAAGACACCACTTTATATACAGTTACAAACAAACTTAAAAAAACAACACATAGTCTGGTAGCACTTTAAAGACTAACAAAACATGCAGATGGTATCATGAACTTTCGTGGGCGCATAGGGTTGCCAGATACTTTCACAAAAAAATCCAGAACATAGTAGGGAAAAAAGTTTGTTGAGCCAAAAAAAAAGGGGTGGGGGGGAAGGTTACCACACTTGAGCCAGAAAAAAAAAAGTCGCTGTGCCTTTAAATTCCCCCACTCTCCCCACCAAACGCAGCAGGAGAAGAATGTCCCCGCCAGCCTTCCGTCTGAGAAAAACAGAAAATGCCGGACATTTTACATGTCCGGTATTTTCTGTTGGGTTTTTTTTTACCTGACAGAAGACATGATTACCGGACTGTCTGGGTGAAAACCAGACACCTGGCAACCCTACGGGCACAGCCCTCTTCTTCAGATGACCAGAGTGTTGGATGTCCAGAACCAAAATAAATAGGGGAGAAGGGGGGTGGGGGGGGGAGAAAAGGAAAAAATGGGAGGGATGGGGGAGGGACAAGAAGAGGCAGTGGGTAAAAAATACATCAAGGGGAAAGCTGAGCAGTAATGAAATAGGAAAAACAAATAGTTTCTAAGTACCTAAAGGCTGGATAGTCAAGAGGCAGATAAGAACCATTAATTAGCAAACAACAAATGGTCAGGTAGCGCTTAAAGACTAACACATCCCTCCTGACTTGTCAGGTTGCCCCACACTGATATCACCCTGCACCCTGTGGTTCAATTAGAACATCTCTATCCATCATGCTGTCATTTTGACCCTTTGCTGGGTCGGTATCTGTAGGGAGTGTGGGTACCATCCTTTTGGTGGTACCATCCTTTTCAAATGTCCTTTCAACTTATGACTAGTACCAATTATTGTTCTACACCTAGATCTAGGAGCAATTAGTGTTTGGCGCACTCAGCCCTGTTCATGCCAAGTTCTCTGAGCAGGGGCCTGCCTCTTCTTCACTGCTTAGCTTTGCTTTATATTAGCCAAGTTTTAACTATTGTTAGCTAGGCCTGAGACCTCAAACCAGACCTGTGCCACATGGGCTTTTGTTTCAGGCCCTCTTCTTACTACAGACTTATATGTAGCTTATATGTAGCCCTAGATCTCTATCTGCAGTACTCCTTCATAGACAGTCATCCAATTTTGTACGTGTGAAACTGATTATTTCTTCCTAAGAGGAGTACTTTGCACTTGTCCTTACTGAATTTAATCCTATTGACCCTCAGACCATTTCTCTAGTTTATCCAGGTTATTTTGAATTTTAATCCTATCCTCCAAAGCATATTCAACCCCTCCCAACTTGGTATCATGCCCACACTTTAAGTGTATTTTCTATGTATTTTTCTATGTATTTTCTACCTAAATGATTGATGAAAATATTGAACAAAACTGATCCCTGCAGAACCCCACTTGTTATACCCTTCCAGTATGACTGTGAACCATTGATAACTACCCTCTGGGAATGGTTATCCAACTAGTTGTGCACCTGCCTTATAGTAGCCCCGTCTAGGTTGTATTTCCCTACTGTCTTTATAAGAAAGTCATGTGAGACTGTATCAAATGCTTTACTTAAAGTCTAGGTATACCACATCTACCACTTACCCCTTAGCCACAAAGCTTTTTTGATAGGAAAAAAGCTATCAGGTTGGCTTGACATAATGTGTGTGTTTCAGATCCATGCTGACTGTTACTTATCGCCTTATTATCTTCCAAATGTTTTGCAAACTAATTCCTTAATTATTTGCTCCATTATCTTTCTTGGCACAGAAGTTAAGCGGGCTGGTTTAAGTTTCCTGGGTTGTTCTTACTTTCTTTTTTATAGATGGGCACTATATTTGCCCTTTTCCAGTCTTCTGGAATCTCTCCCAATTTCCATGATTTTTCAAAGATAATAGCAAGTGGCTCACATCTCCTCAATCGGCTTCTTGAGTATTCTAGGATACATTTGATCAGGCCCTAGTAACTCTTTTCTAAGTCATTTTTAACTTGTTCTTTTCCAATTTTAACTTCTCAATCTACCTCATTTTCTCCAGCATTTGCTATGCTAGGCTTCCAATCACCACAAACCTTGGTGAAATCATTAACTACCTCTGCCATTTCCACATTTTCTGTTGTTGTTTTTCCCTCTTCACTGAGTAATGAGTCTGCCCTGTCCTGGGTCTTCCTCTTCCTTCTAATATATTTGTAGAATATTTTCTTGTTACCCTTTATGTCTCTATCTAGGTGAGTTCATTTGTGCCTTCGCCTTTCTAATTTTGCTTGTACATATTTGTGGTGTTTGTTTATATTCCTTCTTTGTGATTTGACCTAGTTTCCACTTTTTGTAAGACTCCTTTTTGATTTTTAAGTCATTCAAGATCTCCTGGTTAAGCTAGGGTGGTAGCTTCTTCACACAACACACAATTAACCTACGGAACTCATTGCCAAAAGATGTTGTGATGGCCAAAACTATAACAGGGCTCAAAAATGAATTAAGTTCATGGAGGATAGGTCAGACAATGGCTGTTAGCCATGATGGTCAAGTGTCCCTAGTCTCTAATTGCCAGGAGCTGGGAGTGGATGACAGGGGATGGGCCACTTGATAATTCCCTGTTCTTTCCATCCCTCTGAAGTATCTGGCATTAGCCATTATTAGAAAACAGGATACTGGGCTAGATGGACCATTGGTCTTGTCCCAGTGTGGCTCTATTTTAATGCAGTAACTTCGTAAATGGAATGGAAGAAGTATTCCAATTACTATATTTATTGTGTTACAACACGCCACTCCCGAGAATTTGGAAACCAAATTCTCGGGTGTGGCATGTTATAACACAATAAATATAGTAATTGGAATACTTCTTCCATTCCATTTAAGAAGTTACTGCATTAAAATAGAGCCACACTGGGACAAGACCAATGGTCCATCTAGCCCAGTATCCTGTTTTCTAATTGTGGCCAATGCCAGATATTGGAAACCAAATTCTCCTAGCAGCTTCAGGTTTTGCATTTGTCTAAAAGTTATGTCTTTTGGCCATGGTAAATATTTCTTGTAAGGCTCACAAAATGAGTGATTGCTCTATAAGGATTTTGTCTGCGCACAGCTGGTCAAAGTCATGCCTCTGTCCTTACCCTGAAACAGTTGAATTTAAAACATTTCATTATTTATATAGCTGAAAGAAGAGAAATTCTACTCTAACACTTGAGTAACATGGTGCAGATTTTTTACCAATTCTATTCTAAATCTGAGTCTGTGGGGCTGTTGACCTTGTTTTGATTCTTCCCTGTCCCTTTTCTAGGAATTGCTTCAGAAATTTGCTGAATTACTTAATGAGGCTTTGTGAAAAAAGGCACTTTTGTCTCATTAGGGAGATTTTACGCTCCTGCATGCCTTACCCAGTGTGATGATGCAAGTTTCAGAATCATGACATGAATTCATTTTTTAAAAACTTCTTTAAAAAGCCTTCTCTTTGGGCAGTAATAAATCATTTTCTCTAGAAAGTTACATTTTTTTTTTAATCCTTCACATTTGTGTGGGGGAGAGGGATGGAGTTTTGTTTACTAACAGTTGCTGTTACTACATCTGGACTGTATTAAGGGCTTGATCTAGCTTCCGTTGAAAACATTGGAAAGTATCCAGCTGACTTCACAGAGAGTTGGATCAGACCATAAGTTTGGTGGGTTTTTTTTAAAGCTACATATTTTCTCATACGGCATGGTATGACCCTACACAAGTCATCTAGCATCTAAGAGCCACGCACAAGCTTCATTTTCTTTGAAGCACAGCTGCCATATATATAAATAATTTAGCTACTTGACTGGAATATAACTTAATTGAGAGCACATAGATTTAGGGTTTAATATTGATATCATGGTCTTGCACACCCTTTATGCTTGTGCAGTTCTAATGTTTAATCAGCTGTTTTCCTGTTTCCTCCTGTAGTTCTATAATTTTTATATGGCTCAGAACAGCATTCTGCAGTGATGACAAGCTTTACCATCAAAATGACATGAAACTAAGTAGACCACAGTAAATACAGATAACTCAAAAATACCACTAGTGCTAAAGCTGTGGAAATGCATATTGAATATGTAATTGCGGATTATGTGTTTATAGAAAAACTTTAAAATATTGTTAAGAATTGAATGCAGGAATGTGACTTGCTTGGCTTTCTTTCAGACTTTCAGGGCTGCTCAGTATGTTTATTCCATTTTGCTCAAGATGAATACAGGTGGTATTTACTTTCTCATGTGTTTGTTTTTTTAAATATATGTATTTTTCAGCTAAAGGAACGCTTAGTGAAGACACCATCCGAGTTTTCCTCCAGCAGATTGCAGCTGCTATGCGTATCCTACATAGTAAGGGAATAATTCATAGGGATCTTAAACCACAGAACATCTTGTTGTCTTATGCAAGTCGTAGGAAGTCAAGCGTCAGTGGCATACGAATCAAAATAGGTAAATTCTTTTTTTTTTCTTTAAAAGATAAACTTCAAATACAGTGAAATCTACTCAATTGTGACTTGAAAGTTTCTGCCTTAGGATTCATTACATTGTTTTAAATCCACACACAAATCTGGAGTATTTATGCTAGCTGATAGGTCCCCCAGTATTAAGAAAATCAAATTATAATGAACTTTTTGATTAAATTTGATCATAGAGGTATCCTGAAGAAACAGTTATAAAATCAGGCTGATGAATTGTTTCAATATTAAATTATTTTAATTGGGAGAACATGAATTTTCAGTTTGCTGTAGTTTTAAAAACTTGCTTAACTTTTAGCTCATTTCAGAATGTGTGAGAACCATCAGTTTGAACATTATTCAATGTGTGTTTTTGGCAGTATGATCCTAAGACTTCTTTTAAAGAGATTCTAGATATAGTTTAGTCTATTTTTGGCAGAAAGGGGGGGGGTATGGGATTGTAATTGACGTGGGATGTGAACTGTTCTTTATAATACTAACCTCGCTCTGACTGAATTTATGAAAATGTTCTACCTCAACAAATTAGGGCATTGAGTTTCCATTGAAACAGGCATTTAGTTCTTGTTTCTTTGATGATGCATTCTCTTGTTGAAAATGAATCTGTTTAGGCTACGACCCACTCCAGCAAATTCATTTTTATTGTCTGATTGGTACAGAAACGGTAAAATTTCTTCCCTTGCTGCCCGATTTGGCGATTCTCAAGCTGCCTTATTTGTGCAGAAAAGTTCAGATATCTGAAATTTAAATTTCTAAACTTTTACCTGATGTGATTTTAATTAAGCAGACTGTGTATTCATCATTTTTAATGAACCATTTATATTTAGCGCCTGGCTTTAATCCTTTCCTGCTGATGCCAAACAGTGTATTCTGCAGCTGGAGAGTTGGCTGAGTAACAGTTTGTAGAATTGATGCTGTTGCTAGTTCTTGGCTTGCTGTTAGAGAGATGGTGCATTGTTCCTGTTTGCTTCTCTTCCAGTTTATGACACAGCCTTCTGCTACTCCACTAAGCTGGCCTTTTATAATAATACTGCACTTACTTGTCACTCTAACCGGTGATTACAGCAGATGACAAAACAAAAGACAAATCCATTACAGACTATATAGGTTTAAGCATTATTTTTCTTTTCAGTGACTCATGTGTTTCTTTAAACAGCTGATTTTGGTTTTGCTCGTTACCTGCATAGTAACATGATGGCTGCCACTTTGTGTGGGTCCCCTATGTATATGGTGAGTGCCAGTATTTTAAGCTACATCCTGCATTTGATACACATTGCTATCAAAGAAATAGGGTTTGCCATCTGGGGACAGGCGAGTGTGTGTGGTTTAATGAGGATGATGTTAAGGGGAACATACAGTTTACCTTTCCACTATCCCTGCTGTTTTTAGACCTAGAGGTCATGACTGTTAAAATGAGGGGGAAATGGAGTATTTCCTTAGCAGTGCAGTAAAGAGATATTCTGGTAAATTAAAATAAGCAATGATATCTGTGTTGATATTGTGGATCAGGAGACATGTTGGTTCTTGCATACTTCTTGAGGCACTTTAATCTTGATGCCATAAACATGCATACTAGTTGCCTTTGTATTTTCTGGCAATGCCTTCTGAAGTAGGGTATTACTGGATTCTCAGTTTCTGTGAAATAAGAAGAGTCATGGAGTAGGGAAAAAGGAAAATGGCTAGAATTCAAATATTGGAAGAAGACTTGGTGTAAAAAAGCAGTTAGTTCAGTAGCTGGAATGGAAATGGCAGTTACATCTTCTGCTTTCATGCTCATAACTCCAGGTAGCAGTACACTATAATTGCCTTTTGTCTTTCTGAGGCAGTGTTGCCTCGTGGATAAAATACTGGATTGACACTCAGGAGACCTGAGTTCTATGTTCGGCTCTCCTACTAGCCTGTGGGGTAACCTTAGACAAGTCATTTCACCTATATGTACCTCAGTTTCCCCATCTGTACAATGGTGGTGATGATATTTATTGCTTTCTTTGTGAAGCACTTGAGATTTGCTGTTAAAGCACTGTACGAGACTGGCACTAATCAGGCATGCCACCTCCTTTTCCTAGATTAATGCCACCAAGATTTACTTTTTTCTCTTCTACAAGTGCAGGTATTCAGAATTTAAAAGGTAAATAGTCTGGTGCCTGAAGTTAGACAGTGGTACATACTAAAATGTTAAATTTTATCTTATCAAAATATTGACCTTGTTTTAGTAAATTGGACATTCTATTACTGCAGTTTATTTTGTGGGCTGATCCTGCTGCAGTGAGATAACTAACTATTTACTTTGTACCATAGTGGCTGCCCGTTTTTCATAGTCCTTTCTGTAACTTTCCTGTGTTTTCCAGGCTCCTGAGGTTATTATGTCGCAACACTATGATGCCAAGGCAGACCTGTGGAGCATAGGAACTGTGATTTATCAGTGTCTTGTTGGGAAGCCACCTTTTCAGGTTAGCCTTATTTTCCCCTCCTCTCATTTGATTGGTCACTTTCATCTTGACAGAAGCAGATGTGGCATTGCCAGCCAGGATGATGCATAAAGCCATCTTAGTCTGCTGTTGATATAGCTTCAAGCACCAGATGGCTGTGGAGACTCCAAAGAGAAGGGTGGTTCACATTCAGTCCTTCCGAGATCAGAATTTGTAGACAGGGATGCCTGAGCCGAAAGGTGCTCAGTAAAATCAGTTCTGAGTTCATCTCTCCCTTACTGTACTATAAGCCTCCTTCCTCATATCTACGTAACTGGTCAAGCCTCCCCGTGTGTGCGTGCGTGCGCGCAAATAAATCTCACTGCTGAGTTATTTCAACAAATTCACATTTTTATTTGACAGGCCAATAGTCCTCAAGACTTGAGAATGTTTTATGAAAAAAACAGGAATCTGATTCCTAGGTACGTATATTTTGTGATTGTAATTTCATGTCTCTGGAAATCAAGTAGCTTGGGTGGCTACATCTTTTAAAATACAATTATGATTTCACACAGTGACTATATAAAGATGGAACCATTTCACCCAACAAATCTGCTGTATGTGCCTGTCAGATCATATCTACTAACTTGAGGGACAGATATGTTTTTTACTACTCCAGTTAGTTCTACAGAGCCAATGCAGCCGTGGGTGAGCAAGTTAGATTCGTCTCTGCATAGTCTTTCAAAAGATTGTTAATTAAGTTCCATTTGCAGAGTCTTTTACTGATGAACAAACCAGAAAGAGCACCCAGCTTGTGTCTCAAGTCTCAGCTTCAGTTTGCAGGGCTGAGGGGAAAACATTTGGGTTTTTTTGTTTGTTTTTTAAAGCAGGTTTGTTATATACATCATGGAGAGACACACATGGATTACGTGTGGATTTGAGAATTGTTTCAGAGCATAACACTTTGAAGTTCTTCATCTTCGTTTTATTTTGTTTTTCATTTGTTTTTGTACTCTGCACTGTGGCAACAAAATTCCAAATCAAAGGGGTTTCACCACTTCTGCTAACCTAATAAGTAAGGCACTTATTAGCTACTGGCGTATATTTAACACCCTTCCAGAGATCAAGATAAAGAGTTTCTAAAGTAACTAGACTAGTGATTTTTTTTTTTTTTTTTTGAGTGCCTCAGTTCTCGGGTGCCCAACTTGAAGACATATTAAAGGGACTTGTTTTTCCTGAAATTTGGAGCAATGCTCCCTTTTCTAATGCCACAAGTTGGGATCTCAAGGTGAGGTGCCCTAAATCATTAGTCTTTTCTGAAAAACATGGCCCAACTGTTCTCATTCAAAGATCTTGAAAAGCGGAACCTTTCCCAAATCTGTATATGCAGGGGGAATCACTTCACCCATCTGGTTGTGGAGCTGAAAACTCTGCTCAGAAATGTGAATAATCAGAAAAATAGTGGGTTGGGGGATTGAGTTTACCTTGATGAAATTGAAATTAGAAGTCTTAGTTGCTTATTCCAAGCTTTTCAGATTTGAATTCCCCTTGTGCCTGACTTTACTTGCAGACTAGCTGAGTTGTTAAAAGCTTTGTTCTGGGACCACTGTTTTCCTCTTGGGGCTTAGCCACCCTAATTTCCTTTCCTGTCCCTACCATGGTCCGGGTAATGTTGCTGTGTTGACTTGGGAGTAATGTAATGCCTTTGGGGAATATTGTACAATCCTTTCACTGCTCCCGCTGAGTCCAAATGTGTATCCTCGGTAATTAGGGATGTTTAAAATGGCGATTATTTCCCTAATCGAACAGTCGCTAAATTTTCTGTTGACTATTTGATTAGTTAACAAGGGAAGGCAGTTGCGGCGCTCAGTCTGGCTCGTGCCAATTCACAGCACAACCACCCCAGCTGCCGCTCTGCATTAAACAGTCCTGGGAAGCCATGCGCGAAGATGCTAGCTCAGTCCCTGCTCTGCACATCTCTTTTATTTATGAGACCGCATGCACGCACGCACGCTTTGCATTAAACAGCCCAGGGAAGCCATGCATGAAGGCACTAGCTCGGCCCTTGCTCCACTGGTGTCTCTTCAGTCTGAAAATGAAAATTCTGGTCTGATGAATAAAAAGAGACCCACGGCACAGGGACCGAGCTAGCGCCTTCGTGCGCGGCTTCCCTGGACTGTTAAATGCAGAGCGGAAGCTGGGGGGGGGAAGAGGGGGTGTGAAGTCTGCTGAATGAAAAGAGACTCGCAGAGCAGAGACTGACTGAACGTGTTCGCACACCAGCTTCACAACACAGAGCGGCTGCTGGGGGGGAAGCAACTAGTCGATAGTGCTAATGGATAAGCTCCTGCTTATCAATTAGTCGACTAGACGCTAACATCCCTATCTGTAATGCTGCCAAACATTTGATGAAAGGTGCAGTATTGTGCCAGGGTGTTGGTTTCCTGGGTAGGAATGTAATATTAATAGAAATTATGCATATTTGTTTTTCTCTTTGTATACAGTATTCCTAGGGAAACATCAGCATATCTGGCTGACCTGCTTTTGGGTTTACTTCAGAGAAACCAAAAAGATAGAATGGACTTTGGTATGTAACTTTTTTTCTAAACATTTGCTGGGGGCTCTTTACCCTCTCTGTTAAACCTGATTCAGAATAATATTCCAGTAACCTGATTTGAGTATAGACACAGATTAAATCTTTTTTCCGTCACTCATCTCAGAGGACACAGGATACTTATCCACAAATCATAGACAATTAATATCAAAGTCACATAGCAGGAATGTCGTCATGTCTGTCTGAAAACAAATCAAACCAAACAGATCTACATCTATGACTTTGAGTGGGTTGTTTTTAGGACCAGTTTTTAAATGTAATTTGGTGTTTTGCTGATGACTGTCAATTATGCTCTTTTTCTCCAGTGTTAATTTGTCACAATCAAGGGGAAAATGGCAGTAGCTAGAAAACAAACATGTGAGAGTGGGCAACTTCTGTTTTTAAATTGCTTGTTGCTCCTTCAGGGTTGGATATGTGCCCAAGAACAGTTGGTGTGAAGCAGCCAGTCATATTTTATTTGGTGGTAAACAACCTCTGATATTCTGCTTTACGTAATCCTTGATAATTTCTTAGAACTGGAATTTCATAAATAATCATTCTAAACATGAGTAAACCTTACACAACCTTCAAGCATTTAAATGGTAATGATTACAAAAGAAAAGAGGCATTGAAATAATAGGCTGGTGCACTATTTATAGCATTTCTTTTCTAATGTCTAGTTGTCATCTGTAATTGTTGGGGAATGTTTCCAACTACACCCTTGTTCTGCCAAGCCAGATTTGTATCTCTCACTGACCAGCTGACACATTGGAGCTGTGTGCTGAGGAGGAGCTGTGCTTTTCTGTTTGGTTTGGGTTGCACACTGTTTTCGAATGGATACAGCTGCCTTCATTGTGAGAGACCTTAAATTTCATGTTACTGTGATTTATAATTTGATTTTAAAGTGTTCTTTTGTCTTTAGATTTGCTGAACACATTTTCCATATCACTTTGATTAGAATAATTCAGTTTCCAAAAATTGGATTCTCCTTTGCTTTCCCATGTAAAGCATGTGCCTGATGCTCTGTGTCAACACCTCTTTTAACGGGTATATAGATCATGTCTGGTTTGAGCTCAATCCTGTATTTGTGTACATGTGTAAGAGTTGTTAAGGACCAATAATACAACATTAGATTTGTTCATATTTCGCAGAGAATGGGTTCCCAAGAATCTGATTCCTGGGATGATTTTTTACAGATTTTTTTTTTTTTTTTAAGATCACAATTAATCCTAGTAGAGAAATACCAATGACTCTTTAAGTGTAGGAGGAGCAGTAAATAATCCAGTCAGTGATGTAATAGACATAACTCGTAACATCTGAATGCTTTACGTGCTGCTTGCACCCTACATGATAAATACAACTTCGTGGATTCTGCTTTTTAAAACTGCCATCACAACTTAACTGCATACAGAAGCCTACTCTTAATCTATATTTCTTAAATGATACAAGTTGAATCACAGTTTGGCCTCTGTCATTCCTGTGTATGTGTAAGAAGGAGGCTGTGGAGGAGAAAATTCACAATAGGCTTTTGAACTCTTCACTAGATTCCTAAGGCTTTCCTCATATTAAGAATATTTTTAATTCTTGCTGTGTTCTTCTATCAAAGTTCTGGGAGGATGCCTCAAAACCAAAAAGCATTTTACCTAATTCAGACAAAAAAAATCAATAACAGAATAGTTAAGTGCTTGATTCTGCAGTACAGGCGACCTCTGATCGCCTGACCTACGACCCCCCCCCACGTTTACGGAGCCGCAGGGCCGCCTACTGCCCGACCCAGCCCCCAGTCGGCCGGCTCATGGCGCCATTTGCGCCTCACCGTGGGACTGCCAACTGCCAGGCCCAGCCCCCGGCTGGCTAGCTCGTGGCTCTGTTTGTGCCGCTCCACGGGGCCACCTACCGGCCAGCGCAGCCCCCGATTAGCTCAGGGCACTGTTCATGCAGGGCTGCCTATTGCTCAGCAGATCCTTCTGGCTCCAGGAGACTACAACTCCCAGGAAGCAAAGCAGGTCAGGAACGGAACCCCCATTCATAACATTGCCCCTGTGGGCAATAAGGGTTTGAGTTACGACGGCCCGCCTTACGACTGTTCTCCAGGAACCAATTAAGTCGTAAGTGCGGGGGTCGCCTGTATTTTACCATCGGGATTAGCCTTGTTGAAATCAGTGATGATATTCATAGGAAGTGCTGCACCTAACAGTAAGTTTTGCAGAATCAGACCATTAGCAAACTTATGAATTTGGAAAAAATACCATGTACTATATTGACTTCAGAAGACAAGGAAGGAGAGGTAGGACATGCTCCAGCCCATGCAGAGGGTCTTCCACCACGCCCACAGCCCTGACCTGCCAACTGTAAGGCCGTTCCTGAGTCTTCAGGCTTGGCATCTCCAGGGTTCCTGGTTTTGTAGCTCAGGGCGTTGTCAGAGGACACTGCACCTGTGGGGGTTGATAGACAAGCAGCAGGGAGGATTTATAAATGTACATGGATTATGAGAAACATCAGCACATCACAAGTACTGATTTTTATAATGCTAATGCATAAGCAGGCCTAACTAGTCTGCAGCACAGAATTATAAATCATCTTCCCAGTCAGAGACTCTGATATAGATGAGTTATTGAACTGATTACTGAAATGTGGACAGAACCAGCCGAAGCGAACAGATAACTTGGCTGTCACCGAACTCCTTGCTTTGGATTTGGATTTGGATTTGGGGGGGTGGGGGGCTCTGCTATCAGCAAGGGAAGTTCTGTTGTAGTGGGTGCTTCCCTTAGATTTTCAGCACTGCCCTTTGGGAAGAGTTGCTGGCAGTGGCTGTGGAAACTTATTTGTGGGGACCTGTAATCCTGAGCTGTTCCCTGGGTGGTTGGTGGTGAGAGCTGCCTCCCTTTGCTGCAGGGGCTTGGTCATCCTCAGTTCACTGGCAGCCAAGAAAACACGTGACAGTAGGGTGGCAGGAATGACTAGTAAATGAACGACGAGTGATCATTTGAATCGCTGGGGTTTTGCTAAAATATAAATAGCATTTGAGATCTTGCCCATCAGAACAGAACAGATTGGAACAGCAGGTGTTGTACCCAACCTCAGGAACACCTCACCCTCAGCTAAAGTTAATCATTAGGCTCCGTGACGAGGCTCACTTCCTCGTGTCATGTTTTGGAAAAAAGTGCTGTTGCAGAAAGAGAGGCTCGAGAGCCCTGAGGATCCTGATGGTTTTGTCACTTGCTTAAGTCTAATGAATGGCATTGTTGGTTTTTCCCTTCTTCATTGGCCTAAGGAAATTGCAAGCTCACAAAGATTTAGGACTGTCTTGCATAGTTGGTTGATGTTTTTCCCTGTCTAATTAGCTGACCATTTCTTCTGGAAGCATAAAATAAAGTATACAAAGGGCTATCAAACTGGTTGTGCCAAAGCAACTAAACATGTCTCGGTGTACCCAGTTTCTAATGACAAATACAAATATTTCTGTTGTTGAAGCAATAATCAATGGCTTGCTCCAAGTTCATTGAACAAATTGTTGAGGAAAAAATAAATCCGCTACAGAGCAATATGGAAGGGAGAATGCCTCATGCTGCTGTGGAGGAGCATTGATAGGGTCAAAAGTAGTTTGATTCAGTCCTTAGGGCTTGTAGCAGAGGAAGTACTTAGTGGTGCAAAAGTTTAAGGGAGCCTCGGATTCTGATGAGCAACACAAAACTGAATTACCGTAGGGGTACTAAATATAAAAAGCCTCATTTGTTAGCGACTGTGCTAACATTGCCCGTTTGTACAAATCAGTTATTTACAACCCTGAAATTGAATCAAAATGTTGCTTAAACCTCCAGTCTGTTTCTCAGTACAAGTCGTTTCTTTAAAGCTATTGAGTATTTCCGTTCCAAGTATAACAACCACCACTAACCTGGAAGACTTTAATCTTTTATAAGCTCTTCAAGCTCTGGATGGGAAGTATTGATCCTGTGGAAGGCAACCACTTATTGCCTTGTACGGTGTAATTCAGATTCTAATATGGTTTGTAGTTTGACACATTTGTGGTCACTTTTTTGTTTTGCAGAAACATTCTTCAACCACCCTTTCCTTGATCAGGTTTCAACTGTCAAAAAATGTAAGTAGTAGCATTTTTCTATTTACCTCATAAATGAGGCGTATTAGAAAGAATGATACTATTGAGTAGCAAATTCTTTCTGAAACATCTTCCAGAGATCACCAGTTGTGCTCCACTCTTAGTTTAAAAATACTGTGAAATCTTTGAGTATCATGTTTTGTTTGAATTTTGGACCGGAAATTGCCATTATCACATTTCTTAGCCATTTCGTCTGGTCTTAAGTAACATTGTGTGAGTGTATTTTCCAAGGACATGCAGTGTATTTACAAGTTCTGGGGGTGTTTCTACTTTAAAACAAGTAGCGAGGAAATCATTGTATTGTATCAGTTCATTTGTTGGAAAAGCAATTGACCAAATCTCAACCCTCTCTGACTCCTCCAGCTTGCCCTGTGCCAGTGCCCATGTATGCAGGCTCAGTCTCTGGCAGCTCCTGTGGTAGTTCTCCTGGTCGTTTTGCTTCTCCTCCCGTAAGTTCTCTGTGTTCCTTTCAAAGTAACCCCTGTCGAGTCCCTCTCCCTCCCTTTGCGGTTGTGTGCAGGTAGAAATTGTCCGTCTTCTCTAACATGGTGTTAATTTCAGCTCGTTGATAGTTTAAACAGTTACCTTTAAAGAAAGCAAAGCAAGCAGTACAGTCCCTTTCGTAAAGGGTTTCTATCCTTTCCCACTCCTTGTGGCTTTTCCATAAGACTGCACTGGATCAGGGTTTTCAAACTTCATTGCACCACACCCCCCTTCTGGTGACACAAACGACTGTGTGGCTCCAGGAAGGGGGATTGCAGCACTGCCACCTGGGGAGAATGGCTGGCAGGGGCTGTAACCTGTGCCCCATTACTCAGGGCAGAAGCCCTTGGGTGTCAGGGCTTGGACTTTGGCTTCAGCCTCAGGTCCCAGCAGGTTTAGCACCAGTCCTGGCCACGCTGTTTCCATGTTCCCACTCATTTTTCCCACCCCTGAGCAGAATGAATTTTGTTACGTGCATCATTGTGGAGGCAATGTGTGACCCACCAGCCTCGTATTGGGGCACATAAGAAAATTCCTGGGGCCAAGGGGTTCTGTGGGAGGGGCTCAGGTCTGGGGCAGAGGGTTGGGGTTCAGGAGGATGAGGGCTCCAGCTGGGGGTGTGGGTTCTGGGGTTGAGGGGTAAAGGGCTGGGACAGGTTGGGGTAGAAGGACTCTGGCTAGAGGTTTGGGCTGCGGGGCAGGGCTGGGGATAAGGGCTAGGCTTGGGATTAGGGTTGCCAACTCAGCTGAACCAGATGGACCAGATCCCATTGCGCAAACGATGCCGGTCCGTCAGGGTTGGGCTGCAAGGACTCTGGCTGGGGGTGCGGGCTTTGGGGTGGGCCTGGGGTACAGAGGTATGAGGAGGGGTTTGGGACTGGGGAGCGCTGGGTCCTGGCCACCCAGCAGTCCTAGTCTGTGGCGGGGAAGTCTAGGTGGAGGGGTCCAGGGCCAGGCTGCAGCAGGTGAGGGGGGGGCGGGTCTGAGGCCAGGTTCCAGCTACTGCAGAGTCGGGCTGGGGCCAGGCCATCCACACTGCCCCAGCCATGGCAGAGTCGGGCCGGGTCACCCTGGCTGCGGCAGAGTTGGGCCAAGGCCAGGTGGCCCCTGACTGTCTGTGGCAAGCTGGACGGAGGTGGGGAGTCCAGGCCTCCCCCAGCTGCTACAGGTTCCCACTTTGTGCGGCCTGCCGGATGGCCTCCATGGGGCGAAAGAGATAGCTGCACAGCCGCATGGCCACACACTTACAAGGAATTGAGGACCTGAAAGTGGGTTGTGGCCTGACCTGCAGTTTGAGAACCCTGCGCTAGATCATGAGCTCTGTTGGTATGAATTCCAGCGAACAGAACGAGCTTCCCAGGGGATCCTTTTATAGCCTCTTTTTGCTACTAGGTCCTTATGCTGGCAGAGACTGGTGGCCATCAGTTCTCTAGCCCTCTCTGTATAAGGGCCACTGCCTCTTCTTGGGTCTGTGAAGAATGATGATTTTGAGTGAATAATTTCAGGGTCCTTACCCATTGCTTATCCGAACACCTGAACCAGCTTCAATATAGCTTTCAAACAGAGTTCTCTTCACATGCGTCTATAAGGTTCCTTGCCATCTGAACAGGCTTTCCCAAGTCCAATTAAAATTAGTATTTTAAAATGACTTTGGAGAATATTTACAATTTGAATGCATCTATTTTTCACCTTTACTTTTGCTCCCTATATTCTTTCCAGCTAGCTATGCACAGGGTAGCGCTCACTTTGTTGTATTGGGAGCCTGTTCTCTAAAGGGAGATCCTGCATTGTGAACCATTTGGGCTTCTGATTTTCACTTTTTCTTCAGTCCCTGCCAGACATGCAGCATATTCAAGAAGACAACTTATCTTCCCCACCATTGGGTCCCCCTAACTATCTTCAGGTGTCCAAAGATTCCGCCAGCACCAGTAGCAAGAACTCTTCTTGTGACACAGATGACTTTGTGCTGGTTCCACACAACATCTCTTCAGATCACTCATGTAAGAATCTCCTTTATTTGGATCTGTACAAACACGTCCCACAGTTTTGTTATTAAAAACATGTTTTTGTAGCCTATTATATTCTCCAAGCCTATCTTAATTTATATTGGAAACTTGTTTCTTGGTATTGTATTGCGATTTCCTTCCAAAGAATACCCTTCTGGGTTTTGCAGGGTGTATTTCGTCATTTGTAAAAATGAGAGGATTGGGGTGTAGAAAAGTTAGTTTCTGTGCACAACATATGCCCGCATCCTAGCTTTTATTCTTTGCGGGTTATCAGAGTTCCTGATGGCACCGATGATGTGGTTGAAATCAGGGTCCTTTAATTCACAGAGAATTCTGATTTATTAACACTGGAAAAACAAACCCATCATGAATAAGGTATGCAGAGAGTCATGGGGTCCTAGTATTTGAAGGGGGCATGCTGTAGCATGTGACTTGCAGAGCAGTTAAATATTGTGATCAGGCTTGTGAGGTTCAGTTTCTTGCCTTTCTTCCAACTACGTCACCTTAACTGTCGTAAGCTAAAAAAACAGTGAAAGACTAGACCTCACAACCATACAGCTTTACACAGGGCTTATACTGTATATTGTGTTTTCTTTGTTGTTAAATTTGTCATAATGGTAACATAAGCCATGGGTGCTTAGTGTTTTGTTTTAATCACCTGCTTTCCCCAGACCACTGCAAATGCTTGTTTTTTAAAATGTTGTGCAGTATCTTAGGCTCAGTTATGTTTTGTGTTCCAATGAGTTTCTGCAGATTAATGATATAGGCTTTGCAGGCCTGATATACTGTATTTAGGGCCCTACCAATTTCATGGCCATGAAAAATGCCTCATGAACAATGAAGTAAGTCCTTCCCCATGAAATCTGGGAGGTCCCCTTGTTCCTAGGAGTGCCCCAGCAAAGGGGTCTCCTGGATGTGGTGGCTGGGCTGGAAAGGGACAGGACTTGTCCATCACCTACACAACTGCCCTGGGGGGGAGGGAGTCCAGACCTACCTCTAGATGTCTCCCCCTACTGCAGGATGCTCTGGGACTGGGCAGCAGCCCCAGAGGTTCCTGTAGCTGGAAGAGACTTGAGGAGTTGGATCCAATTTTTCCAGTGCTGCTGGGAGCACTGCAAGCTGCTAGTCCAGGCAGGACTTGCTCTTTCCCTGCAGGGCTGCTCTTAGGTCTCTCTCCAGACTGCAGATAGCTTTACATCCCCTGCTTCCTGCTCAGAGGTCAGCACACAAGTGAGGGTGGCAGTCCAGCACCCCCCCACCTAATAACAGGTTTGCAATCCTTCCTCCCCCCTTTTGAGCTGGGACCTGCACAATTAGAACACCATGACATTTCAGATTTAAACCTCTGAAAAACATGAACATTTACCTAATGGATTGTAAATTTGGTAGGGCCCTAACCATACTGTAACTAGTTATACTTTTCCTTAAATGGTAAGGTAATTTGGGAATATAATCTTTCTGATAGCACTTCGAAAATTGTCTGTTACAGAATCACTTTCTCTGCAATAACTTATGTTTGGGTTAGATTTGGAATATCTTCTGTCAAATTTTCTGTGAAGCAGTTCATTTTATTTCTTGCTGCTAATATGGCCATAAAGTTTCTTCGCTTGCATGTATGTAAAGTGTAATAGACATTAAAAGGATTTCAGGTAGGCAAGAATATTGAAGATGCATCTTCAGGACTTGACTAAATTGTTGCTTTCTATTTGTTCTCTGCCTTCTTCTGTAGATGATATGCCATTGGGAACAGCTGGCAGACGGGCTTCAAGCGATTTCATGGTTTGTGGAGGGTATGTCTGCTGGGTTTTATTGAACTCAGTTTTATATTCTGAAACTGATACTGGAGCACAAGAATTGGCTGATTTTAGCAGTGACTGTTTGAATTTTACATTGCTGAGTGAGGACTGTCTACTGGAAGATGAATATACTCAGTAGAACACAGTCTGAGTATTTAAAGAGCTCCAGATCAGCAAGTTTCACAGAGAACTAAATGTGGTTTTTCTTTTTACAGATAGTTCTTCATATTCTGTGACCTTGTTTGTTGCGTCTTGTTTTAACAGGCAGTCGCCACTGACCATTTCTGGAAGCTCAGGAACTTTACAGAAACCATCCTCAAGCTCCTCCCGAAGTAGTCCTTCTGGTTCAGCTAACAGGTATGTGATTGAGTTGCTCTTCCATCTTTTTGATGATTTCTCTGTTGCTGTAGGGTGTTCTAAAAACTACTGTCGCCTACTAGAAACTCATTGAGGATAGTGTTACTACCCCAGATCTTTCTTCACAATTTGCCAGTAGCTATGTTTTAGCGGTAGAAGGTTACTCAGTTAACTCCTGGTTCAGGTGCACCCAATAAAGCTCCTGGAGGAGAGAGAGAATTTGTTTGGCTTTTTGATTAATGCTGGATTTCTCCAGCAGCATTGGGTGTCCAGCACAGTGCGCAGAGAAGGATTAGAGTTCTTTAATACACCACACTGGCCTCCAGTTAGGGATTCAGGACATTAAAACCAGCAATTGAGCTATAAAAAAGGAGGCTGTTGATCAACTGGTACACTGATGTTTGCAGTGTTGGTCCCAGGATGACACACACACAAGGTTGGTGAGGTAATATCTTTTATTGGCTCAACTTCTGATGGGGAAAGGGACAAGCTTTCGAGCTACACATACATGAGAGGAAGACCTCTCTGTAACTTGAAAAGGTGTGACCTCACCCACCTTGTCTCTCTGGTCCGCTGCTGGCACATTTCAGACATACTAGCAAACATCAACATTCTTCAGTACCTTTGAAATCTGTGTGCTGATTACTTCTCTGCACAGAGACAATGGTTTATAATCCCTTTTTCTGTATGCGGAATTCTGCTTTGCACTGTATCTGATCTAAATATTCAAAACACTTTCCTCTGACTGTAACTGAGCACAGAGTTCTGGATAGAGCTCGTCAGATGACGATGTTGACAAATGGCAGTTCTTTTTTTTTTTTTTTAACCTGGTGACATTTGGAAAATGGCTTGTATGCCCATGCTGCTATTAGTACTGCAACAGAATAATTTAATCATTTTAAAATGATTATCCAAAAAGCGACTGCAGATATTGACTGTTTCCTTGCTTATGCTGATGTTACAGGAAGATGATACTGCATTTTTTTGTTTAGAAATGTTTGTCCTAAAAAGAGAAGTTTATTGCTTTGTGCTGAGCATAGTGTTTTGCAAGTCTGCTGACTTATGGGCTGTTAAATATAGAAGGTGGAGCTTATACCAATTAAGGGCAGATAACCAGAATACCTGATCTTTGAAGGCCTTTTACATCTGAGTTGCCTTGTATGCAAAATACTGTAAATAGATTCTAAAAGTCTCTTTATTATCAATGTTAATTGATGTTATGAAATTTCCACATTGGTAATGTGTCTCAGCCATTTATTTGTGCTGGCTAGAAACAGGTGTTTGGTATCCCAGCAACAGATTTTTTAATTACTGCTTGATCAAATTTTGAATGACTCGGTTTGATTACTGTAGCTGACCTGGTATCAGGTGACTGAAGAATATTGAGTTGCTTTGGATGGAGTTTGTTGAAAAAGGGGGGGGGAGAGATTACTGATGGTAAAGATATTTTTGTTTTATACAGTTCAAACTACAAGACAATGTTGTTTTTCAAGCTGGGAAATAATCATTTAAAGTTAGTTACAATTTTTCAACAAGTATAATTAAGCTGCATGGAGAAATAATTTTTTTCTGATTAACAGGTTATGTTAATTTTTCTGAATGGCATACCTATCTGAATCAAACCAAGGGTTGGACTTTGGGTTGAGGCTTTCACAGCCCTTCAAGAATAGCTTTTGTTTCTTCAATAAAATGACAGCCAGGGAAATAGGTCACAATGCTGACTTTAAATGACTTTGTAGTTGACACTCAGGAGATGAAAAAGAGGCAGCTCACTTTTTTTTAGAGCCAAATGAAGAACTTGCTGTGCAAAGTCCAAGTAAATAAGCTTTGCCCAGAGAGCAAGGTTGGGTGGGGAGAGAACTTCACCTAACCCAGCACCATGACCTGAATGAAGTGTCTGCATAGCCACCCCCTGCTACTGCTTCAGCTATAGCAACTGCTGCTGCTTGGAATTTAGACATGGGACATCCGCTTCTTGGCGGTACCCCACCGTGCCACTGGATGCCTTTGTGCAGATTCTGTCTGTTCAGCCTGCCCTGTGTGCACAGAAACATTAGGCCCTTTCATTCAGCATGTGGCCCTTAAAACTGTGGTTTCATTAGTGTCTTTGGCAGATTCACCACTGCATCAGACGAGGTTCAGAATACTGTTGTTGTTGCAAATCCCACAAACTTTTTAAAATATGAGCTGATGTTCTGCAGCCTGATGAGGCTTCCAGAAAAGTGCTGACAGAGTATTATCTGCTCAAATGTGCTCCGAACCACTCCTGGATTAATAACCGCATCTAGTTACTAAATAGCAGCAAGAAGATTCACTTTTGTCTGTCGTTAAGGAAGCACCATCCCCAGGGGAGTTGCAGACCATGTTATGTAGGAGGTATTTTCAAAACAGCTTTATTCATTTGTTTTGCCTCGTGGTGTTAGAGTAACGCAAGTCATGAAATCCATAAAAGGTATAGTCAATGGGAGATCAGTGCTGTATAAGGAAGCAGTATTTCATATAATGGAGTGGCAAAGTAATGAATGCGGCTGTTCCAAAATAATATCAAGAATCCAGATTTCAATAAAACCAAAGCCAAGCAGTGTCTGCGGTGACTGCGTATTTCCTCCAGCTTTAGCAAAGTGGGAAAAATTCTTTTTTGTCAACTTCTGTCTGCCACTTCCTTCTCCTGAGAGGGTGAATTTTGTGAATAATTAATAACTTGGCACTTGTGCTTTCAGCTTTCTGTTATACTGACTGCTCCTTCACTCCATCACTGAATCTTTCTTCCCGTGGTTTGCTATAGCTCTTTGGAGGAGCTTCTCATTAGACCAGAACATGGGTGGTGGAATAACTCAAATCAAACTATGGAGGGAGAGAACAGAAGGTTCAGCTGGAATAGAAAAATAGTTCTGAGGTCTTTTGAAATTGACTAGTTCAGGTGGACCCTTGCTGTCTAGAGTTAGTTTCCACACAGGAGTGCACAGATGTGCTTCCTCCTCCAGTTGTCTTTGATTCTATTCCTCTATTTGTTACTTTCCCCTTCCTGTTGCTGCTTGCTGTTGCAGTCTTTCTCTTCTCACTCCATTCTATAAAAGTCCTTTGTGGGCCGTACCCCACATATGCCCCTGTTGCTCCTGCTGCAGCTCACAGGCTAAATTCCCGGCAAGGGTGAGAGAGGCTGACTTTTGGTCATATGGTCATGAAAGTACCCATACGGTTAGGGCCACAGGTTTTTTTGTGATTACACTGCGGTGGTCTTGTCTCCCATTCTACCTGAGTGTATTTTGTCATCCGGTTGTCTGTAGCTGGCTTCTAGAAAGAAACGTTATGAGCTGAATGGGACGCAGGCTAGTACCAGTATGTGAAATAATCTGCTGGATTTTCATTTTCTTGGTATGTAAAACTCACTGAAGAATTTTAGTTTATAAAGGTTGAGAAACCAAGATGAAAAAGAATGGGAGTATTGCTTTGGCAACAGGGTTAGCCAAAGGAAATACATTCTAGAATACTGTGACCTTTGGCGCATATGTATCAATTTCCTCAATAGGGGCACGTCCAGACTACGCATGGCTTCTGAAAGAAGATATGCAAATTCGGCTCGAATTTGCATATCTTCTTCTGTTCTTTTTCCCCAGAAGAGGCTTTTCCAATATTTGGCCCATCCATACGGGGCCAAATGTTGGGGAAAAAAACCCTCTTTCGAAAGCCCCCTGTAAACCTCCTCATAGGAGGAATAAGGGGGCTTTCAAAAGAGGGTAATTTTCCAACATTTGGCCCCGTGTAGATGGGCCAAATATTGGAAAAGCCTCTTCTTGGCGGAGGGGGAGAATGGAAGAGGGTATGCAAATTTGGCTCAATTTGCATATCTTCTTTTGAAAGCCACACGTAGTCTAGATGTACCCTAGCTGAATAACCCTTTGTTTTTCTCTTGTATTGTGGTTTGGGTTGCGGTTAGTAAAATTCAGTGAAGCGTGAGATTCGTTAGTCTAGAACTCCAGGTCTTGCTTCCTCAGCGTGAAAGCACTGGACTTCGGGGAATGGAGGACATCATTGTTCCCTATAAGCTGTGTGCTTGTGGAGCCACTTGGGAGAGATTCGGATGCCGCCCAGCTGATTAGCAGAGCACCCACAGCTAGGTTTTGTGTTTCTGTTGGTGGTGCACATAAAATATTCTGCACGTGAATGGGAGAAAACTGCACATGGATGGAAAGATATGGGGGAATACTGGAGGACATTCTTCATAATGCTATACAAAATTTGGTGCATTTAAGTCGTTTGTCTGCTGAAACACAATACCTAATACACGCTGGCATGTTTTACCCCAGGGGTGGGCAATAAGTTTTGATGGTGGGGGGCAGTGAGAAACACTCCAAGATTTTGGAAAGTGGTCGAGAGCTGCAACTCTTCCATGATATTAATGGAGGAGGTGCAGGGTCTGGGACGGTGGTTGGGTGCAGAAGGGAGCTTGGGTTGTAGGAGGGCCTATGAAGTCTGAGAGGGGGTTTGAGTGAAGGAGACAGTTGTGACCTGGAGCACAGGATTGGGGTGCAGGGGTTTCGGTTGTCACCTAGGGCAGGGGATTACAGTGCAGGGGTTTGAGTTGTGATCTAGGGCAGGGGATGGGGGTATGGGCTTAGGAGGGGGGGCAGAGGGTTTGGCTTTTGTGGGGTGGGGAGGGCAGGGGGCTGGGTGCCAGAGGCCGGCTCTGGCTGGGAGACTTATCTGTGAGACTCCCAGCCAGCAGCCCAGCATGTTTCTCAGGCAGGGGCCTGCCATGCCCTGTTCCGGGACAGGCTGCAGAGCCTATGGGGAGGGGTACTTCGTGCACTGCCCGTTCTTGAAATAGGTGGACCTCATTGGCCAGAAACTGACCAATGGGATTGTGCTGGGGCAGGAGCAGTAATGAAGCCTCACTCCCCTTTCCCCCTGCTCACAGTTTCTGAAACACAAAGGGCGGCACAGCAGCTGCTTTTCTGAGCAGTGTGCGGAGGCAGGGCAACCAGGGGAATCTGCTTGAGGCTCCCTGCTGTGTCCACAGGTTGGATCGTGGCTTGGTGGGCCGGATGCAGCCCACAGAAGGTGTTTTGCCCAGGCCTGTTTTAAACAATAGTTACCCAAAGAGAAGCATGAGAGAGCCAAGGGAGACCACATTTAAGAAGAAAGGAAGACCTTGAAGAGGACACACAGATCTCATTGGGGTTTAATTTAAAAAAAAAATAGCTTTTAACAGGTTTAATATTGGGTATTTGTAAGTTATCTGGATAGTAGAAAAGCTATCAATCAATTTTTAATATAAACAAAATACATTGATATTAAATTTTAATCATGTTCTAATATATAATCACATAGTGGTTATAAAAATGATTTGATTGCAATCCTTCTGGGTTTTTTCCTGCCTGAGATTAGTAGTGTGTGTGAGGGATCAGACAGGAAACCTTGGTCTTCCTCAGAGGAGTCCTATAATTTGAATTGTGCTTAAGTTATGTTTTTATTTAAAAGTGGTAGTAGCTGGTTAAATTCTTGTCCTAGAGAAAGTTGATCCACTTATCAAAACAAATTTTGAGAGATAGTCAAGTCACTGACACATGTTAGCTGAAGAACATACAGCTCATCTGTAGCTTTACTAAATGATTTACTGTTCAGGTGGTGTTTTGGTCATTTTGTGCACATAGGAGTTGGTTATGTAACTTGTTTTCTTTTTGTGAATTCACAATAGCTCTTGGGAAATCTCTGACTGTGCCTTAGTAGCTTTTGTAAACATTCCAGTCAGTTTTGCACTTGAACTTCCTGTTCTTTACACAGGAGGTTTTCCTAGAACCATGTTGTTTTGAAAGGTAGTGAACAGAGGCGTCTGATTGGCAGGAATGGAGTTCTGCTGATCTGTAGACTTTGTGTTGCAAGATTGATTCTTCCGGTCAGCGTTGCAGTTCTCTGCGCTCTGTAAGAAAAGCTCATTAGTGGCAAACTGGCCTTGAGCTTGCTTTGTAAGCAGTTGAGCCAAACTTGGATAAGCTGCAGACTCTGTTGCCTACATGCTCTGAAAAACGGGAGCGTATTTGCCTATTCCTGAGATTTTCCTCTAAATACGGACAATGGTACAAATTAGTGAGAGACCCACTTACCAGCGGTCATTTCCTCTCTCAATACCTTCCAACTTCAGACCGTGTCAGCCTCCAGTGTCCCCACGCAGTGAAACAGCTCCTATTCCGGTTCCTACTCAGTTACGGAATTATCAGCGTATAGAGCAGAATCTCACCTCTACGGCCAACCCCAGCTCAAACCCCCATGGATCACCGAGGTGAGTTGTTCCTCTTTTTTCTCCTGGCCTTCATTTGAGTTTATATGCTATAAACATGTCCTGCTTTCTTGCATAGCAAATTACTGCCAGAGTTACTTTTGGGTAAGCTGAATTATACAATGCATTAAATGTTTTGCACAGGAGGATTCAAAACAGCCTGTAGAATGAGTACAATGTATTAGTTCACCACAGTGTGCAGTTAGATGGCTGGCTGTGTGGTGAGTTTTTCAATAAAACAGAAGTAGAAAAACCCTAGAATATCTTGATTTATCCATTCTAAAATGTTGCCAAAGGAAGGGAAGGGATGGATTTTTGCTTGCTTGGCCTTCTTTTTATATTCCATAGCATAATGTCATCCACTGAAATGTCAGTAATAAAACCAGAAAGAACTTATTTCACAAGTTAATGATAGGGTGAATGCAGGCATTGTTGTATTACGACATCAAGGGAAAGATGATGGTATGTGTATGTATTGGTGCTTCATAATAATAAAAAGTTCTTCTTGCAAACTAGACTTGCTGCTTCGTGGCCCACTCCCAGATTTTCAGTCTTTGTCCTGTATTCTACAGCACCTTGAGCGTGGGACAGAAACTGCCCCCTTTCACAAGCTTTGGTTTGAATAAGGGAAATGCAGCTATCACAGATAGGTCCCTGGCTTTTCCTTCTCAGTGTCTTCCTTTCTGGTCCTCTAACAATGGATTGTTCTGCTTGTTTGCTGATTAACCCCACCACATACTTAAGGACTATTGCAATGTGTGGGTGGGATCTCCAGCCTGTACAGCCCATTAATTTTATTTCTGTGTCCTCTGGAGCCAGAACCTTAGGTTCAAGAGGCAGATTACTTGAAACATAATTGATTTGGTTTTAGTTTTAAAAACAAAAACTATCTGGACTTTTCACGAGTTCTGATTGTGAGGCTATACTGCTGCAGTTTGACAAGGGCCTTACTTTGTTTTTAATAACGTGTTCCCAACAGCTGATCCACATACCAGGCCCAGTCCTTCAAACTCTTCTAATGGGTATATTCTAAACTCCCTTTCCCTGCCTTAATGATCAGCATTTGTGTTGGAGTCTGTTGCTGTTTCCTGCTTTCCCACTCAACTGTGCATGCAGTGATGGGAGTTCACAGGGGTTGTGGGCTGGCTTACTACTATTCTAGCTAGTGTCTGAACTGGTAAAACAAGTTGTCTAAAGGTTGGAAACATTTGCCATAAATAACTTCTAATTTGTAAGACATTATGGCAAGGTCAAGAGTTATAATTCCACTTTATGACCAAAGGATATAAAATGCTGTTTATATTTGGTATGGAGGGTTCCATTTAAGGCTCATTAAAATCACATTTGGATAAGCTTCAATTTCATATGTTTCCCTAAAATGTCAAGAGCTTGTTTTGGGTTTGATCTCTTTAGATCTGCAGTGGTAAGACGGTCTAATACCAGCCCCATGGGCTTTCTGAAAATGGGCTCCTGTTCTCCAGTACCAGCAGACACTGCACAAGCGGTTGGACGGCGGCTGTCCACGGGGTCTTCGAGACCGTATTCTCCTTCACCATTAGGTAACCCCACCAATCGGTGGATTATGAGGGGAGGTATATGAGGAGGCAAAGCTTTGACATGAGCATATCTGGTAAAGTCAAATCTAATCCATTTAGATTTCATTTGCAGAAGTGGCTCAATTAAGTGATGGTTTGAAGAGAGCATGTTTAAAAGAAGGCTGCCATCTCTTGTGAAGGAAGGAAAACTGTGAGAACAAGTAAGGTAGAAATGCAAACTTACATTCTTGCATTTAATTTGCATAGTGGGAACCATACCTGAGCAGCTTGGGCACTGTTGCTGTGGTCAACCTCAAGGGCATGAATCCAGGAGTCGAAACACCTCAGGTGAGTGGCATTAGGCCAAGTTCCTATTCACCATAAACCTGAAAGCACTAGACACAGAGGCTACCTCTACAGTGGCGGCTTCTTGCGCAATAAATATGCAAATGAGGCTAAGTGTGGAATATCGCCGAGCTTCATTTGCATACCTAATGAGTTGCCATTTTTGCAGAAGAGGCTCTTGTGCCAGAAGGAGCTGTCTACCCTGCCCCTTCTTGCGCAAGAAAAACCCTCTTGCGCAATGCCGTTATTCCTGAAAATAATCAGCGTAGCGGCATTGCACAAGAAGGTTGTTCTTGCGCAAGAAGGGGCAGTGTAGACAGCTCCTTCTGGCACAAGAGCCTCTTCTGCAAAAATGGCGGCTCATTAGCTCCGCAAATGAGGCTCGGCGATATTCCACACTTAGCCTCATTTGCATATTTCTCACGCAAGAAGCCGCGAGTGTAGACATAGCCAGAGGGTTTTATCCCCACTCCCTGGATGTGCCTCTATAACCTCAAGTAAGTCCTATTTGGAAAAGGTTCCTAGATCACCATTCTCCATCCCCCCCCAGAAACTGGCTTATCTCTGTAGTTCACAATATTAAAGAACAGCCCTTAATTCTGGTCCCCTACAGGTTACTGACCAAGAATGGAAATTAATTTGGAATAAAATCAGCATTAACCCACTTCTCAAAATGTGGTTGTGATTAATCTACATGTCATGAGAAATTTCAGTGGCTGTGTTCAACATTCCTATCTTCATTCCCTCAGGGAACTGACCAGCATCTCACATCAGTGTTGCTAGGCATTCAATAAACTTGCTGTCTCATAAATCATTAGGGCATGCAGGCAGCAAACTGAGAGAGGAGCAGATAGGGCTTTGTGATGGTTTATTTGATACCATTTAAGATGGATCCTTCCAATAACTTCAAAAGGGATACAGAAGGACTGCTCAAAACACACTGCACCCTTTCTGTCTGAAGTTTTAACAGTGACTTAGTGACTTACTAGCAGTGTTCCATTTCTCTCCTCCGCAAGGAGCACTTGTATCTAAACTATCTAAAATGTTGGGTATCTTACTTTGAAATAGAAACCATAGGGTTAGAATAGGGATGTTAAAGACTAGTCGATTCCGGAAATGCTTATCGGATAGTCTTTTGACTAGTCTATAATCTCCCCCCCTCCCCCCCCGCCTCTATGACAGAGAGACAGCAAAGGGGTGGAAGGTAAACCCCAAGGCTAATACGTGGATCAGCTGTGCCCCTTTAAAACACCACCTCCGTGCATTTCAAAGGGGCAGCTGCCATGGAACCCGGGGTCGGCTGGGGACTCCCCAGCTGACTCCGGGCTCCTAGTGGCATACAGCATAGCATGGAGCCCAGGGTCAGCGGGGGACTGGCCCAGGGCTGTATGGGGAGTTCCGCATTCCTCCTTTGAAATGTACAAGAGCCCCTGCGAGGAGGAATGCAGAAGTGCCTATTGACTAGTTGACTAGTCAATTAACTGTATTTTAACATCCTTAGGTTAGAAGGGACCACAAGGGTCATCTAGTCTAATCTCTAGCCAAGATGCAGGATTCAGTGTGTCTAAATCATCCAAGACAAATGGCTGTCCAGCATCTTTTAACACCTCCAACACAGGAGCATCCACAATCTCCCTAGGCAATCTGTTGCATTGTCCTACTGTTCTTAAAGTTAGGAAGTTTTTCCTGAGATTAAATCTGTTTGGCTGTAGTTAAGCTCTTTAAATGTTCAGTTGTTGTGCTGTTGAAAATGTTTTGTTTACTTGAAACTTGGTTTCTCAAAATTGCCCAACTTGTAGGACAAAGATAGCCGTCTGTGTGAAATGAGTTTCATGTCCACTGTGGTTCCATACCACAAAAATAACCAGTATTCATATTAGCAGTCTGCACAGAGAGGTCAGGGAATGTGATGAGGTTTCCAGACTGAAATAGCCTCTTGCTTCAAAAGATGATCCTTCCTGTATATGATTAAGCCACTTTATAACGAAGCTTGCGCTTTGGTTGTACATGTGTCTGTTCTTGACTTAAATAGGGGTTTATAGGGCTGTTAATTTAATGCCAGGGACAAATTCACTTAAACATGTACCCTGCCACATCTCAGTTCTTCTCTTTTTATAGCTTCTTGAGTGTTTAAATCTTTTATCTCTTATTAATGTCTGGTTAAGTCCTTTTTCATATTTGACTAGTATCATTTCTTAGCATTGAAAGTTTATGGTATTTTTGATTGTAAAATACCATGAAATGCAGTTTTCTGTCTTAAGCATTTAAATGAGTATTCAAATTCAAAAGCCATGGAAATAATGACTGCACAGAGATGAAGCAAAATACGGCTGCTTCCATTTCTGAAGAATTAAAAATGCTCTCCTGAATGTAGAGCAAGTATTAATTACAAAAGACGGAGAGCAATTTACAAAAGCATCTAAAAACTTTGAACACAGAAACCTCAGCCAATGGCTCTTTGAGTCTTGGATTTTTGAAGTGACAGATGATGCATTTCTAAGCTGTGCAGCAGAAGAGCGAATTGACGTCAAACAAAACTGCTGGCTAAGAATTAAGAGGGAGAAACTGACATGAGCCCTCTGGAATTGTGCACAGGCAGGTTATTTCCGAAACAGTCATTGCTTAATGGAATGGAATCAAACTAAGGAAAGGTAGGTCATGTTCATTTTAACTGTAGCTAATGTAGGCCTCATTAGGTAATTAAGACTTGGCTAAATAATTACAGCCACTTCATTGAACAAAGTTGGCAGAAGGTTTAAGAAGAGTGGTTTTGGAAGGACTGGTTTAAGAAAGAACCAGAGTTCTGTTGGTTTGGTTGCCTCCTAAGAAACAGATTGCTATTTTACTACACAGTGTAGCATGAAAACCCACCAGAGATTAACCACTACAGTGTATTTTGGAAGTTCTGCAACTTGACTTAAAGATGAGTGAAATTGTCAGCACTTCACATCAGAGGTGTTTAAGATCATGAAGAGGTGCGTGTTATCGGAAAGGCTGTGACCATGAGACTTCACCATTAGGTACTATCCTCATTTGGTGCATTATTTCATCTGAAGGATAGGAAAATGCCATCAGCTTTCAAGCTATGTAACCAATGGAGTTGCTAACTGGCCATTTTGAGTTTGAAGTTTGATATTAAAAAACTAGTTGTGTGGGTGAATAAAGAAAAGTTATTTACTTGTTCCCATAATATAAGAACTAGAGGACACCAAATGAAATTAATGGGTAGCAGGTTTAAAACGAATAAAAGAAGGTTCTTCTTCATACAGTGCACAGTCAACCTGTGGAACTCCTTGCCAGAGGAGGCTGTGAAGGCTAGGACTATAACAGAGTTTAAAAAAAGAGCTAGATACATTCATAGAGGTTAGGTCCATAAAAGGCTATTAGCCAGGGGGTAAGGAATGGTGCCCCTGGCCTCTGTTTGTCAAAGGTTGGAGAAGGATAGCAGGAGACAGATTGCTTGGTCATTGTCTTCCATCCACCCCCTCTGGGGCACCTGGCATTGGCCACTGTCAGCAGACAGGATACTGGGCTAGAGGACCTTTGGTCTGATCCAGTATGGCCGTTCTTATGTTCCCATCAGGAACACTTAGAATTTAGAGCATCGTATTTTAATGATCTATCTGGTGCTTCAGCTGCCCGGACAGAAAAGAACTCCTTTATGAAAGGACAGGGCACCTGTTTGGGTGAAACTTTGAGAGAATACTCAAAGCTCCTTATTTAATTAAATGGGTCTGATACTCCTTGGTCTGAGTTTGACAAGAGAAACCTGACATTCGTGCCAAGGAGTAAACTTGTTTTGGGCATGGATGGTTTTTAAGAAATATTCCTTTGGTGGAGGGTAGAAAACAAATCCAAATAATAACCTTTTGCATTACCCTGTTCTGTTAGTATCTGTATTCTATGAGAAGCTATGAGATGAGTTGCCTTTTATGACTGGAGACTGTTTCATTAAACTTAAAAAAAAAAAAAAATAGGAAAAAATACTTTAAATCACCTCTGTGACTTATGATAAAAAATTATCCAAATAGGAAAAAGTCAGAAGGATGGGTCCCTTCCCCACTTCCTGTACACTTTTTTTTTTTTTTACTAAGCCATTTCCATATTTAGTAATGTTAGGTTTGAAAGGCTTTCCTTTGGTAACTACTGTCATTGTTTAAAGTAACTTCTCAGTGATACTGTCCTAAAAACTGTTCCCTATATGCAGTTGTGTAATTCCATTGCTCTTTCTTTAACCTGGGCTGTTGGCTGCTGTAATTGAGCGTTAAGCATATGTGATGTACCTGCTGGAGTTGACCATTTTGTTTATTATATGGCTTAGCCCCGCAGAGGTACAGAAGCAGCCAGTACAGCTGTAATCTTGAAATCCTGTCCCTTCAGGCATTTGACCACATTGTTTATTACTCCTCAGTGTGCATCTAGCCATTAGTCCAGATGCTGGCATTCTGAAGCCATTCCTCTTGCCTGCTGATGAACAAACCTATCTCACAACAAGATAAAACTCTCAGATAAACCTTCAGAGTTGCTTCATGATGGATTTTTTCCCAGGGCTGTTTTGAAGCCCACTGCTAGCAGAATCACGCTTTCTTGGTGCCTCTCCCCAGGTTCTCCAGTACCACAGTCTCCGTCGCCACAGCCTCTTTTGATGGGAGCCAGGATGCAGAGTGCTCCAACTCTGACCGATATCTACCAGAACAAACAGAAGCTTCGAAAGCAGCATTCAGATCCTGTATGCCCATCCTATGCCGGCTATGGGTATAGCTGCTCTCCCCAGCCAAGTAGGCCAGTCAGCCTGGGAACATCACCTACAAAACACATGGGATCATCACCTCGGAGCTCAGACTGGCTGTTTAAAACGCCATTACCAACAATTATTGGCTCTCCCACCAAGGTGTGGTAAACTGAGTTCTGTCTGAAAACCATTGTTAAGATCTAGTGCTTACCTACAGCTGTTTCAGCATCTGAGAGTCCTCTCTTGCATGCTAACCAGAGTCGATGCTTGTTTAGGCAACTGCTCCTTTCAAGATACCGAAGACTCAAGCATCCTCAAACTTGCTGGCCTTGGTTAGTCATCAGGGCTCGGCGGATGTCCCGTTGCAGTCTAAAGACATGGCTGACCCAAGGAACTTCACGCACTTCCATTCGACACAAGGAAATGAAAAACAGGCAGTAGAACAGCACAGCAAGGCTCCGTTTGGCAGGTAGAAATCGTATCTGTTTACAAACTGCAGACATTGTATAGGCATATCTTGTGTATTGAAATGCCACGCTGTTAAGAGACCAGTGTCCTGTAGCGTGCAATTTATAGCCTGTGGTTTGTTTGTGATCTCTTGATATACAGACATTGGAGGTTAGTGTGTACCACAGAAACCTCATGTGCAGTGTAAAAAAAATAGTGTTGACTTCCTGGACCTGTGTAAGTTCCTTTTTATTTGTTTTGGTGATCTTATTTGGAGTTCTAGTCCTCACCATTAGCCTCTCAGTTTTCATTTCAGAATTCTGATAAACTTAACATGGCTAAACTTGACGTACCCTCTTAACCTCTGGGTTCTTTGCACAATTTTACTTTTATTTTTATTGTTCAGTTTTATTTCAGTAAGTCCATTTGCAGTAAAACTTCTGTAGTGTTATTACGCATCTGATGTCAGGAATTATCTGTGATATCGTCCGTCACAAAGCCCGCCTCTTCTATGAGGGACAGAAGAGGCTGCACTGAGAATTTTTCCCATTGTCATTTGCTTTGCTGTGTAGATCTGTCAGTACTGGGAAGTTGTCAGATCAGCAAGCGAAGACTACCCTTGGAGGCCAGTTATATCAAGGCAGCACAGACAGCCTCAATACTGAGCGACCAATGGATACAGGTACAGAACAGATTAATTCAGATATGTTTGTAGTTTAGAGTGTACAACAAATCAGGATTTACCTTTACAGCCAAATGATCATTCCATCAGTGATAGGTGTCTTTATGGACGTGCTCACTGGTTAGAGTGGCTGCTGCTTTACCAGCAATGATGTTGGTTTTGATAATACTTTGCCCCACATGTAAACTCTTCAAAAGACTTCTGCATGTGTGTGTTGAATGTCTCCATAAAGCACCATAGGTGGGGCATTGTCTGCAAATAGCATCACTGAACTGCCCTAATGATAAAAATATCGGAACTGTGCATGATCATTAGGTTTGGTTTTTTTCCATTACTTCTATTGTAACTGCATTGTCTTATTCCACCTTGTTTTCCCATGGAGGTTCACTTCAGACACACTGATTTGTCTCCTAAGGATAGTGACTATGCCTTTCCATAAAGCTGCCAACTAAGGACTAGTCACCAAGGGTTTTTGTAAACTAGGGGGCTATCTATGGAGGCCTGACTTTTTGTGTGTGTGTCCTGCCTTGCTTGCCTGTTTTTATTTTCTGTAGCATCTATTGCCATAGGGTGCGAGCACAGTCTCCAGTTCTCTCCCATTAGGAGAAGAGTGTAGTGCAAAAAGCAATTTTAGTTTCAAATGGAACGTGGAAGGAATGCAAAAGCTAAGGGTGCTGTCTGTGTTCAACCCGATGGGCCAGCATTGTTTGTGGCATGTGTTAGTTGCTGTCAGACTTCAAAGAGATGCTCCTTTTTCCCCAGCCTAGCCCAAAATCTGACTCTGTTTCAGAGAGTGCTGTACATTATTTCATAAGGACAAACATATCCTGTAACCCTTTTATTCCAGCTCCAGCAGGGGCCTGCGGAATTGCTATGGCACCTGCTTCCATGGGAACCGGAGCAAGTTCTAGGGCAGTAATGTTTACTGTGGGTTCCCCTCCAAATAGTGCTACCCCTCCTACATGCACCCATATGGTCCTCAGAACCAGAACAACTTCAGGTAAGACACTCCAGAAAACAGTGGCTAATGTGTAAGCTCTTTGGAAATGGGACCAGATTCTTTGCCTGTGTTTGTAGGGTGCATAGCACAATCAGGCCTCAGGACAGTCCTGTAGCAAATGTTAAACAATAATCAAGACTAGAGAGAAATGTCAGTCTGAGGCTACATCTACACTACTGCAGGAGGTTGCCTTGAGGTATGCAACTTCAGCTGCGTGAAGAACATAGCTGGAGCCGCTGTACCTTAGGTTGACTACCTACGGTGTCTGCACCGCACAGGGTCAATGGGAGACACTCCCATCAGTTATCTTACTTTTGTCTGGGCTAGCGTACCAGGGTAGACTGGACTGCACTGAATTTGGCAGGTCTTCACTAGACCTGGCAAATTGACCACCAGTGCATTGATAGATCCTGGTTGTAGTGTAGATGTAGCCTAAATCTTCTAACTTCTCTCTACTTAACAGAGCGGTGGAGCTGCTCGTTCTGCATTCTACAGTGTATATTTGTTGCTCCATCCTTGTTTCAGACATCACGTGTGATTGGTTGTTCCAAAATATACAAAATAGATTTTTAAACCTGTTTACCCTTTGGTGATGTACAGTGTGCAAGGAATAATGCACGAGGTTCGTAAGCATACTGGATTCCAGCATGCCTTAGGTGTGCTGTGAAAAATAGATGCCAACAGGCTGAATGCCTTTCTCCACTTGAAATGGAGGTGTCCAGTAGATCTGCATAAGGGTGTTTTTGTGAACTTCACCCTGCCTGTTGAATTTGACCAAGTACCTGCAGGCAGAATCCTGGTCAGCCAATCACTTTTTCTTCTCTCCGTGCCCATTTTATAAATCTTCAGTAAGAAATGCTGCGTAGATGCTGGACAGACAATATAAAGCAAAGTGAGAAACTCCCCCTGATGAATTTGTGGTGACTTCTGCTTTATCCTTTGCCATCAACTCTAGCCCAGAGCTGTCAGATCGACCAACTTGTTGGACTGAATGTGTGTTGTTTTTCCTGTAGTTGGATCAAACAGTTCTGGAGGGTCTCTTTGCTCTACTAGCGGCCGTGTATATATGGGCTCCCCTCCCGGCATTTATATGGGCTCGCCGCCTCCTGGAGCAGAAGCAGCTCCAAGTCTGAAGTACATGCCTTATGGTACTTCACCTCCCAGCTTAGAAGGTTTTATCACTTTTGAAGCTCCTGAACTGCCTGAGGAAACACTAATGGAGGTACAGAAAAATAATGTTGCGTTCTGTCATGTTTAAAGCTAATAAATAATTACTTGGAGAAAGGGAGAGGCTCTGCCTTGACAGTGTTTTTAATAGTTACCTCTTCACTAGACAATATCCCCTTTTAAAGCTTAAAAAATATCAGCTTTTCCTTTTCTAGCCGATGGCTCTTCTTTGGCTCTCCTGTATTTGATAGATGACACAGTGAGAGTGTCTGATTTGGTTTAACAAAGCTTTTAACCTATAGGACACTATTTCAGTGTCAAATCAATGTACATATGAGCTGATGTAACCCACACCCCTTCTGGATGTGGTGGACTGTCCCATCACGTGGCACCGAAGGTACGTCTAGACTGCAGAGTTTTTCCAGGATACCGAGGTCTCCCAGAAAAGTTCTGCCGCATCCAAGGAACGCGTCTGCTTTTACAAGACTATATACATTTATGATTTTGAACTTAGAAAGGACTGTAATTATTTCTGGCCCAGAGGTAGGTTAGAAATACTAGATTTAGAACTACAGTATATTGTTTCTGCAAAGATTTTACAACATCACTTCTAAGTTGTGATTTGCACATTTTGGAACCTACTATTTTTTGGGTGGATTTTAGCGGGGCAGTATCTCAGCCATGTGATGGGTCAGCAGTAGGGGAGGGCTTGGCATACAAATTTGTATGCCCACATAGGAATAGTTGCATTTCAGTTGTAAATTGTGCCAGTTCTTTAATGAACCTGCTGATTCTAGAGGTGAATTTAAAAGCAGATGTTAAGCACTGAAGCTTTAGATCAACTCTTATTTTAAACCCCATATATGTTAAATAATAAAAACTGAACACTACTTTTGGCTTCTCCTACAAGTGTTTAGCATACCTGTAGTTGCTGATAAAACACTAATAAATAGATTATTAAAATATTTAATTAAAAAAAGGCCTCGAGTTCTTTAGTCACACTACAGTTTAGTTTCAACAAACTTAGAGCCCAGCACCCTGACTCCTTAGGGCCTACGTTGCAAGGTTTTAGCATACATCTGCAGCATGTTTAGATTTGTTTTTAAAAGCGAGATAATTCCTCTTGATTCCCTTTGACCTAGTGGGTTCTTGTGTTCCTCTATTGGCATTAATACTGTGTGTTGTATAATGTTGGCAAGATGCTAACTCGTCCCCAGATAGGTGATATGCATTTGCCACATGGCCTATTGCAATTCAGTTGTCTTCTCCTTTCCGGCTGACAGCGAGAACATACAGACACGTTGCGGCATCTGAACATGATGCTGACGTTTACAGAATGCGTACTGGACCTAACTGCAGTACGGGGCGGAAACCCAGACCTGTGCACCTCTGCAGTGTCGCTGTATCAGATTCAGGAGAGCGTGGTTGTTGATCAAATAAGCCAGCTAAGCAAAGAATGGGGGTAGGTATTTGGCTAAATAGTTGCTAGAATTACTGAATTTCAGATAAATTAATTGATTGTGTCAAATTATCTGTGTATGACGATCCTTGTTCTGAAGTGACCTTTATGGAATGATTGGTGGCAGTGTGAACAGTTATCAACTGAAAAGCAAAGAGGCCAGTAAACTAGGGACATGAAAGCTTAACCGAAAAGCATCACCCTTAACAGGTGATGCTAACCAGTTTTGGTTAACCGGGGTGGGGGGGGGCTGGAGCCGCTCCCTGCCTGGGGTCAGAGGGCTACTCCAGCCATGCGGGGCCCGCTGCAGGCAGGGGTGCTCCAGCCTGTCCACAGCAGGAGGGGGGCACTCCAGCCCAGTAGGGCTGAAGCACCCCCTGCCAGTCCCCCTTCAACTGGTTAACCAATTAAATGGAATTTCATATGCCTTCACTACAGAAGGCAGAGGAAATACAGAAATGAGCTGGCGGATGAATAAGTAGGACACCTGAAAGAGGAAAAGTGTTGGGGGCAGCGTTCCCTCAAATCTTTTCATGCACGTATGGATTTTTTCCATCCGTTGGTGGAATAATTTTGGTGTACACCAAGGCAGGTGCAAATGTGCACCACCAGTGGATACAAAAACCTCAGCTGGGCGGCATTTGAATCTCCTGAGCAGCCGCACAAGCACCCAGCTTACCGGAAACGCTGATGAGGGTGGAATTTTTTTTCTCTCAGCAGTCAGATGAAGGGAGGGTGAGATTGGTGTCTGCCTGCTGGGAGCAGTGTTGTGCTTTGTCATGCCTAGGAACTGGGCCCCAGGCTATACCCCCCCCCCTCCCCCCCAGCTAAGGGGGAAAGGGAGCTCTTTCCATGACTCTGTCAGCACCATCTCTGCCTGGCCAGGAGCAGTGATACAGAGCTCCAAAGAGAGTCCCATCTCACCCTGCCAGAGAAGCAGCTCAGTCTCAATATGAAACCTTGAGAAATGAGGTGACCATGCTGGTGAGGGGAGTGGAAATCTCAGTCATTTCGCCTTTCCTGCAAAAAACCCCAGTTAATGTGTGTGCTGGTCCCAGCTGTTGGAATTATGAAAGTAACTCCTGGGGAGGGGGGGGGGGGTGTAGTGATGCTCAAGGGAAAAGGCCAGCATCTGGAAGGACATTGGCCTCATGAAATTAACCTACAAACAATACATTGGGATTCTCCTATTTAGTACATGAAAGCAATGTTCATAAGTGGGCTCTCTCCTTCTGGCCAGAGAAATGAGTTCTCTCACAACCATTGCTGCGGAGCACCAGGGGTATTTTTTAATTTCGGTACACCTGTTTCCTCGCTCCCCAGCAGTTACTTCCTGCCCGCCCAGAGTGTGGGGAGCAGTGTGTGTCTGATCAGGATTGGAGTGTCTGCCTCGGGGGAATATCTGTATTCGAAAAAGAAGAAAATCTTTCAAAATCAGCAATGCTAATTCTTTTTCCAGGCAAGTGGAGCAGCTGGTGTTGTATATGAAAGCAGCACAGCTACTAGCCTCTTCTCTGCACCTAGCCAAAGCACAGATCAAATCGGGGAAACTGAACCCATCCAGTGCTGTTAAGCAAGGTATATGCAGCCATCGCTTGTAAGACACAGATAATTTCATTTCCTTTGCTTTTGAAATATTGACATTTGATTGGCCCATCACTGAAAAGATTTACATTGAGACATTCGTCTCACTGTGGCCTGCACTAAGGAAACTCTGATTAAATCATCTGGGCAGAGGAATCAGCATTTTCCAGAAGTGACCGTGCTTATTGTACTTCTAGAAAGAGAGAACTGCAGGCATAGAATTGCTTAACGACTGTGACAAAAAGATGTTAACAGTTAGGGAACGGGTAATTATTAACACAGGTTGTACCTCTCTGGTCTGGCAACATCTGTGGTCCAGCATGATTTTAGTTAGCCAGATGTCCTTTTATCATGGGTGTGGCCAAGTTTCTAACGGTCTCATACAGTTTGTTTACAGCCACCAGTCCTGGCTCTATGTTCTATGCTGTTGTTCAGCTCTAGTTTACCTCTACATGTCTTCTAAGAGCCCAGTAAGCAGTGGAAGTGTTGGTAATGCTGCTAGTCAATATTGACTTCCCATGGTTCAGCAAATACTCTGGTTCGGTAACAGCCAGGTGTTGAGAGTGCCAGACTAGAGATGTTCAACCTATATGAAGTGAAAATGATTCGAGATTCTGACAGCAAACATAACACAATAGATGGTAAAATTAAACTATAAACAGACTGACTTGATTAGAAAGCAAACATCTAAAGTTGAATTTAAACATTTAACCTTCTTAACACTTTCTCCAGTTGTCAAAAGTCTGAATGAGCGATACAAATTCTGCATCGCCATGTGCAAGAAGCTGACAGAAAAGCTGAATCATTTCTTCTCTGACAAGCAAAGATTTGTAGATGAAATCAACAGTGTAACCGCAGAGAAGCTCATCTACAACTGTGCTGTGGAAATGGTAAATCGATCCTTTCACCTAAGCTTAGGGTAAAAGCTGTCAAACTTGGTGATGTGGCCTCTCACATGCCTCTCTAACCTGATACCACTACATGCGTGTCCTTAATTCCCTTTGTGCCAGGGTTAATGTAATTTTCCCCCAGATCATTTTTAAAGTTCTAGCTGACACAGTTGCTCTGAGGTTTTCCCACACATCAGCAGGTTTTGTATATAGACACTACAAAATGCACTGCTAAGCTACACAATCCATGCTGGGACTCTGCTGGAGTTTCACACAATAAAGCTTACTGACGCATACAAACAGAACACAGATAGCTTTCTAATCAGCTGGTTTTAGTTTAAAAAGTTGTTTCATGTTGGGGGACTCACGTGTTGGAGAAGTGTTGGCAGGTTTATTACAAAATAAAAATGTTAATAAAGAAACACGGGGAAGAGTGGTCTGTGTATTTAACAAGTTTTGAGCACACAAATATCTGTATACATGAGTAGTTAGTATTTGAAATGTACACATATATGGTACCATGCTTAAGAGTAAAGAATCATAAAGCATTTCACAGTCTTTATATGCAGGATTCAGTTCACCTAATGTCAAACAGAAACTGTCCTGTAACTTCTCCATACAATTATATTAAAAATGATAAAAACCAGACCAGCTTATTTAAGGTGCAGATGCCCTGTTAAATTAACATACACAAAGTGACGCTCATTTATCAGTGAGTTCTGAGACAACTTTTTATAACAGTTCATATAGCAGATGCTAATAAATGCTTCCAGGTTCAGTCAGCAGCACTAGACGAGATGTTTCAGCAGACGGAAGATATAACATATCGATACCACAAAGCAGCCATGCTGCTGGAAGGACTGACTAAGATACTACAGGACCCTGTGGATATCGAAAACGTTCACAAATGTAAGTTATTTTGGTGAACATATTTTGTGTATCTTGTAGTGACTGAAAAGTTTAGAGAGTGCTGCTGATGGTTAAACCTTGATCCTCTTCAGAATGCAGGAGGTGTGTCTTTACAATGGAAATGGCAACATCTGGCTGTAGAGACCAGAATAAACAGGTCTGATATCTTGGGCAAAATCCTGGTCTTGTTGAAGTCCATGGGAGCTTTGTCCTTCACTTCCATAGAGCTAGGATTTCACCTCTAGTGTTGTTTGCCAATCCAGGGCAGTGCATAAAAAGCCTCTTCGCTAGGCAGGTGCTGCTGTGTCTCAAGGCACAAAGCCCTTTGCAGTAGCAGAAGCTAAGGATATAATGAGGCTGGTAATTGGGTCAGTAAGACAACACGATTAGTCGGTAAGGGAAGGCACAACCCCCACTGCGGCTCTGCAGTTTAAATGTATAGTAAAGTCTCGCTTATCTGACCTGAATGGGACCGGAGGATGGTCGGATAACCGGAAATGTCGAATAATACAGACAGCGCTGGCTCATGGCGGGGTGGAGGCCTGGTGCGCTTTGGCCGAGGGGCGGGAACAGAGCAGCAATGGCAGCGGCGGCTGGGGGGGGGCGGCCTCCCAAGCGGGCTCCGCTTTTTGTCTCTGCGGTGGTTGGCGCATGCGCTGTCCCCTCCCCGGCAGATTCCAGATGCTGCATCCTCCTCCTTCCTCTTCCTCCCTCCTCCCCTGGGCCGTCTGGACGTGCCCAAGGCCCTGGTGCACCTGCCTCTCCTCAGCCCGGTGGCGGCAGCCCTTCCCTTTGCCACACACGCCCCTCCCCTTCCCTTTCTGCCTCGGCCCGGAGGGGCGGGCCCCCGGACTCCCCCCTTGCTCCGGCCGGGAGCCGGGCTCACTCCGCAGGGTGGCAGCTCCCTCCTCCCCCCCCCCCCAGCCCGCAGAGTTTTGAGAGGGGGAAGCAGGTCCGGGCCCGTTCCTAAAAGCGGAGCTGTTAACGCGGCAGGATGGCCAGGATCGGGCCCCGAGCGGGGCACAGGCCCAGCACACCTGAGCGCCAGGCGAGCCCGCAGTGCGGGCGTGAGCTGCCCCAGGCGTGGGGTGGGGGGGTAAGGTTGCTGAGCCTGCACTGTGTGCACCAGGCTGAGGGGAGCCCCCGCAGACCTGCCAGCCAGAGCTCCTGCCCAGCCCTGGGAAAGCAAGGCCATTGTGGTGTGAAGCGTCCATGGAGCCCCTTGCCGTCACGTGACGGGCGGCACCGTCGGATAAAACAATGTCGGATAAGTGAAGGTCGGAAAATCGAGACTCTACTGTGGTAAGAGCCGGGCGCGCAGCCAGCCCAGCTCCTACATCTAAACTGCAGAGCCGCAGTGGGAGTAGCTCCTGGACCTGGCACGAGCTGGGACTGGGACTGGGCCAGGCTTGCTCAGTCCTGGCTTGCGCGGGATCTAGCATCCCCTATCCATAGGGGGGTCCCAGCTGGGAAATGGGACTCCCCCTTCTCCTCCCCACCCCACCCCCCCGCAGACAGGGGTTGCTGCTGGAGCAGCTTCCTCTGCCCTCCTCCCCCCGCACTACTGCTGCCTCTAAGAGGCAGCAGCAAGGGGGAGGCAAGCAGCACCACGGAGAAGCTGCTGGGGGGAACTGCCTTTTAAGCCGGCTCCTCCCAGCACCAGCTCCCGCTCCCCCCCGCCCGCCCTTGCTGCCTCTGATATATAGGCAGCGGGGGAGGGAATGCGAATGGACGTCTCAACTACTCTTGTCTATCCCTAGCAGAAGCTATTGCTTATGGCAGAGACAATAGTTTAAAACAAAAGAAATCAGAGGAACAAATCTATGTTCCCAAAGTGGAAAACTGGGAAAACGAAGGACAAAAGTAGATTTGTAACAGTCAATGTAAAAAGTAAATCCAAAGGATAAATGTTGGACTTCTGAAACAAGACTAAAGACTAACAGTGGGTAAAAAACCCTGTCCTGAGTTTAGTGTTTAACTTTCTTAATAAAATCCTCTGAATGCAGATGAACTTTCTTTGGCTGCTATGTATTACCTGCCTTACGTATTTAGCTCATGGGACAGACATCTAGAGTGCAAGATGAGCACTTGTATTTAAAATATACCCTAATATATGTAAATGTGTGTGTTCATTATTAGGCACAGCCTTTAAAAGCAACAAGCACTAGGGAGCTGGCCGTTTGGATGGCTTTCAGAAGCTCATCCTTAAGCTGGTGTTGTTACGTAACTGTAGGCGGCATGTCTGTTTTGATGCAATGATTTTATTTTTTCTGCATTGACATGAACATTTGCTTGATGTGTTCACAACTTGACTGTGCTTTATCTTATGTCTTGTTTTCAGATAAATCTAGTATTGAGCGACGTCTCTCAGCGCTTTGCTACAGCACAGTGGCTGTGTATGAACAGTAGCAGTACCCCCAGGACCAGGTGGTGTGAACACAAGGGACCACTCGTACTTCTGTTTTTTGCTACAGCTTAATTGTTGTCATTTTCCCACTACCCTGTGGAAGACAGTTTTAAATGTTCTGTGGTGACTACCAAAGAAACAGCGGTAAATTCAAAGAGGAAAAACTCCAAAAATACAACCTTTATAGAAAACCTGCCTTACTGATAAAGTCACTCGTCCTTTTTTCCTCCTAGCAGCAGAATTTAAAAGAAATTGGTCTTCACGTTTCTTACTCAACTTTGTACACATACTTTTAACTACAGTGATCCATTTTATTTTCCTTATTAAGGACTATTCAGAATGGATCCTTTTCCACAATGTATACAAAGCTGTGTTTCCATAGGGAGATTCCACTCACAGGTTGTGGAAGACTGTTTTCTAATTGCCAGTATCAGACTGTTAAATGAAGGTACAAAATTCCAAATGCATAAACCTGCAGTTTGAATCTTTTGTGGCTTAGCTTGCTTGGATTCGAGCTCACATCTTTTAAAGACAGCTCATCAATTAATAGGGGAAGCGCAGGAAGTAAGCATCTTTTAAAGAAGAGGAGGAAGAGGTCAGTGGAAGAAATTTTTCTCCATCTCTTCAAAATCCTTAGTTTTTATCAGTTGATGTGGCTACAACTTGATGCACTTCTTCCAAAACATTTTGTATTGCACTAATTTACTAAAGCAACTGTACGTTCATTTTTGAAGAACTATTAATTTAAAGAGAGAGAGAAAAGGCACAATGGACTTTGCTGAAAATTTTATTTCAGTGTATATAAATCCTTTTCAGAATTTCAAATGTAGCTTCTAGAAGACTTTCAGAAAAACTGTAAAAACTTGTATTCATGTGAACCTTTCCATTTTACACCTATTTGTCCAATACTTGAGTAACTACTGCTACAGGTTTTCTCAGTAATAGAAATGTTTTGAGTTGCTGGTCGTTTGCTTTCTATATAGGTTTGGTTGCATCTTTTTTTGTGCATGCAGTATGTGCATTATTGCTTGTAATCTCTGAGTATAACAACAACTCTCTATATTCTGTTTGTTGGACAGTATTAAAACAAATACTGTAAACTGAGAGGCTCTGTTAGGAGCCATGTGAAAGTAGAAATAAGGTTGGCAATTGGGATGCTGATTTATTGATGTGGGATTTCTACATACAGTGTGTGAAAAATCAAGGTATTTGTGTGTGCATTTTTAGGGAGAGATGAGAAGCTTCCCAAAGCATCATAGGCACTTACCATTTCAAGCCTCCCTTCAGAGCATCAGGACAGCAATTCACAAAGTATTTAGGCAGATCAACTTCTCTGGAAATGGTTCCTATATTTTACTTTTGGAATTTTTTTTTTTTGGTTACTCAACTGCTTGAATACTTGAATAAACCATTCTCCAGGACAAAAATCCCACTTCAGTCCTCTTTCAGATGCTGTGGTCTGAACTGTTTGATGAAGTTGTACAGTTGTCATGCATCAATATCTTTTTAGTGTACTGATAACCATGTGTTTCCTTTACTTTGACAAAGTAATGTACTTTTACCCTTATTTATCTGTATGAAATTCCAGCAGTTAATTTGAAAGTGTTTATTTATATAATGTTTGTATTTTTAGGTCTTTAATACAGTGTTTCTACCTCTCCTTTGTAATTGCATGCATTATTCTTGAAACTAGGTAATAACTCACTGAACTGTTGCATAATAGCCTTTTTATTATGGCCTGTATAAATGTATATTCAGGTAAAATAAAGACTGACACCAGATGTGTTTCTGTGGTACAATCTTAGTTTGTATCTTGCACTAGAACTGGGAGCGGCTATAGTCAAAAACACTGCAGTATTGGCTAGGGTTTCAGTCAAGGATGAACAAGCCCTGGAGTCTGAGCTTGCGGCAGAGGCCAAGAGGTGCGGCTCGCAGCGACTGGCTGAGGCATGTTGGCAGAGCAGTGTGAGGGAGCTTGCATTGCTGCTTGCGTTCAGCTTCTTTGGTGACAGTGGTCTCCAGGAGGAACTGTGCTGAAGTGAACGTTCCTTAAAACTGTTCATCCTGATTTTTTTAAATGCCATGGATACGAAAACCAAGATGCTAATCAGATTTCTGCATAAGCGCTGGAAATATTTCAGTGAGATGCCCGGTAATTGCCTCCAGCAAGGAGACTCAGTGTTGGAGTTGCTAGAAGCACGTGCTAGAAGCAGCTGATGGATGGGCTAGTTCGAAATGACACTTCTTCCAGCACAAGTTAGACCTTTCCAGTGTGCCACTGAAGCGCCTTCCCCAGTTGGGTGTGGAAGAATAGCTGGGGAAGGGCTGTTTTTTCTTTGCTCTCAAGATGTTACAGCATTTGCCAGAAAAACACAAAAAGCTGCTCGCAACTGGACCCTAGTTGGAAAAGAAAATTGTGCCCCTCCTTTTCAATGTGCTGCTGGAATAATGAATGTGCCTCTGGCCCGGATACAAAGGTGTTTTGGAGATAGGTGGCTTTTTCCCAAGAACTCGTTGTTTTTGACAGAATTCGGCCTCCCCCCCGCAACAGTCTACAGCTGCACAAACAGGAGGGAGAAGAAAGAGCCCATTCTTTTTCACCGTTGTGTTGAATGTGGCCTGTCTTTCTGTGTAAACTTCTGACACTGATCCTGAAGTTGTCTTCTGCTTCCAGTTCTCTGTATTGAACAGCAAGTGTCTGCTTCTACCAGAGGCTTTTCTTACCATTCAGAAGAATAGAAATTGAGAGGAAACATTTTGCCCCTCAAGTACCGTGTTCTAATTCAGGTGCGATGCATTTTATCTTCCCTTAAGAGGACCATGTTCAGTACAGTCTGTTTTTTTTCTCTCCATAGTGTACCATGGCCACTGAGTATCTTGAAAACCCATTTACATTCTGACTTGGCTATGTTTTACAATGGGCAAGCTGAATTCCCATATTTTCCTCTGGTGCAGACAATGAATTCTAGGTAAATTCACTGTTTGGATCCCATCAGAACAGATTGCTTAACCCACCAGTAAGCTCTCAAAATGTTCTCTTTTCTAGTATTTTACCTCCTGTACTCTACTTTAAGTTAGGTTGAATCTGAGGCACTAATTATGGAGTCAGCTGGTTAAATAGGTAACTGCTGAGACTTTCAGCAGTTACACTCTGCAGCTTTTATAAGCAAAGCCTCCCAAGGAGCAGAGCTGCCAACCCCTGCTAGCCCAGCTCCTGGGGAGGCGCTTCCCTGCCGCAGTGAAGCCACCTCCCCAGGAGCCTGAGTGTAACTGACACTATTAATGGATACTCAGCAGTTTATCGGTTAACCGTTTAGTCCATGGGTTCTCAAACTTTGTGATACCACGAGCCCCTAAAAATGCTAATGGAATTTGTGTGACCCCCCCCCACCAAAGTTGTTATGCAAAAAAAAGGGGGGGGGAAGGGGGAGCAAAAGTTGCACCACTTTGTTCAATTTGGGACTGCACCCACCCCTCCCCCTGAGGCAGGCACCCTCCCCATCCCAGTGCACTCTCCCCTCCCCCTGAGGCAGGCCCCTCTAGCACCCCCCCATCCCAGTGCAGCACTCCCCCCTGTGTCAGACCCAGGCCCCCCTAAGCCCCCCTATCCCAGTGCACTCCCCCCCACCCCCGCAGGCAGGCATCCTCAGCATCTGGAGCCCCACTCCAATCAAATCCCACCCACCCACCCCCCGCAGAGCCAGGCACAGAAGAAGAATCTTACTTTTAAAGTGTTAAAGTGTCTGCTTCTGCAGCCGGCCTGGCTGCCTCAGTTGGCAGCTTGCAGGGGAAGCCCCTGCTGGTCTCGTGGGCCAGAGCAGTGCATGCTCCACTCCTACCCAGCCCAGCAACCCCCTAGCATGGTGCCGGGCAACTGCTCCCTCCTGCCCTGCCCCGCCCTCCCTCACTAGATTCTGCGGCGCTCCTCACTCCCCCGCCAGATGCATCAGGGGAAAATTGACCAGACCTAACCCAGACTGTCTTCCAGAGATGCCGGGGGGAGACAACTGCAAAAAAAAAAAAACCCCCACACAACGGATCCAGCTGCGACCCCCCTGGGGGTCGCGACCCACAGTTTGAGAAACGCTGGTTTAGTCGGTTACACTCTAACATCCCTAATTGATACTTTTCTAAATATCTTCCAAGTCTTTGACTTCCATTTTGGAGAGAAGAGGAGACTGGGGAAGAGTAAAACTCCATTTGCCCAGCAGGACAGAACTAAGTGGGGCAGGTTTTCTCTTCTAGAGGAAGGAAAGATGGATGTCCTTGTTCTCCCCTCGGAGACTGGCTTTTGGAGCCTGTTGATGCTTTCAGCATTGGACAGCCAGGCTACTATGAGACTTCATTCCTTTGTAGCCCTTTCTCCCCTTTTCCCTCCTTCACTCTTCATTTCCTTGCTTTGAAATCTGCTTGACACTATCCTCTCCAATGGCCAACACTTCCTTGGCTGTTTTTAAAGTCTCCTTTTATCCTGAACTACATCCCTTCTCTAATGCCTGAGCAGTTAGTTGAGTTAATAAATGCACAGGGCGTATGTTTAGCTGCCTCTCGCCCCGGAACAGCATGGCATATCTGAGTACCCCATTTTCTAATATCCCTTATTCAATAGGAGCCCAGTCTAGCTAAACTTGGGCACTGCCTGACCTTACAAACATGTTTTCAATAGGCAGCAGACTGTCCCCATCTTCAGAGGAAAGCAAATGGAATGTAAATGGAACTGCTGAGTTGTTCAAGTCTTTGTGCCAATCACTTTTTTTCTTGCTTTCACATTTTCCATCGCTCCAGCTGTGTCTACAGTGCAGCCTACAGATCATTGCTTTGTATGACTCTCTGTTGCTCTCATAAACATGCGATCAGCCACTGCCCTCAAAACAAGTGACACCCTAAAATGAACTGAGCTGCATTTATTCATTTAGCCTCTTTAAAGCCTCTTTTTAACAGCAATTTCAGAAGCTATTTTTTACTCTCCTTTACCTACATGGGTAGGCTGTCCAGCTTCCTGGATTTGTAGCTTCTTAACTAGCACTCTTCCATCTTGTTTTGTGCCTCTGGCCTCATTTTGTGACTCTCTTAATGCGCTCAGACAAACGGATGCTTAGGGCAGGTTTCTGCAGCAAAAGCTAAGCACAGGTGATCCAGCCCAAACTAGCTTGAATCCAGATGCAAATAAAAAGGGATAGTGAAGACAGCGTGGGCTTCAGCACAAGCCTGGTACAGACCTGGGCATAGACCTGTCTTCACAGTACTGTCTTCTCTCTGTTCTTGCCCATGCTAGCTAGATACAAGCTAGTCCAGGTAGGCAGTCCACATGTAGTTCTTGCAGGGTGTCCGCACTTGAGATGCAAATTGAGGATCATTCTCCAGGAACCTGCCCAAATCCTTCCAGGAATAGATGATCGCTTGTGTGACAAGGGCCCACACCCTGTCAGCTTTTGTAGATTGAGCTTGGGTTGTATCCAGAAACACATAGGAAGCCAGTTCAGCTCATGGTGCATAGGTGTGAGGAGATCCATATAGGGCCAATTATCTCATGTAATAGAGGATTTATTGTTGTGGTTACACATAATAAAGTGTGATAGATTTAAGTAGGATAGGAGTACATGCCTGATAAGCATTAATGAGTGATGAATGTGCATAAAGTATATCGGCAAAGTAAAGCTGTAATGCCAGGCTTACAGACTGCAGCCTGTAAGCTTTCAGCGTAGCCATCCCAGCCCACAGACCTAAGGAGGCCTGATATAAATAGATGACCCAGGAATAACCCTGAACTCAAGTAAAAATGTTTTTATACTATTTATTTACTAAGTATTGACAGGTTTGCAAATCCTTGCCATGTAACTATCAGGAAAAACCCAACATTGTTACAACACTGAGGTTTTGTTTAGAGAGACAGCACAGAGTCATCAGCCCGGTGCTTAATGGAGTGCGACTGTATTCTGGAGCAAGTGTCATTCCAACAGCTGTGGCCTGTCGTTTCGCATGAGCTTTATTAACCCTAGGAGAACACTCTTGGAGTCGAGTGATCTTACACTATCACCTCAATGCTCAGGCTGTTGCCAAAGGCCACATGGAACTCTGGAGTGAGGTTCTGCCTCTGAAAGGAAATATTTGGGCCCCTTATAGGTAAGTTTTGGTACCACAGGTACCTGGGAGAACATGCTTGATGGACCCAAGGAATTACCACTTTTCACACAAGCGAGGCAAGAGCTGGCAGTCGAGTGCCTCCAGCTTAGCCTTAGGAGATGGTGGACATGAGTCAAGTATAGTTTTTAAGATCTCAGCAGAGTTCAATGTATCCATCCAGTACCTGCTACCAACAAGTATTCTCAGACAAATCATCTCAAACCTCAGTTCTTTGAGTGTTTTGCTTATGTCCATTCCAGTAGGTGTGCGCATGCCGCATGCACGGTCGTCGGAACTTTTTCACTCTTAGCAGCACCCGTTGGGCCAGCTAGGGAGCCCCCTAGAGTGGCGCCGGCATAGCCACTCATATATACCCCTGCTGGCTCCAACCCCACTCAGTTCCTTCTTACCGCCCAGGACGGTGAACCAGAACGTTGGTCTTGCTCTGACAGACTGTCCTTAGCATTAGCTCATCTTCTGTAAATAGTTATCTTTAAGTGTTTTCTTTCTTGTTCATTAGTTAGGTGTTAGTATCTTCCCCCCTCCTCCATGCAGGGGAGGAGGGTAGGCCGGGGCCTCAGGACTTCAAACCCTGCAGACGCTGCTCTAAACGGATGCCCCATGGTGACCCTCACAAGGACTGTCGAAAGTGTTTCGGTAACTGATTCTTGCAAGATTTGCAAGTCTTTCAAGCCCCGAACTAAGAGGGAGCGGGACTTGAGACTGAAACTGTTGCTCATGGAGTCTGCGCTCCAACCCCAGGCACCGGAGGCCACGTCGGTGCGGAATGCACCAGGCTCGATGCGGGAAGTCAGGCACCAAGGGAAGCACTCGGCACGGGGGCACCAGTCGGCACCGTTCCCAGTCCCCGGCCCCACGTGTGCATAAGAAGGTGCGCAGGGACAGGTCCCCCTCGCATAGAGGGGAGGCGTGCCAGAGTGGGCACCTGAGCCCTCCAGCACCGGAGCAGAGCCACAAGGGGCCGAGCCCTCGCACAGAGAGCAGCTCTGAGTCCCCAGACCTGTCCCTGGAGGAGGTCTGTCTGCCGCTGACACCAGAGACATTCCTGGAGGCTCAAGAGCTTATTGAGCTCACGGCGTCCCGGGGCCGGCACTGTGTGGTACGCAAGCCCATCCCAGACGAGATGCACAGTCAGCGCAGACTACAACGACACTGAGTATCTCGGTGCAGCCCCAACCGGTGCCACAGCCCCCGGCACCGCAAGCCGTGGCACCGACCCAGATGATGCCGATATCGGCTCAGTCGGCACCAGCGCAACCAGTAACCCCGGCACCGACGCCGCTGGGGTTAGCGCCAACCCTGCCGGCCCCGTCTGTGCACGTGGCCCCGGCACTGTTGCTGCATGGGCATGAAACAGAGGCCATGCCCCTGCCGGCACCGCCAGGGCACCGGGGCAAGCTGACAGCTATGGCTCGCCACATGCACCAGGAGGGGTAGGAGCGGTCGGCAGCACCACCCTGGTCAGCCTCTTACTTCTCCTCCGAGTCCGAGGTGGAGTCCCTCTCTTCTCGGGCCTCCTCCAGACGCTCCAGTAGGCCGCGGAGGTACAGCCCTCGGCACCGATCGAGGTCTCGGCACCGATCGAGCTCCCGGAATAGGGACCGGTCTCATCGCCCCTTGGAGGTCCAAACCTGGTCTCCCCAGTGGCAACCTCAGCAGCAGTGGCCTTTCTGGACCCCCTGGGCATACCACCAGGCCCAGGGGCCAGAATCGACGAGGTCAGGGTCAGTTACGGCCTCTTCTCGCTCAGGGCGTAGGGCGGCCCCCTCAGCGACCCCACTGGTTAGAGATCCAGGGTCGGAGGGCAGACCATCCCTGTCAGGCATGGCGGGGATAGAGGCCCCTTCGCAACGGCCACCTACACCAGCCCAGATGGTCACCCAGGCAGTACTGCAACATCCGCCTGGTTCAGGGGAGGTGCTCCCCCAGGTACAATTGGAGACGAGGGATTCGTCCTCCTCCCCGCCCGATGAGACCTTGGGGGACCCCGCCCTGGTGATGCCGGCCATGGATGCGAGAGCCCACCAGGACCTCCTGAGGAGGATGGCCCAGTACTTGGGGGGTCTAGGCAGAGGAGGTCAAGGAGGAGCAGGGCCCTGTCGTGGACATTCTCATGTCCTCCCCCTAAACAAAACGGTGGCCAGAATCACCAAGACACTTTGGCAAACCCCAGTGTCTATACCGCCTACCCAGAAAGGGTTCGAGAGGCGGTACTTTGTGCGTCAGGCTGGCCATGAACATCTGTTTTCCCACCCGCCGCCGGGCTCGGCGGTTGTGCAGGCAGCCTGTAACAAAGAGAGGCAAGGACAGGTGGACCCCATGCCAAAGAGTAGGGAGCCCAAGAGGCTAGATCTATTGGGCAGGAAGGTGTACGCTACTGGGGGCCTGCAGTTGAGAATTGCCAATCAACAGGTCATGCTTAGCAGGTATGCCTATAACTCTTGGGTGGCAGCAGATAAGTTTAAGGCGCACTTGCCTCTGGACGCCCAGCAGGAGTTCGCGCCCCTCACTGAGGAGGGCAGGATAGTATCTACAGACTGCCCTTGATGCGGCTGACGCAGCAGCGCGGGCTATGACTACAGGTATAGTCATGCGCCGAAGCTCCTGGCTCCAGGTCTCGGGCATCCCCCCAGAGATGCAGACTACCCTGCAATACTTGCCATTTGAGGGCCCGAGCCTCTTCTCGGAGCAGACAGACAGTCGGCTCCATAGTCTGAGGGATTCTCAGGCAATTCTGAAGTCCTTGGGCCTCCGTACTCTGGCCCCGCAGAGATGGCCTCTGGCCCCTCGAGGACAGAGAGGGTTCAGTCAGGGGGCCAGGTTCGACAACAGGCGTAGGCCCCAGGGTGGCAATAACAGGAATGCCAGGAGGCGTTCCAGGTCGGGCTCTGATAACAACCAGGGGCCATCGCACAAGTCCCAGGTGCCCAGGTCGGGTGTTTGACGGTGCGAACGAGGACGGCAATCCAGTCACGGCCCTAAATCGACCCTTTGCAGACAGGCTATTCCCTTTCTACCAGGCTTGGGCGGCTATTTCGTCGGACCGGTGGGTCCTCGAGGTGGTGGCAAGGGGATATTCTATCCTGTTCCTGTCCCTCCCTTCCCTGTCCCGCCCTTCCCTGTCACTTTTCAGGGACCCCTCTCACAAGCACCTCCTCCGGCAGGAGGAGGCCATGCTCCTCTCACTGGGGGCAGTGGAAGAGGTTCCTGTGGCCTTTAGGGGGAAGGGTTTCTACTCTCGCTACTTCCTCATTCCCAAGGCGAAGGGGGGGCCTTCGCCCCATACTGGACCTCAGGAGGTTGAACACCTTCATAATGAAGGAAAAGTTCAGAATGGTGACACTAGCCTCCATTATCCTGTGTCTCGATCAGGGAGACTGGTTTGCTGCCCTCAACCTTCAAGATGCATATTTCCATTTCACCTCATCACAGGAGATTCCTGAGATTCATGGTAGGGGGAGGACCATTACCAGTTCACGGTGCTCCCCTTTGGCCTCTCCACAGCCCCCAGGGTGTTTACAAAATGCATGGCAGTAGTGGCAGCCATGCTAAGGAAGGAAGGGGTCCATGTCTACCCTTATCTGGACGACTGGCTCCTCTGGGGACGGTCCAGGGAGCAGGTTCAGCGGTCCATACTTTTGACCAGACAGACTTTGGACCGATTAGGGCTCTAGGTAAACGAGGCAAAGTTGACCCTAACCCCCACGCAGGTTATCGAGTTTGTGGGGGCAAGACTGCATGCCACTATGGGGAGGGCCTACCTCCCGGGCCCCAGGTTCCAAATGATCAGGGGGTTGGTCCAGGAATTTCAGGCTGCCCTCCTGACCACAGTGGGATGGTGTCTGAAACTCCTGGGGCACATGGCAGCCTGTACGTACGTGCTTCGGCACGCCAGGTTGAGACTGCGCCCACTCCAGTCTTGGCTGTTGAGCGTTTACAGGCCGGCGCGGGACCACATGGACAGGATGGTCACCAACCCGCCAGCGATCCTGTCGGCACTGGAATGGTGGACGAGGGAGGAGGAGGTGTGCAGCGGGGTACCGTTTGTGCGCACACACACACACACACCCCCCGCCATGCAGCTGGGCGCGGACACCTCAGAAACAGGTTGGGGAGCCCACCTGGATGACCTGACGACTCAAGGTATGTGGTCCGAGGCAGAGAAGAGGCTGCATATCAATGTCCGGGAGTTGCGAGTGGTCAGGCTCACGTGCATAGCATTTCTCCCCCGCCTCTGCGGGAACTGTGTGTTGGTCCAGATAGACAACACAGCCGCTATGTACTATATCAACTGACAGGGTGGTGCTCGCTCCTCTCCCCTGTGCCAGGAGGCAATGGCCCTTTGGGAGTTGTGTGTGGCGCACGACATATATGTGCAGATGACCTACCTGCCGGGGGTAGACGACACCCTGGCGGACCGGCTCAGCAGAGCTTTTGCGGCCCACGAGTGGTCCCTCAAGGGGGAGGTGGTCAGCTCTCTCTTCCTGAGGTGGGGTACTCCCCTTCTCAATCTGTTTGCTTCAACCAGCAACAAGAAATGCCCCAGGTTCTACTTGTACAGGGGGAGGGGGAGCGGGTCCTTGCGGGACGCCCTGATAGGGCAATGGCCCAAGGGCCTCCTATACGCGTTTCCCCCGTTTCCCCTTATTCACGAGGTCCTCTTATGGGTCAGGAGGTTCCGGGCAACGTTGATCCCCATTGCCCTGGCGTGGCCCCGCCAACACTAGTACACGACCCTACGGGGCCTCGTGACGGAGAACCCCATCCTCCTCCCGCAGGTCCCGGACCTGCTCACTCAGAACATGGGGCAAGGTCTTCTCTGTCACCCGGACCTGCACTCCCTGCACCTCACGGCCTGGAAGATCAGTGGCTGGGGAGGGGAGGAGCTCCTCTGCTCGGACCCGGTGAAAAGGGTACCGATGGAAAGTAGGAAGCCTTCTACTAGGGCTACCTATCGGGCTAAATGGCAGAGGTTCTCCTCTTGGGCCAGGGAGCGGGATGTGGACCCCTCGGCGGCCCCAACACAGTGTGTCTTAGACTATCTGCTGGAGCTTAGGCAGCAGGGGCTGTCTACCTTCTCGGTTAGAGTACACTTGGCGGCCATTGCAGCCTTTCATCAGGGTGAGCGGGGGCGCTCGGTATTCGCCCTACCATTAGTCAAGAGGTTTTTGAAGGGCCTGGACAGGCTATACCCGCAGGTCAGACAGCCCGTTCGCCAGTGGGATTTAAATTTAGTGCTTCGCGGGCTCATGGGGGCCCCGTTTGAGCCGCTCGCTACCTGTTCCCTGTCTCACCTATCCTGGAAGGTGGCGTTCCTGGTGGCTATTACCTTGGCTAGGAGGGTCTCAGAGTTGCAGGCCCTGTCCTCAGAACCACCATATATGGTGTTTTCCAGGGACAAGGTGACCCTCCACCCTTACCCAGCTTTCCTACCCAAAGTAGTGTCCCCGTTTCATATGTCACAGGAGATCTCTCTCCCTGTTTTCTACCCTAAACCTCACGCGGACAGGAGGGAGCAGGCACTACACACATTGGACGTTAAGAGAGCAGTGGCATTTTATTTAGAGAGGACAAGAGCATTCCATAAGTCCACACAGCTCTCTGTCTCGATAGCGGAGAGAATGAAGGGCTTGCCGGTCTCGGCGCAGCGTCTCTCCTCATGGATCACTGCTTGCATCAGGGCATGTTACGAGCTGAAAGGGAAACCAGCGCCCCAAGTGACTGCCCATTCCACTAGGGCCTGGGTATCATCCACGGCGTTCTTAGCCCAGGTGCCAATCCTCGATATATGCAGGGCGGCCACGTGGTCGTCCGTGCACACGTTCACCACACATTACGCTATCTCACAGCAGGCCCGGCAGGACACGGCTGTGGGGGTGGCTGTGCTACAATCCGTCACTATCTAGACTTCCGACCCCACCTCCATAGTCATGACTTGGGAATCACCTACAGGAATGGACATAAGCAAGCACTCGAAGAAGAAAAAACGGTTACTTACCTCATAACTGATGTTCTTCGAGATGTGTTGCTTATGTCCGTTCCAATTCCTCCTGCCTCCCCTTCATCGGAGTTTCCAGCAAGAAGGAACTGAGCAGGGTTGGAGCCAGCAGGGGTATATATGCGTGGCTATGCCAGTGCCACTCTAGGGGGCTCCCCAGCTGGCCCAACGGGTGCTGCTAAGGGTAAAAAAGTTCCAACGACCGTGCACGCGACGTGCGCACACCTACTGGAATGGACATAAGCAACACATCTTGAAGAACAGTTACGAGGTAAGTAACTGGTTTTTTTTAAACACCATAAGCAGAAAGCTATAGACAGAAGCTAGTGCATATAGTAGCATGAAGCTACAATGAAATGCATCTCCTCTGGGGCTTTGTCTACACTGCAGCATTTTTCCAGAAAAACAGCTGTTTTTCTGGAAAAACTACACTTATGGCCGCATTGTCATTGAGTTCTTTCGACAGAAAGTCAAAAGAACGGAGGGTTTTTTCCGACATTGGTAAACCTCCTTCTATGAGGAAGAAGCCTTTTTCCAAAAAAGCTTTTTTGGAAGAAGGCGCGTGTGGACACAGAAGAGGGAGTTCTTTCGAAAGAAGAGCCCTCCAGGAAATCACAGGTGCCCTAGTGGCCACTCCGTCCAAACTAATCGCAACGTAAATGCGAGATAGCGTCCAATCAATGTGGCACGTTGCTTTTTCATCGCGCTTTTGCTGTGTGGATGCTCTCTTTTGAAATGAGCTTTTCCAGAAAAGATCTTCCGGAAAAGCTTCTTCCGAAAGAAGCTTGCAGTCTAGACATAGCCTGGGTGTAATAAACCCTGGGGCTAGAGAGGTGGCTATAGAATCGGCCGGGACCAAAAATAACCGGTGAATGTAACAAAACTGAGCCTGCTGCTAGCAAATTTACTAGTCAAACCCAAACCCCTGTTAGAAAGGGACTTCCTTTATTTATTTTCCACCTTGGGGAAGCAGGTTGGAGTGCAACCGACAGTGAGACACTGTATATCTTTTTTCACTCTGAAAAGGCCTTGCTCATCTCTCACGCCAATGACGCACAGTGAGAAAGCACCAGTGAATTAGCATCTTATTTGCAAGGGCCAAAGTTCAAGTTGAGTCCAGGCCTGGCTAAGCAACTGGAGCTGTGGGAGAAACGTGCCGCATACCAAGCTGCCGTGCAACCGACACCCACTTTGCCTGAGAGAAGGGAAAAGTTCCATGAGAAGCTGCTTCTGTTCTGTGTTTAGGCAGATGCAGGCACAAAGCGTTGCCTGTCTAACAGCAGCAGAGGTGTAGTCCAGCAAGAGGAGCTAAAAGGAGGCAAACTTCCCTTTTCAGAACAATATTAGGAACGCAGGGAAAATTAGGAAAAGCTGTAAAAACCCTGTACAGCGGAGCTGGCCTTGGCCCAGCCCCAGGCGCCCCGTACTTTGTGAACAGAATCCCTTTCTTGGTGGATCACTGCGGGGAGGGGATAGTTGGAGTCATTTCGAGCAGAGCATGAGCCCTGATTTGTGTCTCACCCAAGTGGTGCTTCTCTCTTGAATATTTCCCACTGTAAACAAATTCATCTCTTGTTCTGTTACCGTGTAGGCCACCCAAAGGGATCTGCTTATTTATATCATGGTGCTAGGTACGGCCTCTCTTTCTGGCAAATCCCCACCCTTTCTCTGCTAATTGACTTCCTGCCTGTTGCTGGGCTGCGGTTTTGGCTTAACCCTTTAAGAGCCTTTCCCAGGATGCTTTGCTTCTTGTTCTCTGAAGTCTGAGACAGGGCGCGCTGCAGTTGTACTTTGTTCGTTTGGCTTTTATTCAACTGCTACTGGTTGCAGGTCTCTGCCCCGTGCCCCTTTCCTCCCCGAAGAGGCCAAACCCCCTGTCCTCCAGCTTTGGTAATGTCCGAGACGATGCTCAGAACTCCGCCTCCCTGCAAGCCAATGGGGTGAGGAGAACCAATGGAAGAAGGCTCTGTATCCTGTCCCCCGTGCACCTGAGTCACCCACACTTTTGCCAGGCCATCTTCAGCAGTGTCTGGGAGGAGGAGGAGGGGGAGGGAGAGGGAGAACAACGCAGATGGGTTTGTTCTCCAAACTCTGTGCGTGCGGGTAATTTATGGGCACGGGAGAGGAGCTTTGCTAATTGGCCCAAGGGGAGAAGATGCTAGAACAAAGTCTGGTGGGAGAGAGGGCTTCTATCAAGCTCAGTCGCTCAATAAAGTTGTCATCTCCTGCCATAATTACAACCCTGGGAACTAGTGGCATCCCAGTCCTGCCTACCTTACCATTCCTCTGGAGTTCAATTACCTGCCCATAAACACCCCTTCTCCTGCTTCCTTAGAGGCGGAGTAAAAAACAGGCTATTCCCCCAGCTGCTGCGAGTGAGAATCTACCATGAGTGAGCCCTCAAAAAACCAGCATGTGTTCTCGCCATGTTCTGTCTCAAGGGATTCCCCCACGCCCCCATCACACCTCTGTCTCACCAGCCTGCCACCAAGGAGGGCTACATGGATCTCTAGAGATGCTGGATGCTTTCTAAATCCACGTCCCACTTAAGCTGCAGCCTCACTGATGCTTTAGCAGCTCCTGGGAGCAGTGGAGAGGGACATGCGGCCTTTCTCCTTCCCCAAGGACTCAGCGTGCTGCCTATGTGGCTTTTCAGCAGCCCAGCTGTCCCTCGAGGCATGGCAGAGAACCAAGGGGCTGTCTAGTGGACAGGGTGTTCTTGGTTCTGCCGCTGTGCTGCAAAGTCACTTCACCTTCCTGTTTCTCGTCCCACTATAGGAATTTGTTGCTCGTCTCTAAGGTACTACAGGATCACATGTTTTGTAAATCGCAGACTAACACTGCTACCGCTGTGAGCCTGCCCATGTAGTGCATGTCTCGCCCCACGTGCAGGGCCCTTGAGGCACTACTGCAATGTTAATAGTGTCTGGGCTAAAGGGTCAGTTGTATTCGGGGGGTGGGGCGGAGGGGCAGTTCTTTGCTTCCAGAAGGGGCAGGGCCGGGGCAGGCAGCTTTCAACACTGCCCCGTCTGTGGTGCGTCCTCCCCCTCAGAGCCAGCCAGAGCGTGCCGTGTAACGCTCCAGCCACGATTCCAAGGGCCCGAGGCTCCAGGCGCCACAGCTGTGGCTGGGAGCCCGGGGCCCTTTTGAATCACTGCCCCCTTGCTGCACCACCGTCAGCGGGGCTGGTTCTATTCCAAGGAACAGACTCACACGTTCAATCCAAGACCCCCCCTCCCCCGGGGAAAACAGATAAGTAACAAACTCCCCCTGCCACTGCACCACCCCCTGTGCCAGGCTGACGGCGAAGGGGCAAGTTACAGAGCCCAGAATAATCGTCTGCTCAGCGTGGGAAAGGCTTTTGCTCTGCCTGCAGCAGAATTAGTTCCTTGTGTGATTAATACTCCTCCAGTCTGTTCCGAGTGAGGTGCCTGAATTCCAACGGGGACTTGGCAGGAAAGTTTGTGAGGGTGCTCTGGGGAGTCGAATACTACTGTCCTTATGCAGGTAATACTTCCATGGAAGATACCGGCTCAGCTACCCAGATCTTCCCTCTGACGTCCTGGAGGGGGTTCTTTTACAGCCAGCCTGGCCTTGGCTCAGTGACCCGTCTCCTGAGTGCAAATCGCAGCCTGGAGCAGTTTCCTTTGCATAGTCTCCATGCTGGCAGTTGCTCCCATCAGTCTTTCCCACAGCAAGCTGTTTGACGCTGGGATTTACACAACATCTCGGGCAAACAGCCCGAGATGTTGCCGGACTCGTGAGCTGAGCCTGCTGACTAAGCGGAGGCAAAGACTCCCCCTTGGGTTGGCAGGAAGCAACCGAGCTGGGACCCTTTGGAAGCTCCCTGATCCGTGTGTGGCATGAAGTGGGACTGAGCCGTGATCCCTTTGCCCCACGTAATGTGGAAAGGAAACGGGCCCAGCCCTGTCTGAGTGGAGAGCTGGAAGGAGGGAGCAGCTCAGGCAAAGGAGTTCCTGGGATCTGTAGTTTTCCTGTGGGCTGAGCTAGGGTCCAGGTGGTGTTCAGTGTACTCGCTTCAACAAAAATCACAAAACCCTTCCCTGCCCAACAACCATCAAACCATCTGAGGAGACTTTAGGCACCTCTTTGCAGGGCGGAGGAACTGGGTCGGGCAGGGGGAGCCAAAAGCCAGGGTGGGATAAAGAAGTGTTGGCAAGAGTCAGGCTGCTCCCTGGACTAGGGTCAGTAGTTAGATCAGTGGTGACCAACCAGCAGTTCGGCATCTACCAGTAGATCTTGGAGCCTCTGACAGGTGATCCTGACTGGTTTGGCCAGGAAGCTGCCAAGTGCTGGGACCTCAGTTTCCCCTGCACCCATTGTCGTGCTGCTCCTGCCCTCTGCCTTGGAGCTGCCCCCTTGGGAGTCTCCTGCTTGTTGTGCAGGATGTGGGAGGCAGAAGAGGTGGGTGCTGATGTCAGGGTGTCCCTCCCTCCCCTCCCACCCAGAGAGAAGGGGATGGAGGGAGGTTGGCAATCTGTCACACTCTCACTGTGTGTCTGCCAGTGTCACAAACACACACTGTCCTTCCCTCTCATCTCCCAACCCAACACACACGTGGGGGTTGTTGTTACTTCTGCTACTGCTTGCAGAGTGGGTTATTTTTGGTTTTTGACTGGTCTGTGCATTTCATCACTTGCATTTCTCTCTTACGCTTAAATTTAATTCTTGGAGTAGTGAGTTCTAAAATGCCTAACCTGGCATGGCCGGAGTCGTCGTCCCCCCGTGCTCCTGGAAGTGGCTGGCGTGTCCCTGCAGCCCCTGAGAAAGGCAGAGCAGAGGGGTCTCCACATGCTGTCCTTGCCTGCAGACACCACTCCTGCAGCTCCCGTTGATCGGTAATGGGGAACCATGGCCAGTAGAAGCTGCGGGCTCAGTGCCTGTAGATAAGGGGCAGCACATGGTGCCGTGGAGCCATTGCTGTACATGCCAGCTGCTTTCAAGTACATGTCCTGCCTTAACTCCACTGCTCCACCACCCGGAAGCTTTCTGAGTTAAACGGTGCCCAGTCAGGACCTGCTTCCTGAACCCCTGTCCCAGCCCTGAACCTCCTCTTACACCCAACCTGCTGCCCCAGACGTGAGTCCCCCTGCACCCAAACTCCATCCCAGAGCTTGCACCCTGAAACCCCTCCTGGACCCCAACCCTCCCGTACTCCAAACTCCTTGGCCCAAGACCACAGCCTGCACCCCAACCCCCTACCCCAGCCTGGTGAAAGTGAGTGAGGATAGAGGAGGAAGGGGGATGGAGTGAGCAGGGTGAGGCCTCAGGGAAGAAGGGGAAGGAAGCGGGGCAAGGGTATTTGGGGTTGAGGTTGATCGTACATTGCACTTACATTGGAGAAGTGATCTTGTGCTTCAAAAGGCTGGAGAGCCCTGAGTGAGAGCCGCGGGAGAACCTGTAGCACTCTACAACCACCTAGTGGGCAAGACTGAAACAGCTTCCATGGCCCAACAAAACAACAGCCATGTTAGCTTTGGTTTGGGGTTGATCTACCTAGCATGTTGGCAACAAGTATGGCAACAAGTGTCCATGCAGAAGCAGCAGCAATAGCTGGGCACTGTCATGCAGATGCTTGCTCTGTCAATGGAGGTAATCCACCTCCCTAGCATTAACTAGGTCTTCTACCTCTAGGCTGTGGGTTAGGTTGACCTAACCATGCCGCACGGGGCACAGATGTTTTCACAGCCCTGCATGATGCAGGTAGGGCAATCCAATTTGTAGGTGTAGACCAGGTCTAAGGCCCTTACCCACAAAGTTATATAGGGTCCTTACTGGACCTCTCCTTAGCCTAGGATTTCCCATGCACAATATGCTAATCTGTAATAGCTGATGCTTTGGAGAAAATTTCAAGTAATCTTGGTATTGGAGAATTACAAATGAGCTGGTCAGATTAGGCACAGTATCAAAAAACAAGTTGGTTCAGAAATGTACCTACAGTATGTTACTTCCTGTCCCAACTCCTAAATTGTCGTCTTGATTTTTGGCATGCACTCTGCATGGGACTGAATTAACACTTGTTAACAAATGCATCCTGGGACATTCCATCGGCTTGACGAAAATATGCTTATGAACATGACCTAATTGGAATATGCTTTATGCAAAATGCTTCTTGTTAGGGTAACATCAGTCCTGCAGTCGAAGTTAGAAATACGGAGTATAAACCTGTGTTGTTAAAGTAGTCGTGCTCGGGGAGGGCCTTTAATGGTGTTTCAGGATCTTGATGGCTCATTTGGCAAGAAAACAATGAATTGTAAATGGGCTTGTTGTTCCTGTAAGCAAGGGCTATGGTTGGTCCTACCAAGACATGTGGAACGCCATGAGCAGGGGTGCTCCTGACCAGTCGTACACGTAAGTGAATGCTGCATTCTCTAGGCCATTATCCATCCTGTCTGTAGAGTGACCTGTCCGCCAGTCCATGGCTTCCTCGGAGCTTGGCCCTTGGTTCAGCCATCAGCCAAAGAGAAGCAGATGCATGTATTTTTGAAGGGTGTGAACGGATCGCTATCAAATGGACGCTGGTTTCAAGGCTCACTGCTTAGATGGTCATCTGCCCCTTGCATATACAACTCACTGGGAAGTCAGATTGGATAGGATTTCTTTGATTTTCTTTGTTGAAAGACCAGGCACAATTTCACACCACTGAGAGCAATCGGCCGCATGTAAAGGATCTCACCTCTCACAAGAGGCAAGGGGACAGCCTGTTCTATAGCATGGTCCTCACATGTAGGCTGCATCAAAGTCTAGCAGAATCCTTTGGCATAATGTCTCTACAAGATGCCTTTCTTATTCATCCACAAGCTAACATTTTCATCAGGGATCATCCTATCACATCCCCGTTATTGCAACACCCTTTTGTGGCCTTGACAAACGCAGTCTGGCTATGCTTCTATCCATTCAGTTTGATGCTACAAGGATTGTTTTCCTAGCCTGGGGCACTAGAAGGAGCCCAGTGAAGGGCGATACGGTCAACGCATCAAACATAAGCTGCTTGCCTTTGCTTTCAGGACCTGTGTCCATCCCCATCATCTCTTATTCGGTACTGAAATGTCAACGCTCACTTTCGGTCAGCCCCACCCCCTCCCCGATGCAGCTGGCATCATACACTTGTTCTGTTTTCAAATACGCATTGTCAGGGTTGGGAAGAGCTCCCCGTCAACAGCTGCAAAGCGAACACTATCATTCGCCTCCTTCGAATCTCTCCTCTGATGCGACACCTACCAATTGACAAGGACTAGGCTTCTAGTGTGCTGAGATCACTGTCATGCTGGCCCATACTGTCTCATTGTTTCCATCAATTTCCCCCAGCTGCCTGTCTGAAACCATCTGGTGTCTTATATTTGTTTGCTCTTTGGAGCAGGGGCCCCATCTTTTATTGTGTGTCTGTTCAGCACCTCACTCTGCAGCTCTGGAATGCTGCGGGTAATACAAATTACAAAGAATTACAACCCGCCTGACTGCCTTTGGTATTAAAATATGTGGAAAGACTCGCTCAAGGGAGACTTTGTGCACCTGTCTGCTTTGGGAAGTCCTTTCTTTCATCGATCTGGCAATCGCAGTCATCCAGACAGAAAAAACCAGACAGGCACGATCTCATGATTTCACTGTAAACTACTTTCCCTTTACACTTCCTTCCCCTTCCAAAACAAAACTGATTTCTTTCAGCAAACAGGAAAACAAAAGCTCATCACCTAATAAACCATCTTGTTAGTCTTTAAAGTGCTACATAGTTCTGTCTTTTGTTTCAGCTAGACTCTGGACATGTCTCTCCCTGGAGTCGTTCGGTTCTAATGCAAAGCCACTTTGCTGAGAGGAGCTGATCGAAGCAGAACATAGAGCCAGCAGACATGTTTTGTGCTTGAATGAACACTGCTATTTGCTACATGGGAGTACGAGCTTCGCAAAAAGCCTCCTTACATGCTGCTTAAACACAGTGAAGTGGAGAATTCACAAGTTTATCTGTGGGAGCAGAAATGCCTTAAGAAACAAATTTACAAGTGACTGGGTCAGATATTGCTAGAGATATTTGGAAATTCCTAGTAATCTTCCCTCCCTGAAATCATAACCTTTCTTTCCATTGCTTATCGTTCTCCTTTCCTGTCTTTCTTCTCTTTAGTCTCTCTGCCCCATCCCTTGTTCCTTATATCTCCTCTCAGACACAGGTGCAGTGAAAGAAAATCCTGAGATGCAGGAAACAAATCAAGTGAGAGGGCCTGAGACCCTGAGGAAACTGAGTTAAGATTGTAGGGAATGTGGGAACTGAGATGTTGATGAGCTCAAGGTGGGAACGGCGGCCCAGATCCCAAAATGTATTTAAGCAACTAACTCCCATTAATTCCACTGGGAATAAGGCACTTTTGAAGAGCTGGGCCAATATATGTTGGACTCTATAGAACCTGCCAACAACCAAAGGCAAGAAAGTAACTGGCAACTAACTATTAAAGGCCCTCAATTAAATACAAAGATTGCGTGGCATTTTCTTGGAACAGGCGACCCTGGGCGTGGGGCCAAATTTCCTTAGTGGGAGGGATGAAGTCAAAGTAGGGATGTGTCAGGGGCAGGGCTGTGTTCTTTGCACTAATTGCGGGCGAGCACTCCAGGGAGAAGCTGCGTTTCAGGTAATGTCTTTTCATAACAAGCCACTTTTGTTAAAAGCTTAATACCTAGCTACCAGGGAAGGAGCAAACACTGCAGATATTTACTATGCAACAACAGCCGTTTGTTTTCTCGGGCAAGAAAGAATGCTTCTGCAGGAATAGCTTTCCTCCTCGTGTTTAATATTTGTATGTAGTGGAAGCTGCTTATATTGAAATCTGACAGGGCCAAACTCCACTTAGAGAGAAGTTGAATGAAATGCCTGTATAGTTCTAAGAGCGGGGGCTTGGGGGGGGGTCAGATGTTCTGTGATCACACATGGCTTCCTCTGAACCAGGGGCTCCTGTCATAGTACAATTTACAACGATCAAGCTGTGTTTTGCAGGGTGGTACCTACCCACTCAAGTGAATGGGGCCATGCTTCAAAGTCAATTCATTATTGATATTTAGTTTGGTAGTATTTACATAAGCACAGGCTGGGAGTTATCTTTAAATACATTTCCAATAGCTGAGGGGGAAAAACCCTGGGCAAGGCAGTTTTCTAAGCTGCCCTACCTGATCCTGGAAAATGATGAGAACAGCTGATAACTTATGGACCACTCTGCAATACAGAGAGAATTCCACAGGTTGAGCAGCTGTTTTCTGGTTGTGCGTTTTCCAAGGGGTTTTGCTATTTTTTTGCATGAATTTAGGGCCCTTTGCTGAGGTGTCACTCTATCCCCTGCTACCTATTCTCCGACTGCGGCCGTAGTCTGTCTGTGATGTGCACACTCAGAATTTAATGAGCAGAGGGTTGGGCCCTTGCCTACAGTCATAGAGCACCAGCAGAGATGCCAGCTTCCTGTGACGCATATTCCACACCTGGACCAATCTGGCACTCTATCTGTTGGGAATATGAATTAACTGCATCATGTAAATCATGCCTCTGTACCTGTTTGTTCATGAGAGCTCTGTGTAAATATGAGCTTTGGTCATGAGAGCCCTGCGTGCTCAGCAAATATTGACTCGGCCATGGGCTAAGTGCGTCAAAGGGAAAACACCTTTTGGGCTGGTCATTCCAGGGCCCTATTGCTTGCAAATGTACAGAGAACACTTTACCCTATATCCTAGATTGCAATGGCTCCTTCGTTATCTGTTCCATACTTGTCTGGCTCTACCTTCACCTCCCTTACACCCAGTGCTTCCTTTCCAGCCCCAAGGCATTGCTTTGCCTCTGGTGTCTACTCCTGACCTCGTATCTGTGGTCATGTTGCTGCTCTAGGCCCCTGGATCTGCCTTCCTCCTGCTAGATGCCAAGCGCCCCTGTTCCAAGGGACACTTGAAACTGCACTTCTGTGTGAAATTCAGATCCAAACACTACACTTCCCTTTGTTCCATGTCATACCTGCCTCTCAGGCCTTACTGCAGTGGGGGCCATGCCTCCCGCCAGCTACGCAGATATGTGCTAGTTCTCCAGCTGGTGCGCTGAAAATGTCACTGTAGAATTGGGGCACGAGCTTGTCATTAAAGGACATACCGGAGCGGGCAAGCTCTGTCGCCAGGGGCTAGCCAATTCCACAAAGTCCATACGGCTATTTATTTTTTTGGTGCACTAGCTGGAGTCAGTCTACACGAGCCAAGAAGCACATTACCTATCAACTGCAATGCAGACATACTCGAGTCTAGGATTGTCAGGTATCAGAGAGTGGTTAACAGTCCACACGGTGGTGCAGGAGGGCCAAGTCAGGCTCCCTGCCTTCCCTAGCTCCATGCTGAAAGTGGCCAGTATGTTCCAGCAGGCCCTAGGCAGAGAGGCAATCAGGGAAGTTTTGCACGCTGCCCCCCTCCCTGAGCACTTGCTCCACAGCTTCCACTAGCTGAGAACCATGACCAATGGGAGCAGGAGGGATGGCGTGCAGAGCTGCCTGGCCCCCCATTTGCCTTGGAGCCGGACATGCTGACCACTTCCAGAAGCCACATGGAGCCAGGGCAGGCAGCTTTACTCCCACTGCTCCACCAACCAGGAGCCACCTGAGGTAAGCGCCGCTTGGCTGAAGCCCCTGCTGGAGCCTGCACCTTACATCCCCTCCAACACCCAACCCCCCCTGCACAAACCCTGAGCCCCCACCCAAACTCCTTCCCAGAGCATGCACCCTTTTCTATACCCTAAGCACCAGCCCTGAACCTCCTCCTGCACCACAAACCCCTCATCCCCAGCCCCATGCCAGAACCTTCACGCCGTCATGTACCCCAACCTTCTGCCCTAGCTCAGTGACAGAATGAGGGTAGAGGATAGTGAGTGACAGTGGGGACATGTGCAGTGAGTGGGGTGGGGCCTTAGAGAGGGTGTTCGGGTTTGTGCACTTAAATAGTTGACAATCCTCCTCTAGTCCCTTAGGGAGCCAAGGCAGGGACTTGCTACCTCTGGCACAGCTCACAGCTGTACAATCAGAGCTCCAAGGGACTGCTTTTCAGCAGTGCTTGGCCTTCACAGCCCCACATAAAGTCATGGGCTTAATGCCCCTGACAATCAAGCCCTTGAAAAAGCAGAACGGGCTGCAGAAGCCACTGACAAATGGATAAAAGCCAGGGTTATGGATTGGTGCCTGGTCCTGTATGACAGGGACATGGACCTGCGCTGGCATTACACTCACTCGGCCACTGTCCCCAGTGCCCGCCTGCATCCCGCGCTGCACTTGCTCACTGGGGACTGTCCGAATGCGCCCAGCTCAACTCTCCATCCACCCCACACGGTACCCTTGACCCCCACTGCTACGCCCACCCACGTGTGACAACTCACCCAACACAGTGCTCATACTGCCAGGGACCTGTGGCCAGAATCCTCCACCAGCTCCCTGTGCTTGAGAGCAGCTGGGGCATCTGGGTCCTTCCACGCACTGGGGCTACGTCTACACTGCAGGCTTTTTGCGCAAGAACGGCTGTTCTTGTGCAAAAACTTGCAGAGCATCTACACTGCACGTGTGTTCTTGTGCAAGTAAATGTACAGGCAAGCATCGGCACAGGGCTTCTTGCGCAAGAGTTATTCCTCTCCCCAGGAGGAATAAGCCCTCTTGCACGAGAGCTCTTATGCAAGAAGGCAGTGTAGATGGGCAACAGACCATCAGCGTTTTCTTGCACAAGAGACCGTCCACACGGCCATGCACGCTCTTGTGCAAAAGCACATGGCCGTGTGGACATGCTCTTGCACAGGAATTTTTGCAGAAGGACTCTGGCACATAAGAACATAAGAACATAAGAACGGCCGTACCGGGTCAGACCAAAGGTCCATCTAGCCCAGTATCCTGTCTGCCGACAGTGGCCAGCACCAGGTGCCCCAGAGGGGGTGGACCGAAGACAATGATCAAGCGCTTTGTCTCCTGCCATCCCTCTCCAGCCTCTGTCAAACAGAGGCCAAGGACACCATTTTATCCCCTGGCTAATAGCCTTTTATGGACCTAACCTCCATGAAATTATCTAGCTTCTCTTTAAACTCTGTTATAGTCCTAGCCTTCACAGCCTCCTCTGGCAAGGAGTTCCACATGCTGACTACACGCTGTGTGAAGAAGAACTTTCTTTTATTAGTTTTAAACCTGCTACCCATTAATTTCATTTGGTGTCCTCTAGTTCTTCTATTTAGGGAACTAATAAATAACTTTTCTTTATCGGCCCTCTCCATACCACTCATGATTTTATACACCTCTATCATATCCCCCCTCAGTCTCCTCTTTTCTAAACTGAAAAGTCCCAGTCGCTTTAACCTCTCCTCATATGGGACCCGTTCCAAACCCCTAATCAATTTAGTTGCCCTTTTCTGAACCCTTTCCAAGGCCAAAATATCTTTTTTGAGGTGAGGAGACCACATCTGTACACAGTATTCAAGATGTGGGCGTACCATAGTTTTATACAGGGGCAGTAAGATATTCCGGGTCTTATTTTCTATCCCTTTCTTAATAATACCTAGCATCCTATTTGCCTTTTTGACCGCCGCTGCACACTGTGTGGAAGTTTTCAGAGAACTGTCCACAATAACTCCAAGATCTCTTTCCTGATTTGTCGTAGCCAAATTAGCCCCCATCATACTGTACGTATAGTTGGGGTTATTTTTCCCAATGTGCATTACTTTACACTTATCCACATTAAATTTCATTTGCCATTTTGTTGCCCAATCACTCAGTTTGGTGAGATCTTCTTGGAGTCCCTTACAGTCTGCTTCTGTCTTGACTATCCTAAACAGTTTGGTATCATCTGCAAACTTTACCACCTCACTGCTTACCCCTTTCTCCAGATCATTTATGAATAAGTTGAACAGGATTGGTCCTAGGACTGACCCTTGGGGGACACCACTAGTTACCCCTCTCCACTCTGAAAATTTACCATTTATTCCTACCCTTTGTTTCCTGTCTTTTAACCAGTTCTCAATCCAAGAAAGGACCTTCCCTCTTATCCCATGGCCATGTAATTTACACAAGAGCCTTTGGTGAGGGACCTTGTCAAAGGCTTTCTGGAAATCTAAGTATACTATATCTACTGGATCCCCCTTGTCCGCATGTTTGTTAACCCCTTCAAAGAACTCTAATAGATTAGTAAGACAGGATTTCCCTTTACAAAACCCATGTTGACTTTTGTCCAACAAATTATGTTCTTCTACATGCTTCACAATTTTATTCTTTACTATTGTTTCGACTAATTTGCCCGGTACTGAAGTTAGACTTACCGGTCTGTAATTGCCCGGATCGCCTCTAGAGCCCTTTTTAAATATTGGTGTCACGTTGGCTACCTTCCAGTCATTAGGTACGGAAGCCGATTTAAGGGATAGGTTACAAACCACAGATAATAGTTCAGCAATTTCCCATTTGAGTTCTTTTAGAACCCTTGGATGAATGCCATCCGGTCCCGGAGATTTGTTAACATTAAGTTTTTCTATTTGTTCCAAAACCTCCTCTAATGACACTTCAATCCGGGACAGTTCCTCAGATTCATTACCCACAAAGGACGGTGCAGATTTGGGAATCTCCCCAACGTTCTCAGCCGTGAAGACTGAAGCAAAGAAATCATTTAGTTTCTCCGCAATGGCTTTATCGTCCTTGATTGCGCCTTTTATAGTTCGATCGTCTAGGGGACCCACAGGTTTTTTAGCAGGCTTCCTGCTTCTAATGTACTTAAAAAACATTTTGTTATTTCTTTTTGAGTTTTTGGCTAGCTGTTCCTCAAAATCTTTTTTTGCTTTTCTTATTACATTTTTACACTTGATTTGACACAAAACAGTTCTTGCACAAGAAGCCTGCAGTGTGGACGTAGCCTGGGTGTTTGGGGGGAAGCATCTAGGGGACTCCTCCCAGGGCCCCCTCCCTTCTCTGTGGGAGGGCTGACTCCCCTGGGGGCCCCTCTATTCTCTCTCTGGGGGGGGGCTGACTCCCCCAGGAACCTTCCATTGTCTCCACGGAGGAGGGGGGGCCCTAGACTCGTTGGAGCGGAAGTACAGTTGCCAGATGACCGGAAGGCGGAAGGGTTGCCAGGCGCCCAGCGGGTTGCTCGCAGGCGGGGGAGGGGGCGGGGCAGCGCGAGCCGAGTCCCAGCTGACCTCGGGCCTCTCCCGCCAGCGCCATGGAGGGGCCGCAGCAGCGGGTGGCGCGAGCCCGGGCGGCCTTCGCCTCGGGCCGGTCCCGCTCGCTGCGCTTCCGCGCGGAGCAGCTGAGGGCGCTGGAGCGGCTGGTGCACGAGAAGCAGCGGGAGATCGCGGCGGCGCTGCAGGCGGATCTGGGCAAGGTACCGGCCCGGGGCGGGGTCACTCGGCGCCTTCCCCTCGGGGTCTGGGCCGGGGCGCGGAACCTTCTGGGGGGGGGGCAGTCGGGGCCGCGCGCAAGTGAGAAGCCTAAAAACCTTCCCTGACGGGGCCCCGACTGAGGAGACAGACCCCCCCCCCGTCCCCCCCGCCATGTTTCCCCTCCCCCCATGTTCCTTCTCTCCCCCCCCGCTCCCCTCCCCCCATGTTCCTTCCCCCCCCCGCTCCCCTCCCCCCATGTTCCTTCTCTCTCCCCCCCCATGTTCCTTCTCTCTCCCCCCCCGCTCCCCTCCCCCCATGTTCCTTCTCTCTCCCCCCCCATGTTCCTTCTCTCTCCCCCCCCCGCTCCCCTCCCCCCATGTTCCTTCTTTCTCCCCCCCCCCGCTCCCCTCCCCCCATGTTCCTTCTCTCTCCCCCCCCCGCTCCCCTCCCCCCATGTTCCTTCCCTCCCCTCCGTTTCCCCTCCCCCCATGTTCCTTCCCTCCCCCCCCCGCTCCCCCTCCCCCTATGTTCCTTCTCTCCCCCCCCCGCTCCCCCTCCCCCCATGTTCCTTCCTTCCCCCGCTCCCCTCCCCCCATGTTCCTTCTCTCTCCCCCCCCGCTCCCCCTCCCCCCATGTTCCTTCTCTCTCCCCCCCCGCTCCCCTCCCCCCATGTTCCTTCTCTCTCCCCCCCCGCTCCCCTCCCCCCATGTTCCTTCTCTCTCCCCCCCCGCTCCCCTCCCCCCATGTTCCTTCTCTCTCCCCCCCCGCTCCCCTCCCCCCATGTTCCTTCTCTCTCCCCCCCCGCTCCCCTCCCCCCATGTTCCTTCTCTCTCCCCCCCTGCTCCCCTCCCCCCATGTTCCTTCTCTCCCCCCCCCGCTCCCCTCCCCCCATGTTCCTTCTCTCCCCCCCCGCTCCCCTCCCCCCATGTTCCTTCCCTCCCCCCCCGCTCCCCCTCCCCTCATGTTCCTTCCTTCCCCCCGCTTCCCTCCCCCATGTTCCTTCTCTCCCCCCATCCCCCCCCGTTCTTCCTCCCCCCTCCCTCCCCATGTTCCTTCTCTCCCCCCTCCCTCCCCCCGTCCTTCCCTTCCCCCCACTCCTCCCCCGTTCCTTCTCTTCCCCCCCCGCTCCCTTCCCCCCATGTTCCTTCCCTCCCCCCGCTCCCCTCCCCCCATGTTCCTTCCCCACCCTGTTTCCCCTCCCCCCCATGTTCCCCCTCTCCCCCCATGTTCCTTCTCTCCCCCCCGCCCCCCCATGTTTCCCCTCCCCCCATGTTCCTTCTCTCCCCCCATGTTTCCCCTCCCCCCCATGTTCCTTCTCTCCCCCCCGCTCCCCTCCCCCCCATGTTTCCCCTCCCCCCATGTTCCTTCCCTTCCCCCCCCAGTTCCCCTTCTCCTCCCTGCTCCCCTTCTCTCCCCCACACATTCCCCCCCAGTCCTCTTCTTCCAATGTTTCCCCTTCCTCCAAGTTTCCCCTCACACACACACACCCATTCCCCTCCCCCATGTTTCTCCTCCCCCACATTCTTCCTTCCCACCCCTGAGGGCCCAGACTCGATTTTGTGCACTCCAGCCTTGTAGAGGGCTGGTGTTGGGGGAGGGGGCCTGGAGCGCTAGTTCGGGCTCCCCATTGCTGAGGGGGACAGCCCTTGGGCTTTGGGGTCCCCACCCCTGCTCTTGGCAGTCATGGGGTTATTTCGGCTGCGGCCTCGGTAGGATCCCGTGTGCTGTGGGGATGTGTCATTCTGGAAACCTTTCGCCATTTGCTTCCCCCTGGTTGCACAAGACGCATGCACGTGCCAGCACGCGATGGTGGGACTGATCGTTGCCAGCAATTCGATGCCAATTCACCTTCTGCCAGTTAGATTTGCCATGTTCTTCTTTTGTGCTCGAGATATGTCTATTAAGGATGTCAGATCCTTTGTACATTGGGAGACAACATGTTTAACCCAGTGGTTCTCAGTGTGTGGTCCGCTGCCACCTTACAGGGTGGTTCACGGCTTGAACTCAGCTCTCTTCCTCTCCCCCCTTCTTCACCCTGCTATGGGGAACCCGCACTAGTGCTTCAGCTTTGTGACTACCAGGCTGGAGCACTAGCTCCAACTTGGGTGGGGGGTGTAAAGAAAGCCCCAACCTTCCCCGCCAGTCCCTGGCTCATGGAGAGAGGCAGAGAAAGCAGCTCCGTGCGCTGCCTCTTCTCCCCTTCCCACTGTGGGGAGCGGCAGTGCAGGGATGTGATGTCTGGAGGCTTTCCCTGCTGTTCCCATTGGCCGCGGTTGGCCAATGTGAGCAGTGGGACGCTGTGCTTGGGAGCGATGGGGGCGCAAAGCCACGTAAGTGCCCCCCCATACCCAGACCCTGCACCCCAATCCCCCTGACTCAGCCTGCTCCCATGAAGATCCTGCACCCCCAGCGTGCTCCTGCACCCTCCCTCCTGGCCAGACACCCTACAACCAGACTGCTCCTGCATCCTCCCTTGCTCCTGCACCCCTTCTGGCCACACACTGCATATTCCCTTGCTCTTACCCCCTTCCCCTGTCCAGACACCCTACTCTCAGCTTGCTCCTGCACCCTACCTCCCATCCAACAGCCCACCTCCTGCCCAGATCCTGCAACCCCATCCTTCTTGCTGGCAGCCCTGTCCCAGCATACCGAGTCCCTCATTTTTGTCCCAACCCCAGAGCCTGGGGTGGTCCACAAAATCCACTAACCCTGGAACCCCAGAAAAGTAAATCTGGCCTATGGGAAGACCTGAACCTCAGTCCTCCCTGTCCCTCTCCCTCCCCCTCCCCCGGTGGGGCTAAAGCACCAGAGGAGTGAAGTGTCTCAGCTGGGACCACATCAATGAGGGTTGGGGATTTTTTGAGAGGCTTTGTGGGGTTTTTTGTTTGGTTTTGTGGGTTTGTTTTGTTTTTTGCTCAGGCATAATTATGTCATTAAGGGCAAGTTTCCATTGCCAGCTGGTGATTCACAGAAACGTTTGCCCCAGACCAAAAAGTTTGAGAACCTCTGGTTTAACCCGTTAACCAGCCTGCCACGGGCTGGGGGCTGCTGGAGCAGCCATCTGCCTGCACTGCGGGAGGGCTGCTCTGGCCAGGCAGGGCATGCCATGGTGGGGGAGCTGTTCCTGCTCAGCCAGGCAGGAGTGCCGCCTGCCCGCAGCAAGGTCTGGAAGGCTCGGTGGGGCAGGGCTCACAGCAATGTACTACAGGCGGGGGAGGCCTGTCCAGGCTGGAGCACCCACAGCACCTGGACTGGAGCAGGGCCCCAATTAACCAGTTACCCCAGTAAGCATGATGGCAAGGCAGTGCTTCCTGGGTAACCGGTTAATCCATAAAACCGCACCTTCTTATTTACAATTCACTTGCAGAGTGAATACAATGCATTCAGTTACGAGATTATGGGAGTTTTGACAGAGATCGCTCTGATGGTGGACAAGCTTCCCACATGGGCTGCCCCTAAGCCTGTTGGAAAGAACATACTGACACTGACAGATGAAGTCTACATCCACCATGAACCGTTGGGAGTGGTCCTGGTTATCGGAGCTTGGAACTACCCCTTTGTCCTGGTTATGCAGCCTCTAATAGGGGCCATTGCCGCAGGTATGGTATTATTCACAGGCCTTTCCACATGATCATCCATTCTCCCCTTAGTGTTTTACATGCCTAGGCAGGCAACACATTGTCCTGATTTTTATCTCTTAGGAAATGCTGTAGTGATCAAACCTTCAGAGATAAGTGAAAATACAGCAAAACTCTTAGCTGAGCTGCTCCCACAGTATATTGACAAGGTCAGTAAAACCCAACACACTGGCAGTTCTGTTGTTATTAATTTGTTTTGTAGTGTCTGGGGGGCTCTGATCAGTAGAGCCCTGCATGGGTACCAAATCTGTATCTACTTCTGATCCACAATCTGCAAATGTGATTTGTGGACATTTGCAGGGGCTCTAGATATAAAGTTTGGATCTGCATCCATCCACGGTCCACCACCATGATCTGTGAGTAGCTTCAGGTTTGCAGTGCTCTACCAATCTGAGTTCCATCATGCTAGGTTGCTGTGCAAACACTGCAGTAATAAAGATGGTCTCTGCCTTGAAACGTTTGCAATCTACCTATATTATGAGAGTCTGCAGGGCCGACAGGGTGAAAGGGGAGCACAGGGCAACAGTGAAACTATTATGAGCAATAAGATAAACAGAGGTGAGTTTATGGAGTGATTAGAAGGAAAATAATGAGGTAGTTTTGCAAGGATCCATTAAGGAATGCTCCGTGTACTTAATGTATTGTGAAGCCAAGCAGGCGTTTAGCCCTTCCATTCAGTGTTCCAAACTTCATCTTAGGGAAAGAGTTCTCTGTGGATCATTCCTCTTTGGGCCAGCTTCCCTGTAAAAAAATTAATAGGAGCTTTTCTCTTGATGTCAACAATGACAGGTCCAGGCCCCCTGACATATCTCATGAACCTGCTCTCTCCAAAAGTATCCAGATGCTGCAAGCAGAAGTGCTGTGATTAGTCTGATAGCACAGAGGGGATCCCAGCATTATTGCATGCTGACTGCTATTGAGAAACTTTGCTCTGTTGAAACAGTATTATTTTGCAATCCTCTAGCACTGTAAAAGGAGGGCACTACTGTTTAGGATGGGTTGAGCAATAATTTCCACTGGCGGGCCACTTAATGAATTTTGGTATGCGGTAATGAGCCAGCTCCACCTCTGGAAGGAGCAGGGCTTTCATGGAAGAGACAGGGCTGGGGACTAGCTTCTCCCAGAGTTGTCTTGGACTGGAGGCTTTGAATTAAAAACACAGCAAAGGGCTGGGTAGCGCAGCGACCAAGAGCCATGAAGCATTTAAATAGGATCTTGCTGCCTCAATCTCTACTTCAAAATTTGGTGGCACGGGCAGCAGGGTATAAATAGAAAGTGGACAGATGCAGTCCACGGGCCGGGTCAAAGTGTTAGGCGGCCCGGATACGGCCCTTGGGCTGCATCTTGCCCAGGCCTGGTTTGGGAGCACCAGGCCTGAGGAAGCAGCAGTATTTCTGCAGCTTTTGTGCCAGTGACATTGAATCAAAATGTTGCAGCCACTCTTTGTTTGCAGTCATAGTTATTTGGGTGTAGAAACCTGTTTGTTCCTGGCTTTGCCTGGTGAGCTAGTGGGTCTCTGAGCTCTCAACAAGAGGGATAAAGGCCAATCTACCTCTGGGCCTGTATGTCCTACCAAATCCCTCTTAGGGTAAGATTTGCTGCGTTGCTTGTGCTCTTTAAGGCAGGTTTTGATGCTCATATCCTAGCCCTGAGAGTATGTGCAGTGTCTGAGTGCTAAAATCTCCCTCGGGATAGAGTAAAAACTACCGATGTGATTAGCTCCAGCTAAGAAACTTCTCCAGCTTCATTTTGGTGGGGAGCTGCCGTGGGGTCCTGAAACCTGCCAGTGTTGGCACACTATGATAAGTGAGGGGCGGGCCCCTGGCAAGTGGGTCTCTGTTAGGCAAAGGGAGCAATTTGGGGAGTGGCTTGAATGCCAGACATTTTGGAGACTTTGATTCCCAAACTCCTGCATTGCCCAGGTTGGTGCAGGGCTGGCAGCTGGTTTTTCCTCCTTTCCACGGAATTGAACCAAACCAGAAATTTCTGTCCCTTTCACAAGGGGAACTGTTACCAGCTTCTCATTCAGCAGGTTTGGTCTGTGACCCAGTTCTCCCCGACTGCTGCCACGGAGTTTTTCATTATATGTCCTTTCTTACAGACAGTTCTGGCATCCCCTATTAGGAACATAGGACTGGCCATATTGGATCTGACCCAAGGTCCACCCAGCTCCTTGTCCTCTGACGGTGGCCAGCACCAGTTGCTTCAGGAGATGTGAACCCTGAAATAAACAGCTGCATGCTAATCTCCCTACATGAGGTCTCATTCTGGTCTCTAATAGATTCACTTTAGATGTGCAGCATGAGGTTTCCTACCTGTTGTCGGTAGTGTTTGTGAAGCACAAATGCTTGCTTGACTCCATGTGTCTGCCATTTTGAAGAAGGGGGGTGGGATGGGACTCACGGGGTAGGAAAGAACAGGCTCCTTTAGCTGGAATGGCAGGCAGTAAATGCCTTAGTGTAGTCCATGCCTTTCTAAAGGAACTCTAGGTATGTGGCTTTATCCAGCAAATTTTCCCACACAGGCAGCATCCACTCTTTCATGAGCACAGCCAGCTGGCCCATGAGGCCCAGCTGTGGTCTGCTGCAGGGAATCTCTGCAGTGGTGCAGGTAACCTCTGCGGTGCTGGTTAGACAATTGTTGAAGCCATGGAAATAAACCAGACTTCCCATCCTGCTGCATTGTGTTGGGGTTTATCCAGCTTACTTATCCTGACACGTCAGTGAAAATACCCAAATACCCAATTTCTGTACCAAAAATGGCTGCTGTTTGCTTTGGTTTCCTCTTGGCTTCTGTAAGCTGGTACTGGCAACACTTGTCTCCTGTTGTTGAAGCAATTGGTGCTTTGCTTGCAGGAGTTGGGTGGGCTCTGGAGTTGTTAGCTCACGGCAGGAACGGGGAGACATTTTGCAGTGTTGAGATTTCTAGGCAGATAGGCCAAATAGGAAGGTGCCTGCATATGCAATCAATTTGCCATGCAGCTGCAGCCAACTAGCGCTGTAATGTTACAAGCCTTTTGACATTGCACCAAAGTCAAGTCAGTTACACAAACCTCTTGCTTTTTCTGTCTGCATATGAAGGACCTGTACCCAGTTATTAATGGAGGAGTCACAGAGACAACAGAACTGCTCAAGCAGAGGTTCGATCACATCTTCTATACCGGGAATTCCCAAGTGGGCAAAATTGTCATGGAAGCAGCTGCCAAGCACCTCACCCCTGTCACGCTTGAACTAGGTGGAAAAAGTCCATGTTATATTGATAAGGACTGCGATATCGACATTGCCTGCAGGTGAGGTCATCCTCTAGGGAGTCAGCTGCTGAGGGTGGACAGAAGGCCATGAGGCATGTTGATGGCTCTCCCTGTCGGACAGGTGGCTCGCTGGCTGTGGTGACGGCTTATGGCCAAACTGTCCTTTCATACACTGGTTTGTCTCTTTCTTGGGGTGGTTGGATCACACTTGACCCCCCTCTTCCGCTTGAGTTTTGACAAACAGAAACTGAAAGATGAACCTTTTAGCATCGTTGGATCTGTTAATTTTTTTCCAAAGCATTTATGTAAATGAAATAAATTGGCTGTAAACAGTTTGCTTAGACTTGACTGATCCCATTGGGCTAGAAGGAGACTTTAAAATAATGAGGTTTGTATAATTACAAGATCAGCCTGCAGGTAGATGCAGCAAACAGGGTGAAGGGGGATCACAGGTAACAGTGAGACTATTACAAACAGGTGAGTTTATGGAGGGGTCCAGGTGGAGCCCAGGCATGAAGGAATGTTCCAGGTAGTTAGTGTATTGTGAAATCAAGCAGCCAGTTAGCTTTTCCATTCAGTGTTCTGGACTGCGTTTTCAGGAAAGGGTTCTCTGTGATACCTAGTATGGGGTTGTTCCTTTTAGGGCCAGCTTCTCCGATAGAAATTAACAGGAGTTTTGCTTTGGACTTCAGCAATGACTTTAAAAGATGCAAAAATTAGTTTAGACCTTGATTAGTTTAGGCAGGATCGTGGCCACGGTTTGGGATTTTTGTTTGTATCATCCCATTCAGTTTCACAGCCATCCTGCAGAATCTAGAACAGGGATCTGCAACCTATGGCTCGCAACTCAAGCTCAGCCTCTCCTTACCCCCACCCTGCCTCAGGGAACCCTGCGCTGGCGCTCTAGCCTCACAACCCCCACAAGAGTGGAGCCAGCACCAGCTTCCTGCCAGAAGTGGGGGAGAAAGCCCTGAGCCTCACTCTGCAATCAGGGAAGAAGTGGAGCCACAAATGGCTTCCCCGTCCCCCAGCTGAGCAGTGCACAGAAGCACTGCCTGGAGGCTTTTCCCACTGCTCCATTGGCCAGAATCCAGCTAGTGGAGCAGTGGGAAGCTGTGCCGGGGACAGGGAGCCCGAGAGCAGCGTGGGGCGCAAAAGCAAGTAAGTGCAGCCCTGCACCCCAGCCTGCTCCTGCCCTCTTCCCCCCTGGACAGACACCCACCCCCTTGGCCAGATACCCTCCTGCACCCCACCACACACCCACATCCTGTACCCCCCATCCTTATCCCACTCGCTGGCAGCCCTGTCCTGCACACTGCACCCCTAATTTTTGACCCCACCCCAGAGCCTCGGGGGGCCACAAATACCACTAACCCTGGAACCCCAGAAGAGTTAATCTGGCCTAAGGCCTTGAACTTTAGTCCTCCCTGTCCCCCCCCCATGCATGAAGTGGAAACTTCAAGTTTGGCAGGTATATCAACGTGAAGATGGATGTGTTACGTTACTATGTGGAGCACCAGTGCCTCCTATTTTGAAGCAGACATTTTGAAATAATCTGGTTTTCTACTGCTCACTACTTCACAGAGCAGGGTCCCATCAAGTCATGACACCTGCCCTACATGCGGCTGGGGGAGTGTATGGCAGATGCTGTTCCTTAGTGGGACCCTGCCCTGTGAATTATTGAGCAGTACAAAACCAAAAATAAACATTAGCTTTTAAGGTGCCGGGGACTCCTGGTTGTGTCAATCATTGCAGCTACTGAAGGTTTTAATCCTGCTCAAAGTCTTGCTTTGACTTTCCCACATTTGGTGGGTGATCCCAGCTTTCCCAGACCTCCCAAACATGAGGGCTGTGTCTAGACTAGCCAGTTTTTCCGGAAAATCAGCCGCTTTTCCAGAAAAACTTGCCAGCTGTCTACACTGGCCGCTTGAATTTCCGCAAGAACACTGACGATCTCATGTAAGATTGTCAGTGTTCTTGCGGAAATATTATGCTGCTCCCGTTCGGGCAAAAGCCCTCTTGCGCAAATGCTTTTGCGCAAGAGGGCCAGTGTAGACAACGTGGTATTGTTTTGCGCAAAAAAGCCCCGATGGGTAAAATGGCGATCGGGGCTTTCTTGCGCAAAAGCGCGTCTAGATTGGCCAGGGACGCTTTTCCGCAAAAAGTGCTTTTGCGGAAAAGCGTCCGTGCCAATCTAGACACTCTTTTCCGCAAATGCTTTTAACGGAAAACTTTTCCGTTAAAAGCATTTGCGGAAAATCATGCCAGTCTAGACGCAGCCGTGCTGTGCTGCTCTTTAATCTTGTGAAATGAGACCCAAACCTGAACCGTTTGTACAAACATGTATGGACAGTCTAGCTTGGCAGAGACTTTGGAATGCTGCAGCCTGTAGATCTGATAGACTGAGAGCCAATGCTGATGCAGAATATTACAGAAAGATAGTAGTTGTACCTTGTTCAAGGCTATTGCTCTAATTCTTGACTGGTCTTACATCTTTCATTAAAGCAGAACGCAGTAGGGTTCGGCTGCTCTTGAATTGCTGGAGTTTGTGCTGCAGTTGTTCTTCAGTATCTGCATGCACCATTGGCTTCAGAATCCCTGTTGTATAGGACTGAAAGGGACCTTGAGAGGTCCTCTAGTCCAGTCCCCTGCCCTCATGGCAGGAATAAGCATCAGCTGGGGGAATCCTCTAATTCAGGGATGGGCAATAATTTTTGATGGAGGACCACTCTGAGTTTTGGTGAAGTGGTTCTTTGGAGGGAGTGAGGTTTTGGTGAAGTGGTTCTTTGGGACGGAGGTATGGGTAGGAGACTGGGGTGCAGGAGAGGGTGTGGGATCTGAGAGGCAGTTGTGACCTGAGGCAGGGGATTGGGTGCAGGGTCTGGGGGGGTATGGGTACAGGATCAGATTCTGGCCCGGGGGACATAGGAGGGGGTGCAAGTTCTGGCCAAGAGTTGTGACCTGAGGGAGGGGAGGTGCAGAAGGTTTGGTGGGGCAGGAAAGGGTGGTCTTCTGGGGCAGGGAAGTGGGGTGCCAGGTACAGGCTCTGGCCTAGAGGCACTTACCTAGGCAGCTCCCAGCCAGCAGCCCAGTGAGACCATCAGGCAGGCTTCCTGCCTGCCACAGCCCCAGTCTGCTCAAAAACATCTGGCTGCTCCATCTTGCTCTCTGCGCTGAGTGCAAAAGGGGCTTCGCATGCTGACCCCACCCCCAGCGCAATCTCTCAGCTCCCATTGGCAGCCAGACGCTTTGAGAGGTCTGGGGCTGCTCCATGCCTGAGGGTCCTGATGGGGCGGGCCACGGACTGGATTGAAAGGCTTGGTGGGCTGCATCTTGCCCGCCCCTGCTCTAAATATTAATGGGGATCCCACTGAGATTGGTTTATCTGCATTTCAAAATTTGTTCAGATCACTAGGAAAGGGTAAGAAACGTCCCTTATTTCCCCTACGCGAGTCATCCTCTTGCAGGGAGCTGTGCTCCCAGGAGAGTCTGAGCATCAAGCCAGTATCACTTCAGAATGGCTTAAAGTGGGTGTGGGGCATCAGTAGGGCCCCATGCAGAGATGGATCATCTTGTCTGTAAAACCCTAGTGAATGGAGCTAAATCCTGTTCTCCCATCCTCAGACGGGTAACGTGGGGGAAGTATATGAACTGTGGTCAGACCTGTATCGCCCCCGATTACATCCTCTGTGAGCAATCCATCCAGAACAAAGTAGTGGAGAATATCAAAAAGACTCTAAAGGTGAGTGTTCAGTGAGCCCTGCTTAGCCCATCTAAGCTGCTTGCGCTGTCATTTTAGCTGTCTTGCCCCCGCATTTCACGTAAATATGAATCCGTATTTCAGGTTCCTGAGGGTAGTGGCTGTGTTCTTTGGAATGTTTGTAAAGTACTGAACTCTTTAACGCCCTTGTCATAAGCAACGCCAAGTATGGAACTCACTCTGTGATACAGCCCCCGCTTGGTGTTGATTCAGTTTTCTCATGCCGGTAGAATTTCAGATCTGTGCTGTGCAAGTGTTGCTGGAGCGCACACCCCCCCCACCTCCTTGGAGAGCACACTGCTACATTTCAAGGCTGACAGGCCACTTCCAAGGCTGAGAAATGGCCTTATCTGAGTAATGCCAGGATTTGCAGCCTCCACAGTAGTCCAGCTGATGCCTGTGCTGACCCTGGCCAAGGGGGGTAGATGCCAGATTACTGATCAGACATTTCCAGTTTTTAAACCCCAGCCCCTTTTCTTTTTTTACAGGAATTCCATGGGGAAGATATAAAAAAATCTCCGGATTATGAAAGGATCATCAATAAGCACCACTTTAAAAGACTCCTAAGGCTGCTGGATGGACAGAAGATAGCATTCGGAGGAGAGACTGATGAGGCTACATGCTTTATCGGTATTCCTTCAACATTTGCTCGGGACAAGAGGGTGATGCCATGATCCTTATGCCAGCTAGTGTCCTCTCCGAGCTGCTGTGTTGTCAGACTTCTGGCTTGTTTAGCCTGTTTAATCCAGTGGGTGCACATGATTAAAATAAAAGGTGATCAGGGAGGAATATCTGTCTGCTCCTCCTGCTGCCTAATGTTCCTAGGGGAGAGGCGTTTATGGTGGCTGTTTCAGTTTTTTGATGTAGCTATTTGTTCTCACTTCTAGTATGAGCAAAGCACTAGTGAATGGCAGAATAATAGACCAGCGCTCAGGCTCCTGTTAATCTGTACAAATCTCCTCTTGGTCACAGAGATGGTTGGTATCTGTTTGGTAGTCATGCCGCAGTGCAAAGCCTCTGGCTGTGCTAATACCACAGCCGTGAGGTCTGCCTATTGCCTTCCCATAAAGGGGATAAAGCATGGGGCTAGGGTCCAGGAAATCTGGGTTTTGTCTCAGCCCTGCCACTGACTTGCTGTGTGACCTTGGACAAGTCACCTCACCTACCTGCTAATGATGCGGACTGTAGCCTGAATGCCAATTGGTCAGCTTAGGAGAAGCGTGTCCTAAGGTTCTTGCCCCAGGATCAGACACAACAAAGTCAAAACTGACAAGTTCAATATAGGGAATGCCAGGCTATATGACAAGGGCACTTGCACAGAGCAAAACACGGGCTTAGCCATCTTTGTTAACACAATTCATAGAGACCAGAGACCTCCAAATCACAGAAGCAAATAGCAATGACAGAGTACTAGAGAAATCTTCAAGGTTATTCTTTCCATAACATGTGTTCATTGTGATATGCTCTCACCCCTTCCTTGGTGATCTAGCGGTAAGAGACCAGACAAATGGGTGCAAGGGTCCAGACCCCCAGTGGTTGAAGGTAGATAATAGTGTTGAAGGGTAGAGGACTAGTTACTTTCTGCATGTGGGTTCCTGCTTATCCAAGGCCTGGGAATCACCCTGAATATTCATACGAGCACTCAGCCACCTCTGTCCATGTTCAGTTTCCTCTCACTCATTACATTGGGATGCCTTGCCCTCAGAAGCTAGCATATCTATCCTTGTTCACTCATTCCTATTGCTAAAACACATTTGTGGTCAGACGTCTGCTAATGATTTTCTGAAAATATCCAAGGTTAGTATCCTTTGGCTTTCCTGCAGTTGCTTAGTCTCATGTCAGCGTTTCCCATAAGTAGCTATTTCCATTTCCCCCACATCTGGGCCACTTACTCTGTGCTGCAGGTAGGAGGCCTGTGCTTCATGGATGCTCACTTGCTTGAGCCATTGTCTTACACAATGCAGGCCTGTAGATTCCTTGTGTTACTGCTCAGTAATATAAAGATGCTTTCGCTAAGGGCTGCAGAACCCACCTTACTACAACCAGGAGAGGGACTGAGGCTTCCTGAGCTGAGTATTTATTTCTTTGTCCTAATTCGGGCTTCTCCCCTGTCTGTCGTAGCCCCAACTGTACTCACAGATGTGAGCCCAGATTCCAGGATCATGCAAGAAGAAATTTTTGGCCCCCTCCTTCCCATCGTGACTGTAAAGAGCCCGGATGAAGCAATTCAATTCATAAATCAGCGGGAGAAGCCACTTGCCTTGTATTTGTTTGCCAATGACAAGAAGGTAGGTTCTGGCTCCGTGGTGCAGTTGGACAGGCAACTCTGCCCTGCAGGTTATAAACATGGAGCCAGGTTCATCCCTGGCACAGCCTTGTGGAGTGTGTTTGGCTTTAGCTCATGTTAAATCCCGGATTCTGGGGCATCAGATATTCCCAGAGCTTCTGGAACTCCCCTAGACTCCTGAATGGTGGCAGGAAGTAACTTTAATCCATCCGTTTGGCCCTCACGCCCATGTGGGAACACAGCATGGATGGGTCATTTTGGCAGGTTTCTTTCCACTGCTTGTCCAAATAACTCAGGCTGACTGGGCTCTTGTAATGGGTTGGGGCTGCTCATAAACTTGGCAGGAGCGCAGAGACTGAAATACTAGGTCAGGACAGTCAGTAAGAGAGGCCGGAAATCTGTCATTGCAAGTTGAGGCATCTGGACTTGCAAGATGCTGGCTGGTACGGATCTTGTACTGTGGAATTGGCTGTTGCTAGTGGTACATGATAAAGCCAAATACGCTAGTGGGGAAAGGATGGGTGTTAGTGTCTGAAGCTTTATGTTGAACCCAGCTGGTGAGTTCTCATCTGTAGCAGCTTCTGTTTGTGACTTGTTAGATGATCAAAAGGATGATCTCGGAGACCTCCAGCGGCGGGGTCACTGCAAACGACGTCCTCATGCACTTCACTCTCCCAGATCTGCCCTTCGGGGGAGTCGGTGAGTTTCAGGAGCAAGCCACGATTGTGCTGTGTTGCCTTGCTCCCTGCAGCTTAGCCACTGGTTCTTTGTAATGATCTCGTGACTAATTGGAGCCTTGGAGCCAGTTAACCAATCAAATGGGGTTTTGCATCCCTAATCAGTTTGTGTGTTGATGCTCTCAGGGTACAGTGGAATGGGTGCCTACCATGGCAGACACAGCTTTGAGACCTTCACCCATCGCCGCTCCTGCTTAATCAAGTCTCTGAAGATGGAAAGTGTGAACGCCATCCGGTACCCGCCGAACAGCAAGAAGAAGGTGGACTGGGCGAAGTTCTTCCTCTTGAAGCGATTTAACAAAGGCCGAATGGGGCTGATTGCTCTGGCCCTGCTGGGTGTCATACTGGCTGCAGTGATAAAGGTGAGCTTCAGGGCTCTGCTTTTCTGTTTCATTGCGCGGTTTAAAGGAAGGTTTATTTCTGAGCCCGTTTAGTGCCAGAGGGTCTCTCTTCCCAGCTGTGCTCTTCTCCTAGAATCTGGCTGACTGTAACTTGTGATCTGTGACCTGAGTGAGCTCAGGGCCAGCCCAAAGCACTCCAGTCCGCTTCTCTCTCTCTTAGGCAAGCAGGATCCGGACTGGTCACAGGGCCGAGCTGATTCTTCGGTAAACATTCAGTGCCTGCAAGGCCATTACTGGTGTAATGTGCTGGGTAACTGTGAGAGGCTGAGTCTTCCTGAAGACCAGGAGTCAGACCATGGCTGGATGGAATCTGCATGGGCTTGGGAAAGCAGGAAGCATGAGCTGCTTCCGTGTCTTGTTTGGCATTAAAGCTGCCTTTGGGAGGAAGTTGACCACCTGGCTACCACACTGACAATGTGGCGTTAGCGGCTGTGCATTGCTTACAGTGTCCCTGTGGCGGGGGAGAGGGGAAGGCTCTTGGCTTTGCTGCAGACACCGCCGTGTGTATGTGGGGATACTTGCCTCCCTCCCAGAAGTGCTGCCCAGCTCTGGCGTGGGAGGAGCATGGTGGCGTGAAACTCTTGCGGTTTGGAGTAGATGGAGGATTCGAGACGGTCTGTGCTGCAGAATGTCTTAACGTTCCAAAGGGACAGCTGCTAGCCAAGCAGCAAACCTAGAGGCACATGCTGCCTTGGTGAGGTGAGGGGGCCAGGCGCTGTCGTGCCACACAGCATCCAGGTTAGATTGAACCTGTGAATCGTTCCTGTCCCCTCACGGGTTGGGCTGGGCCTGGCCAGCCCCACATCTGAGAACCCTCCCCACCCCCTTAAGGCAACTGCAGGCTAATCATTGCCCACCTTTAGGTCTCCACTCCTCTGAGACTGGCCCAAGGCCTGAGCTGAAAGGGTTACCGTCCCTTCCCAAATGCTTTGTCGTCGCACCTTATGAGATTCCCCTTAAACTGTTGTGCACGTCTTGTGACCAGCTCTGCCTTCTCGCGCCTCCCCTGCACCTCCCGTGCCGTCTTAGACAAGAGAGGGTGACCAGTAATATTTTTAATAGCCAGTGGATTTTCCCCACCTCAGTGGCCTGTATTGAAGAGAAAAGCCCAATGCGGTGCTTTGGCAGCACAGACACAGGGCTGGCTCAGGCATCACGCTGGGGCAGCCGGTTTCAAAGCCCAGCTAGTCCTGCTGATGTGGGCTCTCCCTTGTATGGTGTTACAGAGCCCGCTTGTAGAGGGGGGATTCTTTCAGGGCAGTGGAGGCGGGGACTGCATGGCATAGTGCAGGCTTTCTGCCTGTCTGGTACTTTGAATCCTTACCCCAGCAGATGGGGGTTGTGGATGGACGGTTTTTCTCTTGCATGCAGCATCTAGGCTGTGGATTCTACAATGTTCAGAGTAAGAGTCCAAAGGGACATGAATGTGACCAGTGGGCCAGGAAGAGCAGTGCCTGTTGGCACTAGTGTGGGGGGAGGGCAAGCATTTTGGCCTGAGGACCAGTGTTCCTTTTAACATCCATGTGTAGAATAAATGTTATGATGTGCACTAAGGCATGTGTGGCTGTGCACCCCCAGCAGGAACGCATGCTGCTGGCTTTGGATAGGAGGGATGTAAAATCCTCTTTAAAATGTTAATTGGTTAAACTATGTTTAACAGCCCCCCTCAAGGCCACAGTGGGCCCAGCTGGGCTGGAGTGTCCCCACCGCAGCGTAGTGAGCCAGCAACCAGTTAAATGTATAGTTAATGTTTTAAACTGGATTTGCTGGAGCACTTGGTGCAGTGGGCCTGGCTGGGCTGGGGAACCCTGTGGTGTGCCCAGCTAGGCTGGAGCAGCCCCCCACCCACAGCGCACTGCGGGTAGGAGGCTGCTCCAGCCAGGCTAGGGGCTTGTTAACCAGCTACCCTAGTAAGCATGCCAGTAAGGCAATGGTTACTGTGTAACCAGTGAATCAGTTAACCCTTTACATCTCTAATGGACAGCTGTGGGCTCTGCTGATCAGCTGGGCAGTATTTGAATCTCTCTTGGGTGGTCACCCGGGTGGTCACCCAAGTGCTCAGCTTACAGGGAACCCTGTAAGCTGGGTAGAAAAACTGTATGGCCATGAATGTAGGGCCGGGGCAGGCGGTTGGGGAAGCTGGAGTGGGTGCGGGTAGGGTTACCAGGTGCCTTAAAAAAAAAATACCAGACACACTTGATCTCAAATGGGGGGGAGGGGGAACCAGCCGGGAGGGAAGCAGGACTGGCGGGGGGAGGTCAGGGCTGGCCAAGGGGAGATGGCGGGGGGTGGGGGGAGCCAGCCGGTGGGAAGCAGGGCTGGCTGGGAGGGGGTTGGGGGCAGTGGGGCTGGCTGCGGGGGGAGAGAACCGGCCAGCGGGGAGCGAGACTGACCTGGGCATGCACAGATCCCAGGTTCTGCCTGTGCCATGCACGGTCCCAGCGAAGCATGAGCCAGTCTGGCCCCCGGGATTCCCTCCTGCCCCGGCACCTTTCCCCCCCCACGTAGTTGCATATTGCCTGGCTGGTAGACACGCTCACGCTGCGTGAGCGTGTCTACCAGCCAGGCAGTTCGCAACTACGCACTGATACTCCTAATAATAATAAAACTTACCTAATTAGAAAATACCGGACATTTTATACGTCTGGTATTTTCTAAATTTGTTTCCCGGACAGAACCCTCAAATACCGGACTGTCCAGTTCAAAGCCAGACACCTGGCAACCCTAGGCGTGGGCTCCGGCCTGGCACAGCTTACCTCACGCAGCTCTGGGGTGACGGCAGAGTGGGGCTAAGGTAGGGTGTCTGCCTGCCCTCCCTGCACATGGCTCCTGGAAGCAACTGGCATGTCTGGCTGTGGCACCGGGGGGTGAGGGAGCAGGTAGCTCTCCATGCCTCAGCCATTCACATGCACCACCCTGCAGCTCCCATTGGCTGCAGTTCTCTGTTCCCAGCCAATGGGAGCAGTAGGGGCGCTGCCTGCAGGCAGGGGCAGTGTGTGAAGACCCTCCCACCCCCAAAGGCTATGGGGCACACCAGCTGCTTCCAGGGGCAGCACAGGCCCATGACAGGCAGGGATCCTGCCTTAGTCCCGTTGAGCCGCCAAACTGGTAATCCCTCGGGCCAGATGAAAAGCACTGAGGGCTGGATGCAGCTGATAGGCTGCCATTTGCCTGCCCTCCTCTAGGGTGCATTCGAGTGGGGAATGCACTTTTGTGGGCATGTCGGAGTTGGAGTGGGGTCCATGTCTTTGCTGCGGTTATATAGGGTCTTCCTTTGCCCTCATAGGTGGCCTATTCCTGAAAAAAAGAAGTGATGTGACCTGCTCTAACCAACCCGCAGGACTCGTCCCCTGAGCCGCATGTCACGCAATGACCTGTTAAGAGTGGAGCAAATTATGCTTTTTTTTTTTTCCCATGAAACGTGAAGGCCCAGAACAATTAAAAGTAAAGTAAGAAAGCACCAGCTAGTCACAGCAGGCATGGGCTGGCTCTTCCTGCTGCTTTGAAAAGCCGTGCTGCAAGAAAGGGATTAGTGCATGGCAGGGAATAAAGTATTAACCCTGCAGCTGGCAGTGAATTGGAGAACGGCAAAACCGGGCGCAGCCGCTCCCTCCACTGCTGTAAAACGTCACGTCCAAGGCTTTCTGCTTATGTCTTACTAGGAATATCCCCTTGTGAGCTCCCCCAGCCTTTGCTGGAGAACTAGACCTCGGGCTTCCATTTGTCTGTGAGCCATGGCAGTTCATTTCCTCCATGAGTTTTCCAGAGTCCTCCAAAAAGAAGGAAATCAGGGCCTGATACACTTAATGTAAAGAATAAGCCCAAAAGTAAAACTGAGGCAGCTTTTACATCTTAATGGACCAAGACTTGCCTAATGTTATTGTAACAGTCTTGCACACCTTGCAATTACTCTGCTATGCCGCCTTTTCTGGTGAGCTGGAGACAGATTTTACTAATACTCAAGACCAATTGCACATTGAGTCTGTTGCTCACCCTCTAACCCAGCACATGCATTTCTTGACTCTCCCCCAGAAAAAGAATTGTCTACCCATTAGCCCTGTGACTTAATCTGACAGAAAATTCAACTGGCTGCAGCTTCCTAAGTGGAAGACTTGCTGCACCTCTTACAGGGTTGCAAGGTATTTTTCTTGTGATGCTGCAGTCATCTGCACTCTTGTCTTCCAGGATTGCATTTTGAGATGCAGGGGTGGTTTTTAAAGAATTAGGAATTAAAAGAATCGGCATATTCCCGTTTAATGCTGGAGAGAACCAGCACATTTTTTTCAAGTGAAATTGACCTAAGCTTAGAAAGACATCCATTGATTAAAAGGGGAGCTGTTTCTGCTGAAGGGAAAGAAATGGGATAAACTGAAACAATTAGAAAAGGTTCTAACTTTTAAAAACAAATATTTTTGGCAGTAAGGAAAACAACTTGATACACTGTTAAACCCTAAATAATGTATATTGAAATTATTTGCCTTCTGTTCCAAATGTGTTAATGTTGAATCTATTTTGAAAGTACTAAATAAACACTGTCTGACAAACCAGAATGATTGAACTTTGTTGGCACAACAGAGGAGGCACTATTGAGAAGCACCCGAAAGGGAAACGGGATTTTTATGTGGTACGACCATGGAGTCACTGTGTGATCACAGGGAGGTCACGTCACCTGACTTTTCTCTGTTTGTAAACTGCAAATATTTTACCCGCTAGGGGGGAAAAAAGCACTTTGCCCTTTAGACACATGTAAACCTTTCCTGCTTCTGTCTATTAATGTAGCCTGGTGCTGTAATTCAGTGCTGTGGAGTCCATACCTATGGGTTAGGGAGGGACGTTTCATGCTAGATGTACAAGTATTCTTTAAACCTCCTCCCTGCCCAGAGATTGGCGGTGAGCTAAGGAAGAATGAGAGCTCCTGGTTTGAATGGATTTGATCAGCAAAGGGCAACTAAGACGAGTGAGTGTGGCACATGAGTGGCTCTCCTTCTCCTTGGACTGCATGAACAGCTGATTGGCAGCGTTCAGACTCAGGGAGGGAGGAATCAGCAGATGTGTGGTGCTCCAAAAGGGCTGGGCGGGGGCGGGATATTAGGAAGTGTGTGGCTTTGATGTACAAGAGGCACATGGGGGAAGGGTCAGACAAGGTGCATGAGCTGGAGGCGGAATGCCAGTGGGCTGCAGGTTACCTTCTAATGGATTTGATGCTAATGCAAACTGCTTTGGAAAGCTGTTCTGCAGTCAGTGTTCTCCCCCTCCCCAAGGCCCAGAGTTCTACGGCAGCTATACCACTGTCACAGCTAGCTAGGGCTCTGGGGTTGTCTCTGCCATGGCAGCCAGCCACTACTACGAATCAAACCAGAGGAGCTACTGCAATCCCCCGTACCCGAATTGGCAGCTTTAGGAGTTTATTCACTGTTAAAAATAAGGCCATTTAATCACCAGGCCCGCAGTGCTGTACACAGAAAAGCAACTGCTGCTGCTATCTTATCACAAGCAATAAAAGTTCAATGTGGTGATAATTACCGCTGCTTGCAGCTGAATTTCTTAATCGCTGCTGCGGGTAGAGTGAGGACAGTCTACCAAAGTATTTCCAGCCTATTCAGCCAGCTGTAGAGTGAGATTCCTGTAGCAGCCTGTGGCCATCCCAAGGGCACCATGTAGAGCAACTCACAGTGTGGGGCAGTTAGTCTTTGGCTAACATGGGCTCTTCTCCCTTGCTGTGACCGCAGGACTTAGTGAACCAGCCGGGGTCTCCTACCCTTTACCCTGGGGTCATTGGCTGGGTGTCAGCGGTGGAGAGTCATGACCCTTACGAGACCGCCTGCTACGAGGACAGCGATAGCCGCGGTGACAGCCAGCCCGCGCCAGATGATCAGCTGCTTTGCAGACAGCATTTTGCCCACCGTGGACAGGGCAGGCATGGCTTCCTGGAGCGTTTGCTGGTACGTCTGGCCCTCGTTCCTAGTGATGCTTGTCAGAACAACACCGTTATGGGCGTCTGCTTCCCCTGCAAGACAGCAGCACAGGGAGTAGGACTGCCGGGCTGCTCAGGAATTTAATTAACCGCTGTTAGTACTAGGGTAGCTAGAAGAGCTTTAAATGAAATTGATCCCTGGCCCAAGGCTCAAAAATTCCTTGCCAGCACTCTGTTCTTAAACTGCTTCATGAGGCGCTTGTTTTTCCTCGGGGGGGGGGGGGGATGTGTGTGAGTGTGTGTGTGTGAGAGAGAGAGAGAGAGAGAGAGAGAGAGAACACAAAACCTTGTGTGTGTGAGAGAGAGAGAACAAAACCTTCTGCAGTCCTGGCCACCCAAATAAATCCCTCCTCTTCTGCTTTTTTTACACCTCTGTGCCCATGCTTCCAGCTGGCATGGCTCCCTCCCTGCCAAACCCTGCAGGAAGAGCACTGTGCCAGCCCTTCCAAGACCTGAGCGGGCCAAGTGCTTATTAGAAGGGGGAGGCGTTTTGCTGCCTCTGCCCTTTCAAACCCCTGGGTCAGTTTCAGGCTATGATGAATTGCAGGCCTACTGCAGGATGGAACAAGCTCTCCTCTCCCAGGTGCACCACGGAGCCCCAGCTCTGGGCTCAGGCTACTAGTGACCAGAAATTCCACTCGTTGAACAGCCTAGAGCTTCCGGGGGTGGGGAGTGACAGCTACTCTGAACGAGGGATGGGAGAGGTTAATCGGCTGACCCCAAATGGGCAATGCTTGCCCGTTCCGGTTAAGTGTAGGGGCTGCTCCAGCCCCACAGGCTGGCTGGAGCAATCCCTGTCCGTGGCCGTCCAGGTCCAGCTCCCGCACCGCTGGTTACATGCTGGCTCCCTAAGCGGGGCTGGCAGGGGCTTGCCAGCTACAGAGCCCACAGCGGAGCCCCCCGGGAGTGGGGCCGATAGCCCCTCCTAGCTCTGCTCCCAGGGAGGTGGCTTCGCTGGGGCAGGGAAGTCGCCTCCCTGGGTGCCGGGCTGGCTCCTGGGGCAGCTTCGCTGCGGGCTCTGCAGTACAAAGCCGATTTTAATGTTGTACTGCAGAGCCCGCAGCGCATGGAGCTGCTACGTTTTCAGCAGTTACACACTTACCTCTCGAACCGCCTTTTTCCATCCCTACTCAGAACCAGCAAGGCCTTGCAACTGCTCAGCCCCACGCCCTGCCCTGGGAGGGCCGGGGCCCGCACCTGATGGCCTCTCGAGCTCCCTTCCAGTTCTAGTGTCCTATGATTCTACGGGAGTAACGCCCATTGGTTCATCGGGACTCCCCACTGGGACACAAGGGCTCCTTTCCTAACACTAGCCCCCATGTGGCTCGTGCTGTCACTGTGTAAAGCAGCACTACCCTGCTGCACTACTTACGGTAACACAACTACAATCCGCTTCCCCCAACCGGCTTAGGTTCGGGCCCGTGCGCGCTCATACGCCTGCTCCCCGACATACTTGCAAAGAGCCGTAGTTGTTTTAGCTACCTGCTATGCAGTAGGGATGACAATGAGCCCAGGCTTATCGGTGAATCTTGTCGACTACTCACATTTCCCCTCCCCCCTTGCTGCCTCTGTGTCAGAGGCAGCAAGCGAGGAGGAAGCAGGAGCCGGTGCTGGAGGGAGCTGGCTTAAAAGTTGGTTCCCCCCAGCACTGGCTCCAAGGTGCTGTCTGCCCCTCCCCCCATGCTGCTGCCTCGATCAGGGGGACAGGGGAGGGGGATAGGGGAGACTGCCTCTCTGCGTCAGGCCTGGGCCCGCCGCAGGCAGAGGCTGCTTCACGGTAGCAGCCCCTGTCTGCAGGGGGTCTGAGCTCCCTGTGGACAGTGGCTGCTGCCACCCCCTGCTGCTGCCTCTGTACAGGGCGGCAGGCAGCTGGTCCACAAGGAGAGCTGATTTTTAAACTGGCCCCCCCTCACAGACCGGCTCCTCCTGCCACCCCACCCTGCTGCCTCACAGCAGCTTCCCAATTCCCCCTTCCCCTGCTGTGAATACAGGGGCAGCAGCACGGGCTGGCAGGGAGCTCCCCCGGAGTGCACTGGCTGCCAGCCCTGCCCCCGGGCACCAGCGAATGGTTGTGTAACTGCAAAGATGTTGTGCAGTTACACAACTATTCAAATACCCTCTACTGTGCAGCACCTCGGTTAATGAGGGGGATGAGATACGTGCTACCCAGGCATCTGCAGGTCAAAACAAGTGGCCGATAGTAAATCAAACTTGTTCTTACTAGAGGCAAGCACCAGTTTGCATGGGACAGGAGCGGAGTTCAAATCCTCGCCGGCCAGCTGGCTCACCCCCGCCCGTTGCCGTGCCTAGGAACATAAATACACTGAATTCAGATGATCTGTGTACAGCTCTCTGTCCAGAATGGGCAAACCCTGGCTATGTCAAGACTGCAGGCTTCTTTCGGAAGAACCTCCAAAAAAGAGCGTCCACACACACACAAGCGCATCAAAAAAGCAATCTGCTTTTTCGAAAGATAGCGTCCAGACTGATTGGACGCTTTCGCATTTAATCTGTGATTACTATGGGCAGAGTGGCCACTAGGACACCTGTGCTTTTTCCTCTTTCCTCTTCTTTCAAAAGAACTCCCTCTTCCCCGTCCACACACGCCTTTTTCCAAAAGAGCTCTTTCGCAAAAAGGCTTCTTCCTCATAGAAAGAGGCTTAGTGATGCCGGAAAAACCCCCTCTGTTCTTTCGATTTACTTTCGGAAGAACGCAATTGCAATGTGGACATAACTCAGGTTTTGTTGGAAAAAGATTCCAGTGTAGACATACCCCCTGTGAGGAACCAAGAAGCTATAAGTGACCAGAACTGCTCTTAAGTAGGTAGGAAAAACTACTAGGAACCCAAATCATTAATAGAATCTCTGGCTACACAAGCCCCTGGCATTAAGCCAAAATAGCTAAAAGTTTTCACAGTACAGGCCACGTGCTGCTGCAACATGGAAGCACTTGGCAGCTGGCTCCCGGCCCTGGGGACAGGGCAACGCTTTGAGAACGATGGGGAGACCCCTAAAGCCGGTTGCTGGGTATGCAGGAGGGAGACGCACAGGGCTGGGTGTGAGCCAGCTCTTTGTTATTTTTAACACTCTTTGGAGTCAGCTAACACCAGGAATGGCTCATGTGGCGGCAGCGCGGGGCAGACACCCTCCCCCACGGCCTGGCCCGAGCGCGCTGCGGCAGTTTCATCATAGCTATTTAGGAGCCCAAGATGTGGCGCTGACGGCTCGGCTCCAGCACCCCCCTGCCCCTCACGTGTCCACGTGCCAGGTCCGACCTGCAGTGCACACTCGGAAAGCTGGTTACCTCCTCGGAGACCTTGTCCCAGTTCATCCGCCCGATGTAGATGACGGAGCAGCAGGACGGGATGATGGCGCTGGTCAGTAAGCCGATCCAGAGGCCTGGGAGGGGAAGGCCGGTGTTAACCAGAGGAACGGGGGGGCGCAGATGAAAGCTAACGCGGCAGCAGCTGCAGAACCATTAGACCGATGGAATCTCCTCTTGGCCCTGCAGGCCTGTGGCCCCTGCTGCTTTGCTGCCTCTGCGCCCCCATCAGAACCCGCATGCCTGGCCGGTAGGGCTGGCCCACCTGCTACCTGGGCTTTTGCTGCTTGTGGCAGGTATGTGCCCTGTTCCTCCCCCCTCGCCCCCCCATGCTTGGCCTCCCTGCACCAGGCTGCACCTGGCGGGAGCTGTGCAACACTCCCACCTCGTGGCCACTTCTGTACAGCATCATCAGGGCCCTTAGCACCACACCTGCCTGTCAGGGAGGGACTCCCAAAGGAGAGCCAGGCCCAGAGAAACCCCCTCTCCATTCAGCCCAGCCAGGGAGAGGCCCAGAGCAGCTAGCCAGCCCAGGGCTCGCCTGTTTCTGCCAGACTCCCCCCACCCAGGGAAGGGGGGGGGACTGGACAGCTGGTATGTAGCTGACTACGGAGTTGGGAGCTGGAGAAGGTGACGGTGAAACTGAGATAGGGAAAGGGACGTACGTGCTGGAACTTGGGAAGTGGCCGTGCCCCCACCCTGGCTGGAAGCGTTTCCATTACATGCAGGATTTATGTTCCAATGGCTCGCAGCGCCTCTCCGCCCCCACAAATTCTTCCAGCATTTTGGGAGGTGGGATCTTTCTTCAGACTGATGAATTCTTGCGGGGGGGAGGGAGATGAACTGGGGATTTTGGGGTCTGTGTTGGAACAATCAGGGGCTGGGGGAGCAAAGGGGGGATGGGAGGGGCTGGTGGGTTTCTAGGGAGAGCTGCAGGCCAGGTGGAATTCAGGCCCTGTTTCAAGATGGGGGAGGGACAGAAGGCAGACTAGCCATGACTGGGGTCCCTTCTAGCTTCGAGAGCCCATTTCAGCTGTGTCTAGTATGTACCACACAGGAACAGTATCCAAAACACTCCCCCCGCCCACATCCACACACAGCCGCTGACCCTCCCCCTTATCAACCCAGCCAGCAGAGGGACCGAGGAAACTTTAGGCCCGTTTTAAAAACACAAACGTTTTTATGCCGGGAGGGGGCGGAGGGGCTTCACAAAAAGCAGCCAGGAGACATGGCCAAGGCGCCGACAGCTCAGCCCAGACCCGCCTGGTGGTGTCCAGCCTCAGGACACGGGGTGCTGCTCTGGGTGTAGCCGGGATTGTTGGCGCCCGCCTTTCCTGGGCGAGCGGGCCAGTCCCCAGCCCCCGCCAGGCAGAGGTTGGTACCTGTCATCCCAATATTGGTCATGAACAGCAGCGTGGCTCCCAGGGGCAGGCCCACGGCGTAGTAGCCAACAGCATTCAGGATGGCGCCAACCTTCTGCTTCCCAACCCCTCTCAGCACGCCGCTGGTTATGCACTGCAAGGGGGAGCACAGCCTGGCTCAGAGGGCTGGGGGGGGAGGGCGGATGGCAGGAAGTGCCTCGGGCGCTTTATTTCTCCTTGCTGACCTCGGAGGAGGGGGCCCTCCCCACAGCAGAGGCTCTCGCTTCATGGTTGGCTGCAGCCAGGTAGCGGGGAACCCCTGGAAGATCATGTAAGAGCCTGGTCCCAGGGAGCCTGCTGGCTTCCGTCCCACCCCGGGTAGCTGAGGGCAGCTTCCAGCTTTCCACCATGTGCCTCTTCTGTGCCCAGGGCTCTGTCTCCCACCCACAGAGAACCCCTGTAGGGCCACCACTCCTGGCCAGCCCTCCCCCGGCCTCATTGCCTCGGCTGTACTTGTCCCTCAGCCTTTCCCTGGGAGGCAGCGTTGCCAGCTCGGCCCTGGGGATAACGCTGCCCTGTCCCCTACAGCAACCTGGCACTGAATTCCACCCCGCTCAGAAATGACCTGGGACGGCAACCGCGGCAGCACCGTTAACTCCCTGGAGTACTTACGCAGCCGGCTTCGAACAGGTGGACGGCCACATAGACAGGAATCACCTTCGCCACCAGGGCGATGATCTCTCTGTGCAAGGAAGGGGGGGAGACTATCAGGGCCGGGCACCGAGCGTATCTCCCACAGCTACAGCCGCTTCCTGGCCCCCGGCGCGCCGCTGCGTCGTGCGCAACCTGTGGAGCCCTGTGCCGCCGGGGCGGGGGAGACTTGCTTACAGCCCCCGCCGTGTCCTGCGGCCGAGCACATGGGTGCGGCAGGGCCTCGCCGCAGGCTGGGACTGAACAGCGAGTTACAGAACGGCCAGATTGGATCGGACCAACAGTCCATCCGGCCCAGTGTCCTGTCTGCCAACAGTGGCCAATACCAGATGCCCCAGAGGGAGGGACACAACAGGGAATCCTCACATGAGCCCTCCCCTGTCACCCACCTCCAGAGAAACAAAGGCTAGGGACACCATTCCTACCCATCCTGGTTAATAGCCATTGATGGACCTAACCTCCATGAACATATCTAGCTCTTTTTTGAACCCTGTGAAAGTCCTAGCCTTCACTGCATCCTCTGGCAAGGAGTTCCACAGGTTGACTGTGCACCGAGTAAAGAAAAACTTCCTTCTGTTTGTGTTAAACCTGCTGCCTATTAATTACATTTGGTGACCCCTCGTTCTTATATTGTGGGAATAAGTAAATAACTTTTCCTTGTTCACTTTTTCCACACCAGTCATGATTTTATGGACCTCTATAGTACCCCCCTTAGTCTCCTCTTTTCTAAGCTGAGTTACAGGAAGTTCTGCTTCTGCACTGGGGAAAGTCAGCCCCTAGGACATCGCCCTTCCCCCATGGCGACTGAGGGTTTCAGGCGTCTTAGTGTACGACTGGTTGGGCCGGGTGGCCTCTGTTCTGGCCTGCTAACAAAGCTTTTGCCAGAGGCTTCGGCCTTGCTCAGCTGAGCGAAAACACAAGGTGCGCTGATTCAAAGAGAGGACCGTACGCCAAAGCGCTTTCTCTTTCCAGCAGCACCCAGCTCAGAGGCAGCATCGGTTTTCCAGCGAGGTCCCCGCTCTGTATGGGGGCGACCCCATGAGACGGCGCGGTGGAGAACGAAACGTGTCCACGCCGCTCATGACGGTGCCCAGCAGTCACTGGGAACCTTTCTCCCAACTGCAATGGGCTTGGGAGTAGCCTCTAAGCTAATTCTTCCTTTGGCTCAGTTCTACTAGTAACTGTTAATCTTTGTTTATTCTGCCATCGCTACCGTCCCAGACGAGAATGACTCACCTGTCGCTCGTGAATATGTAACCCAGCACGTCCTTTGTGGCTGCCAAAATGACACCTATCACCAGGCAAAGCCCCCCTGGAAAGCAGAATCCGGAGTCAGGAGGGCACAGCAGGCACAAGCTGAGTATGAGATGAAATCCAGTTCCTGGCCCAGCCTGAGCGACCTACCTCAGACTGCAAGTGTCAGCAAACCGGGGGGCTGCCCCTTTGGGCCCTAGGCCTCCATAGTAGGGATGGAAGAGTTTAGCCAGTTATCTGGGGAATTAATAAGCTAATGCTTATCGGTTACCAATAACAGTTAAACTGCATGGGGCTGGGAGCTAGCAGCCCCGTGAGCTCGGAAGCGGGCAGCTCCACGGGGCTGGGAGAACGTAAGAGCAGCCGTACTGGGTCAGACCAAAGGTCCATCTAGCCCAGTGTCCTGTCTTCCAACAGTGGCCAATGCCAGATGCCCCAGAGGGAGTGAACAGGGAATCATCACATGATCCCTTCCCTGTCGCCCATTCCCAGCTTCCAACAAACAGAAGCTAAGGACACCATTCCTACCTATCCTGCCTAATAGCCATTGACTGACCTCTCTTCCATGAATTTATCTAGTTATTTTTTGAACTCTATTAAAGTCCTGGTCTTCACAACATCCTCTGGCAAGGAGTTCCACAGGTTGACTGTACGCTACGTGAAGAAAAATGTCCTTTTGTTGGTTTCAAACCTGCTCCAGGCGCGGTTAACCATGTAACCTATAGAATTTGTATTGTTATGCCGTTCTTTTTTTTTTCCCCATCCCCAGTCTGTAGCACTAAAGAACTGCTGGTGGTTGGGTGGACTGGAAACAGTGGGACCCTGCAGGGGAGAAGTGAGTTGCAGCAGGAAAAGATCAGGGTAGGAAACTTGCAGAGCCAGGAGCGTCTCACTTTGATGGCCCCAGCGCACACAGACCAAGCAAAGCAGCCACGCACCTGTGCACAGCAGGCTGGTGATGGAAGATCTCTTGGCTGCCTCTGTGTCCCCAGCGCCCAGCGCGTTCCCCACCAGAACGCTGACAGCTATGCTGAGTCCATAGTGAATCTGAAAGCCCAAAGCACCGACACCCATGGGTCCGGGCAGGAGAGCCATTCTGGGCCCAGGCTCCCCTGGACGAGTGCTGCCGCTCCCGGTCCAGCTGATGCGATCACAAGGAGGCAGCCGGGAGGGACTGAAGGTGAATGCGGACTGAGCGCTGCACCGCATGGAGCCATGGGTACCGGGTACCGTCGGGAGGGGCGGCAGGGCTCCATTCCAAGGCCTCCCCACAGGGAGCAGGCAGCTGGGGCTGGGCCACAGGGCGGGGGGAGGGGTTGGCTACCCATATGGGGCAAGACATTTGGCTCGGCAGAGGGAGGGGCCACAGCCAGGTGCGATCAGCACTGGAGCAGGTTGTCGCGAAAGCCAAGGTTCTAATCCCGCCTCTGACCCTGATTCCCAGCTGGGCAGGTCATGGCCCCTCCCAGCCTCAGTTTCCCCATCTGCAAAGACGGGATAACCCCGGCCTGCCTGGGGGCTAGGGAGTGCTGGAAATGTGTCTCTGCCCCCCTGCACACTGCTGGGCACTGTGTGAGGAGGGCCCGGGAGCTGACGCCCTGGGCAACGCTGAGCTGGTCTCTCTGGGCCTTGCCCCCCACGCCACACAAGGCTGTGGATGCTTCCTCAGCCTGGCTAGCCCCGAGCTCTTCCACGCAGGGGCCGGCTTGGCCTGGCTTGTGAACGCTCAGCGCCAGGGGGTCCCCTCTCCAGAAGGTGGTACCGTAACATAAAGGGTAACCCCCAACTCTCACCATGTACGACACAATGGCCACCTCGTAAATGATGGATTGTGCAGAAAGGTCCAGCACGCTCAGCAGGCCTGCACGGGGGGAGACAGCCCCAGTCAGTTTCCCTCCCTGGTTCTCCATGCGCTGACCCTCCCCCCAACTGCATCGTTACACCCTTCCTCTTCACCACCAGCGCCCACCCTGCGCTCAGCAGGCCCGCACCGGGGGGGAAGTCCAACTGTATTCTGGCCTGCAGAAAAGCATCCCTTTTAAAGGCCAGGTGAAACGTCCGGTTGATCAGCAGCGCTCTGCCTGTCCCCACAGCTGTACCTCTTTCAGGGAGCTGCTTGGCCTTGTGGACCCACCTCCTGTCAAAACTACGGGCTTGCCAAATCTGATCCAAACACACAGAAGGGCCACAGCTGTGATGCTGGCAGGCGGAACCTGAACCAGGGACGCTCTTACTGAAAACCGGCTCCCCTTCCCCTTTTCACCCTCTCATTCGCAAACTGCTCGGTCAGAATACAAGTGCTGTGCTTCTGTTTCAGTGTGCCGGGCACAGGGTCGCAGAAACGAGCCACTGTCTGAAACGTGAGTGCGTACTGACGGGGCTGGTGCTTTTTGCGGAGCCTGCTGTAAAACAAGGCAAGCATCCAGAGGCGCTGCTGTACGCCAGGAAGACCGCTGCATACTCCCAAAGGTAGGCGTACCCATGGCTGGCTGGTAATGTGGGCAAGGGAAGGCACAGCCTTCCCAAAATTGCCTACAGGCCCCTGCCACCTGGGAAGGTGGCTACAGCACAGCAGCCCCAGCTCTCCAGGTGGCCAGGAAGGATTCGGCTGGGGGTGGGGGGGGGCGGGGCTTGGCTGCAGGGGCAGGGCCTCAGGCAGAAGGGGGGGGCGGGACTAAGGCTTGCCTACCGCAGCTGGGCTTTCACCCGCCGCCCATGTGGAGGACAGGAGAATCCTTGAGAGAGATCTTTCTTGGTGATACCACCTCTAGTGCCCCAGGAGCATCCTCCTTCCTTCGCTCACCTATCAGGAAGCTTCCAATTTCGTAGGCCCACCACTCGATGCATATCATGAGCATGCTGGGCACAGCCAGAGCCATGAAGGTGTCCCACTCCTGGAGACAATCACGGGACCAGCCTGGGGCAAGATGAAGAAGGGTGTAGTGAGTCAGTTGGGGGAGGGGGGGTTCGCACACGGAGAACCAGGAAGGGAAATGTGTTCACTTTCCAGAGCAAAGCATGCAATGTGCAAAGCAAAAAAGCCCCCCACTCAGACGCACCCAAACTCCCAGAGTGTCCAGAGCCGGAGGGAATCTCTGGGGCTTAGGCTGTGTTAGAGAGAGGGCTAGAGACCAGATACATCCCAGGGAGAAACAGCTGCCTTTTGTGTAATCAACAGGCCCTTGCAAGCCACACTGTGACACCCATTAACCTCCACTGGAACTTACTCCAGCAGTGTGCTGGGTTCATTAACACATCCCAATGGGCCCACAGAGCTTTCATGGACACTCATACACCCCGGCCCTTGCACTGAGCAGACAGCACTGGCAGTGCTTTTTTTGTAAAGAAAAAAAAAAGGTGTCAGTACTCCAGGGGAAAAGTTGTTGAGCCAAAAAAAAAAAAAAGCAGGGGTGGGGCCGGCATTGCCCTTTTAAGAGACACAATTCCTTTAAGATTGCCAGTTTAAGCCGGCTGTGGGACATTTGCGTACAGAGGTGCTGGTACACTCCATTCTTTCCAGGGAAGCTCTGACTGAAGGTGCCGATACTGCCTCTGGCAGCATGGGACGTGGGCCATTCTGACCAGGAGGTGAGGTTCAGTTCCCCAGGAACGTCATGCTGCTCACAGCTACGACTTTCTCTCTGGGCTCCCCCAGCATTTGTGCTACACTCTGCTGCTCTGAGCTGTAACTTACGGCGCGTGGTCCCCATCAGACCCACTCATACCCGGGTTACCCTGCAGGGCTCGCCAAGAGAATGAAATCTGTGGAAGGGGGCGCCTCGGGCAATGCGAGTCACAGGTTTTTGCAGACACGTTAGCAGAAAGCCTGAAAGATACCGCACCTCCCCAGGTCTCCACGTGGAGCTTCTTGGCCATGATGTACAGGAGCAGGAAGATGGCTTGCGCGTATTGCGCAATGGTGTTTGCCCAGGCAGAACCCCTGGGAAAGCGACAGAGAAGGCAAGTTGTAGAGAGCCCTGTCTCACCAGCAATTGCAGCAGCGGCAGCAAATCTTTGCTGAGCCGAAGACACTGGAGCAGAGACGATAGCATCTCACCTGCTCCGCACCCAGCCTTGCGTTGCTAAGTGGGCTCCTGGTGAGTGGGACACTGGAGCAGGAGCGGCCTGAGGCCGGCTGCGGCAGCTGGCGCCCCAGGCGGAAGGCGCGATCAGCACCCCCGCCTGCATGGCCGTCAATGGCTATGATGTAATCATCAGGCGCCCGGACGCCCCATGACATCATCATCGGGTGCCCTGGGCCGGCGACCGCTGAGTCTGCCTATGCTCACGGGCCGCCCCTGCACTGGAGCAGTAGGAATCAGTCACTCCGGAGAGCTGGAGTGGATGGACTGGCAGCATGGCTGGTTATGGCTCATCCTCCTGGGTCGGTTTGTTAAGGCGCTGGCATCTCACCATGTGCAATCTGATTGACCTGGCCCGCAGAGCCCAGCAGGCTCCATGGAAGCCTTTGCTACCCACCAGCGTCCAGCTGGGGTGTGAACCTTTACCCTGGGCTTTTCACAGAATCATAGAATACTAGGACTGGAAAGGACCTTGAGAGGTCATCAAGTCCAGTCCCCTGCCCTCATGGCAGGACCACATACTGTCTAGACCAGTGGTCTCCAACCTTTTTACACCCAAGATCACTTTTTAAATGACAGAACAAACCAAGATCTACTGCCCCGCCCCTTCCTTGAAGCCCCACTCTCTCTATTCTCCTCCTCTCCATCACTTGCTATCCCCAACCCTTACACTGCTGCTTTTTTTCCCAATTCTTCTGTAGGAAGAAGTTTTTCCAACATTTGGCCTGTCTAGACTTGACCAAATGTCAGAAAAACCCCTTCTTTTGGAAGCCCCCTTATTCCTTGTGGAAAGAGGAATATAGGGGTGACCAAAAGATCATGTTTGCTCTTCCACTAAAAGAAGCGGAAGAACAAACGCATCCCTGGATGCAGAAGAGTTTTTCTGGGATATCTCTGGAATCCTGAAAAACTCCTGCAGTCTAGCCGGACCCTCGCTGGGTTGAGACAGGATGTGTAGGCTCCAGGGTGGGAATGAGGGATTTGGGTGAGGGAAGGGGTGAGAGGTGCAAGCTCTGGGAGGAAATCTGGATGCAGGAGGAGGTGGATAAGGGAACGCTGGCTCGGGGAGAGAGCTCCAGGCCAGGCAGTGTTGGGGTCAGATGTAGGGTTAGGGTACTAAGTAAGCCACAGACTTCTGGATGTGAGGGTTCAGGAATTTGGGTTGGGGTATGTGAGGGACTCAGGGCAGGGGGTTCCAGTGTATGATAGGCTCAGATGGGAAAGGGGAGTGCAGGAGTATCATGATGCTGTGGCCAGATGGGGGCTTGGCCCCAATTGGGGGTTTGTTGGCCAGGCTTCATTTTCAAATAAAATACAATGTCAAACACAAAAAGTTTCTGCATTGTCTTTATTTCTGAGAAGGGCAGGGAACCTGTTTTGAGTCAGGAGTCACTGACCCACAGAAAAGTCAGTTGGGGCCACACACGTGAGATGCCAAAAAACCCTCCTCCAACCCCCCCCCCCAAGCTTCACTAATGTGGCCCCAACTGTGTTGGTGGGAGCAGGGGACATAGTACTAGGGAAGGGTGCTAGTGGGTGCTGGGGCAGGGGACAGGGTGCCAGTGGGGACAGGTTTCTGAAGCTGGGGAGAGGGAACAGGGGAGTGGGGAGAGGGGTCTAGGGAGTGGGGAGAGGGAACAGGGGGCAGAGAGTCTCCTGCTAATGCCTCCTCCCAGGATTCTCCCCCCCCCCCGGGGAAGCCGGCGCGTGCCTCCCACAGCACAGCCAAACCTCCGCAGGTGCCTGCCCCAGGGCCAAACCCCCCTCCCGCGGCGCAGCCAAAACCCCCCTTCTGCAGCGGGGCCAAACCCCCGCGGGCACCTGCCCGGGACCAAACCCCCCCTCCCGCGGCACAGCCAACCCCCCGTGAGCGCCTGCCCAAGTCCAAACCCCCCTCCTGCGGCACAGCCAAACCCCCGCGGGCGCCTGCCTGGGACCAAACCCCCCTCCCAATGCACAGCCAAACCCCCATGGGTACCTGCCCTGGGACCAAACCCCCCTCCCGCGGCACAGCCAAACCCCCACGGGCGCCTGCCCTGGGACCAAACCCCCCTCCCACAGCACAGCCAAACCCCCATGGGCGCCTGCCCTGGGACCAAACCCCAGGGCTGACCCTCGCTCCTGCAGCACAGGGAAACCCCTGCGCTCAACTCACCCCTCCTGCAGCGCAGGGAAGCCGCCGCACTCCTCCTCCAGGGCCGACGCCCCCTCCCGCAGCACGCCACAGAGCTGTGGGAGGGGAGCAGCCAGCGCACTTCCGGAACTCCTGGAAGTGGCGCGAAGCTGCAGGCAGGACTTCCGTCCACCCCACGGGAAGCCGGCACTACGCTAGAGGTAGGTAGTGGGGCTTCTCGGGGGTAAGGGGAAAATGGGGGGTGGGGGTACCCGAACGCCTCACGATCGACTGGTTGAGGCCTCGCGATCGACCAGTCGATCGCGATCGACCGGTTGGTGACCACGGGTCTAGACCATCCCTGACAGGTGTCTGTCTAACCTGCTCTTAAATATCTCCAGAGATCCACAACCTCCCTAGGCAATTTATTCCAGTGTTTGACCACCCTGACAGGCAGGAAGTTTTTCCTAATGTCCAACCTAAACCTTCCTTGCTGCAGTTTAAGCCCATTGCTCCTTGTTCTATCCTCAGAGGCCCAGGAGAATTTTTCTCCTTCCTCCTTGTAACACTCTTTTACATACTTGAAAACGGCTATCACGTGCCCTCTTTTGCCCAGATCAGTGACTGGCCTACGAAGAACAAGCACTTTCCATCTCCCAGGCACTGCGCAATAGGGATGTAAAATCACATTTCATTGGTTAACTGGTTAACCAATGAAAGGGGCAGGTGGGCTGGCGTGCCCCCTCCCCCCCCCACGCACCATGGCTGGTCTGGAGCGGCCTCTCCACCGCAGGCAGCCCAGCCTGATCAGCCTCCGTCCACCACAGGCCCCGCAGGGCTGGAGCAGGTGGCGGGTGGGGAGCTGTTCCCGCCCCCACCAGTGAACCGGAACCAGTAAGCCCAGGCTGGCAGAGCAAGCGGGGGCTTTATGGAGGAAGGCGGTCAGGGCCGTGCCCGTTCTGTGTCTGGTGGAAGTACTGTGTTACGCTCGAGAAGGGGCTGCATTTCTGCAATGGGCAGCATGATCCCTGTGGATCGTCTCAAGGCCTGGTCCCCGACATAGCTCCGGGCCAAACATTGAGACCTTGCTTGGTTTTATTCGTAAGCAAAGTCCCACTGGCCTAAGCTGGTGCCCATGTGAAGTTAAGAGATCTTTGGTACCCCTTAGAGACCCAGACGGTCTCTCAGTAGCTGTCTGAGAGCCAGCCACACTTGTTCACTTACGCCAAGGTTTTTCAGAAGTGGCTAAATGCTTCCGGGCACCCAACTCAAGACCCCTTCACAGGGCCACCTGAAATCAGGACCACGCAGGATCAAGCCGTAACGGGCCGTCGCGTTTCTGGCTTCTGACCATGCAGGCACTACTCACATGACACCGAGGTCCAGCACGTGGAGGAAGACATAGTTGACAATTGCATTGATGATATTTCCAAAAATGCCGCTGAGCACCTCGGGCCAGATTATCTTCTGAAATTCAACAAAATACAGAACTGGGGGTTGTTGGGTTTTTCCCTGAGCTAATGGATTCCTGTCCCCTTGTCTAAGATATAATCGTGGCCTCTAGAGAAGTAGGCATGTTACAGCTTGGCCTGTCTGAACTCTTGGGGAGCAGCGGAGGAAGATGAGGCGTGACAGGGGAGGGTGGAACTGATGATGCTTGTGTGGAATTTTAGAGAAGCCTTGTATGGAAGGGAACCGGCTCTATAGTCTGATTGGCTGGGAGCCTCCAGCTGTCTCAGAATGATTGCTCGTTCCCTTCAGGAAGCAGGTTTCAGAGGGGTAGCCGTGCTTAGCCTGTCTCAGCAATAACAACAAGGAGTCCAGCAGCATTTTAAAGACTAACAAATGTCACAGGGTATTAGAGCATCAGCGTTCGTGAGCTGCAGCTCTCCGCATCTGAGGAAGTGGGTTGTAGCTGATGAAACCTAATGCTCTGCTACCCTAATACAGTTGAGACGCTTTAAAGTGCCACCAGATCCAGGACACAGTGGTTTGAGTGAGGAGAGCAGGAGATCTGAGTTCTGTTCCTAATGCCATCATTAACTTGCTATGTAACCCCGGGGCAAGTAACTTTGTAGGCGTGGGACCTAGGAGTGCGGGGGCTGCTGCCGGGCACCCAGGGTCCCAGCTGCTGGTCCCACATGCTGGGAGTAGACAGGAGTAAGGGGCTCAGTACACCCCCTTTTACAAATGTTCCTGTGCCACCGACTAACTTAGTCCCAAATTTTCAAAAGGGGCCACTAATTTAGGGAACTTTTAGTCTGCAGGGCTACATCTACACTGCAGCGCTATTTCAGGATACCGGAGTATCCCGAAATAGCTATCCCACGTCTTCACAGCAAGCCCATTACTTCAAAATATAATGGGCTTGCTATTCTGATGTTCCTGTAAACCTCATTCCACAAGGAGTGAAGGACATTTCAGGAATGCGGGAGGGAAATTACGAAATAAGCTATTTTGAAATAAGATCAAAATAAGATACGCAATTTGCCTAGCTCAGACTGTGTCTCTTATTTCGAGCTACAGTGCAGTGTAGACACACCCTTGGTGTTCAGCTTGATACCCCCGGACCTGATTTTCAGAGGCACCCCGCTCACAACCCCATCTGAAGTCACTTGGGGGTGTTGGTGGTCCACCCCTCTGAAAATCCGACCACAGCCTGAGCGCCCACTCTTGACATTTTTAGTTTTTAACCATTCGGGGTCTCGGTTTCCCAACTTTAGCCTAGGAATAATAGTCCCTGGCACATTCTTGCAAAGCGTGTCTGAGACCCGCAGGGCTGTGCAAATATTATTGTTGCTGAGGAACAGAAATGCCAAGTTGGGTCGCAGGTTTTGCTACAAAGAGCTACAAAGAGCTCCTCAGAGAAGGAACAGAAATGCAGAACTAATACCAGACCATCCTATCAACAGAAACTGCTCCAGTTATTAGCTAGAGTGCCCAGGAAAACCCACCTAGCTGGAGCTGGCTAAAAAGACTGACCAGTGGAAAATAAAGCCAGAGCACAAAACTGAGGCCCGCTTTGGAAAACAGACGACATGAAGCGGATTCACTGACATACCTGCGTGTGCAAAGTAAGGGGATTGATTAGCTGGAAGCAAAAAGCTAACAGGGCAGCAAACTGCATTCAAAGTGAGCTCTGGAGGGAACCACATTCAGGAGAGGATCGGCCAGTCCTCAGCACACCTGCAAACAGCTGCTGCACTGAACACAGCCCCGGGTGGTCAGCACAGACCGGAGCAATAGGACACTGCCTGGCATGTGTGTGTTATGCTGGCTCCTGGACACAGAACAGAATAGCTGTGAGATCTCAGGGGAAATTACTGCCGAGAGAAACTCCAAGCAACTGCACCGAATGCGAGATTTGTCCCCTTGAAACAAAGATGGGAAGGCAAAGAGTAACGGGGCCGCCTACCTGATTCTGCAAGTATCTGGTCTCCAGCTGGTACAGAAAAGTAGCCTGCAAACAGGAATGAATCAGCGGGTGAGATCGGAGCAGAGCCGAGAGATCGCAGGAGAAGCAGAAAGCAGTGCCCAGCGGGGGTTCACTGGACACGGGAAGTAAGGTCTGGTTTGGACAGTCACTGCTGCTGGGAGTGCAGGACAAAAACGTACATCCTGTCGCATTCCAATAACCTATCCGGAAACAGAGCCCCGGGCCCGCAGCAGCCAGGGTGAGATGCCAGACTCATCCAGCGCCCCATGTGAAACCTACCATGGCAGCTTGGCAAAACTGGTGCATGAAAATGCAGCAGCCCAGGGACCAAAATCCTTAAGACGCTCTTGGACACTAGGGAAAAATAACCATAGTAATAATATTATCTATTCCCTAGCCCTTCACTAGCATGGACAAACCAAGGTAGCCAACCCTAAACATCCCACCAAGCACTTGCCCTGGGCCAGGGTGCAAGTAGGTCTGTGCGAGGCTCCACCCAGGCCTGTCGCCAATTTTGAACCTCTCTGCAGGAAGAGACCACTGCGCATGCAGGAAGCCATAGCAGGCAGAGAGAGGCTGTGTGATTGCACTGAGCTGAGGGGGTGAACGCAGGTGCTGTCTGGCTTTGGGCGCAAGGGAAGAGATTTCCTAGCAGCGACTGACAGAGAGAGCCAAGGGTGGTGGGAACTTACGGGAAGAGCTGGGATAAAAATCATCACATAATCCTGGGTTAACCTGGAGGAAGATACAACAGCCCACAATTAGTACCGGTGTCTAAACAACCCTGCCAGCCCTGGGTTGCCCCTCTGTTCTTGATGTGAGGGGCAGGGCTCACACCAGGGCCAGCTCTCCTGTGATTTCCTCCACTGTGGCTAGAATGTGCGATATGCCGTGGCGGGGGAGTAATCCGCCCCTGGGCAGGCGGGAGGCAGAGAATTTGCCTTCAAGAGGCAGCAAGATTCAGGGCCAAATTCTGCCCATGCTTACACCCAGGTGACCCCCAATGAATACAACAGTAGGGCTGCCGGACGGCAGAACTCATCCAATAGGGAGAAAGCGGTTGGACCAATGTTGCTGATAGCTGAGGCTGGCCAATGCAGGGCGCTACACTGGTGTTCCCGAGGGCTGGGCCCGGCCAATGGGGAGAGGGGAGCGCTGCTCTGGTGTTCCCGAGGGCTGGGCCCGGCCAATGGGGAGAGGGGAGCGCTGCTCTGGAGTCACTGAGGGCTGGGCCCGGCCAATGGGGAGAGGGGAGCGCTGCTCTGGTGTCACTGAGGGCTGGGCCCGGCCAATGGGGAGAGGGGAGCGCTGCTCTGGTGTCACTGAGGGCTGGGCCCGGCCAATGAGGAGAGGGGAGCGCTGCTCTGGTGTCACTGAGGGCTGGGCCCGGCCAATGAGGAGAGGGGAGCGCTGCTCTGGTGTCACTGAGGGCGGGGCCCGGCCAATGGGGAGAGGGGAACGCTGCTCTGGTGTCACTGAGGGCTGGGCCCGGCCAATGGGGAGAGGGGAACGCTGCTCTGGTGTCGCTGAGGGCTGGGCCCGGCCAATGGGGAGAGGGGAACGCTGCTCTGGTGTCGCTGAGGGCTGGGCCCGGCCAATGGGAAGAGGGGAGCGCTGCTCTGGTGTCGCTGAGGGCTGAGCCCGGCCAATGGGGAGAGGGGAGCGCTGCTCTGGTGTCGCTGAGGGCTGAGCCCGGCCAATGGGGAGAGGGGAGCGCTGCTCTGGTGTCGCTGAGGGCTGAGCCCGGCCAATGGGGAGAGGGGAGCGCTGCTCTGGTGTCACTGAGGGCTGAGCCCGGCCAATGGGGAGAGGGGAGCGCTGCTCTGGTGTCACTGAGGGCTGGGCCCGGCCAATGGGGAGAGGGGAACGCTGCTCTGGTGTCGCTGAGGGCTGGGCCCGGCCAATGGGAAGAGGGGAGCGCTGCTCTGGTGTCACTGAGGGCTGGGCCCGGCCAATGGGGAGAGGGGAGCGCTGCTCTGGTGTCACTGAGGGCTGGGCCCGGCCAATGGGGAGAGGGGAACGCTGCTCTGGTGTCACTGAGGGCTGGGCCCGGCCAATGGGGAGATTGGAACGCTGCTCTGGTGTCGCTGAGGGCTGGGCCCGGCCAATGAGGAGAGGGGAACGCTGCTCTGGTGTCACTGAGGGCTGGGCCCGGCCAATGAGGAGAGGGGAGCGCTGTTCTGGTGTCGCTGAGGGCTGGGCCCGGCCAATGAGGAGAGGGGAACGCTGCTCTGGTGTCGCTGAGGGCTGGGCCCGGCCAATGGGGAGAGGGGAACGCTGCTCTGGTGTCGCTGAGGGCTGGGCCTGGCTTGTAAGAGGGATGCTCTAGTTTGCAGACGGTGCCTCATGAGGGGGCTGCCCCAGTCACTGAGGCCCTGGTGCGTAACATGAGGCACCCGACCCTTGGTTTCATGGAGCGTGCGGGACCCGCGGCATGGAGCTGTGCGAACCGGAGCGCGCGCCCAACCTGGAGACCTCTGGGTCCTGCCTGATGAGCAGCAGGATCTGCTCGGTGTTGATGAAGACGGCCCAGCAGGGGAAGCAGCAGAGCATCAGGATGAGGATCCCCCGCTGCAGGATGGTCCCCACCCGCTTCATGTTCCTACCGCCGTACGTCTGGGAAACGAGAGAGTAAACTCAGTGGCATCCTGTCGCCACCCTCTTGGCTTCTGACAGCTCTCCCCATGGGCTAGAGGTCTGTACGCTCCTCCCGCTTGGGAGCAGGGTCCACTCAGACACTCCACAGGCTTGTCGGGTGTCACCCACTGCCTGTCGGAGCATGTGAGGACTTGAGGCTCGTTAAACACGCCCTGGGATCCTTCAGCGTCCATGCAAAGCAGATTGGATGTGGCTTTTAGGGTGGTCTGAGACAGTGGGCCTCAGGCAGGGGTATGTGTACCCCAGGGTGTGTGCAGAGGTCTTCTTGAGGCACCTCAACTCATCTAGGTCTTTGCCTCATTTTACAACAGGCTACAGGGATTCCACTAGTGAAGTCAGTACACACGAAAATTTCACACAGACAGTGACGTGTTGATGCAGCTCCAGACAGCACCATGCAGGCACAGAAATGTAAGTACAATATTGATATTCCAACCCGTTTACAATGATTTGGCTAAAAACGCGTAAGCAAGCCGTGCCTCAGTAACTGCTGTGGGTTTAGGTCAGCTTTTGTAAGCAAGCTAGTTTTAAGTGAGGTGAAACTTGGGGGGATGCGAGACAGACCCCGGAAAGGAGACAGGAGTCTGGAAAGGCGGAGACTCACTGGTGTAAAAGCTGCTACTGCAGTGGGGCTCTCCGGCCCCCCTCAGTGACTTGTGAATCTGTTACAACCTTGGAATGAATGGAGCTGGCCCTTTGGCTTGGAGCCAGACGTCCGGGGCTCAACTCCTGCAGCCAGGAGAACACCGCAGTCTCATTCTGCAGTAGCATGACATCATCTGAGATGAAGAACCACGCTGGACCCTGGCAGGACTTTGAGCGGTGTGTTCTTGGGCATCTAAGCTTAGCCAGCTGGGTCATTCCTTGGTATGATCCTTGTGATGGGGTGCAGTTGAAATCACTTTTAGTTCCTAACAAGCCCAGTGTCAATAATTGCTACCTGGGGGGGGGGGCAATCAGTGCGTACCTCCTCCTTTCATTGTTAAAGGGGGCTGGCCTGGATGATTTATTTGGGGCTCTGATCCCATTTGGGGAGTGGGTTTCCTGGAACCTGGGCCCGAAACTGCATTCTCCTTGGACCTGAAGCGTTTCAGAGTCAGTATTGCTCTTTGCAGGGGGAGGGGAGGTGGTCTCAGCTCTATGCCTGGGCTGGGGGAGAACGGGAGATCTGGCCCAGCAGGACCAGGCGGTGAGAAGCCCCAGAGAGTAAGGAGGTGAGCGTCAGCGGCTTTGTCAGCACTCCGAGATGCTGCTGCAAGAGGCCTTCTGTGACCGTCCCCCATCACCACCCTTTCATAGGCTCGGCTCACCTGGGTGTCCGGAAGGAATTTCTAAGGGTTCGTCAAGTTGGCTCTGACACTTTTAGACGCTCAGACCCCCAATAATGACCACGCTGTGCAATATGGGCTACGCTCAGCCAGCATCTTTAAAACCCCACCTCATCGCGAAAACAGAGATCGGAGACATCCGCTGCTACCTACCTGGGATATTAACGTGTCACACGCTGAAGATAAACCAATCCCCACAGAGATGCCAGTCACATTTATAACCTGGAAATAGTCATAATGGTAAAACAGCCATGAGCAAACACAAATGTGCCAATGCCGGTGGTCACAGGTTTCAACAAGAGCTGGGTTTGAAAGGCAAAGGAGAGATCAAAGGTCTGCCTCTATCCCAGGCTGTTTCCAGCTCATCAGCCCACCTCCCCAGCTACCTCATTGCTATTCGATAAGGGCATGTCTACACTTGCACCCTCTTTCAAGAGAGGGATGCAAATGAAGACATTAGAAATTGCAAATGAAGCCGGGATTTAAATATCCCACGCTTCATTTGCATATTCGCGTTATGGCACTATGTCGAAATAACAGACGCTGTTAAGACACGGTTATTTCGAGAAAAAAACCCTTCTCTCGAAATAACTAGTAAACCTCATTGTATAAGGAATAAGGGTTATTTCGAGAGAAGGGTTTCCTCTCGAAATAACCGCTTCTTAACAGCGTCTGTTATTTCGAAATAGCGCCATAATGCAAATATGCAAATGAAGCACGGGATATTTAAATCCCGGCTTCATTTGCAATTTCAAATGTCTTCATTTGCATCCCTTTCTCGAAAGAGGGTGCAAGTGTAGACATAAGAGATGTCTGGTATATGTGAGTTGGGTCAAAAAATACATAAGGACATCAGAATGGCCATCCTGGGCCAGACCAAAGGTCCATCTAGCCCAGGGAGTGAACAGAAACAGGTAATCATCACGTGATCCCTCTCCTGTCATCCATTTCCAGCCTCTGACAAACAGAGACTAGGGACACCATTCCTACCCCTCCTGGCTAAAAAGTATTGATGGACCTAACCTCCATGACTTTATCTAGTTCTTTTTTTGAACTCTGTTAAATTCCTGGTCTTCACAACATCCTCTGGTAAAGAATTCCACAGGTTGCCTGTGCGCTGCATGACAAAAAATTTCCTTTTGTTTTAAATGACCTTATGTAAAGACGCAGAACTGGAATACTCACAGCGATAGCAAGTATGACGGAGGCCAACTCGACCTTCCCCAGATGGCCACAGAATATAGAGCTCACAATGTGGATCATGAAGATCAGCAACTGGATCAAGGTCTAGAAAGAGATGGGTGGGGGAGCAGAAACCAGGGTGATTATAGGCTGCAGAGTCCCAGGTGGGACTATACCGCGAGCACCTGAGAACACATGCTTCATGCACTGGACAACAGAAGGCTCGGCTGCGTCCAGGTGGCTGCAATGAATGTCTGTGCTTTGGCTGAGGAGGGCCGACTCTGGTCTGTGCCACATCCGGGTAAGCTTGGAGTGAGTCTCTGGAGCCCAGGGGCATCGGAGCTCCCATTTCTACAGCCCAGGACTCCATTTACACCAGGAGCGTTGTTCAGAGGCATCTCATGTCTGCTCCACTGATGGAATGAGCCTTGGTCTAGAGGGTCCCCACCATTTTAAATCCTTAGACTAGGCCTGTTCCTGGGGTCACAGCATCTCAACCTCCCCAGTGCAGCCTAACGCTTGCCTCCTGCTCCCTCGGATGCAAGACGCCAGCCCCACGGCACAGCCCGAGAAGACTTCCCTAGTCCAGCCTGGGGAACGCCATAGCTCTCCAGCTCCTTCCAGGGACAGGGGCTTTCCCCGTAGTGTGACGTCCTACCCCCTTCCCGCTCCACATGAGCACCACCCACCCACACCCCCTGCGCCGGGGCTGTCAGCGGTGCCGCACCGTTCCTGAGCCTACGGTTCCTCCCTCCCTTTGCCCGCTCACCCATTTTCCCTTTGCTCATATACCACAGGAAGCAGAAAGTTTCAGCACGAAGCAAAGGGGAAGCACAAGACTGGGGTAGGATTGAACCAGGAGCCTAGGGCTCTGAGCCCTGGAATCAGAGGGGCCTGGATTTTCTAGGCGAGCCAGGGGAAGAGGGGTGCTAGCCAGCTTGCCTGCCCACCAGAAAAGGAAAATCCAGGATGGGGCAGGCAGGCCGCCGAAGGCCAAACACCCACGTGTCACTTAAAACCGACAGGAGCTCATCGGCTGGAATCCCAGCAAGCAGGAGTCAAACCCATGTGGCTGGGAGGGGTTCTGCTGCTGCTGCTACTCGAGGGGGGTTGCAAATGCGCAGCAGGGGCCACTGACCAGTTGGCTGGGCAAACCCAGCTCTCCCTGCCCCTCCCTCGCTCTCACCAGCGGCGCCCCCAGCACCAGCAGCTTCTTCGCCTCTTCCCAGAAGTTGGACGGGATCAGCCGGCGGATCCAGCAGCTGCCTTTCTGGCCGGCGCTGGAGGATGGCGTGTGCGGGACGATGCTCTGGCCGTCTCCGAAGGGGTTCTCGTCAGCCGGGCCCGCGGGCTCCATGCTGCTGCCGTGCCGGGGGAAGAAGTGACCCTCTCGTCCGTCCCCGTTCGTTAAACCCGTTCGATTCACCTGATCCCAGCCAGTGACCCTTATGTAACCACAGCAGCTACGGCTGAGTGAGCAGGTGCCATCCACTACCCCCTTGCTGGCATGGCCTGGGCCCCGGGGATGATTAAAGTCCCTAGGAGGCATGGAGCACGACTAGGAAGGCTGGGAAGCAAGGCAGCCTTGCATGGGGTTGGACACTGTCCTAGGCAGGCTTGGGGCTGCATCTGTGCAGGGGGGGTGGCCTAGATCAGGGGGTTTTCAAATGACTGGTCCTGCCCCAGCCCGGGGTGGTAAGATGTCAGGCACTGAGGCTACGTCTAGACTGCAGGCGTCTTTGGGAATCCGCTCGTCCAGAAGAGCGCTTCCGGAACGGCTGATTTCGAAAGCGCGGCCACACACAAAAAGCGCAACGAAAACCTGATCTGCCTTTTCGAAAGCTGCCGTCCACACAGATTGGACGCTCTCGCACATTTAAGGCCACCGGGAACCAGGTCAGGCAGGGCATTAGGTCCGGTTCGGGGTGCTGTTGCCTAAGGCTAGCTGAGATGCGTGCTTAAAGGGACACCCCCCCCCGACAGTCGTTTCTCTGCTTCTGCTGCCGGCTTGCCTACCTCGCTGAGGGACAGCAAAGCTTTAGCAGTGTGCGCTCTGGTTGCCCAGCTTTTGGACACCACGGTGCACTCCTTGCCGTGGAGCCGGAGCTGCCCCTGGCATGCGCTGGCCCCACATGGCCAGGCTGCAGTTCCTGCAATAGTTTGCACAGGCTGCCTTTGTGGCCCTGCATGAACTCGACACTGAGCTCTTACTGGGGACCCTCTCCCTGTGCGGGAGCAAAGCCCTTGCAACTGCACCCCACAGGGGAGAGCCCCTTCTGGAGGCTGGACACCAGTGCCGACTGGTGGGACTGGCTGGTCATGGAGCGGTGGGATGACCAGCAGTGGCGCCAAAACTGCCCCATGCAGGAGGCCACCTTTATGGAGCTGTGTGTGCCTGGCTTGCCCCTGCCCTCCAACACCACGACACCCCCCCCCCCCTGCAGCCCGCCACCCTCTGGTGAAGTGGGGCACCATTGCCGTCTGGAAGTTCGCCACCCCCAACAGCTACTGGTCTGTGGTCACCCAGTTCAGCATGGGGGAAGTCCATCACTGGGGCCCTCCTCAAGGAGGTAAGGCACTCTTGGGCTGCAGTCCTTGGAGGGGGGGAGGCCTGGAAAGGGGGACCCTAGGGAAAGGGGGATGGAGGTGCAGGGGTTGGCCTGGGGGTGGGGGGTTGTGCCGTCCCTCCCTCATACAGCCCTGCAGGGGGCAGCGGCCTCATAGCGGGTGGCTCCTGGGGTGTCTGAGGAAAGGGAGGGGAGGGAGGTGGGCACCTCACAAGGGCTCGGGCACTCCCTCTGATCCTCTGTTTCGTGTGTTTCTTTGTCTCCTTCTGCTGTTATCCTGCAGGCTCAGCAAGGCTGCGAATGGGCCTGGAACGCGCGAGCTAAGGGAAGAAGAGGCACCGGAATGGCTGGGCATCTCAACCTCCCCAGTGCAGATAGCACGGCTCTTTCTGGGCCGGGACTGAGGTAGTGCCCTCTGCCCAGTGCAGACCTGCTTAAACAAACCCGTGGGTTAGCGTGGGTGTCCGGGGTACGGGCTGCGTGCTGGATGTGGGGAGGAGATCTGGCCGAGGAAGGAAGGCAGGATTCACGGAGGCCTTGTCAGCACGGGCAAGTATTTGTGAGCAGCAGTGTCGGCTGCGGTCGAGGGCCCATTACACAAAGTGCACTGTACAGACACGGGGCACAACAGCCCCTGCCCGGGCATTTGCAATCCTCAGGAACAAGCTGGGAAGGAGAAGAAGTGACTTCAGAGCAGCGCCTGAAAATAATCAGCACAACGGCTTTGCGCAAGAGGGTTTTTCTTGCGCAAGAAGGGGCAGTGTAGACAGCTCCGTCTTGCGCAAGAGCCTCTTCCGCAAAAATGGCAGCTCATTAGTTATGCAAATGAGGCTCGGCGATATTCTACGCTGAGCCTCATTTGCATAGCTCTGGTGCAAGATCGCGCCAGTCTAGACGCAGCCTAATAGTGCAGCCATCGTGCTGCACAAGCCCAGCCAAACCTCTCCCTTCCTTTTGTTTTGGTAACCACTGAGCTCGCTAGATCTGTGCAGCACAGGGTGAGTGGGCGGGTGGCGAGAATGCTGGAGACCTGTTCCCTCTAATCTTTTCCATCCATGTGCAGATTTGTTTACTTCCATGTGCAGAATAATTTTATGTGCGCCAAGGCATGTGCAAATGTACACCACCACCAGCAGCACAAAACCTAGCTATGGGTGCTCTGCCTATTTGAATCTCCCGAGTGGCCGCACAAGCGCACAGCTTACAGAGAACGCCGGTTCTGTGTACCCTATAGCTTCCACCGATAGGGAGCTGTGTTACAGGCAAACAGCATAGCCACTGCAACTTATGCAGCATCTGTGGTTCCTCCGAAATAAGACACATACAGTCTGTCATGCTGTTGCTGTCATTGCAATGCATGCCAAAGCACCCAGTGACTTGAACGACTGCGGAATCAGGTCCTTGGAGAGCTGCCTTTTTTTAAAATTTTATTTTGGGGGAGGGGGGGTTGGATGATGCTTTCACCTGATCCCCCCAGTGTCGGTGGTGCTGTTCTCTTTATAGTCTCTGGGTTGCTCCTCAGACCACCTGGCTCCTAACTTTGGATTCATCTATCTGCAGCTAGGAAGAGAACTGCAACCGTGACTTTAACATCGCTCGGTTAAGTCCTGGGCGTGCTGAAGGAAGGCGTGGTTGCCTTTTAGCCTAGCTGTGTTAATGAGAAACCAAGCCCCGGGGAAGCAAGTCATAGGTGCTTCTGGTCCTGTAGCTTGTAACTCTGGCCTCCCTCCATGCTCCCAGGGTCAGTGCCCGGGATTTCATTCCATGCATAAACCATGGTGCACTCACACTGCCTTGCTTTGGCCTCTTGCTTGCTCAGTTAGCTGCCGTTCTCTCTCCTGGCTCATTAGGTGCACTGAACCTTAATTTGGAATCTGATTTATCTCTGCATGAAAAGCTTTGTCTTTCTGGGACTTCGGGCATGTGAACAGCTTCAGCCTCAGCTAATTTTCTTCACCCGGTTGTGCGTTAGGGTGGCCTTTATTCCCTAATGTAATTTGTAGTCTGGCCCTTTTCACAATGACCTTTGCTACAGGTTACTCATCCACAGACATGTCTTATTGCACAAGTCTGGGCCAGGTACTGGGACCCCAACTCCCTGTTCCATTGAAGCTGTGGGGCTAATGATTGCAAGGTGCAAAGTGTTTCAGGGCTTGTGCCACCTGGAAGCAATCACGGGCTGACCCCTGCTTTTCAGCGTACAGAGGGGCAGGTATTTCTGCCTCTGTCCCATCTGCCCCTAAGCTGAGCAGAGCTGCATTACTCACTGTTTCGTTCTGAGCGCAGACTAGGTCAAAGATTGATCTGGAACAAGAATCTGAGTGTTCACATAGGGGGTTTTGGGGACCTCTTCTACTCAAGGCTTAGCAAAGCATTTCTTCACCAGCAGTCACAGAATCCTAGGGCTGGAAGAGACCACAGGGGTCATCGAGTCCAACGAAAAGCAGGACCAATCCCAACTCAATCATCCCAACCAGAGCTTTGTCAAGCCAGGACTTAAAAACCTCAAAGGAAGGAGATTCTACCACCTCCCTAGGGAGCACATCCCAGTGCTTCCCCACCCGCCTAGGGAAATGGCTTTTCCTAACATCCAACCTAGATCTCCCCCACTGCAACGTGAGACCATTGCTCCTTGTTCTGCCAGCTGCCCCCACTGAGAACAGCCTCTCTCCAGCCTCTTTGGAACCCCCCTTCAGGGAGTTGAGGGCGGCTGTCAAATCCCCCCTCACGCCTCTCTTCTGTAGACTAAATGAGCCCAAATCCCTCAGCTGCTCTTCATAGGTCATGCGCTCTAGCCCCCTCATCATTTTGGTTGCCCTCCACTGGACTCTCTCCAATGCCTCCACACCCTTTCAGTATTGGGGGGCCCAGAATTGGATGCGATGTTGCCTCACCAGTGCTGAATAAAGGGGAATAATCACTTCTCTAGATCTGCTGGCAAAGCTCCTCCTAATGCAGCCCAATATGCTGTTAGCCCTCTTGGCTACAAGGGCGCCCTGCTGCCTCATATCGAGCTTCTCACCCACTGTTACCCCTGGGTCCTTTTCTGCCAAACTGCTGCTTCGCCAGTCGGTCCCCAGCCTGTAGCAGGGCTGGGGATTCTTCCGTCCACAGTGCACTGGCCTTGTTGAACCTCATCAGATTTCTTACGGCCCAATCCTCCGGTCAGCATAGCGCAGCAAACCCTCACTCTCAAGGAAGGGAGCCCAAACAGAATCCCAGCACAGTGTCAAACACGTGGGCCCAGCTAAGCCATGGCAGCCACAAGCCACGTAAGACATTCTGCTAACACGGATGCCTGGCCCAGTGACGTGGATGCAGCGGATGGCGGTTCCGCTTTCACTAGGCGAGAGCCGTTTGTTTCAGGGTGAGCTAGTTTGTGGGACGGGGCCTCAATCCACGGGAGACTCGTGGGTGTTTCAGTACCAGCTCGCGCTGACGGAGCAGGCTGCTGCGTGCGGCACTCTGGCTGGAGAGCCCGGAGCAAAGACAAGTGGGCTGCTAGTAATGCGTCCATGGGGAACGCCTGGCGCCCAGAGACAGGAAGTCGCCAACTTATGAACAGGTTGTGCTCCAAAAGGGGGTTGTCTGGAACTCGGAACGCGTTTTCCCATAGAAACCTCGTTGGAAGTGGTAGTTGGGCGCCCGGGCTCGCCGGGCTGTGGCTGACAGGCTGTCTCTTTGCAATGACAAGTCGCGGAAATGGTTTCACCTTCCGTGCTGGGCATTGAGGAAAGGCAGGTTTCATTAGAGGAGGGTGAGGAGGCAGGTGGAGATTCTGAAGGGAGCTTCTAGGCATCCCCCAGCCAGCAGCCCCCCCCCCCCAGGCCAGCACTGTGCCAGGTGCTCTGCACCCAGCTCCCACTCCCTAGGAGGCAGCGAGCAGTACAAATGCAGGCCCGAGGACTCGGAGGAGCAGGGGGTGGTCACGCAGCCAGAGAGACGCGCCGGTTTCCTCTTCAAATCACCCCTTCTTCTCAGGCACTGGCTGGGCGACTGCCCGCTGCTCCTCCAGCCTGCTCGCTGCCACCTGTGCCTCTTGCCTGCGCCCGAGGCCAGGGCCGCCCCTACCCAGACGCACAACATGCAGCTGTGTGGGGGGGCGTCTGAAAATCTGGGGCACCGCTGGGTCTTCATGTCCACCCGCCTCTTCCTATCCCTGTTCTGGGGCTCTGCTTCCTCCGGAGGGGCCCTCGTTAAGCGTGCCAGAGCTGTTCGCGGCACACTGAACCTGTGAAAGAGCCAATCAAGTGGCAATGCAGCCACTCAACAGGCATGTGCCAACCCCAGCGCTCTGCTGCCAGTTTCTGCATTGGCTCCGTTAGCTGATAGGACCTTAGTTTAAAGTTTGCTGTAGACATATTTCCTGAGCATGTGGAAGATTATAGAAATCCCATCTTTAAAAAAAATCATCATCCCCTCCCCCAGGTTGCCCCTGGACATGGCGGCACAAGTTTAACAGGCCTCCCTGGGGCCCCATACGTGCTAAGGACGTCCCTGCCTGAGGCGGCAGGGGAGACGCTGTTGGTTCGCGTGGATGTTTGTAACTTGGAGTTCCTATGGACACCTGCCTGAGGATACTTTCCTTGGACCATGCTGGGGTCCCTAGAAACTAGTAACATAGAAGGACACATCGGAAGCAATCGCTGACATTAAACCACCAGAAGGTTTATTCATCATTTACTGTTACAAAAACACTGGATTCCTGAAGTGTGAAGGAAGAGATATGTTTAGGCCACATGCCTGGCGAGTGCCAGAGAACGCCACATGAAGCGGGTCAGTTTGCTCCCGCTGTTGCTGGGTGATTCTCTGAACACTTCCCAACAAAGGGGGAAAAAAAACCCTTCCCCTCAGTTTGCTTTGGGTTACAGAACAGTCACCGATCAAGCCTTGACATGTAAACGGGCTCTAGTATAACATGGGAGGCTCATGACGCATTCGGGGCAAACGCTGTATTTTAACCCAGCAGTGGAACACAGAAGACATGACCACAGGAAACGGTGGCCCCTAGGTGATGTTGGAGTGTCTCCATCAGGACCCTTTCTCTGCAAGCGTGCTACGAGCTGGCCAGCCGCTGGGCTGGGGCCTACCACTGCTGTAGAAGCGATAAGCAGACACCCCATGCCGTATCGCTCATTGCACGAATGAGGGCGCCGCCCTCCCCCAGCCTGGCAGGAGAGGACCAATCGGGGCATTGTGACATCACCACCGTGCCAAGAGAAGCGGTCCTTGCTGGGCCCGCAGAAAGGAGGAGCATCCTGCCTCATCCCGACATCGCCTCTTCCAATAGCACCCGACTACCGTCTTGTGCCCGAGTTCACCGATCCCCGTCTCCCCGCTGCTGGGCCTAGCCGTTACCAGTCAGGAGCCGGACTAGAACCCCCACAAGCAGGACTGTAACGGCCACCACCAGCGCCAGCCCGCGACGGAAGATCAGCGCCTTGCCCGACAAGAGGTTCTGCCCCGGAGAGGCGAAGCCTGGCGCAGAGTCCTCCTGCAGGATGAGCGGGTGATCTGCCTGGCTCTCACCCCCGGAGATAGGGTCGGGCAAAACCACTGCATCCTGGACGTCCGTTTCAACTGTGAGGTACTCTGCACGGCAGAGAGGGGTTTGGTTACAGGTGGGAGAGGCCAGGGTGAGCTGGAAGATTAGCTGCAGGGCTTGAAAGCCAGGAGTTCCCGGCTATCTGCCCCATGGCTAGGGCAGCCAGTGACAGATCCCCTCCAGACCCTCCTTTTCTTCCCGTGAGGAGCCTGGCCTGCGTAGCCTGGCCTGCGTGTGTCCGCTGTTGGGGGGAGGAGCCGCCGCCGCTGGAGGGCAACTGCGGACTAGGCCCTGCAAAACTGAAGGGGAAGCCTTGCGCCAACGCTGGCTGGCACCACAGGGGTTGGATCCAGAGCGGTGCCAGCTGGTGTCTGCAGGAGCCACGCTTGGGATCCTCCCCCGGGAAGGTTGGAGCCGCTGCTCTCAGTCTCTCTGCACGGGCAGCCGGCCCCATTTTGCACATGGCAGCAGGTTATCGCCCCAACCTGCTCTTGTGAACCATCCTACAATGTCAGGGGTCCAGCGCCAGGGTTCCCAGCCGGGGAAGGGCACTGCCGGGGGGACCAGCACTCAGGGTGGGAGGACAAGACCACGCTGAGAAAGGCATTGCTGCTAGTCTGCTGCAAGACCATGAAACCATGGGGGCCCTGCCCTGCCGCAGGAGGAAGACACCCCCATGCAGGGAGCCCATCTCCCACCTGCTGCACTACTCAAGCCCCCAGAGCCCACCCGCTGAACGGCCTGGTGCCACAGGGTGCGTTACTGTGGCACATAACCCCACGGGTACCTGGTGCACAGCCGGGCTCTTCCTGGCTGTGCCGAGGGGCTGTCCCCACGGAACACGGTGACAGGAGCCGCTCCGCATCACAGGCGTTACCGCCATGCCCTGGCGGCATTTGCTCGGGGGGGCAGCAGACAACTGCAACCCTCCTGCCCCGTTCCAGGCCCACCACCACATACCTGAATCATCCGCCTCGTCCGCTGCAGCATCACCGGAGGACACGGCGACTGGCTGCTCTTTGAGCCCTGCTCGGATTTGAGCCTAAGAGGATTTAAAAAAAAGAGAAAGCTCAGAACTTCCACGGATTCAGTGCAGACTACAGCGCAACCAGGGACCTCCGGCAGTATGAACATGCCACCAAAAGCCTGGCCACCAGGACGCCGGATGCTAAACTCCATGTCCCCCGTGGGGAGAGGACTGGAGAACAAACTGCCTGTCCCGTTGCAATGGACAGTTAAATGTCCCACTTGGTTTAGACGTGCCCTGGAATTAGGAAACTAATCCCACCTTTGCCTTTGGGCTGCTGTCTTCAGAGAGTCACTCCACTTCCGACTTGGTTCCCCCCCACAATCAATAAAAATGGGATTGATATGGACATTAAAGGAGTTGGGAAGTTGAATTCATTAAAGCTCCCTTCATCCGAGACCCTTCGAGTTTGAAAAGTATTTTGAGGTCCCCGGAAGGAAAGCCCGAGAGATGTGCAGGGAAGAGGAGGAATCCCAGAGAAGGAGGACTCTTTCCTGCTTCCCACACACAGGAGATCCCCACAGAGGTTTTCAATGCGGACAAAAGAAAATACTGCCAGCCCCACGAGCTGCAGTGGAAAGAGGGGGAGGGGGTCACTTCTGAAACTTTCAGCAACCAGGCCCAGAGCACCAGACACATCACCAGACCCCCACAGAAACAATCCCGACAGGGCCCAAGGTTAACACATCTCGGACACCCTGTCCCAAGAGCGTGATCCAGAGAGAAAGGGCTCTTCAGTTGGGAGTCTGGGACCCTTCCCGCCGGCAGGTATGGAGATAAGCGGAGAACGTTACGAACACTCTCCCACCTCACTCCACTGATGCTGGCGTGAGCCACCCTTTGGTTAGTCAAGCGTCCTTCCAACCCCCCCGCCTCTTCAGAACTGCCTCCAAGGCCACACAGACATTTCTAACTGGATGATCCGTCCAGCTGGGAAAAAACTCCTGCCCTGGGATAGGCTGGATGGGATCCAAGCAGGCCTTCCCAGATCAGCTGTCTAGGCCTTCAGCTGGAACACGGGAATTCCATGATCAACGAGTGAGCAGCTCTCAACCCAGGAGCTGTCTGATGCCTCTGTTCCAGGTTTATAACCAGTGAACTGCAGTCGCTCTCCCTCCCCACCCCTGCCTTCCCGCCATAAAGCAGTTAGTGAAGCACAGAACTGGAGAAACGGGTCGTGTGGTTACACCAGTACAGCGCCCTGCAGGTCTGATTTGCACTAGTGCCAGATTTGGCCCAGTCTTCAGAAGCAACGAGAGAGAGAGAGAACACGAGTCTTACCTCCTCGGCTGCTTTCTTCCAGTCCATGCGCAAGACGAAGACCAAGAAGGAGAGGGCTTGCAGGAACATGCAGACGGCCATCCCCACCCACAAGCCTGGATCAAAGGGAAACCTGGGTCAATTGTCTGAAGACCCCGGGTGAAGCCCTGTCCACAGTGAACATAAGAACGGCCACACTGGGTCAGACCAAAGGTCCAGCTAGCCCAGTGGCCAATGCCAGCTGCCCCAGAGTATAGTCAGTGGTAGCTTCCAGAGACTTGAATGGGAACTGGCACTTTGCTCCACGTGTCTCACTGGTTCCCTAGACTTCAGGCCTGACCCCGAGACATCCAGACATGCACAAGCTGGAGTCTAGGCCAGTATCGGGGACTCCCAATAGTAACCCTGGAAGACCTTCTTAGGTTAGCTGGATCCGTGGCTTTGGGCATCTTTCAGCACAGGACCGACAATGCCGAGTTGTGTTCCTGCTCACCTGGATCAGGTCCGCAAAGCTGCCTGCGTGTTGCTGGGTCAGCACACGTGCTACTCGCTGACTTCGGAGCCCAGTGCCAGATTGCTGATAGCAATGGAGAACGTGGCTCCGTGTCCAGGCCTTTAAAACCGCTGGACCAAGACGCGAGGCAAGTGCAGGCATCCGAGGGAGGCTTCCGTCCCTGGGAGGCCCTTACAGAAGGCAGATGCGTATCCGAACCCAAGTCCCACTGCAGGCCTTAGAACTGAACTGCGGGCCTTGCCAAATCGGGGCCCTGGGGGGGTTGAACTGGGGAGCCGTGCGTACAGCTAAAGGAACCGCTACAGACTTCGGCGGGCACAGGTCCGAGCCCCACGTGGGAGTGACAGTCGACGGCACCCGTCAGACTATTCAGCCCCCGCTGCGCTGGGCGCCAGCTGCACACGTACCCAGCACCCCAAGCTTGGCGGCGAACATGAGGGAGATGCCGATGGGGAAGCCGATGACGTAATACCCAATAGCGTTGGCGATGGCGCCGATCTTCTGCTTCCCGGTCCCTCTCAGCACGCCGCCACACGTCGCCTGCGGGAACCCGAACCAGCGTGTGTGAGGCACAGCCACGCTGCCCGGCCTCGGGACCTGGGGGAGCCTGGTGGACTCTGGGGGAGAGGGCAGCTCGGTCGCTCTTCATACGGCAACACTGCAGCACCCCACAGGGCAAGAGGGGAGCAAGGCCAGTTTCCCGCCGACAAGGAGGCTGGCTACTCCTCCCTGAGCTCCACCGAAAGCAGCGGGTCAGCGCATGCACCAAACTGCCCTCCGATACCAAGCCGGGTAGCAGCTGGCACAGCTGTCCTCGCAAGTGTGCATGCAGCAGAGGGCACCCCCATGAACCCAAAGGGCGGGGAACTGACGGGTGCAAAGAGATCTGAAAGTACCAAACTAGGGCCATGCCTTGGTGCTATCAGGAGCTTGTGTGCACTTAGCATCTCCCCACCACGCCCCGCAAAACAAATCCAGCCATCTGGTGAGGTGCCTAAATAGGAACCAGAGCACCTAGCGTTAGTCATCCAAGTTAGGCAACTTTGGCCCCAGATGTTTAGCCTTTAAGTGGCAGGAGCTGGTTGGAATGACGAGTGGTGGCCACAGGCATGAAGTTTAGAGCCCCAGGATCCCCCAGGCTGCTGCTTTCAGAGGCAGGTGGCATTTTTCCCCTTTCATTTTAGCAGATTGCAGCAAGCACCAAGGCCCCAAGACCATGCAGACAGCGCCAATCAAGAGCACGCTGCTTGGCGCACCAAAATACTCACGGCTGTGGCATCGAGCAAGTGGAAAGGGGCAAATATCAGCAGCACCTTCGACACCAAGATAACAATCTGTCTGTGGGGAGAAAGGGGGCCTGCTCAGTCTGGAGTGGGATAGGAATGGCACGGTGGGGACGCAGGTTTCCAAGCTGGGACTTGCCCAGCAGTGGCAGAGCGCCGCATCCAAAGCCGGTGGGACTCTTTCTATTGCCTTTGGACCAGGCTGAATTAGTGGTGCTAGCAGGGCCGTCCCGAAAGGGGTGCAGGGCCTGGGGCAAGCCCTCCCCCACTGCAGGCCCCTGCACCGCCCCTTTCCGAAACCCCGCCTCCATTCTGCCCCTTTGCCCTCTCCCCTGAGCAACGGCGGCGGGGGGCGGGCGCAGCGGCAGCAGGGGTCACTCCCCTACCCCGCACTCACCATGTGGCGTGCGGGAGCCAGAGCCGGACGGGCGCCTGCTCCATCCCACTGTGCCACCCTCTCCCAGCCTGCTGTGCTGCGCTGCTCCGTGGCAGCAGGAAATGGAGCACCTGGGAGCCAGGGCTATCTGCCTCCTGCCGCTGAGGAGAAGCCGAGCACATCCGCGTGGAGCAGACTACTGGGCCACGGCTCCTGCCATCCGTGTCGTGGGGGGGAAGAAATGACCCCTGCTGTCTCCGTGCCAGGCCCTTGTAATCCCCCAGGTCCCACGCATCCATAGGGCAGTTGGGGCGGATGTCTCATTTTGTCCTAGGAACGGGACGGCTCTGGGTGCTATTATGCTTCCCACTGGAATCCTGCTACCCAATGACTTTCTGTGTTGGGGAGATTCTTACAGTTACACACCCCGTCTCCAGCTGGCTGCTTCTCAGTCTGTACCTCATATGCCGCAATGAGAAACCAGTTCCAGAAAAGCCCTTTAAAAAGTTAAACCATTGTCTTTGACAGTCTCAGATTACCCACTTGTCGCTGGTGAAGATGTAGCCCACTACGTCCTTGAGGGATCCCAATAAGGCACCAACCACCACGGCACACGCCCCTGCAAGACAGTCAAGCAATCGGGGATTTGATCACAAGCAGCACGGTCTTCTCTCCTGGCCTGCTGTTGGAGACCAAGATCTCTGGGCTGCTGGCAATGTTCCCTCTAATCTTTTCCATGTGTGGAATAAAATGTTATGTGCACCAAGGCATGTTAGAATGTGCACCACCCATAGAAACAAAAAAAAAATTGCTGTGGGCACTCTGCTAACCAGCTGGGTGGCATTTAGATTTCCCCCGAGCAGCTGCACAAGTGCACAGTTTACAGGGAACACTGGCTGCCAGTAACATGTTTGTTTACTGCTTAATGCGGCGGGAGCCGGATCTTGGTGGGGAACTCTGGGCGCTAGTGCAGTAAGCAACGTGAGAATGCGCTGAGTTAATTCCCCCCGGATTCCTTCCCCACAGGTCCTGGCGCAAGCGGTAGAGCGCTAAATCAGATGTTATTTAGCACAGAAACCTTAATGTCAGACCTTCCCTAGAGGAGCTTAGCTAAGCCTGCTCTGAGGAGCTCAGTTCTAATAACGATAGGTTGTGGCCCCACCGTCACAAAGAAATTAAAAGCCAAAAGTGTGATGGTCCCCATACCCAAGGAATGTGAGGGCTGTACTTCAACAGTGACACCCCCTTCTTTCCCCAGATCTCAAGCCACCATTAAAACGCCAATAAAAAACAGCCTGAAATTTAGGTTAGGCATGAGGAAAATCTTCCTGTCAGGGAAGTTCAGCACAGGCTGAAACCACCTAGAGGAGCTGTGGAATTTGCATCACTGGAGGGGTGCAAGGACAGGTTTGAGACACCCGTCAGCGATGGTCTATACGAACAGCCCTGACGTGGGGCAGACTAAATGACCCATCAAGGTCTCTTCCAACCCTATATTTCTTTGAGCGACAGCACCAGCCTGTACAGGTACAGTATCAGGTTTAAAAGAGACGAGAGACTGTGTAAATTCTTGGGGGGGGGGGGGGGATTTTCAAGTGCTTAGTATTTTTTTGCTAGGGCTGTCATTTAGGCTTTATTATTAAAAAAAATAAATAAATCCCACACACCTGGCTGGGGCAGGATACAAAACCTAATATGGGCAGAAATGGTTTGAGGATCAAGATTTTCAAAAGAGCTGCACAACGGTGAAATGCCCCCATGAAAGCTCTTGCTGTGGCTTGTACATGAATCGGCTGTTGTCTGACAGGAGCGCTGGAGGATCAGCCTACCAAAGCCAAGAGAGGAGACAATTTTCTCCCCACCTTCTCCCTTAATTTAAGACTTTCTCTTCTCAGCACAAGCCCTGTGCTACTGGGTTGGTCTCGGACACGGGAAGCGGCTGGGAAGAGACCAGTCTAGTTTAATCAGCTGCAAATTGAGATTCCACAAAGGCACCAAAGAGGAGATGGAAATTCAGCTGCTCGTTTGTAACAGCAGTTAGCAGGGAAGGAATTTGTCTCCCCTGGGTGCCGTCCCCTTAAGGGCCACCAAGAAACCATCGCTGCAGCAGGCACCGGATAGAACATGCTCACCTGTGCACAGCAGGGCTATTATACAGGACTTCTTCGCCTGCTCCGCCTCGCCTGCTCCCAAGGCGTTGCCAACTCGGACCGTGGCAGCCACGCTGAAGCCCAGTGGCACCTAAGCCCGAGGAAAGAGAAGGCCACGTGGTTGGGGTTAGACAGGACACCAGCGGCTGGTGGAGCCTGCAGGAACCTAGCTCTCCTTTGCAGAAAGAATAGATGCAAACCAGCATCGCTTGCACCCTCCCGCCTCCCTACCGTCTAGGACCCTCCCCCGCCAGTCTGTGCCCAGGGGGAAGTACAGCAGCATGCTGGAAATGCAGTAAGTCCTCACTGGTTTGGAGAATTTTCCAGCTGGGTTTAGCATCTATGAATGCTGGAGTCAGAGCACAGAGAGAAGGGACATGTGACAGGCAGGGGCTGCGCTAGCTTCTTCAACACGCCGCCTCTTAGTCCAGACCTGCGAGTCCTGCCAACGCACCTCCGTCCCGATGTGCCTGAGAGAGACCCTGCCAGTCCTCGCAGCCACCCCACCACATGCCAGGGGTTCGCCAACACATCTCAGCCTCCACAGGCAGCCGCCCCGGCTCTGCCCGTCTTCTGTGCCCCACCATGGCGCTGCCAACCCTCCTCCGTAGGACAGTGCCCGCCGCTGTTCCATTCGTGGCCCCCTCCGGGGCGCTCGATGCCCAGCGTGTCGCAAGCGTGAGCGCTTACCATGTACGCTGCAGTGAACAGCTCGTAGATTACAGCCTGCGCTCCCAGCTCCACCACACTCATCAGACCTAGAAGAGAGGCCTGGTTTGTGTTTTGCAAATGCGAATGAAGAGAGACCCTCATTCGGGGTGGGGGTGGGGGGGAGAAATGTGACCGGGCTGTCATCTGACAGGCACTCTGGAGTATCTGCCTACCAAACCCAAGAGAGGATGCCTGGGTGGAGTTGCCTCTAGGGACTTCTGAGTGTCTGCTCAGCCACCTGGGACGGTCCCCCAAAACAGCATGAACAACGGGAGACCCCGCTAGGGCGAGGAAGGGAACAGGCACTCAGAGGCTCTTTCACCTGCAAGAAAGCTCCCGATCTCAAAGGTCCACCACTCGATGCACATCATGAACATGCCGGGCACGGCCAGCCGAATGAAGGACCCCCACTCCTGGAGACACTCCCTGGTCCAGCCTGCAACAAGAAGCAGCAGCGTGGGACAAGGAAGACGGAGTCATTGCTTCTCTCGGTCCCTGCGGGGCCCTGGAGATGTTCTCTCCATGGGCAGTAGCTCAGCATGACTGAGGAAATCAGCCATGTGCCCCACAGTAGAAATTCATGGGCTCCGCTCCAGCCATTTCTACAGTCACGTGCACTGGTGTAACGTGGTCGGAGGGACTGAATTCAGGGCCATGCTCAGGCAAGAGCCCGAGGCTACCCCCCTACGCACACACCAAGTATTGGGCAGCAGCCTCAGAGCAAGAGGTTGAAGGGGAAATCCTCTGGAAGCAGCGGACGTGTTTGCCCCTGGAATACAAAACCGCCACGTCTGGCTTCCCAGGGCTCAGAAGCCAAGGCCACGGTCCCCCGGGATCAAACCAGTCACCCGGACCAGGGCGGAGACATACGCTACCTCCCCAGGTCTGGACGTGGATTTTCTTCCACCACACGTACAGGAAGAGGAGAACAGCCTGGGTGTACTGGGAAATGGTGTTGGCCCAGGCCGAGCCCCTAGAGAGAGATGGAATGGTTACAAAGAGCGGGTCTCCGTTCCGCTGGGGCTCTGCCCCTGGGTTCCAAGAACAGGACAAGCCGGCATTTCATCTAGGCAGCCGAGGCAAGGGAAGCTCTGACACACAGCTCTACTGACGCACTAGCAGGGAGATGCAGAAGCCACCTGCTATTCCAACGGTCCCTTCCCAGCCGCAGCTTTTCCCGATGCACCCACATGCTGAGAGACGGCCCCGGTCAGCCCATCGCTCAGCTAGCGAAGGCCCTCGTGTGTGCAACCCTGTCACGCTGCTGGCAAGTGGCCGTGCCACCGCCCTGCACTGACCAGGCTCGCCTGTGAGGAAGAGCGGCACGAAGAGGGCCTGCTAGGAGCACGTGAGCTGCAAGAACAGGCACGGCAAATGGAAATGCCTGTTCGGCATCACAAACAGTCCAATTCCCTACCCGTGGACCAGAGCACCACCACGTCGGGGAGAAGAACAGCAGCCCTGGGCGAGGCAGGCCCCAGGATCTTGGCTAAAACCCAGCCCCTGAGGGGGTCTCTGACCCGTTCATACTCACACCAATCCCAGCTTCAGCGCGTACAGGAAGAGGGCATTCATGGCCACGTTGAGGAGATTGGCTGCGACTCCTGTCACGACCTGAGGCAAGATGATGGCCTGGAAGGAAGAGCGAGTCTCTTTGGAAACGGTTTCCCAAATGCCATAGAGGAACATCCAATCCCTTGGCCCGTTCAGGCGCCCAGCAGCCGTTTCTAACCGTAACGGCCTCATTTGGGAGGGAATTAAGCCACCGATAGGGCCCCGGGAGGCGGATGGCTCCAGACCAGTCTTCAGCCGGAAGGCAAGACAGTGTTGGAGGTGAAAAGGAGACGTGAAGGCAGCAGAACCTGCCTTTTGGGAGGCCAATAGCCACTGAAGTCAGCTATTAGCACACAGCGTTCCTCACAGGGTGGGGACGTGGCTTCCCTCAGCCCCTCCAAAGCCACGAAAGGCACAGACTCGCCTCTGCGGCCCAGGAGGCCTCAACAGCTCCCTCTGGAGCTCTCCAAAGCAGCTCTGACCCTGGAAGCGGGACAGCGCATGACAGGAGACGCCCCACTCCCATCGCTCTACGGGGCTGACGGGAGACAAGCTCCCCATTCCGTGTCCCCCAGGGAACTGGGATCCTTTGCTTCTGGGAGGGTCTCAGAGGCCCGATTCCCTCTGCATCCCACAGCCCAGCTAGCGAGCAGGGACAGTACCTGGCTTTGCAAGTATCTTGTCTGCAGCTGGTACAGAAACGCTGCCTGCAAGACAGAGAGAATTGGGTTCCGTTCCGTTCGTGCTGCCTTGACGCTGTACAGGGCTCCCCACAAATTACGTCTGGTCATAACTTGGGGGGGGATGCAGGAGTTAGAGACACCCCTGTCAGTTCTGGGCCGGGAGGGGGGGCAGTTACAATCAAGATCACAGAGAACAAGATTCCGCTCTTCTTCACACGCCCCCGCCCACAGCACTGCGATGCGACCAAATCCACCACCGCAGCCCCCTACGCCCTGCTCTGTTTTATGCAGCAGCAGCTTCCAGCTAAGGGCTCAGCCGCTGACATCAGCAAAGCCTGCATGGGGGACTCTCCTGCTGCGGGCAGCAGTGGCCTTTCCTCCACTGGGCACCCAACCACTCCCGTCATGCAGGGATGGTGTGAAGCTCTCTGAACTGCAGAGTTTCCCCCCCAGCTCCCGGCCTTGCCCTTCAGCAGGCAGGAACACATGAGAAGAGTGGGCAGAGCTGGGGCTGATGAACCGACGGTGCTCCAAAGCCCCAGCACCCCGTAGCAGAACTGTGTCAGGAAGGCTCCTGGTCCAACCCAGGCCGGTCCTGACCCCTTGCCAGAAGCCTGGCAGCTACTAACAGGTGTGAAACCAAGCAGATGGCTGGCGCCTAGATCTCTCACATGAAACTATTGTCCATGGAGACCTCACGTCCCAATGCTCCTGACAGATAATTTAATAGGCAAGAGTGGTGCCAGCCAAACTACAGATCACATCATGCAGCGCTCAGTCCGAGTGACAGGAGGGAAAGCTGCCTGATGGGACCGGTATTCTGGGCCGGCTGTATTAAAGCTTAAGATGACACGTCCCAGCGTTAACACCTGGAGGTCACACAGGTCCCTTCTGAACAGGGAGCACATCCCATTCTGCCGAGAGGTCATGTGCACAGGAACCTTCGCGGCAACTTACGGGAAGGGCTGGGATAAAGATCATCACATAAATCTGGGTTAACCTGGAAAAAACAACGGCATTTCCATCCAGTTCACAGCCCAGTAAGAACCAAGCGACCCAAGTGTGCACCCCAAATTACCCTTCACTTGGTAGCAGGTGGCCTCGCATGGAAACCCACCCACGGCTCCTTGCCCACAGGGACAAACAGGGGACAGGTACTTGGAAAACCGTCTGGCATCTGAACAGGTTTCTCTCTTCGCTCCATGCTGGATACGGATGCGGGAGTGAACTCCCAGCCGACTGCAGTCTGCGCCAGGCACAGGGAAGGTGTAGCGGGGGCACCAGCACATCAATGCTCCTACCCCCAGCAAGCTGACTCTATCGTGACCTGGAAGGGCCACCTAAGGGCTGACAGGGGCGTGGCGCACAAGTGGCGCATTCTACTATGGTCTAAGGAGGGAGGGAAGTCTGGTTTTTTGGCTCTTCAGATTGACTTGGCTTGCCACTAGGGTTACCAGGTAGCTTCAGAAAAAATACCAGACACACTTGGTCGGGGGAGGGGGGAAGGGACCATCTAGGAGGGGAGCGGGGCTGACCGGGAGGAGGGGGGGGAAGCAGGGCTGGCGGAGGGGGGGGTCGGGGGCAGCAGGGCTGGCCGGGGGAGATCGGGAGGAGGAGAACCGGCCGGCAGGAAGCAGAGCTGGCCGGGAGGGGGCCGGGGGGAGCGGGGCTGGTCGGGGAGGAAGCGGGACGAGAATTGGCCAGTGGGAACTGGGACTGACCCGGGCACATGCAGATCCCAGGGCGCTGCCTGTCCTGCGCACGGTCCCAGCGAAGCACAATTGAGTCTGTCTACCGCTCCACAAAGCGCTTGAACAGCGCTCAGGAGCACGGACAGGGCTTCTCCTCCTCCCCAAGGCGTCACTCCTACATCAGACGCAACCAGAGGCTTCCCGCGCCGATCGCGCCCCGCCTCCCAGCCACTCCCACCACCCCCGCCAGGCTTCCGTCGGGCGCCCAGCTGGAAAACCAGAAAACACCAGACATTGCATATGTCCGATATTTTCTGAATTTTTTCTACCAGACAGAGGGCCCCAAGACCGGACTGTCCGGTTGAATACCAGACACCTGGCAACCCTACTTGCCACCATGGGCCTCCTGCAGTCCTGACGTGGACTCCAGAGCCGTGGAAGGGCCTGCCAACTACATGGGAGTGGCTCTCAGGCTCAAAAGGGGAATCAATACGGGGGCCGAGCCTGAATTGCCGCAGGGCAGGGATGGGATTAGCGCTCACGCCAGACCTGGAGACCTCCGGGTCCTGCCTGAAGAGCAGCAGGATCTGCTCGGTGTTGATGAAGACGGCCCAGCACGGGAAGCAGCAAAGCAGCAGGATGAAGATCCCCCGCTGCAGGATGGTCCCCACCCGCTTCAAGTTCTTACCGCCGTACGACTGGGAAAGAGAAGAGCCGCCAAATGGTGAGTAAAGTGTCTGAGGAAATAGGGTGGGATCAGCCATAGGCAACTGAGGCTACCGGGCAGGCCGTGTGAGTGGCCCTCCTTCCTCTCCACAGGCCGCAAGGCTGTGCTAACGAAGATGGGTTCCCAGGGTAGGGGAGTTCTGCCAACTGCGCCGGCTGAACTGTAGCAGATTGGACTGGCTGCAGAGGGAGCACCGGGCTCTCGCGGGGAGTGTTGTGTGCAATCCACCCGCCCTTGCGTTCCGTGCCGGTCACTTTAGTAACACTGGCAGGAAAAAAAAGATATGTGGATGGAAACCAGCAGAATCTGGCAACCTTTCATGTGGACAACGGTAAAGAAAAATGTCTCGTGGGCAGCACAGAGAACACTGATGGGCAGCATACGCCCGTGGGCTGCAGGTTGCCCACCACTGGGTTAGATGAACGGAGTCTGGAAGGCAGGGGGAGAGGTGATTTAACTGACCTTGCCACGGTGCGAGACTTCCTTAAACATACCCCAGCCTTGTCCCCAGGGTTGGAGATGGTCTGGTCAGCAGGTCCCAGAAAGGACTGTTCACAAATTACACTGGAGCCAGGGCAAGGCTTGCCAAGGCCAATGGGAGTTTCTTAACTTCCAAGGATTTTGGATCAGCCCCATACGTGGCTAACTGTCTGCATTTGGTGGGGGCAGCCCCCTGGATCTTAGCGATAAAGGGGGTGGGGATGTGCTTTGAGGACCAGACTGGCTGTGAAGCAGGCAATGGAAGGGTGAGATGACGGTCGGTTTTCAACCCTCCCTCCCCCACTCGCCCCCCCGCAAAGAAAACCACCACCGGGGCAAGGCACAACCAAAGGGAACAAGTAAAGCAGGTGGTGGGAGGGCAGTTCCCCACCTGTGACATTAGGGTATCGCATGCTGATGCTAAACCAGAGCCGACTGAGATGCCAGTAACGTTGATAACCTGCAGATGAGACCACAAAGAAACCAGTCAGGGAGGGAGGACGCTCAGGCTGCCAGGCAGGTTCAGTAAGTGCCATCTGCAGCTGTATTTTTTCCCCCAACTGGGGGATGGGGAGCAGTGTGATGGTTTCAGCGCCTGTTTTTTAGGCTTCTGCTTTTCCTCGCTTTTTGGAATGTGCATTACGGCCATTTAAACCGCCTCTCTCCCCTCTTCCACTTGACAAGGGTTCTCTCCTATTAAACTGTAAACATCCCAAGTCTATAGAGGACAACCCTTCTTCTGCACCCGATTGTTCTGGCAAAGGCTCTAGAAATCTAGGCTCTTCATCCAGCGGCAGTAATAGGCTATTATCCTTTAGTGGACCAGCCACGGAGACATGATGGATACTCTGTCAGTGCTTACCAAATGGAATTCTTGGGAAAAAAAATCACCTGGAAGGACTTTTATTTTTACATCATGCACAGAGTAAATAAAAGGTAGGACGTTTAAAAAAATATATTAAATTCCATTTTGTATTTAAATTAAATTTTCACTCATCTACTTTCTTTCAAAAGCTAACTAAAGTACAAATGCAAAACAAGACTAAAATAGATACTTGTTTGCTGGTTTAAATACTGATTGGAATTGGTGATTTCAAGTTGCTGTGATCTAAATTAATCCACCCATCACACATTTTAAACATGTACATAAGGGAAAACGGAACAATACGTACCGATACAGCAAGTGTCACAGCATCTAGCTCAGCCTTCCCCAAATGGCCACAAAATATGGAGCTGACCACGCTGATCAGAAAGCCCAACAACTGGGCTAGGAACTGGGAGAGGGGGGAGAAAGAAAGAAGAAAAAAGGTAAAGGAGGGGTGATAAAAATGAGAAGGAAGCCAGTCAGTCCCAGGGCTAGGCTAGGACAGTCGGGGAGGGTATTTCATACACTGATGCATTCAAACAAAATACTTTAGAATTGATCAGTTTGATAGAGAGACTGTGTGAGTGAGTGAATATTATACAGACATAGTAGCAGATGTATCCGGTGTTGCTCAGGTCCATAATTCAATTGAGGGTGTGTTTTTGTTGTTGTTTAAGTAAAAGGCAAGTGTACACGCTTTATATAAATGCTTGTATTCTTCAAAAAATAGTGTTATTTTATTAACTTCATTTTTATTTTGGATTTTTAAAAAGGGAGTTACATTTTTGGTTAACTTTTTTTAAAATGGAAATTCCATCAAATGTATTTTTTTCCTTCATCCCCATAAACGCTTATCATTCACTGTGTTTTAACAAAAAACATCTATCAGTCAGTTTGCTAGTCAGTTTGGTTTCCAAAAACATTTTCTCTCTCGTTTTCAACCCATCACCACTGATTTAGCTGTGCCAACACAGAGCACTCCTCCAAATTCCTCCATTTTATCTCTCTGCTGTAAGGTTTATTGAAAAGCAGTCCTCCTCCAGGTTCATCCCATTTGTTCTGGCTCATCTGGGTTCAGTCTCTTTCAACATTTGCTCAGTCAATTTTAAGGACCGTACTTGATTTAGTGAGTCTGTCTTGTCTCCTGTTTGGTTTTATGAGACGCAATCCCATTCCAGGCACACCCAAACCCTGACCTTGCTATAAGTTATGATAAGAGGAAGCTGTACACTGAATTTGGTGGCCCTAGCTCTTACTGTTTAGGAGGAGTTCTTGCTCAAACAGACAAACTCTCTAAAATGTATAGCAGATCACAGTAATACTTGGTGTAGAAAGATAACATGAGACATCAGGTTTTAAAAGTTTGCTGCCTCTTGCCTTCACCTCAGTGGGCAAGTGGATGTTCTAGGCCAGTGCTTCTCAAGGAAGGGCGTACACCCCTGTATCCCGGCAGGGGAGGAGGGTCCTTCAGCTCATCCAGACGTTTGCCTAGCTTTACAGCAGGCCACATAAAAAGCACTAGCAAAGCCAGTACAAACTAACGTTTCATACCATGACTTGTTTATACTGCTCTGTGCACTGCCCGCTGAAATATCAGCACGGTATTTCTATTTCAAGTGATTTATTTTGTAATTATGGGCAAGAGTGGGAAAGCAAGCACGACGTCAGTGACAGCATGCTGGGACACGCGCATATTTTTACATCTGATTTTGTAAGCAAGTTTTTTTAAGCGAGGTGAAGTTTAGGGGTACCTAAGCAAAATCAGACCCCAGAAAGGGGGATAGTCATCCGGAAAGGTTGAGAACCACTGGTCTAGTCTATAGCCCGGAAGATCTTTCTTCTCTGAGGTTTAAACACTCAGCTAGAAGCTTTTGCTCCAGGAAGAATGTTATCTACAGAGGCAGGGGCACCCACAGACCTGCTGGGCCACCTGGACAAGAGGGGGGGCAGCTCTGCACTCCCACAAGGGGCGGGGCCTCGGGCAGAAGGGGCAGGGCTGCATCACCTGGAGTACACGGTGCCCCCTGCAGGACCCCTGAGAGCGTCACCTGCAGTGTGCCACATGGCACTCCTGCAATGATTTAAAGGGCCCGGGCATCCACCCTTTTGAATCGCTGGACCCCAGGGCAACTGCCCCCTTTGCTCCCTGTTCCGTCCCCCTGTGCTCTGGTCGGCAGGCCTGCTAACCACCATATTGCCCACCCCATGGCTGGAGGGCACAGCGATACCCTACTTAGTCTGGGGAGCATGTGATAGGGCTGCCAGATGGAGCACTGCCCCCACACCCCCATTGGCATTCACTCTCCCCTAGCCCACGGGAAGTCCCTCTGTGGATGCCCCGTGGGGCACAGAATCCAGGCAGGGCTGAGAGGATGGGAAAGGCTACGACAGGACTGAACCCCCGGGCCTTTATTCAGAAATCTGGTGACCCCCTCACCATTAGTTTAAGTGTGTTCCCCTCTGCAACATGGAAGCCCCCGACCTCCCTCATGGGGAGCCTCTGACAGCACAGTGCCTGTAGGAGACAGGCTCCTGGGAGGCCAGAGGGAGAGACAGGGAGGGCAAAGCACAAGGCTGTTTCTCGGTGAATCTCCCTGTAACAAGGTACCACCTGTCTCCCACAAGTGCCCCGTCAACGTGCACGTGGCTGCACTCCCCTACATTGGTCAGCCTCTTCAGCTACTCTGCCCTCCGGCCGAGTCACGCCCTTGTGGGAATCACTCAAAACCCCTTACAAGGTACACCCTTAACAGGGGCCCATCTCAGTGCCCTCGGTATAGTCTCTCGGTAACAGCTTCCTTGCCCTTACCTTAGGGCCTATCTCACTCTCAACATCAGTCCACCCTAGCTCCCCACACGGATCTCTCAAAAAGTACTGCTGTTCCCAGTCAGCCATTCATCTGGTCTTTACTCCTTCAAGGCTCCAGAGACACTGACTGCAGGTCTACTTTGCAGCTCCTTTTATAGGCCTTCTTGGCCCCTGATTGGCCACTTCCTCTGCAGCCAGCCTAGCCTCCTTGGAGGCCTTCTCCTATGGTCTTTTTCTGGGGCAAAGTGTGGCAGGAGCTTTGAGGCCCGGTCATTACACTCCCATAATCCACTTGTTTAGCAGAGGGACTTTTCAACTTGTTCCCAAAGGAGGAACGCCCCCCCTCCCCCATCATGATGGAAGACCTCCAGCAAGACTCTAGGGCTGTGTCTAGACTGGCCGGTTTTTCCGCAAAAGCAGCCGCTTTTGCGCAAAAACTTGCCAGCTGTCTACACTGGCCGCTTGAATTTGCGCAAGAGCACTGACATTCTAATGTAAGAAATCAGTGCTTCTTGCGCAAATACTTTGACGCTCCTGTTCGGGCAAAAGTCCTTTTGCGCAAAACTTTTTGCGCAAAAGGGCCAGTGTAGACAGCTCAGTTTTGTTTTGCGCAAAAAAGCCCCGATGGCTAAAATGGCGATCGGGGCTTTCTTGCGCAAAGCGCGTCTAGATTGGCCACGGACATTTTTGCGCAAAAAGTGCTTTTGCGCAAAAGCATCCGTGCCAATCTAGACGCTCTCTTGCGCAAATACTTTTAATGGAAAACTTTTCCGTTAAAAGCATTTGCGCAAATTCACGCCAGTCTAGACGCAGCCTAGGATTTAAAACTCAGAGAACCCCAGCAGATCCGTGAGTAATCACCCTGGGGTCACAGCCCTGACCCCAGCATCCAAGCCACATGTCTGTGCAGAAGCTTGCTTGAAAATGTTCATTTGTTATGCGTGGTAAAATATAGAGCCTGGTTTTAAAACATCCTCTTTGTTTTGCACTTAATTGTTACAGCATTTGTGCTCAAAAGGGGCCAAGACTAACTCTGGGAACGCATGCAGGGGAAGCACATGTCATTACAAAAACAAAGGGCAGTGTTGTGAAGAAGCAGTGTTCAACTGAGACTACTGTGTGAGGCCCCCCTGGTCTGAAATGGCTAAAAGGACAGTGAATAAGAGAATTGTGCCTCCAGGAAGACTCTAGTGCTTATCTCGTAATGCCAAGTTACGAGATTAGCACTAGAGTCTGCCTCAAATCACAAGATTCAGGTCTAGATTTCACACATGCCAAAGTTCATGGTGGGGCTGGCTCCCCAGGGCTGGTTCAGCCCCTGTCTCTAGAACAATTATTTTTGCTTTTGTTACAGCAGGGTCTTGAGACCTACGCAGAGGCTGGGAATTCTGCTGTGTTAGGCATTGTCCTAATGTATAGCAAGGCACAGCCTCAGCCCCAAAGTGATTCCAATCTAAAGAAGACCAACCAGACAAAGGACGGGTTATCCCTCTTTTACAACCAGGAAGGAAGGTACCAGAGAAAGTAGGGGCCCAACTCAGCTGATCTTAAACTCACTTGGGGTACGTCTAGACCTACATCTCTCTGTCGACAGAGAGACGTAGATTAGGCACGTCGCAATTGCTAATGAAGCAGGGATTTAAATATCCCACACTTCATTAGCATAAACATGGCCACCGCTTTTTTCCAATATGGCACTTTTTCGAGAAAAAAAACCCAGCAGTCTAGACGGGGAGCTGTTGAAAAATAAACCCTTTTTCGACAGATCCTGTATTCCTCAAAAAATGAGGTTTACAGGATCTGTCGAAAAAGGGTTTATTTTTCGACAGATCCCCTTCTAGACTGCCAGTTTTTTGGTTTTTTGTTTTTTTTGAAAAAGCTCCATGTAAAAAAAAAAAAACCCAAAAAAAAGCAACAGCCATGTTTATGCTAATGAAGCACAGGATATTTAAATCCCTGCTTCATTAGCAATTTTGACATGCCTAATCTACATCTCTCTGTTGACAGAGAGGTGTAGTCTAGACACAGCCTTGAAGAATCTACCTCAGCTTCTGGGTGGTGAGCAAAAGGACTTGCCTAAGGTCACACAACATCATCTGGAATGGAGTCCACATTTCTTAAGCGCTAGTCTAGTGCCAGACCGGCCTTCCTCTCTTAAGGCAACGTGCTGATCGTCTCATAACATCTCATCTTCCAACAGTGCCAACGCCCACCCAAGAACAACCTCGGGAAATGAAGGAATCCTAGTCACACGTTTCTTTTAGGGCAGGAGGGACGCGCAAAGGTTACCCTGGGTCAGCACCAACAGGAGACAGGCGCTTAGGGAGCAGAAGAGGCCCAGGATCCTGAAGGCCTCTTCAGCATCAGCCAGAACGTAAGCTCATCTCTCACTGGTTTCTAAGGAGCTGCCCATGAAAGTTGAGGTGAGACAATTGAGCCGGGATCCCCTTGAGACAGAGCAAAGGGCAGAAGCAACCCAAAGGGCCCCTGATGCTATTGGAAAAGGAAAAAACATGAGCCTGGCCATGCTAGAGAAGGGCACAGAAGGGATATTACCAGAGGATTTACATCACTGGCGCTACTGTTGTGATGTGGGAAGATGGATCACAGTAGGGATGTAAAGGGTTTACTGGGTAACCCATTACACAGTAAGCATCACCCTTACCAGGTGTAACCAGTTAACTAGCAGCCTGGTGGGGCTGCTTCGGCCCAGCTGGGCCCACCATGCTGTGGGCAGGGGGCACTCCAGCCCAGCTAGGCCCCTGGCCAGCTGCAGCAGCTCTGGCATCCAGTGCAGGTGCAGCAGTACCCAAGCCAGCTGGGGCACCCTGCCACCTGTGGAGGACCGGGCTGAAGCAGCCCCCCGCCCACTGTGTGCTAGCCAGACCCTGGTTTTAAAAAATGGTTAAATGATATCATTTTAAATGGTTAGAAGTAGGACAGTTTCCTTCGGAGCCAACTGATGCCACTTAGACCCCGCACAGCTGAGGATGTAAAACACAAGGAACGTCCTTCCCCACAAGCAGTGTTGCCAGCCTGACATTTGGAGAAAACTGAATTTTTGTTTTAAGTTTTACAGCACTTTATTCTTTTTGTACTTTTTACACCCAAAAATTTCATCGCCCGCCCGGCTATGGTTAAGTTGTTTAAACAAATGTCTTGCAATAGTAGAAAAAAAAAATGTTGTGTGTCTGAAAACTGTAGGTATTGGGGGTACTTATAATTTTTTAAAGGGGTACTTTATAAAAAAAGGTTGAGAAACACTGGCCTAGAGCAACCAGACTAGGCCCTGAGTCTGATCTTTGGCCACTGCAGCCACACAACCGGGGTTTTTTTTTTTTTCCCCCCTTCCTTTGTGAAGGAGCCCTGGCTGCAGAACTACACCTGGATCACTGCAGCAGCGACAAGGCAGGGCAGTTTGCAGGGTGCAAGTGACACCGATGTCACAGAAATAATTCATCACCGGCCTTTCCAAGGCCGGGGCTTTCCAGGCACGTCCCAGTGGCTGATCTCTCCACTCACGGATCCTTTCAGGGAGCCAGTAAAAGCTGCGGAACTCATCTCCCACCCTGAGGCATCCTTCCCTGGCTGCCTCCCATCACAAGAGACCACAGACCCGCTGCCAGGGCACCCTGTGAGGACAGGCACCAAACGGGGGGCCTTTCCCTGCCCTGGGGGGGGACTTTAACCACTGCCCCCCAACTACTTAAGGGAAGGAAAACTCAACCAGCCCCAAATCCCCCGGCTCTCCCCACCCCTTGCAGCCCCCCCAGCCCCTTTGCCTCTTTCCCGCCCCCCCCCTTTTAGGGGGACCCCCGCGCCCAGCGCCCCCCTTCCAGGCGGCTCAGGGCTCCCTCCCCTTCTTACCACCGGCCCCCCGATCCGGACCAGCTCCCGGGCCTCCCGCCAGGCGCCCAGGGGCAGGAGGCCGCGGAGTCTCCGCAGGCAGCTGCCCCGCGGCGCGGCGAGCTGGGCTGGGAGCGCGGCGCTGGCGACCGCGTCCATGGCCGGGCAGCAGCGCGGATCCGCCGGGCGGGCTTATCAGCGCGGCCCGGAGCCTCCGCCGCGTCCCCGCCCCTCCAGGGCTCACTCGGGCGGGGAGTGTCCCGGGCCGCGAACCCCCGGCCCGGCCACTTCGGGGAGGGAGCCCCGCTCTGGCCGCCCCGCCCGGGGGCCGCGTCCCCAGGCAGCGGGGCCCCGGGAGCACGAGGAGCTGGGGGACTCGGGGCGGGCTCAGGGAGACAGGCGGCAGCGGCCTCACAATGGGCCCCAGGGACTCGCTGCGCCCCAGAGAGACCCCCCCATTTCCCCGGCTGTCACTGCACCCCAGCCCCAGAGAGACCCCCCCATTTCCCCGGCTGTCACTGCACCCCAGCCCCAGAGAGACCCCCCCATTTCCCCGGCTGTCACTGCACCCCAGCCCCAGAGAGACCCCCCATTACCCCGGCTGTCACTGCACCCCAGCCCCAGAGAGACCCCCCCCATTTCCCCGGCTGTCACTGCACCCCAGCCCCAGAGAGACCCCCCCATTTCCCCGGCTGTCACTGCACCCCAGCCCCAGAAAGACCCTAGTCCCCCGGCTGTCACTGCACCCCAGCCCCAGAGAGACCCCCCCATTTCCCCGGCTGTCACTGCACCCCAGCCCCAGAGAGACCCCCCCCATTTCCCCGGCTGTCACTGCACCCCAGCCCCAGAGAGACCCCCCCATTTCCCCGGCTGTCACTGCACCCCAGCCCCAGAAAGACCCTAGTCCCCCGGCTGTCACTGCACCCCAGCCCCAGAGAGACCCCCCCATTTCCCCGGCTGTCACTGCACCCCAGCCCCAGAGAGACCCCCCCCATTTCCCCGGCTGTCACTGCACCCCAGCCCCAGAGAGACCCCCCCATTTCCCCGGCTGTCACTGCACCCCAGCCCCAGAGAGACCCCCCCATTTCCCCGGCTGTCACTGCACCCCAGCCCCAGAGAGACCCCCCCATTTCCCCGGCTGTCACTGCACCCCAGCCCCAGAGAGACCCCCCCATTTCCCCGGCTGTCACTGCACCCCAGCCCCAGAGAGACCCCCCCCATTTCCCCGGCTGTCACTGCACCCCAGCCCCAGAGAGACCCCCCCATTTCCCCGGCTGTCACTGCACCCCAGCCCCAGAGAGACCCCCCATTTCCCCGGCTGTCACTGCACCCCAGCCCCAGAGAGACCCCCCATTTCCCCGGCTGTCACTGCACCCCAGCCCCAGAGAGACCCCCAGTCCCCGGCTGTCACTGCACCCCACCCCAGAGAGACCCCCCCATTTCCCCGGCTGTCACTGCACCCCAGCCCCAGAGAGACCGCCCCCATTTCCCCGGCTTCACTGCACCCCAGCCCCAGAGAGACCCCCCCATTTCCCCGGCTGTCACTGCACCCCAGCCCCAGAGAGACCCCCCATTTCCCCGGCTGTCACTGCACCCCAGCCCCAGAGAGACCCCCCCATTTCCCCGGCTGTCACTGCACCCCAGCCCCAGAGAGACCCCCCCATTTCCCCGGCTGTCACTGCACCCCAGCCCCAGAGAGACCCCCCCCATTTCCCCGGCTGTCACTGCACCCCAGCCCCAGAGAGACCCCCCATTTCCCCGGCTGTCACTGCACCCCAGCCCCAGAGAGACCCCCCATTTCCCCGGCTGTCACTGCACCCCAGCCCCAGAGAGACCCCCCCATTTCCCCGGCTGTCACTGCACCCCAGCCCCAGAGAGACCCCCCCCATTTCCCCGGCTGTCACTGCACCCCAGCCCCAGAGAGACCCCCCATTTCCCCGGCTGTCACTGCACCCCAGCCCCAGAGAGACCCCCATTTCCCCGGCTGTCACTGCACCCCAGCCCCAGAGAGACCCCCCATTTCCCCGGCTGTCACTGCACCCCAGCCCCAGAGAGACCCCCCCCATTTCCCCGGCTGTCACTGCACCCCAGCCCCAGAGAGACCCCCCCATTTCCCGGCTGTCACTGCACCCCAGCCCCAGAGAGACCCCCCCATTTCCCCGGCTGTCACTGCACCCCAGCCCCAGAGAGACCCCCCCATTTCCCCGGCTGTCACTGCACCCCAGCCCCAGAGAGACCCCCCATTTCCCCGGCTGTCACTGCACCCCAGCCCCAGAGAGACCCCCCCATTTCCCCGGCTGTCACTGCACCCCAGCCCCAGAGAGACCCCCCCATTTCCCCGGCTGTCACTGCACCCCAGCCCCAGAGAGACCCCCCATTTCCCCGGCTGTCACTGCACCCCAGCCCCAGAGAGACCCCCCATTTCCCCGGCTGTCACTGCACCCCAGCCCCAGAAAGACCCTCATCCCCGGCTGTCACTGCACCCCAACCCCAGAGAGACCCCCCCATTTCCCCGGCTGTCACTGCACCCCAGCCCCAGAGAGACCGCCCCATTTCCCCGGCTATCACTGCACCCCAGCCCCAGAGAGACCCCCCCATTTCCCCGGCTGTCACTGCACCCCAGCCCCAGAGAGACCCTCCCATTTCCCCGGCTGTCACTGCACCCCAGCCCCAGAGAGACCCCCCCATTTCCCCGGCTGTCACTGCACCCCAGCCCCAGAGAGACCCCCCCCATTTCCCCGGCTGTCACTGCACCCCAGCCCCAGAAAGACCCTAGTCCCCGGCTGTCACTGCACCCCAGCCCCAGAGAGACCCCCCATTTCCCGGCTGTCACTGCACCCCAGCCCCAGAGAGACCCCCCATTTCCCCGGCTGTCACTGCACCCCAGCCCCAGAGAGACCCCCCCCATTTCCCCGGCTGTCACTGCACCCCAGCCCCAGAGAGACCTCCCCATTTCCCCGGCTGTCACTGCTCCCCAGCCCCAGAGAGACCCCCCCATTTCCCCGGCTATCACTGCACCCCAGCCCCAGAGAGACCCTAGTCCCCCGGCTGTCACTGCACCCCAGCCCCAGAGAGACCCCCCCATTTCCCCGGCTGTCACTGCACCCCAGCCCCAGAGAGACCCCCCATTTCCCCGGCTGTCACTGCACCCCAGCCCCAGAGAGACCTCCCATTTCCCCGGCTGTCACTGCACCCCAGCCCCAGAGAGACCCCCCATTTCCCCGGCTGTCACTGCACCCCAGCCCCAGAGAGACCCCCCCATTTCCCCGGCTGTCACTGCACCCCAGCCCCAGAGAGACCCCCCCATTTCCCCGGCTGTCACTGCACCCCAGCCCCAGAGAGACCCCCCATTTCCCCGGCTGTCACTGCACCCCAGCCCCAGAGAGACCCCCCCATTTCCCCGGCTGTCACTGTACCCCAGCCCCAGAGAGACCCTAGTCCCCCGGCTGTCACTGCACCCCAGCCCCACAGAGACCCCCCCCATTTCCCCGGCTGTCACTGCACCCCAGCCCCAGAGAGACCCCCCCATTTCCCCGGCTGTCACTGCACCCCAGCCCCAGAGAGACCCTAGTCCCCCGGCTGTCACTGCACCCCAGCCCCAGAGAGACCCCCCCATTTCCCCGGCTGTCACTGCACCCCAGCCCCAGAGAGACCCTAGTCCCCCGGCTGTCACTGCACCCCAGCCCCAGAGAGACCCCCCATTTCCCCGGCTGTCACTGCACCCCAGCCCCAGAGAGACCCCCCATTTCCCCGGCTGTCACTGCACCCCAGCCCCAGAGAGACCCCCCCATTTCCCCGGCTGTCACTGCACCCCAGCCCCAGAGAGACCCCCCCATTTCCCCGGCTGTCACTGCACCCCAGCCCCAGAGAGACCCCCCCCATTTCCCCGGCTGTCACTGCACCCCAGCCCCAGAGAGACCCCCCCATTTCCCCGGCTGTCACTGCACCCCAGCCCCAGAGAGACCCCCCCATTTCCCCGGCTGTCACTGCACCCCAGCCCCAGAGAGACCCCCCCATTTACCCGGCTGTCACTGCACCCCAGCCCCAGAGAGACCCCCCCCATTTCCCCGGCTGTCACTGCACCCCAACCCCAGAGAGACCCTAGTCCCCCGGCTGTCACTGCACCCCAACCCCAGACAGATCCCCACCCCGAGCTGTCACTGCACCCCAACCCCAGAGAGACCCCCCATTCCCCCGGCTGTCAGTACACCCCAACCCCAGACAGACCCCCACTCCGAGCTGTCACTGCACCCCAACCCCAGACAGACCCTAGTCCCCCATCTGTCACTGCACCCCAGCCCCAGAGAGACCCTAATCCCCTGGCTGTCACTGCACCCCAACCACAGAACGACCCCCAGTCGCTGTCACTGCCCCCCAGCCCAAAGGGACCCCCACCCCTTGGCCTCACTGCACCCCAAACCCAGAGATACCCCAGTCCCTGTCATTGCATCCCAGCCCCAGAGTGACCTTCACCCCCTATCAATGCACACCAACGCCAGAGAGAGCCCTCATTCCCCTAGCTGTCACTGCATCCCAAGCCAAGGAAGACCTCATCCCTGTGTCACTGTACCTCAGCCCCAGAGAGATCCCATCCCCCCAGATGTCACTGAACCCCAAACCAAAGAGACCTCATCCCCCTCTCACTGCACCGCAGCCCCTGGCTGTCCCTACATCCCAACCCCAGAAAGACCCTCAGCCCCAAAGAATGCCCTCCATCCTCATTAACTGTTGCTGAACCCCAACCCCAGAGAGGTCCGAACCCCTCTGAATCTCGCTGTGTCTCCCCAGGCCCTTCCTTCCCCCCACATTAAACATTATTTTACTAATTTGTACGAGGCCTGTTGCCTGGTGATTAACATTCAATGGCTGTGTCTAGATTACACCTCTCTGTCGACAGAGAGATATAGATTAGGCACATCGAAATTACTAATGAGGCAGGGATTTAAATATCCCGCGCCGCCACTTTTTTTTTGAAACGGCGTTTTTTCAAAAAAAAATGGCAGTCTAGACGCGGATGTGTCAAAAATAAAGCCTTTTTCGACAGATCCTGTAAACCTCATTTTTTGAGGAATACAGGATCTGTTGAAAAAGGCTTTATTTTTGACAGATCCACGTCTAGAGTGCCTGGGATTTTTTCCGAAAAAACGTTTAAAAAAAAGTGGTGGCCATGTTTATGCTAATGAGGCACGGGATATTTAAATCCCTGCTTCATTAGCAATTTCGATGTGCCTAATCTACATCTCTCTATCGACAGAGCGGTGTAGTCTAGATGTAGCCGATATGTCCAACTAGCATAATGAGAGAAAAGTTGCCAAGTGATTACGTATGTGTACAAATTGTGGGTTGTCCGTATCAAGTGCAGGAAAAAGCTACTTTGGCTGGGAATGAGGTTATGAGAGACCTCCCAAAGCACTGTCAGAGCTTCCAGGGCTTTGACTCCCACCTTCCCTCACACACTGAGAGAAGCCCTTTTCTGGAGGTCACTGCATGGTTAGTAGCAGGATGGATAACAGATTGGAGGAAAAGGATGTGGCTTGTTCTGTGCAAACAAATCACTGTCCAGTTCTTCCCTGCTTCCCAGGTCAGCTGTCTCAGGTGTCTTAGGCCATGTCTTCACTTTCCACTGCGGCAGTTGATCTTCTGGAGTGTGATTTAGCAGGTCTAGTAAAGACCTGTTAAATCAAATGCTGAGGGTGCCCCTTCCCCGTCCATGCTGGAACTCCTACTCCTCACAAAGAGTAAGGGAAGTTGACGGGAGCGTTTCTCCCATCGACCTCCCACAGTGAGGACAGCACCAAAGAGCGACTTAGGGTAAAAATATCGCTAGAGTCGATGTTTGTCGCTGGAATTGCATACCTTAAGCCAACCTTCGCCAGTCCTGTGGACCTGGCCTTACACAGAGCAGAGCCCTGGGAACACCCCTTCTGCTATATGTGTCTGTTAAGTTAACACCCTAAACAGACTGTAAACACCTCAGCTGGTCCACACAGTCTTCCATTTTCTCCCCCTCTCCCAAAAAAATCTCACTGGTGCAGCAGCACAAACAGGCCTGGCCAAAGAGTTTGCGGGGCCCAAGGCAGCATGCTGTGGTGGGCTGCACCACATGGGCGGGCAGCTGCCAGCCAGGGCAGCGAGTGGGCGGGCGGGCACTGGGCAGTGCGGGGCCCTGAAGGCGCAGGGCCCAAGGCAACCATCTTGCTTGCCTTGCCCTAAGGCCAGGCCTGAGCACAAATAGTAGGAGCTGTGCTGGAGACAAGGCATTGCCCTGTAATGGTGGACTGTAACCCTGCTCAGAGCTCGGGTTGCCAGCTGGCAAGATGTATTCCTGAAGACATTGTCACGTGACATAATCATTCATTAAAGATTAATCTAATTGCAGGACAATCCTGGTAGATTGGCAGCCCTGCTCAGAGCCACGGCCAGCCAACCATACAGGCAAACTAGGGGTCACCTAGGGAGCCGCGCCTTAAGGGGAGCCAAAGCAGACAGAAGTGATTTTGTGCTCTGTAATCTCTCACAAACAAAAGTAGCAAATATTGTACTTGTAACACAATGCATCGTTGCCCGGTCAGAAGTTGAGTTCTATTCTTTATTTCACATTGGGGAGCATGGTTGTGTATGGAAATGGAGTTAAAATGTGTCACGGCAGAGCTGCAAAAGAGTGTCGGCTGGGTTTGCTGTCAGAGAGCAGGGGCTGGCAGCTCAGTTATCAGTAGCCCAGTGTTGGCCAGTCATACCGTTGAGTCAGTGTTGCTCGTTGCATAATGAAAGCCGGTCAGCAACCCACAACCGCTCTTCTGCTGTGTTAGGAACCGTGATCCCAAAGACCTCCATGCCCACGAGGAATTTGTCCTGTGCTGGACTTGAAATATTTGGTGAGAGGTTTTAACAAGATCATAAAAAGAAAATCACCAGCACTTGTAAGATTAAGCGTGTGGATTTTACTACTGGTAAAGTCACAGTAAAGCCCTGATTTTCAAACACCTGATTGCTAATGTGAACAAATACCACTTAACACAGGCTTGGGCAATAATTTTTGATGGGGGACCACTCCAAGATTCTGGTAAGTGGTCAGAAGCCGCATTTTGGAGAGAGTGCAGAGTCTGGGATAAAGGTTGGGTGTAGAAGGGAGCTTGGGGTAGGGGACTGGGCTGCAGGAGGGGGTATGAGGTCTAAGAGGGAGTTTGGATGAAGGAGGGGGTTGTCACTTGGGGCAGAGGATTGGGGTGCAGGGTCCGGGAGGGGTAGGGGTGCAGGAGAGGATTCTGGCCTGGGGAGAGTGTGGAAAGGGGTGGAGGGTCTGGGAGGGAGTGGTAATCTGGGGCAGAGGGGGAGGTGCAGAAGGTGTGGGTGGTGATCTGGGGCAGGGAATTGGGGTGGGATGCCAGATGCTGGCACCTGGTCAGCGGCCCAGTGGGAGCCTCGGGCAGGCTCCCTGCCTGCTGCAGCCCCAGACTGCTCAAAAGTGTCTGGCTGCTCCATGTTGCTCTCTGCGCTGCACGCCAGGAGGAGGGGCTTTGCGCACTGCCTCCACCCCCAGCACAATCTCTCAGCTCCCATTGGCAGCCACACACTTTGAGGGGTTTGGGGCTGCTCTGTTGCCTGAGGGTCCCGACGGGGCAGGCTGTGGGCCAGATTGAAAGGCTTGGTGGGCCACATCCGGACCGCAGGCCAAATCTTGCCCATCCCTGACTTAACATATGCATTCCTTCCCATTCTAATTGCAATAATGTTAGAAATTCTGCCCTTCTGTTGCATTTTTGAATAGTTTTAAATGAACATTGACATGATACAATACATTAAAATGTACCAGATTTATGTTACTGTGATGTCATTGTGTGCACAGCAACTTTCTCGGGGGGGGGGGGGGCACCAAAGCCATAGTTCTCCTTTGGTGCCAAAATCCCTTGGGTTTTTGGCTCACAGCAGATCTAAATGCCATGGTGTTAAAGAGGCGAGCGTGTTGGCAATGCTAGTCTGCCCAAGGAGCTAGCAGTGGTGGGAAATTTTGAGGGAAAGAGGCTAGTGGGAGATATGACTTTAAAATCAGAGCACTTGTCTAAGGTCATACAGTGCCTGGTGCAATGGGGCCCTGACCCTGATGGAGCCTTGGGGAGCTAGCCTAGTGTAAATAATACATAATAACGAATCACTATTAACCGAGTGTCCAGAACCAGATCCATTTACAATGTGTGGAAAATGACGCTTGGAAATGAGTCTTGCTTTTACTCCTAAGTGCCACCCGAGCGTGCAGTCACTCTAACGCTGCAAAGTCATCGCTCTGGAATGTAAAGCCGAGCTAATGTTTCACTCCTCCGGCCTCCCACCCCCGTTATAAAATGAGATGAAGAAAAAGGGAACAGGGGCAGATGGTGAGTCATAACCGTGTGATTAGTTCACCTACTGTGACGAAACCCTAGGCCCATAGGGCATGGGGGGGCCTGATTCTGGGCTGTGCTAAATGCCCTGACTTCAGTGGTCGTGCAGGGAACTCGGCACCGGCAAATTGTGCTTAACTTGGCTGTTGTTATTTATGCATGGTTTGTGTCACCAAAAAGTCCTCGTCACGGACGATTCTGCAAAGTGCTGTACGAACACGGAACAAAAAGATGGCTCTTCCTGGTGAGCTCAAACAGGTTTTCATTTCCAGTCCCCCAAACTCTTTTGGAAGGGTCCAAAACAGGTGGAAAGAATCATGTGCTGTTGTCTAAAAACATAGCGCACAGTCGTGTTCCCACTATATCCATGGGAGCTTTGTCATTGGCTTGCATGGGAACAAGCTTGGGGCTGTGTTTAACACTGTACTTGACAGGTAGTGACAATTTCCCCTTTCTTAAGGGAGCTGCCGCTGTTTGTCTCCTATCAGGGCGGGCCCTCGTAGGAGGGGAAATGTCAGGACAACATTTTCAAATGCCTGAATCTAAATCAGGCTCCTAAATTCATATTTAGGCAAATGAGTAATGGCCAATTCAGCTCCCGCTGAGGCCAGTTACAAATACAGTTGCTCAGTACCTTTGAAAATTGGGCTAAAAAGGGAACTCGCTGTCTAACTGTAGGTACCCAGGTGTGAAAATCTTCATCAGAGCCCCAGAAGGGAAGGCAAGGGACTGAAGAAATGGAAAAGACACACATTTTCCCAGTCCTTTGATAGAAAGGGAAAACCCAGCATGTTTTATTGAGGGACTGCCTAGATTCTTGCCCATCACTGCAAGTTAAGATAGGGCCCAAAATGGAGTGAGAGTCTTTGTAAATTTCCCTCGGCTCCCTGCTCAGAAGTATGATCCATACAGGACAAATTGATGTATATGCATGAACTTGTGGTCATGGAGCTGGCTCCCCCATTAGGAAGGCCAGATAAGGGACACCCTGAAGGTAGGGAGGTGTGGTGGGTACTAGAGTAGCCTAGGTGATAGCACCTCTGACCGTGCTGAGTTCTCCACCCCTGCCTGGGCACTGAGGTCAGGGAAATCCCATTGGGAAAACTGGAACAAAAAACACTGGAGTGGGTAAAATCTGAGCTCTGGGATAGGACTTGCCTCTCATGCCCGGAGTGGGTACCTGGGATACAGTAGGCCTGCCTAAGCTCTAGGTAAGATAGATGTGTGTAGACTGTTCATTGTGTTGAGAAACCTCTTCTTGTCATGCTTTATTCTAACTGTTGAGATTAAACAGTGCTTTGACTTCAGTACATTTATGCCTCCACGCTGCAGTGGATTTGGCCAATTGGCCAGTGGTTTTTAGCGTGTTATTTTGATGCATCCCAATTTAAAAGAGATAACCTATGACTAGCTGCAATCCAATGGGAGCATTCAGATGCTCTATCCTGTTGGCGCTGAGGTTAGCATCTGGGGCCCAGTTTGGTTCTCATTTATGCTGATCTAAAGCCAGAATGATGGCGCTGAAATCAATGTGGTTATTCCCACTGAAGCCATTGTGAGAGCAGAACTTGGCTCTTTGTCTGCAGATTTGGTATCTGACAACTTTTCAAGGCTCCCCCCTTAGGCACACACACATACATATTGAAGTTCTGAACGGCAGCCAAGATCCAGTTATAAACATAAAACCCACAAATGTACCATGTCTGGAACTGTAAGATTAAGAGCTACCAAATGAGAAAAGTGTCAGAATACAATAGGGTTGTGTCAAAGGCTTAACTGTGCAAAGTGTCCCTTTCTTGGAAGAGACCCTCTTGCTGGCTGGTGTCCAGATAATATGGAAAATCCACTCCCCTTTATGGTGAGCTTTTGCAGTTGTGAGCTGGGGCTAAGACAACATTAAAAACTAAAGAGTCTTTTGGAATCAAATTAGTTTTGATTTACCCCAGAAAGAGTCACATGATCAGAGGGACTAGTCATCGGAGGCAGATGCAATGCTTGTCTATACAGGGAGACTGACTGAATAGCTATTGCAGAATAAGGTATTCCTCAACAGCAATTCCAGCAGAGCTTCCTCTGTGGACAATCTGTTCTGGAATAAAAGTCACTTTCATTTGGCATAATTAGGGCACATTATTCCAAAGCAAAATGATCATTATTGCAGAAAAAACTATTTTACAACAGTTTATTTCATAATACTGCGTATAGATGCGGCCACCTCATCTCAAAAAAAGATATCTTGGCATTGGAAAAGGTTCAGAGAAGGGTAACAAAAATGCTTAGGGGATTGGAACGGGTCCCATATGAAGAGAGATTAAAGAGACTGGGACTTTTCAGTTTAGAAAAGAAAAGACTAAGTGAGGATATGATAGAGGTCTATAAAATCATGACTGGCGTGGAAAAAGTGAATAAGAAAAATGTATTTACTTGTTCCCGTAATATAAGAACTAGGGGGTCACCAAATGAAATTAATAAATAGCACGTTTAAAACAAATAAAAGGAAGTTTTTCTTCATGCAGCACACAGTCAACCTGTGGAACTCCTTGCCAGAGGATGTTGTGAAGACTAGGACTTTAACAGGGTTCAAAAAAGAGCTAGATCAATTCATGGCGGTTAGGTCCATCAATGTCTATTAGCCAGGATGGGAAGGAATGGTGTCCCTAGCCTCTGTTTGCCTGGAAATGGATGACAGGAGAGGGAACATGTGATGATTACCTGGGGCATTTGGCATTGGCCACTATTGGAAGACAGATTACTGGGCTGGATGGACCTTTGGTCTGACCTAGTATGGCCATTCTTATGCGCTTATGTTCTTAGTTTCCCCACATAGGCTCATCCTGCAGATTTTACTGTTCCTCGGGACCCAAGCTTTTAATTGCTTCATCGCTGCCTCGTTTTCTCAAGGTCTTGGACAAAAAGCACTGCCAGCAATACTACAAGCAAGTCACCTTTGAAATGCTGGATGCTGTTACAGCCGTCACACAGAAGTTGGAGCAGGGTGCAGGGCCGGCCCACAACATTTTGGCACCTGAGGCAGGGAGGTCAAATGATGCCCCCATGCCCCCTCGCTTGGGCCAAAACTTTGAAAGGTCTCAATTCTGCCTACTTCCTGTTCTACTCCTCTTATGGCACTCCACCATCTCTGTGCATCTACAGCAGAGAGAATACATATGCACCAGCAGCAGACACAATTTTCTACACTCTGGGTCCTAGTGGTGCCCCCCCCCACAGTCTGGCACCTGAGGCGGCCGCCTCAGTTCACCTCATGGTAAGGCCAGCTCTGGCAGGGTGTAACAGTTGCTCAGTTGCAAGAAAAAAATGGGAACCTACTCGCAACCTACCAGCTCAACCACATTGGATGGAGACAACCTCTGAGTGTTACCTGCTCATTCTCCAAATGGTTCTCATCACTTGCAACAGTGCTAGGACCTCGATCCCTGCACAACTGAGATGAAAAGGGAGAAATGGATGCGAGAGAGACCTGAAGATGCTTTAGCCAAACACAAGTTATTGGACTCAGTACAGGGATCAAATTCTGTGGCCTGTGTTTACAATGGTTCCTTCTGGCTTTGAATCTATGAAAGGGATAGAAGAGAGGGAAGAAGACAGCACAAGTTGAACCTCTCTAGTTTGGCACCCTGAGGACCTGACCAGTACTAAATTAGAGAATTTGCCAGACCACCGGAGGTCAGTATTGTCTAGCTAGCAGCATTTCCAACACTGCCACTACTTACTGGGCTCTTAAAAGACATTTAGGGGTAAATTAGAGCTAAATAACAGCACAGAACACTGTGAGCCCAAGACTGGTGGCTGTAAACAGACTTTATGGGACAGTAGGAAACTTGGCCATACCCATGATAAGTGGACATCTGGCTCACTAAAATCATGCTGGACCACGGATGTTGCTGGATCAGAAAGTGCCAGACAAGAGAGGGTCAACCTGTAGTAGGGAAAATTTTAAATGGCTCTTGAGGTCTGCCCTGGACCTTTGACCACATCAGCCACCACCAAACAGCTCTGTCAGGTTTTTATGTGTGACAAAGTGATGTAAATGGGAACATTCCAGCTATAGTTCTTGTTAGTTCACCATTGAAGATGTACTCTGGAGGTTAAAAATAGATGGATAGGAAAAAAATGTGAATCACAAAATAAGGACACTAGGAAAAAAAGTTTGAGAGGCCCTAACAATAGAGACACAAAGGATGAAAAACAGCCTGAGGGAAAACAACACAGCAAACACTGAAAAGAAGATGTGGCAGGATATGAGAGGAAAAGAAGGAAATAGGAAGACTAAAGGAGGGAAAATAATATAGGGCTTGATATTCTAAAGGGCAAAAGCTTAGAGCCAATTTCTCACCTAATGTGCACCTTGCAATCCTTGTGAATTACTCATGATATTGAACATCTACTTGGTCCAATATCAAATTATGCATTTTGTATGCAAATACGACTTCTATTTGCATGCACCTTTTCTCCACATGACCCCGGACTTCTGCCTCTTTGAAAACCAGGTCCAGATAGATCTTTTTCTTTTTGTTCCATGGTAAATACTCTTACACATCTGCTTTTAATCTATGCCATCGTGGGGATGTAGCCACTGCTACCTAAAATACCCCCCAAACCAAAACACTTGAACATGTTCCTGGTGTGTAACTGTCTTGGTTTCTTTTTCAGGGTGCATCTACTCTGCAGCGTTTTTCTGGAAACAGAAAGTCGAAAGAACGGAGGGGTTTTTCCGACTGCGGTAAACCTCATTCTCTGAGGAAGAAGCCTTTTTCGGAAAAAGGTGCGTGTGGACGCAGACGAGCAAGTTCTTTCAAAAGAAGAGACCTCTAGGAAATAGCACAGATATCCTGGTGGCCACCCTGTCCAGACTAATCACAACTGAAATGTGAGATAGCATTCAATCGATCTGGATACTATCTTTTGAAAAAACACGTTGCTTTTTCGGTGTGCTTTTGCTGTGTGGATGCTCTCTTTCGAAATAAGCTTTTCCCAAAGATCTCTTCCAGAAAAGCTTCTTCCAAAAGAAGCCTGCAATCTAGATGTAGCACCAGACTGGCCTCCTTTTGAGGCCATGGATCCCCTTTCATGTTCATTTAGATAAACTGACAGGCATAGAGCTTTCATTTTTGTTTTACTTACTCCTGATCCTAATGTCCCAAAGGGTCAGGGTGGCTTGGATCTGGGACTCTGGTTTGGATCCTTCTGCAACGGTAAGATATTCGTCCGGTCATTTATAAATACGTAAATATTGATAAGATCTGTTTTAATTTCAGAACATTACCTGCCTACCGATCGCTGTCCCTACCCAGCCACCAGTGGGTCCCCTGTCCCTCTCTCTGATTAATTCTTTGCGGCTCCTCTGCCTCCCGGTCCTAGAGGTTCACAACCCCACCTTCCCTTTTTTGGCACGCCAGATTGTCTCTTCAGATGGTGCGGCTAGGCCGGATCCAAAGCTTGTGCAATGTTTAGGCACAAGAGGAAGGCTTAAAAAGGCGCTGAGTTTTGCCAGCTCAACTCAGAAATGTATGGTTATTGGTATTATATTTCATGCTGGCTTTAATGCTTGGGCTGTCAACTCAAATTCATTGCTGTCCGTAGCCACTAGATGTCACTAGAGCCTCATTAACTATGTATTTGAAATTCACATTTGGTGTCTTTTAAATTGCTGTACCTTCATTAGTTATTAGGCTACTAGAACTGAAAGAAGTTAGGGATAAAAATTACTGTCCTCTCTTTTTCCAGTTTGTTTCCTTTTTTGCATTTAACAGCACTTTGTGTATATTGCATTTCATTGTCTCCCTTGTACACTTAGCTAAAAAGTCAATTTCACACTGATTGGACTGACTTATTATGATTAGTCCTGTTATGAACTTTAAGAGGAGTGCAAGTAAACTTTTACAAATATTTTTAAAGAAAAAATCAGGACATACTATTTAAAGTTGCTGGAATTTTCCCTAAATAATTTGGAAACTTCAAGTTTGCCCCATCCCTTTAAAGACAGGAAATAAGTGTATTAGAAGCCCTTAGCGGGTGCCCTGTTTCTTCTCTGTCAAGATAGTTTAGTGACATATGTTCCAGTCCTGCAATGAGCTCCGTATGGGGACAGAGGTCCTATTACATTGCAAAATCAGAGCTTTATGGTTTTGTTTCATTTTTCTCATTCCTAAAGCAAAAAAGCAGAAACGCTTATTAATTTGTTCTGTAGTTCTTGCAGAGCATCAGAAATTCAATTGCTGAATAATTTACTGTGACTGAGAGAAAAAATAGTATTTTTCTTACAACACAACGCTTATACTGGATTGCAGATCTGTCTGTGAATCAGGACTATACATTAAAAACCACATTTCCTGCTTTGAAGAGTCTGAGTAGCTAAATAAAGCAGGACAAACAAAAAGAAGACAAAACACATCTTGCTTTGAACCATCTCTGGGGAGCAGGCCTTGGCAGAGGAAAAGAAAGATTGTAATGTAGTAATAGTAATTATAATTAATAATAATCTTATTTCTAAAATATCCCCAGAGGTGCTCTGGTTTCTGCACAACAAATTTAAATACTAAAAGCAGCGACACTATAAACCCAGATGAAAAGCCAAATGAGGCATCATTAAAATAAGGGTGTCCTTTCCAGTAGCTGGCAGAATTTAAAACTTCTCAGGTACCTCTTACAAATAGAAAGGGATGTACTTTATAGTATACACCTGTCTCTGAGTCTGTATTAGTACATATATCTATATTAGGAATGTGAACGTGTACATTGTTCACAGATAAGCCTGGGCTCATCAGTTAACCCTCATGGTTACATGTATCAGAGATAGCAAGGAGGTAGGTGGGAGCTGGTGTGTGTGTGTGCTGGCTTCCACAGAGCCGCCCCCTTTGCTGCCTCCCACGGTGATTACATGTTTACAAAAATAAACGTATTTTAACATCCCTAATCTATATATCTCTTCATGTGTCCAGAGAAAGATACTTATAGATAGAAATGACACGTATAGCCTGACATTTAAAATTTGGGATTGGGAGCTGAAAAAAACTAGACACCAAAAGCCATATTTTGGAGCCAGTCCTGTAAATACTGACATGCTTGCTTAAATGTATTCCCATTCCACTCTATTTATCGACTGTCTTGCTGGGATGTTTGGCTGGTGGGACCAGTCTGGTCAGCACCTTGCAGTAGGGAACCCTAGGAGAAGAATAAGATAAATCACGTTATTTCTTGACCTATGATACTAGTAAATACTTTGGGGAAGATTCTTCCCTGGGGCAATATGTCATAGCTCCATTTAAGTCTCTTCTCCCCAGTCCTGCCATGAGCTCTGTGAATGCACAGGAATCTGCAGACAGCAATAAGGCCTGGGCTGGCTAAAAGAGAAGTCCTTTTTCAAGCCCTGTTTGAATGTCATTGTTTGTGCTTTGTTTCCGGTTTGCATTTCTGCCAGATGGACAACATAATGCAATTAAGTCAGTTTCATATTTAGAGCCTTAGAACAACAATGTTTACTTAGGACACACTGCTAAAGAGAAATGCTTGTTTCAAATCTAATGTTTTCATTGCAATTCATGAAGAAATGATGAAAACATTTCCTATTGCTGCGCTAGGCTTGTGAAAGCTCCATAACCCACAGCTTAAGTTAGAGACCATGTGAATCTGGGCCCGACCTATCTTCCACCAGAGATTCAACCAGCTAGGTGCCATATACATGAACAGTTCATTATTTCTTCCATCTTTGTGACACTAGCTGCCTTTAGACAGCAGCTCAGAAACACTAGGGATTGAGGCAGCCACTCTGAAAGCAGCAGACCATGAGAAATAGTGTATCTGTGCGACGTTTAGCAAATGATAAGGCAAAACCAGCAGAAAATTACAGAGAGGACCTGGGGACAAATACATTGTTGGGGAGACATTTGAAGCCTCCTTTGCCTTCAGCAGAGCTAGGATTTCACCCTAAAGCCCCAGTTTTGCAAAGAGTATGCACACAGATGATTAACTTTAGCTAGCACGAGAGATGCAGCAGCAGGATGCTTGAGGAAGGAAAAAAAAAAAAAAAAACCTGGGGGGGAGGCCTGAACTGTAATTGTAGGATCCTTGTGCGGTGCCAGGAGAGAAATGTCCGAGCCTTGCAACTTGGGGGCGGTGGCTGGGGGGGATCCCGGGGGTGGGGCTGCGGCTGGCGGGATCCCGGGGCGGTGCGTTTGCAGGATCGGGGGAGCGGGGGGGGGGGGGGCGTTGGCGAGCTCTGAGTCCCGGCTCGGCGGGGCGGGCCGGCCGAGGGAGCCCCCTCTGGCCCGCGCCCGGGTCCCGCGGCGGGCAGGGCTGCGCGGCAGCGCCCCCTGGCGGGCCGGGCGCGGAGCAGCGCCGGGCAGAGCAGGGCTCGGCTCCGCCGGCGCTGGCTGCGGCTCGCTCGGGCTGGCGGCGCGGAGCGCGGCGGGCATGGCGGGCGCGCTGGCGGAGGTGCTGGGCGAGGTGCTGGTGGCCCCGGACGGGGAGGAGGTGGCGGTGGCGGCGCTGGCCGCGCGCGGGGTCTCGCTGGTCGGGCTCTACTTCGGCTGCAGCCTGAGCGGCCCCTGCGCGCAGGTCGGCGCCAGCCTGGCCGCCTTCTACGGGCGCTTCAGGGGGGAGGCGGCGGCGGCGGCGGCCGGGGCGCAGCGGCTCGAGATCGTGTTCGTGTCGGCGGAGCAGGAGCAGCAGCAGTGGCAGGAGGCCGTGCGGGCCATGCCCTGGCTGGCGCTGCCCTTCGCCGACAAGCGCCGCAAGGTGAGAGCGCCGCGGGGGGACCGGCCACCGAGGGGGGGGGCTGAATAGTGGGGGGGGACCGGGCACCGAGGGGGGGGGCTGAGTAGTGGGGGGGGACCGGGCACCGAGGGGGGGGGGCTGAATAGTGGGGGGGGACCGGGCACCGAGGGGGGGGGCTGAATAGTGGGGGGGGGACCGGGCACCGAGGGGGGGGCCTGAGTAGTGGGGGGGGGGACCGGGCACCGAGGGGGGGGCCTGAGTAGTGGGGGGGAGACCGGGCACCGAGGGGGGGGCCTGAGTAGTGGGGGGGGGGACCGGGCACCGAGGGGGGGGCCTGAGTAGTGGGGGGGGACCGGGCACCGAGGGGGGGGCCTGAGTAGTGGGGGGGGGGACCGGGCACCGAGGGGGGGGCCTGAGTAGTGGGGGGGGGACCGGGCACCGAGGGAGGGGCCTGAGTAGTGGGGGGACCGGGCACCGAGGGGGGGTCCTGAGTAGTGGGGGGGACCGGGCACCGAGGGGGGGTCCTGAGTAGTGGGGGGGGACCGGGCACCGAGGGGGGGGCCTGAGTAGTGGGGGGGGGACCGGGCACCGAGGGGGGGCCTGAGTAGTGGAGGGGGACCGGGCACCGAGGGGGGGCCCTGAGTAGTGGGGGGGCGGACACCGAGCGGGGGGGGCCCTGAATAGGGGGGAGATCAGGCACCGAGCGGGGGGGGCCTTGAGTAGGGGGGGAACCGGGCACCGAGCGATCGGGGGGGGGGGCCCTGAGGTGGGGGGGCCGGGCACCGAGCGATCGGGGGGGGGCCCTGAGGAGGGGGGCCGGGCACCGAGCGATCGGGGGGGGGGCCCTGAGGAGGGGGGGGGCCGGGCACCGAGCGATCGGGGGGGGGGCCCGGGGGAGGGGGGGCCGGGCACCGAGCGATCGGGGGGGGGGGCCCTGAGGAGGGGGGGCCGAGCGGCTCTGAGGGGACTGCGGCCGCCAGGGGAAGGGGCCGGGGAAGCCGGCGCTGGCGCCGCCTGTCGGGCAGTGAGCAGCCGGCTCCTAGCGGAGGGGAAGCTCCGGGGGCAGCAGCCCGGGCTGTGCCGGGAGCCTGGTCTCCCTGGGGCGCCTGCTGCCCTAAGGGGCGAGGAACCTTTTTTGGGCCGGGACCGCTGACCCACAGAAAAATCAGTCAGGGCCGCACACAAGTGAGAAGCCAAAAACCAACCCCCCCCCCCCCCCCCGCCGCAACCGTTCACTGACGTGGCCCCCGACTGAGAAGAAGAGAAAGAGGCTCCTGCATTCTCCTGGCACAGAGCCTGGGGGCAGGCTAGTAGACTTTGTTTACCCTATGGGGGGGGGGGACGGCAGGTGGCTGGAGCACCAATGTGGGCTCCCCAGTGCCAAGGGCCAGATCCAGGCAAGCCCCTTAGGTTCCCCATTCCTGACCTCAAGGCCCCCCCCCTGCCCAGCCTCCTGCCCTTTGGCCCTGAGCAGCTGCTGTTATGCTCCTTCTGCAGCCAGGCTGAGCCCCCTCGGCTGGGGGACCCGCAGAACCCTGGCCAGCTGGGGCTGCAGCCTCCTGCAAGCAGGTGGCCTGTTCTCCCCTCCCTGTGGGGTGCAGTCTGGGCACCCCCCCCAGTGGGGGCTGAGAGCTGGCTCTGGACCTTTGGCATGGCCAGGGCTGCAGCTGGCTGTTGGGAGAGCTGGAGCAGGAGGGAAGTCTCTGCCCTTCCTGCTTCAGCTTCAGATGCAGATGGGCCACTTGGGGCAATTGCTGCAGGGTTGGGCACTTGGATAAGGCTGCCTTTTAGTTTTGGCTGCATCTGATTTTGGGACACTTGCAAACATGACACCATCATTTCTGTGGAAGTTGCCGGCTTTCAGCTCAGGAGTGTAGAAGCTTCACATCCATCTAGGGGGTTTTCAGGAAGGAAGGAAAGGATCTTTTCTGTGTTTCCCTTTATACATGGATGTGGCAGGAGGATGATAGGGTGATTGATTTCAGTGCCACTGGGGTGACCCAAGCGCTATTGCACCTCAAAAACCCCTCTTGTTAGAGGAAAATGGCACTCCTGTACAAAACCGCAGTTAATGTTTTGCATCCCTATGGTCTCAACGCTGGAAAATCATTGAGCTGAAAAACATAGCATACAATTTCAGTATGGTCAGTTGAACATCCCACAACATTTAGTGGGCGAGAGACACGTCTGAAGTGTAAAATAGCATTTGCTAAACTCCTGGTTTGTAGGGTTTGAATTTGTGGCTCCAGACAAATTGTCCTAAACATCTAGTCAATAAAACTGGTTGACACGCTCCTAACCCTAGAGTAATCATCGGAATGAGTTAGTTGTAGGGTTAGACAATACTTAAAATTGCCCATCACTTTGGCACCGGGTTGCTCTTCAGACTCTGGGCTTGTCTACACACAGTCATACCAGTTTAAGATGTGATTTCAAACTGATTTATCTAAATTGATACCAGAGGCTATGTGATAGTCTTGTTTTGGTTTAAACCAGACTTATTTTGCTTAGTTGAAGTTGATTAGAAACAGGTTTCAGCTAAATTGACATAAGAATGTCCACACAGGGGATTGCACTAGTTTATTTAAATTGGTGCATGTTTATGTGTAGACAAGGTCTTGGATAAGTCATTGATATGTGGGAATTACTAATGTGTGCATATAATATTTCACAGTTTCAAAGTACTATTCTGGTTGTTGTTGGTGTGTGATGGCTTTTATGCTCCTTCTAGAAGAAATAAGTCAAGGTTAGATGGTGTTTAAAAAAATAATTTTGTTTTGTCACACTAAGATCTACTGTGGAATTGGCTGTGTTTAAATCAGATGACAATTTATAAGCCATATTTAGGAGCGATGTGTAAATTATGTTTTATCAAACTGCATAAATGTGAAAAAATAAAATCCACACTGCCCTCCATTAGAGAAGTGGAACAGAATCTTTGCTTATACAGTATTGAGGCTGTTTTATGTTTTTCATAAATAAGCAAAAATAAACTTTTTGTAAGTGGTGTGGGGAAAAGGGAGGAATTATGGTGTGGGTGTTTGTAATTAGAAAAGTCCTCATATAAAAATGGTATTTTCTTGATAAACACCTTAATTCTTGGGTGTATTTTCCTGTAAAGTGAGCTGATATAATATCAAGTTAAAAACCAAGGCCCCAGAACCTGAATTTGATGTCCTAGGGCAAACAGGTGGCACCTTTGTGGGGCAAATTGATTTCACTGGGTTCTGTGCAGGTTTAAGGGATCCAGATTTCAGAACGGGGCCCTTGGTTATAGTTAGCTGATTTGTAAAGCTACAAGAAGGTGAGTGGGATTACATTCTGCATCAACCAAAACATCAGCTGGTTCAAACAATAATTACTGCTGTTTATTTAAGTACAGCTGAAATACTTGATGCTGCACAAAACACAGAGAGTTCCTATCCCAAGCAGTTTATCTAAAAGACAAAGATCAGAAAATAAGATGCTGAAAGACCCAGAGGCTGGAGTTTGTGCTAGACAGAATAGCCAAGAGTGGATTTGAAGACCCTGGGTTGAGTATGCAGCACACTGGCAGATAAGAAAATTTGCTCTTTACAAAGATAAAGATAACCTGCTCTGAAAACCACTGAGAGCAAATTAATAAGGAGCCCTACACCTGTGTATTTGAACATGATGATTATTTCTGTACCCTGTGAGAAGGGGCTCCTCTGCGCTGCTGGTCATTCAGGAAAAAACAGTAAGTTTGTGCACTTTGGAATGAGAGTGGGTTCCCAGTTGAAGACCTCCAGTTGGACTTGGATTAAAATTCTTATCTGTAAGTTCCAAATTGGCTCGTGCTGCAAGGCATCCAATCCGGATTTCAAACCTCTTGGAAATGTTTGGTTACAAGTTTGAAGTTCAGTGCTTGGATTCCAGAGCCCTCAGTCACCATGCACCTGGCTCCAGACAGCCCTCTCCTATCTCTAGTGGGAGTATCTGAATTCCACACTGTCTGGAGTCTTCTGTGTTCTTTAGGTGAAAGTGTCATTGTGAGAGAAAGTCCAGGAGAATCTGGATTGCAAGTCTGATGCCCTCTTCCCACATAGATTTTTTTTTTGCACGTTGGGACCTACATTCTGGTTTGCGCTCATCTACTCTTGGATTTGTCACTGAAGTCCTGATCCTGCAGCTAGATAGATTGCAGGCTTAACTTAATAACCTGAGTAGTTCCATTGAAGTCCCCAGTCCAGAAGTCAGGGGAACTACTTGTGTGTAAAGCTAAGCCTGTGTGAATGTGCAGGATCAGGGCCTTGTTTAACAAGAGGGAATGGGAGGAGGGCAGCTTCATCCTTTAAAGAAACTGAAGTTCCAATTTCCATTCCAGTTTTTCAGAAGTTTTCTGTAGCATCAGCTTTTTCAGTCAGTTTGCATCTCCTCTTCCTATTGGTGCGTGAGTGGAAGATGGTTCCAATTAGAAGCTGGCATTTCCCTGCAGAAAACTGAGAATTTTTAGCTGGGGGGAATTACATCTGGCATATTTTCTTTAAAAAACCAACGACCCTCCTTTCAGATATTTAAAATGGGGTGGGGAGAGCTGTAAAACTGGGTAGTGACATTGACTTGACATTCTAGTCAGTAACTCCCATCTCTTAGATTTCAAGAAAACATGAAATAAAAAGATTACTGGGTATGAAACTCTTTCCCCCAAGAAACCCCTGAGTTATTCTGGCTTGTCTTTGTGTGGCATGTAAAGTAATTGAAGCTTGTGCTGTATATTTTCAAAACTAAACAGATGTGATGTAGCTTTGGAGAAAGTTTAATCTATGGCTAATGGAGAATGTACTTGTAAGTTATAAGAGCAATTATGGCAGGATATAAAATTTCTAAACAGCAGATTTATAACCTCTATTTCAGATGGTTAGAAGTTTCCTGGTCTAATAAGCAGGCTTTTAAATAGTAGGTTTAATGATGTGACTCATCCAGAAATGCACAAACTTTCTGTTTTTCTCATACATACCATTTAATAAGGCCTGATACTACATCAGTGGAAGTTGAGGGTACTTAGCATGTGTTCAGTACCTTACAGGCCCTATTTTTGTTAGAAAATGTATAGTACCGTGGCATCTCAAAGCCCCAACTGAGATAAGGATCCATTGTGCTAGATGCTGTATATACATGTGGAATAAGACAACTGCCCCAAAGAGCTACATAGGTTTGGAAGACAAAGGGTCATTTTACAAATATGGAATGAAGGTGCAGAGAGATTGACTTGGTAAAGGTTATACAAGGTGTCTGTGGCAGAGATGGGAATTGAACCTGGACCCCCTCAGCTACGGTCTAGTGCCTTAATCCTGAGTCTACCCTCTCCATGAATAGTTGACTCACTTGCCAAGATTGTAAGGTCTTTGGAGCAGGGACTATGTCTTGTTCTGTAAAACCTGTAGCACAGTTTTAGAGGCACACAAATAATAATAGATAGAGCCCTGCAACTCCATGGATAGCTGTTTCAGATCCGTGGACCATTTTGGCACATAGTGGAGCAGATGCAGTTACAACTGCACAGGGCTCTCCATAGGTCTCAGCTTCAAGGGGTAGCTCCCCTCCCCCCCGTGGGCTCAGCCCTGCAGGGCCCTTCCCCAACTGGCTCTGCAGCTCAGCAGCTGTTTGGCCCTGCCTATAGGGGTGGCATGATAGCTGCTGCTGGTAGCCACATTGTGAGTGGCAGGGTCATGAGGCTGCAGTCGGGATCCTGGCCAGTCAGAGGGCAGCGTTCAAAGGAACCAGCTCATACCGCTGGGCTCTTTTTCTGGGTTACCAGCTGGTGCTCTCCCCACCTTGTTCCCAACGTAGATGGAATCAACTGCAGCAGGTAGGCTTTCTAAGTTTCCTATGGCTTACTCCACTGAGTAAATGTACCCCTCATCCTTTAATGTGTAGCTTAGGTGCTGAAGGGTAGAAAGAAAAACCACTAATAAGGGTTTGAATGAATGTGTCTTAGGTGGGAAGTTGTTCCTTGCATTCCCCTCTCTTTACTTGCTTTTGCTGCTACTCCCCCTCTCCCTTCCTGCATGGTTGAGTTGTAAGTTACGCTCATTTCCATGTCCATTGGATGCTAAAGAAAGAGGTTTGCCATTTGTTTACTGATCTTCTTATACCATATTTATGTGTCTGTTTGTACACGGACCGGATTTTTCCATGGGAGTTGCATCGGCCTAACCTGTTTTCAATTAAAAAACAAAAACTTAAACAGCAACTCTTAGTTCTAGTGAAATTTGGGCAAGTGTTTAATGACAAGTGATGTGAAGTTATCTGAAGGGGGAATTGGGGGTGCAGGGTGAGGAGGAAACTCTTCAGGGAAGTACTTAATCTTTACACACAATGAAATGACAAAACATTGTTAAAGATACTCCCATGAGGCACACAGTGTCCTGATAGTTGGATTTTGTATGCCTTGGTTTTATTTTCTCTTCTGCTAGCATGAAAATGGGGCCTCTCTTAGTGTGCTCTGTGGCTAAGAGGAATATAGTCTCTTTTCTGGTTTAAAGAAATTTAAATTTTGGTACACTAAGGCGAGGGAGAGGACTTCATTCTCATTGTTTGTCGTGGCTGGAGTAATAAAATAATGCTAATGCTAATTGGCCTCTAACTTGGGAACTTGCATGCTGCGTTTTAGGGACACCATCTGTGGCATATTGATGGAGGCTAGCGGGTGAGGTCAGTAAATAAGAAATGTGACCTACTTTTCTTACACATTTGCAAATCTCTCTCCATCACATCTTTTACCAAAAAAAAAAATCGTCATTACTTACGCATGTTTTTCCTTCCTTCTTCCCAAAGCAAATGTTCGTTCTGTTAGTGGTTTTTTTTTGTTTTTTTTTTTTTTAAATCTGTGCAGGAAGGCCATCCATCATATAAGGCACCCTACAATAACAAAAGCATGCAACAGTTCAGAATTCATAAGACAACTGGCATGCAAAGCCTGGCACTAGTGAACCATTTGCAAAACCTAGCACTAGTGAACCACTCTCATAACAAGCCAGTGAGTGCCCAGCTGCATGCGCATGAGCAGTCGTATGCAAGCTCGCAGTCATGTGTGGTAGAGACAGAGTTCAGTATCAAGACAAAGGGAGTTTTATAAACAAAAATTAAATCAAGGTTGATACAGTTATGAAAAATACAACTGTTTTCAGTATAAACCATGGTTTTCAGAGGCTCATAACTTTGCCATTTGAAATCACATCTGGCTGAGATCTGGAGAGCAAGCAGTCAGTCCAGATGTGGGTTTTGTCTTTAAAAAAGATTTCGTAAATCACGTAAGCAGCTTTTGAGTTTCAAAATGAAAATATATATATATATGTGGTCACTCACATCTGCTGTCTAACTTGGTATTTTTGGTGGGGGAGCAGAAGAGTTGTGAAATTTTTGGATAATGGAGATGTGTGTTTTAAAATAGTGGCTCTGTCATGGCAAGAGGACATCCCAGTGAATGACATGGTGGTAGCAGCACCAGCAGATTTTTTTTTGTTTTTTTTGTTCAGTGGTTCTGAAACATAGAAATTGGTGATATATAAAGGCAGTCAAGAGACACCTGTATGCTGTTTTTCATTAATCCAGATGTGGAAATGATAAAACATGTTTAAAAAAAATGCGAAATGGATGATTTTGTTTTTCTCAGTTTGCAGCTCTCAACATCTCAACTTTATTTAAAAAAATCAATAGCCTGTTAAGAGACTAACATGAATACTTATCTGAGGAAGAGCTTAACTTTACTGAAAAAAAATAAAATATGTGGACTTCTCTTTTACACAGTTATTTAGACATACACAACAGTGAACATTAAATTGAGATTGGAGACGTTTTTGACCATGGAAAAGTTATTCAGTATTTCCACATCAGGAGAATGGCAACGGAGCCAAAACATTTTCTAATCCCTGTGTTTGTTGTTGCTGGGTTTTTGAATGACTTCTGAATGTCGTTTGTTTTTTATAAGCCCTGTAGTGATACTGCCATGTCAGTATTCCTGTAATTAAATCCTAGCAAATGTCCAGTGGTGTGGATTTGGTTGCAAGATAAGGTCCTGTGGATGAAATCTGGGTTCTGCTGAAATCAATGGCAAAAATCCATATTGACTTTAATAGGGCCAGGATTTCACCCTAAATCCAGCAATATGCTGCTTTAGTTCTTCGACTCACCAGTACCTTAATCTGCATCTTAAATATCTTGCCTATATGGTGTCACTGTGGTGTTTGCCTCCATTAAGTTATCACCAAGACTATGGGTCCCAATCTAAAAGCCACCTATACTGCATCGATGATGAAAGAATAAACCATGCTCTCTGCTTCATGAGTGGTAAGAAACAATGGAACTTTTAACTACTGTGACGCATAATCAAATGTTATAATGGAATCTACAGCTTCTTTGGCATTTGGGATGAAAGCTGGCATATGTTTTGTATTTCCTTTGGGTTGTGACTTTTAAACTATAACCCTAAGTTTCCGAATATTTTAATACAAAATACAGCAAATTCTCTTATTTTAGACGCATGAGACAAATATCTAATGTTACCACCTATAGTAGTACTGAGAGAGTTCCCACAAAGTGTTTCATTGTTAGGAGTCACCAGTTATGAGAAGATCAAGGAATTTCTGTAGTTCGGTATTTTGATGCTTCCTTTTGAACAGGCTTTTAATGTTTTAAAACAGCCTATAGTGAGGTTAGCTAGCCCTGTTTGGGGTAGGGTTTCACTTCTCTTGTGTTTCATCTGGGTGAAATTTTGTACTTTGCATTCTTGTTTTTAAGCAAAGCCCTCATCATGGAAACTGGGGTATGGTTTTAATCTGTGTAGTGAGAAGACACTGCATTTTTTAGTGTTACTCATTGCTAAAGTTTTGATATAAAATCTAGAGACATGAGCAAACTGAAACTCTTTCAGTGGATAACTGTGGCATGGCTAGCTGAGTTGTGAATTCAAAAGTGTGTGTGTGTGACCAGTGCTTGTCAGTGCATTTTGTATAGTTAGAGTTTGGATAGCTAGAGTTTCCCTCGTGTGTGAGGTGCATTTTCTCTTTCTTGCTGTCTATCTCTCTCACACACAACCCCACATTCTCACCCTCACAACAGAGGTCCATGGAAAATACTCCCAAGTGATTTTTAGTTACTCTTAAAAATGCAGCTTTGTCTGCCGTCACTGGTATGAATTTATGCCTGGTGCTTTGATTTGGCAGTTAATGGTTTGTCATTTTTGTAAAGACTACAGGAGTCTGTGATTTTGATGCTTCACAAAGTAGAGATGTTAAGTTAACTGCAGCTTTGAACTCTCCAAGGATAATTTCAGACCTCCTGCTTTCATGTTGGATTAAATACTGGATAACTAAGACTTTTTAGTTGCTTTATTTAACTAGTCCCGTAACACATTGCAGCACAATCAACTGGATCTTTTAAATTGTGATTGAAATGTTTGTTCTCTTGATCAGTGGGTATCTTTGTCTTAATGCCATCTCAGCATGAGAATAATTAGGATGGAAAGTAAAAAAAGTAGAGTGATTTCAAATATTGTAAAACTATTTGGAATTATTATTACTGTTATTTTTTAATCTATAGTCTGTCTTGAGTACTTCCTTTTGGAATGGATTGCCATTGATCAGCATTCAAGTTTTGTACTATTTTCATCAGAGCATCTCTGATATGTACGAACTTTAGCAACATCTCATAGCCTTCTATGAGGTGCATATTACAATCATTTCACTGGGGAGTAACATTAGACACAGAGAGCTGAGGAATACGTCCAAGGCCACACAAAAAGTCCATGCCATTGCAGATAATAGAACCCTAACTCAAAAACCCTATGTTTTAAATAGACAAGACAGGGAAATTCAGTGACTCCAGGTCATACAGAGACTTTGTTAGGAAATCGGGGTTCAGTTCCCAGTTTTGCAAGTCCCAGTGCAGAACCAAAACTACAACACTATCCTTCATCTTTGATTTGTTATTTCATGAAGGAGACACAGGCATTAGTCTCCAAACTCTTTAGAGGAAGATAATGCAGTTGCAAAGTTAAAACAATAGCAGAGAAACAAAAGCGGTGTTGCAACAGAGAAGCTGCAAAATGAGCTGAAGAGTTGATGAGGTGGAGAAATAGACATAAACATACTAAATGGTAGAGAAGTGGGGTTAATGAATAATGCATATGGATGTACCCCCCTGCAGGGTGAGTATACCGTGTGTTTGCCCAACCATGAAAGAGTTGCACTTCTGAGAGCTGCCTGAGATTTCCTAAGGAAGTGTAATGTTCAGCACAGAGGATTAATGGGAGAGAGAATGAAAAAGATGCAGAAGTGACTGCTGAATGTTTTCTTGTCCATCTTAAAACACTGTGAACAGTTGAAACCAGTTTAAGATGTTGAGAGTTTGTGGTCTGGTTTCAGAATTACTTGTTCTCATTCCTGTTGCATCAGGACAAAAGGCTGAAATTTTGCAGCGCTCTGGTCTGACCTGCATGCAGTCCTGGTCTCAAAACAAACACTGTAAATTTCGGAGGAGAGGAGCTGATTAAGAAACCCAAAGCCCCAAATGATGACTTGTAGATGATGTGGGCCAAAATAACTGCAGTGACCACAAACTATGTTTCCAGCCCAATTAGAGCAGTGGGCAGAGAGTGCTTAAGTGGAATCTCAGAAAAGCAAATTGAGGACACAACAGACTTTGAAGCACTCACTCCAAAGCTGAATGAATGCCTGGAATGAGGGATTGGGCAGAATTACCGGAGAGCTCAGAAAATATCTCTGTCATCCTGCAAAGAGCACATGTAAATGTGAGTTTCGGATGGGGGGCTAAGTAGGGTGGTAGCGGGGGATAGTTTGAGAAGGAAGAGTTGGTTACGTATATAACCTAGTTGTCAGGTTCTGCTAATACATCGGTTCCCAAACTGGGAGGGGCGGGGGCGGGAATGCATCCCTGGCCAGTTTTTTTTTTTTTTTTGCTCGACAAGTTTTGCTAGGGGCGGGGTGGGGCATGAGGGTTTCTCAAAAATCAAAAAGGGGGCTTGATGCTGAAAAGTTTGGGAACCACTGTGATACTAGAACAGAGAAGTTGAGCTATCCTGCATCCTATTTGACCTGCAAAGAGAGAACAATTCTCCACTGAGTTCAGAAGTGTTTTTCTGTCTTTTAAAATGGTGACAAACTCTGACTTTTACAATATTTCAGTCTGGACATGGATAGCAGAGGCCCCCATTTAAAAATCATTTCCCAACACAATATTTTTTTTCCCTATTCTATAAGCTGACGAAAATAGTGGCCTAATCAGGTCATAGTGCATGGTAGCTTTTGGCAAATGACAGCACTCTAGTGAAGACTGCTGTGTGCCAGACTCCTTCCACAGATGATGAGCTTGAGATGGGGTTGACAGCTGTAATGCGGGAGTCAAGGGATCGTCTCAGGGAAGGGATTAGACCTGGGTTGGGTTTGACAGCTGAAAAGGAGCCCGCTGTGTCACGTTTTCAATGCAAGAATGTAGGAGTTGGGTGAGATTTTAGGTAATTTTTCTTTTAATGGAGAGAAGATGAATGCAACTGGTCCAAACTGCAATTGCACAGGTAAGAGAGTAGAGAGAGAGAGAAATTCTAGTTCTCTCTGGATCCAAAAAGGCTTCACCAGAATTACGAAGTTGCACCCAGTATATCATCAGTATAAACTCTGCTCTAACTGCACCCTGGATAATGAGGTTAATTTCACCCATGAATGTAAAAGCCATGTGGAGTGCGGGCAGATGGGTTAGGAGCTCACCCCCAATGTCCTATTCAAGCAGAGATGTGAGACCTTCTTAGAAGGAGCATGAACTCTGTTACAACACATGCTGATGATCTAGTGACAAATCCAAGCTGATATACCGTCTAAACACAAGCCTGTGACTTTCCTGGGCCTCTCACTTTGCTCTGCCTCACATTTATGGTTTCAGTGCTTAATATATTTCCATACATGGATGCATTCCTGCCCCAGCCTGGGCTAATACCCACATGCCATTGCATCTGGATGTTGGTTTCTTGCAGCTGACGCTGCACTAAGGGAGATCTCTGAAGTAGCTTTCAGTTTAATATGTTTAATAAAATACAGTCTCACCCTGCCTGCGATCCAGAAAAATCGGTCATTTTCCCTACCTGGCAAGGATGCTAGGAGGATTAACTGGTTCCTCTTTCTGCTGAGCTTTGCAAATGCTTCCTATTTAAATCAGGAAGGACTCCCTGTGCCCAGATCTGACTTTTACATCTCTAGAACACTCAGAACCAGCCTTCTTTTTATTGGTGCCGCTGTTTGTGCAGTAGATATACGGCTTCCCATGTGCATGCATGCCCTCCTCCTTTTGTCCTCTTCATCATGTCACAGGACAGATGCCACCATCTTTTTCCCCTCCTGTCCTCCAGGTTTCTCTTTTATCCTGTTTGCTTTCTGTATTTTCTCCCCCTTCTCATCAATGATTTATGCTTATGCTAAAGAAATGATTGTTTTGCCCCTTGTCCTGCTCTTCAAGACTTTTTGTTGACCTCCTGCTCTTTGGGGCTTGCCCCCTCGCTCTGTAGTGCTGGGACTCCTGGTCTCTTGTGATGGAGTTGAATGCCAAAGTAGCAAAGAAGAAAGAGAGGCTTGTGGTGAGCTGCTGTATGAGCCGTAGGCCAGTGTATAATACCTCCCTTGGAGGAGGTGGGTTGTGAGTTTTAATTAAATGTTTATAAGTACTTTGAGATCTGCTGTGGAAAGGCCCTGTGGAAAGGCAGAGGGCAAAGTCTTTAAATAAAACATGCAGACCTGTCCCACCCATTGTGATATATTTGAAACTAAAACGGCAAGATTTGGTCAGTTTGATCTCAACAGCTGTTGTTCTTCCCCACCCCCACTCTTTGATGGTTCAAAAGATTTATCCTGACTCCGCTCTTCCAAAAAAACCGAGCGAGCGAATAAAACAGTACTTTTATGAGTGTTTGCTAGAGATCGGAGTCCCGACCCCTCCTGCTCCTAGTTAAAAGATTCCATGCTGCGCTAGAAACATACACAGAGAGAGTGTTTCATTTGTGAGCTGCAGAGCCCTTGGCGTTAAGTGCCAACTTGCCAGACTCTGTGTGACCCTGCTGACCTGCTAATTGTCCTGCACCCGGTGAAGGCCAGTCTCTGTATGTGTACGTGATGAGTAAATTACATAGTGGCTTTTGCACGGCTTTTCCCCAGCACTTGCCTCCGAAACTGCCAGTGAGCAACAGTGCTGTGTGTTGGTGGCTTTTTCCTCTCCTCACTTGACTGTTTCATGTTTAACCCAGTGCTGGGCTGAGAGAAGCCGAATGATTCAGCAAAGCAGGATTTGAAATGAAAAGGGAACGCTGGATAAAATGCACTTCTCATTTGAAATAAACGCGCTAGTTTAATAATAGGAGGAGATGGGAGGATGCCCGTCAAGGCGTCACCATTTGAGCCAAACCAAATGGGCTTTGATTTTGATCTCCTAGTTGATCTGTTTCTGCCCCAGTCCAGGCTGGGTCCTGAGGCCACATGAAGGGGGTCAGCAAAGCATGGGTCAGAGAGGCACTGTGGCTGTCTATATGAGTTAGCCAGTTTATTAATAAAAAATAATTATCTACCTGTCCATAGTTCCTTCAAGGTTCACAGTACCCGGGTGAGAGAGGGCCTGTATCCATTGTGTGAATGGGCAGCCTCCCTGCATTGTGGTTTGTGTGACAATACCTTCACGGGAATAGAATCCAGGCATCCAGACTTAAGTTCTCTGCCCTAACCACAGTCCTTCCCCGGAACAACGCTGCGACCAGTGATTATATCTGTGCGCTTACACGTGGTTCCGAGGAATCTTGACTTGGACACGTTGCCAAGGATTTGAGAGTCTCTTGATTTCACAAGGTTTTTTGGATTCTGCTCAGATACTCTGAGGGAAAATTGCAGGGTACCAGACCATGAGCACAATCTAGGGGTGCTGCCTTTGATCTTTGGCTTGCAAGAAAGCGCTTCTTTTTCTGATTGGTATCTAAGATTATTTCAACAGGGCCATGGTTTAACCTTTTTCTTTCCCCAATGGTCAATGACTTGTTTGTACAAAACTGCTTTCCTGGATGCTATCTTACATGCCTAGCTTAATGTTTCAGGAGTTTATTCAGTAAGATATGAGTCTTCTTTTAAAACCCCTTCTCAACCTTTAATTTGTGCTACTATAACTTACGGTATCTTAGGCAAGGAGTGTGATCTAGTGGTTGAAGCAGAGGATGCTGACTCATTGCATAACCTTGGGAAAGTCATTTCACCTTTCTATGCTTCAGTGTCTTCATCTGTAAAATAGGAATAATTTTGTGGATCTCAGGTGTTTTCAAGACCTTATAAAACAAAGTGCTTTGTGATCCTCTGCTTGAAGGTGTGGTACATTATTGTCTACTTCCAAATAGTCTTCTGAAAAAGGTGTACTGTGGAAGAGAGAAGCCAAGTCCTTCTTCCAGCTTTCCCAAGGAACTTGGGGTGACATGGTTGGGTATCATGCTTAGAAAATGCCTTTAGGAAGATGAGATGCAGCAGAATGGTAAATCCCCAACCCTGCATCCATTAACCTTGTAGCACCTATTGGAAATTCTTGAGTCCAGGAGTTAGAAAGGGATTTGACTATATAAGTAACAAATTCTGTAGTCCTTAGGGAATAGGTTTTAGTGCCTTAAGCTTGATCGGCTGATCTCAAAGCACAGGATTTAGAGAGAACGTTTGCTGACTGGTTTTCTTAATGCATGTTTTGTGAAATGAAGCTTTCTTTATTCCTGAAATGGCTCATTGCCTGTGATGCTCCCTACTGGGATTATACAGCAACAGAGACATTTAGCCTTTTGAATACACTGGAGCCTAATAAATATATATAGTTTAAAAAAAAAAAGAACATGGCAGTTTCAGAGAGCAGCACAGATGGTCGGAAATTGAGGGCAGAGAGGACTTAAGTGCTAACGTGTGGCATCGCTTTGATTTTAAAAATAGGAAAGCCACGGGCTGCTGCGTTCGCATTTTTTTTCTCTTATCCACTAAACACTTCCCTCCAAAGACTTACAGGCCACCTGAAGCCTTGTCTAATGTCACTGTCCCATTAGTCAGCCCATGAGGCAAACTTGGAGACTCTGGAAGGACCTGGGGTAGGGGTGGGGGCGGTGGCGGTTGAGTGAGTGTGCAGGCCCTTGTGGGACAGCTTTATTTTCTGGCCTACCCAGTACAGCATGGTGGCATTCTGCAGATTGCAATGATCTTTTGTATGTTAAATCCTGTTCGAAGGATTTAAAGAATCAAAATATAAACCTGCTGCCTATTCTGCCTGTACTTAAATTCACCTGGTGTTTCTCCTAGTGACTCTCTTCAGAGAAGATACAGTCTCTAAAGGGGGAAAGTCTGGCGGCGTTGACTTCAGTGACAAAATTCCCATTGACTACATTGGAGTCAGAATTTCACTCTAAAAAGCACTTTTCTCCCTTTTCCTAATGGGTTAAAGGGTGATTTGATCTTAGTCTATGACAGAAGTTTGATAACAGAGCTCTTCAGTCTAGCAGACAGAGGTATAATGAGATCCAGTGACTGCAAGCTGAAGCTAGACAAACAATCAGACTCAAATTTTGAACCATGATAGTAATTAACCATTGGGACAGTTTACCAGGGATGGATTCGCCATCCCTGGACATTTTTGAAATCAGATTTGTTCAGAAAGATCTGTTCTCGTTCAAACAGGAAATAATTCAGGGAAGCTCATGGTCTGAGGTATACAGGAGGTCAGAGAAGAATAGATAATATAGTTGTTCCCTCTGGCCCTAACCCCTATAAATCTTCAGTGTAGTAGGAGCTTGAGAGTCCTTTGGCTATGTGTGGCTCTCCATTTTCATTTCACATTTAAAAGCGAGAGCTTTGCCCTCCTGATTGTGAAGAAAACCTGGAAAATGCAAACGCAAAAAGTTTCAAAACACAGACGGCCAATGAAAAGAAACCAACGCATTATTTTAAAAATTGCATGATATTTAAAGTTAATCTCATGGTATTTCAATGCTTGGGTTGGCGATACTGCCTCTGCTGCTTTCACCGGATAGTTTTCCCCTTGGTGTATGTTTTCAGAGCTAGCTCTGTTATACAAACAGGACACTACTATACTAGTGCATGGATATGACAGTGCTTGGTGCCTTTCAGATACTGGACATAGTATCAGAATCAATGACTAGGTCTTTGCTGCAAAACTGGTGCATTTTTAAGACAAGATAACTCCCTTGGTATGTAAGAGGTAAAGGGGCTTGAGGGTTGACCTCAGCTAGTTACACTGCAATAAAAACTATTGTTTCTTATCTTCATTAGGGTTTCCCATCAAGACAGTTATCTTGAGGTGAGGAAAAATCACCTTTCTTTGAAGTGAAGACAAAGTCAGCATGAATTTTGACTTTCAAGTCTATGAAAGTCAGATCAGACCTTAAGACAGTAACTGGAATAGTGGGAAAAGATCCTTCCCATATATGTGGCTTATCACCACCTCATCCACCCTTAAATTCAAGTGGGTTCAATTGCACTGGACTGCCTAGTGAATAGCTGAGCCCTTTTTGACCTGTTGCTCAAATAGATCCAGGGTGTTAATGTTAAACTACTGAAGTCGTTTTTTCTAGGACCTGGCAATTGGTTGGGCTCAGCCTTATTCCCTTCTGGCATACCGCAGGAGTAGTGTCTATTAGGTGACATTGCCACACCTTGGCGGAGCTATAATTTTTGTCCTGATTAGATTTGATCTCGGTTAGCTTTTACTTTGCTGCCATTATCCCAAACAGATTCCAGTCTGGGTAACTGTATTTTCTTATGTAAATTTGCACTTTTATTCATGTAGCTAATTCTTCACATCTTGGCCTAAATACTTTCCACTATTTGAATGACAGTAGCACATCGGGTGCCTCTACACAACGAGTGGCAGTCCACAGCAGTGAGTCTCCACCTACATAGCTGTTTTTAATGTGGTAGTACAAACCCTGCGAGCCTGGGCTGGACGGTGTAGACAAGCCCATAAAGACCTCTTTCAGTACAAGTGGCCTTCTATGGTAGCTGCTGTGTACAGAGTAAAAGATGGTCCCTGCCCCCAAATCACAAAATTCAACAACCGTTTAGAAGGAGGGCGGGCTGGGTGGTTTCAAGCAGATAAATATTGCAGTCGTCTTTTTAGCAGTTACCAGCCGGCAGCTTCCTGTCAGCATCGTGAGTAGCAGTGGGTCTGGAGGAGGAATTGGACAGGGTAGCAACTGAGCACAGTAGTTTGGGTAAGGCGTTCCCCACAGAAGAGGCAGAAAAATCCAGAGGTTCTTGTGGGATGACTGGACACATGGGTGATGAATCTGGCATTGTGGATTGGGCGAGGGGGCAGGCATGACTAGATAAATAGGGAGGAGCGAAGGTGTATTTATGGGAAGTTGCTGTCCTCCACGTGCTTTGCCTTGGAATCACAGTTAGTGCTGGTAGTTTATTCCATTTTAAAAATAAAAATGCCCTATTAACCCGGCATGTTTTATGTTGTTCTTTGGCTCTGGTTGACAATCCGCCTGTCTTGGGCCTCCATGCAGAGTTCTCCTTTTGATCTTTATCTCCAGGAGAGTTTATTGGACTCTGTATGTCTGAGACAGTGGAGTCATCTGTGTAAAAGCTGATGTCTCTTTAATAAAGGGGAGACGATGTCAACAGACCGTTTCGCCATTGTCATTTCCCGTTCCTGTAATAATAATGAGCTGTTAATAATAAAGAACATAGAGTCTAGGGCCCCAGATGTGGTTCAAGGGCCCACTGTGTTAGGTGCTATACAAATATATACAGAGATGATCCCTGCTCTGAAGATCTTATGCACCAAGTAAATGTCTCTCTTGACTTTAAGTATCTCAAAGTGCTTCATGAGCATCAATGAGTTGTTCTGCCCACAACCCATGTGAGACACCTCATGTTACAGCTGGGGAAACTGAGGCTTAAGGGGGTGAAGTTATTTGTGCTGGTTGATGGCAGAGCGTGAAATAGAACAGCTGTCTTTGCCTCAGTACCAATCTTTAAACACTCGACTCCCCTTCGAAGCCCTGGTCTCCAACTATTTCTGAAAACCTCACTGGGGGGTGATGTGGCTGTGCAGGGTTGCAGCTGGGTGCTTTCATCATAGCTGCTGAAGACATGCCTGCCCTACAGGCTCCTGGGGCCAAATAAATCTCAGCTTTATTGTCATGGAAAGTTTTGCTCAATACTTAGCCAGAAATGTGCCCCTTTGGCTTTGTTTGGCTTCCCCGTGACCATAAAAATGGCACATCTGCTCTCCAGGTGTATAATAAACAATATGGAGATGTTGGTGGCCTCCAAGGCAAGTTTCAAAGGAAGAACCCTCCTCTCAGCTTGCCAATAAAACATTTATTGTGGCCAAATTCTTGTACCTTGTAGATGTTGCAGGGAGTAAGGGCAAATCATTTGGCTAACCTGGGCAGGGGTCACTGACTTTTTTTTCCTTGGGCTCCATTGCTGTTTGGGATGGGTTTTTCCCCCTTTGGCTGGGATCTGTCGTGGAGATTTGCTTGGGCATGGTGGACTCAGTGCTTGGCCCTCATGGTGACCAGATATTGCTCTGAGCCACATCTCTGTAGAACATACTGATTTTATTCACAGGAGAAGTCTCCCTTACCTGCCCAGCACATCAAGTCCTGGTTCCCCAGAGAAATGCATACTGGCTTAGAGCAACACAGTAAACAGCCAGGTCGGAATGCAGCAGCCAGCTACTCATGAGTGGCTAAACTCCAGACAAAGAGCAGCTGTTTCAGTCAGCAGTTAAAGAACCTGAATGCTTGTACTCCAGATGTTTCCCCATCCAATAAAATGGTTGTTTCGTGCATAATTTTATATATATAGTAGTGTATAAGGTTCAAAGCTTATTGCATTTTTCCAAATGTTGTTTTGGGGGGTAGGGGAGTTTGCACTAAAATGGAAATTTCATGTTTATTTTGCAGTGACAATAAAAGAGGTGATGAAGAATACCTTTCATATTCCTGCCTTATTATAAAAATCTGGCCCCACTGTGCTAGATCGCTGAGGGTGTGTCTACACAGCAAAGTTATTTTGGAATAACGGCTGTTATTCCAAAAGAACTATGCGAACATCTACACAGCCATTCCGTTATTTTGAAATCATTTCGAAATAACGGACGGCTTATTCTGACTTCTGTAAACCTCATTCTGTGAAGAATAACACCTATTTCGAAATAAGGCATGTGTAGACGTTCCACTTCTGCTATTTCGAAATAGCTCCTCACCAGGGCCATTCTCAGTTACTCCTCCTGGGGCTCTCAATCGAGATAGCATGTCTACATTAGGGAAGCCTGCCTCGGACTAATTTTGAGGCTTCCCTGCAGTGTGGACATGCTATTTTGAAATAAGTGATTTCTGAATAGCTATTCCTGAATAGCTTATTCCGAAATAACTGTGCAGTGTAGATGTACCCTGAGTGACTGTACAGACCTTCTGATGTCCGTTGTGGATAAATTATTAGGACTGTGGCAGTGGCAACAAAGTGCTGCCTCCTCTGGCTGGGGTTGCCAGATACTTTCACAAAAAATCCCAAATATGGCGGGGGGGAAAAATTGATTGAACAAAAAAAAAAAAAAAAAAAAAAAGCAAAAATGGGGGACCAAAGTTGCTGAGCAAAACAAACAAACCAGGAGACCAAACTTGTTGAGCATGTCCCCACCAGCCTTCTGTCCAAGAAAAACAAGATATTTCTCTATTTTTTTTTTTTTTTTTTACTGGACAGGGGCCACAAATACCAGACTGTCCAGGCAAAAACCGGATACCTGGCACCCTACCTCTGGCCAAGAAATCCACAACAGTATTCCTTCTCTTTAGGAATCTAAATTTCTGACAGTAGGATACAGATTACCCAGAACAAATCCTTTTACCAAGCTATAGAATTCAGCTAAAGAAACCAGGGGCGCTCTGGGATGAACCCTTCCTTTGTCACACCACCAACACAAACTTCTGGCACTGAAACAGCAAGCTGTGTGTTCTCCTGCAAGACAGGAGTTTCTGTAAGATAAGACTTTGTGTTTCTTTCAGCTGTCCCACTTTTCTAAACTCCGTCTGTCTTAGTCTAGAAAGTGTGGCCTCGCTCTGGAGAATATAAAAGTCCCATCCAGTTACACAGAAATACGTATTTTATAAAGAGGGAGGGTGGGAGTGAAACAGGACACATGGCATTAAATAAGTGAAGCTTGCTGTTTGCAGGCCATTTTTGCAATAGTTGAAGCCCAGATTAGAAAATGAGATTGTTAGGGTTCCTTTGCCCGAGTGAAGTGATACAGATTTTAGGGCTTCTGATGAGCCATTTAAAAGTATGTTTCCAACCCAACAATATCCATTGTATGGACATGACGGTAGGGTAGGGGATTCTGTGTGTGTTCAGTATTTCACTTCTGGTTGGGAGTCAGGGAGTGAGGAACATTCTGTTTATTATTCTATTTAATTGGGTTTGAAATACTGACGTCTCCAGAGCATCTACATTCATGTCTATTTATCAAAAGTCTAATTGGCCAACAGAAACGTCTTCATATCCAGCTGTGTCAAAGGGGAAATTCAGTCAAGCCTACTGAGGAGAAAAATTCTTTAAATTATTTGGACTTTTTTTCATTCAGCCAATCACATCCTGAAAAATTCCCCATAGAAATCTGTGAAATGTTTTTGCTGACTAAAAGCCACAGTTACTAAGTCATTTAGGGGAGGTAGCCTCTGAGGCAGAAGAAGTGAGGTGATGTAGTGCTAATGCAGAGAGTTTGGGGAGTTATTTTGGACTTCTGCTTTTCAGTTATTTTTCCAGCAAATAACATCTGGGGTGAATTAGCTCTCCATTGCTGCCCCATGTACATTATTTGCTAAGTCACTGCTGTGCTGCAGAAGTTCCAGTGGATTGCTAGGTCTTAAAAGAATGCAGCTTTATGTTGAAGCAGATTCCAGCACTGAATGGTTCAAATTATACATGTGTTAAGCTTAAACCACATTGATGATATCTCATAAACCTAACCAGCCTTCTCCCCCAACCGAAATAATATGTGTTATTTGAATACCCCATGCAGGGCATAATTACTTTGGCCTCATATATGTGTGTCCCTGAGTAGTTGTAAAGGGACTGCATTGTCTAATGGCTTGAGTACAGGACCAGAAAGCTGGAGTTCTAATATTTCCTTTGCCATCGACTTGTTGTGTGACAATGGGCTGGTCACCTGAGCTCTCTCGCTTAGTTTCCCACTTGTTAAATGGGAATAACACTCATCGGCCGTGGGGAGTGTTGGAGCATGTGGTGTGCTGTGGAGCATGTGATGACATGAAGTGCTGTAGTAGTGATCAGGATTATGATTATTATCAGGGCTCGACAAATAATGTAATCTGCTTGCCCGTGGCAAGTAGATTACAACCCGGAAGAGCCGGCGCAGAGCGATCTGCGCATGCGTAGAACACAGAACCGCGCGGCTGGTGAGTGGGGCTCACCGCCGCCTGGTGAGCCCTGATTATTATTATTTATTATGTTACTGAGTAAAGTTTAGGGATGAACTGCCAGGCTCTTACTACATTTAAAAAGCAGAGGCGCAGTGTGTGGGACCCAGCGTGAGCTGGGACAGCTGAGTGCCGGCTCACACCCAGTCCCAGACGCTGTGCCTCTGCTTTTTAAATGTTGTTGGAAAGAAGATGAGACTTTACCTTTTCAAACATGTAAAAAAAAGTTGAATGTAGTGGTGTTGTATCTGAACAAATTGTTAACTAACTTGTACTTAGAAAAGAAGGTTGCCTGAGTAAGCTACTGCAAGTTTCTTCTAAATGTGCTATTTAAAAAATACTGTCTTTCCAAAACATCACACCTTTATGAGATTGCCTTTGTAAAGCGCTTTGAGCTCCATAGGTGAAAACAGCTACAGTAACAATGGGCAGTTAGGAAAAACAAATAGTTTGAGCGTGCAGTGGTGGGTGCTGGAGGTTTTATGTGTATATTAATCAGTCTTGTAAAAACCCCTTCCGACAAAGAAGCTGATACTGAAATGAAGAAGTCTGCTGGCAGTGTGGAACTGTGTTTTGAAGCTAATGCATGTTGCACTGACAGCTTTCCTGTGAGTGAATAATAAGGCTCCAAGCCTCCTTGTTAAGAAGCATTGAAGAACACTGCAGGGTTCCCCCATCCCCCTGCTAACTGAATTTCATGAAAGAAAATAAGTTTAATGAAGACCAGACCTCTTTACAGGAATCAACATGCCATTCTCCCCACCCCATGCTTTCTCCTCTTCCCTCTGCAGAGCGCAGGGGGCACTGGGCAGACTCAGCTGTCACTCTTCAGTTATGGAGGAAAAGCCTTGTTTGTTTGGTGGAGTTTAAAGATCCCCCAGCAGCAGTCAGAAAACCAGTAAAATGTTAGTTTTGGTGGTCTGGCTGCCCTGTCCCCCTCAAATCATAGTGTTCAGGACATGCCATCAAATCTCATCCAAGGATTGTTTTTGTTCACGTACAAACTGATTTCCTTTCTGCTTACGTCCAGTTATAAGGAGAGGTTGGAGCCAGCTGATATAATACAAGATATATTTGCTTGGGAGGGGACCTTGGAATTAACAAAAAGGCTAAAGGATCTGTTCTCCAGTAGGATCCCCTCCCCCCCCCATTTGAAGTCACTCTCTCTCTCTCTCCCTTTTAAAAAAAAATTTCTTGTTTCGATTTGTGTTGATGCCCTGCCAGGGGTTCTAGCCGCTTTAGCCTTCAGATCTGCCAGAGGTTGCTTTCTTTTGGAAGCAGTTCAAGAAACCATCACTCCTTTTCTCGTTTTCATTCGGTATCTGACTAAACCACTGCTTTGGCAGCCTAATGCAGGGCTGGGGGAAAGGAAGCTCTAAAGAGCTTGGACATTTTACTTTTCAAGATGTGAGTTTAAAATTAGATAATCTGGTAACTGGAAAAGCAAAAAATAATGTCCCGAAGGAAACATGTTTTAATAATTAGAAAACATGAAACATAGTCTGTTGAAAATAACAGTAAGGATTTCAGTTAAACCTGCCTAAGCAAGGAAATTAAAGGTTGAAGCCTGTGATAGATTCTCCGAGGTTTGGGTGACTAGGAGAGGTTGACCAAGTGTATCTTTAGAAGAGGCTTCGCATGACTATTTTTAGACCCCCTTGGGCCTGATCAGTGTGTGTTTTGACTATAAGTAAAGGACCTCTGGCTAGGGCCTGATTGTTTGATACTTGAAACTGGTCCTTTGTGTACTCCCTGGAGCTACAGGAGCTGAACACAGTGCAGAGACCGCATGCTCTGCTGCAAGGGATAAGGATCACTAAATTGGTGGCAATGCGTAATCCTCCCACGCTGATTTGGGAGTAGCCATATGTGCTTTGAAGGAATGCTCTGTGGAAGGAAGATGGGGTTGCTGTGGGAAGCGCTAATTTGACCCGAAGCTGTTTGTCCCTTGTAGCACAACTTCACATCCCTTTTGTCAGGTGACAGGATGATTCACAGAGACAGGGAAGCGCTTGCAGGAACTTCAAGCTTGAAAGGAATTTGTTGCACTAAACTTGGGATGGCATCAGGAAATCTTAAAGGCTGGTGTCCGTGGTTTGCTAGGACATGGGGCCTTAAAGGAAAGGGCTTAAAAGTATGAGGGGGAGGCAGAGGAGGCAGAACATTTCCAATAAATTCTCTGAGGGTAAGGGCTGGACCTCCGTTATCCAGATAGTGTAATCTTAGGGCTACATTTCAGTTGTTCCATTTCTCCTTGACTTTGTGGGTTTGAATGAACTCTTTAATATAACTGAGCTTTCGTGGGCCAGACCCACTTCCTCAGATCTGAGGAAGTGGGTCTGGCCCACGAAAGCTCATCCCCTAATAAACCATCTTGTTAGTCTTTAAAGTGCTGCGTAGTCCTGTCTTTTGTTTCGGCAAGACCAGACTAATACGGCTACATCTCTATTGCTAATATAACTGTAAACTTGTAAAATGTCCCTTTTTAGGACAGGATTTTAAAAAGTAATATAAGAAGGGGGGAAAATGCAACAGTTGTCTCAGAAGGGAAGTGAGTGAGACCTTGTATTACCTCATGTTATGTATGGTCTGGGCAGCAGCATGGGAAAGATGCTGCTTTGTGAGTACTCTGGGCAATGTTTATGATCTAGATGGAAGTGAACGAGGCAGGTTTCCAGGGCGGTTGGTTGATCAGTGTGCAGGAAGGATCTTGTGTGTCGACCTGCCACCGGTGCAGCCATCTCAAAAACGTACTCCTCTGCTCTCCGTATCTCCAACTTTCCTTGATATAATAAAATGAGCTAAAACCACAGTTGGCCTTGATAGAGCTGGAAAATGGCTTTCTTGGTGGTGATTCATAGGTTCTTCTGGCTTTTAGGAAAGATGCATAAAGTTTGCTGACAGAGGAACTGGCTGAACACCAGGGGAACCAACAGCCACGCCAGGCTCATGGGCAGGGCGGGGGGACTGGCTCCAAGCTTCTGGAAAGGACAGGGCTCAGTGCCGCCTAGACTGTGCCTCCCCCCCCAGTGCTGCTGGGAGCGTACTACCCCTGCTTTCTCAGGAAGCCCTAAGAGGTGCCTGAAGTCCCACATTGTGCTCCAGTGGTGATTTAAAGGGCTCTGGGCACTGCCCTCTTTTGGATCACTAGACTTTGGGGCAATTGCCCTCTTTGCCTCTCCACCCCCCACCCCATTGGTGGGCTTGCTAAGCATACTATCTTTGGTTGTCATCCAGCACCCAAGCAGCATTTGATGTGTCAAAGAATGTTTTTTTCAAAGCATTCCAGGCTGTTGTTAACACCCTGCCTTCCAGGCCACACTTTTGCGAAAGTTCACATTGAGCCTAAATTTTCTTTCAGTGGCGTGGGAGATTGAAATGTGATAGACTAAAAATACCCAGTCCGTATCCAACCCTTATTAGAAGCTTGGCCTGAAATCCAGGGACAGTCCAGAAAAAGGGGAGTCTGAAAAGCAGCAAAATGGAACAAGAAATGTGCATTCAATTTACAGTGATTCTTTGCAAGTTGAATTCTGCTCCCTTATGCATATACGCTGCGGGATACTGTTTATTTCACGGGCCTCTGCCTCATGCAGTGTACACTGTCTGGACCATACTCTGGGGATGAATCCGGGTTCTGATTCATCAGTGGAAGAAACTGTAGTCTGTAGGACCCCAGCTGCATTTGTGGCAGATGTTGGAAGATGTGTAGTGAATGAAGAATAGGGTTGCAGAAAGAGAGAAGATGATTGCACGGGTAAGGCAATTGAATGCTGCCCTGGAGAACTGGATTCTATCCCTCTGTCTGCCACAGAGTGCCTCTGTGAAGCCAGGGACTTCGTGTTAAACTACGCTTTTCACAGGTGCGTGCTAACTGTGTGTTCTTCATTTTCTGGGGTCTGACTTGAGACCCGGGGCTCCGGTTTGTGAAAGTGCTGAGTGCTCACAGCCGTTACTGAAGTCACTGGGAGCTGTGCTTTGGACATACAAAAATGCTAACGACTCTGAAATATCAGATGACAGGCATCTCAGATTGGGAACTCAAAATTAGTGGATATGTTTGACCTTGTATATCTGTGCCTTGGTTCTCTATTTGTAAAATGGGGATAAAAGTATCCCCTCATCTCACAGGGATTTGTGAAAATAAATTCATTGATGTTTGTGAAGCACTCGGGTGATGGGAAGCTCATGAAGAAATTTAGTAATTCTGTCATCAAAACGGGTTTGACTAGGAAGCAGTAAATAAGACCTACGGCCACACATTGAACAACAAGGGCAAAACCAGATATTGAATAACTGTCCTCTCAGTGAGCCATATCCATCCTGTGCATTGTGTGAGGCAGGGCCCTATGGAAATAACAGTGTGAGATCATGACTTGATGCCCTCACAGTGCACGAGGGGGCGAAATGAAGGTTGCAGGGGTAGCCTTATCTGGCATTTCCTAACTTCTGAGTGCTTGACTTTGCACCTGTAATGTTCTTTTAATGTAGCCTCTTGGCTGCAATAATGATAGGAGATGGGGGGTGTCCAGCTAGTATTTGATGAGTAAATGAAAGCGTGCAGTAGAGAGCACCTTGTTGCCAGAGGCTTCTCAGCCCAGATGTGGTAACTTACTTGCTTTTTTTGACCTGCAGCACAAAGCTGAAGTTTTTCAGGTCTGTCGGAAGGAATCTTGTAAATTGTTTAGATTAGTAGCACCAGATGTCTGCTTTTGGCTTATCCTAACATGGATTTTGTTTGATCTTTTGATTGCACCACTGGTATGTGTTGGAGCTTTGGTTGCAGCAAAGCTCCCGTATCTGTTGAAGAAAGTGTTTGACGAAGGTATTTTTCTTGTGGTTTTATGGAACTTTAGCCCAGTTGGTCGCTAAGGAAGCCCTGATGCGTAAGGGCTTCATAACTGTCACTTGATGGAGAAGAATGGAATGCTGAATGTTGTAATGGGTTACACAGTCTTGAGCCAAGAGTGGGGCCTAGTTTGCTGCTCCCTCCCCACCCCCCCTTCTGAACCTGCTCTAGTTCACCTTCTTCCCCACAAAATGTGGTCTTAGGGGCTGTCCACCTGGAGCTGCCTCATGGCATCCCAAAGCACTTGTTATAGCTGGGGAGTGCCCTAGCGCCCCTCCCTCCGGGAGAGCATTCCTCTCATCCCCTCCCCCTGGGGCTTTCCGGGATTTCCAGTGGAGCGCTCTCAAACCTGCAGATGTTGCCAGGCATGCACAGGCAGACCCTTGGTTGAATTCACTCTGATTATTAAGATTCTTGGCAGATGTACCATGTGAGTCAGCTGCAAAGCATCATGTTAAAACCGTAGTGTGCCAAGTCTGACTTCAGCCCACGAAAGTGAGGAAAGTTGGAGTTAAGTCTGCAAATCCAGCCTGTCACTCCAGCCTTAACTCGCATCCTTTTTGTTTGGCAGGAGCAGCCGGGGGGGAGGAGGAGGAGGAGAGAGTCAAGGCTCAGTGTTAGCCTAGATTTGCTCCTTCAGCTCTCTGAAGCTGATGGGGGGTGTATGGTGTGAATCTGGGTGGATTGTGAAGGCCTGATAGTTGCTCAGTAGTCCTGGGAGGGATGCCTTCTCCTGTTACATTACCCCAAGGTATAGTACATTTTACAGGCACCAGAATATATTTTATTACTAGAGTTTCTTTGAACAGAACTCATTTCAGTGGGTGCTGGGGATCTGCTGCTCAGATTTAGGTCTAGGTTAAGGACAGGGGTACAGTTTGAGGCTGAATCAGGGCAAGGCCTTGGGTTTGGGGCCATTCAAATACAGGATGTCCTTCACACAAGGATTCAGCCCCAGAACCTGCAGGCTTCTCAGGAGATTTCTAATGAGAGGCACAGAGCGTTCCTGAGGCTTCAACCACCTCTGGACGAGATCTGGGAAATAGGCTGTGCCCTGAAACCAGAACCAAACCCACTGCTGGACTAGAGGCTTTCTAACTTTGGAGACACTGGATTTAGGAAGGAATTTCCCCTGCTGACACAGGCACTGCTGCCAGTCTTGGCCTGTTTTACCTTCTTATGGAGCAGTGAAAGGAGATTGCTGAATTGGCATTGGAGAGCCACATGCAACATCAACTGTGTCCTGCAATTTCTGGGGTTGGGAGGAGGCTGTTACTCTTTGGTCCCGGCCATCTCATGCTGATCTTTAACTACGCTGACCAGACGTCATGATTTTTCCGGGACTGTCCCGAATTTAAATGCTCTGTCCCGGTGCCCCATCAAGTAGTGAAATGTCCTGGAAAGCCCTGCTGAACATTTCACTACTAGATGGGGGCACCAGCACAGTGCAGCAGCCTCCTCCCCCTCACCCCTCAGCAGGGCATGCAGAGCAGCTGGGCCAGCTTCTGGTTGCACGCAGACCCTCCCATTCTCCCTCCCCCTGTGGGACTGCCTCTGCTCGCGGAGTTCTGGTCCAGCAGCCCTGCCTCCTTCTCCTCTGGGCCACCTTGGAGCCCTGGCAGGGGCCGCGCGGAGCCCAGCTGGGGCATTGCGGGGCAGGGCGTGCTGGCAGGTACTGGGACTGGAGCGGAGGCCCCTGTGGGGCTATTTTAATGCCGCAGTCCAGGTCCTTGCGGGCAACCCCGGCTCCAGTTGGAGTCAAGCGGCAGCTGTGCGAGGCGTGTTCCATCTGGGGCAACCTCACTGGGATGATGAGCCTTGTGTGGCTGCTGCTTGACTCCAGGTGGAGCCCGGGCCGCCCATGAAGACCTGGACTGTGACACTAAAAATAGCACCACAGGGGCCTCTGCTCCAGTCCTGGCAAGCAGTCCCGCCCTGGGAGCTGCGGGGGCTTCTGGGGCTGGACCGCAGACTCCAGCCCCCACAAACTGGAAGGTAGAAGGTGAGGGAAGGGGCAGGGGGAGTACTAAGAGGAAGGGGGGTGAGGAGAGGAAGGGGGGGCAGGGCAGGAGAAGAAAGGGGAAGGCACCAAGGGGCAGGATGGAGGAGAGACAAATGCCAGGGGACAAAGAGGAGACAATGAGGAAAAGGTCAGGAGTGGGGAGGGGAGAGGAGAGGAGGGCAAATGTCAGTGGGGGTGGGAGAGGAGAGAGGACAGGGTGATGTTGGGAGAGGAAAGGGGATGGACAATGGGGGTAAGAGGAGAGGGGGAGGAGTGGGTGCCCGGAGAAGAGGTGTTGAAAGGGGGGGTGGGCATGGAGCAAGTCATGTGTGAGGGCACAGAGGAACATGAGGGGAACTGGGCAGAGGATGGTGGGAAAGGGGTCACCAGGAAGGTGCAGGTGCCGGGGGATTGTGGGGGTGAAGCAGAAGGGCAGAGAAGGGAGGGGAGGGACAGGCACCAAAGGGCAGAGGAGCGAGGGAGGGCAGGTGGGCAGAGGGAGGTGTTAGGAGAGGGGATGGGGAGGGGTACCTACAGATGATCAGAGTGGGGCTAGAGGAAAAGTGGACACAGGGGGAAGAGAAAGGCTGGTTCAGGGGAAGGGGGAAGGTCCCCAAAGGGCTGAGGGGAGTGAGAAGGGCAAGAGCCAGGACAGCAGAAGAGGGTGAAGGGTGGGGGGCAGCAGATGGAGTGAGGGGAGGGGAGAAGACAGCAGCAGAGGGAAAAGGGAGAGGTTTATAAGATATTTATTAATAACTTGGGTGCCACAGTAGCACATCTGAACAAGCCACATGGACTCAATACTGGTGTACAAGACAAAATTCACTCCATTCATGGGAGGAAAATCTTAGAGGGACACTTCCCCCCGCCCCTGCTGAGTTAATGCAATGCAAATTGGGTTAATGCAATTGCAGGATAGTTGCAGGGGGTTCTGTGGGGGCCAAACTCATCCCTATTGGTAGGAGGACGGTGGGAGGAGTTCTTAGAGGGGTCACATGACACCCTTTACTTCTGGTCATGTGTCCATCTTGACCCTGGGAGTACTACCTCCAGGGGTGGGACTTCTTCTGGCAGGGGGTGTGGGTAACAGGGGTCAGGGGAGTGGCTAATGTGTCACTAATTTTGGTTCAGAAAATATGGTCACCATATCTTTAACCCTAGAATACCGGCAGTGGGACACAGACTGTGTGCAGCCCATGCCACGATGAGCCCTGGAACGCGGGGTCTGGCTCGCTAAATGAAATAGACGAGGAAGGCTCAGCGCCTAGCCGCAGTGAATCTGCTGTGAGCGTGCTCGGTGCGTTTCAGAACGCTCCCCTAGAAACTTGATGGGTTGTTGGTGGTTTTTTGTACGGTCTTTTCTTAAACCACACACCTAATTCCGCTTAGTCCTCCTGGAATCTTTTGCAGGCGTCTGCTCCGAGTGTGTCTCGGCCTGTCTGTTCATTGTTGGTTTTGAATCCCAGGCCCAGTGGTGGGAAGTTTTTAGAATTAATGCCAGTTGAATTTTTTAAATAGAATTGCAGTGTCCTCTTGTGGGTTTTAAAATAAATATCCTTCCCTTCACGTTTTGCCAGCAAGTAGTCAGAATCCAAGGGCTGCATAGCCAGCAAAAGCTGTGTTTAAGGAAAGGACACAGCATTTCCCTTCTCATCTTAAGTGATTTTGGGCTTTTCTTTCAATCCCTCTTGTGCCTCCTAAGAACAGATTCTGCCCCGCCACACACTTAGAGCCGTTTGGTTTGCTGGCCTGTCCTGCTCTAGCACGCAATGTGCTGCGCTGCAAGATGGCCTCCCAAGGGCCATGGTGGAATCCCAGTGGCTGGAGTGGTTTTAAAATTAGACCTGGAGAATGTCCTGTGGGGAGCGGTCCCGCCTGGTGCCTTCGGAGAATGGATGTGCCCTGATAGGTCTAATCGCTTTTTTCGGTAAGGCAGGCAGCACTGTTCCCACTAAGCTTTTCTATCCTGTGCGGAATAATTGTACGTGCACCAAGGCATGTGCGAATGTGCACCACCAGTAGCAACAAAAAATCTCGCTGTGGGCACTCTGCTAATCAGCTGGGCGGCATTAAAGTCTCCCCTGAGTGGCAGCACAAGCACACAGCTTACAGGGAATGCTGGCAGGCAGCATCCCTTAGCAGTTATGTGGTGCTTGGCTGCTTTCTTTGTTTCAGTCACTTGCCCTGGACCTGGCGTAAGATTGTGCTTTGCAAACTGAGTTTGCTGCTCAGGATTCATTTTTAATTTTCTTCTTTTAATCCAGAGGTCACTTGGATTTCCTGTCTGTAGTATCCTTGACCCCAAAGCCCTAATCTGCTTTCTTCTGCAGATGCCTCTCTGTGCCTAAAGCAGGCAGCTGGGTATGTTGGCAGCCGTCCTATTTCATGAAAGATGGACTCTGAAGTTCTCCACAGTGCCCCAGCCTGGGTTTGCCCAGTAGCTGGTAGGAACCAGGAGGAGAAATATTTTACAGGGAAGGGCGGCATGCTGCAGCCAGCCCATGATTAGCACGTGTGCATATATTACAGTGACGCTGCTGTTAAGGCGGTTGTCAGTGTTTCCATTACGGAATCTGGGTTTCCACAGGAGCAAGTTGTCTGTAAGGTGTTCCTTTTTTAAAAAAAAGTAGCCCATTCCCCAAGGGTGCTTTATGAATGTGAACCAAACACTTTATACTCTCAGATGCAGCCATGATGACTGTGAAGTAGGGATGTAAAATCCTGTTGAATCGGCAGAATGGTTAAACTTATTGTTTAACTGGTTAACCGATTACAGGGCGAGTGCGGGGGGGCACTCCAGCCCAGCTAAAAGGGCCCCTCCTGCTGCTGGGCTGGCACAGGCCCCCTCTCCTCAGCAGTTAGCCGCTGCAGCGCCCTGACCCCCGTTAACCAGTTGAACCTTCACAGCCCTATAGTGACGGACATTCCTGTCTCTTCACTGGGAGGATTTTCTGTACAATTGTTTCATAATAGTCTGGATGGTACAATCAAGTCCCAAATGTATGGACAACGTCATGCCAATAAGGTGTGCATTAGTGTCTGTATCGACCGATTGGAAAGAGCAGAGGATCTTAGCGAGCTCAGATTAACGGTATTTGGGAAAGCAAAGTGAGTTGATCTTTATTTCCCCAAATATGTACAGTCTCCTCCTTTTTGCATTTTCTGCAGGACCTCATCTTCTTCAAAGCCGGGCATCTTCATTCATCCCCACGGTTAGCACTTCTCTTGGTGCCCTCCCTTTCTTTAGGATCTAAGCAACCAAGATCTTGAGACATTAGATAGTTATCACTGCTAAGAGAGGAGTGGACCAACCAGGAAAACAAGTTACACTATACAGCTGCAACTGACCAACTCTCCACTGTAGGGCTGTCAAGGTTCAACTCGTTCCCAGTGGAGGGGAAAGAGCACTGTAGACAAGTGCCTTATGCCTTGCGAAAAGGGGTTGCATGTGTTAGTGAAATCTTGTGAATTTCCTTTTTAGGTGGAACCCAGAAAAAGTCTCTCATTGACTCCTTAGTCCTGAAGTTGCATGTATTGGCCATACAGATCCCTTGCTGTATGGAAAATCTTTGTTTGGAAGGTTCTGTCAAAGTGCTTAGTTATCCAGTGAGGAGTAGAAAGGGGATTAAAACAGAATCCCTCCCTGTTTACAGATTGTCTATGTGAATGGACTAAAATGTTTGTTCCTTAGTATTGAAATAAAACGTAACGACAACAACCCAGGTCTTTGGAAAACGGCTGGGCTGAGTCTTCTTCCGGAATATATCATGGGAAGGTGAGGGGGGGAGACTGTGGGACATGATGAGATTTTTCAGCTTGCAGATTTGAAATGAGTTTTGTTAAAACATTGATGAGTAGCTACCTGCTGACTCCCTGACGAGTAGGGCTGGGAAAGGATAACTGAGAACAGCACTTGGGACATGCACTCATCCTCCCACTTCCTTAGGAGGGATTGATCTTCAATCTGGACTATTTTATAAGCAGTCGGTCCAGACTTGGAAGAGGTTAATTGTTTTGCATTATGTTCCATAGAGCTTTTGCATGGAAGGTGCTAACCCCATTTTGTCTCTACTTTGTAAACCAGCTTCTACATTCAGATCTTGCGTGTTTGGGTCTATCTTTGTTAGACTTCAGGAGTAGGCTGAGTTCCAGCGAGCCAGACGGCATCTGGAAGTGTTCAGTAGAGCTTCTGGCTGAGAGCAACTCTTATGCCCTTTGAAGAGTTCAGGGACAGGGAACTCACCAAAACAGACTTTTTTTAATGCTAATAACCCAAAGCACCAACTGATTATGTTTGGGGTTAAAACTTTTATCTTTGGTCTCCAGTTCTGTCCCCGGGACAGAGATGACACTTTGTTAGTGAAGTGCTGGGTAAAAATCCAAGAGATTTTGAGATTGTGTGTCAGTACTGAATAGCCTGTACATTTGGACCCTGTCGATGAACTCTTACGCCTGGTCAGAGCCCCACTGATTTATTGATGTGACACATCTATTCCCTGAAGCATAGCACTGATCACAGGCACCTTGCAAAACTCTTCAGTTTATAATACGCAAACCAAATGGCATTAACTCCACGAATTGAAGACAAGCTGTTTCTGTGGGGGGCTTCTGTTGTTCCTCTGGGTCTGGAATTTCCTACTGGGGCATTAATGCAAACACTTGTGCCCAGTCAGGGCAGGCTCCAGCTTGTGTCTGCAAGTGGAAGGCAGTGGGGGAGCACTAGGGTGCCTGGTTCTGCTACAAAATGGTTTTACTTGATGTGGACAAGCAGGGTTTTTCCCCTCCTGGGGGTCCCATTCCTCACTCTTCTGTTGCCCTGTGCGGAGGGTGCTGAGTTCTTCCCTGAGCCCTACATGTCCCGGTCACTTGTCTGGGCTTGCCGAGAGACACGCAGACCAGCAGGATGTGGAAGACCAGTGCTGCGCATTTCTCGTCACGTTCCATGCTTGTTTAACTGCCTCACACTCAGCCTTCCCTTTGTGTTTACTTCAGTGCTTGTTATGACAATTGAGATGGATTATTCCTGGCTCTTGCATTTACAGTATCTAAACCATCAAGATGCAGTACATGGGTGAAGGCATGAAGTGTGCTGTATTCCTGGCACTTTGTATGTCCAGAACCTACCAGCCTGGAGCCTTGATCTTAGTCGGGAGTCTCGAGGCACTAAACAACAATTGTAACAATAAATAATGTGGAAGTATGTGTGTGAGTGCACGCTAGATGTGGGCAAGTGAGTACAGTGTATGTTTCCAAACAATAAATATGTGTGTCTACCAGCCAGGCAGTTAGCAACTAGGTACTGATACTCCTAATAATAATAAAACAATAAAATAATGAACATTTTATATGTCCAGTATTTTCTTAATTTTTTCCCAGACAGAACCCTCAAATACCGGACTGTCCAGTTCAAAACTGGACACCTAGCAACCCTAATAGGGACATTTGAGATGGGGGGACATACCTCTGAAGTACAGTGAACTCCACTGGGGGAGGCGAGCTGTTGGGGAGAAAGGGCTGAAAATAAAGGTAAGTGTTTTGCTACCGCCTAGGAGAGGCTGGTGCATGAGAGTTCTATTTCGCTCCTCTTCTCCCCGCAGATCCAGGTTTGTCAGACCTGCAGTCAGGATGCTTTCTGCTCAGTCTCTTCATTGTTTCTCTCGTGCATTGTTGGCTTCTTGGCCTTCTCCCAATAGGCTCTTTTTCTTTCCCTTGCCTTGCTAATTCATAATGGTGATTTCGTGTAGACTAGTACTGCTAACGCTTGCAGACATGTCTTGAAAGAAAATGCAATCTTCTTTGGTTTTCAGCCAGCCATACACCAAAATACCAGGTGTCTAATCCAATCTCAGGACGGCTTTTCCCTCGACAAAGTCTGAACCCGGCACTTGGCTAGGACAGAAAAAACTGGGTGAAGGGAAGCGCTCCACTTTTCAAAAGAGCAGATCACTAACAAACTGATCAAAAGATTTTAACTGTCAGACAGTGGTCAGGCATTTCAGTCAATATGTGGCTGATTATTCATCTTAATCCTGGGATTCATCTTTGTTCAGTGGCCAAGACCTTTGGATTCTTCCCATTGCACTTCTGGTCTGATGATAATGTCTCAGGGAGAGGGGACGCAAAATAATTGTCATGCGTTGGTCAGTGGGCAGAGATACTCAGACAGATGGGCCAGCTAGAAGAGCCTCGTAAGCTGAGATTCTGCTGCCCACCCCTTCCTGCTGTTTGTCTGTACGCCACTCAGAGAGGCCCCCCAGGGTTGGACTGAAGAGGTTTAGCTGCTGCATAAATTATAGATAATGAGCTGCCGCAAGCGATCAGAAAGTTCATACTAGTCACCCCAGGCCTGACTTGTACAGAGCTGCCAGTGGCATCTCTGTGTTTGTGTTCTTCATCCAGCCGTTAGGTAGGGCTCTGTGGGAGTGAGTGGGTATGTGCACAGAGGGAATGGGCAGGGTCTGGTCCGGGGGCTTGTTCACGTGGGAAGGTTTTACCAGTTATACCAGTGTAGTTATACGATTGATCTCCCCGGGTGGATGCTTGTTCCTGTGTGAGAGGGGGCTCTTCCTGCCTCGGCTTATTTCTCTTTGGAAGGGGTTTAAGTTAAAACTAGGAGGGGCGTAAGTTGTCCTGGTGCGACTGTAGTGGGCTAAATTCAGACCCTATTGTACACCAGCATAACGCCCCTGAATAGAGAGCCCAGTGTCTTTATGGGCAGGTCACGTTATGTCACAAGTAAAGAAAAGTCTCTCTCTAGCATTTGCTAGTGAAGAGAAATGTGCGGAGCAGTTGGGTGGCTATTTCTTTGGGATGTGAAACTCTTTGATCCTATTCAGTACGCCTTCCCAGCCCTAAGCACGGGTTCTTGCCTGCCGGCCTCCTTTTCCTAGGCTGCCCGTGTGTTAGTGATGCAGCTAGTGTACCCTGGACCGAGGGCCCTGTCCTCAGTGACAGCAGGTCTGCGTGATGCTGCTTTTTTTTATCCAGTGGCTACTCGGGGACTTGCGCATTTTCTGTGTCTCAGACTGCAGCTGCATTCTGCCCGATCTCTCATTGAGTAGTGAAGTAGACTCTTTCGAAAGGTCCCCCCAAAGGGAATGCTGTTTAATAGTAAACAAAGTCACTCACAGCCCAGATGAGTTGCAGCCTCCCCACTCGGGATGTAAAATCCCATTTAATGAGTTAATTGGTTAAACATTAAGTTTAACCGGTTAACGGATTAAATGGGGGCAGAGGGAGGGCTGGGACTGCTCCAACTAGGCCGCTTTTAGCCCCTCAGGGGCTGCTGGCTCCCTGCCTGCGTGGGGCCCCGCGGGCCTGGAGCAGCCCTCAGCTGGCTGCTTGCTGGGTACTGGTTAACCATCACTTGGTAAGCATCACCCGTTAAAGGTGAGGCTTACAGGGTACCGGTTATTACCCATTATCATCCCCACGCCCCATCCTCCTGCTCTTGTATAAGCACCTGGACGTGGGAGTCCTTGCTCTGTATTTGTGTGGTCTTGGTACTAAAAGAGGCTCTGGGTTTGGGGTTTCTGATAAAATCACTCACCTTCCCCCTTAGGAGCAGGCTTTGGGATTTAAGTGCAGTAAATTTGGTGGCTGTCAGTTCACTTCCCAGTGACTATTATAAAACCGCCCCATGCCTTGGGGATTTGGTATAGCTGGGAATGGCTTTGTCCATGAGCCCCTAAGACTGTGCTGGTGTATGACAGGCCTGGAGAGATGATGTAGGGCTGGATCTGAATGGCAGAGGTGGGGACTTGGGTAAGAGAGAATCCACTGGGTTGAAGCAGCAGTCCTGGGAGAGGTAGGGCTTGCCTGAGAATGAAGGGCTGGGTCTCGGCTGTTGGTGCTCAGGGGATTGTGGAGACAGAATGCAGCAATCCTTGTGACTTGCAGCCTCAGGGATTTCAGGCTGTTCTGCAAGATTCTGGGGTGCTAAAGAATCACACATGGGGTCTGGGCCATGGCCTTGGGACAGGGTGACCCTGAAATCCGCACTAGGTGCAGACTATGGAACTCCTGATAGGGCTGCCAGATGATTTAACCAAAAATACCGAACACCCCCTCCTCCCAAAAAAGGACCCCAACAGCCGTTATTAAGCAAAAAAAAAAAAAAAAATCAGCATGGCCCCTTTAAGAAGAGGCTTTTTTTGCCAGCGTTTATTTTGGTTTTCTGTTCCAGCCACAGGAAAAGCCCCTGCGGAACGAGGGCCCGGTTGCCGAGTGTGTGTAGGGTTGCCAGGTGTCTGGTATTTTCACCTCCTGGCAGGGAGAAAAAACAGAAAATACCAGACATTTCAGGTGTCTGGTATTTTCTGAATTTTTTTACCGGACAAGAGGCGAAAATACCGGATAGTCCCGGTCAGTACCGGACACCTGGCAACCCTAACTCCTGAGAGAGCACAACTGTGGTTGTGGGGCTCAGGGCTTTCCTCTCCAGTTGTGATTATTTCCGAAAGGTCACTGGGCTGGGTATCACTGCATAGCTGGTGCCTGCATGTCTGTGTGTTGGGATTTCTTCTGTGCGCTGGTGTAGGGTGAGGCAGAGCAAGAAGGGGCTACAGCTGGCCTTCTTGCTGTTAGAATATTGGGGCTTCTCCTCACCTTTAACCTTGAGGAGCCGTGTGTTTGCAGTCAGCAAGCTCATGCCCTGATGTGAAGGATGCAGCTGGGAGTTTCCTCATTTATGAATCAGTCTCCATGTAGGTGAAAGGAATTTCTGTTGTCTGCTTTGTTTCCCTCCTCTGGGCAGAATTTTGCATACCAAGCTCACAGCTCAAATCTGCCATGAAATCTACAGGGAGAAGTCACTTCCAGAAAACTTTTGGCAGTGTTCATCCCACTAGAGCCAAGAGAAAGGATGGGGGTCAGGGCTCTCCTTTTACCAAAGCAAAATCTGTTCTTTGGATTCCATCTACTGGAGTATGCTGCTTATCTGAGCTGTGAGCTGCAGAGATAGCGAAGAGCTAATGCATTAAATCAGTGAGGGGCAACCTAGGCTAGTGAGTGGCCCACATGAGTGACCCTCCCTCCTCGCAGCGGGCTGCAAGATTGTCCTAACCAGGATGGTCTCCCATTGTAGGGTAGTTTTGCTCTCTGCACTTGCGGACCCAGAATGTGCGGGGGGTGCTGATTGAACCATAGCAGCACTATGATTGGATGCTGAGGGAGTGCAGGGCTCGCACAGTCAGTGTTGTGCAATCCGCACGCTCCTCACTTCACGTGTCCTCGCTTTACAGGCGTGTCACTTGGGTAATACCGGTAGGAAATAACCATGGATGAAAACCAGCAGAATCTGGAAACCTTGCGCATGGGCCACACAAAGAGCCCCACGTGGCCGCAGGTGGCCTACCACTGCAGTGAATAAATGGACCCACGGGCTTCCTTGTGGCCATCGTGCCGTGCACTCTGCCCTTTGTCCCAGTTCCCGTGAAAGGAGTGTCATGGATTGCTTAGCGGTGTGCAGTGTTGTAGCCTGTGATCCCAGGATATTGGGGACAGGGCAGCAGAGGTCATACCTGTTATTGGACCGACTTCTGCTGGTAAGAGAGAAGAGCTCTGCGTAAGCTCCAAGTTCATCTCTCTCGCCAACAGAGAGCTTAGGATCCTGAGTGTTGCTGTTGGTTCTGCTGTATGACCTTCGGTGAGTCACCTTCCCCTTTCTCCCTTTACCCATCTCTCAAAGGGGGCTTCATATCTTGGGACGTTCAGGGCATTAATTGGCAAAAGGATTTGTTAGCGGTGTATTGTGCTGTCTTCCAGTTGCTAATGCATTTGAAGAAAGCTCCTCTCAGATACAATAGCTTCAGAGGGGTAGCCGAGTTAGTCTGTGAAGTGGGTTGTGCCCATGAAAGCTCATGACACCATCTACATGTTTTGTTAGTCTCTAAGGTGCTGCAAGACTATTTGCTGTGTTTGAAGTTTTCTCAGGGACAATATGTGTCACGTTTAGTCAGTAGAAATGCACACACTGCTAACTGTACAACCCTTAGAGGAAAAACATGGTCTGTACATCCCAGAGCAATTCTGGTTTCCATTGTTCATCCCATACTAAAAATGACATCACATGTTTCCTGGAGTCAGAGGCAACTAACTCCGTCGTCTTTGCCAAGCAAACTGCCATGGTATGTGCATTTACTACTCAGCTCTAGGTGGTAGCAGGGTTTATCGGGGTTGCCCGTCCCCGTGCGGGGAGCTTGGAATCTGGGAGGTTGGCTGGATCCATTTGCTGACTAAATCAGGTTTTAACTACATAGAGGCTAGGGTGCTGGACTGGGCCTCAGGAGACCTGGGCTCTATTTTCTGCTCTTCCACTAGCCTGCAGTGGCACATCACATCACTGCTTGGTGCCTCAGTTTCCCCAACTGTAAAATGGGGATAATGGTACTCCCTTGTAATGCGCCTTGAGATCTGATGAGGAACAATGCTATGTAAGGGCTGGGTGGTTATTATCTGTGTTAATCCTGGGGGTCTCTTGATAGCGCTTGACGATTTCAGCATCCAAAAAGTCTTCTTGAAATATCTTTCCTGGACTTCCATCTGCCCTGGGTCTCTGCCCCTCCACACACAACAAACTGGACCCTGTTTGAGGCACATCTGAGGAGAGGAAGAATCTTTACTCTCTGGAGAGATTTTGATGGGCGGGGGCAGTGATACCAGTATGTTCCTGAATCAGGATCCACTTCAGCTTCAGTTCTGAAGCTGTGATTGCTTATGGAGGGCTGGAGAGAGAGAAGTGAATAATAGGGGCTTTTTCCTATTTATCAGTCTGTAGTCAGTTTCTTCCTGCCACACTTGTACATGCAAGTCCTGTTTCTTGCCTGTGTGGGTTGGTTTCCCAATCTATGCTCTGAGGCTGGTGAAAGACTCCTGGCAAACTTGTGCCAATGCCCACTTCATGTTAGTGTTGTTTTGTTAATGAGTGAGCCTCTGCGTGTCTGAAGCGTCCCTGCTGAAGGATGCTGGCATGCTGACAACACAGGCTGGAAAAGTTGCTGGCTTTCTCCTTTTGCTGCAGTACACAGGAATGGAACAGAAATCCCTTTCACTTTGGATGGCTATGCTGAGCTTTGTTTCCATTATTTCTAAAGAATGGGGTTCCCTGGGGGGTGTTATGACTGCAGCAGCAACAAATGGGCTTTCATTTCCAAACTTCAGAAAACTCCCTAAAGCAATATTTTTTTAAAGACAAAAAAGCCCTTTGCTTCCAGAATAGCCACAGGTTGGCTTTGTTGTTAAAGGCTTTTAAATGCACAAACAAGCTTTGTGGCCAGACCAGCTATCAGTGCATGACTCCGTGATGTTTCTGTGCCTGTGGATTGGACCCGGAAGTGTGGCTTCATCGCTAAGAACCTTATTAACAAAGTGTAACTTGAAAGGCCATTTCATCCCTTAAGCCTGGGCTAGCAACAGGGACACACACCATCGCTTCTGTTGTTCCCAGGCTGTAATCTGTTTCTACCCTCCTTATTTAATAGCAAATGTTGCTTAGGTTGTGATGGCTTATGGCTGCTGGTAGCCTGGCATCCCAGTCTCCCTTAATCAGTCTCTGACCACACTGAGTTTGCTGACACTTTTAGTTTGCCAGGTGGTAAACTGAGCTGCATCTATAGAACCTAGTTCTTCAAAATCCTGGGTGCATAACATAAGAGATCGGGGATCGGATCCAAAGCTTACTGACTCTGGTGGGAATCATCTGATGAAGTGGGTTTTACCCACGAAAGCTCATGATACTGTATATTTTTGTTAGTCTCTAAGGTTCCACAAGGCCACTCATTGAATCTGGTGGGAATCTTTCCTTTGACTTCACTGGATTTTCGATCGGGATTTAGTGGAATCATCTTTCAATCTTTTGATCTGAACTGAGAGCCAGTTTTTGTTGCATGCTGGGTTTCCCTCTTTGAATTGGAGATTCCCAGTGCTGTATCTAATCTCCAGTAGTGGAGAAAATCCTGGAACATGAAAGTGGAGCACAGAAGTGCTACACAGGTAACTTCTATTGGTTCTGGACATCCAACACCCTGAAGAAAGGGCTGTGCCCACAAAAGCTCATGAGACCATCTACATATTTTGTTAGTCTTCAAAGTGCTACCAGACCGTTTGTTGTTTTTTTAAGTTTTTCTGGTTACAGACCAACTCGACTACCCCTCTGAAGCTATTCAATTCAAAGATTTCTTGGTGATGGTGGGCTCTAGCAATCTGGGACCCTGCAGCGCCCTTGTTGGCCACACACGCTAGAACCTTATGGTGCCTTTCGTAGCCCGGGGCTCAGCTGCTCTCATTCATAGGTTAAAAACCAACACTTTGCCCCAAATCTGGCAGATGAAAAGTGTTTTGTTCTTATCCCAGAGTAATAAAATCTCTGTTATTCCTCATAATAAGAGAAGGCCAGGTGCTTGCAGATGTGGAGGCAGCAAAAATACAGGCCCATGTTTTCTCTGGTCTGGAACACAAGTGGAACCCAATGTTTCCTTGAGCTGTCTGGTCTGAGAGGTGGTACTGAGGGGTCAAAAACTTTGGGACAAGAAACAGCTGATGAATACCTATGCCTGGGAATGGAACAGCAGCAGTGTGTGTGCGCAAGTGACATGGCTCTCATTGGCGGTTTCCTGCCTTTTGATGTGCCTCCGTGGATGTGTGATGGACCTCTGCCCTCTAAAAGGAAACAGATTTGAGGTATAAATTTAAAAAAAGCGAGGGAGCAGCTTTGCTTAATTGTTTTCACACTGATACAGGGGCTCTTCTGTAAGAGCAAACAGCATCTGCACCGAGAATTGTTTAGGCTGCTCCGCTCTAGTGTGAAGATTGGAATCTCTGGCTCTGCTGCCAACAACCACTTCAGTCCCCTTGTGGATTAGATCAGCGACTTCTCCCCCTTTCTTGTCCACACACTTTCAAGGTTTTTTTAAAAATCTGTTTAATTTTTTTAAAAATAGCCCTAATTGGGAGAGAGACAACGCTGCTGCATGAGACCTGCTGGCAGAGTGCCAGAAACAAAGCATTAATTTGTATCCAGAACACTTTATTAAATACACTACAAAATACATTAGCGATAATCCATTAGCTCTTGTCAACTCCTGGAGAGAAAGGGGGTTTATTGCTTATACTGCTAGCCGAGTTAAACTCCCCAAACTAGACCTTGCCCGCTAGTATAAAGACTCTTTAGTGGAACAGTATGTTACTGGGATAATGCATTGCAGATGCAGTCTATCTTCCACTTCCGAGCAGTGACAGTGGGTCCAGACTAGGAATGTGATAAATTCATGTTCTAGGGATTTTTAAGTTGGTGAACCCAGGCTGCTTTTCTATATTCTCCATCAGTTACTGGGTCCAGATCTGGAGAGCCAGAGACATCACTCTCTTGTATTAACCAGCCTTTGCTTGAGTTAAGGCTGTTTCCAGTAGATGAGTGGAATTGGGATCAATTCAGTCATGCTGTTTTGTTATCCTGTACCTTTGTGTGTGTGCCTGTTTTGTACTAAAGTCTGGTACCAGGATGATCAGTCTATCACTGGTATCTTTCAATTAGCCAAGATGGGATGGGATGTGTGATTAAAAACATACAATACCCCCAAACCCTCCATCACAAACCATCAGATACTCTGGGATTTCTCTTTTACTTTACAAAACTTAGGTTCATGATTTGCTGTTTCTGATGTAAATCGTTATCCATGGTAAGAGCAACTTTTCCCAGTTTGTGAGGAATGAAGGTAACTTGGGGGCTGAAAGCAGTGACATGAGGTATTTTTTCAGAGGGATGCTGGTAACTTAGTCAATGCTAAGTTCACACATACAGGTTAAAAAGTAGAAAAAACAAGCTGGCACTTGACGTCTTGGCATCGGGAATGGTTGAAAACTTTCTTAACTGCCAACTTCTCCTTTCCTTCACCATGAAGAATGCAATAATTAGGCCTCAATTTACAATTAGCGGATGGTAATCTCATTGTGTGTGTGTGTGTCTTAAGATTAACTTGTGTGGGGAGTGACAGAGATGAGGCCATGCTATATTCAGGGATCCGTAAACCTGGGGACACCAAGGGCCTTTTCTTGCCTGGCACCCTACAGCAGCACCCAATCTACATTTACTGGAAATAATTTCACACCATGGGATTTATCTTCCTGGAAAGTGGACAGTTGCTCTCAGCAAACACTTCTTAGCTGTCTGCCTCCCATTTTTGTAGTGTCTGCTTTGTAATGGATGAATCTTCACAGCCCCCCTTTAAGGCAAGGTACTGCCTTCCTCACCATTGTACAGATGGGAAACCGAGGCACAGAGAGACAGCATGACTTGCCCAAAGGACCAGTGAACTGATCCCAGGTCTTTCAAAGCCTAGGCTGGCACTCTAATCATTGAACCACACTACTTTCACATTGACTAGGTCAGTCGGAGTTATGCACTAAGAACACAGCTATGAAATGCTACTCGGATGCTATGAGCAGCATTTGGCTGCTGGCATGCACTGTAGAAGCCCCGGAATGAAAGCTACTGACTCAGTTCATCAATAAAAATCACAAAAGGCAGGAAAAACACTGGGCTTGCCCTCCCTGTGAGGGCAGGTTTGTGAGATCAGCTGGTGGAGCTGCATGGAGGTGTTGGTCTGAATCCCAGCTGTGGGAACAGGCAGCCTTCAGCCAGTCCGGTACTTAGCTGGGGCAATTGCACAGCCTGGTTCAGCCCTAGTTGACCTCTGGCCCTCAGATGAGAGACAAAACAGTCCTTGAGGAATGCAGGATGCAAGCTTTGTTCACATCAACAGGATGCAACGAGAAGGGCTAAGCTCTGGTGTGTGTGCCTTTAAAAAGACAGAATTAACCAGGGGAAAATGTAACCAAGAGAGACACTCAGAAAGCAAATAGGTCAGATTCTTTCTTTAAAATTTGCATGCATGTGGTAAAAGGTCATCTTAACTGCAGAATCTTTCCTGCTCCTAGCCTGTGGCTGGCTGATTGCAAGAGCCTGTTGCTAAGTGTTCCTGGAAACGGAATAAAGATGAAGCAAGATAATTGAAGAATGATCAGGCAAGAGAAAGAAAAGCTCAGAGCTAATAGTTTAACTGCACAGCTGCCAAATGAGATGAAGATGTTGGAATTTGACTCCTGATGTATTTGATCAGTTCTGACCGACTGGCGGAGAAGGGGGTGACCATGCCCTCGGCTTCCAGAACAGATCTTTGGGAAAAGCTGCTTTGGTTTCAAGCCGATCGGCCAATTTCAATTTCTGCAGATCTTCTTATTTTGTTTCTAACAAACATTTAGTGTTTGGCGACACTTAAGCCACTGTGGCTGTAGCAGTTCAGTGAAGACGCTGTCTACACCAGCTAGGGATGTTAGATAGCGATTAATTGGATAGTCATGCAACTGCACAAAATTGTATCCATTGCACGACTATTCAATATTCCCTGGCAGTGCACTCTCTCCCAGGGAGCCCCCGGCCACTCCACGCTGCTGCCTCTGTGTCAGAGGCAGCTCCCGCGGGGGGTCTGAGCTCCCCACGGACAGAGGCTGCTCTGTGGCAGCCTCCCCTAGCCTCCACCTTGCTGCCTCTGATAGAGGCAGCAGCGTGGGAGGCAGAGGCCACTCCATGGAGCTGGCATGCAAGGAAAGCCATCTTAAAAGCTGGTTCCCCATGCGTATTGGCTCCCGCTTGTCCCCTCTCCCCATCCCACGCTGCTGCCTCTGACAGGCCAGCAGCACAGGGGGCGGGGGTGGCAAGCAGCTCTCAGGGACTGGCTTGAAAGCCAGCTTCTGGTGTGTCCTGGCTCCCACCTGCCCCCGTCACCTTCTGCACTGCTGCATCTCTATCCTGTGCATGTCACGTTAGTAGTACTGGTGGGGGGGGGGGAAGGTTGTGGACAGAAATCAACAGAATCTGGCAACTGTGTATGTGGACTGTGGTAAACCAAATGTCTCCTGGGCCACACACAGAGCTCTGAGGAGCTGCATGCAGCCCACAGGACTGACCTACACTGATGGGAGGGCTTCTTCCATGATTCCATCTCCCCATAGGGCCACCTGGAGTGCACCTAGAGCTGTCTGCACAGGAGGGCAGGTTGGTTTGACTTGTGTCACTCAGAGGTGTGGATAATTTTCACACTTAAGCAATGTTGTTACAGCAGCCTAATTTCCCAGCATAGACCAGCCCTTAATGTCATGTGCTTTACACCAGAAGGGGAAAAAGTGAGACTTGCATTCTCTGTGTGTGGTCATTCTGTTAAAAGATCTCATGCCTCAGAAGATTTGTGTTTTTCTAATGGGGTGTTAAGGGGATTTTTGTGTAAGCAATTAGAAACCACAAACAAGCCCAGAACCCTACACTCCAAACGACCTCTGTGGAATCTCTTCTGCAGCCCTTGCTCAGATTTCTTGGCTCAGGTTGGGAAGCAGCACACCTGTGGGGTTGGAAAGTGGGGGTGAGTGCTGTCAACTGGATTCCTGTCTAAAGGGATGTTTGGCTTAAGTGAGACCTTCAAATCACGTCTTTAGTTCTCATCATAATAGCGAGGAAGGACAATTCACATTTCATAGTGGTTTGGTCCCCCTGGGGAAACTCACTGGTAGGGGGAGGTACAGAGCAACCCAAGGGTCCTGTGTGAATAGAGGCTTTTGGCCCTTTGTAGAATTGGGTCAAAAGGAAGCTCTTGGTGCTGAACAAAACTTATGCAGAAGTGTTTCTTCCAGATATCTTCTGAAAGGGATTGCTTTGTCACCAGTGTATCCCATCAGGTGAATCCATATATACAATACATTTCTCCAAGCTCTAGGGAATTTTCTCCTTGTAGTGCAGACATGTTTTCATTTCCTGATACCTCTGAAAGCATCCTACACCTGCAGTCCTTGTCACTAAAACGTACTTCCGGGAACTAGTATTCTTGTGGGATGTTGCAAAATCAAGTAAAACCCTGAAAAATCTCTTTTATAGTCTTTTCAATAAAGATGTCCTCCCCCCTCCCCTTAACATTCTTACATTTACCCATTTAGGGTTCCAAAACCACATTATTTTCCTCTCCTTGTGGATTAATTGCATGGGTACAGTTTTAATATCTATGCTTTAGAGTGGTGGTCATAATCCCAGTACATGTCACAAACTCTGTTCATACAGCAACAACTGAAATGCAGCCACCTCTGAGGAGAGGGGCAGCAACTGGTGGGCAGCAGCGAGAGATGTTTTGGACAAGAACATTTGACCAACTGCACAAAATCTTCAGGATACCCACAGAACGGACAAGGCCCGTCTTTAACCTGAGGCCAAGCCTATACTAGCCCTGGAAGGTTGGTTTAAGTTACGCAACCAGCATTAAATTTAGTGGGTCTTAACTAGACCCGCTAAATTGAATGCCAGAAGATCGATCTCCAGTGTAAGCATAGACATGGCCTGAGAGAGCAGAAGGTGGCACACTGCTCTCCTTCCGAAGGATGGAGTTGACTGTGGTGAGATTTGAACCTGGGATTCCAGGAGTTTGCAATCCTGGTGCTGCAGCTTCTGCACCACTCCTTCCAGCTGGCCAGGAGCAAGAGGAGGTAATGAACGCACTGCATCTTAGATGACCTTTTGAAAGGCCCTATGGGATTTGTATTGTCGTCAGTTTTGGAATAAGTGCCTCATTCTGCGCAAATTGCTACCACTGTCTCTGCACTGTTCTAAGGCTCCACATAAGTACAGGGCCAGTGGGTCTCTGCTCACTTGGAATCATTCATGTTGCAGGATCAATTCTTGTTTTTCCTGTTGTCAGATGAACTGATTCCCCCCGTATGATAGATTCCCACAGATGGACTCTCCCCTCTTGGAGCTATTATATCTATATCGGGACTTCTGAGGGTGAAGCTGAAGGTTCTGACCGTGCTGCTGACTAATAGCTGTCCAGTTTGGTTTTTCTTTTTAATCGGTTCTGAGCCTGTAAAACATGCTGCTTGGGCTTAAAATAGAGAAGATAAAATTGCTCCCTCATGTGCTGCTGCTTCTCTTGTTTGGAACTGCTGTCTGGGGCTGTGGGCCTAAGGCAACTCGGGCTTTGCAGGAACGGATTGGATTTCCTCAGCTTGCCTTGCACCTGGCCTGCCATGTATTTCAAAAAGCTGAGCTTTGGCGGCTGCACCAAGGTCTCTGCAGTGGCTCAGCTTTCATCTGGTACCCACCAAATGCTTCTCTCAGTCATCTAACAGGCCCAGGTTAGCTTTGCATGCATCATAAAGCCCTTCTCGCTATGGACCTTATTTCTGGTCCCCATACCTACTTAGCTGGCACCAGCTTCCTCTCTCCCCTCCGTAAAGCTGGGGCATGGTTTTTGCAAGAGCCTTTTTCTCTCTGGCTCCATTTTGTTCAGTCTGCTGCTATCTGCCTCATCAGTTTTCCATCTCCTTTTAGAGCTCAGCTGAAAACAGCTCGTCTCGGTTGCCCCGTGCTGCTCCCTTTCTTTGCAATTGTAGTTAATTCCGTAAAGAGTTCTAGGGGAGAGTTTTATGAGAAATGCTGCCTATAAAATAAATGATTAATCTAGTCCCTTGTGTACATGCGTTCGCTGTTCAGGTGTAAATGTTAAATCATAACTCTGGACTGGTTTCTTAACATATGGGTTTGATTAATGGCTAGTGCTTAAACATATAGTGATATTTTTGTACTTAGACATCACTGACTTGTCTTTTGTCAGGTTTGAGTTCAGGGGCTGCAGTTTCTTTGGAAAAGTGACTGAGCTTTCTTTTGGACATAGGATGAAAAAAAGGGGGGGGAGTAATTTTGCATGCAGCTTTCTGAGAAATCAGTGTATTTATAGATTCTAAGGCAGACGGGACCATTGTGATACTCAAGGCCAATGCTTCTCAACTAGGGGTGCATGTACCTCTGGGGCTGCACCTGTGGTCTTCCAGGGAGTACATCGATTCATCCAGCTTTTCCCTAGTTTCACAGAGGGCTATAGAAAAAGCCCTTGCAAATTCAGCACAAACTAAAATTCCATTCAGACTGTGACAGTACTGCTGTATGTCCTGTACACTGCAATGTAAGTACAATATTTATAATCGATTGATTTATTTTCTTTCTGTATATATACAAATGTTTTTCCTGTGGGATGACAGAGTGATGTCATCATGTCACTCTGCATCTTGCAGCCCCTCCCCCTTCCGTACCCGATCTCCCTCCCTCCCTCACCGGTGCTGAGGGCCCCAGCCTCCCTGGTGCTGGGGCGGGCGGCAGCCACGCAGCTCCCTCACAGCTCCAGGGGGTGTGGCAGTAGCCGTGTGGCTTCCCAGGTCTCCCCAGTGCTCCGGGGGGGGCGGGGCAGCAGCCATGCGGTTTCCCCAGAACTCTGGGGAAGGTCCGGGAGCCCTGCCCTCTCCCCCCATCGTGGGCGGGGAAGGGGGCCAGGAGTCGCACCAGCTTGTGGGGGGAGGGCAAGAACCATGCCCCCTCCCCACTCGTGGGGCGGGGAGCTGGGGCTGCCTGCCCCCAGAGAGGGGCTTGGCGAGCGTAGCGAGCAGGGGGAACTGCCCCCTAGTATAATTATATGGTAAAAATAAGCAAGTGAGCAATTTTTCAGTAGCAGTGCGGTAACACTTGAACTTTTATGTCTGATTTTGTAATCAAGTAGTTTTTAAGTGAGGTGGAATTACGGGGTGCTCAAGACAAATCAGACTTCTGATGGGTACAGTAGTCTGGAAAGGTTGAGAGGCGCTGATCTAGCTGACCTCCTACACAACACAGGCCGTAGGACTTCCTTAAATTAATTCTTTGTTTTCACTAAAGCCCATCTTATGAAAAAACATCCATTTCTTTTATTAAAAAGTGCCTTGATGGCGGATCCATCATGACCCTCGGCAAGTTGTTCCAGTGGTTAATTCCCTCGCTCTTGAGAATGTGCAGCTTGTTAAGTCTTATTCAGATCGTTAGCCTCTAAGACACACATTTCTCCCATTATTGTCCATGGCCTGCTGCTGTTGCCCTGGTGACTCCTGTGAGAAGCAAGGAAGGGGGGTGGTGATATGGGAAAGGAGAACATTTTCCAGGCAGGCTTGGCCCATGAAGTCATCCATCATGCTTCCTGGTTAGCGGTTAGCCTGACAAGGATTCCTCTGCCCGGGAACTCGCAGCAGCACAGACCACCACCGTCACTGGGGCTCAGTTGTGGTTGCGACGTCCATTAATGGCAAGAGACTCTGAGACCCAAAGTCAGCTCTGCAAAGGGCATCCTTTACAGCTTCGCCTGAAGCCATGTCAGTGTTGAGATGTTTATGGAAACAGATTTTAATGGTTCAGAAAAAGATTCCCCCAGCCAGTGCGCACTTGGCGTATTTGACCAAACCAGCAGCCACTGCCTTTCTGACTGTAAATGTCTCAAGGAATACAGAGGAATAGGCTGGTAGTGCTACCAGTTGAGGGTCCACAGCTCGCCAGAGAGTGCTTAAGAACAGATCGATTTGGTTAATTTCCCATCTGTGTTGCCAGCATGTGTTAAGGAGTAAATCACTTGCCTTGTGTAACCCCTTTGGAACTTTGAAACTGACCCTGCGTTCTGTCCCTCTGTGGCATGGAGACACAAAGATGTTTTGTGGGGTTGCTCAGGTGTGCTTGGGCTGTGGGAAGAAGGCTGGGACTCAGACAGCTGGGTTCTTCTTTTCCGAACTCACCGTGTGGCATCTGGACGAAGCGTGTCACTTCTCTGTTTCCGATTTGGCCAACCTGGAAAATGAGAACAGCAGCTGACTCTCAAAGGGGCTGTGAGTTTTAACTCCGTCCTGTCTGTACAAGCTGGAGAGTGGTGTTGCAGGATTATTGTAGGGTAGCTTAGGAGTGGTGGGACTCCAGGGATCAAGGAGCTCTGGTCTTGCCTGTTCAGGCTGTTTTTAATTGCTCATCATTCTCTGACATTTTCTGACTGTGCAATTTAGCATCCCCTTCATATGTGTAGACAGCATTTGCACACAAGGCAGGCTGCCATCATGTGAGATTGGCCCTGTGGCATAACTTCCATGCTGGTTTTCTGAATGTCCTGGAAAGATCCCTCTAGCCCTGCTGCTGCTCAGTGATATTCACAAAGTCCAAGCCAGCTCTGGATCCGTTACAGGACTAACGAGCATGGTGTTGCCTTCTTGGGAAGAGGTTTTCTGATCTGAGTGTTTAAAGTTCTCTTTCTGGATTGGCTGCTAAAAACAAAAACAAACCCTCATTGTGTGCGTTGAAAACAATCCCAGCTTCCCTGTGGATTTTGGAGGTCTTTGTGTTTGGTGGGAACCCTGGTGAAAAACCTCATGCTTCAAACATTTTTGTTTGTTACTTAATGGCTTGGGATTGTGAGGTCTGGATTCAGAGATTGCTATCTGTGCTGGGTGCTGGCTGCCTCCAAGGCAGCAGCGGCGGCAACGGCAGATAGGAAACCCGGGCTGCAATGGAAGGTCATTTTGGCAACGGCCCATTGAAAATGACAGATGAGACATGAGACCTTGGGAAACTCTTTACTGTATATTCAGCATCCCAAATTGCCATCCCACCCCTACCTTTTGCTATGAACATATGGAAAAATATCCCTTCCCCATAGAGAGATGGATAAATTATTATTTTTTCTTATTACATTTGTGTTTATATAGCTGTTTCTTGCTTCAGATTAGTCATTTGGGGGCATAACTTATAGGGCCCACATTTGATGCCCTTTCCCATGTGTCTTGTATTTCTTTCCCCTATATTTTCTCCTCCCACCAACTAAACCTTCTCTGTTCTTGCTGCTTTTTATATCCCTGTGCTGTGTGGCTTTCTGTTTTCCCAGCTTCTGGTAGGGAAACAATAGGTTACAGCCATGTGCAAATGTGAAATATATCCCACACCCTGCATCATTAATCAGTGAATGTTAATCCCCTTATTTCGAATGGATCAGAGCCTTTCACAAGGGTGCTGGTGGAAAAGCAGGTTTCTGACAATCCTGGAGACTGAAGTTCCTCTTTATCCCCAGAACAGGTGCTGCTGGGGCAGCCGCAGTGCAGATGTCCCTGACAGTGTCTCTTCGGCAGCTGACCCTCTCTAGGGACCCTCAATAGAGCAATCAGTCCTTGTTCTGCTTCAGTCTTTTAACCTCTGCCAAAGATGTCAGTCGATGGCAATTGTGTTGAGTCTTCTAATACACTTGGTTTTCCACTGTGGACCACCCTGAGCAAAATTTGAACCTTTCACTGGGATGTAAAAGGGTCCTCATTCCATTACCCATGATCCGTGCCATCTGCTCTTCTACTGTTTACAGCCTCTGCAATATTTATTATCTCTGATCCCAGTAGAGCCCATAATGCTCAAACAAAGGAGGAGCCATTCCCAAAGAGCTAAACAACCCTGCCGCCCGCCCCCAATTGAATGCGGTGGGAAGAACTGGCAGAGAGTCACTTGTGACAGCGGCTGTGCCTGGTTCAGCTAGCACAGTCTTTTGGAACTGTCTGGTGTTTGTCTGCTTACTACCAGAGCCGCTCAGACTCTGGGCAGGCGTGTGTGCCATGGTCGGTGCTTGCTTTCGACTCGCTTCTTTCCCCTTTCCAGGGAGGGAAGTTTTGTTTGTCTCGTGGGCATATTTGACTCCTTTTTCACAGCAGTTCTGGAGCTGCAGGCAGGCGGCGCTGAGAGCTGGGCATGAAGGAAAAGCAAAGCGTCCCCTCTCCGTGGAGGGGGGGGGACGGACGCGTGATTACCTGAGCGAATAGGCGTCTGTGGAACTCGGGCAGCGCTGGCTCCCAAGTGCGTCATCGATCGCCACGGGCCACAGTGCCTCTGCCGGCCGTCAGTGCGCAGGTTGGGAGGAGAGTCTCCTCATCTTGACCAGGTTATGGCTGTTGTTTTAGCAGAAGGTGCTTAAACTCTTTTCACTCAGAGGTTGGTGGAAATGCAAAGCTTCGGGACCATCCAAGTCTGAGGTTTTTACCCAGGTTGCTTTTCTACCGATGATTTTCTTGTTTAGGAAAATTGGATTTTAGTGGCCAGATGAAGCCCAGGGACTGAAATGCAGCCCAATGTTCAACAGATATTGTGGTGTCTTTTGGCTGGACTTGAGTGGATATTTGAAAATCTGACTTGATTCAGTTATTTTTTCCCCTTCCCATGTACTGCCCTGTTTCTAGTTATGCCAATGTGAAATTATGGGAGTAACAACATCACAGAAAATATGGGAAAATAGCCCAGGCTAATGATGCAGAATCTCTGATACTTTCCCCATCTTGTGCATTTTGTTTTGAATATTGTGGTCAGGTGGGTAGAGCAGGGCAGCTTAGGGACAGCTTAGCTTCTGTCTCCAGCTTTACCACTGACTTGCTGTGTGACTGTCACTGCAGCCAGGAGCCTCAGTTTACCCATCTGTGAAGAGGGAATGTTTAAATTAGTTCCTTAAGCAATGGAGTGTAAAACACCTTGAAATCTTTGGGGACAAGGCATAATATACATGCAACACATTATTATTACGCTTGTCAAATCTGATTGTATGGGAAAATGCCCTTCCTAGAAATGGACAGTGTGTAGTGAAGTATGTATTCAATCTTGTGGCTGCCTGATTTATTTATGCAGTTTTAAAAGTTCTTCCTCCTTTTTGTTCTCCAGTCTCTGACTCTCACTCACTGCTTGGAGAGCTTTGCTTGGCTCGTGTGGGTTAGCCAGTGCAGCTGAGCTCTCGTGGTGCCTTTGGACACTCTCTGGAAGGAGTTGACAGGGCAACCGAGTGAATAGGCCCCATCATAGATTCCCCCCTAAACTTTTCACTGATCAAATTCTCATCCATACGCTTAGAAGGTGAGTAAGGTGTGAAGTTGCTGACTAATGTGTCACTGTGTCTGTAACGTCTTGCGTTCCTCATGTATGATGGAATCAGTAAATTTATTGCTTCTGGACCATACAGCAAGCGGAAATTCCTAGGAACTGGTAGGAAACAGGTGCAGCCTGCGGGTATTTGCAGCATGAGCAGACCCATGTTTTTTCGCAAGTAGAGTCTGAACTGAAATCTTTGATCAACTGCGGTGGTGGAAACATGTAACTCTTCTTGTCGATCCATGCACTGCAGAGCCAAGTGACTTTTTGTCCACATCTCTGTGTTTGATGCACAGTTCTCTGTGGCTGATGTTTTGTATTCTAGTAGGGTCTTTGCAGGCCCTGAAGCCCCTCAGGGACTACACAAACGTATAGTAAAACAGTCCCCGCCCTGCAGAATTTACCCTCTGAATAGACAAGCCAGGCAAAGAATGGAAGAAAGGAAGGCTTATCCTCATTTTATAGGTGGGGAGCTGAGATGGAGCGTGATGTGCTCATGGTCTCTCAGGAGGTCTCTGGCAGGGATTCAGCCAGGCTGCCTGGGGCCTTGTCCAGTGTCTTGGCTCATTGCTATCGAATGGCTGGGGGGTGGCCTGCGTGAAATCCCCACTGGTTGGAATCGGTGGGGCAGGGCAGGCTGGGGAAGCGTCCATTGGTTGCTTGCTCTGGGTATGGTTAGCCCACCGATCCAGCATCTTTCACCAGCCCTGCATTCGCTTCAGAAGCTGAAAGCAGAAAACAAACCGGGTCCCCTTGGGTCTCCGTTTCAAGCCCCGAAGCTTTCGCTCTCCGTTGCTCACATGAACTGCGGTGCGGCTGCTCCACACTCTGCTCAACAGGTGGGCCGTTTTCATGTCTGCCCCGGGCTCCAGGAAATCCAGTCAGAAAGCCCGTGCACTTTGGACCCTGAGAAAAGGAGGGAGCTCGTGCGCATGCTCTGGAGAGTCTGCCAGAGCCTGGGGACCACATGCTGCTCTGCCCTCAAATAAAGTGCCACTCGTGGCTGGGTGGGTTGTTGGTGCAGAAAATTGTAAACACGCTAAGTCATTGGGATGGCTTAGTTGGCTTGTCCTGCCACCTGGGAGGGGGGCAACGGGGTAACAGGAGGTCAGGCTGGAACCATGCGGAGGCTAAGGATGGACTCACAGTGGGATTAGGTGTGCCAGAAGGGAGGAAGATAGAGGAACCTAATCTCACTAGGATCAGTTAACTGATTAAATGGGGGGGGAGCGGGGGAGGAGGGGCCATCCCAGCTTGCAGGCTGGGAGTTGGCAGCGTTGCTCTGGGAGGAAGCTGGGGGGGGGGGGGGGGGTGTTATCCATTCACATCCCGAATAGTGATGTGTAAATGTAGACATCTAAGGACAAAGACTGTAGGCCATGCATACAAAGTGGGGGACTCTATCCTGGGGAGCAGTGACTCTGCAAAAGATTTGGGGATTGCGGTGAATAATCAGCTGAACGAGAATTTCTGGCACAATGCGGCGGCCAAAAGAGCTAGTGTGATCCTTGGATACATAAAAGGCAGTTTTGAGCTGGAACAGAGAGGTTATTTTATCTCTGTATTGGGCACTGATGCAACTGGGGTACTGTGCCCTCTTCTGGTATCCGCAGTTCAAGAAGGAAGTTGATAAATTGGAGGGGATTCAGAGAAGAGCTGCAAAAATGATTAAAGGATTTGATAACATGCCTTACAGACAGACTAAAGGAGCTCAGTATATTTAGTTTTAACAAAGAGACTGTTAAGGGATAACTTGATGACAGTCTGTACATAGCTACATAGAGAACGAGTTTTCTGTCTAGCAGAGAAAGGTCTAATGCAATCCAGTGGCTGAAAGTTGAACTGAGGCAAACTCAGAGTGCAAATAAGATGCACTTTTTAGCACTATAGTTGATTAACCATTGGAACAACTCCCCAAGCACTATGGTGGATTCACCATCACTAACAATTTTAAAATTGTGATTGGATGTTTTTCTAAAGATCTGCTCTAGGAATTGTTTTGGGGAGGTTCTGTGGCCTGTGCTATATAGGCGGTTAAGATGATCACAGTGGTCCCTTCTGGCCTTGGACTCTACTAATCATTTGCATTGACCTTATATATTGCACTTTACAGGTCCAAATGCTGCCACCTCTGTTATTGCTCTAGGACAGGGGCTACTCAATACGTGGCACGTGGGCCGCATGTGGCCTGCAGCCTGTTTGCTTGCAGCCCACGGTGAGGTTTGGGTTTACGCAGGGCTCAACACGCAGCCCACAGGTGGGAGTCAAAACAAAAAAGTAGCCGATATAATGGTCTTCTGTTGACATGCGTTTTAGTAGTTAAATTCCTGGACTGTCATTGCTCATTAAAAGTGCTGTCATATGGGTGGAAATCGGTAAATATCGCATTTTATTAATATCAGCAGAACTGACTGAAATGAGGCCTGCATATTGTGTAGTCTTGCCTTCATCTTTGTATTCATGCCCGTCAGTGTGAAAGAAGCTATTTGCATATATTTGCATATATATTTGCATGCATATGCAACCACACTTAAGTTGCGGCCCTCGGCATGTGCTGTGAGTATCATTGTGGCCCCCCGGGCTTCCAAAGTTGAGTAGCAAGCAAGCCGCTTTTTCGAAAGAGAGTACCCAGGCAGTCTGGATGCTCTCTTTCGAAAAAGCACAGTTTGCATTACACAGCACCTTTTTTCGAAAGATCACTTTTGAAAAAAGGCGTTATTCCTTGCAAAACAAGATTTTCCACCGTCAAAAAAACTGTCGCGTTCTTTTGATTTACTTTCAAAAGAACGCAGCAGCAGTCTAGACACATGGGAAGTTTTTTCGAAAAAACCCTGTAGTCTAGACACACCCCATTTGCTTGCTGTTTTTTTTTCTGTAACAGACTAACTCGGCTACCCCCTGAAACACCCCAGGAGTTAGTGGGGAGTTGTGAAGCCACTGGGAGAAGTGCTTCCCTTTTGAGCTAAGCTTGAACGCACAGGCCAGGCGGTAACTGGATTTGAATTGACAGGGCGCGGGCACGCTCCATTGTCCTGCAGCTCCCCACCTGCTGTGTGCAACATCCGGGTGGCCCCCTGGCACTTGTAAATCCGTTAGGGCACAATGCAAAAGCTGGGAGCTAGTGTTGGGAGTGAGGGAGGCCGGGGGAGGGCATTCATCTGGCTGCACTGACTGCAGGAGTCAAGTGTCATGAACACTTGAGGATGTCTCGACATGCTGGAACCAATTCACCGGACAGAGTTGGAGCCAGCCTGTGTTCTCCAGATCCCAGAGCCACAGTCGTTTTCCCAGCAGTTTCCTGTACGTTTCTCAAAGAGACCTCTTCGCATGGCAGCTGATGGTCCTGTAATGAGAGAGCAAAACGAGCTGAGCTCATGTCTGTCTGCCTTCCACTGGAACGAAAAATGGCCTGTCCGCTTGATCACTGTCCAAATACTAGTACATGCAGAATAGAGGAAAAAACAGGCCCACTGACAGGGGCGATGAAGGGGACCAGTTGCCCCAGGGCCAGCCAATTCAAAAGGGTCCAGTGCTCCTGGCCGCTGATACTGCTGCAGCCTCAGTGGCCAAAGCCCTGGGCCCTTTAAATCACCACCGGAGCGCCGCACGGCATGCTAGGGGCAGCACTGAGTGCTGGCTGGGGGGGAAGGGGTGCAGTACGCACTGGGAGGCACTGAGGGCTGGCTGCCCCAGCCCCCCCCCTTCTGCCCAGGGGCCCTGCAAGGCTTTCAGCCCTGGGAAGAGGAGAGATTTGGATTTATTGTCAGTGTCCTAGCGAAGAGCTGAACTTGTATTGCTGGCAAGAAGTCCGCCCACCCCAGCAGTTCTCAATCTGTAGTTGGACTTGTGAATCTCCTCCCCAATCATTTTCTCTTGGGTGAGGGGGACAGTGGATTACAAGTCACTCCCTTTCCAAGTTTTTGGTCTCTTGCTGAAACAAGTTTGCCAGTGGTAATGCCGTGGCTTTATTTCTCAAACTCCCTCCTATTGCACAGTGAGCGTACATGGGTCAGTTTCACTTGCTGATTCTTGGTAATGCCTGGATTGTAGACATTGCAGGGAGCCGTTTAAATCCAAACGGAAAACGTTTCCCCGTCAGATTCTGTAAACCACAACTCCTCCACTAATAATGGATTTAAACTAACAGACAATGTAAGAATTGCCAGTATAACTGTGCTCCTAGGGGGAAAATGTTTTAATTTTTAATGTACAGTATCACTTCTCTGTAAGAGCAACTTAGAGTAAATATAACTGCCCCACCCCCAGTCTCCAATTACCAAATTAATTCATCTGCCCTCTAGAAACTGCTGTCAATACAGTGACCTCCCCAGAGGAAAAAGCCTAAGCCCAACTGCACTGAAGTATGCACAATGGTAGGGGTGGTGGAAAACAGGATCTATTAAGGGGCATTGGAAGGAAATTAACAAGACTCTGAAGGCACTGCCTCCAAAGGAGAACTTGGAGGAAATGTTGCTTGCTTCTCATTTAATAGAAAGCAGCAGCAGTCCCTGGTGGAAACACATTCTCGTTATTGTTGACAGGTCTGCCCTTGAGTTTTTGGTTTGCTTAAATTTCCCAAGATCCAGGCAGAAGCATTGGTTCCAATATATATGTTGATATTGCTTGGACAAATACCTCTAAGAGCATTCATTTGACTTGGATGAAAACAGGCAGAAGTCTTTATCCTAATAAGGTTTGAGGAGTGGACTCTAGCATGACTATTTCTGGCGGGAACAAATCTCACATTTGGGGTTCCAAATGCACTGAAAGCAGTTTCATGTTATCTTTGCTAGTGAGAATCATCCCTGCCCAGAGTTTGCACTAGTGAGTTACTGCACACACACCCCCCAATACCAGTGCTGAGTAATCAGCTTGACCAAAAATAGCAGCCTGCAGCTGTTAGTGCAGGGGGAGATACCCTTTCCCATTAGCATGCCACGGCAGAATGAGACCTTGAGATGCAACCCAGTTGGTTTTATTCAGTCTGTAGCCCAGTAGGTTTATAACCTCTCCCCTGCCATTATGTAGTTTCCTGCTGTGTGGGCATTTAGTTTAACACTGTGATCTGATCTTTGTGTCCAACTCCAAAAGTTCTTCCGTGTGCTTCATGTTGGTCCATTTCTAGATCACCACGTCAGAGGAAACAAATGAGCAAGTGATTTGTTACAGTAGCATAGCAACCAATAGCCATACTTTGCCCTCCCATGATGCGTCTAATCCCGTGGCTCTCAACCAGGGTTGGGGGGGTTGTAAGGCAGTTACGTGGCGGTCGCGAGCCGTCAGTCCCCACCCCCTGCCCTGCTTTGCCTCCAGCATTCATAATAGTGCTAAATATAAAAAAAGGGTTTTTAATTTATAAGGGCGTTGCACTTGGAGGATTGCTGTGCAGGGGTCACCGGTACAGAAGTTTGAGTCCCACTGCTCTAGTCTGATGAGGAACTGAGGCATTGAAATGTTGAGTGATTTGTAGGTAAAGTCAGAACATGAATCAGGATTTGAACTCCGGTCCTGCTTTCCAAGGTCCTGCCAATTAAATCCACTGATGAGTTTGTGTTATGGGTCAGATTACATAACCAGGAACTCGATGTTCCACTGGAACTGTTCTGTCAAGCATCTGTACAAGGTACCAGGTATATTTCTGTATAAACTATGTTAGTGTTGTCTCGAGAAGAGAATGCTTCCGCAGCGGCTATTCCAACTGGCTTTGTGTGTGTAGTAGACAGTTAAATGCAGTGTTTCTCAACCAGTGGTATGAGTACCTTTAGGGGTACTCAAGAGAAGTCTGGGGGGTACATCAACTGAAATTTGGAGAAAACTGAATTTTTGTTTTAACTTTTACAGCGCTTTATTATTTTTGTACTTTTTATATCCAAAAATTTCATTGCCCGCCTGGATTCAATTAAGTGGTTTAAACAACTGTGTTGCAGTGGTAGAAAAAAATTGTGTGTGTCTGAAAACTATAGGTACTGGGGGGGGTACTTTACAAATAAATATATATATATATATATATATATATATATATATATATATATATATATATATATATATATAAAAATAAAAGGGGGTACTTTATAAAAAAAAAAAAAAAAAAAAGGTTGAGAAACACTGGTTTAACATACCAGCAGCGCAGTGTGAATTGGGAGTGAGGAGCAGTCTGAAAGGATCAACTGATTTTGGGTTGAAGAGTCTAGATTAAATCCACATCTGTGTTAGGTTTGGCTTGATCCTGCAGATTTGCAACAGCTGTTGGGAAGTGGAGCAAAGATCTCTTTAAATGCATGCTCAAATCCTCAGAGCAAGAAGCATGGTGTTTCAGTGTCATTCTCCTCAAGACAGGAAAAGCTGCTTTTAAAAGTGGCCAAAGCAGCGGTCTCCTGTAGCATCCTCTGATCTTCCTGCAGTTTCCGATTAGCTCACACTTGGCTTTCCATCCACCGTGCCTAGCTCAGTAGATGATCCTTTCAGGGATGATCCTTCACCTCCTTGTACTGTGTCTGCCTTTGCTTTCTCTTTCATTTGCCTTACTGTGTGGGACACGAATGCTCTGCATTGCTCTGACTAAAGGTAGCCAACTTCCCGTGCCAGCAGGCACAGGAGACACTTTGCCAGTGATCGGTGACTTGATTGGATGTAACAAGGCCCCAAGGAATTTCCATACCATGAAATTGTTGCAGCCATTCTTACCTTTGATAGAGCTGTGAGACCCGCTGATTCTACAGAACCACAGCACTCCTTGTTCTGTCGTCAGCCCAGCAGCATCACGACAGAGCCTGGCAGTCTGAGGACCTGTCATCTCTCTCGCCTTCATTTGTGTGTGAAAGGTATTGTCCAAAGGCTGAACTAATTAAAATTCCAGAGATTTCACCGTGAGGTTAATGAACCATTGGAGCCATTTCCCAAGGGATGTGGTGCGTTCTCCCATCACTAACATCTTTAAATCAAGATTGGAAATATTTCTTAAAGCTCTAGCTCAACCATAGGATTCCGACTTGATGAAGGAATCGCTGGGTAAAATACTGAGGAGTCCTGTGGCACCTTAGAGACTAACAGATTTATTAGGGCATAAGCTTTCGTGGCTAAAACCCACTTCATCAGATGAATTGGAGTGGAAATGACATAGCCAAGGGTATATACATAAATACAACAAAAGAAAAAAGTTACTTATCAAGTGTAGGACCAGAGTTAATGAGGCTAATCAAGTCAAGTTGGATGTGGCTCATTCACAGCATCTGATGGGGAGATGTGACTATCAAGAGAGGGGAAATTGCCTTTGTAATGGGTTAACCAGTTAAAATCTTTATTCAGTCCTAATTTGAGTGTATGGAATTTGAAAACGAATTGCGGTTCAGCTGTTTCCCTTTGTAATCGAGGTTTGAAGGGATTTTCTGTCGAAAGATAGCTACTTCCAAATTCATTACTGCATGTCCAGAGGATTAAAGTGTTCCCCTGTAGGTTTATGTGTGTTTAAATCTGTTATCTCTAAGTTACCCTGGGACTCCTGATTGTTTTTGCAGATACAGACTGACAGGGCTACCCCTCTGGGTAAAATACTTCCTCCGTGTATTGCAGGAAGTCAGATGAGGTGACCATAGTGGGGCCTTCTGGTCTTACATCTCCGAATCTGTTATGGTACTGTGTCAAATGCTTAGCAGTCCTCTTAAGTTTTTCTGCCCATCCATCTCTTGAGCATGGAACAGAGTCCTGATGGAATCTGCTGCCTTTGTATTTCCAGATGTTTCACAGTGATTGTAACAGAGTTTTCAGCCATCAGGAGGCTATTTCTAAGTTTGGATATTTGTCAGGTTAAAAGCTGAGGCTGTGTAGCACTTACTGATGCCTCTATTACCTTTAACTCTTAACAAAACAGAACATATATCCTGTTCTTCAAGGGGAGAGAATCAGAGGGAATTTGAATTACAAAAATAAGCAGAACATGGAAAAAAAACAACCCAGTTTTCTATCAAGGTTATGTACTTTCAGGTCAGACCTGCCGTAAATGAGCCTTTACACTTTCTCTTAGATGTGTCTGAGATGCTTTGGGAAGCTGAGCTTGATTGAAAGAGCCTATTGCCATGGGAATGGTGGTAAATCTTGGCAATCATCCTTCTGTGCCTGCGTTTTTCATTTCCAATCAGCTTTCCCAATGCACAGGAGAATCATCGGATCAAACTGCTCTGGCTTTGAACAGCGCATCCATGTACTTTGATACAGACATCCAGATTAATATGGTTAGTGCTGAGAGACCACTAATTTGCCATTCAAGCCTTTCATAACTGGGTTTGTATGACAGCATGTTCCAGTCGTCTTAAGAGCAATTGTCTTGTTTGTTCATTTGGGTCTCATGCTGCATTTAAATTATAGCCCAACTAACAGGCAGGATTTAAACAGCTGTTTGTCAGGGGATTAATTTATTATCTTTATGACAGAGGTCCTCACCAGTCTGAAATGGTTAAATTTTGCAGAGGCTGCATTGAGGCAGGTGAGCAGAGCTGTGCAAAATGTTCTCTGCTTACACTAAACAGAGTGTGAAATTGACCGGGTTTCAGCTTCTGTTACAGCTGGTTCTAAGCACTGCCCAGCTTTGATGAGATGCACTGGTGTTTGGAGTGGACCAGGAACTGATGTATGATTTTGAAATGAAGCTCTGTAAACATCACAGCTCTGTGTGAATTCAACATGCAGCTCTGTCACTGTGACTGATTTTTGTCTTGTTTTGCTTGGAATTTGTGCGTAATTGAGTTGGATCTGGTGGGTCTGTGCTTAATGCCCAGCACTGCCACAAAAATGACCCGAATTTAATTCTCAAGCTCAGTGTCTCTTTCTCCCTTGACCTTGTAGCATAGGCAGCCCCGGAACCTTGGGTTGCTCTATGGTTATTCATACAACACCTTAGATGTACGGAACATGTAAACGCTGTAGACTGTAACGATTGTTAGGAGCATGGTTGGTTGGGCACAATGTAGAGACTGCTCCCTGTGATCCCTCAAAAGGAAAGCTGCAGCGGGTGTAGGGCCAGGAGGAGAGTCCGTTGAATATGGCAAGTACATGACAAAACAGTAAAGTGCGAGCAGCTATTTACAGCCAGCTGGCCAGTTGCTAACCACAAAAAGGTTATAGAAAGTAACGCCCTCTTAGATGCTTGAAAAGCATCTGATCCCTGTGAAGATCCCTTTAAGCTTCACAAACGTGGATTTACTTTCTGTGTTTTGAGAACCAGGCTTGATTTAACATGGCTGGCTTGCATTTAACAAAGTCTTGGCAGCTTTTGGGGCCAAATCCATTGGGTTTGTGCATCAGCATCATTGATGACATCAGCTTAACCCTGGGAATAGTGTGTGTTAAGAAACTGGTGCTATCAGGGGCAGCACAAAGCATTGTGTTTCTGGAGGTCCTGATCATTGTTTTTAAATCATTTTGAATCTGTGTATCTACTTGTTTAGATATTGATGACCTAGAGGACTTTATCAAATAATAAGTAAATCTTTATAGCCTTATCAGGTCTTTCAAAACACAATAATATAGACAGAATAAAGATTTAGTATGGGCGTAAGTTCCAGAAGAGAGATTTAGATATTGACATTCAAACCTAAATGTCTTTATGACTAGAACCCTTAGCTAGAGTGTCGGAAAATATCTGAAAATCTAGATCACTCAGTTCACTCTAGCTGGAAGATGTTTCCTTTTCCCATACCCTTCATCTGTCTTGTCCACTAGACGGTAAACTCCTCAGGGCTGGGATTGTTTCTTAATGCAGAGCATCTCCGTCCAACAGTGCCTTGTACAATGGGAGCCCAATTTCAGTGGAGACTTGAGTATTACTCAAAAAAACCAAGAAAGTGGTTCAGTATACAGCAGCATTTGCGTTGAGGTTTATTCTGGATCCATTAGTTTGCATTGGAAAAGAACTGAGCATACAGTATCAGAAGTAGTGGAATTCTGAATTGTATTAACGTTGAGGCTCCATTCTGCTGTTCTTCCATTGCGGTTTTTTGTTCTCCACTGGCCCAAATGAATGTCATAAATATCTGTGGAGCCAGGAAGGGTTTTGCAGCACATTATTTGATGATGTGGGAAACTAATGATTCATTTCCTCTCCTCTCTTCCCCTCCCATCCCCTCTCCTCTGTCTTCTCTGGTACTCTGTTGTGATCTGATTGCATTTAAGAGGTTGATAATTCATCACCGGGCTGTTTAGGTTGAAGTGCCTTGGAAACATATAAGTGAACTGTTCAGATTGGAATGTTTATGTACTCGAAGCTCTGAGATCAGCTTCTCAGACCACAGCCTTTCCTGGCTTTAGTTAGGGTTGAAGATGCGTTCGAGTGATTGCAGAAGGCCGGGGGAGGTTGTGAAATGCAAGCTTCCCAAGCCCCATGTACACCTGCAGGTTACGTCTTGCCAGCAGTTATCTTCCTCTTTCTATAGGTCCTTCTGGTGCTCGTGGCTTTTTTACAGCTCTGATTTATTTTATTCTGCATCTGAAATGTACATGCAGAACTATGATGCCAGCTGAGAAGCACGCAACTCCTGGTGTGTTTCGGTTACTGAGGCAGGATGAAGGTAGTAGTGTGGGGAGTTCTATTCTGCTGATCAAACTGGCCAGCCTGCGGCAGGGTCTAGGCCAGGGGTGGCCAAGCAGGTGGATCCGGCCCGCGGAGGCCCTGCTGCTCCCCAGGCCAATTGGCGGGGGAGAGAGGGAAGCCTCCTCCTGCCCTGCCAGGAGCACGTGGCGCTTTGAAGCACCGCATGCTGCTCACAGGGCGGGGAGGGAGAGCGGAGGAGGCTTCATGCGCTCCCCAGGCCCTGATTGGCCCTAGGGGTGGGGGAGCGTGCCAAGCCTCTGCCAGGGCATGGGTGCCGAGTGGGAAGGGGGGGCAAAGCGGCTCCTCCCCACCCCCAGACCAATCATGGTCTGGTGGTGGGGTAGCCCCGCCCCTTCCCATTTAGGCCCCGCCCCTTCCGGGGTGGCTCGGGGCTACTTCAAAAATTTTTGAAGTGGCCTCCGGGCAAAAAGTATTGCCCACCCCTGGTCTAGGCATAACGCTCTCCCCGTGTTTCTGTATGTCAGCCCTGTTTTCAGTGTGAATGTGTCTTGTGCATGGATTGGTGATGTGTAATGAACGGTGAGCTTGGAGTGAGGGAAGCCGCTGACGCAGGATTGCCTCACAGTGGCGGTGGCAGTAGCATATCATATAGCGCCTCCCAGCCAAAGATCTCAGAATGCTCCACTGGCGGGGGGTGTAAATAGTATCCCCATTTTATACATGGGTAAACAGAGGCACAGGGAGCCGAACGCCTGTGTCCGAGGTGACATAGCAAGCGCGCGGCAGAGCTGGGAGTAGAATGCAGACTCCGCTCCCAGGCCTAGGCACATAACGATACAAGGAAGTTCTGGAAGAGACAATGCCATGTGCTTTTGAGGTCACCAGGCTAGCAGTAGCTGGACTCTTGTGTGAGACCTTTGGATGGTCTGCTGCAAACAGGCTTGTAAGATGCTGCTGCTCAAAAGATGTAATTGTCAAGCTGCTTACAGTTTACCTCTTCTTCTCCTTCCGCCTCTTTTACAGCTGAAACTATGGAACAAATACAGAGTCTCCAACATTCCATCGCTGATATTTATAGATGCTTCCACGGGGAAGGTCGTGTGCAGAAACGGCCTGTTGGTGATCCGGGATGACCCAGAAGGTAAGATCCGGAGCGTGGCCCATCCACACGGCTAGATAAGTTCGCTTCTCTTTTAGCTCCCTTTCCAAAATGTGCTTGAAGCAAAAACATGGAACAAAATGAAGATCATTGGAGTTACCCTCATCAAAACTCTGGATTATTTGCAGCACGAAATTCCTTGCATTGTTCCCATTAGAGTTAGGGCTTCGTTTTTAACGAACAAAAGCATCCCTTCTAGGTCTTCTGTCTGAAGTGCTAATGAGGAAAAGTGAGATGAAATGAAACACTGTAGCTAGCATTTCACTGGGCAGGACGCAGGCGGACAAACTGAGGGCCCGTGTTTTTCATCTCTCTGCCGGTCTCATATAGCGATGGTGTATATAATAGTAACACTACACCATTTGAGAGAGAACAATTCCCTTGTCACGCCGCTTGCAGCAATATGGCTGCGTCAACACAGTCGTGCTGGTACTTCAGGCAGTGAATACTCTTTGTTGGCACTTTTGGTGACAAAAATACTGGCATGTCTGCTGATAAAGCCCCATTTACACTAGCACTTGCTGCAGCAAATCCTTTGGGTTTGGGGGTTTTTTAAGGACCCGTGAGTAACAAAAGCTTTTGTCACTCAATTGCCAGTATAGACACAGCCTTAGAGATGATGCTTAAAAGAAGCTGCAGTTTTTTTCCTAAATTGTATTATGCTGCATGTTTATACCAGGCTGTCTTCTCTGAATCGTCAAGTGACACAAACAATCAGATATTACTGCACGTATTTGTAGTCCCTACACAGCGATCCTGCACGCCTGTGACCTTTCTGCCTATGTGCTCGACCTTCCGTGGGGTTGTCATTTCCTCAGTACGGGAATGACAGATACTGAAAACAAGCCCCGATGTGTAATGCAAGGGGCCAGAGCTATGCAGCGTGACAGGCGGAGTCCACTCTGTGGTCTAAACCCTCTGCAAATGTTTCTTTAGCTCTGGCTGAATGTATAGGTTGCTTATTCTGGGAACCGGCAGCAGGAATATTCTGAATAAAATAAGATGCTTTTTTCCATGGGCAAGGAAACCTGTGTATCCAGTATCAAGCCTTAAAGCAGTGGGCAGCGCAGCCTGATGCGTAGGAAACGAAAATGATCACCGCTTTAAGGAAGCCAGCTGCTGTTCCTAAAAGACACAGACCGAGGCGGGAGTTGGTCGGCAGTAACCGAGGATAACCAGCTGCTTCTCCGTTGCTTTAAAATGGTAGCTGTGAGGAGTGTGCTGGGCAGACTGAAGATGAATAGTCAGAGCGCGTGGCCAGCGGGAGCCCCAGCCGTGAGCAGGGCAGAGCTAGGCCAAAGGCATTGAAGAGAACATAAGAACATAAGAACGGCCGTACCGGGTCAGACCAAAGGTCCATCTAGCCCAGTATCCTGTCTGCCGACAGTGGCCAGCACCAGGTGCCCCAGAGGGGGTGGACCGAAGACAATGATCAAGCGCTTTGTCTCCTGCCATCCCTCTCCAGCCTCTGTCAAACAGAGGCCAAGGACACCATTTTATCCCCTGGCTAATAGCCTTTTATGGACCTAACCTCCATGAAATTATCTAGCTTCTCTTTAAACTCTGTTATAGTCCTAGCCTTCACAGCCTCCTCTGGCAAGGAGTTCCACATGCTGACTACACGCTGTGTGAAGAAGAACTTTCTTTTATTAGTTTTAAACCTGCTACCCATTAATTTCATTTGGTGTCCTCTAGTTCTTCTATTTAGGGAACTAATAAATAACTTTTCTTTATCAGCCCTCTCCATACCACTCATGATTTTATACACCTCTATCATATCCCCCCTCAGTCTCCTCTTTTCTAAACTGAAAAGTCCCAGTCGCTTTAACCTCTCCTCATATGGGACCCGTTCCAAACCCCTAATCAATTTAGTTGCCCTTTTCTGAACCCTTTCCAAGGCCAAAATATCTTTTTTGAGGTGAGGAGACCACATCTGTACACAGTATTCAAGATGTGGGCGTACCATAGTTTTATACAGGGGCAGTAAGATATTCCGGGTCTTATTTTCTATCCCTTTCTTAATAATACCTAGCATCCTATTTGCCTTTTTGACCGCCGCTGCACACTGTGTGGAAGTTTTCAGAGAACTGTCCACAGAGGGAAGAAGGACGAGCGGACTGCAGCAATGAGCTGGCTGCGTTGTTCCCAGGGAGCATTCCGACAGCTAGAAACTTGGGGAACGCGAACAAACGCGCTTTGCAGGAATCCTTCAGGGTCAGATCCTGCCTCTCTGTGGGCACCGAGGGTCCTGAGCAGGGTAGAAACTGGTGCAGTTTGGCTGCATGAATGTTTGGGGAAGGGGCAGAGATGAGGTTACAGAGGCTTAGGTAGGAGACGCGAGCCGTCTGCATGCTGCAAAGCACGGCTCTCGTGGGGTGTCCAGCGTAGAGGGATTCGAGGGCAGCTGCCCGGGTCCACTGGTTGAGCGCTCCTTTGTGGGGAGGAGGGGCTGCATAGACGGCTTCATCCCTGAGACTACACGAGCAGCTGAGCTGTGGGAGGGGCGAATCTCTGGGGAGGCGCACCCCCCCCCCCTTGTAGAAAGCCTGATGGCCCAGGACTGGGGGCAGAGAACGTGGCCGCTCTCCTTTGTCTCCCTCGTTGGGTGGTTGACGTTTGGTGCTGATCCCTGCCCTGGGGCTGCGACCCAGGATTGGGGTGGGAGGGGGCAGAGGAGGTCGGCATGAGAAGCCATCGGTGCGGCTGGATTAAGAGGTGTCTGTTGCACGATTGCCCAGCTCCGTGCCTTTGGAGAAAGGGTGGGGAGCCCTCAGCAGAGCTCTGTAAACTGGAAATACAAGTGGCGCCTTTCTCTCTCCTCCCCTGGCCCATCCCACACTCCCCTAGGGCTGGAATTCCCCTGGGGACCAAAGCCCTTCAGTGAAGTTGTTGCAGGGCCTCTGCTCAGAAACAACGGCCAGTCGCTGGACAGCGCCGCCCTGGAGGGCTCTCACGTGGGGGTCTACTTCTCTGCGCACTGGGTGAGTGGCCGGCAGCTCTCCGTCGCATGCCGCGTGGACGGGGCAGAGGGAGGGGCAGCTCCGTGGGAGATGGCAGCTCCTCGCGCTGGATAACTCCGCCCAGCGCTGCCTGGGCTGCCAGAGGGCTGACACCTCGGGCTTGATTCCCTTTCCAGGAGCAGCTGTGCCCGAGGTGAAAGGCACTGGCCCGGGGAGCAGGCGAGAGCTTCCACCTTCCCCTTCCAAGGCGGGGGCTGCACGGGTGACATACTGAGTCAGCGCTCCCTATCCAGCAGGCCCAGCCATGTGGTGGGCTGGGAGCTGCCTTTAGGGCCCCCTGGAAAGCAGGAATTGTGGGTGCCTTGTGGTGCTCCCTGATCTCCTTGTGGGGGGAAGCTGTGGAGTGAATCAGACCCATTGACTCCCAAGAGAGCTGCGTCTCTGCTGTCCAGTTACTACGTGCTTTCTTCTCTGTGTTTTTCCAGTGCCCCCCCTGCCGAAGCCTCACCAGGGTCCTGGTGGAGTCCTACCGGAAAATCAAGGAGGCGGGGCAGAAATTTGAGATCGTCTTTGTTAGCGCAGACAGGTAACCGACGTCTGCTGTGTGCTTGGAGGGCTCTGGGCTGTGCCGCAGTGCAGGCACCGGAGGGGCGAGGCACATGTACTGCTTGGGGGGTGTCTGCACACCAGATGGAGACACCCTTGCCCCAAAGCCAGGAGGGAGCTGGGAGTTACTAGAGGCAGATGGGGATCAGTCAGACTTTGTGCTACGTTCAGCTGTTTGAGTTGTGCCCGTGGGATGAAAGACACTCTAAGTTTGAATGGATACAGCCCCCGCTTTAAAGAGATCCCGGTCAGGCCTCTGGCTCGGACACGCCCAAGACAGGGCTCTAGGTGTGGGGAGGGGAGGCAGCACAGGGCTGTTCCCTGCAACCCAACCTGGGAGCGGGAGGTGGCTCTGAGTCTGCTAAATCTGCAGGGTGAAGGTGAGAAGTTGAAGGAGCCCGGGACAAGCGAAGCTAGGGGTTGGGTCACAGGCAAGCCCAGAACCCTTGCGGAGGACTTGGCATTGGGCTTCGAGTTCCCTACGTGCTCTGGAGACCAGCCTCAGTTCTGCGGGGCTCTGGGATAGCAGCTGAGGAGATTTAAAATCTCTTACTGAAACATGCTACACACTTGGGGGAGGGGCTGGCTTTAAAATCCTCCAGGGTCTCCCCTGGCTGGGGGCCACTTGGCCTGCCCTGCGTACAGGCAGGTCCTGGGCCCTGGGGACGTGTCGGGTACCTGCTGGGCTGTGTACAGTTGTCCTGGGCAAAGGGCTGAAAGAATGGCAGGGAGGGGGCATGTATTTGACCCCCATGTCCATCACACAGGTCGGAGGACTCTTTTAAGCAGTATTTCAGTGAGATGCCCTGGCTAGCTGTCCCATATGCTGATGAAGCCAGAAGATCGCGCCTCAACCGGCTCTATGGCATACAAGGTAGGAAACCCCCCGGAGCCCGCGTGAAAGTCACTCCTGCCTGCTCCCCTCAGGTCTCCTCTTGTTTAAATAAAGCCAGGCACCACCAGAGCCGCTACATCTCTCTCCTCTGCAGATTTATCTTCCTTCCCCCTGCCAGCCTGTTAGCCGCAACCGGACTTCAAAAGCAACCTTATCGTTCCTGCTGGAAACTTGGAGCCTGCCGGGCTTGGCCCTGATCGATTTGTTTTGTTTTTCTTTAAGTTTCCCGTGTTGTTTTCTTGCTCTCCTATGTGGTAGGAACTCAGCCATTGTTCTATGTAGCGCGCAAGGAAGAGATGGCATCTGGTTTGTGTTAGTGACATGAACTCTGCATGACATTTGCATGTTTGATGTAAACCTACTCTTCCAGGTGTCAGGTCCAGAATTACTTGGCTGCAGAGGTTGGGGATGGCAGGAGAGTGAGAGAGAGAGATTGTGTGTGTGGTGTTTTTCAAGGTGTCCACAGGACTTTGTGCAGTCACAGCCGGTCTGAAGGTAACTGGTGTAATGTGCTGACCCTTCAATAAACAGAGGACAGCATTGCTCTCTCGCTTAGTGGGTGTAGTTAAGGGGCAGGATAAATGGAGCCATTAGCTAGTGGGGAAGTCTTTAGTATTTATGCGTGTTTCCACCCTGTGAGGAGAACTGAATTGGAGGGATTGATTTACGATGGGAGGTGAGAAGAATGAAGGATAATTTGGGTAGGTGATGTCTCAGGGGACATGGTCTGACGATAGCCTGCAAGTGTCGGAGAGATGTGAACGCCGCGGAGGGAATTGCTGGGGAAGGGGGTTCCCAGGTGCAGCTGTGGGCCTGCCCTTCTACAGGGTTTTTCAAGGCCTGGCTCTGTTACCCTAAGGCCTCTTCACACCACCATGGCAGCATCCAGGGGCCATAAAGTGGGTGTAAATGTAATTTACCTGCCCTGGACTGTAGTGTCCTGCTGTCCAAAGCTTTCTGAAAGCCAGGGGAGTAAATAGTGGGCGCTCTGCATCTGTACCAGCCGTTAATCTGTTTAACAAAACTGTCAGCTCTGTCCTGCCTTGCCCCAGTCTGTGCTGGCTTTCACGTTTCAAAATGTCTCCATGGACCATCGGTTATAAACTGTCCCAGATGTCCCTCTGTGGAGCACTGCGTATGTACCCAGCCTGTAGAGGTTAGATTGCAGACTCTGTGGGACGATACCATCCCTGGCTTTTCAGCCATGTGTTATTTCTCCAGGATCAAGATAACAGTTGAGTGGTTGAATTGTTTCATCCTTGGCCTTTCTGCCCTTTGTGGGTGTCACCCACCTCTCCCAGCGTCCAGGCCAATGATTGCCTCCCACTCTGTCACCTCCAGCGTCTCTCGTTAGTAAGCACAAGTGCGTCCTCGAGGGACATGCTGTTCAAAAGCCCAGTGTGGATGTGAAAGATCTATTGCTGCTGCTACCGGTAGTTTATTGCTCTGCTGCTTATTGGCCTTGCTGGGTTTGCCGGTGTAGTTTAAAACCCAGGTTATGTGTCACTCGTCTCTCTAGCTGGGAACTGCGTTTCCATTTCCCCCGTTGAACACCCCCTTGACATTCCATCTGTTTGACATAAAACCCTGACAGTGCTACATTGCCTCCTGGACACCGAGCTCTGCCTTTGCCCTGGCCAAGCCTTCTCCGGTGGCCACTGCTCCCGCTTCCCGAGCTCGGTGAGAAATCTGTCCAGGGGAGCCCTTAGCAGTCCTGCCTTGCCCCTCCTCCCCCTCCCAAAGGGGAAGCCATGTCTGAGGAAGTGCGAGCAGCGCAGGAGGCGGGGAAGAGGCGTGCGTGAGGGGCACAGTGTTTGTGTTTTTCACAAGTCGTTGAATGCCCCAGGAGCCCGTTGGCAGAGCTTTTCAGTGCCTGAAGGATGGGATGCAGCGATGACCAGATCGTGTTACGTTGCTTCCATCACTGGCTCCCTCTCACTGGGAGAAAGCCAGAGGGAAACATAAAGACAAATGCAGAGTTGTTGGGCTTTCATTGGATTTCCCTGAATGCCTTTATCCTAGTGTAGAGCCAATCGGGTGCACCATTCCCACCGATATTCAGTTGCTTGGGCCATGTCATGTCTCGCGCCTCCCCTCAGGTTTACAGCCACGTCGTCATCGGGGAAGAAGGGCGTGGCCTCCCAAGGGTTACCAACCCCTCCCTCCAAGTGAATCCTTAACGATATACAAAAAACAAGAAGTCCCCGTGAGGACAGTCTTTTACATTGATATGCTCCCCGGTCCTAGGGATCTTCTGAGCCCAGCGCACCGGCTGACAGAGGGAAGGGGGACCTGGGCCCTCCCTCGCTCCAGGTCCCGACCCAGCACCCTAAGGACGGGGTTGTGGGTTTCTTCTCCAGTTGGGGGGCAGCCTGCCATAACTCACCAACCCACGGGTGGCCTGTTGGCTCTTTCACCCAGTCCTGGGTCGCTTCCTCCCCTCCGTCGCGCTCCCGGGTATCCCCGCGTCCCGGCTGTCTCCTCGCCTCTCCTGCTCCCTGTTGCTCCATCCGGCATCTTCCTCCTCCTCCTCCCCCTCCCCAGCCACCGCCGCGGCTCTCACTTGCGGCCCGACCTCTCCCTTCCCCCCCTCCCAGGTCGGTCCGGCACTCTTTTGTGCTGCCCGTGCTGGGCTGCTCCGCCCTCGCCGTAGGCCAACTCTGCCCCTCCCTGCTGCGTCCCTCTGGCGTCGGCCTGTGCTCTTCCCCTGCCTCTGGGGGTGGCGCTAGAACACGCCGCACAGGGCTGCCGAGAGGGTGCACCTTCCCCGGCAAACGTTTCTCGGGGCTCGGGGACTTCCACGGCTTTGTCTGCCGCCATGCCTGATGCCCTGTCACAGGCTGTCTCGCACTATTTATCACCAAATTTAGTCATTTCGTGCATTGTGGCTATTCAGAAATAACTCCCTGTTGGACACACCATTCCCAGCCTTCATGCTGATTCCCTCCTTCAGCTCAGGCTGCCTACGGAACAAGGAGCAGCGATACATTTTATACACCAATGGGGATTTTCTTTTGCTAATTTTTATGTAGAAAGAGATTTTGGTTTTGTAGACATCCTCATCGATGCCCTCACGTTGCATTGGATTGGCAGTGGTTATGAGAGAAGCTCTTTTCCTAAAAATCTATCTGTCCATCTCTCTTGGTTTTTACAAGGTTGCCCATCACTGGGGTATCTGAGGAGCCTTTTGCAAGAAGCAGCCACAAATCTCTTCCTTCTTGCCCAGTAAGGCAGGAACAATGTTAAAGTTGTAGTAGGGAAATGTCTTGTCCCTTCTGGACTCACGAAAGCCAAAATCCTGCTCGTCCCAGCAGATGGGATTGGCAGGTCCAGTTGCTTTTTTCCCTTAAAAATAAAGCAAAACAAAAAGTCCTGCTGCACACGCTTCAGTTACTTTATCCATCGGACAAGAACGTTGCTTCTGATCATCACAAATCCATCACAAACAAGATTTTTTTTAAAAAACCTGAGATTTCCTTGCCAGCAGTTACCTTACAATAAGAATATTGTCAGATGATGTCATAAAAACATTCTGTCACTGAGTTTTTATAAAATGTTAGTCACACAGGAGAGAGGAAACCGCCTTTACCATCTAGTGGGTAAAATCTAACCCATGACTTCATCTGTCCTGTTCTTAAGCTAAACTTTTGTACAAGACTTATCACCATGGCCTCTGATTTCATGCTTGTACCTACCAAAGGATAGTTCGAAAATGTTGGCTTTGTCAGAGCCAAAGGAGTTGACCCTTTAAGAAAGGGGAAATCAGTGAGGGTCTGTTGGTACGTGTGTGAAGAAAGCACAGTGTATCTCTGTGGGTGTGACTGCCTTAGGGCTGGGGTCAAGTTGTGCGGGGAAAGGTGATAAATTACCGCCCTTCAGAACACCTTGCCTCCGGGTCCCTCCCCCACAGTGCTTTGTGAGCTGACACGTTAGCTAGGGGAAGCCATCTGTAGAGAACTGGGGAAGGCCTGAGAGCCAGGTGAAAATACACAGGGCAATAAAAGGCTCCTTCTTGCACCATTTGCAGGGGGAGAGAGACAACACAAGTTCTTGTGAATTGTCCTGGTCAGTCCTGGGGGAGCGAGATTGCCGCCTGACACAGACTGAAGGGGCTGGTAGTGTCCCCCCACGGGAACGGCACATTGCTGGAGATGGACCGGCCTTGAGACATTTGCTTGAATGCGCTCTCTCTCCTGCTCTGCTTCGTGGAGGACCGCTTCAGCCTAGACCAGCTTTCTGGGGGGCTTAGCTCACAAGGGCCATTTGTTGCTAGATGAGGAACACCTGGAGTGTGCAGGCAGTGCATCTTTTGGGGAGATTTGTTATTAAGGCAACGCTGCAATAACGCATGTCCATACCAACTCTCACATGACTTGTTCCTCGTTCAGGATCGGGTTAATAGTCGAAGCACCTGGGGAAAGAGCGACCCTGGGAAGCTGCGCCCCTCAGAGCTAAGAAGGGTGACACAGTACCCCAATACCTCTCCCTTTTTTGGTACTTCTCTTCTGTGCACCCGTGGGCTGAGAGCTGTTCCATTACAAGGACAGGCCTTTTTATACTCTGCCCCAGTTCCGTTGGAGAAGTCTGTTTCCAATAATGAGCCATGCTGCTTAAAATGCAGCTGCTCTCCTGGAGCATTAGATGAACCGGATGTCAGCTGGATGAAATGAATCGGTTTAATAATTTCCTCCAAAAATTGACTAATCCCTGGACACAAGCATCCCAAGTGCAAGTATGTTCCCCTGTCCCTGCCACAACCTGTCCTAGACAGTGCCTCTCCAAGAGCAAAAATATGAAGGCTCTTAATTGGAGTCACATACCGTCTATACAATTACTTACACTCTCTCTCTACACCAGGACTCTCTGGTTCAGGGATGTTCCAGGACCAGAATGCGCCAGTGGAAGGCTAGTGGCTAGGATCCCTGCAAGGCAGTGGGCTGCTGACAATGAGCTGCCTGGCAAGGCCGGGAGCTCAGCGTGTCGTAGCTGGGGAGCTCGGCAGGGTCAGGAAGCCCAGGGGACCAACAGAGCAGGGTGCGGACCGGGGAGGTTCAACCAGCACAAATACTCTGAGCTACCCACATTGAAGCTGTAGATCCCCTCTCCGTTCCCACATAGAAACCAACTTATCCTGGCCGATTTCTTTGTCCAAATCCCTCTCCATCTTTCAGTCTGGGTTGTTTTCTCATCACCATCTTTTTTCTGTCAGAATTGTATCAGTCTCAGAAACTGGACCTGTTCTTCCTGCTGGCTCCTCTGTCAGCTCCTCAAACTCAGGTACAGGTCTAGAGAAGAGCCGTTTTGAATCCAGACTGCACACACAAAACGGTTTTGCCTTGTAAGTATTGAAAATATGGGATCTTTATAATCATTTATACCATTGCCTACCTGTTGGTGTGATTTCAAATCTGGACCCAGGAATAGCTGCATTGAATAGTCTCAACTTTTATCCACAGTGAATCATCAGTTGAATAGTGCTGGGGGACAATTTTTTTATTGTTAATGAAAGTAGCAAAGGGAGAGGGCCTCAGCAATAGGAATATAAAAAAAGTCCAAAACTGAGGTGGTCTGGATGAAAAGGGAACTTTTTTGGGTGACCTACATTTCTTTCTCACCCCACAGTTACTATGACTAGCTATATGTGAGCTCCCATTTGTTCAAACTGAATTGCTGCATGTTTTAGACTCGTTAAAGGGCCCTGTCAGGTTGAAAATCCAGAAATCCTGGCCAGGCCTCCTTGTGTGTTTACCTGAGAGTGGTAACAGTGAAATGATTTATTCTTTAACCTTTAGGCTCTGACTTTCTCAGTGTAGTTTTACGCTTGGAGGTAATTTGATTCCTAGCACTTAGATGTCTTGTTATCTGATCAGGCCTGGAAATCAAGTGGAGGTCGACATGCTATGAGCCATGAGCACACGTTGTCTGCAGATATAGAATTAGGCTTAATGAGGCCAGCCATTGAAAACGGGCCCTTATAGTTGCCTGGTCAGGAGAGCTAATGAGAGACCTTTGTATAAAGGGAACTGCTGAGAGATGAGATTAAGTAACTGGCCCAAGGTCACGCAGGAATGTCTGTGGCAGTGCTGGGAACTGATTCCAGTAAATGCCTTAACACAGGAGGTAGGACTGTGAGTCTTTCAGCAGTATCCCATGGACCTGGAGGAGGAGCTCCAAGTGCAGAGTAAGTTGGGGTGGGATTGGAATTCTAAGGGGAGAAAGGTGCCAGGTCTGTGAGATGCGTAACACCCTTTTTCTGTTGCCGTCACTGGGCAGGGTGTTCTTCTCACATGGTAGGGCTCAAAGTGAGTTTGCCAGTTCCTCAATGGCTTTCTGACCTGACCCCAAATGCCTGCAGGTGATGAATAAGCCCTTCTGGGATTCAGATAAGTTCCTTGGCACAACCTTGGCATTTGTAACTCATCCACCAGGCTAGGATGATGTGCTGTTCTTCCCGCTAACCTAGGGTGTACAGCCTCCGCATGTCCAAAGGAATTCAAAGCTGCACTGTTGGGGGCTGGAATGAGGGGAATGTAATCGCTCGCCGGGGCTTGCCAGCAAATGCCGAGCAGACAAACGTCCATGGATTTCTTAGTGAAATGCTTAGAATGCGAAGAAGACGCATGAGTAGCCTGCTGGGTCCCGCCCCTGCGTGTGGGAGTGCAGCAGTCACCTCTCTTGCCTTCTGCTGTGCTGAAAACGGCTCTGGGAAACCTTTAGCACCAGACTTCTGGGCTGAAATGCATGTGACCCGGCATGGAGTGTTTGGCGGGTCTGAGTTTGCCACAGGGGGTTGCTGAGTGTAGGAAGAGCAAGTCACTCAATCGCAAATAGAGTGATGCAGGGCCGGCTCGAGCCATTCCTGCGCCCCGGGCAGCGGGTGTGCGACGCATGCACGGCTCCGCCCCCGGGCGCAGAGTGCGTGTGCAGCCCCGCCCCCTGGCGCGCTGCGCACCTTACAGCTGCCATCAGGCACCCCCCATAGGTTGGCGCCCCGGCAGCTGCCTGGCTAGCCTCCCCCCCTTAATCCGGCCCTGCATTGATGCCAAAGTGATGAGAACCAGGCACCAAAATGTCGGCTCCTTGACCCTTTGCAGCCCCTGATGTGAACTTGTCTCTGTCCTCCTTGGGCGATGGAGAAGAAATACTTGAGAGCAGGGAGGGCCAGTGTCCGGTTAATTGTGAAGCCTTTTTCATTTCCCAGTTCTGAGGGTTCAGTTTCTCTCCACTCACTGAGTCAGGATGGACACCAGAAGCAGCCTGACATTGTTCAGGAGCCTGTGGGTCTCCTCCTCCTCTCTTACCAGACAGGTTGGTACCGAGCTGGCTCCTTCCTCAGGCTTCCCGAATGGAGAGACCTCCCCCGCCCCCGTTTCACTGAGTCCCAGCAGCTGGATGGTTCCTACATTCTGCCCACTTCAGCCGGGCCTTGGGCTCCCTCATGCTGAAGGATGCCTGCAGGCCACCTACAAGGGGGCATGCCTGGAACCGGCCTGGTGCGTGGAGGTTCTGGTGGTACCACGACCGTGGGTTAGACCCTCCGGTCGTGTCGATGGCCATAGCTCTGTTGCAGTCAATGGACCTAAGCTGATTTACCAGCTCCTGTCGCCTTGGAGCCATTGAAACTTACACAGACTAGCCAGTGGCTTCGTGTGTTGGGCAGCTATGAAAACCAAGGCCATGAACACTCCAGAGTCCTGTTGCTTCTAGGATCTGAGCATTAACACTGAGGCATGGAGCCCAAACTCAGGGCTCTGCTGGGACTGGGGGCGGGGTTAGGCCAAACAGCGAGGGCCACGTCTGCTCTACAAAGTTGTGCCAACACATGCAAAGTTGCCATAAGGCTGCTGTGGTTAGTGCATTGCTTGTGCATGTACGTCCGTGCACTCTGGGCCGGTGCGCCAGGGTGCAGCCTGCCTCCATCCAGCTCTCTCCCGGGAAGTTTGGACAGTGCGAGGCGGAGCAGAAACCAGTTGTGCAGGGTGGCCTGGGAGCTAAGGGTCAGCTTCCCAGGTGCAGCTGCCTCCATCCCATAATGTCACCTATAGCCCATCATTTCGGTGCCTTTTTAAAAAAATCCCACAAACCTGCGCAGCCTGCCTCCCCGCCGGCCCCCTTTGACAGACGCATGGAGCCTGCGTAGCTCCGCCTTATCGTCCTGACCCGGACACACGATGCTCTGGCATTGGCGGAGCCATGGAGGGACTGACTCGGCAGGGAGCACGATGACTTCCCGGAGGACAGATTGCTGCGGGACATGGCAAGAACCAACTCCAGGGTGTTGGTGGCCCTCACGGAGCAGCTGTGGAGCGGGGGAAATGCCGCTTCTGGGCCTGAGAAGCGAGCCCCGCCAGGTGGGGTCACATGATAATGCCGGCTGGGGAGGCTGCAAGGCTGTGTTCATGGATCGGCGCTGTGTTCTTCCTAGCTCTCCTCCACAGGGGCGCCCGATTGAGAGCTGCGCTGACAGCAGAGACGCAAGAGGCGATGGCGCCGTGAGACCCTGAACCACTGCACTGCAGCTGCTCGGCGGGAAAGCCAGCGAGCAGGGACCGTAATCAGCTGCTGCTACTATGCGCAAGGGCGACTCTCGGGAGTATGCGGGACCTAGCGGCCGGCTTTGCAGCGGGGAGAAGGGGGGGCGGGGTTCTCGAACTGCGGTGGCACCGCAGGCAGGACGCTGCCCCTTTTCTGGCGCTGGAGCATTTTGCCAGCGGACAGCAACAGATGATGTGAGTGGTGCGCTCTGGGGGGTGAGACCAATCAGTCAAGGTGACATCGCCAGAAAGGGGCCTGTGGCGGGTTCCTCGGAGGCATCCCTGGGGGTCTGCAGTGTGGGGCTGGGGCCTCTGCCAAGGCTGGCCCCCCGCTCTCTGCAAAAGGAGAGCTCTGCTGCTCAGCGACAGATGATTTGCCGCCGTGGCCTTTACCTGTGCCAGGTGCAGTTCCTCAGCTTTTACGCAGGTACCTGTCCTAGCCCTTCCCCCGCAGGCCCCGTGCAGTCTGCAAGGAGACATTGGCATTTCTACAGCTGTCAGTGCTGCGCTCGCACAGTCTCTTCTCCCCTCAGGCCCAGGAGATCCAGGGTCTCCTCTCCACTCCAAGCCGGAGTGTGTAGCCAGCGTGGTCAGCCGGGCAGCTCTGCACAACAGTGGAGAGCGACTCAGTGTGCTCCCTACACTGCACAATTATGGCTCTGGTCTCTGGGGTCCTTGAGCCCAGCAGTCAGCGTCGGCCATCGGGAGAAAGCTGCTGGAGGGTCGTGCTGCCCACACTCGTGCTGCAGCAAACCTCAGTCCACGGACCAGGGCTCAACGCCACTTGGGCAAGCGGTGGTACCGGGTTGGCGTAACGTGGTGGGAGACAACTTTCAGTGTCGACACGCGCACAGCTAGATCCACACAAGGCGGCTCACATGGACCTAGCTTTGTAGTGTAGACCAGGCCAGATGGTACAGCCGGAGCTGCACTGCAGTTGGGGTCAGTGTAGATACGCGCCGCGGTGACGGGAGGGAGTTTGGCTGTCGTTCATCTACCCCCTTGAGTGGCGGCAGCTGGAGCAGCAGCAGAATTCCTCAGCAACTTCTCGCTGTCTCCACCAGGGCTTAGATTGGCCTAGCTGCGTCTCCCCGGGCCCGGGGTGGATGTTGCATACCCTGAGAGAGAGCTCTGCCAGTGTAACATCGTCAATAACTGAGGAACCTGCCTGTTTTGAATTCTGAATTCGCCACCTGGACCACATCTCTAGTCTGACTACACTTAGTTCCCATTGTTTTACATGGAGGTGAATTGGGCCCTTGGAGATCAGACTCTGTATTTCACTGCCTGTCAGCCTTCTGGTTTTTTCAGTGAAGGTGCATATCTTGCCAACGTGGCCTGCATTATTTGGACTGTGCTAATCCAGCCCTTTGTAAAAAGTGCACTGAATGCACTGAAGTTTCACTAGCTCCAGCTAGGGCTGAAACTGGTCGTTCGGAGTCGAAAGCCAATCGCTGCGTGAATTTCCGACAATGAGTGTGTTTGCAAGTACAACACTGGCCCCGCACCATCGCATAGCCCTGCACAGAGCCTGGATGTGAAGTGTGTATCCACAGAAATGAGCCACAGACATCTACAGCCACATCCCCGGTTGCAGACACCCGCGGACGGCCCCGGATTGGCAGGGCTCTGCCTGTGTGCCTGTAAACACTCTCCCGCTCGGAATCCATGTGCCACGTGTGTGCAGGCACTTCAAAATGCCCTGCTGAATAACGTGTTCAGCGAGGCGTCGGAGCAGGGCACTGCCCAGGTGGACTCGAGTGAGTAACACAGCGCAGCGTGGGGCACAGAGCTCTATGCCGTGGAACCGAGGAGCAGAACTTGCCCGTCTTTTTGCAGCGATTTTGCAGGAATGAAATATGTGCTCGTAACCTCCGGGAAGGCTGCTCTTTAACACATCTGCTTCAGCCAGGCGGGATGAATTAAAATATCTATAAAGCTGCATCCACAGCAACTTAAGTGCACTAATCCTTGGGAGGAAAAAGTCTGTTAACAATTGTCAGGAGGGGGTTTTTCTAACTTCATTTCCAAGTGCTTGTTTTAATAGACTTCCCAGCAGCCTTCCCCTGGAAGCCTGACCTTCCCCCGCCACTCCGTTGTGGGGAGAACCATACACCTTTCCCTTCACGCAGACCCTTCTCCCTCAGCCCTCCGCACACCATCCTGTTTAGCAGGAGCCCCTTGCGATTTGTGGAATCGCTATTCGCAGTTCCGCATATTCATGGGTGTCTCCTGGCCCGGGGAGGGGCGGCCGTGGGAGCCCAGAGGAACTCATCCTAGTTCCCAGCTTCCATGGTGAGTTCCCTGTGGCAGCCAGGAGCCGTGGGGAGCTTACCATGGGGGCTGGGAGCCACGAGGAACTCCCTGCCACTCCCGGCCCCAGTGGTGAGATTGGGAGCCACGGCTGTCAGTATTCACAAGTTTTCCCATTTGCAGTGGTGTCACGTCCACCGCGAATGGCCGGGGTTTCCTGTAGTTTTGAAATGTTGGGACATTTTGGGTGCGGCTCTTTTGACTTCCAGGAAATGCCTGTGATCGAGGCTGACTCTGGCTGGGTTCATGTGGATGACACTTCCTGGACTCCCCACGTTGCCCGGTGCAGGGACGCGTGCATGTTCTTCCCGCTCGCTAAGATGAGGATTGCTCAAAGGAGTAACATCCGGTATCAGTCCTGTCGGGAGAGGAGCAGCCCAAAGTTCTACCCCTGCGCTCTTGGGAGCTCACTGCGGTGTTTTGCCATTAATTTCAGTGAAGAGCTGGCCAAGGCCCCAGGAGCTGAAGTTCGTTTGGTTTCCTGCCACAGAGACCTGCAGGCCAACACCAGCATCAGGGGAACTCCCTTCCCCCCTGTGTTTGCAGACATGCTGTTCCCTTGCAAGCTGATGCCTTTTTCATCCCAAGGTGAAGACTGCTGACTTTCCGAGAGCAAAACACATTGCCAATGACTAGACTTCTTTTAGCCAGCTCAGGATACAACAGTTTCAGCAAAATACCACCTGTTCTGCTTGAGCTTTCGGAGACTTGGGAAGCTGACACCAGTGCGGGGGGGAAGGAAGGGGGTTATTGTGATCTTGGGCCATGGTGATCAAGTGCCAAGAGACTGGTCTGCGCCTTGCATCTGAGAAGGCTGGAAAGCATCAGGGAGCATTTCAGGACCGCGTTATTCCTCATCACATGTCAGTGAGGCTGAGCAGGCTGCGTGGAACGGAGAGGCTGAGTGAGGGGAGTCCTGGATTTGCCGGTTTGGGCGTGGAACTGAAAAAGGGCTGTGAACTGAGTTGGAGGGGCCGGAGCCGTGGGAAGGGAAGTCGGGCCCCTGCAGGAGTGATAATGACTCTCCTGACAGCGCTTAGGGCAGGAACTCTTCCCACCCCAGGGGTACTCTGCGTTTCCTTTAGCTGCAGTCACACCCAGCTCGTAAATCACGGCCTGAGTGCCGGGAAAGCCAGCCTGCTTCTGTAACACAATGGGGGTTCTCAGCCTTTGCGCCGGGAATTCCCGCCCCCGCTTGGTCGGCAGCCTCTTGATGAGACCCACGGTCCCACCTCTCCCCATAAAACCGTTTCCATCGGGCTCAGAGAGGGGCCGTGCGTGGGAAAGGATCTGATTTCACTCCCCCGTGCTTGCAGCGCCAGGACTCAGTCTGGCCAGGCACTGAGGCCTGCGACTGCCGTTAGCTTCAGTGGGAGCCGAGGGCATGCAGCACCTGGCCAGGCTGGGTCCTGAGCCGTGACGGGCACTTTTAACTGCATCCAGAGCCGGGGGGGGGGGCAGGACCGTGACATCAGTCTCCATACAAGGGGGGCCTCCAGGAGGGCCTTTCTGCTCCCTCTGCGCCGAGGACCTTTGAACCCATGTGGTGCAGGCTACGCAGGACAGCCGCGTCCCACTGCCGGCGCAGAGCCAGCGGGCAGGTTGGACCCCAGCGTGGGGCAGTAACGCGGGAAAGGCCACGGCGCGGAGGCCGGGAGCTGTGTTTAGCCACTGATTAGGCAGCTGGTGCCATGGCAACGCAGCGGATCCCCCCCAGTCCTCTCTCAGTGGCTGTGTGCTCCCCCTCTATGTGCTGAATCCACCATTCCTCTCCCAGACTGGTAGCTCCCTGGGGCCGGGGCCGTCTCTTCTTTCTGTGTGGCCGGGGGGTTGATGCTGTGGGGTGCAGATTGCCTGCAGTGCTGCTCCGCAAGGTCCAGGTCTGCACAACAAGCAAGTGTTGGCGGGAACCACGCACAGCTGGGATTTCACGTGCAAGGCCATCGGGAGGTGATGCCCAGTAACCTCGTGGCCAGCTGTGGAATAACAACCGGGGGACTGATTGCCTGGGACTTGTCTTTGTAATCCACGGACTAGCGCAGCGCTGGCTTCTCGCGGCGGCGAGCCGCCCCTTCGCTTCCAGGGGCAGCCTGGGCGTGTCGGTTGGGCCGGGGCCCGGCGGGAGGGCCGTCTGCTGGGAGCGCTGCGCTGCGACAGGTGGCAAGCAGGGGCTGGCCTCAGCCCCACTGTTGCCTTCTGACTGCTCCCTCTGCCCCAGGGGAGACGGGAGGGCGGCGGGCAGGAGAGGGGTTAGGAAGACGAGCCGGGGATGGCTCCGAATAGATACAGTCCAGTCGTGTGCTGGGGCTGTCCGGGCTGACGGCCTTGCAGGACTGCTCTGCCTCGCGGCGGTGGGCGGGCAGCGGGTTCTCTGGCTCTGCCCCGCGGGGCTCCCCGGCGAAATCCCTTCTAAGCTAGTTCCTGCTCCGCAGCTGCGTCTCAGGCCTCGCAGGGCTGGCAGTGCCATCGGGCCTCACAGAGCCACCTCGGGGAGCTGCCAGAGCCCCTCCCGTGCGAGGCTCTGTCGCGGAAACAACTGCCCCAGCTTCCTCCTAAACGTAGTGCGGGGCTGCTGTGCATATCCAGAGCCTGTGGAAGCCAATGGCAGGGCCCCGTGGGCCGTGGATCAGGCCCTGAGCTACCACAATCCCTCCCAGAGGTGGTTCCTGTCCGCAACTTCCCAGCTGTGGCGCGAGGCTGCGCTCCCCTGGCAGAGTGAGGAGGAGAGCCCAGGAGTCCTGGCCCCCCCCGCTCTGCCCTCCCTCCCTCCCTCCCTTCGGGAGCACGCATGAGAGACATTAACGCGCTGGCTCTTTGGCTCCCCAGCTCCTTCCCCGTGCGCTTACTGCTGTGCCTGAGCCCTGCCTTTGTTCCCCTCTGCTGCAGGCATCCCCACGCTCATCGTCCTGGACGCCAAGGGAGACGTGATCACGCGGCAGGGTCGGGTGGAGGTGCTGAATGACACCGAATGCCGAGAGTTCCCCTGGCATCCCAAGCCTGTGCTGGAGCTGACGGACTCCAACGCCGTGCAGCTGAATGAGGGCCCGTGCCTCGTTCTCTTTGTAGGTAGGCCGGCTTGCGTTTACGTCCCTTCGCGTCCTCTAGCTTTCCTCAGCGGGGGAGGGGTGTCCGGAGGAGAGGGCCCCGGGGCGCTGTGTGGGGGGTTGTTCTCCATGGCCTGGCGCTAGTTTGAACACACACAACCCCCCCACTGGGGAGGGAGCACTGCGCCAAAGCCCCGTGTCCGAGCCGTGTCTCCACGAGAGAACTTTGTGGGCATGTCTGGCAGTGGTTCACGTCGGCCATGGCAGCGGTGCTGGCCGTCCCGCACCACCTCTCCGCGAGCCGGCCCGTGGTTCCCAGCACAGCTTCCGGAAGCAGGGCTTTGCCCCAGGCCACACCGGCGCCCCGGCGAGAGCCGTGGGAATCAGGATTTCCTGGCGGCACGCAGTGCTGGATCCATCTGCATGCATCTTGCACCGCAACGGAGCAGAAATCTGGAGCGCATCGAGTTCCCGACGCGGCGGCAGAGCGGTCCTGGGAGGGACTGCAGGAGCGTTGGGGGGTCATGTGGACAGGCCCGCTTTCGAGAGTCAGCCCATTGTCTTCACTAGTGCTGCCCCAGGGCACAGTCCGCCACGGCCCATACTTGTGGTCCCTTGTGCACGTGAACCCACGACATGTTCCCAGCAGGGCTGGGGCTAGCCAGGCCCAAACCCTCTGGACTGGGCAAGGCCTAGAGAGCTGTGGCGATGTGCCGATCACGGATTACCCTGCCCTCCCCAAAACCTTGTGTTCAGCCTGATCCATGTGACAAGGGGCGGGGTGGAAATCCCCATGAGCGGTTCCACGTGAAAGGTGCAGCGCTAGGAGCCGTTGGGACATGCGGTTGGGTCCCTTTAATGTTGAAATTCTGCAAATAGGACTGATCTCTCTGTTTGTGAGGCTTGGCTGGATTCTTGTTGAAATAGAAGACCTGTCCCAGAGCTATTCTCTGGGGTGTTCCTGTGTGTGGGAGAGAGCTGGACATGTGGGATGCTGTGATTTATTGTGCGCAAACTCACAATATTATTTGTATCTGAACTTTATTGCGCGCAGGACCAAGCCTGGGGAGGGTGCTCTTGGGGGACAGCATCCCAAAACAACACCCACGGGTAACAGCAGCTGCATTTCGGGTTGATCTAGCCCTGCGCAAAGCAGTCAGGCCACAAACTTGCAGAACAATCAGGGAAGGGTGGAGTCTCTGATCCTAGCAAGAGAGACCAGGTCTTGCCGCCTCTGGGGTAGAGATAAGAATGGCCACATTGGATCAGTTTCAGGGTGCTTGCAGCCCAGTTTCCTGTCTCTGAGAGCAGCCAGCACTAGCGCTTCAGGGAGAATGTATAGAACAGGACGTGCCTGGAGAGATTCACTCTGTCTTCCCCTTCCAGCTATTGGCTCTCAGGTTTGGGGTTGCCCCAAGTACGGGTTTGCCTCCTGGACTATATTGGCTAATAGCCATTCTTGGACTTATCCTGCCTGAACTTATCGAGTCCTTTTGTGAACCCAGTTATACTTGTAGCCACAACAACATCCCATGGCAGTGAGTTCCACAAGTTAACCACACGCTGTGTGGAAAGAGTAATTCCTCTTGTTTGTATTAAACCTGCTGCCTATTAATTTCATCAGGTGACCCTGGTTTTTTGTCTTGTGGGAAAGGGCAAATAATGCTTCGCTAGTCACTTTTCCCCTGTGCCATTCATATTTGTACGGACCTTGGCCATGTCCCCCCGGGTCGTCTCTCTTCTCGCGGAACAGCCCTACTCTTTTTAACCTTTCCTTGTGCGGAAGCTGTTCCGACCCTGGATCGTCTTTGTTGCCATTTCCTGAAGCGTGTCCAGTTCCACTGGATCCTTTTGGAGATGGGGCGACCAGACCTGCCCGCGCTATTCCAGGGGTGGGTGTGCCATGGATCTGGGGAGTGGCCAGGGTGGTACTTTCTGTCCCGTCCCTAAGTGAAGTGCAGTGTTGTGGTTCTGCTGTAGGATGGCTGTCTCCAGGGGGAATTCCCTGCCTCTTCCCATTGTTGGGGGAGAACGCGCTTTTCCATGGCATTAATAAGAGAGCTTTTGTGCCTCCCTTTTTCCCTTTTTAGCCTTGCTTTTGACCCTGATCGTTTATTCAGTGGAGCCCAGCATGAGACGTGAGCGCTGAGTGAAAACCCTGCTGCCTCTCTTCCCCCGCTCTTTGTCCTGCCTGCCTGCGAGGAGGCGCAGCTTGCTGGGCCCGGGGAACTGCTGTCCGGGCGCACACCTCCGAAAAGTTTTTTTTGTCTCGCTCGGAGCAGGTTTTCTCGCATCGGGCTGCAAACGCCGTACTGGGAGGAGACTCCCTGGCGGAGAGGGGGGCTTGCTGTGAAGCCAGGGGTCTCCAAGGTGCGATCTCCCCACCCTGCTGTTGCAATGTCATGGCTTGATCCTGGGGTGGCGGGCGGCTCTCGGGGCAGCACTCACTGCGCATGAGCGCCACGCCCCTTGATCATCCTGACAGGATGCCAGGGTGCCCTGCGGAAATGGAGGCTGGCGAGCGGGCAGGGATCCTCCGGTCAACCCATCCAGTCTTCTGATTGAACTGGCCACTGGCTCTCAACCTGCTTATCGCTGCGGGCTGCATGCGGCTCTCTGTGCTCTGTGGGCCGCAGCCACACAACGTAGGGAGAAACACGACCTGTGTGGCCCTCGGGTGCCCCATGGACCACAGCCACGTGCCGACTGGGCTGCAGGTTCGGAAGTACTGGCCTACACTCAGCTTGCCAGTACAAAGCAGTTGTCCCTTTTAGGAATGTAAAGGGTAACCGGTTACCTGGTTAACTGGTAAGCCGTGTGTTACCAGCATCGGTTAACTGGTGAGCAGTGTGTTACCCAGGGCTGGACGGAGGCATGGGCGAGCTGGGCAGCTGCCCAGGGCTCCAACTGATGGGGGGCGCCTGATGGCAGCTGTAAGGGGCGCGTGGTGTCCCTTACAGCTGCCATCAGGTGCCACGCGCCCGGCTCCTGCAGCACCAGCCCGCCCGCATCCCCGCGGTGCCGGCCAGCAACGCCCTTCCCCCCATGGCTGTGGGGCCGCGCTTGCGCCGTGCACCCTAGGGGCAGGCCTCGGGCTGCGCGCCAGCGGCTGTAGCCGGGCCGCGCATGTGCCGTGCGCCCGGTGGCAGCGCCACGTGCCCAGGGCGCCAGAATACCTCGGGCCGGCCCTGGTGTTACCAGCATGGGGTAACCGGTTAACTGGTGCCTGGCCTGGCCAGAGCAGCCCTCCACTTGCACACTGCGGATGGGGGGCTTCTCCAGCCCGGCGGGGCCCACCACTCCACAGCGTGCTGGTTAACTGGTTAAATCTCTAGTTTAACTGGTTAACATTTGAAATGAGATTTTACATCCCTAGTTCCTCTAGCAGATCCAGGGAATCGATAGCAGTTGTAGAGACATCATGAATGCTTTCCCATACGCAGCATTTTAGGAGCAGTTTACTTTCTGCTTTGTAATGAATAAGAAATGTTTATTAGCACTCTCTATGTGAGCCTCTACGGACACTCGCTAAACACTCACGAGGCCTCACAGCCACCCTGCAAATTAACTCCCTTTTTACAGATGGGGAAATAGAGCACAGAACAGTGAAGAGATTTGACCAAGGACACATAGCAACTCAGTGGCACCGTGGGGAAAAGAACCCAAGAGTCCCTGTTCCCTCAGTCCCTGGCCCCAGGCACGAGACACTGTCTTTTTGCAGGTCCCCAAGTCAGTTAGATGTACCCCTCTTCTGAAATGGAGACTCCCTCACATGCAGACATCTGGAGAGTAGCGACTGCCCTTTGTTTTATCGTCTCATAGCTTGATGCGTCAACTCTGGAGGAAGTGTTACCCCTTAAATAACGGGAGCCCCCAGGCAGCCTCAGGCCTTGGAGCAAGGGCTGGGGTCTCTGGGGGAGCGGTTCCAAGTTGCAGCCGTTGCTTCAACAGAGCATCAGTTACAAATAACTGACAAGTTTATGGGTCGTTTCGCCGGAGAGCGGAGCTGGAGTTTAGCCAGTAGCGTTTGTGTGTATAGAATAAATCACGGTCCACCCCCATCCCCCCTCTCACGCAGGCCCTGCACAGAACGGCTCTGCAAGCTGTTTAAACAAGCAAGGGGGGGGGGGCGCAGAGAAGATGTGTCTGGTGGGCTGGGGGGTCTCTGCGTTCCAGGCAGACAGCTCCCTGCCGTGGTGGGGTGGGAGTTCTCTCAGTGTCTGCTCCTGTCTCTTTCCCAGCAGCTGGCGGGTAGGATGGGCTGGCAGTGACGCAGTCACCAAGGGGAAGTTTACGGGGGGGGACCAGCGGGGCTGTTTTTTCCATAGGATTGATGCAGAAAGCGGCCCCTAATTGAGATCTTTTCATCCAGCTCCTGCCCAAAGACTCGACTCCCTTCCTTCCGCCCAAGCATTTGTGTTCCTCCGTGGCTGGTATGGGATTGACGTCCTCCCGTCCCACGGTACCTCGGCCAAAATCACAGCCACCTTCACAGAGCCCTGCAGGTGGGGAAGTCCCCAAGCAGTGGGCAGAGCATCAGATCAGCCTGCTCCCTGGTCTTCAGACCATCCAGTTGCTTTTCAGGTGGCCAAGCAGCTTTTTGGGTGGGTCACTGGGCTTGGGGTGTGGCCAGGAGAGCGAACAGGAGGGAGTTATTTCCCAGGCTCACGGGAACGCACGGTTCAACTGTTGCCAGGCCGCGCTGGCTCCTGGTTTCTCCCAACGCGGGGGGGTGGTTGGATCCGTTCGACTGTAACCTCCCTCATGTGTTGCCTTTTTCTCTCCCGCTGCCTGCAGATTCGGAGGATGATGGGGAGTCGGAGGCAGCTAAACAACTGATTCAGCCGATAGCAGAAAAAATCATTGCCAAGTACAAAGCCAAAGACGAGGAGGCGCCGCTGCTGTTCTTTGTGGCCGGAGAGGTAAGGAGGGGAGGGATTTCCTTGGCTTTCTCTGTTCTGCTTTTGCAGCAAAGGGCCTTGGACCTGTGTCTCCCACTGAGGTGCGGGGGGGCGGCTGCAGGGCCAGGCTTTTCATCAGCCACGCAGGCATCTGCTTCTCTTTGGGGAGGGTGGGGGGCTCCTGCATGTCTTGAGCAGAGGGAGCCAACCTCTCACCTGCCCCGAGGCTCTCTGGCCCTTACCGCCTTGAGCGAATACGTGAAGGTCCCGTTGCACAGGCAGGTAGATGGGGGCACAGAAGGGCTGTGGCCTGTGTTAGGTCACACAGCGAGTCTGGTACAGAACCCAGGAATCCTGGCTCCAGAGGCGACTGGTAAAAGGGGGGGCACTGGCCACATGCCGCCCCCTCCCCCCCCAGCCTGGGGAAGGGCTGGGAGAACTCTGCCCCACCTCCCCCCACCCCCTGCTCCACCCTCCCTGACCCACCATTGCCTGTGAGTGTGGAGGGGGCTGGACCCCGCTTTGGGCACTAGAGCCGCTAAGCCCCCTGCCAGCGGCCGGCTGGCTCCTTGCCCTTCCTGCCCACAGCATTTTGGGGCACTGCCCCCACGCGGCACCTGCGCCTGGCCCCTACACGCCTGCTCGAAACCTGGTTTTCAACAGCTTGCTCAAAACAGCTTCATGGGAACCCGGCCAAGTGCAACTCCCGCCTCTTGCTCGACAAACGCCCGGCAGCAGCCACGGCCAGCGAGCCGCTCCTGGTGTCCTCGAAAGACTTTGCCCCGGCGGCAGGGGGATGGACATCGCGGCGCTGCTGGCGTTGGTGGCTTTGAAACGTCTTCTGTGCCCGTCTTGCCCTGACTGCGCTAGCCAGCGGGGCCTGCAGTGACGTGGCCCGGGGCGGAGTCCATCAACGTGCCGCTTGTACTCAGAGGCCTGGGGCCGGGGCAGAGTTTTGAGGTTAGACCAGCCCTGCCCTGCTTTCCCTGTCAGTCGCCCAGCGGGGGCCTGGCCGGTGCACCCCACGGCTGCTGTACATAGGCCCCTTCTGCCTTTGCCCTCGCTGGATGAGGACATGATGCAACCCGTGTGCACTCACCCCCAGCACCCGCCAAGGGGTCAGCGGCAGCAAATCCAGGGCAGGCGTCTCCGTGACTGGACTACATGTTCCAGGGCTCCTTGGGTGGGGGGGATGGTGACTCCAAGAGCCCTGGCCCCCCCCAACCCGTGCTGCTCTGGGGGCTGTCCCAAGAGGAGAGGCCCAGGGGGGAGAGAGCTGGGTGGCACTCGCCGCACGGTTCGCCTTGCCGCCGCCGCTCCGGGAAGGCACAGCCCAGGTGGGTGCTGCAGGGGGCGGGGGGGATGTATTGCTCAGCCCATCCCTGTGGCACACAGAGCCCAGCCAGCCCCTTGCTGCTGAGCGCGGCCCTGTGACAAAGTCTGCTCTGGCTGGAGACATTCCTCGCGGAGCTGACAGCCCCGGGATGGATGTCTCTCTGCCGGCCGGCTTCCGTCTGCCCAGAGGAGCCAGGAGTGTGCTGCCGGCGGCCTGGCGGAAAGCGCTGCCTCTGCAGCGTGCCCTGAGCTGGCCAGAGAGGCTGCCACAGGGCAAGGCAAAGACCCTCCCTCCTCCCGGCCCTGCTGCAGGGGCCGGGCGTGGACATAGGCAACTGGGAAGGCCAGGAGATGGGTCCCGAGCGAGGGCCCAAGCCGAGGGAGTCTGAGCGCTGCAGTCTGAAGGAGAATGTGCTGGGATCACCCGGACGCCTCTCGAATGCTAGAAACTGGCTCTACAGAACGGACCCGAACCTTCCCCAGAGACTGGCAGGCACCCAGGGAGGCCGGTGCAAACCGGGCTCCTGTACCTGGCCCCGCGTGCATTGTGCTTTCTTGCCCCTTCTCTGGTTTGTGGCAGCGTCTAGAAGCAGAAGCGCCAAACTGCAGCAGCAGAGGCGGGAGGCCCCCGGACTCCTCTGAACGCCTGTGTCCGAGGCTTGCAGTTGCAGTTCTGGCTGCTGGATGGCGCTTCCGAGCTCCTGGAGGTTTGCCGGCTGCTGCGTCCAACGCTGAGCCCCTCGGTGTGTGTTGCACGGACCGGAGATGCCGCGGGGGAACCAGCATTTTCTTTCAGGCCTTGCTGGCTGCCAGCCAGGCCTATCCAGCCCCATCCGGCAATCACGTGGCCTGGTGCAGCGCTCCTGGGCCCTGCTTTAGTGCTCCACCCCAGCGGCACTGAGGGGCGGCCGGGGGTTAATACACAAATGCTGGTCCCTGCTGGGGTGGGAGCTGACAACAGGAGCAGCGCCCCTTAGAGCCAGGCCAGCTGCTGTCTGCTTTTCGGGAGCCCCCCGCGCAGGAGAAAGGGAGCCCCCAGAGCGTCCGTGGAGCAGAAACAAATGGCTTCTCTTGGCAATCCGCTGCCCCCAACCCCCCGCGTCCCAGGCCAACGCAGGGAAGGGGCCTTTTGCTTCCGGCCCAGGCCCCAGGGGCTGACTCCAGCTGGTATGAGAGGATGCGGCTCCGCTGGGCACGGCTACCCCGTTCCGAGGGATGCGACGGGTGGGGCAGGCTGCAGGCCAGGTGGCAGTGATTCCCCATTCAGCGGGGGCGGGGGGCACACCCTGACCACGGACCATGCCCCTCACTTCTCTGCCGACGGCTGGGGCTGGCGCAGGGCCCGGGGGAGCGAGCAGCCGCCAGCATGGGGCTGGGAATGCCGAGATCCGAGTCGGCGCCGTCCCTGCGCTTTCACTGGCGGCTCGCGGGCGGCTTGCTCCTGGCTCTGCCATTGCTTTGCGGAGTGACCTGGCACACTCCATCCCTGCTGCTGCTTGTGGCCAGTGGAGACCTTGCTTCCCGGGCTGGCGCGTGCAGCGAGCCCGGAGACCCATGGAAGGAGCTCGGTGTGACCAGAGACGCTCCCCCGCCCTTCACTAGCCTGGGTCAGTCCTGGGGTCGCCGTAGGCTTGGAAATGACAAACGGGTCTTAACCAAGGGTTGAAAAATGAATCGTGGCCTGTAGCTCCCCAGGCAGGGCCCGGAAGGAAGGGCTTGTTACCCCGCCCGGCAACCCCCCCGGGCTTCGCAACGTACGTGTCCTGTGCGCCCCTCCCAGCCACGGGGGGCCTGGAATAAGCCTCTTCCCTCCCTGAGCTGCACTGCGCAAAGAGGGGGGCGTGCTTTGCCACCCCTGCGCTGCCCTTCCCCACTCGGGCAGCAGCACGTCCGTCTCTCCCACCCACCCCGCCTCAGCTCGGCCTGGGTCTGTGAATGGCCTCCTTGTTGGAACAGCGCAGCGCTCGCGCCCCTCCCCCGGAGCCGGCGGAGGGCTTTCGTCCCCGGCCCCCTTGCTCGCTGGCAGGAGCTGAAACACTGATGGTCATTCACGCTGCCGCCGGCTTGCCCCGCCTCTGAGAGCGGCAGTGCATCCTGAATGCCCCATTCATCACCTCAATAGCTCCGGCTGCCAGCTCCCTGGCCATCCCTGCATTTCCGGTGGCCCCGCGCAGCCGCTGACAATGCCGAGTGCGCGGGCACCGCCCCACTGCTCTCCCGGCGCTGCCGCGGCCCGCTCGCAGTCCCGAAAAGGGGGCGGGGGTTTCGCAACAGTCAGTGGAGGGAACGCCTGCATCTTGTGGCTCGGGGGCTGTCCAGCAGCCGGGCCCGGGCTGGAACAGGCGCAGGTTGGAGACGTCTCAGAAAACGTGACACTAAAGCCCCCGGCAGTTTTACGGAAACAAAACCACTGGGGCTGAGCGGCATCCTTCCTCCCCTGCCATCGCCACCCTCCAACTGGCCGCTCTCGAAAGCCCTGGCTTCCTGGGAGCCAGCGTTTGTTGCCTACTGTGGCTGGCCGCAGCCCAGTGCCACCGCGCGACCCAGCTGACTTCATTTCTTTGTATCCCCGCCCCGCATCTGGAAATCCGTCCCATGTCCGATGCTGCACATCCTGGGTTTGGCCGTATTAGCATCCTGCTGCGCTGCTTGGAGCCAGGAACGAATCGCCCCAGCCCTGGGGTGCAGTCCCCCCGTGCGGGCAGTGACAAATTGGGTTCTGATTCGCCCGCACACAATGACCAAGATGAACACAACCCCTGCTGCACGCACGCGCACACACACACACACACACTCCCCGCCAAGCAGTGCTCCAGTTGGATTCTTACAGCTGCCACTTGCGTCCGGGGACGTCTTGGGGGGGGCGTCTTGTTCCGGGTTCTCTCCAAAAGGGGCTGTGGTCGGATTGCCCTTCCTTCATGTGTGGTGGGCTCGGGCACCCAGGGCACCAGCAGTCAGCGTGTGCTGCTCTCGCGCCTGGGACGTCGCTGGCATTTCACAGCCCAGCCTTCGCGCTTCGCTCGTCTCTGGTGTCTGATGATCAGAAAGCGGTCCCCAAAACGCAGCGCCGCCCCACAGCGCTCCGGGTGCACCACAGCTACCTGGATCCCCAGGCCCCCACTCGGCGAGAACTCCCATTGCTGGTGCCGCTCAGTCTGGCCACCAGGCGGCTGGGGGACTGGCTAGAACACCACGAACGACGCCTGTGCCCGGTGCTCGCTGCGGGCTCTGGGTCGGGGGACTGACTGTTTGCTAGACAAAGTTGGGCCATTCCACCCAGTGCCCCCTTCCTCCCTCCTACTTGAGATGCATAACCCCCCCCCCCCCATCCCAGCCTTGCCCTCAGTGCAGGTCGGAGCTGTGCCCAGGAGGGAGTGAGGGAACAGCATTAGCTGGCCAGGGTTACGGGCACGGCCGTTCTATCCTCTCTCCTGTCCTCGTGCAAGTGCCGGGTGACGGCTGGGGGGTGGGGTGGAAGGGAGCGCACGCCATGCTCTGGCCGGGCAGGGTGCATGTGTTCTGCAGAGCACTGGGGAGTGAAAACCAAAGCCCTCCTGCCCTCCTGGGTCTGCAGCCGACAGGCGCGCTGGAAGCAGCTGGAGGAAAAAGGGCTTTGTGCCGAGAGGGGATTTCTGAGCTGTGGGGCAGGCAGGCCACTCTCTGGGGACACGCTGGGCCAGAGGGTCCTTGGGGAGTTTGCCGCTGGCTCTCTAGGCCGGGGGAGGGCCCTTGGCGCTTTCTTAGCTGCTCTCCTTCGTTCTGAGCCGAGGCACAGCCAAAGCCCCGCTACTACTCAGTGGCTGGCAGGCTCGGAGGAAGCTTTCCTGCCGCCCGCCACGCTGCATCTGCTGCTTATGTTGCTTTGGGCTGTATACGGGGGGCAGCTGGGCATCCCCACCCCCCATTGCGGCTGTCCCTATGGAGAGTGGTGCAAAGCCCACAGGATTCGGGGGCGCTCTGGCTCAGCCATCCCCTCTGCAGGAATCGCTGCTGGGGTGATGGTCAGTAGGACTCCGGAACCAAGGTGGCTCAGGCTGGGGGGGGCGGGGGCACTACCGTTCAGGCTCATCTCATGCTTGGCACCTCCTGGCTAACAGCTCCATCTTCATCTGAGCAGCCTGCTTAGCGCTTCATTGAGCACTGCATGATGGGGTTTGTAGTCTCTGTGCAGCACCTCTGTATTCCCGGGGATGGCAGGTGGTAATTTGGGGTTAGCTAACCCTTCTTAGAACACACTCCCTCCGGATAAAACCAGCCCCAGCTCAGTCTCTTGCTGTTTCCTTTTCCTGCCTTTTCCCACAGCCTTTCTTACAGATCATTGTGACACTCGCGTTGTACGAAGTCTCCGAGGGGGAGCAGTGTGAGCTTGTAACTTTAAAAACAAGTGGTCCTGTGGCACCTTCGGGACTAACAAATGTAGATCGTATAGAAAAAGTATATACCAGTATATCACTTTGTACAGTGCAACTCACAACTCAGCTGGATTTGTAGGCCCAGTTAGAACAGGGACTTCTATAGGGCTCTAGAAATTTGAGTTGTGTCTCTGCGCTCTCCATCCAGGGGAATGGGGGACAGCCTGACTCCCAGGCCTGTGCTGTAACCATTAGACCAGTGGGTCTCAGCCTTTTTACCCAGGGACCCCTAAACTGAAACAGACAAACCTGCAGACCCCCAGTTCCTCCCTTGTTCTTTTGTCGCTCATAATTTCTTTCATGTTATTTAATTAGTAATCACAAAATTTACTGCTGAGAAATTATTTGAACAGATCAACAAAAAACCCACCGCAAATTAACAACACTGACAGCTTACCTGCTACTAATGTGATCCTTGGGCTTGATGGGCAGCACACAGTTTGTCCAGTTGATAATGTGTCAGGCAAAGGCAAAGGTTTTCAGCATTCAGTCTTGAAGAGGGTGAGTTTACAGGGCTTCTCAGCCTGAAAACATGTTGAGAGTGTTTTAAATTCTAAACGCCGGTGTGGCAAGGGGGTGTCTGGGAAGTGCCAAGTCGCTCTCGACCTGTAATGTGCAAACAGAAAGTGTTGGGACATGGTGTGTCCTGGTGTGCGTCACATTCGTGGACTCCCTGGTTACTCCCTGAGGGCCCGGGGACCGCAGAGTGAGACCCACTTGCATTAGACCATCCTCCCCTCCCTGAAGGAGATCACTAATCATGTTACAGTCCAAGGGCCAAGCTGAAGAGCCAGGGTCCCAGTATTGCCCATGAGTCTGCCGTCTCCCGCAGCCTCATGCGTCTGGCCAGGTCCTGAGGCTGAGCGGATAAGTGAGTGTTCAGAGTCTCTCTGTTACTACTTGTGACCTGTGGACCAAGACATTGTAATCACAGCTGCTCGTTAGTAGGGATGAGCAGGGCTGTGATCCTGGTTTCGACTTTGATCTCACATTCTCCCCCACCAAATGTTAGGACTGTAGCACTCAGGGCAGGCGGGGCCCATGGATTGTGTGCGCTCATTGAAAGCATGCTCCAAGACCAGGGAGTTGGCTGTGGGCTTTCATGGGGGATGTGTGTGCTGGTCCCGGGTAGTTGGTCATTGGGGCAAGCGTTCCTCATGAAATGCCCCGCCTGGGCGTTGAGTGACGCCAGCGACTTCTCCACCCTCGTGGGCTTGGCTCTCGATTTACGGGCTCTCTCTTGCTGGCTTTCAGGACGACATGACTGACTCCCTGCGGGATTACACCAACCTGCCCGAAGCGGCGCCCCTGCTCACCATCCTGGACATGTCGGCCAGAGCCAAGTACGTGATGGACGTGGAGGAAATCACCCCAGAGATCGTGGAAGCCTTTGTGAGCGACTTTCTAGCGGACAAGCTAAAACCCGAACCCATCTGAGGGACCGTCAGCACCGACAGACGTTATTTAAAACTAGGTCTCTCCCTCCGCTAGCAGGTTGCTCAGCGTGTACCCAGCCTTCCTGTGGTGCCTTGTTTTACGCAGTGAATCCTTCTCCTAAGCAGACTCCTGGAGCTGCACTTTCAGTAGGGAGTCGCTGGCGTTTGGAGACTTTGCTTGTGCTTCATGGTGATATATCCTCTAATAACCAGGCCAGCACTGTTACCATAGCGTTATTTTATACACGGCACTAGCTAGCAGGCAGATGTTTTGCATGGTGTTCTTGCCAACTTAAGCATCAGGCAGTGGACTAGGGTTCTTGGGGCTCTGCTACTCCTCCTCCTCTTCTCATCTTCATCCATCTTTCCTCTCCCTGCCCTTTCCCAGACAGACAGTGCCAATGAAGCAATAAAACCATACACCACTTGGTCACCCACCCTTCTGTCCCTAGGCAGTAGTAGTGAGCCCATGGTGCAAAGTAACTGCTGAAATGCGGATAGCTCACGATGCAGCAAAGGTCTTCCTCCTCCTCCTCTGTCTAACCTGTTCTAGGTTGGGTTTACGCCCCCACCAAACTCACAGCAGCCTTAGTTAAGGGCCAGCTGTGTGCATGGGAGGGAAATCCACGAATCTACATACACCCCGAGCCAAAAGGAGAAACAATTCAGGGCTACCCTGACCCTCCTCTGCTGGTCGTGCTGGCATTTTGTCATTCTCTCTTGCCCTTTTCTTCCCCCTCGCCCTGGCTGTGGTATGAAATGTCGTCCCCGTGCATTAGTTGACTAAGATGGTCTTTGTAGCTCTTTCCCAAGCCCGGCCTTAATGGTGCTGTTCTAAACACAACCCCAAGCAGCTCAGCTGAGTCCCCAGAAAACTGACATTGTAAAAACAGTACATGGTGATTGGACCTTTGTAATAAAATGGTTGCAGTCACCTGGTGCCTGGAGGTGCAGATTCCCTCGGGCCCGCTCACACCAAAGCCATCGCTATGGCTGGGATTGAGGGTTTGGAAAGGGGCACGGGATGGCCGAGGGAGAAGTGTGTCTGGTGGAGACCTGCAGGCCTTACTCCAGTGTGCAGATCCGCAGGAGTAGCGGTTTTTGGGTGGGGACCCTCAGCGTGGCCTTTCTGCGCACAAGGGGCTGCTGTACCAGTCTGCAGCCAGAACCAACCGACCGTAGTAGAGTGTAGTGCTTGGTCTCTTGCAAAGAGCTTGTTGTTGAACTAGAATGTGGCTCCTGACTGCTGCAGGTTCGGGGTTTATCCCACGTAGCCCCCTGTTAGAAGCATTTAAACCAGCCCTTCCAGTGATGGGGAGTCCAGGTTTTCCACTTGAGCGGTTCAACGGGCACCACTGTGAGCGGTTCCAGCTCCTGCGTGCGCACATACCCATGTTTGGACTCCAGCTGGGGCCCACACACCTCAAAGAACCTCCAGTTACAGTACGTAACCTCCAGCTAGACACCCTGGTGTGCGCCTTCCAACTAGCCCCGTGGCTTGGAGCTCCTGGCTTCGTTAGTTCCTTCATTAGCTCTTCCTTACATTGGCCAAGTTGTAACTGGAGTATCCCGGAAGCCAGTGGAACCTGAGCTGTAAGGTTAACACAGTTTGTTGGGGAAAAGTCAACATGGTTTCTGTACAGGGAAATCATGCCTCACCAATCTACTAGAGTTCTTTTGAGAGGATCAACAAGGGGGAATCCAGTGACTACAACCTACTTAGATTTCCGGAAGACCTTTGACGTGATCCCTCACCAAAGGCTCTTAAGCAAAGTAAGCTGTCATGGGATAAGAGGGAAGGTCATCTCATGGATTGTTAACTGGCTAAAAGACAGGAAACAAATGGTAGGAATAAATGGTCAGTTTTCAGAATGGAGAGAGATGACTAGTGTGTCCCCTAGGAGTTCATACTGGGACAAATCATAATCAGCATTCATAAATGGTCTGGAGAAAGAGCTAAACAGTGGGGTGGAAACATTTCTCGATGATACAAAACTGCTCAAGATAGTTAAGAGCAAAGCAGACTGTGAAGAGCTTCAGATGGATATCGCAAAACTAGATGACTGGGCAACACATTGGCAGATAATGTTGATAAATGCAAAATAATGCACATTGGAAAACAGAATCCCAACTATACGTATAAAGTAAGCACTAAATTATGTTACTACTCAAGAGAGATCTTGGAGTTATCCTCTCGGTGTGCAGCAGCAGCCAAAAAAACAAACAAAATGTGAGGAATCATTAAAAAAGGGATAGAGAATAAGACAGAGAATATCTCATTGCCTCTATATAAATCCACCGTATGCCCACATCTTGAATACTGCATACAGATGTGGTTGCCTCATCTCCAAAAAGATATCTTGCCATTGGAAAAAGTTCAGAAAAGGGCAACGAAAATGATTAGAGGTTTGGAATGGTTGCCGTGAGGAGAGATTAATAAACCTGGGATTTTTCAGCTTGGAATGAGACTACTTTGGGGAGAGATGGTAGAGGTCTATAAAATCATGACAGGTATGGAGAAAGTGAATAAGAAAAAGTTATTTACTTGTTCCCATACTACAAGAACTAGGGGTCACCAAATGGAATTAATAGGTTGCAGGCTTAAAATAAACAAAAGGAGGTATTTCTTCACACAACACACAGTCAACTTGTGGAACGCCTTGTCAGAGGATGTTACAAAGACCAGGACTTTAACAGGATTCAGAAAAGAGCTAGAGAAATTCATGGAGGATAGGTCCACGAATGGCTATTAGCCAGGAAAGGTAGGAATGGTGTCCCTAGCCTCTGTTTGTCAGAAGCTAGGAATGGGCGATGGGATGGATGAGATGGTTACCTGTTCTGCTCATTCCCTCTGAGACATCTGGCATTGGCCACTGTCTAAAGACAGGACATTGGGCTAGTCAGGACAATGCCATATGGCCATTTGTATGACACCCCAATGTGTATCAACATTGCACACGTTCCGAACGGCAGAGGAATGGAAGACAACCGCTAACCGGTACACAAAGCCTACCACTGTCGTGTGCTGCTACCGCCCCTTGCATGCAGGTAGGTCCCAGTGCCTTACTAACGCTGAGTCCCATGCAGCCTCTGGGCTGTGCATTACTGTGGTGTTGGCCGTTTTTCACAAGAGAAGCCGTTTACTGGGCGAGGACGTAACTAGCCCAACGTTAGTAGTGAGTCGATGGCCCCATCCCAGCTGACGGGGGAGAGATTTGAACATTTGTGTTTGGGCAGCTCATGAATAGATCTGGAGGGAGGCCTCGGGTGTGTGCACAGGAACGCGCGCATATCTGCACAGGAGGAATAATTCTGAGGGGGCGAGTTGCCACATCCTCCCCCTCTCGAAGGAGGCGGTACTGCCCCCGCTTTGCAGGCCAGAGAGAGGGGTAAGACCGTGGTAGGGCTGCGCTAGGCCAGCTGCCTGGACTCGCAGGCCCCTGCTTAATTTGCCAGACCACGCTGCCTTTCATAACAAATCAGCCGCTGACAGCCGGACAGTGTGTCCCAGGGGGCGTTTCCGCAGCTCTGTTGGCAATCGTTTCCGTTGGCAGACCGACATGCGCCTGGTGGGGGGGCGTGCTGGGGAACCATGTGGTGGTTTGTGTGTGTTGGATAGCTGGGGGCGTGCAAGCTGCCACTTTCCCCCACAGCCCATTTGTCACTTATGGCAGGGCTGTAACCTCCCTTTCAGCCACGGTGCAGCAACGGAGGAAAGGAGGAGCTTGGGAAACCAGCCGTGTGCACGACAGGAGTTGGGTCAGTCTAGACTGTGCAGACAGTGTGTCCGGCCAGGGGCTTTCCTTGGGGATCCTTAATTCGGTGCTGAATAACTCAGTGGCAGCATGGCCTGTGGAGCTGCTGGCAAACCCTGCAGCCAGCAGAGAGACTGGCTGGCTTGGGATGGGTTGCTGGTAGTATTTATCTGGGTTCTGGTCAGGGGGCTACTGTCCCTTGGGCTAGGTGGTATACAAATGCCGCATGGAGCCTTTTGAGGGGGACTGACGGCCACTAGGCCAGGGCTGTTCAGCAGCCCCTGAGACGGGTCAGTCTGGTTCAAAGGCCAGGCTGCCTGTTAGGGATCACAGCCCTAGGCAGCCGAAAGACCCAGCAGCCTTTTCTCGAGCCACTGGGTGTGACTGACCCGCCCCATGCACTAGAACTTGCCACATGGTGATCAAGGTGTGGCAGGGAGGTCTGCCCCCAGTTGGTGCTTACAGAGATTTCTCTCTCTCTAGCTGCTAATCGGCACCTTTCTCCAGGGATCACACCCTGAGCCACTCAAAATACACCACTGTAAGTGGAAGCTGCAGCAAAATCTCTTTCAGGAGCTTAAAACCCACAGGGGAGAGGGGAGGTGGCAAAGAAGAGATTCTGCAGACCTGAAGTTTTGACCAAAGTTGCGTGCCCGGAAGTGGCTGAGAACAGGCTTGTCTGAGCTACGTAATTGCTTCCAGACCCCACTGCCACCTCATGCATGTTCTGTTGCGCCAGTCTAGGTTCCTGGTGCTTTCAGGGAAGAACGGGGTCTGTGCACTTTCAATGAGAATCACAACGGCGTCTCCGTGGGACGCTTGCTTTGTGCAGCACTGGCTGGTTCTAGACATTAGGCTTGGAGCAAGAGACCAAGCAAAGGCCTGGCAGAGGCTGCAAGATGCAATGCTGAGCCTATGACCTAGAATCACCTCGCACTGGGTGTGCTCAAGTGACCACAGCAGCTACACAGTGAAGGCTGAAGCAAAGCGGAGATGTTGGCGTGATCCTGGCTCTTCCCTTGGCCGGGGCTGGCAGCTGGTTGGGAGAAAGCAGCTGTTCTGCTGATGCACTTTCAGGCCTGACCCTAGCAATGCCCTTGTGAGAGAGAACTTGGCTGTTAAATGCTCCTTCCAGCAAGGGAAAGGCTGCTTCCTCTGTGCATTTATCAAGCACCCAGTTGCCAAAAGGGCTATGCTAAAACTGAATACAGGAGCCCAAGGAAATGGTGGGCCCTCACTAAATCCCTGTGCCCTCAATAACCCCCTCTGGACACAAGGGTCTGTAGCGGGGGCTTGGCAGCAGCGAGTGTTCTAGCGGGAGAGCTCGCCCTAGGCTGTCCACTAAAATCAATGTAAGAAGTTGGGGAAATAGCCTCAGGCACCAAGGGGCCTGGGCCAGGACAGGATGGAGCTTTGTGTCCCCCCTTCCAGTGGCCTGTGATCCCCCAGAGCCAGGCCTGCCACCATACAGGCTCCCAGCTTGCAGGGGGGCCAGGAGCACTGCATTCTTACAGAATGTACCCTTTGGCTTTCTCCTGCACAGCCCAGAGCCTGCCTGCCGAATGGGGGAAGACCCCTCCAGGCACTCCCCATAGAAGGGGGGCTCATGCCACAGCTCTTTCCCTCCCCTTCCTGCGGAGTTATCTGTGCTCCAGGGGGGCACCCAGGAACAAATCTGCCTCCACACAGCCAGCATGCATGACAAATACCGCCACCTGCCGGCCACAGGCTTCCCCTGCAACACTGTCCACTGCTAAAGGTGAGGGTTAAACTCCAGCCAAGCATGTTTGATGGCAGCATTGGAAAAATGAGTCTTTAGTACAGCGGTTCCCAACCTTTTCCAGATGGGGACCCATTTTGACAATTCAGGAAGACTTGGTGACCCAAGGCAATTCAAAAATGGGGGGAGGAGAGAGGACAGAGCCACCTGGGGAGACACTTGGTGACCTTTTTGAAATGTAATGGCAACCCATAGGTTGGGAAACCCTGCTTTAGCAGAACTGACCCGGCCCTAACTGTGCCATAGAGCATCACCCAGGGAAGCACAGATCAATCACACACAAGCGCTGCTACCATGTGCATCTGCTCTACAGGCAAATGCCCTGCTGGTTGTGTCTGGCCTCCTGCGAGGGTTGGTGTTTCTTGAGCCAACATGGCTTGTTACTAAGGAACTCCATTAATTGGAAGAGCTTCCTGCCCCTCTCCACCAGCAGCTCTTCCTTTGCCAAATCTGGATGGGGCATGAAGGTCACCGTAGGAATGTGGCAGCTGCCAGGATAACACGATTTCCCACAGACCAGCAGTGTATGTGGCAGACTTGATCTATGAAGTGTGTGTGTGTGTGGGGGGGGGGGGGTTCCACCTTTTCAGCTATCAGACCTCTGCATCCCTACCATGTGCTCCTCCTCTTGCCTCCCTCGTTTGTCTGGTCTGCCAAGGGTAGGCAAGGGAGCTTTGGAACCCTTTTAAGCTATTGCCATTAACACTAACAGCTGTGAGTGCTCACCCACATTTTTCATGTTTCTTTGTGTAAACCTGGATCAGCCAGCCCCAGGCTTATGGGAAAAGGGGGTAAAATACCACAGCCTGTTGTGTTCTACTGCAGCACGTGCAGTGGGCCCTCCACCACTGGAGTCGTGTTTAAGGGGCATAGGGGAAAGCTTGCTGGCTTGCCCTGGAAGGAACCTGGCCCAAAGCAGTGCTGCAGAAAGAGCCCAAAGCCATTCCACAGGAACTGTTTATTTAAACACACAAGGCTGCCTGAACAAACAGGCCTGGGGTGAGAGAACCACATTCCAAAGAGCAGCTCCGGAGATGCACACAGCCAGCAGGCTCCCTGCCAGAGCTGATTAGCCACTTCATGTCCTCAACTGGGGGGTTTACAGAGCACTAGCAACACTCCCTCCAAAGGGATTTTACTGCCAGTTTCTGACACTTCAGTGCAGAGGTTTTTCCCCTACTGAAATGTGGATGTCAGCCAGGTTTTTTGCTAGAACCCCCTGGTGAGCCCTTGTACAATTCAGCTTACACTTCATCCCTGCTGCCCTGGCTCTTCTCTTCCCCACCCCACTGGAAGCCCAACGAAGCTCTTAGTAAGAACCTCCACTGTGCTCTAGGCGTGTCAGCCATGCAGCATGGCCACCCACCTCGTCCTTACAACAAATAGAATCATCTCTGTGACAAACATCGAGCAGGGCCCTGAGAGACTCCCCCACCCTCTCCTGCAGGGATGGAGATACATCAGTTCCAGCAGGCGAGGCTCCTGGGGGTAACCGTAACCCACACCTATGCTGCACTTCTCCTTTGCTCATACCACTCCCAGTAACACCAGTCATGGCAACCCATTGCTGCTCATGAACTAGCTTCCTGTACAATCTAGAAGTGGGAGGGTGTTAGTGCTTTAGATGGCCCCAAAGGAGAAGGAGCCAGCATGGATTTGAGGCCTTAGGCTTGCTTAGTAGAGATTTCAACTGAATTGCTGTGTTGGCAACTGCCAAGTCCTACCACTACCTCTGAGAGTGGCGCTCTGCTAAGCCCCTTAAAGCATTCAAAGGGACCTAGTCAGAGTAGCAACAGTGGCAAAGGCTTACTCTCCCCACAGCCTACACCTTGACGTCAGCCGCAGCTCAGTCTGGACTCTCTCCTCAAAGTTCCCTGCGTTCCACCACCACTAAGGAGCAGCAAGTGCAGATGGTGGACACTCAGAATGGAGATGCTGACAGTTGAACATGGGCATGGATCTCTCGGGGGCAGGTCTGTCTAACAGCTCTGCAAGCGTTCCCTGAATAGCAGCTGCAAAACCTGTTGTTTTATTGACTCCTTTGCAAGCTGCCTGCCCAGGAATGTACAGAAGAGGTGGTGCTTTCTGTGCAGAATAGTCTCCTGCACAGATTAGCTCAAGGCAGGGAACTTCTGTCTTTTGCTTTCTTGCTTCTCCCTCAACTGCAATTGCCTCTTCCCCTCAAACAACAGGATGCTCGCGGCCATGGCTGAGTTCAAACTGTCCACGCCAGGGACCAAGGGAATAACCAGTCTCCTCCCCCCCGTGCTCTCTGCTAGCCGAAAGGCTTGTGCGCTCAAACCCTGGGTCTCCCCACCAATCACCACTGCCACTGATGTCTGTGTCCAGTTCTCATGGTAGCACTGAGCTTCAAGCTCTGGGAGCCAGGCCTCGTCAGTTCTCTGCTCCTCCTCCTCGCTCTCAGATTCCAAAGCTAAATCGTCTCGGTTTATCTGAGTCTTTAAGTTGTGAGGTCTGGAAACCCAGCCATAGCTGCTGGCCTTTCCGGACATATCCTCAGCCTGGTCTTGAGCTCGTGGGTCGTGGTGGTTGGCCACGTGGACCAGCGTGTCTCCGGGAAGATAGTTGGGAATGAATTCCCACTCCAGATTGGCAATGATGGGCAGACGGAAGTGAGCCCCCATGCCTGCACGAAGTACTTTGGGCTCCCAAGGATCTACACAGCCTGTAACAGAAAGCAGTGATGGTGCAAGAGGTTAGTGGGGAGCAAAGGCTGCAAGAAGAGTATGCATTCAGCACCCAGTGCCACTGAAAAGGCACAAAGGAGACTTCTTCAAAGCTCCCTGGAACAAGCCATCATCCACAACAGCCAGGAGGAGTTACATGTGCCTTTGATATGAGCATCACACAAACTGGAAAACTAACCACTCCTTGGCCCCTTCAGTATGCAGTTACTGATGAGGTGCTGTATCTGTGACCCTGCCTTCGTTCCAGACCCCTGCACTTGCTCAGTATCATGGGAGTATCAACAGATCGTATGGGTAGCAGGTTTAAAACTAATAAAAGAAAGTTCTTCTTCACACAGCATGTAGTCAGCCTGTGGAACTCCTTGCCAGAGGAGGCTGTGAAGGCTAGGACTATAACAGAGTTTAAAGAGAAGCTAGATAATTTCCTGGAGGTTAGGTCCATAAAAGGCTATTAGCCAGGGGATAGAAATGGTGTCCCTGGCCTCTGTTTGTCAGAGGCTGGAGAGGGATGGCAGGAGACAAATCGTTTGATCATTGTCTTCAGTCCACCCCCTCTGGGGCACCTGGTATTGGCCACTGTCGGCAGACAGGCTACTGGGCTAGATGGACTTTTGGTCTGACCCAGTACAGCCATTCTTATGTTCTTACGTAATATCTAACACGGTGTGAGCTGTTTATTTCCATCCATGCCAAGTGAATTCTCACAACTCTTCCAAACTGTTGATTTTCCGTTAAACTCTCTTCATCCCCCAGACCTGAAGCCTTCCCCGACTCCTGCTCTCCAGAGGCAGGGGCCTACCTTTGGTGAGCAGCACTTTGCTGCAGCCTGCTCCCGCTGCAGATCTCAGGATCGTTCCCAGGTTTCCAGGGTCACGGAGATTGTCACAGATAAGGGACAGGGGCAGCGAATTCCTTTGCTGGATAGCTGGGTAGGTCATCTTGGCATGGTCAGGTCTGGAAAAGATCCCTGAGGAAACGAAAGGAGAGAGGCGCATTGGCACAAGGACTCTATGGTTCTTCTGATATAGCACTGGTCTGGGACCCGCCTGTTTTAATCACCACCGATTAAACTGACACTTTTGGAGTGGAACTGGAAGTCCTGGAGTTAGGCTGAGGAGCAGTGCTGCTGAAGTCAGAGTGGGCTGTTTTTCTAGTAAAGTCCACTAGGATGTGAAAGATTAACTAGTAGGCATCAACCTTAACGGGTGATGCTTACTGGTTCTAGTTAACCAGCAGGGGCCAGAGCAGCCCTTCCCTGTGGTTGGGGGCTACTCCAGCCCAAATAGGCTGGAGCATGCCCCTTTAATTGGTAACCAGCTAAACTTCTCATTTAACCAGTTAATCAATTAAATGGGATTTTACATCCCTAAACATCATTTAAAAAACTCTAATTGGGCTGCCACAGAGTACCTCTCTCACCAAGCATCACAGACCTACACCTCAAAGCCACTACATGTGTTAATCATCCTCCAGGCCTTCAGGAGGCCTATGGACATGTAGTTGTCTCCTTGAAATGGACGGGGAGATTTCAAGATAGCCTATCAAGTCAGTCTGAGTGGAAGTAGGAAAATCCTTCCTCTAGCCTAATCCCCTTGAAACCAGGGCACTGGCTGAGTAACAGGAATAGTCCACTGAAGTGACAGTCAAGTTATATTCCTCACTCTGTTTTAATAAAGGATAATGGGTAGCTGCCCTTATTTTCTATTTCTAAAGCAAACTTACCGATCAGCCCTTGAGGAGCTATGAGGTCAGACCAGCTCTTAATGTCTTCAAACTTCACCTTAATGAGAGTGGTTTTCTTCAGCTTTTCCTCAGGCAGCTCTTTCAGGTGCCCCGCCGTACTGAAGAAGAGAGTTTGCGGCACTACTCCAGCATCCAGGGCATCCTTGATAAGTCTCTGACCCTCCAGCAGAATCTTGCCATGCTTATCACGAAGCTTCCTCGACTTGGCAATTGTCACCACTTTTCTAGAGAGAAGATGACCAGATGTGAGTGCTGGGAGGCGAGGGGGGGGGGGAGGGGAGCGGCAGCGCCCCAGGGCCTTACCCCAGCCTCCTGTCGCCCAGCCCGGCCTTCTCGTAGCGCAGCCCCGGCTCGGCCGAGCTCCTCTCCGGGGGCGGGCCCGGGCGGGCTCCCTTCGGCTCCGCGGGGGCCGCCGCCTTCTGCTCCTTGCGGGGGGGCAGCACGCGGACCGGGCTCCGCCTCAGCGCCCGCACCCAGCGCCGCCCCGCGCCCGCCCCAGCTCCGGCCGGCCGCGCCCGCAGCAAGGGGGCGACGAGGCCCCGCGTGAGGGAGCTGAGCGCCGCCATCTTTGTCGCGACTCCCACGTGACCCTGGCCGGATATCCGGCCGCGTCCGCGAACTTTCCGCTGCTCTGCTCGGGGGGGGGGGAGAGGGAGGGAGATTTTTTTTTCACGTCATCGCCGTGCGCCGGAAGTAGGAGCTAGGAGGCGGAAATGGGAGGCCGCCGCGCGCTGCACTTTGTGTTCAAAGTGGGGAACCGCGTCCAGAGCGCCCGTTTCTACCGCGACGTGCTGGGCATGAGGGTGAGGGGGCGGGGGCGGGGGCGGGGGCGCGACCAAAGGGGTCTGGCCCGGCGCTGGGGATGGCTCTGCCCCGCAACGCGCCCCCCCAGCCCGGCTCTAGGCGGCCCGGGAGCCCTGCGGTGCGGGGGGGGGCTGAGGTGAGGTAGGTTGGGGGGGGGTCCGCCCCGCCCCGCCCCGGGGACACGCAGCCTGAAGCTGAGTCTGCTCACTTGCAGCCCGGCGTGTGTTGTCGCAGAGCGTTTGCGCCCTGAGCGTTGTACTGGGGCCTGCTCCGCGCTCTCCTGGCTAAGGACTCAGTAGGTTTGACGTGTTGCCTTTGCTCCCTCTGCCAGATTCTGCGACACGAAGAATTTGAGGAAGGCTGCAAGGCTGCTTGCAACGGGTGTGTAAACTGTTTCTCTTTTGAATCTTAAAATAGGGACGTAAGCGACTAGTCTAGTAGTCGACTACCCGCTAACCCTCGGCTGGTCAGGTAGCCGAGTCAACTCCTTGCTTCCCCCCACCTTGCTGCCTCTGTATCAGAGGCAGTGGAGGTGGGGGTGGTGCAGGAACTGCTGCTGGAGGGAATCAGCTTAAAAGTCGGTTCCCTGCAATACCATCTCCACAGTGCATGGGGTGGGACACAGGAGAGGCTCGCACTGGCTCCTGGACTGCTGCACCTCTGCATTTTAAATGTAGTAAGGGCCGGGCAGCTCTTGCTACATTTAAAATCCAGAGGCACAGCAGTCCTAGTCCCGGCTCACGCCAGGTCTGGGACCTACCTCCACTGCAGCTCTGCAGTTTAAATGTAGTAGGAGCCAAGCATGCAGGCACCCTGGCTCCTACTACATGTAAACTGCAGAGCTGCAGTGGCGGTAGCTCCTGGGTTGATTAAGCTTATAGTCTATACAATTGATACAAATTGTACTGACTACCTGATTAGCCAATTACCCTCTTCTTAACATCCTTAATCTAAAACAGCTGCAGAGGCTAACTAACCAAATGGGATTACTTATAGCTTGTTGAGCATACTTGCTAACTGTTGCTTATTTCCTTTTAAGAAAATAAGAATGCACCTTCTTGTGTGTGTGTGGTGCTCACAGTGGAACATAAGCAGGGCTCGACAAATAATGTAATTTACTCGCCCATGGCGAGTAGATTACAACCTGGAAGAGCCGGCGCAAGGCGATCTGCGCATGCGCAGAGCGCAGAACTGCACAGCTGGCGAGCAGGGCTCGCCGCTGCTTGGTGAGCCCCGAACATAAGCATTTGTATACCAGATCAACATTCTGCTTAGTCACGTAGGCTCAGATCTTGAAAGGTGGTTAGACACCTAAACACCTTTGATCTAAGCCACAGTTCTTGAATGAGATTTCTACTTCATGGTTTTGGGCATTTATTGTATTGTGTTTATTAATAGCAGGGTGTCTAGGGCCTTGGGTGGGTATCTTCTTATCTCAAATCCAAATAAATACACTAAAATAAAATATTCTGCTACTGCCGGCAGCTTTCGATGCTTTTCAAAATGAAAGCGCTTATAATATATTGTCTAACTGTACAATTTGCCTATGTCATGATGAGGAAATAACTTTTTGACTCCGCCTAGTGAGCAGCTTATGTACTGAAATATGAAGCTTCAGGGCACCTAATTTTATCCTGGCTCTTGCACTGTAGTGCAGTTCCTATGCCCGGGAAATTGTGGTTCCAATCATACAAAAAGTGCTGTGTTCATTCATTGTGATTGCTGCGCAGTTGTGCCTTCCCAGTCACATGTGGATAGAGCTTCCCAGGGAAGGGAATGGGGTGACTTGATTACAGTGTATAAGTACCAACATGGGAATCCAAGTATTTGGTAATGGTGGGGGGCTGCTCCTGGGTACTAGTCAACCGGTGCCTTGTAACCATCAGCCAGTAAGGTACCTGTTCAGATCCCTAGTATGGATTTCTGCACCTTCCTGATGTGTCTGGCTCTGCTGTCAGCGATAGGATTAGCTGGACCACTTGTTAATTCTGGTAATGTAGCTCCTGCCCTGAGGGATTTCTAACTAGTGTGTGCGGTGGGGGGGTTGTTTCTGATACTGACTGCAAATAAATGTGATGGTTGTCCTAGCCCTTATGATGGAAAGTGGAGTAAAACAATGGTGGGCTACGGGCCCGAAGATGATCACTTCGTGGCAGAGCTGACCTACAATTATGGAGTAGGAGAGTATCGACTCGGCAGTGACTTTCTGGTAAATATCACTTGCCATCCTAATATTCTTTTGTTCTTATTGTGAGCGTTTTGGCTCAGAGTCTGTTCAGACTGCATCCTGGATGCTCTGTCCAGAGGCTGTTTGATTCCTTATGTATTTTTGTTCCCTGAGGAGAATCTTGTGGGTGCTGTTTGCATGTCTTTTGTGTGGGGAGGGGTGCTTTGTGCTCATGCTGCAAGTTGGGGGAGGGAACATTTGTATATGTGCCAGAGGGCATGAACTGCAGCATTCTTTCTTATTCCCCCTGCCTTCCAGCCAAGGAGGAGCTCGTTTTTTCTCCTCCCAGTGCAGGTACTATGTGCACTCATTGTTTCCCTAGTAGCCTGTTCTTCCCCCTGTGGCGTCAAGGAGGGATGCGTGGCCAGGGAAGCCAGTCATCGCTAAGGTGGCAGAACTGTGGATTTGATTCAGCCACTGCCTCTGCCAAATCTGGTTGGTGTGTGCTGTTCTAGTGTGCTTTGCAGAGACAGGGAGAGACAGGATCTGGCCCTCACTCTCTGCTTCATGTTTCCGTTGACTAAGAGGCGTATTGACCTCAGAGTTATATTAATTGCCTAGAGGCAAGATAACTAGCCTCTCAAAGGCTGCATAGACCCTTGTTCAGGGTCGCTCTAGCTCTTACTGCAAACCGATTGTGTAATGGTTTCCTGAGAGAGAAGGCAGATGATTGAAAAGCTGGGGGCGGGGCTGTTGAGGTCTCCTTGACACCAGTAGGTATTTTAGCCTGGGGTATAGAGCAGCGCCAGAGAGTGATGATTGCTCCTCCTGGCAGTGGGTGAAGATTAGGTTTCCATGCTGATACGTTGAGATCTATCCGCTGACTTCAGTGCCATTGGCCAAAAAGATGGTGTTGGTATATCTTTGAACTGATCTATTGGTGCATGTTTGTGTTTCGTTTCCTCATTAGGGCATGACTCTGATGTCCAGCCAGGCGGTGAGCAATGCCAGGAAGATGGCATGGCCCCTCAAAGAAGTTGCAACGGGTTTATTTGAAACTGAAGCCCCGGGAGGCTATAAGTTCTTCTTGGAAGATACAGAGCAACCAAAGCAAGGTAACACATGCTTAGCCTTTTCTTTGCTTGAAGACTGAGAACCAGAACATTAGAAAAGGTTGCAAATCTAGCTTGGCCAAGATGTACAGAAATATGTGCCTGCTGTAGGTTGTTGCTGTTTGTTTTCGAACAGCATAGTTACAAAAACCTAGAGTTTAAAACTACGACATCCACACCACTAATAGGAAACTATTACAATCTTGCAGATCCCGTGCTAAAAGTAACTCTGGCGGTCTCAAACCTGCAGAAGTCTGTTAGCTACTGGTCTGATCTGCTGGGAATGAAAGTTTATGAAACAGATGAGGAAAAGCAGAGAGCTTTGCTAGGCTATGCAGATAACCAGGTTAGTCATTGAGAGAAATGACCATTTGTTGAGAACCCCAGTTGCTCGGGGAAGAGGCACAAATGTTAAGATACCAGGAAATATGATGATTTTGAGTAAAAAAGGAAATTGGTGTCTGCGCTGCTCTTGCCACGGGTGTTAAAATGAGCATGAGATTATCTACCCAGTAATTTGCAGTCAGAATTTGTCAGACGCACAGGGTGAATCATTCTGCTTTTGTGTTGGTTTTGGATCTGCTTGCAGCCTCTGTGTTAAGTTGCACTACTGCCATAATGCACGGGGAAATAAGCGTCTGCAGCTTTGATGTGATTAACTTATTACGTAACGCTGATTAGCATGCATGCAAAAGTGGAGTACAAATTGTATGAATTCTTTGTCTACAGATTAGTTTCCCTGAAAGCTAGACTCTTTCACTCCCTCTCTTTCAGTGTAAATTGGAGCTGCAGGGCATTGGGGGAGCGGTGGATCACGGCACAGCTTTTGGGCGGATTGCCTTCTCTTGCCCCAAAGAAGAGGTAAAAGTCTGATTTCCTTCTTCCCCGGCCCTTTCCTTTATTGCTCAGGGTGACCATGTGGAGGGTGACTCCAGGTAATACCAACAGCCACTTGAAGGTCTGTATAGGAGCAAGATAAGAACATCAAAGAAAAGTTCTGTTTAACTTTCTCTTGGTGAGACTGTGATGGTGCTGAGACATGGGCACGGTAACTGATTGCAGCCAGATAGGACACATCTGACCTTCAGCTCACTCTTTGTTTTTCAGCTGCCAAACATTGAAGCACTGATGAAGAAGGAGAAGCAGAAGATTCTAACACCCCTAGTTAGCTTGGACACCCCTGGAAAAGCAACAGTGCAAGTGGTTATCCTGGCTGATCCCGTGAGTGGTGTTTGAAATAGTGACAGATTTCACTTGAATTCAGTCTGCCCCCCAGGTAATATCACTTTCTCCCCTGTTAAATCTGGTTTAGGACGGCCATGAAATCTGCTTTGTAGGAGACGAAGCCTTTAGAGAGCTTTCCATGCTGGACCCTAACGGCAACAAGATGTTAGATGACGTAAGTCCTGTGTGCTCTGTATTGTTTTCTTGGGGGAGAGGACTGAAATGCATAGACTGCCTCTATGTTGTAAAGTCCCAGTATGGTCCAGTGCCCTTCCAGTCCTTCAGAGGCAGCTGCCCTGTGTTCCAAAGGGGGTCTTTCACATGAGTGCTTCATGCTGTTCTTCACCTGCTAAAATCCCAAATAGCTCTTGGGGCTTGCCTCTGCATCCTGGAAAGAATTTTCCTTCCCTATTCTTGTGGCAGCCAGTAGGTGGCTACCAGTGTTCCCTCTAAGCTGCGTGGCAGTTCAGCTTCACAAGTGATTTATTAGCCCTGGTCATTCAGTCAGCTCCATGCATGGAGCCCTGAGCTTGTGACTGAGCGGGGCTGATTAATCACCTGTGAAGCTGAGCTGCCCTGCAGCTTAAAGGGACCACTGGTTGCTGCCCCTCACTTGAGAGGTGGCTGTAGAATGGAAGATGCTAGAGGTGCAAAGTATCAGTTACAAGTCAACCAAAGTAATGGTGGAAACGGGCTTGGTTATAACTACAATAAGGTCAGCGCAGGATAACAGCGTCACACAGGAATGGGCGGCTGCTACAGAAAAGTCCCTCTGCAAACCAGAGGGAAGTGTCAGCAGGAGACAGTCACCCTGAATGTCTGTCTTGCCACGTCACTTTGTCCGATACATTTATCTGGTGCAGCCGTGACAGTTGCTCACCATACCTTTAAGTTGCTTCTGAAACTGCTTGCATCGGTGCAGGGAGAGTGTCTGTTTTACAGCGTGGTAGGGTGGTTTGCTTCAGGTAATCACACATCAACTGGAGAGGGGCTCAGCATTGGTGACTACATCAGTCACCCGGTTGTTTGACAGGCTGGCGCTAACCCAGATAGAGTCCTGGGTACGTTTTCTTTTGTAAATGGCTGTTGTTTTAATTACGTTATCATTGTACAAATTGTTCGCTTCTATTTGTACAGGCGATGGCAGCAGACAAAAGTGACGAGTGGTTTGCCAAGCACAAAATGCAGAAGGCTTCTGCTTAGCTGAAGAGAATTGCTTCGTAAGCAGCCTTTTAGCTGCTAAATGCCTGTGAAATGTGTCCGGTTTTGTGCTCATGTTACCCCCTTTTAGTGAGAGCCTGGGCTTTAAGTTAGAACTGGATTTTTATTTTTTTTAGAGGCAAAAGTGCATGGGAGAAAGGGGGAAAAGTTCTGTTGTGCTGTTCTCGGTAGATTGAGCACTTGATTTCGTAACATGGGAGCAACAAACTTGTAACAGTCAGACTCTTTCAAGCTTTTCTCTTTCCTTTTTGGATTGAAAAGGACCTGAGGTTAGCCTAGAAATGTGCATATCTCTGCTGCAGTGTGTACACAGCTGTCTTTGTGCTGGGATTTAGGAGTGAAGAAAATCTCAATTTCAAATTCACCCTGTTGAATAAGGCCAGAGCCAATTCAGTGCATGCACTAAAACAGACCATTAGCAGGGGGGGTCAGAAGAAGAAATAACTAAATCGATGACACTATTTTATTCTGATTGTCAGGTTTAGCAGCAAGATTTTTTTTTGGAAGAAAACTGTCAGAGTAACAGTTTGGCTTGGAGCTGAGTGGGGCGGAGGACTCATTGGAAATGCTGAAAAACTTGCTTTCAAAACAAAGTATAGGTTAAAGAATAAAACCAATGCTATAGGGATGGTTGGGTTCATTCATAGAACTTATCTCCTTGAAGTGAGAGGGACAACATGAATGGTGGCACACTACAAGTCTGTTTGCTGTTATATTACAGAGCATTTTGCAGTGTCCGTGGCATTAGCAATGCTTGGTTTGCCACACGTGGAAGAGAAAAGGTGTGTTGTGAGCAGTGCCTGTATTGTGCTTTTATGACGGACTAAAGCTGGAACTGGGGGCGTGTCTACACACGGAATTTGATTAGCACAATTATGCAAACACCTGGAGTAGCAGTCCTGCCGTGGCTATGCAGGTCAAGTTTCCTATGCAAGAAAACCCTAAGGCAGGCATCGAGAAATCTCTCGCTGAAGCCAAATGGAGATGGATGACTAAGTTGCTGTGAACAGATATATGCTTAAAATATTTGAACATGGCTTATCTTTTTTTTTTCCAAACAAACATTAACCAAATCAGTCATTGGAGTACCAATGAGAATACTGTGATGAGCTCGGTACAAATGCCTAAATCAATAGAATGTAAAATACATGGACCAAGCTTCTTGGCTATCAAACCATCAAGACCCAAAGGTGTGACATAGACCTTAAAATACTGGGCAAGATCAAAGGATGGAATTGGATTTTTTTTTCTTAGTCGCATGTGCCAATTTTCCATATCAGAATTTCCAAAGAATGCTGCAGTGACGGATTCAGGAAGGACCAATATAGAATTTAAAATGTGTGACTTCGTTGATACAGCTGAGAAACGTGTTCCAAGGTACCGTGGCAAAAGCTTTGCTTTATCTCTAGTGCTATTCTAGCTCTTCTTCCACTTCCCCACTCAGCATAAGATCCTAGCCCCGTCTCAAACTGTCCTTTCAGGCAAGAGGAAATGAGGCTATTTTGGAGTGTGAGGAAAGGACTAGGCCTATCCTATGGTTTCCCTGCACATTAAGCTGCATTATATCTAACCGCAGCGCTCAAACATGTAACATTCCACATGGGGGTTGGCTGGGATTATGTAGCAAACTAGAACTAGTCAGAATTGATTTCTTGTGTGAGGGGAAGAGAAAACTGACCCATGAACAGCTGTCATAAAATTAGCTTTCTTGTTAACTCTGTAATTTCACAGCTTGTCTTTCTCTGAGAGGTCTGACCTGAATGCCTCCCATTGCTGATGGAACTGTAAAATCAGCGCGTTCTGAATAAATATCTACAATATAGATACTCTTTGCATAGTCTTACTGGTTTTTAATATTTCTCTGGGGAAAGTTAAATTAGCCTCTTGTGGTTCAAAACCAAGTGAACATAAATAAGCTAGCAAGTAAATGTCACCCCCTCACTTTCATTCAGTTCCTTAACATAAACACCAGAATATTTGAAATTAGTCTTCGGTTAAGCAGAAAAGGGTCACTTAGCATTCAACTTCTCACCATTTTGGAGCTAAACTTTTTTTTTTTTTTGGTCCAACTAGGTAGCAATGATAAAAATAAAACAACAAACTTCAACTAAAAACATGAAAAGAAAAAGTAGCTTAATGTTGGAATGATAGTGGGCCCTTTACTATACTTTTCCCCTTGGTTTTTAGAAGTCAGAGGTTATGTCTACACTAAATGTTTTTGCAGCAGAAAATATGCTAATGAGGGACTCATTAGCATGAGGCGTGACATCATTAGCAATGAGTCCCTCATTAGCATATTTTCTGCCGCAAAAATGTGTAGTGTAGACAAAGCCATAGTTTTAAATTTGTTACCAGTTTTTTACTCTAACCCTAGATAGCACTAATTCTTAAGCTCTTTCTCTTTGTAATCGATGCTACCTGTGAGACTTGAGTATTAGGTGTGATAAGGGAGCTTTGATTTTGGGTTTGGTTTAAATTACATGCATGCACGCTCTGACTCTAATGTATCCATGAATAACCCTGAAGATTATTTTGGAATAAGTGGAAGTTTATTTCTGTGTAAACTATTTGCTCTCTTCCTTGTTGTCCTGTATCAAATAACAGGAAGCACTTAAACAAAAATGCTATTCATTGAAAAAATGAATAGCATTCATTTTTCCCTCAACTGCCAGGTAATAGTGAATGTTTAACAAAGTCTGCTATTTCTGTGGTAGCAGGCCTGGGAGAAGGAAACTATAGAGAAGAGAGTGTTCAATTTCCCTTGTCCAGCTCTGCCTGGAAGTGCTGCCAGACGCTTGAAAAGCTCTGCCTGGATGGGAGTGTTTAAATGCCACCCTACTCACGCGAACGGGCTGGGAAGATGCACTGACCACACACAGCTACAGGCTCTGTGTGACACACATGATCTGGCTCTAACGTTGAACGGCAATGGGATGTGCACGTACGCCCCATGTCAGTGAGGACACGCTCACTTTTAGTCTCACATGGTTGGACGTTGGCCTGTCAATGCACACAGCCCAGGGAGAAATTATAGAGCTGTGCTGTCTAGATGCCCAAGCCATGAACAATGGCCCCGGGCAAGTCCCTATTTCAGACAGGTAGCTGCTGCTTATGAACTTGGGCTTTGACTACAGTGAAGTGTGGCTCCCGCTCTCTTCAGTTACACGGATTATAAAATGAACTTCCCCAGTCATGAAAAGCTCTCCCAGGGTAGTGATCCAATGCAATGGCAACGCTCCTTCTGCTCACTGTTCTATATATTGTCATAGAGCCTGCTCATTCATGTAGTCTGTGGTCCGATCCTCAAAGGTCTTTTAAGTGCCCAACTCCCCTTGACACCAGTGGGAATTAGGTGCCTTTTGAGGATCTGGGCCTCAGTGTGTTCTAGTCATGCCCAAAGTGACTGCTGTGTCTATTCTGAGATGAGGACATCTCAGCGGGGGCAGTTGAGGATTCAATGACTTGGGTTTTGGGTGTTTTTTTAAACGATGTATGAGCTTGCTATGGATCTGCTACAAAAGAAATACAGCTTGCACCTGAGGCAGAAGATGGGAGAGGGGGGCTTGGCATGGCCCTTAGTAGGTGGGTTTATTCCACAACTAGGACTGGCCCACAAGACAGCTCTGTCTCCTGCAGTAGATGAGTTTAAGCTCCTGGGAAGGAGACCCCTTGTATTTGAAGAGGCGGAGTAGCCAACTGCTGTCTTCCTCCCAACCCAAATACCCTGCTGCTGTAAAGTGACCGACACTGGGGTTCTGCCCGTTTTCAGCAGCAGATGTGCTGCATGTGCAAAGGGTGCATAGAAGGTTTACTGAGTTACATACTTGGAACTAATCTTGTGTTGGATTTAGCGAGGCAAGTACCAGCAAATGGCAGCTTGGGCAATGAGGAATTCCTCTGTTTCTTGCTCCCGGACATCATCCTTCTAATGCCATTGTGATCTTGACATAGCGATTAACACAAAGTGGGGAATGAAGGGTGGGAGCTACTGACCTCTCAGTGAGCCCCAATCATCCAATTTTTATTTGCAGGCGTCTAGGAGAAACAGAACAGTTTCTAAAGCAAAGGTTTGCCATGGAGTGGCTTCACATTAGCTTGCCAAACAGAGGTGCTTCCTTAGGAACTGAACATCAGCACACAACCTGAAGCACTGAAAGTTTAAAAGAAAATTAAAGTGGAGAGGGAGGGATTGTGTCCGGATCACTCCTGGCCTATTCTGGATTAATGACTGCCTGCTATTTGACCTTATAAAAGCAGACAGAGGGGTCAGAGTTGTTAAGCTCAAAGCCTGCGGCGTGTCTTCTCCACATCCCAGGATTACATATGTTTTCGGAGGGATTCTGGCAATGTGATTTCTTGTTTGATTTCTCCAAGCCTGTGTTAGTAATGGAGAAACTGTCCACTGTGCTGTAAACTGCACAAAAAACAGTCCACGTTACTTTATGTACCATGCGCTTGAGCAGCACTTGTAACTACGGTAAGTACAACACTGCCAGACTGTACTGTGATTTTTCCAAGGGATGGTATGCCTTTAAGCAAATACACTGGCTTGTTAAAATAAGCCTCTTAAATATTGGTAAGAGTTACCAGGAATCGTAAACAATGACTGGACTAGCCTTAGCCTGAACTGAACTTCCACCTTGTAGAGACTTTCAAAGGATGCAGGCTATGCACAATTTGTCAGTCATATCCACTCTGTTGTTTACTAGAGTTTTATTGGCTTAGCAGTGACATGAGCTACATTGCTCTGAGGATGAGAGGAAACTCCTTAGCAGGAATGTGGGGTCAAAAGGCCTTCTAATGGCACATGGCTGCATGAATGTGTCATTTTACACTGCATACTTTTTTTTCAGCTCTTCAGCTTTTGCAATATAATTCATGGCCTCAGCCTTGCTCATCCCCCTTGTGTGCATTCCAGGCCTCTCATTTGGCTTTGCCTATTAAATCGGTTGCACAAGGGCAAGGGATGTTGATGTCCCCGATTGTGGCTTGTTTGTAGAGACTGTAAATCTCTACTTTATCTTGGTCTGAGATTGGACCCTTCATTTGCCTGAGCAGAGCAGCATCTTTCTCAAATTCCGCCTGAGACATGGTGAGAGCTTGGAGTCAGGCCTGCTCCTTCCTTCTGCTGTGGAGGGCTTGCCGTGACTCGCAAAGGCTGACCCAGGCCACGACCACTGGAATGAAGGAGAGTTGCAACAGGAGAGGAAGACTTTGAAGTCCCCCTTTGAAAGACAGTTCAGCTGCCTTTAGCAGGAGCAATACAATTTTCAAAAGGCCTTAAAATTAAATCTCAAGTGTGAGGGGAGTTAGCAGATTTTTTACAGACAGTTCTTCTTGGAGCTATCATTACTTTCCCCTTTGGAGACAGGCTCTTGGTGTCTTTCTATACAGCTGCTATTGTCTGCTAGGAGGAAGGTAACCCTCTGTGCCTCTATACTGGCAATTTTCCTAGGAAAGAAAGCACCATCATTGCCTGTTATGCCATTTGGTGTGTTTCTTAAAGCACCATTTCCTGGAGTCATATGATTATCCCACACTCAGTTTTCAGGTAAAAGGGGTAGAAAAATGTTACATTTCTATTCCTGGTCATGGCAGAGAAGAACCTGAGTATGTGCCTCTTCATGAAAAAGCCGGAAGCCACAGGAAAATAACCCCAATATTTCTTCTTCTTAAATGTTAATTTTTAGGGGGCCTGACTCAAGAATTTGGATGCCTGGAATGTGGCAATATTGGAAAACAGCCACAAACAAAACCCCAGAGTGAATTTTTGTGCTTGGAATGACAGTCAGTCACATGTAAACAGCTGTGAGATATGCCAGGAGCTAGTCTACCCCTTTTGTGCTCTACCAAAATAGGTATTTGCAAAGTGCCCTGTCACTGCTGTATGTCGGTAAGCAATGCAAACTTTTCTAGTGGTTGAAGTACTTCTGTCCCAAGGTCTGCCTGCTAGTCGGTTTGTTAGCTAGTAGGTTGAAGTTAAGTTCCTTAAGAGGCCTGGTGCAGGTCTGTGTCCAGGCTCCATGCAGCTAAATGATAATGGCCCCCTATCTCCTAAAACCGAGCTGTTTCTACTCTCACTATGTCTACAGTGGCCTGTTCTCACGCAAAAACTCTTCCAGAAGAGAGCGTCTGCACTGGCATGTGCTTTTGCTCAAGAGCATCCATGGCAATGTAGATGCTCTCTTGCGCAAGAAAGCTCCGATGGCCGTTTTAACCATAGGGCTTTCTTGCACAAGAAATTCAGGTTGCCCGTCTACACTGGCCTCTTCTGGAAGAGCTCTTGCGCAAGAGGGCTTATTCTTGACCAGGCGCGTCAAGAGTTCTCCCGCAAGAAGCCCTGCTTTCGTACATTAGAACGTCAGTTTACTGGCGCAAGAACACGTGGCCAGCGTAGACAGGCAGCACGCTTTTGCGCAAGAGCAGCCGCTTTTGCACGTGAGCCCGCCAGTGTGTAGACAGCCTCAGGTGCCTCAAATTCAGCCAAAAACATTTGAAGCACTGGGCATTAGGAGGGTGGCTCCTCCCTTTTCTCTTTCAGTTAAAAATGAGGCTGCTCTCTTAGTCCCTGCCCCGGTGGTGGGAGGGGATCTCTGACTCCCAGCAGCAGCCCTCGGGATGAGGGAAGCAGAAGGGTCTTCTGGACCACAAAGGGGCAAACCCCCCCCTAGAAGGGAGCGGTGAGGCATCTCCCTGCCCGGGGCCCAGCCGGGAGCGCCTGCCAGTGTCTCGGGACAGGCAGAAGGGGGAGCCAGCGGGACCCCAGCCCAGGAGCCAGGCAGAAGGGGGAGCTACCGCCCAGGCGGCGCCCTGCGATCTGCTGCGTGCGGGGGCTGGTGCCTGCGGAGGGCGCCGGGCGGAGTCGCGGCCACGCGGGTCGCAGGCGGCGGGGTCGGGAGCGTCACAGAGGCCGGGCGCGCCTGGCTCACACGCACCGCCGCGGGCAGCCGGGCCCGCCCGGGCCATGGAGCTAGGTGGGTGCGGGGCCGCCCCGGGAGGGGTGCGGGACGCGTGGGGCTGGGGGCGGTAGCTGGGGCTGCAGCGAGCGGCTGGGGCGGCGCCTGCAACCTGCCTTAGCCGCCTGCCCCAGAAAATCCTCCCCCGGCTCGGGCCTAGGCAGCCGCCCAAGCGAGCCGGCTCCGCGTGCGCCCCTCCCCAAAACTCGCTTCTAAGGGCGGCTGATCCCAGCCGGGCCCCGACACCAGCCCCCCCCTCCCCACCCCCACCCGCCGGGCTGAGCTGCTTCCACCTGGGGCGCTGCCAGATCCCTCGTGGCTCCTGCTAGCATGCCCCCTCTCCCCCCCCCAGCCTCACTCCCCCTCCGTGCAGGAGCTGCCTGCCCCGGCCTGTGATGCCCTTTGGGGCGCACAGTCAACCTGTGGAACTCCTTGCCAGAGGAGGCTGTGAAGGCTAGGACTATAACAGAGTTTTAAAAAGAGCTAGATACATTCGTGGCGGTTCGGTCCATAAAAGGCTTTTAGCCAGGGGGTAAGGAATGGTGCCCCTGGCCTCTGTTTGTCAAAGGCTGGAGAAGGATGGCAGAAGACAAATCGCTTGATCATTGTCTTCGGTCCACCCCTTCTGGGACACCTGGCATTGGCCACTGTCGGCAGACAGGATACTGGGCTAGATGGACCTTTGGTCTGACCCAGTACGGCCGTTCTTATGTTCTGGGAGCAGGCAACGGAAAGACCCAGAGAGTCGCAAACAGGCACCCGCACCCTGCAGGGAAACCCCATGTGCGTGGGAAAACCCAGGCCAGGCCCCTTGGGCTGGGCGCTGGATTGGCAGGAGCATTTCCAGCGTGATGGGTGCAGCTCGGCTTTTCAGCGTGTTAGCCCCCAGACTCCTGGGTTTGACTCCTGGATGCAGGCCGAGCTTTTCCTCTGCAGTGGGCACTGGTGGGCAGGGCAGCTGCCGAGGGGTCCTGGGCGCAGCTCCCCTTTTAGGCTGTGCGAAACCCCACCGTGCGGGTGAGTCTGTGTGACACGGCTTATCCCGCCTGTGCGCCTGTTGAGCATGAGGGTCGCTCCCCTGGCCCGGTGGAAGCTGCTCTCGGAAGCAGTGCCGAGTGGGCTCAAAGTCTCCCCGTTCTGCTTTGAGGTACAACACCCAAGCCAAGGAGACAGTGGCTTTAGGAATGGCTACCCTGGTCCTTCCTCCATCCCTCGGGCAGCCCCCCTCCAGCACCTTTCCCCTCCGTAGCCGTGCAGGGAGTTTCACAGGTTCAGATGTCAGCTCACACCAGCCCTTCCTCTTCTGGGGGGACAGAAACTAGGGATGTGAAAGGTTGATGGGTAAGCCTCATCCTTAATGCAGCAAAGCCTTAATGGGTGAGGCTTACTGGTTCCAGTTAACTGGTGGGACTGGAGCAGCTCCCCACCCACGGTGGGGAAGGAGCTGCTCCAATCCCACGGGGCCCGCCGTGAACAGTGGCACTCTGGCCTGGCCGCCTGCCCCCTCCTTTAATCAGTTAAATGCTACATTGAACCGGTTAACCAATTAAATGGGATTTTACATCCCTAGTAGAAACCTTGGGCTCTCCGTGTGAGAGAGAAAATGGAGGGGAGGGATGTGACGGTCTTAGAACCAAAGCCCTGTTTGCACCAATCCCGTGGTACATTTTGTAAGAGATGTCCCCACCCCCAGCTGTCGGGTGCGTGGGGGTTGGTACCCATTGCCCCAGGCTTGCGTGCATTTCAGGGCTGTATAATTTGTGAAGTGCTTTGGGATTCCAGGGTCTGTGCAAACACAGGCTGATATTACAGTCCTCGGCTAGGAAGTATCCTCTTCCCTACAAGCTACTGCAGCATCTGCCTGTGGGTGTGGGTGTAATCCTCTTCCCCGCTGCTCAAGCCCTGTGCTAGCCCAGGCGATACCGCGACGTGTGAGCTAACTGTTCTGTGTGTCATGGGTGTGTCTTGTTCTCTTTGGAGTTCAGCACAGTTGCACTATCTCATCCCAAGAGCAGGGGAACTTGGTGCGTTAAGGTTGTTTTTCCCCTGTAAAAGGAAAGGTTGAATCTTTTAGTTCCTTGGAGCATGGGCTGTAACAATTCATTAACGTTCCTCAGTATTAGTTGAAGTGAACTATTTGGGTTATAGCAGAACCTTGTGCTAGGCGCAGCGTGTACGCATAAGAGATGGTGCCCACTCCAAAGAGCTTAAGAACATAAGAACGACCAAAGGTCCATCTAGCCCAATGTCCTATCTTCCGACAGTGGCCAATGCCAGGTGCAGAGGGAATTAACAGAACAGTAATCATCAAGTGATCCCTCCCCTGTCATCCATTTCCAGGCCCTGACAAACAGAGGCTAGGGACACCATTCCTACCCATCCTGGCTGATAAGTACTGATGGACCTAACCCTCCATAAATGTATCTAGTTCTTTTTTGAACCCTGTTAAAGTCCTGGTCTTCACAACATCCTCTGGCAAGGAGTTCCACAGATGGACTGTGTGCTGTATGAAGAAAAAAGCTTGCAGTCTAAGGAGATGAAACAGGATGTATTGCTAGCCCCATTTTATAGACTGACTAGCTTAAGATCAAACAAGGAGGATATAGTAGAGCATTGAATCCAGATCTTCTGAGGCCAGTCTAATCACAAGAACAGCCTTCCTTTCAGAGTTAATTGCATTCGTGACTGTGTGTGTGTGTCCTCCTCTTTCAACAGGACCCTTGAACATCTGTGAGGAAACAGCCGTTCTGCATGGCGGTTTCCTGCTAGCTGCAAAGTTGTATCATCCCAAAGCGTTGACCGAGTTGGCCAAATCTGACTGGCCCTTGGTCGGGCCACCCATAACGGATGCCTTGAAGGAGATATGCACCAGGTGTTCCTCTCCCCCAGCCCAACCCAATGCGTGGAAGAAGAAAGCTGTTATCATCATCTGGGCCAAAATCCTCCTCCCCTGCCCCTTGTCCTCAGTGGGCTCTTCCTCAGTTGACCAACGATGGAAGGAAGATGTCTTCTTTTCGGTGGGCAGCATGATCCCGCGTATCAACCGCACCATCCTCTTCGAGCTGCTCAAGGCTCTGAATGCGCCGCGGCTCTTTGTGCAGCTGCTGCTGGCATTGCCTGCAGCGGTGCAGCAGCGGGAGCTTGAGCTCTTTGTCAAGTACGTCGCGAACGAGACGTCCCCGGTGGATGTCACCTACTTCCTGGACGTCTGGTGGGAGATAATGAAACACAAGGAGGGCGAGCAAGACAAAATGATCCTGACATTCGGTGCTCTGGTCCATCAGCACCTGTCCGAGTCTCCAGACGAGCCCTGCCAGCCTGCAAAGAGATTCAAGGGGGACCCCTTCTCCCTGCAGAGCTCCCACATGGCCCCCGGCCTGTTGATGGTTCTGATTGATGGGCTAAAGCAGATGTATGGGAGCATCGTCCTCCCCAAGATGAAGTGCTGTGCGCTGGCCAACCTGGTGGAGCTGCTGTCAGTCTTCACAGTGATCGAGCGTGGGTCCGGTTTGCTGCCCGTCAAAGCTTATCTAGACAAGATTGCCTCCGTGGTCACCCTCTGGAATGACGACAGCGAGAACCAGTACAACAGGAGGAGTCTGGAGGAGAAAGTGAAGGAGGCGGAGAGGAGCGTCAGCTTGCTGTCCATGATCAAGCTGTCTGGCGAAGAGCTGTTTGTTGGCTTGAGCTTCCTCCGTAGCTTGCTCCAGGGCTGGGGGGAGGAGCTGCAGTGCCTGCTGAACAATCCCAAAGAGATCTGCTACGAAAGCTACCGGCTCCTGGACAGCCTCACCGCCTTCGGGAAGGACCTGATTGCCTTTGCCAAGTCCGGAGACCTGAGTGAGGACGAGAAGCAGATGGTGTTGGAACTGGGACAGATCATCATGGACTTCCTCAAGAAGATCCACCCGAAGCTGAAAGGCAGGAATTCGGAGAGCAGCGTCATGGCTTTGGTTGCCATGGCTATTATTGAGAAAAAGATGGACCGGCACATGGAAATGTGCTCCATTTTTGCTTCTGAGAAGGCGTGGGCCTTTTCTAAGGCCTGGGTCGCCTGTCTTGTTAAAAACAAAGCCCTCTTCCGGAAACCGGAGCTGGTCTTGAAATTGCTGGAGACCACTGTGACGTTTAGCCTGTCCGCCGAGCACAGAGACAGCAAGGAGGGGCAGAGTCAAGCGATCAGAACCATTCTGGAATGTTACGCCGAGCTTCCGCTGCCCGACAAGAACAAAGTGATCTCGGGCATCCTGACTTCTTGGGGTGGGAAGGGCCTGTCCCTGAACTTGAAGGCTTTCACGGAAGGGTTTCAAGAGGAGCTGAACTTGGCTTTCAACCAGATCACGCAGAGCGTGTCCGATCAAGGTCTCACCAAGGCCGTCGCCTCTGTGGCCAGGCTGGTTCTGCTCTGCCCCGAGGCGACGGTGAAGAAGGTCTGCAACCTTGCAGTCGTCAACCTGGGAACGCACCAGTTCCTAGCGCAGATCCTATGCTCCTTTCCGGCCCTGAGGTTCCAAGAGACACAAGACGAGCCAAACAAGTCGGGCAGCCTGCTGGAGAGATGTCTGAAGGAGAGCATTTGGGGGAAACTCTCCTCTGCGAAGGAAAAGGAGCAGTTCCTAGAGTTCTTGGCCTTTCTCATGCAGCCGAGCTCCGGTCAGCCTCTCCTCTCCCCTGCGGAGGTGACCAAAGCTTTTGTCTTTCCCCATTTGAAATCAGATTTTGCCCACATCGAGCTGAGCTTGCAGATCCTCAGTAAGGTTCTGGAAGTCCAGCCCAGTCCAGAGGAACAGTGGCTCAAATCCTCCTACTCTTTCCCGCTCCTTCTGGGCCTCTGCAAACTCCTGGATGGCTACACCAAGTACTGGCACCAGTTCAGGAACCAGCCCTGCCCTTCGCTGGAGACCAAAGATCTAATTGTCACCACCCTCTCTCAGCTCTGTGAAGCGGTGGGGCAGAAAGCTGCCCTCTCCCCAGAAGTGTGGATCCAGTCGTTGGCCTGGCTGCACCGGAAGGTCGAGACGCTGGACTGGACCGTTGGTCTCCGGCTGAAAAAGCTTTTTGGGGACCACTTTAAGAACGAAGTCCCGGCAACGCTGTTTGAAATTTGCAAGCTCTCGGAGGACGAGTGGACGTCCCGGCCCCTCCCGGCCTACGGGGCGGGCAGCGGGCTGCTGGCCTGGATGGAGTGCTGCTGCATCTCCACCGCGCTGAGGGAGCAAATGCTTTCTCTCCTCGCCGTCGACGTGGACAACCCAGAAGAAGTCAACTTGTTCAGCAAGGGATTCCTGGTGGCCCTGATCCAGGTCCTGCCATGGTGCAGCCACAGTGAATGGAAGCAGCTCACGCAGGTGACTGACAGCCTGCTGCACCGGCAGGTCCTTCACGTGCCTTACACGCTGGAGTACGTGCAGTACATGCCGCTGCTCAACTTCAGGCCCTTCGCCCGCTACCTCCAGTTCTCCGTGCTCTTGTTGAGAGGATTCCAGTTGCTCTGCAGCTCTAGCTGCTCCAGCTGGCTGCCGGCGGAAGGCTGGCAGCATGTGGTGAGACTCTACTGCAGCAGCCTCACTGACCTGCTGGGCTCGGTCCAGAGGGAGTCCCTCTCTCACCGGCATGCCGACGATGACAGGGACCCCACGCAGGAAGTGTCCTTCATCTACATCCAGGTTTTCTGCCACGTGTTGCACGTGGCGGCCATGCTGCCAGATGATGGCTCCGGCGAGCCGCTCCTGGTCCTGGCCCTGGAGATCCTCTCGCAGTATGAGACACTCAGTGCCTCCGACAAGTCCCTGAACAGCACGCTCCGGAAGGCCAACGAGAAGCACTTCTTGGAGTCCATCACTGACAACGTCCGTGACAAGGAGCTCCGGGCCACGCTCCTGCAGAAGCTGAGCAAGCTGTGAGCTGCCTCAGGCAGCCAGCCGGTCACAGCTGGAGTGAAACAGCGCGTCTCAGCTCCACAGATCATCAACGCTCGGAGGCACGATAGAATGAGACATGCCAGTGCTGCCTGGAAACTAAAGCCTACAACGATGAGTAGTTATTGGAGATTTGTAAGATCTATAATAAACCTTTTCTTTTGGACTTCTTTTGGTAGCCCTCCTTTTGAACATCCCGAAGAGTGTCATGATGTCTCACGGGGTCGCTATGTTAGTCTGTAACTTTAAAAACAACAGGTAGTCCTGTGGCACCTGAGAGACTTAACCAAAATATGTGTCTAGTGTATCCTAGGAGTGTCAGGGTGCATTTAGAAATTGATGGCTACATATTCCCGTGAAATCTGCAAGTCAGAGCCTCCATGTTAGCTGATCTTGACGTGCACATCAGCCATTGCATCTGCTACTCCAGTCTGCCCTTTAAATATCTAACAGCTGTGTTTGTTGTGACGGAGCCTTGCCCCAGGCCTACAGCCCTGAGATGCTCCTCTATTTAGTAACTGCCCCCCTCACCCTCGGTGCTCTTAGCAAATGGGACTTAAATCATCATGGGCACATTGTGACACCACCATCTGCCTGCCGTGGCAAATTAAATGACACCCCTAAATCTCTAGCAGCTATTGATAATCTGGGTTGCTTCTGGGCTGGGCTGGAGTCTAGCTGGTAAACCTGCTCTGTCTCCCCACTCCCCCCTCCCCCCCGCCATCTAGAGTCTGACCATATAGAAAGTGCACGTTGTACAAGACAGACATTCACCATCCACAGGCACTGAAAAGAGGGCTTTACTGGTCTCTCTCCCGAGAAGTGTAGTAGTAAGTAGGGGCAAGGTTAGTGCAAACTTGAAAATGCCCTCAGGGCTGGTTTTCCTTTCCGTTGTACAAGGCAAATCATTTGTAACACAAACAGCACGATTAAAAATGCCCGAAACACTGACAGCGCGTCACAAAGGGGAAATCCACCCAACGGGCCGGCCTTTGTAGTTCGCCGAACACTGGCGTAATTGGACAGTCACTGCAGGGATGCATTGTTAGAGCTAAACTTGAGAGGAGCCAATACCTTTGTTCTTCCAGGCACATGTGACTATCTGCAGGGTAAGGCCTGATGGTTGCAGGGTCTGGGCTTCAGAGAGCTAAGTGCTTTCAAATGTAATCTTCAGCTCTTGTGCTAAGTAAAACTCCAAGGCAGCCTATCCCATTGTAAACTCCTTGCTCCAGAGAGAGCTATGGGCCAGATTTGCCTCTTGTGCCGCTTATGCTTCGGTGGAGTTATTCTCCAGGCATGAATGCAGCCCATTCATGCTGGCACCCGAGGTTCCAAAGAGCCGGTGTTTCTTGTGTATACGGTCATTGTCCATCAGGCTCTGTGCTCAGAGGGGTTGGCCGTTTGTTCGTGCACCTGATAGGCTCTTTAGTCCACAGTTCTAAAGAAAGAGCCAATTCTCAGCATTACAGCCAAGTGCTGCAATCTGGGGCCGGGCTTGCAGGAGACATGGTCCTAAGTGGGGTCAGGGATTTCATCAGCACAGCAGAGCGTGTGGGCTATTGTTCCCTCTCATCTTTTCCACCTGTGCGCGGAATAATTGTATGTGCACCGAAGCACGTGTGAATGTGCACCAGCAGCAGGAGCAAAAAAACCTAGCTGTTGGCACTCTGCTAATCAGCTGGGTGGCACTGGAATCTTTTCTGAGTGGTCACATAAGTGCACAGCTTACAGGGAACACTGGTGTGGGGCCAAGTCAGCACTGGTGTAAACGGGCAGAGGACTAGACCGGGGTGGCCAACCCATTAAATGAAGAGAGCCGAAACAGCGGTGGAAAAAATGTGAAGAGCCACACCAAAATTGTTGAGCCCAAAAAAAAAAAAAGGAGCGCTCCCCACCAGCCAGAGTTAAGCAAAAAAGAAAAAAAAAAAAGGACGCTGCCCCTTTAAAAACCGTAGGCAGGCTTTTTGGTCACATCAGGCTCCCATGAGCTGCCGCCATCTTGCCACTGCCATTTTGCTGTGCCCCTGTATCGGGTAAGCACCGGGGGCCGATTGTAGGGGCGTGTGGGGCAGCTTCACGAGCCACGGGGCAGTTTCGCGAGCTGCACTTTCAGGGGTGAAGAGCTGCGGGTTGGCCACCCCTGGACTAGACTAAGGGGGTGGCAGGCAGTGATCACTGTTCTGGTGCGGCCTTGTATCATATTTCACCTATAATTCCTAGCTCCGGTTTCTTCTGTTTTTTTCCCACCAAGACCAAGTTAGTGGCTGGGTAATCCGAGTCCTGGGGGAACATGGCACTTAAGTCTACATGTAGTGTGAGCAAGGGACAAATTTGTGTTTAGCAGCAAGTAGAAACGTCCACCGAGGCAATGGGCCAAATTCAGCCATGTCCCAAGGGTGGTGTAAGGGGAGCAGACTGCTCAGAATATCACCTTCTTTTGTGTTCCTTCAGGGCCAGATTCTGCTCTCAGCTGGAAGGGTGTAAATCAGATTAACAATCTGAGCGAGGTGAACTTGCCCCTCGGTGTGTACGACAGGCTAGTTTTGCACAACCACCCAATGCCAGGTCAGCCCCAGAGACACCATGCCTCCCCCCCAAAGGTTGCCCACACCTCTGAATTTGGCTCAGACTCTCCCGGCGGAGTTACACCCACGTAAGCTAGTTTGGGGTCTGCGTGGTCATCAATTTCCCGTTAAGTGATCGGAATCTTTGTAACAAACCCTCTTGCCTCTCCTCTCTGTAGTGCTTTTCTTACACCGCCCGCCAGGTTCTCCCGCAGACAGGACGCAGGACACTCGAGTGTCACAGAAAGAGCATCCTTCTGTAACAGCCTGGTGCTGCTTCCTTGAACGGCAGCGGAGACAACATGGCTGCTTTCAAGTAAAACAGCCTCCCAGCACCAATGGGCAATGATGCTCTGGTCCCAGACTGGGACCTACAACATGGATTGGAATGGCAAGGCCGCTGGGCGAAGAGACAGGATACTGGCTTAGTCTCCGACCTTGTGGTCTGCAGCCTCTGCTGGCCATTATCGGTTCTTGTCGGCCGGCGAACTGCTGTAGAGCCGGACGGCTTTCCTGCAGATCAGCATGAACCAGTAGAGCTGCGGGGCGATGAGGGAGGCGTTGGCCACGTTGCAGTGCATGGGAATGTGGAATGGCGCCATGTAGAGGGGGATCCCCACCTGCCTGGCGTAGGCCCCGTACATGAACGGGAAGAGGAGGATCCGGCAGAGGAAGAACGTCACCAGGATGAGAATCCCGTTCACCTTGTGCAGGAGCGTGTCCTGCATTTTCAGCTGCAGGAGAAGGAGAAATGCACGGTAAGGGCTGCGTACAAAGAGCGGGACAGCCCCTTTCTACCTGGCTTTTGTCCCTGCAGTGCCAGAGCAAACGGAGATGTATGGACAGAGGGAACCAGTCCTTGGGTTAAAGCTCTGTGGGCCTGATCTAGCACATGGAGAAGACAAAAGAGGCTTGGCCCCAGCAAGAGACAAAGACAGGACTGCCTGCAAGGGGAGCAAGGTGACCACCCAGGAGAGATTGAGTTGCTGCCTAGCTATGAGCAGACTGCCCACAGTCAGCAAAGCACGTGTTTCTACTGGTGGTGCACACCTGCCCATGTCTGGGTGCACACAACAAAATTTATTCCACTCCCTGATGGAAAAAGTTTAAGGGAATGCTGGTCCTGACCACCTGCTTTCCCCACAATGGTAAAGGAAAGGGGCTTTCTGGTTGGGTGGAAAGTGGATCCAGGTGGGTCGTGGGGTGGTAAAGGATGAGACCCACCCCACAGCTGGATTTCCCAGGCAACCTTGCTGTTCGTGTGAAGGATAGAACAATACGGCCCCCACCCCCGGTTCTCTTTAAAGGTCCCTTTGGGCCAGCCCTACCTGCATAAGGATTTTGCCCAGTGACACGAACGGAGTGCTCAGTTCCGCCACAAAGATGCAACCGACGAAGAAATCTCCAAGCTCTCCTCTGAGGTGCTGTAAACAACCAGCGTGATTAGTGCGGACACCTTCTTCATGGCCAAGTGGGGCCCAGTCCAACCCCCACTGCCACCAACAGCCGGCTTCCCATTGCTTTCAGTGGAGTTGGCTCGTGCCCCTCCTGAACGAAGCTAGAAAGAAGGTAACTAGGAGTACCGGGGGTGGTGGTGGTGCAGTTTCTCTGTTGGGTACAGATGTCCCCCACCCCTGCCAGAAGGTGGACGTGGAAGCAAAGATTTCTAAACTTGTGGAAGAGGATGGTGACAGATACAGAGCCAGGGTTCACAGCCAGATTGAAGCTTCTGCATGACTAAATGTTATATTCAGACTAAACTGGGTTCCAGTCCTGATAGGTTCAGAATAACTGTGGGAGCCGAGCGTGGCGTGTGTTTCTTGTAGACTCCAGGAAAGGGGGTGGAGGGTTTTGGCTGTCCCATCTTCAGAGCCTGTGAAATGGCCTGCATGGGAGAGATATGGGGTCCCTGTGTTCCCAGGCATAGGTGCTGGAACCAGCAGTGGGGGGGGTTGCTTCAGCACCCCTGACTTGTGGTTTCCATTAGGTGCAGGGTGTACAGTCTGGTTCAGTGGCTTTCTGTGCCCACACTGGCAAGATAAAGGGTGCCCTGAAAGTAAGGTGGTGGGGTGGGTTCTGTTGTGGCCTAGGGGATCAGGCATTCACCTGGCAAGAGCAGTGTGGTAGGTTCTAGTCCTGCCCACCCAGGGAGAGGCAAGACAACCAACACACAGTGTGCCCCAGTGGAAGGCAAGATAAAGGGTGCCCTGAAAGTAAGGTGGTGGAGCAGGTACCATCATGGCCTAGGAGATAGGGTGTTCCCACACTGCTGTTCCCAGGTGGAGGAAGGCCCCCTGGAGCCACAGGATGCAGGGAGGCCATGGAGCAGAGTGAGGTGGAGCTGGGTGCAGGGAACCTGGCTGCCACAGTGGGGGACAATCAAGGGTGAAATCCAGGGCAAACTCCCATGGATGTGTATAAACCAGGATTTCACCCCTGTGTTCCATGACCACCCAGGAAGTAATGGGACCCCCCAGTCCAGGATCCTGCCTGTCTAGGCATTGCTCCCAGCCCAGAACCTGGCAAGCACCTCACTGCAGATCTTGCCCTTGCCTTCAGTTAGATGAGTAATCCCAACAGCTACCCCTTACCTGCGCAACAGGCGTGAGGACAATGAGGATGAAGAGATGGTGGGTCACCATGAGGCGATCCTTCTCCAGGAAGCTCCTCACGCTGGCGAGCGAATGCTTCTTCTCCAAGGTGTCTTTGCTTTTGTGCCAGTGGCAGAGGTACATGACGTATACATCGTAGATCATATATGGGACCACAACCCAAACATACTCTACTGCGAGCCAGTACCTAAGGGAGGAAGAGACCTCGCATTATTAGAACCTCGTCCACACACGGATAACGGGGAGGCAGAGGAGATTCGTGCACCTGCTTCACTGGCATGATACTCCAGGTTCAGGCCAGCCTAGCTGTTATCTGCAAGGCCCAAAGGAAAACTACCCTCTAAAAGGCTGCCCCCTGCTATGAGTACCCACGTTACCCTTTCCATAACAGGTTTGTTCAACCTTCAAAAGCTAGGCAGTGGCAGCTACTCTGTAGAACAGTGGTCTCCAACCTTTTTACACCGAAGATCACTTTTTAAATGACAGAACAAGCCAAGATCTACCACCCCATCCTTCCCCCAAGACCCTGCCCCTTCCTTGAAGCCCTGCCCTGCCCTCTCTATTCTCCTCTTTTCCATCACTTGCTATCCCCAACCCTTATACTGCTGCTTTTTTTTTTTTTCAATTCTTCTGTAGGAAGAGGTTTTTCCAACATTTGGCCTGTCTAGACTGGACCGAATGTCAGAAAAACCCCTTCTTTTGGAAGCCCCTTTATTCCTCGTGGAAAGAGGAATACAGGGGTTACTGACAGAGCATGTTTGCTCTTCCAGTAAAAAAAGCAGAAGAACAAACGCATCCCTGAATGCAGAAGAGTTTTTCTGGGATATCTCTGGAATCCTGAAAAACTCCTGCAGTCTAGCCGGACCCTCGCTGGGTTGAGACAGGATGTGTAGGCTCTGGGGTGGGAATGAGGGATTTGGGTGAGGGAAGGGGTGAGAGGTGCAAGCTCTGGGAGGAAATCTGGATGCAGGAAGAGGTGGAGAAGGGGATGCTGGATTGGGGAGGGGGCTCCAAGCAAGCCACAGGCTTGTAGATGTGAGGGTGCAGGAATTTGGGTTGGGTATGTGAGGGGCTCAGGGCAAGGGGTTTCAGTGTATGATAGACTCAGATCTAGGAGAAAGGGGGCTGCAAAAGTGTTAGGATGTTGTGGCCAGAAGGGGGCTTGGCCCCAATTGGGGGTTTGTTGGCCAGGCTTCATTTTTAAATAAAATACTATGTCAACACACACAGTGTTGTTCTGCATTGTCTTTATTTCTGAGAAGGGCAAGGAACCTGTTTTGAGTCAGGGGGTCACTGAAAAGTCAGTTGGGACCACACAAGTGAAATGCAAAAAAAAAAAAACCTCTTCCCAAACCCCCAAAGTCTCACAAATGTGGCCCCAGCTGTGCTGGTGGGAGCAGGGGACATGGTACTGGGGAAGGGTGCTAGTGGGTGCTGGGGCAGGAGACAGGGTGTCAGTGGGGGCAGGGTTCTATGGCTGGGGGTCAGGGGAGAGGGAACAAGGTGCCAGGAGGACAGGGGGCCAGTGGGGACAGGGTTCTGTGGCTGGGGGCAGAGGAGAGGGGACAGGGTGCCGGGGGGGGGGGCAAGGGACAGGGTTCTGCAGCAGGGGACAGGGTGCCAGTGGGGTAAAGGGGACAGGGTGCCGGGGGGGGGCAGGGTTCTGCAGCAGGGGACAGGGTGCCAGCGGGGACAGAGTCCCCTGCACCCGCCTCCTCCCAGGACTCCTCCCTGCCCCCCCCAGAGGAGGGAAGCCCTGTCGCATGACTCCTGCAGGGCCGGCACGTGCCTCCCATGGAGCAGGGAAGCCCCCATTGCATGCCCCCTCTGGGCCCGATTAGCAGGGAAGCCCGCGCACGCACCCCCCTCCAGGGCTGACCGCCCGCGGAGGAAGGAAGCCCCCTCGCGCGCCTCCTCTGGGACCAGCGTGAGCCTCCCGCGGAGCAGGGACACCCCCCTCTGGGGTCCACTCCCCCCTACCACGGAGCAGGGAAGCCCTTGCACGTGCCCCCTCCGGGGCCAACTCCCCCCCCCCCCCAGAGAAGAGAAGTCCCAGCGCGCACCTCTGGGGACTCGCCCAGTAAGCTCCCAGCACGCCACAGATCTGGGGCACGGAAGCAGCCAGTGCATTTCTAGAACCCCCGGAAGTGACGTGCAGCTCAGGACTTCTGTCCATCCAGCGGGAAGCCGTCACTACCTCCATTGTCACTGGAGGTAGGTAGTGGGGCTTCTTGGGGATGGGGGGGCCCAGAATGCCTTGCGATCAACCGGTCGAGGCCTCGCAATCAACCAGTTGATCGCGATAGACGGGTTGGTGACCACTGCTGTAGAACATCCCCTGTCAGAGGCTTTCATAGTCCTGCTCTGATGGTAGGGAAGGATCTACTCTCCTGCTGGACAGACGGAGAAACCGAGGCACTAAGAGACGAAGCCTTTTGCCCAAGGTCACTTCCGTGGCACAGCCAGGAACAGAACCCAGGAGTCCTGAACACTCAGGCTATGTCTACACTGGCACAATCTTGCGCCCGAAATATGCAAATGAGGCTAAGCGTGGAATATCGCCGAGCCTCATTTGCATAACTAATGAGCTGCCATTTTTGCGGAAGAGGCTCTTGCGCAAGACGGAGCTGCCTTCACTGCCCCGTCTTGTGCAAGAAAAAGCCTCTTGCGCAAAGCCGTTATGCTGATTATTTTCAGGCATAACGGCTTTGCGCAAGAGGGTTTTTCTTACGCAAGACAGGGCAGTGTAGACAGCTCCGTCTTGCGCAAGAGCCTCTTCCGCAAAAATGGCGGCTCATTAGTTATGCAAATGAGGCTCGGCGATATTCCACGCTGAGCCTCATTTGCATAGCTCTGGTGCAAGATCGCGCCAGTCTAGACACAGCTCTCCTGTAGTAAGACAAGGACGTGAAACTAAGGATGTTCAATTGTGTTTAATCGGCTAATTGAGTAGTCAATGGAATTTCCATCGACTAGTCGATTGGGGGGGGGGGACTGCAGAACTGCAGTATGGTTAGCGCCTAGCCCGAGGAGCTAACCCCACTACAGCTCTGCCTTTTAAATGTCGTAAGAGCTGCCAGGCTCTTACTATATTTAAAAGGCAGAGGCGCAACAGCTGGGACCGGGCAGGAGCTGGGACAGCTGAGTCCTGGCTCGCACCCGGTCCCCCGCTGTGCCACTGCCTCCCCTCTGCCCCCACGGAGATGGTGCTGGGGGGAAACAGCTTTTAAGCTGGCTCCACCCTACCACTGACTCCTGCTCCCCTCCCACCCCCTTGCAGCCTCTAAGAGAGGCAGCGGGGGGGGGGGCAACTAGTCCAGTAGTGACTCGACTGCCCGATAAGCCTAGGTTTATCAGGTAGTTGATTCGTCGCTTACATCCCTACCTGAAACAAGCCCACATGTCAGAGGCTAGGTATGAGGCCTGAGGCCCAGGCAGCAGTGGTCACGACTTCGTTAATATAAAGCAGCGTTAAGCTGTGAGCAACAGGCAGGATTGATAGTACAGAAACACTCAGACCTCCGGGCTACGTCTACACTGACCAGTCTTGTGCAAGAACATATGCAAATGAGGCATGGCGCCTCATTAGCATACTTAATGAGCCACCATTTTTGCGCAAGAAGGAGCAGTCTACATTGCTCCTTCTTGTGCAAAAACCCCTCTTGCGCAAGAGCCATTCTGCCTGAAAATAAATGGCAGAATGGCTCTTGCGCAAGAGGGGGGATTTGCACAAGAAGGAGCAGTGTAGACCGCAAAAATGGTGGCTCATTAAGCATGCAAATGAGGCACAGTGATATTTATTGCCATGCCTCATTTGCATATGTTCTTGCGCAAGGCTGACCAGTGTAGACGTGGCCAAGAGATACTAGGCACAGGCTGTGAACATCTTCCAGAGGTGGTGTAACAACACCTTGGTGCGTCTAGACTGGCAAGATTTTGCACAAAAGCGGCTACTTTTGCACAAAAACTTGCTGCCTGTCTACACTGGCTGCGAGAATTTGCGCAAGAACACTGACTTTGTAATGTACAAAATCAGTGCTTCTTGCGCAAATACTTTGATGCTCCCACTCAGGCATAAGCCCTCTTGCACAAGAATACTTGCGCAAGAGGGCCAGTGTAGACAGGAAAGTTAATTTCGTGCGCAAGAAAGCCCGATGGCTAAAATGGCCATTGGAGCTTTCTTGCGCAAGAGAGCGTCTATACTGGGCACAGATGCTTTTGCGCAAAAGCAAATCTTTTGCACAAAGGCACATGCCAGTATAGACGCTCTCTTGTGCAAATACTTTTAACAGAAAAACTTTTCCGTTAAAAGCATTTGCGGAAAATCATGCCAGTCTAGATGTAGCCCCTTTGTATGAGGTAAGGGGTGGTAACTAAGCAACAGGAGGTGGCAACCTGGTACATCAGGAGGGATGTGTAACTTCTTTGCACCTGGGTATAAAAGTGAACTCCAAAGAGGTGTCTTTGTCTGGCCGAAGGGGCAATGCCAAATTCCATGGGCCTGACTGAGTCGGTCCATTGTAACAGTGTGTTAGCCTAGTTGTAGACTCTTTGCTCTGGGGAAGCTAGGACTGTGCCTCATCCACAATAAACCGGGCCGGGTGTCATCAATCCTTATCTGCTTGTGTGGTCTTCAGGGGCTCTCTCGGAGTCTGCTGTGTTGACTGATTGCGCATGGTCAACACAGTAAATGGGGAGCAAGCGCACGAACACACGCAGCTAGTTATCATTGATGGAGCAGGAGACCTATCAGAACACCCCCGGTGAGGGCTGCCTACTGCTCCAAATAGCTGAGATGCTACCTGGGCATTGCCACAGGCTGGCAGGCAGCTCCAGCGTCAAGCCTGGGGCTCTGTCCTTTCAGGAGCTGTGTGTTCGGCTCCTGACGCAGCACTGTGCAGGACTGAGCTCTTCGATCTATGCTAGCAGGGCGAGACGCTTGCGCTCACGTGCAGTCCCACGCCTAGTGGTAGCAAGGCTTGTAGGACTGGGTTTGTCACATTGCTGTGCCTCGCGTTCTCCATCAGTACAGTGAGGATACATGCCTCCCTCACCCCTGTTAATTATGGTTGTAACGCACTTTGGGATCCCTGGGTTAATCCCTGTCAGTTGCTTCTGAGATGGCTGCTTGAGAGGTGTGGGAGAGAACTGCAGAGTGTTTTATGCATAAAATCCCCCAGGATGTGTGATTATTGGGGAAACAGCCGCATGCTGCAGCCTGCTCTCAACGTAGTGTGGTGTCACAGTTGCACAACCTAGAATAACCGTAACCAATGCCTTGCACAGAGACAGGAGCCCTCATAAGAACAGCCGGAAATGTACTGATCAGTAACTTCTGTGCAGGAACGTCTTCTGAGGCACCCACAAGCTCTGTTGTCTAAAAGACACATTTTCCTTCCATTCCTGTGTCAGATGATCCGGGGGGTCAGGCCAGGGACTGTAAGGCCAGAAAGAATCACCCACTTGTCTAGTTCTTCCTGTATATCACAGCAAGCTACAGACACCACTCAGCCCCCGCACACTGAACCCAACAATCAGAATTTTACAGTCCATGGTTACTCTGGTTGTACCGCACTTACCACTCTGCAGCCCTAGTCCTGATCAGGGCATCTAAGGGTATGTCTAGGCCGCATTGCTCTTTTGGGACACCAGAAGTATCCCAAAATAGCAACGCCGCATATTTAAAAAGTGCCCTCTATTTCCCAAAATAGCGGGTGTGCTATTCCGGTGTCCCTGTAACCCTCGTTCCATGAGGGTTAAGGGATTTGTCAGAATAGCACCTTATTTTGAAATTTGGCGCTGTGTAGTCAGTGCTAAATTTCAAAATAAGCTCTTTCGATTTAGAGTTGGAATAAGTTACGCAATTTGCATAGCGCAAATGGCATAGCTTTTTTCGACAAAAGGGTGCTGTCCAGATGCACCCTAAGAAGTCCCACAGTACCAATAATGAAATAATTGTTCTTTGCCAATGTATATGGAGTTTCTGATTACTGTGAGCTTGAGATACCCCCAAGTTCCAGGCTGCACAGACCCTTTGTCATCCTTTTCCATGACCATGGTCTCTCAGCTCTGGAGAAAACGGTGTTAAATACTTGTTGAAAATATCAGGCGATGGCTGTACGACAGAGCTTACAGCAGCTGGTGCACTACTAGTGCAGACACTTTTAACTAGGAGAGAGCTCTCCCATTGATTTAATTCCTCCAGCTTCTGCAAGTGGCAGTAGTTATGTCTGTGGGAGAAACCATCCACATGGCACTCAAGTTGGTGTAATTACGTCATTCAAGGGGTGGCCTATTCACACGCCTGAATGACATAACTTACACCGACTTCAGAGGTAGTGTGTGCATATAACCTCTGCATTATCCCTCCAGGCCATTACGTTTGAAAGAATGACAGACAGGCTGATAAATATATAGCTCAAGGCAAAAGGAATGATGCTAAACAGGACTTAGCCCATTCACATGCAGCCAGAGGGGTTTAACTGTGGATTTCTTATAATGGAAAGCGGTGATCTATAGCCCCATGACTTTGCCTGATTGCTTCAGAGTTCACACAATAAGCAGGGTTGAACAAGTGTGATAGCTGGATGGGAAACCTCAGATAATTAGAAATCTTGTGGCACTTTTCAAGGCTTTAACTCTGGAGCCCTGACCAAATTGTAGCTCAGGTCATTTCATTTTCTCCTATAATCACCCCTGCTGTTCCAGGTAGCTATAGTATATTAAGTTTACTAGTCTACATTGTTATTGTGTCGTGAACTATTTAGAGAGAAGTTACACTTCGCCCTAGGGGTGGTGTCATTTCAATATTGGATGAAGTGATTTATTTGCATAGCATAGTTCCTATATCATTTTAATAGTTGCAAAGGACTTTAGAATCCTTTGGAATGAAAAACACTATATAAAAAGGTGCCTTTAACTTATCTACTTCCCATATTCTCTGTAGGTTTTCCTCATTAGGAACTAGGATTTTGAATGTGTTTGATTTCTGCTGGGAAAGTGATCTTGTTTTGGTTTTCTTTTTGCCCAACCGTACACATTAAAATCTAAAATGCATCAGTGATGGGGGAGATTACCTTATACCATTCTTTTTTAAAGTGGAGATTGGGGTAACAGTGGCTGAGAGCTTTCGAAAAGCCGGTACTTTTCAAAGAATGGCATTTCTGGAGCATTTCCTTACAGCTGATTTAACTGTGAGGGACGGAGAACACAGGAAGTTTTTTCCTAGCTCCTCTTTACACCCTTCCTCTTTATCGTGAAAACTTATTTATGGGCTGCCTGCCCAGCATCCCTGTTAGTAATTCTTGTATGGTCTGTGCAGCATTGCAGACTGGCTGCGATTTATGTGAGGTTTAATTACCTGTCATGGACCACATCCTTGCAATTAAGGACAACAATGATCCCAGAAACAGTAGCCATCATAGCTTGAACCGAAGACACCACCCTGAAATTGACAAATAAGGGAAAAGAGTCATAGTCATGCTAATCCGGCTATGATTAGAATGAAAGAGCCTCCCTCATTGGAAGGATCACTGATTAAAAAGGTGCAAATTTACTTGTCTTATACTCTGCACGTTTCTAGTGTCATAAACATGATGGTATCTCCCTCCCACATGCAGCATGAAACGTGCTGGTCCTTGATGATGTAAGCTGACTCAGCTCTGTTGAAGTCATTGTAGCTACACCAGTTTATATCCGCTGAAGACATGGCCTGCAGCTTTTCTTTATAGGCCTAATCCTGTTAAACACCTTGCTGAGAAATAAAAAGGTATAGTTCCTAAAATGTACATGTGCTTGTCCAGTAACTGAAGGATGCTACACTGTCCCAGCTCCACGAAGCTTACACTCTAAGGTAGGAAACGGTTCAACATGGACACACTAGAGCAGAAACATGCTGTTTGTTTCTAGATGGCTTTTTGCATGTGCACAGAACACAGCGTATGTGAATGAAAACCATGCCGTGACATTAGTACACACACATCACGCAAACACTGTGGTGGCCAGAAATGTGCTCTTCTCTTCCGGATCCACGTAGCCCACAGTCTGCACAAGTCAGAAATGTTTTGTCTATCTAGACTCATGTTGCACAAACACACAGTCTCCCCATGTCAGGAATAAGCTCTTCTGTTCTAGATGCCCATCCTTACTCCCGCACTGGCCTTGTCAGGACCATGCTGTTCTATCCTAGATCTGGGGGCGTAGCCATCGTAATGGTGCCATGTAGAGTAGATGCTTCAGTAGTGAGGCATGGCTTAGGGGAGTAGTGTGCCCAACATGCCTAAACCCACAGGTTCCATGCCCTAAAACGGGCTCGCTCCATACCCAAGCCAGGGCTCCCATATCTACCCAGCTGTTTTTAACAATGTTGTGCCCTGCTGCTAATGCCTTTCCCCCTTCAAGGCGGAATGCCCGACCAGCACCAAGCTACACATGGCAGTGACAGGTGTGGGCACAGCCTTGCCTATCACTGCAGCAGATGGTACCTGGACTCTGCACACCCCTATCAACTGTAGATCCAATCTATTCCTCTCCCACACGCTGCAGGGTGAGGTGCCTCCTGCCATTAGAGCCCTGTCTCTCACACCTGCCCATGTCAGTCCCATGGTGCCCTGTCCTGGATGCCCATCACTGCCCATGCCAGCAACACTGGGTTGCGTCTCATACCCTGCCTCAGCCCAGCGGTTTTCCAGATGGGAGAGACACCGGATGAATCACCGCCCCCACCCTCTCCAGAGCCCCCGGTGCCCGCCGGTACCTGCTGCTGAGGAGGATCCGGTCTTTGAGGCTCCATCCCGGGGCAGCCCAGCCGAGACTCCGAACGGACAGAGCGAAGAGACCCGGGAAAAACACCGAGGCGATCGCCAGCGTCTGCCACATTAGCTCGGCGGAGTCCCTTCCCCTGTCCCTTCCCCCCGCCCGCTCGCGGCTGGGCGCCGACAGCTACCGGGCGAAGGGCTCCCGGAGCGCCAGCAGCCGATACCCAGCGGGACTCTCCCCGCACCTGGTTTGTCAACAGCAGGCCGGGAAGCGAGGAGGAGGAGGAGCCGAGGCGAGGGCGAAGGCGGCTTAGCGCCTCCCATCAGCCTCTCGGTCAGCCACTCCCCGGGCCTTGCTCCTCTGCCCTGCTGCCGGGGAACTAGGGTTCCTTTGGGGGGCTGCTGGCTGAGGCTTCTCCTCGCCCGCGGAACGTTGGGGGTGCGGGGTGGTTCCTCGGCGTTCCATCCGTGGAACGTTCGTACGGGGGAGGAAGCCGCTTATGGAACGTTGAAACACTTGCCGCCTGCGCTTGTGCGGATCCCCGTTAAACAATGCGCGGCGGGGTTCAAGCCATGCCCGGGTTACCAGAGCGCTCCAAGGGTGGCGATGGCAGAGAGGTTCCTGAAGGGTGAGTGGACGGAAGGCTGCAAACCATCGCAAACCGTCCGCTGAGAGGGGGGTGACAAAGGATTGGTTCCTTTGTTCGAAACCACGTCATCCAAGGCCTGAACTCTCCTTGAAGCGGTGCAGAACGCACTTTAAAAAAAAACCCCATTAAATAAACATTAAGCTAGTTATAATGTTTTTTCGCTCCTTCAGAATATTTGTGACATTAACCAATCCGTGCACACGTTTGCTCTCCTGCTCTTTTTCAGGGTGATGCTATTTTCTAACCTGTTTAAAAAATGGCAGTTGCCTCATGCCTGTGGAAGAACAGAATTTTGCAAGGGCTGGTGGAGGTTGATAGTTTGTAACAGTATCTTGGAGATGAAAACTCTTCAGTGCTGTTCACATTAAAAAACTGTCTGTATTCCTAATGAGGTTTCCCAATTTGTAAGCTCTCAAGCACATTTTTTCTGATTCTTGCTCCCATTTAATTGTATCCTGTTTCTGGCAGTTACGACTATAAGCCAGGACTACTCAACTTCGGAAACTGCGGGGGACACAGTGATACTCACAGCACATGCCAAGAGTCGCAACTTAAGCGTGGTTGCAGATACATGCAAATATATATGCAAATATATGCAAATAGCTTATTTCACTGTGATGGGCATAAATACAAAGCACTTCCCACAATGCCCAGGCACTCCCAGCACCTCCTCCCTGGGGTCTAGAAATGTGGACACCCTGTACCTGTCTGTTCCAGCCAGCCTGTCCACTTGCATCTTTCAATACTCGCCCTGCCTGGGAGATGCCTTGCCATTGTGGAACGTGTTCCCAGTGGAGACGATGTTCAAAGGATCCCACCCATGGGCTGTTTATTAAGCCCTGCATAATACCAAACCACCCTGCCGGCCACAAACAAATGGGCAGCCTGCGGCCCATGGGTTGAGTAGCCCTGCTGTAAGCTCTGCAGGACAGGCCTTCCTTTTCTAGTGTGTTTGTAAGATGTCACATATAGTGTGAAATAAATAATGTGCAGTGGTAACTCAGTGGGAGAGTCTGTCAAGCATCTACCCCACCTCATCTTCACCAGAGCCACTTTGCCAAGTAACACTGTGTACACAGAAGTGGTAAAACAGGTTTGGCCATCTTACCCCACAAACTTCAGGCAAAGGTAAAGTTCTGGTATTGCCAAAGCAATGTGAGGATGAAACTATTCTAGGAAGATCAAAAGGGAGGGGATTAACAGTGTGCTACTTCGAGGGATACCATAACCATCTCTGTCTTTCCAGATGAGAGATTAGGCTGGTTAAATATATAGCTTGGCACACCTGCTGCACGTGTAGACACATCAATTAATTTAATCTCTACACCTCAGTGAGGCAGGTGAAACCATGTTGTGGGTTGAGTTAAAACCTCTTTCAAACTGATGTATGAAAATGCCCTTCAATTAAATTAGTTGTAAGAGGTTATTAAGGAGCTACCCCTGAAATGAGGCCTGTTAGAGTCTGCCCAGAAACTAGCATCATGTGGGTGGGTAATTCCACTGGGTATTGTAACCAGGTGTGAGAGAGAATATACAGAACCAGAGAACACAGAAAGAGGTAGGGAGAAGCAAAAAACAAGAACACCAAGCAATAGCCTGGCTAGAGTGCTTTTGGCATGTTGTTAGCTAAGGAGATGGTGGGGTGTAAACTAAGAAACTGCTTCTTTTGAGAAGAAGGACTTGGTATATTCTTTGTAAATAAACCAGACTGCATCACAGTGAATGGCAGATGCTATCAATTTCTGCTTCCAAGTGGAACTTCCGCAGGGTCCCAAAATGTTAGAGTTAGTTCTGGTCAAAAAGAGGCAACTCTAGTGTTAGGCATGGGTAGAGTCCTGCAAATCTGCTTTATATCCATGGGTATCCACATCTGTGAAGGTGGATGCAGACATCTGTGTCTCATTTTAGCTGATACAGATAAGGAATTGGATACAAATTTTGTATCCACTCAGGGATCTAGGCATTAGATCCAGTTTCTGAGCTAAGAGTCTGTAAGCTAGCAGCCTGACTGTTGAACCAAGATGGAACGAATAAGGGAGCTGCATGAAGAAATCAACAATGGCCAGCGAGATTTAAAACAAAACCTACAATAGAAGCTGGAGGAAGGAATTAAAAGAGCATTCAGAGGGATGCCAGAAAGATGACTTGCAGGAGGAAATGATGTCTGCAAGAAGAACAAATACAAAGCATCAATTGATCTAAGCTGGCCAGGGCAAGAACCAAGAGTTGGAAGGAGCAGGAAAGAAGAAACCCCACCAGAACTGTCAGCGGACCTGCAGAGACTTGTGTTCTTAGGATACTCAGATAGATACTACTTCCAGCATAAACTGATGATGGACCAACTTGTAGATGCTCAGTGAAACTTGAACTTGCCTATGAAGATCACACAAAGGTAGCTAATGACACTTTGAGATACTCTGGACTTTGCTGTACAACTTGAATCATTTCTTGCAGTAGTTGTCCAGAAGCAGGAGTAGCTGCTGATGAGAAAGCTGAGCGTGGATCACGAGTCCTCTAAGTACAGTTCTGTGGCTAACATATATATTGGTAGAGGAGATTCTAATCTATCATCTGGTCCATGGCTTTGTCGAAGAATTATAACAATAGATACATGTGGTTTTTAAAGAAGGAAATTGGCAAAAATTAAAGAGAACTGTTAAAGGAAATTGGAAAACATTAAAGAGAACACTTAAGTTAAATGCTGGTACTATCACAAACCTGGCTACAAAAATTATAAATTTAAGATGGGAGGTGGGAGGAGATAGTCTGTTGTAAATGTGTAGTGAAAGTCTCTCTCCTTATTCAGAAATATGAGGGAACCAGAGGAGACACCAAGCTGCAGGAGTGGGCAAAGATTAATGGTATGAGAATTAGAACAACAAGAATGGGAGTTTGGCTATTGAGTGCATAACAGGATGTGTATAAGGATAATTGGCACAGGTTCAAACATAAGTTATTAGGCCAGATATGCTAAAAAAGCCATGGAATAGAGCAGTGTTTCTTAAATGTTTTAAGATCGAGAAACACCAAACAATTATTTTTTTTATAAGGAACACCAAGGACTTTTTGCTGAGCCAAAAAAAAAAAAAAAAAAAAGGTTGAGGGGAAGTTATTGAGCAAAAAAAAAAGTCACCTGCCCCTTTAAGGGTGGCCATTTTGAACTCTGTTGTTCTCCATGGCACACCTCCAACTGCTTTGCGGCACACCTGTGTGCCACAGAACACAGTTTAAGAAACACTGGAAAAGAGGATAAAAAAATGAACCACCTCATTAGTCTCAAACAGAGACAATGACTGGAGAATGGGCATCTGTCCAAAACTTGGATTAGAAAACCGGATCCCTGAAATTTGAGCAAGAAATTTTTGGGGACTGAAATAGTGGATGAGCTAATAATTGGCTTGGATTTCATTATGGCAAATAACTGTGTTAATCAGGGGCAGAAAAGAGGTTTTGCAAATTCAGCCTGTGGCAGTTCCCTTTAAAGATAGTTTATAGGCATGTGGGTTGCAGTGAACCAGTTGTTCTGGCCCAGGAGCAGAAACAGAACAGCTGCCCAATGTTGTGGCTTTCCAGCAGGAGGAAGAGTGGGAGTGGTTGAAATGTTCTTTTGAGACCCAGGGCCTTGAGGGAATCCAAGGGTATGTCTACCCAGCAAAGACCTGCCCCCAGCTTTGTGTCCCAGGGTCAACTGATTCAGGGTCACAGAGGCTGTGCTACAGGATTAAAAATAGCAATGTAGCTATATGGGTGATGGCTCTGAAACTCTTTGAGGGGGGAGGGTCTCAGAGCCAGGGCTCCAGCCCAAGCCTGAATGTCTATATTGCTACATCAGGTGCCCAAGTCAGGTGACCCAGGTGCTCAGACTTTCTGTCACAGGGTGGGTTTTGTTTTTTTGCTGGGTGGCCATATCTTTCGCTGCTAAAGCGCTTCCTGATCTGAAACAAGAACTGATCCCTATTGGTTTGCTGAATATTTCTGACAGAGAGCAAATAGTAAAGAAATGAAACCATTTCAGTGGTCGGCAGAGTGATGTAGCATTGTCAGAGTTGGGAAGAGGCTTCTGGGATTGCCCCTGAGCACTGTAGTTAGGTCAAAGTACACCTGCGTGTAGACATGCCTAGGTTGATGAAAGGATTCTTCTATTGACTTAAGTACTGCCACTTGGAGAGGTGGATTACCTACACACTGATGTGGAAAACCCCTTGGCTACATCTAGACTGGCATGATTTTGCGCAAATACTTTTAACGGAAAAGTTTTTCCGTTAAAAGTATTTGCGCAAAAGCGCGTCTAGATTGGCACGGATGCTTTTGCGCAAAAGCATCCCTGGCCAATCTAGACGCGGTTTTGCGCAAGAAAGCCCCAATTGCCATTTTAGCCATCGGGGCTTTTTTGTGCAAAACAAATCTGAGCTGTCTACACTGGCCCTTTTGCGCAAAAGGTTTTGCACAAAAGGACTTTTGCCCTAACGGGAGCGTCAAAGTATTTGCGCAAGAAGCACTGATTTCTTACATTAGAACGTCAGTGCTCTTGTGCAAATTCAAGCGGCCAGTATAGACAGCTGGCAAGTTTTTGCGCAAAATCTTGCCAGTCTAGACACAGCCCTTTTGTTGATGTAGGTATCTAGAGTGATGTGCTACAGCAGCCCAGCTACAGTGTAGCATAGACAGATTCCCCTTGTTAGGGATGGAGTTAAAACTGCATTCAACCTGATGTGTAAGCATATGCTTAATTTGAAATTAATTGTAAGGGGTAAGGAGCCACCCCTAAAATAAGGAGTCTACCCAGAAACAAGCATCGTGTGGGTGGGGGGAAAGGGGGGTCCACTGTGTATTGTGAGTGGCCAAATGGAATTGGAAACTGAGAACAGACAAGAACAGAGAGAGAGAGAAAGGAAGGAAGAGGGGGAAGATAAGACAATCAAGCAGTAACCTGGGAGCAAAATATGGCTGTAGAAAAAGTTAGAGGGAATGGGGTTTTGGATCCAACTAAAGAGGCTTGATGCTGTAAGCTGAGAAACTGCTCCTTTTGTTCTTAGTTTCCCCTGTGTTTGGAGAAATGGTACTTTGTAAAAGCGATGAGGAGTCCTGTGGCATCTTATAGACTAACAGATTTATTGGAGCATAAGCTTTCGTGGGCAAAGACCCACTTCGTCAGATGCATCTATAGCTATACTGCTATACTGGCTTGATTGGGAAAATTCTTTCAATTATGTTCAGTGAAAGTGTCCATTTAACAAGGCCATAACTCCCACTCATTTAAACTGTACCTCTGAAAGTTAGTCTATGGTAGGTCTGAAGCACTTAGGGCACCAGCATGCAGGAGCATGTATTGTGTCTGTCCGTATTAGGTAAATCCTGTGAATGAACAAATTAATTCACTTTCCAAAGTGACAGGAAGAAACAAATCCCAGGATTAAAATAATTAAGGACAGGCAGGAGAATCCCACGTATTTTATTTCTGTATTTGTAACAAATGTGTAATATAAACCTGACTGTATGTATAGGCAATTTTATTGCTAATTGAATTGCTTCCCCCATTTTCTATATTACTTTCAGCATTTCACATTGTCGGGGGAGAATAAAAGTACACTTGTGACACAGAGTGGTTTCGTTGATAACAATCTTTGCTTTCCATCAACCGTTACCGCTTAATTGTGTATTCAGTGTTATCTTCTAAGCAGTTCTGGGAAGGGTACTAAGTTCCAAGGCCAAGCCTTTGGTGTTACATGAAAATGAAATGTAAACCTTTTTTTTCAGAAAGTTTTGGGGAATTCATCATGAATTGTTGAAGGAATGGGGTTCATCTTGGGAGAGGCTAGACTAAGGGGGGGGGGTGGATGAGGGAACTGTGCCAGAGCTGCTAGCAGGCCTAACGTTAACAATGGTAGCTATGCTAACATGCCAGGCTAGGGTTGAGCAACTTACCACACTGACAGTAAGCAGGAGGGCAGGGGATTGGAGAGACAGTGTTAAGGATAGTGGAGGAGCTGTAGAGCCAGATGAACAAGCTCCGAGTTTGTGATTTAAGTATGGTCTGGGTGTACTTTGATCATTAAACAATTCCTGATCCATCTCAGAAGCGGCAGGTCAGAAATAAAGGGTTACATGTATCATTACAGCAGGGTTCTCAAACCCTTCTGGAATGTGAACCACACTTCAAGACATAGGAACAGAAGGGGATGACTGTGGAACTTAGAATAGAACATCGCTACCCTGAGGGCAACTGTGCAATTGCAACATGGCCAAGTCATACTAGGAAAGTATATGATGTAGGCTTATCTACTTTTAATACAGTGTAGCAGCTGGGAAGGAGGCAAAGTCAAACCATGTGACCAGCAAATGTTCCATCGCCCCCAATTTCAGAATTGCTTCAATACAATATGCGTAATAGGTTTGTTGCAGGATAAAGGTCTTACTGTGCGAGGTCTGCAGGCTATGCACTCTCAGACAAGTAATTTCATGGACTCAGTGGGACTACTCTTGTGCAAAAAGGAATCATGCATAAAAGTGTTAGCAGAAATCCTTGGGATTATTTACAGCACTAAGTACTGTCATTGTTCTCGGCCCCTGCACCTGTATTTCCCCGAGTGGTCCAGTAAGGGTCCCGTTCTCAGGTTTCCAGCTCCTGAGCCTTTTTGCGTGGAGACCTGTATTTTTCTCCCTTTGGACTAATTCAGTCCTCATCAGTTTATATGTATAGTTGGGATTATGTTTTCCAATATCCATGACTTTGCATTTATCAGCATTAGAATTCATCTGTCATTTTGAGGCCCCATCACCTAGTTTTGTGAGAATCACCTCTCTGTGTCTTTGTTTCCCTTCCCGTCCCTCTTTTTAGACTGTTAGCTTGTGGAAGCATAGACTGTCTTATGCTATGTTTTCATAGCACCTAGAGCACTGGGGCCTGTAGGAGCTACTGGAATACAAATAAATAATTATAACGGAATATAAAATTCTGCAATACCCAGATTCTGTGTCAGTTGGATTCACAAGTACTCTGCTGTGCTACATGAAAACAGGATTTAAAACAGAAATAATTGTGCAAAGAAATACTTGGTCAAGACAGATGTTCATTAGTGTTGTGAGGTGGTGGGGCAGCCTGAGCATTCTAGCATCAGGATGAATAATGGACTGTTGATAAATGAAGAATCATTATAAGGAAAATAAATGTCTTTTATTGTCAGGAGTGGTCGAGTGGAACCACTGAGAGCCAAGAGTTCAATTCCCACTTCTGCGTGTAATTCCCAATTGGCGCAAGACACTTAATCTTTCAAAGTTAGTGGTGATAATATCGGATCAGGTCTGATCCTGTCCCTTTTGGGAGTCTTTCTGGCCACTCCAAATTCTAATCACAAAAGCAAAGATGCTCCTAAGTAAAGGTCTGGCTTTTTCCCCAGTATCCGACCTTAATGGCACAAATCCCACCTGGGCCCCTTATCTCTGTGCCCTCATCCCATGCCAGCTGCCCCCTCCCACTCCTCCAGTACTGCCAGCCTGCGGTCCCATTTCTCTCTCCCCTACCCTAGTGCTTCCACTGCCACCTGGAACCCCATCCCCTTAGCGCCCCTCCCCCTTCCTCCAGCCCAGTGGTGCCAGCCCACTGCCACCTAGTGCCCCTTCCCCCACCTCAGTTGTCCCCAAAGCCTCTTGGTGTCCCTCCCCCCTCCTCCAGCCCAATGGTGCCAGCTCACTGCCACCTAGTGTCCCGTCCCCCACGCCAGTGCCCGCACTGCCACCTAGTGTCCCGTCCCCCACTCCAGTGTCCGCACTGCCACCTAGTGTCCCGTCCCCCACTCCAGTGCCCACACTGCCACCTAGTGTCCCGTCCCCCACTCCAGTGCCCGCACTGCCACCTACTGTCCCGTCTCTCACTCCAGTGCCCGCACTGCCACCTACTGTCCCGTCTCCCACTCCAGTGCCCGCACTGCCACCTAGTGTCCCGTCCCCCAATCCAGTGCACGCACTGCCACCTAGTGTCCCGTCTCCCACTCCAGTGCCCGCACTGCCACCTAGTGTCCCCTCCCCCACTCCAGTGCCCGCACTGCCACCTAGTGTCCCGTCCCCCACTCCAGTGCCCGCACTGCCACCTAGTGTCCCGTCCCCCACTCCAGTGCCCGCACTGCCACCTAGTGTCCCGTCCCCCACTCCAGTGCCCGCACTGCCACCTACTGTCCCGTCTCTCACTCCAGTGCCCGCACTGCCACCTACTGTCCCGTCTCCCACTCCAGTGCCCGCACTGCCACCTAGTGTCCCGTCCCCCAATCCAGTGCACGCACTGCCACCTAGTGTCCCGTCTCCCACTCCAGTGCCCGCACTGCCACCTACTGTCCCGTCTCCCACTCCAGTGCCCGCACTGCCACCTAGTGTCCCGTCCCCCAATCCAGTGCCCGCACTGCCACCTACTGTCCCGTCTCCCACTCCAGTGCCCGCACTGCCACCTAGTGTCCCGTCCCCCACTCCAGTGCCCGCACTGCCACCTACTGTCCCGTCTCCCACTCCAGTGCCCGCACTGCCACCTAGTGTCCCGTCCCCCACTCCAGTGCCCGCACGGCCACCTACTGTCCCGTCCCCCACTCCAGTGCCCGCACTGCCACCTAGTGTCCCGTCCCCCACTCCAGTGCCCACACTGCCCCACCTAGTGTCCCGTCCCCCACGCCAGTGCCCGCACTGCCACCTAGTGTCCCGTCCCCCACTCCAGTGCCCGCACTGCCACCTAGTGTCCCGTCCCCCACTCCAGTGCCCGCACTGCCACCTACTGTCCCGTCTCCCACTCCAGTGCCCGCACTGCCACCTACTGTCCCGTCTCCCACTCCAGTGCCCGCACTGCCACCTACTGTCCCGTCCCCCAATCCAGTGCCCGCACTGCCACCTAGTGTCCCGTCCCCCCACTCCAGTGCCCACACTGCCACCTAGTGTCCCCTCCCCCACTCCAGTGCCCGCACTGCCACCTAGTGTCCCGTCCCCCACTCCAGTGCCCGCACTGCCACCTAGTGTCCCGTCTCCCACTCCAGTGCCCGCACTGCCACCTAGTGTCCCGTCCCCCAATCCAGTGCCCGCACTGCCACCTACTGTCCCGTCTCCCACTCCAGTGCCCGCACTGCCACCTAGTGTCCCGTCCCCCACTCCAGTGCCCGCACTGCCACCTACTGTCCCGTCCCCCAATCCAGTGCCCGCACTGCCACCTACTGTCCCGTCCCCCCACTCCAGTGCCCGCACTGCCACCTAGTGTCCCGTCTCCCACTCCAGTGCCCGCACTGCCACCTACTGTCCCGTCCCCCACTCCAGTGCCCGCACGGCCACCTAGTGTCCCGTCCCCCACTCCAGTGCCCGCACTGCCACCTAGTGTCCCGTCCCCCACTCCAGTGCCCGCACTGCCACCTACTGTCCCGTCTCCCACTCCAGTGCCCGCACTGCCACCTACTGTCCCGTCCCCCAATCCAGTGCCCGCACTGCCACCTAGTGTCCCCTCCCCCACTCCAGTGCCCGCACTGCCACCTAGTGTCCCGTCCCCCACTCCAGTGCCCGCACTGCCACCTAGTGTCCCGTCCCCCACTCCAGTGCCCGCACTGCCACCTACTGTCCCGTCCCCCACTCCAGTGCCCGCACTGCCACCTACTGTCCCGTCCCCCACTCCAGTGCCCGCACGGCCACCTAGTGTCCCGTCCCCCACTCCAGTGCCCGCACTGCCACCTAGTGTCCCATCCCCCACTCCAGTGCCCGCACTGCCACCTAGTGTCCCATCCCCCACTCCAGTGCCCGCACTGCCACCTAGTGTCCCATCCCCCACTCCAGTGCCTCCAAGGCCTCTTGGCGCCCCACCCCCTTCTCTTCCAGAGCCTCCCTCCCACCGACTGCCCCTCCCCCTCTGGTGCCCACAGCCCCTCCCCCACGCCAGTGGATTCGTCCCGCCCCTCAGCCCGGCGCCGCGCGGAAGCCGGCGGGCAGGGCGGCCGCTGATTGGTCGGAGTCCCGCGGCGTAACGGCGATTGCCGGAAGCGGCGCGGGGCAGGCCGGGATGGAGGAGGACGAGCTGGAGTGTGTGGAGGAGCTGGAGGCCGTGCTGCAGCTGGCCCCCGAGGTGCAGCTGGCCATCGAGCAGGTGGGGGCGGGGCGCGGGGGACCGGGACGCTCTCCTCGGGCGGGGCCTTCCGTGAGTTTCTCCTCACTCAGGTGGCTCTGACGCGGCGGGCGGGTCGACGCCCGCCCATCCTCCGTCGTGCCCCCCCTCCCGTGTCTTCAGCCCCCCCCCCGTGCCCCCTGCAGCGGGAGCCCATCTGGGTGCGGCCCTTCTCAACCCTTCGCTCGGGGGTTGAGGAACCGTTTTGGCTTGCGGGCCACTGACCCCCCCCCCCACACAAAAAATCAGTTGGGGGGGGCGCACACTAAGGAGAAGCAACCCCCCCCCAAGAAACCCAACCCCCTCACTGACGTGACCCCCGACTGAAAGAGGCTCCCCGCATGCCCCTCGCACACCAGAGCCCCGGGGGGGGGGCTAGGCGAGTCGATTCTGTCTGCTCCAGCCTCATGGGGGAACATGGGGCGGTTGGCAGCACAGGCTCTGCATTGCGGGGGGGGGGAGCCCCAGGCCGTAGCAATGTTAAATATCGGGTAGTTGAATAGTCGAGTAACCTCATGAAGTTTTGTCGGTTAGTCGACTGTGCTGTAGTCCCCGGGGGCGGGGCCGGCGGCCACTGTATCAGAGGCAGCAGCATGGGGTGCCAGGCGGGAGCTGGTCCGCGAGGGGATCCAGTTTAAAAACCAGTTCCCCTCATGGGCTAGCCGCCTGTTGCTCTGTGCTGCTGCTTCTGAGAGAGAGGCAGCAGCGCGGGGTGGCAGCAGTCCCTGTCTAGGGGGTGTATGAGCTCCTGGACCCGGCACAAGCCAGAACTGAGCGGGCTGCCCGCCCGCCTCTTAATACACTTTAAATGCAGAGCCACAGTAGGGATAGGTCCCAGACCCGTTGCAAGCCAGGACTGAGCCATGCTGCTGGCCAGCCTGCTAAAACGTTTACTGGGAGAGAGAGGGAAATACATGTAGTCTATAGCATTAACCTATAAGTTTTTGCTTCTAGGTTAATCAACTACACTATTACATCCCTATTTCCCCACCCCTTGCGTGGGTTAACCACAAAAGACACCCCCCTGCGGATTTGGATCTTGGTGAGATTTCGTCCTATCCCAGTGGAGGCCTGCTTTGCCATGGCATTAGGGCAGTCATAGCACTTTTCATGTGAGCAGCCCACACATATCCTCCTAGAGCTAGAGTCCTCAGATGTACCTTAAAATTCTTTAAAAGCGACAAGGAGTCCTGTGGTATCTTATAGACTAACAGATGTATTGGAGCATGAGATTTTGTGGGCAAAGACCCACTTCGTCAGATGACATGCATCTGACGAAGTGGGTCTTTGCCCACAAAAGCTTACGCTCCAATACATCTGTCAGTCTATAAAGTGCCACAGGACTCCTTGTTGCTTTTGCAGATCCAGACCAACACGGCTACCCCTCTGATACTTAAAATTCTTTGTGCCTCAAAGGAGGTGCAATAGAATGTGCAGCAAACCTGTGATGAGGTCCAGGCTGGCCCCATTGAAATCAGTGGCAAAATTCACAGTGACTTACCTCAAGCCAGGATTTCTCCCCTGGTGTTTGCTGAGGAGCTTGTTGCTGGTGAAAATCTAGAGGCAAGGGATGGGAGCTGCCTCACAGCACATCCCTTAGATCAGGGGTGGGAAACCTCAGGCCTGATGTAGCCCCAGTTTGCCTGGATCTGGCCTCTGAGGCTCATCAGCCCCCCCAGCATTAGAGAGCCCACACTGGTGCTCCAGCCCCCCTGCTATCCTGCAGGGCTGGAGCACACAAAATATACTAGGCTGAGCCCCCTTAGGCTCTGGTGTAGGAGGGGAATGTGGGGAGTGTCTGTCTCTCTCAGTCAAGGGCCACGTCATTGAGGGTTTGTTTTTGTTTTTTTGCTTTTCACTTGTATGTGGCTCCTGACTGATTTTTCCATGGGTGGGTGACCCCGACCCAAAAGAGGGTCCTCGATCTTACTTAGATGATCCTCTTGGGTGTTAAACTTAACAAGTCAAGTTGCAGACTTTCTTTGAATGAGCTACAGGGGATGATGGAGATGGACACAACTGCAAGGATGCATGACACCTGTCAATAAGGAAGACAGCAGCATTTCTTTGTCATTGTTCTTGGGGGGGTATCATTTATTCTGTGAGGGTAATATTTTTTAAAGCAATATCCCTAATACTGTGGGGATTTTGCATGCAACTGGGGCTGGAACTTGATGCTGAACGGTAGAGCCATTTTCACTGAGAGCCTTCAGAGCTGTTGAATTAAATCCTGAGGTCTAATGGAGAGCGGGAAGTTGGCTGTAAAAATAATACTTTGGATTTCATAGGTGCTAAGCCCCGAAGGGATCATTATCTAGACCAGTGGTTCTCAAAGTCTGCTCTGTGGACCATCTTGCAGGTGGGCAGTTGGCTTGGGACTCAGCCTCCCTCCCCTGCAGCTCGGAGCCCATTCTGGCGCTTCAGCTCTGCGGCCCCCCCCCCCCCCCCATGTGCTTGGAACATCAGCGGTGGCTTCCTGCTGCAGGGGGGGGAAGAGGGAATCTTGTGGGTCGGATTCGGCTCTCGGGGGGAAGGAGAGGGCTCTGTGTTCTGCTGCTCCCCCTCCCCCTTCCCCTCCCCCTGGCTGGGGGAATGGCAGCTAAGGAAACTGCTTGCCTGGAGGCTTTCCCCACTTCTCCCATTGACCAGAGTCACAGCCAATGGGAGCAGAGGGGCACAGTGTCTGGGAGCGGCAGTGCACAGAGCCAGGTAAGTGCTTCCCATTCCCCTCATGCCCAGACCCCACACCTCCATAGCCCTCACGCACAGCCCCTCCCTCCCGGACCCCACTCCCCAGCCCGCTTCTGTACCCTCCTTCCCAGACCCCCCCCACCCTCAACCTGTTCCTGCTCCCACCTTCCAAGACCCCCTCACCCAATCCTTCACCCTCCCTCCTGCTCAGACTCCCCACCCCCAGCCTGCTCCTGCACCCTCCCTCCCACCCAGACCCTATGCCCCCAACCTGCGCCTGCACTCCACCTTCCGCTCAGACCTTGCACCCCCACCTGCACCCCACCTCCTACCAAGTCCCTGCGCTCCCATCCCTATCCCGCTCTCCAGCAACCCCCTCCTGCACACTGAACCCCTCATTTTTGGCACCACCCCAGAGCCTGAGGGGGTCCCACAAAATCTACTAGTCCTGAGACCCCAGAAAAGTTAATCTGGCCTGTGGGAAGATCTGGATCTTTGTACTCTCTTCTCCCCCCGCCCCCCCATGGGGCTGAAGGACTAGGGGAGTAAGGTGTCTTGGAGGACTTTTTATTGGGTGTTGAGGTTTTTATTTGCTTCTCACTTTTGTGTGGTGCCCAACTGATTTTTCTGTGGGTCAATGGCCCCCGACCCAAAAAAGGTTCCTCCTCGCATAAAGACAAAGTTAAAACCTTTTGTTTTGCACATGAATTATTATTTTACTTTATTTAAAATGAAATTTGGAAAACTGCTATGATAAAGTGCTTAATCTGTTAATGATTTTGATTAATATTTTTTTCTGACTGGTTATATACGCCTCCTTATGTTACAGCTGCATATATACATTATTATAGTCCAGTAGCCTAATGTGGTGGTCCACCGAAACGTTTGCATTGAATAGGATGGGGCATGAGCCAAAGAGTTTGAGAACCACTGGTCTAGTCTGATTTTCTGCATGACACAGACTGAAGAACCTCATCCAGTATTCTCTGTTTGAGCTGTAGCGTGTCTTTCAGAAAGACAGCCAGTTGTGAGAAGCCAAGTGACGAATCCACCTTGTCTCTAAGTTGTTTCAATGGATAATTACTCTCACTGTTTAAAAAAGTTGCACTTCTGAATTTAACTCCCTTTTGTTTCCATCTTTGGGTCTCATTGTGCCTTTTTCTGCTAGTGACACTTCAAAGGGACTTCAAGGGCTAAGTTAAAGGAAAGCCATTCAGATTTGGCCCTACATGCAATTTTTTTAAAGCTCCAAGGATAATGGCAAATGTTCTTAGAACAAATAAAAAAAAGAGAGAGGTATAGTTGTAAAACAAATATTTTGCTCCTGTATTGGAAATTCAACCAACCACAGCACTAAGAACTCTGCATGCGAATAAAATTAGCCGTCAACAAGGTGCTCCTGACTTTCAGTGGCCAAGCTGAGAGTAATGGAAAATTTAGCATCCCAGATAAATAAACTTGTTTATTGCCTATTAGGGATGTTAAATATCGGTTAATTGAATAGTCGAGTAACCTCATGAATTCTTATCAGTTACTCAACTATTCCATAGTCCCCGGAGGTGCGGCCGGTAGCCAGTGCACTGTCGCCCCACTCCTGAGGAGGCAGCCATGCGGGGTGCCAGGCGGAAGCTGGTCTGCCAGGAGAGCCAGTTTAAAAAACAGCCCCTCTTGTGGATTGGCTGCCTGTTGCCCCACACTTCTGCCTCTGATATAGAGGCAGCAATGCGGGGTGGCAGCAGCCCCTGTTTAGGGTAGGACACTGAGCTCCCGGACCTGGTGTGAGCCGGAACTGAGCTGGGCTGCCTACTTGCCTGACTCCTAATACACATGAAATGCAGAGCCGCAGCGGGGTAGGTCGCCGACCCAGTGCGAGCCAGAACTGAGCTGGGCTGCTGGCCAGCCTGCTAAAAAGTTTACTGGCCGGGGGGGGGGGGAGGGAGAGAAGGGGGCAGGGAAATGCATGTAGTCTATCGTATTAACCTATAAGTTTTTGCTTACCGGTTAATAGGATAATTAATTTCACTGTTACATCCCGTATTGCATATGATTTTAAAGTTGAAGACATCAGGTCTTGCCTGTGATGTATCACAGTCTCCATGTTAGAGATGGAGAGCCACCTAGACAACGCAAAATAATTGGTTTTGTTTAGTTTGGAAAAGAGAAGACCGAGAGGGGACATGATAGCAGCTTTCAAGTACCTACAGGGGTGTTACAAGGAGGAGGGATAAATTATTATTATTATTAACTTCTGCTGATAGGACTAGAAGCAACGGGCTTAAATTGCAGCAAAGGTGGTCATTAGGAAAAACTTCCTAACTGTCAGTGTGGCTAAGCACTGGAATAAATTGCCTAGGGAGGTTGTGGAATCTCCGTCACTGGAGATATTTAAGAGCAGGTTAGATAAACCTCTCTCAGGGATGATCTAGAGATCAGGGCTACTCAACTTTGGAAGCCCCAGGGGCCACAGTGATACTCAAAGCACATGCCGAGGGCCGCTACTTAAGTGCAAATATATGCAAATAGCTTCTTTCACACAATGCCCCAGTGCTCCTGGCACTTCCTCCCTGGGGGCTAGAAACGCTGACACCCTGTACCCATCTGTTCCAGTCAGCCCATCCGTCTGCTTGCATCTTTCAGTGCTCACCCCGCCTGGGAGATGCCTCGCCATTGTGGAGCGTGTTCCCAATGGAGGCCATGTTCAAAGGATCCCACCCGCAGGCCACGTGTTGAGCCTCGTGTAAACCCAAACCGCACCACGGGCCTCAAACAAACAGGCCGTGTGTTGAGTAGCCCTGTAGCCCTGATCTAGATAGTACTTGGTCCTGCTGTGAGTGCGGGGGATGGGACTTGATGACATCTTGGGGTCCCTTTCAGTTCTAGTATTCTATGAAAACAGCAGGACATTGACCTTAGTGAGAGCTTTAATCCTTTTAGGATAGTGAGATTTCTTCCTTTTTCCATTCAAAAACATTTTCAGTTCTATGTGGAGAGTTAAGATGGGGAGTTTTATATGGAGAGATTGACTTTGGTCCGATATCTGGGATTGTGTCAGTTCAATGAAATCACAACATAAGCACAATTTCCCACTTCATTGGGCCAATGAGGGTTGTGTAGGGAACTAGACAAAGCTTGTAACGTTCTTGTTAGTGTGCATCTGCAAATTTCCAGTTTTGCTGTAACATTTTTTTATCTGTTGCTATAATCAAATGGCTCTTACAGGGAAATTGCCAGGCTACTTACTGATTCTGTATCTGGAAGAGTTTACAGCCTGACTGCAGAATAGCAAGTGGTCCTGAGATGGACAGAAGCACAGAGCACGTGACCCTCCAGGGATGGTTTGTAGGAGGCAAAGGGAAAGGGGGCTTAGCAAATATTAATTACAAGACTGTGCTGGGCATAGGAAATTGAATGAAAGGAGGCACAGGGCTGGGAATGAACAAAGGATGGTCTTATGGTTAAGCTGGGATTCAGAAACCTGAGTTAAGTCCCAGCTCTGCAACAGGCAGATGAAGAGGGGGCAAGGGGGAATGCTGGATTAATTAGCTAATGCATTAATTATAATAGTTAGGTGTGATGGTTCAAGTGGTCTCTTCTACCCCTACACCTGTATCTCAGTGATGAAGCATGCTGTTCTTTTCTAAAGCTGTATCTTGTGAATACATATGTTGATTAGCTGTTAAAATATTAGTGTAAATAAAGTGCAAATTAATTATTTGTAGCTCTACTGGGATTTTTTTATACCGGGTGACATTAGCTTTAAAGGCTGATATGGGTCAGCAGATGAGGCGGGCTGTTAGGTCAACCAAGGGAGATTCCACTATTTCGCTGTGCTGGAGGATATTGCAGTGAAGTAGCATATTCATCTGGCCTGCAACTTTTCTTCAGTGATTGAGGAAGCTGGATGCAGGCTCATACCACTGCCCTTTCTCTGCTGAATTATGACCACCTGAATATTTAGTGCCTCTGTGTGTCTTGCCTCCCCCCCTCGCCCCCCAATTACTAGAACCCTGCAGATTTGCAGATACCTGCTTTATATCCGTGAGTATCTGCATTTGTGGATGCAGGTAACCATGGATCAGTTTTGTAGTTGTGGATACAGATTTTGTATCTGCGCAAGGCTGTACCCATTGCCCTTATTACAAGTCTTGAAATGCTATACTTTTTCAGTAACTATTGTCTTAGTTTTATGTCATGCCTTTTGATCATCTCTCCGCCTGGTAATACTTTGCTGGTCTAGTGTAGGGAAGTAAAACAGAAGTCGAATAGTTGACTGTTTTATCGGGAAGTTGAGTAGACTACTTGCATTCCCCTCTCCCCCATTGCTGCCTCTATATCGGAGGCAGCAAGGGGGAGAAGCAGGAGCCGGCTTAAAAGCTGGTTTCCCCCAGCACACTCTCTCCAGGGTAGGGGACGGACAGGGAGGCAGAAGCGCAGCGGTGCTATGCCTGTGCCTTTGAATTGTAGCAAGAGCTGCAGATGGCTCTTGCTACATTTCAAAATTTGAAGTGCAGTGGGGAACCCAATGTGAGTGTGGACCGCTTCTCCCGACTGCTGTGCTTCTGCCTTTGAAATATAGCAAGAGCCACCTATGGTGCGGTGAGGATAGTGAGCATTTCCTCCTCCTTATCGACTAATCAAGTACCGGTAGTTGATGGAAATTCCATTGACTACTCGATTGGCTAATTAATCGAAATTTAACATCCCTAGTGTAGTGCTTAGGAGCACTCATTTAAATTCCACTGGTCTGTTCATTTGTTTCCTTGTAACGATGGTAAATGCCACACTCAATAATTTGCAATTGTTAGCTTTTCTCTTCAGTCAAGTACAGGTAGCTGTGTGTTTGTTCAGCTACCTGCCCCACCACAGTCTGGTCCTCGCATCCTGAATGGTGATAGACGTGTTTAAAACTCCCAGAATCCATGACCCTCCTGACAGCCATTGTCAGTCTTCATCTTTCAGAAGGACTGTGGATACTGTTGCTCCTTGCCCTCTACAAATGGCAGACAGTAGCCAGACGAGCACAATTAATAGTGAAACTGCAGTTGCCAGCTCGAGTAGGGCCTGAGCCAAACTGCGTTGTTTATTTCTTGACAAGACTAATGGCTATCACAGCGGACCTTTTGTATTATCTGTAAGTGTTGCCCAATAGAAGGCCAGGGAGTCAAGCCACCTGGCTTCTGTTCTTGATTTTGTTGCTAATTTGTTACCTGGCACTAGAGAAAATAATTGAATCTCCCTGTGCCCTGAGTTCTTCTGTTGAAAGGTGGACAAATTAAGTTACTAGCAATGAGGCCCTCTAAATTACAGTCCTTTCAGATACACGACATTTGCCTTTTTATAGAAAGCATAGTAAATGTAGGTGCTCTGGGAGCAAAAGGTTTGAATTGCCTGTTTTGTGTAGGATTTTTTCTTGCCTATTGCAGCTGGCTATTGCTGACTTGGATTGACTAGAATGACACACGAGTGAAACCGCACAATGGTCGATGTGATTTACTGTATGTCCAGGACGTGGCTTGCACTGGGGAGGGGGACATTGCTGGCTGCATGGCACAGAACAAATGTGGTAACTGACAAAGTAGCACCTCATATTTGCATGTGATGGAGGACAAAATAATTTTACAGCCTTCCTTGGATCATTTGAGCTTCCCTGGAAGACAGATTAGAAAGAGTTGCTCTGCAGCTGCTGTTTTCTCCTCTGGGATAATGAGGATGATTTAACAGATTGACCCTTTCTCTCTCTTCCCTCCCCCATGTTTACATGGTGAAACCCAGTTCTTCAGGTTTGACCATTTTATTAATTCATCATATTTCCTATTACAAGTTTGTGAAAGAAGAAGACTCCATCTCTCACCACAGAGCCCTGCCAAAGAGATGGACATGATCTCAGCATGAGCTTTTAATTTCAAGGCAACGATGAAAGCATCAACATGGGTTTAGATACATTATTAATAGTTTGTCTCCCTTGGGAATTTATAGCACATGATTGATTCTGTTGGTATGGCATCTCGAGATGTGCATGTATATTAAATCTGTGTTTACCCAGTCTGATAACTGCAGGAATTTTAATAGCCCAGGGATGTAGTCAGTAGAACTATTTATTCTCCACTGAATTAAGGCCTTACTGCTCCCCATGCAGATCTGTCAGGACCGTGTGGTTAAACATAACCCCATATGTGTGTGTTAGTTATTAAAATAACAGATGCTGTTTACAGTTACAGATGATCACGCTGATATTTTGTGTTTCTTTTCCCCCTTTTTAGGTGTTTCCCAGCCAAGATCCACTGGACCGGGCAGATTTCAATGCTGTGGAGTATATTAATACTCTCTTTCCAACTGAGCAAGTAAGCCAAATGCTTGGGGTTTCACTGTCCCATGCGGTAACCTTAATAGTAATTCAGGGTGTGTCAAATTGCATCCCTTTTCTCAAAAAAGGGATGTAAATTAGACACTTCAAAATTGCAAATGAAGCCGGGATTTAAATTTCCCGTGCTTCATTTGCATAATGGTGGCCGTGGTTTTTTTCGACACGGGGCTTTTTGATATAAAAACGGCAGTTTAGATGGGGATCTTTTGAAAATAAAACTCTTTTTCGAAAGATCCTGTAAACCTCATTTTTATTTTATTTTCAAAAGATCCCTATCTAAACTGCCGTTTTTCTGTCGAAAAGCCCCGTGTTGAGAAAAACCGTGGCCGCCATTATGCAAATGAAGCATGGGAAATTTAAATCCCGGCTTCATTTGCAATTTCAAAGTGTCTAATTTACATCCCTTTTTCGAGAAAAGGGATGTAGTTTAGACACACCCTTAGTGTTTAAATACCCCTGCACATCAATAGAAAGACAGGTTTAAAAATTATACCCAGTGCTTCTTTCAAAAGAACACCAACATTTCAGTGGTGATTACTTTCTAAATTCAAACCTAGTGAAATAGTGACAGTCTCCACGTATCCCAGTGTGCTAGCTGCAGTTTCAAATAAAACAAAAGTTCCATTTGGGTCTCTAGAAACAGTTTCGCTATGCAAGGGTTTGTTTGTTTGTTTGTTTTTTCAGTTGAATTTCAGATCCTGCTGGATCAAAATACTGGGTGGCCCCGAGAATACTAGCTAAACCAGGGATATTTTGAATGTGAAGTGTCAGCAAGTACTGTCACAATCAGACTAGATTTTAAAACCATTTTTTTCCTTTCTGGGATGAGGAATGGAGATTTAGTGGGGTCAAATCTAGGGATGTAAGCGACTAGTTGACTGATAAGCGAATGCTTATTGGATAGTCGACTAGTGACTCGACTAGTCACTTCCCCCCGCTTACTGCTTCTATTAGAGAGAGGCAGCAAGGGGGGGAGCAGGATTCGGTGCTGGGGGGAGCCAGATTAAAAGCTGGTTCCCCCCAGCTCCGTCTCCATGGGGAGAAGGAGCAGAGGCGCAGTGGGGATCTGGCAGCACTTCCGCCATTGAGGTGTAGCAAGAGCAAGGCTCTTGTACATTTGAAAAGCAAAGCGCTCCTAGGAGCATGGGACCAGCGGGGGGCTGTTTGAGCCCCTTGCTGGCCCTGTGCTCCCAGCAGCGCTTCTGCCTTTGAAATGTAGCAAGAGCCAGCAGGGGTCTTGCTACATTTCAAAGGCGGAGGCCCCCTTATCACCTAATCTAATAGTGGATACAAATTACATTGACTTTGATTAGTTGGGGGAGGGGTAGCTCAGTGGTTTGTGCATTGGCCTGCTAAACCCAGGGTTGTGAGTTCAATCCTTGAGGAAGCCATTTAGGGATCTGGGGCAAATCTGTCAGGGATGGTACTTGGTCCTGCTGTGAGGTCAGGGGACTGGACTTGATGACCTCTCAAGGAGATAGGTGTATCTCCATATATTATTATATTAAATGTAACATCCTTAGTCAAATCCTTCCCTAGTTCTAACATACAGCTTAGGCTTGGCTTAAAGGTGGGAGGTTGTGATAAAGTGGGGATTGAATTCACTCTGTTTGCTTTATGTTGCATATGATTTCTACTGTCCTGCGGTAACCCTGTGTGTGTGCCTCAATTTCTCTGGGCACCACACCATTATCTAGATGAGAATGGGAATTTTGGGTGAGACTCTCACTGAGGGGAGGCTGCAGCTAGCGGTGCAGGTCCCGTGATTCCCATAGCTCGGTGACAGTGATCTATTGAGATGGGAAGGGCCATTCTGCAGCATAACAGCTATTGGGTGAACTCTGAAAAACTTCCTAGATTCTGCTGCATTTGGATCCACTATAGCAGCAGAGAAGATGGCAGGATTTTTCCTTTCAGGTGTTTCTGTTCAGCTTTCTCTGCTGGGTTTGCTCACACCCAGGTAAAGGAGAAATACTAGTCAGGCATTGCGGGATGTCCTGATGTCCTTGGATTTCATGCATTCAGGGAGCATTGCATTTCTCTGGGGCGGGTGGATGTTCAAAGTACTGTAAAGTGGAACATACTTTGTTCCTGTTTGCTCTTTGACTGTGTTATCCGCTAGAGGTCACCATTACCATTCCCTTTAACTGTTTCCTCTGAGAGAAGATTAGTAAAATTGTAAAGAGAAATCGTAGCTGTACCCAGCGTGTTTATATATGTTCAGGGGCAAGTTGAAGAGTTATTGTCTGTAGATCTGGTTTCTGTTCCAAGCTCTGCCAGTGAGCTCGATGTGACCAAGTCAGCAAACTGCTCAGTGTCTCAGTTTCCCTGTCTATAACATAGGGATTATGCTACTAGACCACCTTTGTAAAATGCTATGAAAGAAAATGTAAAGTATTATTCAAAGGTCAGTTTAAGTGATATGCATGTAGGTAGCAAGAAAATATTTTTCTCTTGAAAAATTGTTTTTTATCTTGCAGTCTTTGGCAAATATTGATGAAGTTGTAAACAAAATCAGACTGAAAATAAGGTAAGTCATGCTCTGTTTCATGTCATTGTCACATGGGTGGGAAGTGGTTGTATGGTCATGGGACTTAGTATATTTCCATTAAATATCAATCACTGCTGCTGTTTCTCTAACTCTTTTGAAACCAGACAGTTTTTATGCTTAAAACTGAAGAAAAAGTTGGGGAGGTTTTCAAAAAAGAAAATATTTCTAGTGCACTTTATCATTTAAAAAGATTTTTCATCCAACTCTTTCCTGTAGTGTGTGCCATTCAAATTACATCGCTCTCATGCAATGTTTCTCAACCTCACACAAGACAATTGGGGGGATTGTGAGGCACTAAAAATTGTTACAATTCTAAAGCAAAGAAAAATAAAACTGCCAGAATAACTTTGGTGGCCAAAACCTCCAACGATGGTGAGGTCAAATGTCGTAGCTATTGTAACAGTTGTAGTGTGTCAGCTTTATTGTTTTCATTTGTGCATCTGATATAAATCTAAGAGTGTAAAATGTAAGGGGTTTGTGATATTTTTTTTTTTACTTTGGAGAAAGGAGTGAGAAACATTGTTCTAGTGCAGGAGGACTAGAAAAGGAAACTGACCAGTCTGATAACATTGGCCAGGTGGGGTGAAAGGCAAAAAGTGAACTGAGTTCTCTTATTTTGCCAATATTCAGTGTTTCTAATAATCAGAAGACTATTGGGTATTTATAAAAATGTCTGTTTTATGTTGTCAGTGCCATTAAAAAATACAGCCTAAGTACAGCTTTTTTCCCCTCTGTGCACTGGTTTTTACAAACGAGCTCTGCTGTGAATGTAGCGGGTTTATGTTGACATTGTCTGCTTTCCCCCCAGGAGGCTGGATGACAATATTCGAACAGTAGTGAGAGGACAGACAAATGTGGGCCAAGATGGTCGACAGGTACATGTCTTATATCGCAAAATCTCAAGGCTTGCTTCTCCCACCACTAAATAGAAAAACAGCTATGGCATGCAGAAGTGCACATTGCAGGCCATAGAACCTCACCCGCCCACTTCTGTAATAGACTCCTCACTGCTGACTGAGTTACTGAATTCCTCAAACCAGGGTTTAAAGACTTCAAGTTGTAGAGAGTCCTCAGTTTACACTAGTTGAAACCTGCAAGTGACCCGTGTCCCATGCTGCAGAGGAAGATGGAAACACCCTCCCCATCGCCACTGGGGTCTCTGCCAATTTGAGGTGACAGAACATTTCTTTCCTGAGTCCAAATATGGTGATCACTTAGACCCTGAGCATATGGGCAAGACCCACCAGGCAGATACCTGGGAAATAATTCTTTGTGTTCACTCAGAGCCATCGCCACGCAGTGTCCCATTGTAGAGATGCTACTAATGTCTTGCACACACATAAGAAACATTGTATGTACCAGGGAGAATGAATACTGTTGGTCATACTGAAGAGCCACTTGCAGGGACAGCTGTTCTTAGCCCTCTTCTGATCAGCCTACTGAAGGAAATGAGAGAGAAATTGAATTAACTAAATCAAAACAGAAATGTGATGACTGCAGTTGAGTCGGTCTCTGAAGTTGATTCCAGAGGTAGAGGCGTAAAGCAGGTAAAAGTAGGCCTGTCAAGCGGGAGTGGATAGCGCCGAGGATTGGTACTGGGATATGGTGCTTTTTAACCAGGTTCCTGGTTGGAATGGCCTAGGCCATTACTGTCTGCGTGGCCCCCCTGAAATCAGCTGGCAGGTTTTAGTTTATTATGTATTTGACGAGTGTCCGAACCCCATATCTGGGACTGGACAGAAAGGCCAAGGACAGAGTGGCCATGAAGGTTGAACTATCCTTGTTCCCAAAATCATGATTCAGTGTTGAGGCCGCGAGCACTGTTGCTACATGTTCTGTAGCTGCTCTGTGGGTGAACATGGAGCTTCTTTATCCATTCAGCACCTTCCGTGAGTATCGCATTTAGTGCTAAGAGGAGCAGGCGAGGTGTAAAAGCTAGTACCTGTAGCTGGGATTGCCTTTTCCCCACTAATAAGACCCTTGGGTTGTATTTTTCTGGTTTTCCTGCAGTAGGGTTTTGTCTGGGTTTGCTCCTTTCCTTGTGGAGGGCGCAGTGACAGACTCTTTGGAAAGCTTCCGTCTGAAGTGCACCTGCTTGCAAAAATCTGCCATGATGAAAGGCCGAGTGCTACACAAATTGGAGCACTCGAGCCCATGTGCCAAGTGATGAAAGATGGGGTGATTGTGCATGGAAAGACCACACAGACCGCCATTACAATGTGTTCCATTTGCCCACTCCCAACAGTTTGATCTTGTCCTTTATAGTCACAAATAAAAGAACCTACCCAAGCAGGTCTTGTGGAGAATGGACTGAGCTGGGAGCCTGAGTTCTCATCCTGTTTCCGACACTGATTCTTGCTGTTTTCTGAGTAAATTACTGAGCCTTGCTTAGTCTCAGTATTAATGTCTAGAAAATGGGGGTTGTTTATCTACTTCAGGAGGGATGTTTAACATTAGCATGGTTCCCTGAGCACTAAATATTACTGAGTGAGGGGCACACTTGGCACATATTGTGGTGCAGACTGTTCCAAGCGGAAGGGAAGGTGTGACAGACATCCTGGGCCAGGAGTGAAGTGGGCAGACCAGCAGAGTGGTCAGGAAAAATGCCAGGTGTGGGCACACTTTTTGGCCTGAGGGCCACATCAGGTAAGGAAATTGTACAGAGGGCAAGTGCCAACCAGCCACTGAGGGCGCTGAAGCTGCAAAGGGTAGAAGTGGAGAGGTAGGGCCTAGTTGCCCCTGCTCACCATGCTGCCTGGCAAGGCTATCCCAACCCCCTATTCAGAGAGAGAGAGAGAGAGAGAGATTCAGACTGAAGGGTCCAATGGTCTGTATGTGGCCCGTGGGTCGTAGTTTGCCCTCCTCTGAGAAATGAGGTCACAAGTATACGTGGAAGGGGAGTTACTGATGCAGAAGAGAAGCCACTGCAGCAGGTGGAGAAAAGGGTTGAAACTAGGGATGTGTAAGGCTAACTGGTAAGCATTATCCTTAATGGGTGATACTTTCCTGTTCTGGTTAACCAGTGGCGGCTGGAGCAGCTCCAACCCCACAGGGCCTGCCATGGACAAGTGTGCTCAAATAGGGCAGGCCTTGGCACTGAAACAGTACTGGAGGGGTAAATATGTTTGTGAAGCTCCCAGTGAATATTCCTGTTAAAGGATTAATTAAAATTCCCTCAGAATAAACCCACAAAATATTTACATGTGTGGCATGTCTCAGCAGAGCACCTTTTGAAGTGGTTGGGTGCAGTTTTTAGTCATGAATGTTTCTGTGCTTCCTGCTGTTCAAAGCAAGAGTGCTTTATGTTACTGAGTGTCACCAGAGTCTTAAAGGTGCTTGTCTAGAAACGTAATTCCCCCTGTAATACTTTCAAAGATTTTGAAATATGGACACTAAGGACTTTCTGAAAACATTATTCTTGTTCTCAAAGAGCCATGTGTATTTTAAATAATGCACGTTTTCTTCTTTGTCTGTACAGTGTATAGGGGTGTGCACATGTTTTATACATGAATTGCTGGAACCAAGCTATGTTGGAGTGTCAATATTGGGAAGGGCAGGCCTAGAAGTACAAAGCATGCAGGAATGTCAGTAATTCCAGGCCCCAGATATTAGTAGGGCAAAGGGTACTGCTGTTGAGCAGGTCATGTTACAGAGCGAGAGAAAGTTTTGAATAGCATTTCAGTGCGCGATGGAATTTTGCATTCATTTCCCCAGAACCCAGACAGAAAGGAAGCACAGAAGAAATAATTGCTGTTCCTTTTCCCTCCACAGTTCGTTCTTTCTGAGTGGCTCAGGATGCAGGCATGTGGAGAGAGAGAGAGGCCTTTTCAGATAATGGCCTTGTTAATAGTTTGTGGGGTTAAAACCTTGATCTTTAGCACCGGCTGTCTGTTCTTGTGCTGAAGGGAGCCTTTGTTTGACTAGCGCATGTTCAGTGGAAATATGGATGCTCAGAAATGTGAAGTTTTTATAGGGAAAGAGGCCCACTTTTTCCCTCTTGGAGGGAACAGAGGAAGAGTTTAATTTTCCAAAGTCTTGTAAGAATTTGTTTCTAAGGACCAACAAGCAAGGCACAGCTAAAAGAAACAGATGCTCTGTTGTGGGAAGAATCAGTGCTGAATCAGAGGGAGTGAGATGACTTTAAAAAAAAAAACAAAACAGCAGCATGCTTCAAGCATAAAACCATGCTGATCAGGAACCCCTATTTATCTCCTGTCTGGAGTGTAGGTTCGACATGTCATCTGAATTCTCCCACCATGATCTTTTTCCCGCAGAAGTTTCCATCCTGGTAATTCGGGGTTTCTTCTCATTCCTTATCACCCTTCTTAGGATCATTTTGTCTGTTGCTGGAAATTGATTCATATGTAGAACTGGCAGCTACCCTGTAACCTTTTTTACTTGCTAACTCTGACTCTTTCCTGCTGTGTCTTCCCCTTCCTACTCCCAGAAACCAAGCCATAGTAAACCACTCTGTGCTGCTTATCTAAAGAAGCACTTTCCCTTTGCTTATGCGGTATTTCTAATTTCAAATGTGTGGCAGATGATGTGATTGGGGGCATCAGTCTACTCTAGTAGAGCTCGGCTAGGCTTGGGCACGTTGGGACATATAAATCTGTCATTCAAAACGTTCATTCCTGGATTGCAGGTTCTTCTGTGTGCATGTTTGGTGAGAGCATTCCTATTTCATGAGTTTACAGTTGTAATCTGTACTATTATAAAAGGAGAGGTGTCCGTCACGCCATCTGTCACAGAGAACATTTGAGAAGACATGAAAAGTTTCTAGGGGGAGGCAGGCTCCCGGCCCCACCTGCAGCCCAGCCCCCTCTGCTGAGGCCCCGCTCCCACCATGGGGAGGGTAGGAAGAGGAACAGCACGCACCCCCGCCCCCATGGGGAGAGGAAGAGTGTATGCGCAGCCCAGCATCTCTGGAGCAGCGGGGAGGGAAGAGGACGCACGCCCCCTTCCCGCTCCCTGGAGCAGCGGGGAGGGAGGAGGCCACATGTATGTCTACGGTCGCAACGGGACGGGTAACACCTAGTGTTAATCAGTCCCGTGCTCAGACATTTCTGTCTCCCGATAGGCAGCCAGGAGGTTGTGAGTTTAATTCCGTGTCTGAAACCGACTCACTCTTTGGCTTTGAGCGTTACCTCGTCTCTCTACATCCGTCTCCTCCTCTCTGAAAAGGGGGTGATAATACCTGCCCTGCCTCATCTAAGCTTTTCCTTAGCACGTGGGACTATCTTGCTTTTTTCTCCTCCACGCTGGCGTCACACTCAAGAGTCTGATGACGTGCTTCCACTCTGCATTTGGCTGCTTTCTGAGTGCTGGAACTTTTAACATAAACATAAAAATTGAAAAGTAACATTTTCAAATCAAATTCTCTTTGTGACAAGACTCTGTCTCGCAGACTTTGAGATCAGAAGGGACTATGATGGTGGTCTGGTCTGATCTGTCTGAGACCATGACCAGTCTGTCCTAATTAAAAACCGTGACTGTGTTTGGACTCTTTTTTGCAAACCAGCTTTGCTTACTAAAAAGGAACTTGACTGGCAGAGATTTTGCAGTACTCACTAATCACATTTGGCATTTTGCAGCCAAACATTAAAAACAGCAATGACAAGAACACTTAAAACGTCAGATATTCTGTCCCGTTGTAATGATTTTCTAGCAGATGACATGACCATTATGAGTTTATTACACAGCATGGTAGAGTGGCTTTAACCATATTACACCACACATGTAAGCCGAAGATGCTGTTCAGGTCTGTTAGGTCAGTAGCCAAGTGTCATATTTTCAGTCCCAGTTATAGTAATGTGGGTCCTGGTGCTGCCAGGGACCGAGTGACTGCTGGTCTCTGTGGGCATGGAGGATGCTGGGTACCTTGTAAAACTGAGGGTAATGCATTGCTTTTATAAACACCCTGGAAAGGTTTTGACCTTCCTCCCAAAGAAACAAATCCCAGCAATGATGCTAAAACAACATGAAAGGTTTTATTTGAGCCAACAAAAGCCAGGAGGGGTGCCAAGCTGAGCCAGCACTCTGCTCCGAAGGAGGCAGTTTATTGCGCTGTGAGTTACTTATGTGTGGTTGGGAGCAGGTGGAACGGTGGATACAGAAATGTATCCCCTCTTCCCCCCGTTTTTACGAAGGGACGTGCCCTGTACGTTGCAGGAAGGGGGAAGAATATTCAGCAATGTCATTGTTGTCTCTGAGTTTCTTGCCTCTCTTCTGCATAACTTAGCTACTGAATCAGGGAGCAGGAGTTTTGAGCCTTTCATTTATAGGTGGCTGGTTCAAATCCTTTCTGTTTTAGTGGGAGGGGCCACTAAAGAGCTGAGCACAAACAAAGTGTGTGGGAGGGGCTCTTTCATTCTCAGGCTAGTGCCAACTGCATCATCCCCTTCTGTCCAGGAGGGGGGAGCACAATATTGCTTTTGAGGTCAGGATAACATTTGGTTTTGCTCACCCATTGGTGGAAATGGGAGAGTCTGAGACGGTCTGGTGTCCGTCTCTACAGTATCTGATTTCTCACTAGGGCTGTAAGGAGCACTGTTGCCCCCCAATCTTGAGTCTTCACTTACTGCAGAAGAATATGCTTGCAGTGCAAAGTCAGGCCTTGAGAGACCGTGAAACACAGGACCCGGAGCTAGGAAATACAGAGTTCTAATCCCAGGTCCAACGCTAGCTGTCTCAGAGCAGTTAAGTGACTTGCTAATAGCACACTCAGTCTCCACTTCCGTAGTATGGGGATAATACTGTTCCTGCGCTTCACCATCCCATTGCGCACATTAGCGATAGTTTGTCAAGTGCTTTGCAGATGAAAAGTGCTGAATTTTATTGCCTGACTCTTTAACATTTAAATGAAATATCCCAAATGTTTTCATAGAATCACAGAATCATAGAACTGAAAGGGATCTCTGGAGGTCATTTAGTTCGAGTCCCCTGCCCTCACGGCTGGACTAACCAACATAAACCATCCCTGATAAGTGCCTGTCTAAACCGCTCTTAAATATCTCTGGTGATGGAGAGTCCACCACCCACTTAGGCAATTTATTTCAGTGTTTAACCACCCTGACAGGAAGTTTTTCCTAATGTCCGACCTAAACCTCTCTTGCTGCAATTTATGCCCATTGCTTCTTGTCCTATCCTCAGAGGCCCAGGAGAAAAATTTATCTCCCCCCTCCATGTAACACCCTTTTAGATACTTGAAAACCACTATCATATCCCCTCTGTCTTCCCTTTTCTAAACTAAACAAACTCAGTTCTTTCTGTCTTCTCTAAAGCTCATGTTTTCTAGACCTTTAATCATTTTTGTTGCTCTTTTCTGAACCTTCTCCAATTTCTCCACATCTTTCTTGAAATGTGGTGCCCAGAACTGGTTACAGTACTCCAACTGAGGCCTAATCAGTGCAGAGTAGAGTGGAAGAATGACTTCTTGTGTACTGCTTACAACACTCCTGTTAATGCATCCCAGAATAATGTTTGCTTTTTTTGCAACAGTATCACACTGACTCATGTCGCAGGGGACCGCAAGTTAAACCCCTAGATCCCTTTCTGCAGTACTCCTTCCTAGACAATCACTTCCCATTCTGTATGTATGAAACTGATTGTTCCTTCCTAAGGCTGTGTCTAGATTACATCCCTCTGCCGACAGAGGGATGCAAAAATCAAGCACTTCAGAAGTGCAGATGAGCCTGGGATTCAAAAAATGAGGAGTACAGGATCTGCCGAAAAAGCCCCCGCTGTCGGCAGAAATGCGGCAGAGCCGCGGCTACACTTTACTTTCACTTTCGACACTGAGCCTGATTGGCACAGCATCTGAATGTGAGTATGCAAATGAAGCACGGGATATTTAAATCCCGGGCTCACTTGCACTTCCGAAGTGCTTGATTTGCATCCCTCTGTCGGCAGAGGGATGCAATCTAGACATAGCCTAAGTGGGGTACTTTGCATTTGTCCTTATTAAACTTCAATCCGTTTACCTCAGACCATTTCTCTAGTTTGTCCAGATCATTTTGAATTTTTGACCCTGTCCTCCAAAGTACTTGCAACCCCTCCCAGCTTGGTATCATCTGCAAACTTAATAATCCTTCTCTCTATGCTGTCACCTAAATTGTTGATGAAGATATTGAACAGAACCGGTCCCAAAACAGAACCCCACTTGTTATGCCCTTCCAGCCTGATTGTGAACCATTAATAACTTCCCTTTGAGAATGGTTAGCCGGCCAGTTATGCACCCACCTTATAGTAGCCCCATCTAGGTTGTATTTCTCTAGCTTAATCATAAGAAGGTCATGTGAGACCATGTCAGATGCCTTACAAAAGTCTAGGTATACAACAACCCCTGCTTCACCCTTATCCACAAGGCTTGGTTATTATTTATTATTAGGTTTTGGATAATCCAAAGAGAAAAAAGTAGTAAGAGTTGAAAATAACAGCTTGAATTTAAAATTCAAGTGAATCCCATAAATGTAGCACCAAAGGAACCATTTAAATAGCTTTACAGGCTGGAATACTCCATCTTCTCCATATAGTATAACATTTCCCAGTTCAAAGCCATCTATACTTTTGAAATTTTGCCCTAGAATTTTCTCCAAATGCAAAGGCCTTTAAATAGTCTGGCTTATGTGGCTACCCCTTTCTTGTGTGATATTTTTGTGAGGTCTATAGGCAATACCATTAACTTCAAAAATTAACTTGCTAATAACCTTCCTCTTTGTGGAGGGAAAACCAGCCATGGGTGGAACATTCCATGGCAGGGCGTAACAAAATTTTCCTTGGGAGTCCTAGGCATCAGCTACTTCTGATGTTTTGGGAGAGGCTGGGAATGCAGAAGTTGCTGTGGGTCACTTGTAATAATATGTAGGCTGTGCCGTGCCTGAATTTTGTAGGCAGACAGTGTTCTAAATCACCCCACCTTGCCATGGGATTTTCTCAGATCTGACCTGGGAATGGAGCTTAGACTGGCCTTGCTAAAAAAGGTAAGGTTCTGTTAGTGCACACTTTCACATCTGCCGCAAGTTATGGTCGGGATAGTTCCCATAGATTTTTCCACTAAGCATTTAACTTTCCATCAGTACGCTTCTAATTTGCTGCCATTTAGTTCTGTTTATTACCAAAGTTTCTAAGCATGCGAGCTATAATTTTTCTGACAATCACTGACTTTTTTCAACATTCTTTTGGCCTGAGCAGCTTCACCCATTCCCTCAAACTTCCTTTGTGTAATTTGTGCTCTGTATTTTCAGACTCTGATTTAACTGTTTTGTTTCATCTCTGCAGCCAGAACATTTGCAAGCCCTGAGTTATTAAAGGACAGACAATTTGATATCTAGGCTATTTCAAAATGGGTTAGAATTCATTTCACATTCAACCCTCTGTGCCAGTGTTTGTGGTCTTAGTATTGAATTTCGTACATTTTTTCTCCCAAACTTCCTGCTCTTCACAAACAACGGACACAAGGAAATGATTGAAACTGTTAAAACAGGTTGTCTTTTATAGCCCAGTCTTTTGTTTATAGTGATTGTAGGTTGTACTTTTACAACAGTAGATAAACATTTTCAGATGCGTGTGAGAATTTGTTTTTAAATATTAAGTAGCTAGCATCCCTTTAAGAAAAACATTTCATTTAACCTAGAAGATTTCTCAGTGCAGTGAAGTACAGTCTAACCGGCTTCAAGGTCATAGTATAATATAAATTGTATATACTAAGAAAAAGGAAATGGACATATTTTGGACAGGGAAAAACCTTGTGAAGTTTTTTTGGTGGGTGAAGAGTTTAGTTCGGAAATTCAGCTGCCTTTGACTGGTCTCCCAGCTTTTTTTTTTTTTTTTTTTTTTTTTTTTTTTTTTTTACCCATAATATTGGAAATATGCTTTCTGTAACCACAGGAGTGCAGGAAAAAAGATGGTGGCTGCTCGTGTTGATAGGAATGCAAATAAATTCTTGCTGTCTAGCCTGTGCACAGCTCAGTGGTGGTCACTTTAATTAGCTGTCTGGTACTTTTTCATAAACAGTGCTGCATATAAAGATAAATGTGTAGCACCTTTGCTTCTGGGGGAAGGTTAGCAGTGTCTTCCTTTCCCAAGCGATGTGACACATCTTTAAACTTGTGAAAGGAGGAAGGTGGATGCATCTGATGTATAGAAATACCCACAATTCTCTTGGATTGGGCAAGGTCTTAGACTAAAGTGCATTGGAAGCTTACACTCGCTCAGCTGCGATCAGGGTGGATGCAGGGAGGAAGGTGGGTTGCGTATGGAGATTGAGCAGAGGAAGTGAGAGGAGAAAATGATGCAGGTGCGCTAATGCCTCTTGCAGCCTAAGCACAGGGAGAGAGAGTGGAAGGTGAGGATAAGGCCCCAATCTGGCAAAGCACTTAAGCACATCTTTAATTTAAAGCATGAGTAGACCCACTCAAGACAGATTTGATGGGCTAATTGTGCCCTCAGTCTAGCCATTGTCTGATTCTTGGTAGGGAAGTAATAGTGTAGTTGATTAAACGATTAACTGATAAGTGGATGCTTATCGATTAATGCTATCAGCTACACCCATTCCCCTCCAGCCAGTAAATATTTTAGCAGGCTGGCCAGCAGCCTGGCTGAGTCCCAGCTCGTGTCAGGTCCTGGAGCTACCGCTGCTGCGGCTCTGTACTATTATTCCACTATTATGGCAGAGCTGCAGTGGGAGTAGCTTCTGAGACCAGGCGCAAGCTGGGCTGCCTGCCTGCCTGGCTTCTAAATGACTTTGAGTGCAGAGCTGCAGCGGGGGTAGCTCCCACGACCCGGTACAAGCCGGGACTGAGTACTTGTAGTGCTAACCCTTATCAATCGTGTAGTCAACATTTTTGTCGACTACACAATTAATGAATTACACGCTTCTTAACATCCCTAATTTTTGGTCCCTCCTCCATTATGCTCTGGTCCCGCAAAACACCGATGTGCCCGGATAGTTGCTTTGAAGTCAGGGAGGCTGCCTATATGCTTAGTCACAAATATGCCTAAGTGCTGTGCTTTTCCATGCTGTCAGACAGCTAAATTGTGTGCAGAAATCGGCTAGGCAACAACTTGCTCGGGTTACTGTCACTTCATCCGCTCTCTCGCCCAAAGTCCACACATTTATTTGTTTCACCCGTGTGCTGCATCTTGTGTTTAAGAAAAGATTGTTGATGTTTTGGGATCAAGCCTCTTTCTTAATGTTTGGTGCTATGCCTAGCAGAGTGGGACTGTGATTCTTGGTTAGTACCTCAAGATGTGACAGCTACAGCAGGTTAGCTGGGACAAGCCCTGTGAAATCATCAGCCTGTTAGCAACAAGTCTGACATTTTCTGTACAGAAACCTTTATCCTGACTGTTAGCATGCAAAGGCTAATAGGATTTTTGTGTGGAGTGTGGGGGGAGTGCAGAGCTAAAGAATATGTTTTAAGCTCTGTGTGTAAGTTTTTTAAAAAAGCATTCCTGCCACATATCTTAAAACTCAGGCCCTGTGATTAAGTCATACAGATTTCTTAAGGTTTTGTAGCCAATGAATAATAAGCAAGAAGTTGAGCTGCCAAAATAAATCAAACGTAAGATTCATTTAGACTCATTTCCCTAGCAAGTTAGGGCAGTTGGATGGTCTCTTCCAAGCTGTTGGAACACAGTAAGCCTTTCTAGTCTCAAACATGCTTATTCAAAAGGGTTCTAGGCAAATGACATGCCACGAAGAAATACTGTTGTTCATTATCCTTTTGGACATTGACCATTAAAACTGGCACCTGTGCCAGGAGATGAAGCATAACTTGTGCCAGCTGCTGCATCGCCAGGTTCAAGGAAAAAGCAAGTTGAAGCTTGAGCTTTTCTTTTGTTTTTAGATCAAAAGTGGGTAAATGCAGGTTCCCACCCTTCTGTAGTTCAGTGGTTCTCAAACAAAAGATATGGGTACCCCATGGGATATGCAGAGGTCTTCCCAGCAGTATGCCAGTTCATCTGGTATTTACTTAGTTTTACAACAGGCTACTGAAGAAAGCACTAGCAAAATCAGTACAAACTACAATGTGGGTTCTGTATTTTGCACTTCTTCTGGTGAAGTGGGTTTTACCCACGAAAGCTCATGATCTAATAAATTTGTTAGTCTCCTAAGGTGCCACAGTATTACTCATTTTTACAGTTTCATACAATGGCTTGTTTATACTGCTCTGTATACTATATTATTTGGTAACGTAACATGCGCTTTTACACTGCATTAGACATGCGTTTTATGTCATTTACTGACGCATACTAGCATATTAATGAGATTGCAACCGCATATACACCATGACAACTTCAAAGTAAATATGGATAGATTTTTAAAACAAGGATCTGTAAGCAGCAGTAGTGAAAATTGTAGTTCCCTGCCTCTTAGAACAACAAGGCTCACAAGCGAAAAGCAAGCTCAAGTATCACACTTAAATGTAAGTATGATATTTATATTCCAACCAATTTATTTTATAATTACATGGTAAAAATGAGAATGAAAAATTGCTTCCTGTAATATTCAGTTGTATCTTTATAGCTGATTTTTTTTTCTGTAAGACAGTCGTTTTTAAGTGAGATGAAACTTGGGGTACACAAGACCAGTCAGACTCCCGAAAAAAGTTCAGTAGTCTCAAAGTTGAGAATCACTGCTATAGCTGTCCAGGTTGTAACTTGAGTCACATTTTATGCTGGCAACAGAGTAAATTACAAAGCAAGATCTTGCTGGGTCAGAGCTGGTGCTGTTTGCCTCATATCAACAGCATGAGAAATCCACTCCAACAGTAAAAATCTTGACAGAGGCAGGAGTTTGAAGCTTGGTTTTACTATGCCACAGTCCCCCTTCCTCCCCCATGGGGAAATGTTTATTCCAGACATTATGTTTACGTGCCTGAAGCTGAAGAACTGTCAGCATTTCCATTTGTGAATCACTATTTTCAGGGTCTGCAGTGCAGCCATACAGCTTTTTTCTGCCTACAACTTGGCCTCTTAGGCTTCAGCCCCAGAGTGGATTTATCTTACAAAATCTGAAAAGCTTCATTTTGGTCTGTTTTTGGACGTACACAGTGTGCAAACTGGACGTCGCTCTGATTGAATGCGATTAGGTGGTAATGGAAATGCTGATTTCTTTAATGGGCTTCACAGACATGTCATTGACAGTGGCCCTGCCCTCAGGAGTTTATGGGCTGAGCGGGCAGATTTGATGCATAGGACTGCGGGTCACATTCATGGGGAGATACAGGCCGTGTTGGGGTGGAGATCAGTTTTGTTGGATCTGGGGGATTAATGGAACTGAGTGAGTGCAAGAGATAAGGGCAGCTGTCGGGGGCAGGGAGGTTGGAACCAAAGGAGGCATGGACGCGCCTGTGGAGACCAAAGTGGTAGTTAAAGAACAGGAGCAGTATAGGGGGGTAGAAACTGAACACTTACATATTCTTAAAAATGACTTCAGCAAGAGTGAGTCACAGCTTGTCTACGTAGGGAGTTTACCTGTGCCATTATACTGGTCTAGTTATACTGGTATAACTCCCTGTGGGAAGACTCTTATTCCAGATTAGCATCCACATGAGGGGTTGTGCCAGTGGAATTACAATGGAATATTTAGACTGGTATAGCTACGCTGGCCATTTCCCCTGTGTAGACCCCTGCTCTGGCCCCCAACCCCCACCCCCGAAAGCACCTGGCATGCATAGCAGTGGCTCCATGCACTACTCCTCATCCACAACAGGCCCCAACCCCACAGCCTCTACTGGCCACAGTTCTCCATCAGTGATCAATGGGAGCTGCAGGAGCAGTGTCTGCAGGCAAGGACACCACATGGAGACCCCCTGTGCTGACCCTTCCAGGGGCTGCCGGGACATGCCAGCCACCTCCAGGACCACAATCACCATGAGGACAGTTACTCCAGACATGACAGGTGAGGCATTGCTCTGTCCTGCAGGCACGCCTGAGTCAGTGGGCTAGGAGTGACGCCCTCTGTCACGGGCGTGTTGTGCTGTGTAGTCCTCCCCTCGCTCCAATGATCCCAAAGAGTTTCCAGCTGTTCAGGGCCAGGCTGTAATTTTACAAATGCCTTGGAGTAAGGCTTGGGGTGTAGCTACACCTCCTCAGGAGCAGTCAGGGAACCAGCGGAGGCTCCGAGAATGGCAATTCCTTCCCCGCTTCCTGAGAAAGGAGCCGGTCACTTTACCCCTTCATGGGAAGCAGTTTGCTCCCTGTCCTGGCCAGCAGAGGGAGGTGGAGCCATGACTCTGCTCTGCCCTTGGCGTGATGAGGGAGCAGCCCTTGCAGCCAGAGTCTCCCCTGGGGGGTGTTGCTCGCTTATGCTGCTGAGTGCTGGCGGTGACTGTCTGGCCCTCATCGTATACTTATGAGATGAAGCCATACGCGTCACTGTGCCGGAATATGGCGTGGCTAAGGGCTTTGCCAGGCGCCTGAGGCTCCCTCCTTATCGCTGTAGCAATGGGTTACATTTCAGTCCCAACCAGGGCACATCCCTGTTGCTTGTCTGTGTGTAAGCGATGCAGCGTTGCAGAGGAGTTCCCTGGTTGTCTTCGGCAGCCATGCTTTGCCCTTCCTTTGAGTCATCTCTGGCCCCCAAAATAAGAGGGAGGAGAGGACAGCTCTTAGAGGCTATTGAGTAACTCTGGGAGCTGAGGAGTTACACTGCATATCTCAGCCTGCACCACGTGGAAGATTATCCACTGATTCAGATCTCATGTGTTTGTCAATCCTGGAAGGCCTCTTCAAAGCTCAGGTTGGTCTTGTAAGCACCCCTGTGATTTTACTTTCTTTTTGGGGGTACAGTCTGAAGCCTGATTTGTTGTTAACATCGCTTTTAAAGCTGGCTGGTTCAGTAAAGTCCCCTGCGCAGCCTCCCTTTGGGTTGAAGGTTGGATTCTGTTTGCAGCAAAAAGATTGGTGCTAGAAACCTGTATTCTGTGCCGCTGAGTTTGGAACTTGGTTGCCTTTGCACATGAATGATAGAGTCGTAGTCACACTGTAGCATTTTTCTGTGTCCATATCAAACTTCACCTGAACAGGCTTGCGTGCTGTACACCATGTGAGATAAATGAGTACTAGTCCCAATTTCCAGATGGGGATGTTGAGGCACCGAGAGGGTAAGTGACTGTCATAAGGTGTCCCATGCAGGCAGTAGATAGCAAGGACTGTATCCTAGGAATCTTGATTTTCCATCCTTACTCACAAGCACATCCCTCCGCTATGCAGGCTTTTTGTGGGGTACTCCCAAATAGCTCTCAAAGGGGCAATGGAGAGCACTAATATTGCAAAATTGTACATGTCCCGGTGCAGCCGGTAGTAACAGGACAGGCCCTAGATGAGGGAAATTTAGACTTAAAAAAAAAAAGTGGCTGAAATGATTTACATTTGGCGTTCTTAGGCTCTGCCTAGACTAGGAAGATAGGTAGTGGTTGAGAAATGTGAGCATATGTAGACGGTTTAACACTAGGGATGTAAAATCCCGGTTAATTAAGTGGGATATGAGCTTGGGACTGTTCCAGCCCAGCTGGAGTAGCTCCCAGCCCCCCACTAGAGCAGCCCCTTCCACAGTGGGGCCGGCTCCCCGTGGACAGAGGCTGCTTGGGACTAGGGATGTGAAAGGTTAACCAGCAAGCATCACCCTAAACACATAATGCTCACTGCTTCTGGTTAACTGTAGGGTCTGGAGCAGCTCCCTGCCCTTCCTGGGAAGGGAGCTGCTCCAGCCGCACAGGGCCCAGCTCAGACAGGGGCTGTTCTGCCAGCCGGAGCAACTGCTGTCTGTGGAGGGCCTGGCTCCCCGCCACAAGTTACACACTGGCTCCCGGGAAGCGGGGCCTGCAGGGGCTATCGACTTTGCTCCTGGGGAGCTGGCTGCAGAACCCACAGGGTTTAGGGTGTTGGTAACCGGTTTACCTTTCACATCCCTGTTTAACACCTTTACAAACATGTCAGTTGGTTGTGGTCACTCCCAGTGGCAAGAGGGCTACTAGGGTCAGGTAGTATAGTGATGGTAGCATTGTCTACCAGGTGAAAATGACCAGCATAGCTATAGCAGACTAGCTTATTCCACTGTCGTGATGCTAGTTAGTTTCTTTTTGAAGACGAGTCCTGGGAGAGCAAGCTTGGGTCACCTGCATCCAGCTAACATGTTTTTAAAGGTATTAAATTGAGTCTGCGGTAGGTGCAGTGGAATGTTTACAGTCATTCCAGCCATCATGTAGTCCAGAACAACCTATTTTCCTAGGCAAGACCATGAATTAAGTTAGGAGGGATCTGAGGTGGAAGCTTTCAGTAAGATCTGTAGGCATAAGAAATAAGTGGTCGGTTTCTCCAGATCATGCTCCTGTTTTCCTGAAGCTTGACTATATTTCAGAGCAACTTAATCCTAGGCTGTGTTTATCTTTGAAAAGCTCACAGCATCCCTAACATAAAATCCTAACAACGAAGTGTGGGGGTTTTTTTGCCCTTCCTCAAGCAGACAGACTCGCCGCTATGAGACTTTAATAGAATAAACTGTTAGCCTGGTCACAGTGCACAAAAGTCTCTTTGAAAGTGCTGCAGTTGAGGCTCTTTTGAGTTGTTTGATGGGAATTTGTTTAACCATGCTCTGGGTTTTTACTGATTTCAGTTGTAAGCGTGGCAAGGAATGAAAGGAGACTTTAACTCTCTGCAGTTGAAAATGGGGAGGTTTCCAGAAGTTCAAAGCTCTCAGTATTCTGACCACAGCCCAATTTGTAACATGAAGGATACATTTGGACTCTATAAGAAATTGGGCAGATGTGTCAAGTGTCTATAAAATACTTAGCGCTGGGCAGTTCTCCAATATGAGTAATAACATCCAGTGGAAATGTGTATTAGCCAGACTCAAATAAAACCACCAAATTTTTACTCCACACCAATCAGCATGTGGAGAGCATCGAAGTATTTTAACCATTATTACTCAAGGAGGGGATGGAACAAAGTGGAGCCTAATGACCTTCAGGCTTAAAGTTTCCTAAGCAAGCAACCTACCCCAGCACATCTTTTCTTTCCCCAATGAAACACTGTTCTGTAATAGTACACAGGCCTCCTATGATCCCTTTCATCTGAGGCTTTCTGAACCCTTAATTATTTAGCTAAGCTCCACAACAAGTCCTCACAGGGGGTGTTGAGAAATCACTGCTCTCCACATTGAATGTCATCACATTGCTGGTAGAATGTGGCAGCTGTTCACCGGAGCAAGCCCCTCCTTCATCTTTTTAGGTGGAGGTGAAGACGGCTACAGAGTATTGGCAGTGCAAGAGGAATTTAGAGAGGTTGAGCGTAATTCCCTGGTGTAGATTTTTGGGTAGGATGCGATGGGTAACACCTGCACAAAAGTGCTAGGCTATCCTTTAATTCCAAAATGTGGCAAGAACGGTGGCTTTAAAGGGACACATCCATTTAATGTCAAGTGGATTTAAAGAAAAGAAATCAACAGTCAGGAATTGCCCAGTTTCCCCTTCCAGTTGTGTGGTTTTATATTTTCATCCTCCTTAGCTATGCCAAACATCCACATCTGCAACAAAGGAAACCAACTGATTCACAAGGGGAAACTCTGTAACTGACTATACCCAAAGTTTCAGAGAGGTAGCCCTGTTAGTCTGTTTCAGCAAAAACAACAAGGAGTCTGGCACCTTCCAGACTACCAGTTTTATTATGGCATAAGCATTCCTGGGTTACAACTCACAAAAGCTTATGCCATAATAAAATTGTTAGTCTTTAAGGTGCAAATGGACTCCACGCCTGTGAGCATCGTAATGATATTGACCGTAACCACCCCCTCGCCGCACCCCTGTATAGATAATGTTGTTGGTAGGAGAACTTCTCTTGGTGAGAGACAGCTTCCTGAGAGGCAGTAGCTATTAACTGTGCCCATGGGAGAGCTTTCTCATCAGTTTAGAGCAGTGGTTCTCAAACTTTTGTACTGGTGACCCTTTTGCACAGTAAACCTCTGAATATGACCCCTCCCTTATACATTAAAACCCCATTGTTGTGTATTTAACACCATTATAAATACTGGCAGCAAAGTAGGGCTTGGGCTGGAGGCTGACAGCTCACGACCCCCTTCCCCCGCCTTGCGAATAGTTTCTTGATCCTCTGAGGGGTTGTGTCCCCCGTTTGAGAACCCCTGGCTTAGAGCATTTTCATTAAAGCGTGACAGCAGTGCAGGTGCACTGGTGCAGTGTTTTAAGTGTTGGCTTGCACTGAGTAAACAGACGGTATCATCTTTCTTTTGTGTGTGTTTGCGGTCAGTTTTACTCTCTCATCCTTATACACTAACCAAAGACTGCAACATTTTGGTTTCATTTGCTACAAGCAGACTGTTTTAAATCCAAACAAACGGTTTTCATCATCATCAGGACAAAGCCTCATGAGAACGTCGTTGAGCTTTGGAAGCAAACCAAATTTGTATTCCATGCCAACACCAAACTTTATATCCAAACGGTGCTCTATGACTTAAAAAGCATGGAACAGGTTTTCACACAGCTTTTCTGCTGGCAGTTTTCTTTGTGTGTATAAGCAACATGTTATGTTATCTCTCCTAAATTAAAAAAAAGTTGAGATACAAAAGATGCCAAACATGCTGAGTGCTCATCAATTAAGTTGGCTTTTGTAGGTCAAAAAGAAATCATCAGTTCCCTGCACCGCTGTTCATTCAGAGCTACTACTGTGTTATTTCAGGGTTTCTGGTTTAAGAGTAAATAAAGCCGTTTGAAGTGAGCTTTAAGAAACCAAATTAATATTTATTAGCAATTTCACTTCTTACTGGTACTCTAGAAATTTACAACATTGTCAAGTTTTGTTGTTGTTTACAGTGTTGGAAACTTGCACCTTTTTCTAAAAATTGCAGTATTTAAAATTTAAAACCAAATACCAGCTGCTGTTCCTATCTCTTCTCTTCCCCCTCATCCCAACCACATTATTCAGCAAAACAGCAGGAGACCTGAGTTCTTTAATTTATAAAACAGGGCCAGAACTCATGTTGTCCAAACTGTGTCTCTCCAGAGCCCTTAAATAGGTAAAAGCAGCAGATGCTGGCACTAAAAAATGGCAGCTGTTGACTTGGGGGGGGAGGGGGGGCATTAAAGTGCCTGAAGACAAAATCCTGGTTTAGTTTGGTCAGCTTTCCAGTGACAGTTTGTTAGCTTTGGAGTCTGCCGTTGGCTTCAATGCTCCATGTCCAACAAAGTGCAAAATAATCCTTTTTTCAAACAGAAACCACTTTCATCCTAAAGGTTTCTACTGTTTAAATATTGGACACTGTAGTATTTTATTGCTGCTTGTCCCATTTCTGAAACAAGTGGAGCTGGGGCATCTCAAAAGTATGAAGGGGAGAACCTGGTGTACCTGAGCAGGGAGAAGCTCTTTTCAGGGCCTGTGCTTTTTCTGATCATAAAAGACGATGCAATGGGCGGCTCTTGAGGGCTGCCCGTGTGTGTGTGTGGGGGGGTGCCTGTGGCATGCTCCAGGTGGTCCTGGGGGCTGGCTGCCACTGCCACAGCCCCACACCTTTGACCCGAGGCCTTGCCCTTCCATGAGTTCTCAGCCGGGCCCCCACACCTTGCCCAGGGCCTGCCAACTCTGTAGGCCCCCGTGGATATCGTTGCCTCCATGAGAGGCTATTTCTACTTATAACCCCAACTACGAACTGAGATGAGGTGATTACCCCCCCCCCCCATTGTCTTGTTCTTCTCTGGAATTGAACTCTTCTGGATCAGAACAAAGTAAAATGCACGCTTGAGGCTCTGTGGTGGCAGTTAAGCGTCATGCACTTTTTTTTGCAGAATATGCTGTCGTCCTAACAAAATAGGAGGTCTTGGAGTCCAGATGGGAGTCTGTGCGTCAAACCCAGGAGAATACTACTGCTCTTATATTATCTCTGTCCAGGTCCATGATTAAAAACGAAGGATCACAGAACAGGATAGAATTTCAATAAAATATAGGGTTAGGTGTTTGTCATTATCTGGACGGATCTTGTTGAGTTTTTTTCAATAACTTCATACAGTATGATGGGCTAGTGCTCTGTATAGTTTATAGAAAAATCCCTCCTACGAGACAAGCGGCGGATAGCAAATTTGGCAGGAGTAAGGTGAGCTGACACACACTGAAGAGTAGGAAGATGAAAGGATAGCCCTCCTTTCCTGTCACCATCTCCTAATAGTGACCGGGTCTTACCAGGAGCTTGATAACAGACTTGGATTTTGTATGTGGTGCTAGTCCTTGTTACTTTCGGAGACCACTAGAAAAGAACTTGTAAGCCCCGGTCCTGCTATCTCTTATGCACATTATGAGCACTGTTCCCTTTAATGTTTTCCATCCATGTGTGGAATAAATTTTCTGTGCACCTTTGCATGTGTGGCTGTGCACCACCAATGGAAACATATGCTGCCGGCTGTGGGCGCCTTGCCAATCAGCTGGACGGTATTTGAATCTATCCTGAGTGCCCACCCAAGCACACAGCTTACAGGGACCACTGATTATGAGTTAGAGTAACTCAGGGCTATTCACGACAGCAAAGTTAATCGTGCATGTAACCACTTTTTAGAATCAGGACCCTAATGGTTAACTTTTTAGAGAGAGGTCTGACTATTTTTATTTTCTACTGCTTTCCCAGTTATGTTTGATAACTGAAGTGGACAGGACTTCAAAAAGCAACTTGTCATTCCTATACCATATATTTTGTCTAAGTACCATAGGGTAAAAATAACAAAGTAATCTTTAACTCCAAAGACTGAGGGTAAGCAATATTGTAGTACTCTACATCTTTAAATCACTAGCCCCGCTGTCATTACTAATGTGCTTTGCAGAGGTCGCCTTATGGCAAGCTGCCAACTTCTTAAAAACTCTTACAAAGCAACCTCTATCGAAATGCTTCCGTGTTAGATGCAAGGCATGATTGTGTGAAAGATGGGATGTTGGCAGGGGATGAAGGCAGAATTAAGGTAGCTTGGGTGGCTGTGAATTTTCCTGCCTTCTAATATTTGCCCCTTCTTACTATAATATAAACATGCAATTTTGGGCTTTCTTGTCCTTGTATGATGATTGAAAAAATGCCAAAATAACTCGTAAATAACTGATAGACACGCCAGTGTATTAAAGATTTTTTCCCCTTTGGTCTGTGAATTTATAAATGACAGTATCCCATGTGAAATGACCCTTTCATAGATGAGAGTTGGTTTCTTATATTGTGCTCACTTTGGTATCTTACTGATTTGAATAGCCACAGCTGGACTACAGTACCTGCAGAGTAAGGTGAGAGTAAATGAGGCAAATTCTGCCTTTTTATGATACTGAGTGTCTCCAAGGACTTAGAGAAACTCTAATTAGTAATTAAAGGAAGAAACAATCTTTCAGTACTTGTAATAAAAGATAAAGGACTTCTCATAAAACTAGATACAAAGGAATGCCGTTTCCACTGGTGGTTTTGCAAAGCATATTGAGAACAAATGTAGCGCACCTTGTAATAGTTTGTGTGCACCCTTGTGTCTAGAATCTGTTTTGCTGAACACAGCATCTGTCACTTAATGCACTGGGGTTATCATTTTTCTTCATTGTGAAATAAAGGCATTGGTGTTTGATCATCTCCCATGATGGTGCTCTGAATGGAGCTCAGTTTAGCATCTTTTACCGACAAATGACCTATCCATGAAGGCTGACTTGGTTTTGTGTGGTCTAAGATCAGCTAGTGGTAGCAGTCAGTGCTGTGCTGAAACAAAAGGAGATGCGGCACTTGGGCTCTGTGAAGCACTTTGGGTTGACTTTTTATAGGCCTATCTATCCAAGTCTCAGAATATGCAAGAGCATCGCTTTGGTAACTGCCTGAATCCTTAGTCTGGTACCTATGCGAAGATTATGAGTTCAATAAACTGGAGAGAGAATTCTTTGTTAATTTAGTTTTGTTTTTAACCCACATGCCTTGGAATGGATAGGGAATAAAAGGCAACATATTATTGTAAAAAGAAACTAGGTCTAAGAGCTAGCCTCTCTCCGTGTTGCTCTCATGTGAACAGTTACAAAAATGTCATTTGCAGATGAACAACGTAAGAAGGATGTACATTCACTTCAGTTACTGAATGTGTTGGATGCTTGGCTAAGGGACGGTAAATAGATAAAAGTTAATGTTCATGTGATTCTGATACTTCCAATGGGACCTTTTTTCCTCTGGAAAATGAACAATTAAATGCTCTATAGTCATTTATTATAAGAAGTAAAAGACCATTCTAGCAGGGGGACAAAAACCCAACAACCCTGTTTGCTAAGTTGATCTTCATTTTGAGCTTGGAAACACAAGATTGGGATAAATTTGTTTTTTTCAAGGACTATGTAGCCACACTAATATCCTTGCTCATGGGATTCTGTATAAAAAAGTGTGTGGGCGGAGGGGGTAAAGAGAACTTTACTTAACAGCAGGAGACAGAGGGAGCTGGGGATAGAAATGTTATCAACATGGAAAGGGCTTATATGTTGTTTTACTACATAGGCTGGTTTAGGACGTGCAGTCAAGTGGCTTCCCTCCCCCCAATTCAGCCCATACACAGTCCACACCAGCTGCGTTGGGGTCTAAATTTACTTTCTCTGTGGGGTTTGGTCTGCTTCACATAATGAACTCCAAATACCACACGAAATCCACCCTTCTGTCTACAGAGTCACTCCTCCTTTCCCTATGGTCAGATACTGAACTGCCTGCAACACCGAATCTACAAAAGTTACTTAATGTTTTCAGCTTGATCATAACCTGCTAATGCAAGGAGATTTTCAGCCAAACACTTCCATCTCTGTGCATCATGTGATATCCGCCCCACAAAAAACAAATTCTCTTTGAACGGAGGTTGCTCGCTTGCATATCTCATTGATGCAAGATATCAAAATCAAGGAAAAGAAGCAGATTCAACACCCCAGCTACAGGCATTTTTGTGCCCCTTCTCAGCCTCAGCTGCCTCTTCTCCATAGCCCACCACCCTGATGTATGGCTGAAACTCGAGCCACAAACACAATTCAACCGCAGGCCCATATGCAGATTTCAGTTCTGTAACTTGAACACAAAAATTACTATCAAAGTGTGAGTGACCAAGACCAAGAGAATGCACTTGTCCACAGAAGAGTGATTGTGCCAAATTCAGCTCTTAAAATGTGAAACAGAAAAATGTGAGTTGTGCTTAGAGTAGGGATGTTAAATTTCAATTAAGCAGCTAATTGAATTTCCATCGACTACTTGATTAGTCAGTAAAGGGTGGGGTGGGAAGCTCACTATTCTGGCTGTGGCTCTGCCTTTTAAATGTAGAAAGAGCCATTCATGGCTCTTTCTACATTTAAAAGGCAGAGGCTCATCTGAGAACCTGGAGTGAGCAGGGATTCAAGCAGTCCCTGCTCATTCTGGGTTCCCGTTGCACTGCCTCTGCCTTTTAAATGTAGCAAGTCAGAGTGGTGTGATCAGGGACTGTTTCAGTCCCTGCTCATACCATTTCCTGCTGCGTGTCTGCCTCTCCTGCCACTCCCCCTGTGGAGACAGTGCTGGGGGGAACCAGCTAAAAGCTGGCTCTCCCCAGCACTGGCTCTTGCTCCCCCCCCCGCTGCCTCTGATACAGAGGCAGCAAAGGTGGTAGGGGGGAAGTGACTAGTCGAGCAGTGACTCGACTACCCGATAAGCCTGTGTTTTAGGGTAGTCAGCTAGTCGCTTGCATCCCTAGCTTAGAATACAGATCTCAGCACAGCCGAAGGCTTTGTCTACACGTAACAGTTTAAAGCCCAGCTGCGGAAGTGCTTTAAATTGAAAATATGGCCACAGCAGGAGAGAATTCTCCCAGTGCTCTACATAAGCAACTCTGGGAGGGGTGTAGCTAACAACGCTGGGAGTGTGACTACTAGTACTATAGCCTGGTTCACATGGGCGCTTCACAGTGCTGTAAATTTACTATGTTAGGGGTGTGTGTGCATTTTTACACTCTTGAGCCAGAAAGTTACAGTGCTGTAAAGTGCCAGTGGCCTAAGCCAGGGGTGGGGAATGTTTTTTGGGTTAGAGGCTGCTGACCTATAGAAAAATCAGTCAGGGGCCGTACACAAGTGAGAAGTGCCCCCCCCCCCCAAAAAAAAGATCCTCGCTGACATGGCCCCCAACTGAAAAGGAGAAAGACCGTTCTCACATTCCCTTCACACACCAAGGCCTAGGCTAGTAGAATTTGTGCGCCCCAGCCCCGCGGGAGGGCATCAAGGGGGCTCGAAGCGACAGTGTGGGTTCCCTCATGCTGGGGGAGAGCTCTGAGCCATTGGGGCTGGATCCATGTGAGTAGGGAACCACATCTGGCCTCGGGCCTTAGGTTCACCACCCCGGCCTACACCATGGCATTACCCTGTGATAGAGCAGCAGAGGGGCTAAGCACTTTTACAGATAAGTACGTAGATAAGCAGGGCTTGCCAAGCGGCGGCGAGCGCTGCTCACCAGCTACGTGGTTTGGCACGCTGCGCGGCTGTGCCGGCTTGTAATCTACTCACCACGGGCGAGTAGATTACACTAATTGTCAAACCCTGTAGATAAGTGTCAGAGGGGTAGCCCTGTTAGTCCGAATCTGCATAAATAACAAGGAGTCCTGTGGCACCTTATAGACTAACAGATTTATTGGCGCATAAGCTTTCGTGGGCAAAGACCCACTTTGTCAGATGCAGAGGGTGGATGCAATTCATTCTAGAGCACCGCACAATGTGTGGAGAGCAAAGACTTGGTCATTCAGCACAGTGATCAAGGAGAAGATTTGGGAGAGATGCCATTGAAAGCAGCTGCTCAGTGTATAGTAGCAGCCAAGAAACCTGAGGCAAGTTTCCTCACTGGTGTGAATCAGAGTAAAGGCTGGCTTAGGGATTTTGTCCTCAGGTGACTTGTTCTGCATAAGGGACATGTACAGTCTATGCTATCAAATGCCAGCAATGCCCCACTGCGATATTTATTGGACAAACTGGACAGTCCCCATGGGAAAGAATTAATGGACACAAATCAGACATCCACAAAGGGAACATACAAAAACCTGTTGAAGAACACTTTAATCTCCCTGGCCATACATTAACAGATCTTCAAGTAGCTGTTTTGTTACAAACTAATTCCACAAGCCAAATACACAGGGAAGGACTGGAACTACAACTCGTTCATAAGTTCCATTCTCACACCCATGGACTGACTAAAGATACTGGATGGCTGGGTCATTATCAACCTACCAAACAATGAAGGGAACAATGGTTCTTTGTCTATGCAGAATCTCATGATACCATCTACATGTTTTGTCAGTCTTTAAGTGCTACCTGACCATTTGTTGTTTGCTAATTAATGGTTCTTTTCTGCCTCTTTTGACTTTCCAGTCTTTAGGTACTTAGAAACTATTTGTTTTTCCTATTACATTCCTGCTCGACTTTCCCCTTGATATATTTTTTTTACCCACTGCCTCTTCTTGTCGTTCCCCCCCCCCCTCCTTTCCCATTTTTTCCTTCTTCCACCCCCCTCCCTTCTCTCCTATTTATTTTGGTCCCAGACATCCAACACTCTGGTCATCTGAAGAAGTGGGCTGTGCCCACGAAAACTCATGATACCATCTACATATTTTATTAGTCTTTAAAGTGCTACCGGACTATTTGTTGTTTTTTTAAGTTTATCCTGTACAGACTAACTCGGCTACCCCCTGAAGCTTATGTACAGAAGTGTTCAACACATTCACTAAAAGGTCTTATAGAGCTCAGTGGGGCCTGATTCCGCTCTGGTGAAGTCAAATGGAATCTTTCTGTTGGTTTCTGTGGTGTACGGATTGGGCCCTTACTCCGTATCTGCAGTAATGGTTTTACAAACTTACACTCCCACAGTGGATTAAATTTATCTAGTCAGATTCCCCAATATGATTAAATCCTAACATGGCTGGAAGTGAATGTTTACAGCTGATTTATAAACGTCTGCAAACAGAGGTTTGTAGTGGAAGTACTGTCGCACCCTAGCAATGAAACAGACTAGGATGCTGTCACCCATCTCGTCAAGAGAGAAGCTAGTGTATGAGCTTGACTGCCGCTCTTTATTCTTACCCTGCAAAGAAGCTGTTGCTCTTTCTAGCTCCGCTCATGCTTCCCTCTGTGGAAATCTCAGAGAAGGAAGGAAGGAAAGGACACGTTTCTTGCCTTTCGCTATTAATACTTGCAACATGTTAAAATAGTTCAGCACTAACTTTTTCCTTGAAACAATGGACAAAGTCAGATGACTTTCCCTATGAATATGACAATGCAGATCCTGGTAAAGTTTTTTGAGGCACTAGGCACCGTGTGAGTTTAGATTAGGAGGTAGTTGTAACCCTGGGTCAGCATCTAAGCGGCTTTGTAAAAATGAAACATGGTCTGTTGCTATTTTTTTTTAAATGTAAAGCGTATGGGCACTCCGGGTTTTGATGCTGGCAGCTTCTTTCTTTGGGTGTCAGAGTTCACGCTTTGGTGTTTTTAAGAAAACAGAGACCACTCTGCTGGTTGCCATGCAGCCTTGTGTCTGTCGATATTGCACTGTGTTGTGTACAAAACCCGAATAGGAACCTGGAAATGAGAGAGCCTCTATGTGCTTGATATGTTCTTAAGTTTCCCTGTGTTACTGTATGTCTTGCTCCGGGCTGTTCATATCTCATTCCCCTTGAGGGCTGTACACCTTTTGCTGTTTCTCTGGTATAGCACCCTGTGGCATGATTGGGGTGTGTTGGGGGATTTCTTGTGTGACAGTATTAGCTAGTGCCCAGAACCAAGATTCCCCATTGTGCCAGGTGCTGTAGAGACACCTAGGAAGAGACAGAGTAGCTCCCCAAGAGCTAACATTCTAATTAAACAAGATTTATGAGGAATGGAAGAAATTTCAGTTTAAACATTATCCCCGTTTACAGGTGTGGAACTAGGCCACAGAGACACTGAAGGGGAAGTCTGTGGCAAAGCCAAGATTTCCTGAGGCCTAGGCTAGTGCTTTAACCACAGAGTCACCTCCCCGCTTCATGTAGGAGGGTGATTCATTTAGCCAACAAGGCAAGTTCAGCTCCTCTGTCTTGCAGGTTACTTGCTCAATACTTTTTCCATTGACGACACCCCTTTAACGGTCCCTTTTATTTCTTGTCGAGTTGATATTTCTTCTTCTGATCCACTGTAAATATGTTGATCCAGTGGAAGTCTTAAGCGTCTCTCCAGTGTCACTAAATGGGAGGAAAACATTCTGGTCACCTTAAGCACAGTGATCTTCCACTTGGTAACCTGTCGTGTGGAGAGACCCTCTTGAGCTCTTGACTTGGGTACTTGAGTCACTGGACCATAAAAAATAAAATCATCTGGTTCATTAAAAAAAAAAATCCTAGGAAAGATTCCTTGCCTCAGGTCTTTCTATTCAACGTTACAATTGTATATTGGCCTCTGATACGCTACTTGAATTTTATGCATAATAAAAAAGCTACAAAATTTGCTCTAGCGAGCAGCTGTGTAAGTCCTTTGAAGGTGGAAACTGAGCACGAACCTTTTCCTTCTCTTTCAGGCTCTTGAGGAGGCCCAAAAAGCCATTCAGCAGCTCTTTGGTAAGATTAAGGATATCAAAGACAAGGCTGAAAAATCAGAGCAAATGGTGAGTGGCACTTTCTTCCTGGCCTTTAAAGGGAGTGGGAGGTCTTCTGTTTCCATGGTTTGTTCTTTATCCACCCTAAAAGTCACATACAGCATGCAGAAATAGAGCCAGAATGAACTCTCAATTCCATACATTGCTAGTATGTAGGCGCTGCACCCTTGTTCCTATGTTAATGTAGCTGTAGAAGCCGGTAGGGTTCCCATCCCTGGGTAAAGAGGCCCTTCACACCCTCTCCTTGCAATTTGCTGCAGTGGCTTTGATGTTTAATCAGTCTCTTGTTTTTAATCCCTAGGTTAAAGAAATCACACGCGATATCAAGCAACTAGATCATGCTAAGCGTCATCTGACCACCTCCATCACTACCCTCAATCACCTACACATGCTGGCAGGTGGTGTGGATTCGCTTGAGTAAGACACAGGAATTTTCACTGATGCTTTTATTGATAGGGAGCCCTATAGCTGTGTTCTGGAGTACTGGGCGACATTCTGAATAGCCGATTTTTCTTGCTCCAGGGAAGTATGCTCATAGAGTTAGTGGCTATTATAAATCCCGTTGGCAGGTCTTTTTTGAACGTACCCAGTAGGCCCTGCAATCATTTCCCCATGAGTTAGGAACTATTGTTGCAATGTTGGACTCAAGTTGTCACTGATTATCTGCATCCGTGGTGTGTTGATATATGATGATATTAATTCTGAGAGTGGTTATTACAAATTAGAGTATCCTTCAAATGGTATTTGAGATTAGTGAAATGTATCTATGTTTGGTTTAGCAGCACATATACTAAAATGTATTTAGTTGTTTGCATTTCTAAGGTGCCCACCAGTGCTGCATGCAGGTGCTGTTAAGTAGATTATAAAGTATGTTTGATGGTCCTTCAAGAGAAGAGAACCCGCTTTTTCTCATCCGCCTGCATTCTGAAACTACACTTCAGCAATAGTAGTCTCTAGTTGGTTTACATGAGGAACACACTGCAGGGGGCAGTCCATAGATTTTACTTGTTGAGATGACTTTTGCAAGCAACTGGAAAGCTGCAAAATGGGGGGCTAGGCCTGGTTTGCATAGTAGTGAATTACCCAACTGAGAGCCCGCTTCAGAGAACCTTGTGTTTCTAGGCACTTACATTTTAAATCCAAGCCTTCCCAGCTGTATAGAGCCTAGAGGCTGAGGAAAGAGAAATAAATAAAGTCAAGGCCAACAGCTTTTCATTATAATAATTGTCTTCTCTGTGAGGCTTTAATTAATACTTCTGGGAAGTGAAATAGCTTGATTTGGGTCAGTATGGCAAAATAACATTTACTGCTTTCAAACCTATACTGGTGAAGTTGATGCATTCAATAGTTTACATGTTCTTTGCCAAGAGTTACTTTTGTCGTCTATGTTTTTGAAGCATTATTAGATGTATGCTGTTTCTGTTTATTTTAACATCAGTTAAAACAAATTCTAATGCTGCAGTGGAATGTTAATGAACATTTGTATGTTTTTAGAAAAATAAATTTCAGTATGGCTTGCCGTGAGCAGGATGAAGTAATTTATGGAATTGCCACCCAAAATCTGCCCTTTACATTGAGCCTGATTTCTTCTACAGGGCTATGACCAGGAGGAGGCAATATGGGGAAGTTGCCAATCTCCTACAAGGTGTTGTGAATGTGTTAGAGCACTTCAACAAATATATGGGGATTCCCCAGATACGACAGCTTTCTGAAAGGTAAAACCATCCGTTCTTTTGCACTTTGCACGCCTGTGGGGAAAGGAGCTAGAAAATGCATTGCACAGGGTAACTTTTCTGAGAATTTAAAGGCTGGATACAAAGCTTAAGTTTATATCCAGCGTAAATGAATAGTTTTTTTGTTTAAATTGAATGCAATGGGCTCATCTCTTTCACAGTCCATTTTATTCATAACAGTGATGAATATGTATACAATTCACAAATAGCCTGGGCTTCCCATTGCCTGGCTTTTAATAGGCACAGTAGTTAATTTACTAACAGTGACCATTGTGTTATGTGGCCTTGTATGAATCGCTATTTGTAATAAACTCAGAGCTGATATTTTCCACCACCTTCTTAGCCTCATCACTTTAGCCCAGAAGCATAACACACAGTAGAAATGTACATTTAAAGCAAAACCAAAAAATGTTTGGAGCCACTTTCTGCCCTGACTTCTGACTTCTATGGTATTGCACAGAGTTTGAGTCAATACCATGGGGAAAAATTTGGCTCTGAGTCCAGAGCTTCACGTGTGTCCAATTCCCATTGGTTCATGCAGCTGGAGCCGTCACCTTATTTCCCCCAAATAACCAAACAAGGCTATTCTGAATCTGCTGAGTTGTATCTGATTTCCACCTGAAATTGGACCCACTTGGCTCTTAGCTCAGCAATACTAGTGCAACTGAGGCTTGTGGTAACCTCCTCACCAAGAGGAGAAATAAATTAGGCAAAACATGACTGATTCGGCTATGAAACTTTTTCACCTAGCTTGGTTGGGATGTTCTTTTTCTGGAATAGATTTAACAACGAAATCCAAACTAGTGAACTGAACTTGTCGTCTTTCTTTACGCTATGGCATGGGATACTCTTTCTTGATCTCTGATTCCAGCCTCTTGCTTTTTGAATTAAGTGTCACCCAATAACACTCCTTTCTAGCTGATTATGGATAAGGATTGAATGGCCCACCCAAATCATTTTGGGGTGGTATGGCTGCAGTTGGGAATTTGAGGATGGGACTGAGAAAATGTCTAGCAGACAGCTAGTGTGTTTTACTGTCCTCTCTCTGTTTGGTGATTAAAATGAACAAAACTGTGTACAAAACTGCCTGAGATGATGCTAACAACAGATCTAAAGAATCAAATTAAAAATGTGCTACTAGCATTCATGCAGGGGATGGGCTGACAACGTTTTCAAAGTAATGTGAACTTAGTCTTTACTCCAGCCCAATGTTGCATTTTGCAGGCATGGGATTGCTATTCTCAGATATCTAAGAGGGGGCTTGCTCTGTGAGAGGGGCTTGGCAGGGCTCTGCAGACACAGAGTGGCTTTCAGTGGCATCATTCCTAGAGGAGGCAACTAGCAGTCCAAGGCACTATAGAGTTGCAGGCAATATGGGTCTAAATGTTCACAGCATACAGGCAGAATCTGGTAGTCCCTTTGAACTGCACTGACCCTTCTCCCAGAAAACCCAGTGGGGATGCATGTGTTCTACCCCAGTATTGGTCCCTTCAAAGCCTACAGAGAGGTGTGGGGATAATAGGCATGTGCCCTGCTTTGTCAAAGTACTTACACACTGCTTAACTTCAAGCACTGGCTTAAGCTTCATTGTAATCAGTGAGTTTTAAGAAGATTCTTAACTGCTTTCCTGAGTTGAGGCACTGCTCGTGTATGTGCCGTGCTCTACCCTGGAAATAGGACACACGCCCTTTTTCTGCCAGATTTCTCCTGCTCTGCACAATACCAATCCACTGTGAGTGGGGTGCAGTGGAGGAGAGTATTGGTGGCCATTACACAGGCATACATTAATGCTGCTTTTGCATCTCATATATGTAACTGCTTATGCAGCAGCCCAGAATGTGGCCCATGGCTCCTTTTCTAATGTGCAGCCCTTTATTTTCTCGTGGCTTGGACTAGGAAAAAAAGCTTTTTTGTAATGCTGGTAAAAGAGGCAGTGGTATCAAGCCCCACCACAAAATCTGATGGGGGCCAGGAAGAAAATCTTTTTCTGTTTTACTGCCTGTCTAAGATAAGGTTATGAAAAGCTTTGGGAAAGTCTGTACTTACTATTTTTAAGATCCACTTTGTGGGATTTTCCTTTCTCTGTTTAGACTGTTATAGACACACCATCTGGTAATGATAGAAGTGGGGTGAAAGAAGAGCTACACCCAACACGTTGCTAGGATCTTGTTAGTACTTTGACAGGCAGAAAATTACTGTAAAATGATTTATAGTTCTGTAGTATCTGACTGAGTTTGATTACACATGTGGATATCCCAGTGCGATTTGGATTTTGCATTTCTTTTCTCTGTCTTGGCAGGGTTTTAATGAGTAATGTAACACTGAAGCAGATATGCTTAGCTTTAACAATGCTTTCATCCTTTCAAGTTATTGTTTTTGGTGTACTCATTCATTTGTTCTTTGGATTAACAATTAACATAACCCAAAGTGGGTTGAGAGGTCTTGGATGTTTATGAAATCAAGCCATGCCTCTTAAAAATAGAGAGGTGGGTGGAGAACTACAATAATAATTTGAATATTTTATTTGTTAAATTGCTACATGACTGTTTGACTAGCTCTCTTGTTCAGAGTGAATGAGATGAAGCCAAGTGTGAAAACTTGGGAAAGAAAAGGGACAGCTGAACAATACAGGGTGAATTTTAGCAAGTAATATGGTTTTAATTTAGGTTCTTGGTGCTTGATGCTGCCAAACGTAATTGTATGTCATTTAACCATTGTATTTCTATAGTCTTTTGTAAGTTACTCATCGAGTGCTTGTAAGAGATTTGACTGGATCCTCTTCTATTCAGGTTCTTGTACAGATCTATCAGGCATCAGATTTTGCGGTTCAAATTCAGCCGATATTTTTCCCAGCCGTGCTTCTTAAAACAACTACCAATATGGTGTATTAAAGGATGCTGATTACAGTAAATAGAGATACTGTTATCTCTCATTTCTGCTCTGTGTTCTGTCTGCGGTGGGACGATATAATTAGTGGTGAGAAACCCACCCATGAAAATGGTTTAAAAAGATCTGCAGATAGTGGGGGGGAAAAAAGCCTGGAAAATATTTAGAAGAGACGTAATTATAAGTCTACCACAGAAAAACAGGCTAGTTCAGCCTCTTTTTATCTCAGCAGGCTGCCAGGCGCAGTCAAATATTTCTGGTAGCTTTGGCAAAAGGAATTGTGGTTTTTAGTAATTTACTGTTATTTGAAACTTATTAAAGTTATTAAAAGTAGAGGAATAGGAAAGAAACGAAGCCTTTGCTGATACACGTGTAGCCAAAGGTTGAAGCCATGTGTCAGCAGCCATAGGGAAATCTCCAGTCTGTGCTCTTTAGGTTCAAGATAGCTGCTCTGTGGCCATCCCAGCACTTGCTGGGAATCAAGTAAAGCAGCGTTTCTCAAAGTGTGGGGGTTGCGACCAACTTACAGGGGGGTCGCAGCTGCCGGGGTCCTTCGCGCCACTTCCGGGGCTGGGCATGCTGCGGGAGGGAGTGTCAGCCTTGGAGGAGGAGTGCGGCGCCAGTGGCTTCCCTGCAGCACAGCGACTGCAGGAGGGGTGAGTCAAGCTTTTTTTTTTTTTTTTTTTTTTTTTCCCCTCTTCCTCCTTTGCTTAATAACTTTCCTTGGCTCCCCCCCCCTTTTTTTTTTGCTCAACAATTTTGGTGGGGGGTCACACAAATTCAATGAGTATTTTAGGGGGTCGCGGTATCAAAAAGTTTGAGAACTCCTGATGTAAAGGGATGTTGTCAGCATAAAATTATTATTAATAAATGTCCAAACTGAATTAATCTAGCAACATCTGGAATGGCTAAAACTGCTGAAATTTCTAACTTTTATTACAGCATTGATGCTATTGGTTTTGTCTTTGCATTTGAGTTTGGGCCCCGAAATTAGGCAAAGCCTTAGTTTTGCAAGCACTGAAATGTGCTCTGTTTTACACGTGCTAGGTGGCCTGGGTCTGCTTACATAGTGAAGTCACTCGTGTGTAAGTGTAGCAGGATTGAAACCTCAGGCACTACACTTCCCTATTTCCCTGAGTCAGTCACAATGAGGGGAATGTTTAAACAAAGTCTAACACAATCAAACTTGCCATCCTTGGCCTCTTTAAAAAGAAGGTATTTCTGTTTGTCAGATTTTGTTAAACCTCTTTTAAAGCTTTGATTCTGCAAGGCCTGGGCATGACTTTTAGCATGCAAGTCCTCTCCTTGCAGTCCCTCGGACTACTCACGGGCTTAAAGTTAAGCATATCCCGAAGTACTTTTCTGAATTAGTGCCTAAAACAACAAATCCCAAAGTGGGTCTATAATGATTTGGCAGGACCTCTTTAATTCATTCAGCTTTTTAGAAGCCAGCCTTTCTCCTATTCTGCACTTCCTTTGTACTTCATATTGCAGCTGGAGTCACATGCTGATAGCGCTCTATCCTGTCAGATTTAGCAAACAGGTCCATGTGTTCATATGCAGTTTTTTTTATTCACATAGTTCTGTCCAAAAGCTTTTGTTCATTGGTCTGTAAAAAGATGCCAGCATAGACCTGGCCAGAGTCAGGTAGTCCTGGGGAACAGCTGGGTTATGCATCTGAAAACCCCGAGGTCCCCAGTCACAAGACAGTACATGTGGAAATGGAGCCCTAGATCTCCGCAGTTTGGGAAACAGCTGACTGATCTCGATGTGAAATCTCTCAGCTGCACTGGGATTCTGGGAGAACACGTTTTGTTTCCGAAACACTTTGTATTGGTGTTTCCAAAAGGATGTTTGTTTTTTCAACTTTTCCAGTTCTCGGGAAATTTCAGAATTCGATGCAATACAGAAATCTCAAATTTCAGCCTGCTCTGAGCTTGACCACAAAATAGAATTATGAATGTAAACCTGAATCTGGAGTGTTGTTTAAGAAGCTTCCAGATAGTACTGGAAAGCAAAGACCTTAAGGGAGAATTGCATTCAACGTTGCAGGTGGAAAGCTTTTTGAAGGAAGATCCATGTAGATAAATCAAGGAAAAACAGATCATATAGAAAGAGCAATACCTAACTATATATAAAATAGAAAATCGCACCATCATTTTTACTGATGTGGCGCTTTCTGCATTTCAGCACTTAAGGGAAAATGACAATTTAAGAATCCCAGTTGGTTATTGTTACTTCTTGTAGCATTTCCGCTATTGCTGGAGCTGAACTGGGAAAATTAAAGAAGCAAATCCTTCTGAGGGTATGGCTGGAGGGTGTTTTTAAACAATCAAAATCAACCCTGCATGAACATTTTTTAAAATTCCCAACCATGCTTGCTAACATGTCTGTCCTCCTCTCTGTGGAAAAATCCACTGTTTTGTGTAATCAGTTTTAGTCCTTGAAGCAGTTACAGTACAGTAAAAAGTGATGGAAGGGTTGCAAAGGGACTTAAGTGCTTAAGTGTTTACTTTGGCAAGTTCCAGAATTTGTAGGCATTTCCATTTCTCCAGCAGAATCAATTAAGCCCTGTCAACTTTTATTTCTGGAAGTTAGAATCTTTGTTCTCTCAGCTAAGTCAAACAAAAGATGGATCTTGTAGATGGCTCTTTAAAGGAAACAAAAGATTGAGTTGTTTAAACTTTTCCACCCTTTTCAAGTCCTAGCTCTTGGGTTCGCCCAAAGAAATAAAGGACTGAGTATGTGTAGCCAAACAATACTCAAAGGTAGGGATTTAACAATAGGTTGGTCCACCTGGGAGCTGTGAATAATTCCACTCTGGAAACAGGTTTTGTGACGCCTTTCACGCATTAAAAATATAATTTTAATGAATTATCGAGGGTGTGCATGAATATAGAAACCTAGAGTGTCTGCAGTTAGTTGTAAATAGGTGTAACTCCATTGGAGTTAAAAGAACAGCTCTGATTTGTGCTGGCTGAGAAGCTGAGCCAGTACAATGGCACTAATTTATATGAGGTAGGGGGGAGATTAAAATCAAGCATTTCTTCCATTAGAAGTTAATGAACATTGTCATAACACTCACTTGTTAGCCAGCTCTTCTTAGCTAACCCCCCCCCCCCCCACCTGGTCTAGTTTTGATGAAATAGCCTCCATACTGTGATAGTTTTAATCTGTGCTACGTTTTTATGTATTTTCATCTGGCTACTTGTGTTGAGTTTTAGCAACGTTTATAGATTTCAAACACAAAACCAGCTTGAATTCCAAGAACAAAGTAATTGCTTTCTCTTTCTCTGGCAGGGTAAAGGCTGCCCAAAACGAGTTAGGGCAACAAATCCTGGCAGATTTTGAAGAAGCGTTTCCTTCCCAGGGCACAAAGGTACAGTGGCTTTTTTCTCCCTCTAATGAACAGTCTGTTGATAAATGGAATGTCAGATATAATCATCCTGGGCTTTTATTTACTGCATGATTTGTGTGTGGCTTCTTTTGTTTTAGGACTAGTATCACAAGGCAGGGCTGTCCTTAGGCTTATGCACCTGTGTAGGACACCACTAAATTTGGGGCACTTGTGCTGCTCCAAATTTAGTAGTGTCCTATGCTGCGTATGCTTAGGGCCACTACTGGCTGCAGGCAGCACTGGCTCTGGCAGCCCCAGTCCCCCAAGCCTCGCTCTGCCTCCCAGCCCCGCTGGACCCAATTCCCCAGGCCCCGATCCCCTTTTCTGCCTCCCAGCCCCATTTGACCCAGTCCTCTGGTCTCCCCACCTCAATCCTCCACCTCCTCCCTAGCCTCCCCTCTCTGCTTCCTGGTCTGCAGCTTCAGCTGGCTGTGCCACTCAGTCTGCCTGCTCCCCCAGCAGCCTCCCTGCTCCCTCTCCCCCCCCAGCACCGAGCACAGCCCTGCCTCATGGAATGCCCCCCCGAATGGCATATACAGGTGCTCGGGCTGTGTAGGGCACCAGAAATCTTAAGAATGGTCCTGTCAGAGAATGGCTGTGTTAGTCTGTATCTGCAAAAACAACGAGGAGTCCTGGGGCACCTTAGAGACTAAGAGATTTATTTGGGCATAAGCTTTTCAAGGGCAAAGACCCACTCTGTCCGATTGCCCTCGAAAGCCTATGCCCAGATAGATCTTTTAGTCTTCAAGGTGCCACAGGACTCCTCTTTTTTGTTTTAGAGATATTTTAGAAAGAAACCCCGTCTCCTGATTGGTGGTGGAAGGTGCCTAATTTTTCTTACTCTTCTCCATTATATGTGTGTAAATAGAACAACACTCAGCAAGGACAAATGCACAGTACTCCACTTAGGAAGGACCAATCAGTTGCATGCACACAAAATGGGAAAGAGTACTGTGGAAAAAGATCTGGTTAATTATAGTGGATCACAAATTAAATATGAGTTGACAGAGTAACGCTGTTGCAGAAGAAAACCTACCCAACCCCAAACAGCATTCTGGGGTCTTGTAAGGAGGAGTGTTGTAAATAAGACTCAAGTCATTCTTCCACTCTACTCTGCACTGATTAGGCCTCAGTTGGAGTATTGTGTCCAGTCTGGCCACCACATTTCAGGAAAGATGTGGAGAAACTGGAGAATGTCCAGAGAAGAGCAACAAAAGTGATTAACAGTCTAGAAAACATGATCTAGAGAAGATTGAGAGAACTGGGGGTGTTTAGTCTGGAGAAGAGACGTCTAAGAACGTAAAAGATTGTTACAAGGAGGAGGGAGCCATTGTTTTTGTTCATATCTGAGGATGGGCTTAAATTGCAGTAAGGGTGGCTAAGCACTTTGGAACAAAATTGTCTAGGCCCTAGACAATTGGAGAATGTGGAATCTTCATCGTTGAAGATTTTAAGTACAGGTTACAGAGGCATCTGTCAGGGATGGTCTAGATAATATGTTGTCCTGCCTTGAGTGTAGGCGGCTGGACTCGATGAGCTCTTGAGGTCCCTTCCAGTTGCACAGTTCTATTAATATGTTCTGGAGCAGGCCTTAGGGCAGGGGCAGGCAAGATCCAGCCCACTGGCAGAACCAGCCCACCAAGCCTTTGGATCCAGCTCACCCTGCTGGGATCCTCAGGCAGGGAGCCTGCCTGAGACTCTTGCTGGGCTGCTAGCTGGGAACCACCTAAGTAAGCGCCTCCTGGCAAGAGCCTGCATCTGGCACCTCACACCCCAAGTCACCAAACCAGCCCTCTTCACCCTCCCTCCCCCAGTCACCACTCCCTCTTAAACACTGCACCCCTTCTGCACCCCTCCCCCAGCATTGTCTCCTGTACCCATACCCCCTATTGGATCACACGCACCCTGCTGCACCCCAGTCCTCTGCCCCAGGTCACAGCCCCCTCTCAGACCCCACATCCCCTCCTGCACTCGCATCCCCTACCCTGAGCTCCCTTCTGTACCCAACCTCCATCCCAGATCCCATGCCTCCTCCATAGAAAAGTGCAGCCCGCGACCCCTTACCAAATCTTAGGATAGTCCTGCCTCGGGATTGCAAGAGCTGGCCCTTACCTTTCACTGTTTATCCTGTCTGTTCACTTTTGGCATTTGTCCCTTCCAGTCCTAGGGCTTTAGATGAGAGAGAGGGTGCCCAGTTGCTCTCTCTGTATTTTGCAGGCATACTAGATAGCTGTGAGATTGCAATCAATCTAATCTGGCCTCTGCAGGGTCCTTATTGCAGAGTAAATCTAAAGTGTGCCTGGATGAATCAGAAGCACATTGTAGTGAGCAGGGATATAAGTGCAGCCTTTGGTAGAGTCTGTTCCCCACGTGCACCGGCTCCCTCCTGCTGCTTCAGAGACCAGTGGCTGGCCACGTGAGAATGTGGGACCTGTTCTGTTAGAAAATGGGTCAGTTCATTTGACTATTTGTATGATTTGTCGTCCTTAATCATTTGGAGATGCTTCATCTGGATGGTGTCCGGCTGCAACGCTGCCTAGGAAAACACCCTCTTCGTGCTTAGAAACCATCTTCTAATTTCCAGACAAATCTTATTCGTGACCAGTTTACACCCCTTTCTTCTTGTTCTAACATTGGCCTGTAGTTCAAATAGCTGTTTACCCTCCTGATGTATTTATAGCGCACCAATCCTTGGGCTTGGGCCCAGCTTCTAATAATTCTGGAGGACACCCTGGTGGTTAGCTGTGCATGGCTCTCCCACCATGCGCTCTACTGAGCTTACCCAGCAGCACCAAAAATCTTGTTCACAAAAGACTGTACTGCCAAGAAGTTAGTCCCAAGGGCGGGTGAAGGGCTGTGGGGGGTCTGACACTTCTCTTCCTAGACCAGAATGGCTGGCTGCAGTGGACACTTTTCTCTAATCCAGCAATCTGCCGCATGCTTTACCTGCCACTGTAAGTGTGTGTGTGCCTGGACAGTAAAAGCTAGCCGAGGCATCGAGGCCTCTCTGCACCACTGCCGGTCCCTGGGGCAGCATAAAAATTCACAGCTCACTAAGCTGCCATGAGCCAGTATTTTTGTGCATACTAAGAAGCAGACATCTAGCAATAATTTTGAATTATGGCGTGCTCAGTGGAGAATTTGGATTCCTTGCATGGGAGGAGCTAACTGAGTCTTCCGAAGTACCACTACTGTCTCCTGACAATAAATCATTTGCCTTGCCTCTTTGAGGGACTAACAGACAAGGAGACGAGGTGGGGGAAGCTGGGCTGCAGTTGCCTTGCCCGGGGATGTGATCCGTGAATACAGCAGAGTCCCATTCGTTTCCTGCTTTAATTCTAAAATGGGCACCTGAAACTCATGTACTAGGTTTTCTTCCTTCTCTGGAGGCTTAGGCTCAGATCTGGCTTATTTGTCAGTGTAGCACTAATGGCCGTCCCGTGGCGTCCACAGATGAGGGGGGCCACGCTGCCTCACTGCAGGCTTCCAGGATCTGGCCTGCAAAGGGGAATTAATGGTCTGTCCCGGGGTCAGAGTTGAATAGTAAGATTCCCAGGCCTTCAAGCAGGGTGAGGTAGCTAGCGATCAGAGGCTCTGGCCTCACCACCAGACAGCCAGTTTAGTAGCAATTGGGGATCCCTGGCCCCTAAGCAGGGAGGGTAATTGGCAGTCAGAGGTTCTGCTCTGACAGAGCCAGGTCAGTAGCACTTTGGGTGCCTGGCCTCCAGCAGGACAGGGCTGAATACACCGCAGTCCACTGGCTCAGGTGAGGGGTCGTGCGGCGTAGCACAGGCTGCCTCCTCTCCAGAGGGAGGGCACTGCTACCCCAGTGTTGGGGTGGCAGGGGGAGGGGGGACTCAGGCCTGCCCAACTCCACCACATCCCAATCCAGGGCCCTATCAGTGGTGGGGCAGTCAGTGAGGATCCACCTGCAACCCACTGACCCAGACTCGGGCATACCGGCTACCAGATCACCACCTGGTTTCCCTGGGTCACTTCCCCCCCGCCGGCATACCTGGACCCCCGGGTATTCTTCCGGCTCCTCCGAGTACACTGCCACAGGCATCGGCAGCAGCCCCTGCAGCGTTGGCGATCTCCAGAGGTTCGGGTTGATCCCTGGAGTATCAATGGCTCTCCCTGGTGCTCACCTTGGGCCCCTCCCCCCAACTGAGCCACGAAGCCAGCCTTTTATGCTTCTTCCTGTTCCACTCTTCTGCTTCCTGCACGTGGGCGTGGCTCTCCTGGCTCCACCCATCAGGTATGATTGACACTGTGCTGATGGGAAAGGAAGCTTGCACCATGGCAGCCCCATGGTCTCTAGCTTCTGACAATTGCTGTGGCTCTAGCTTTAAAGAGCTCCTGGTTTTAATTTAAAAATTCCCTTCCAGGGTCTAAATGTTGCCGCTTTGATCCGCTCCTGTCTGCTTTATATATATATATATATATATATATATATATATTTTTTTAAACTTCCATTTTTATTTTATATTTTGTCCCCCTGTGCAGGTGCAAACACCTTCTCTTGTCCCAGGATTACTTTGCTAGTCCTCGTTCTTAAGAGAATTATTCCATGCATAGCACAGGGCTTAGCAAAGTGACATGCTGAGGGGGCTGAGCTTTTCCAGCAGGTAGCCATCTCGTCAAGCCACAGGACAGCTTTGCTGCAGGTTGCTGAAAGATGCTTCATTGTTTATCCACCAGAAGTCAGATACCTGAGTGTCAATAAGGCGTAGCATCAGCAGTAGTGGAGAAAAAAACAAGATGAAGCTACAAAAGCCAGTAGATTTTACAGTCTCTCCTTTAGGCTTTTTAGCTGTTCAATCTTTTGCTCTCCTTCATTTTGACAGAGGCCTGGCGGTCCCAGCAACGTCCTCCGGGATGCATGTCTTGTCGCTACCGTCTTGGATCCCAGAATCAAACAGGAAATCATCAAGAAATTTATTAAACAACACCTCTCCGAATACCTGGTCCTTTTCCAGGAAAACCAAGACGTAAGTAGAGTGCAGCATGCCAACGCAGGATTTTAGGTTTTGCGAAAGAAATGGAGTTTTGCTTGGTTGGCATCTACTAATTCCATACTTACCCAGCTTGGTGATGTGATATTTCATTGCTGAGTTAACTGTCAGAGAGGAGTAAACACTTGATCAAGTGCGACTGAAAAGAGGATGATTTAGAAGTGGGCTTGGGCTGTACTCTTTCTCAATCTCTGCACCACTACCAGAGATTCTGCAGGCAGTTGGTGACCCAAATGCCAGAGTTTGAAAGCCAGCTGAAAATGGGAATCCATGAATTCCTGAGCTTTAATCCCACTGATTTCCTCCCTCTGGGGCTTCAAATTCCTCGTCTCTAAAAGGGGAATACCTTGCATCGAGTCGTTGGGAGTACATGAGAGAATGCACCCATCTGATTTAAGAGCACAACTCCCATTTACGTTCAATAAGACTTGTGCTGTTAAGTCCCTTTCTGCACCTCTGCAAATCCCCCCTGAATTGAGCAGTCTGAGGATGTGCTGAGTATTGGTTTTGTTGGTCAGTTCCATATGACTTCCAGATTCTGAGCCCTGCTGCTTTTCTAAAGCCACCGGAGTATACTTAGGCGCATGTTTAAACATCAGCAGCTGCAGGAGGGACATTGTTCTCCATCTCCTTCAGGTGGCCTGGCTAGATAAAATTGACAGGCGCTATGCTTGGATTAAACGTCAGCTGATGGACTACGAAGAAAAGTACGGGCGCATGTTTCCGCAGGAGTGGTGCATGACGGAGCGTATTGCCGTCGAGTTCTGCCATGTCACGAGGTGAGCACAAACACAGCTCGCGGTGCTCCCTGCTTCCCAGCTTGGAGAATTGTGCAAAGGGGACATACCATAGCAAGCTGCATCTTTCTCTGAGTTGAGGGGGAATCTGTAAGATTTTAAAATGCTGCTGCTCGATCTTTACTGCCTGTGATGTAGGGGCTAAAACGCTGTTTGGGTGATAATCCTGGAAAAGTCACGGAAGTGCTTTTAATACACAGATATTGATGTAAAAGGAAAAGCTACCTCCCCCCCCCCCCGGGGCAGAGCAGTAGATAAGTAACGTGACTGAGAAGCCTGGGACCGCCATCTCACATAGCTCCTTGAAAGCCAAGCCCCAGGGGACCCAAAAGTATGTGCCAGCCAAAGTCCCCAAAGTGTTTGTCCCCGCTGCTGTTCTCTGACCCCAATTATAAGCGCTGCTCTTGCCAAAGCTTTGTTACTGTGGGATTTTCTGGCTAAGAACAGTCTGTCGGTGTCCTGTTACGCACAAACCTCACAACAACTGTGGGTATGGATTCTGAAACCTAATCTGTATGGGAGTTTAGTAGTTAAATGAGAGTGGCTTAGAATTTGCTCGAATGTAATGGTGAGAGCTGGTGCTCTATAGGAACTGGGCTGAGCTATAACAGTAAGCATCAAATCTTTTCTCTTACTATGAGCAGAAGTAATTGCTAGTTCTCTTCAAGCGGAAAATCACATCCTTTATTCCCCCCTCCCCCTCCCCTTTTAGGACAGAGCTTGCTAAGATCATGCGCACAAGAGCTAAAGAGATTGAGGTGAAGTTGCTTCTGTTTGCCATTCAAAGAACAACCAGCTTCGAAGGGCTGCTGGCTAAACGCTTCTCTGGGGCCACGCTGGCTGATGGGACAGCGGTAAGGACAGGGCCGGATTAAGACCTTTAGAGACCCTAAGCACTGAAAAGATTATGGTGCCCCCCCATATGTAATTCAAACTAAAAACAATACTATACTGTAAAATAAAATTTTATTTTTCGAAATGACACAAAACTTACATGTATGCTGAAATTAAAATAGCTTCTTTCTAGATTTTCTGAGTGCAAAATTCTGGATAAGTTCATCGAAGCTGACTTGACGAAGCATGTCTGCTTCCATACACAATAGGGAAAGTGAATCAAGTCTGTCCTGACATGTTGTTGTTCTCTGAAGGTTTTTTATTCTTTTCAGCTGAGAAAAAGAGCGTTCTGTGGCGTTCTGAATTTTCCCATGATGACTACTTTGATGCTTTTTTTTGAAATATCAAATGTTTTCCCAAAAAAAAAAATCTCATTTTTTTTGGTGCCCCTGCTTTGCTGGTGCCCTAAGCACATGCTTAGTCTGCCTATTGGGTAATCCAGCCCTGATAAGGAAACTTCTAAAGAACAGCCCCACCGCATCAGCTGTTAGGGAGGAAACTCCCATCCTCCACTCTAACTGGCGCAGTGAGGAGCTATAAAGGCTGTCTTTTTGGAAGCCCTTCTCTGCCCAAAAAATGGTAGCCTGGATTGCAGAGCACACAGTTTGTATGGGGGGGGATCCTAGCCTGCGGCACAGAAGACCTCCTTTTTTCCCTACCTCAAGGGCACATTATGCTACCTCAACTGTCCTGTGCCTCTTTAATTAAACTACTGCCAAAGCCCCTTTGTTATGAAGAGCCACAACATAATTATGTTACAGTGTATGCATCACACCACACCTTTCTTGCACGCTGATACAACATCATAACTAAACAGATCACTGTCTTCAGAGCCCCTTTCCAGTTCCTGCACGGGAAAGACTATTCTCCTATCCTGCTGTATCCTGGGGGTTTACTTCTGTGTACTTGGGAAGAGGGCCCTGGGAGCTTGCATGCTGTCTGCTCTCATTTTCAGCGTTCCCAGTCCTGTCTGTTACTGACATGTAACAGATTGTAGCAAGGGAGGTTTAGGTTGGACATCAGGAAAAACTTCCTCACTATCAGGGTGGTTAAACACTGGGATAAATTGCCTAGGGAGGTTGTGGAATCTCCATCACTGGAGATATTTAAGAGCAGGTTGGACAGACACCTCTCAGGGATGATCTAGATGGTGCTTGGTCCTGCCGTGAGGGCAGGGGACTGGACTCGATGACTCTCGAGGTCCCTTCCTGTTCTAGTGTTCTGTGATTCTGTGTCCAGTAGCCTAGAGCATGTGCCTGTGATTGTCACTTTGCTTTTTCTGCCTGGAATCTTAGCTGAGAAAGTGGAGTGTTACTCAGATGCTGCCAAGACTGCACCCAAATTCCACATGTGGCCCAAAGGCTGCAGGGCTGAGAATTGTGGCTCTGCATTGTTGATCTGCAGAGGCCTCTTTGGACTCTTGTCATTAAGGAAGCTGTGTAGGTGTAATGGCTTGGAGCAGGAGTCGTTATGATGGATTGAACCATTGCTGTTTGGGGTAATGCAGTAGATTGTGCCAGTTAAAGGGGGAGGCCTTTAGTACTTCCTTTAATTGATTGATTGGGAAGTTCTTAACGGTCAGATTTTCCTTTTTCCAGAATATTTATTATCAAATGTGCTGTTAATTAACTGACTTTGGTGGGTTGTTCTCATTATCCCTTCAGAAATGGGATGCACGGAAGCGATTATAATTGAAGAACAACAAAAGAGCAGAGAAGAGGGTTTGAAATAAGGAAAATTAATTTCTTTTCCTGGCAGCCTTTCCCCCACTTCTGATTCCATTTAGGAACCATGAAGCCCTGGATCGCTGTCGTTTGAACTCTTTTTAAACACAAAACAAAGCATGTCATTATATACGGGTATATGTGCGGGGGGGGGGGTACAGATGTGAGGCATCACCCCATGTTCTCCCAAGCCTGCTGGAGACCAGCGGGAAGAGCCCTCAGCTGGGAGCCAGAAGCGATGCTGCCACTAGCAGCAGAGTCCAGCCCTTTTCTGTGGTGCTTTGGGCACCGATTCATAAATTGAGCCAAGCAAACTGGAAACGGAACTGTGTGTCCCAGTTGCTGGAGACTGTTCCGGCTTGTCAGCCTGCTGCAGCGGAGCTAGCTCTGTACCTTTCTGTGTCCACCCCCACTGCTTATGCGACAGGAAGATCTTTGGGTTAACCCCTCAGGTGCTGGGGTTTGCTACCTGATCTCACTCGCATACTGCCTGTGATTTGACTCTCAGCACAGCCTGTCCTGGCTGGCTAAGCCATTGTGGAGTCCATGCGATCTGGAGTCTCACGGGGGGATGATTCCCAGCCCTCTTTGAATTTCCACCTACCCCTTACCAAGAAGGGTTATTACAGGGCAGGATGCAACACCAGCCCTCCAACAAGAGCCCCTCTGCTCCCTTTCCTCTAGCAGCCTCTTCATCTTCACTTAGTGCCTCTGCAGTGCCATTCGCTCCTCCATCAGCAAGGGCTGGAGCTGGCACTAGTTCAGACGCTGCTGCTTCCCTCGTGCATGTTTAGCATCAGTTCCAGGCTGTGCTTCTAGTGCTTGATGGAGCAGAGAGCAGAGCTTGGAACCCTGAACTGCGACCCATGGACCACCCAGTTTGCTGGCTGTTAAAGATTCCAGGGCTGATTTGGGCAGAACAAGGCTCTTGTGGTGTTGTTGGCCAGCGTTTCCCTTCCTGAGTTGCATCGGTATAGCTGTTGCAAGCGGAACAGGAGGGTGTTGCACATGTCGGGCACGTACTGCCTTGGTAGAGCAGTGGAGGAGGACTGGGGAGATTGTAGTAGCATAGCAGGAGGGCAGGATAGCGGTGCATTGCATGTACCACTTGGCCGTGCTTACCACAGTCAGTCTTTCACTATATTGAGCCTTGAATTCATCTCTGCGTGTTTCGGAAGCAGACCTGGGGATGATATTTGCCTTCGCTGCTCTGGGGTACTCTGTGATCTGTCGGTGTGTGTCCCTCAGGGCAGTCTGGCAGTGAGGGGCAATGCAGACAGGGCTTAAGAAAGCAAAGTGAGACTGCAGCCACTTGTTTGAGGTCTCAGAAACTTCCTCTCCCTTTCCTGACTTTCTTTTTTTAACAGAAAAAGGCTGACTTGCCACCTCCCTCAACCAACCCGTTTCTGGAAGACGAAACTGGGACAGAGGCAGATGAAACTGTGATCGAGAGAGGCGATCCAGACAGAGTAAGTTTGCAAAGTTCCTTGTCTGCAAACAAGGGAGTTCCCAGTTTCTGAGACACGCAGGAAGTCCCTGTGCTCCCCCCGCCCCCCCATAATCCATTTGAGAAGTTCTTTGTTGGTGCCACATGCTTAGCATGACCTTGGTCCAACACGTATTTCGTAACAATCATCCCTCACTTGACACTTCTCCCCATGTGACTTCAGGTCACAGGTGCTCACTTAATTCTCCTCCAACACAGGGAGAATGAGCTGGGTTCTACAGGTTGAAACTCTCTAGTCTGGGATTCTCTGGTCCGGCAACATCCGTGGTCCGGCATCGTCAGGAACCCTATGGCTGCTCAGGGACTGGAACACACAAGGGGAAAAACTGGCACAGCAGGCCCATGGATGTTGCTGCACCAGAGAGCCAGACCAGCAGCTAGAGCCTGACAGCTGGGGGTCCAGAACCTCAGCGGCCTGGGGGCCGGGATGGAGGGACTTGCGTTGACCTCCTATGGTCAGGCAAACTCTCTGGTCTCAAGGGTCCCAGGCCAGGGAGGTCCGACCTCTAGTCTACTTCGCACACCAGCAACTAGGTCAGCAGCTGAAATGTAACTGTGGAACCTTTACTGATGAAAGACACCAGAATATGGTTGGGTTTTTGGATCCCAGAGGATGCTTGCTCTGCTGGCCATTTGAAAAACTCACATTTTGCTTTGTCAGCTGAGCAAATTAAATCGACAGTTAGTGCCAGAGAATGAATACGGGAGTTTTAGATCTTGTTTGGTTTCCCTCTGCTGGAATGGGAATGTGAAGCACTTATGTAACACTTTCCCCCTCTGCACACAGTACACACGTTAAATGAAGGTGCTGGGGGTGGCATTGTTTGTTTTCAGTGGGCACAGATTTCAAAGCCCGCAAGTTGCTTTATTTGGCTTTGTGCAGTTGACGATTGCAGTGTTAACTGTAAGCTGCTTGGGGCACAGACCATCTTTTTGGTCTGTGCTTGTTTACGTCCTGAGGCTCCTTAGGTGCTGCTGAAACGCAAATAATTTAATAATCATTAGGATAAAACTTCTGAAGTTAATACTTTTTGAACAGAAGGCTTCGTTCCTCCCATTCAAAATTAACTCCATGAAGTGGGGTTACCTGGATGGCCTGAGTGACTGGGAACCTGGGTTTGAGCCCCACTTCTCCTGAGCTTGTAGGAGCAGGAAGTCATCTGGAGGCAGGATGTTGAGGGCCAAGGGAAGTGTCCTTTGAGAATGGCCTACCAGTGGGAGGTGTGGGCATTGGCTTGTTCCTGTCTACCCTGTGCTGTCTAGGAGAGAGCCAGCCATGAGCAAAGGTGTCAGGGAGGAGCAAAGTGAAGGAAAAACTGAGGGGATTCTCAGGGGCGCCAGAAGGCAGGCGAGGGACTAAATGAAGTGCAGAACCATCCCCTGCTTTTAATGAACAGCTGAATGTCCTAACTTGTCAGAAGGCAATTCAAGCATTTCTGCGCTGGGAATTGTCTAATTCCTAGCACGCACGGAGGTTGGTTTCCTTCCTGGCGTCAAGTCTGTGCCAGCCTGTCGCGCCATTCCCTGAAGTGCTGCTTGTGAGGGGTTGGCTGGGGCTGGGAGTGCACTCGGCAAAGCCCCACCCAGCACACCTGAGGAGGTGTCCCTTCTAAGTACTCCGTGGTGGCTAACACTTGCATGTTAGTGACAGAGCCTCATAGACCTCATTGGCCTTTGCTGGCAGGACAGGGGCAGAAAAAAGAAAGGGCGAAGGTGGAGGAGGCTGGAAGCTGGAAAGTCTCTAAGAAGTTAGGGCTGGAGACATTTGGAGGCGGAAGAGGGCTACTGGGGGGACACGAGGGGGAAGAAGTAAAAGGAATCCATGTTAAAAAGAAACCCTTCTGGTGATCCTAGCAGTTAGATTTAATCTATTTACTTTGGATAGTAATAAAAGGAAGCCGAGCCAGCTGCAGACCTCCTTACTGTGACAACAGTAACCTTTTATTATTCCATCGAACTCCAGGAGGAAATAGCTTAAACATCTGCAGCTCTTGGACAGCATTCATGCGTTCTGAAATACTGCTGCTCGGCTACTGTTAGAAGATTTTAAATTCTGTCTCTCTAAGCAATGCGGGGCACAGGGTGATGCAAAGACTGAGACACACACACACAGTCTCTACTTCAATCGAGCTCTTCCAGCTGCAGGAACTGCAAACACTGCTAGCCATGTCAGTCCCTGATTCTCTGCTGCACAAGGTGGTCCTAGGAGAGCTCCCATTCCAGAGGCTTCTGCGAATGGTGCATCTTCGAGATGCCACCCATCACGTTCTTCCTGCAGCTGAGGGATGTACAGATTCCACTGGAATGCACAGGCCCTGTCGAAGGCGCAGGATCAGGCTGCCGAGCGGTGGCTCTCTCCGAGTCGTTCCAGCTCACATTCCCCGGGGTGGTGTTCGTGAAGAGGTTAATGGGAGCAGGCCCATGGAGGGTTCTGGCCTCCGTGCACTGCTGGGTTCGTATGGGCTTTGCAGCTGCACGTCGTTAGTCATTTTAGTGTGCGGTGTTATGCCTCTGAAATGCTAGCGTGGCCAGTCTGTGCGCGCTTTCCACAGGTGTTGTTTAGGAAAGCACGTGGGACAGAGCTCACTAGTTGGCTTTCAAACCCAACTCTTCATTGGCCAGGCCTGCGACCCAGGCCTCTGATAAAGGAGGTGAGAATTGTACCAGTGCTGACTTTGCAGGCTGTGAAATTGGGGGCTAAGAAACAGAGACAACAGGAGCAAGTGTCCCTATCAGCTTTTGTACTTGGAGCTGTAGTACAAGTAGAGTGCCTAAAGCCCCAATTCCACATTGGGAAACACAAACAGTCCCATTGACATCAGCGAGACACGTTGACGCTCTTTGCTGATGCGGTGAATGAGCTGGACTTTGCAAATGTCGACTCGCCGAAATGAGGGGGGGCCATGGTTGTGAAGAAGGCTTGGCCCCTGAAAAATATTATAGGTAATTACATGAGAATAAGGCAGATGACCCCAACTGTGCATGTACTTAATGCTGCAAATCAGGTATGAAAAATAGTATTAGTGATAATTCTAAAACATAACTCCCCTCCCACTGTAAAATCATAGTGTCCGAGTGAAAGAGCGCCTACAGCCCTCTGTGCATTGATAACTGTGACTCTGGGAATTGTGATTTGCCTATCTCACTTGCACTTGCAGTTCCACCTGAGTATAGTATATTTTGTGTCTTAAAATGTGTTCACTGTGCTTTTAAACAGCTGCTGTGCGCACCTATGATGGGGTTGCTTTTTGGTGGTGGCTCCTTATTATTAAATAGGGATGTTGTGAAGATTGGCTATTTGCAAAGTGCTTAGAGATCCCCTGTTGAAAGGTGTTTTAAAAACACAAACTGTTCTTTATTGTAAGAGAATTCTGCAGGTGGAAAGACAACTCTCTGAACGACCAGACCTTTGTTTTACCACACACTGGGAAGGACTGAAGGCACTTCAGAGGACAGGGTGCAAATTCAAAATGGCCATGACAAATTGGAGAGTTGGTTTGAAATCAATATGATGCAATTCAGTGAAGACAAGCCCAAATTCATTCACTTAGGAATGAAAAGTCAAACGCACAACTACAGAATGGGGATTAGCTGTCAGTCCTGCTGAAAAGGATGTAGCAGTTGTAGTCGACCATAAATTGAATACAAGTCCACAGTGTGGTGCCGTTGTGAAAACAGCTAATATGATTCGAGGGTGTATTAACAGGAGTGTTGTACGTAAAATGGAAGAGGAGTTTGTCTTGCTTTACTCAGTGCTGGTAAGGCCTCAGCTGGACTACTGTGTCCCGTTGTGGGTGCCACATGTTAGGACAGATGTGAGCAAATTAGTGAGAATCCGGAGGAGAATGACAAAAATGAGAAAAGGTTAAGAGAGCCTGACTTGAGTGAGAGATGAGGAAAGGTGTAGAAAACTGGGCATGTTTAGTCTTGAGAAAAGACTGAGGGGGGATGTAATAAGTCTTGAAATATGTTAAAGGCTGCTATCAAGAGGACGGTGATGATTTTTTCTCTAAGTCCACTGAAGATAGAACAAGAAGTAATGGGCTTAGTCTGCAGCAAGGGAGACTTAGGTGAGATATTCGGAGAGACTTATAAATGATAAGTGAAACTCTGGGATCGACTTCCAAAGCAGTTTGTGGAATCACCATCATGGATGGTTTTTAAGAACAGGTTGGACAAACACCTGTCAGGGATGGGCTAGATTTACTTGGTCCTGCCTTAGCACTTGGGACTTCCATAGCTCCCTCCCAGCCCTACGTGTGTATAGTTCTGTGGACATGTTATGACGTGATGTGTCCAAACCAGGTTATATACGGTATTATCAACACTTCATTTTTCAAAGGAAATAAAGCAGGCAGCTAGGCACAAGAAAATATTGCTGGATTGAGGCAAACCATGCACCTATGTGCATTGTTGGTTATCTAGCAAGTAGTGTTTTGGGTTACAATAAAGTTCTAAAGAACATAGGTCCTGCCATGCTATTTTTATTGCTGTATTCTATAGAAGTGTGATGGCAGATTTGCAATCATTGCTCTAAATGGTTTTGTTGCAGCCCAAGAAGCCAAAGGTCCCGGACAACCCATTTCATGGCATCATTTCCAAGTGCTTTGAACCTCACCTCTATGTATATATTGAGTCTCAGGACAAGTGAGTAACAAGCATGCACCTTTTTCTTGGTCTGGGTTGTGTATTATAAGGGCTTTTTTTTTCAAATTCTGTTTTGCTCACTTTAATCTGCAACAATAGTGCCACTCCTCCATCTCTTAGAAACGATGGAATGTACAGAGACGGGCCTCCCGAAAACAGAAACTGCAGGGGGATGTTTGTGTTCGACACCCACAAGGCGCTGTAAATTTCATAATAAAAGGTGGCCAAAGTATGGCCCACCAAATCATACCAATCCAGCAGTCTGTTGCTTCCTGTCCTGAGAGATGTGACTCTCAGATACTACAAGTCCCAGCCTGCATCGCCTTGATGGTCCAGGCTGCCAAGCCACATTGCAGCTTCCATTAATTTCCACAGCCCTTGATTCTTTATTTAAAAAGGAGAGTGGTGACCATTGGCTGTTTTTATTTAAATCAGGAACAGCATTTAGGCTTCTGGTAAGTTATTAGTGTGGCTTTGGGTTGGGGGTATTCTGTAATTTGATGATTTGTATAAAGAACCTCACATAACGGGTGTGCACTACCCACCCACCCCACCCCCATACACCCAGCACAGCACAATCATTGCAGTTCCCATTGGTCAGTTTCTAGCCAATGGGAGCTGTGCTGATTGTGCTGGGGGTGGGGGCAGCATGCAAAGACTCCCAAACCCACCCCTCTGCAAGATGTGCACGGCACATGGCCCCAACAGCCAGCCACTTTGAACTGCCTGGGATGGTGGCAGGCAGAGAGCATCCTGGCGGGGCTGTGGACCAGATCCAAAGGCTTGGCAGGTCAGATTTTGCCCACCCTGCCATACATGGTCTCTGGGGCATCTCCCCTCCCAGAGGTGATCTGATAACATCCATGTGACAAATGCAGCGACTGATTACTGGGAAAAGTGCTAATGGGAAAGTATTTAAAATAGTTTAGCTTCTTTTAATGTAATTTAGGGGCCGGGAGGTAGGGGGGGAGTCACCAGAATGTGACCAACCAGCTCCCTGAGGGCTTCCAGAAATGAAATGAATGGACTCAAACTGGATAGGAGCTCATGGAGGTGATGTAATTAGTGTTTAACATTCATATTATCATGGCCCTGGGGGCCCCAGTAATGGATTGGAAGTTCACTGTGTCCCAGTTGCTTTGAAATGCCAAGTAGCCATCCTGGGGCAGTTTTTCCACATCCCATAAACCTTTTATACTTTAAAAACATGCAACGTTTGGCCTTTCTGGGGCTAGATTCCATTCACACAGCAGAACAAAGGGAAATTATTTTTTCTTCCCTCTCCTCAAGCTACGCACCGAAGTGCATGAGCATTCCAGCTTCCTACCCCCGTCAATTTAATCCCTTTTTTTCAGTAATCCTACCCCACCCTGCTCCTGCTCTCAACATTTTTTTCCTCCTATTTTCTTCTGCAGTCCCCAAGATGTTTTATATTAGCTTTATAGCTACAGGCAGCAGGGAGTTCAAAGAAAAATTGCTACATTAGCCAAAAAAAGTTTGCTTTTCTGTGCAATCTCTTCTCCTGGGATTGAACTTTTGAGGGATCTGTTTGATTGATATCTGCATATGGGATGTTGCTCAGACAATAATTAGGTATTTGGGCAGTGAATAGAAAGGGTGATGGGAGAGAAATTTTGTTTAGTGCTCCCTTAGTTTGTGGCAGCAGCTGGTTCCTCTTCTGCTGGAAAATTGTTTCCATACCAGTGAAAAGATACATGGTGCCAAAATCTGTAGTAGTTTCTCAGGAGATACCTGAAAGCCTCAAAGATATCCCCTCCCCTCCCCCCCCAAGCTTGGTTACAGTTCAAATTTCAGGTATCAGATTGCACTTCAGTCTCTCTGATTCGTATGCACAACTTATCTGAGCAACATGAACATAAAAAAAATCCCAAAGCTCTGTTATAGCAGAGTAGTAGTTTTGTTAAAGTTGAGACTTGCTCACTGTTATCAGCCAGTATTTCTAAGTCCTCTAAACCATGCCCCCCCCGCCCCCCCCAGACATACTCAGACAGTCCTGAAAATTGCAGTGCCGTATTGTGGTCCAGCATAGGGTAAGTGTTCTGAATCTGGGATCATTTGAACAAGGAGTTCTAGAGGTATCCAATAGGGTATTCTAGCCTACATTTGACTTGGACTTTTTAACATTATTTGTTCCTACTGCTGAGATGGTGCATGTTATCTAGATTGAATGTACTGGCTTGTTAAACACAGGGTATTATTTATTTTTGTCATTTCACGGCTTGATAGCCAGGTCGTCTTGAAGATTGTGCACCCTCCTATTCACCTGATGAAGAACGAAGCATTGTCTATTAATTCTGTCATTGTTTAGCTGGCAGCAATGTCATGATAGCATTAACTAGGAAACGGTGTTAATTGCATATTGTCGTAGAGCTAGAAAAAGTATTGATGTTCTGGATTCAAGGAGAGAGAGAGACTAAAGAAAAGGGTGAGCATGCAAATAGAAGGCTTTCAGTCCAATAGAAATAATGTAAAATTCTGCCCTTGAGTGATTTCTTTGCAGTTTTTCTCTCTCATCTTGTTTTGGAAAATCTGCTTCCAACTAGTGTGCCATTGTTTGGAGAGGTTTCTCGTTTGCAGATGGAAATAAAGATGCCATATCTGCAGCAGTCTCATTTCCAAAACCTGACTGGAGAGTTTCCTTTGCTGTATGTCTTACCTTTTCAACACTTGACCTCCTAATGGCAGGATACAGCTTTTCCTTATCTGGTACTTCATGCTGCTGTGAGGCCAATATGGTGTGTTGACAGAAACGTGCCTGTTTGTTCACAGTCCAGCTGCCATGAGTTTGCCAAATCCCAAACAACAATTGCTGCTGCTGCAAAAACAATTGCTGTCTCCTGGCTCATCATGGTCCCAAAGTGCTTCAACCCCATGCTGGACAAAACCCCCAGAATAGCCTGGGGAAGAGTAAGAAAGTTCTAATGACCTTGCTGGCTCACAGCAAAGGTCTTGCAGGCCATCGGAAAAGTGACAGGACAGTTAGTCCAAATAACTTAAATGCTACAAGCACTTGTGCAGTATTTGGGCCTGCAGCTACTGAAGTCAACGGGGAAACATCGCTGACATCAAGTATAAGGGATAGCCTTGTTAGTCTGTATCTGCAAAAACAACAAGGAGTCCTATGGCACCTTAAACACTAACAGATTTATTTGGGCATCAGCTCTCGTGGGTAAGAAACACTTTGTCAGATGCATGGAGTGGAAATCACAGAGGCAGGGAAATAAATGTGTGTACTAGCATGTCAAAAGAAGGGCGTTACTTATCAAGTGTAAGACCAGTGTTAACGAGGCCAATTCAATCAGGGTGGATGCCGCTCATTCCCAGCAGCTGATGGGGGAGGTGTGAATACCAAAAGAGGGAAAACTGCCTTTGTAGCGAGAGAGCCATTCTAAGTCCTTATTCAATCGTAATTTGATCGTGTTAAATTTGCTTTGCTGCTTCCCTTTGTAGTCTGGTTTTGAAGGTCTTTTTGTAGACGGATGGCTACTTTTAAATCTATTTCTGAATGTCCAGGGAGTGTTCTCCTACAGGTTTGTATGTGTTAGCGTTCATGATTTCAGATCTGGGTCCATTTAGCCTTTGGCGCAGAGACTGTCTGGGTTGGCCAGTGTACATGGCAGAGGGGCACTGCGGGCACACGTATTACGTTAGTGGATGTGCAGGTGGATGAGCCCCTGATGGTGTGGCATCAGGTCCTCTGATGGTGTCACTTGTATAGACATGTGGACCAAGTTGGCAACAGGGTTTGTTGCAGGGATAGGTTCCTGGGTTAGTGTTTCTGTGGTGGGGTGCATGGCTGCTGGTGGGTATTTGTTTCAGGTTGGGGGTCTGCCTCCCAGGGCCTCAATAGAAGCCTGTTTACAATAACTTCCAAATGCAAATTGGACCAAGGTTTAAAATTCCTTCAGCACAAATGAAACATGGTGCCAAAATCTGCCAGTCTCCTGGTGCATGAAGTGAGACGTTAATTCCAGAGTCCAGGATCCTCTGCTGAAGTGGTGATCCAAGGTATTTGGCTGCCCCAGGAGTCTGACATTGGCCTGTGCCGCTTAGTGTCAGATCAGGCATAATGCTGGAATGTTGCTTTTCCAGCCATTTCAGACAACAGTCACTGCAGTACCATGTGCTTGTATTGAGAAGGCTGTGCAGGAGCCAGGGGACACATCTGACTTTGCCTAGCAGGAGAAGGTGTTTTGGAGATTGAGCCTATGAGGTGTAAAGAAACACAAGCCACTGACATTGCTCACTGTGGTCTGGTTTTCTGTCCCACGACAGTGTGGCTGCAGCCTCTGAACAGAGTGCGAAGCACAGCTGTCAGGATCGAAAAGCAGCTGCTGAATTTAGTAGGATGTTTACTAGAAACAGCCCATGTCCGATATCCTTTGAGACGCTGAAGAGATGCTGCAGGTTACCATATGTCAGCTATCTTTAGTAGGCATCCGCTCCGCGGATCCTCCGGCCATGGCAGGAAGCTCACTTTATTTTCTCTTGGGGATGAAGACTGGACCCTCAGCGTCAGGGTTCAAATTCCTTTGCCCCTGCAGGAGATGCAAGGCTTGCAGGCAGGGCTGGATTACCCAATAGGCAGACTAGTCACGTGCTTAGGGCACCAGCAAAGCAGGGGCACAACAAAAAAAAAAAAAAAACCCCCACGAGATTTTACGGTATAGTATTGTGTTTATTTTGAATTACATATGGGGGGCACCATAATCTTTTCAGTGCTTAGGGCCTTTAAAGGTCTTAATCCGGCCCTGCTTGCAGGCAAGGGCTGAAGAACCCGAGCCCAGCACTTCCAGGTTGATGCTGCAGAGGTTGAAGAACGACATGCATGTGCATCCCCCTCTGCTTATGAAGAGGAGTGCGTCAGAGCGGAGAGAGGCTGGCCGGAGAGCCCAGACCATAAAGAAGAATGGGAATGGGAATGTGAAGATCCAACCTTAATGAAGCACCATGGTGCCATTTTGAATGGGAATTTCGTGTTTTTGCTGAAATATTTTGGTTTTTGATATTTTGCTGAAACCCCAATGTCTTCTGTGGGTGGGGGAGGGGACGCTATTTTTCAATCAGCTCTAATGAGATGCATCACACAGACCATCCGTACTGGAAGAACAGAACGTGGCATGCTAATGCTGGGGAGCTGGTCCTGGGAAAGTGGAACCAACGGAGCTCCCTTCTGACCAGCTGAATTGTGTTGAGTCTGTAGTGCTTGCCTTGGCCATCGCCCAAGCGGAAAAGCCTTTTTTCCGTGGTGGGGTTGACGATGAGTGAACGTTATTGGAACCTATACAGCTGAATGCCACAGCTCCCCTGTAGGGGGTTCTAGTTAGCCAAGAGCAGGTTAACTCGGGTGCTCTGCAGTTCAAAAGAGGCAGCAAAGGCACCACGCTTGCACACAATATGTAGTCAGTGATGCTTGAAGAGAGCTTGAATGAAATCACACTTTCATGTGTTAATAATAATCGTCTATTAATGAAGTTTCTTTAAAGGATTTGTGCATTTTCGGTACAGTCCTTCAGTAACCAAGGGAAGCCATAAAACAAGAAGTCGCTCCAGTGCTGTTCCATTTCGAGCATGTCTCGTTAAACGGCATGTCCCACATGGCCCGTTGTGGTGGAAGCTGAGCTGTGCCATGTGACTGTTACTTCCACTGGTGCCAGGAATGACATCGCAAGCAGAGGCTTGGTGCACTTGCTGGTCCTGGCAGAATGTGTAATGGTTTCTATGCAGCTGGAGAACCAATTGAAGCCGCTATTTAAAATTCTGGGTACAGTAGGTCATGACTCTTCTGTCCTGTTCTTGATTGTTATACAAGCTTTATACCGAATGGGTGGGGACACAAGAGGTCTGAAGCATCAAGCTGCTAAGATCTGAATCCACTGTGTTGGTATCCTACTACAAGACATCTGGTTTTAAGTGAATCTCTTTTTATTTATTTAACCACCGCATTAAAATCTCTCTCTTTTTCTTGCGTTAGGAATCTGGGCGAGCTGATTGACAGGTTTGTCGCTGATTTCAAAGCTCAAGGGCCTCCCAAGCCCAATGTGGATGAAGGGGGAGCTGTCCTGCCCAGCTGTGCTGACCTCTTTGTCTATTACAAGAAGTGCATGGTGCAGTGTTCGCAGCTCAGCACCGGCGAGCCCATGATAGCCCTGACCACCATCTTTCAGAAGTACCTCCGGGAATATGCCTGGAAAATTCTCTCTGGAAACCTGCCCAAGTGAGTTAAGTTTCCCAAGGAATTGAGGCCTGGGGAGGCCATATGGGAAGAGATGTGTTGTGACGGTAACTGGTTAATCAATCAACACTTGTGAGTGCCAGCGTGGCACTTTGAAAGGAAGCGTATAGCTGTGGTGTGACTCCCTTATGTACTATTATGGTGAACTGAGAGGGGGCAGGAGCGCAAGCAGAAGAACTAGTGCTGGGATTTTCAAGAGACTGAGAATTAGCCCCTATCCCATTGTAATTTCATGGGAGTGAGGCACTCAGCCGAGAACAATAAACACTGACTTTCAGACTGCTTGTGCACAGCTGCCCTAAAGGCTGGTTCGGACAGGGATGCAGTAGTGTAGTCGATTAACTGAAGAACCAATAAGCAAAAACATAGGTTAATGCTGTAGACTACACGCATTTCCCCCCTACCCCTTGCCAGTACAGTTTTTAGCTGGCTGGCCAGTAGCCCAGCTCAGTCCCAGCTTGCGCTGGATCCTGGACCTACCCCCACTGCGGCTCTGCATTTAAAGTGTATTAGGAGCCGGGGGGCTCAGTTCCAACTCGTGCTGGATCCAGGAGCTCAGACCTCTCTCCCCCCAGAAAGGGGCTGCCTGGGGACTATAGAATGGTTGACTAACTGATAAGAATTCACGAGGTTAATCGACTATTCAGTTAACTGATGTTTAACATCCCTAGTTCAGACCCCGATTCTCCACTGCTCTGGTGTGCAAAGTGAGTGTGAAATACCAGCTAGGAAGTGTTGCATTGTACACCAACTCCACATAGTGTGAATATCAACACAAAGCGTCAAGATGCAAGGTAGTGGATTGTCAGGTGCCCTCACATTGGGTCCTTGTGTGTGTGTCAGTCCTTTTGCACACACCTGCCCTTGTCTCACATGCACACTACAAGCAAAGTTGTATAAGCATGGTTTTGAAAATCGGGGCAATCAAGCTGATCCTGGTGGGTTTCAGATAATTTTTGCAGGGTTCTGAAAAGGCTTGGTTTGAACTATTTGGGGGGGAGGAGAGGGATGTTTACAAACACATAATTAATTGACCTAGGCCACATGTTGTTCTGTTAAACAGGTGACAATCCAGTTAAGCCATTGGAGTCACTATGGATTTACACTAATGTCAGTTAGAGTGAAAAATTTCTCAGTGAATTGAGGGAAATCCTCAATGTTAGTTATAGATCATGTACATATACAACTATCTGATATGCCCGGGAGCAACAGAGTGAATTTCTGAACCCAGCTAAAATGTTTTACATATGGTAGTGGGATTGCATTTAGAAAAGTAGAAAGATGAATTTAACGTGTGTTCTCCAGCAGACCTCAGTTGCATTCTTTGAACATATGATTTTTTGTGCTCTGTTTCTGCTGTCCAAGATAAATATCGCTGTCCTATTTTTTTCAAAAAGGATTTGGATTATAGAAAGTTGAAATAGGCAGGGAATTTCCTGACTCCCAACTGTTCTGATCCTTTGATTAACTGCCGTGTATCAACAAATCAGTGGAAAATATTGGAGAGAATCTCCATATGCTGTTTTTTATTGTCCTCCTAGTTACCGCAATATTTGAAATGACTGCTAAACTCTGAGAGAGGTGTTTGAAATCTATTTAGTTAAATAGCTTATTACCATGTTGTGTAATAGCTACTGAGATCTTCCTATAGCCATGAAGTAGAGTAGTTGACAACCAAGGCAAGGTTAGCCGTGAAATGTGTATTAAATTTGGTCAAAATCTAATGTACTAGAAAGGGCTGGATTTTCCATCTCTTCTTACTTCTAAGATTTGCTGTAGCTGAAACAGAAGCGATGGGCTTGATATCAATGTTATTGGGTGAGATTCTTTTGCCTGGTTTATGCTACAGGTCAGACTAGCTCCTCCTGGCCATACAGTGTGTGAATAGTGCGCTGGGCAATGTGTGTACAGATACTAGAAAGCACAGTTGATGGTTCAGCCTCAGTAAGTTTATCTTCCCCCAGAACAACAAGCAGCAGTGGTGGACTGACCATCACCAGCCTGCTGAAAGAAAAGGAAGGCTCAGAAGTGGCCAAGTTTACGGTAGAAGAACTTTGTCTGATCTGCAGTATCCTCAGCACTGCAGAGTACTGCTTGGCAACAACCCAACAGGTGAGCTCCCTCTCCAACACCTGTAGCATTGCATCCCGTCTACCATCTGATCAGTGCCTATTTGCCATGGCATTAAGTACCCCTCCTTGGCCCCTGACTGCACCAAGTAATGTTACAGGCTATTCCATTTTAAAATCAAAGGTGGCTACTAGGATGTTAAAATGTGTTCAGTTTTGTAAATGTGTAACCACTGTCATTTTCAACAGTTACACGATTACACGCGAGGGAGGGGAGGCGGGCGCCAGTGCTCGTGGGAAACTGGCTTTTAAGCTGGCTCCCTGCAAGCACTGGCTCCCATCTGCCTTGCTCCCTCTCCCACCCCTCCCACTGCTGCCTCTGTATCAGAAACAGCAGCGCGGGGGGCAGGCGGCTCCGCGGGAGCCGATGTGCGTGAGGAGACGGCTTTCAAGCTGGTTCCCTGCGAGCACTGGCTCCCACCTGCCCCCCCACAGATAACTCTGCCCAGGCTCATCGGTTAACCGTATACATGGATACACGTCAGGACTCCCAGTCGCTGCTCCTCCCATTTAAAAAGTCAGCAAGGTTCTGTGCTGAAGTTGCCATGGCGATTTCTGCTGCGCATAACGCTGTGTTAACAATTCTGGAACTGGAAGGTTAATTAAAACCACATTTCAAAGGAAAGAGAGTGTAGATTTTGTTGCCCTCGCTGGATCAGAACAGTTTTGTGAGTTTAACGTGAGCGGGTTTCTTACTTTTGGGTAGCTCCCTTTCACACTCCGTCTGTAAACTGCTTTAATCCAATAGAGGGAGAATCGTCAATCCCTTCTCTCATTCCCCTCAAGGCACATCCTAATGTAGGGCCAGGAATGTGCCTCTTCACTGAGTGCCAAGAAAGGGGACACAATGTTTCCCTGTGGCTGCTCCTCACCATCACTGTTAACTCTCCATTTAACATGCTCTCGAAATCTTAGCTTAGCGGATGTCCCTATGTTGCCCACCATCTTGGCCAGCCCACTGGGGACTGAACCAGGGAACTCCAGTGTTAAAAGCACGGGCTGGTGCTGCGTTAGCTAAAAAGCCAACATTCTCTAGCTGCAGCTGTAATAGACTCATAGCCTTGGCACATCTGGCATAAATGGGGACCTGTAGCGCACATTGATCAGTGGATTACACACCTCTTCAGGCGAGTTCACACCCTAGTACGTTGTCATGTTACACTTGTGTGGAACTGCACCAGAAACTCTGGCTTTCACAGCCTTGGGAGTTAACTGCTTCAGTGACACAACACTATTGGTGTACAGCAGCGGGTGTCAGACTGTGGGCTGGGACCCTGAGGTGGGTTGCAACTAGGGATGTGAAAGGTTAACCGGTCAGCATCATCCTAAACAGGTGATGCTTACCGGTTCTGGTTAACCAGTAACCGATGGCGGCTGGAACAACTCCTGCCTGCCATGGGCAGGGGATTGCTCCAGCCCTGCAGGAGGCCCACCACAGATTGGGGTTGGTTGCTCCCACATCTGGAGCAGACTCTGTCTGCGGGGAGTCTGGGCCCAACAAAGGAGGGGAGGCAGGAGCTGGTGGGAGCCCGAGCCCCAACATGGGGCTGGGGATGGGAGCCGCATGGGCTAGGGGCTGCTCCAGCCAGGTTGGAGCGGTCCCCAGCCCAGATCTCATTTTAGTCAGTCAAACGTTAGCTCCACCTAACAGGTTAACTGGTTAATTGATTAACTGGGATTTTCCATCCCGAGTTGTGACCCCCTTTGAATGGTGTCACCAGGGCTGGCTTAGACTCTCTGAGACCAGGGCTGAAGCCTGATCACTGCCTGGGGCCAAACCAGAGAGCTTAAGCCGGGGGTCACATTTCAGGCTCTGTGGTTAGGTCTGAAGCCTTATGCTTCGGTTTTAGCCTCCCCAAGTGGGGCTTGGGTGGGCTCATCTTCTGCCCCTCTTGCTGAGGTCATGAAGTCATTTTTGTTGTCAGAAGGGGGTCACTGCGCAATGAAGTTTGAGAGCCCTGGTCTGGAGCTTCGGAGAGATGGGAAATCTTGATTCTGGTTACCGTTACAATCTCAGACACGTTGCAATAGTCTAGGGCCCTTTCCTGATGTAAGAAGCTGGCGTTTCCAGGAGTGTAGGCAGCTAAGCGATGAATTTAGGTAGAAAATCTGATTTCTGTCTGTTACACATTTTGTCCCCTGACAGCTGGAAGAAAAGCTCAAAGAAAAAGTGGATCCAAGTCTCATGGAACGAATCAACCTGACCGGAGAGATGGACACATTCAGCATGTACGTCCAGCAGGGCACCTTTCCATAATGCTGGCCAATGTTATAGCTCATCTGTTCAGTGGTGCAGGCCAGGCCAGGCCAGTGGCTAGCAGAACAGCAGGTAGATAATGCCATGGCGACTGGAGATGCCATCGTGCTGAAGTCTGGGAGTAGGGTTTTCCCAGGGGAAAACGCAGTCTCTTTCCTGGATTGCCCAAGAGCATGCGTGGTATTGACCACAGACAGAGTGGTTCCCCACTGTTATGGCCAAAGGAACAAAATGACGGAGGAGGAAAGGAAATAGTGAGCTCCCATCTGGAATAACACTTGCATTTTGGCAGCTGTCTGAGATTGCTGTTACATTTCAAGTAGGAAGCCATCCTGGTACATTCTCCTTCGTGCAGTCATTTCCCAGTGTAAATCAGCAACATCTTCATGATCATCAAACATCATTTCATGTGGCATAAAAGGATCGGCCCAAGATGCAAGATCCTTGCCTTTAAGGAATGCAATTGAGGGAAAACTGTGATCATGCATTAAAATGAATTTTCTCCTATTGCCTATCTTAATAAGCCCATCACTGGCTCCTTTCATCAGAGGACCTCAACTCTCTAACCATTTAGCCTCTGAGGGAAGGTAGTCATCTTATCCCCATCTTTCTTCCAGGTGAGAAACCCGAGCCACAGAGCCATTAATTGGCTTGCCTAGGGTCCCGCAGGAAGTCCCTGGCAAAGCTAGGAGCAGAACACAGATACCCCCCGACTCTGATCTTAGTCACAGAACCACAGTTCCTTGAAATTCTAATGGAACGAGGGTTTAATCAAATGTATGCGCTTGCTGATGCTTCTTGCCACCCCTGGAGCTGTGATTTAGTGAGGATAGCAAGCCCATGCTGCTCTGCTGCTACCAGAAATGCTGTTTGAAGTTTTTTCCTGTATGGCTCCAGCTAAGACAATCCCTTCTCGCTCACTGTAATGGGCGCCATCCCCACCAAAATTCCCACGCAAGATTTTCATATGCTTTAGGGCTCCTGCTGCTTCTCTGGCCTGGTTTCCTTTAGAGATGTTAATGGCTTACCGGTTATGGTTAACCAGTAGGGGCTGGAGCAGCTTCCCATCTGCCCATCCCTCCCCTGTTTAATTGGTTAACCAGTTAAACTTAACGTTTAACCAGTTAACTAGTTATAGGGGATTTTACATCCCTAATTTCCTTCTGATCTGAGCAAATTCCCTTTCCCTGCGTGCACTCTCAAGTCCTAACTCAGAAGAGCAGATCCCTGATCTCTGAGGTTAGAAAGACGTTCCGTGGCTTGGTTGAGGCAGCAAAGCAAATTAACCCAGAATTGGGAATGTGATTTGCCATTCTGCCGTGTGGTAGATTCTCCTAATACAGGCAACAGGAGGGTGTGTGCTGCCTTCTGCCATGACCTGTTCTTACGAGCCAGCTATTTTGCGTCCGCTGTCAGTTGTGGTTGTCTCGCATGGCTGCTAATGAGATGAGGTTTTGGGAATTGTTTTGACAGACTGTTCACACATGGCTTTAAAGTTGGACCTTCAGGGCTGATGCGTCTCATAGCAGAGGCTTTTAATGGCCCTTAAATCAAAGTAGCACTTCAGCGAGCATCTGGAAAGTGTAGGACACGCCTATGAATCTCAATTTGATATATATATAGGCATTTTCTTTAAACAATAAGCAAGTCCTTTCTACTGGGATCTGGTGCCTAGTTTTGCCCAGAAGTAAATAAAGCCATAAAATGTTTCTGGTGACACACCCTGTCCTCTGTTTTACCACACATGTCATTAGGGCTAGCAGCTGATTGTTTTTTTTCATTGTAATTGCATAAGAAAAGGGGGAAATCGTTGGAATGCATGTAAAGAATTTGTATTAGCAATTAGCTAGGGAAACGTTTGTCATTGGAATGAGTGTGCAGGTCATTTAGGAAATGACAGGATGGTAACAAACAGTCTCTTCTTGAGGCAGATTTGGAGAACAAGTTGAATTGTGGTCTGAACATGGAACCAAGAAACTCGTAGGGTCTCTCCCCAGCTCCGCCGCTGTGTGACCCTGGGCAAGTCACTTAGGGATGGTTTTCTTAAGGGTTTGTTCTGACCCTCTTGAGAGGGTGTCGAATTTGAACTTCTCTGCCTCCTTGGGAAAAGCCAGCCTTAGTGTCTCCATATCTTGGTGTCACCCATGGGCAGCAGGTGAAAGCCCAGCTGGGAAAGACTAGCCCTGCCCCTGGAGCCAAGCCCCACCCACCCGCAGCTCCATACTTCCTGGCCACCTGGATGGCTAGGGCTGCAGTGCTGTGAACCCAGCTCCAGCAAGGGAGCTGGGACCCCAGTGGCCAGGGAGCAGGGATGTTGCGCCGCGGTCCCAGCCTTCCCTGGTGGCCAGGGTGGATAGGCAATTTTGAGAAGGCTGTGCCTTCCCTTGCCTGCATTACCGGCCGCCCATGGGGTCACCATCTGTAAAACGGGTTAGAGACACCTCTCGCAGGGATGATGTGGATTAATTGGGCTGTAAGCTCCTCAGGAGACAGCCCGTCTGTGTCTGCAGAGATGTTTGTATAACCCTGAGCTCAGCAAGGCCCCAGGTCAGGTCAGGGATTCTAGGCACAAAGCTGATAACGCGCTGTGTGTTTGCTGCTCTGTGTGTGCTGTGCCGGAAATCAGGCGCTGCTGCAATCCCATTGCTCCTGTAAGCCCCTTGGGCCGATTTTAAAAAGCAGATTCTTCCCCGCCCCCCGACTTGCTCTGTGCTGCTCTTTACACAAGACTGGGCCTGGTGACAGAGCCCTAGGTAGGCTCCTACCATATGGAGGCCAGTCAGGAGCAGCTTCCTTTCTGTTAAACTGGCCATGATTCATTTTGGTGCTAGACCACAACTATTTCCTACGTCAGACTGGCAGCAGATGCCCTGTAGGACTCGGACGTCCCCAGGCAGCTCAGCTGCCTTGGTACTGCTGAAGCGTGTGTAATTTCCTTGGGGAGTAAATCCTGGGGTGCCAACCAGATGGCAGAAAGGCACACCCGCTAAGGAGTGATGGCCGCAGGTATTTTCCTTTGAGTGCAAATGCCACAGAAGAGTGTTACAGGCAACAGGCACTTCAGCTCGAATAGTTTTCAGACTCCGTTTGGCAGGCTTGCCTGTCAAGGTGGCTTTTTAGAACCTGATGCTGAATAAGAGCAATTTTTCTGTATGGGGCACTGCTCCTGTTGTCACGTGTGTTTAGCTCTACTGGAGAGCTTTGACAGCTTGCCTGGCCTATTGGGGAGGAGTAAATTGGTAGCCGTTGATGGCATTCATCTGTGTCGGGGGTGGGAAATCTTTTTTGGGGCCGGGGGGCCACTGATCCAGAGAAAAATTAGTCAGAGGCTGCACACAAGTGAAAAGCTAAGAAGGACAAAGACACTCTCCACATTCCCCTTACACACCAGAGCTTAGGGTGGCCCAGGCTAGTACATTTTGTGTGCTCCAGCCCCATGGGGAGGTGATGGGGGAGCTGGAGCACTAGCATGGGCCCCCCAGTGCTGGCGGGGGGGAGCCCCGAGCCTTGAGGGCTAGATCCAGGTAAACCAGGGGCCACATCCAGCCCCTGGGCTTTAGGTTCCCCACCCTGGTCTATGTCAATAATTGGATTTAAATTGTAAAGAAAAAAAAATCCATCCCTTGAGCTGGTAACTTGCAAAGCAGCTTCTACAGAATTTTACTGATGGGGGGGGGGTGAGTGGGAAAGAAAGCATCAGTCAAGGTTTCTTATGCACTCATCAAATTCCAGCTAGGCCCGCATCATTTGCAAGGTAAATAGCAAACCATGGTCGTGGGGAACTAAGAGGTCACTTAAAAAAGGCTTCGGATTGTTCTGAGGTTGGTTTCTTTTGTGGGTGATTCGCCTGTGCACCTCCTAGTGAAAGTCTGCTATAAAAGCACCATGGGCCACCTGTTCTTCCACTGCTGTTTTAGGTCAGGGGTGGGTGGGGAACCACTTTTGGGTCGGGGCTGCTGATGCACACAGTGAGAAGCAAAAATCCCCTCCTCCCCCCCCCCGCCCCCCAAAAAAAACCCCTCACTGACATAGCCCCTTGACTGAGGAGAAAGACACTCCCCACATTCCCCTCACACACCAGAGTGTAAGAGGGCCTAGGCTAGTAGATTTTGTGTGCTCCAGCCCCACAGTGGGGCAGAGCAGGGGGGAGCTGGCGTGCCAGTGCGGGCTCCTCAGTGCTGGGTGGGGAAAGCACTGAGCCTTGGGGGCCAGAATCAGGCATGCCAGGGGCCACATCCGGCCCCCAGGCCTTAGGTTTCCCCAGCCCTATTTTAGGTTAAGCAGCCTCTACTGGCCCATGGTTCTTAAGTCCTTACTTTAGTGCAAGGGGATCAAATATGGCTCTAAGTAATATTAGTCATTTTTTAAACAGCTTAGTTTGCCCTATAACTCTGGGGAGCCTAGAACAATGGACTGGTACAGTTCTAGACATGCTATGCCGAAAGGAGGACAGACATTCGGAACTCATCCAGATACACAGTCTTAGCTCCTTTATTTAAAAGCCTTATTGTAAGTGTCTACGGCTAATACTGCATGGGAAGAACAAAATATCCAGTGGAAGCCACCCTGATGCGGCGTGGTATAGAACTGCCTATTAGAAATGAAATAGTCATTGTAAGAAGTCTGGTGGAAGTGGCTTCGTAGACGCTGGAAGTAAGGGTGTGTGGGGTTTGCCGCGACCCCTGTCTGGAAGTGGTTTCCAGCATATGCCAGATTTTCCGTTTGGTTCAGTGGCTCTCAGCACCCCCACTATACAAATTGTTTCAGCCCCTGGAAGTGATCTGGCACAAGACTGGGATCCCATTCTCCTTCAACCTGCATCTGACGAAGTGGATCTTTGCCGACGAAAGCTTATGCTCCAATACATCTGTTAGTCTATAAGGTGTTACAGGACTCCTTGTCGCATTCTCCTTCTGTATGTCAAGGTGAAAGGCCAGATATAAAAGTGTCTCTGTGGATTATCCCACCTCTGCAAGCTTTGCTGTCAACCGCATGCAAAATGTCTTGGGCTCTGAGAAGTGCAAATTCTAGCAGTGCACCTCTTCATAGTGCAGTACATGTGCAGCCTGCATTTTTTTCTCCTCTACCATTCAGAGAAGTCTGTGTTGGTGCTGGCTTACTGAGTTCTGTTGTAACGCATGCACTTGACTTTTGCAGCGTGATCTCCAACAGCATTCAGCTGTTAGTGCAGGACTTGGATGCAGCCTGTGACCCGGCCCTCACCGCTATGAGCAAGGTAGGTTTTTAAGAGGTTGCCTTCGGTTCGTGCTTTGCAGCTGTTGCTCGGTGACACTGTTTGGTTTCACTCTGGGTGTTTCCTTTGCCCTATTCTGTGAATAACTGTGTGGTACTGGCTTGGTTTTTAAAGCTGCCACCGTTTTATAATTCCAGTCATGTTTCATTTCCAGACAAACTCTTGTGTGACTCCAGTAAGAACTTCTGTTCTCTCGCAGCTAAGTGAACCACACGAACAAAATATCTGAATAAATATGCATCCCTGTCCTTCCTTTCAGCTCTCCCTGCTCGTGGGAATCTTGGAGAGTGGGAGAAATTTGATTAGCTCTAAATGCTACCTGCAACTTTGTGTCTCTATCTTTTCTACACCAGAAGCTTTACCAAGCCTTTTCTGCTCTCTGGTTTAATGCTAGTCTGTGACTTGTTTGCCAGAGGTACCCAAAAGGCAGAATAGGCCTGGATTTTGCCTTGTCATTTCTCTAACACTTCCAGTGACATATGGCACTGTGACAGCAGAAGCCCAGCCTTTCTTTGAGGCCATGTCATCACTCCAGGGAAGATTGACACTTCTGCAATCGATCTTCCGGAGTTCGATTTAATAGGTCCAGTAAAGACCCACTAAATCAAACTCAGAGGGCACCCCCATCAGCGGCTGGTGCTCCTGCGAGGAGTAAAGGAAGCTAATGGGAACATTTACTCCCATCGGCCTCCTTCTCTGGGATAGCAGGGAAACACAAATCAAGGTACATCGACTTGAGCTATGTAATTAACATAGCTGGAGTTCCATATGTTGATCCGACCATCCCCTTTAGTGTAGGCCTGGCCTGAGTCACCAGCTCTTTTGGGTTTTGGGCAATTGCCTTGTCCTCTTCTACTCGTCAGTCGAAATGTAGAGCTGTGTTTGTGTCTCCAGAGTGTTGTGAAAAGCCCACGTTGCTTTCAGGTGAGGACACCGAAAGTAGATTGAACCTACTGGTGGGGTTTTCTCCCAATTAGAAATATTAAGCAGAGGTCTCTATTTTGTAGCAATGATGTACTTCCTAGCTGCCATGAGTTTGAACAGCATTTTGATTGGTGATGTATTCCAGCTGTAACTACCCTCCACTCCCAGTGAGTGAGAGTTGGAATGCAGCTCCAAATAGAATTTGTATGTCCCAGTGGAAAGAGGGTTTTTCGAGGGAAAATAACACTGTGGGGTGTGGGGATTAGCGCTTCAGGTGTTGCTTATGTGCCCTGTCAGTCCCTCAGATGCTCTTACCCCCACTAAGACAGTATGTCCAAACTACTGAGCTTTGGTTGTTTATACCAGAGCAAAACCACAGGGCTGGGATAGTAGCAGATGGTTGGCCATTTATTTTTATCTTTGGAACACCAGCAAAATGAAATCCATGTGAGGGGAATGATCGGCTATAAACAAGCTAAGCACGGTGAAACTTGCTAAGTAAATACTTGTCATTTGCACACCCTTCCTCTATGTGCAGCAGGCCAGCAGTTTGTGAGTTTTACTGGTATTTTGAAAGAGCTGGATTTGATGTAAGATTTTTTTTTAAACTTTCTCAAGACCTAATTATTGCGCCTCTAGCTGAATTACAAAGACATTAACATTTGGGCAAGTAAAATTTCATTCACTTTTGGAGGGAGGAAGGATGTGCCTGTGAATCCACTCTCATTTTCCTGTAATATGAATACATGTCTGTTCCAGAGCCCTTGCTATTCCTTAGTTCAGATCTTTTACCGTACCCTCAGAAATCTGCAAGGCAGACCAGTCTGGGTTCTTTTTAAATTCTGCAACATGGCTGCTTTCTTGGGAAAGAATTTTTTAGAAGTGAATTATGAAATACCCAAGCATCTAAGCATAGCTTGGCTTTGTTATTCATAGAGAGATTTCACATGGAAAATAAATAATGTGAATATCCATTTCAGATGGAAATGATCCCGTTTTTTTCTCTTGAATATTTTGGGCAAATCTTAAGTGAAGATAGAACTCCGCCTTCTAAAATGTGTAGTCCTTGGGCATCAGCTGTGGTTCTAAGTAGATAGTCACTTTTAATAACTGCTCCGATAGCTATTGTGGGGCTCAACTTGTGTTTTATGGTGTCTTCTCCTAGCCCTTCAGTTTTAGAGGTGGTATTTATAATTGGCATGCTCTAAGTACAGATGGTGCTATGGAAAGGCAGAAAGATAGCACTCTCCAAGAGCTTCATCTGATGTGGATAAAAAGGGCGCACTGGGCTAACAATTGAAGAGCAAAAATGTGTAGACACAACAGTGGCAGGCAGGCAGCATTGGGAGAGTTTGATGGAAGTGGGTTTGGAGTAAGGAGTGGGAAATTGTTGGCTGCAACTGGATTTGGAAGGTTCTTCAGGTGCAGAGATGGCATGAAAAGATGTAAAGCGAGAGAGAGAGAGAGAGAAAGTAGTTCAGGGACAGCCTTAAGTGTTGAAGAAGCAGAGGGAATGGGTGGCATGGAGACATTATTGTATTACCTGGAAACAGTCTGCAGTGGTAGGTGCCTTATGGATGAGTTATACAAGTGGGTTTTGCCCCTAACGGTTGATGGCCTGGTTGTGAAAGCTGAAAAGTAGGTGGGAAACCATCGTGAGAATGAGGATGAGAAACTTGTCTTGGATGCAGAAAATGAGAAGACTCAGCACAAAACTTCCAGTAGTGACCCGTGGCAGGCATTGGGAGAGGTCCTTTGCTCAAGGGTCTGTGTGCATGTGTCTGTCGTGCATAGAATGTACAGTGCACTAGCGAACGCTCATTATGCACATCTACCAGCAGAAAAGCTGTGATTTGTAGTCTGACATAACTCACGAAGCTGAACGTTTCTCAGTGTGAGGAACAAAACTTGCAAAATAAACACTATTGCAACGAGGCGGCCACATTGCTGTAACATGAACTGCCTTCATCGGAACATTTGTTATGAATTTGTATCATAAAAAGCCAGGACTTCTGCAGCTCTAGTTACATAGCAAACCACCCCAGTTTTGCTGGTGGGTTTTTTCTAAGATCCTTGCTGAGCCCCTCAGCACAGTACGCTTTCATCTGTTCAGTTCGCAGCTGCTCATCCTTTTTTCTCAATGTCTGGGTCTGGGTGTCACATTTTCTCTCTCTCACGTGTGTGAGACCTTATCGTTTTGGTTATTTATATGTAATATAGTCCAAAGCTATATGAAATGCCCAAGCATCTAAGCATATCTTGGCTTTGTTGTTCATAGGGAGAGTTCACATGGAAAATAATGTGAATATCCATTTCAGATGGAAATGGTCCCGGTTTTTCTCTCCTCTTGAATATTTTGGGCAGATCTTAAGTGAAGATAGGACTCCACCTTGTAAAATGTGTAGTCATTGGGTATCATCTGTGCTTCTAAGTAGATAGTTACTTTTAATAACTATAACTTGGAGATAGCCCAAGGCAAACACAAATGGAAAAAAACACTTTCAAGTCCTGAAAAGTAAATTTAAAATGACAGGAGAAAAGTTACCCTTTACCAGAAAAATTGGGTTCATATTTCTTTGGATGACTTTTCAATATGTGTGTGCACTATTCCTTTCGTTCTAGCTACTGTTGCCCTACTGAAAAAATGCGTATGTGCGCGCGCACACAGTTAATTTGAATTTACATTTTGATAAGATTAGTTATCAGAATTGCTTTAGGAATGAAACCCAGCAAAACAAATTGTCTACAGTGCCATAGGCGGGGAGAGGGGCTGTTTCTGTACCATCGGCTTAGCAATACACTTGATGTTGGTCTAGATGTGCTCTGTCTATCCTGATCATGCATTGATTTTGAATTGCCATCAGTGGGGAATATGTGGTGCTGGGAATGTGTTACAGTGTGGCAAGCAAACAGTTATTAGCTCTGTTTCTTCAGATGTGATAGTTGCTGCAAACCACTGAAGAGCAGTTGAACTAGTCTGAACAGAGCAGAGTCAGAGTTACAAACTACTGAACAGGCAGTGAGAAAACTGTCCCTTCCCTACAGAGTGCGTGTGTTTCGCTTCAGTTTTGGTGACTTAAAAATGCTGTGTATGAGATGTATGTAGACTCTGCCACTAGACACTGGAGATTTGGCTGCTCTGACCCACTAAATCACCTGTGCCACTCATCATCAACATGGAGTTGAGTCTGGAAAGTCTTATGGAACCAAAGCATCTATAATAAAATTAAAAATAGCAAGGGAGCATTACAGGCGGATCTAGTACTTAGGCACGCAAGTTTGAAGGTAGATACTGTCCAAACGCATCTCTCAAAGGAAACAAAAATAGTTGCATCTTTCTCCCAACCCCTCCCCCCAAATTACATCCAGTTTCCCATCATGATTTTGTTATTTTGTTGATTCATAATTCATCTTTGTGGCTTCCTTGGATGTTAGGGCTGCAGTGCTAATCAGTTTCCTGGGACCATATTACAAAAGGGAATCGAGTGCTTACCATTACTCATTAAATGTGCTCGGACAGTAAGAGCCCTAAGCAGCATCTCTCTGGATGTTCTGACTCCCGAGGGGGGAATTGCTTTAGGGACAGCAAGGCCTCAGCTGTTTGCCTCCTTTCAGAAGGGGTCCGCTGTATGTTTTGTTCGTTGTCAGAGCATCAAAAGTCTTACTAAAGACACCTACTCAGTTGTACAGGAAAGGCACAGGAAAAAGAGAGGGGATTCAGTCATTTCTCTTTTGCTGTTGTACAGTGTTAGGTGTGCGTTTCAGATGCTCTGGAGTCTTGCGTTCTGGCCTCCCCCACCAGCAATGTTACGAGGGTTGTGTCAGCTGAGCTCCCATATCGAACATTTCTGAGTTGCACTGGGTTTTTTGTGTCTTTATCTAGGTGTCCTCAGCCTGACCACCCTTAATTCTTCTATTCTGATTCGGGAGTTGAGCCTTTTCCCGGTCTTGCAGGCACTCTCTTAAACGCCCAGAATCAGAATGTAGGGGGATAATTCATTTCCAGGAATGGCGAACGGTTGAAAAGAAACTTTCCAAGAGGCTGGCATGTCCCCTTAACTTACACCAAAAGCTATTTATTCCTGTGCTCTTTCCATGTACCTGCACACACCTGTGTACTTCCACCACCCATGCATTGGTTCATATTCTAACCTCAGCTCCGTATTAGGGCCATTCTAGTTCTTCTTTGCATAGTCTCTATTGCTCAACAGGCGCTCTGGTTCTGTAATTGGATGAGAGAGCAGATCTTCATTCTCTGCCAGGGGTTTGGCCATCGATCGGCTGACATAGAAGGCCACCTGAATAGAGTTATGGTGACTTTCTTGGAGACTCCCTAGAGAAAAGGCTGGATTGGTAAAAGCCAGGGCTCACCCCAGTACTCTGCACTGTAGTTTATTTTTACATTGTCTAAAGTCTGATGAAGTAACTGGTCTTTTTACCCCCTCATGCAGATGCAGTGGCAGAATGTGGAGCATGTTGGCGACCAGAGTCCTTATGTCACGTCCGTTATTCTTCATATTAAGCAGAATGTTCCCGTCATCCGTGACAATCTGGCCTCCACAAGAAAATACTTCACTCAGTTCTGTATAAAATTTGCCAAGTAAGTCTCTGCTCGGTCCCAGCATTCTCTGCCAATTCTGACTGTAGCTAACCTGGTTCTATCCTGGCTTCTTAGTACGTTATATCGGTGGCTTTTGATACAGAGGTCGAGAGCTTCCCACGTCTAGGTACTGGGGGCACCTGCAGCTGTGTGAGAGATTGTGAGGTGTTTGTTTTGAGTCTCCTGCTGAAGCAGATTTGCTCAGCTGTCTGCATTGGCTCCTTCTCACACACCTGGACCAGCCTGCAAACTGTTTTAATGAGCACCAGAACACCACTTTCTATGTGCAGAGGCTTCTGGTGTGAGCCTCTGTAAAAGACCCGTTTTGAGTGTCTGTATATGGAGTCCCAACGCAGTTGACAATTGGCATTTGGTGAATACTAATAGAACATTGTAGCTTCATTATGGGGCTCTCTTTTCCGTGGTGTGCAGCTGTGCTGGCTCCTAACTCTCATGACCATTCTTCACCTTGTAATAACACATTTTTTTTAAACACTCAGAAGGTTGCAAAGGTTAGGTAGAAGTAAACACACACAGTGTGATCCTGTCCTAGAGCTGCTTATTTGTGTAAAGACAGGACCAACAGAGACTGGAAATACATGTCAGCCGTGTGGAGCCATTGCGGTGATCCTCTTCCAGGCCTTTCCGTGCTAGACAGATTAATAGTGATTGGGATGTTCTGGCTTTCTTTTTTTTTTTTGAGTTGGGGCCCACCTCCAATTTATTTTCATCACCATTAAGAGCCAACTTCTCTTAGGCCAGGTCTACACTATGCCCTGAAGGTTGCCCTAAGGTATGCAACTCCGACTATGTAAATAACGTAGCCAGAGTCGACATACCTTAATCTGAGCTTGGTGCCACAATGGCTGGTCGACAGGAGAAATGCTCCCATCGACTTCTCTTACCCCTCAGAGTGCCCTCATTGTTCAGTTTAGTGGGTCTTCACTAGACCCATTAAATTGAACCCCGGAAAATCGATTGCCAGAGCGTCGATCCTTCGGTAAGTGGAGACATGGCCTTAGACCTGGTTGAAAATCCAGCTTCTGAGTCTTATTCAGAACCCTGTTTCCTGAAGCCAGATTTACTTGGAAGGGATAAAGGCAGTTTTTTTAAACTTCCTTTGTTCATCTGAAACCAATCAAGCACTGCAGGCCTATGACCAGGACAAAGCTGCTAGAAGGCTATGGTAGTTACAACTACTGTCTGCAGAGTTCTGCATGGCCTGACCACCCAAAGGCATGGGCAGAGAATGCGGCACATGACACATTTCGTACTTAAAAATAATGCAAGCTAATCTCTCCAAAGTAAATCGTAAAGACTGGCAGTTCCTGTGTAGCCTTTAGAATCAGAACTTCGGTTCCTGTTCAGCAGACAAGGATGTAGTAGGATGTCTTGACAGCCATTAGCTTCTGCAGCCGGGCAGAAGGTCTGAGAACTGCACTCTTATTGAGGAGCCATTACTGATAAATCATATTATGACTCTGCCCATAATCACTGTACAAAATGCTGTCTGTGACAATGTATTGTGCATAAAACTCCTGTGTGGTTACACTTGAGTTTTATATAACTAACATGGTGATAAAGGGAAAATCCATTTACTCAGCTGTTCACAGCCCAGTCTTAATACCTTGGCTTAGTTGTCTCCCTTTTAACTTTATTGCTAAGAACATACCAAGTGAATTGTGGATAAAGCGCCCCAGCTCTCCCAATTGGGAATAGTTCAGATCTAAGCTGGCAGGACTAAGTGGATCAACACTTGTTCTTTGGTAGACCTTCGAATACTGCAAAACTACCTGTTGAAAAACCTCTGAATACAGCTGTGGCCCTGTTCTAGGGCCCCGGGAAGTTGAGAGAGAGTCCTGCTGTCCTCACTGGGTCCAGGATTGGGCTCTGCTTGTGAGAATCCAGTTCCTTTGGAGCTCCTGATGATGATTTTTTTGCCAGGTTACGTTTGAAGTCTTTTGAAAGACTTGCTTCTAAACAGAACCAGGACAACAGTCTTGGTCTATCTTAGCACCCGTATAACATTCTAATACCTACTCATATCTGCGTGCTGTTAAGACTCTCAATCCAGTTATAGGCCTGTCTGTCTAGTAGTTATTGCACCTTTTGTGTGCTACACAACACTGAAAATCCGATTGGAGTGCTTTTGCGTTGTGTATGGATATCTGTTTCTTTTTGCGCTGGCAACCACTTCTTAATTCTAATAGTATTGCACAAAGGCTGGTTTTCAGTTACAGGACCACAAGAGAAAGAAAGCATCTAACGTTGCAAAACTTAGCAAGCCCAAGAAAATTCCACACCAGGAACCTGATATGTCTTTTAGTGTATGCCATAGTTTTTCCTTTTGGGCCAACACAAACACTTCCGAGATAGAATGGGGTAGTAGAAATTCAAAATGCCACTGAAGAGCAACATCAGTAAACCCCTCTCTTCCATTCTTATGGTGCCTAAATCGCTTCCTGATTAGATAAAAAATGTAGCATAGAAGAAGAGGCTTCCACATCGGCATGGGTGGGCATTTGCTCAACCTACTGTCTAGTTTTGGAAATTTTGAAGGAGACTGGAGCTGAGAAACAAGAAGGATAAAAACCCTGGTGTGTGATAGAGTTCGTAAAAATAATCTTTTCTTCTGCCCCAGGCTGGTTCAGTGTTCGCTACTTACAGTAGAACCTTGAGGATAATTAGCGTGTGAATTTCCCTAATGACTTGGAGGGCCTTTGATCAGGCATTCAGCGAGCAGAATGATGTGAAAGAGGATTGTGCTGTTCAGGAAGCGTATACTCGTCTTGCAGCAGCCCGAGTAAATCGTGTTGATTTGGCGAGAGGGGCTGATCTGAACTTGAGAAGGTTATTTACATCTAAGCGATTGGCTGTTGCTAGAGTCTTTAGAACAGCCGTCTGCTTTGAACAACGTTCAGTAGCAGCTCATCTTCTATCAAACAAACGTACAGTGGTTGCACCTCTCTCTCTCTCACTTAGTAGGGCATTGTGCTTAATGCATCATCAGTGCAAGGGATTAGGAAAACACAAGCCTAGCCAAGGTACCCCTGTTGGATGGAAGCCTTTCAAGTGCTGTGGTTTGTTTTCAGGCTCCTAATCTGTCTTGCTCCGCTTTATTCTTACCTTGGGGACTAGTATGCTTGTGCAAAGTGTTTGGATATGATTTTACAGCTCCAACTGTAAATGAGTCGTGGCATTCAAGTGTAGGTCTCTGAGAAACGTGCCCCAGTGTACTCACAGTGCTTAACCCAAGCACGGAGACTATGCAGTTGAATAAATATACCTTCATCTTCACGGGACTGTCTGCATGTGCTGTGGGGGAGCCAGGCTTGGGAGCTGACATTAGGAACTGCGCTGTCTAAGCCTCCGGAGACAAGGTGCTCAGGTTCGCTGAGATTCGCAGTAGCCCTCTGCCAGCCAGTGCGTGGAAGAGGGGTTGCGTCACTCTTCTCGCCCGCCCTACCAGACCTGAGAAGCTGCTTCCAGTTACACGGGGCGTAATATAACAGGCAGCATGCAGGCGCGGACAGGTCACTCCTCCCCTCTCTGTGCTCATTGCAGGCAGAGCGGCTGGCCATTCTCTGACCCCTTGACGTTTTCACACTAAGCGAAACCTCCCCCGTTGAAGATTATGCCAGACAGCTAAAGGGGGAACTGTTGGGTCATGCGAGCGCAGAGTCCCTATCTGAAATGCCACAGAATTAAGCAATGTCACCATCTCCCATATGCAGCATGGACGCTCTAGCACCAGACTGCCCTGGGGGTTAGGCCTCTGTGGGAGGTAATCTCGTATGCTCCTCAAACTGCTGTGGCCAGAGCTGCTACCGATTGTCCATTTTACAGGCTTGTATACACTCCAGCTGTTCTTGGCTCGTTCTGATTGCCCTTTGGGATTTACTTATCCACCTGAAAAATGGACTTGCGAGACAGAGAACTTTCATCTGTGCCTTAATGCTTTCCTGCCGTAGGGGCTGGTGTTTGTTTTTCCTACCGTTGTTTAGGCTGTGCCGCCAAGGCTAGTTTTCTCACGTGGCTGGCCCGAAAGCCATTTGGGGGCAACCCTGGAGCTTATTCTCAGTCATTTTGTTTTTAAAATTGTTACCCATCGAGGCTCCCCTGGCATCAGGGCAAAAATTATTCAGTGAAAGGCCACGGCTGAGTTGAAAGAAGAGGGGAGAAAATTCTCCCACTGAAAAAGCTGCTTTCCTTCAGGTGTTTTTCACTCGTTTAATGAGAGCGTTCCACGTGCTGCAGACACACAGATTGTGTCACTGTGCTCTGAATAAGGGCAAGATGTTACCTGGCGAGAATAACTGATGGCAGGACAAAGAGGGTCCTGGCCAGGCTGCTTTCTTCGTGGGGTGGAAATAAATTGCTTGACAGATGCAAAGGGAAAACCAACGGAATTCAAATCACTCCAGCCAATGGAGCATTCTGCCAGGGGAAAGAAAACAGACCAACTCCAATGAAGCACAGGACTGAGCCATTAAAACCTGTTGCTTGGTCCCAGACGTGGGACAGGAAACATGAGACATGCAGGTGTTAGAGAGAGGCCATGTGAAGGAAACTAAGTAAATTATGAACGAACCAAGAGGAGGAACGCAGGGCAGTAATTAGGTGGCCCTCCCCAACTGCTCATCAGGGTCCAGAGAACTTCCTTTTGCTTGTGCTAACCACTAGGGATTTAAGCGACTAGTGGACTATCTGATAAGCAAATGCTTATTGGGTAGTGAACACACTAATTGACTAGTTGCTTCCTTCCCCCACCCCTGCTGCTTCTTTCTGAGAAAGGCAGCAAGGAGGGGGAGAGGAGGGAGTGCTTCAGTGGCAGTGCCATGTGGAACCCGGGCTCCATGCGGCACTGCCACTTTGAAACGCTGCGTGCAGCCTGGGGGTCCCCAGCTGGCAGGCCTGGGCTGCACACGGCGTTTCAAAGTGGCAGTTCTGTGTGGCACCTGACACCAGGCTCCCTGTGACGTTTCAAAGGGGCAGTGCCGCATGGAGCCCTGGGACTCCGCCGCTGACCCTGGGCTCCATTGCTTTGAAACGCCACTGGGAGCCTGGGGCCAGCAGGGGACTGCTTGAGTACCCTGCTGGCCTCGTGCTCCTTGCAGCGCTTTCGCCTTTGAAGTGTAGAAACAGTCCTGGGGCGTAGGTGCCCTTATTGACTAATTGAATAGCTGATGCAAATTGCATCGTCTATTTGATTAGCCAATTAATCTAAATTTAACAGCCCTACTAGCCGCTGAGTGCATCTAGTGCTGCCCTTTGGTTTTATTGGTGACTATTGTGGCCCAGAGTCAAATTTGTGTGGGGGCCCTTTTTCACCGCTCTGGTGGGGTAATGGGGCCTTGGGATGGGGGATACTGCCAGGGTGGGACAAAGGCAGTGCGACTGGGCGGTGCGTGTCGTGCATAGCTAGGGTGCTCACACCTTTGATTGTCAACATGCGCAAAATTCAAACGTGGCTAAAACACCGAAAGATCCAGACGATGCATATTCTGCATACGTTTTATTTTTGATACGCTGTGGCACAGACACCACAATGCTGTAACCATGGTTTTTGGATTGGGGCCTGAACCCGCGAGAGCCCTGCTAAGCAAACATTTGAGAAGAGCATTTTTCACCCTCAACGCATGTACCCTGATGAGTCCCTTCATCAGTGTCAGGGAGGGGGCGTATGATCCCGAGAATAACTGTCCAGCTGCTGGGAGACCATCCTTGGGAGCACGGGGCTCCGTAGCATGTCAGGCTGACTAGGAGAACACAGTTAACGTTGATGAGACTTTCCTCCTCAAGAAAGGGAGCAGCTCTGTGTTTCCATTGTAAAAACCCCCACTAGCAACATCTAAAATCAAGGAAAAACAGAAACCTGATCCAGAAAACCTGCCTCCTGCCGTGTGTGTCGTTCAGGGGCGCTTGTGCTCAAGCACTGACCCGGGATTCAGAAGAGCTGGATTCAGTTCCCAGCTCTGCTAAAGACTGACCATGTGACATTGGGCAAATCACTTAACCTCTGGCAGCTTTTTTTCCCTAGCTGTAAAATGGGGTTAATAAAATTGCCTTTCTTTCACCGTTTGTCTTCTCTGCATGGGCTGTAAGAACTTCGGGATGGGGGCTTTCTCTTGCTATGTATATGTACTGCTCCTCACGCAGTGGGTTTCAGTGGGAATGTCGCAGTACTTCCATAATACAAAACAAGTATTTCTGTTTCCTGTACAGAATAAGTTTTTATTGTAATAAAGATGCTTCCACTCCATGAACAGTTATTACCCTGGTGTTTATTTTACAGCATGTTCGCTTACTTAACTGTTACTTGGATTGGCACTATTATATTTGGCTCCATTTTTACAAACATACTGACATATAATATGGAGTTGGCCTCCAAATTAACTTGTAACTCAGCGTGGTTAAAGAAAAAGAACTACACTTCCCCTATCTGGATATTTAACAATGTTATGTGCTCAGAATCCATGTGCCTTTGGAGTGCCACCGTGGAGAACCCTGATTTATTGTGCACAGTGTTAGCTTATGATAGTCTGGGTATTGAAGTTCAAATATGTGATTTTTTTGATACTTTTCTTCTCCACAGCTCCTTCATCCCCAAGTTCATCAACCATCTGTTCAAGTGCAAACCGATTAGCATGGTGGGCGCAGAACAGGTGAGAAAAATGAATCACATCCAGCAGCATCCTCTCCGCTTCATGGTGTCTGTGCATTGAATTGCACGGACCCAGAGCATGTGTTGCTACAGAAATTGGCTGGTAGAGGTTATGCGTTGTCTGAATTTCAATACACATAAGTGTCCAGTGATGATTTTAGGGCTTTATGTTGAGTGATATGACACACTTTGGGGAATGGGATATAAAAGGCTGCCTGCGATAGGCAGCGTGGTCTAGGCTTTGACCAGGGAAGAGTTTAGGTTCCCGGATTCTGTTTCTAACTCTGCTGCTGCCTCATTGAATGACTTGGGACAAGTCCCTTAATTTCTCAGCATGTGAGATTATCCTTGTGTGAAGTGGGGAGAGTGGGACTTACAATACAGCCTCACAGTGCTGTGATGATGTCCAGTGTTCCTAAAGCACTCGATGTAGGTGAGTGGTTATTTATGGCTCATGCTACAGTAGGAAGTACAGAGATCCTCGTGAAAAAATAAACATGGTTTGTGTATCCAGGACCCTCCCTAGGTAACCCACCCAGCCCACCACCAGCTGTTGTGCTGTCCGCCTGCAGTCCTGGGAACACAACCAGAGACGGATGGAAATTGAAGCCTGGAGTTTCTCTGCTGATTAGCCCCCCTCATCAAAAGGGTTGGTGCAGAGGCAGCCCACATGTTTCCCCCCCCACTAGTAGGTCCAACGCAGCGCTTGAATGGTGCGGTATGCCCGATGAGGTGACAGATGTCGTCATTTTTCAGTGTCTGGTCTGGAAGCTGGACTTGATGCAGCAAGTGCCATGTGGCAGGTACCAGTTTCACTCTGAGTTGGCTGCTGTGGCTTTTCCAAATTCAGCTATTTAAAACCGGAGAAGCAGCGGCAGAGCAGCCGCAGTGGGAAGGCAAAGCCTTTTGCCTAGTATGTAGTCTAGAGAGGTGCCAGTGCACGTTGCTCCGTCCATCTGGAAACGGAAGCTCAGCTGCAAAAATTGTCTCCTTAATGGGGAGAATTCTGGTCAGGTCCTGAAATTGCCTCCACCCCAAAGCCAGCAGCTCCATTCTGAATGATTGGCTCTGCTTCCATGTGCTCAGTACACAGCCAGTTTCGTGACGTCCTTATTGCAGGCTGGACTTCCCTCAGCCGGCACTTTGGGACCCCGATCGAGATCTGCCAGACCAAGGGAGGTCCCTTCCAACTCCTGCCCCTGCTAGGGCTCCTGCCTGGCCGTGGCTCCTGGGGCCAGAGCTCCAGGGCCAACCCCTGCTACCTTGCAGCCTCAGGGAGCAGAACCCTCCGCTGTGCCACCACCCCTCTGCATCTCCCCACCCTCCTCCCCCCCAATGGGCTCCCAGCTGAGTTACTGGCCCCCATGCTGCGCTTCTGCCCCACGGCCCGACCTTCCTAAACCTGGGCTCTGTGGTCTAGGAACATCCCTGGTCCTGCCAGAACACGGATGTTGCTGGATCAGTGTGTCCCAGTAAAGGGAGGTACAACCTGTAGTTTAGTCTGGTTTCTACTCCCCAGATGTGTCGAGGGAAATCAGACCATGAAGATGATTGGTTAGGAATGTTGCATTTTGAGTTGGTTGTTGCTCTGAGTGCCGGAAGACTTGTGATGGCGTAAACGTCTGCTAGAGAGCTGCTGTCTTGGTTTCTTTTATTACCTAACGTGGCGAATGCATCGGGTTTTTAAGTTCACCTGCTTTTGAGAGCAAAATCAAATTCTGATGACAACATGGCTGGATTTGTAACAGGGAAACCAGAGCATGAGTTTGTAAAGTTTTCTTAGAGTGGGTAGAGCCTGTTTTCTTGAGAACAAGAACTTTCTGTTAATCTTACCTAAAGAGGTGCAGGTGTGTGGATGGTATTCCGAACAAGTCCAGAGAGACTGGCTAATGTTATAGTAGTCTCCCCACCACCTGTGTGTTCTCACTGGGGAGGTGCTCCCAGCGCTTTTGACCAGAGCAGCCTCTGGTTCTTGAAGCTTCTTAGGTGCACAGCCCCTGACCTCAGTGTAGGTGTCTGTGGGAGCTGAGGCCTAGTAATGTAAAGGGGAACGTTTCACGAAGAAACAGCCAGGCAGCATCTTCCAAGTGGCTTTTAAACTATGTCCAGGCTCTTACCAATCCAGCAGAAACTTTGGGCTCCGAAGTCGCAACCAGAGTGACCCCTGTTGTGCCTAGGTGCTTAGATCAGTTGCTGATGGAACGTGCTGTAATGATGGTAGTAAGAAAAGTAATGGAAATGTGAAAGAAGAGAGACGTTTCTGCCTTTCCTTGGCTTTGTTTCCTAGCTAGTGTGTTCTGCACACGGGGTATTAGAATGTAGATTGTGAAGATACTTGTTTGTGTTCCCTTTTAGAGCAGTTTGGGGAACAAAATGGGGGTTGTTGCTGCGCTCCACCATGGCTGGCTATGGAGTGTACTGTGGATGTAGTTAAAACACAATTTTTATCAGGCTTCAGGCTAAGAGGCGCAACTCCCAGTGGTGCCATTTGTGGTTTTCTAGAAGTACTTGCAGCATTCTCTCCAGTTTTGTCAGCATGTCTCCATTCTGAATACCTGAGTCTGCCCTGGAAAGTCCAGCAGAGCTCACAAGCTGGTTGGGTTCATCTGATGGGTGTTGGCTTTTTATGAAGCAAATGAATAGCCAGATGGAAGCCTGACGTTGGCCTGGTGGATTGATGCAGCCGTGAGTCAGCGAGAAGGCCTGGCTGGGAAGGGTTTCAGGACAGAGAGGATCGAGGAGTCCTTTTAGATATGGGGACCTAAGAGCAGTGTGCTGGGGAGCGAGCCGGAGGAAGAGTCAGGTGGGCAAGGGAGATAGATCTAGGGTTTTGGGTGCAGAAAGGCGTTTGAAGAGAGAAATCATATTTGTTAAGATGTGACTTTGGATGCCTCAATTTTGGGTGCATAGCTTGAGAATCCTTCCAGTGGCCTTGGTTTTCAGAAAATGCTGGACTCCCACACTTTGAAAATTAAGCCCAGTTAAAATGTCTCCATTTAGACACCCAGCATCTAAGGCATTCAGACTCATTGGTGGGTTTTAAAAAGCTTGACTTTAATTTTTAATCCACACTCTTCTAACACCAGTACATGTCTGTCTGTCTCTTTTTACTCTTGGGTAATTAAAAGCAGCCAAACTTAAAAAGAATTTGTGCCAGGGTGCAGCCTGAACCAGATTTGTTTGCATGAATCCCCAACCCACTTCTGTACAGGTTTTATGATGGAAATGCTCAGGTTGCACATCCCATAGTCTGTGAGTGTGTCCGATCCCAAGCTTAAGTAAGTGGCGTCCTGCTCAGGATTCTGGACCACAGCCACTGGACCACAGTCCTGCTCAGGATTCTGATGTGGAATCTCCAAAGTCATCCCAGGTGCTGTATTTTGGGAGAAATATATGTCAGGTCTCACGTACAGGTGACCATTGGAGAGCTCATGGCCGTTTTATCAAGAGTTGATATTACGCCGTGTGTCCTGGATGCTTCCAGAGTGGCCAGTTATATTCTGTCTTTTTCAGACCTGTTTGTGTTTGCAGATAGATGTACTAGTCCGCTCTCTCAAACACCCTGGCATGGCACAGAATGGCTGCTGAGTGGAGCAAACCCTTTGGGGTGTTGCTGGGTGAGTGATGCTGGGGTACTTACAAAAGGCCGAGATTTTCAGGTGCTTTACAATCCCTTTCAGACGCACTGTAGCATTGTGAAGTGCATAAGTATCTTGCCGTTCAGAGAGGGGGAGACTGAAGCACAGAAGTGATTTGTCTAAGCCGGTCACACAGTAGGGCCAATGGCAGGGTCAGGGCTAGAGCTCAGCTCCTGACTCCCAGTTCTTTATCTCCGTTCTTCTCCGGACCGTACCTGGAGAGCCCCAAAAGTAACAGGCTACAGATAGCAACTTGAAGGAAAGAAGTTTTCTCAATGTCTCTGACATTTACAGAAGCAGGGAACTTTTGACACGTTCCCCTGGATCTGGAAGCGCAACTGACCGGGCAGATCAGGAGAGTTTGCCTTACCTGTGTGTTTGGGATGCAGCTGTTGGGTCTGTCACCCCGGCTATTGTCTTCATACACCTGTTGGTTGGCTGGGACAGCCCTGCTCTTTGTTTGCAGATGGCTTGGGTGGGGCAGGCTTTCAAATGGGAGAACAGTGAACTTCTGGTGTCTTAAAAGCCGCCAGCTGGCAGGGAATCAGAAGATGGGGCGCTGAGCAACACGCTTTTGTGAAATGAAACAGGATCTTGTGAAATAAATAAATAAATGAAGGATGTTGCTGAGTTTGTGCAAAGTCTGAGGTCCTGTGGCTTTCCCTAATCAAAAGCAAATGGCTGAAGTGCAACTCCTAGTTGCCTTCTATAATAAATGTTAATAGCGACTCACAGTTGTTCCTGGAACTTTCCTGAATAACCGTGTGGCTAAAGCAATTAACCCGTTGCCGGCCGTGCCTTGGTGTGTCTTGTTTGGATTAGGGATATTACTGTGTGTGGCCTCAGACTGATTTTTCTGTGGATCAGTAGCGCCCAACCCTCCAAAAAGTTCCCCACTCCTGGTGTACACTTTTACACCCGCATATCTCTAGTTTGGATCGTAGAATAACTGACCCATTTCAGCTCTCTGCTCACTGTGTTGTCTAATGCTGACTGTGTTGTCTAATGCTGACTGTTAGCTTTGGATCTACCCTGACTCCATGTAGTTCTGAGTGGTGCTTGTTCTGTTGGGACTGGATTGGCAAAGAGATTTAGGCACTTAGAGATGCGGACAGGCACTTAATGACGAGGGTGAAAGTGCCTCCTATTGATTTTCAATGGCAATCAGGTGCCTAATCTTTTCTAGGCACCTTTTGAAAACCCCACGAGGCCCCTGTCTGCATCTTTAGTTGTCCAAAGACCTTTGTAAATCTGGGCCTTGGCACAAACGTTACCACAGTGGTGTTGCTTTTTACTGCCACTGCTGATTTCTGAAAGGCAGTGTCCCTGCTATGTAACAGTCTCACTCAAATCCAGGGACCAGTACGACGTTTGTGAATGTGGATTTTTGTTGCATGGAACCCAACCCCCACTGCACTGTACACAGACCAGTTCCTCCCTCCCATGCCTCAAGACAGCTGCGGGATAATAATCATAGTGTCACTTTTTTTTGATTGGTCCACATTTGAGTTTGTGAACCTGCCACGACCACCCTGCTTGGGCTCAGTATCCCGAACGAATGCCCGATAGCCCTGGTAGGGTCGCTAAAGTCTGTGGGCTTCGTGCCCTAACACACGTGGCCCTAACTGTTCGTTGCAGGAGCGTGTTGCCGTGCAGGTTGTGTGGTGGGAGCGCACTTCCACCTGATTCGAGCCCCTTCGCAGGAATTTGCTTTGTAGCCGAATACCTGGAGCGTGTCCTCTCCCATGGTAACAAATCTAATCGTGTACCACTTCTGTTGAGCGAAAATACAGCTCAGGTGATCCCGGTCATGCTGGACAACAGATGTTGCCGGACCAGAGAATCCCAGATTTTAGAGGTGCAACCTGTATTGGGGGTTGAGTGAATGCAGAACAGTTGACAGCATTGCAGGCTGGGAGGCAAAAGGATCACAGTATTGTTGAGTTGGTCTTAGTAACCAGTTCACAGCGTACAAACGGGGGGCACTGCTTCACTGTATGCTCCCATGAGAATGTGATTGGAAAATCCACACATTAAGGGCCAGATCGTCAGCTGGCGTAAATCACCGTAGCTCCATTAAGGTCCATGGAGATCTGCTGAGCTACCCCAACCAAGAGGTCTGATCCTTTCCGGCTCCATCCCAGGGAATCGTTCTTTCTGTGCCAACTGTGATGTCAATGCCAAGACATTCTGAGACTGGAAAGAGTTAAGCTTTTTGACTGTTTGGGCTCTAGCTGCTCATGGCGCGTGGTAGCTGGGACCAGGGTAACAGCAGGCTGCGATTGACTCTTACAGCTGCTGTTGGACACTCACTCTCTGAAGATGGTTCTCTTGGATCTGCCATCCATTGGGTCCCAGGTGGTGAGGAAGGCTCCTGCCAGCTACACGAAGATAGTGGTGAAAGGCATGACGCGGGCTGAAATGATCCTGAAGGTAACTCTTGAGATTCTTCATTCTGAGTCTGCTTGACCCGAGGCCTTATTCCCTAAGGCACTTTCAGAAATCCTTCCCCACGTGCTTCCGAGCACATGCTGCTGTTCACTTTATTTTGAGACTTTCACGCATAGCTGGTTAGTGAGAGCCAGCTGGGCCTGGTGTCACCTGTTCGCTGCCTAGCCGAACAGCCTGTCCAAACACAGCTCCGTTACCTTGTTGAGCCGGGTCCTCTTTTGCTTTTTGAAGCCTGCGACTGTAAAATCACCCAAGAACAATTTTTGCCATAACGTAAACCAACGAATGACGTGAAAACACTCTGGCTTGTTGGATCCTTGCATAATGGCTCAGAGTTGAGACGGAGCTGACAACCAGATGGGCACAGCACTGCTGAGGGCTGTAACCTCCCACGTTGCCTGTGGGTGGCACCGTCGTCTTGGAGTCAGAATTTTAAGGCTGTCACTTTGTCCTTAACTCTGTGCACGGTGGTGCTGCCTGCTGGCTCGCAACTGCTTTGTTCAACACTTGCCATGCTTGCGGGTTAAGGGCCTGGTAGGAGTTTTAACTGTGGTTTTCCTTTCTCGTGGGTTCATATGGGACAGTACAGACCAGAAGGTTTCAAACAATAGCATAGAATGCAAAGAAAATTGAACCAAAATAACACAAACTACCACGAGTGACAGTATGACAGTAGCGCTCGGCACCTCGAGGCCCCAGCTGAGATCAGGGCTCCATTGTGCCCCTACGGTTGCAGAGTCAGAGAAAGTCCCTTCCCCAAGGAGCTTGTGCTCCAGATAGACAAACCAAAGGCGGTTAGCCTCCCTGATCGCACTAGCGCCGCCAGTCACGATATGAAGCCCATGCAGGCGGTGAGAGACTTGTATTGACACTGCAGCAGATCCACAGACCCTTAGGCAGTGCACGATCACAGGACAGCTGCCGATGTAATGCAGAGACCTTGCCGTTTTACAAGGCATAAGGGATTGGCCGACAAAGGCTTTCTGTGTCGCCCAATCCCCGTCTTGACAGCCGCTTTGTGCCGACAAACTGCTGACTCGGCAAAACGTGGCAGCCATTTTTATTCAAATGACACGTGGGAGATTTAAATCCCCACTTCATTTGCAATGTCGGTATGTCTAATTTACATCCCTCTGGCGACAGAGGGATGTAGTCTAAACATACCCACAGAGTGTGACATGTAGTGCCCATGGAACCGTAAGTTACTCTCCCTCGAGTCAACGTTTCCTTTACCCTCCGTCATACCTCCACACTCTGCAGAGTCATGCTCTGAACCCACAGTCCAGATGACTGAAATAACTGGCTGGCTTCTGTGCCCAAAACTATCTGACAATCGCTGCTTCCTATTCCTTTTGTCCTCCCCTCACCTCCCAGAACTTGGCATCTGTGCCTGGCACATCTGGGAGGGATTTTGCACTTCTCTCTCGGCGACTCCCAGTAGCAAGCGGGATGCAGACTCCGGCTCTTGTGGTGTGGGATTTATTTTTCTCACTTTGATGGGTAATAGAGTGGGGTTTTTTTTTTTCATTTTTTATCAATTGAAATACAGTTGTGCAGAAATACAGAGGGTTGTCACACGATGATTTCACAAGTTGATGTTGAGATTCACCAAGTTAAAGCTTTATAACCATTAAGCTGTCAACCTCACATGTCAAAATGTACAAAGTGAACATCTTTGGATGAAACTTGAAGTTCTCACATGGCATGTTTCCCCCTTTGCCCATCTGTACATTTGTATTAGTGATGCAAATATTTCTTTGGACATATATTGAGAAACCAACATTTACTGATGTTTCACCAATAAAACCCTAACCCATCCAAGCCCATTCACAAGGACAGTATTACCCCTATAGCGAGCACAGGTCTGCTGTGTGTATCTGGAGTGTTTTCAGGGCTGTCTCATACCTATGGCTGGAAGGTTTCCAGCTGTTTTTCTCAGAGGGAAGGCTGGTGGGGACATTCTTCCCCTGCTGTGTCTGGCAGGGGCGGGGGGAACAGGGAGCATGGGGATATTTAAAGGCACAGTGACTTTTTTTTTTCCTCAACAAGTCTGGTGGGGCCCCCCCCCCCTTTTTTTTCTTTTCTCAACCACTTTTCCTGCCATGTTTGGTATTTTTTGGGGAAAGTATCTGGCAACCCTACCCATATTACACTTTGTGTGTGTGTCCTTAAACCTGGGTAAGGCACAAGAATTAGTTAACGTAAATACCACCACAGCACAGACAGTGCGTGGCTGAGTATAAACCCGCCGGGCCTGGGTGAGAGTGTGGGAGGAAGGAGGAAGCAGCGCGGGGTTCCTTCTCCAGCCACGGTGTCCTGGGGTCCAGCTGTTGGTCGTGGCACAAGGCTTTGAGCAGGGTTATACGGGGGGATACATGTATGTACACGACTGTGGTATTTAGCTGGGCTGGCATGCTGGGAAAGAGAAATGTCTCAGTCACAGTCTCCAGTGCAGGGGGGGTGGGTCAGACGGGAGCCGGTGGAAGTGCCGGAAGGACTGGGCAGGCTTTTTCTCTCCTCGGTAAGGTGCTTTGCTGCCTAGCACCAGCGAGAGACTTTTTCTAGAGCTCGTTGTGCACCTGCCTGTGTTGATGTGAAAGCAGCTTATCCTCTTTCCAGCTTTCAGGCTCCATTCTAACTGCTCCTCACCTCCTCTGGGGCAAGGGCCCAGTCTCTGCCCCACCCCTGCTAGAAGTCCCTGGGCGCTGCACCGTGCCAGCTCCAGCCCTTCTGGAGAAGGGGTGCATAGTGATAAGTCCAGGGAGCCTGGCGGGGCCATTAGTGGGGTAATGTAATAACATGGCCTGGCGTGGAGTGACTCCAGGTTCTCCGATACCAAGGAGCAGCGATGAGACAGGAGGTTAAGGGTGAGCTGCCTTCAAACAACCCACCAGGGCAGGAATCCCAGGCTGACTTCATGTAGCGCATCAGTGGCCTAGTCAGTGAGTAGAATTGGGTAAACCACCTAAAACCATGGGAACTGGCCTGCGTCAGGCTCCCATCCAGACCTGGAACTCTGACCGGGGTGCGAGCCTGACCCAGCTTTTCAGTGAAACCTTCCTCCCCCTCAGAGCATGGCGGCTTCATTGGGGACGTGGTGGCGCGTGGGCAGTGCTGCTCAGGAGGGGAATTCACCTTAGCCAGAATCTCCCCCTGCCCTCCAAGCCAGCGTGTTGCTGATCCCAACCCGTGGCGGTGCCAGTGTCCCCATGTGGCACAGACCTTGTGGTCCCCTAATCAGAGTCTCGGGTAGCTTCCTCAGGCCTCAGTGGGCCTGGCTGTGACATGGAGCAGAAAGCAGGCCCTGGCTGCAGAGCGGTGACCCTGCGCTCTGCTGTCCCGAGGAAACGACTGCTACAAGAGCAAAGCTCTCCCGCTGCCGCCGTGTCTGCTCTGTGCAGTGGAGAGGGAGCTTGGGTGAGCAGCGATTCAGGCTGGGGTTGAGCTCATTGATGGGGTAGTCAGGGGGCTCCCGCTGTGCACTCGCTGCCTGTCCTGAGCTGAGGCTTTCTGGCTCCAGGGCCGTCAGCTGGGGCTTGTCACAGCACCACATTCATAGCTCTTCTCCCTGGGCACGTTCCTCCTTCCGGTGGTATCGAGGAGACTCAGGCCTCCCAGCTCAATCAAATGAAATTTCGAGCCCCGCCCCACGTGCCTGCCAGCCCGCAAGCTGGGAGGCAGAATCTGGCAGCAGCTTCCACACAATACGCAGCCCCTGCGGCCTCTCGGATCTGTTCAGCTTCTGAGTAGCAATTGGCAATTCATAACCAGTCCCTCACCCCACCCTGCTCTGGGCTTCGCTGTAGCTTGGCTCCTGCTAACGCGCCCGCGCCTTTCTGGAGCCGTGCGCGTGCACGGCACCCCTCCGTTCTTTAGGTGTCTGAGGGTCCGCTGGGTTGCTTAGAGACCACATGCTGTTCATTCCGCAAGGATGTCTGTGGGGTGCTCCACTGTAAGACAGCCCAGCTCTGGGCGAAAGGCCCTGTGCTAGGGCCTGCCAGCAAGCCCCGCACAGACTGACAGGGCCTAAGCAGGAGGGTGTTGACCGGAGCTCTCCAGAGCTTTGTGAGCACAGGGATTTCTCCTGCAGTTTACAAAGCGGAGTTTGCCGTCACCCCGGGTGGAGCTGGAGCAGGACTCTGGTTCCTGTAAAAGGTGCATCGTTTCAGAATCCTACCCACTGCCTGGATCTAGTTTAGACTGCAACAGCCCTTCCTCCTTCTCGGATGCCAGCTGCATGGGGATAATCCAGCCTAATGAATATAAGCTCTGCGTCTGTTGCAGGAGACACTCCGCCTCTCCCATCGATATGCTCTTGGTATCACCGGCTGGTGGGTGGGTTACAGTGTTCCTTGCTTGTGTCTGATGCACCCCCCCTCTCTCTGCAGGTGGTGATGGCCCCTCATGAGCCCCCCATCGTGTTTGTGGACAATTACATCAAACTCCTCGCTGACTGCAGCACCGACACTTTCCAGAAGATTTTAGACATGAAGGTTAGAACCCACCCAGCCAAATACCCGGCCCTGTAATCAAATCCCTCTCCAGAGAAGCCTGACTGCCCTGGCAAGCAGCCATCTGTGTTGGGCTTGTGTCGCGGGAAAAGGCAATTGGTGGGACGAAGGCCGCCTCCTGCTCTGGGGGCTGCTGGCGCTTAATGGCGCTCTGCACGCTGATTGGGGAGTGCAAGCTCAGCTTGCCTTCGCCCAGAACTGTGGGGTGGCTGTCTCCTGCCCTTTCCAGGGGCAGGCTGAGATTTGAACCTGGGTCTCCCATAGCTCTCTTCCATCAGCCCCTGCCCAGGGCAGCGATGCTCTCCCTGTGTTTTGTGATCCCACTTCCCTTTGTTTCTTAACAGGGCCTCAAGAGAAGTGAGCAAAGCAGCATGTTGGAGCTGTTCCGCCAGAGGCTGCCCGCCCCTCCCTCGGGGGTGGAGAGCACCAGCTCCGTCTCCCTGGTGGCTCCCACGCCTGAGCAGGAGTCCTCGCGCATACGAAAACTGGAGAAACTCATCAAAAAGAGACTGTAGATGCAGAGAAGCATCCTCTGCAGCCCCCCAGCCACTTAGGCCAGGTCTTGTGCAGGCTCCCCATTAGCCTACCCTAGGTCGCGGAGCACACGCTGCTGGGCACTTACTGGCTTGCTCTAATGGCAAAGCAGCCTGATTTTGGCAAGGGACGAGTGTTTCCGGGGCCCAGTGTCTCAGAGAGAGATTAGCCGAGTGAGACCCGTCTCACTGGGGCTTCTCCGGGCTCATGGCTCGGAGGGGGTACAGTGACTCGAGGGTGTGGCTAGGAAAATGGTTTGACCGGGTTACACCCAAGGGTCGCCTGCTGCTTACATGATGCTGCTCACTCAGCATCTAGCTGCAGTTCCCCTTTGGGTTCCCTGCAGCATTCAGGACTGTCCCCTGGAAGGGACAAGACGCCATGTCCTCCCCATCATGGAGCGGCTTGTCCCTTCAGTCCCCGGGTCCTGGGCCCCAGGACTCCAACGAGCTCCTTGTAAATGCCCCGGACAGGACCCCGAAGCATCTCTCCTGTGTGCCAGGGGCAGGAGCGTGGGCTGTAGCTGTCAGTAAAACCGCTGGCGCACCCTCTGTGGGAAGCAGGCGGGGCAAGATCGCTGCATTCTGCACCTCAGCAAGGCGCTGCTGAAATCACACCTTCCTGCCAGCCAGCAGCCTCTGGGCCAAATGCTACATCTGCTGCAGCCATCGCTAGCCTCTCCTTATTTTCTCACGTGCGCGAGGCTCCCCTGCCCCCGCCACCCAACACTACCCCTCTCTCCCTCCTCCACAAAGGGCTGTTTATGGAACAATCCCTTGGAAGCCAAGCATTGAATGAGACCCTCCCACCAGGCTCGTGGCTGCCTGTTTCGTGCCAGCTGGAGGCCAGAAATGTGGGTGTGCCCCTTTGGCACAGCCACGGCCTGCAGGCAGCGCCACTGGAAATGTTAGTTTTAATTACAGGCCTGCTGCTGCCAGGATTTCGTTGCAGGATGGAACTCTCTCGCCAGCCCTGAATGGAAAGGGCCTCGTTCCCCACTCGCTGATGCGGCTGCAGCTTGGAAGGAGCCGCTCCGGATTGGCACCGGCTAGCCGGGCCCACACTCACACAGCGCAGCTTGTTGTGAAGTAACCCCCGTTGGAGTCAGCAGCAAGACGCTTGTTGACTTCAGTGGGTGCAGGAGCTGGGGCGAGGGGGTCTAAATTGCCAAGAACTTGTTTGTAAAGTGCTGGTTGTGGTACACGCTTGCCTGAGAAGCCTTCATTTAGTGCCACAATCACTTCGTTGTTGTCATCACTGGATTTCTTCCTACCTCCCCACCCCCGTCCTCCCTCGCAACCTCTCCAGTCAGACCTGTCGGGGATACAAGGCCACAGGGATTTTGGTGGCTGGAGAATTCATGTGCAGCTGCTTTACTGTAATCCCTGCTTCCCTGCTCCTTCTGCAGGAGGTCTATGCGTGCAGTTTGTGTCAGGAGAGGCGTCACTGCAGCAGGCTAGCGATCATCATGGGAGAATCCACAGCACATCTGGCTCGCTTTTCATGGTTGTATTTATTCGGGGGCGGCTGGAGATACAGGTTTGGTAGTGTTTGCAGCCACTGTTGAGGGATATGTAGCTCACATGAGACAGGAGGGAGAGGGATCAAATCCCACGTTTATTTTAACCTCACCACACGCACAAATCTGTCTATAAAATTAAAAAGGCTACAAAGTTTGAGATACTTTGGAGTGGGGGAGGGGCTGCTAAGGCTGAAAGTCTGCCCTGACACTAGCTTCACATTCACCTTTTGGCACTGTTCTGCCCCCTGCTCTCTCCTGTGTGCAATAATTGACTCTTTCTTCGGCGTGTGTCCTGATATGGGGTTTCTCTAGGATCTCATCCCTGGGTTATGGCTTCCATGCCCACAGCTGAGGACACCGGTAGTAGCCTGTGCCTGGGTGGACGTCCTTTTACAAGCAGAACAGAGATGTGTTAAAAGCTAGAGGTAATGAGCCAACCTGGAAACAAAACACCAAACTCTGGTCTTAGAGCTGCACCCACTTCTAGTCAAATAACTGATAACGGCTGTAATACGTGCCACATCCTGCACTACTGGGTTTCCTTTACTGATCGTTTCTTTGCTGGGCTCTACATGAAGATAACTATTCAGGGTACTGAGCAATTAGACATCCCTTTTCCTCCGCGAGAGGCCTTTATTGATGTCTACGTCTTGAATGAGTCAAATATTCATTCTCCATCCCAGCATTTGCCCTACGTTGCTTATGTCCAGCCTGGGGGACGGGAAGTGGCAGAAGTGCCTACCTCCTCCATAGCTAATTCATTCCCCACATTCAGTGTCTGGGGGGACCCTGTTCCTGTTGTAGGTTGTTAAAAGTGGAATCCGATGTGGACGCTTTGGAAAAGGTTCCATAACATTCCTTCACTTCCTCAGTGCATCCCAGGGTGTCGCTCTCGTATGATCAGATGCCACCTTTGACTGAGAAGTTCTGCCCTTTTTATTTTTATATTGGCAAATGATCTATGACACCTACGTTTGCTAAAGTCATTGGTGGTTTTTGGATTTCTGGCTGAAGACCCCTTCAGTGGGCCTGATTTTCAGGAGTTCGATGTTTAATGCTTTGGAAAAATCAGGCCCTGTTAGGGTGACTTGAGTCGAGCACCCAGTCACTAGTCACTTTTGAAAATGTAGGCACCAGTGTTTTCCCTGATCCGCCCCGTGCGGATGGGATTGTAGATTGTGCCTGGACACGTAAAGTACAATGGTGCTTTTTTTCCCAAGACTGATAAATCAGCCTGTGTCCAAATAGTTCATGAGCTGATAGAGGGATTGCATTAGAATTGGTTATTCAGCAGACATAATCATTTGTATCTGACCAGGGCTCTTAAAATAAGAAGTGACACTTTAAATGAGAGTTGAGATATTGTAAGACCTATGTTAACCTGGTCTGCCCCATGAAATCTTCACAAAAAACTACCACTGAAACTGTCTCAGATGGAGTGCTGGTGTTAGAAAGCTGGGAGCAGAGGCAGCTGAACATACACACCTACGGGGTCCTGAAACACAAGCAGTGAACTGAAACAGTGTTAGCAGTTGTGGATGTTTTGAAAACTTGGCTAAAAGGGGGTGGAGTTACAGTCTCCTATTCTAGCTTATCAGAAAGCTGTCATTGGATCACAGATTGTTTCTGACCCTTCAGCTAGTTTTAGAACCTGCATTTGCAGGGAGCGGTGTTTGCGCTTGATACAGATCAGTTTACAAAAAACTACACAAGAAAAGAAGGTGTGTGTACTGCCTTTCCTGAAAAAAATCAGATCCAATGTGGGTTATTATTAATTACTACCAAATACAGTAACCAAGCCTCATGGGAATGCAGGGCGCTTGCATAGATTCATTATCTACGTGCTGGCCTAGTAACCTCACATTAGATTGATTTCTCCCCCCCCCCCCCCAATTTAAAAATTGGGTCCATGTTATAAATATACTGTGTATGGATGAAATCTAAACTATTTCCTTATTTCTTTCCCCAGAAGGCTCCTAAACTGTTGTTGTTTGCCACTCGGAATTCTAGGAAGAATGTTAGCAAAAATTAAAAAAAAAAAATCGGAAGAATGTTAGAAGCTCAGGTGCATTGAATTGTCCCCTATAAAAGACATGTTGGCATTTTTCTTCCTTGATTTGAAATTTTCTTGTTCTAGTGTATTTACCAGACCGGGTGCTTCTGAAAGCATGCGTGTCACATGGCTGAGTTGTACATTTTCTGAGGATAAAGGAATTGTGTTTCTGTATTGTGTTTTTGTATAAAGCTTCTTTTTAAGTTTTCTGTCCAGGAAGTGATTTCTTGCTGTATATTGGAGTGTGACACTAAAACTAATTAAATCATTACTAACAACCTCCTCTAGCCTGTGTTCTGAAGCAATGTATATAGAAGAGACTGGATCTCGAGATGGGGACCCCCCCATCTCTTGGCTTTTGGGGGCAGGAAATCTGAAAGCTGCGAGTACACATGCCCAAACACACATCTGCACTGCCTAGAAGGCAGCTTTGGCCTGAGGGCATTTAGATTATAGAAGAATTTTATGTCCCTATCTTTGTATCAGCACCGAGCATTACCTGATTGGTTTTAAAATCCTCTTGCATGTTGCTCAGGGTATAGTCTGACATGTGCTGGCCTCATAAACTTTGACAATCCTTTTCTTCCCCTCCACAGACGGTTTTTCCCTCCTGTTAACTTTCCATCACCTTGCAGATGTCTGTGGCTCCAGCAAAGTGATCTTTTGCAGATAGCAATTTGTATTTGTAGCAGCAGAGCCAGGGGAATCTGCCCTGCCCAGCCATATGAGAGGCAGTCCAGGAAAGTTAAACTTGCGTTAGTCAATAATTCGATGATTTGTAACATCTCTGCTGCTTACCTTGTGGAAAAGACTTCTCTGGAAACCTCCTGTTAACATGTATTGATAATGAAGAGTTGGTGACTTTCAGAATACGGTAGATATTATGTTATATCTTTTGCTCTGAGAGTCAGTGCTTCATTTCTCCTTCCAGTATGTTTCCCCATGCCCCTTCCTCCATCAAGTGATCAGGTGTAAATGTTCATGGTAAGCTGCCTCTTGCACCAAATTTGCAGTGATGGATATGACTAGCTGGGTTATATCACATGAGTCGTGTTGTGTTTCTCCTGACTGCAGGTTGGGAGGGGTCACAGAGGTGTTACTGTCAACAGGCAATTTAAGACAGGTTGGCTCTTTAACATGCTGTACTTAAATTAGCTGAAATGTTTAATCTCCGGTTATGTCAAAAGTTGTTTGAACAAAACACATTCCTCAGTGTGTGTGTGTTACAGGTGGGGCTGGGAGCATCACCTGTTGGCTATTATTAAGGTTGCTAACACTTCCCCTTATAAGACCCAGTTTTCAAGCTAAATATGAGTCAACAGCGTGACACTGTTGCCAAAAAAAAAAAAAAGCAGACAACATTCTGGGATGTAGTAGCAAGAGTGTTGTGAGCAAGACACGAGAAGTCTCTTCCCCTCTACTCTGCGCTGATTAGGCCTCAGCTGGAGTACTGCGTCCGGTTCTGGGCACCACATTTCAAGAAAGATGTGGAGAAATTGGTGAAGGTCCAGAGAAGAGCCACACAAATGATTAGAAGCTTAGAAAACATGACTTATGAGGAAAGACTGAAAGAACTGGATTTGTTTAGTCTGGAAAAAGAAGATAGAGGGGACATGATAGCTTTCAAGTGTCTAAATAAATGGTGGTTACAACCAGGAGGAAGAAATATTATTCTCCTTAACTGCTAATGATAGTACAAGGAGCAATGGGCTTAAATTGCAGCAAGTGAGGTTTAGGTTGAACTGGCAGGACGATTAAGCACTAGAATAAATTGCACGGGGAGGTTGTGGAATCTCCATCGCTGGAGATATTTAAGAGCAGTTTAGACAGACACCTGTTGGGGATGATCTAGAGCAGTGTTTCTCAACCATTTTTATAAAGTACCCCTTTAAAAAAAAAATTTAAGTACCCCCCGTACCTACAGTTTTCAGACACACAATTTTTTTCCTACCATTGCAACACATTTGTTTAAACAACTTAATCGTAGCCGGGCGGGCAGTGAAATTTTTGGGTGTAAAAAGTACAAAAATAATAAAGTGCTATACAACTTAAAACAAAAGTTCAGTTTTCTCCAAATTTCAGTTGTTGATGTACCCCCCAGACTTCTCTTGAGTACCCCTAAGGGTACTCATACCACTGGTTGAGAAACACTGATCTAGATGATGCTTGGTCCTGCCATGAGGGCAGGGACTGGACTTGATGACCTCTTGAGGTTCCTTCCAGTTCTATTCCTTATACCATTGCCAAAGCCTGTCTCTTTGGGCTGAAAATTTCCATGCCAGGTGTCTGCCGCACCATTGCTCTGCTCTCAGCAAATGTTTCTGAAAGCCATCAAGTGCCCTATATCTCTCAATGCTGTTCCAAATAGAGGATGACATCCTACAATTGCTAGTAGATCCACCTCACAGATCTAAAGGTTTTGATATAATGCTATATAGTGTGCTTCTGTTTCTTCAGTTGGCTTTTGTAAAAATCTAGGAAGTTGCACACCAAAAACCAAAACATTAAAATAGCATTAAGGTTGCAAAGTCAAACACTCAAAAGTTAGGAAATGCCAGGACTATTTTTTCCTCTGTGTAACCTTAATTCAGCACTGTGGTGTGCAGTATGATACAGTCTTCCGTTACTTGATCACTTACTGTTTTTTCCCCAGACAATCTTAATTCTGGCATTTCCTAACTTTTGAATGCTTGACTTTGCAACCTTAACATTGTTTGTATGTAGTTGTATGTGTAATTGTTGTGTTGTGGTAGCCATTTGGCTTTTACACACTGCGGAACGTAAGCAGCAACCCTCCCTGTGTGTCTATTTTCTAAGACAGACTCTCCCAACGGCAGGTAGGGGGACCGTGTTTTCTTGTTCCGTTGGCTGGTTTGTTACCTCATCAGGCTGCAAATAAGAAATTCTGTTTCTGTTGATTTAGTTCTGCCCAAACCACTCTGAAACCCATATTCTCGCGCACACAGTGAGTGACCTACCATGAAACGGACGAATCTGCTACTGCACGAGAGGACGTGGACTGGTTCAAAATCATTCTAACTTTGTTTTGTCTTGTGTTGGGATGTTCTTGCACAGTGTCACCTCATAGGCAGTGGTGGGCCACATGCAGCCCATTGGGGTTCCATGTGTGGCTCGCCAGCTGTTGTGTTTACTGTTGCTCATGTGCGGGGTTGCCAGATTCCGCTGTTTTCCATCCGTGTAGTTCTTCTACTGGTATTATGAAAGTGACATGCGCTTAAACCCAGGACAGGTGAAGTGAGGTGCACGCTGATTGCACGCAACGTTGACTGTAAAAGCCAGGCACTCCCTCTGCAGCCAATCAGACTGGTGCTACAGTTCACTTGGCTCTCCCCGCAAATTCTATGTACCCAAGCACAGTGAACAAAACTGCCCTATCCCAGGAGACCGTCTTGATTATGACAGTCTTGCAACCCACCATGATGCAGGGTCACTTGTGCGGCCCACCCTCTCGCCCAGGTTGCCCATCACTGTCTCAGGCACTCAGCAGAAGGTTGTGAATTTTGTGGGCTTGATAAAAGGGCTGCTTTCTTGGTTTCTTCAAGTGCCCCTTGAAGGATATAGTTAATAAAAGGAGTCGTAATTCTCATTGAGGGCAGGAAATACAGTAGTGAAACAGAAAATGCAGCAAACGTTTCTGTTAATTGTACCAAACCCTTTGCTTGTTTTCAGCTTTATTGTCAACAGAGTTCACCGTTTCCTGCCTGCTGGTAATGCTGAGCCCTACAGGGCACGTCACAAATGTTAACTGAGCTCCCAGGCACCTGTCCGAGGTAGGTAAATGTTATGTCCATTTTACAGGTGGGGAAGCAGAGGTACAAAGATCTCGTGACCTGTTCAGAGCCACACAGCAAGTCAGTGTAACCACCAGGATTAGAATAGAGGAGTTCGTGGCTCCTGGCCCCAGGCTCAGATATCACTATGCCACGGTGCTTTCTTCATGTTGGTTATCAAGGGGCCACCTTAGGCAGCACCTTAGGGTGCTGTGAAGAACTAGATCCAATTGCTACGAGGAAGAGTGAGCCACATACCAGAATCCCAGCTGCTGCCAGAAACTCTGGGTGGCAGAGGACTGCATCCTCCAGCAATGAGTTGAAAGTGTCGGCAAGGTGCGTCAGACAGATTTCTGCCGTTTGCAGCAGAGGGAACTGCTAGAAACTGATCAGGACTTCTAAGAACCCAGGTTACCTGCGGCTGATGTTCATAAATGCAGTCTGTATCCCAGAGAAACAAACTTGCACGGAGCATGTGTTAAATCACCTGCCTTGAAGTTTGACCGAGTGAGTGTCTAGCACTGCGTTTTTGCAGCCCATGTTGGAGGTGGGAGAAGCCTGGAGTTTCCCATTGTTTGGGAATGATTTTTCCATCATCAAATAACTCAGATTGTTCCTGGTTTTTTTTTCCTTCTTATTTATTTCTGCTCTGGACTGACATCAGTGTAACTATTGTGTGAATACTGATTGAGCTCACAAAGTTGGGCCTGTGTGGAAAGGGTCCTGGTAAGTTACTTGTATCCTGGATCCACGGTGGCATGAGGAAGCAAATGAGGTAGACAGACAAGCTGTGACTTACACTGTGGCAAAGCATTTCAGAAGAGACTGATGACTTGGGTGCCTGCCTTGAGATGCCTTAAAGGGGCCAGGCTTTCGGGAGGGGCTGAGAATATGGGCTCCTCTAAGGGGTCTCTAGTCTCTTCTGAAAATAATTTCCTTCCCATCTTACATGGAGTCACGGAGCATTTAGGACACGCAGTGGAATTGTGTACTGCACCCGAGGTCTCATAAGGCTCTTCTCTTTGGTTGAAGTCGAACAATAACTGGGTGCTGTATCCCATCAGCTCTCATGACTTCATCTCGGTGGGCGGGATCAGCACTTGGAGGGGAACTGTTCAAAGAAAACCAAGGCACTGGATGAAGGAAGAGGGAAGGGTTTACATGTGTTCTGAGTCAATCCTGAATCCAGACACCCTATAACACGGTGTCTTTCAGATGAAGGGTCAAACCTAGCACCTGGCAACTTGTGGGTTATTAAAGTTCCCGTGATGCTTTTCATAAGAGAGGTCTTAACTTCCATTGGCAGGGTTTGATGTTCTTTACCTTCTGTCCCATGTTGGTGCGTAACATTGGTGCACACTGTCAAACAGTTGCCATGTTTCAGTGGTAGGTGAATGGTTCCCCTACGTCCCTTTGAGACGTGTTCTGGGATCCTTCAGAGTAAAAGGTGCAATCTAAACATGAGACTCTGGGTCCTGCTTCATCTCCGACTTAGCTCTTTGTGGAAGTATTGGCCTCCATTGACTGGACCCACGTTCTACATGAAATAAATCCGTCCTCTCTTGACCATTTCAGCATGCTGTAAACTCCGATTTTCGATAGTGGAAATCCAGCTTCCCCTCATCCCCATTAAATGTTTCTTTATTGGCCGAGTGGCTTCTGATCTGAGCAGCTTGGCGGCAGCTCTGAAATAGTAATTGTGTTAGCTTGGAAATGGCTCCATGAGCCTTTTTCTCATTTCATAAAGGGCTTTTGATGGGCGATTTGGAAGTAAAAGGTGATTTGCTGTCCCAGTGTTAGAGACACGAACATGTCCTGCTGAGGGTGTATTTAAAACAAAAGCAACAAAACACCTGTCTGGCACTTTAGCTTTGTCCCTGCTGATTTGAACCAGGTTTTTAATGTACTTTTTTAATGCACGTTTTTCAGGCAAGACAGCAACCTAATCACATTTCTTCAAAGGAATGTAAATTCCTTAAGGAAGTAGCCGGAGTTCCCGGCAGTACTTAGCTGCAAACCACAGACGCCTCTGGCTGAAGGCTCTGTTCTGCTTTTAATTTGGGGGTAGTAGAGGAATTCTTTTGAAGGGTTTGGGTTCTCTTGGGCTGGGCCTGTCAGGCTAGATTGTGTGTTACTGTACAGCAACGTGTTTGCTTTGGCTGCCAGCAAAGCTTTTCTTTCCCCCACAGGAGTCTTTCCCCCATCAAATCTGATGATGCGGCATGATTATTTATTAAGGATTTTCTGAAGACCATTTCATTAGCCTTCCTAGCATGGCAGGAGTTTGGAGACCTTTCCCTCCAGTCCTTTGCCCCTTGCACCCTCATCAACTCTGCCTTGGTAGCAGTGGCCATCCAGAAATCCAACTGATGGGACAAGTGCTATTTATATAAGGCAAAATTGTAAGTGGAAGTTTGCCTTGGAAAAGACTGTGGCTTGCATGCAAAGTTGCATCACTATAATCAAAAGATGCCTTTAAACTGAATTAGTGCTAGTTTGGTGTAGACTCTCACATCAGTTTGAACCTGGTTTATATTGCGTTAGCCTGCACTTGTAGATGTAGAGGGGTAGGCTAAGCTGCTAGACAAAATATATGTAAGATAAGTAGAGCCCTGTGTGAATGCAAAATTGGCATCTGCAAAAATGATTTGCCAATATCTGCATCCAGTTCTATGCAGATATGAAACGAGTAGTTCTAGATTTGCAGGGCTCTAAACCTAATCTGATGCAAACCTCTGTGTGGGCATTCTTATTTAAATCATTTTAAAATAGCACCTTTAAGGCCTGGCCTACCCCTAAAATTTGGGTCGACCTCACTGCGTCAATCAGGGCTGTGAAATATTCACACCGAGTCACCTAACTCCTGCTGTAGATGGAAGAATTCCATCAGCCTCGCTACCTTGTTCCAGACAGGCAGATTAATGACAGTGAGAGAGAAAAAAAAAGTCTGTCAGTGTAGGAAATGTCTCGCTATTGGGCTACCGCAGCCCTGGAGCTGGGCTCCTGTAGTAGATATACCCAATGGTAAACCAGTGCAACATGTGTGTGCAGACAAAGCCCTGCTGTGCCCTGATCCCACAAACCCTTAATGCATGTGCCCAACATCATATGTGACGCCAGCAGCCCGAATAAGGCGCTCCAGTTTTAGACTCTGGGCACCTGTACTGCTGACTACTCTGACTAAACCAGAGGGACATTGCTGGGAACAGGAGGGGGCTTGGAGACTGCTGAAAATAAAGGAAATCATAATCCACTTAACTGCTTATACGGCGAGGAGTCCTGTGGCACCTTATAGACTAACAGATGTATTGGAACATAAGCTTTTGTGGACAAAGACCCACTTCGTCAGATGCATGTAGTGGAAATTTCTGACGAAGTGGGTCTTTGCCCATGAAAGCTTATGCTCCGATACATCTGTTAGTCTATAAGGTGCCCCAGGACTCCTTGTCGCTTTTGCGGATCCAGACTAACACGGCTACCCCTCTGATACTTAACTGCTTATAAACACTCCCTCCGCCCCCGATTGCAATATGTAGCCAGAGTGCCAGTTCTAGCTGCATTGTCCCCTACCCCTCCCAAGCAGAGACAAGTGGGAGCTTAGAGATCTCTGACTTGGCCTATTACCCTGCAGTCAGGTGGCTGCTTAGAACTTCCCCATGTGCTAGGGCAAGGGAAATACAAACCCAGCTGGGGGGTTGCTGCTCAGGACCTGGGCTGAGTGGTTTCAGTCACAGCTGGAATATGCCAGCTGCTCAGGACCCTTTTTTTTCAAATTTCCATTGTGGGTGCTGAGATTTTTCTCAAAGGTGAATGTCAACTATTTAAAGCTGGAATGGTGGGCTAGGGCAGACCACCGGTGGTGCACCCCCTCCCTCCTGCACAGGACGCTGGGCCTCTGTTTTATGGTCTGCCGCTCTGGATTTAAAAATGGGGGTGACACCACAGATAAATACCACCTTGGCAGTTCTAGTTCCTGCTTCCTTATGGTCTCTGTAAGTAGGCTGCTCCCTCGCAGTCACAGGATCTGAAATATATGGCCTAATCAGTGCTCGCCTGTTTGCTTTAAACCCACTTCCAAGCTGTGATAAAGCCATGGGTGTGACTTTGAACAGGGACAAGGTGGAAGGGTGTCACTCAGGTTTAGAACTGTGACTCAGCCCTCTGTTGGGGGGTGCAGGATCTACACCTAGGCCTGGTGCAACAGGAGGGGCTATGGTTGTAAAATGAGGGGATGTGAAGGTGGTGACAGCCAGCATAAATTATCCAGGTTGCTTGTGGCCCAGCAGCAAACCACTGAGGTAGGGAGTGCTTGGCTGTTAGCATGCAACTGCAGTGATGTGGGGGCCACCAGCCCTTTGGCTCCCTGGTAGGCTACTGTCAGAAAGTCCCTTTGTTTCCTCCTGATATGTAACCCTCTGTGTTCCTGGTATTTCCCACAGGCAGGCAGAAAGGTTAGTGGGGAAGGCTGGGTAGGGCTGGTTGGCTGATGTAGGCAGGACCAGCCTTCCATCTTACCCCTCTTCATAGGGAGCTGTATTGACAAGTAGCTGATCAGCACAGGCTTCCCGCTTGCCCTCACTCCCAGTCCAGCTCTCCCAAAGATGGGACACGGTGGGGGGAGGGGGGTGGAGATGCCCTGGGTGAAATTCCAGCTCCATTGAAGTCACCGGCAGCTGCGCCATTGATTTCAGTGGGGCCAGGCTTCCAAGCCTTCTACCTAAAGTCCTTGCCCCCTGAGTCCCAGCGTCTGCTGCTCTCAGCTCGGCGCCAAAGGGCCACGGCCAGGGGAGCGGTGGCTGCTGCACAGGACTTGCGAGTCTCGGCCACCGGCCTGCCTTTCCGTGCCTCAGTTTCCCCACCTGTGAAATGGCGGTCATGCCACTTCCCTGCCCCGCGGGGGCGATTCAGGCGGGGCTGTGAGCGGCTAGGGCCTGGCGCGGACGGCTCTCCGAGACAGCAGAGCGCGATTTAGCCTGTAACGGGGCCCCACCAACCACGGGCTCTGCCCGGCCCTGGGCTGGCGCGGAGAGCACAGGCACGGCCATGCGCGCAGGGCTGGCCCCCAGCCCGGGGCTGGCGCGCTTCGGGTCCCCCCCGCCCCCTTCCCAGGCTGGCTCCCGGTTGGGAAGCCCCGTCCCGTCCCTCTCTGCCCGGCAGGCCCGAGGGGTGGGGCGCCGGGGCCCCGCCCGCTCCCCTCCCCGGCCCGGGGGCGGGCCCTGCTGCCCAGGAGCCGGCGGGCCGGGAGCGCGGCCAGAGCTGCCGGGCCGGGCCATGGTGGGGACGCTGGCGCTGCCCGAGGGGCCCGAGCCGCTGGCCGGGAAGCGGCGCGGGGAGCGGGTGCTGGACAGCCCCGACTCCGGCCTCCCGCCCAGCCCCAGCCACTGGCTGCTGCCCGCCGGCCCCGAGCGCGCCGCGCCCCCCGGGCTGCCCGACACCGCGGGCCAGGCGCCGCCGGTGAGTAGCGCCGGGGGGGCGCGAGAGCGGGGCCCGGGAGTGGCAGGGGCTGCTGGGGGGCCGGGGAGCGTGGGGGGTAAGGGGCTTGCACGGGGTAGTAGCACCGGGGAGCGCTGGGGGTAAGGGGCTTGCACGGGGTAGTAGCACCGGGGAGCGCTGGGGGGGGGGTAAGGGGCTTGCACGGGGTAGTAGCACCGGGGAGCGCTGGGGGGGGGGGTAAGGGGCTTGCACGGGGTAGTAGCACCGGGGAGCGCTGGGGGGGGGGGTAAGGGGCTTGCACGGGGTAGTAGCACCGGGGAGCGCTGGGGGGGGGGTAAGGGGCTTGCACGGGGTAGTAGCACCGGGGAGCGCTGGGGGGGGGGTAAGGGGCTTGCACGGGGTAGTAGCACCGGGGAGCGCTGGGGGGGGGGGTAAGGGGCTTGCACGGGGTAGTAGCACCGGGGAGCGCTGGGGGGGGGTAAGGGGCTCGCACGGGGTAGCGGAGCCCGGGGAGCGCTTGGGGGTGTATGGGGACATGCATCTTTGCTGGGGGACCAAGGGGCACAGGTTGTATCGGTGCCCGTGGGGCTGGGGGCCCTAGGCTCAGGGAGTGAGGGTTGCCCTCTCGAGGATCCTGTATCCCGCACCAGCAGGGCACCTCCCTGTATGGCTGAACATGGGCGAGGGCAGCCCAGGAAGTGGCCTGCGCTGGGGATCCCTGTACCTAAGCAGCTTTCCCCCTCCGCCTGTCACCTCTCTGCAAAGATGCGGCTCCCGCCTGCAGAGTGATGCAATTCCCTGGCGCTGCTGCGAGGCAGAAGCACCAGTCACAAATCCTGCCTCCCTTGTCTGCCTGTGGTGGGCAGAGATGCTCTCGGCCAGTGCTCTGGCCCCCCTGGCTGGAGGCGCGGCAGCTGCTGGACAGAAGCTCCTCTGCACAGAACTGCCCCCGTACTCTGCAGCTAGTCTGAGCATCCTTTGGTAATGTCTCCCGAAGCCAGAGGGCATGGGGTAAGGTGGTGTCCTGCCATGCATACATTGTAAAGGAAAGGTTGGGTTGTCTAACTGGCTGCAGATTGTTTTTATTTCGATTTTGGGTCTCAAATCATACCAGATGGCATCTCACCCTTCCAAGCCCTGAGCATACATTTAAATGCTGCTGCTTTACTGTTTAAATGTGCCTGTGCCAAGGCGGTATCCACAAAGAGCCCACCACGCTCTTGGCACGAGAGAAATACAGACATCTAAACCAGTGACGGGTGGCGGAATTGTAGAATCATGAACTGGAGTTATTCATTTACAGCACCTCCCAGCTTCTTGCCCGAGACAGGAATTCCACAGAGCTGGTCAAACACACAAACTGTCTGGAATCGTTTTCCACCCAGCCTTTTTAAAAGGGGTCTTATTTTTTGAAAGGTGCTGAGTACTTGCAAGTCTGACTGATTTCATCTGGAGATCAGGAGCTCATTACTGCTGAAAATCAGGCTTTTGCTGTAACTAATGGACCCCTCGTTGGCAATTCTACATCAAAGATGTGTTTGTTAAGAAAACCGTGCAGGGAACCTGGAGAACAACATAGAAAGGCTATAGATTGAACAATGAGGTTCTTATAAGGTCCAGGAATCTTAAAGGAGCATTCCCAAAGCTGTATTAAAGAGAAGCAGGATTGATCCTTAAATACGGCCAAGCTTGGAGGTGCTGTGGTCATGATCATTCTTCTTCCCAGCGGGGGGGGGGGGGTTGTCAGAAGGGAAAGTTCCTCGTTCTTCGTTTGGTCTCCTAAGGGAGGAGACAGGGAACTTCTCCATTCCCAGCTCAAAGGAGTTCCCCCTTCCTAGGGCTCACATTCCTCCTGCACACAGCTGAGCTTGGGAAGCAGGAAGCTGGGAAGGCTGTTCTGAAGTTCATGCAACTTAATAACCCGTGACGGTTTTTGTACAGCATTGACTGATGAACCCAGCGTTGAGAGGTTTCATACACACTTTGCAAACTCCGAATGCTGCAAAACCCAAACATAAATCCACAAAGCAGAGTTTACTTTCTGTGCCATGTGACACTGTACTGCCCCAGACTCCTCCCCCCCACCCCCCAATATGAATGCCCCAGAAGTACCAGGCTCACCTATTGTGTAAATATGTGGGTCTCCATGGAAGTCAGTGGAGCTGGGAGTCCTTCACAGATGATTCTGTTTTGGGTAATGTTAACCTTATCTGTGGCATAGGTTGTGACTCAGTAAACATCCCCTCTTGGGACTGTAATGAATTGCTATATTAAAGGGACTCTCTTTGTGCTCTTGCAGAATGCTGTGTTCTCCCCCAACCCTCTGCTCGCCAGCTGCCCTGCGAGGTTATGCCCTTTATCCTTTGGCGAAGGAGTTGAGTTTGACCCTCTGCCACCAAAGGAGATAAGGTAAATACAGTGTTACAATCAGTTCGAGTTTAAACTTCCTCTTCCTGGGGGTGTAGAAAGCTGTAAAGATTCAATAGTTACTGTGCAAAAGAGCTATAGGATTTATCAGTTTGTCCATTGGAGCAGTGGTTTTCAGACTACGGGTTGCGACCCACTACTCAGTCATGGAATGTCGGGCCCTGGGTCTCGTTGCTGCAGGGGGATCAGGTGACCAGTGGGGGCGCTAAGACAGCTACTTGCCTGGCCTGGAACCACAGACTGTGCTGGGCCCCAGAAGTGGCCAACAGCAGGTCTGGCTCCTGGGTGGGAGGGGGCGAGCGCACAGGGCTCCATGCACTGCCCCTGCCCCAAGTACTAGCTCCACACTCCCATTGGCTGGGAAACGCTGCACTGCTCAGGCTGCTCAAGGTAAGCCCCTCCTGCCCCAGCCCTGACCCCTCCCCACCCTAAAGCCCCTTCCCATACCCCAAAGCTCCATCCTCAGCCCCACTCTGGAGCCTGCACTCAAGTCAAATTACGTTTGGTTGCAGCATCAACCATTTTCTTCAACTGGGCCATGAGAAAAAAGTTTGAAAACCCCTGCCTTATCTGTGTAGTTCCACCCAGCCAGTACGTTCCTTATGCCTTTCCCCTGCCCTTTGCCAAGAGTGGTTTGCCTCTTTTAACCCCCTTGTAGATTAGAAGGAATTTCAAGGAAAGACTTCCCTTGCTTATTTATGATGTTTCTTAGTTCATTGGACAGCTGCTAAATCTTAGGTTCTGTTTAATCACTTGAAAGGTAATCATGAGCAAAGATCTTCAAAGGGAGTAGCTTTCGAAAGGGTTGTTTTATTGGGGGAAAGGAATTCCACTTTCCTAAACTGATGGTTTTATAGTAGACTGTTCTGTCTTATCAACAAGAGGTAATTCTCCGAACTGGAGGGAAAAGCTAATATTTAGGGAGGTGGAACATTTATAATACACTGCCTCAGTTCATAGACTATGGATTATTCCTTTGGACATAATTTTATGGAACAAAAAGGAACAAAGCTCTCTTTCTACAGCAGTGCAGGCAGAAGTAGAACAATCATATAGATCAAACAGCAGGGGGATAGGGAAGAGGGGTAAAAACATTTTCACTAGTGTTGACAAAGGATCCAATCCAGAGATTGAAATTGACCCTTGGTACCATGCAGGATCAGGCCCACCAAGGCTAGGGTGTGAGGCAGAGAGAGAGAATCTTTTTCACTGTACACTGGCTTTCAGGCCCATCTCATATTACAAAACCAGGCATTCATTTTCATATCCCAAATGCTCAGTACACTCAATGTATTATTTTCTGCCAGTCAAGTCCATGCTGGTTTTCCTCATGAAAACAAGTGGGTATAATTGCATCGGCCTTGGCTGATGACCCGCCAGGCTGGGGAAGGATAAAGAGCTCCCGCAGGACCCGTGATGAATAAGAACACAGAAAACAGCATTTGCTTCCATGGGGTCAACAGTTATGAAAATCAGCCCATTTCTTCAGGGAGTCTAAATGCGGATCTTGGTGCCTGGTTGGTCTGAAAATGGTTGTCTAGACCCTACAGGGCTAAGATGGCTAAACTGGTGCAATTTTTGGAAATGCCACTAGAAAAGGTGATCCAGAGGAGGCTTTGAAGGCTAGGACTATAATAGAGTTTAAAGAGAAGCTAGATAATTTCATGGAGGTTAGGTCCATAAAAGGCTATTAGCCAGGGGATAAAATGGTGTCCTTGGCCTCTGTTTGTCAGAGGCTGGAGAGGGGTGGCAGGAGACAAATCGCTTGATCATTGTCTTTGGTCCACCCTCTCTGGGGCACCTGGTGCTGGCCACTGTCGGCAGACAGGATACTGGGCTAGATGGACCTTTGGTCTGACCCAGTACGGCCATTCTTATGTTCTTATGTTCTTGTGATCCTGCCTAGAGCTGGCACTTGGACAAACAATGAAAATGCCGGCAGGAGATGGTTTTCCTCTTCCCTTAAGTGGAAAGCAAGAGATCTGTGGGAAGATAGATAGATAGATAGATAGATATTTAAGTACAATGCCTTTGGACTAGGAATCCCAGGGGTTATACAGCACTTTCCATCCATGGATCTCCAAGCATGTCTCCAAAGAGATCAGTATTGAGAGCCCCATTTTACAGATGGGGAAACTGAGGCATGGAGAGAAGAAGTGGCTAGCCTGAGGTGAATTGCAGGGTTGGCAATGGAACCTATTGAGTCCTAGCCCAGTGCCCTTGCCAGGAGATCATCCTGCCTCCTACTGCATTTTTGGCTAGTAAGCACTGGCTGCTGGAGCAAAGTGAGGTTCACACGAGTGTCTCCCTTGTGTGTTTCAGGTACACCTCCTCTGTGAAGTATGGCTCGGAGAAGCACTTCATCGATGATGTCTACATGCCAGTGGGGTTAGGTGTTTCCTTGTGCAGCCAAACAGTTGTTTGCATCCCTGATTGCACGTGGCGCAGTTACAAAGCTGAGGTCCATTTCAAGCCTCGGAACAAGCCCCTGCGTTTCACCAGCACCACCATCGTCTACCCAAAGCACCCCAAAACTGTGTACACCACCACTCTGGATTACAACTGCAGGAAGTCCATACGGCGGTTCTTGTCCAGCATCGAGCTGGAGTCTGCAGAATACTCTGGGAACGATTACCTCCTGGATGACTGCTGACTGACATTTGTCTCTCTTGCTATGACCCATCCTAGTCCCTTCCTCCTGTATTGTACTAACTCTCCACTAGCTAGAGTGGGTAAAAACACCTAGTTGCCCAGTCACTCTAAGGGAACCTCACCTGTTGCTATCTCTGTGCCAGCTCAGAAATTCAGCTTTAAGCATCAATGTGGCCTGCACCTACTTTTCTATGGAAATTTAGCCGTTTGTCCTCTTTTAGAACTGATGATTCCCTCTCCTCCTCCCCCGCTGCAGTAATCAGATGAAAATAAGGGAAATGTTTCCAAAGAGGAAAAGTTAATCACTCTTTCACAGATAAGGGAGAATCTGGGACAGTGGAAAAACAGTCAACAAAAACTTGACTCTTCATGCTGATGTGTAAAACCAATGACAGTCCTCTTTGTTGCAGGTAATTCAGCCACTTGTAAACAGAGCCGTAATTAATTTAATCTTTGGTCACAAGACTGTCTATTTCCTGGTGAAGCAGAAGGTGCTGACATCTTCTGGCATAGGTTAGCTGATGGGAAATCCAGAATTTTATATCTAAGCAGATGTTTTTAATCGCAAGCCTGTTTTAAAAGATGTTCCTTTAAGGGAGGAAAGGATGTTTTGATTAGAGGAAGAGTTAAATTGCATTTGGGTAGGCAACGGCACAGAAGGAACTGGGTCATCTTTCTTCAGGCTCCCCATCTGGGTAATCTTATAGAACATCTTGTGTACTTCCCAGTTAGTTAACCCAGCCTCAGACTTGTGCAACTGCTTGTCAGTGCAGGGTTACTAGAATTTGCAGGCACTGGACTGGAACGTGCAGTGAAGAATATTGCACAGAAAATGATCTCTGATGGGTGATGAATTTTGAAAGCCAAGTATAGACATCACAATGGTTTCAAACTGCTAGTTAGCTGGTATGTGCTAATGCTGGCCCTGTTGCTCCCTCAAGAGGAACTGCAACATGGGAGAATGTTAGGAAACCCACAGCGTGAAGGTCATAAAATGGAAGTAGAATTTTGGGACTCCTGCAGCGTCATGTAAGGGTACAGGGGAGTGACTTGCTAAAGAAGATATTGATTGTGACAAAGGGAATGTAAAACTGTCAACGGGCTAGATCTACAGCCATGCCTGAGCTTTCCCTGTTGGGCTTGGCAAAGATTGTTATTTTCAGCTTTTGATCTGATGGCTTTGATGATTTCACTGAGGAAAGCAAGATCTTCCATACCAGCAGCTTCCTGAGCAGCCCTGCAGTAACAAATCAGAAGTGCATTTTGGCGGAAGGGCACGGGGGACTGAGGGGGCGGAGAAGCGGAGGAGAGAGGTGGGGAGAATAAAAACTTCAGATATTCTTAACCTGTACCTTGGCATTGTCTTTGTTGTGCTTTCACACACTTTGACCAAACAGAACGTGTGGCTTTCTAAACCTCCACAATTGTTTCTTGGTTGAAAGTGAGGAGAGCAGCATGGGAAGAAAGCACATGCTTTTGAAGATGTGGCTTATACTCCTTGTGGGTGTAGTAGTGATTTTGTGCATGGCCCATAGAAGCTGGATTCTCTTGTCTTTCCTTTCCTTTTCTCCCCAAACTTCTCTGGGGCTAAAATTCACTCCTGTTCAGCGCACCAGCCCAAGGCCTACTCTCAAAAGAGGACATACGTAGGGCACAGGGACAAATACAACAGTCAGTGGAGAGCAAGGAATGCAGGCTGTGTGCTGGTTGTCATTAGGCACCGCAATAAGATAGATTCTGCAGGTGTTACAGATGGCATGTGCAGAGGTATATTCTGCAATGTACTAGTGAAAGCTGATGCAAGAGACTGAAAATGCAATGGAAGAGGGGATTTGTTGGGATTTTTTACCTATTTATTCACTTGAATCAGTAATTCCTTTAGTCTTTGTTCTCTGCCCATAAATCCAGATGTGCTAAAGCTAGAGAGATTTGGAGTGCTGAGTTCAAGTGCTCAAAAGGAATTATGGGTATGGGAATCCTGACCTGATCTTCAACTTGTGTAACCCCACGGAGGCTACTGGGGCTGCATGGCATGTGATTCAGGGTCAGAAGGACCAACATGAATAGCATAGCCCAGTGCCAAATGTGCCGAATCTAGTCTGTACTATTTAAAAAATACTAATTACATTCCCACTAAGTCCGTTTCCTAAGTGTTGCCAAAAGTGCACGTACGACAGGGCATAGCCAGCCTCTGTGTCTAGAGGTTTCAGACATAACGTCTCGGGAGGACAGGTTATTCCTTATTGCTAACTTGGTCCTTCCTCCTGCAACTGGACTAGAATGGATGCCTGTGTGCATATTGCTTTTCCTCTGAATTCATTAGATTTTGAAAAGAAGTTTTATTTTAAAATTGTAACCATTAGCTGTTCCAAGTTAAATGAGAAATGTTCTTACACTATGGTTTAGGATGGGGTGGGCAGTAACACAGCGGTGGTTTGCCAGGGTTAGCTCCTGGCGATCACAGCTCCCGTTGGCTGTGGATCGCCGTTTCCAGCTACTAGGAGGGGCAGTGCGGCGCGGGACACTGCTTCCTGCAACTCCCAATAGCCAGGATCAGCGATCCACAGCCAACAGGAGCTGCAGTCTCCAGTACCTGTGGCTATGCAGGTAAATATAGCGGTGGGGGCCGCCAGAAGCTAACCCTGGCAGAGCAGATCCAGCTTGTAGGCTGGTATTTGTCCATCCTGTGTTTTAAAAACACAGATTTCGTAATGTTCCTCTTCAACTGATGGAAGATGCTTTTTAAAAAATTCAGGTTAGTATACTGCAAGGCTGGTTATCATTGTGCAAGGTCCAATATGTTCTGCTATATATGACATAATTCCCCCCCACTCGTTTCAATTTGTTTTTTGTCATGTAACTAGTAATAAATTATATGTAAACCAAAATTGCAGGGAGCCTCTTTATAATGCAAGCCTTACTGGTTATTGATTGGTCCTGAATGCAAACTAGAATCACAAATGACTGGTTTATCTCTACTGCACCAACTCTGGCCAGCTGGGTGTTACTACTGAAATTAGTGGCTAAATACTGTGTGGAAGCATTAGATATCATTTAGTACAATATTTACTTAGAACTAAAGACAATATATTCAGATGATCTTAGATCCTGTTTCTTTTATCAGATTTGATTGTTGCTAAATTCTCTAATAACCTATACTAAAATAAAATTGCCTATAATAATGTAATACAAATGCTGTGGCTTCATCAGTTTAATAAGACATTTGAAGATGTGTTTTTAAGATAATTAAATTCTCTCCATAGCATGTGTTTGAGTTTCACATCTGGCACCATTTTATTCCTAAAAAGCTAGTTCTGATTTCTGATATGTGCTTTGGCACATACTGCAAACAAAGCACTTGTTGTTTTCAAATGAACTAAGTATTTAAACAGACAAAACTTTCTCTTTTGATTATGGATTTTAAAGGGGGAGGCAGTTCAGATGCTCAGATGCCACAGTGATGAGTCCAGTATATAATAAGTTACTAGAATATATTATATATTGAACTCAAAAACATTTTTTTTATTGTGACAAGCTATTCTTGTCAGAGGAAATACAATGTACATGTCTGGATGCCTATTGTCTTACTAAATCCTTCTGAATTTCTAAACTTGTGGATTTTTAATACTAATAGAAGGGTAGGAATTGATGAAACAGAATACCAGTTCTTTAATTAATAATAGAGTTTTTTGTGTACTTTTCCGATGTCCATTTGATCATCCCTTCGCAAAAGTGTTTGGTTTTTAAGTAATGACATTGTTGGAATCTAGTAAGTGTTAAACAGTCAGAATATATTAATAAAGAACCAACCTGCCATTGCAGAAGTGCCTGTGGCATTATACAGCCAATTAAAGGTGACAGGGTTAGAGGATCATTCAGTGATAAAATATTAAAGAAAACAGGTTAGTTGTATGCATATAAGACAATAGCTGTTAGAAAAGGCCATTGCTTCAAAAAGGTTTTAATAAATCTTTTAAAATATAAGGAACACATTTCTAAGCAGGTGGAAGGAAGTTATAAAAACTTTCTCTCTCTTCTTTCAGATGCTCAGTCATTTTTTCCAACAACATGTTTTCTCTGCCTTTGGCTATTTTTAAATATTCAAATAGTGTAAAGGTATTCTGAGGGAGTCTGAAAGAAATTATTGTGTGTAATGAAAAGCAAGGGCATCTGAGAAGTTCGTAGAGATGAGCGGAGAAGCCTATGAAGTGAAAGACGAATGATATTTTTTTTCAGCTTGCCCATTTGTGCAGAAGATGCCACATTGCTGCAGTACTCATGATATTGATAAGAACCTTGTCACTTGAGAAAAGGGAATTTTTCAATTTAGTGCACTTTACTTCTGATCTAAATCTTTGCCTTTGGGGAACAATACAATAAGGTTTTGTTACAAAAGACAGTATTGTCTAGCAGTTAGAGAGCAAGCAAGGCACTAAGATCTGAAATTTAATCCTGATTCTGCAGTGTATATGACCTTAGGCAAGTTTATCTGTATGTTGCTTACCCTATCTTGTATCTATGCATGGTATCAAATCGCTTAGCTACTTACTGCCTCATTTGCAACATGGGCAAACATCTGCCCACTTCACAGAAATATTGTGAGGCTTAGTGTATTCACGTTGAAAAGCACTGAGGTAATCCAGTAGAACACTACTATTTGTGAATAACATGAGAAGTAAGAAGGTACTTGAGGGAAAGTAGTGTAATGCAGAGAATCTTTAATAAAATCATCATGATAATTGTTTTATTGTCCACTTTCCATGTGGTATTTTATAAAAAATCTGGCAGAAGTAAACAGAATACCCTGTTCATATGAGGAAATAATCCGACTAACAACTTTGCTGTGAATAAAACTATATAAAAAGTTTCCATGTAACAGTCTTGGTGCTGTTACTGTTTTAAATACCGATATAAAATAGAGAACAATACTGGTTTACACAACTTCCTGAGAAATATTTGGTAATGCTGCTGGTTGTAGTTCCGACACCGTCGTAGCTAGCTCAGCATTCAGGGCCTCTTCATCTTTGTTTTCCTGAAAATAAGGACTGGCGTGATCTTCCTGACATGCTGCCTGACCACTGTTTGTGTATGGATCTTTGTTTGGAAGTAACGGGAAATGCTTGAGAGTCAGACATGGCTCTGGGGGTAGCTGTTGCTGGACGTATAACCCATAACGTTTCCTTCTGTTCAGTTTATAGATACGCAGCCTTTCTTCCTCAGCAGCAGGATCTTCAAGCATCCCGTCCCATCGAAGGCTTTCATTGATCTGGCCAGCAGTGTCCTGCTCTGTTTGGGTAGAGCTTGAAATAGCAGAAGCTGATAATAAAAGCTTATTTATTTCTGCATCTATGTGAATCCCCTTTACGGCATCTTGTGCTGGGTCAGGATCCTTTCCGAGGCTTAGTATTTGAAGTAACTGAGCAGTGCGTGTCTGATGCTTCTTGCTTATGCTGTGATGTTTATCTGTTGCAATGATAAATAATATTAGCAGAGAGCTAATATGGCAACACAGCCACTTCTGGCTTTACTGGTCATATGGTAAGAAAAGATACAGATAAAATGCATTAAACATAGCATGGATTCACATAAATCACATAAAAGGTGAGTGACTAACAGCATTTATAGAACAGCTATACTCATAAAATGTACTTATGTAGAATTTTTAACGTACTCGTAACACTTTGATACCAGCATCATGCCCACTGGACCACAATGACTGTTGGATTTTGTAAGTAGTTATGTACATGTTGGTATTTTGGTTTTTTTCCCCACTGTGAATGTTAAATATTTGAGTTAAAAGAATGAAATGAGAAATTGTGTCCATATTTGACTGCCACCTCAGGGTTTCAATGCTCTGCCAAGTAGGGATGTAAGGAAGTAGTCAAGTTGCCCCCAGGACCGTTTCCGCCGGGTGGGAGGGGGTAGGAGAGGCAGAGCCGAAGCAGTCCCGGAGACAGTGCGAGCCAAGACTGCTTAGTTCTGGCTCGCACTGGCCCCAGAAGCTACCTCCACTGCGGTAGAGCCAGGACTGCTGCAGCTCTGCATTTTAAATGTAGTAAGAGTCTGGCGGGCTCTTACTACATTTAAAACACGGAGCTGCAGTGGGGTTAGCTCCCAGGGCCAGTGAAACAGTCCTGGCTCACACCACCCCCAGGAGCTAACCTGACTGCGGCCTGTGCACCCAGCTCCTATTACATTTAAACTGCAGAGCCGCAGCGGAGGTAGCGAGTGCCTCCCCCATCGACTACTCGGTTACCTAATTAACTGCGACTTAACATTCCTATTTCCAACTAGGGAAACAACTTCTTGGCACAGGGGTCATCTTTGCAGTCCTAAATTAGGGAAAGTTTTCAGAACAGCAGATTGAGCGTTCATTACCTGCTACAGCTAGGATTAATTTCAGTTTTAATTTGTCCCTCCAGTTAAATAGCTAGTGAACAAATACCATTGACACATATCTCTTGTAATCTATGCTACAGCTTTCTTTTTTTTTAAATCTTGCTCCATTTGGGCCTCAGTTTCCATCTGCGGTTATCCTAACTATCTTTTGTCATTGCAATACATTAGTCCTACTATTTTCTAAAGTTTAAACTTCACATAAATCAGATTTAAAAAAAATCCTTGCTTTTTAATAGTGTGAGTAATGTGATTTTAATAAGATATCTGCCGTAGTATCAACAGAAATTCCACAACTACAGTGAATTGAATAGTTTGTTTCTTTAAATGATTGAAGACAACTTCCCCATGGAGTTCTGAAATTAACCCCCACTCTGATGTAGTAGCAAGCCAAATATTGTTCCATTAGAGGTCCGATAAATTTTGACTCCCATCAGTGAAATGTTGAACATTCCACCAATCCTAGTTTAACTCTAAAAGAAAACCACGAAATATATCCAGCTACCTCAAATCTTGCTGCAGTTGTGAAACCACCTACTCTTCTCTCTGACAGATGTCTTATGCCTCCTAGAGTCCATGTTAGAGAGCTACATGTATTTTCAATAAATCATTTGTATATAAAAAAGCAATGAATACATCAAAAATTACTAACAGGCTATCATTCTAGATGGAGGTTCTAAAATTCACAGGATTCCGTCTCACCAAAAGCCCTCTAGCTGGTGTCGATCCCAATTTTTTTTTTTTTTTTTACTATTACTCTCGTGTAAAAAGATGTCTAATTATCCCAGTACAATAACCGTTTTCTACACTATGAACAGTTCGGAATAAATCCAATCTCGGCTCAAGTCTTTGTGATTCTATATTTATAGCTACCCATTCCAAAAATATGTTTAAATATTGCGAATACGCACTCCAACACATATGTACCGCACACAATGCGTGTGCAAGCCGGATGATCAGTAAAGCACGGTCAGTATACGCATAACCGCTAAACGTGATAACGCACGTCCCTCACTACCAGCAGGGACAGCAAGGTGGAGACCGGACTTGATTCTCCACATTACCCTTTGCGTGGTCATGTAGTCCAGGCAGAGAGCATACAATTGCTATTCCCGTCTGGTAGCATGTTCCGTACACTCTGCTGGTGATGAGAATTGGGTCTGCTGCAGCTAGCAGTATGTCATGTAAAGGCCAGCATAGACATAGCCAGAACCAATATGGCCTTTGAGAAGTGGCAGTTGCTTTCCACCATGCAAATCTGCTGCCTGTCCGCTTCTTGCAGGCTACGCACCTATCTCCCAGGTGCTGTGACCACTGGCACCCTTTGCTGTAACACTACATAGCTAACCTGTCTCCTCAGAGGCAGAGGGGCTGCTGCCATGCCCACCGCTCCTGGTGTTACTGTCATCCTGGTCTGCTTGCTTTTTCTTCTTCTTCTTTGGCTTCTTCTTGCCTGTGGCCTGGGCAGTGGTAAGGGATCCCTTAGCTGGCTGCTTGCTGCTGACCTTGCCCCTCTCCTTGCCAGGCAGTACTCCCTGCATCCCCTTGCATCCTGGGCTCTCCTGCATGGGGGACAGTCTGGCCCTCACACTGAACTGCTACTGAGCCTGCAAATAGGGAGAAAGACTCATTGAAGGGTCTTTCAGTGTCACCTACATCAGCTGCACAGTCCACCATCTTCCTAGCTGAGGGTCCACGTATCCTCCTCATCGCTCCACACCTATTCCATTCAGTTCACCTCTTTCCACACTGTCCTTCCCTCAAACCACCAGTCTGTCCCCTGTATCTTCCTCCCCAGAACCTGACTCCCCAAAGGTCAACTTCAGAGTCCTCAGTCCCTGATCCTATTCTCCTTACTCCCCAGTGATCTCCCCTAGCTCTGTATCCCCAGGCCATGTCCTACTCCTCAGACATCTGCCCCCAATGATGCCTGGTCACTCTGGGCCAGGCCCCTTGGATTTAACTCCCCAGAGAATCCCCCAACTCCCCAGAGTCACCCCCAATTCCCATTCTCCAGAGATCCCCAGGGACCCTGCCCCCACCTCTCCCCTGACCCCTAGTCTCCAAAGACCTCCAGGGACCCTGCCCCCTCTTCTTCAGAGACCTCCAGGGACCCTGCCTCCCCACCTGACCCCTTTATTCCCTATGGACCCTGCTCCCACCCTTCCCCCTATTCTCCAGAGATTCCCCAGAGGCCCTGCCCCCCCCACCCAACCCCCTTATTCCCCAGAGACCCTGCCCCCACCTTTCCCCCTATTCTCCAGAGATCCCCAGGGACCCTGCCCCCCCTTTATTCCCCAGGGGCCCCGCCCCCTATTCTCCAGAGATCCCCAGGGACCCTGCCCCCTCCACCCTTTTATTCCCCAGGGACCCAGCCCCCACCTCTCACCCTATTCTCCAGAGATCCCCAGGGACCCTGCCCCTCCACCCCTTTATTCCCCAGGGACCCTGCCCCCACCCCTCCCCCTATCCTCCCCCCAGGGACCCTGCCCCCCCACCCCTTTATTCCCCAGGGACCCTGCCCCCACCCCTCCCCTATCTCTCCCCCAGGGACCCTGCCCCCCCACCCCTTTATTCCCCAGAGACCCTGCCCCCACCCCTCCCCCTATTCTCCCCCCAGGGACCCTGCCCCCCCCACCCCTTTATTCCCCAGGGACCCAGCCCCCACCCCTCCCCCTATTCTCCCCCCAGGGACCCTGCCCCCACCCCTCCCCCTATTCTCCCCCCAGGGACCCTGCCCCCCACACCCTTTATTCCCCAGGGACCCTGCCCCCACCCCTCCCCCAATTCTCCCCCCAGGGACCCTGCCCCCCCACCCCTTTATTCCCCAGGGACCCTGCCCCCACCCTCCCCCTATTCTCCCCCCAGGGACCCTGCCCCCCACCCCTTTATTCCCCAGGGACCCAGCCCCCACCCCTCCCCTATTCTCCAGAGATCCCCAGGGACCCTGCCCCCCCACCCCTTTATTCCCCAGGGACCCAGCCCCCACCCCTCCCCCTATTCTCCAGAGATCCCCAGGGACCCTGCCCCTCCACCCCTTTATTCCCCAGGGACCCAGCCCCCACCCCTCCCCCTATTCTCCCCCCAGGGACCCTGCCCCCCCACCCCTTTATTCCCCAGGGACCCAGCCCCCACCCCTCCCCCTATTCTCCAGAGATCCCCAGGGACCCTGCCCCCCCACCCCTTTATTCCCCAGGGACCCAGCCCCCACCCCTCCCCCTATTCTCCCCCCAGAGGCCCTGCCCCCCCCACCCACCCCTTATTCCCCAGAGACCCTGCCCCCACCTCTCCCCCTATTCTCCAGAGATCCCCAGGGACCCTGCCCCCCCACCCCTTTATTCCCCAGGGACCCAGCCCCCACCCCTCCCCCTATTCTCCAGAGATCCCCAGGGACCCTGCCCCCCCCTTTATTCCCCAGGGACCCGCCCCCCCCTATTCTCCAGAGATCCCCAGGGACCCTGCCCCCCCACCCCTTTATTCCCCAGGGACCCAGCCCCCACCCCTCCCCCTATTCTCCAGAGATCCCCAGGGACCCTGCCCCTCCACCCCTTTATTCCCCAGGGACCCTGCCCCCACCCCTCCCCCTATTCTCCCCCCAGGGACCCTGCCCCCCCACCCCTTTATTCCCCAGGGACCCTGCCCCCACCCCTCCCCCTATTCTCCCCCCAGGGACCCTGCCCCCCCACCCCTTTATTCCCCAGGGACCCTGCCCCCACCCCTCCCCCTATTCTCCCCCCAGGGACCCTGCCCCCCCACCCCTTTATTCCCCAGGGACCCAGCCCCCACCCCTCCCCCTATTCTCCCCCCATGGACCCTGCCCCCCCACCCCTTTATTCCCCAGGGACCCTGCCCCCACCCCTCCCCCTATTCTCCCCCCAGGGACCCTGCCCCCACCCCTCCCCCTATTCTCCCCCAGGGACCCTGCCCCCCACCCCTTTATTCCCCAGGGACCCTGCCCCCACCCCTCCCCCTATTCTCCCCCCAGGGACCCTGCCCCCCCACCCCTTTATTCCCCAGGGACCCTGCCCCCACCCCTCCCCCTATTCTCCAGAGATCCCCAGGGACCCTGCCCGCAGGCCCTGCTCCCTACTCTCCACGCCCCTGGTCCTGCCCCACAGCCGCGAGCTCCGGGCTGGCTGCCCCCCCGTGGGTACGGAGGTCACCTGCCCCCCCCCCCCCGAGCCGCCGCTTCTCCTCCGGGCCCGGCCCGCGCCGCCCGCTCGCTCCCTGCGGACGCGTCTCCATGGCAGCGCCCTAGCGCCCTCCGCAAGAACAAATAGTCCATCAAGTGCCGCGCGGCCGCCCCCCGCCCCGGAGCCCGCGCTGCAGACGGGGGCGGCGGTTGGCCCAGGGGCCTGCCCCCCCCCTCAGGCGCGCCCAACAGCGGGGCACTGGGGCCGCCCCGCCTTTACCCCCCTTATGGGGCTCGCAGAGACCTGGCGTGGCTGGGGCAGGGTCGGGGGGCGCAGCTTAGCCCAGGCCGGAGGGGGCGAGAGGGGCCGCCCCAAGCTCGTGGAGAAACTGAGGCAGGTCCAGAGCAGAGCCACAGAAGTGAGTAAAGGTCTAGAGAGCCTGGCCTGGCAGGGCACCTGGGTTCCTTTCGTCTGGGAAAGGGGGCCCCAGAGGGGACAGGACAGCAGCTAATTATCTTACCCATTACAAAGACAGCTTCCCCAATTACACCTCTGATATCATTATCTCATAGACATTAACCTCCCCCCCCGCCCCCCCCTTCTAAAATCTGATTTGTCTATTTTACATGTGTTCACTTTTTTGGGGTTGTGTCCCTTTGGTATATGTGGTCGTGCCAATTTTCTTCCACAATTGGATCTGAGGAAGTGGGTCTGGCCCACGAAAGCTCATCACCTAATCAACCGTCTTGTTAGTCTTTAAAGTGCTGCCTTGTCCCGTCTCTTGTTTCAGCCCTCAGAAGGGTGTCACAAGGAGGAGGGAGGAAACTTGTTCCCCTTGGCCTCTGAGGACAGGAGAAGAAGCAAAGGGCTTAAATTGCAGCAGGCTGGACATCAGGAAAAACTTCCTCACTGCCAGGGTGGCCGAACACTGGAATGAATTACCTAGGGAGGTCTTGGAATCTCCATCCCTGGAGACTTTTAAGAAGAGGTTGGATAGAGACCTGTCAGGGATGGTCTCTGGTGCTTGGTCCTGCCCTGAGGGCTGGGAACTGGACTCAGTGACCTCTTGAGGTCCCTTCCAGGGCAAGTATCCCATGGTGCTATAACTGACACTGCATGCAACAAAGGCATTTCTAGGTCAGCCTGATGACGCACAATTAGCACTCCAATAATATTCCTTTGCTTGAATCCCTATTTAACGCTCACCAAAGCAGACCCTGGCTGATCCTGCTGTTAGCTAGTATTAGTGGCAGTAATATTACGCAAATGGTAAACGGGAGCAGTCATTAAATTGTTACAGTTACTTTATTCAGTTACTGATCCTACCTGGAAGGTTACTGTATTCAGTTACTGACCCTACCTGGAAGGTTTCATTCCAGGGTTTCTTTTCTTTGAATAGTACTCCATGGTAATGACTCTCAAATACTATAATTACTCTTGCTAAGAAGAGCTCCTAGATTCCGATATTGTGTGTGGTAGAAGACCATGCACAGCCTAAGTATTGGTGGTCCTGTCCTGGTCCTGCAGATGTTTACATGGGGACTTAATTTAAGTCATGTGAGTGTGTAAAGTTCATCAAACACTAATACGGGGTGTATTTTGAAGCCTGTGCCTAGATCTTTGCAGGATTAACCCTAACCCTAACTTGGTGCTGCCTGTAACCCTTCAGCTATCTGTCCTAGTTGCAGAGGTCTCCCGCAGCCTTTGCTCAATAGTCTGGTTTTTATGCCTTTTACAAAATAATTATTCCATTTTCATATACCATGATTAGTTAAACCTCAGCCTCCCTTAACACCTGCCAGACCCTCTTGTCCAGTAGTGACCCTGTTCCTCTGCCACCCTAAGCCCCATCGTTGCCATCACCAACTAGGTGAATCTTGCTACACAGATTCCCCTCCCCTCCAGGGCTCTTGGGAGAAGATCCTCCTAGTCCATGTAGCTGTGGTCTCTAAGAGTGAATGCTGGAGGTCATCCTAGCAGATTTATAGTGACCAGGGCGAGCTTTCAGGTGTTCACTCTCTCCTTCGCGTGGCCTGCCTGGTGCTGGCAGGCACTTTGGGACGGCTGTTTTGTCTCCCCTCTGCTGAGTAATTGGCTGGATGGGAGGGAAGGGAAGTACCTGTTTGCAGCTGCCTGTCAGCAAGAAGGATGGTTTTTTATGCAATGTGAAGAAGTCAGGAGGTAATGCAGAAGTTGCCATGTGAGCCAGAAACTCATCTCCATAAAGGCTTGTAAATGATGTCTGATTTCCTAACAGAAAAGTAAATGATCTTCCTGTCTGTAACTCATTGCCTTACATGGGTTTTTTTCTCCCTAAGCATCTTGGGCTAAACCACATGCATTTAGGAATTACTCAACTTTCTCTTTCCACGCAAATACCTAGGAGTCAGTAGCATCTTAATCTAGGAGTCATGGACCAATAATCATGTGTTGCAATAATATATTTAGTGCACTTTAGAATATTATTTTGCACTAGCCTCTCGGTGCCTCAATTTCTTCACCTCTTTAAAGAGATAATAAGCCCTTCCTTGCCTTCTTGAGGAAAGGGTAGCGATGAAGGGGCTAGTGGGAAGCTTAGGTAACTAATGTGTATGCTGTCAGGCATTGTGTTTGATCCCCAACAGCTGGAAAGTGACAAGAAGTTTTTATCAGTCACTCTTAAAGCACTCAGCAGGAAGGACTGAAGCATTGCACTGGTCCTTTTACAGGGGAGAGGTATTGTCAGTACTAAATAGCAGTGTCTTAATAGGGTATTGGAGCCAAAGACATAGGCCACTCAGGGTGTCTATACAGCAGTGTTATTTCAGAATAACTGACGTTATTCCGAAATAACAAAGAACACATCTACACAGCAAGCCTTTATTTCAAAATAATGTCAAGCTGGAGGACTTCTTACTCTGACTCCTATAACTCTCATTTCACAAGGAGTAAGGGAAGTCGGAGGTAGAGTGTTCTTCCTTTGACTTCCTGCTGTGTGGACAGCGCCAAAAGCCGAATTAAGCTATTTTGACTTCAGCTATGCAATTGATATAGTTAAAGTTGCGTAGCTTAATTCGAGTTTTGCCCTGCTGTGTAGACGTGCTCTTTGTGGGTTAGTTGCAGAGTGGAAAGAGAAGTGCTGATGGCTGACCAGCCCTGTGTTCAGTCCACTACTCCAACTTCACAGGGGTTAAGTGGGAGACAGGAGAGGGGGCATTAGGGAATGGCCCCATGCAATATACCCAACTCTCACATGTGATCATGACTCTTGCAACATGGGGGTGTTTGTCTTATCTGTCTCCTGAAAGTGTGCTGAAAGCATCAGTCCATGATTGTTTGCTTTCTCCTGTTACTGTCAGCCCGGCTGAAACCAACAATTGGCCACTATTTCCTTGCAGTCTAGCCACATGTGGAAGTTAGGTTGCTATTCATAAAGTTGGCTATGGCTGGTTCCCTTTGTTTTCAGTGAGGCAGAAGGAAGCCATGCCCACAGTCAAAATGGGTACTGCTCCATGGCTCGGGCTGGACTGGTGGCAGGAGCTGGGAGGAGCAGCAGAGACACTATGAAATGGGGGCAGAGAGAGTGAAGTAGATCAGGAAACAGATTTACAGGGTGCAGAGGGATGGGGCCAGGAGGGAGACTGAGGAGGGTGCTGACTGTTCTGATGGCAGATCCCTCAGCTGGGTGAGGGCAGTGGGTAGGAAAGGGAATTTCCCTCTGAACAACCATGGGAAGGCCAACTCTCCTGGCCTGGCTGTGGGTCAATGGGATTTTGGCACCAGCATGAAGAACTGTTGTGATAAGTTTTTCCCTTTCTGCGCACTGCAGGGCTGGGGATATGGGCAGAGTTCTGTGAGAGCCTGAGGGAGCCTAAGGATGCAGACCAACCCTGCCACTGAGTGCTCCCTTATGTATGATCCGTGAGCAGAGAGGGAGTCTGGGGCAATGGGAGTTGGGGACTTGAAGCTGCTGGGACCCAGAGAGAGGTGAATCCCCAGGTGAGAGCATCAGGTAGGTGCTGCTACTGATATGTCCCAAGGCAGCAGGAGACAGAGACAGAGACAGAGAAGTGCTGCTCCTGGAGCAAGAGAGTTAAAGGAAAAGGCTGGCAGTTCCCCTCCCTTAGTGCAGAGGAGAAGGGTCTGTGGAGATTGTCTGAGCAGCCAAGGATAGGTAGGCATCTGTGTGTGAATTAAATGTTGACTTTTCAACCAGAAATTCTCACACACCCATTGGCAAGGGAATAGAGGAGAGTGAAAGTTAAAAGACAGACTGAAAAACATGCTTGAAAAAAACCCTTTGTGTTCAATGTGTAATTTTGGGTGTCAGACTCACCCAATACTGCCTCTGCCTAGAATTTGTCCTCTCCCCTCCTAGTTCAAAGCAAAGAATTTCAGAAATGGTTCATGGAGTGAGGAAAGAAGCATGTACCACAACTAAGCAAATACATATGAGATGTTTTTGTAAGGTGGATGCTTGTGCCTTAGATACAGGAGTGAGACCACATTTCAGCCATCAGCCAGTGATGGTCAAACCTCCATCAGCTTCCAGGACAACCAGCAGGCTCTGCATCCCCCATTATTGAGTAAGCACCGCTGCTATTGCATTGGGCACATAGACCTGGGCGGAGAGTCTCCTTTGCAAGGAAATCTATTCAGCAGCATTGGCCTGAGCAGTGGAGGAAACCAGGGACACTGGAAAAACTATTTTAATAGGAGGGCAGTGAAGCACTGGAATGGGTTCCTGAAGGAGAGGGTGGAATCTCCATCCCTAGTGGTTTTGAAGGCCAAGCTTGGCAAAGCCCTGGCTGGGAAGATTTAGTTGGGGTAGTCTTGTTTTGGCAGGTAGGGTTGCCAGGTATCCGGTTTTGAACAGGACAGTCCAGTATTTGAGCTTTCTGTATGGGAAACAAATTGAGAAAATATAAATGTCTGGTATTTTCTAAATAAGATATAATGTAAATTGTGATGTAATGTCAAGTGTGTCCAGTATTTTTGTTGAAACCATCTGGCAACCCTGTTGGCAGGGGGTTGGACTTGGTGACCTCCTGAGGTCTCTTCCAACCTTAGGATTCTATGAAGCCTCCCTTCTTGGGAAGGACTTGAAAGCAGATTTCTAGCAGACGAGGGAGGCACTTTGCAACAGATTCCAATTAACAGGCAAGGTATCCCAACTTGAGAAAACCAAGCAAGTGGCCAACTCAGCCAGCGGTTGGTGTTTCTCTGCAGGTGAGTCATGCATGCAAAGTCCAGTGCTGACACCGCTGCGTGCACCCTGCAAATGGCTTAGATTTATCCCAGGGGGGCTGCAAATCTGCCCGCGCCTCGTAACGTTCTAGCCTCTTGCAGCAGCGCGTGAGCCCTGGTCCCAGCCCCCGCAGGCCAGACAACAGTTAATGCCAGGGCTCGTGCTCCCAGCTCCGCATAGTCCCGGGGCCGCCCTCCTGTTGGGATGCTCTGATTGGCTGGGCGGGAGCCGGGCTGGCGCGAGCTCGCTGCTTTCGCGGCTCTTGGTTCCTTGCAGCTGTCGCTAGAGGGCAACGGGGGTGCATGGAAGTGGAGTAGCAGCCAACGCGTGTGCAAGGTAAGCGGATAGGGGGACATGGTTACTTTCAGCCTCCAGCCTTCAATTAAGCAATTAGTGAGCGCCAAGCACAGCAACCACGCTTGCAAAAAAGAGCCCTGTAGTGAGGATTAGCAGTAACTCCTGTTAGGCGGGGGTGCGGGCACTTTTCTGACAGCCCCCCCCCCCAAGAGGAGGTTGCAGAGAACGGGGAGTGTGGTTGCCTTTAAATCTGCCAGTGCAAAGTACTCGGTGTTATGGGGTGAGTGGGAGCGGCCCGGACACAAGCTGCTTTTGCAGGAAGTTTTTGTACTTCGTAATTCAGAAAGAAAAATATCCCCGGGCAATAACCGCTGAGGGTGTGCCAGCCGGCTTCGGAGAGCCTCGCTCTCTGCAGCAAGCAGAGTGGGAGAGGTGAGGAGGTAGCTTTTTTAGGGACGACGGTGAAGCAAAACCAGAGATAGGCTGGGGGTTTTTTATGCAGGATGTTATTAAAGTGGATGTAAGCAAAAGAGTTGGTCGACTTTCCCCACCCTCTTCCCCAGAAAGGATCAACAAGCAGTTCAGGATTAGAGACGAGGAGGATCAGTATGTTCGAAGGCTTCCAGTGTGGTGATAATCCCTACATACCCTCTGAAGTTGGTTGGTACAATGCTGAGATCTCCTTGTGTTTGGGGTTATGGCATACAAATTGTTTGTAGGTGGGAGGAGGGGAAGTGGAACTGTGGTTATTTTTTTTTTTTAAAGCCTCACTAGTGTGTGTCTAAATCGGAAGTGAACCTGGATGAAAAGCATTGGCAGAGTAGTCACTGAAGCCAAAGTAAAATATTCTCCTACTTCCTTGAAATAAAGGGGGATAGATTTGCATTCTATTAATGTCTTCCCCTTTTTCTGATATAGTGCTGGTGCTTGCCTGTTTAGGGGTTCTAAATAGGAATATTTTGGGGGCCCTTTACAGCACATTAATAAGTGTCTCCCTCCAGCTGCTCAAGGCCCTGAGCAATTACTGTATGCCTATTGCTGGCTCTGCTTAGATGCCAAGTTTGGCAACAGGTTGTGCTTAGGCAGGTTGTTATGAAATCAGACTCCCAGGAGACTTCTCCCAAGACAGACCACAGTTAATAGTGTTGTTCTTGTTTCAAAATGTCAGTAGCAGGGATTTCTTGATGATGGGTATTCTTAATGCTGCGCTGTAGTTAATAGTTCCCTATGGGATCAGAAGTGTGAAGGAGGGGGAGGAGTGGGTAATGGAAAACAGGAGCAAGAGTATGATATACAATAACTCAGAATGTAACCATTGTGTGGACTCCCTGGCCTACAGGGAACTGGCTGTTGTTATGATTGAGGTGAATTGCAATTAGGTCTGGCAACCCCAGTCAAGATCTTTTGTGCTCTGTGCTGTACACACACATAGCAGAGATGACTGACTGCTTGTCTTTCTGACAACTTCTCCCCGGTGAGCTGTCTTGTCTATTCAGTCCATCTTTTCTCTACCCTTTTAGGCAGGTCTACATTAGAAAATTAGGTCGACCCTGCTACATCAAGGAGGTGAATAATGTACATCCCTGAGAGACACAGTTAAGCCACTCTAAGCCCTAATGTAGACAGCAGTAGATTGATGAACGGATTTTTCCGTCAACCTAGCTGCTGCCTCTCGGAGAGGTGGATTTACTTGTGCAATGGAAGAAGCCCTTTGACCGCTGTAAGGAGAGTCTGTGCTGCCACACTGTGATTGTAGCATTTCTAGTATAGATGTAAACTTGCACTGTGCTATCAATATACACTTCTAAGAAGTGTGTGTGTGGAGAAGTGGTTAAAATGTTTATTATTTTGGTTAAAGTTTGGGGGATAAACTGTCAGAGCTTATAATGATTATAGAGACTGTGGGGCAAATGGACTGTGGGAGATGAAGAATGGAAGTGAGGGAGGCTGCTACTCAGTTGTTTGGAGGAAACTGATGATTATTATTATACTTCAGAAGCTTCAGGGGGTAGCCGAGTTAGTCTGTACAGGATAAACTTAAAAAAACAACAAATAGTCTGGTAGCCGTTTAAAGACTAACAAAACATGTAGATAGTATCATGAGCTTTCGTGGGCACTGTATGTCTAGACTTGCTAGGAATTGCTCTACCTGAGGTTTTTTCAGTCTCTTAAATGTAAATGCCAAAGGATTGACTGGCTTGTAGGTTAGAGAACAGATTTTGACTCTGGAGAAATGGGCTCAGAAGTTCTGATGTTGGCTTTAATACTTTTGTTAAATTCCTGCTTGTAAATGGGAGAAATAGCACCCCTTTCCCCCACCTATTGTCTCTCTTGTGTACTTCAGGCCCTGCCCCATTCAATGGGGCTTCATACAGGTGCAGTGATTGGCCTGGATGCTGGAAACATGTAGAATCAGGGCCGTAGATCGTAAATTGCGAGGCTTGGTCTACACTAGACCAGGAAAGTTGGCTTACAGTATGCAACTCCAGCTGTGTGAAACGCGTAGCTGAAGTTGGCTTACCTGTAGCTGAGCCTTTGCAGTGTCCATGCTGTGGGAGGCTGATGGGAGCAAATGCTCCCATTGGCTTCCCTTACTCCTCGTAAAAGGAAGTGTATTGGACGCTGCTGGAAGCTGCCCTAACTGTTTGATTTGCGGGTCTGTACTAGGTAGGGATGTTAGATAGCGGGTAATAGAATAGTCGACTATCCGCATAAATTCTTAGCACTCAGTCAACTATTCTATAGTCCCCAAGGGCAGGGCTGGCCCCACTCCCAGGGAGTCCCCTGCCACCCTATGCTGCTGCCTCCGTATCAGAGGCAGCAGCATGGGTGCCAGGCGAGAGCCAGTCCGCGAGGGGATCCATTTTAAAAACAACTCCCCTCGCAGACTGGCAGCAGCACGGGGTGGCAGCAGCTCCTGTCTGCAGGAGGTCTGAGCTCCCTGTGGACAGGGGTGCTGCGGGGGAGAGGCTGCTGTGAAGCAGTCTCTATCTGTGGCGGCCCGGGCTCGCTGTGCGCACAGGCTATTCTGGCAGCAGCCCCTGTCTGTGCAGGGGTTCCGAGCTCCCTGCAAACAGAGGCTGCCCCAGCCTCTGTCTGCAGGGAGCTTGGACCCCCCCATGGACAAGGGCTACTGCTAGGGACCAGCATCTGTCCACATTGGGCCCAAGCTTGTGGACAAAGGCTGCTCCATGGGATGCGCAGCCTTCGTCCGTGGGGAGATTGGATCCCTGTGGAAAGGGGCTGCTGCTGAAAAGCAGCAGCCTCAACCCCCCCACGGTGCTGCTGCCTCTATCAGAGGCAGCAGTGTGGGGGGGAGGGAGGGACAGGCGGCACTGGTGCTGTGGGGAGCCAGCTTTTAAGCTGGCTCGCCCCAGCACTAGCTCTTGCTCCCCCCCCCCCACTGCCTCTGTATCCCCCGCTGCCTCTGATACAGAGGCAGCAAGGGGGGGGGGAAATGCGAGTAGTCGACTAGATTAACCAATAAGCCTAGGCTTATCATTTAATCGTGTAGTCGACTACTTTTTGACATCCCTAATACTAGACCCGTTAAGTTGAATGCCAGATGATCAATCTCCAGAGCATTGATCTTCCAGTAAGTATAGGCTGTGCCCTGAGAGGCAAGCTTTGCAACTGAGCTGCTGGATGACCTTGGACAAGTCCTTTCTTCTTTCTGTTACTCTGATTCCACTTGCTCTTGACTTGTCTGTTTAAACTGCAAGCTCTTTGAGGCAGGTGGTGTCTCTTACTCTGAGTATAGACAGGGCCCTGCCCAGTGGTGCCTGATCTCAGATGGGGCCTCCTGGGTGTACCTCAGCAATATAGATAATAAACATTCCTTAATCCTTGGAGGGTTTCAGCATGTCTGGGTGCTCTTGAATTCTCATTTCCCAGGGTAAATCTATAACATGTTGCTGAGTACAGAAGGAATGAATTGCTGTAATATTTTTTGATCACTAAGCAGTCAAGACAGATATGAGGACTGTTTGGCAGATATAGTGTAAAGCCCAGATTAATTAACCATATTTTCCATACATTTGTTGAGTGTTGGGTTGTTTAGCTAAAGCACAAACTCATTTATTTATATAAATGGGTGTAGATTATATTAATTAAAATGGAATTTGAAAATTAAAAAAAACCCAGCAATGGAAAAATAAAGATGGTTCTATGAGAGAGTTTTGTAGAGTTTAAGTGAATGGATTTAACAAAGGGTGTTAACTTACGAAGGAGTTAGAAATCAAATCCCAGTAAGTCATTGGTCACCAACCAATCTACTGGTAGATCCTGAAGCCTCTGACAGGTGATCCTGACTTGTTTGGTAGAGAGGCTATCAAGTGCAGGCTCTTCAGCCTCTGCTCCCCCCACTACTGTGCTGCTCCTGTCCTCTGCCTTGCTGCCCCAGGCTGGGGAGACAGAAGAGGGAGGCACTGAAGTCAGGATATTCCTCTCCCCTGACCCTTGTACTCCATCTCCACAGAGAGGGGGGACATGACAGGGCCTGGGATGGAGGGAGCCTGCTGGCAGTTGCTCCTATGTCTGATTGTGCTCAGAATATCAGCATACTTAAAGGGGTGGTTTGAATTTCTCACTCTCACACACTGTTTGTGTCTCTCTTTCAGACAAATGCCCTCTGTCTTTCACATTCATCTCCTGACCCAACACATACTTGTGGTGGTGGCGTTACCTAAAATAGCACACTTTGAAAAAAGTTTGTGAGTGGTCTGTGCATTTCATAAACTAAGTGTAAGAGAGAAATAAAAATTAATTCTTTGAGTAGTGAGTTCTAAAATGACTAACCTGCCGTGGCTGGAATAAATATCCTTATGGTAATTTAAAAAAATATATATATAATCGGGTTTTTTGTTTCTGCTGGTGGTGAACATCCACCCATTATCTCAATATTGGTGCACATAACAAAATTCATTCCTTTTTTTTTTCCTATCCATGTGCTGAGTAGTGGCCGTGAGCCTTCTGGAATCAGGTTCAATCTCCTGGAGGTTTCTGCAGCCAAACTGCTGCTAACAGTCTAGCAGAACAGCAGCATTAAGGCAGTCTTCCTGTAGTCCTGGACCTTCACCTCTCCTGGAAGTGGCTGGCACATCCATGTGGCCCCTGGAGGAGGCAGAGCATGGGATCTCCACACACATCCTTGCCTACAGGAACTGCCCATGCAGCTCTTATTGGCCAGGAATTGAGAACCACAGCCAATGAGAGGTGTGAGTGCGGGAGGCAGTGTGCAGAGCCATCTGCCTCTCCCTTCAGAACCACTGCTGGACATGCTGGCAGCTTTCGGGAGTGGCACATGACCAGGGAAGGGGTGAGCCTGCTTTAGCCTCACTGTGTCATCACCTGAAGGAAGTGGTGCCCAGTCAGAGTCCACATCCTGAACCCCTACCCCAGACCTGAACCCTTTCTGCATCATTAGTCTCTCCCCCAGGCTCAGTCCAGAACCCCTCCCACACTCCAAGACCCTTTGGCCTGCATTCCACCCTCCTGCCCCAGCCCGGTGAAAGTGAGTGAAGATGGGGAGAGAGGTGGGGTGGGGCCTTGGAGAGGAAGGAGATGGGGCAGGGTATTTGGGTTTGAGGTACATCCTGTATTGCACTTGGATTCAAACAGCGATCTTGTGCTTAATAAAGTTGGAGACTACCGTGGTAAGTCAGAGTTTTATTGTAAATTCAACCTAATTTTTTGTTTTGGATCAGTGCCAATATGGAATTATGGATTCATAATACTGGTACTTTATGAACATATGAGTAATTTTACTATAAGTAGTTTGTCTCAGTACCATTTGTTATATGCTTATGAGTATGTGTGTGTGACAAATATTAGTTCAGGTTGTGTATATTTTACATGGAGATATAAAAGTTTTTAATATTATAATATTTTAAATATCAATTTAAGATAAAGGCCTATTCTTGAAATCCTTGCTCTCATGAGTAGAACTCCTAAATCAGGGTTGGAGGATTAATGTGAATAAGCATTGCTAGATCAAGCCTTAATTTGCTTAACTGTTCCCACTGTTGCCTTTAATCTTAGCTACCTGCATTGTGAATGTAAAATGAAGTAAAGGTAGCAATGTACTTGTCCTCTTTTGAAATAGGGTTGCCATGACAACCTACAGTTCAGTATGAAATCTGATGCGTGCAACAGGCTGACATCTCTGATGGGAGGTTTGTGATTAATTCCCATATCCTGATTGCTTGTAAAATTACTAGTTTTTCCATCCGTATCAAATTGTTGCAATTAGGGAGAAAAATTGCAGGTCCTTTATCCACAGCAGAGTGGATGTGTAATCTGGCTTTGAAAAGTGAATCGTCACAGAGACCGTGTATGTGTGTGGTTGTTTTATTAGTCCATCGAATCAATGACTTGGACTAAAGCCCAACTATCTTAAGCGTAGAATATTTAATGTAAACTAGTACATGGCCAGTGATGTTTGCTGATATCCAGCTGAAGTAGTATTTCTGCTATCAGTAAGGACAAACCATTCCAATTACTCAACAATAACAGTAATGTTGCTCATTGCCTTACTTGAGTTCTGCTGCATTGGGTTCCCATGGTAGCTGAAGTCAGTGGCAAAATTCTCAGTGGTTTTAATGGGATTGGGCTCAGCCTTTTAATATACTGTAGTGGCCTGTCATGGCTCATTCCCCACTCTGGCACGATAAATGCAGAAGTGGGGGCCAGCAAAAGTACCCCAAAACCTTATTTACCAGCCTTTGGTATAAAACTTCCCCCCAAAATCTTAACAACCTAGATATTGGGAATAAAATCTCTGCTGCCACCACCCAAGTAATAATAAGAAACCAGGGGAGAGATCACTTGGGAAATCTCACCCCTAAAGTAAAACCAGGACACAATTAACCAATACCAGGTTAATAAAAAGAAAAGAGCAAAAACTTTTATTATCACCACAATATTCCTGTTGCAAGTATAATGACCAGATGAAAAAGTAACAAGGTAATACTCATGGAGAAACTATACCATGGGCCTAGTACTCGGTTACAAAGGAAAGCCAAAACATTTTTTAAAAAGTGCACAGACAGCAGACCATAAAGCAATAAAACCTAATGGGTTTATCTAAATTTTACCCTACTTACAGAAAGTGAAGAATTGGTTCTTGGAGACAGAGACTTGTCTGTCTCCCTCAGAAGCTGGAGGGAAATTCTCAGAGAGAGGGGAGGGAAAAACCAAATTTCTTTCTTTGTCCCAGTTTGAAAGTCCTACCTACATTCCTATTGGCCACTCCACCTGGTTAGGTGTAGTTAACTCCTTAGTCCCCAGTCTGCTGGCTAACCCTCATAATCATGTCATGGCCAAGTTAGACTTCTTGATGGTTGAACTCAAGATCACCCTCGAGTCTTCATGCTCTAAAAACAAAGGTTCTTCTCAACAAATTAAATCCAAGTGAATCTCTGCTAACAATACAGGGCATATGACACATTTGAGCAGTTCTTGGGTATGTCCAGTAGACAGCAGTTGGTAGGGTACTGACATGCAGCCTTGCAGAACTGAATGCTTGCTAAATGGCATTCCAGTATGGTATGATGTCCTCTTATTGCATTGTGATGATGAGGTTGCGTTGTTGTGATTTGATATCTTAGTGTAGGGGTGGGCAAATACTGGCCCATGGGCTGGTTCTGGTCCACCAGGGTTAACTCCTGATGAGCCCCATCTCTGTCTTTGCTAGTACCTGTGGCTGTTCATGTAATCACAGCTCCATTTGGCCACAGATCACCATTCCCAGCCAATGGTAGCGGCTGGAAGCGGTGAGGACTGGGACACGGTTTCCTGCAGCTCCCATTGGCTGGAAACAGTGATCCACAGCCAATGGGAGCTGCAATCGCCGGGATCTGTGGCCATGCAGGTAAATATAGCGGTGGTGCCCTGCCTAAGGTTTACCATGGTGAGCCACCACCATGTTATTGCCCACTCCTGTCTTAGTGTGTTTATTGAGTGTCTCAATGCAGTGGGCCAAAGTGAGATCCAACTGGCAGAATTTCACCTTTTCTTAATGCAAAAAAATCAGTGTGCTGCTTAGCTTCAGATGCAACCGCTTTGAGAAGTCACTTTTGGATTACTCCTAAGGGTTCAGTTCAAACCAAAATAGATCAGAATTCTGTTCAGCAAAAGTGTGGGCGCTAGACTTAGGGTTATCAAACTGGGCTCATAAAGTCATGCTTTGAAATGTTTTAAATGCTGCTGGAGACTGATCCAGGTTATGGAAGGGAACACCAAGACTGAGAGAGCTAGAACTGAAATACAGGTAGTGAAAACAGTGGATCAGAGTGGGCAGTTGTTTTTTACAGGTGGTGAAAAAGATTTATTAGCCAGGAAATCTGATAGCTTTTTAAAAAATTGTTCCAGCTTAATTACATTTTCTGATGGGCAGGGTGGGTTTCTTTCAAGTTAGTGATTGAACTATCTCTTTATGAAAAAAACAAAACATAACAGTTCTACGGAAAAGTAGTCAGCTGACAGCTGAAAGGATCAGAGTAACATTTTAGTAAAAGGGTTGTTTGTTCTCTGTAAAGCAATTAGCTTAGAAGGATGGATCGTGTTACATAAGGGGAATGAAAGCTTAGAATGACTCTCTCTCACAGCAGCACTCACCAGTTTGACCCTTGTGCCCTGAAGAATGTTCCCAGTTTGATCATCGATCAAAGGACAATGTAAATTGGGGAAAATTAACAGTCTCCTGTTTGTTACAGCAGTTCCTCCTAAGTTCTCTTTGGCTCTGGTGCCACTGGCTCCCTGTGTGACCTTGGGCAAGTCACTGCACCCTTCTGAGCACTAATTTAGTGTTTGTTCTGAAACGAGGTGTATACATTGCAAAGAGCTGTAGGTTGTATAAAAGGAACCACTCTCAGCCTTTTTGGTCACACAAAACATACATATATATGGAGAGGAAGAGAGAAGAAAGAACACACATTAATACAAGGTGAGTTGGTAGATACAGATACACTCCTTCTCAGGAGTGTCCCTTTTTTGAAAGTTGAAATATGGTAACCCTATGACAAAACAGGTCTCAAATGCAGACCTGTAAAACAGATCAGATGAATGAATATTGGCCTGTCATGTACACATGCTTTGGGCACAAAACCTACCCGATTTGCAGCCCTTCAAGCAAACAATGGCTCATATTGATGTGGAAAGACTGTGAGATCAGGCATTGTATAGCATCAGTGGGATCCAGATATTCTCACTCTGTTTGCCAGCAATCCAGGGTAAGAAGCAAATCTCCCCAGTCCTTTCATCTTTTTAGTAACTGCACTTTGAAAATCAGACTGGTCCTACATGGAAAGAATTATGTTTTTTAGAATGGGGCTCTCTGTTATTCGATGGATAATATGCTGGTTGAAATAATAATCTTGTTCTCCAAAGATTTGCAAGCATTTTACAAATGTTGCTGAGTTCTCCCAATCTACTAGTGCCTGTTTTGACTGCGATACAAAATGACCTATGTAGACAGTGCAGAGTCATGCAACTGAGTTGAAACTAGAACCCAGTAGTCCTGTGTAGCAGTCCCTGCTTTAAAATCTTATTCTTGCAGAGCTGGGACTAGAACACAGGGATCCTCTGACTCCTCATGCCTTGTCTCGCTTCTAGATAATGTTTCTTCCCAGTCCTGAGCCTAGTAACCCAACAACCTGACTCATTGCCTCCTCTCCCCCATGACTTGACATAGCCCTGGTCCGATAGCCTTAGCCTGTGGTCATTCTAGAAGTTTCTGTGTGACTGGGTTGTCTCAGAAAGCAGAGCTGACACACTTTTGACGTGGGAGCCTTTTGCTGGTTCTGTGGTTTTCAGAGCTGCGTGAAATGCACTTTCCAGACAGTGAAGGGTGTTGTGTTTCCACCAGTGAATAGCCTAGCAGCAGGCACTAAAGCCATCTTGTTTTCTCAGAGCAGGTAGGCAGACTGGTTCCAGTACATTAAGAACAGATGCCACGCTGTTTGTTCTTGAGCTTTACAGGGCCAGGATGGCGAGCTCCAGAAATCCCAGTGATGAAAGCTGTCCATGATCACACTGTACCCTGTTGTAATGAAGAAGGGACACGCGAAGGCTGATCTGGAGATGCTAGAAGATGCAGATCAGCACTGTCTGCCCAGAAATATCCCATGGATCCAAAATACAGTCCTGTGCCACCTGTTGCCACTGTTCCATAGAACGGGCCAGTCTGAGGTACTGTCAGAGGGGCTTAGCTATTTCAGGAAAAAAAGGGCATCTTGACTGTAACCCTCATTTTTTATGTGGCCTTAAGATGAAACTGTGAAGTTTGCTGTACTGATGGTTGGCTGCAAGCAGCATTGCAGCCAGGGCTCTGCCTTCATGCCTAATTGCCTGGGGAGCAGGGATGTAAAATCCCAGCTGATCAGTTAACTGGTTAAACCTTAGATTTACTTGGTTTACTGATTAAGTAAGATCCTGGGGGACTGCTCCAGCCTGACTGGAACATTCCCAAGCTTGCGGGGCTGCTGGCTCCTGCTCCTGTCCCCACAGGAGTCGTAGCTGGAGTCGAGGTACCTTGTTTTTAGTTTTCCCTGCCGTCCCCATAGCAGAAGGTTGATGGGAGCAAATGCTCTTGTTGACTTCCCTTACTCCTTGCAGAAGCGGCAGTACTGGCTGCTGATGGGGGAGAGTTGGGAGGGCGGGCACCCTCTGAGTTGGATTTAGTGGGTCTTAACTAGACCCACTAAATTGAACTTTGGAAGCTCGATCCAGCAGCATCGATCTTCTGTTTAGTGAAAACATGGCCCTACTGTCATTAGAAGGTGGCTTTGCTCTTGTTTTGTTCATGTTATTGTATTACAGTCTATGGTGTCAAGGGATCCCATATGGGATCGTGGCCTCTCTGAGACAGTCCTGCCTTAAAGAACTTAAGAGTCAAAATACACAAGACAGACGGTTGTGAAAGGGTCTTTCTTTCTCTCCCTAATCTTCTTCCCATTAAGGCAGAGTGTACGTGAGCCAAGCCAGCTTACTCACTGTCTGTATCAGAATGTTCTCTTGCCTTGGTGTGTTTGTTGGACCACAGCCTTCTGTTCATATTTGTTAATTTCAGTATCTGTTGTGGGAAAATCTTGAAAATGACCAATCCAAAATGTTTGTGCTGTGTGTGTGTGTGTGTGTTCTCCGATCAGCTGGAACAATGGGTTGCAGCATATTATATCTTCAGCTGTGTGCTTGAACTAGGGATGTAATAGTGTAGTCGATTAACCAATAAGCAGAAGCCTATAGGTTAATGCTGTAGACTATAAGCATTTCCCTCCCCCTCCCGCCCCCCGCAAAACTAGTACCTTTTTTTTTTTTTTTTTCCCCCCCTTTTAAAGCAGGCTGGCCAGCAGCCCCGCTCAGTTCTGGCTCACACCGGGTCTGGGACCTACCCCCACTGTGACTCTGCATTTAAAGTGTATTAGGAACTGGGTGGGCAGGCAGCCCGGCTCAGTTCCAGTTTGCGCTGGGTCTGGGAGCTCAGACTATCCCTCTTCTCCCCCCTCTCCCCCCCCCCCCCCCGACAGGAGCTGCTTCCACCTCGCACTGCTGCCTCTTTATCAGAGGCAGCACAGGGTGACAAGCAGCAGGTCCGCAAGAGGAGCTGGTTTTTAAACTGGCTCCCCTTGTGGACTAGCTCCCGCCTGGCACCCTGCGCTGCCCCCGCCCCCGTGGACTATAGAATAGTCAACTAACCAATAAGAATTTAATGAAGTTACGTGACTATTCAGTTAACAGATATTTAACATCCCTAGCTTGAACCTTCATCTTGCTTGGGTACTGCTGGCTTCCTTGGTGATTGGAAGGGATATGAGAGTGCTGGAAAGTAACCCACTTGTAAAGTAATGGGACATAGGAACCTCCAATAAAGGGCTGATGAGTCCAACAGAATACATAGGATCTATTCCATTAGTACTGGGCTGTGGTGGTCCATTAGACGAGGAAGGGGAGGTGGGGAGTAATTCTGGTCCCATCAGTGCCTCTTAGCAAATTGTCAGGTGTGATGACTGCCGTCCTTCTGGTGAATGAAATTATCTGAGTGTGGGGGGGGAAGGGTCTCCCCCTGCTGAGCACTGGAGAGAAATGCCCCTCCACTTTGTGCTTGACATGCAGTTGTTGTACCAGAATAACCATTTCAGTGAGAGGTGGGGTATTTTTTAATGGATAGTTATGTCAGTGCACCCCCTAATACAGATGCAGTTACACCAAGATAAAGATGTTAGAGACCAGCACCTTGATAGCAGTGTACTTGTGCCTATGTTTGGGGGTGGGGGAGAGGAGGAGTTTGTATTGGTTTCACTGTACTGCTATAGTTAAAGCAGTACCACTGCTGTATGTAGACAAGACCTTAATGACTCCTGATTAGTATCCGTAGTCCAGCTCCATCATGGCTGCAAATCCAGGCCTTTGTTTAGCTCCAGCTGTACAGTTCACTGATTGCTGCCACATATTTATTTAAGGGCTGAGTAATGCAAGTTGTCTAGTGTGCACCTCATGTTACCCCGGACTACACAACAGTTGCCTTGTCGGACAGATGAGGACGCCATCCCTGCCTGTGGGAGCCGGCAGCTGAGGAGCCGTGCGATCTTTTCGGTGGGCGTGGTGAGTCTCACCGTGGGTCTTCTCATTCTGAGCGGATCATTCTTTCTTGTATGTAGAGAAAGAAGATCTTAGAAATCTAAATGCCCTGCTTTGCTGTTTGTCCGTTTCCCCATGGGCTCTCCCAAATTGCCTGCTGTTTCTTGTTGGTTCCCTGAACACCTGAGCATGTTCCTTCTGCACAGAAAACCACACTGTGCAGGCCAGTTACTCGTATTAATGGGAAGTATACTGCTGTGCACAGTGAAATAGCACGGATGCCTTCAAAGCCTGCTGACAGTGTAGTAATTCATTTCCTGGTGGGTTCCACTTTAGATCACTTGGCCATGCCTCTGTGTGACTGTGAGAGTTTGTAAAGGAGAAAAACAAGTAGAGATGGTCGCCAGAGCATATGGTGGGAAAAGCAGTGACAGAAGGAGAAGTCTGGAGCTCCTCACAACTACCACACTGCTCCACGGATTTTCCTGGCTGACTTATTATTATTCATCCTATATTTGTTCACAAAGCAGAGATCTGTCACCACCAATAAAATCCAAAGCGATGTAGGAGGGCTTGGTGCTGCAGGGAGTTGAGCATTCTAGCCCTGATCCAGCAAAGCCCTTGAGCACGTTAATTCAAAGCACATCATTAACTCTAATGTATCTCGTGGTCAAGTCTTTTTGCTGAATTGGAGACGGAGTGCTCATCACCTAGTAGGATCAACCCCTGGAAGAAGGAAAAATGGAACACCGGACGGATCTCATGTACGTTTCGAAAACATCCACCTGCCGCCTGTGTTCATATGGTCCAGGCCTGGAGCCTGCTCACTTGCTAGAGTGACTTTGTTGAAGTTGCATGTATAAGTAAGATCTTCTCCCAGGAGCATGAGTTCACAGGATTGGGTCCTTGATCAGCTGCCTCGTCCAGGCTGCTTCTGCCAGTTTCTCTTTACAGGAACAGTAGAGTTCTGGGCTCTGACTCATCAAAGCAGATGACCCAGAACTTGAAAGGCTGTACTGCCTCTTGTCCAGTGAAGGGCTGTAGCTACAGCTACAGCTTCCAATATCACCTGCAGACTTTGAATGTTTAAAACTAACCCATTATCTTGGGCCATCCACTTTCCTCTGTACTCAGGGCTGCTCACCATGTGACTCCAGTAGCATTTATGTAGTATTTCAGTGAGAGCAGAGCAGAAGCAGGGTTTGGTGCATGTACACAACACTTTAAGGTCCCGACTTCCAAAACTCAGCCAGGCAGGTCCCTCGGCTGGCATAGGCTCTTTTTGCTGCATTATGGCGCAGTGATGATTTACACTAGCTGTGGATCTGGCCTGGGAGTCTAAGAGCCCATCTGAATTGTGTGTGGTTAATTTGCATGGGCAGCTATCATGGTTGAACAAATGAGTTAGATATTTGCAGGCCCAATGAGCAGTTTAATTATTTGTATGTGCAAACACCTCATCTGCATGTGTGGTCATGGCAACTGCAGTTACATGCACATTTCTGACTTCTGCCCTGGACTCCTGGAATTTAAAATATTTATTAATTAGACTTTTACTATTCACATCATGTTCTCTAGGCTTGTAAACTGTGAATCACACCAAAGCCGAGCAGATTGGTGGCTTTCTTATTTACACATGGTAAAAGAGCTTTGCTATGTGAATTTGGCAGCTTGCATGTAGTGTTGTGGAACTGGCCTATAGAGGGATTTGCAGATCCTTGAGTTAGAGACAATCCTCAGTTCCAAAAGTAAGTAACAGAATCCAAAAGCAAATCATTCTGTGATCAACTTGGCTGTGATCACTTCTTCAATCCTACAATTATTTCCTCCCGTATTTAAACTAGACCAAGTCTGCTTGATCCCCATTAATTCGTTTAGTATATTTTCTATATAAAGCTTCATCCCATTTCAGTATGAATTCATCCTCTGACCCAGCAGTCTTTTATGCAACCCTTTTGTGTCTTTGGGAGATGCATGTTTCCATTTCTGGTCCCATTCTACTCATGCCCTTTGCATGGGAGAAGAGTACACTGATTTTCTAAAATTCAGAGGAACTCTTCCTTGATTTTTGGAGTCTGATGCATTCCCTGCTGGTTACTTAGGAGGCACAGTGGGGGGGGGGGGGGTGCAGAGATGCTGAGCTGATGTGTACAGCGCAATGCTCAAGTGACTAAGACCTGTGACTAATTAAACCATTACTGAAAACGTTCCAATAATGCTGCAAGGTGAATTGCATCAGGCTGATCTTGTTTTTTGGCTGCTTAGATGGAGCTTAGTTTAATGAAATTAACTGAACACAAATGAGAGGATTTGGAAGAACCATGTGAAAAATAAGTAGTCAGAAATGGTTAGCATGGCTGTGAGATCCAGGTCCAGCAATTGTAAACCCAGGCTTATGATGTAATGTGGCTGCTCAAACATGGAGTTGGAAGCACACACAGAAATAAAATTCTCCCCACGAGAGGGATGGGCCTCAAGCTGGTGCTCTAGCAACATCTATGTTGCAATTTTATAGCTCCACAGCCTGAGCCCTGTGAGACTGTCAGCTAACAAAGACCAGCTGCAACTGTGCTGTGGGACTTTTACAGACTCAGGTTTGCAATGAAGTGCTGACATACCCTTAGAGACAGTGGAGCTTGCTAAGAGCTCCCAGAAACCATAGCAATGGGCAGCTTTTAAATGTGTGAAGCGAAAGGTAGCACTGCACTCAACCACAGATTTTGGCCTGGGATAGCCCAGGTTTCTCCATCAGCGCATGCCGCAAAGCTGTCTTTTCTCTCTGGCCCAAAGAGGTGGGTGATGTATAACCATATGTGAGTGTTAAGTGTTACTAGGTCTTGGAGTAACTGATGGGTCTTGAAAGATCACATAGGGAGCCCCACAGTTCTCATGCAGAATAAGCTGTGCAGGATCAGATAAGCCTGCTCTCCCGCCATCTGATTGGGAAGGAGCAGAGAATGATGGATTTGTGATTTACAAGCACAAATACACGTGGCCACTGCTGTGTAGAGCCAGAGTCTGGGAGGTGATCTTGGTAAGGACAAGTCCTCAATAGGGTGGAACATCACAGCGACTCTCCTTCTTGAACCCCAAGGATGTCCAGTGAAGACTCTTCGGTTTGGCTAATGGCATGTTCTTAAACAAAGATACGCTGTAACAGGTAACCTGGCTAATAAAGAGCCTCTCATTAGCTTGGATCCTCTGGGAGAAAGTTAATGACCTTGTTAGTGCTAACAGAAAAGCTGTTTGGACATACTTGCCAATTACCCAGTGGCACTCATGGGCTCTGATGAGGTGCTTGCACATGATTTACCCCCCCCCCCCCCCCCCCCGTGGGAAAGTCAGGCTTCTTATGAGGCCATAAATCAATGGCTTAGGCCTTGTTGGCATGCTGTGCAAACTAGGGATGTTAAATTTAGATTAATAATTGAATAGTGGATGAGATTTCCATCGACTATTCGATTAGTCTGGGCTCTTGCTACAGTTCAAAAGCGGAAGCTCCACAGGGAGCGCGGGGCCAGTGGGGGACTCCTCCTGGCCCTGTACTCCCTGCGGAGCATCAGCCTTTGAAATGTACAAGAGCCCCAGCGGGACTGCTTCAGTGTGGAGACTGTTTCAGTCTCTGCTCGCGCTGTTTCTCTCTGTGCCTCTACCTTCCCTGCCCCCTGTGGAGACAATGCTGGTGGGAAACTGGCTTTTAAGATGGCTCCCCACAGCACCGACTCCTGCTCCCCTCCCTCGCTACCGCTCTCTGACAGAGGCAGCAAGGCAGAGAAGTGACTAGTCGCATCACTAATCTACTGTCCTATAAGCATAAGCTTATCAGATAGTCGACTAGTCGCTTACATCCCTAGTGCAATCCCTGACTAACAGCCTCAAAGAGAGTGACTCTGGGCTCCATTTGACATCAGGGAGGTTTCTGCATCCAGTTGGACATGTGAAACTCTCTACTTTGAAGTGTGAGTCAGGCATCTTAACTTTTTAGAGAAGCCCCAGGTAACAGACACTGCAGGCATCCTGTGGAAACATGAACACCGGTGCTGTATGACCAGAGAGTCACAAGAATTGTGTCTGTTGACTGTTAGGTGGCACCTCACATCTTCACATCACAGGCATTTGACATTGAGGAGTTAGATTACTCAACAACAACCCAGGTCTCTTAGCGCACAGGTGAGTAATGTTCACGTTATCTGGGTGTCAATAGGGGACTAGATATCTTGGAATTCTTGGCACTTTTTTTGTGTGGGGAAGCCCATTGGCAAATAATTTGATGATGAAAATAGAATTTGCCCTAGCAATGGGCTCCCTGTGGCAGCTCTGATGAAGGGACGTGCTAGAATTGAACCCCGTTTATGGTAGGTCCTGTGTACGCATTGCACCTCTTTATCCTCCAGCTGGGCAGAGGATGATGGGTCCTCAAATCCAATCTTCAACTTGGAGTGGTGCCAACCATTTTCCGTCTAACTCATCTGGGTCTGGGAAAACCCAGTGTATTTAGCTCAGTTTTGTTTGAGGTTTTTGGCTCTCTTTGAGCTTGGAAGGAGAACTGAACCCAACTTAGCCCCTGGACTCAAAGTCCTATGAACTTTGCCTGTACTGGCTGTAGACCCAAACATTGTGACCGACCAGTAACTGCAGTGGGGCAAACCAACACACATGCAGCCCTTTCCTCTCCCAGATTCAAACTTGCCCCAAATTAGGGAAGCTTGCATCAGATCTCTGCAGTCTGGACCCATCTGAACTCCGAGCTAAGCTCTTGTGACCCGAAACCCAAGGACTTTGTGCATTTCTTAGGTAGTGCCCTGCACCACAGATCCTTTGATTAGAACCCTTTTGAATGTCCTAGCACCAAAATCTGTCTGGCCAGGAATGAAGTGTTGCGTGAGCTAGCAGATGAATGGTCAGAATTTCCTGTGTGCACCTCTGTGCCACTTATCCTCAGCCTGGTATGCTTGTCCACTCACTTGGGTATGGCCTTTATAAATGCGCTGCCTCAGAGGGAACTGAGACATGATAAGGTTCCTGACACCGTGGGTTTGTTTTCACAGCTTGGAGTTGGGAGTTCTTTGCAAAGCCGCTGCCTTGGAGATGAGTGATGGCAAAGAGGCCTGCTTTTATCATGCTGTCAGGTTCACGTAAACTTCTTCTGTGTATAGTTGGGGCAGTTGTACAAACTGGCTCTTGGTATTCCAACCCCGGTGGTTGGCAAATCTTTGAGCCAGCCCATGTTGTATTCTGGATTCCTGCCCCACCTCTTTTGTTGAAGTATTTGGAAAACTGCGTAATAAATAAAATAATCCTGGTTCATGTTCCACAGCTTCCACGCAAGGGATGGAGGAACCAGAACAATCACATGCTATTATTCATTTTTAGTGCTTTCCATCCATGTATCTCAAAGCAGCTTTGCAGAGGAGGGTGAGTATCATGATTTCTGTTTTACAGATGGGGAAACAGAGGCACAGAGCAGATCAGTAATTTTAACCACAGTCATCCAGCAGTCCAGTGGCAGAACCAGAAATAGAGCACAGGCCCTCAGTCTGGTGTACTTTTGTCTGACCCATGCTGCTTCAGCTTGTTTGGCTGTTACAACTGGGATCTTGTTTCCTGTGAAAATGCTGCGGTTCTGAGTCAGGCCTGTTAAGTTAATTAGGTGAGTGCTCGGCTTATGAAGTTAACGATGCTTAGATGTAGAGGTCTGTAAAGCCGCCGCCTTGTTAGGTTTTACAGATCGTGACCGTGTGGGTTCCTCCAAGCGCGTGACTTCCGAATGTTAGCAGCACCTCAGTCTCTTAGCTACATTTGGAACTTCTCAGAACCCGCTGGACATGTGAGACATTAGGGTAGCTGTGGGCTCATATCTGGCTCTAAGCATAACCAAAATGACAGCCAGGGCTAGGATACAGTAGTACCACCTAGGGCTACAAGTTACATTGCAGCAGCCACACTGTGGCATGTTTGGTGCCCTGACCATGTGCAGGCGGGATTGCTCTGAGATGTAAGGGCACAATGGTTAGCTGGTTTAATTGCCCTGGAGACAGCTGCTAGATGTTTTATGTAAGCCACCCATCTGCCAAGCAGCATAGTGGGAGGTGGGGCTTGGCATATGGGAGGGGCTGTAGAGCCTGCGATGAATGTCTGGTAGCAAGCAGGGCATGGAAGAGTTGTTATAAGGTTCAGAGGAGCGATAATGAAAAATTAGCCCAGTGCTGTAATAGCTACAGCTGATGTTATCAGAGAGATCCTGGTCCTTCTGCCTGCTCCACTGCTCCCCTGATTGGGGCATTCTGACATTATCAAACTTCATCTAATCGGACTGCTTGATTGGCTTGAATGTTCCTAGCTCTCCTGCAAGCTAAGAGGTCACTTGCTGATGTCAGGCTGTCCCAAACTCCTGTCAACGTCCCAGGTGACAGCTTGCAAACTGCTGAACATCAGGATGGCTTATTTGGAAAATAGGGACACTGATTCCTGCTTGCTTCCCTGGGAGTGAGCTGAGCCTGTGTGTGTCTCAAATGAGATCTTGGGACGGGAGCTGTTGCATTAGATCCTGGCTTAGCCAGGCATTTACGTGACTTAGGACCTGGAATTTAAGCACGCTCTTAACAGATAAGCTTTGGCAGAATGCACTGTCATTGGGTGCTCTTGCAATTTTAAGAATTTGGGAGTAGCCTGTTATTGAAAAGGCCCTGAATTTGGAAAGACTGCTGCCATGCTAGCAAGGGAGACCCAGGCCTGGAATACACACCCAACACCATGCTGCCAGAGTCTGAAACTCCCCAGTACTTCATTAGCCTGCCCATGCTTGTCTCCTGGCTAAGCTGTTAGGCTCCTGAGGAATTGCTGTCAGTGCTAGGAGAGTACAGGAAGTGAGGCGGTTGCTTATTCTTTGCTATTCATTTACTCTCTGTTATAGCAACTAAGTGAATGTTCTTGTTGCTAAGGCTTCCTCCAGATAATGGGTGCTGGTATGTGCCTCAGAGACCAGTTAGACTGCATCTTTGAGCGAGTAGTGGCTAAAGGAAAACCAGGGTTGAAGTGCACCTGCGCCAGGCTGGTGGTCCTGGGGGAAGTGAGGCATCCCTCTCCTCCACCCCATAGGCATCTTGCTGAGCAGGAGACCTGTTAATTGCATTAGCACAACTGGTGCTACGGACCGAGAACTAAGCTGAGGCTGGACCCTCAAGGCTTTTAAAAAAAAATAAATAATGAATTGGCTAAATAATTCACAAATTTTATATAGATGTGAGACTGGTTAACTAAACTCATTAGCAAATCAGAGCTGATCAGAGATCTCCTGCAGCTCTCTTGTATGCTCGGACAAGCCATTTCTATATGAACTGGCCTGCTAGGAGTCCGTTCTGAGTTGGCCAAACTACATGTGAATTAGTTAGCCTGAGCCAGCCTTCAAGGGGATGTCTTCACTGCAAAGAAGATCTGTTTCTACATTAAGGTAGCTGTCTCTATGTACAGTCCTCATGGAAAGAAGGCCCAAGTAGGTTTGACTTCTGGATACTTAGTTGAGGTCAACTGCAGATGAGGAGGGGTAGAAGGCTGATCTGGACCAGCAATTGAAAATGACCATGTCTTGTCTTCAGTTGGATTTACGTTGAGACAGCTGCCTCCTGGTAAAAACATCTTTCTTTGCAGTGAAGGCACAGCCTTCATTCACTCTTCTATGAAGTGCATGATGCCCAAGGCTATATCATTATACATTGCCTATGGCTGCATTCCCCCCTGTGCTCTTGAACCAATGTATTACTTACCAATGAGAGTCATCAGCACACGCATACGGAGCTGTCTCCAAGTGCCTAACCCACATAAGTGACTCCAAAGCCTTGCCATTATGCTGACTGGGAGGCACATGTAGTGATATAGAACAGCCTGGCTTAATCATCTGCTTTTAGGAATAGAGGGCAAAAATCTCTCTGTAGAATTAATAGGCACATGGCAGAGAAGTGAAGTATGAAGCTGATTCATTCTCCTTGAAGGCTAGAGGCCTGTGCCACTTAACATGATCCCTGTGAATTTATAAACTGGGAGACGACAGTGCCGGTAGAGGCAAAGCCAGGAGCAGAGAGAACTATTCTCTCCCCCCACATCCTGTCAGCAGTGGCGCCTTTTTGTGGTGCTTCCGTCTGCCCTTTGTATTCTGGGCCAGCTCTTTGCGTTTTGCAGGTTAATTGCTTGGTGTAGCGGAGAAGCAACAGGCCAGTGTGTGCTGATGCCTCATGCCCAAAGATTCACTGGTCAAGCTACTCAGAGTGGAGGGCATTTCAGCACTGAGTCCGTTGTGCCCATTAGCAATAGGACCTGCTTCTAATGGATGCTGCAGTGTCAGCCAGGATCATTAGCTCAAAAAAAGATGCCAAGCCCAAACCTTTGAATACCTGCTCCGGCTTTTCCTGAGCCTTCTGATTCTGCTTTTTCTCTAGCAGCATAGGCCCATGTCCTCAAAAGCATTTAGCTGCCTAATGCCCACTGAAACCACTGGGAGCTAGGCACCTAAATACATGGGCATCTGGTAGCCCAGGCAGGGGAAGGCCTGGGCCCCAAGTCTTTAAGCCATGTGGGTCTTGCTCTAAACCTATGCCCTGTGGCGACCTGCACTCTTCCTGTTTGAAATGCCTCAGGGAGGCACATCGAGTGGAAAATTGTTCTAAGAGAGAAAGGAACTCTCGGCTAACACTTTTGTTGATGGAGTCGGCGCTGCAGCCTTAGAGCAAGAAGCGTCCCCGCTCCATACACAGCGCACCGTCTCCTACATCTGCAGCACCGGCCAGACATCACGCGACCGTGCCGAAGGCGCCCCGGCACAGGTCGCAGTCACTGGCACCGAGGGGCTCCAAAGACTCCAGGGGGTGGTCAACGGAGAGGCATGGTCAAAAAGTGTGCCCTAAGGAGGGGCACTTGACCTCTAAGGCACCTAGGAGGAGGGTGCCGCCCGGACCAGACTTGGAGCCCAGGGCAGGCAGATGGGATGGGGGATATCCAGCATCCCTCTACCCCGGAGACCTTCGATGCAGCATGCGAACTCATCGAGCTGACCTCAGCCGAAGGAGACGGTTCGGTGTCGCAAGTGCGGGCCACACCATCACATGGCACGAGTATCTTCCTCCCAGCACCGTCATCGGTGCCATGGGTCCCACAGACCACCGCACTGCCTCCATCCCAGCCGCTGTCTCAGGCACCAGCACTGCCCCCCCCCCCCCAGCCTCTTACCGACCTCGGCACCGGTATCAGGTCAGGCAGGAACCCTTCTGACACTGGTTCAGTCGGCACTGGGGCAGACAGTGCAGCCCCAGGCAACTCAGGCGGCACCCAATGCAGGCAGCACTGTCCCAGGTGGCACCGGAGGTGGCACCGCTACTAAGATCTTTACCGGTGCCAGCCTCCGCATCAAGCCAATTGCCTGCAGTGTCGGCACTGATGCAGTCAGCGCCTTACAGGGCACTGGCACTGATGCCTCTACCGGCACCTATCCCGGCACCAGGCCAATTGCTGACGGCACTGGTGGTACCACAGGGGTATTTCCTGGTTTACCAAATGCCGATGGGAATGATGCAAACCCTGCAGATGCCTCCCCCGGCACCGCGACCAGGGCACAGAGGTAAACAATCTGCTATGGCTGTGCACCAGAGGGAACAAGTTTCGACTGTTCCCCCATGGTCAGTATCAGACTATTCTTCCGAGTCTGAGGCAAAGTCTGTATGATCTGCCAGATCCTCTTATAGATCCAGATCTAGACACCAGTCCCACTCAAGCCATGGATCTGGGCACAGGACCTCTGCGGACCAACAAGCATGGCAAGCGCAGTGGCAGCCCCAGCCACAGGGGCCGTTTTGGACACCGTGGGCCTACCACCAGGCCCAGGGGTCCCCTTCCTCTGAGTTAGTTGCGGGGTCATCCCATAGGAGCAGTGCTCCTTCCACCACTCCCTTGCGAGCCCCTCCACCGGAGGAGAGCCAACTCGCTGCACTATTGATTCAGCATCCAGTGATTGGTCTGGGACAAGGGGCTACAATTCCATCAGTGAGTTCAGAGCAGGCAGGCCCTTGGACCTTTGAGATCCCAGCAGCGCCTGAGTGTGAGGAAGAGCAAGCACCACTGAGAGAGTCATCTTCCTCCTTGCCAGATGAGGCATTGGGGGTCCCAGCGCCCCAACTTCCCTCCATGGACTCCAGGGCCCACCAGGACTTGCTAAGAAGGCTGGCTTTCAACCTGGCAGTGAAGGCAGAAGAGGTCCAAGAGGAATTGGATCCTATGGTAGACATTTCGGCTGCATCGGGCCCAAGCCATGCGGCGCTATCGCTGAACAAGACTGTAGATAGATTGTCAAAGACCCTGTGGCAAACGCCTGCATCGATCGCTCCAACACAGAAGGGTGTGGAAAAGCGATACTATGTGCCCCAAGCGGGGTATGAGCATCTCTTCACCCATTCCGCGCCAGGGTCCATAGTGGTGCAAGCAGCAGGGCAGAGAGCATCAGGGACCACAGGGCCCGACACCAAAAGCTAAAGACCCTAAAAAGCTGAACCTCCTGGGTAGGAAAACATATGCCATGGGAGGCCTGCAACTCTGTATCGCAAACCAGCAAGCGATGCTGGGGCACTACACCTTTAATACCTGAGCATTGGTGCAGAAATTTAGGGACCGTCTTCCCCCCCCCCCCCGAATCCCATCAGAAATTCGGTGCCATCACGGAGGAAGGAAAGGCAGTGGCACGCACAACCCTCCAAGCGGCCCTAGATGCGGCGGACTCGGCAGCTTGGACCATGGCCACAGCTGTGGTTATGAGGCGTCGTGCGTGGCTACAGGTTTCAGGCATCCCATCGGAGGTGCAAACTACTATACAGGACCTACCATTTGAGGGGTCAGGCCTGTTCTTCGAGCAGACTGACTCTAAACTCCACAGCCTGAAAGATTCGAGAGCAACATTAAAATCTCTCGGAATACATACCCCAGTGCCTCAAAGGAGACCCCTCAATCCTAGACCATATCATAGGCCTTTTCAGTGCGGGTTTAGGCCAGATAGAGGACGAAGGAGGGGGGCGCAGTAATGCTTGTGCTGACCAGTATAGGAACAGACGGAGAGGTCCTAGATCAGACTCTGAGCGAGGGTCCAGCCCGTCTCAAGTGCAACAGCCCAAGCCTTCGTTTTGAAGGTACGTTCGAGAGCAGAATACCAGTTATACCCCCCCCATACCTCCCTTTGGATACTGACTCTCCCTATTTTACCAGGCATGGTCCAGGATTACATCAGACCGCTGGGTACTCGACCTGGTGAAACCAGGGATACACTATACCCTTCCTCTCTACCCCTTCTTCCCACCCCCCTTCCCCGAGACCCTACTAAGGCAGGAAGTGTCCGAACTCCTGTCACTAGGGGCCATAGAACCAGTTCCTCGAGGACTCAGAGGGAGGGGATTTTATTCCTGGTATTTCCTTATTCCCAAGGCACAAGGGGGGCCCGCGTCCTATTCTAGATCGAAGGAATCTGAATGCTTTTATAAAGAAAACAAAGTTCAGAATGGTCACCGTGGCCTCCATTATTCCATCCCTCCAGAAGGGAGACTGGTACGCTGCTCTTGACCTGAAAGACTCCTCCTTCCACTTTTCAGTGACACCGTGTGGTCGGTTGGCCCGCCCGGAGGGGTTCCTCCTCCTCCGGCTCAGTGGGCAGCCACTCCGACCCGCTGTGCTGCCCCTTTAAGACCGACCCCGTTGGTCCACAGGGAGCGGTCCAGCCTTAGCTCAGGGTATGACAGCAGCAAACCCTTCACAGTTATGAGGAGTGGCCAGGCCCTCAGTCCAGGGCGTGGCAACAAAACAGGTGAGTAGCTCCTTGGTCAGGAGGGGTGCAGGCGGATCGCCTGTGGCAGTGGCAAGGAGGGAGAGACTGCCACCCAATAGGTGGGTGGCAGGGGGGGCGCAGGCCCACCCACTCCTCTGCACCCCGGCCCAGGGCCCTAGGCCAGCCGTGCGGGCTGCTTCGGCTCGGCGGGTGGGCTCCGGCCCGAAACGTGCCGGCCTAGGGTCTTTAACAGCCCCCACTACCCCTGGGCCACTTCCATTCTCCCCCTCGGGTGGTACCTGGACATCGGGCAGAGGAGACTGGGAGTCCAGGAGGGTCTCGTCCCACCGGGGTGGTCCGGTCCAGTCCTTGGCCGCCTGCAGGTCACTAGGGCTCAGCTGGACTCCGGGAGCCGGCAGATCCGGGCAGTTGAGCCAGGCCTTCGGGTCAGGGTCCGTGGGAGTCCCCGGCGGTGCCTCCGGTCGAGGTAGCTGGGGCCGCTTCTCCCGGTCCCGGCGCTGGGGCACAGGCTCAGGCTGGCCTTTCGGCTCCTCCGTTGCTTCTAGGAAGGTAGGCCGGTTACGCGGGGCCTCCACCTCCCAGGCAGGGAGCCACCGGTCTGTGTCTGGGCCCCGGCAAGTAGGAGGTCCGGGCCAGGCCTCAGTCCCTACTTCCCAGGCTGGGAGTCCAGAGGAGGCCTCTAGCCTCTCGGCAGGCTCAGCCCTGACTGAGGCTGCTGCCTGGGCTTTTATAGTCCTGGGCCCGCCCCCGGGCTCCGGTCAGGTGATAGGGCGGGGTTAGCCTCAGCCCAACATGGCGTCTGGAGGGGTTCCTCCTCCTCCGGCTCCATAGGCGCCCACTCCACTCCAGAGAAGGAGGAGAGGCAGCAGGGTGCAGGTGCTGCTCTCTTCCTTCTCCCTCCCCTTGCTCCTGCTCCTGCACCAGCTGGGGCTCTCCCTGCTCCACCCAGCCACCACCTGAGGCCTCCGTGCTGCTGGACCTGCTCCCCCTGGACACCGCCGCTTCTCACCACCACCGGCTACTGCTGCTGCTGCCGCCGCCTGAGGGGAGAGGGGGGGCCTGCCGGCTGCCCCCCCTCCTCCACTCCAGAGGAAGAGGACCCCACCAGCACCCACCACCCAGAGGCCTTCCCCCGCTGACTGCTGCCTGCCCACTATCACTGCTGCTGCTGCTGCGCCCTGCCAAGGAGGAAGGAGGAGAACCACTATCCAGAACCGTGGAGGGGGTTTGTTCATTAGACTGAACTTTGTTTTTCCATCTGCTCCAGGGGTGGTGGTGAACTGAGCTACTAAGAAGGGGGGCAGGGGGAGGGGCCCAGAGCCCTCCCCCCAAGTCCAGCTGCCCCCCCCCCTTTTTTTGCTGCCACCACCCCCAACACCCCCCTCCACCACCCCTTACCATCTGGACTGGCTCCTCTCCCCTTGGTGGGGTTTGCTGCCCCGCCCTCCATCTGGGACTTTGCTGCAGTGGTGGGCGAGGTCGAGCCCTCACAGCGCTCGTGGGTGTGCTCCCTCCCCACCCCCTTGGACTTGGCCCCCCCTCCTCAGCTACATTTGGTTGGGGGGCCTTCCTCACCTTTGGTCACTCACCCTACCCCAGCAGCTTGTTCCTTTCCCCACTGTCTGCCCTTCCCTGCTAGCCTAGGTTGCTTCTCCCTCCCTCCCCAAAGCTACTCACCCGTCACATTTACTCCCAAAGTTTACCTGCCATGCCCCTGCCCCAGCTAGCCTAGTTGTGCGCCCCGCCCCTCTCAGCTGCTGTTTTGTCTCCTCTTCACCCCTTCCCCCAGCCGCCCGCTAGCGCTTGAGGACTACCCCGTTTGCCTTGTGCCCCTCTCGAGCACCTGTGTCCTACTCTCCCCCCTTTTAGTTAGTTCCCCTGTACACTGTACCCCCCCCCAATGATCCCATAGCCCCCCTTTTATACCCCAGTGCAGCCGGAGGAGCCGGCCCTTGTCCTGTACCCGTTGCTTTGTCCCTTGCCCATCGTGCCAGCACCCTCCTCCTCTGTTTCCAGCCTTACAGGGAGGAGTGGTTGCTGGCCTCTCGGTTCCCCTCATTTCCATCCTGCCCTTCCTGATTCCCTCCCTCCCTCCCTGCAGTCAGTCGGTGGGAGGGAGTGGTTGTCTCTCCCCTTCCCCCTCCATCCCCAATCGCGCACCCCTTTTCCTCACGTTCCTCCCCTCCGCAATAGCGCCCTCCTCCTCTGCCACAGCCTCAGCAGGGAGGAGAGGCTGCAAACCCCCCCCCCTTTTTTCAGTTGCCCCTCTCCAAAACCAGTGCCTTCCCTCCTCCCTGCCCTCTCCCTCACGGACACCCTCCTCCCCTGCCTGCTGTTTGGTGGGGAGGAGTGGTTAACCCTTACCCTCCCTTCCTGCCATTTGTGCCTCCCTCCTCCTTCTCCACATGATGGAGGAAAACCCCCCTTCACTTGTCGATCCCACGGTCTCCCCGTTGCCACCGGGCCCAAAGAATGCCGCGGCTGACCTCCCGACCCCAGGCCCGAGCTCCGCCGCTGCCACGACCGATGCTCCCTCAAATCCGGGAGCAGCTTCCACCTCGGCCGGAAAAAAGGGCCGGGGGGGGAAGAAAGGCAAGGGCCCGGCCCCGAAGGCCAAACCCCCCACGGCTGAGGCTGCCCCGCCCGCTGTGGCTCCCAACGTCCGCCACAGCCCCTCCTTCCCCTGCTGTTCCCTCCACCAGCTCTGGGGGAAATCCACCCACGGCCCCCAGAGCGTACGCCCAGGTGGCCGCTGCCGCCCCCCCACGTGCCGGGTCATCTGCCCATACCGCCGCCTCCAGCGCCATCCCTGGTGGCCGAGGTCCCTTTCCCACTCTGACCAGGAGGCACGGTGTTCGCTGCCTCCTGGTCGCCGCCTCGCCCCATGTCGAAACCTACGTGCGGGCGTTGGCGAGGGTGGTGGGGGCCTCGGCCGTGGTGGCGGCCTCCAAGATGTACGGCAAGGTGGTGTTCTTCCTTGCCTCGGAGGCCGCCGCCCAGGAGGCGGTGGAGAGGGGCCTGGCCGTGGGGGGCGTGCACGTGCCCCTCGAGCCATTGGAGGACCTGGGCGTACGGGTGGTTCTCACTTCCGTCCCGCCCTTCCTCCCCAATGCCGCCCTGTTGCCTTCCCTCTCCACTCTGGGGAAGCCAATTTCTGTGATCAGCCCTCTCCCGTTGGGCTGTAAGGACCCCGCCCTCCGCCACGTTTTGTCATTCCGCCGGCAGGTGCAACTGCAAATGCCGCCGGCGGCGCGTGGCGGGGTGGCGCTCGAGGGGTCCTTTATGGTGCCCTACCAGGGGGCCCTCTACCGGGTCCACTATTCTTCGGGGGAGGCCCGGTGCTTCCTCTGCCGGGCGGTGGGGCACGTCCGGAGGGACTGTCCCTTGGCCCGGTCGGAGGGGGCGCCCGGGACCCCCGGGGCCCGGGAGGACGCCGGCCTTACCACCGCCGGCCCCCCTGGAAGTCCGGCCTCCACGGCTGCCCCTCCTCCAACCGACGGCTCTGCTCGGCAGCCGAAGGCATCCCCTTCGGCGTGCCCGAGCGAGCAGGCGGGCCCTGACTCCATTCGATCTGTTTCTGCAGGGCCCGAGGAGGAGAGGGTGGCGCGGTTGCCGCCGGGCGAGGGAGAGGGCTCCCCCCAGGTGGAGGTCACCCTACCCTCCTCCTTCCCTCCCTTGCCTCAACGCCCCCCCCGAAAACAAACTGCGCCCCCCGGCCTTGCCCCTGCTGACCAGCCCTCCAGCTCCACCTCGGAGGGCTGGACGCTCGTTCGGGGGAAGCGCAAAGCCCGCCCTTCGCGGGCTCAATCCCCCCCCTCCGATGGGGAGGGCGGGAAGGCCCCCCTCCGAAAGATCTCGAGGGGGGCCAGCGCTGCCGAGAGCGCCCCCGACGAGCTTCAGCAGGAGGCGCCGGACGAGGTGGCCGTGGCAGCGAGGGGGGACGATGTCGCCCCCCCTGTGGAGCCCTTCCAAGAGGAGGCCTCGGGTGGAGCCCCCCCGGCCCCGGCTCCAGCTGAGCCCTCCCCCGCTCCGGCTGAGGTAATTGTCGCCTTGGCGGCCGCGGGGGGGGCTCCGGGGCCGAGGGGATGGAACTTAGCTCCATCTTCGAGGAGATCGAGGCCCTGGGTCTGACCCCGCTCGCTCAGGGGGAGGACGACCCTCCGCCAGCGGGCCTCGGTCTGGGCGGCGACTCTGCGGCGCCGCCCCCTCCCCCTCCCAATCCCAACTCCGTGTCCCAGGTGGCCGACCCCGTCCTCACACTTGGGGCGCCCCTGATATTGCCCACTGGCCCGGCCGACTCGAGCGCCAGAGCCGATGCCGCCGAGCCCTTAGGGGCGACGGCTGGTGCCGAGTGGCCGGGTCTTGAGTCTGGGGACGCCCCCTTTCCCGCAACCGAGGCGGGGCGGTCATCTCCCCTTCCCGCTGGGGGCCCAGCAGAAGACACCGCTCTGGCCGACGCCGAGGTATCTATTCCAACCTCGTCACCTGAACCCGGCGTCGGCGTGGGCCCCCTTCCTGTTCCTGCTCCCGATTCCCAGGTCCCCATTCGGGAGGTGCCGCGGCCCGGTGGGATAGCCACCGGAGACCCCTACCCAGACCCTGCCCGGGATTCCGATCCTCTCCCGTGTCCCGATCCTCCCCCCACCCCTGTTTCCGCCCTTTATGAACCCATCTCCAGCCCCGAGTCCTCCCCTGTCCCTGACTCCCCTCCAACCCCCACCTCTTCCCTGCTTCCCAACCCCGACCCACCGTCCGGCTCAGAGCCCATTCCTTCTCCCGCCCCTACCGTGAAGAACATTCCTCCGCTGCCGTCCCCCCGTTCCTTTCCCACCCCGGCCCCTGCCGCAACACCAGATCCACCCCCATCGCCCCCCCAAACGTCCGCTAGTGCCGCTCCCACGGGGGCCGTCTCGTTCCCGCTGGCCGCGGGCGGCCCTCAGGGGGCGGTATTTGTATCCCCGGTCCCCAACCCGTTAGGGGCTGCCTTGTTCCCTCCGCCGCCCCCTCCCTTGCCGGAGTCGGGGACGGGCAGCGCGGCGCCATCGGTGTCGGCGCCGCGTTGGGGATCGGATCCCTGTTTGCCCGTCTCTGTGGCCCGTGAGCTCCACCCGGGGGCCCGGACGGAGAAGAATCCTGGTTCCCCCTTAGCGCTGAGGGGCGAGCTGCGCCAATTCCTCGCGGATAACCGCGGGGTAAAAGGGAAGGTGCAGCTCGCCCTCCAGCGCTGGGGGGACTTCCATCCCATCCTCCAGGCCACTAGAGCCCTGTTGCAGGAGGGGAGAGGGACCGATAGGCAGGGCGACGCGGCCTACCGCCGGACCCGCAGATTTCGAGACGCGCTCCTGACCTTCGGGGCGGAGTGCGGTCTGCTGCGGGACCTGCGGGGGGCCGACGATCGTCCTGCCCGTGAGGATCCACCCCAGCCCTCTCGATGAAGTACACCACTATCGCGACGTTGAATGCCCGGGGCTGTAGGGCGGGTCTCCGCAGGAGCCGGGTGCTCTCCTTCCTTCGGGAGGGGGGGTACTCGGTGGCCTTCCTGCAGGAGACCCACACGACTCCGGCCGTCGAGGCTGGCTGGCGGCTGGAGTGGGGGGACGGGGTATATTTTAGCCACCTCGGCGTCCGCTCGGCCGGGGTGGCCACCCTGTTCTCCCCTGCCCTACGGCCCGAGGTGCTGGGGACGGCCGAGGTTGTCCCGGGCCGCCTGCTGCACGTCCGGGCCCGCGTGGAGGGGCTGACGTTGAACCTGGTCAACGTCTACGCCCCGAACGCGGGCCCGGACCAGGTCACCTTTTATCGGCAGGCGGCCACCTTCCTCGGCACTCTGGATCCTCGCGAGTGTCTGGTCCTGGGCGGGGATTTCAACACCACCCTCGATGACCGGGACCGTGTAGGACTCGCGAACTGCCAGGCCGCAGCAGGCGTCCTCAGGGAGATCGTAGATCACCACTCCCTGGTGGACGTCTGGCGAGACCACCACCCGGACGACAACACCACCTTCACCTACGTCCGGGTGGGGGACCATCGGTCGAGCCACTCCCGGTTGGATCGCATTTACCTCTCCCGCTTCCATCTGGCACGAGCCCACTCCTCCAGCATCCGGCCGGCCCCGTTCACGGACCACCATTTGGTGGCCGTGAAAGCCTCTCTGAATTCGGAGAGGCTGGGGCCGGCCTATTGGCACTTTAATAACAGCTTGCTGGAGGACGTGGGCTTCGTGGCGTCCTTCCGGGAGTTCTGGCTGGCCTGGCGGGGGCAGCGGCCCGCCTTTCCCTCGGCGCGGCGATGGTGGGACGTGGGGAAGGTGCGCGCCCGGCTCTTCTGCCGCGACTACTCCCGGGGCGCCAGCCGGCGGAGGGATGCGGCGATAGAGCAGCTGGAACGGGAGGTCTTGAAGCTTGAGAGGCGTCTGGCATCCGCCCCCGAGGATCCACTCCTCCGCGAGGCGTACCGGGAGAGGCGGGAGGAGCTCCGGGCCCTGGAAGATCGCAGGGCCCGGGGCGCCTTCGTTCGATCTCGCATCCAGCTCCTTCGGGAGATGGATCGCGGCTCCCGCTTCTTCTACGCCCTGGAGAAAAGGAGGGGGGCCAAAAAGCACGTCACCTGCCTTTTGGCGGAGGACGGCACCCCCCTCACGGATCCGGCGGAGATGCGCGGAAGGGCCAGGGCCTTCTACGCCAGTTTGTTCTCCCCGGACCCGACCGAAGCCGACGCCTGCAAGGTGCTCTGGACCGAGCTCCCGACGGTCAGCGAGGGCGACCGAGACCGGCTGGAGATGCCTCTCACTCTGGCCGAGTTCTCGGAAGCCCTCCGTCTCATGCCCAACAATAAAAGCCCGGGCATGGACGGGCTGACCGTGGAGTTTTACCGCGTGTTCTGGGACGTCCTCGGCCCGGACCTCGTCACCGTCTGGGCCGAGTCCTTGGAGAGCGGGGTCCTCCCTCTGTCGTGCAGGCGAGCCGTGCTCGCCTTGCTGCCGAAGAAGGGGGACCTCCGCGACCTTCGGAATTGGCGTCCCGTCTCGCTCCTCAGCACGGACTACAAGGTCGTAGCAAAAGCCATCTCGCTGCGACTGCGGTCCGTGCTGGCGGACGTCATCCATCCCGACCAGACCTACACCGTCCCGGGCCGTAGCATTTTTGATAATTTGTATTTGGTCCGGGATCTCTTGGAGCTCGGGTGTAGGGACGGCTTGTCGTTCGCCCTCCTGTCCCTGGACCAGGAGAAGGCGTTCGACAGGATGGATCACGGGTATCTCCTGGGCACCCTGCGGGCCTTCGGCTTCGGGCCCCGTTTTGTGGGTTTTCTCCGGGTGCTGTATGCTCTCGCGGAGTGTTTGGTCAGGCTCAACTGGACCCTGACCGAGCCGGTCAGCTTCGGGCGGGGGGTACGTCAGGGGTGTCCGCTGTCGGGCCAGCTGTACGCTCTGGCGATCGAGCCCTTCCTCCGTCTCCTCCGTCGGAGGTTGACGGGGTTGGTGCTCCGAGAGCCGGAGCTGCGGCTGGTCCTGTCGGCGTACGCCGATGACGTGCTCCTCGTGGTCCAGGACCCGGGCGATCTGGCGCGGGTGGAGGCCTGCCAAGCCGTCTACTCGGCAGCCTCCTCCGCCCGGGTCAACTGGGTCAAGAGCTCTGGCCTGGTGGTCGGGGACGGGTGGCGGGCCGGCTCCCTCCCGCCCGCGCTTCAGGCCATCAGGTGGAGCGCGGGTCCGCTGCTCTATCTGGGCGTTTATTTATCTGCCACGCATCCTTCTCCGCCGGAAAACTGGCAAGGTTTGGACGCCAGGGTGGGTGAGCGGTTGCGGAGATGGGCAGGACTGCTCCGGTGTCTCTCCCTTCGAGGGAGGGCACTGGTGCTGAATCAGCTGGTCCTGTCCATGCTCTGGCACCGGCTCAACACCCTGCGCCCGGCCCCGGAGGTCCTGGCCAAGCTCCAGAGGACAGCTTTGGAGTTTTTTTGGCCAGGACTGCACTGGGTCTCTGCAGGGGTCTTGTCTCTCCCCTTGGAGGAGGGGGGCCAGGGCCTGGTCTGCGTGCGCAGCCAGGTCCGGACCTTCCGCCTCCAGGCCCTGCAGAGACTCCTCTTTAGTGCAGGTAGTCCGGCATGGAGCACTTTGGCGTGCGCCTTCCTCCGCCGCCTCCGAGGGCTCCGATACGACCGGCAGCTCTTTTTTATCCACCCGAGGGGTCTTCCGCGAGACCTCTCCGAGCTGCCGGAATTCTACCAGGACCTCCTCCAGACCTGGAAGCTGTTTTCGGCGACCAGGTCCGTTGTGGCCGCCGAGGGAGGAGACCTCCTCGCGGAGCCCCTGCTCCACAATCCAGCCTTGTGCGTGCAGGTGGCGGAGTCTCCCTCGGTGCGCCGGAGGCTGATCCTGGCAGAAACCACCATGATCGGAGACCTCCTGGACTACGACAGAGGGGACTGGGTGGATCCCCGAGCGCTCGCTCGGCGCATGGGGCTCTCCACCCCCCGAACCCCTCTGCGCCTACTCCAGGAGGTGAAGGCGGCTCTGCCGCGGCCCGCTCTCGACTTCCTGCAGCGGTCCGTGCGAGAGGGTATCCCCCGCCCCTCCCTTCCTGCAAACCCTCCGTCCCTTTTTATCGGGCCCCTGTTCCGCGGGCCCCCCCGGCCTCCCCACCCTTGGACCCCCAGCCGGCTGCAAAAGTTGCAGCCGGTTTGCTTTCGAACCGCGCCTCGAGAACATCTGTACACGCTCGTGCTCCACACCTTGCATTTCCCCACCCTCGTGTCCCGCCCCGATACCAAATGGCGGGACTACTTAAGACCCGTCGAGGGTGGGGAACCCCGATGGGCCAGCCTATATTCCACCTTAATCCCGCGGCCCGTCGGGGATATCAGTTGGCGGCTCCTTCACGGAGCCGTGAGCACGGGCGTGTACCTGGCGCGGTTCACCCCCATCCCGGACACCTGCCCTTTTTGCGGCGTGAGGGAAAACCTGGCGCACGTCTACCTCGAATGCGCCAGGTTGCAGCCCCTATTCCGGCTCCTCCAGAACCTCTTACTGAGGTTCTGGCTGCACTTTTCCCCACACCTTTTCCTTTATGCACACCCAATCCGTGGCCCCACAAAGTCGCGGGACCTCCTCGTCAACCTCCTCCTGGCTCTAGCCAAAGCCGCCATTTATAACACCAGGGAGAGGACGCTAGGCGAGGGGGTTCCCTGCGACTGTGGGGCCTATTTTCGTTCATTCCTAGCGTCACGTATCCGGGCAGAGTTCCTCTGGGCGGCGTCCACTGGCTCCATGGACAGTTTCGAGGAGCAGTGGGCGCTGTCCGGGGTTCTCTGCTCGGTGTCCCCATCCGGTCTCCTAGTTATAAACCTTTAACCTGCACTCCTTGCCCCTTTTGTCATTTTTTGTCCCCAGTAATTAGTTGGGCATGGGTCCAGTCGTCCCTCCCGCAAGGCCGGGGGAGGGGCTTTTAGAAGTGGGCAGGCTTTGCCTACCCACTCTCCCGTGTTCCAAATAGACTCCAGAGAAGGAGGAGAGGCAGCAGGGTGCAGGGGCTGCTCTCTTCCTTCTCCCTCCCCTTGCTCCTGCTCCTGCTCCTGCACCAGCTGGGGCTCTCCCTGCTCCACCCAGCCACCACCTGAGGCCTCCGTGCTGCTGGACCTGCTCCTCCTGGACACCGCCGCTTCTCACCACCACCGGCTACTGCTGCTGCTGCTGCCGCCTGAGGGGAGAGGGGGGGCCTGCCGGCTGCCCCCCCCTCCCCTCCTCCACTCCAGAGGAAGAGGACCCCACCGGCACCACCACCCAGAGGCCTTTCCCACCTGGCTGCTGCCCACCCGCTGCTGCCGCCGTACCACCTGCACCCCACCGAGGGAGACTAGAAGTCAGTTGGACTGTGGAGGGGGTCTGTTTGCTAGGACTGAGCCTTTCATCTGCTCTTGGGGTGGTGGTGGTGGACTGAGATACCAAGAGGGGGGCTGGGGGTGAGGCGTAGAGCCTTCCCCCCGGTCCAGCTGCCACCCCTCCCCCCATACCACCACCCCCACGACCCCCTCCACCAACCTTTGCACCATCAGGACTCGCCCCTCGGTGGGGCTGGCTGTTCCTCCCCACCTTTTGCCATCTGGGACTGTCCCGCTGCAGCAGTGGGCGAGGACTGAGCCTCCCACAAGCGCTCATGGGCGTGCTTCCACCCCGCGCTTGGACTTGGCCCCCCTCCCTCAGCAGTGTTTGGTTGGGGGGCCCCCCTCACTCTTGCTCTCCCCGCCCTACCCCCACTGCAGAAGCCTTGCCCACCCTGCCCCAGTAGCCAGTTCTCTTTCCCCCTCCCTCCCTCAGTTTGCTGACCGACCCCGCCCAGCCTCAGTTTGTTTTACCTGCCCCACCCGCATTCAGTTAGCGTTTTGATTCCCGGCCCCCGCCTTGCCCTGCCCCCTCTTGTTCACCCAGCGCCCCCCTTCCCAGCCTCCCAGTAGTCCTCAAGCCCCACCCAGAGTTCTGGTCCCTGCCCCGAGTGCTTGTGTCCCTCCCCCTCCCCTTTTTAGTTAGCCCCTCTGCACATTGCACCCCCCCTCGATAGCCGCATAGTCCCCCTTGATACCCCAGTGCAGCCGGAGGAGCCGGCCCCCGCCCTGCACCTGTTACCTTGCCCCCTGCCTGCCCTGCCAGCGCCCTCCTCCTCTGCTTCCAGCCTTGCGGGGAGGAGTGGTTGCTGGCCTTTCGGTTCCCCTTATTTCCATCCTGCCCTTCTTGATTCCTTCCCTCCCTCCCTGCAGTCAGTCGGCGGGAGGGAGTGGTTGTCCCTCCCCCTTTCCCTCCCTCCCCAATCACGTACCCCTTCCCTTACGTTCCTCCCCTCCGCATTAGCGCCCTCCTCCTCCGCCACAGTCTCAGCAGGGAGGAGAGGCTGCAAACCCTCCCCCCCTTTCCAGTTGCCCCTCTCCGAAACCAGTGCCCTCCCTCCTCCCTGCCCTCTCCCTCACGGACACCCTCCTCCCCTGCCTGCTGTTTGGTGGGGAGGAGCGGTTAACCCTTGCCCTCCCTTCCTGCCATCTGTGCCTCCCTCCTCCTTCCCCACATGATGGAGGAAACCCCTTCCCTTGTCAACCCCACGGTCTCCCCGTTGCCACCGGGCCCAAAGAATGCCGCGGCTGACCTCCCGACCCCAAGCCCGAGCTCCGCCGCTGCCACGACCGATGCTCCCCCAAATCCGGGAGCAGCTTCCACCTCGGCCGGAAAAAAGGGCCGGGGGGGGAAGAAAGGCAAGGGCCCGGCCCCGAAGGCCAAACCCACCACGGCTGAGGCTGCCCCGCCCGCTGTGGCTCCAACGTCCGCCACAGCCCCTCCTTCCCCTGCCGTTCCCTCCACCAGCTCTGGGGGAAATCCACCCACGGCCCCCAGAGCGTACGCCCAGGTGGCCGCTGCCGCCCCCCCACGTGCCGGGTCATCTGCCCATACCGCCGCCTCCAGCGCCATCCCTGGTGGCCGAGGTCCCTTTCCCACTCTGACCAGGAGGCACGGTGTTCGCTGCCTCCTGGTCGCCGCCTCGCCCCATGTCGAAACCTACGTGCGGGCGTTGGCGAGGGTGGTGGGGGCCTCGGCCGTGGTGGCGGCCTCCAAGATGTACGGCAAGGTGGTGTTCTTCCTTGCCTCGGAGGCCGCCGCCCAGGAGGCGGTGGAGAGGGGCCTGGCCGTGGGGGGCGTGCTCGAGCCATTGGAGGACCTGGGCGTACGGGTGGTTCTCACTTCCGTCCCGCCCTTCCTCCCCAATGCCGCCCTGTTGCCTTCCCTCTCCACTCTGGGGAAGCCAATTTCTGTGATCAGCCCTCTCTCGTTGGGCTGTAAGGACCCCGCCCTCCGCCACGTTTTGTCATTCCGCCGGCAGGTGCAACTGCAAATGCCGCCGGCGGCGCGTGGCGGGGTGGCGCTCGAGGGGTCCTTTATGGTGCCCTACCAGGGGGCCCTCTACCGGGTCCACTATTCTTCGGGGGAGGCCCGGTGCTTCCTCTGCCGGGCGGTGGGGCACGTCCGGAGGGACTGTCCCTTGGCCCGGTCGGAGGGGGCGCCCGGGACCCCCGGGGCCCGGGAGGACGCCGGCCTTACCACCGCCGGCCCCCCTGGAAGTCCGGCCTCCGCGGCTGCCCCTCCTCCAACCGACGGCTCTGCTCGGCAGCCGAAGGCATCCCCTTCGGCGTGCCCGAGCGAGCAGGCGGGCCCTGACTCCATTCGATCTGTTTCTGCAGGGCCCGAGGAGGAGAGGGTGGCGCGGTTGCCGCCGGGCGAGGGAGAGGGCTCCCCCCAGGTGGAGGTTACCCTACCCTCCTCCTTCCCTCCCTTGCCTCAACGCCCCCCCCCGAAAACAAACTGCGCCCCCCGGCCTTGCCCCTGCTGACCAGCCCTCCAGCTCCACCTCGGAGGGCTGGACGCTCGTTCGGGGGAAGCGCAAAGCCCGCCCTTCGCGGGCTCAATCCCGCCCCTCCGATGGGGAGGGCGGGAAGGCCCCCCTCCGAAAGATCTCGAGGGGGGCCAGCGCTGCCGAGAGCGCCCCCGACGAGCTTCAGCAGGAGGCGCCGGACGAGGTGGCCGTGGCAGCGAGGGGGGACGATGTCGCCCCCCCTGTGGAGCCCTTCCAAGAGGAGGCCTCGGGTGGAGCCCCCCCGGCCCCGGCTCCAGCTGAGCCCTCCCCCGCTCCGGCTGAGGTAATTGTCGCCTTGGCGGCCGCGGGGGGGGGCTCCGGGGCCGAGGGGATGGAACTTAGCTCCATCTTCGAGGAGATCGAGGCCCTGGGTCTGACCCCGCTCGCTCAGGGGGAGGACGACCCTCCGCCAGCGGGCCTCGGTCTGGGCGGCGACTCTGCGGCGCCGCCCCCTCCCCCTCCCAATCCCAACTCCGTGTCCCAGGTGGCCGACCCCGTCCTCACACTTGGGGCGCCCCTGATATTGCCCACTGGCCCGGCCGACTCGAGCGCCAGAGCCGATGCCGCCGAGCCCTTAGGGGCGACGGCTGGTGCCGAGTGGCCGGGTCTTGAGTCTGGGGACGCCCCCTTTCCCGCAACCGAGGCGGGGCGGTCATCTCCCCTTCCCGCTGGGGGCCCAGCAGAAGACACCGCTCTGGCCGACGCCGAGGTATCTATTCCAACCTCGTCACCTGAACCCGGCGTCGGCGTGGGCCCCCTTCCCGTTCCTGCTCCCGATTCCCAGGTCCCCATTCGGGAGGTGCCGCGGCCCGGTGGGATAGCCACCGGAGACCCCTACCCAGACCCTGCCCGGGATTCCGATCCTCTCCCGTGTCCCGATCCTCCCCCCACCCCTGTTTCCGCCCTTTATGAACCCATCTCCAGCCCCGAGTCCTCCCCTGTCCCTGACTCCCATCCAACCCCCACCTCTTCCCTGCTTCCCAACCCCGACCCACCGTCCGGCTCAGAGCCCATTCCTTCTCCCGCCCCTACCGTGAAGAACATTCCTCCGCTGCCGTCCCCCCGTTCCTTTCCCACCCCGGCCCCTGCCGCAACACCAGATCCACCCCCATCGCCCCCCCAAACGTCCGCTAGTGCCGCTCCCACGGGGCCGTCTCGTTCCCGCTGGCCGCGGGCGGCCCTCAGGGGGCGGTATTTGTATCCCCGGTCCCCAACCCGTTAGGGGCTGCCTTGTTCCCTCCGCCGCCCCCTCCCTTGCCGGAGTCGGGGACGGGCAGCGCGGCGCCTTCGGTGTCGGCGCCGCGTTGGGGATCGGATCCCTGTTTGCCCGTCTCTGTGGCCCGTGAGCTCCACCCGGGGGCCCGGACGGAGAAGAATCCTGGTTCCCCCTTAGCGCTGAGGGGCGAGCTGCGCCAATTCCTCGCGGATAACCGCGGGGTAAAGGGAAGGTGCAGCTCGCCCTCCAGCGCTGGGGGGACTTCCATCCCATCCTCCAGGCCACTAGAGCCCTGTTGCAGGAGGGGAGAGGGACCGATAGGCAGGGCGACGCGGCCTACCGCCGGACCCGCAGATTTCGAGACGTGCTCCTGACCTTCGGGGCGGAGTGCGGTCTGCTGCGGGACCTGCGGGGGGCCGACGATCGTCCTGCCCGTGAGGATCCACCCCAGCCCTCTCGATGAAGTACAGCACTATCGTGACGTTGAATGCCCGGGGCTGTAGGGCGGGTCTCCGCAGGAGCCGGGTGCTCTCCTTCCTTCGGGAGGGGGGGTACTCGGTGGCCTTCCTGCAGGAGACCCACACGACTCCGGCCGTCGAGGCTGGCTGGCGGCTGGAGTGGGGGGACGGGGTATATTTTAGCCACCTCGGCGCCCGCTCGGCCGGGGTGGCCACCCTGTTCTCCCCTGCCCTACGGCCTGAGGTGCTGGGGACGGCCGAGGTTGTCCCGGGCCGCCTGCTGCACGTCCAGGCCCGCGTGGAGGGGCTGACGTTGAACCTGGTCAACGTCTACGCCCCGAACGCGGGCCCGGACCAGGTCACCTTTTATCGGCAGGCGGCCACCTTCCTCGGCACTCTGGATCCTCGCGAGTGTCTGGTCCTGGGCGGGGATTTCAACACCACCCTCGATGACCGGGACCGCGTAGGACTCGCGAACTGCCAGGCCGCAGCAGGCGTCCTCAGGGAGATCGTGGACCACCACTCCCTGGTGGACGCCTGGCGAGACCACCACCCGGACGACAACACCACCTTCACCTACGTCCGGGTGGGGGACCATCGGTCGAGCCACTCCCGGTTGGATCGCATTTACCTCTCCCGCTTCCATCTGGCACGAGCCCACTCCTCCAGCATCCGGCCGGCCCCGTTCACGGACCACCATTTGGTGGCCGTGAAAGCCTCTCTGAATTCGGAGAGGCTGGGGCCGGCCTATTGGCACTTTAATAACAGCTTGCTGGAGGACGCGGGCTTCGTGGCGTCCTTCCGGGAGTTCTGGCTGGCCTGGCGGGGGCAGCGGCCCGCCTTTCCCTCGGCGCGGCGATGGTGGGACGTGGGGAAGGTGCGCGCCCGGCTCTTCTGCCGCGACTACTCCCGGGGCGCCAGCTGGCGGAGGGATGCAGCGATAGAGCAGCTGGAACGGGAGGTCTTGAAGCTTGAGAGGCATCTGGCATCCGCCCCCGAGGATCCACTCCTCCGCGAGGCGTACCGGGAGAGGCGGGAGGAGCTCCGGGCCCTGGAAGATCGCAGGGCCCGGGGCGCCTTCGTTCGATCTCGCATCCAGCTCCTTCGGGAGATGGATCGCGGCTCCCGCTTCTTCTACGCCCTGGAGAAAAGAAGGGGGGCCAAAAAGCACGTCACCTGCCTTTTGGCGGAGGACGGCACCCCCCTCACGGATCCGGCGGAGATGCGTGGAAGGGCCAGGGCCTTCTACACCAGTTTGTTCTCCCCGGATCCGACCGAAGCCGACGCCTGCAAGGTGCTCTGGACCGAGCTCCCGACAGTCAGCGAGGGCGACCGAGACCGGCTGGAGATGCCTCTCACTCTGGCCGAGTTCTCGGAAGCCCTCCGTCTCATGCCCAACAATAAAAGCCCGGGCATGGACGGGCTGACTGTGGAGTTTTACCGCGTGTTCTGGGATGTCCTCGGCCCGGACCTCGTCACCGTCTGGGCCGAGTCCTTGGAGAGCGGGGTCCTCCCTCTGTCGTGCAGGCGAGCTGTGCTCGCCCTGCTGCCGAAGAAGGGGGACCTCCGCGACCTTCGGAATTGGCGTCCCGTCTCGCTCCTCAGCACGGACTATAAGGTTGTAGCAAAAGCCATCTCGCTGCGACTGCGGTCCGTGCTGGCGGACGTCATCCATCCTGTCCCGGGCCGTAGCATTTTTGATAATTTGTATTTGGTCCGGGATCTCTTGGAGCTCTCGTGCGCAGCCAGGTCCGGACCTTCCGCCTCCAAGCCCTGCAGAGACTCCTCTTTAGTGCAGGTAGTCCGGCATGGAGCACTTGGGCGCGCGCCTTCCTCCGCCACCTCCGAGGGCTCCGATACGACCGGCAGCTCTTTTTTATCCACCCGAGGGGTCTTCCGCGAGACCTCTCCGAGCTGCCGGAATTCTACCAGGACCTCCTCCAGACCTGGAAGCTGTTTTCGGCGACCAGGTCCGTTGTGGCCGCCGAGGGAGGAGACCTCCTCGCGGAGCCCCTGCTCCACAATCCAGTCTTGTGCGTGCAGGTGGTGGAGTCTCCCTCGGTGCGCCGGAGGTTGATCCTGGCAGAAACCACCATGATCGGAGACCTCCTGGACTACGACAGGGGGGACTGGGTGGATCCCCGAGCGCTCGCTCGGCGCATGGGGCTCTCCACCCCCCGAACCCCTCTGCACCTACTCCAGGAGGTGAAGGCGGCTCTGCCGCGGCCCGCTCTCGACTTCCTGCAGCGGTCCGTGCGAGAGGGTATCCCCCGCCCCTCCCTTCCTGCAAACCCTCCGTCCCTTTTTATCGGGCCCCTGTTCCGCGGGCCCCCCCGGCCTCCTCACCCTTGGACCCCCAGCCGGCTGCAAAAGTTGCAGCCGGTTTGCTTTCGAACCGCGCCTCGAGAACATCTGTACACGCTCGTGCTCCACACCTTGCATTTCCCCACCCTCGTGTCCCACCCCGATACCAGATGGCGGGACTACTTAAGACCTGTTGAGGGTGGGGAACCCCGATGGGCCAGCCTATATTCCACCCTAATTCCGCGGCCCATCGGGGACATCAGTTGGCAGCTCCTTCACGGAGCCGTGAGCACGGGCATGTACCTGGCGCGGTTCACCCCCATCCCGGACACCTGCCCTTTTTGCGGCGTGAGGGAAAACCTGGCGCATGTCTACCTCGAATGCGCCAGGTTGCAGCCCCTATTCCGGTTCCTCCAGAACCTCTTACTGAGGTTCTGGCTGCACTTTTCCCCACACCTTTTCCTTTACGCACACCCAATCCGTGGCCCCACAAAGTCGCGGGACCTCCTCGTCAACCTCCTCCTGGCTTTAGCCAAAGCCACCATTTACAACACCAGGGAGAGGATGCTAGGCGAGGGGGTTCCCTGCGACTGTGGGGCCTATTTCCGTTCATCCCTGGCGTCACGTATCCGGGCAGAGTTCCTCTGGGCAGCATCCATTGGCTCCATGGACAGCTTCGAGGAGCAGTGGGCGCTGTCCTGGGTTCTCTGCTCGGTGTCCCCATCCGGTCTCCTAGTTATAAACCTTTAACCTGCACTCCTTGCCCCCTTTTGTCATTGTTTGTCCCCAGTAATTAGTTGGGCATGGGTCCAGTCGTCCCTCCCGCAAGGCTGGGGGAGGGGCTTTTAGAAGTGGGCAGGCTTTGCCCGCCCACTCTCCCGTGTTTCCAAATAGGACCCACTACACACCAGCATGCCGGAAGTGTCTCAGATTCGTGGTGGGTCAGGACCACTTCCAGTTTATGGTCCTCCCATTTGGCTTATGTGCAGCCCCAAGCATGTTCACCAAATGTATGGCAGTGGTAGCGGTGTTCATGAGACACCACAGGGTTCAAGTATTCCCATATTTAGACGACTTGTTGATAAGAGGCACATCTCGAGACCAGATGACAAACCATATCAAAATGGCAAAGGCGCTATTTGGGAATCTAGGTCTACTCATAAACGACATCAAGTCCTCACCAAACCCCACACAAGTAATAGAGTTTGTGGGAGCTCGTTTGGACTCCTCTTTAGAGAGGGCCGTCCTGCCAAGAGACAGATTTCTTATAATATACTCTGTTGATAACAGACCCGCAGAGATTTCCCACCACCATGGCAAGAACCTGTATGAGGCTCCTTGACCACATGGCAGCGTGTACCTATGTGGTAAGCCATGCCAGGTTACACATGCGACGACGCCAGGGGTGGCTCAAGGCAGCACACAACCCCATGAGATTGCCTCTGGATGTGGTGGTTACCATACCAGCACCGATACTCCGCTCTCTAGACTGGTGGAAGCACGAGAGCACAGTGTGTGCGGGAGTTCCCTTTGTCAGAGAGTCTCCGTCAGTGCGGTTGGTCACGGATGCATCAGACACGGGATAGAGGGGGGGGTGCACTTGGGCAGCCTCAGGATTCAAGGTTGCGTGGCTACCAGAGGTCCAGCCTGATTCATGCTCCCTAGGCATCTTGTCTTGTTGCCAGCTGCACTGGCCAGATGTGCTCACTGAGGATCAGGGGCAGCATCTCACTAATGGCTCTGAGGGTGGAAAAGTGCTTGGAACATACATACAAAGTGCGTTCCCAGGAGATTCACAGACAGCAACAAGATTTAACAGTGAAATTTCACTATAAACAGAATCACCATGCAAAGAGCTCCTTTATACAATGCATGATTTCTATCCTGTGCTGTCAGTGCAGTCTCACCTGACCCTGTTCCTAATGAACAGGCTTCATTGTACATTCTTCATTCTTCTACTCTGAGGTACTTGGCACGCTGCTCAGATCTAATACCTCATAGCTTCCTGGAGCTAATCCCATCTCCATGGCTGCGTCCAACCCTGAGGACGTGCAAGATGCCAGTCTAAGTTCTGTCCATGCTCTCTGATTTGAGCAGTGATTACTAAAGCCCTGTCCCAGGAAATCAGACCACGAAGCTTGGCCAACAGGTTCATGTCCTTCTCATTTCCTGCTGGAAATAGCTGTGTCAAACCATGTCCTTAGCAGATCTGATGCCTCCAAGGGAGAAATGTTGAACCACAACTCCAGGTGAGGTCACTGGGAGGAGCAGATCCTTGTTGTTAGTGAAAAATCAGCAGAAATAATGATTCTGCAACTAGCGTACAGAATAATCCATTAAAGACTGGTCCTGGAACTTGATTAGTCCCCTAAGCCACGTCCCTCCTCCCCCTTCTGTTTGTAGGCTATGTTCAGAGAACAGTGGGGAGCCAGGCAAGCGTTCCGGATAATGAGAGGCAAAAGAACATGAGGGTATGTGTTTTGATCAGTCATGCTGGGAGAACATTTCTTATTTACTCTGGTGTGTCTAGAGAACATGTTCAGTTGTGTCCTGACGGAAGGCTGCTTTATTCCAGCCTGTCATCACCAATACCAAAGGAACTAAAGCTCCAGAGACCAGGGACTGATAGACCTCTCCACTCTGTGGAAAATACAACTGCTGGCAATGCAGGCTTCTCTGTACCACCAGGAAGGACTGAATCCAAGGTGGCAAGGGCATTGTGCTCTTATGGGCTTGGTCACTGCATATCAGTGTTGCATGAAGTCAGTGGAATTTTATGGGGGTGACATTGGTCCTCTGCGTCTAACAACACTTGCCCTCTTAGAGCTCTTATCCTGAGTGTAAGTATAAAAGGCCTGGCAAGCCAGTAGGCCACTACTGTATGTATCCGCAATCTGCATCACCCTGGCTGACCCAGCTGCCTAATCCACCAGATGCCAGTGCTACACCTTTAAACCTGTTACGGCCCAAGGGTTGGCTCTAAAACAGGATATTTCTGCTGAGAACAATAGTCATGTGAGCTGCAAGAGGATTTGGCCAGTTTTTAGAAGCAAGGAAGCAGCTCTAGTCTGTACAGCAGAGACACTTTCAGTGGGTTAAAGCAACGTGAGCTGCCCTGGACTGTGTATTTGGACAGAGCTCCAGTGAATGCAGAAAGGGAAATGACACTGGTTTGGTTTTTAGGGGGAACCAGCTAAGGTGGTTTTTCCCCTTTGCTGCAGTGTGCTTGCTTGTTACTTCACTTGGGCTATATAAGGCCTGACGGTGGGAGTGCAGTTGCCTTTAGACTTCCCCAGTTGTCATTATTTCGTAAGGGTTTGTCATACATTACGGACTTTTTCAGCTATGCTAGGCTGGAATCAATTGGCTAGCACAAAAGGGAATAATACATCTCAAATTAAGTTTCTAATTTTCATCCCTTAATACTTTTAATATTCACTTTAGATTCTTAAACTTTATTAAACCATTCAGTTTCACACGTGGGCATACAGAAGCGAGCTGAGGTTTTCAAACCCATCTAGGAAATTTGGACACGCCTTTCTCACATGTCTAAATTCTCTAGGCAGTTGTGAACCTTGAGACCTCCATCTAGTCTTAAATGCTCTCACACATCAGCCTTTTGAAGCAATGGCAGCTTGTTCTCTCTTGCGCCTTTCGATGAAAACGGCGTTCCTCGTGGCCATCACATTGACTTGATGCGTTGGAGAGATTGCTGTACTCATGGCTGAACCACCATATACAACTTTCCTTAAAAATAGTGGCCCTCTGCACTCACCCTAAATTCTTGCCGAAGATTTGCTCCTGCTTCCACATGAATCAAACTTTCCACCTTCCTGCATTTTTCCTGAAACTCCTTTGCGACAACAGTGCACACACTGGATGTGCACAGGGCACACTCTCTTTATACCCATAGGACAAAATCTTTCAGATCTTCACCTAAGTCAGTGGTGCGCAACCTTCCTGGATCTGACCGGCCGCTTTTCCTGGCTTCTTGGCTCGGCTTCCAACATATACACGGCGGGGGAGTGGTAGAAGAGCGGCCGTGGCCTGACAATTAAAGGGGCTGCTTCCTTTTTTTTTTTCCCCTCCTCCCCCAAATTTGGCGGCCCCCATGGGGGTTGCAAATGAAAAAAGGTTGCGCACCACGACCTAAATTGTTCATATCCATAGCAGACCATAGCAAAGGTAAAGCCATCTCCTCGCATAGGCTTGTCACGCTGGATCTTGGACTGCATACAGCTCTGCTGCAATTCTAACGACGCTAATCCTCCTACCTCCATCAAGCTCACTCCAGCAGGGCTGTAGTTGCTTCCATAGCCTTTCTACTCAAGGTCCCAATTTGTGGCCACTTGTAGAGCTCCCACATGAGCTTCAGAGCATACTTTTGCCTACCACTGTGCACTCACGTAAGGTCCACTGTCCGATCTCACCACGGCTAAGGCTGTTTTAGCCATGCCTTTTCTACCTGATATGAAGTCCTTACCTCCTTAATACATACAGGTTTCCAGTCACCTACTGTGGAGCACCCATAGGGGCATCTCTCAAAGAAGAAAAGGAAGTTACTCACCTTATGCAGTAACTGATGCTCTTCAAGATGAGTGTCCCTGTGGGTGCTCCCCTACCCTCCTTTCATCCCTTCTACTTAGAGTTTTCTGTTGGCTCTCCATTGTAGAGAAGGAACTGGGGGGAGGGGGGTGCAGTGCATATGCGATATCAGGGCACCGAAGGCGTGTGGTCCAGGCACTATACCTGTGTGACCCTGAGGAACTGCTCTAGAAGACTCTGATCAGTGGCACAGAGGTGCATCGACACCTACTGTGGAGCATCCACAGGGACACTCACCTTGAATGTCAGTTACTGCACAGGGCGAATAATTGCTTTCTGTAGCACCTTGAACTGATCAGACTAGGGATGTTAAATATTGAGTAATTGACTAATCAAATAGTCGCTGCATTTTGCATCGACTGTTTGATAGTCTATAGGGTGCCTCCGCCTTTGAAGTGTAGTAATAGTCCTAGGGGCTGTTGCTACACTTCAAAGGTGAAAGCCCTGTGTGGTGCCCGGGGTCAGCGGGGGGGGACTCCCCCCGCTGACCCCAACTCCATGCAGCACTGCCACTTTGAAGCGCTGCCAGGAGCCTGACACCAGGCTCACCACGGTGTTTCAAAATGGCAGTGCTGCATGGGGCCGGGGTCAGTGGGGGAATCCCCAGCTGATCCTGGGCTCCATGCGGTGCTGCCGCTTTGAAACACTCTGTGAAGCCTGGGGATACCCCAGCTGGCCCCGGACTGCACGCGGCGTTTCATGCGGTGCTGCCGCTTTGAAGCCCGAGGTCTGGCCCTGGGCTCCATGTGGCTCTGCCGCTTTGAAGTACCACGTCGTCTACCACTTCCTCTTTCTGATAGAGGCAGCAAGGGCAGGGAAGCGACTAGTCCTTCTCATGACTAGATCAGACCTACACCAGTGGGAATCAAACCTCTGGGCTGTTACCTTTCAAGTGTGTATAAATACAGAGAGTGTATGTGATGTGTCTGGAAAGTGCATTATAGTGTGTGCTTGTGAGAGGAAGAGTGCACACGATGCCTCTATATGTAATCTTTTAAAAATGTATCCTAATCTTGAAAAAATCTCCATCTTCAAAGCCAAACTTACCCTGATTCTATCACCCTTGTTTAAAATTGCAACTTCTGTTTGCTTCCTCAATCCAGGAGGCAGGGATTCTTGGTGTAGAATTTTGACAACCTCCCCCCCTCTTTGTGCGAGCAGGCCAACTATCAAAAGTGTTCAGGCTCCTGCTTGCCGCTGAGAGCTGTTTTAAAAAAAAAAAAAAAAAAGGTGGTAGTAGTAGTAGTAAATGTTACCCTGGTTTGTTTCGTAAGCTGACCATGAGGGGAAAGTGCCCAGTGATCTGAACCTTAGATACAAGGATTTCACCTAGTAAATACCACCTATTTTTTAAAATTGGGTTGTCTTTTTTTATTAGTATATGTAATGAATACAATTACACAGCATTTCTCTCTCTCTCTCTCCTTCCTGGCTCGCTTTGTTGAGGTCTAATCTCGCAGCTGCATAATTATCGCAGTACCTCTCCTGCTGCTAGCTGTCTGTGCCGTGGGATCAGAAGTGGCTGACGAGTGTTATGTTGTGGTGTTCTAGCCTTCACCCGGCTGCCCTGCTCACCAAGCTTTTCCTCCAGCAAAAATCCGTTCTTTTCATCCCTTTTTGTTCCTACGCTTCTGCTGCTGGGTAACAAGTCGTAGTTCAGCTCTGGCTAGGAGTCAGGGGGCAAAGAGGAGAGGATCCACTGGTAGACTTGAGTCCTTATTGTTTAGGCTCACAAAGCTGTAGGAGAACAAAATAACTGTTCTGCCACATGCCCAGTATTCCTGTGCCTCAAGGTGGGAGTGCCGGGAAGGTATACGACATACTCAACCAGTGCTGCGCTGGTGAGCTTAATGCAGAGGGAGCGATCTGTTTGCTCAAGCTGTGTGCTTTCCTGTGGAAAAGGGCCAAGGCTGTGCTGCTTGTTGCGCATCTGCGCCTTGCAATGGAAACAGCAAGCTGTGTATGTCAACAGCAGAAAGGGAGCGTGGGCTCGGCCAACTGAACAGCAGTGTGTTGGGGTAAGTGCGCTATTTATGGAGACTGGAACATGTGTTTTCTTGGGTTTACTGCACTTTTTGTCGGTGACGTGACTTGTTGGTATTAACAAATGTCAGAAGAGAATTTGCACATTGTTAATACATTTACTGACCCAGGTTATCTCTGCCCAGCACGTATAGTTTTAATGCTAGCAGATGTCACCATCAGGGGAGGTAAATATTGATATGTGTGCATCTATATCCTTAATAGTAGTGCTTACGCAACATCTGCTTTGCTGGAGAAATCTGACTACAGGCAGCTCAGTACAACAGGTCTGAGTTTGTGTCCACCAAAGCTTTTGCTGCTGTTCAGTCCCTTTGTACTTTCAGCTGAGGTGGCGTAAGGTTGCTGAGCTGCAAAGCCTCTCTGCGAGGAGAAAAGGCCTCCAGAAGTGTGATCAAGTTGAAACCATCACTGCCTGTTGTGGCAGTGACATGTTATAGTCTGCATACAGTGTTACTATAACTGAACAGTGGGAGCTGCTGGTGTGGTCATACCAGTACAGGAACAGGGACAATAGCAGTTGTGTTGACAGATGCTATTGCATTAAACATTGGACATTGTAAACAAGCTGATTTCCCTAGGCCAGGGGTAGTTAATATAATCTTCCATAGTCAACAGAGTTTTGCAGAACCAATATACTCAGTACCATCTATGCTGATGGTTGATTTTTTTTTTTTTTTAATTCTGCTCTGAACCGTAAAAACCATTGTCTGTTTGTTTTATTTTCCTTTATAGACACTTTGACAGCTTGTCAGGGCTGTGATGCTGGCATTGCAAACACGGTAAAGCATTTTTGATCAAAATTAACTGAATTAGAAGAAAAAGTCGTGGTAAAATTTCCTAGCCTCTGTGGGGCTTCCTTGGTATTTTTTATAAAATGGAAACTTCAAGCCATATCCTAAGATGAGGGGTGTTTATTGGAAGGTTGGGTTTTGAAGTTTTTATTGGCTGGTAGAATTGGGAATCTTACAACACAAATTATTTGTGTCACTGTGTTTATTGTTGGAGAGATTAGCACGCAGGGGGTGAAATCCTGTTTCCTTTGCAGTCAGTGGTAAAACTCCCAGTGCACTTTTCACGTCTCATTCCAACATAGTTGAGGTAACTGGTATGTTGGCAATATGATTGCTTGTTAGTGTGATTATTCCCAAAAGGAGACAACCTGTAATACAGCTAGCAATTGCTGGCAGTGCTACCATGCTTGTATTTTATTGAAAGTCATGAGCTTTTGCATCATGTCCTGCATTAATCCAGATAGTAAAGTGTTAACTTGCATGCACCTGAGTTCAACCCAAGTGACTCCTGACCCCTGGTTAGAAACCTGTGGCATTATTGTAAAGCAGAAGTGGCTCGATGCTCCTGGAGCCCTGCCCAGATTGTACAGGCAGACTGGGCTACAAAACTGGTAGTTTCGAGGCTGGTCAGACCTCAGAGTGCTAAATTAATCCCCAGGGTGCCTTGCAGTTCTTTAGTATGCAGCATAAACTGAGATTTGTCCCATTGCTTGCCTAGAAGACAGTAGGAATTTTGCAAGAGCTACAAAGAAGAAAATGTCTGCTGGATGTGGGCACAGTAAGAATCCACCCAAATAATTTGGGTGGATTCTTACTCTAGCCACACTGGTTGGCTTGGTTCGCCTAGCCCTGGGCCTTAGGGCATAGGTGAGTCTGACACTTACTGGAGACCATGTGTGGGGAATGGAGATGGAGAGGGGCCACAGCTTCTTGCTCAGACTCACCCTGATCATGTGAAGCTCATATGTCCCTGGCTGGGTGAAATGCACGAAGATAAGTGAGGCTGCAGTAATGACATGGAGCAGCTGACCTTGCTCCCTTGAGGACTTTTTTCGAGCCATTCTACAGGGTGATGTGCAGCTTGCTGAGAGTCACCCCTTGAATTAGCTAGGTAGGGTGAGCACGTGTGACTCCATGCTGCTTCCTGTTCTGCAGCCATTACGCTGCCTCTCTTGTGGCATTGCTCTATAGGAGGAGAAGACATTCTCTCAGCTGCTGAACCAGGAACGATCAACCTGAAAGCTGTAGTGTTAGCCAGAGGAACTGAGTGTGACTGCACTGCTTGTGTGCATCATTGAGTCTTCCCAGGTAGGGAGGTACATACAACGTCTGTGCCCACCTTTGGAAACACTGACCCTCCAGACCCTATTTTGGCTTCTCTGTAGGCTTAGATGTGGGCCTGTCTAGGTGAAGAGTGAGCAGAGCCCAATGTGGAGGGAAATCTTGTCTCCCCGTTCAAGCAATGAACATTCTACAAACTCTAGTGAAAGTTCCCATGCATAGCCTCCCCGCTTCCCTGGTGCATGGTGCCTTCATCTGTGCTCTGCAGGGAGCATCACGAGGCATGCACATTTGTGTTTAGCTTGCCTTACTGCTTACAGCAGTCTGCAGCTTTTCTGCCTGCCCTGTTGAGATGCACAGGCGAATTCCCTGGTCAGTCTCTAGCACCCAAAGCTGAGCATAAATGCTGAACCCAGAACCTGCTGCTATCAAGCATCTAGCTCAAGGAGCCCAGGCAGTTTCTATTACTTTGCAGCTCAGCCCCAGCTGTTGGTATGAATAGCAGCGAGGACCAGTGTTCCCTCTAATTTTTTCCATCCACGTGCAGAATACATCTTATGTGCACTGAGGCATGTGTGGGTGTGCACCACCAGTAAAAACACATGCTGCCAGCTGTGGGCACTCTGCTAATCAGCTGGGCGGCATTTGACTCTCTCCTGGGTGGCCACCCAAGTGCTCACCTTACAGAGAATGCTGATGAGGACCCTGCCTTCTGGGAGTGCTGGTTTCCTTTGCAGCATGCTGGTCCTTGAGCAGATTTCACACCTGCTGTGCAGTTGTGCTTCCAGGGTCCACCCCAGAACACTCTTGCCCCAGGATTTGGAGCTGAAGTTTACAGCAAATGATTGCAAACCCTCTGCCTGGAGAACATGGGCCTAGGAGGCAGGACTCCTAATTGATTCGTCCCCCTCTCTCTGCCTTAGCTTACATGTCAGTAAAATGGGGTGAGGATATTCATCTGCTTCCTCAGGTTGGGGGGACGGAGCACAGAGCTTTGAGCTCACCCGATAGGAAGTGCCATTGTAGGTACGCTACATGCTGTCGAAGGCTATATCTAGACTGCATTGCTTTTGTGGGATACCAGAGGTATCCCGGCAAAGCAACGCCACGTCCAAGAAACGCGTCTGCTTTTTCGAAAAAAAATTCGAAAAAGCAGACTCACTCTTTCGCCATGCTTGTAAACCTCGTTCTACGAGGCATAAGGGATGTGTTGAAAGAGCACTCTTTTTTCGAAATTTGGCACCGTGCAGACGCACCAAATTTCGGAAAAACCTCTTTCGAAAGTAAATCGGAAAAAGATACGCAAGCTAACTGACCCCAGGTTCAAACATCTGCACTCTCAGCGGAAGTCAGAGTGAGGTTTTTTGTTTGAACACGGTTTATAAAATCCAGTACATTTAAATGAATCATGTATTCCCTGAGCTACTGGCATCAGGCGTATTTTATACATTAAAAAATAAATGGGCCCAATAACTCTAAGTGCCAAGTGATTTTTAGCCTCAGCAGGAACTGCAAAAACCTATTCTCAAAAACCTAGTGGTGCTTTTACAGCATTTTGTTGGGGATCCAGGAAACCAAACAGCTACGCGCCCTTGCTCTAAAACTGCTGCTTGGGCAGTGCCTCGTGCCGTCTGGCTGAGAGCGTTTGGATAAGAGACAAGCTTGGTTGAAAGACAAGGGAGCTTTTATTGACTGTAGACAATGTACTTTGATCAAGAGTCTTTCAGACGTTTTTCTTTCCTGTCCCTGCTGGAATCAAACCTATATAGATCAGGCCAGGAGAGATGGAGAGCCAGCAGCTGTTCACATTTCCTTCCCTCCCATTGATTACCCTGGTGTTTTTGAAGTGTAAGAAAACCAGTTCAGGCTTAAATCACTTCTTATGAAAGCATTTGTCTGTGTGCTTCCCTGTGCGAAGCAACAGGGCTTTGCAATATGATCAGCGAGCCTCTGTGTACAAAATCCTTAGCATCTGCAGCACAGGCTTCTGCTGAAAGCTGTAGGTAAAAGCAAGTAAATTACAGCTGGAGAAAGCTGTTTAGTGCAGCATGTTCACCTAGTAATCAGCCTGCCAACTTGATTAAATAAATTTCCTCATGTAGATTAACTTAGTCTCAATTGTTTTTTACCCAGAACATCTACAGGCCGATAGCAGCTGTTGAAGATAAATAATTTCCTGTCCTTTAGCAGCAGATAGAGACTAGATTTAACTAGTATGTTTCTGTGTCCCTGCATTGGTCTGGAATTAAATAGTGGTCCCTGATTATAGAATGATCTGGAGTTCATTGCACCTTTCTCCATTGGAAGCCTGTAATGGGTACACAGAGATGGTCTGGCATATACAGGAGATGTCTAAAGCAGTGGTCACCAACCAGTAAATCAGGATCTACCAGTAGATCTTGGAGCCTCTGACAGGTGATCCTGACTGGTTTGGCCAGGAAGCTGTCAAGCGCTGGGACCTCAGTTTCCCCTCCACCCATTGTCGTGCTGCTCCTGCCCTCTGCCTTAGAGCTGCCCCTTGGGAGTCTCCTGCTTGCTGTACAGGGTGTGGGAGGGAGAAGAGGGGGGTGCTGATATCAGGGTGTCCCTCCTCCCCCCACTTTTGTACCCAGTCTCCACACAGAGAGAAGGGGATGGAGGGAGCTTGGCAATGCAAATCTGTCACTCACACACTGTGTGTGTGTCTGCCATTCTCACAAACACTCATCTCCCGACCCAACACATGTGGGTTGTTGTTACTACGTGCAAAGTGTGTTATTTTGGGGTTTTGACTGGTCTGTGTATTTCATAATTTTCATTTTTCTCTTATGCTTAAATTTAATTCATTGAGTAGTGAATTCTAAAATGCCTAATCTGTCATGGCCAGAGTAATTATCCCTGTGGTAGCTGCTGCTCCTGGAAGTGACTGACATCTCCCTGCAGCCCCTGAGAAAGACAGAGCGGGGGGCCTCCCACATGCTGTCCTTGCCTGCAGACACCACTCCTACAGCTCCCATTGATCAATAACAGGGAACTGTGGCCAGTAGAAGCTGTGGGCTCAGTGCCTGTAGATGAGGGGCAGCACATGGCACCATGGAGCCATTGCTGTAAATGCCAGCTGCTTTCAGGAGTGGTGCAGGGCCAGAGCAGGAGTAAGCCTGCCTCAACCCCACTGCTCCATCACCCGGAAGCCATCTCAGTTAAACGGTGCCCAGCCAGAGCCTGCTTTGTGAACCCCTGTCCCAACCCTGAACCTTCTCCTAAACCCAGCGCCCCAGATGTGAGTCCCCCTGCACCCAAACTCCTTCCCACAGCTTGCACCTTGAAACCCCTCCTGGACCCCGACCCCCCATCCTGGGCTAAGCCTGGAGCCCTTCCCACACTCCAAACTCCTTGGCCCAAGACCAGAGCCTGCACCCTAAACCACTAACTCAGCCTGGTGAAAGTGAGTGAGGATGGGGAGGTAGGGGGATGGAGTGAGCAGGGTGAGGCCTCAGAGAAGGGGCGGGAAGGAAGCGGGGCAAGGGTATTTGGGGTTGAGGTAGATCTTACATTGCACTTACATTGAAAAAGTGATCTTGTGGTTCAAGAAGTTGGAGACCACTGGTCTAAAGTGATCACGTGTGTGTTTAGAGCAGCAGCCAAAGTTCATTTTGCAGGAAAATATAATGTGGAAGCACAAAGAGGTCATGATTCTTGCATCACAGATCAGTGTGGCAAGAAAGTTTGGCTTAGCACTTTTCTGCACTTGCAAATTTTAAACCAGAGAGCATCCACATTGCGATGTGACAAAAGTCATGACAAATCCCACACCTGCTTGACAATGTAGGTGGTTTCCCTGCCCAAAAGCGACGATCCACTGAGTACATTCTGTCTGCCGTAGCCCAATGATATATCAATTTATAAGAAAATAGGAACGGCCATACTGGGTCAAACCAAAGGTCCATCTAGCTCAGTATCCTGTCTGCTGACAATACCAGATATCCCAGAGGGAGGGAACACAACAGGTAATCCTCACGTGATCCCTCCCCTGTCACCCATTTCCGGACAAACCAGAAGCTCCGAATCTGATGAACCATCGTTGTCTGCTAGTAGGTCCATACTTAGGTATTCTGCAATGTGCGATGTCTTTTGCACAGTGCTCACAATGAGGGCCAGAAGCCTGGGGTCCATGTTTTCTTGTTGCAGTGGATCAAGTTTGTGCGAAAGTAAGCAGAAAACCCAGGGAAAGAGATTGCTGATAGGATGTTTTTCACGTTTCCAACATGCCTAGTGTTAAGTTGCTCTTTCCCACAGGGCTTAGTGAGTGAAGGTGATGCAGGGCATTGTGGGATGTATACCCATAATGCTTTACTCTTTCTGTTGATGAGGGATCTGCGGATGTGGCCATAAGATGTCAACAGCGGGTACCTGAAAAACCAGTTTGGAAAGTTTCCAGTTTTGGCAACTTCTGCCTGTCGACAGCACTTTTGTCGCCAAAATTTGCAAGAGTAGACATAGTCCTGCTTCCCCAGCCAGCAAAGGGCTGGTGACAGATTCTGCAATCCTGAGTAAGTTGCCATCTTGATGGCCCTAAAAGCATGATGTCAGGAAAACTGTGTAAGGCAGGGCTACTCAACTTTGGAAGTCCCAGGGGCCACAACGATACTCTCAGCACATGCCGAGGGCCTCAATTTAAGTGTGGTTGCATATACATGCAAATATATATGCAAATAGCTTCTTTCACACTGACAAACATGAATACAAAGCACTTCCCACAATGCCCCGGTGCTCCTGGCACCTCCTCCCTGGAGGCTAGAAATGCTGACACCCTGTGCCTGTCTGTTCCAGCCAGCCTGTCTGCTTGCATCTTTCAATGCTCACTCCACCTGGGAGACGCCTTGCCATGTTCAAAGGATCCCACAGGCTGCATGATGAGACTCGCGTAAACCCAAACCTCACCGCAGGCCGCAAACAAACGGGCAGCAGGCCGCATGTTGAATAGCCCTGGTCTAAGGTTACAGCTGGTTTGGTGATGAAAGTGCTGTCGACATGCAAAAATTGCCAAAAGTGAAAACCAGTCACATCTGTTTTTTCCGCCTCCCATTATTGACTTTTCATGGCCACATTGCTTAAAAGCCAGGAGTAATGGCTCCCACCGGCCCCTCCGTGCCTCTGCCTCTGATGCAGAGGCAGCAGCCCAGGGACAGGGGAGCCTGCATGTAACTGTGAAGGTTAACTGATGACCCCAGGTGGTGTCAGTTAACTGTGTACATGTCTATACTTTCACATCCCTACTCCAAGCAGGGGTGTGTTTGGATTGACAGCCACTAGCCCGGTTCCCTTGAGAAGACGCAGTGAGGACCACCACACAATGCTACAGACACAGGAAATGGATTTCAATTTCCCAGGGTTTGCAGTTAGGAGAGTAGCATCTCTTTATCTGTAAACATTACGTGGCTGAAGGGCAGCCAAGTTCAAGGTGATATCCAGTATAGCTAAACAGGGCATTGTGGGATACATGCTGGAGTCCCATAAATGCAACAAAAAACCTACCTGGTTCATACTGTGTGATTGTCGACAGCGCGGAGCTGGAAGTTTTTTGTTGCGAAAAACCGGCTGTATGTCACAGCATGGGCTGGAGAGCCGCACGTGGAGCTGGGCTGTGAGCAGAGCCTGGGCTGGGGGCTGTGCTCCCTCTAGGCAGGTGATAGTTAATGACTGACTTATGGTTGATGCAGTTTTCCTTTTTTTACAGATTTGATTCCTCCAGCCTTCTCTTCAGTGTCCTGCCATGGCTGATGCTATCTTTGGCAATGGCAGCGATCAATGGGTGTGTCCCAATGACCGGCAGCTGGCGCTGAGAGCCAAGTGAGTGCTTTATGCTGCTGTGCACTGGCTCGCTTTCTGTTAACAGCAGCGGCCTCAGAGCGTGATCTCTGCCACGTTTACCGTTGCCCTTCAGGCTGATTCTCAGGCTGTGGGCCTGGGAGAAGGGCCCATGCCAGTTGTCTGTGAGGTGAGGCCCCCTGGATCTCAGCACATCCAAACTGCAAAGACAGCCTGGAAAGGGAGAGGAAGGTATTTCCCAATGGTTAGAGCTGTGGCCTGAGGATCCCACAAGCTTCATGTGTGTTTGCTTGATCTAAACTAGGGCGGGCCTGGCAAAATACAGCCCATGGGCTGGATCTGGCCCATGGATGCTGCGGGGAGTCCCGGGCAGGCTGTACGCTTGCCTCACCCCACCCGCATGCTGCTCAGAAACGTGGCTGCGGGGTGGGGTGGCTTCTTTTTTTTTTAAACTGTGAGCCCGGAAGGGTGGGAGGAAGCTTTAGGAGCTGCTCCTGCCCCCAGCACAATCCCACTGACCAGTTTCAATAACAGGCAGCCATGAAGCAGGCAGCAGTGTTTCCTCTTAGCTGCACGGCAGCACAGCTTCACAGGTGATTTGATCAGCTCTACCCAGTCAGTGCTGCCCTGCAGCTTAGAGGGAACACTGGCAGGCAGGGAGGCTGATTCAGGAACGGGCTGCTGGCTGGTAAGTCTCCTGATCAGACCCTGTCTTTAACACCTCAGGCGCTCCCTTCCCCAAACCCGCTGCCCCCCACTCCACATACCCAAATCCTATGCACCCATATCTGGCACCCCAATTCCCTGCTCTAGCTCACAACCCAAATCCCTGCACCCTCTCCTGTATCCCAATTCCCTGGCCTAGGTCACAATCCAGCCCCCTGCATACCAGTCCAGTGCCACACGTCACAACTGCCTCCTTCATCCAAACTCCCTCCCTTATCTGAAGCTCCCTTCTGCACCCAACTTCCATCCCAGACCCCTTGGGGTCCTTTGATCACTTTCCAAATTCTTGGAGTGGCCCTCCCCATCAAAAATTATTGTCCACCCCTGGACTAGGGCCTAGTCTACACCAGTGGTGCTCAACCTTTTTGAATTTGCGACCCTCAGGCCCAGGAAAATTTTGGTTGAGCCAAAAAAAAAAGTGTCTGGAACATTTTGTTGCGGCCCCTTTAATTTAAAGTGCTGGTCCACTCCCCCTGCCGCGTGTATATAGGGCGCTGAGCCAGGAAAACAAAATGGCGGCCGGCCCAGATCGAAGAGCTGCGACCCCCCCCAGGAAGACTGCTGTGACCCCCTTGGTTGTGCACTGCTGGTCTACACTACACCCTCTCACTCCCCCTTCTCCTCCATCAATCTAAGGTACGCAAATAGTGTAGCTGAAGTAAGTGTACTTGGACCTACTCACCGCGTCGTCGTCTTTGCAGTAAGTTCGGCAGCTGATGCTTTTCTGTTGACTCCGCTTAACTCTTCTTGCCCTGACGTAGCACCAGACTCAATAGGAGAGCTCTCAGAGGTCGATTTATCGCATCTAAGTATTTACTTTGATTGATTGCTGCAGCTTCAATCCACCATGTAGTGGAAACAAGCTAGTAGGGGAGAGCTGGGCCTCTCCACACCCACAGCTGTGTCTGCTTTTCAGAACCAGCATGAGGCTTGTGCAGGAATGGCAGAGGAGAGGTCTCTCTGGCTCCTCATGACACCTGAGCTTCCTCAAAGTTGGTGGCTTTGCTTCTGTGCTAGGGAGAGCAGGTGTATAATAACATCCTGCATCGCTGCTGTCACTCCTCCCTGCTTGAAGGGACCAAACATGCTGTAAAATCTGAAATGGACTCCCAAGTTTTGCCATGATCAGTGCATCACTGTGGTGCAGCCACCCCGTGGGCAAAACGTGGCAGCTGCTGAAGAGGTAACATGCACGCCAAAGAAGAACGCTGTACCCTGCCCACTCTGCCAGGTGTGTTTAGATAGAATGGAATGGCCTGGGTCGGCCCCTGCCCTGGTGAAGTGAGCCACGGTACAGTTTGACCACTGTGAGTTGTGCATGTGCCCTGTTAGATGGCCTGTAGGACAGCCCTGGGTCTTGGTTTGTTCCAAGTCAGAAAGGGTGCACAAGGTAGTGGCTTGCCTGCCCCATTGAGAGCAGTACCAAGTAGGGATGTGAATGGTTAATGGGTGAGGCTTACTGGTTCCTGTTAACAGTGGGGGCTGGAGCAGCTCCCCGACCATCTCCTCGTTAACTGGTTAAACACTGTGTTTAACCCTTTAAAAGGGATTTTGCATCCTTAGTACCAACCTGCCCCCGTCAGTCTCTCATCCAAGTAATGACCTGATCCTGCTTAGCTTGTGAAATTTGCCGGGACCTACAGTGCGGAATGTGGATCAAAGCTGCTAAAGTGCTCTGGGTGTTACACTGGCGCTGCCTTGCTGGAGGCCGAGTATGTCATTTGGCTTCCCTGAGGACAGCCACAGGAATCGCTGCTCGTGTGCCTCTTGATGGACGCGGAGTTTCTTTCCTGTGCAATAACTTTCCACGCCCACCCTCCTTTGAGTGCCACCCACCAGCCCTGTGTTTATTAAACAAAGTGGGTGGGTGCAGAAGCCAGTCCTAGCAGTGCCCTATATATAATTCATGGCCTCCCCCAGCTGGTGCCTGCTCTTTTGTTTGGAGGCACATGGCATTTGATCTTGTTTTCTCCCTGAAGTCAGATTACTGGCAAGGTGTGAATACACTGAAGGAGAGGGAAATGGGCTAACTCAATGGCTTAAATTGTATTTGTCCTAGCCTCTTGCCAGAGTCTACGCCCGGCTGTCCTCAGTCCTGCTTCAACTGAATCTCCTGGGTCAGCTTCAAACTGCTTAAAAACATGATCGCACCCAGCTGCACAGGACTGTGGCTGTAAGCATGATGTGGGCAGGCTGGACAGCCTCCTGCAGCCACTGCTGTGGAGCTCCCCTTAGGCTTGGCTGCCAGGCACTGAGCCACATGTTATCATGGTGCACTGTGCTGCACGAGCATCTCTAAGGTCACCTTGTGGTCTCTGAACCCTTTACTAGTGTTCGTGAGCTAGGCCCATAACCCTGTGAGGTTAGGAGTATTCACACCATTTGACAGAGGAGAAACAAGTCCAGAGCAGGACTGTGATATCCCCCAGGTCACCCCACAGGCCAGTGGCTAAGATGGGGGTGAACTCCCAGACCTAGAGTTCCAAAAGTGCCTAATAATGTTGGGTGCCCAGCACGAGATGAGGGGCCTGACTGTCAGAAGGGAGGCCCTCAGCACTTCTGGAAATCAGGCTCCTCTAAGGCAGCACCTCTCAACCTTTCCAGATTACCGTATCCCTGTCCAGAGCCTGATTTGTCTTGCCTAGCCCAAAGTTCCACCTCACTTCAAAACTACTCGCTTAGAAAGTCCGACATAAAAATACAGAAGTGTCACAGCACGCTACTGTTGAAATATTACTCACTTTCTCATGTTACCGTATAATTATAATATACATTAATTGCAATAGAATACTTACGTTTCAGTGTATAGTAGACAGAGCAGTGTAAACCAGTCATTGTATGAAATTTTAGTGTGTACTGACTTCACTAGTGCTTTTTCTGTAGCCTGTTGTAAAACTAGGCAAATATCTAAATGAGTTAATGTACCTTTAGGGAGACCTCTGTGTACCCCCAGGGGTATGTGCACCCTTGGTTGAGAATCGCTGCTCTGAGATGTTTTAGAGGGAGTGGAAAATGGAGGTATCTAAAATCACTGGCCGTCCTGAAAAGTTGAGGCCCTGGCTTTAACCACTAGACAGCGCTTCCTTTTCCTGCTGACATTGTATGGGGAAAAGAGCTGGGGGACAGGAAGAGTCAAACACAGGGGTAATATGACATGAAAGGCGTAAAAGACCTACTCAAAAAGAGGGGATTCAAGGGCGGGAGTAGTTAGGTCAGTGGCAAGAAATTTGTTCTCAGCCCTGCCAGGAAAGTGAAGTGCAGGACGGGTGCATCTAAGGAGATAAAGGGTTAGCCCATTACCTGGTAAGCATTGCCTTACCAGCATGCTTACTGGGGTAACCGGCGTCCGACCTCGCCAGAGCAACCCAGCTGGGCCCCCTGTGCTGTGGGTGGGCGACTGCCCCAGTGAGCCCCCTCCATCTCCATGTGTGACCTGGTGGGCTGGTTAAACCTATCGCGTAACCAGTTAACATTTTAACCAGGATTTTACATCCCTAGTTGCATCAGTGGCTTCCTGCTCAGGGCCCAGTATCTCTGCTGAGGCAAGTTGATGGCCGGGATTTGCTGGGCACCTGGAGTGTGGCAGGGGATTTCTGTGCTGTTCCAACCTGAAATGTGATGCTGCCACCCTGCAGGCTCCAGAGTGGCTGGTCGGTGCACACAAACCAGACTGACAAGCAGCGGAAAATGCAGGCGCTGAACCCGCAGGAGCTGGAGGTCATCCTGGAGGTCATCCGCAGGGCAGAGAAGCTGGACGTTGTTGAGCAGCAGCGAATCGGGTACAGTCCTTCCTCCTGGCTAGGGACTTGCTGCTTATTTCCTCCTGGAGGAGGGCATAGGCCCATCCTAGGATGGCTCTCGAATCCTGCTCTGCTCCAATCACTGCACAGGCTGAGCACCTGTTCAGTCAGTGTCTGCCCCCACACATCTGTGTAGTTCTGGTTTGGACTGGGCGAAAGGCATGATGGGGGCTCTCTTCCCATCACCCCAAGACAGCATTTCTCACCTCCATACCTGGATCTTGTCTCGACCAGGCGTTTGCTCTGACCAGGCCCACTGACAGGAGCGGGAGGGGAAGGGAGCGTTTTCCCTGGAGCCCAGTGATACAAAAGGGCCTGGAGCTCCCAGCCATGGTGGCCCTTTAAATTACTGCTGGAGCCCCGCCCGACATGCTCCGGACTGCCTGGGGGAGGATCGGCACTTTCCAGATGGCATTGAGGGCTGCCTACACCCAGCCTCGCCCCTCCAGGGGCATGGAACAGCCCCCCCGCCCGGCCTTGCCCAGGGACCCGTCGAGACTGTCTGCTGGCTCTGACTATAGCCACTCTGGCAACACCTCGTGTAGCTGGGAGCTGAGCTCAGCTTGGCTACACCAACCACACCCTTGGCTCTGGCCAAGGCCTTAGGAACCAGACTGGGTGGCACAGCTGCCCAGCACTGGGACTGCCAACAGAACTCCCAGGTGACAGTCTCCGGCTGCCCAGTAGTTCTCTAGGGTGGTTTGTGCATACCAGGGAGTGTGCTGGAGTATTCTGGCTGGCTGACTCCATGGAAGGTTTGTTAGCTGGAGTCATTAACTGACTGGCACCATCCTCATCCTTCGTCGCCACGCCACGCCACGCTTGGCTTGGCTTTTGGCTGAGCTGAAGGACTGGCTGGCAGATGGGATAGAGTTAACCCTGCGCCTGCCTGTGTCAAAGCAGGTGAGTTGCCCAGGGGAAGGCCGCTCAGGGAACGTTGTTAATGGGCAAGGTGAAAGGAAGACCTCTGGATCAAGCACAGCTTGTGCAAAATTCCCCCGACAGGCTAAAACCTTTCACTGGAAACTGTCTTGCCCAGACCGTGGGGAGGGTGTGTTTTTGTATGAGGGTGGTATAGGAACCACTGTGAAAACTGTCAAAGAAGCATGAGCTGGTAACCGCTCGCACTTGGCTAGTGAGCTCAGGGTGGAAAGCCCCAGGTCCCTCTAAGCACTTGCCTCTTGCTTGTTGAAGTGCTGAAGTTCTTCTAAATCTTTAAAGTTTTATTGTATGGAGGCCATAGGCCAAGAAATCAGCAGTGATGGCTCCTTGTGGCTCTGTTGTTGTGCCTGAGCTCATCACTAGGCTCTGTGCCCCTTCCAAACAGACCTTGCTTTCCCATCGGTGCCCGACGGGCTTTGTGGGACTCTGGCCCTAATGAGAATGTAGGTGGGTGAAAAATGGCCTTGCCTTTTCTCCATTAGCGCACCTGTGTGCACAGCTGCCGCTGGCTTCTGCCTCTGATAAACTGCATCATTCCTGTTTGCTCCCTGTGTAAATAGAAGCGCTGTGTGGTGAGCTAGAGCCATAATCTTAGCTCTGTACGCCAGCCACGTTCTGTAGTCAAGTTGCCAGCAGCTGTTGTGAAAGCTGCACGCACAGACTTTTGCCATTTTTGGCTGGAAAGCAGCCGATTCATTACTGCCAAGCTCGCTGGTGTTCCCCGTCCTGCGTGGGCCCTGTGGCTTCAGAGTTTGGCCTTCCCAGCTCAGAGCCAGGCATGGGGTAGTGTCTCAGTGCAGGGGTGGGTGCTACGGACAGTCCATGGTAACATCTAGAACCTGAGCCACTGCCAGTGGGGATTACTCAGATTCCTCTGTGCCCATTGTTTTGGGCTGGGTTTCCCCGTAGAAGCCCTACTTTCTGGCACATGCATTTACAGCCAATCTGGGTCCCGAAGGCAGGAAGCCTTTACTCTGTGCTGCAAGCAGAAGGCCATTGTGATGCTGGCCCATTTACTACCCTTTTTTGAAATGCTGAAACATCCCCTGCATGCTCCGCACTCCCAGCCTGAGGCAGGGATACAGCCTGCCCCCAGTCTGCTTATATGGCGTTGGCTGGGTGGTGGTGTTCCCATTTGTAGACCGCTCTACTGAGTTAGCAAGACTAAGTGATTGCTCAAGGCTGCATGAAGTGGCAGTGGTGGGCCAGGGACAGAACCCAGCTGTCCAGATCTTACCACTATCCCACGCTCTTCTCCGCAGAGTCTGCTTCACTGCAGTAATTCCAAAGGGGTCTCCTTTAACCTCTGCTCCCCTGCAGGCGCCTGGTGGAGCGGTTGGAGAACATGAGGAAGAATGTGATGGGGAATGGGCTGTCTCAGTGCTTACTCTGTGGCGAGCTGCTGGGCCTGCTGGGGACCACGTCAGTCTTCTGTCAGGACTGCAAAAAGGTGAGCTTGTTCTACGTCCTGTTTGCATATAAGTACCCAGGAGGCAATCCGTCTTGGGTTGACCTGGCATGGCAGCTGACTGGACAGCCTTAATGGTGCTGTGCTTTATCAGACAAAACACAAAGCATCTGGTCCCCTCCCAGTCCTTAATATCACATGAAGGGTCTCATTCCCCTAGATCCCAAAATCGATATCTCTTATGTAGACCCCATTGAACTGCAGCTACCTCTGGGGTAGAAGGCACCAGCCAGACAAACACTGGGCTTGCACAGTGAGGGAAGGGGGCAGCGATTATGCTCAGTGGGGAATTCTCACAGCAAGCTCCACCTCATCCGCCTTCTCATCGAGATCTCATCTGAACATCTGCCTGCTCAGTTTCTCCATCTCAGTGGGATGAAGGTCCAAATCCACCCTTCTGGAAAGACAGTTATTTCAGGGCTAATATGTAGTCCCCTGAGCCGCCCCACCCCCCAGGCTAGAGCATGGTGCAAGCTTACTGCATGGTGCTGTCACAGTGACATCTGTTCTGTTTGAAATAGATGGCAGGCTTCAGTTTGTAGGGTTTTCGCTGCAGCGCAATGTGTCGATGGGAGACCACTGCTTGTCGGGACTCCAGCAACTAAGGGGTTAAACTGGAGAGCTGCCATTTCCAAGGCAACCACCTCCTCTCCTCTGAGAGCCTCTGCTCGGATGTTGCGCTTTTTCACATACTTCAAACCCATCTTGCCCTGGGAGAACTCTCCCTTTTCCACAGTCATGCCTCAAGGAAGCACGTGCAGAGATGCCAGGCTTGGAACAGGATGGTGAGCAGGACCCAGCCTTGCAAGGAGGCAGAGCGCGGATGGGGACTGAAGGGAGCCGTCCACATTGGCGGTATCCCCTCGGGGTTATGGTGACTAAAGTGAGGCCTGGGTGGCAACTAGAGCTGTCTCATGGACTCCAAAGGAGGTAGCCGCATGGAGCCGGCAGCAGGAAACCCGCCTGCCAGTCCTCCCCTGTTGCAGAGCCTCATAGTCACCAAGACTCACCGTGGGTTATTGTTTCTCTCGCTGGGGACAGGAGATAATTGAAGCATAGAACATCACAGACTGTGCAAAGTCTTCTAGCACAGTTGCCCTTTTCTTTAGGCCGTATGTAAGCTATACCGAGTCTCACCTGCATGATTTTCCTAGGGGTGTACCGTCCCATTTAATTTGTTAACTGATCAAGCATTTAAACGGAAAGAGTCCTAAGACTTAAGGACGGCTCCAGAGAGTTAATAAGATCAAACTGGAATTCAGAAGGTGTACATAAGCAGATATCCTACGGGCCTCAGCAGTGTTGGGGTGGGTGAGTGCAAATATGTGAGCCACCACGCCCAGATTATCTCCTCCCTTCTGCCTGGGTTCTGATCTGAGAATCTCTCTGAAATAAATACCCTGGAAGAGGTAACGAAAGAGGCACCTACACAGTGGAGGTGGTCCCTGAGTTGAGAAGGCCTAGCCTGCATGGACTGGGCACAGGGAGATGGGGCAAATGGGGTGGTCTGAGCAACTGCCCTTAGTGCAGCAGAAGTCAAAGGTGACTTGGGCAGTTTGGACACGCATCCTACAACTGGCTCAGTTGTTCATAGGGAGGGGAGGCCTGGTACAGGAGAGACAGTGATTTGTTTCAAGAAAGAATAACAGGATATGTCCTGCTCCCCACCCTCTTCCCCTGGAAATCCTGCTTACCGCACATCTACAACCAGCAGGGAAACATGCACTTACTCGGGCATTTTCTGGTCCCCTTCCAGTGAATCTCCTTCCATGTGCTGAGGATGGGACAGAGGGTGGCATGAACTGTCCCTCAGTTTCCCCCTCTGAGAAATAGGAATAAAACCTTTACCAGCCCTGCAGGATGCATGGGTGTATTGGGAATCCTAAAGTGCCCTGAGGTCCTTGCATTATAGGCCCTGTCCAAGGGCAAAGTGTTTGTTTGTTTTTCCAGACAATTCCCCTTTAACCAGGAATTCACGGGGCTCGGATTAGAAAAGGTCACCTCGAATTCAGGGAAGAACCTTGCTATTTAGTGATTATTGTTTCAAGCAGTCATCATTTTTTTGCTAATGCTGCCCTCTTATTGGAATTGCAACAGCCTCCACGTTTCATTCAGTAACAGGAATCTTTGTAATGAATGCAGCATAATGCACATGAAACAGAACAATGACTACATCTAAAGTGAGTTGCCCCTGCAAAATATAGACGTTTCCAGCCCTTTGAATCCTGTGGATGTTCCTGGGTTTACCTTCTGGTTTAGAATTTGAGGCTAAAATTATTTTTCTTTTTCAATATTAAAAAGAGTTTTTATTAGTTTAGAAATAAATGCAACACGGCAAGCATGAAATCAGCATAGCATTTAAATGCAGAGTCTACGTGCAGCCATAACCGAAATTACACAGTCTGATATCCTTAGTACGTGGAGTGTGTTCTGTAAAAACAATTGTAGACATAACAAATATCAACCTATTAAATAGGTGAAGAGGAGTCTGGCGTTTCAGCTAACGAGTGACAAGAGTGTTTTTTAAAGTGTTTGCAAATCCACATTTCTTATTTACGCGGGGCTTTCTTCAGAGCCTGACAGTGAGGTTTTGGGGATAAAATTCAGTTTTCCTGCAAGTCTGAGAAAAACAACACACACCCTCAGGCCCCCAGTGGGTTAAATACAGAGTTATTAAAACTGGTAGCTAGGAATAAAAGTTCTGCAAATCTCCACGAGGGGGAGTGTGTGGATGCATTATGCTATGTTGCCTTTTTAGCTTGACAGGATATTAAAGGCTGAGTTTCCCAGTCACTCTTCAGAAAAGAAGGGAAGTTGGGGTGCAGTGAAATGGGCAATGGGTAAAGACACTGCCCTCTGCTGCTTGAATCCACTGTCCCTGTCAGTCTGTGCTGCGAGGCATTGAGTACTGACAACCCCAGTCGAGATGAGGGCGGCCAGAGATTCACTATTTCACAGGAGATGGGAGGGATGAGAATTGGGGAGAAACAAGGAACAGCATCTCTGTGGAATTATTTAGTGCTTCCTCCAGCTAACCGCCTCCCCTCCCCCCACACACACACACCCCTAGTGCAGGTGGCTGGCCATGCAGAGCACAGCATGCTGGGCACAGAGTTGCTTGTTCTCTCCATTGTGGGCAGCTCGGGTACCTTGTTCTGGAACTAGTGGAGCGGACTTTTCTCTTTCGGGCCCGTTTGCCCTCAGCTGGCTTTGCCCACAAGGGCTGCATTTGCATGCTGGTTGGGTGATGCTGCTGGAGTGATGTTTCCAGAGCTACCTCCCGCTTGGTGGTAGGAGCCATCTCGTGAGGAGGGTGGTGTGGCCGTGCTCTTTGCAGCCACCTAAAGTGTCAGAGATGCTCTGTCCCAAACTAGCTGGGCGTGAGCTTGGGGTCCTGGGCTGAAGGTAAAATAAGACCGTCAGTGATGTTCTCATCACCTGTTGCACTTCAAGGCTCTGCGTGAGCCTCTTGGATTGTTTTGACTACTCTGGTATTGATTGTGGAGTTGGAACTCACACGTGGGATTCAGAAACCCAGAGTGATTGGGTCGTGGCTGCGGCTGCTCAGCAAGTTGGCTGCAGAGCTGGGGTTAAAGCTCAGGAACACAGCCTCCGGAGTACGCTGCCTGAAATTGCTGGTCTTTAGGCTGTGCCTGGTGGGCTAGTGGAACAGGCCAAAGCCTGCCACAGCCACCAGCATAAGTGGCTTCGGTCACCCCTTAATCTCAGTCTCAGCAGAAGGAGACTGAACACTCATCCCTGGAGCTGAGCGCAGTGGGGCAGAGCAGAGGAATATGTAAAACCCCAACCATGGCCTGTAATTCTACTTGCTGTAAAGAGGTTTTTGCTTTCCTAGGTCCTTGGGAGTGTGGCTTTTGGTGTGATATGCAAAAAACGTTCAAAGACTCCATCCTGTTCATCATTCAGGATGTAGGCCAAAACTGATATGCATCAGCTTTGTTATGGATAAGGCCCTACCAAATTCATGGCCATGAAAAATGCATCATGGACCGTGAAATCTGGTCTCCCCCAGTGAAATCTGGTCTTTTGTGTGCTTGTATACAGATTTCACAGGGGAGACCAGTGTTTCTCAACTTGAGGATCCTGACCCAAATGGGAGTCATAAGGGGATCACAAGATCATATTAGGGGATTGTGGCATGACCATCCATACTTCTACACTGCCTTCAGAGCTGCGCGGACAGAGAGCGGTGGCTGCTGACAGAGGGCCCAGTTCTGCAGGCAGCTGTGCAGAAGTAAGGGTGGCAATACCATACCATGCCATATTTACATCTGTACTGCTGCTGGCAGCATCTCTGTCTTTAGTGCTGGGATCCTGGCCAGCAACTGCTGCTCTCTGTCCAGCTCTGATGGTAGCATCACTGCCAGCAGCAGCACAAAAGTAAGGGTAGAAGTACTGCGACTTTCCTTACAATAACCTTGCAACTCACCCACAACTCCTTTTTGGGTCAGGACCCCTCCAATTACAACACCTTGACATTTTGGCTTTAAATAGCTGAAATCATGAAATTTACTATTTTTAAAATCCTATGACTGTGAAATAGGCCATGAGTTTGGTAGATCTTTAGTTATAGATGATTCAGCTTATAAATGGCTTGTTATGCCTGGGAAAACATGGAGGGTCTCTGATACAGAAACAGATTCCATAAAATGCTATGTAGAGGTTATCTCCAGGAAACACCCCTGTTTGCATAGTCTGTTCCACTTCTAAAGCAGCAGAGAATCAATAGCAACTCAGCCGCCTGCTGAAAGGGACACTGTCAAGTTAAAAATCACATAGGTTGGATGTGGTTCTTTGACCTGATTTACTCAAATTGAAAGAATTTTAAAACTCTAACAGTTTTTTCCTATTTAACTTCTTGTATAGCAGTGAAGATGGATGAGATCATCATTTCAGTGCTCTTGTGTTTGGATCTTAGAATTTGCAGAGAAATGATTACTTCATTTGGGGATCATTTAAAAAAAATCCCAATAACCTGGAAAATATTTCTGTGGGTCTCAGGTTTGTTTAAATGTTACCAGGAGTGTCTCCACTGGTATCAGTACTAATGCCGGTATAAAATGAGAGGAGAATCAAAATCAAGTTTTGCAGAACCTAAATTCTGGGGGAAACTTGGTCCAACACAAACCCCTCAAAGTGGCGTGGTGAGGAGTCAGAGTGAGGAAACTATTGACGTTGCCCTGTGTCCTTTTTTCTCTCTCCTTATTTTCAGAAAGTCTGTACCAAATGTGGCATTGAAAGTCTCGGGACCCAGAAACGCCCGCTGTGGTTGTGCAAAATCTGCAGTGAACAAAGAGAGGTAAAGGCCCACAAAGGAGAACAGTGCCTTTCTCAGTGTAAACCTGTGTCAGAAATACATGCGTGGTGCAGAAACTCCTGTGCTGTGCCTCCGTGAGAGGGGAAGGGAGTGTGGGACTAGGCTTGCAATGCTAAGCTCACAGTCAGGCTAGCCTGGCAGAGGCATACTGGGGCAAGAGATCTACTGCTGAGGGAGACAGGGGAAGTAGTGGTGGTGGTGGAGCTCTTACTGCTTCCTGTCTGGTGAGTCAATGACCATAGAGGACACCTAATGTGGTCTAATGAGTAGGGCCCTGGACTGGGAGTCCAGCCATGTGGTTCTGTTTCCTGCCTTTCCACTGGTTTTCTGTGGCCAGTGTAAACTCTTTGCACGGTGCTGGTGCTGGCCCTTGAATAGCAGTAGAGCGCTTCAGCCAGAGTCCATTGATGTCTATGGAAGTCATTCCATTGGCTTCAGATCTGACCCTCTGTCTATCAAGTGCCTGTCACTGCGGTGCCCAAGGCTATATCTACACTGGCAGTTGAAAAATAAACTGGGTTATTCAGAGATGCTATCCCCCATTCTGCCCTAAGACTAAAGTTTTGCCATGAAAAGTGCAGGTGTAATGATCACTCCCACCCACAAAGTGAACACCTCATTGGGCGTGGAAGTAGTTTGTCTGCAACAGAGATGCTAAAAGTCAGGCAATGCATCTGCTGTTTGTCAGCAGGGCTGTGTTGACATGGCCTTGCTATTAAAAGCTGCGTAGTGCAGACAAAGCTCAGGGTCTACACTTCTGAAATCCACACACTCTGTCCCAATGCAGCCCTTCTTATTGCCTGCTTAGTGCTCCAGGGTGACTACACTGACGGGAGAGGTAGGACTGCAGCATGTGCAGGCGTACCCAAGACACACACATGTATTAGGCTGTTAGTCTTTAAAGTGCCACCAAATTCCTTGTTGTTTTTGCTGGAACAGAATAACACGGCCACCTCTCTGAAAACTGTACTAGATTTTAAATGGAAAAGTGGTTTTTGTGCAGGTATAATTGTCAAGCTCACATTTAGCCCCAGCTCAGTGTCTGTGGATGCCTTCAGTGTCTAATTCTGGGTTCATGTCAGGAAGGCTGTGCTGGGTGATCTCCAGGGAGGTGAGCTAATGAGTCATCCCCATGTTCTGTACCCCAGACTCAGGTCCAGAATTATAACATAAGTTGAGACATGCTTTATGCTCTACAGAGAGGTGGGTGCTGGAGCTCAACTGATGCCTGTGTCTGGCTTTACTTTCTCTTTCTCATGAATTATCTTTTCCCCTCTCGGTTTAATTGCCTTTATAAACATTCTTTATATAAAAATAATAAAAGCCGTGATCACTAGACAGAAAAGAACATTAAAACATCCAGGAATAAGTGTTATGTGCACCCAGCATGCCGGGTGACTATAACCCTCAGAGCTTTCCCTGTAGCCAAAATCACAGCTCCAGCCAAAGTGCTTCTTTGTCTAATGAAAATGGATGAAACCTTTCTCCTTAGTCTTAGCTCTTCCCCATCCCCTGCCCCTCCCAAATTCTGTCTCTTTGGGTTCTCTCTGTTGCTTGCCAATGAAGAGTACCGGCTTGGCAGCCTTGGCCCGCGAAGACGGGAACAGACAGCGACACAGCAGAGAGCACTGGGTGCTCTCGGGCACATCACAGCATTGTTCTGCGTCTGTTTCCCTGTCTGTAAGATGGAGATGATGATACTGAGCTTTGTGAAGCGCTTTTGAGCTCTACCAGTGGAAAGTGCAACGTACAAGGTGGGGGTGATGCTCAGTGTTTTATGATTCCTCTGCCCTTGATGACGAGCGTTGGGCTGTCAACCCTTCTTTGCTATATTTTTCCCCCACTTCAAAAAGCAAAGGAATTAGGGCAAAATCTAATGCCCAGAAACCAAGTCCTTCCTCACCGCTTTCCTGGGAAATGAGTGAGAGTAGCAGTTGGCCATTCCGGGCTTGTGCCTAGGGTGTGCCGTGTGCGATTGAGTTGTAGAAGGTAGATCGGGGCTGTGATAGGCAGCTGAGCTACTGTAGCTCTTTGCAAACAGCAGTGAATCTCTACAGTCCCCTAGCGTGGCAGGGAACTCTAGATCCCTGTTTAGCAAGTTGGGAACAGGCGAAGAACTTAAGGCAGCTTCAGCATGTACTTAATGCCCGTGTTTAAGCACGTGCATTGGGACTTGGGAGACTTGCCCAAGACCCTGGAGAGTTAGTCTCAGAACTGGGATCAAAAGTCCTGGCTTCCAGTCCTGTGCTCACACCACTCCCTGATCAGTCCCAGGTGAGCAAGCCCAAGGCTGGTGGCCTCTACTTATTACACCCTTCTGTGGCATTCAGGAGACATGCCCGCAGCAGACTCACCCCACATGCAATGCCTCCAGCAAGCTGGCCAGTTCAAGGCACCTCCTCAGCACTCTGGTGTTCGCTGGTGATTTTTCTGAGCCACAGCTCTGGCTACTTGTGCATGAGATTTATGGAGTTCCTAACTGTGTTGTGCTATGCTGACAAGTGAGAGGGGGAAGTAATTTGGAGCCACTTCGGGGAGCTTGTATGGACTAAATAGCACAGAATCCAAGTCACTGAATCTTATGAACCTGGGCTTACCTCCCTGCCAAACAAAATTTCCCCTTCAGCAGTCTCTGCGTAGAGTCTGCTAATTGCCATGTGCTTCCCTGCTCAGGATGCTGCCCGGGGCTCTGCCCATGTGGTGCAGGTGTCCTTTGTGACAGCACCTGACCAGGCCCTCCCCCAAGAGCCAGGGCATCTTCTGCCCAGCCTTGGTCAGAGCCATGGGCCACACAGGGCAGGATCTTGCGATGTGTCCAGTGACTGATACGGCTGCAGCTCAGTTGAGTCCCTTCCACAGGTTTGGGCATCTGTTCCCTCCTTTCCAGTCCCCAGGAGTTCCTCCTTGGGGGCGGCTGTTCTCCACGTGCATGGCAGAGAGCCTGCCAAGAGCCTGTCTCTGAGATAGCCGGGCCCTGCCCAGGTAGCACAGCCAAGGTCAGCCCCAGGATTTGGATCTGGGCTGCTCTCAGACTGGCATGCAGAGCACTGATGCAGCAGCCTGTCTATGTGGATGCCTGGCCTGCTGGGAGCTTGCCTCCAGGGCTGTGGCTATGGCCTGCCCACAGTGACTTGCTGTAATCCGTCTGAGCAGCGTAACGGGGAACAAGAGACATGCTGGGCAGCAAGCTGTGTGGTGTTCCAAGGGCTCGGGGGCCTCCATTTGCTACCTTTTCATGTTGTTTGGTTTGATTTGCTGACTCCCTGGCTGGATTCTCTATGTCTCTGTGCTAGGGAGCTCTGATGGGGCCCTGCCCTTCCACCACCACTGAACACTGGCCCCGTTTAGCTGAGGGGGGAGCATTAGCTCTGGTCTGCCCTCAGAGTAGCTCCCAGTCGGCTAAGGTAGCACCAGTGCTGGTCCCACGAGTAGCACGTGGGGAGCTGGGGTTTGTATTAATGCGGACAGTGCGTGTCTTCCCTACGCTGAAGGGACCGTTCCAGAAGAGCTGCATGATTGCCCAACAGGAAATGTGGCAAAGCCTTGGCGTAGACGAGGTGCCTGGGGCCCTACAGGAAGTGTGGCAAAGCCTTGGCGTAGACGAGGTGCCTGGGGCCCAACAGGAAGCGTGACAAAGCCTTGGCGTAGACAAGGTGCCTGTGTTTGGTGCTGCTGAGCAGGTTAGATGGCTTGGTGGTAAAAACAGCTGTGCTCTCTCGCCACTAGCACTTACGGGGCTGGTGCAGTGGTGGGAAGACGCTGGCTGAGTAAAGCTGGTGATTCACACCTGGGCCACTTTGTCACGTGCTTAACTTGCAGCGTGCCCTGAAATCCCAGGGAGGATTGAGCATGTGTTTAAGTACCGTCTTGAAGTGGGGATGCATTCCTGCCTCAGGACTGAGCACTGTCACACCCACTTCCCCGTTTTCTCTCTCTCTGACCCAGGAGCAGCATAAATCACCTTGGTCTTGTATGCAGTGCTCCACCCCCTCGTGCCCAGCCCTGTGCTCTGTGACAGCAGGACAATGTGTCACCGTAGCCCCAGGCACCCCAAATGTTCCCTTTCCTGCTTTGTGCCCTCCCCTGCTTTGCCATTTAAATGGTGGTTAGGGCTTAAGCTGGAGGGAAGGGTTGCCGAGAAATTACATTCTTTCATCGTTATTCCCTTTAGACGTGCACGATGATGACTGCTGAGAGCATCTGTGCAAAGGAGAGCGCTTTCGGGTATTGCCTGCTTAGCCGCGCTCTGTTCTCAAGGAGCGTCTGTGTGTGTTGCCTCTCAAGAGCCGCAGGCCTTTTACCCCCAGTTCTGTTCTCTGAGCAGCCAGTTATTTATATGGGGGACTGGGAGGTGTAATGGCCTGCGGATGGTATCGGTCAGCCCGCAAGGACTGAAAACGCCTTTGCTTTAAATCCCTGGTGGAACATCTCGGAGCGTGAGATGCACTGTCGGGGCTGCAGCACGGCTCTCTAGGAGTGTGCTTCCTTGAGAAAACTGAGCCTCTGCCAGTCTCCAGCTGAGCACTTCCCCAGCATCGATCCATGTCCACCTTCAACCCCACTGCCTGGCACAGTGGGCAAGTTCTGTCACCCCATTTTAGAGACTGAGGTCCTCAGGAGACTAGACTATTGTGTGTGCCCAGGCAGAGAAGTAGAGGGCCTGAGATGGCACCAATGCGCTTGCAATGGTAGGAAATGGATTAGGGGGACTGTGCCCAATTGATCCTGGCAGGCATCCTGCGCCCCATTCCCCAGAGGAAAGGGAACACCCTGCCCCAGTGTCCATGCCCCTCTGGTCTAGGGCAGTGTTCCTCCCAAAGGGGTCAGTAGCAAGGCTGGGATAGGAGCCTGCTGCTAGGCAAGTGATGATAGATGTTCTGAGCTGCCTGGTAAGGGATTGGATGGCTCAGGTAACACAGGGAGGTTTTTGCTTCCAGGTCATTCTACAGCTGTTTTCTTTCCGTAAGAGTGAGTGCCCAACATAGCTCCCTCTTCCCTGGAGCCGTACTTCCCTCCCTGCTCAACCGATTGCTTGAAACGTGCTTGGAAACTGGCTGCGTCCACATTGTCCATCCCGAAAGCCAGTGCTATTTCTTGGGTGCTCATCCTTGCTACACCTATGGCACAGCCAAGCAAAGCCTGTAAGCCCTCCCCTGGTCCCAGGCATGCTCTGGTAACCCAGCAAGATGGCCCTGTGGTGGGCACAGTATTTCGGCAGCACGGCTTGCGCAGGGCGGAGTGCGTGCATGACTCTGCAGCTCTGCCTCAGACCCACGAGAAGAGGTGCCAGGCGTTGTGTGCATCCTGTGATGGTTTGTCTCCCCAAATACTCGCACTGTGTACTTGGCCTTGAGCTAGCAGCCAGGTGATACGGCTTGTCGTCGGAATGCCCTTGCAGAAGTGCGTGGGCACGGAGGCTGGAGGACCGGGTGACGCAGTGGATCGGGACGCCTGGGAGGGATAGCAGTGGACTGGGAGTTGGTGCTCCTGGGTCTGTTTCCAGCCCTGCCGCTGAATTGCTGGGTCACTTCATGCTGGGCATTGCTGGAATCGCATCCGGAGGACTGTTTCTCAAGTCAAATCACCTCCTAAATTAAGAAGTCTGAGGCTCCCCTGGCTGCCTGCCTGGAAAACGTCTGTTCTATCGGAACCAGCCTGACCAGGCTGGGTGCTAGAATCGAAAAACAAAACAGTTTAATCTGTCTGACTCGGGTGATTTGGCCTAGAGAGCACCCTCCAGCTGCACTAAGGAGGCTGTAAGTGCCTGAACCCCTCAGCCCCTTTGGAAAGTTCAGTCACAGTTGTTCTATTTCATGAAGCCTCTGCTGGGCATGCAGCTTAGAATTGCAATAAGGAACAAGTTGCTCTTAAAGTGTCTTATTTCTGGAGAGCTGTGGTCGTTAATGTAATCTGCCTGCGGCTGGTGTCCCAGCCCTCCAGGAGCAAAACACAATGTTCAGTAGCACTTACTTCACTAAGTGTGGTGTGCAGAAAGAACACGCCCCCACCCACCCACCCATGACTGAAAGTGCTGCAATGCTGAGCAATAAGTGGGAAGGTAAACTAGATGGAGCCTGGATACAGCCTCTGATAAAAAATCAACTGTGAAATCCCAGTTCTTCTTCGAGTGGTTGCTCATGTCCATTCGAATTAGGTGTGCGCACCGCATGCACCACGTCTTCCGGAGCGTTTTCCCTAGCGGTACTCGTAGCGCCAGCAGGGCGTTCCCTGGAGTGGCGCCGCCATGGCAGGGCATAAGTACCCCTGCCGGCGCTGCCCCACCTCAGTTCCTTCTTACCGCCTGTGATGGTCGTTGGAGCGTGTCTCTCTCTTAGATCAGTTAATGGTTCCCATTTCTGTTAGTATTGTAAATAGTCCTGAATAATTCAGTTAGTTAGGTAGTTAGTGTTTCTTTGTTCTTTCCTTCTCCCCCTTCGGGGGTGAGGAATGCCAAGGCCTCAAGGCTTTAAGGCGTGCGCTGTCTACGCAAAGTTCATGCCCAGAGGAGACACTCATGACAGTTGTCTGAAGTGTCTGGGTGAGAGCCATCTTACGGACGCTTGTAAGATCTGCAAGTCTTTTAAGCCTTGCACTAAGAGGGAGAGAGTCTCTCTCCCAAAACTTCTCCTCATGGAGGCGGCTTTACAGCCGGCACCGGCTGGGCACTCTGCGGTGCGCAGTGCACTGGCGTCCACGCAAGATGCCCCATCTCGGGACCAGCCCTCGGCGTCGAGGGCCCGGCACCGGTCTCACTCTCCGGCACTGAAAAGGTCAAGAACGTCTCGTGGTAGGTCTCCGAGCCGGAAGTCCAAATTGAGCCTACACCATGGTACCGAGTCTCCCGTGCGCATGTCCTCATCCACCACGGTGCGGCGTAAGCGAGCGGGACGTCCATCTAGTCCAGGGCAGCTACTCTCGCACCGCCCCTCCACGCCGGACACCTTTGAGGTGGCCCATGTCCTTATTAGCCTCACTACCTCCCCTCCGTCGTCGGTTGAGGCGGAAGGGTCGAGATCACCTACGCCAGAAGCCGTGTTGGCATCGGCTTCGCCTCCGCACCGGCATGACCGAACGGAACCGGCCACTTATGCAGCGGGACCGTCCCCAGTGGGACCAGTACCGCTTGCCGGCGTATCGGTGCCGGCATTGATGCAGGCCACCAGGCCCCACTCGGTGCTCGACTGGACTCGACCTCCTGCGGTGCTGGGACCCCTTCCAGACCCTCTCTTGGTGGTGCCTGTGCCCTGTCACCCTGGCCTCGCGACGATGTCTTCGGCACCATCGTCAGGCCCTTCAGCATCAGCTTCTTCAGCACCGATGCACGCTTCGGCACCGTCACAGGCACCGGCATCGACCCTATGGGCCACACTGGTACCGCCATCGCCGGTGACGTCGGCCTCTTCGGGGTTTGTATCGCAATCGGTACCGATACTGACTACGGCACCAGAGATATGCCCCGTGTCGGCACCGCAACTGGCACCGGCACCGGTTCTCCCAGTGCCGCAACTGGCTCCACCCCGGCCATCGGAATATGTTGTCCTGGCACAGACTCCACTTCAGGCACTGGCTCCTCTCACGGCACCGGGACCTGTTCTCCCGGTACCGCAACAGGCACAGGCACTGGCACCGGCACAGTTTTTCCTGGTACCGGCACGTCCGCATCGAGCGCACGCGGGCAAACCTGAGTCCATGGCCAGGTTTGCTCCCCCATCGGTGGCAGTACATTCGTCATCTGCGCCTCCCTAGCCTGAGTCTGATTACTCGTCCGATTCTGATGCGGCATCGTTCAGGTCGGGGTCCTCGGCAGCTTCCTTGACGCATAGATCTTGTTCCCGGCACCGGCGTGATCGTTCGTGGGTGCAACAGACTTAGCTGCCTCAGCTGCAATGGCCATTTTGGACACCGTGGGCTTACCACCAGTGACAGGGGCCTGTGCCCCCTTCTGTGGTGTCCGATGTCTCGGGGCAACGAGCGCAACCGTCAGCGTCGCTGTCAAAACCCCCTCTCTCCCCCCAGAGGTCGGTTGCTGCCGACGCCGCTGCTGTGCCACAGGCCTCGGTACCGGAGCCGCTTCCGCAAGCGGTGCTGCTTGCCCAGCCGGGGCCTCAACCAGTTCCTGCGCTGGGCCTGGCACCAGTCCAGGAGTCATCGTCATCATCGTCACCGGACGAAGCTTTGGCGGATCCCGCACCGGCGTTGCCTACTATGGATGCCCGTGCGCATCAGGAGCTGCTTAGGCGTCTGGCCTCCAATCTGGGTGTCCCAGTGGAGCCAGTAGTGGAGGACACGGACCCCATGATTGACATCCTCTCGGATGATGCGCCCGCCCGCTTGGCTTTGCCACTTAATAAAACCGTGGCCAAGATTACCAATGCCCTGTGGCAGACCCCGGCTACCTTGACCCCACCTTAAAGGGAGTCGAGAGGCGCTATTACGTCCCCAGTCGGGACACAAACACCTGTACTCCCAGCCCGTTCCTGGGTCCTTGGTCGTCCAGGTTGCGGCCCAGAAAGAGAGGCTTCCCCAGCCGGGGCCGTCCCCGAAAGCTAGGGAGCCCAAGCGCCTTGACCTGATGGGCCGTAAGGTGTATGCCACTGGTGGGGTGCAACTCCGCATTGCCAATCAGCAAGCGATGCTGAGCCGCTATGCTTTTAATACCTGGCAGGCCGTGGATAAGTTCAAGGACAAGCTGCCTGCCGAGGCCCGTCAGGAGTTTGCGGCCATGACCTCTGAGGGCAGAATCATTGCCCGCATGGCCCTCCAGGCTTCCCTGGACGCTGTCGACTCTGCAGCCCGCACCATGGCGTCAGGTGTGGTTATGCGCCGTGGTGCCTGGCTGCAGGTGTCTGGAATACCTCCGGACGTCCAAACCACAATCCAGGACTTGCCCTTTGATGGGAAAGCCTTGTTTTCGGAGCACACGGACTCCAGGCTCCATATGCTCAAGGACACGAGGTCTACCCTACGGTCCTTGGGGATTCATACACTGGCCCCCCAGTGCCGTCAACTGCCCTACAGACATCAGGGCAGAACTCAGTCCCAGGTCCCCCGTGGGGATTACTGGAGACACCGTCCTCGTGCTCCCAGTGGGGGTGGGGGGGGCGGCTGCGGGCCCGTCCTCCGCAAGGGGTCGTCACCGCCGCCCGAGAGGGGATACCCCTCGTGGGGCTGGTCAAGGTCCCTCTCAGCAATCCAAGCACCTGTTTTGACGGGACGCTAGAGGGTCGCGCACCAGCCTCCCACCCTGGCCCCCCGTTTGGGGCCAGATTGTCCCAGTTTGCCCACGCCTGGGCAGGAATCACGACTGACGCCTGGGTCCTAAAGATAGTCAGGTGTGGCTACACCATCCCTTTCCTGGGCTCGCCCCCTTCTAACCCGCCCACCCCGTCGCTTGTCAGGGACACCTCTCACGAAGGCACGCTCCGCCAAGAGGTGCTGGCGTTTCTCGAAGAGGGAGCTGTGGAGAGGGTCCCCTCACATCTACAGGGCAAGGGGTTTTATTCCCGATATTTCGTTGTCCCGAAACCCAAGGGCGGGGTTCGTCCCATCTTAGATCTCAGGGACCTCAACAAGACGGTCGAGAAGTCCAGGTTCAGAATGGTAACCCTAGCTTCTGTTATCCCAGATTTACAGTTAGGAGACTGGTACGCAACCCTCAGTCTAAAGGAGGCTTACTTCCATGTGGCAATAAGACCCAGCCACAGGAGGTTTCTCCGTTTTTATTGTTTCCCAATGCCACTTCCAATTTACATTGCTCCCATTTGGCCTTTCAACAGCACCCATGGTCTTTACAAAATGCATGGCAGTCGTAGCGGTGTTCCTCCGCAAAAAAGGGGTACATGTTTTTCCGTACCTAGATGACTGGTTGATCTGTGGCCGCTTCTACGAGCAAGTAGAGGCCCATGTTTCCCTCACACGGGCTCTCTTCCTAAGGCTGGGACTCATGCTAAACAAAGAAAAGTCATCGTTGACTCCCTCTCAACACCTCGAATTTGTAGGAGCCCTCCTGGACGCCAGGGTGGCAAGAGCACTCCTTCCCAGGGCCAGGTTTCTATCCAGAGTGGAGCTGGTCTCCGAGTTAACCCGGTTCCCCATCACGACAGCCCGGGTCTGCTCCAGGCTGCTGGACACATGGCGGCGTGTATGTATGTGGTACGACATGCTCGAATGAGGCTCAGGCCTCTGCAGGCCTGGTTGGCAAGGGCATTCAACCAAACCCGGGGTCTCTGGGACACGGTTCTCACATTGCCGCCGGAGGTGATAGCCTCCTTACAATGGTGGACCCAGGAGACGGTGGTGTGCAGCGGGGTTCCGTTCACTGTACCTCCCCCCTCGCTTACGCTGGTCACAGATGCTTCCGACCTGGGTTGGGGAGCACACCTGGGGTATCACAGGACCCAGGGATTGTGGTCCCCAGCAGAGCAGGCTCTGCACATAAATGTCCGGGAGCACAGGGCTGTCAGGAGAGCCTGCGAGACCTTCCTGTCGAAGCTCTCTCACCGCTCTGTCCTGGTGTGCCTGGACAACATGGCGGCTGTGTTTTACCTCAACAGGCGGGGGGGGCCCGGTCGCCTCCCCTCTGCTGCAAGGCTCTGTGCCTTCGGGACCTGTGTGTAGAGCACGACATAGTTTTGCAGGCAGAGTACCTGCCGGGGTGCAAAAACTTGCTGGCCGATGCTCTGAGCAGGTCCTTCGGAGCCCACGAGCGGTCCCTCAAGGATTCGACCCTTCGTCAGGTCTTCCACAGGTGGGGTTGTCCCCTAGTTAGACCTGTTTGCCTCGGCACGCAATACCAAGTGCCAGAGTTATTGCTCCCTATTGGGGCTGGGGGAACACTCCAGGGGGGATGCCATGACCGTGCTGTGGCCGGTGGGCATCCTCTATGCTTTCCCTCCGTTTCCCCTAATTCCCAGGGTTCTGACCAGGGTCAAGACCTTCAGGTCCACGGTCATCCTTATAGCCCCGAGGTGGCCCAGACAATTCTGGTTCCCTATCCTGGTGGACATGCTCACCAAGGACCCTATTTACACTTCCACCGGTTCAGGATCTCCTGACCCAACCTTGGGATGGGGGGACCATGGTTCACCCGAATCTCAGCTCTCTCCACCTAATGGCCTAGTTTATCCGTGGCTGACCCAACCAGAAAGGGAATGTTCCCAGGAGGTACAGATGGTGCTCCTAAGCGGTAGGAAGCCGTCTACCAGGCAGTCGTACGCAGCCAAGTGGCGGCAGTTCTCGTCTTGGGCGTCCAGAAGGGGAGTGCACCCGTCCCGTCCATTCTGGACTACCTCTTTGAACTTAGGTCCAGTGGCCTCTCCACCTCCTCTATCAGAGTTCATGTAGCATCTCTCTCCGCCTTCCATGTTGGTTCGGCAGGAGTTTCTCTGTTTTCTGACCCTGTGGTCAAAAGGTTCCTTAAGGGTTTGGATAAGTTGTATCCCTCGGTTAGACCCCCTCTCCCCTCTTGGGATCTTAACCTTGTCTTGTCTAGACTCGCGTCGCCCCCCTTTGAGCTACTGGCCACGTGTTCTTTGAAGCACCTTTCTATGAAGGTTGCGTTCATTGTGGCCATTACCTCGGCTTGCAGGGTCTCCGAGCTGAGGGCGTTAACTGTGAACCCGCCCTGCTTAGTGTTTTCTGTCAATAATGTGAGGCTCCGCCCTCACCCGGCCTTTCTCCCCAAGGTGGTGTCACCGTTCCATTTGTCCCAAGAAATTTACCTCCTGGTTTTCTTTCCAAAGCCCCATGCCTCCCTTAAGGAGCAGGTGCTCCATTCCCTGGATGCTAGACGTGCGCTAGCTTTCTATATTGATAGGACTAAGCCCTTTCGTAAATCCACACAATTGTTTATTGCTGTCGCTGACAGAATGAAAGGGCGTCTCATATCGACCCAGAGGTTGTCCAGTTGGGTCGCAGGGTGTATCAGGGAGTGTTATGCCTTAGCCGGGAAGGTCCCGCCCCAGGTTACAGCACATTCCACCAGGGCGCAGGCGTCCTCTGTAGCTTTTGGGGCGCAGGTTCCAATCACTGAAATCTGCAGGGCAGCCACGTGGTCGTCTCTCCATACCTTTACGGCGCACTACGCACTGACACAGCAGGCTAGGGAGGACGCAGGGGTGGGCTCTGCGGTCCTCAGCTCTGTATTGTAGATATGTATGTTTTATCTCTACCACATTGCACTTTTTCTACAGTTTTTCTATGTTCAGTTCATTGAATAAATTGTTTTGATTGTTCAGCTTTCATGGACTTCTCTTTCTGAGTGCTCTGACCCCTCCTCCTTGAAGTGGGGTTGGCTTGGAAGTCACCTAATTCGAATGGACATGAGCAACCACTCGAAGAAGAAAAGAACGGTTACTTACCTGTAACTGTTGTTCTTCGAGATGTGTTGCTCATGTCCATTCGATTTCCCCCCCTACCTCCCCTTCGTCGGAGCATCCAGCAAGAAGGAACTGAGGTGGGGCAGCGCCGGCAGGGGTACTTATGCCCCGCCATGGCGGCGCCACTCCAGGGGGCGCCCTGCCGGCGCTACGGGTACCGCTAGGGAAAACGCTCCGGAAGACGCGGTGCACACACCTAATTCAAATGGACATGAGCAACACATCTCAAAGAACAACAGTTACAGGTAAGTAACCATTCTTTTCCCACCCTGCAGTATAAGGAGAGAGTTTGTTTCCCGGGCTGAGAATAGTGGTTGATCTAATCTGCATTAAGCTACAGTTGTTCTGTCAGTGACACAAGCAGCCCCAGCTGTGCCTCTGCCCCCATCCCCAGTGTTGGTTGCTGTAGCTCAGCAGTTGTGAGAAAGTCACTGTTGTTCTTTCTGTGCAAGTTTTCCTAACAGCTGTACCCAAGGCTCCAGAGGGGTTTAAACTGGGCCCTGGGTAATGTGTACAGCCCACAGTGCCATGTGCAGCAATGCGGACTCAGATAAAGACAATCCAGTCTCATGCTCCAGAGGCCAAGCTCATCGCTGCAAGGATCTGGAAGCAAGTCCACATGCAGCATCATAGAACTGGCAAGGCACATTGGCCGGAATTACATCTCCCCTACTTCCGGAGCATCTCCAGACAACTTCCTCTCCCCAGACAAGCCACATTACCTCTCGCTGTCCCTCGCCCGGCACACTAGGGAATGTCTCCCCCTTCCATCTCCAGGCTGGTATCAGCAAGGGGAGTGTAGCAAGACCAATGCTACCCTGGTGGAGGTTAGTAAAGCAGTCAGCTGCCAAGCTAGTGCAGATGCAAAGCCAGCACAATTGGTACATTGGCAGAGGAGCAAATGAAACTTGTTGAGGCCGCTTTCAATGGAATAAGACCCAGGTCTTGAGGGGCGCTGATCAGGGCATTTGTGCAGCAGGTGGTGTTTCCCGCAACCTGAGTTGCCTGCAGTCTGGTGGCCTTCTTGCTGGAAGAAGGTTTGGTGTGAGAATGAAAATTTTCACCTTGTGATTCCTTGTACTTGTGAGTCTTGCAGTTTCCCAGCGGGAGGGCCAGGGGCTGTCCATCGACCAGCATGTAATACCCATTTTGATGTGTGGGAAAGAGGCTGTCCTAATTCGCCACGGTGCCTATCTCTGCCTGTCTTGGTGGGTGAACAGTCTTCTTTCCTGCTACTTTTCTGGGTCCCTGCATGACCCATTAGCGCTGTACTTTGGCTTTTATCGTGTGTGTGTGTGTGTGTGTGTGTGTGTGTGTGTGTGTGTGTGTATATAAAATTAGTGATGCTATCATCATAATTAAAATTCTTTGGAAGCGTTCGTGCACATTTACATCTGAATTGACACAGCCACTTTTGTAGCGATAACGAAAACAACTTAAGTGGCAGTGGAGGGGGAAATAATTAAAAAAAACACTCCGACCATTCAGATCCTAGGAGAATGAAATGCCATCAGGAACCTAACAAAAGCCGCATCATCCTTCTTCACTCCTGTCTGGTTTTTTACCTCCCTTTGCTAAATGACGTTTTCAAGGCTGGCTGCCTCTCTTGGTTTATCACAATAAACCCCACATAGGCGGAATATTGCTGCTCTGGAAGGATGTATTTCACCTCCTCCCAGGCACGTTATAAATGGCCATAGCTGAGGGTATTGCTTTCCCGCAGTGTTTTTTGGCAAAACACTCTGGTGCCAGAAGAGCGTTTATTCTGGGTGACTGGATCCAATCCAAGTGCTGCACACCTGTTTGTATTCCAAAGAGCTAATCCACAGCCAAGGTACTATTCTGGGGGCCGGGTGTGACTGTATAGGATTAAAATAGCAGCCTTCAGCATGGACCCACAATATGCGGGAGGGCTGCTTGAGAGTGGAATGCAGAGTAATCGAAGCCTGGTACCCACTGTGTGGTAGAAAATTCTCAGGTCAGAAGTGCAATTGATTTTGCTATTCAGTAAGCAGTGGCAGAATGATGGTTTCACTGTCCTTCAATTTGCTTCGTCCTCCAGGGCCTGCTGAAGGAGTAAAGACAGCTGAGTGTAAATAATGGAATTGGAAATCTCCACATTGCGGAAAGCAAATGAAGGCAAACAGTGAAGCTAAAGAGCACTCGCTTGTGTGGCTTATCATTTGGGTGCCGTGCCGTAGGGTTGGATTGAAATGAGTGCGTAGGCACATCCAACACGTGGGCATCAATAATAAATGTTATCCCCGTGTAGTAATACAAGAGCTAGCATTTACATAAGGCTTTGCATCTTCAGAGGGCACCGCAGATGCTAATTAAGAAACCACTGCCATCTCAGTTTGTGCATAGAGAAATTGAGGCCCAAAGGGCCACAGATGCTCAAGGCCAGCAAAAGAGTCTGTGCAAGAGCTAGGGTTAGAATGCAGATGTTGCTGCCTTCCTTAGAGCAGAGAAAGTGTGCATTAGGTACACACGCCCTCTTCTCCGGAAGCTTGGTCCCCCTGCCCTCTCTCCAGGGTAGTTTTGCTCTACCAGGCAGTGCTCTCTAACAGGAGATGTCCTGTGTGGAAGCATGGCCCTTCCTGATCACCTCCAAGCACACCCCTGCACTGGTACTGGTGGGCAGAGGAAGGGGGTGGGAGTGGTCTTGGGATGCAGGGGGTGAGAATCATTGTCCCTTGACTTTGAGTGGATCTCCGCCACGTGGTCCTGCTGTCATAGCAGTCAGCCTGGGTAATCATGCTCCATTGCTGTATAGTTCTGGTAATGTGCCCAGGCTGGGCACACCCAAAGCATACCGCTTGGCTTCCATTTTGCAGGCACAGCCTGACTCGGTCACATCCTTCTCCCTGCCCTGTTCTTGCTCTGTGGCATCACTGCACGGTTCCAGGGGTAGTGCTCCAGCACCTTGGATTAGCTGTGTTGGGAATGCTTCACCGCCTCAAGTCACTTTTGAGTTTCCCAACTGATGCTAAATGGACTTGGATAGAACAGACGTTTGTTTCCAAGCACCTGGTTGTGACTCCCTTCTTGCAATGTGAATGAGGACTTAACTCAACGGCAGTGGGAGCAGCCGTAAAGCTATAAAATCACAATGAATGTTCTGGGCTCGGTGCGGACATGGCTGTTTAAATCATTTTCTGTAATGAGCAGCTGAACCTGCTGTCCAGTATTTTGTTTAAAGTGAGCAAAATCTCCCTCGAGGCAGATCTACCTGAGCCCAAAGAGGGCCGGTGGTGGTGTTCAGCATTAGCTTCATCCTTAGTGCATCTGCCTGCAGGACCACAAAGCCGTTTGATATGGTGCCCTCAAAGTCTGAGAGTTCAGGTGCAGGGCAGTAGAGCAACCCAGGAGACAGACTGTGTGGCAGGCAGCCTGGGTTCCAATCCCGCTGGGAGACCTGGAGAGGTCCCATCGCACCTGTTCCTTTGCTTTACAGTGGAGATGAGCTTTACCCTCCTTGGTAAAGCACTTTGAGAGTGGATAAAAAATGTAAGAGCACGGTGCTATTCTGTATTGGACAGTTTTGTTGTTCGTCTCTCCTGATAAGCAACCCTACACTAGGGTGAAATCTGGATGCCACTGAAACTCTCACTGATCTCAGTGGGGCTAGGATTGTACCCCGAAGCGTGCGAAGCCAGCGAGAGCGCAAACACTGCTTTTCTTGGAAAGCATAATGCTCAGCGTTAAGACCCAAGCTGAGGGATTATACGTTGGCTCTTATTTTTGAAGCTTCACTGTAGGTGTATTTTATTTAAAATTAATCAAGACTCGTGCTTTTTCATCTTCTTCAATTGTACTGCTGGCCTGTTTTCTGTGTCCATGATTTTGATTCATGTCCTGCCTCAGAAAGAATAGAGCATAGACCATTTCAGACGTCGTGCCTGCCAGTAACACAGCCAAATATATTGAATTATTAGTGGGCAAACTCTCTTGGCTTTACTCTGCCTTAGGACTGGGCTAAACACAGATTTTTGCACTGTTATAAGTAGGTGCGGTGTGAGGAATGGATGTGTGTAGGTGCCTTTATACAGGTGTAACTCTGTCCATGCGAGGTGGGTTCTACCTGTTAAACTGTATCTGTTTCTCAGCCAGTCTAGTAATAGCAGGACGAAAACCTATATGTAGAGCCTTTCCTTACTATGCTCCTGACTCCAGGAGCTGTGGCTTTAACTTAAACATCAAATGAAACTCGCAATAGAATCTCGAGAGTTTAGGCTCTATCCACACGGCAATCAGAGGTGGGATCACTGTATGTGTAGACATTACTAAGCTAGCTTTGATCGGGGTAGCTTGAATAACAATGGCAGGGACCTCTTCCCCACCAGCTGGAGTGTGGATTAGCCACCAGAAGAACTACCAGGATCCCTGGCCTTCCCTGAATTTCCTGCTGCCACAGCTTTGCTGCTCCTGATGCTCTCCCTATCTAGATTGAAGCGAGTGCAGGTACATCCAGTTGCTGAGTAAATGCGCCATAGAAGGAGGCTGTGGGCTGTTGCTGTATGTTAAGTCACAATGCCTAATACAGGCTGTGGGGCTCATGCTTTTTAGGCTGTCTCTACGCTGGGAAGGCTTGGTGATAAAAGTGCTTTCCACATGCAAAAGGCGCCAAATGTGAAAACCAGTCAAACCAGTTTTATCTGTCTCCCATTGTTGACATTTCATGGCCATGTGACTAGCCCCCCATCAACAGATAGAGCAATGCAGTGTGGGTAAGCATCCCATAGTGCAGTGCTGTGGGAAGGCAGAGCTGATCCTGGCATGTCTTAGGATTCCCTTGTAGCTCTGGGAGCTCTCTGTGCTGAGGAATATCAAAGCAGCCCAGCCGCCTCTCCAGCCCTCCCCCTGCAGCAGCAGCCTGCCTGCCGCTGTGTTCCTAGCAAGGCAGAACAGGAAGGAGCATTCCAATGACTTACTCTGTCTGTTCCCCAAACAGAGCAGCTCACTCAGCTGTCAGATACTTCCTGGAGCTTTGAAAGGGGGCAGGGTGCGTGCCTGCAGGGCAGCAGAGATCACAAAACACAGAGCAGGGCCATCAGGGGTTGTGGGATACTGGCAGAAGCCAGTTCTCTGGACAGAACAAACGGCAAAATCCACACTGGCTCTTTGTGGACAATAAAGGGAGGAGAAAAGACAAAAGTCTCTTGCAGGGGTGGAATTTTTTTGTTGCCAAAACTAGGTGTTTTTCCCAATGAAAGTCGCACTGCAGTGTAAACACTGTCACTGCTTTGTTGCCAAAAGGCAGGTTTTGGTGACAAAACACGCCAGTGTAAACGGCTTTAGGCTGGACCTCAGCAGCAGCTCTGCTGTTTTGCAGCCAGGTGGGAAGGCTTTCTGTAGACTCAGCTTCTGCTGGGGGTAACTTTATCTGACTTAGGGCCCATGTCTAAGTTAGGCCTACGCCACAGAATTACATTGGTATAACTATGTCACTGGTGGGTGTGAAAAATCCACATCCCTGAGCAACATGGTTCTATCAACCTATCCTTCCGGTGTGCCCAGCTCAGTGTCAGCGGGAGAGCATGATCTGGATGCTGGCAGCCCAGATAGCGGGCGGTTCCCTCCAGCAGTCTCCACTTCCTGCTCTATTTACCAGTAGAGACAATGTTGTGTAGCTAGAAGCAATGTGACATGACAAACATGTTCTTTATTAGCTAGCAAGTGTGTGTGGGGGAGGAGGGAGTTGGCTGCCTGGGGCGTGTGCGGGCAGAGCTTTGGCTGCCTAGAGCATGACTGCTTCATTGCTATGGATTTGGTGCTTAAATTGGGGAAGGAATTGGGAGCTGCCATTCTTTAAACCAGGAATGGGGACATTTTTTTCCTCTCAGGGCCACTGACCCACAGAAAAAAATCAGTTGTGGGCCACAAAGCAGTGTGGGGGTGCCCGGAGCCTGGAGCAGGATGGGGCCAGAAATGAGGGGTTGAGGGGTGGCAGGGGCTTCAGGCTGTGGGCGCAGTCTGGGATGTGGAAGGGCATGGGGGCGCAGACTCCTCCAGGCACCACTTCTCTCAGGCAGCAGCACAGTGGGGCTAAGGCAGGCCCAGCGAAGCAGCCATGCTATAGCCAGGAGGCTCTGAGCTCTGCATGCTGCCTCCCCGCCAGGTGCTGCCTCCACAGCTCTCATTAGCCACAGTTCCAAGAGCGAGGGCAGGTTCACACAGACTGAGTCAAGCTTCCCTGATCGCTCCTGTGCTTAGGGGCCGCAAGGGACAGCCTGGATCCTAGCTTCCCCCCATAGAAGGGCTAGCCAGCCCCGCAGAGGGCGCTGAGGGTCAGAGCTTCTGGCCCGCAGTTCATAGACTTGCAACGAGACGGATGAAATTTGGTAGGGGGTGGGGAACCAGCCTGTGATTCCCCACCCCCGTTTTAGACTGTGCCCTGTCGGAATCCACCTCCTCTTGGAGAGGTGCACAGTGGCTCAGCTTGGGGAGTCAGTTTGTCGCTCTGCACAAGGGGCCAGTTGCTGGGGGCAGTTTGCTCTCTTGGTTCGTGTTCAGCCCTAAAATATTTTAACGTTTGAACACGTTAGAAGCAGGAGCAACTGGCTTGATTAAAAGAACCAGGGCCAGGCTGGGGCTGACCTGTACAGCAGAACTCCAGTGCTGAGCCTGACAGGCAGCGTGGACCAGCGTGGGACCTGGGATCTGTTCCCCGCTCTGCCTCTAACCAGCCATCAGATCTGGTGTAAATCACTTCACTTCTCCATTCCTCAGTTTCCCCATCTGTGAAACCGGGATGATGCTGATTCTTCCCCACATGCCAAAAGCCTTGTAGCCATGCTGGATGTTGCTGTCATCCTCAAGGAGTCTTTGATTATGACCTGCCCTATGAAGGCAAGTTGCAGTGTCCTGGTGCAATGAAGAGTGCCCACTATTGCACCTGCCTTTGTCTGGAGACCCCCATTTCTGAAGTACTGTGAGAACAGTGGGGGACACGTTCAGGAGCACCTGGTGCCACTGTTTCCTCTGTGCGCTGCACCAGCTCCAAGCAGCACTGCAAGAGTCACGTCCTGCGTGAAGTATTTAGAGGCTTTGATCTGTTGTAATAGATTCGCTTGTTCTTGGACGAGGTGACTCATTAGTTCATTATTCGGTGTGCTGGGAGGCACAAAGGAAATTGCATTTTCTGGTAGTTCTCCTCCGTGCTGCATACCTCCTCTGCAGGCTTGCACTTTGTTCCATAGCTTTACCAAGCTTGTTTCATCACAGTGCTGGTACTGGAGAGTGGACTGCCCTTTCCTTGCCTGCTGCACGTTTGAATTGTCCGAGCTTTCTTCTCTTTGGGCTCGTATTCGCACGCTTGCTTCCTAAATGGTCTCCGCTCCAACCCCTGGGTAAGGTGAATGTCAAGCCCCCTCAGAGCAGCACCAACAGCCAGTTGTTATTGCTGCAGAAATATTCTTGCTCTCGTCCATCTTATTTTGGGGTTAGTTCAGAATTGCTCCTTAGGACTCTTAAAGGCAAAGCGGTCCTCGTGCAGCAACGTTCCTTTGGCTCATTTATAACGTTGAGGGCATGAGCCGCTGTGTTGCAAGCTAATGGAACTTTGCCTGTTTGAAATAAGTGTGCTCTTTCAAATCCATTTTCTGCCGGAGATTTGTATCTTGTCATAGATTCTGAAGGCCACTGGAGACCAGTAGGCTATGTAGTGAGAGCATGTGTACAGTTAAGGGTTGCCCAGACTAGGGAGTGGATGGGGCTTCCATGCTTTCTGTTCAGCAGCAAGGAAGAGCAAGTGGAGATGGGCAAAGGGGCGGGAGGTTTGTTGGAAAGAAATGGCTCCACCTGACTGGCTGGCAGCAGTTTGTCCTGCTCCTGGCCTGGCAGGAAGAGATCTCAAGAGGTATAATTTTGGGGCCATAGGATTTCATCTTGTTAACCCTGGAGTTATTTGAATGAAGCACATGTCCCAGGAAAGCTACACACCTTGGTTTGAAGACCTCAAGAGACAAAGGCTCCACCGCTTCTCCTAGCAGCTGGTTGTAGTAGCTAATCAGCTGACTTAAGGCTGTGCCCTAGTTGTAATTTTGAATGCATCTGCCTTATGGAAATCTCTGATTATTCTGCTGCGCTGCTGTCATATGGAGGAGGTTGCTCATTGCAGGGAGTGGCCCAGGGGTCACTGAGTTCTTGCAGGGACTCTGACCAGTGAGCTTTGAGAAGCGTGCTGGGTCTGCCTCGGAGGAGCCTTTTGAACTTTCCTTCCCCATGTGTGTGTCTGCAGGGGAGAGCTGGAGCTTCAGAGGTGATCCTGGACAGAGCAGGGGCGGGCTGAGGAGTGTCTCTTGAGCAGTGATGAGCGTTATCCTCGCGGTCACACCAGAACTCGCTCTGGGGAACTGGGGCTACTCAGTCACTGCGGATCTCAGTTGGGTGGGGCTAGCCAGCCACAGCATGCTGGCCTAGCACAGTTGATGGCTAGTCTCTGAGCATGCGTATTGTCCCTACGAACACGCACAGGCCTATGGACGAACACGTCTCTGTCTCCTCACAGGTTTGGAAGCGGTCTGGTGCCTGGTTCTACAAGGGGCTGCCGAAGTACATCATGCCTGTGAAAAGCACCAAAGCCAATGACCTGCGCCTGCGGCCTCGACAGCCTGAGCCGGATGTACAGGAAGTGAAGGGCGTCGGGACCAACCGTTCCTATACCTGGGCTAGGGGGAGAGGTCAGTTGCTAATTTCTTCCCCCTGTTTTCCTGTCTTGGGAGGGCAGAGCACAAGTTGGGGTGCAGAGGCATCCCACTGGTAATGGGAATCACAACAGCTGAGCCGGATTTCTGCATTTCCCAGGGCTTTAGGGCTAAATCCAGGCATTGGGCCGTGATGCGATTTGGCTGCTCTGTGCCTATTTCGTTGCAGGCCAGTCCTGCGCTGGGCTGTTGTGGATTGAGTAATGGGGACTCCATTCCTTTCACTTGCACTGGAGGGCCTGCAGTGGGGCGTTTCCTAGCAATTAGCACATGGAACTGGGAAGTGTCAGTTTCCGCCACTTGCTCAGTGTGTGACTCGAATCCTTTCCCAAGCGCCATGCTTCAGTTTCCAGCATAGCAAGGGGATAACCATTTCCTCCCCCACCCCCCCCGCCCCATACAAGGGGTACTAGTGTGTGCAAGGAAAAGCAATGCTCCTCTTAGCCGGCCCCCCATCCTTGCAAATAACTATTGATTCCGGGGCTGTAAGAAAAGCCAGACGAGGCATGGCTGCTCTGTACGTGCGGGGTGTGTGTGTTGCATTTGTGACGAGGAGAGCTCTTGCTGCCGGCGTTCACTGATTTTAAAAAATGGCTGCTTTTCTGAATGGGAGAGGTTGGCTTTTCATAGCTGGGACCCTGTGTCCCTCTCTCCTCCGCTCCGAAGTGATGTAGGTAAAGCTGAGGGCTGCACTGCTAGGGGCAAGAGAGGTGTTCTGGCCTCTGGGGTCTGTTCCAGTGTTTCTCGCTCTTTGTGATACCAGGGCCCAGCAGCAGGCAGCCTTGTCAGCTGGGTCCTGAAGCTCTCCGGGACCGGTGCCCTCCGCAGACGTGTAGTTGAGGAATGCTGGGCTATTCCATCCGCGAGCCCTTTGCTGAGGCTGCTGATGGAAGGCTGCACCGTCCATCCGTCACACCAGCTCTTTTAACCCTTCCCACTGACCAGCCATTAGCTAATGATCATGTCCAGCCTCTGCTAACTCAGCCCCGTGGCCAGAGGCAAAAGGCTCTGCGGGTCCTCCCAAGCCACCTGCAGCGGCTTGTGTGTGGGCAGCCTGGTAACCGCTGCTGGAGAGCGACACAAGCACAGCCCCTTGGCAAAGGTTCCAGATGCTCGGAGAGGAGCTGAACGCATCACTCGGGCTGGGTAAAATGAAGCTGTCAGCCCTCATTCCATGGGAGCACGAGTGCGTCGGCGAAGTGCGGAGGGGGTTCGCGGCACAACTCAGGTACAGAGGGGATGCCCTGGGAGAGCAGCCTGGAAAGAGCTTGGGATTCCAGCTGCCCTCTGAAGCATTGGTCAGACAGAGATCACTGACCTTACCTGGCCTGAAGGCTCCTATACTTTAGTGGCCCCAGCATGGCCCTCTCAGTGGAAGGGAAGACTCCTGTTCTCTCTCTAGCAAAACCTAACATAGGGGCTTGTCCACGTAGGGGAGCTTACTGGCAGAATTCTCCTGCTGTAGTTCTACGGGAATTCCTTTCCTGGCGGGCGCTCAGCAGAGGGGGCGGGGGGTTCCAGTTAGCCTTGTATCCATTGCTTCGGAAGCAATATGCAGCCCTCTTCTGAGGAGTAGGGAAGGAGCTGGAGACCCCCAGTCAGGGGGAGCCAAGGCCCAGGCTGCTTGTGGTGAGCTAACGAAAGGGGACCAAGCTCCTGTGTGTAGTAATTAACAAGCACCTGGGCCAGCTTGAAAGCTGTCAGGGCTCAGTTTCAGGGTGGTCCTCAGAGAAGCTCTTCTAAAGGAAAGGAGCTCCACAGACCCTAGATCACAAGCAGGAGGGCGGGGCACTCCCTCAGCCCAGGGTCAGACTTGATTTCAAGTTTACTTGGCTTTCTTAAAGTGGAATCCCAACAGGGGAGTTGTCTTACACCCATTTGGGCTGTGTGGAGTTCTCAAAGGGCCCCAGAGTACAGAAACAAGCAGAGGGGGCTTTGCCACCCCCAGCACTGCCACCCTAGCAAACTGGGAGCAGGGGCCCTCTCACCAGGTGAGAGGAAGGTATCTGGGCCCCAAGCGGTAGTCCCACCCACAAGTGTCTCAGTTTGGCCCTGAGGCCATCAGCAAATAGGGCTTGTGCTGGGCTGTTCCCCTCCGAGTGAGTGTCTGGATGTGGTAGGTGTGGGGCAGAAGCACCTCTCGCACGGCTGCAGAGCACACATTCCAGCCCCGTAACACGCCCCTTGTTGCCCCGGCATCCTCCATGTAGATGGCCAAGCCCCAGTCGCTGCCTTCGCTTTGTCCCCGCTTTTGTTTGGTTAACAGCAGAGCTGGGTGCGATCGCAGCAGCAGCAGAACTTGGTTTCCCTCGCGTCATGGGGATGAAAAACAATTGGGCCCGTTTGGAGAGCCAAGCTGCCAGTTTCATGTGTGGACCGGCTGATCAAGGCTGCAGAACCATTGTGTTACGTTGACTCCTGTTTCTTTCCAGCGGGGAGTAGCAGAACTGCCTGCTCTCCCTGTCCTGTGTCTTGCCATTCAGCCTCCCAAATCAGGGGAACTTTGAAATGTTCTTCCTACCTTGCTCTCGTGCTTCGGGCTAGAGCTCGTCGGTGTTAATGCAGGAAATTAGCATTTTTAATAATGAGTTTTAGAATTTTGTTTTGCTGCCATCGTATTAAGCCCCAGACTAAGGTAGTGCTCTCGGCCCCTGCTGGCATTTTCCTAATTAAAGACAAAATTGATCAAGAGCAGCCAGTTGTTTCCACCCTGAAGAGGTTTAGAGCAGGTTGTGGCTGCAAATAGACCCGCTGATGCATTTAAAAAGTCCAAGTAGCTCAGTGAAAGTATTCCTCCGTGAAGGCGTTAGCTGATCCAAAGCCCCACAGGAATCTTACCACTGACTTTAGCAGGCTTTGGATTAAGCCTGGGCTGCCTAAAACCAGACCCCTGGAAGCTTATTCTTGTACCAGATGTTTTACCTAAAGAGGGTCTCTGTGCTATTGAAATAGTGAACAAGTAGGGTTCTCCCTGTTACACTGGGCTCAGTCCGGGCTGGCTCTGCTGCTGTTAGGGGGCTGCTCTGGAGTTGTGCTGGAGTCACTGAGAGCAGAATTTGGCCAAGTGACTTTTCCAACGATCCCTTAGGCTACAGCATCTTCAGTGCAAACACCCACCCCTCCCCCCCCCCCCGCCACGAAGCTCTGAGCCTGGCTCGGCTGGGTGGGCCTCATGGGGCTTGTGCTCTGGGACTCGGAGTAGCCGTGTGGACGTTTCCGCTGGAGCTGCAGCCTGGGCTCCGAAACGCCGTCGGTGTCTCAGAGCCCGCCACGAGTAGTTTTCAGTCTGCGACACTACCAGTGTGATAAAACTCTGCCCAAAGCTCCGCCCTTCCTACATGTGGCCTGGCTCAAAAGGGTGGTGCACTCCGCTTCTGAGACCCACTGTTGTCAGTGAAGGTCTTGCCGCCCCCGTGCTTGTAGGAGCGGCAGGAGAGAGGCAGGGATGTTGCGGGTGGACGGTGATCTCAGGGGGAGGCTGGCTACTTTGTTTTGACTCGGGAGTTCCCATAAATACTGTTCAGGCACCAAGAGCAGTGAAGCAGCAGCCCAGGAATAACAAAACCACTTGGATAAACCAGCCCCCCTCAGTGCTCCAAGCGAGGCTCGTCCTTTCTCTTATGCTTACAGATCTGTGGCTGTGTCTTTATGGGAGAAACAATATCAACCAGGTCCTTACCCCATTTCATGTCCTGTCACTTCCTTCCCTTGCTTTTCTGTGCCGTGCCGCGAGTGCTCCGGTGGCCACAAACCTCCGTCTCCAGTGGGCTACAACTTCCTTTCCCACCCTGAGGCAGGCTGCATCTTGCTGGGAATCTGCGTCCCCGGCCCCCTTCCCATGTGTCCTATGGCCACTGCCCTCCCCAACTGTGACAGACTGTCCCCCCACGCCTGCGGTAAGAGCACACAGCACGTCACACGGGGAGGGGGAGGGACTGTCCCCAGACCCACCGTCGGCAGGAGAGGTAACACGGCCCGGGGAACAGAGCAAGCTGGGGCCACGTTGCTCTGCTTCCCCTGCTGCTGGCAATAAATGTGGGGGGCCAGACCCCTGCTGCCTGTGCTGGATCCCAGGCCCCACTAGTCCCCCAGGCTGCATCACTCAGGGGAGGGGATTGGGGGGAAGAGGAGGGGAAAGACAGGGCCTGGGGCAGAAGGGGCCCTTTGCTGGGTGGGGTCAGTCATGTTCTCTCCCCCCTCCCCCCCCCCAATCCCTCCTCACCAGTCGCCCTTGGCAGCCACCATATAAAATCCCACCTCTGTTGAGCAGATGTGCTGAGAGGGGGACCCTGGTGTGAATGCACCCGCCTGGCGAGCTAACCAGAGAGGCTAATGGCTGAGGCAGCTCCAACAGGGGCTTTGTTCCCTTAGGGGGCCATAAGGGAGCAGTGCTGGCTTAAGGCAGACAAATGCCTCTCGTGAGGCTTCACGCTCCCACTGCCACCCAGGCTCTGAAAGGATTGAAGCAAAGCACAAAGGAGACTTGGGATCCAGACGTGGCAGCAAGTTGACTTGGAGCCAACCTGCTTGGCGGCGGCGGCGTGACTGCCCTGTGGGGTAACGTAGCCGCTCAGGCGCATGCCGCGGGAAGTCCGGACGCCGGAATCTCTTGGCTGTTTGTCACGCTGGATTTCGTGTGACTCCAAGGAAGGCCTCGGTCGATGGTCCTAGCTGCGGACGTTCCACTGCTCACGTAAAGGCCCGTGCAGCAGAGCACACCCGGCAGGCGCTGGAGCTGCTGAATAATGTCACGTCAGGGTTAGATCGGTCGGCTGATTGGAGTTCCCTGTGCTGATCCCAGGGAAGGATGGTGCAGCGGGTCTCTGGAGACCTGGGTTCAGTGCCCGGCTCTTCCACAGACTCCACGGGCAAGTCACGTGGTGGCTGTTTCTCATCTCACCTTGCCCTGCCTCACCAGGGCGGGGAGGGCGATCCTCGAGAGACAGCTGCTCCGATCCTACGTGGAAGGACCTGGATAGAGCAAGGCACTGCCTGTCAATGTGATCGGTTCCTTATTCTTGCAGTGTACTGCTGGGGGGGGCGGGGGCTCAATGGTGTAAGTGTCATGAACGAAGTCCTTAGGCTTGGTGGGACCACTGCTGTGAATTCTAGCAGCCTGGCCCTGTTAACTGTGCGTGGGGCTTTTCAGGGAAGAGTTTAAAACCCCATGTCTAGCCTGCTCTCTGTGGGCGTGAAAGGCAGAAGAACGTTGGTTGTCCACATATCCTTGGCCCGCATCTGCCTTCAGCTGCCGAGCCCTGGCCCAGAGCTGGCTGCGTTTCGGCTGTGCTGGGTGTATGACCCTTAGGGGAAAGGACACGATGTATGTGAAATATCCTTGCTACGTGTGCCTACAGTCACCAGCTGTCACGGCCCTACTGGATTGCGAACACGTCCTTCCAGCACTTCCAGCTTGGCGCCGAGCTTTAAACGTTCCTTTAAAACAAAACTAATTCCAGCCTTCTGGCGGTTCTGCCTTCCAAAGCAGCAGCTCGGGGGTGGCGTGGGGTGGGGGGGCAAGCTACCACCAGGGGCATTTCAGTGACTGAAGCCACCTTACGCGTGCAGCTGCTTTGGATAGTGAGTGAAACTTACTCCAAGGGGTGGAGTTTGGGATTATGGGTGGAGCTTAACTAAAATGCCATTTCTCCCCCCCCCCCCCCCCACCACATCCAACTCCATAAGGGGTCCATGTAGGGTCCTGTACCTTGATATTCTGTCCAATGCCCGCCTGAAGACTGGCGGTAGGGAGGAGAGAGCCAACCAGAAACGAGCCTTTGTTTGGGGTGTTAGGCTGGAGGCGGTGGTGGGTGAGGGAAGGACTAAGCCCTCCGAACCCGTTTGGTCATTGCTCACTGGCTGACACCTGTGAGAGTCTCAGTGGAAGAAAAGCAAGATTTTATGCACACCTGTTCTCCCTCACTGACACCGGATTTGCTGTTGCTTTCAGTTTTGTCAGGAATAAACAAGCAGTTGCTGTGGGAACTCTGCTGTTAAGTCACAAATAGGTCTTGTCCCTGGGAGACTAGCAGGCCCCTTTCCTGCCCTCGAGGGCAGCTGTGCCAGCTCTGATGGAGTGGTTGGGTGTTTGCAGTGGGCCAGGAGGGGCCTGGGCAGTTAGGAGGGAGGTGACAAATTAATAGCAGGCACTTTCTTCAGGCACCTTTGAATCCTCCAAGAGAAAAATTAAAGCAGGCCCCTCCCCCCCCAAAGGCTGGTCCATAAGCAGTCGCAGCACATGGGCCTTCCCTGGCTCTTGTCCTTCTATCGATGGGCCCTGTCCTGCTCCTTGGGATGTGCTGGAACGGGGGAGAGGTTTGCAGAATGGCTTCTTTGCATGTGCAGGGAGTAGACAGCGTCAGCTCTGCATGTGCGGGTGGGACCCTTCTTCTACAGCGGGGGAGTGAAGTGGCTTCCCCCGGTGGGTCCCCGCCTGCACCCCCATTGGCATAGCTGTCTACAGGAAACCAGAAAGGCTCCATCAGATTTTCACCGGCTCTGCTGCCAGTCCGATGGCCTGACATTTGGAATAAAACTCGGCTCCCCTGTGACCTTTCCTTTAACAGGCGTTCTGCCCCTTCCAAGCTGTCGGCCTTCCTGCTCCTTGGGGCTGTGTTCATAAAAGCTGCTAATAAAGGTGCTGCTGCTGAGCTCCCCCATCCAGCCCTGTCGACAGAAATCTCTTTTCCACCCAAGTTGTGTGAGGTGCTGGGCGTGTGCGCCACGGGGGTCTCGGTGTGTGTTCTTTTCTCACATTGAGGACGGTGCATGCTGCACACCCACCTGCCTGCACATGGAGTGCTTCTTGGACATGCAGGGCATCTGCACACCTAGGCTGTAAGCGCTGCTCTGGGCTGGCTGTAAGGCTGCCCAGCTGGACGTGGGTGGGAAGCGGGAGCCTGTGGAAATCCCCTCTGCTCAACACTGCGGACCCCAAGTCCATGCAATTGGGGATTCCATGCACTAGCTCACGCTCACCGTGGCGCGGGGCTGGGGTTGATTTGGCTGAATTGATCTAACAGCTGGTGCTTCGTTGCATTTCCCCTTCTGGGGTCTGAAAGGCAGCCAGGAGATTGGCTCTTGCTTCATCTCAGCCATGAAAATGGCTCTCTTGTGAAGTGTAAATTCAGGTACAGTGATGGGAAATGCAAACTCTGGACCCTGGCACCGCCCCGAGCCATGTGGCTGGATTTCTCGCCTGTTTCCAGAGGCAAGTAACAGCCGGCTCTCACTCCAGCTACATTGACACTTACATGTGTTGTGCTTAATCAAAGAACTAAAAATCATTTATTATTGGCAGGAGTTAACTCCCCAGAATATCCCCGTCCCCCTCCGTCATCACACCACTCTTCTGCCATCCCCCCATCAAACTGCACATGGACTCGCTTTCCGTTCCACCTCGCCCTCTTCCCTCTCCATGCAGGCACTTCCATGGCGTCCAGCACTGTTGTGCTGAGTGCCTGTGGCTCAGAGATCACGTGGCTTCCTAAGGCCGCAGGGGGGAGTTGAACTCCGATCACCAGAGATTAGGGCAGTAGCTGCTAGGCTGGAGCCCCATGGGTCAGTTCCCTGATCTGCCGCAGATGTGCTGCATGACCCAGGGAAGTCACTTAGCCTCTCCATGCCTCTGTGAAATGGCAATAACAGGCTTGTGCTGTCTGAGGGACTGTGAGGAGAAACATCTTAAAGACTGGGAGGACTATGGAAGTACTTTAGGTTGACTTAGCCCCAGGATCAGCCTTCTTGCCGCCTCCTCCAGAGCCTGGCACCGTTTCCTCTTTCTAAGGGAAACCTCTCACCTGCCTTTTCCAATGGCAGCACCATAACTGTTCTGTGCACAAAGGAACCTGGGGTCTAGCAATGGCACAGGGTACCTTGCATGGCCCTGCCCCCCGAATGTGTGACTTAGCCCGGCTGCCACTGATAGCACCTGCAGTTTTGTGGTTGGTCTTTTCCTGTCAGTGTGAGCTGAACAGTTGTTTTCTCTGCACCTTTTCCCTGATGGTGTGTGTGTGTGGGGGGGGGGATTGTTAGTCACTTCTCCTCCCATACAGTACCTGGAGCTGATCGCTCCAGCAGAAGGAGCTCAGAAAACACTCTTTAAAACGTGATGTCAACACGCAGCTGCACTTGACTGGTGAACTCAGCTCGAATGCGTGGGGCTTGGTGCCCACCTCTGCTGTGAAGGATTCGCTTGGTAAGACTGTTTCTGTTGCAGGCAAGAGGGTACAAAAGGAGTCAGGGATGTGTCTGATTTTTCTATCTGTGGCTAGAAAACCTTGTGCTGCCCTCCCAGGCAAGCAGGGTCTTCTGGGTCAGTACTTGCTTGAGAGAGAATCAGGGAATGGCACGTGGTACTGGGGAGTCAGTAGGATGTGTTCTGTTCTTCCCACTCAGATTTCACTGGGGGGTCCGAGAAGACAGAAGGCCAAGGCCCAATGCTGGCTTTTTCCCCTAAGAGTAAAGGTGTTGATTCTGCTGCTTTGCCAAATTTCTGGTCGGTCTACCTAAAATCCTCTTGCAGTTTTAATTAGTGTACAGTATGCTGCTTCATCTCCTGACCTGTTGTTGTGTCGCTATGAGCTATTAAAAAAGCCACTACAGCCGTGGCTGCAGGAGAAGTAATCCCTATATTTATCCCTTTGTAACAGTGTTGGCTGCGATAATTAATGTGTGTAAAGCGCTCTAAGGTCTTCCAGTGACCGGTGTTACCCAAGTGGCTGGCATTATCATTAACAATCGCGTATTCATAGGGCCATTGAAGGGAAGGGGGGCGTTGGCTTTTCAAAAATGTCCATTTGGGTTCTCCAGGCTCTCCAAAATCCTGCCTGATTTCTTCACCCCAAATTCAGATTTCCTGGTGCCCAGGAGCGTGTGAGTAGGAGTCAGTGTTTCAGATCATTAGACCACAACAGAAGCTGGTGGCACCTAGAGACCCCATCCAGCTGAGATCTGGGCTCCATTCCGATAGGCTCACAGTCTAGACAAGAGAGACACAGGGCGTGAGGGGAACAGAACCACGCAGAGCTCGCCCAGTAACGTAGCCACGGGCTCCTGGCAGAGCTCTGGGTGGAATCAGTGGGTTACCTGCTGGGCTGGGCTGCTGCTCCCTTGTAATTTGACTTCCGAATTCTGAGCATCCGTGCCTTGTGACACCTCTGCTGCCTTGCTTCACTCCAGCCTTCACTCTTCACGGGCAGGGTTGGCGTTCCAGCCCTAGGGGTGACCTCAGCGGATTCCCTGCGGTTTGCAGCATTGCTGAAGCCATTCGTGACTCTCCTCGCCTGTCGCGCTGCGAAGGCTTCATCCAGGCCTTTTATATTTTGTCACATCACAGCTGAGTGGCTTCGCCTGCATGCACCTGTTTCATGCATCGACATGAGCCACAGCCAGTTATGAAAGGGCAACCGGTTAGCAGCGCTGCGTCTGCCAGGGCTCCACCCGGCGCTCCTGGGGGAGCTTCTCAGCTTCCTGGGTTGGGCTGCTTGTCACACATGAGATATATGTGTGTGAATGCCAGCGGTGGCAGGGACTCTTGGGAAACAGTCATGACAAGCACTTAGTACCAGCCTTTGGTGCATTAGAAAGAGAGACTTGGCTTAGCCTCATTGGGACACACAGCCAGTAAATCCGAGGGAAAGACAGATTTCAAACTCTTCGCTCCAAAGTTCCAGAAACTCACTCTCTCCTGGCAGGCACATGTGTGAGCTCCCCAGAGCCTGCTCCTGCTTTAGAGCTAGGCAGAGCAAGGGCAGTGTACACTGCAACAGATCAGTGCAGACCCTCACTACAGTAACACAAAGGTTTCTCCCATCAGTGAAGGTAATCCGGGGGTAGGCCGTGCTAGGTCAGCTTAACTAAGACACTCGGTGGGGGTTTTTCAAACCTTGAGCAACATAGCTGGGTCGACTTAACATTTAAGCATCGTCTTGGCCCGAAACGTAATCTGGACCTGAATTACTTGTATCCCTAACATACCCGAAACCAGCTCAGACATTTACATCATGTAAAGACCATGTGCTGGAATCAGAAGCACCATCTGGACTGTCAAGCACCACAGCATGCATCTCAGTCACTGGAACTAAAGAAGTAACTCCATTAGCTGGCAGGAGTAGTAGGCTATTATTCTCCACTAGACACTTCACAAGGAGTGTGTAGAACATCACGTGCTTCACAAGGAGGTTCTTAGCTGTGCGGTATTCTGTATAGGTTGCTGTACTGTTTTCCAGTTTCTAAGCACTTTGCCATGTGAGCAGGGGGAAAGGTGTGGGCCCAGGGGAGTGTCTTGTGTTGGTGGGTTATAGGCTTTGGTTTCTAGAATACGCGTGTGACCACGTCCGCGGTGGCAGGTCAAAGAGGGCTGCATGGCAGTTGGAGGGGGAGGGGAAGGGTTTGGGATGGTCGTTAGTTCCTGGAGGAGCCAATTGCTCCATCCCAGGCCACTCCCTGAGATTGGGGCGTGTCTGATGCAGGTGAGCTTTGCCCTGACTGGAGGGTGCTCCCCTGGGCCAGAGGAGGGAAGGTGTCCCCATGGCCCTCAGGGCACAGCTTGTGGCCCTCTTCTAAACACCTGGCTCCAGACTAGGGAGGTTAAATGTCGATGAATCAGCTAGTCGCTAGGGGGGCGCTCTGCTGTGTCTCTCCCTTTGAAACGTGCAGGAGCTGCTCTTGTTCATTTCAAAGGGAGAGGCGCAGCAGCAGGGGACCCCACACCAGCAGGACCATTTGGATGCCCACTAGTGTGGGTTCCCCACTGAGCCTCTGCTCCCCCCACAGAGACAGTGCCCCCCCCCATGCCTCTGTTACAGAGGCAGCTGCAGGGGGGAGGGGGGATGACCAGTCGACTGGACTACCCAGTAAGCCTAGGCTAGTCGACTACTCGCTTACGTCCCTGCTCCAGACCATGTGGCTCTGCCCTGCGGTATGGTTCCCCGCTGGGGTAGGAAGCCAGCACTCGCTGGGTTTCACTTTCAGTGCACAGAGTGGTAACCAGCCAACAGGTCTGCTCAGGGGGCAAGCTACAAACCCAAGATCCTGCAAGGGGATTGGAGGGATGGAAGAGGGTGGAAGATGGCAAAGATCACTAGCTAGGACCCTACTGGGGATCTTGAAGTACCACACGCGGATTAGGAGCTGGTCGTCGTCTTGTTCCCCAGGCAGCAGAGGCCAAATCTAAGGGCTGCTTAAAAGCACAGCAGTACACCTCAGTCCGAATGAGTTGAGGAAGGACAAAGATATCACATGCTCTGAAAATACAGCCGCCCCAAAGCCGCCTAGTGATAGATCAGCATCTGCTTGCATGCCAGATTTATGTTGTCTGAGCTTCCCAAAGCTCTAGCAACAAGCCAAGCAGCCTTGAGAGAAAAATTACTTTCCAAAAGAAACATCAGCACCATGGATAATATCTGCACTGACAGCACCAGTGGAAAGGAGAGCAGAGTGGGCTGCTCCTGCCATCTGCGGTGTCTTGCCGTCATTAGTATCTGTCTCATCTCAAGCCATCCCCCTCGGGAGCATTTAAAGCCCAACAGGATGATGAGGTAAAACTGTCTCCCCTGATTCATTGGTGAGCCCTCCTCAACAGTCACCTCTTTGGTGTGCAAGACCTAGAGGAGACCTCTCCCAAATAACCCCCCTCGCCTCCACTTTTATTTTAAGTGGCCATATGAGGCGGGAGCATAGACAGAAGAATTTAATCTCCATACCTTGTTAATAGCCCCCAAGGGGCCCGCTTACTTTTCAGCAAGGGGGAGGGAATTTAAGTTACATCTTAGGGTAAGCTTCTAACTCTAAGGTTTTGCCTCAGTGCAGACCATTGGCTGAGGGAACCTCTCAGGGCCCCTTCCAGCCTGATGCTTCTGTGATTGTAAAAGCCGGGCCGTAAGCCCTGGAGGGTGGAGTGCTGGAGGAAGTTAGGTGACTTTGAAATGCCCAGCCCTAGGCAATAGAATCAGATTGGATAATTAGCTGAGGCCTGTGGGTAATAGCAACAGGCCTGTGAGTTTTCATTCCTGGTTCATGCTTGGGGAAAGCAATGACGTTGCCTTTTTTTTTAACCAAGTAAACCCCCTTGTTTTAAGGCTTTTGGACAGAAGATCCAGACCTGCCGGTATAGTCCCATGTGTAATGCAGCTATGGTCTCTTCTAGGCATGGCAGAATTTATTAAGGCAGGTGCGATTTCTGATGGTGTGGTTGTGGCGGCGCGTCAGGGTCCCCCAACTCCTGCACCCCCGTAATGGCACGGACAGACTCCACCAGCCAGTAGAATAGAAGGAGTTTATTGCTTCTCCAGAATACAGCACAGCACAGATGTCATCTGGTTACAGGAACTGGGCCTAGGATGCCTCAGCCCCCCTTGAGATGGGGGATGCTGGGCCCCTAAATTCCAGCCCCTTTCCCTAGGCTGTCTCCTCCATGATCCCAGACAGAAAACTAACTCACTCACTTCCAGCCCTGCCCTCAGCCAGGGCTCCACCCCCCTCCTTCCCATTGTTCCGCTCCATGGGAGATACCTGTCTGACGAGTTTCGAAGCCCCCTTGCATAATGACTCATCCCCTGCCCTGCTGGGCCGTGCTGCAGCCAGCAGCCAGTGGAGGTCACCCACAGCCCACTGCCCAGCATAGCAACCAGCAAGGTACCCCCACTACGTCACAGTGGTACACAGCTGAAAGCTGGGCCAGCCCAAGAGGGTGAATCACAAACACAATAAGAGCTGCTGCCATTGAGGAACAAGCTGACTGGAGTGAGAAAATTGCTAGGCGGGCTGTGCTCCCTCTTCAGCTCCGCAGAGCCATTCCGATCAAGATTGCCCTGTAAAGATAACTGGCAGCGAGGTCAATTTCTGTAGCCTTCCAATAATGCCAGCAGCCAGGTTTAATATACTCAGGGACGATAACTCAAAAGCTGCTTTATTTTAGATATTAACATTTTTGTAATAAAAAATGCATGTCCTACAGCGAGCTGCCTGCACATGAGAATGCTCTCAGAGGTCCTTGGTGGAACAGCTCAACAGCTGGCATGCATGCAGAGAAAGATACTAGTCTGTGTCCTGTGCAGTGTAAATCAGTGGATAGCTTTGCAAAGCACGTGTAGTTAATCTGAGTGCTGCAGAAAAGCAACAGTCCTGTCTTAGGTACTTTATATCTTCCATTGCCATAGTATCTGAGCATCTCACTCTCTGAAGCATTTATCCTTCCAGTGCCCCAGGGCAGCACTATGTCTCCATTGTACAGGTGGGGAAGTGTGGTCCAGAGAGACTAAGTGACTTGCCCAAGGTGACAGAGTCAGTGGCAGAGCAGGGAATTGAATCCCAGGCTAGCACCTTGACCAGTGGGCTCTCCTTCCTTTCTGCCATGGACAATGATGTCTTCTCTTGATCTGGAGAATAACTACAGTGGTGGGATGTGAATGAGTAACCAGTTAAACAGTTACCCAGTAAGCATCACCCTTACCAGATGATGCTTACTGGGAGCAGCCCCACGTAGATGGCAGCTGGGACCAGGAGCTGGCCCCCACGCAGCTGGGGCTGGGAGCTGGCAGAGCCATCTCCAGCGCAGGGGCTGGGAGGAGGAGCCCCACAGACTGGGGGGCTGGCATGGTGATAGCCTGCTACTCGGTTAACTGGTTAGACGTTAGGTTAACCTAATGTTTAGCCAGTTCGCTGATTAACTGGGATTTTACATCCCTACTGCAGTGTGCAGTATGGCGGCCAGGCAAGCTTTCCCCCCCAACTTCTGAGGAGACCCATTTACCCTCCATAACGTATTCAGGCCTTTCTGTGCCCTCAGGGCAGCTGATCTCTTCCTTATGGGATGGGGCAAGGGTGAAATGCGCCCCCTGCGTAGAGAATCAGCCCACCGGCCCTTGCTTGGGATTGAACTGCTGCATAGGTATGGTGCCGGTTCTCAGCACAGGACTGAAAGCCGCGCTCTTGGCCTTGTTGTCTGGGCTCGCTCGGGTATCTGGTGGGAGGAAGGAGGCTCTGAGGGAACTTGCCCCTGTCTGGGTGCTGCGTTCACTCTCACCCATAGTGTCCATGCATAGCTAGCTTCCCCGAGCTTCATCCAGCAGAGCACCCTTCCCTCCCATTGCCTTCAAAGGTGGTTGGCCCCTCCGGAGGTCCTGGGCCATAAATCTGGCTCGTTAATATCTATTCTTCCTTAGGCTGGACACACAACTTGTGCCTGGCTCCTCGAGCTGGGATTCTGTAGTCACTCTATTGGTACCGGGGTTGACGAACTGTGACAGAGCATCCCTGGGTTCTGCCACTGACTTCTTGGACAACCTTAGGCCATTCACTTAATCTACACGTCTCTGTTTTCCTGCATCGCCCTGGGGGGATAAAGGTACTTTCTTACCTCGCAGGGGTGATTCCCTGCATGTTTGGCAAGGGGCTCTGATATTATGAGTGCAGGGAACTGGACTTGATGACGTCTCGAGCTTCCTTCCAGTTCCATGATTCTGTGATTATGGTGCTAGTAATAACAGAGAGTGTTTTCTTTGTAGAGGTGTTTCGGCTTGATGCTTTGCCTCCCTTAAGGCAGAGAGGTCTACCTTCATGCTTGCTGCAAGGAATTTTGAACCACATTTGAGAATGAGGCAGTGATGATTTGGCTGCAGATAGAACTGCCTGAACCGAATGAACAAAAGCCACCAGTCCAGGAAACAACAACTCCCAAAGCCGCTGGACTGGGCAAGCCAGGAAGGCTGTCCTTTGCAACGGCTCCTTTCTCACTTGCATGAAATAATCGGCAGCTACATTGGATTTTCTTACTGGATGGAGGGAGCAGAAGTGCTTGCGTGTTCCAGTTGGAAAGTGGGAACGCTTTATCTTCAAGGAGCGCCCTTTAAAAATAGAGGCTTTCTCAAGGAACTTGCAAAACACTAGGAGTGACAGCCGCTTTCCAGTCCGTCCCTTGGGTCAGGGACACTCTCCCTATCCAGATGTGGATTAGTCTCCCTGTTGGGTGGGTGTCTTGAGGTAGCATGAGCAAAGCGCTAACACAGACATAGGGAGCGTTTCTGCCCTGGGCTGGGGATAGATGAGCAGGTCTCATCCAGTGATGATTTCCATGATCCTGTTGGTAAGCTGAGCCCAAGCATGACTGTGGTGATGCTGGCAGGCGGAGGGAAGTGTTTTGGAGAGCGTGTAGCCAGGGTGTGTCTCCACTGGTTGAAGATACAATTGGTCAATTCAGCCTGTCGTCTAGGAGTGCTCTTGGTTTCCTCCTTGATGCTAAGCTGTCATGGGATCCTGGAATAGGAATGTAAAATCCCGTTTAATTTAGCAGGTTGCACATTATGTTTAACCAATGGAATGCGGGTGGGGGGCTGTTCCAGCCCCTGCCTGTTAACCGTAACCAGTAAGCATCACTCAGTACAGTTTGATACAAACACAGCAACAGGCATATTTCTGGCCAGCCTGCCAGCCGAACCAGACACTCCCCTGCACACGGTTCTCCTGGGATCAGACGGATGTGGCAGATGTTAGTCACGTGACTTTAATGCGTGGCTGGAATGTGCTCGGATACTACAGGTTGCATCTCCATGAACCGGAACCCTCTGGTCCGGCAACATCCATAGTCCGGAAGGACCGCGGATATTCCAGGATCAGAGAGTCCCAGCATGCTGTGGGGGGCGGGATCCAGGAAGCCTGGCGCACAGCTTAGCTGGGCTGCAGGAGGGGAGTGGAGGGGAACCAGGGTATGGCTCAGCTGGGCTGCGGGGAGGGGCGGGAGCTGGCACACAACCCTCCTGGGCTGCAGAGTCCGGGAGCCAGCATGCAGCTTGTCTGAGCTGTGGGAGGAGCCAGGACGCCCTATGGGGGACGGCAGGGAAAGCCAATCAAGCTTTCTGTGCTATAGACCTGAGAACCTCACAGCTGTACCTCTGCAGCCATGTCACTGGCAAGTCCAGCAGGACAGAGCTCTCCCACTGGCATCATTAAAGCACCCCTAGCGAGTGGCATGTCAGCAAGAGAGCGTCTCCCGCTGGCGCGTCTGAGTTTCCCACCCCCCAACTGACAAAAGTGGTGTTGGCAGATGTGCAGACAAAGCCTGCAAGTCGTCATGTTCCTAAGCTGGCGTTGGCTCCGTCCGGCGCTCCGTGGTAAGGGCTGCGCAGACTGGGGCTGGCTCTTACTCCCCGCTTTGTGTCTCTTGCAGTGGTTTCCAGCGAGAGCGAGAGCGACTCCGAATTCAGCTCCTCTAGCCTGGATGACAAGTCCTTGTCTGGGAGGTCCAAGGGCCTGAAGATCAGGAAGCCCGAGGCGGAATCAGGTGAGGAATCGGCTCTCACCCCGGCAGCGTGGGCATGGAAATGGGGGGTGGGAATAGCACCTTAAAAACAGACGAGGTGCCACTGGCCTCCGTGTTGGTTTTGCTGAAACAGACAAACCGGCTCCCCCCCCCCCCCCCCCGAAACCCGTCGCCATGCAGGGCAATGGAAATGTGACATAGGTGGCTCTTGCTATGATGCACCCTGGACCAGCTCCCCAGCAGCTGTAAATTGGTGTCCTTCTCCTGGCTTCGCTTTGCGTCAGCTGAGGATGTGGCTGCCCCCAGGAGTTCCGGGCTAGTGCCGTGGCTGGGAGCCTGCCAGGGGGAGAACAGTCTCTGTCCCGTGTTTGCAGGGTGCAGGGCACAGCGGTGCCTCTGTGACGGCGAGTTGGGGGTCCCCCTGATCATGCAGCCCCGTAGCAGCAAGAGCAGACGCCACCAGCCAGTAGAATAGAGCGGGTTTATTGCTTTTCCAGGACACAGCGCAGCCTAGACGTGACGTGGCTACAGGAGTCTGGGCCAGGATGCCTCAGACCCCTTGAGATGGGGTGCCTGGGCCCTTAGACTCCCAGCCCCCCTCCGGAGTCTCTCTCCTTCATGATTCCAGCCAGAAACTGACCCTTCCCTCAACACTCACTTCTCTTGTTCCATCCCTTCCCTTAACCAGTAGAACCGGTTCAGTCACTGTCCTGGGGGCCCTCAGGATGCCCCCCGCTGGGCCGTGCTGACAGACAGAGGCCAGTAGGGGTCATCCACAGCCCAAGCACAGCAGCCAGCAAGGTACTGACACTACATCACAGCCTCCATCTCAGCTGGGGCCCTGGGACGTGGCTGAGCTAGAGCGGCTAATGAAGAAGGGCAAGAGCCAGGATGGCTCGGCAGGACTCAGGAAGGGTCATCCCACTGTGAGCTCGCTGGTCTGCTCAAGGCACTGGCCTCCTGCTACTCCCGTCCCTCCCGCCAGGAGGCCTTTCGGCTCTCACCCCCGCCGAGGCGGGAGCGTGCTGCACGCTCGTGATCTCCAGTCTCCTGTGGAAATGGTGGCTGTGTTGGGTTGGCCACCCCGCCCCTGAAGCTGGGGGTGTGCCTGCCTGGTGGGCGGGGAGCTCCGGGGCAGCCGTGCAGGGCAGGCCTGGCGCCAGCGCAAGCAATTTGGCCCAGAAGTCCCACCCGCCCGGGCCGCAGCAAGGGAGGGGGTGGTTCCCATCTGAGGAGGGGCTGGGCAGCTGCAGATCATGTCTGTCAGGGATGGTCTAGACGGTACTGGGTCCTGCCATGAGGGCAGGGGACTGGACTCGATGACCTCTCGAGGTCCCTTCCAGATCTAGTGTTCTATGATTCTGTGACTCCACATCAGAATTCCCAGTGTGCTCTGGCTGGCCTGAGCAGGGCGGGCAGGGAGGCTGGACTCCCGGAGGTGGGTCAGAAGGTGGCATGCTAATAGGGCGGGGGGTGGGCCTGCTCTGCTCTGTGGCTGTCTAGGGCCAGAAACCCCACCCCTGCCACACCCATAAACCCCAGCAGCTCCTCCGACCGAGAGCCCTGCAGCAACCCCCCCTTGTGTTTCAGTAGCGGCTGGCAGCGACGCCCCCAGGACTCCCAGCGGGAGCACCCACTCCAGCGCCTTCTCCAAGAGCCGCAGCAGCGAGCACAGGGGTGGCCCCAGTGCTGCTGAGAGCTGCCAGAGTGACCTGCTGGCGGAGCAGCGCGACAGCAGTGCCAGCCGGAGCGGCCCCGGTGAGTGAAAGGCCTCGTCGCCCCCAAGCTGGCTTTGTCTCTGCAAGCACATGGCCCAGCTCCCCTCCTGAGCCACAGCGGGCAGCCTGGCTCCTGAGCTGCAGAGAAAAATCCTGTGCACTTCTAAGAGAGTCCAGGCCTGTGTCCGAGAGGACCGTGTGGGGTTCAGTGGCCAGATGGCGGGAGGTGTGGGTGGCCTGTGACATACAGGAGGTTGGACTGGCTGATCTGGTGGTCCCTTCCGCCCTTGAACTCCACGGTTCTACACACCTTGTCCAAAGTCCTGACTTTCAAGCTCTGTCCGTCACACTAGTGCTGGGACCATCCCAAACACCCCTACGCTTGTCTGCTCTTTGCCCATGAAATCCCAGCGTTTGCACCTGCCGTGCAGCAGCACGGATCTGAACTTTGAGGCAAAGTGCAAACCCAGGTGTCGTACAGGGGGATAACACGCTTTGTATATATCTGGGCCACTCATAAATGAAAACATACCACTGCCCAGCCCTGGGCAGCATAAGCTCAATCTCCCTGTCCCATCCCCAGCAGCCTTGGAAGAATTAGCTGAGGGTGAGAGCAGCTGGAAGCAGTGCATATATTTTTGTCTCTGCAGTTTACATTTATACACAGTAACCCTGGAGGTTGTCATTTAACACCTCTCCATCCCAGCTGTTCCTGTCAACCCCTGGCAACCGTTCTTTCTCGAGTCGGTTTCGTGGCTTGTGTGTCAAGGTGTAAATTAGAGTTGAGAGAATAGCAAAGGGGTTGATCACTCAGTGCAACATTAATTCCTGTGCTGCCTCCTCCCCTCACTCGGCCGGCGGGGGGCGATCTCCTTAAAATCCTGCCCTCCCTTCAGTAAGAAATTGGACCTTCATATGCCTGGCATAGCACCTCGCAGGTCCCGCACCATGTGGCAAGAGTTCAGGGTGACCTATGGCAGGTACCTAAAACTGCGCCTTTCACTGGGCTACAAAAGCATCCATGATCCCCGCTCAAATAGTCCCCTGGGCGTAGGTGGGATCCTGGCACAGAAGAGGGGCCAGCTAGTGAACGTGTTCAAAGTGCCTGGTTTTCACCTCGGGTTGTCCACCTTCCGATCCTGTGGCAGAACCATTAGTGCTGGAATTGTTTCATTCAGATACTGGTTCTTTTGATGGATGAGTTCTTCGCTGTGGCCTGTACACCGCCAGCAAGAGCAGGGGTGGAGAGAAGAAGCAGCAGCTCTTTCTGCCCAAGTCTATTTGATTTTGGGGCTTGATTTGACGGATGACAGCTGACCCCAGCTGGTGGCCCTGTGGGGAGCAGAATGCAGCATCTCGTGCCAGCATGGGAGCCTTGTGGGCCGCGAAGCATCCGCTCATCTCATGTGGAGTCCAGGGGTTAGATTAGACAGCCCATCTCCGCAGTGACCTGTGCCCAGCATGGCCGTGGGAGTGCTGTTCCCGCCATCTGGGCTCATTGATTCCTGTCAACCCTGGCTCACACGGCTGCAGTGTGTAGTGGCGTGGCAGAGGCTCTGCCTGGTGTGCCCAAAGCAAGCCTGATCCAAATGGCGGGCCCTCAGCAGCACGTGGGTGTGTAGAGACGTACATCGGGTTGTAGGCATACTGGGGGAGCACGCTCCAGTCAGCACATCAGGTCTAGCTAGAGCAGGGGTAGGTGGCCTGCCAAGCCTTTTGGTCCAGCCGGCAGCCCGCCCCGCCAGGACCGCAGCCTCAGGCTGCTCAAAACGGCTGGCTGCTCCCACGAGGTGCCCTGTGCTCCTTGCGGGAGGGGAGGAGCCTTTGTGTGCTGCCCTCGCTCTCAGCCCAAATCATTGCAGCTCCCGTTGGCTAGTTTCCGGCCAATGGGAGTTGCTATGACTGGGATGGGGGTGGGGGCAGCACGCAAACTTCCCCTCCCGCGGCACATGGAGCAGAGAGCCACATGGAGGGAGCAGCTAGCCATTTTTAGCAGTCTAGGGCTGCAGCAGGCAGGGAGCCTGCCTCAGGGTCCTGCTGGGCTGCTGGCCGAGAACCGCTTGGGTAAGCGCCTCCCAACCCTGCATCTGCCACCCCAGCCGCTTCTGCTCCCCAACTCCATGCCCAGGTCACCACCCAAACGCTCTGAACACCCCTCCTATGCCTTCCCTGGGTCAGAATCCTCTCCTGCACCCCAACCCCCTGCCCAGGTCACAACCCCCCACTTCACCCCAACTCCCTCAGACCCTCTCCTGCACCCCAGTCCCCTACCCCAAGCTCCCCTGTACACCCAACCTCTGTCCCAGACCCTGACCCCCTGCAGAGCACAGTGCAGCCCTTGACCACTTACCAAAATCTTGGAGCGGCTCTCTTCTTCCCCCCCCTCTCCCCCATCAAAAATTGCCCACCCCTGGTCTAGAGCAGATGAGCTCAGGCTTCATTTCTGTCCTGCACTCATGCAAATACCTCAGTGATCTCAGCCACGTACTAAACTAATTCAGCTGCTTCTACTGATTGCAAGAGATGGTCTGGCATGTGCATGGTCTGTTTCCTTGGCTGAGTACTTTATCCCCCCACGCCCCACCGGCCGCTCGCATTTGAAGGCATTATATAAAGCACAAGCAGCAGGCTTGAGAAAGGGTTTTTGCGTTAATTTTTAAAGCTCTGGGCTTCTTCCAAAACCATTCTGGCCTCCACCCTCCAAAACCCATTTCTCCACTGCGCATGGGTGACGTGAGCCCAGAGTGAATGGCTCTGCAAGTTATTAGCATGGCTGTAGCATTCCCAGTGCTAGGCAGCCGTGCAGCAGAGATATGGGCAGAGTTTAATGGCAGCCGTGGTACATAATGCATGACTGTAGCTGTCAGCAATGTACTGTAGCCCCCAGAGGATGTCCTGGCGTTCTGCACGGCTCCAGCATGAGGCATTCCATAGGCCTCTGAAATAACTGCACCGCCCCCACCACCTCACCCGCCCGGGGGGTAAGTCTGTGGTCCAGGTACCCCTGTATCCGTTTCAGGAGTCTGCAGCTCGAGTGCCTCTGCCTCGGGTTGACGCGTGGAACTTAGCTTTGTGGGACCCTGTGGCATGGTTCCCTGGGCAGTTGCCCTGTTTGCTGCCTCCTAATGCCAGCCCTGCACTGGTGACCCCTTCCCCCATTCCCGGGGGCGTGACCCGCAAGTTGAGAAACACTGATCTAGATGAGTTGACCTGCCCCGGGAAGACTGCCACGTATCCCTAGGAGCGTGTGCAAGAGAACCACCGGTGGGGGAGAACGTGTAAACAGAAAAGCGAACCGCCCCGATGCAGGGGCCTGTAAAGAATCCCCGGCAGTGCGCAGTAGTGAGCATGCTACTCCAGCGAGTGGGGCACTGGCCTAGCTGTCAAGATAGCTTGTTCCCAGCGCTGCCTGTGCTGTGAAACTGTGCCGCTAGCAGCGCATAGGTCACTCGGTCTCCCTGTGCCTCGATTGCCATCTGCACGAGCAGGGAAAAGCCCCACCCTGGCCCACGTTAAGTTTGGCTCAGGTACCACAGTGATGGGCCAGACGAGTGCCTCGGCAGAGAGATCTCTTCCTCCCTTTCCTCTCCGTCACTTGGTCCGTTTAGCCTGGACGTGCTTGCTGCGTGTCTGGGCAGTGCCAACGGAATGGGGCCTCTCGGCCTTACTCGGGACAAAGTATTCGAAACTCCACTTAAGACCCTTTCTTCTCATCTCTCTAGGAAGGGCGGGTATTGATGGGTCCCTAACTGCCAGACACAGTGTAGCATTCCTGCAAAATCTTTTTAGCCATCCACAATCTGCTCCAGGCCCCACTCTGCCCTCTGCATTGCAGGGCTCCTCAGTGAGACTAGGGTTCAGAGAGAGATGGGGTGTGCAAAGGGAGAGGCTCCAGTTCATTTAAACCCTCTGCACCTTGTTGCAAAACAAGATCTCCGTGGGGGAATTTATCTGTCGCCTTTCTGAAAGTCTCCAGTGCTTTATAACACTCTAAGGATAGCGCCTTATCCCTGTGGCTCATATCAGCAGCTCAAGTGTTGTTTTGTTTTTAATGCCGAGCTCATTCTCACCTCTTCTCTAATTCTGTACCAAAGTGCAACTCTCAGGTGCCTTTCGCGTCCTAAGAACAAATCCCGAGTCGTTAGCTTATTGACGAGTTTCTGTGATTATTCCACAGAGTTTTGTCCTGGCAGTCTGCAAGGCTCCCGCTCCCGCTCCCGCTCGGGGAAGGGGAAAGTGAGAGAGCTGTGGAGAGAGCAGGGCCACAGGTGTGCTGTAGGGAAGGCAAGGAAGGGACTGGTGAAAAAGGTCACGAAATTCCAGAGCATCACATTTATGGCTGAATTTTTCAGTCACAAAATTTCACTGCCCAGTTCCCATTAAAATTCCTGGGTGTCCAGATCCCCCCGCAGCTTTGAGACTCTGCACCCACCTCTCTAAACACATGGGTCTAAATCTTCAGGAGCAACTAGTGAATTGGGATGCTGCGATTTTGGGAAGCTGTTAAAAGGCCTGGACTTCAGAGCATGGGTGCTCAGCGCTTTGTGCGAGCCAGGCTCCTTTCAGGCATCTCCACTTGGGCCGTTACCTGGGTTTCTCTGGGCCAGTGAACGTGGCACCGATGGGGATTGCTGCACTGACACGAGGAGAGGCTGCTGTTAACAGCACGCGGGCGGGGTGGGCACACGAGGCAAGCGGCCTTATGCCACCCCATCGCTCAGGAAGAACTGCGTGTAGGAGAGATGGGGAGGTCCATCCCCCACGGCCTGTCCAGTCCTCAGTCTCTCTGCTGGGACTGGCCTCAAAGGGTGCGGCTGGGGTTGCAATCTGGACACTAGCCCAGCAGAAAGTGGGCTTGGGCCTTAGGCCGCCTGGTGCCTGCTGCCTTCCCAGAGCCTCCTGGGGCCATCTAAGTGAGTGGGCTGTGGCTGCTGCAAGTGCCTCTGGAAGCGATTGGTGCCAGCAGGTTTGTTTAGCCAGCCGGAGGCTGAGGGAGAGACTGGCTCAACCAGCGCACCGTGGCTGGCGCTTCCGCGCGGCCGCCAGCTTCCCACAGAGAACGCCCCGCTCGCTTGGCCAGAGGCGCTCTGCTGGGAGGGGAGCCCATGAGTCGCAGGCAGCCAGTGGGACTGTGCTATGCCACCACACGCACCCCCAGGCTTCCTTACTGCTCTGGCTGTGACCTTGGGAAACTCAGGCTAAAGGGCAGGAGCAGCTACAAGGCCGCGCTCTCCACCCAGCCAAGCTGCCGGCTAGCCGGGCCCGTGTCTCTCTCCCTGTGGTGCTGGTCCAGTCAAGGTCACTGGGACAGTGGGCCCTAATGGAGCCTGCCCCTGAGAACCACTGCAGCTCCCAGAGGGATTGAGGGGCCTCAGGTGCTTTTCAGCCCCCCAAAAAGCTGCCCTCCGGAGGCGGGGGGTGGTCTGGGCTCAGAAGCTAGGGCAGCGGGAGCCCCCAAGTACCTGGGGAGAGAGGCGGCTCCAGTTCCCACTGCCCTGGGGGGGTGGCATGGGTCTCCTTTTCTCTAGGCAGTGTATCTGTGGTTTAACAGTCAGGTTAGCTGGTCTGTGCTCCCCATGGCTGCCGGCCCAGACAGGCCAGGCCGTGTTCGGCATCGCCCAGCTGGCTTCCTTCGTTCATGTGGGCTGGCTGTGGTCCGAGCCAGGCTGCCATTTCCTTTGTTCCTAGTTTTGAGTGAGCCCTGGCTGGCCCACGGCTTGCTGCCACGGGGCTTGTCTGCATTGTCAAGCCCAGAGGTGATTAAATCTTGTGAGGATGCTGCCTCGGGGCCCTGTGCGAGGCCTGTTGTCTTCCCAGAGGAGGATGGGGGTGGGCTGAGTTCAGGGGTGTGATGTGGGGGGCGGTTAGGTTCTGCAGCTGCACCCTGAGCCGGAGGCTGTATTTTATAAATGAAGGGGAAGAAGAAAGCCTGGGTCCGAGCGTGGCCCGTAGTGAATCTGGCTGTTCTGGGGTTTGCTGATCACCACAAGGGGGCTCCCCCTGCAGAGAGCAGGCTGTGCAAGGCTCCAGTGGGTTTGTCGCCCCCAGCTTTCCAAGAGGGCTAAATTCTACCGTGGCCAGGCCCCACGCCTGGGCAGCACCTAGCGTGGGGTGTGGGAAGCTGTGCTTCCCCAGACGGCCGGCGTGGCTCTGCTCAGCCCTGGGCCGCTTCCTGCTTGCCCGTGGGCCCAGCCCAGGCAGGCTGCTTGTCTTCTGGAAGCCTGCTAGGACTGGCTGGAGGGGTGGCTGCTGCCAGCACTCGCAGGGGCAAGGGCTTGCCCACTCTGTACTTGGGGGGAACATGCCACATGCTCTGGGGTTGAGGGAGGCCTCTGGTCTCTGGCTGAGGAACTGGGGGGGGGGCAGGAGAGGAAGGAGCCACTGGCAGGATGGGCAGGCCTGGCTGGCACTGGTGATCCATCTGCTGCCAGATCCCTGAGGGAAATACTTGGGCCTTGCCTCTTAGTAGTCCTGCTCCCACAACGAACTCTGGGGTTGCGGCTGCTAATCGCCTCAACATGCGCTCTCAGGGCCACGCTCTGGCTACCCGGGCTCGTGTGGTCCTTGGGTGTGTGAAAAGGAGACTCGAGCGGAGGCAGGAAGCAGTCTCAGTGCACAGCGTTGGCTGGGCCATTACTGGAGTAGTGCGCCCAGCTTGGGGCCTGCAAGAAGTGGAGATAGAGGAGGGCCCCAGAGACAATCTGGGGGCTGGAAGTCAAGCTGGACAGTGTGAAGCTTGAGGCGCTCCATGTATTCGGTTTCTCAAAGAGAAGAGCGAGAGACGACTGGCTCGCCCTGAGCAGGCGCTTGCACGTGGAGAAGAGATCTGATAGTGGCGGCTTTTCAGCCTTGCTGACAAAGGCATAACAAGATTCAATGGCTGGAAGCAAAAGGCAGAGGCATTCAGCCTTGAAATAAGATGCAATTTCCTAGCTGTGAGGATAATTAAACATTGGAATGGCTTACTGGGGAGGGGCAGGCTCCCTGTGGCTTGGAGCCTTTAGATAGAGCTCTTTAATCCAGCTGCTAAGGGAAGGTGTATGGGCTGTATGTGCAGGGGACAGGCCAGCCAGCTGGTTGCAGAGGTCCCTCTGGCAGTGGAGTCTGGGAATCTCCCTGTGCATTCCCTTCATCCCTGCGCCTTCAGGAGAACTGAATTGACTGATTTAAGGCCGTGGCTCTAATCCAAGCACATGCTTCAGGGCTCGAGCCAGTTGCCTAGAAGGGCCAGGAAGGGTTTTTCTTCAATGCACAAGTAGCTGGATGGAATCTGCTGGGGGGGGAGGGGAGTCGCTTTCCTCTGATACATCAGGGAGCAGCCAGAGCTGGAGATGGGACATGGCTCCATGGGCCAATGCGAGGGGTACAGGAAGTCCTCTTCCTTAGCTGCCAGGCTGGTGTCTCCTGCTCACGTCCTCAGGGTCAGAATGATCCCCAGATGTGGGGCTGGGAAGAAATTCTTCCCTCCCCCGCCCTGCTCAGATTGGCAGGCATCTTGGCAGGGATGGGTGGTCTCAATGCCTTCCGCAATGCAGGGTGAGTCACTGGCTAGCCTGGCCTGGGCACATCTTGCCCAATCACTTCCTGCTGCCCCAAGGGGCTGGGGGCACACACAGTCGCTTAGACTCTGGAGGCCTGAAATGCTTTCGCCCAGCTGACGTCATGTGGTCACGGTAATGGTGGGCGGGTGAAATATAGTGGCCTGTGAGATGCGGGCAGTGGAACTGCATACGCTTGTGATTCCTTCGGCCCACAACCGCTGTGAATCCGCAAACGCGCTGGACCCTGTAAACGCCTTTGGAGGCAACACGCTTCCCAGGAGTGCAGTGACGAGGGCAGCTCCTGTTCCCACTTCCATTTTCATTCATTCTCACTCCCTCCCCATCCCCTCAGCTCTTCTTCCTTTATTAAAGTGTAATGGGGCTTGACTGCTGACACAGCCCCCGTAAGGCTCCAGCGTCATTCTCCTCCCTGCTGCTCCCAGCCCGCTTTGCAAGGGACGCCAAGGAGGTAAAAGCACGAAATAGTTGTGCCAAGCTGCCCCCCCCCCACCTCCACGGCCAACCACGTCTTTGTCTTTCTTTATTTCAAAGGCAAAGGCCGCCTCCACCCGAGTCCCTGGTGTTGATGGGAGTCGACGTCTCGCTGCTTGACCCAGAGCCAGCACACTTGCCTGACGTGTCCAGTCTGGTGCTGTCCACGCCGCCTGAGTGAACCCTGGCGTTCTGCAATGCCAGGAATCCACGCAGCCTGCTGTGGGCTGGAAGGAACCATTGCTGTCTGTCTTAGCATAGTTTTGTCCTGGTTTTGGTTTTGCTCCTGCTGCCTGATGAAGAATGGGACACGTTTGGGTTGGAGGGATGCCCTTCTGAGTGAGGAAGGGAGCAGGTGACACCAGGGTAGCTGAGCTGTGTGTTGGTATTTCTGCAGAGATTCGTTCCCTCTCTCCCAAGTGGAGAGCCCAACTCAGAGCCACCTTGGTAAGGACATCGCAGTGTCGCGTGGCGTGGGCATGGGACTAGGAATCGAGATGCTTGCGCTGTGTTCTGGCTCCCTGAACAACCTTGAGCAAATCACCTGGTGCAGCACGGTGCCCAAGATCCTCGTCTGCAAAATGGTTTTTGTAGAAGACGTTGGCCTGCCTTTTGTGACACGCTTTGAGCGCTGCCGGTGACCACACGCAGGCCTGCCCCGTCACTCATGCCCAGGGAAGCCCTTGAAACAGAGCATGTGAGCGGCACATAGCCTCCTGCTGCTTCTCTGCACAGGGTGAACTCCTCGCAATAGCCAGTGAGGGCGAAATCCTGGCCCTCTTGAAGTCAAGGAGAGTTTTGCTGCCAACTTCCATGGAGCTGGGATTCCACCCTGCATATTCCCACCACAGTTATTACTGGATTTATTGCTGTTTTAATCAGGGATCCCCTTGGCAGACGTCATGGCAGAGGATGGTTGTGAGAGTCTTTTCGTCGAGCCCCAGTATGATGTCCTCTTGTTTCTCATCTCTGGTGTGCTGAAGTCAGTGCTGGGAGTAGCCCCTCTGTGCTGCAGGCTGTGTGTGTTTTACCTTTCAGTGGGAGATCCCTGCTCACACTCTGGCCAGCTCTCCTGGATGGCACGTGGCAGCCCGCTCAGCCACGTGTTCTAAACAGAAGGTACTTTGCCTTGTTAAGGTGGCAAGAGCCAGGTCTGGGTGTTCTCCTTTTTGCCCCAGTTCTCCCAGGAATGGGTGAATCGATTCCACCCCCTTCTAGCACTGCCCCGTGCATCTGTCCTCCCTCTTTTTCTGTGGGATAGGGGGAACATTGGTTTTTAACAGGAAAATACCCTGTCACGTGTACACACACATGCACTGGATGTTATAGCTGGCTGCTGGCTGGCGATAAATGAGATCAGCTACTCCCAACCCCAAGTGATGCTCTGGTTTTGCACCCAACCGAGCACCCTGCTGTTGCTGCTTGTGCTGCCTGCTGGGTGATGTGCTACAGGACGGGCATTTTATTTATTGGTCTGGGCTAGAAGACAGACATGTAGGGACAGATTTTCAAAGGTATTTAGGCACCTAAGGAAGCCGAGAGATGCTTGGGTACCAAGGGGGATTTTTGAAAGTGCCTATCACCATTTTTATGTGCCCAAATGCCTTTGAAAATCTGGCCTTAAGTGCCTCTGCTGCTTCTCAGGATGGGACTTAAGCACCCGAGTCCCATGAGCGCTTTTGAAACTGTTACCGCTTATTTTTACAGCCCCGGTTTCCTTCTCTGTCTGTCTTACCTCCACTTTGCATTATTAAGGCAGAAGAAGTTTTAAAAATCGAATTTTCCTTATCACCGTCCACCTCGCTTGTTTCCTTGTTATACTTCATTCCACTTGGACAATGAAAGCCACTTAGTTTCATTGTGTTTCAGTCACTTTTGTGCTGGCTTCTCATTCACCAACGTCTATAGATTGCCAGCACTACAGGGGGGTTGATTTCCTCCTGATGTGTTCATCACTCGTTTGTCGGGCTGTTTAAAATCCTGAAAATGCTTCAGTTAACACTGTTTTGTGAAACGCTTTTGCTTAAAACAAGCACAGATGTGGGGCTGATACTGTCCCCAAATCCTACTCGCCCCTCGCTCACACCTGGGTAATTGTTAACTTCAGCAAAGTTGGCCCTGATTCAAAGTCGGATCTGGAACCTGTTGAAGTGGATACTGGATCCAAGCTCAGAATATCCAAGCCCAGTACACACTGACTATCAATATGTCTACGCTTTGAGCTGGGAACGGCAAATTTCAGCTCAAGGAGACATACCTGCACTAGCTTTGATCCCGCTAGCATGCTAAAAATAGAGCGTAGCACTGACACCAGTCTGCGATCCCAGATATATACTCAGGGCAACTAGCCCACAGCCGTGAGTACACTTTGTGATTAGCAGGCTAGTGTGATCAGAGCTCATGCAGGTATGTCTCCCTGAACTGGAATTTCCACCTTCAGTTGGAAGCATAGACATATCCACCCATGTAAATGCATTGTACAGACATGCACACTCCGTGCTAATTCTTTTCACGAGAGATTTGCCATCCCTTAAAGGTGAATTTTTCCCCTAACGTGTGTTTACAGGTCTTCAACCAGGTCTTCATCTTCATTTTAACCTGTATCAGATGCCTGCATTTTTTAGTTTGAGCGTGGTGGGGAGACAGGAAAGGGAATATGAATGGGTCTCCATGTACTAGGATGTTGTGTGTTTTCCTCCCTTCCCCTCCCTAATGTTATGTAACATTTGAGAATGGGAGATAATAAAGTTTTGACACTGCACCAACTGCCTGGCCTTCCTGAAACAATGCCATATGTCTCTGTTCCCAAGTTTTAAATATTCTTAGACTGTCTCCAGCAGGGAGCTAATTCTGCTACTGGGCTGGTGAATCACAGGTAATTAACAAGTGTGTTGAACCTCACGGTCCTGTTTTCTATATTCCCCCTCTTAGGGATCTAAATGCAGCAGTGGAAGCTGAGCCACAGGTACATTTTTAGCCTTTTTATAGCGAGTTTCTCTGTTGAAAGCACTAAGCATAATGCAGCAGTAATTGCCGTTCTGCAAAGAGTCATCATTCTTGGCCTTCTGAAGCTTGTCATTCACTCTCGTCTGGCAATTAGAGTCTATTTAATATTCTCCACCAAGAAACATCTACAAATGCTACAGTATTGTTCCATAAAGCTGCATCGCTATATATATACACGTGTGGTTTTTATCCCACTGGGCATTGACTTTCAAGGTTTCAGATCGCTTTTTAATAGCTGTTTTGCTTTTCCCTTTTAAACTCACCATGCAAATTGCTGTTGCAATTGTTCTGATGATGGTGCTTGGGTGCTGTCGGTGGCTTGAAGGCACAGCCTGTCAAGGACTAAGCAGCTCCTACAATTCTCTTTTCCTCCTCCACCCTCCTCTCCCCATGAGGTCAAGTACAGAGGGGAATCAGTTCTGCCATCTATGAGGAAGGAAAATGCTGGCTGTGGACTACCAAACTGGAATGTTTCCCTCCGGGTTCATTTTAAAGCAACGAAGCTTCAGGATCTAACTTTGGTTGAAAAAATTCCCCATGTACATATGCTAGATAGTTACTGGATGTGCTGAAACAAATGGGCTGCCAGGTGGGGGGGAACATTTTTCTAGAGATTTTATCACATCACATGACAATCTTTAATTAAAGATTAATTTTTAAATCCTGGAGTCTCCAGAATAATCCTGGAGGGATGGCAACCGTACAGCAGGTTTTCAGAGGACTCGTTGAGAAATCTGGTTGGGAAGGCAGCAGGCTGACAGGCTTTTGACTATTCCATTTTAACACCCAGGCAGTGCTGGTGGTGTTGGTTCCAAGTATTGCCTAGAAATGGCAGGCAGTCCTTGAGCAGATTTCCAGCTCGTTTGGAAAGTGAAGCCCCATTATTGCCTCTGCAAATGGAAACGAGATCATTTCTCAATCGCTCCAGCCCCTGGCATTTCCCGTAAGGTTCTTCTCTTCCTTTCCAGGCAGCCTTGCCTTTCAGCTGCTGTCCAGCGCTTCCCACAGCAGGTTCCTTTCCAGCATGGGGAACATTCTGCTGCCATTCCTTGTCTTCGCAGTCTGGGTACTCGAAGCTGCGTCCGGCCGGGAGTTACTGACTAGCCACCGAGGACATTATTGACAGTGCAGTTAGAGTCAAGGTGGGTGAGGTAATGTCTCTTATTGGACCAGCTCCTACTGAGTGTCTTTGGAGTGTACCCAGAGCTCATCTCCAGAGTGTCACTGCTACATCCAAGCTGGGACGGATAAGGAGTTAACGCAAGAGCTCAGTCAAGGTGAAGGGGGCAGCTGACAGCTGTGACCCGAAGTACCTCCCCCAGACCTGATGACAAGTTCAGTGTCACTAAACTTGTCTCTTTCCCCAACAGAAGCTGATCTGCTGATTTTTTTCCCCCCCGCCTCCTCGCGGTTCTACTACTCTGGGACCAAAGTGGCGAGGCCAGTGCTGCAGAGGGGATGTTAGTGAAACGCAGGTACAACAGCCGTGACTGGCTGGCACAGGGGTTAGGACTGGCTTCCAGGAAGTGCCTCTGCAGTTGGTCACAGTTCAAAGGCAGTCCAGACCATCATCGCTAGCAGCAGTTAGTATTATTTGGATCACGCTGCACATGTTCATGGCGCTTTACAGGAAGACGCTGCAGCCTCTGCCCTGATGACCAACTAACAAAGGGAATCGTGCCTAGAGATTTCTATGGCCCCCTCATTACAGTATCTGAGTGCCTCACTCTTCTCATGTAGTTCCCAGGGCACTATTACCCCCATTACATGGACCAGGAACAGAGGGTTGGGAAACCCAGGCCCAAGTCCCCCGTGGGAGTGAGGCAGCTAGATGCCTTTGGTTTCAGTGGAAGGCAGAAGCTCAAATGCCCTTGAGAAGCTGAGCTGAAGTAACTTGCTGGGGCTAGTGAGCCTGTGCAGTTGGGCTTCCTGCAGCTGAGCAGTGTGAGGCTTGGGGGGGGGGGGTCCCAGGAAGCCCTGCCAGGATGCCCTGTGGGGGAAGAGACAGGCTAGGCCTGCTGAAGAAGAGCAGGAGGTCTCCTGTGGCTGTGGCTAGCCTGAGAAGAGGGCAGCCGGAAAGAAGGGACAAAAGGATGAACTACTGGGGGCTGGGCTGGACTCAGAGGCGGGAAGCCCAGCTGTTGAGAGCAGGGTGGGAAGAGTGGGCGAGGGGAAGAGCGCACAGGCCTCTCAAGTGAGGCAAGCCAGGTTGGAGCTTGGAAGGAGCTGAGACCTGCCGGCTGCCAGAGGTCTTGGGGGGAAAGGCAGACCAGGACCTGTCCCAATGGTTGGAGTCTAGGAGCCAGCAGTTCGGCTGTTGCTGCTGGGAGCTTGCCTGAGGGCCGAGCCCCGCAGGGCTCACGACTGGCTTTGATGATTGTTACAGGGCACTGGCCTGTCAAGGCCAGAGGGAGAGGCCAAGAGCCGGCTCCATGTGTCTAGGGAGGCAGATTAAGGCTGAAAAATAACTGGAGCAGTCGCTGGGGGAGCAGTCGAGCTCTGGACTATCCCCCCCACTCTTGCTTTAAGGCCCTGGGGGCTTAAAGAAGGGGTGGGGCCCAGCCAGTGCACACAGGAGGTGGGGTAATTAGGCCTGCTGGGGAAGGATTAGGAGGCTGACTAGGCTGGGACACAGCCCCAGGGAGTAGGGCTGTGAAACTCCCAACTGGAGAGTGGGCAGAGGGCTCTTTGGGGGGCAGCTGTTGTGTAGAGCCTGGAAAAAGGAGATGGCGTTTTAAATCCTGCAGCTGAGTGTTATTTTTGGGATCTGAGGGAAACTGAGGCAAGGTGCTTGAAGGGCCACCCAAGGCCATGAGGGGCACCCTGGGACAACTCCTTTCCACGTCATTGTATTTGACTTGGTCTCTGTTACCCTGGGATGGGTGGATGCTTTCAGCGACTTGTCTGGCAGAGGCTGAAAATAGGGTGGGAATAGAGGCAGAAAGGTTGCAATACTGGGTCTGACGAGGAGGGGGCACTCCAGAATGCTGAGTCCTGTAACATGCTGGTATAAGATAAGGTGTGAATTTAAACCTCACTAGTCAAATTGGTGCCAAAGGCAGTGTGGATGCGCTTGTTTCAGAATTAGGGGGTTATTTAGGTTTCACTGAAGTTGATTAGGAACAGGTTGAACTGAACTAAAATAAACCATGCGACCAGATTGGTTTACTGGGGACATCTTTGGTGAGCATAAAGACAAAAAGGGAGCTTACAAGAAGTGGAAACTTGGACAGATGACTAGGGAGGAGTATAAATATATTGCTCGAGAATGCAGGGGAGTTATCAGGAAGGCGAAAGCGCAATTGGAATTGCAGCTGGCAAGGGATGTGAAGGGTAACAAGAAATTTTTCTGCAGGCATGTTAGCAATAAGAGGGTCATCAGAGAGGGTGTGGGGCCCTTACTGGATGAGGGAGGTAACCTAGTGACAGATGATGTGGGAAAAGCTGAAGTACTCAGTGCTTTCTTTGCCTCTGTTTTCATGGACAAGCTCAGCTCCTAGGCTACGCAGTATGGGAAGGAGGTGGACAGCACCTGGTGGGGAAAGAACAAGTTAGGAACTATTTAGAAAAGTTAAACATACACAAATCCATGGGCCTGGATTTAATGCATCTGAGGGTACTGAGGGAGTTGGCAAATGTCATTGCGGAGCCTTTGGCCATTATCTTTGAAAACTCGTGGAGATCGTGAGAGATCCCGGATGATTGGAAAAAGGTAAATGTAGTGCCCATCTTTTAAAAAGGGAAGAAGGATGATCCAGAGAACTACAGACCAGTCTGCCTTACCTCAGTCCCTGGAAAAATCATGGAGGCGATCCTCAAGGCAGGGCTGGACGGAGGCATGGGCAAGCCGGGCAGCTGCCCAGGGCACCAACCGATGAGGAGCGCCTGATGGCAGCTGTAAGGGGCGCGCGGCATCCCTTACAGCTGCCATCAGGAGCCACGCACCTGGCTCCCGCAGCGCCGGCCCCACGGCGCCGGCCAGCAGCGCCTTTCCCCCCTCAGCTGCAGGGCTCTGCACAGCCCGGTGCGCGCACCTGCGGCCATAACCGGCCCGCGCATACGCCGAGCGCCCCAGGGGCAGGCCCCGGGCTGCGCGCCAGCGGCCGTGGCCAGCACACGCATGCGCAGTGCGCCCCAGGGGCGTGCCCGTGCATGCGCCATGGGGCAGCACCGCGTGCCCAGGCCCAGGGCGCCAAAAGGGGTCGGGCCGGCCCTGCCTCAAGGAATCCATTTTGAAGCACTTGGCAGAGGGGAAAGTGATCAGGAATAGTCAACATGCATTCACGAAGGGCAAGTCGTGCCTGACCAATCTGATTAGCTTCTATGATGAGGTAACTGGCTCTGTGGATGTGATATACCTTGACTTTAGCAAAGCTTTTGATACGGTCTCCCACAGTATTCTTGCCAGCAAGTTAAGGGAACGTGGATTGGCTCAATGGACAAGATGGATAGAAAGCTGGCTAAACTGTCGGGCCCAATGGGTAGTGATCAGCAGCTCGATGTCAGGTTGACGGTCAGTTTCTAGCGGAGTGCCCCAAGGATCGGTTCTTGGACTGGTTTTGTTCAACATCTTTATTAATGACCTGGATGAGGGGATGGATTGCACCCTCAGCAAGTTTGCAGATGACACTAAGCTAGGGGGAGAGGTAGATATGCTGGAGGGCAGGGATAGGGTCCAGAGTGACCTGGACAGATTAGAGGATTGGGCCAAAAGAAATCTGATGAGGTTCAGCAAGGACAAGTGTAGAGTCCTTCACTTTGGATAGAAGAACCCCAAGCATTGTTACAGGCTGGGGACTGAATGGTTAAGTAGCAGTTCTGCAGAAAAGGACCTGGGGGTTACAGTGGATGAGAAGCTGGATATGAGTCAACAGTGTGCCCTTGTAGCCAAGAAGGCTAATGGCATATTAGGGTGCATTAGGAGGAGCACTGCCAGCAGATCCAGAGAAGTGATTATTCCCCTTTATTCGGCTCTGGTGAGGCCACATCTGGAGTATTGTGTCCAGTTCTGGGCCCTCCACTATAGAAAGGAGGGGGATGCATTGGAGAGGGTCCAGCAGAGGGCGACCAAAATGATTAGGGGGCTGGAGCACATGACCTATGAGGAGAGACTGAGGGATTTGGGTCTGTTTAGTCTGCAGAAGAGAAGCGTGAGGGGGGGATTTGATAGCAGCCTTCAACTTCCTGAAGGGAGGTTCCAGAGAGGATGGAGAAAGGCTGTTCTCAGTAGTGATGGATGGCAGAATGAGGAGCAATGGTCTCAAGTTACAGTGGGGGAGGTCTAGGTTGGATATTAGGAAAAACTATTTCCCTAGGAGGGTGGGGAAGCACTGTGATGGGTTACCCAGGGAGGTGATGGAATCTCCATCCCTAGAGGTGTTTAAGTCTCAGCTTGACCAAGCCCTGGCTGGGTTGATTTAGTTGGGATTTGTCCTGCCTAGTGCAGGGGGCTGGACTTGATGACCTCCTGAGGTCTCTTCCAGCTCTATGATTCTGTGATATTGAAACCAGGTAGGGTTGTGTGGACCATGGACCCTAGGTAACAGTTTAACTCCATCAGGTGTAAATTTAAATTGAAGTTCTACCAGTCCCCCTGTCTTGTGTGTAGACAGCCCTGTGCTAGACGTCTCCTCCGCCCTGTGCATCTTCACTCTATTTATCCAGTCAAATCCAAGTAAGTCTTCTAGTGAGCACTTTCCAGCTGCCATTGGACTCAGCACTGTGTGAATAACCCGATCATCGAGCTGACCCGAAACTCATGGCTTTGAGGGGGAATCTTCCCTCAAACTTCCCAAGTTTGGACTATGAGCCTCCTCTTGAGACCACATTTTGATTCAATGGAGGAGCTGTTAGTCAGGGGGAAACGGGGAAAACTTAGATCGTCCTTTTTCCACAAGTGCAGGCTACTCCTGCTTCAGCTAATGGAGACTCTCCATTATTTGACTGCAGAGGACATATGACACACAATTGAGCAGTTCAAATTCCATCCATTAGAAAGTGGCACTCCAGGACACACAGTGAGTTCCTTGGGGTTAAATTTCAGGAGGTTGACAGTGTTTCCTGTAAGCTGCGCATTTGCACAGCTACTCAGGAGAGATTCAGATGCCGCCCTGTTGATTAGCAGAGCACCCACAGCTAGGTTTCTGTTTCTCCTGATGGTGCACATTTACACATGCCTCAGTGCACATAAAATTATTCTGCACGTGGATGGAAAAGATTAGAGGGCACATTGGTGACAGTTTTTCGGTTTGGTTTGGTTTTTATTTAAATCTGAGTCTTAAATGGTGCAGTCACAGAAGCCAGAATTCCTGAGTCCCATGTAGAACATACAAATGGCCGTACTGGGTCAGACCAAAGGTCCATCTAGCCCAGTATCCTGTCTGCCGCCAGTGGCCAGCACCAGGTGCCCCAGAGAGGGTGGACCGAAGACAATGATCAAGCGATTTGTCTCCTGCCACCCCTCTCCAGCCTCTGACAAACAGAGGCCAAGGACACCATTTTATCCCCTGGCTAATAGCCTTTTATGGACCTAACCTCCATGAAATTATCTAGCTTCTCTTTAAACTCTGTTATAGTCCTAGCCTTCACAGCCTCCTCTGGCAAGGAGTTCCACAGGCTGACTACACGCTGTGTGAAGAAGAACTTTCTTTTATTAGTTTTAAACCTGCTACCCATTAATTTCATTTGGTGTCCTCTAGTTCTTCTATTTAGGGAACTAATAAATAACTTTTCTTTTATCGGCCCTCTCCGCACCACTCATGATTTTATATACCTCTATCATATCCTTCCCTCAGTCTCCTCTTTTCTAAACTGAAAAGTCCCAGTTGCTTTAACCTCTCCTCATATGGGACCCGTTCCAAACCCCTAATCATTTTAGTTGCCCTTTTCTGAACCCTTTCCAAGGCCAAAATATCTTTTTTGAGGTGAGGAGACCACATCTGTACACAGTATTCAAGATGTGGGCATACCATAGTTTTATACAGGGCCAGTAAGATATTCTGGGTCTTATTTTCTATCCCTTTCTTAATCATTCCTAGCATCCTATTTGCCTTTTTGACTGTAGCCATGCTGTAGTTTAAAGATTAGAACACCAAGATGCGTGTCTGCCAGTGAAGCTTAGCCGCAGAGACACTGGCACAAATATTTATACACACCCCACTCTGCCTCTTTCATGGCAGAAATATTTCTTGTCATTATCTTAATGGTAAAAATCCAAAGCTAATGTACCGCGATGCTGGTTTTTTTAGCCTTTCCATCTCCCAAGCTTCTTTCCATGTGTCCCCCGGAGAATATTATCTTGCATGAAAAGTTGGCGCTTTGCTCCAGTTTGACTGCAAGTTGTATGTTGGCGTAAATTAATTCAAATCCTCTGGAGAACGGGGTTAGGTGCTCACATGGTGGAGCTTTGCAGAGGTTCTCTGGATTTATTTGAAGGCATCAAAAGCATTTTTTTCTTTCTTTCTATGTGACATATAAAGCTGTTCAGATAATCTTGGGTGGATTATGGTGCTTGCTTTTCACTCAGAAGTGGGTGGCATTTTGTATTTACATAGAGGGGCTGGAAGAAGCAAGTTGCATTTGAAAGACATTTTGATTGTGCACAAAATAAACGTAATGACAATGAACAGCATTCATTAATTACACTTCTCTCCCTTCCCACACACCCTGTGCGTTTCATGGCATTCCCTGTAGTCCCTTTAATCGCTGGTTGAATTTCTTTCTCTATAAAAACGGAAAGGCTGAGATGGCTTTGTTTCCATCGTAGCTCATCCTACCAGATCCCAGTCCAACTGAGCACTTAATGTACATGTTCGTCCTTGGCACTGATTTCAGGGGGGCTAGTCATGTTGTGTTTAAATGTTCTGCTGATCCCCTAAAGTGTAAAAAGAAATAATTGCTGAAAAACAAGTGCTACAAGGTATGAATGGCCAAATTCAACTATTACAGCAGTGTAAATCTGGAGTCATTTACCCCACATTAAGATGCCAGTGAAATAGAAATGGGAATCTGTCCCTCTGATACTTTTAATGCTGGTAATATTTGTGTGTTAGAATTTCTGCAGCTGTCTTAGGGTACATCTACACTGTAGAGGAAGATCAAAGCTGCTGCTGTCGATCTTCCAGGGTTCAAACTAGCGGTCTAGTTAAGACAGCTAATTCGAACAGCATGGAGCCCTCTGATCAATGCTGGTAACCCTTGTTTCACGAGGAGTACGGGAAGTCGAGGGAAGAGTGTTCTTCCTTTGATTTCCTACGGTGTAGACAGCGCCAATAGCTGAGTTAAGCTACTTCGACTTCAGCTACGCAATTAATGTAGCTGTAGTTGCGTTTCTTAATTCCACTTTGTCCTGCAGTGTAGACGTACCCTAAGTTCAGCAGGGCAAATTTTGATCCTGCATTTTAGGCTTGGCTAGTTCAAGTCACTCCTGGCAAGCCCTGATTTCAGGCTTAAATAATTAAGTTGATTTGGTCACATTCTCCATTGTTAATGTAAAAGGATACATAAATAAATAAAGGCTGCAGTTGCCAGATGTGGGGTTTTTAATTACCTGGGTGCAAACTCTGCTGCGACAGACGCTGGTGGAAATGCAGAGTGATGCCTTTGAAACCAATGGAGTCACTGGAGCTGTAGTGCATCACACCCAGTGCACCAGCTGGGCCCTCTGGGTGCAAACTGCGCTGAGCCGCTTTGTCGCTGTTCTGGGGAATTGACGAGCACAATGGAAATGGTCTATTTAATGTGATCTTAGGGCCGAACAGAGTTTGATTCTGTCTACATCTGCTTCAGCTCCTGCTAACACTGTGTAGCTGACAGCAGACTTCTCACTAAATCCAATTAAGTGCCCGAGGAAGGCTGGATCCAGCCTCATTTTGCACCACAGGGCACTATGGACCTTTTACTAACAAGCCCAGTGAGAGGTGAGCGCGTGGTGCGTGCACCAGAGGAACGATCGGCCTTTTTAAGTCAAGGTTTGCGGTGCGTCAGGATGTTTTGTCGTGGAAAAGCCTGATTTCTGGGTTCTATTCCCTGATCCGCTCCCCGTGTGCGGGGTGATATAGGTGCAGCCACCAACCCTCGCTTTCCTTGTCTGGTAATACCTCCGGCCAGGGATGTTTTCAGTGACCGTCATGAGCAGGTCAGGGGCAATAAAGAAGAAATTGCGGAGAGCCGTGTGTGACTTTCGCTAACACGTCCATGGGCAGAGGGGGGGCTCAGCTGCAGGGTCCCCCCCCCGCCTGTGGCTGCTCAGAGCTCTGCGGGATGTTGCAGCTCCCAGGTGCCGCAGGCAGAAGTCACGAAGGTCTCTGGGAGTCGCGTATTCGGTGACCGCGGAGCGCACGCATGCTGTCTGGCTGGGGCTGTTTCCTTAATGCTGTGCCGGGTCTCAGCCTTTTCCCGATCCCCCTCCCCGGGAGCGGGGCTCTCGCCAGGAGGCGGGGAGGGGCTGCCATTTAGCAGCATGGGATGCACCTGTCTGGCTTGCAGACACGCCAAGTACCCTCATTGGAATAACCCTGCGCCCTAGGATAAAGCTGTGGCGCCAGATGAGTTTTAGAGACACCAGCTGTGACTCGTCTCGCCTCCCGCCCCCCAGCCCTATTTGTTTTCCTTTTGCTGGTTCCCCTGGCTCCTGCCCCGCCTGTGATGTTTCTCGCCCCTTCCAGGGTCCCCCCCCCTGCCCCGCGCCCATGTTTCGGCTACTGCAGAGTTGAGTGTAGCACAGTGCAGCGGCTCTGCCCGCCTCCAGCAAACCCCTGCAGCCTGGCGGGCACAGTCCCCACGCTACTGGCGTCCGTGCCGCGGCTCCAGGGCGAGGAAGTGGCAGGAATCAGGACAGAAGTGGGCTGGATTCAGTGTGCTTGGCTGGCTGGTGATGCTGGCAGGAAGCTTGCGGCTTCCCTGAGTAACAGGATGGCCGCTCCGTCGACCTCCCAGCCGTGGGGCAGATTCTGTTCAGCTGCCTGCGGCGTTAGTGGGATGCTGGCTGGTGACATTAACAGATGCCACCTGAGCCTCCAGCCCATTCGTGAAGGCAAGCTGAGTTGCCGTGCTCCTCCCCGCGGGGGTGGGGGGGGGGTTATATGTGACCCCTTTGATGCTGTTGTGGGTGGGGCACTCAGAAGGGCGGTCCAGGGCTTAGGTTCTATTCCACGCTGTGCCACAGACTTCCCGTGTGGCCTGGGGTGAGTCACTCAGTCTCTGTGCGCCCGTCTGTAAAATGGAGGGTAGTGAGGCACTTCTGTTCCTCACGGGACGGTTGTGAGAATACGCAAGGACTGTGGCTATTACAGTGGCTGGGCGGCGGGCAGAGATGACGGCAGCATTTCCTGACTGCCTTCCTCCCAAACGGTGCCCGGCACAGCTTTGTCCAGGTGCCCTGCGCACCTCCCAACAGCCTGCCTCAGAGCTGCCCAGACGTGGATTTCCCAGGGCTCCCGCCCGAGACGGACTCCCCGCTGAACGGCACCCCCGCATTTTCCTTTGAATTCCTGCTGGTCTCTTGCGGGCTGAGAGACCAGATCCCTTCGGAAGCAGCCTGCCCCTTCCATGCGCAAAAGATCAGGGGAGCCGTCAGCCCCGGCCTGCCCCTCTCTGCTCCTGCCTCCTGAATTCTCAGGGGAGTGCTCAGCACTAAAACCCCCACCCATAACTGAGCTGGAAGAAGCTGGTGCAGAACTTTCTTCCTGGGGGACGTTGCCATTAAAGAGATGCCCTTTATTTCAGAACCGAAAGGAAGAAAGCGCGTCAACGGGGAGCCCCCCAAACCCGCAGGATGTCTGAGCTGGAGCCTGGCTTTGAGGGAGCAGGTCGGTTTCTGGGTTGCAGCGTAGGATGGAGGAGCAGAAGGCAGGAGTCCCGCCTGTCATTCCGCCGCCGACTTGGGGAGAGTCCTTTGGTTTCTTTGTGCGGCGCCTTGGCCCTCCGGGGGACCCCCGTTGTGCCAGAGCGCTTGAGCCTTAATCCAGGTTTGTAAAGCGCGGGGAGAGCAAGCTCCCTGGACAGTGCCGAGGACTGAGAAGCCAGCCCAGACAGCTCGGTGAGACCTTTTCCTGGCTCCAGGAGCCCTAGAGCTGAATTCTGCCTTTGGCTCTCGTTGAGAGCCCCAGGGCAGCTTTAAAACCCCCTTCAGTTGTCTTATCTGGTCCATCTTCAGCTGCTACAGATGATAGAGATGTTCCAGTTGTGCCGTCAGGCAGAACACCCAGGCCTGAGCAAGTAACTGCCAGTAGAAACTCAGCTGCCGGAGAACGGAATTCTTTCCCCCTGACCTTGAGAGTCTGGAAAGTCTATTCCTGCGGGGCTGGTCCGACCGCGGGCACAAACATAAGCAAGCCTGCGTTTTAAGCTTGCCTAGTAAATAGCAGCGGCCCACCGAGAACAGGCGAGTCCCCGGGGAAAATGGGCTGCAAAGAGCTGTAATTCTCCTCTCCCTTCCAGGCACTGGATGTAGCTTTAATCTCTGGTTTGGGGAAATAACATATGGATGCTTTTATGGAAACACAGCTCCGCATCTGGTAGTCTTGGGTGCAGGGCAGCGACCTCCCCATTGCAAAGCTGAGTGTAGATTCCCCTTGCGGCCCCTGCGCACGCAGGGCTGGTCTCTGCTTTTAGCACCTGCTGACCCCGACAGTCAGATGTTCTCAGCTCTCCGGCTCAGTCAGGTTCGGTGGAGTGGAGTTACCCAGGGGAAGAATGTGCTGTAAATGTTCTAACAGTAAAAGCCTTATAGCCAGAGTGCTCTCTGAGACACAGACGCCCCAAGACCCGAGTGGCTGCTTAAGATTATCTGCAAGGTTAAAGGCCGAAATCTGTGTCTGTGCTTTGTAGGGGGGAGTTACAATGGGAGCCATCAGTTTCTAGCAGCCTGGGCCTAGGACTTGCAGGTTAAAGCGCCATGTCCGCCCAAGCCCAATCTGTAGCATCACATTAACAGGACAGCCTGCCAGTTTCCTGGCTTCACTCATGATGCCTGCCTTTCATGGCAGCCAGACGCCATCTTGCACTGGTGAAAGGTGCCAGGTTGATTGTCCTGGAGAAGGAAGCCCCTGCTTGAGGCCTGATTTAATAGGAAGCAGGTTTAAAAAAACATAAAGGAGTTTTTCTTCACACAGCGCAGTCAACCTGTGGAACTCCTTGCCAGAGGATGTTGTGAAGACCAGGACTTTAAGCAGGTTCAAAAAAGAACTAGATAAATTCATGGAGGTTAGGTCCCTCAGTGGCTTTTAGCCAATATGGGTAGGGACGGTGTCCCTGGCCTCTTATTTGTCAGAGGCTGGGAATGGATGACAGAAGAGGGATCACTAGATGATTCCCTGTTCGGTTCACTCCCTCTGGGGCACCTGGTGCTGGCCCCTGTCGGCAGACAGGATACTGGGCTGGATGGACCTGTGGTCTGACCCAGTGTGGCTGTTCTGATGTTCTGTTCTCTGCTCACGCTGGTTCAACGCTGTTGTCGCTCTGTCCGACATCAGAGTGAGACAGGTCGGGATCTTTTCCCCAGGAGACAGGCAGCAGTGGGGCAAGCCGCCCCTGCTCCCGCCCAAATGCTGCCGTCCCTCATCCGGAGGGCTCCCTTCTCGGGGGTGGGAGAATCCGTTTCCATGGCCTGTGGCCTCCCTGACGGGTTCCAAGAGGCACCTCACTGGTGCCACTTGTAGCTGCGGATCTGGGACGTGGAGACGTGCGACGACCAGGAACAGGCTTGTCGTGCAGGCCACAGAACGGCCCACGGTGGAAACGCAGGTCAGCGCCTGCTGCGCTGAGTCCTGGGCTCTCGCGCTGCCCTGGAGCTTTTGCTCTCTTGGGGGGGAGAGGGGGGGGTCTCCCTTCAGGGCTGCACAGGAAAGATTTACCATTAAACACAGCATGCGATGGCAGGGGCCCAAAAGTGCAGCAGTGCCATGGGCGGGGGGCCCCACGCTGCTCCCAGCTGGCATGTCTCTGTTTCACACCTGCCGCCCCTGCCCCTGCAGCGCAGGGAGACCAGGGACACCCCTGCAGCGGGGCTGAGGTGGCTCCCTGCCCACTCTTCCTCCCTGCCTGCCAGGCCTGAAAGTGGCCACCGTGTCTCTGCACGTGGCCCCCGCCCCAGGTGCCAACTCTACAGCTCCCGTTGGCTGGGAGCTACAGCCAATGGGAACTCCGGGGGCGGTGCTTGTGGGCAGCCCAAGAGCTGCCGCCAGAGTGGTGCGCCAGTTGCTTTGGGAGCTGTGCGGCCCAAGGTAAGCGCTGACCCCCCACTTCCCTGCCCCAGCCCAGAGCCAGCACCCAAGCTTCCTCTGAGACAGGGCCGGGTTAACTGTGGGCTTGGGGCTCTTAGATTTTATGGGGCCCCTGGGGGCTTGGATTGCAGCTGTGGGCTCAGGGCTGGGGCAGGAGTTTGGGGTGCAGACAGGGATGGGACGGGGCTTGGGGTGCAGGCTCTGGATTGCAGCTCCTGGTCTGTTGGGCTAAAGCAGGATCCCTATGGCCTGTCCTGGCTCCACGCTGCTCTGCTCCCTGTGGTTCCCAGCCAGGGGAGCTGCAGAGCTGGCTCTGGGGGAGAGGGCAGCGCGCAGAGTCCCTGAAAGCCCCTCGCCTGGGGCCGGCAGGGCCATGCCAGTGAGGTGCTTGTGCCCCCGCCCCATGGTGGTGGGGGGGCGCCGAGGCCCAGGGACTGGGGTCTGGACTGTGGTGCGGGGACTAGCCCTCGGCCGGATGAAAAGATGCAGTGGGCCACATCCCTAAAGGCCCTGTGCCCCCTCCCATGCCCCAGCCCAGGGCCTGCACCCAGCACCCAAACTCTCTCCCAGAGCCTGCACCCCACGCGCCTGGCCCAGTCAAGGTCCCTCACTCGATTTCCATTTTCTGCCTGTTGCTCGGTCTCAAGGATGATGAAAAATGGGGCCCAGGGAGACTGTTCGGTCTTGCCTGGGCCCCGAGGGGAGCGCCCCCCCAAAACGAAGCTGCGCCGGGGGTCCCACTAACTCTACAGCCAGCTCGGGCTCCGCACCATTTGTTAAGGTTAATCACTGCAGCTAGCTATTCCGTGCTGTGTGAGACTCTTTCTATTAATTACTTGCTCATTAGGCCTGTTGTAATGAAGGGGCTGGGGGAGGAGAGAAGAGAGACTCCAGCCTCCCTCAGCTCCCCCAACAGGCGTAGTTCAGTGTCATTAGCCCAGCACTGTTGCCAGATGAAATTCCTCTTAATCATCCACAGCCTCCCACTTCCCATCCCAGCAGGGGCTGCTCCCTGGAGCTGCCTTCCAGACCCCCCGCTGCTTGCTGATTAAACGGGAGGCAGGTGAGGGAAGAGGAGAATTAGCGGCGCGGCGGCTGGGGCCCGGCGGCGTAATGCCGTGCTAGGCTGGTCCCTGGGCCGGCTCTCCTAGGCAAGGAGCCCCGGGGCCTGTCGGAGCCCTCGGGAGGGGGAATGGAGACCAGCATTTCTAATGGGGCACCCATGGCCAGGTGGCCACACCTTGGAGCCCGGCAGAGCCTGCGGGTGTGTTCAAACATGGCCGGGCAGACCCCATTTGATCACGGCTTTGAGCCTCCACCCATCTTGTTTGGCATCTCCAGGGGATGAAGCTAATATTGTGGGTGAAGCCTGGAGGAGACCCACCACCTTGCCACCGTGCCCCCTCCTCCCCAGGCAAGAGACTGGTCCATTGCTCTGCTGGCTCCACGGTCTCTCTTGGCCACAAGATTGAATCTTCTCAGGCAGGCTCTGGAAAGTCCACTTGCATTCCCACCCGGATGTAAAGGCTCTGGCGGGCAGCCAGGGGACTGAGATTCCGCCCCCCCTTCCCCCCCGGATTGCTTTCGGGCAGCCAGGCTCTCTCCAAATGATGGGCTGCCAAGCTCTCAGGACGTGGCTGTGCCTTGTGGGGAGAAAAATTAGCTGAGAAGTGCAGCTGAGGCGTATCCATCTTTCTAACCCAGCATCGCGGGGAGCCTGGCTGTGAAAGTGGCAGAGAGGAGACTGGGTTTTGACACCAAATGGCTCCAATTTAGATTGGATCCCCACCCCTTGGCGGTTTCCCCTCTCCCGTGCTATTGGAGGGTTGCCTTGTCAATGGTGGCTTGAAGAATTGGCTGATGCTTGAGCTTGTTAGATGTCACTGCTTTCTATGGGAGCAACGGGCTCGTCTGGGCCTGGGGATTGCTCCTGCCACAGTCTTGTCAGAAGCCAGGATCCTGGACCATTGTGCCAAGCTGCCCTTAAACCACCAGGCAATGTTCCTTCGAATGTTTTCCAGCGGCGTGCAGAATAAATTCTGTGTGCACCAAGGCATGTGTGGATGGGCACCACCAGTAGAAACATGCTGCTGGCTGTGGGTGCTCTGCCAATCAGCAGGGTGGCATTTGAATCTCCTCTGGGTGGCTGCCCAAGCGCTCACCTTACAGGGAGCACTGCCCCCAGCAAGGGACCGTCTCTGCTCTCTGCAGCACAACAGGGTTGCCACCTGGCCAGGTTTTAGCATCTGTGTCTGGGAGTCATTAGGGCTGCCGGGTGCCCGGTATTTGCCAGAAAGTCGGGTTGAAAAGGGGGATCCGGCAGAGTGTGATCAGATGCACTGGCCAGACCCAAAAGTCCAGTTACTATGGGGGTGGGGGGCACTGGGTCATCAACCCTGCATAGCTGGTTCTTTGGTTAGGCTGCAGCAGCTCCTAGTTTCCCCCTAAGCAGAGGGAGCCTGGCTAGAGTGAGATGGGAGACAATCCAGCAAGTGGGGAGGAGTGAGGGATGGAGGCGGAGCCTTGGGAGAAGAGGTGGGGCAGGGGCGGGGCCTCAGGTCCAGCTACCCACAATTAGGTGACAACCCTACACAAGAACAGCCTGGGTAATGGCTCATTCTGCTCCAACCCATTCCTATTGTATTCCTGCAGTACCTAAGCTCCCCCGCACACCTCAGTTGTGGAGCATGACCCCACTGTGTTAGGCGCTGTACAAACACAGAACACAATGCCCCAGCCCTGTGCTAACAGCATCTCTTCTAAGGGGAGGAGAGGTGTTTTACTACCTGGTCCATTTAATTCTCCTCCTCTTGAATACTTGGTGTTGTGGGCTGAGAACGACCCGAGTCCGTAGAAGAGGGAGGGACTGTTGCATACTGTGTTTTGTCCAGCACCTGGTGCTCTGTGGGCGCTGACTGAGGCTTTCGGACACTCCTCCAATAGGAATAGTTTAAATCATACATATGGGTCACCCTAAACAAAGGGCCAAAGCCGGATGTGAAGCAGTAAGCTGGAGACTCTGTATCTCACTTGCCCAGCCGTCTGACCATTCAGTGGGCTGTCTGCTGTTTTATTATTCTGCAGGCACTTGCAGAATGATATTCAGCCGATCGCTGCTCACGATCTGTCGCTGCTAGTGGCCACGGGGTTGGAATGATGAGTGTTTTACAAAGAGAAACAACAACAGGGCTGCGCTGTCACAGCCTAAACCAGGCCTCCTTTTGTTGGCTTGCCAGTCAAGTGTAATAAGACCAGGGAAGATAATTTGTGTGTTTCCCACAAACAAATCTCCCCCACTCCCACCCCATGTTTTACCAGCTGCAGAGCAATCAGAAAGGCAGAGCTGCGCTCCCTCCTGCATGGCTGTGAACTCTGGCAGCTGTTTGGCTAAAATGGGGCGTGAGAGCAAAAGGGCTGGGGGGGGGAGGCTCTGGAGCAGAAGGAAGGGATATTGCTATATGGACTCCTTGGCCCGTTTGTTGAATGGCTCCCTTCTGATTTATTAACTGCATTGTGTGCAATGTTCCTGCTATTTTTTCCAGCCATGTGTGGAATGAATTTTGTTACGTGCACCAAGGCATGTGCAGATATGCACCAGCAGTAGAAACACATACTGGTGGCTGTGGGCAGCTGTGGACAGTCTGCTAATCAGCTGGGTGGCACCCAAATCTCTCCTGGGTGGCTGCCCAAGCGCTCAGCTTACAGGGAAGACTGTGTGTAGGTTCCCTGTCTATGTGGATTAAGCTGCATGGCAGTTCTGCATGGGAGCCCGTGGAAGGAAGGGATATCCTGTTTAGCAGCTGCTTGGGCAGGGGTCAAGCTTGCAGGAGTCTGTTCCTGGCTCTGCCTTTGATTTCCCTGTGTGACCTGGAGGTTAAGTCGCTTTCCTGTCTCTCGCTGCCTAAGTTTCTCCATGTGAAAAACAGGTTCAATAACAAACTTGCCTACCTCCCAGAGGGAGTGAAGTGCTCAGAGCTCTTGGCTAAGAGCAGTGTCCTGTGTCCAACTCCTCACTTGCCACACCCTCCGTGATCCACGGGGCAATGTTGAGGAGGGATCTGCACGAGACACCCATCACTGCAACTTTGCTCCCACCGCAAGCCTAGGTTTGCACTGCTGAAAATCAAAATCCCTCTGCCCTTGGCCCCTCTTTCTAATTGGAATGACTAACCTCGGCCCCGACGCAGGCTGGGGTATTAATAGCCCCTGGATTTAATGACTTTCAGCTTCACGTTCAGCCAGCAGCCCTGCCAGCTGGTCATTAAGCCCCAGAAAATGCCTTGGACCTTCAATATTCCACCTTAATTACCGTAGATTTTGCTTATTAGCAACCCGGATCTTGATGACTTCAGGTTAATGGCAGCATTTTGCCAGGCACCAATCCCGTCCCATCGACGTTAATGCGAATGGAGTTAGGATACGGGCATGCTGCTTATTAGCAGCTCTTTTTGGAAGGAGGGCCTGTGTGCAGTCCTGGGGGCCCCTGCGCCACCTAGAAAGCCCTAGCATCGGGCACCCAGACCCTTCCCCTGCGGCTGCCCTGCCTGCAGGCAAATTTGTGGGGCGGCAGCCATGGAAGGCCCAGCCCAGAGTTTCCTTCCTTGATTGTAAAGCTAAGGCCCCAAACCTGCCTTCCACTTGTTAGCAACTGCTGGATACTGGCAACTTTCTGCTGGCAGCTGAGGGGTTACTGATGAGCAGAATCTCCTGTAGATATGTTTGCTGAACAATAAACCAAGGCTCCAACTGGCTGGCCTAGCACTGAATGCTCCCGGGGTGGCATGCTGCCAGGCTCGGGTGCGCTGTCTGTAGGGCTGTCAGGCGTCTGAGTAATGCTGCTGATCCATGCCTCTGCGCACATTGACAAGGCTGCTGTTTGGATTTGGGTGTGTTCTGCCTTTGAAAGCTGCAGTGCAGGATGAAAAGGGAAAAACCCAGCAGCCTGTGGGAGGCTGAAAGCCGGGGAGCCTGGCCGAGGGAGGAGGCTCTGCTGAAAGAGATTTACGCCGGCTGGGGAGGGTCTGCCTGCCGGAGACAAGGCTAGAATGGGACCGCACAGGAGCTCCAGAAAGGCCTGGGACAGGCAGGCAGAGCTGCTCTGCTCAGACTAACCCCCGCAGCCAGCAGCTGCCCTTCAAGGACAGCAGAGTGAGAGGCTGAACTCCCCTCTGAAGGTCACTGGGGCTGGGCGGAGGATAATCTAGTCTGGAGTGGGCGGAGGGGGTCGCCGCTCTGGTTCCCAGCGGGCCAGGGTTGCCCTCCTGCAGCTGGCACTGCCTTGGCTCCTGGGACCTGTATTCCGGGCTTCCTTTGTTGCCCTCAGGGTGGGAGCAGGGGCCAGCGTGGGAGGAGGAGATTTCATAGCCGCAATTTCACAGGCCACCTACAGAGAGCGCATGCGGAATTGACCTCCCTATGCAAACTGGACACGGTTTCCCTTGGCCTGAGCAGACATGCACTGGCTGGCCCATTAGAAAGCCAGCTTTCCTCATGTTTAACCGAAGCTTGGGACACTTCCAGCCCGCTCTGTTAGCCTCGTTAGCACCGGCACGACAGTGGACAGAAACTTTTCCCCTCTCTTCTTTTTCTGTTTTACATTCTGAGAGTCCCCCTTTTTTCCTCACTCAAGCGCCTCTGAAGAAGTGGGTTTTGCCCATGGAAGCTCAGGGTGCTATCTACATGCATTGTTAGCCTCTAAGGTGCCGCAGGATTACGTGTTGTTTTTAGCCACAGACTAACATGGCTACCCCTCTGAGGCGGCCGTCAGCTGTGTCTTCACCACAGACCTTACAGCCTCGCGTGCCTACAGTCACAGACTAACACGGCAACCCCTCTGAGACTTTTCGCCGCACGAGGAGACTATGGTTGTCCTCGCAAGAGCTCAGAGAGCGCTGCAGCTGCTAGCAAGGGACTTGATCCTTCAGCTGCAGCGCCAGAGGCCGGTGCAGTGTGTACCGTGGGTGCCAAGTTCAGCCCCTGCTGTTAGAAAGTCCGTGACCCTTCTGCTATTGCTGCCCTGTAGCTAGAGAGCCCCCGTGGAAGGGCTGGGGTGGGAGCGCAGAGATGGTTCCGGGGCACCCAGAGCTGCATCTGGCTGAGGCGCCTCCAGAGAGGCAGGCCGGCCGGTCACAAAGGCTGTTGGGGTCATGGGCGGCGAGTTATATGGGCTCACGGTGCCCATGCTCCAGCAATATTTAGAGCCGGGGCCCTGCTCCACCAATATTTGGAGCTGGGTCTCTCCCCCGGCTCTGTTTGGAGCGGACCCCGGCCCCAGAGCGTCTCTCCCCGGCCCTGGCCCCGTCCCGTCCCTGCCGTGCACAACCTTCACTCAGCTCCCCCTTGCCGGCTGCTGCTGCCATGCACTGCATGCTCAAACAGGTGGGCGGGGAGACGCCCGGGCGTGACGTCACGTCACATCACGGCCCGGGCCTTTAAAACTGCTCAGCACCGCGTGGCTGAGTTGCGGGCTCAGAGTTCGGGGACTTCTGGGGCGGAGTGCAGACTCTGGCCCCACAAAGTGGAAGGCAGAAGGTAGGGGAGGGCTGGGAGAGGAAGGGGCTTGTGCAGAGGGGAAGGGGGAAGAAGAGGAAGGGGCTTGTGCGGAGGGGGAGGAGAAGGGAGAAAACTAGGGGAAGGGCTGGGAGAGGAAGGGGCTTGTACGGAGGGGGAGGGGGAGAGGGGGAACAAAGGGGAAGGCACCAAAGGGACAGGGTAGAGGAGAGATAAATGCCAGGGGGCCAAGTGGAGACAATGAGGAAAAGGGCAGGAGGGGAGATGTCAGTGGGAGGGGGACAGGGTGATGCTGGGAGGGGAGAGGGTAAGGGCATTGGGGGCTGGAGGAGGAGGTGCTGGGAGAAGGCTTGAAAGAAGGGGTGAGCATGAGAAAGGTGGGGATGGAGCAAGTCATGTGTGAGGGCACAGAGGGGCATGAGGGGAATGGGGGGGCAGAGGGTGGTGAGGGGGTGGGCATCAGGGAAAAAGAGGGCAAAGGGGGCAGGGGCAGTGAGGGAGGGGGAGGCACCAGGAGGGTGCAGGAGTAAGGGAAGGTGCAGGTGCCAGGGGATTCTGGGGGTGAAGCAGAAGGACAGACACCTGCAGGGGAGGGACCAGCACCAGAGGAGAGACGCAGGGCAGGTTTGTAGAGGGAGGTGTTAGAAGAGGGGATGAGAAGGAGTAGCTCACATGATCAGAGTGGGGCTACTGGAGGAGTGGGCACAAGGGGGAGAGAAGGGCTGATGGAGGGGGGCAGGTTGCAGGAGGGCTAAGGGCAGGAGTCAGGACAGCAGAGGAGGGTGAGGGGTTGGGAGGCAGCAGGCACCAGGGGAGCTGATGGAACAAGGGGAGGAGATATGCCAGCAGAGAGAAAAGGTAAAGGTTTAAAAATATTTATTAATAACTTGGGTGCCACAGTGGCACATCCAAACAAGCCACATGAACTCAGTACTGGAGCACAACACAATTCATTCTGCTCATGGGAGGAAACTCTTAGGCTATGTCTACGCTGGCGGTTTCTTGTGCAAGAAGTCTTGCTCAAGAACACGTCCACACTGCCATGTGCAAGTTGTGCTTTTGCACAAGAGCATCCATGGCAGTGTGGATGCTCTCTTGCCCAAGAAAGCTCCGATGGCCATTTTAGCCATAGGGGTTTCTTGCACAAGAAATCCCTGCCGAGCGTTCACACTGCCTTCTTGCTCAAGAGAGCTTACACCTGTTAGAAAAGAGCATAGCTCTTGAGCAAGATGCCCTCTTACCACGCCGTACTATAAATTTCCTTGCGCAAGAGCAGGCGGGCAGTGTGGCTGCTCCGTGGGTTCTTGCGCAAGAAGCCGCGAGTGTAGACATAGCCTTAGAGGGAACACTTCCCCCAGCCTCTCTGCCCCTGAGTTAATGTCACACACAGTGGGTTAATGCAACTGCAGGATAGTTGCATGCTGGGGGGTTTGGTGGGGGCCAAACTAATCCCTGTTGGTAGGAGGATGGTGGGAAAAGCCCTTCGAGAGGGGTGACATGACACCTTTTACTTCTGGTCATGTGTCCATCTTGCCCTGAGTGTGTTACCTCCAGAGGCGTGGCTAATGGGCGGCAGGGGGCGTGGCTAATGGGGCACCACCAAAAATTATACAAACCTGCTGCCCGTGGTTGGGGTAGAAATCTGCATATGGCTAATTAGTTTGGCAGAGGTGTCTGTATTTCGCCAGCCAGGCTGGGTGCACTTCCATCTGCAAATGTCGTCAGCTGGGGCTTTCGTTGCCCTTTTATTATTGGTACACAGCAAAATGGGATCAGCGGCTGTTGTCCTCCAGATAATGCTGCATGATTGGGGGCGGCTGTCCCCGCTCGTCAGACATGGGTGTTTTGTGAATGGCAAATGCAGCTTGTTTGTGTAGTAGTAGAGCAGCCATTCAGAAAAATAGAGGCCAGTTGTTTATCCAAGCACCAGTCTAGTCCCTCTGGGCAAAACATTTGCTCATTCATAACTAAAAGCAGGCTGGCTTCCTGCCCTGCAGGGCTTCTCAGACACTGCGCAGGCTGGACCACATCTTCCTCGAGAGCCCATCTCCTTCCCCTGCTGTCTGCAATTCCTGGGACTAGCACCTTCCCTCTGCGGGCTGGCCCAGGATCATGCCCCTGAGAAAACAGTGTGAAAACTGAGATTCCTAGAGCTTACATTCAGAAGGGACCATCCAATCATATGTGCGCACAGGTCTTACACATCACCCATTTATTCCAGCACTGAGTTCAGTTACACAAGCGTTTCCACACTGGAGCTCTGAGCATTGGCCCCTGGCGCCATTACAGTGATGTTAGGCTGCATCAAAACTGCTGGGGAGTTTGATCGGACTCCCTTCTCCGTGGCCATAACCATGGAAATCCTCTGCCGCTCCAAGCCTGCGCAGCCTCTGCCATACCGCAGTGGGCTTCCCCCTCCTGCTGCTGTGGTGCAAGGTGCACAGCTTCATCACTGGTGACATGGCATCGTTCAGCGTCAGCGAGTGTGTCACAAAGCTCAGATACCAAGCGTGTTCTGACTCCACGCAGGCGTACGCTGCAGCCAGGAGTTCTGGCCGGCTCCCCCCTTGAGGATGGATTTCTCCGAATTATCCTCCTTTTGTGCTGTATGCATCGAAGGGCTGAAATGCAGCCAGTGCGTGCGCTACACCATGGTTGTATTTCAGGTACATCACTGAGTCATGGTGCTCTTCAATCCCTCTCTGTCCAAAGACCTCAACACGCTTTCCAGCCACTGCCATGCAGTGCCCTACGGAGGGAGTAAACATTAACCTGTTCCCAGTCAGTTAAATGGCTCTCAAGTCCTGGCAGGAGTCAGCGACAGAGACGGAGAAAGAACACCGCTCTCCTAACTTCTGGGTTTGTCCCTTTTACTGCATGACCTTGTCCCCTGGTCCTCTGCTGAGACTTTGTGTCGTGGGGTGGGGGGAGCTTGGAGTCTGGATGCTGGTCTTGCACAACTACTTGCATCTGTAAAGGTGGTCTCTGGTCTGGACCCGCTGGAGAGGGGCCAGCTGAACATGTGGGCTCTTTCTTTCAATTACAAAGAATAATAACTGTGCTTTTCATAGATAACAGAAACGGGAAAAGACCCAGACAGCCACTCTATTTGCCTGGGCAGATGTGGCTCCTGTTAATGTTCCCTCTAATTCTTTTATCAATGTGCAGAATAAAATTATGTGCACTGAAGCACATGTGCACCACTAGTAGAAACACAAAACCTAGCGGTGGGCACTCTGCTAATCAGCTGGGCGGCATCTGAATCTCTCCTGAGTGGCCACACGTGCACCAGTTCCTACGATTTGCTTTGTGGGCTTTTCCTTTACTTCCCTATGCTCCTTAAATTGCAGGGAGCAGGTACTGGTGGAGGGGTGAGGATGCCGAACAATCAGTAACATCCTCTCTTACTTGGCTGGGCGTTCGTAGTGTCAAGCTACCTGCTCTTGGTTTGAGCTGTGCCCTGATTTCCATGGGAAATTGTTTTATTTGCACCAGTGAAGAGGCACATTCTGACAAACTTCCCTTTGTGAGTCGCTTGTCCCTCTGCTCTCCTGATTTATCTTGGGCACCTTTAAAGTGCAGGGGTACCTCGGCGTGGAGAAAGCAGGATCGCCAACTGGGTCTCACCGGCCCAGAGCTAGCCAGGAGCCTTCTGTTTGCAGCAAAGCGTTCAGCGGCTCAAAGGGTTCCCCTGCTCTGGCTCCCTGGCGATGGTTGGGACTTGGGCGTGATCCTTTGTCCATTCCCATGTCAGCCTGTGCGGTGAGGGTGTTTGCCATTTATACAAGTGGAGACGGCTGGAGAATGGGTTCAAGCTCCTGGACTCCCCGACTCACAATCATTGCAGCTTGGGAAAGGCTCTGCCAAGGGGTCCGCGAGGCGCCCTGTGGGGCAGTCAGTCAGAAAGCTGCTCTCTCGCAGGCTCAGTGCTCCCAGCCCTGTAATCTTGCAGGTGGGCTGCCAGCCTTTCTGCGCTAAGCCAGTGGTTCCATTTTAACGGTGGGAGGTGGGCTCCTTCCTCCCCCACTTCAGTTTTCATAGTGACATAAACCCGATGCTGTTGCTGTATTACTGCCGTGTGAGTTGGGCCCATGCCTGGTCGCCCCAAAGTGTGCCCTGTGCCCCCAGCGTCAGACCCCTTTTGCCCAGCGACTGGGCTTTGGTCAGTTCTCTCAGCGCGCACTGCGACTCTGGAATCCCTCACCTAGCGCTGTACATTGAGCTGGGTGGAACGTGCTGACGGCCTCCTGTCCAGCTTTTCTTGCTGGCTCGGCAGAATGTCTCCGCACCGAAGCCTTGCCCGCTTAGTGGCTGGTTTTGCCCTGAACCCATGAAGGATGATCAAGTGACTAGGGTGCAGGGTTCAATTCCCTGCTCTACTGCAACCTTCTTGTGTGACCTTGGGCAAGTCACTTAGCCTCTCCCTGCTTCCATTCCCTACTGGACTAGTGAGGGGCGTAGCTGCTACAATCTGCTATATATTTGAGAGTTTGTCTGTCTCTCTCTTCAGGAACTCCTCCTAAGCAGTAAGAGCTAGCACCACCACATTTGCTATGCAGCTTATCCTAACTCAGAGCAAGGTCAGGGTGTGGTTGTACCAGGAAAATGGGATGTGTCTGGACTGGGATGGCTTCTCATAAAACCATACAGAAAAGAGCATCACCAGGCGGGTGAAAGGAGCCAGCCGGGGGTGCATCCCTCCAATCTGGGACTGCCCCAGCCCTGAGCCTCCCACCTGCCAGGTGCCCCTTAGGGAGGGCAGGAGGCTGATGCCCCCCATTCGTACGGGAACATCGCTGGCCGTTTCCCTTCATCGGGAGCGAGGGGAAAGTGCAGTTTGCTGCATTCCTCACTCTGGCTGGGGAGCATGGGGAGCAGGCGAATCTGGACCTATGTCAGCCGGGGGACAGGCGCCCCTCCCGCAAGCTGCTGCGGTGAGAGAGGTCTGGGGTGGTCCCCTCATGCCGGGGGCAGCCTGGCCACTGACCCCTCCTCCCCACCCCACCCCAGCGCAATGTTTCAAATGCAGCTGGGACATTTTCATTTTATTTTCCAAAACCCGAACTGAGTGAAGGACGCGCAGCAACGAGGCCTACTGTGCCTTTAGCACGAGCAGCTGGGCCCTGGCCGCTGAGCCCAGGAGTGACATGACCTAACACCATGAGGCCTTATGGGCCCGCCAGTCCCTCGCAGCCTAGGGGGCTGCCCAGTGCTAAAGCCCCCCTCCCCCCGGGCAGAGAGGCCACTGCCTGGCCGTTAGGGTTGCCGTGGGTGGATTGCTCCTGTTCGCCTCTGAACAAAGGTTTGTCCTGCTCTGCCTTGTAACCTCCTTCCCCCCCCCCCCCGTTCCGAGTAAAGCTCTGTCCACGCCTGCTTGAGCCATCTCGTTCCCGTCCCCCCTGCGCCATTGCTCCAAATGAGCCACGTCCCTCCGCCTCCGCACCACTCGAGTGCCTTCCTGGCAGCCCTGGCTGAATCGGGGCCTTGCTTGGCTTGGGAGAAGCACATGACGGTCCCTGCAGAAGGCCTGTCGATGTGGTTGCCTGTGGGAAAACCCTGATGGAGACCATGGTCCCCCCCCCCCAGCTTCCCAGCAGGGGCCCAGGCAGCAGCGTTTCCACGTGCTTGTGAAACGCACCCTCACCATTACTAGCCCGGCCCTACCGCGGGAGCAGTTTCCCCTCCCTCGTCCTGAGGCCGCTGAGCCGGGAGTTCAAACCACCTGCGGAAAGGGTCGGTCAGTGGGGCACAACAGGCGATGAATCAGCCCTAGGTCAGCCTGTATTTCCGGAGCCGTATTTCCTGACGAGGGAAGGCAGGAAATTTCCAAGCGCTCAGCAGAGGAGGCGGTGAGAAGCAGAATGAAAACAGCTCTGGCTCTGGCTGCCTCCGCGTGTGCACAGCGCGGTCTCTGCACGGGTGCAGCTAGATGCTGTGGTGCAGTGTCACCGGGGAGGGCAAAAGCTGGCCACGAAGTGGGCTTAGCCATCAGGGCTGCCCCACCCGGCCTACTGCACTCACGTGGTTCCCACTGAAGTCAGCGGGCGTTTTGCTTGCTTAAACCAGCCTGGCTTGGGGCTTTGGATGGTCTCTCCCCCCATGGTGACCCTTGCTGGTGAGCAACATCCCCCCCCCCCCCCGAGTCCTTGTGCTGGAATGAAGGGGAGCTTGAGCCTCGCACTCTTCCCCTGCACAGGCCGGGTCTGCCCCGCTATGGAACTGCTGCAGCTCAGCTGGGACGGCACCTCACGGAGCGACAGGGCAGCACCGTCAAGGAGCTGCATCTCAGAGCCCTGCTGAGCCCGCCGGAGCTGGGACTTGCCCTGGGCCATCAGAGACCCGCCAGCCCACGCGCTCCTTGTGCATCCTATCGAGGCACACAAGGGGAAGGTGCTTCCAAGCCTGATGGTTAGGTTCTGCCCTGACTCGGAGGGGGGGGGGGGAAAAGGGGAGTAGTGGCTGATAATTCTGCTCTAACTCCAGTGAAACCCATGGGGTGTCTTTGCCTGAAAACGTTGAATGTTAAATAGCCTCCCTTTGCAGCACCAGTTCTTCATTTCTACATTCTCCCTTCCATGGACAATTACCTGGTCAGACCCTACCAGTTGGGGGTGGTCCCAGGGTCTCCCTAAGACCAACCACTGCTAAGACTTAAAGGACAAAGGAGGCTGTTTACAGGTGATCACCCCTTGAGGACTTTCATTTGCACATTGAAAACCATAAACCATTCCCTACTCCAAATCTCTAACTTTACATTCGAGACTGATACAGCTGCCAAAATCAGACATGCAAATCCAGCCAACGGAGACCTTAAAGTTGATAGGTGACATGAGATATTTTGTCCAAACATTTTCCAGTTATGCATATTTTGATCCATAAGTCAATTTCATAATGCATAGTGGGGGGGTCGTCACAGCGTCTTTGCCTTTGGCACTCGCCCTGTGTGAGTAGCCTGACTTCAGTGGTGGGACTGTAGGGGGGCAAGGCAGGCAGGGTTGGGCTCCCAACAATTGCATAGCTGGTGGGGAGTAGATGGGGAGGGTGTGTTATGTCCCTTACACCCTGACACCCAGAGGGCTGGTCCGGGGCCATTCAGGATACTGACGTTCAGGGGTGAAAGTAAGGGGGGGGGCGCCCTGATGCGCAGCTCCGGCAAGAGCTGGCTGAGCTGCGGCAAAAGCCGGGAAGGAGCTATTCAAAGAGCCGGCAGGGATCCGGTTTGCAACAGGACAGTACCGGTAAGAAATGTTACGTTAGTTTCACTGCTGCTGACATTAGACTTCTGCTCAGGTCTCACTTGGAAGCCCAGCCCAGCCCTGAACCCGAGAGGAGCACTGAACCCGTGCTCACCTGAACCCAGCCCCAGAGTGTTGAGTTCTCTTCCGACCCGACTCCTTCTCCTTAGGGCACATCCTGGGGGGAGCTTCTCGCTCCCATCCATGTCTGCCTCCCACCAGCTTTCCCCTTTGGTGTTGTTTGAGCGAGGGCAGCAAAGTGGCAGCCCCCTTCTGCCGGAGCAGGCGCTCAGAGACTGAAGCTATGTCTATACTACAAAGACCTATCGGGAAAAGGTACACAAAATGCACGCCGCAATTTGCCTGCCTTTTTCTGATAGTTTTTTCGGAAGAGGCTTTTCCGAAATTTGACCCATCTACACTGGGCCAAATTTCGGAAAAAAACCCCTCTTTCGGAAGATCCCATCTTCATTGTGGGAGGAGGAAGACAGAGCTTCCAAAAGAGCACGTCTGCTCTTCCGCAAAAAAAAAAAAGCAGAAGAGCAGACACGTCCCCTGGACTTGGCGGAGTTCAGTATCCTGGAAAAACCCCATAGTGCAGACATAGCCTGAGCCCGCGTGAGTCAAACTGTCATATCCATACCTGAATGCAACCCTGGTAGTCGGATCCATCTGGTTCAGGATGGGTCAAGGAGCTTGCAGTATCCTGCCAGATCTGTCTGGTTAATGGCCTGTATGTTGGCCTGCCTGGGCAGCGGGAAAAGTTTAGAGCTGCACCCAGCCAGGCCTGTCCCTATCCCGCTGGAGGAAGCGGGGAAGGAGCTGAAGAATCCACGCTAGAGAGGGGATGTGGGTGCTGGGACAGATGGTTGAGCCAAGACCAGTGTTTCTCAATCTTTTTTTATGAAGTACCCCTTTAAAAAAAATTATAAGTAGCCCCAGTACCTACAGTTTTCAGACACACAATTTTTTTCTACCTTTGCAACACATTTGTTTAAACAACTTAATCGTAGCCGGGCGGGCAATGAAATTTTTGGGTGTAAAAAGTACAAAAATAATAAAATGCTGTAAAAAACAAAAATTCAATTTTCTCCAAATTTCAGTTGTATTGACGTACCCCCCAGACTTCTCTCATGTACCCCTAAGGGTACTTGTACTGCTGGTTGAGAAACACTGGCCAAGATGACCTGAGCTACCTTCCCAGCTCCTGAATGAGTGGTTCTGGCTGGGGGTGCAGCCCTAGGGACTTGCATGCACCATGCTGGGCAAGTCACGTTGACAACAGGACTGTGGGAAAACCGCCGGCTGTAGTTCTGCAGACAGCATGTCACCAGGCAGCTGCCAGGGGGCCAGGGCTACGTGCAGCTTCTGCTCTCTCCTCTCCGCTCAGACGCTGAGAAATTAACTCTTCTTTTCCTCTGCAGGCTCCCGATGGGCCCCAGGCCTGGGGCAGGAATTGCGTCATCTTCTGGCGAGGGGTGATGCGTGTGATTGGCACGTGGGCCCCCAGGCTAGTCATGCAAGCGCTGCTCTCAGCTCACCAAGTGGCCAACAGCTCTGGCTCATTCTCCCTGCTGCCCCTGGAGAGGTGCCATCCGTGAATGATCTATCAGGCAACACACCCCTGCAAGGCCCTGCCTGGCACCCAAGTGGCTCCCGGGCTACAACATGCCCCAGTTTCAGCACTGCCTGGGTTAGTAACAGGTATGGAAGGTCCTTCTGGGGAGGGAGCTCCTGCCTCGGGATGGGGCTTGGCTCATGCTGCCTTGCTGTGGCTGACACCAGATAACAGATCTAAAGGCACTGTAGATCTAATCGGAAATGGAATGGGCTCCGTGCCCGGCCAGCATCACTTCTGAGGGTGACTCACTGAACCTGGAGGTAGGATAATTGGAGCATGACTAGAGCTGGGGAGAGGATTTCTCACCATTGGCTAAAATCCTCTAGCTGAGAGGCTGTCCAGCCCTGCTCTGTGGCCAGCAGGCAGGTCACATGGGGCTGGTGGGCCACCCTGTCTAGCTGCTAAACTGCATTCAAAGACACAACAAAGCCATTAGCCGCATTCCCCTAGAAGCCACCCTCTGGATGTGATGCCAGGCTGGCCAGGGCGAGGGGAGGTGGGTATGAGATGACCTTGCTGATGAGGTGTGGTCTGTGCTCTGACCTCCTCCTCCACTGGGCCCCTGAGGCTATGTCTACACTGCAGAGTTTTTCTGGGATACCAGAGGTATCCCGGAAAAACTCTGCTTCATCCAGGGAACGTGTCTGCTCTTCTGAAATTTTTTTCAGAAGAGCAGACGTGCTTTTTTGGCATCCCGGTAAACCTCATTTTACGAGGCAGGAGGGATGTTCTGAAAAAGGGATTTTTTTTTCCAACATTTGGCCCAATTGTGAGAAAAGCCTCTTCCGAAAAAAGAATCGGAAAAAGCGAAGCAAATTGCGGAAGAGCAATGCAGTGTAGACATAGCCTGAGAAGCAGGGAAGTGTGGCCCCTTCTGGGGTAGAAACAGCACCACTGGGATAAGTGGAGTTTGTCATTTAAACTCGCCGGGTCAGGTGGCTTGTCAGTGACGGGCGCTGCCAGGCGATGCTCTGAGGCCGGGGCTGGCTTGGCAGAGTGGAAAGAAGTGAGCTGCTCCAGGGAGGGGAGCTGCCTGCATTCTGGGGGGATTAATGCTCTGAGCATTGGCCTAACTCTTCTCCCATTGAAGGCGGTGATCAAAGGCGCGTTCACTACCCCAGGAGCAGCTAGCCCAGTGCTGAGGGGGGTGAAAACCTGCTCTGTGGGCAGGGGAGGCAAGATTGCTGCAGGCCCAGACTATGCTCAATGGCAGCACTATCACTGCTCTAGTCCTCGTGGGGTGGAAGAGGTGGGGGAATGGAGATATTCCTCCCTGCCCAGCTGTGCCCCTTCAGGGCCTAGAACTCTGCCAGTGGGGGCTGTCTTGGGCGGTAGGCTCACTCCAATCTCCATCCCCCTTGCCCAGGGCAGAGAGAATATGGCCCAGTTGATGTAACAGTCAGCTAGTGAAACCCATTCGATCCTCGTTTAACCTCCTGGTGATATGCAAACCTGGTGACCGTGAGCTTGTCCCAAGTGAATTGGCATGTCCTTTCATAATACAGAGGCTCATCCTGTGGCACTCATGGCCACATGATACCAGCAGATCAACCGGGATTTAAACAGGGAGATGTGATTTTAAGCTGCTAATATGGCTTGTTCTTGCGCAAGGCGTAAGTGTAATCTTGAAGGAGGAAGGTGAGAGTGCTCTGGGGTCAGAAAGGAAGGGAGGTAGGTGTCTAATGTGAGGGTTTCACTTTATACTGAAACATCAGTTACAGGCTACTGCCAGAGTCAGCATACCAGCTGTGAGGAGCCAGAGATCCTACCCTGAAAGGCAAACCCTATTGAAGGGAACCTCAGTCTGAATAATAATATTTTGCCTTTATCACCCATTGATCTCAAAGCAATTCAGCGAGGAAGGCAGGTATCATTTTACACGTGGGGAAACTGAGGCACAGAGCCCATTCACACAGCAGGTCAGTGGGAGAGTCTGCACTAGAGCGCTGCTTTCCTGACTCCTAGCCTGGAGCCCCAGCCATGGACCTGTGCTACCTCTGAAAAAAGCCAGCCCATGGTGGGATTATTCCCAGGCCAGTGCTAAGTCCATACCCAGAGGAGCTTAGATGTAAACTGTCAAGCGCAGCAGCAGAACTAACTTCCTTTCCTCAGTAAGTCCAGAACGGCCGCTCCTGCTGGTTGGCTTTGCTCTTCCTGGGCTGCCAGGCTCTGCTCACCTTGGGCAAGGTCACGTCTTCCAGACTGGCCTGTCTGCTCTGACAGGAGCCATTTATCAGCAGGGTGTATTGGCAGCCTCATGCCGGTAGATAGCAGTGAAGAGTGAAGAGCTGGTTGCAGGAGGAGGGGGAAAGCCCTGGGCCAGCTCCCTACAGTACATTACCCAGTGTTCATTTTCAGGCCCAGCCGTGGATTTCCCCCCCTCCTCTTTGGGCGGGACTCCCACGGCGGTGGCCTCATGCAGTAGCTCTCACTGCCGGGAAGTTTCTATCACACATTCACCCTCTTTACGTTGGTCTCTTCCTACTTACGCTCTCCAGAACCTACTCTGGAGCGATGCGTCTCTGACCCGCCGTTCCCTCTCCTCAAGAGGGCAGAGCCAGCACTGGTAGCAATCGGGGCAGTGCCACGGATTCCAGTGTACACCAGCTGAGGTGCCGGAGTCATCGCTGAAAAGCAGTCCTGACTTACACCACTGGATCCGGGAGCAGAATCCTGGCTTCTTAGCAGCTCCCAGATCCTTCTGTCATGTCGCCCTTCCCAACAGGTGAGACGGGGCGTGAAAATGGCATTTGCACAGTGGCTATGCATGAAGAAATCCAGTTTTCACTTGCCATGCGCCTCGCGGTTTCCCAATGGGAAGGGCTCACTCAAGCACAGCCAGCATTGTGCCACCCCTCAGCTCCTCGGTGTTTGTTTACAGCTTCCCCCTGCCCAAGGCAGCAGGACAATAACCCTGCTGCCTGGCAGGTTTGGGCGAGAAGGGGGTAGGGGCGCTCAGAGGACGGAGGCGTGCAAGCTCTTCCAAGGCTGTGACAGGCACATCTACAATAATAAGCAGCAGTTAGCACCTTAGCAGAGTTTTGCTTGGATTGCGTTTGACAGGATGTCGTTAGGCTGATGTGTGTGTGGCTTAGGAGTATTTATAACGCGCTCTCAATGCAGCCAAATTGCTCTTTAATTTGGTGAAACCAATAAGTTGTTTTTATGAATCCCCATAGCTCAGCACGTGGCGTTTTCATACTACAAGAGTGCTGATGGTCTTTCCTCTGCAGCTGTGTCTGTGCCGTGGAAACTCCATGAGGAGTTTCGTCTCTCTCATAATGTGCGTGTTCTTCCTTCCTTTGGAGCTTGTCTCCCCCAAAGGGGCTGGTCCAAAGCCCACTGAAACCAGGGGAACGACGAATGGGCTTTGGCTCCAGCCTGGAACGGGTGCTAATGTGGCATGGCACAGCTGGGTTTCCATACCTCCTCCTCGCAAGCTGAAGCGATGCCACAGTCACGGGCACAGAAGGAGCAGATGGAAGCTCTTGCCAGGACTCTCTGGTGGTGCCATCTGCACACTTGAAGTGTGTGTCTAAAAAGGAAAATGGGACCAGTGTTTTCCGGAGTGGTCACTAGTTCGGGGTGTCCCGCTTTTGATGTCCAGCCTGAGACACCGAGGGCCTGGTTTGTAGAAACTCCTGGAGTTGTGGGTATTCAGAACTTCTGCAGATCAGAGCCAAGAGGTCACTTTTTTTTTTCAAGTGCTGAACCCTCATCGTCGGGGCCAAATTTCCCAAGGAGCACACAGACTGGGATACCTAGGTCCTATTCCTTGCTCTGCCGTTGGCCTTCTGGAGGACCTTGAGCAAGGTACTGCCCCGCTGTGCCTCAGTTTCCCTGTCAGTAAAATGGGAATAATGCCCTCCTTTGTAAAACTCTTTGAAATATACTGATGAAAAATGCTCTTCAAGAGCTAAGTGTTGTTATTGATTATTCTGTATGGGTGGGGGTGGGGGCACCTCAATCCAGCAAAGCGTTTAAACATGCATTTCAGCTCCAATGAAGCCACTAATGCTTGAAGTTAGGCATATGCTTAAGTACAGTGCTGAACAGAAGGTCCTTGACACCTAAATGGGCACTGGGCTCTTGGAAAACTGATTCCAATTGTGGGGCCCTGCACTTGAAAAGGTGGTCCAGGAGTCTACATTTTGGGTCTCCCAAAACAGGAGGTTCCTAAAATCTGAGGCCATTATGGAAAATGTCAGCTGTCCTCCCCAGCCCTGCCTGAAGTGGTGGAAACCTTCTGAACATGACGCAGTGCTGGCCAGTCTGAGTCTGGAAACAGACAGAGGTATACATTGACTTCTTGCCCCCACTCAGCTCAATGGATGCTTACTCTGAAACCTAATGATAATCACACGAGGCCCGGTGGTAAAATTCCCATTAATTTCCATGGCTGCAGGACCAAGCCCCAAATGTCATTGTTAACTCTTTGGTTGCTGGGCATGCAGCAATTCTGCGCATTTGGGTACCGCACAACCTTGTGAGTACGTTCTATGGTACTATCCCTTCCTAATCTGATCCCTATGCACCAGTCTGATGACCCTGCTCCTGCCAGTGGGCTGCTATCTATTTGACCCATGCTGCAGGGGTGCTGTTGAAGCCAGAGTAAATGTGGGGTTTCTATCCCTCCTGCTGGGGGAAAAAATGAAAAATAGGGCTGTCATCCCCTGGGAGTGAGAGGGGAATGCTGAAGGGTAAGAGGGAAATGCAGGAAAAAACCTCCCAAGAGGAGTCAGCTGGATAATCTCATTGAATGCTGACTCCAGCTGGCTGATGTGCTCAAAGCAGATGCAATTAGCCTAGCAGGGATTGACGCTATGCAGTTTTCTCTCCCCACCCTTGGACGCACACGTTTATGCTGCAGTTCAGTTTACAGATCCCCAAGGAAAGGAGACCTAGCAAGTGAAGCGAAACAGACAGACTCTATGACCGCAGTGGTGGCCAGCAAAGCATTGCTAGGGAGCTAGGGTCGGGCTAGGCATCAAATGCATATATAACAGACAGGGACACAGTGAACTGCAGTGGGAACAATAGGGTGGCTCCCAGGAGACTATTCCTACCACTGGGGATCAGTTAGAAAACCACAGAACACTCTTCCATAGATGACAGTTCTTGGGCCATTTAAAATTGGGCTGCACAAAGGGGACCATTGTGCATGCCTGGGAGCTGGATTTAGCTGATGAGTGCCAGTGTGGCCCAATGGGAGCCAGGAATCTGAGTTCAATGCTTGGCTCTGCCATGGGTCTGCAGAGTGACCCAAGACTTCCCTCTCTGTGCGTTTTGGTTTCCCCTTGCATGTGTCTTGTATGTTCAGATGGTGAAACTGTGGGGCAGAGACTCTTTTACTGTGCCTAACACCTAGCACAATGAATCCTCCGGATACTAGTGCCGTACAGGTCGTAAAGGGGAGAGGAGCACTCTCTATGATTCGTTTTAGAGATGGGCTTGAACAAAGTCCCTGATCTGATGTCTCTCCTGGCCTCTAAACTGACTTAGCTAGCGGGCGTAGTGGATCAGAAAAGTGTCCCTTTAGTGAGGCTTGGTGTACTGCTCACTGTCGTCTGTGTTAGAGCCTCTAGATCCTGCCAGAGCAGTGGTGTGCATGTAACCAGCTGGACATGTTTGTGTATTGATAGGTACTATGGGTACTTGGCACTCGGTTGTGCCCTAGGGTGGTTCTTTCAGGTTGGTTTGGTTGTGGAAAGCACAAAAGACCCAACAGCTGTGCTCAGAAACTTGGAGCCTTCCCAGACAGCTCCCTCTGTTGCCATTTCTCCTGCGCTTTTCAGCCCGTGATAACTTCCTGTCCCAGTCCAGCCTGTCTCAAACTGAAATGGCTGGGCAAGTAATATCTTAACAGAGACCTTGTTCCTGCAACACCCTCAGACCTTCAACGGCAGCGAAGCTTCCAGATTTTCTCATCCATGCGCATGCAATGGCCCCACTGACATCAGTGGCTGTAACACACACACGCACAGTGGCTGCAGCGTCACTATCACACACCACGTGGCTGGAGCCTTTCCTCTGAAAACCTTCCTTCCACCTCCTGGTCCTGTAGAGATGATAACCAGAGGCAACTTCTGACTATTGACAAGCACTACAATTCAAGGCATCCATCTCTCAAGCTCCCTGGCTGGGTGCCCCCAGTCAGGAAAAGCGAGATAAGGCTGTTTGTTGGCTTGTGGGAAAGGAACCTGTTGAGGACTGAGAGGGTAACTAACCTGGAGGGGATGGAGCATCCCGTCACCAGGGGAGCCCAGGCATATAAGGTTGCCTATTCACTCAATAACTAAACAAGCCCCACTTAGTTTATGAGCACTGATGTGACCATATTCGCAGAGGGGCTTGATTCAGGCAGTGGGTTGCAGTGCAGAAGGATTTCTACATGAAGGGGAAGGTATTAAACTGAAAGAATGACATATGCTGAGTGTTGCCAACTCTGAGCATTCAAAAATCAGGGGTGGTTTAAAAATGGTTAGGGCTAAAACTGTTTGGGTTCTTTTTAATTGTCTTCACATTTCCAAGCTTCTCTCTGCAATCAGGAAGGCTAAAAACTGAGGTTTTAAATGGAGATTTTTACATGAGATGCTCGTGTAATCACAGGACTCCAGATGCTCCCACTTTAAGAAAAGTACCAAGTATTTGGCACTGAAAATACAGAGACCAGCATGTCCTCTGCTTTCTCCTGGTCCTTGTGGATTGATCTGGTGATAGGAAAGCAGAAAAAAAAATCCTCCATCCAGTCTCGTGTACGAATCTTAAGCAGTGGTAAGGAGTGCAAAGAAGGTTCTTTCTTGCAAGAGTTTGCATTGTGACTGGCTTTTCAAAGGGGCTTTGTGTCTGTTTTGCAAGGGAGTGGGGGCTGTATTCTACCACCGTGATTCAGTTGGCAGCCAGTAATGACTGGTTAAATCTGATCAAACAATGGTAGTTAGCTGGGCATGTTTGAGAATGGATAACCTCCTTGTGTGTGACTTGCACAAAGTAACAGCGGGGGTCCATGAGGAGCTCCTGCAAACTACAGTGACACGAATAAGACCAACAGCAGCCATGTAAGGTATTTCCAATACTTTCAGATGAGGAAAGTAAGGTACAAGGATGTTAAGAGACATGTCCAAAATGCATGATCAGAGTGAACCTGTGGCAGAGACTTTGATTTGGTAAAGCACATGTGCTTAAATTCATCTTTGTTCAGGATTTAAATTTCACTTTAAAGTTAAGCATGTGCTGAATTGCTGTCCTGAATCGGTGTTAGTGGGTATCTTTGCTCTGGGTACCAGCACATTGATCAATGCCTTGATCTGAAATTAGTTGCTGAACCTTGCTTTTGGTTGGTGTCACTCCTTGCAACACAAATTGCTGACCTGTAAGGCTTGAATGTACTGAACTGGTGCTGTAATTGCCAACAATATAAACCACTGAGGGAGACAGCTTTAGATGAAGGTTGATGTACTTACTTTTCCATTATCCTGTTACAGCTTTGATGTCAATTTCGCTTTGGTCAATTTCACATTCTCAAAGGCATGGATGTCCCCCTCCCCCACTCTTCCCAAGATGGGATCTCTGTCAATGCAATAGCAGCTGTAAGGCTATCTGAAGATTGCTCTGTAATATTTAAATGATCTCATATGTTCCTCTCTTTTTCATTAGGAAGGGAACATTCACTTCTCCCAATAAAGAACAAGGGTCCGTGCAATACCGTATCAGTGAATCAATCTGCTGGAGCTAGAGGTCAAATAATGTTACTTTCCAGGCATTAGACAGATGGTGGGAATTAAAAGCTTTACCTGGAAACTGGCTCGGAATCCCCAAACCTGCTTTTGTCTCCTAGCCCAATTAATACCTCTATTTTTGTGCCTCTACCTACTGTATTGTTGGTTTGTCAGCATGTGTGGGATGAGGCCTGTTCCCTGATTAGGTAGCTACCCTAAAAGGAGCACATGGCAAGTCTGGTCAGTACTAGCATAATCCTATACTCTGGACTGGACATTCCAGCTTGTGTAAATGTGGGCGAGGGAATGAGTTGGTTGGAAGGAAGAGTTGATTGTAAATAATCCTGCACTTTGATTTGCAGGTCCTAGGGTCTGATCTGATCCCAAGCCCATTAAGATCAACGGAAAGACTCCCATTGACTTCATTGGGCTTTGGGTTAGTCCCACAGACGGTAGAGACTGGAAAGGCCTATTTGATTTATTGCTGGAAGCTGCCTAGATAATTTTTCTAGTGCTTTGTCCAGCCCAGTTCTAAGAGCACCCACAACTTCCCTGGGGGAGACAATCCCACCATGTAGTAGAGCTGGAGCTTTGTTTGACTAGTTAACCTCAACTTCCCTTTTCTTAATTTGATCACACTCGGGAGAGCCCCACCCAGCCTGTGGTGCTGTTCACATCATCCTTCCAATGGAGGGAGAAAACAACAGTTTTCTGATGCTGCAAGGAGGCTGACAACCTGAACACCCCCTTTGCTGCTGCTCCTGGGAGGCTGGAAGCCCCTGTTCTTGGCTTTGCCAAGGGGGTTAGATTTCCAAGAATCATACATTTCTAAGAGCTTCCCACCTCAATGAAGTTGAGAAGCAGGATGCCGTGGAGGTTAAGCCCAAAACATGGTGTGTCAGGTGGGGCCAGCTGCCTCACCTCTGTGTCTCTGTTCCCCATTTGTAAACTCCTCACTTTCTTGTCTATTTGGAAGGTAAGTTCTGTGAGGAAGCACTGAGATGAGGGGGCTCTAGTGTAATACACAGAATGCTGTGTGTGTTATCTACTATGGACTTGAGAGAGTTTATCTGCCTGTGAATGTGTCTGTTCAAGAACTCCTCTAACAGTAAGAGCTAGGGCAACCAAATTCAGTCTGCAGCTTCCTCTTATCATAACTTAAAGCAAGTTCAGGGTGTGGTTGTGCCAGGAAAATGGGATGTGCCTGGAATGGAATTGTTTCTTATAGAACCAAACTGAAAAGAGAATCACAGGCAGGTGAAAGGGGTCAGCTGGGGTGCCCCCCCAAGACTGCCCTAGCCCTAAGCTTCCTACTCCCCAAGCACCCTTTAGGGAGGGTGTGTGTGTGGGGGGGCTCTGAAGCCTCTCACCCCCGATTTGTACAGGAACATTGCTGGCTGTTCCCTTTCATCAGGGAGTGAGGGGAAAGTACAGTTTACTGCATTCCTCACTCTGGCCGGAGAATGCAGGGACAGACAAACCTGGATCTGCCTCAGCTAGGGGACATGCACCCCTCCCCTGGCTTGCCCGTTGGTGTTGCCATGCCATGGAGAGGCACTTCTCACCTGGCCCCAAGTTGCTGCAGTGAGCTGAGCCATAGGACAAATTGGGGTGGCCATCCCAGGCCCCGTGCTTTTGGGGACCCCGCAGCAGCTGCCCCAACTGTCCTATGGATGGGTGGGACCTGAGGATTACAGGGCCTGCTGTGGGATGGCAGCAGGGGACCCCCCCATGTGAGCAGCAGGTGCTGGAGCAGCCCAGCAGCCTGCTCTGCTCCACTCCACCTCACCTGGCCCGCTGCATGTGGATTCTCAGTGGAGAGCTGCATGTGGATTCTCAGCAGAGCACTCTGGCCAAAGGGCTTCCTGCAACCGTGGAGAAGTGGGGCGTAGTGAGTCAGGAGGGTGGCACAGCGGGGCAGAGCAGGTTGATGGACTGCTCTGGCTCCTATTGCTTGTTGGGTGAGAGGGAGTGACCCCTGTTGCCACCACACCAGGCCCCCTGTAATCTCCCAGGCTGCATTGCTCAGGGGAGGGGAAAAGGGGGCAGGGCTTAGGAAAGGGGTGGAATAGGGGGAGGGCCTATGGTGAGAGTAGGTTGCCCCAGACCCTTCACCTGGGACTCTGGAGGGGATTGCCCCAGGCCCCACACCTCCCTTGAGATGGCCTTGGTGGTGAGGGAGGGCTAGGGTAGTCCCCTCTCCCTAGGGTAGCCTGCCTACTGAACCCCTCATGCCCCAACCCCACCTCAGAGCAATGATTCAAAGGAAACATGGACATTTTCATTTTATGTTCCAAAACACAAAAAATTGAGATAAGGACCCAGGCAACACTGGGTAAATCTAGCATATATGGATATGTGTGTGTGTATAAAATAATGAACGAGTGAGCTGCTTTTTCTGGGCATTAGGCATAATTCTGTTGGAAGCCCCAAAGCATCTCTCCTGCTGCCTCCAGAAATGGGCACTGGATACAGGAATACATACTGTACTGCCAGAACCAAGCATGGAAGCAAATCCCCTTCCTGCTGTTTGTAATGTTCCTGCAATATGACCTTGGCCGTTTGGCCCCCAACCATTGGGCCTCTTAGCCTAAATCCCTTGAACACAAAGTATGGATCTGATGCTTCCATCTGGACTGTGGAAAATGGGGACTGAAACTATTCACAGTCTCACAGTAGTGGGGAAATGGTAGGTGCAGCCTAGGCTGTTATCCTTAGGGCAAGGACCTAAAGGCAGCATTGCTTTCTTTATCCTGCCTATCTCTGAGCAGCAGGCCTGAGCAGCTGAGATGGGGAAACCTCAGGCCAGGGGCCAGATGTAGCCCCTGGCTTGCCTGGATCTAACCCCTGAGGTTCTGAGCCACCCTGCATTGGAAGGGGGGGGGAACACCATGGGGCGGGAGCACACAAAATCTACTATGCTGCCCCCTCCCCCCCCAGGCTTTGGTGTGGAGAGGGAAGTGGGGAGGGTCTTTCTCCTGAAGGCTGTCAGTGAGGGGCTTTTTTTTTGTTTTTGCTTCTCACTTGTGTGTGGCCCCCACTCATTTTTCTGTTGGTGAGCGGCCCGACCCAATAAAGGATCCTTGCCCCAACCAGAGAGCTGGGGATGGGGACAAGAACGGTTCTCCCAAGTCCTGGCTCCCCCCGCCCGGCCAGCATCGGCTTCAGGCACAAGGGCAAGTCTGGCTGTCTCAGCGGCAGACCAAGCTGAACCCTGCAGCAGGTCCCTTGGGCTCCGCGGGCTGGTGTTTCCCCTGCGAGTCCAGAACCCTCCCGAACCGCTACCAGTCGGTTCCTCCAAGCTGAGCGGTGCATGGGGCAGAAGGGGCGGGTGGGTTCCCGGTGACCTATCCCGGCAAGCAGGGTCCGGCAGGTGAGCCCAGCTCAGGGCTGGGAGCGGAGACCCTGCTCCCGCTGTGGCTCTGCGACAATCCGGGTTTCCCTGGCCGGAGCCTCGGGCAGACCCGCGGTTTCCTGCCCGTGCCTCGCTCGCTAGGTGCTGCGGCGGCTGCTCGGCGCCGCTCCGGAGCGGGGCTGCAGCGCGAAGCCTGCGACGCGCGGGCCATGTGTTGCTTCACCCCAGTGGTCTCCACCCAGCCCGGGCGCGCTGCAGAGCCGGTCCCCCAGCCGGGGAGGGCGAGGCAGGACGGCTCCAGCCCGGCGGAGGAGCCTTGGCGAGCCCCGCCACAGAGCCCTCCCCGCCTGCCTTTGTGTAGCACCCAGCGCTGGGGCAGGGAGGCGGGTGCCGGCTGGGGGGTGGGGCACGGACGGACCGGGGGGGGGGGGGCGGCTCGCGCAGTGCACACCTGCCCCGGCCCGCGTGCCGGTGCTCCGCTTGGCGGCGAGCCGGTGACATCACCCGCGTGCCCACCCCCCTCCCGCGGAGCCCGCTCCCTCTCCCCCGCGCGCGCGGGTGGCGCGGGCACTGTCTGCCAGGGCGGCCGGCGGCAGCGGCGGTGCGGCGAGGCTGGCCGGGGCCGAGAAGCGCCCGCCCGAGCTGCCCCCGGGAGCCCGCCCGGCCGCCTTCTCCTCGGCGGGGGGCGCGTCCCGCCGGCAGCCGCCTGCATGACACTCCGCAAGGGGGAGAGAGCGACCATCAGCATCCAGGAGCACATGGCCATCGACGTCTGCCCCGGCCCCATCAAGCCCATCAAGCAGATCTCCGACTATTTCCCGCGCTTCCCGCGCGGCCTGCCCGCCGCCGCCAGCCGCCCCCCCGCCGCCGCCGCCGCCAGTCGCCCGCCCCTCAGCCCCGCCGAGGCGCCCCGCGACGAGGACGAGGACGTGGACCGGCTCTTCGGGGCGTACGGCGCCAGCGGCCCCGCCGAGCAGCCCGCCCGGCGGCCGGCTGAGGAGGAGGCGGTGGACGCCGAGGGCTACGAGTCTGACGACTGCAGTAAGTTACCAAGCCCCCCGCCCCCCAGTCTCACAGCCCGGCTATCGGGGCCTGCCAGGCTCAGGTGCAGCTCGCCGGGAGATACCCCCCCCCTCAGGTAGAGCTCGCTGAGAGACCCCCCCTCAGGTGGAGCTCGCCGGGAGAGACCCCCCCCCTCAGGTGGAGCTCGCTGAGAGAGACCCCCCCCTCAGGTGGACCTGGCCGGGAGAGACCCCCCCCTCAGGTGGAGCTCGCTGAGAGAGACCCCCCCCTCAGGTGGACCTGGCCGGGAGAGACCCCCCCCCCTCAGGTAGAGCTCGCTGAGAGACCCCCCCCTCAGGTAGAGCTCGCTGAGAGACCCCCCCCTCAGGTGGAGCTCGCTGAGAGAGACCCCCCCCTCAGGTGGACCTGGCCGGGAGAGACCCCCCCCTCAGGTGGAGCTCGCCGGGAGAGACCCCCCCCCTCAGGTGGAGCTCGCCGGGAGAGACCCCCCCCCTCAGGTGGAGCTCGCCGGGAGAGACCCCCCCCCTCAGGTGGAGCTCGCCGGGAGAGACCCCCCCCCTCAGGTGGAGCTCGCCGGGAGAGACCCCCCCCTCAGGTGGAGCTCGCTGAGAGACCCCCCCCCTCAGGTGGAGCTGGCCGGAGAGACCCCCCCTCAGGTGGACCTGGCCGGGAGAGACCCCCCCTCAGGTGGACCTGGCCGGGAGAGACCCCCCCCTCAGGTGGACCTGGCCGGGAGAGACCCCCCCCCTCAGGTGGACCTGGCCGGGAGAGACCCCCCCCCTCAGGTGGAGCTCGGCCGGGAGAGACCCCCCCCCTCAGGTGGAGCTCGCCGGGAGAGACCCCCCCCTCAGGTGGAGCTCGCCGGGAGAGACCCCCCCCTCAGGTGGAGCTGGCCGGGAGAGACCCCCCCCTCAGGTAGAGCTGGCCGGGAGAGACCCCCCCCTCAGGTAGAGCTGGCCGGGAGAGACCCCCCCCGGTAGAGCTCGCTGAGAGACCCCCCCCCTCAGGTGGAGCTGGCCGGGAGAGACCCCCCCTCAGGTGGAGCTGGCCGGGAGAGACCCCCCCCCCCCCGGTAGAGCTCACTGAGAGACCCCCCCCCTCAGGTGGAGCTGGCCGGGAGAGACCCCCCCTCAGGTAGAGCTCGCTGAGACACCCCCCCCCCCCCAGCTAGAGCTCGCTGAGAGAGACCCCTCCCTCAGGTAGAGCTCGCTGGGAGAGAGCCGCCCCTCTCAGGTAGAGTTTCCACCCCTCAGAGCGAGCTCGCCGGGGGAGGACCCCCCCCCAGGTAGAGCTCGCTGGGAGAGAGCCGCCCCCCCACTCCCCTCAGGCAGCGCACGCAGGGCGCAAAGAGCCACCAGTTGCCGCGGCTCTGCTTGGGCGGGGCGGGGCGGGGGGCTCGCCGAGCTCGGGCTCTCCTGCCGGCCGTTGGGGTCCAGGCTCGCGGCTCTGCCTTCCCAAGGAAGGGCCCCTGGCAGCCACTTTCGGGCCAGCTCCCTTTGAGCGTGCGAAGTGCTCCCCTGCCGTGCAGAAGGCGCCGCTTTGTCACCAGCGGGGGCTCGCGGCTGGATTTAACCTCACTCCGCCCCCCCGGGTCTTTGGCACCCCGTTTTAGCGCTTCAGAGCGGCGGCATCTGCACCAGTGACCCCTCGCTAATCAAGAGGGGCCGGATCCTGCCAGGTGGGGAAGCCCCTGGGGCGTGGAGGGTGCTTGGCTCCTTTCAGGATCAGGCCCAAAGTTTGAAACTAGGAGATGACTTAGAGAAGGGGAGGAGTGAAGAACCAACATTGCCCAACGGTGCTGAGCACTCCCTTCTAGGAAGGCATGGGTGACCTCCCGGGAAGCTGGAGATGCTGTTCAGGGTTGAGAAGGATATAGTCCTCTCTTTGAGAAATGTTATAGCTCTCTACTGTTGCTTTTATTTCCCCACTTCCCTGCCAGTAGCTGGCTAAACTCAGGCTTTAGACACGAGTCAGATCCTGATCCCCTGAAGTCACTGCTGTTACCCTGTAAATTGCTCAGCCACCACTGAGATCAGAATCTGCCCAGTATGAATCCGTAGGTCCAAGCTGTTGGGCCAAATTTGGGCTTTGGTAGCACTGCGCATGTGTGAGCCCCAAACGACTGTCTTCTGTCTTCATAGTCTTGTAACCCAGGCTCAGTGGCACACCTCCTCTGCTTGGGAGCTGTCTTGATGAACCTTTCCAGTCTGCAAGAGACGACAGTGCAACATTAAGCTGAATTCCCAGCCAGGCTGTTAATAACGACTTTAGCTGGATTTGGGTTATTTGCTGCTCTAATTATTGGAATATCTTTGTTCATTGTGGCAATAGAAATTGGAGCATTTGGTGGTGGGGCAGAGACACATGCAGGAGCAAAGTGCTAAGAGGCTCTGCATTCTTTCCTGGGCTACTGGGATAAAAGCTGTTAGGATTTTTCAGGATGTTAGACTTTGGGCTCTAAAACCCACTTTCCACCCCCACTAGGTAGTCATTTGGAAGGACTAAACACATTCGAGTCAGCCCTCCTGGTATTTCTCATTGACACCATGGAATCAATTAAACTGGTTTCCAGTGGGCCAGCTGGTGTTTGTCTTGTTGCAGTTAAAGTTAAAAATATGTTTCTTACAGTATAACAGGTGGCAGCAAAACTGCTGATGCTGGTTTGCCAGATGTGGTTATTTTTCCACTAGTAAAGAGGCAAGAACTAAAATGCTCTTCCTGCTTGCAAGAGAGCAGTTAATGTTTGGTGGTATTTGTATGACATAATCTGAATGCCCCGACCAAGACTGGGATCCCACTGTGCTAAGTACCCTACATACATCTACTAAGGATCAGGTCCTCCTGCACAGAGTTTACAAATTAAATAGAAAAGACAGGGATGATAATTCTTTCACCTATTTCAGGGATGGGAAACTGAGGTGCAGACAGGTTGAGAGACTGGCCCAAAGTACCACAGGAAGTCAGTGTCAGAACTGGGATTTGGTCACAGATCTCCTGAATATAAGTCCAGTACCTTAACCTCATGTCTTCACTGACTGATGCATGAGTCTGCAATGTCCCTGTACACCTGGAGTAATGATGTGGCGCAGAAATAACAGTGATGTTTTAGAAGCATTTGGGGCTTTATTTCTGGAGCAGTAAGTGATGTGAGCAAGGTGTCTGTGCAAGATACAATACAGGGACATTCTGGGATTGCAAAGATTAGAACACTTCCCAGCTGACAGGACTCTCTACAGGCTTTGCCAGGGAAATAATATTATCACGGAGACAGCATCTTGCCAAACTCTGGATAATCTGAGTGAGGAGATGCCAGGCATCATCTGCTTAGCTCAGAGGAGCAAGCCCACTGCCCTACATATGCTTTAGTATAAAAAAGCAGACAGCCGGTGAAACTGCAGAGCTGGAATTCACATGGAATCTCGACACTATCATACTGGGTTTGAATAGAGTGGCTAGTTCATGACAAAAAGTAATTTCCCCCCTTTTTGATATTCTTCCCTTCTTAGCAACCGTTGGGAGTGGGCCACATCTGCCCCGATTGAATTAGCCTCCTTAATACTGGTCATCCGCATAGTAATATAACACTCCCATCTTTGTATCGGTGTATATATCCCAGTCAAACTGTAATCCACATCATGCATCTGAAGTGGGCTCCAGCCCACAGAAGCGTATGCCCAAATAAATGTATTAGTCTTCAAGTTGCCACAGGACCCCTCGTTTTTCTGGCTTGTGTTGAGTCCCTGCTGGCCATGACACAGCAATGCTAGTGATGCATCAGGTAGCTACAGGCTGCTAATCACATCTCTCGGCCTCTGTTGAAATGCAAGTCTTGCACTGCAGAGATCCTGTAGGAACTCATGGAAACTTCTGCTACTAGACATTATCTCCCTCCAAAATGATCAGTAGAGCTCTTTCCCCATGGCTGCACTTCTTACCTAGCTCCAAGGAGACAGTCCCAATGATAAATAACAGTACTTAGCCTTTGCTGGGGATGAACTGTGTGTTTTGGCACAACCTGGAGGGGAAGGATGCTGCTGCCTGTGGCTGTGCCTAGTCAGGTGACATGGTTCTAGTTCTTGGCTTTGCCAGCAGTGCCTTGCTGTGTGAGCCTAGGCAAATCACTTCACAGATCCGTGTCTGTTGCCCTCCATGGAAAGTGGAAATAATGAAATTTACCCACCCTTCAGGGGGTTGTAACTCTTCTCTTCGGAAAGCCTTTTGAGAGAGTCTCCTTTCCAGCTTGGTTTACTTCTCTAGCCTGATGTTATTTCATCACCGCCTTTCTTTTCTGCTCTTTTCAGTTTGACCATTCCCCTTTGACACTGGGGTGTTTCCCAACCTTGGCCCCCAATATTTCCAGAGATAACAGCTAGGGATGTTAATTATCATTTAAAATGTTAACTGGTTAAATGCTAGGTTTAACTGATTAACTGTGGAATAGCCCCCCACCTGTGGCGTGGCAGTGCCATAGGCAGGTGGTTACTCCAGCCGAGCCAGACCCCCACACAACAGGTGGGGGGCTGCTTGGGCCAGGCCGGGCCCGCTGTGAGTCGGGCCGGGGGCTGCTTCACCCTCGCAGGGCCACTGGTTAACCGGTTACCTATAAGCATCACCCAATAAGGGTAATGCTTCTTAGCAGGTAATTGGTGAACCCTTTACATTGCTAGTAACAGCAGGGGGATTGGTAGGGGCAGGAGGTGGCTAAATGAACCAACAAGCTGCTGCTGCTCCTCCACCCCCTGAGATTTCTGTTGTAGAATCAGTTCAGAGAGAAGTGGAATAGACCTGTTGAGCCTTCTGGCCTGACCCCCACTCCCACCATCAATATAGGAGTGTTTCCGGTGAGATCAAAGAGACATTCTAGAGAAGGACCTCCCAGGTTCCATCTGGTCCATTCTTCCAACAGTGGAGGTTCTAGCCTTCAGTTCAATGCCATTTTGAAACGCCATAAGTCATCTACTCTAACCTTCTATCTCCTAGATACCCCCTTCAAACTGTCTGCCTCTGTAGCAGGCAACTCCCCTCCTTCCTGAGGAGCACAGCCTGAGGAGCACAGCCTAAGGCGCAAACTTATTGAGATTGGGGGCATTTTTTTTTTTTGCTTGAGTAAGAAGAGAATATACACAGAGTAAGGACTCCATCAGGGTTTCAGCCCAGCAGAGAGAAGCCTTCAGTTACTCTCTTAAAAATGTCTGCATCTCCTTTCCTTCTTAGAGATTCTTCTAAATCTTCAAAGCCTTAGAGGATGCGGGGAGAAAACCTGCTACTTGCATCACTGCTTTTAAGAGTAGAAGAGCCATGTTTTAATTCTGGTGCTTTGCAAAATCAAAACCATAAGGAGCAAAGAAGAATGTGGATTCCTGCAAGGGAGGGATGCAGACACAAGGCTTAGGGGTGCAGAGAGAAACCCACTGGGGCTGGAATTTCCAGCTGCTGGAGATGGTGCATGTTGGGTGGGATTTGCTGCACTGGGGTTTCTCCACCAGGAGAGAGGGGCCTAAGGCTCAGACTGACTCAGAACATGGAGGACTAGTTCAGGGAGAGAGGCTCTAGATTGTGGCGGGGGGCGGGGGGGAGAAGGAAAGGGAGCACAGGCAGACTGCACTGAAGGGGAATAAAACAGTGACCTGGTTACATCAGCTCTTTGGGGAGCTCTGGAAGATTGCAGAGGAACTGAGGAAAACAACTCCAGTCCCCACAGACCAGCAAGGAAGAGGTGATAATCAGCCTGTTGAATATCTACTGCGAGAGCGAGTGAGCAGGACTGGAGGGGTCCAGCGCGGTAGATAAGGGGGGAGGGGGAGATGCAGGGTGGATTGATTTAAATCAAGGCGATATAAATAATTGATTTAAATAATATTTTAAGTCACTAAAGAAAAATAATTGATTTAAATCAGATTTCTCACTGATACTACTTCACATACTTCTTCAAACAACAGTGCAAAACTGATCACTAAAACATGTTAATTTACAGCTCAGAACAGCATGTTACATCCCCTAACAGGTTATACTTTAATTTTTTTAAGATAACTTTATTTTTATTAATTTAGGAAATAGTACATAATACTCATTACCTGTATCAAGCTGCAGATGCAGCAGCAGTACATTAGGAATGGTAAGAACTAAATCATACACACAAACACAATAGCACATGTATTTTATTAAACTAAATCTTAAATGTTACATAAATGTTTCACATTTGCAATTGCAGCAGTCTCCTGAGTTGTAGGCTGATGGCTGTAAACTTTTTTTTTTCATTTTCAAATTAAGTCCTCAGAACACTAACTGTAATTTTGAAGCAGATCAGATTCCAAGTTACCAAAAAAGCTAAGACTGACTGCTTTGAGTGCACTTAACTTTGGAGTAAGACCCATTGAAAACAAGTATAGGATGGGTTCCTTTTGGAAAGCTGAATTGTGCTGAAGTAAAATGAGGAATAGACTTATGGTATAACCATTATGATCTGTGACCATGATATTCCAAAATAAGGGACATGTATTATGTAATAGGAAATAAGAAAATGACACTCAGTGGCAACTGACAACTCTAGATTTCTCTTACTGCAGCTTTCTGTAATGTATGCTTGGGTGATAGATTCTAAACCTGGTTAACTAATTAAACAAAACATAAAGATTAGCTTAACTAAACTTTCTAGAAACATTGAAACATAGCAAACAGCTTGGGAATTTACTTTTTAAATCACACTTATACTAAAAAGGCACAGAGAGAGTTTTGAAGAATGAGGCATTTCAAAGTTGATGCACATTGGTCTTCAGACATAGCCACATCATTTTCTCCCAATAAGCAGTTTTTCTTATGATGTTTCATTCTTTCAGCTAGGCCCTGCATTTTCTTCTTGCACTGCTTACACTTGACATGTTTTCCTTTTTTACCCAGGGAATGAATTTTTTTCAAAATAATCCCAGATAGGGCCTCTTATATGCAGAAGCCATGACTATTTTTCTGTGGCAAAACTGTAGGGCCATGCTCACCAACCAGTAGATTATGATTGACTGGTTGATTGCGGGGGTATGGCCAGTCGATCACGAGGTAGTGTTCCCAGCTCCCCTTTGTTCCCCCGCACCTCCAACGAGGAGCCTGCACTGGCGCTACAGCCTTCCGCAAAAATAGAGCTAGCTCCGGCTTCCTGCAGCGTGTGGGGGAAGACCCACGGCTCCGCGCCAGATCCAGAGCTGGATCTGGCACGGAGTCTTGGGACGTCCCCCACCCCCACGCTGCAGGAAGGAAGGCAGCACGGGGAAGGAAGGGAAGACAAAGTGTGCGCTCCTCCCCTGTCCACAACAGCATGCGCGCTTTCTTGTCTTCCCTTCCTTCCCTGTGCTCAGGTCGGGGGAGGGTGGTGGTGTTTAAGATGGTGGCACAGGATCCAGAATGGCTGGATTTTTTTTAAAGGAGCCACACTTCCATCTGTGCACTTCTTCCAGCACTGTCCACAGATCCTGACCAAGATACCCTCGTCCCTAGAGAACCCCAGGTACCGGTTGAGCTGCCCCTGCCCCCTCTCCCCTGGCCAGACCCCCCACCAGCACCCTGCTCCCTCCCCCCGGCCAGACACCCACCAGCACCCTACCCCGGTCAGACCTCCCACCAGCACCCTGCTCCTGCCCCCTCTCCCCTGGTCAGACCTCCCACCAGCACCCTGCCCGCTCCCTCCCCCCGGCCAAACCCCTACAAGCACCCTGCCCCCTCCCCCCCGGCCAGACCTCTCACCAGCACCCTGCTCCTCCCCCCCCCAGCTGATTTTCCTATGGGTCAATGGCCCCTGATCCAAAACAGATTCCCCACCCCTCCCATAAATAAAGACAATGCTGAAATGTTTTGTGTTGGACATAATATTTTATTTAAAAATGAAGCCTGACCAACAAGCCCCCATTTGGCCACAGCATCATAACACTCCTGCACCTCTCTCAGACCCCAAATCTGAGCCCATCATACACCTGAACTCCTGCCCTGAGCCCTTCATATCTTCAAACTCCTGCACCCCCACATCTCCAGTCTTCTGCCACAACACTCCTGCATCATCCACACATCACAAATCTGTGCCCTGGGCCCATCATACTCCCAACTCCCCCTGCCCTGAGCCCCTCATATACCCCAACCCAAATTCCTGCACCCTACCTCCACAAGCCTGCAGCTTGCTCAGCACCCCAACCCTTCATCTGACCCCAACACTCTTCAGCCTAGAGTTTCCTCCCTGAGCAAGCATCCCCTTCTCCACATCCTCCTGCACCCAAATTCCCTGACAGAGCTTGCACCTCTCACCCCTTCCCACACCCAAATCCCTCATTTCCACCCCAGAGCCTGAACCTCCTGTCTCAACCCAGTGAGAGTGAATAAGGGTTGGGGACAGCAAATGATGGAGAGAAGGGGAATGGAAAAGGTGGGGCCTCAAGGAAGGGGTGAGGTCTTGGGGAAGAGGTGGAGTAGATCTTGGCTTGCCCTGACATTTAAAATAGATCTTGGGTGTACAAAGGTTGGAGACCACTGCTGTCGGGGAATATAGGAATCAGTATATGTGCTGAATAATGTTTTCCCTTTTCCTTTCCAGTCCACTATAATGTTCCTTTCTATGCTGCCTCCATCCTTTCCTATATGTTGTGTCTCTGTCTTTAGACAGTGTCTTAACTAACTCTGCTGTGCTTAGCCCAGGTTTACCACCACATAAGTACAGAACAAAAACAATCCTAGACAGCCTGTGTCTGTCTTTGCTTGTGTTTCTCAGTAGACTAACAGAAATTGAAAGCCCAGAACTTTCAAGGAGCAAGAGCTGGATGATAGGCTGGACAGAATAGAACCATTAATTTGTTTTTATGAGACTCTAAGTGGAAGGGTAGCATGTTCGTTATTATTAAATGAGAAATTTAGCATTGGCCCTCCTGCACTACCTGTTATCCTTGGATTGCCTACCACCATGTCTCCTACCCTGGTGCTCTGACCACAGGGAAAAGTTGATGGAAAGGCAAGAGAAGCCAGTGAAGGAGCTGGGACTGAAAAACAAATCCTTGATGGATCAAAGGGGTGAAGCTAGAAGGTTAAGGCCAAAGGAGAAATCTCTCCCAGTAGAGAAGCTGATGATACACCAGGCCAGGTGGACGGAGGAACACCACTTGATAGTTGTATCTGAGGGCCAGAGCAGTATTATTCTTTATTATTAATTGCATTACTATAGCCCATAGGAGCCCCACTCATGGACAAGGACCTCATTTTGCTCAATGCTGTACAAACATAGAACACAAAGACAGTCTCTGTCCAGGGGAGACTGGTGACGAGGGCCTGGGGGGCCACCAGCCACATGACACCCCCACAGCCTGGGAAAGGGCTGTGCTGCGCCAACCCACTCTGCCACAGATTCCCATCTCTTTCCGCTTCTGCTCTGCTCCCTCCTTGCCCTTGCTCCACTCTCTCTCCACTTCTTCCCTGCCCTTGATTTGCCCCTGCCTCACCTCTTCCTCCACCCAAGGTGGCCCAGGGGAATAGCAGAAAAGGGGGGTTGGTGCTGGCAGCAGGGTTCAGCTCCCTGCACACTCTGGCAGCAGCAGGGGAAGTGGAACAACGCGGCCTCAACTTGCTCTGTTCCTCTGACAGAGTTGCTCTGCTTCCTCCAGGTGAGTGTTGGGGTGGACCCTCTCCTCCCCTGAGTGACAGGGCTGGAGGAGCAGAGTGAGCTGGATCCATGTTGCTCCACTTCCCTCACCGCTGCTGGTGAATGGGGTGGGGGCAGACCTCCGCTGCGAGTGGCTGGCTGCTGGCTGGCCCCTTGCTCCTCCCGTCCATGACATTTGGGGGGGCACATGTTTGACCCCTCATGCCTCCCATGCATTACCCCATCTCCACCCCAGACAGCTCACAATCTAGGTATAAGACAAGAGATGGAGACAGGGGAGCAAAGGAGAACATTGAAACTGTATTGGTCAGCATGTCCGGTAATGGTCTCAGCACACCAACAGCCTAACATTGACAAAAAGTGCACTTGAAGCCACTGGTTCAAAGTGGCCCTTTCAGCATCTGTCTGACTGTCTAGTGATGGCAGGGTGCTCTTGTGGATAAGGCCCTGAACTAGGAGTCAAGCAAGATTTTTATCGCTGCTCTGAGCTTCCCTGTGACCTTGGATAAGTCATTCCTGCTCACAGTGGCTATACTGTTTTGTGGAGATAATATTTCCCATGTGAAGGTTGCAAAAATGAGCTTGTGGATATCTGGGAAGTGCTGTGCCTGTCTCTCACTAGGGGGGTGCAGTGCCACGGGGACATTCCAGAGTTTTATTCTTGTACTTGAGTTGCTTGCTGTGCATGATTCAAAATCAGGCTCGGCCTTTGAGATGTACAACCATTTGTTCCATTGAGTTCATTTTCATCAGATGGTTTTCATTGTTCCTAATTGAGCTGCTAACGAGGTATCAAAGCACTTACACAAATTAAGGTAAAGAGATAGTTAGGGGTTAGTAATTGGAGGGTGGGGGGAGGCAAACACCCAAAAAATCGGTTTGGTGCACTTTACCAGATCACAAGCAACTGTAGCATGTCTTTTTGACAGTGGGGAAGGATCTTACTATATATTTATTGGAACATCGTAGTTCTCCCATCTTCTTCCCAGTAGCCTGCAACCTGCCAGTGAAACAAGTCTCTGTGTTACACACATTATTATGGTGTCTGGGTACCAACAGAAGTATAAAAAGCAAAACAGATTGAAAAACTGTCTTCTATTGCATTTCCTTTATAATACACTGCAGAGAGTGCGTGTGCATGGATTTTTTATTAGTTATTGTTATAATATTTGCTGTTCTTAGGGAAATTATGCCAGATCATCGTTCGGGGCTGCTTTTACATAGTTATAGCTGTTGCTCATGTTTCTTTTTGCTGCATGGTCAGCTTGTTGGTCCAGAGTAATTGGTTATTCTCAGATGGTCTGTCAAACACTAATGATATCTTTGTTTGCATCTAAAGTAAGTCAATCTTAGCAGCATGGCATCATGTTTGGGGGGCATAGAGCTGGGGGCCGTGGATGCGGGGTTCTGTTTGTGATGCCATCAGTGACTGTGTGAATTTGGGCAAGTCCTTTATCCTCTGTCTGCTGCAGTTCCCCACCTGTAAAACATCACAATACCTAACCATCTTAGTAAAAGGTCTTGAGATCCTCTGATGAAAGATGCCATCTGAGTGCAATACATGTAGGCATTATAGGAACTGTATCAGACAAGAAGCTGTGTTAGTCTATTTCAGCAAAAACAACAAGGTGTCCCTATGGCAATTTAAAGACTAACACATTTATTAGGGCATAAGCTTTTGTGGACTGCAGCTCACTTCAGTCAGATGTATGAAGTGGAAGCTTCAGTTGGAAGGGATTTCTATATGCATACAGAGTAGGAGTGTTACCTCAGTGCTAACGAAGCTAATTCAGGTAGGAGGATTAATACAAATAATCCCCAAGAACTACACACCATGTAACAGAAACACTAACTCAGGAACCAATTCCTGTGACAAACCCTGTTGCCAACTGTCTCCACATATTTACCCTAGTGACACATCATAGGACCTAACCACATCAGCCATACCATCAGGGGCTTGTTCACCTTCTCTACTAATATGATATATGTGCCAGCAGTGCCCCTCTGCTGTTATATTTGACAAACTAGACTGTCTCCCTGCAAAAGAGTAAATGGTCACAAATCAGATATCAAGAATGGTAACGTAAAAATACCAGTGAGAGAGCACTTTAACTTCCCAGGACACTCAGCAACAGACTTGAAAGTTGCCATACTTGAGCAAAAAAACTTCAAAACCAGATTTCAGCGTGAAACAACTAAGCTGGAATTCATATGCAAACTTGACACCATCAGAATGGGTCTGAGTAGGGAGTAAAAATGGCTAGCTCATTACAAAAAGTAATTTTCCCCTTTAGGTTTTCCCACCTTCTCATAAGATGTTGGAAGTGGGCCACAATCCACCCTGACTGAATTAGCCTCATTAGCGCTGATGTAACACTCCTAAGTCTGTTTGCATGTAAATCCTTGCCAAGTGAAGCTTCCACTTCGTGCATCTGATGAAGTGAGCTGCAGCCCTAATACATTTGTTAGTCTTTAAGGTGCCACAGAACTCCTCATTATTATAGGAACTGTAAGTTTCAGATAGTAATACTGAGTCAGGAGTCACTGAAGGCTACTGTTACACATAGTTTAATAAATCTTTTTTCACAGCATTTAGTTTTTGGAGTAAGTGCTATGTTAGTTCTTGATATGCTGTTCTTTGCCAGCGAGAACAGCAGCTAGTGCAGTGTTTGTTCAGTATCTGTGAAGGCAGTTCTTGGGATGAGGTACTTACTTGGGAATATGGGTGTTGGCAGATGGGTTGAGATTTCTTATGCCTGCTTCTCTCTCATGGCAGGTGTGTATGTGTAATTAAAGGAAATTACATTTAGAATATACCCAAACTCCTCCGACAGGAAGCTGACCTGCAAGGCCCTAGAATTCTGCTTCCGTGCAGTAGAGAACTGATAGTGTTATAAATATCAGCTGGAGGAAATGTTATTTCTAGCTCAGATCACAGGCCTATCCTGATGTACTGCATCTTGTGACATCTGCTACAAGTGATTCACTGAGAGAGTTTCTTAGGAAGACATTTATTTTGGGCGAAGAAAATCATTAAGCAGCTAAGTCCTAATGAAGATATTAACTACCAGCTGTTTAAAGGTGGTGATGAGAACAGAGGCACCAAGGGATGCAGAGTCTACAGATGACATGGCAATGTTAGCTGATAACATAGACTTGTGAACAAAGATGCTGGGAATAAGCAAGGGGGAGAAAACACAGTTTGGAAATGATCAGGATATTTACATCCACAAAGCAGCTCCTTAGCATATGTTGCTTCTGCTATTAATAACCCTTTATTTGTCTTTGCAATTCAGATTATGCAAAAAGAATATTTTTACTACACAAATTACCACTGATTTCAACAGGTGCCTGGATAATATTATAGTAATTTTATTGACACTGTATCAGATCCAACATGCCAGCAACCAATAGTCAATGGAAGTGATTTATTTGCATAAGTGAAATTTTAAATCCAAGGTTTAAGTGCATTAAAGCACTTGTGACCCTTTTTGCAAGTAGAAAACTGTTAAACCTGGTGGGTTGGTATATTCCAGCTTGAGTAACACATCAGTCAGACTAGGGATTTAAGTGACTAGTCGAGTGACTACTCAACTAGTCGCTTCACCTCTCTCCCCCGCTGCCTCTGTATCAGAGGCAGCAAGTGGAGGGAAGCGAGAACTGGTGCTTAAAAGTCAGTTCCCCCCCCCCCCCCAGCACCGTCTCCACAGTGCGGGGGGGCAGTGTAGGCAGAGCTGCAGTGGTCCCCGGGGCACTGTGTGCCGGGACTATTCAGTCCTGGCTCGTGTTGCCCGCCAGGAGCTAACCCTGCTGCAGCTATGCACTTTAAATGAAGTAAGACTTTCAGGTGTGATTTAGGGATGTTAAGTATCAGTTAATTAACTAATTGAGTAGATGATGGAATTTCCATCGACTACGTGATCAGTCGATAAGGGGGGCACTCCTGTTGTGGTGCTGCACTTTAAATGTAGTAAGAGCCCGCCGGGCTTTTACTACATTTAAAGTGTAGCGCTACAGTGGGAGCGCTCCCCGTTGACTAATTGGGTACTTGATTAGTTAATTAACCAATACTTAACATCCCTAAATCACACCTGAAAGTCTCCTTACAGTTTCACTTGAGATATTTTACTGATTGAAAGGCATTTATATGGGATAAACTATTCTTCTTTACTACTTACCCTGAGACAAAGTGCAGTCTGCTGTATGTTGTTGGAAAGCTGCCATGTTTGACACCAAGTGATGGCTGCATTTCAATGGTGGGGAATATGGTTTGTGTATATGTAATTTACCAAGAACTCTGCTAGCCAGTCAGCTGAGAGTTTTTCTATGGGAGCAGGTCAGTATTCCTTTCTGATGAGATTTTGCTTCAGTTTTTAAGGGGCATTTGTTGGCACTGTAATTACTGTGTTGAGAATAGAGCAAAGGTGAATGGATTTTGGCTAGGCTAATTAGACTCTTTCCTGTAGAGAATTGTTATGCTGGAATTCCCATCTGTCTTAGGTACTTATTTGGCCTCCATTCTCTTTGAACCTGAATATCTCATGATCTTTAATCCATTTGTCTTCACAGCACCCCTGTCAGGTAAAGGCAGTATTATTATCCCCAGTGTATAGAAGGGAAGGGAAGCAGAGAGAGACTTGAGTCTAGTCAATGCCTAAACCTTAGGTCATCTTAGCTACATCACTCAGAGTTGTGAAAAATTTTATGACCTGTGCTATGTATTTAAGTCAACTTAAACTCCACTCTAGATGCAGCTAGGTCAGGAATTCTCATACTTTTTTGCATCGTGAGCTCCTTCTCACAACAAAAATTACTAAGTGACTCCAGGATGGAGGACAGAAGCCTGAGCCCTGGTGCTTTGAGAAGGGCGGCCAAAAACAAAGCCTGAGCCCTGCCACCCCAGGTAGGGAGGCCAAGGCCAAAAGCCAAAGCCCAAGGTCTTCAGCCCCAGGCCAGGGCTCTATAACCTGAGCCCCACCATCCAGAGCTGAAGCTGTTGGGCTCTGGCTTTGGCTCTAGGCCCCAGCTAGTCTCATGTCAGCTCTGATGACCCTCATTAAAATGGGGTCCCAACCCAAAGTTTGAGAAATGCAGAGCTAGGTTGATGGAAGAATTCTACTAATCTAGTTACCACCTCTCAGAGGGGAAAAACCTCTTCTATTGGCTTAGGAAGCATCTATGCTAGAGCAGTGTTTCTCAACCTTTTTTTTTTTTATAAAGTACCCCTTTTTCAAAAAATAAACCCAAAAAACCACACATTATAAGTACCCCCCAGTACCTACAGTTTTCAGATACACAAAATTATTTTCTACCATTGCAACACATTTGTTTAATCAACTTAATCGTATCTGGGCGGGCGATGAAATTTTTGGTTGTAAAAAGTACAAAAATAATAAAACACTGTAAAACTTAAAACAAAAATTCAGTTTTTTCCAAATTTCAATTGTGTTGACGTACCCCCCAAAACTTCCCAAGAGTACCCCTTAGGAGACTCGTACCACTAGTTGAGAAACACTGTGCTAGAGCACCATAGTTGTGCTGCTATGCTGTAATGAATATAGACCTTTTCCATAGTCACTCAGGAAATGCGTGGTGGACAAGAACTTGAACCTGGGTCTCCTAAATCATAAGCTAGTGCTTTAGTCAGTAGACCATTCTCTTCTCTAGATCCTGTGTCCTGACATATCCCCAGCTGGTTTACAATCCATGAGCCAAACTCAGCATCAGAGCAACCAGATGCTTTTACCATGTCAGACAGTGGGAGTTGCCTCAACTTACACCAGGGTTGAATTTGCCAGAGCATATCTGCTGTTTGAGCTATGGATGGCATATGGGGAAGCCTGATGTTAGTTTCCGCCACAAAATGGCAGTGATGGGGGAGCAATCCAGTTTTTAACCTGTCTTAGCAGTTCTAAATCCTCCTCCTGAGACTGCAGGAGTGAAAATTCAGGTAGGATCTTTGAGGGAGATCTGCACACAGTGCTCATGTCTTCCTATGTGTCCTTCTTCTTCCTCCTGGCTGCAGCAAAGGTCTGAGACCAGGCCACATGGCTAGTAGCCTCAAGCAATTCAAGCCAATGAATGAGCCATGTGGCAGTGTCTTAATAGGCCTAATTTTGAGTGGGCTGGCTCTTCCCATCCCCAGCAATTTGCCATTTGTTAAGCTTTTCATCCCATCTCTTTCGGTGTGGACTGTTTAGGAGACCAAAGTTCCACCCAAGCTCCTTTCCAAAGCAAGTGCTAGTGGCACAAAAGGGATTCTGCAACTAAACTTGCTGACTGCCATGGATTTTACTCCCATTGGCCATGAGCCAATAGAAGGTTCTGGAGTCAATAGAAGGTTCTTCCAACTTTAGGAAGCTTTCAGGCAGACTCAGGCAATATAGCTTCCTCCTTTCCCCCTTTTGGGTGCCTCTATACAGCAGTGTTGTTTCAGAACAATGGCCATTATTCCGAAATAACAGTGTGAGTGTCTACTCAGCAATTCCATTATTTCGAAATAAATTCAAAATAACAGATGGCTTATTCTGACTTCTGTAAACCTCATTCCACGAAGAATAACACCTATTCCAAAATAGCTATTTTGGAATAGCAGTAGTGTGGATGCTCCACTGCTGCTATTTCAAAATAGCTCCTCCTCAGGGCCATTCAAAGTAATTACTCCCCAGTGCCTTGTAGGGCTCTAAATTGAGGTTGCACGTCCACATTAGGGAAGCCTGCCTTGGACTAATTTTGAGGCTTCCCTGTACTGTATGCGTGCTATTTCGAAATAAGCTATTTCAGAGTATTTCTTCTGGAATAGCTTATTTTGAAATAAGCATGCAGTATAGACGTACCCTTTCAAATTTTTGCATGTGTTCATGGGTGCTGCATTAAGCATGCCTGCAGTGATGCCAAAGGGGATCATTAAGTATAGTGCTGTATTTTATTGGTATACCAAAAATAGCTATTAGATTGCATCTGTGTACACTGACACCACTATTGCACTGCCAACAAGTCATGGTCTTCCAAAATGCCACATAGGTCCGGTGCTGAAGAGCAAAATGCTCAGAGTAGTAGGATGTGTGGAAAGGGTGGAAAGCCACAATTGTGATTACATCTGCCTGATGACCCTGCAGAGATCTGGAGTTAATGGGAGTTGAAGGCGCTGCAGGAATAAATCTGGGCTGCCAGATGCTGAGTGCCCTCAACTCTCATTTGACTTGGAAAGACTGAATTCCCCTGAGCAGCTTCTGGCAGACAAGTTACTTGGTTTACTCTACTGGTATGTAGATATCAAAGATTTCCTCCTCCCTCTGTCTCTGCCAGGGCTGGCTTGAGCCATTCCTGAGCTCCGGGCAGCGGGCGTGCAACGCATGCGCGGCTCCACCCCCGGGCGCACAGAGCATGCGCGACCCCGCCCCCCGGTGTGCTGCGTACCTTACAGCTGCAATTGGGCGTGTGGTGCCTGATTGCAGCTCTAAGGGGTGCCGTGCGGCCCTGGGCACACAGCACCTGATTGCAGCTCTAAGGGGCGCCGTGCGGCCCCCGGCCAGCTCTAAGGGGCACTGCGTGGCCGGGCGTGCGGCGCCCCTTACAGCTGCCATCAGACGCCCCCCATAGGTTGGCGCCCTGGGCACCTGCCCGGCTAGCCCCCCCCTTAATCCGGCCCTGGTCTCTGCAGCAATCAAATGCCATAGAAAATTGGGCTTTGAAAGCATCTCCTTTCAGTGTGACTCTTAATGCTGAGAAGAGATGACCCCACTGCACAGTGGTGAGCATCTCCTTTTGCCCCTTTGCAGAGACTCTGCTGTTGAACTGTCTTGGTGAGTCACGTTGCATGTGTGCAGGGACCTTCTCTTAACAGCTGCTCCATGACTGATCTCTTCACTCATCGTTCAGATGTTTCAAAGCCCAAGTGTTTGCTAAGTTTTTCATCTTTATATTTAATACCAAAGGCAGTTTTTGTGGTTGTTAATTGCAATGCTGTATTTCATTAAAAAGAGAGAGAAAGAGAGAGATTTGAAGGCCATTTTAAAATTGAAATTACTGAAAGTGTAATTGCTCATGACATTAGGGACCATTTAGTACCGTAAAACATAATTGCATCTCTGAACTGTTCTGAGCAGATAAGTGGATATTCCTAGTTTGAGAAGATAGAAGACCTATGAGGACTCCATCTTCTAGCTACACAAAGAATGGGCTCTGTGGGCAGGAGTCCATCTGAGGTTCAACACTATCCTGTCCATAACCTCTGCATAGTGGAGAAATATGCATTCCTGTAGGCTTAAGTGTTTTCTGGGAAAACAAAAATCCTTTGAGCAGGGGAACAGGTGGAAGCGGGAAGACTTCTTTGTTATTTTCTCATTCCTGATTCCACTGAAGACAACACTAGCAAAACACCCTTTGCTGCTGAGAGGACTAGAATCCACTCCCACAGGCAGGAAAGGACCCCTGCCTTATCCGGTAAATGCTGCTCTCCCGTTTGCTTGAAAGTAGCACTGACTGAATTGAAATGTCTCTCCTCTTGCATTCCAGAGAGCCTGCAGGCAGCCTGCCTTGGGCTGTGACCCTACCAGAGTTCACCAGCTCAGTGGGGTAAGCTATGAGCAATCCAGGGATGGGAGACCTACATGGAAAACCCTGGTGTTGTAGAGAATCGGGGTTGGTAATTCAGAAGAGCAGCCTGTCCTCTGAGTCCATGTTGAAGCTAGGAGAGTGCTAGCAGGACTCTGGGATAAGTCTCAAGGGCAGGAGTTTTGAAAGCACTCAGCTTGCCCCGTTTGGAATTAATGCTATAACACACATTGACTTGAACAGGAGCAGAGTTAGACCAATCATGAGTCCCACCTTAAGGTCTTGACTGCTTACAGTCATTGAGGACTAGAAGGGTTGTGGGCGCACACAGCACCTTGCAGGATCTGTTTCCATAAGTCTCCATGTAGAAGTATTAGTTGCAGAGTCCTATGCAAACTGTTTTCCAGTAGCTTCAGCTTCCTTACTTACCAGGAACCTGTAGCTAGTGCCAGTGGGACCATGCAGTAGTCACTGCTGGGCAGGAAAGTTCTCCCTTTATACTTTGGAAAGTGTCTGGAAAGGATTTGTTTTATATTCTGGATGAGAAGTGCTACAGATGTATAGGGTGTTACTGTTCTGATTATAATCACAACTACTGTAGGGAGAAGTCAACTTTTCAGTCATCCCCGGTAAATTGCTGGGCTGGATTACACAGTGTAACTCTATTAATACCCAGGGACTTGTTACTGATTTACTCCAATGCAAGCCAAGGGTGAATCAGGTTCTGCAGCTGTAAAAACCTGTGGCTGTGCAATGGATACACTAATGCACCTACCTGTCAGCTTGCAGCCTGCGGTGGATTCAGAATGCAACATTATCTCACCTCCCCAAAAGCCCTTGACGTGCTGTAATTAGATTAGAGGCAAAAATGCCTGAGCCTCTACCTGCTGAAGAGATCTTCAGTAATACTTCTCTGAAATCACAGTAAATTATCTCTATGCCTCCCAAGGAGACATGTACTGACATTTTGCATGGGGCTCTAAATGCACAGCTTTACTTGCTGATTTTCAGGATCATTAAAATTAGTTTCAATGCAGGGAGAATTAAAGCAGAAGAAAAACAGACCTATCTTTTATAGTGCATTTCAAAAAACAATTTCTGAAGAAGGTTACTGAACCTGTGCTTTCTCTGAGGGTGAGCTAATCCAGCCAATCTCCTGGCAGTCTTTTCATGGCTCCATTCTGATCTGCCTGGCACAAAATCCATGAGCAGATTAACTTGGGAGTAGTGATGCTGATAAGTGTGGGGACTCAAAGCTTATAGACTCCCTTCTAATTAGTTCTATAACATTTTTTTGCTACCTAAATCAAACTCCCTTCTACTCTACCGCTTTGTGAGATTTCCCCCAACAGTAGTCCCTGAAATATAAAGCTTCATAGGAATTGGGAGGGGGGGAACCCCTTTCAGGTCACAAATTCTTTCCCTGTTAGCTGGAGCAAGATTGTTCCTTACAATTGCTTTGCTAAAGTTTGGTTCCATCATCCAAACAATAGGGCATCATCCGTATCCCACCAGGGAACTATTCTGTAGCTGAATAAATCTCACCATCATGAACGTTTCACCTTTGCTGAATAGCCTCCCATTGCTTCTAATGTCAGCATCTTGCGCAGGGCTAAATAATTTTTCTTCCTTTGTGTCACAGACATCCTGCAGATAGTCTGAGATGGTGCTAGTATCTTCCTGCTGGTTGATGCATTGGCCAAGTTATTCCTATGCAAGTTCTTTCCATCTTTCCTAGGCAGTCAAACCCTGCGGCCCTTTAATTATTTCATTTTCTCATCTCTGAACTCCTTTGTGTCTCTGGTAATGAGATGTCCAGAACTAAATCAATATGGTGTCTATTCAGGTCCAGTTGGATGGCCAAGGTTAGTTGATCCGTTCTTCCCAATGCCGTGCCTGGCTAGCTGCTGTTTTTCCTAGAGAAGTTTGAATCATAATGCCACCAGTCCAGCGTGTAAAATTTTTTTTGCATTGTTGTGGCTGTGGTCATTCTAGGGTATCAGAGACACCAGGTGGTAGGTGAGAGAGTAACTTGTATTGGACCAACTTCTGTTGGTGAAGGAGACAAGCTTTTGTGCTGTGCTGAGCACTTCTTTGGTATTATGCAATAGGGCACCTGCCATATTTCAAGGGATGATGCATTTTGGTCCTGTATAATAGATGGCTTGTTTAAATCTTGACTGGGGTGGATCAGAACTATTCCCTCTTTCTCTTAGTATGCTCAAGATCCAGATCTTAATGTTGCTGCAGTCTCTGTTGACCTGTTAGCCAGCGTAAGCTGCCTGAAAGAGCCCGTGCATTCTATCATCCCGTATAAACTGAGGTCCTAATAGCTTAGGAAACAAATAGAGATTCATCGTTGCATTTGCCTGTTTATTCAGAGGGCATAAACAGAAGCCGCTCACCTCAACTTCTCAGTCACTCAGAGTGCTGATAGGAAATGTCAGCAATAAACAGCTTCTCTGTACTTTGCCAATAATAGCCATATAAAACTGCTGCTCCCTGACACCTCATTGGTTGGTAGGTTCCAAAACAGACGAGATGTCTCCCAAGGCCACATTCTGAGATGTATCAGCATTTTATTCCTTCCTGTAATAATTTCGTGGCTTGTTGAATTAATTCTAATGACCAAGGACCATCAATAAAAGAGACCACATTCCTGTACACATCAGATTTATTCCCCTTTTAAATCCTGTGTTATATGCCAAACCTGGTTAGCACCTTCCCATTAATCTTTCATAGTTCATGGAGGGAAAAAGGATCAAAGCCTGCTATAGAGTTCAGGTTTCCTAATGGCTGTTTTATCATAGGAGCAGAATAATCACGTAATTATGCATCTGGCTATTGTCTTGAGATTTCTAAGTGGCAGCTTTATAATTCTTTATGGAGTCCTGCTTTATTTCAGTTGTTTTATTTGTGGCCTTTATGATTAAAGGTCAGTGTCAGAAATAACCTGGGACTGTTTTCAATATGTCTAGTAAGCGGTGTTTCTGGTCTAATTGCTGTCCTTTCATCTTTGAAAAACTTGCTTCTCAAATAAAAAGCACCATCCCAGTTTTTTTCATCTCAAGTGTGGAGTTTTGTAAAAATTGGAAAAATAATAAACCAAGCAAGAATTCTGCTTAGCTTCACTAGTGGCCCCATTCAAAGCCCACATAGCGATTGGGAGTCTTTCCATTAGTGTTGATAGGCTTTGGACTCTAATTCTGTCCTCCGGAAATAGAGGAATCCTGCTGAAAATCCTGATATATAAAGGCTCATCACTTAAATGTGACTTGAAAAAAGGGGTGGAAGTACTGAGGTTAAGTGCACACTATTAATTGCTTGCTGCTTGTCTGTGATGTAGCTATATTGGCTGTGAATGTTTGCACCGTCTGCTCCCATTGCTGGGTTGGGAATATTTATAAATGACTCTCTCAAGTGCTTTTGCTGTCTCTTAGCTAGGGATATAAAATCCTATTTAATTAATTAACTTGTTAAATGTTGAGTTTAACCAGTTAACTGATTAAACAGGGGCAGGCTGGAGCAGCCAGGGTAGAGTGGCCTCCTCACTGTAGGCAGGGGCTACTCCAGCTCAGCTGCTTTTGGCCCTGCACGGGGCTGTTTGCTCCCAGCTCACACAGGGCTGGAAGTAGCAGTCCTGCGTGGGGCCAGCAGAGCCACTGCCACTTCCAGGAGATGCTGCTCGCTTCTGGGTCTACTTCCACATGGGACTGTGGCTTCTGGCCCCACACAGGGGCCCAGTGGAGCTGCTTACTGAGTAACCGGTTAACCAGTTATCCGTTAACATACCTAGTCTTAGCTTTGAATAGGTTGAGTGAAGAGGCATCTCAATTGTGTTCTCTTAGGTGAGATTTAAATTTGATGGCATCTTCTAAGTCCTTACCCAAAAAGCCAGTTATGATTTTGTCCTAAATATTTTCACTTTTACTGGCCCCAAATTTTCAGTGTTCCTAACTCCTAATAGACTTTTAACAAAAACTTTAACTGATTCTCCACGCTCTGTAGAAAACAGGCCTTTTCCTGAATGGTGGTATGTTTCAGTTGACAAAGCAGCCATCAGGCTCTTAAGGGATGTCTCAGGGCTCAACTTTGTTTACTCCTCTAGCACATAAGTGCTGAAAATGTACTCAGTTTCTCTATGTAATGTATAAATGAGAGAGCTCATCTGGAAACCACCTTTCTCTCTTTTGAAGTTGGTGGGTATCTGAAAGCATGTGTCATGTTCTGAGTATGGTAAAGTTTAGACACTGCAGCTCAACAAATTTTGTAGTCAAGAAACTCATTCTTTCATAGGATTACATCTGGCACCATGTCATGATATATGGCATCTCCATGTTTTCTGAAACAGCAGGTCAGGTATTAATTAAAGAAAACAGCTACAGATGCAAACAAATAGGCACCCACATAGCTTGAGTTGCAGCTTTTTCACTTTTGTTTGCCAGAGACCACACCCTGCCTGAAACTCTGCACAGCACACAGAGACCTCTAGTGGCTGAATAATATACTGTAAGTAAACATATAGTTTTAGGAACTGTCATCCTATCCATTATAATGCCCTTTCCTCAAAGATATGCCATTATATTTTTCTCCCAGGAGGGTTGCTGAGGATGGAGGCTCTAGGGAGTCTTTCACAGAGTCTTTCTCATGTGCACCTTTTAGAACTGCACAGTCATGCCCTTTCATGGGGATGGTTTGCATTCGGGGAGGTAGGCTCTGGATCCTCAGCATCAAGTTCTGATGTAGGGAGGAAAGTTTGACTCTTACTCCTCTGCATTCCCAAAACGTGGGGTCTGTGCTCCAATGCAAGCCCCTCTCTGGATGAGGACTGTTATGTTATTCTAGCCTTTGTGCTATGTTATCCCTCATAAAAACCGCAATAAAAAGACCTGGGAAAATAGCTGTCCAAAGACTAAAAACATGCTTATGGAGGATCTTTTAAATTAATTATACCAAAATGCTTTGGTGTCAGCATATAAAATGCAGTAATTTCCTGTGGGTGTACTAGCTCTTTGTGTCTTGACATGTGAGACAAGGTGATAATGCATTTGTTTTAATCCGTTAAGAGCCCAAAACAAATACAACTGGATGTCGCCATACAGACCTATAGCCACAGCCAATGAAACAAGATAACTATCTTTAATTAACCTTCTAGGAACTTCTTTATGTTGGGTCTTTTTCCCCCCTTCCAACAAAAGGGATTCTGCTTATATGAGCATTCTGGTAATTGAGGCTGGCTGTGTGGACTGTTTTAGATCTTTAACTTTGAATAACTTGGTAAAGGAGGCTTTGCAGTGAGGGTGAAGGGCTGTGGGAACCCCAGAGGAAACAACTGATTCAGCAACTGATATCAGAGAAGCCCAGCTAGAGAAACTGGGGATGGATGGGGAATGAATGCTCACAGACAGCTGTTGCTAATAAGGTGACAATTAGCTTATGAATGCTTAAATACATTAGGTGGAGAAGGGGAGCTGAATCTATCAGAGTGAATTAATCTCATGGAAGACAGAGTGATCCAGTGGGTGGCATACTGAGTAGGCAGAGGGGAGATCTGGGCTCTGTACTTAGCTCTACCACTCACTTGCTATGTCCTGAGGCAAGTCATTTCGGCTCTCTGTGCTGCTGTTTCCCTTCCCACTCTTAGCCTGGCTTATAGACTGTAAGCTCTTCCTGGGTGTCTGGGCAGTCCAGTGGGCCTCAGCTGATGCCTGTAATGGCTTTTCAATACAAAATGACCATTTCTAGAGTGAAAACTGTATTTAGATTAATACCTGTGCTCTAACATGGTCATTGTTAACAGTGGGGGAGCCTTAAAGCCACTAAAGTCAATGGAAAGACTCTCAGTGCCTCCAGAAGTTAGATCAGGCCCTAAAAGGTTTGGAGTCTGAGGATGATCTGCAGGCTGTTTTGATCTGTAACAAAGGTGCCAGTATGGACAGTTGCCTTCCAGGAACTGTACTGAGACCTCTAGCAAGCTGTGAGGTGAAAGTTCCCTATCCTATTATCAATCACCTGAGTTCAGGCCAAAGAATTTGACTTCTAAGTCCAGTCACTTTGCCTGAGGTTCTGCTTAAGAAAATTAGTAACATGATAAAACCTTCACCTAGCTTTTTATCTGTAGCTCTCAGAACTCTTTACAAATGGTACTACTATAACTAGCCCCATTTTACAGATGGGGAAACTGAGAGGTGAAGTGACTTGCCCTAAGTCTCCCAACAGACCAACAACAGAGCAGAATAGTCTCTCCTGATTCCCAGTCCGGTATTTTGTCCACTAGATCATGCTGCCTCTTCTTAGAACTGATTATATGGTGCAAAGGGACTATAGAATGTAAACTACATGCTTATCTGCTGGCAACCTTTATAGAACACCAGTGCCAAATGGATACAAACAAATGTTTCAGTCCCCATTCTGTAGAAAGTGCCAGCCTCGGTGGTCATGATAAAGATGAGGCCAGATGCTTTTATCAAGGAGACAGACTGCAATTCTCAGCGTGCTTCACTTGTTTATAAAAAGAAATGCAGAACCATATGAGCATCTGCTTGAGTGTTTTGGTTCCTTTAAATTTTGCCTGCCTTGCCGGAACTAGGATTTGTGTGTTCCAGCAGCACCTGAGGGCAAATAGTCATTCTGAGAGGATGAGTGGTTTGTCGTTTCCTGGCCAAAATCAGGTTTCAATCCAAGACTGTAATTTGCTTTTTAGATCACAGAATCCATCAGGATAATAGGTCCCTTCATGAGATTAAATTATTCTATCTGAGCTCCAGACAAGTCAAATTCAAAGATCTCAGCAAATGAATGATTAAGGGGCCTTCTTAGCAAACACATGGAAATAAGCAAACTCCAGTTCTGGGAGATTTCTCCATTGATACCTAAGGTGAACTGAAGACTTTTCAAGTTTGGCAGACTCAGTTTTAGCAGCTGGGCTAGTCAGCATTGGAAAATGGGAGCGATGCCTCTCAGTCTGCTGTAGGGACTCCTGTTTGTCATGCAGGATTCAACTAATTATAGCCACAGCTTGGAGGGCTGTGCAAGACTTGGATGGAACCCACCATTTTCTGTCTTCTGAATAATAATGATCTTATGTTTCTATAACTCATCCCCAGAATGCCAACATGCTTTACAAACTATGCAGAGATCACTCATGTGCTACTGAAGTGCAGCCACTAGTGGTTGGCTGTGTGGCAATGTTGTAGGATATGGGGAAGCTAAACTCTCTGGAAAATAACTAGACTCTGTGGAAATGATGTGCAAGGTGCTGCAATTTAGCCCTCACCTGCCCATAATTTGCTGCTTCTTCAAGCTCTTTGTTGTAATACTGATTTAGGGGTATTCTGCAACAACAGTTTCAGAATAACTCCTGCATGGATATTCTATTAGCTGAATCCTCCTTGGTAAACAGATGCCCCAGCAGCAAACTGAAACACATCACTCCCATTTTCCAATGCAAACCAGCCCAGTTGTTAAATCTGAGATGGCAGAACTTGCCATGTCTTCATTTCAGCATAGATGGCTGTCCTGGGCCTGCTATTGTCCTGTATTTTCATTAAGGACTTGGATAATTAAATGGAGAATTTGCTTATAAAACTTGCAGATGACACCAGTATGGGAATTGTTGCTAGCACTTTGAAGGCCAGGATTAGAACTCAGAATGATTTTAACAAATTGGAGAAATGGCCTGAAAGCAATAAGATGAAAAATCAATAAAGACAAGTGCAAAGTACTACACTTAGGAAGGAAAAATCAAACACACAACTACAAAATGGGAAAAACTGGCTAGGCAAAAGCACTTGAGAAAGATATGGGGGTTATAGCGGATCACAAATTACATACGAGTCAACAGAATGATGCAATTCTGAAAAAAGCTAATATAATTTCAGGGTGTATTATTATGAGTGTTGTATATGTAAGACACAGGATGAAATTTTCTCAGCCTCAGAACAGGTAAGGCCTCAGCTGGAGTACTGTGTCTGATACAGGGGTCTACTCTTTAAAAATATATGGACAAATTAGGGAGAAGTCTAGAGCAGAGAAATGAAACCGATAAAAGCTTTAGAAAACTTGATGTACGAGGAAAGGAAAACTGGGCATGTTTAGTCTACAGAAAAAAAGACTGAGGAGGGTATGATAAGGCTTCAACTTTCTTAAGGGCTATTATAAAGAGGACTGATCACTAGTTCTTTTTCTCCACTGAAGTAAGAATGGATAAGAAGTAATTGTCTTTATCCACAGTAAGGACAGATAGGTTAGATATTAGGAAAAACTTTCTAACTAGAAGGATCATTAAGCTTTGCCATAGACTGCTGGGGTTGTATGAAATCCCTGTCATTAAAGGTTTTTAAAAACAAGTTAAACGCTTGTCAGGATGGTTTAGGTATACTTGGTCCTGCCTCACTGCAGGGGGCTGGATTAGATGACCCTTTGAGGTATTTTCTAACTCAATATTTATATATTATAGTTATAATCATGTAACTGATTCTATGAATAAAGTCATTTTTACTCCAGAATGGAGTGTCCACATAAAGAGCTATTCTGGCATCACTAGAGTGCAATATTTATTCTGCAATAGCTCATCTGCTTGATTTCCTTGTGTAGACAAACCCTTAGATTCCTTTGACTATCAGTGGGGTGGATACGAGTAGTCTCTAAGGAAGATATCCTTAGCCCAACTAAACTCCCTAAATTACACTGCTTTGTACCTCATCTCTAAGTGTATGTATGACGGGTGGGTGTATGATTGCAAGTGCTCTGTGAATGACAGAAGACCCCTATCTTAACAGAGAGGTAAAGAGTTATGGAGTTCTTTCTTAAGCACCCGTAATATGTGCATTGCTTAAATTATCATTATTTTAGCCATTCAGGATTCATAGATTTTTAAAGCAGAAGGGACCATCTAGTCTGACCTCCAGACTAACACTGGCCAGAGCATTTCACTAACTGCATCCTGCATGGAATCTATATCTTGTGGTTGAGCTAGAGTCCATTTTTTAGAAAGACATCTGATTGTGGTTTAAAGACTTCAATGATGGAGAATTCACCACCTCCCTAATTTAATTTCTCTCCAATGGTTAATTACCTTCACTTAACAATGCATGTCTTATTTCTGGCCCTGTCTAACTTCATCTTCCAGTCACTGAATCTTGTAATTTTATTGAAAGTGCTTTGCATGTTGGTTTTAATTCTTTCCATTATCTGAAGCCTATATGTGATGTTGAGGAGGGTGCGGTTACCTAGGAAACAGCTGTGGCATTCAATTTGTTGATTGGATGTGTTGTTGGATGAGAGGGTGAGTTTGAAAGAGTAGATGTGTGTGTGCAATGCACAAACAGAAAATGTGTCTGCTGGTGAGATTATGTCCCTTGAAACTTGTCAGCTGAGAGAAACTTTGTTGAACTTGAGGGCCTGCTGGCAGGCTCTTCTGTTCTTTGGAAAATATTGTTAGAAGATGAGTGAAAGTGCTAGAACCCAGGGCTTTAATAGGCTAGAGTAGGGGAGATGATTCGAAGTCAGAGGTGGGCAATAATTTTTAAAAGGGGGGCACTTCATAAATTTCTGCCCGTGGCCACCTTGCTGCTCCCCTCCCCCTACCACCAGCCAATCAAGACCTGGGGACGGGGAAGCCCGCGAAGTAGGGATGTAATAATATAGCTGATTAACCAAGGGGTTTGGAACAGGTCCCATATGAAGAGAGGCTAAAGTGACTGGGACTTTTCAGCTTAGAAAAGAGGAGACTGAGGGGGGATATGATAGAGGTATATAAAATCATGAGTGGTGTGGAGAGGGTGAATAAAGAAAAGTTATTCATTAGTTCCCATAATATAAGGACTAGAGGACACCAAATGAAATTAATGGGTAGCAGGTTTAAAACTAATAAGCGAAAGTTCTTCTTCACACAGTGCATAGTCAACCTGTGGAACTCCTTGCCAGAGGCGGCTGTGAAGGCTAGAACTATAACAGAGTTTAAAGAGAAGCTAGATAAATTCATGGGGGTTAGGTCCATAAAAGGCTATTAGCCAGGGGTAGGAATGGTGTCCCTGGCCTCTGTTTGTCAGAGGCTGGAGACGGATGGCATGAGACAAGTCTCTTGATCATTGTCTTCAGTCCACCCCCTCCGGGGCACCTGGCACTGGCCACTGTCGGCAGATAGGCTACTGGGCTAGATGGACTGTTGGTCTGACCCAGTACGGCCATTCTTATGGTCTTATGTTCTTAATGTTATAGACTACAAGCATTTCCCTCCCTATACTTTGCCAGTACATTTTTTAGCATGCTGGCCAGCAGCCTGGATCAGTCCCAGCTTGCGCCAGGTCTGTGACCTACCCCTGCTGTGGCTCTGCATTTAAAATGTATTAGAAGCCAGGTGGGCAGGCAGCCCGGCTCAGTCCTGGCTTGTGCCAGGTCTGGGACCTATCCCCACTGTAGCTCTGCATTTGAAGTTTATGAGGAACCAGGCAGGTAGCCCAGCTCAGTTCTGGCTCGTGCCAGATCCGGGAGCTCAGACCCTCCCCCTGGACAGGGGCTGCTGCCACCCCACGCTGCTGCCTCTGTTTTAGAGGCAGCAGAAAAGGGCAGCAGGCAGCCAGTCTATGAGGGGAGCTGGATCCAGCCCGTGGAGCCACCCCTGTTGTAAGTGCTCTGACAAAGGGATGTTATAAAAGGACACTTTTAAGATAACAGCCATAGAATCCTCAAAATGTAGGGCTGGAAGGAACTGTCATCTAACCCAGCCTCTGCCCTGAGGCAAGACCAAGTAAATCTACCATTCCTGATAGGTATCTAACCTGTTCTTAAATATCTCCAATAATAGGGATTCCACAGCCTCCTTTGACAGTCTGTTCCAGTGCTTGTCTCCTTAGAGTTAGAAAGCTTTTTTCCTAATATCGGCTTTACATTTCCTCTGCTTCAGGTTAAGCCCATTACTACATATTATATATGTATTTTATAGGAGAAATGTCCAGCTCTGGGTTAGTGACAATACATCAGATCATCCAATGAGAAAGGAATTTAAAAATCCAATTCACTTTTCACCAATCATGCTGTTTGCTGTTTTTTGCATTCTGCTCAGCTGGGACCATACAACTGGGGCAATCATTGTCATTTTGATTTCCTGTCAGTTTTGCTTTCATGTTCTTATGCACTTTACTGGTACTGAAGTGTCTTAGTCACAGGTGCTGCAGGTGAGTGTTGATTTGACTTATAGGACTGGAAAGGATTTCAAGAGATCATCTAGTCTAGTCCCTTGCACTTATAGCAGGACTAAGTATTATCTAGAACTCAGATTATGTTTTTATTTATTGAACCCCCCAAATTTATCTCTATTTCAAGTTTAGTTTTACATTTGGGCCCAGCTGGTGGATCTGAGAATAGTGCCCATTGGTGGATCATTTGGCTGGGTGGGGAGGGGGGTATGTGTTTAATACACAAACGTGTGATTATGCCAAGAGATCTAATCCTACATACATGGACAGGCATATGGTCACTGCATGTACAGGATGGTACATCAAGGTATGGTCTCTCGTGCAGAGCATCCTTAAACTCTTACCAAAAGGGGGAAATAGTCAGTTTGGCTTTCTTAGCAGAGTGGCTTGGTGGAATTTCCAGTCCCTCTTAATAGATTGCTTGCCTCTTGTGTGGGGTAATGCTAGACTCCTCCTGACTGAAAATTACTTTTTGAAGTTCTGTTTGCTAGGAGCCTTGTGGTGTTTGCAAAGATTCACAGCAGCAGGTGCTCATTTAAGACCAAGAGCAGCGTATCTCAGCTTGAGGCAATGGACAACTGCTGCCCATAGCGCACCTGCTTCTGTCCTATTAAGAACAACCAGCACACTGAGTGGCATTCACAGCAGTGCTCATTATTCTGCGTCTGGAGCCATTAAAACTTGCAATATCAAACCACGCTATGGCAGGGCCACTCACTATTTGCTTCCTTGAGGGCAAAAAGTATGCTAAGAGCAGGAATGAATTCCTCTCTCCAGGCAGCCATCTCTCTGTATTGCTAATCTCTCATCTGTGTTGTATCCCTCTGATGATTCAGGAGCAGTATTGATCGTAATCTCCACTCTTCATTTACCCAGAAGGACTCTGATTATAGCTGCAGTGTGGGTTACCTCCTCCTCCAGAGGATGTAAATCAGGGGAAAACGGGGTTTGGGCAGAGTATTTGGGGCTCCAACACAGGAGGCAGAGCATCCATGGCTATCGTAAAGTGCAGCTTCCTGCTTTAAAATAACATCCAGGGACATTCTGTTACCTGTTGTGGGGATAAATCTGTGGCAGTCTTCTCTAGCTTCAGGGGGAAAGACATGGATGTTTGGAGCAGAAGCTGGATTCTAGTCCTGTCTTCCCAGGAGAGTTGTGGCTTATTCAGTAGCTGCATCTGTTGCATGCAGGAGATGCATGTGCTGTGTGAAATTCTTAAGCTTGCATTCTGCAAGAGGTCAGTCTAGGCAGCTGTAAAGATGCTTATGGTGTTGAAATCGATGAGGCTGTCAGGTTAGATGGAATTCCATGACACAAGCTCAGGTTCCAGCAGTGCCAGCTCAGCCCTTCATCCTTTCATGAGAGATGAAGTGTGTACCCTGCAAAATGTGTATGGTCTTCTGAGGGGACCTTGCAGAATGAGGTCCTTTCATTCAAGATCCCTCCTTTGCTCCACAATGGCTGCATTTCAATGTTAGTGACGCTGTCTGGGATGCATTTGTGGACACTATAAGCTGTAATTGCTATTACACCCGAACAGTTCTTAGGCTCAGTGACCAGGCAGTGAACTGTACCACGGAGACGGTGGTTGTGCAGTGTGCGCACACAATTATTTTGCTGCACTAATTGTTCTCACTTCTTGCTGTTTTGGCAAGCTGAGCTACACACAAGCCCCCACTTTACCTTTCTCCAGGAGTAAAAGATACTGACATCCAGGCAGGATGTACATGAAACTTAGCAGCTGTTGTAGAAAAAAGGCCTCAAGGTGGGAGCCTCTTACTGAGCACACATGATAGAGAGAGAAGTAGAGTCTGTCTTAGCGTGAGAGAGTCAGCATTGTGGGGAAGGAGGAGGATCTTGGGGGTGGCATTGAATAGACTTCTTTAAAAGAATTCAGGACCAAATTCTTTGCTTGAGTAAACTGAAATCAATGGAACTACCTCCACGTATGCCAGCAGAGAACTTGGCCCATGAAATTTTATAGTTGCTGATGAAGTCAACATGATAATTAAGTGAAGAAACAGAGACTGGGATGGACCAGCATTCATGCTGGTAGCTGTAGAGTATGAAGCCTACAACCTGCCTGAAAAAGGGTGTGAGAATGCAAATATTTATTCTCTTTAGAACAAGAGCCAGATAAAATTGCTGGCTCTACGTAAGCAATCACAAGCTCTTTAATATGAATCACCTAAAACTCCTGGGTGATCCCAGGCTAAGCTGATAGGGTGGATAGTTAGGGAAAGCATCTTACAAATTGATACAGTATGATCTGAGAGGCATCGAATGTGGGACCTTATGGTGCAATTTAATTACTGGCCCTGTGCTTTGAACATCTATTTGCTCTTGGGGAAACGAGTGGATATGTGGCTCTGTTAGGCTGAACAGTAGAAGGTGTCAACATGGTCTTAATGTTTACACTATGGTAGGGATGTTAAATAATGGTTAATTGAATAGTTGATTTACCTCATGAATTCTTATCTTTTACTAGACTATTTTGTAGTCCCCCAGGCTGGGGCCAGCAGCCAGTACGCTTCGGCCCCACTCCCAAGGAGCCCTGTGCCATTCCATGCTGCTGCCTCTGTATTGGAGGCAAGCAGCCTGGAGTGCCAGGTGGGAGCTGGTTCATGAGGGGAGGCAGTTTAAAAACCAGCTCCCCTCACTGACCAGCTGCCTGTCGCCCTGTGCTGCAGCCTCTGATATAGAGGCAGCAACACAGGGTGGCAGCAGCCCCTGTCTGGCAGGGCAGTCTGAGGTCCCGGAACTGAGCTGGGCTTCCTGCCTGCCTGGCTCCTAATATACTTTAAATGCATAGCTGTGGCAGGATAGGTCCTGGACCCAGCGCAAGTCAGGACTGAGCCGGGCTGTCTGCCTGCCCTGTTCCTAACAGGGCCAGACTGAGGGGTGGGCAAGCCGGGCAGCTGCCCGGGGCGCCAACCGATGGGGGGCGCTCCTGATGGCAGCTGTAAGGGGCGTGCGGCATCCCTTATAGCTGCCATCAGGCGCTGCGCGCCCGGCTCCCGCAGCGCCGGCCCGGCAGTGCCGGCCAGCAGTGCCCTTCCCCCCACGGCCGCAGGGCCCTGCACAGCCCAGCGTGCCCACCAGCAGCAGTGGCCAGGCTGGGCTGGGCCATGCATGCGCCGTGTGCCCCGGGGGCGGGTCCCGGGCTGCGCGTCAGCGGCTGTGGCCAGGCCGTGCATGCGCCGTGTGCCCCGGGGGCGGGCCCCGGGCTGCGCGCCAGTGGCTGTGGCCGGGCCACACATGCACCGTGCGCCCCGGGGGCGGGCCCGCGCATGTGCCGCGTGCCTAGGGGCGGCACCGTGCGCCCGGGCCCGGGGTGCCAAAATGGCTCGGGCTGGCCCTCGTTCCTAATACGCTTTAAATGCAGAGCTGCAGCAGTGATAGGTCCAATACCTAGCACAAGCCGGGACTGAACTGGGCTGCTGGCCAGCTTGCAAAAAAAATTAACTGGCCGGGGTGGGGGAATGTGTGTAGTCTACAGCATTAACCAATAAGCTTTTGCTTATCAGTAAATCGATTAATCAACTATACTATTACATTCCTGCACTACGGCATATGCCTCAGAGTCAGAACTGGAGACTTTTGTAATCCCAACTTTTGATACTAGCTCACCATGCTACTTTGGGCATGTCATTTAACTTCTCGGTGCCTGTTCTGTAAAACATGAATAATAAGGTGTGAATTATAACATGCCTTGGTTAAACAATCTGTGATGGCTTGATAGGTCAAAGGTAAGCATGCAGCATGGTATTTAAAACATACCCATTCTTAGCCCCACTCTGCTTGGCTCCTCCCTGTTACTTACCTTGGTTGGAAGGGGACTGTCATGGAGTGCCTGCCCTTATAATTGCCAAGTACCTGGGACCAGCTGGCCCTGTCCAGTCATCCTATCCAGAGCTGGAAAGGGGTTAGTAATCCTTTACAGGGCTGAGAGCTCAGTTGAAGGGGATGCTATAGGCTGGATGTTTGCTTCTGTGGCTGGCTCTGGAACAGATGGGGTGCAAAGGACAAAGTCTGTGAGCACCTGTAGCTTATGTGGGTTTGAGAGTAGCTGTGTTGAATGTTTTAAATTTATAAAGCGTGCTCCAAGAGGAGGCCCTAAAAGAGAGTTGGGGGTGGTGCTGGTTCTTTCTGGGTTGGGAGAGAGAGGCTTTTCAGGAACCAGAAAGGTACGGAGAATCAAGTGCATCTTGTGCTATGCCTACTAGGTTTGGAGAACATGTGTATGGGAGGTTTGCATGGCAGGGGCATGCTGAAAACTCATCCTGGGATAATCAGTTATTTTAGTGATGGGCCAAAATCAGAATAGTTCACCCAAACCCTCACAACTTGGAGATGTGGATAAATCACATCTAGATCCCAGGATCTCCAGTCTGGGTTTTGTGGAGCAAAAGTTGCACTGAACAGATTTTGGAGGGAAAATTATGCACCACTTATTGTACCATAATTATCCCTTTGTTTTCCAGAAAGCTGTGGGACATCTTTCCCATTGACAAACCCCAGAAAGTGAGAGAAGCTAGACTCAGGTGATGGGAGGATGGAGGATTCACAGATAGCTAGACTGATCAATGAGACTAGATTAGATTGAATGAAATAAAGTACAGAGCTCTTGGGGAAACCTTAGAGAGCATTGGCTGTGCTTAGTTCCCAGACTCTTGGATGCTTATCCAAGCTCTTGCATCTGTGGAATTAAACTAGAACCATGGTGTTTGGGTAGCCCAGTGCCCCAGAAATGACCGCAATGTTACCTCCAATCTCGGTGTGTGCAGGACAGCGTTCCCAGGTTCCTGGCTTTATTCAGACCTAGGCCCTTGGGAGCCAGTGATCCAAGAGTCCAACTGGAACATGTGAAAGTTACCTGTTCAGTGCCGTCTGGAGACAGGCCTAGAACAAAGTCTCTCCCTGAAAAAAGAGAAGTCTTGGACCTATTCTGCCCTATTAATACTTTGTAAAAGGAGAAGGCCTTGGATTGCATGATTGAGAAGCCAAGGGATTTTCCATTTATCAGCAGCACAGTGCATATGCTCCCTTTGCCATTCCTAATATTTCTTGTGGCATATAAAATGAGGATCAGTGAGGAAATAGCTAAGGCTTGATCCTTGATCTACACAACATCTGGAAGCAAGCCTCGTAGCTTGGCTCTACAGACTTGCACTGGCAAGGCTTGCGTTAGAGTGCTAAAAAAGATTGTGTAGATGTTACAGCTAGAGCCAAGCCTGGGGAGATAAACCCTAATGTCTACATAGTTGTTTTTAGCATGCTAGCGCAAGTCCTGCTAATACAAGTCTGTGGACCCAGGCTGGGCAGCTTGCTCCCAGATGAAGTATAGACAAACACTTAATGATTTTTTTTTCGTAGACTCCAGTGCTGGCAAAAAGAGGCATTAGGATGTGGCTGGTTAGAGCAAGTTCACTGGAATAGATGAGGCCAGGGAGGTTGGAAGGAGAAGCATGGTACCCAAGAGTAGTGAGAGCATGGTGGAGCTGCCCCCTGCCACTCTCTCCCTGTTACACTGCAGTAGGTGGGGGGATTCCAGCAGGGTGCCTCCCCTCTTCGCTTCCTGCACAGATGCCTCTGTGGGGGCAGTGAGGTTGGGGAAACCTAGAATATGGGATTTGGGAGGCATAGTGGAGCTGGCTCCTTGTCCAAGCCTGGGGTAGGGGAACAGCTGAAGCCTGCCAAGGAGTGGGATTGCAGGGCAGCTGGAGCATACCGAGATGTGGAGGAAGAGAAAACTGGAAGCTGTTGCAGGGAGAGGAGCAGAGAGTAGGTTTGGGTTCGCAGGAGCTGAAGGCTTCCAGGGATGATGGAATCTGGCAGTTGCAATAACTTAGCTAAATTTATCCCTGGCACACATGAGTGTAGATCCCATTGTGACTGAGGAGTCCTGTGTTCGCTTGGTATGAGGTGAATTTATGCCATAATATGCAGTGTTCCAGGAGAGAAGGGTCGGGATTTATTCCTAGTCCCACGGGCCCAGCTATCTTACAAGGGAGCCTCCTTCAGTTTCTTAGACTCAGCTGAGGATGTCCCTGATCTTGGATATGGGTGGCTAAAAGCATCATTATGTCAAGTGTGACGCATGTGCTAGTGTCCAATCTGGTTCCCATCAAAACTGACGGGGGTTTTGTGAATTGCTTCTTGGAGATGAATGCATATATCTGGTCCAATTCACAAAAGTACTGAGCATCCATGGTGAGTTCAGTGGCACCTGGAATTGGTCAGCACCTCTGACAATTAGGCCCTGAGCTTGCAGGCTTTGATGAAGTGGGAATTGTATTTGCTTTGTTATGTTGCATGTGAGTTCTACTGTGCTATAATAACCCTATGTGTGTGCCTCAGTTTTCTGGGGCACTGCACTAATACCTACATGGTGACAGGGATTTCTGGTGTGACTTTCACTGAGGGAGGCTACCCTGGTCACAGCACATACACAGTGGACAATGCCCTTCGTAACCTGAGCACGGGAGGGAGCGTGGCCAGGTGTCACCTTTTTCCCTGGGAAGGAGAACCAGGAAGGAGAACAAAGGGAAGAGAAGAAGCTTGGGTCCAGGTGGCTAGGCATGGGGGTTAGTTTCTGGTGGTTTGGTGTGCAGGGAGTGGCTCTGGGCCCCCCTTCCCCAAGATGGATTATATTGACTGCTTCTTAGTTTCTGGACAGTCAAGACTGTTCAATGCTGTGTCCTAGTTGACTAATAAACCTTCTGTTCTACCTGCTGGCTAAGAGTATCCACTCACTGTGGTTGGGAGTGCAGGGCCCTGTGACTCCCCACACTTCTGTGATGCAGGCGATTTCACCCCAAGCCTATAGCAGTATTTTTTGCATCTCACAAGTTCCCTTTCCCCAGCATACTCTATTCCCTTTTAGAGGAAGTAAAAACAGTATTTGCTCATCTGCTCAAGTTAACAAGGCTTTTTCTTTTCTTTTTCAGCTACGCTGGGAACACTAGATTTCAGTTTGCTGTACGACCAGGAAAATAATGCTCTCCACTGCACAATCAATAAAGCCAAGGTATGTCTCAATGCTAATCTACAAGCAGCAAGAATTAAATATGCATAGATCTTACAACCTTTACTCTGCTTCCTCTCTGTTACGGAGAGAGGCAGTGACTCGCTGATCTGTAATGAACAATAGGTTGTGATGCTCCGTGAATTTCCATTGTACAGGCAGCAGCTAAGTCCTCGGAATTCTGGGTTCTCTCTTGAAGTATTTGCTAAAATTAAAATGAAATGTGGGAGTGGTGCAAGGGCTGAACATGCTGTGGCATTCATGGGAGAGTGGGTGGTGAGATGGCTGGTCTCCCTCCAATCTCCAGGGCAGCTTGGAGGGATTTCACATCCAAACTGAAGGGAGAAAGCGGAGGGGAGGATAAGAAGCTGTCTCTTGCCTTGACCTATCACTGTCTTTCTATCTTGTTTTCCTTGACCCTTATCTCTCCTGTCTCTTTTCTTTTAGCCTCATTCTCTACTCATTCCTTTTCCTGCTTCCCCCCCCCTCCTCTTTCTGTTTATGCATTTTTGATGTTCTCATATATCTTTTCTTTCCTATCCCCTCTTTCCTTTGCCCCATGGTCTATGAAAGATTTCGTGGGTTTGACACTCATCCCACAGCGTTTGCTGATGTTAATCACCCCGCTGCGGATGGAGTTTGGCTGATTCAGCCCTTCAAGGGGTCAGACTCACTAACAGGGGTATATGCTCAGTAGTGCGGACTTGGCAGAGCAGAAGATCAGTGGACTCCTGAAAGCAGATGCTAAGCTTGGTCCTGGGACATGACACACATCTGGCCACGTACCTCATAGAACCAAGTGCACGGGTGGGTGCTTCTTGATGTTTCCTGTACTTTACAGCACCTCGGTTGTGTTGAGAGGCATTGAGCTTCCACAATCCCACCATAGTAGACATAAGCGATGCTACTGGCAAGCCCAGGGAATGTGCAGTGCTGAAGTAGAGGAGGGGGGAACAGGTTAAGATCACATGGTAGAGCAGATCTAGTGTATTCTACAAGAACAGCAAATCCAGTTGCTTGAACTTTTGATTCATATGTTTTAAGAGGTAGGGAGTGCTGTTGGCATAGTTACAGAGCCCCAATTTCATTTGCCTTCCCAATCGTAACTAACCTCTTTCAAAAGATCTGTCATATGATGGGGAATCTTGGGTTAAACTTGAAGACAATTCAGGGCTAACTAGAGTAACCAGGTCATCAGGTATTGATAGCAGCATTGCTCTGCTTAGCATCAAATTCTCATTTGGTGTAAATTGACATCCATAGAGAGAGACCCATTTAGACCAGTTGGCCCCAGACTCCTGGATCTTCCTGTGGCATGTCAAAAAGCTTGGGAAATGGCAGTGTATAGCTAGGAGCAAGAGAAGGGAGGGCTCAGTGATTAAGGCACTAGCCTGAGGCGGGGTAGAGATGGGTTCAATTCCATTGCAGTGAAACTCCTACAATTCTCATGTGCCAGTGATTGGGGGGTAGGTGTCTGTGCAGGTTCAGAATTCCCACTTAGAAATCCTAATAATGGCTCTACTATTCCAGCCATTGCTTCCATCAGCTAATGCAGCCCTTCCCCCACTCTCACTTTGTTGTTCTAGCTGTAGCATTTTCAGAGAGAGATTGATGGGCGTTCAATTTTTTTTTTTAAACTAGAGCATCATGGAGATGGTTAGAGCTATTTATCTAAAAAAAAAACAACCCAACAACCCAACCCAACATTATGATTATTTACTTGATGCTGTGACCGGCTGTCAGTTTATAAATGGCTCTGTTAAATGCTGCTAATCAGTGCTACGAAGCACTCCGCATCAGGTCCTTTGCCGTCTGGGTAATTGAAGCGATTAGGTTTTTATGCTCATTTTAGAGCAGAAACTGCCTATTTAGAGCCTGATTCTGCTCCTGCAGAAGTTGACAAGAAAGGCAGTCAGCCCTGGATCAGCTCCCTGTGGTGGTAGGTTTTGTAAGAGGTCTATGATAACTGAGCCTAGAATGATGCAATAAATAATCCAGTAAAGATGATGGAAACAAGCTGACTGAAGTCATGCCACCAAAGATGGTAGCTGAGATAAGTGGAATTGTTGCCTTCTTTCTACAGTTCAATTTTACTCCTAGGGGTTAGTGTCTGCAGGCAAACTAGGACTTGGTAGTGATTACAGTAGGGGCAATTCTGGGTGCCATTGGTTAGCACATTGTCAGCATGTTAATTAAGCTGCCTGTGCCAAAGGGGGCCATTTCAAACAGCTGGCAGCAGAGAAAGAACATCTTGAGAGAGGGTAGGTTTTTTCCTGTGTCGCAGCTGATTGCTGCTTTATGGAGTAGAGAGGAGAATGTTGCCTATTGTTAATTGAAGACTTTCACAGATGGAGGGAGTTAGTCCCTGCTATCATGAGAACAAGTCTGAAGGGGGACAGTGCCAGAGTGCTAACCCCCTAGTATACCCCTTACTTCATTCATCTGAAGAAGTGGATTATGCCCACAAAAGCTCATGATACCATCTACATTTTTTGTTAGTGTCTAAGGTGCTGCAGAACTATTTGTTGTTTTAAATTTTTTTTCAGTTACAGACTAACACGGCTACCCCTCTGAGACTCCTAGTACAAGCAGCTCTCGGGTATCCATTGCAAGTGAATCTGGCTTGCGATTGCCAAAAGAAGTGAGCTAGTGTCCCAGGAGTAAGTGACAAAGTGGGACTGAAAATAATGGGAATTGTTTTATAATATTCTCCCCATTTTCACTGTACGGTCATGGGCCAGAACTCCATTGTGCTTGGAGCAGTACAGACAGAATAAAAACACAATCTTTGCCCCAAAGAGCTTACAGTCTTAAGTAGGATATCTTCTGGATGACAAGGATCTAGGATACAAGACCTGATTTAAGGTGTGAATCTGGCAGCATTGGTTCTTGCAATCTGGGCTATCCAGAGAACAGCCACTCTGCTGTATACCTATGGTATATGTCCCATTTGTCAGTAGTTACCCAGTTTTGCCTCTCAAAGAGCTGCATTGAAATCAGGTAGCTCCTGGTTCTTCTTCGAGTGATTGCTCATGTCCATTCCAATTAGGTGTGTGCGCGCCGCGTGCACGGATCTCGGAGATTTTTTCCCTGAGCAATACCCTTAGGGCCAGCAGGGAGCCCCCTGGAGTGGCGCCAGTATAACAGCGCATATAAACCCTTGCTGGCCCCTCCACCCCCTCAGTTCCTTCTTCCCGCCCGTGTGGCAGTTGGAGCGTTAGACTCTTAGTCTTCCCTTAGCTTATTGTTCTTAGTAATTGTGTTTAGTTTAGTGTTAGTCTGTAAATAGTTTGTCTAAAGAAGGGCTTTGTCTCTTCTCGCTCCTCTCCCCAGCTGGGGAGGGGATGCCAGGCCCGCAGGGCTTCAAACCCTGCGAGTTCTGCCTCAAGCCTATGCCCTGTGGAGACCCCCACGTCTCTTGCTTACAGTGTTTAGGCGAGGCACATTGCACCCAGACCTGCAGGATCTGCAGAGCCTTTAAGCCACGGACGAGGCGAGACAGAGACTCACGTCTAAAGAGGCTACTAATGGAGTCCTCTCTCCAGCCCCTGGCACCGGAGGGCAGCCACTCCCTGCGCAGTGCCCCCCCGTTGGCACAGGAGACCTCCTTGGCACCGGCGAAGGCTAAAGTTAAGCCTTCCCGCCATTGCTCGCAATCCCCCTCTCACGGGGTATCTAGAGAGTGGAGAGGTCGCTCCCCGTGCAGAGAGAGCCGTAAGGTGCGCCCTAAGGAGGGGGCACGTGGCTCCCAAAGGACTAAGCCAGGCACGGACTGACACGAGTGCCACTGTTCCTGCGGGGGCAGAAGGCACCCTGCAAGACTTGCGCCCCTCGACCCCGGACACGTTTCATGTGGTGAGGGACCTAATAGCGTTGACGGACCTGTCATCGCTCCCGCTCCTGGCACCGAGCAGGGCCCCGGTGCACTGGCCAGTTCAGATGCAGGCCTTCTTATCGCCAGCGTGGTTAGCATGGGGGCAGGCAGCACCCCTGGATCTGCTCCCGCCTTCGGCACCAACCCCAGCCAGAACGCTGGCGCCACCTGCAGCCCTGGCTCAGGCACCAGGACTCCCTCTGGCTCCGGCACCGGCGACCCCAGCAACCCTGGTGCCGGCAGTAGCAGAGACGCTCGCTCTGCACCCGGTGCCAGCAGCGGCACTGGAGATCAAAGCGCAGGTGCAATCAATAGCGTCGCTGCTTGTAGTGCCTCCGGCGCCAGGAGAGGCGTCGGATTCTTTAATGCCCCTGGTGCTGGCAGCATCACCACGGGCTGTGGCGCCCCCGATCCAGACAGCGGCGCCCGTGTTCCTCATGACCCCGGTGCCAGCAGAGGCGCTGATGCCGGTAGCGCCCCCTGGGGCCGGCAGCGGCGCCGACACTTCTAGCTTTGCCAGTGCAGGCAGCGGCACCAGCGCTTGGAGCGCTCCCTGGGATGACAGCAGCAACACCAGGGGCTGTAGCACCTTCAGGTCAGCTAGCGGCACCGGTGTGGACAGCGGGATCGGCGCTACCGGCAGCACGGGCGCTGATACAGCATCTGACCCCGGCGGCACCACTAGAGCCCCCAGCACAGCCAGGGACACAGTTTAGGGTACCAGTTCAGGCAAGCCACGGTACCCCGGTGTCGATTCCGGCGCCGATAGCGGGCCCGGTGCCAACATGGACTATGGCACAGACGCCAGCGTCAGCACTTCTCCCGGCGTATGTTATCCCCACAGCACCACGCTTTGTGCCCACATTAGCTCCGATCCCAGCTCCAGTGATGACACCTACACTGCTGGCATCAACAGCAGGAGCTCATTCAGCGTGGCCATCGCGTGGACAGACGGTATTGGTGCAGCCTTCCCTGCCCTTGGTGCCAGCCCCCATGCTCATGGGAAAGCCATGGGCTATGGCCCAGCACAGAAGGAGCCGGGAGCCCATCACCCCCCTGTGGTCGGCATCCGACTATTCTTCGGAATCAGATGCAGAGTCATTGATGTCGGGAAGGTCTTCCTTCCGTTCCAGATCGAGGCATCGGTCTCGATCTCGACATACAACGACTGGGGTCGACCTGCAGCAGTACACCTGGCCCCCCCAACAATGGCCCTTCTGAACACCCTGGGCCTACCATCAGGTGGAGGGTCTGCCTCCTGCAGCAACCACCCCGGGGTCCTCCAAGCAAGGGACCCAACCATCCGCAACGCCACTGCATAGAGCCCCTGCAGTCGAACCAGACAAATCAGTTTCCACAGCGAGCTCTGCACCACAAGCGGATCTCATGGAGATGGGGTCCAGACCCACTCTTACAGCGCCCTCCCAGGTGGCCCCGGGGATAGGAGCCGAGCCACCAAGGAACGTTCAGATGGAAGATGTAACCGGGCCAAGGGACTCCTCATCTTCCTCCCCTGATGAGGCCCTGGCTGATCCAGCTCCATCATTGCCATCAACGGACGCAAGGGCGCACCAAGACCTCCTAAGGAGGCTGGCGACTAATTTGGCAGTTAAGGTGGAGGAGATCAAAGAGGATACAGACCCTATGGTGGACATTCTCTCCACTGCAACCCCGGGCCGGGTCGCGCTACCCCTGATAAAGACAGTGGACAAGTCAGCTAAGACCCTCTGGCTAACACCGGCCTCCATCCCCCCCCACCCAGAAGGGGGTGGAGAAGAGAGATTTTGTCCCCCAGGAGGGGCATGATTTTTTGTTTTCCCATCCACCCCGAGCTTCCTGGTTGTCCAGGTGGCGGGGCAAAAAGAAAGGCAGGGTCCCCTGGGGCCAACCCCTGAGGCCAAGGACCCAGAGAAGTTAGACCTCCTGGGACGGAAGGCCTATGCCACAGGGGGCCTTCAACTGCACGTAGCCAACCAACAGGCTATGCTGGGTCGCTATGCATATAACACCTTGTCTGCTATGGACAAATTTCAAGACCGGTTGCCGCAGGAGGATCGTCAAGAATTTAGGGCCTTGGCGGACGAGGGCAGGACGGTGGCCCGTACGGTTCTTCAGGCAGCGTTAGACGCAGCTGACTCAGCAGCCAGGACAATGGCAACGGCAGTGGTTATGAGGCGGTCAGTGTGGCTAAATGTGTCGGGCATTCCTCCCGATGTGCAAACCTCTCTCCAAGACTTACCCTTTGAAGGAGGGGGCCTCTTTTCGGACCAAATGGACTCCAGGCTCCATAATCTGAAGGGTTCCCAGGCAACTCTTAAGTATCTGGGAATCCACAGACCTGGCCCGCTCAGACGACTTCTCAACCCTAAGCCGACAACAAGGCAATTTCAGCGGGGATTTGCCTCTGACCGTGGTAGGAGGCGGGTTGCAATTTTTCTAGGAATGACCAGCCTAGAAACCGGCGCAGAGCCCCAAGATCGGCTCAAGATAAGGGCCCTACTACATCTGCTGGGCAGCACCCTAAACCACCATTTTGAGGATACAGTCGAGGACAGCACACCAGTCACGCCTTCTTCCCCCCCCTTTGGGTTCCGTTTATCCCGTTTCCAACATGCCTGGACTTCCATAACATCGGACCAGTGGGTTTTCACCTTGGTGAACCGGGGCTACTCAATCCCCTCACTTCCCTACCTCCTCCGTCCCCCCCCCATCCCCCCTGTCCCTTTTCAGGGACCCCTCTCACGAAACACTGCTGAGAGAGGAGGTTGCAAAGCTCTTGAACCTCGGGGCGGGAGACCCCGTCCCGCACGAGTTCAGGGGGAGGGGATTCTATTCCTGCTATTTCCTCATACCGAAGGCAAAAGGGGGACTTCGCCCTATTCTAGATCTCAGGGGACTAAATACATTTATAAAAAAGACAAGGTTCAAAATGGTCACCCTGGCATCAATTATTCCCTCCCTATAAAAAGGAGACTGGTTTGCTGCCCTCGATTTGAAAGACGCATACTTCCATGTCACAGTGTTACCCTCCCACAGGAAGTTTTTGCAGTGCGTGATAGCCGACGACCATTCCCAGTTCACAGTCCTGCCCTGTGGACTCACAACCGCACCAAGGGTCTTCACCAAATGCATGGCCCCAGTGGCAGCTGTGTTGAGACGTCGCGGGGTACATGTCTTCCTGTACTTGGACGACTGGTTGATTCGTGGCCCATCCCACGACCAGGTAGCCACACACGTTGCCATGGTCAGGAGTCTATTCCTGCAGTTGGGCCTCATACTAAACGAGAAGAAGTCCATAACGGTCCCCCTCCCAGACTATAGAATTTGTAGGAGCCTTCTTGAATTCCGTCACAGGAATGGCATCCCTACCCAGGCACAGGTTCCAAACTATGCATACAATGATCAGGGATTTTCACACTTCCCCGATGACCACGGTGCACAATTGTATGCTCCTCCTGGGCCACATGGTGGCATGTACATACGTAGTCATGCATGCCAAGTTGAGACTGCATCCGCTACAGTCATGGCTGAGGACTGTTTTCAACCAGATACAACACCCACTGGACAGGGTGGTGACCCTACCTGCCCATATACTTCACTCCCTGGTCTGGTGGACTCAAGAGAAGGTGGTTTGTGCAGGGGTCCCCTTCGAAAAAAGGGCACCATCGGCACAGCTAGTGACATGCCTCAGATCTGGGGTGGGGAGCACACTTGGGGTCCATGAGGACTCAAGGCCTGTGGTCTGTAAGGGAAAGAGCCCTACACATCAATGTCAAGGAACTCCGGGCAATCAAATTGGCATGCCGGACCTTCCTACCTCTCACAGAGAACAAGTCGGTGGAGATACTAACCGACAATACCTCGGCCATGTATTATGTCAACAGGCAGGGGGAAGCTCGTTCTTCCCCGCTTTGCAGGGAGGCCACCGAACTCTGGGAACTCTGTATACAGAACAAAGTTGTATTGCAAGCTTCCTATCTCCCGGGGTCCAGGAACAACCTAGTGGATGAGCTCAGCCGTTCGTTCCAAATCCACGAATGGAGGCTGAGGAGGGATATCCTGAACGAAGTTTTCCAGAGGTGGGATTATCTCCTTCTGGACCTGTTTGCCTCCAAGCACAACGCCCAGTGCAGGAACTACTGCTCCCTCAGGGGGCAGGGGACCAATTCCCTAGGGGACACTCTCCACATTCACTGGCCCAGCCGCCGGTTGTATGCATTCCCACCCCTTCCGTTGATACACGATGCCCTGATCAGAGTCAGGAGATTCAGGGCTGCAGTCATAATGATAGCACCCTGGTGGCCGAGACAGCATTGGTTCTCGACCCCCAGGGAGTTGTCCACGGAGGACCTGCTACCATTGCCCCTAGTCCTGGACTTGCTGACTCAAGACCTGGGTCAGGGAACACTGTGTCACCCGAATCTAGGCTCTCTCCACCTCATGGCGTGGAACCTGAATGGCTCTCAGCCGTAGAGCATAACTGCTCACAACAGGTGCAGAAGATCCCAGCAGAGAGCAGGAAACCTTCTACCAGAGCCCTATACGAAGCGAAATGGAAGAGATTCGCACTTTGGGTACAGGAAAAGGGTTCACATCCGCTTACAGCTACTGTTCCTCTCATACTGGACTTCCTGCTGCACCTGAGACAACAGGGCCTTGCCACATCCTCCCTACGGGTCCGGCCTTCCATCCGGGTGACGGGGGGAGGTCGGTGTTTGCCCATAAAATGATAAAACGGTTTTTGAAGGGAGTTGATAGACTGATGCCACAGGTGTGTCTCCCTGTCCCAACTTGGGACCTAAGCCTGGTACTGACAGGACTGATGAGATCACCTTTTGAGCCTCTGGCCACTTGTTCATTAAAGCACCTGTCATGGAAAGTGGCGTTCTTGGTGGCAATCACATCTGCCAGGAGGGTGTCGGAACTAAGGGCCCTTACTTCGGACCCTCCATACACTGGTTTTTTTCAAGGACAAGGTCAGGCTCCGCCCTCACCCCGCCTTCCTTCCTAAGATCGTATCCAATTTCCATATGACGCAGGACATTTACTTGCCCGTGTTTTTTCCCAAACCACACTCCATACCGAGGGAGCAGGCTTTGCATTGTCTGGATGTCTGGAGAGCGGTGGCCTTTTACATCCACAGAACGAGAGACTTCCGAAGGTCATCACAGCTCTTTATTTCATTCGCGTAGCGCATGAGGGGAGCACCCGTGTCAGCGCAGTGTTTATCGTCATGGATCACTGCCTGTATTACTGAGTGTTACCATGGCCAGGGAAAAACCCCTCCGTGGCTGAGAGCCCACTCCATGCGAGCACAGGCCACGTCCATGGCATTTTTGGCCCAAGTGCCTATCTTGGACATTTGTAGAGCGGCCACGTGGTCTTCGATCTACACCTTCTCCGAGCACTACGCCATCACATAGCAGGCCAGAGCAGATGCGTCTGTGGGTAGAGCGGTGCTGCACTCTGTGGAGAAATAGGTAAGGTTACTTTCCGACCCCACCGCCAGAGGAAATGGCTTGGGAATCACCTAATTGGAATGGACATGAGCAATCACTCGAAGAAGAAGAGGTTACTTACCTTGTAACTGTAGTTCTTCGAGATGTGTTGCTCATGTCCATTCCAAATCCCACCTGCCTCCCCTTCGTCGGAGTGTTTCGGAAAGAAGGAACTGAGGGGGTGGAGGGGCCAGCAGGGGTTTATATGCGCTGTTATACTGGCGCCACTCCAGGGGGCTCCCTGCTGGCCCTAAGGGTATTACTGAGGGGAAAAAAGCTCCGAGATCCGTGCACGTGGCGCGCACACACCTAATTGGAATGGACATGAGCAACACATCTCGAAGAACTACAGTTACGCGGTAAGTAACCTCTTCTATTCCTAACAAGACTGCCTCCCAAATTTTGCCTGAGCCATTGTATATGGTGTAGTGCAACATTGGTTTTGTCAGCTATAAGTCAAAATGACAAGAAAATAGAGCTTCTTGATGCCCTGAATAAAGAGAACATCCTTCCTTTTCCTTCCCGGTGTTTTTCTTGTGGTCATACTCTGTGTATGTGTCAGATAATACCTTTTACTTCAGCACCATGCGTGAGGTGGTAGGGCTATGTCCTCTAGGGCAAAGGTGGTGATCCACCTTGTGCTATGAACATGCCCAGGTACTATACCCATTATGCTATCTCCAGCTCTAAAATCAATTTCCTTCTCAACATGATAGGCTTCTGAATTATTCCCTTCATACTTAAAGAAATTTCCTCTTGTCTCTGGGGCAGATGATGTCCTTCTGTCTAATCAGTGTCCCTTTTTTGATACTCCAGCACCTTTTTTATTTATATTAATGTGTAACATACAAAATGTTATTTATCTCCTCTATCCTCTTCCCCCGTAGAGTAAATGCTTGTGGCAGGAAGAAATGAGAATGTGGATGAATGAATCTCCATGCTGTCTGAGTCTAGGGATTGAATGGAAAGTGTGGAGCTGCATCCCTATAGTTATAGAGAGATGTAGCTATGATGGCAGAGTTCGGGGTGGTATTATAGAGCAATAAGAGAAATGAATGGTGGATTACTTTTTCCCGTCCTCCTAGCCACACTGAGTGAATTTAATATGCTGACACTCATGCAGTCCTCATTGTCAGGCTTCTCCTTTGGTTTATTTAGAGAGTTGTGCTGAGGAGGATATTTATAATTGGGTTTGTAGTGGGAGGAAGGCAAGGAGGAAGCAGACCTCAAGGCTGAGAGTGATATATACTGATGGCGAGACTGAAGGAGAAGGTGACACAACTTTGCAGGTATGGGAGGGGGAACCCATTCCTGTTCCAGAACAAAGCCATCTGCTAAGGCCAGAACTTATTATCTGCCTGCTCAGTCTCTTTCAGCTCATTCTCACAGCAGCTGGTGCAGTTTTACTGTTTCCTTTAATGACCATGGGTTTTTTAGTTATTCCTCTTCATGCTGCTGCTGCCCAGGCCTTAGTCACCTCATCATCAGCAAAATGAAGCAGACCCAGCACACAACTGTACTTTGAAGGGATACAGAAAAAAACATACCTGAAGTCTAAAGTTACCAGCTGCTGAGGATTGATTTGTTTATAGAGCTCATCCCATATCCCATGTTCATGTCAATTGGAATCATTGGGCTCAGACTCCCACCTTGTGAAAGTCAGCACCACTCATTGAGCTAGTGAGCCAGACTTGTAGCTGGTGTAAATTGGTATAGCTCCCATGGGACATTTTAGTGTACCCATAATATAGATGAGGAGTAATAAATTCTCAGGTGTGCCTGTGAAAGAAGCCCAAACTCTAGGCTGTTTGAAATGCCCCTGTTGTTAGGAAATACCACAGCCATCCTACCTGGCGTGGCAGCTAGAAGGGGCCCACCTGCAAGCAGCAAAAAGCAAGCCTTGTCTACATGGGGAAATTGACTGGAATAGGCTCTGCAGATGATGTCCTATGTGAACACTCTCCTTCTGGAATAGCAACAGCTATTTAGACTCACCCCCTGCCCGATTACAGAATCAGTTCTCCATGTGGACAAGGCTAAAAATGTCATTTGCAGCCACCATTTGTGATGGGGCTGTGGAGAAGAGATGTTGTGCCTGTGACCATCTGAGAGTTGCACAATGTGGGCCGTCCCATGCCTGCCATAACCGCAAGAAGGGCTCTTTGATAACTACACAGGTCTTGTTAAGTCTGGAAGGTGCTTTTGATCTTACTGCCAGCCTCCACAGCACTTAACTCCCAGAACCAAATTAAGCCCATGCTGAATGACAAAGGGGTTGTTTTTCATAACCTGGCTTGGAGCTGATACAGAGGGTTACAGAGTCCCCCAACTGATCTTTTCTGGGCAAAAAGGATTTATAGGTGTTTCTATTTATGCAGAAGGGCAGGTTGTATAAAAACATGGACTCCCATGAACTTTTTCCATCTCTCTTTGGATCTTGGCAGCTCTTGAGTACCTGCAAGGTACTCAGTCCTTGTATACACACAAAGGGAGACATGCACAAAGCTGTCTCCTGTTTTCTCTGCATCAAGAACTCCTCTGTTTGTAAGCGACCAGGGAGCTTTGCGACCGGGTGCTCGCGAACAGGGTGAGTGCTAACAGGAGGGAGTTTTGAGAGGCTCTCCTGGAGGAGGAGAAGGAAGGAGCAAACTAAAGCACCTTGGGGTAAGTGGCTGCTTATATTTGGAGGTTTTGGGCTTGTGTGTGTTTGTTTGGAGTTTGTTTGTTTGTTTGGAGCGTTTGGAGTGCTGAGCTGAGTGTGTTTGTTTGTTTGTTTGAAAGGCCGTGTGCTCAGGCAGGCAGGCAGGCAGGCCGTTGGAAGCTGATTAGGTTTGAATTGAAACACCGTGTGCTGATTGGCTGAGCTGTAGGCAGAGGGAGGAGCTATCAGGGAGGCTGAGCACTTAAACCCTGCTGGTAAGCGACCAGGGAGCTTTGCGACCGGGTGCTCGCGGACAGGGTGAGTGCTAACAGGAGGGAGTTTTGAGAGGGGAGTTTAGAGGGGGAGCCAGTGACTTCTATTGCCCTTAAACTAAATCCTTTATAACAACCTCTATCTGAAACATTTAATTAACCCTCATATATAATTAGAGTAGGAAATGGAGGCAGAAGCCCAGCAGCAGAGTGGGGGCTATCCTGTTTATTGTGTCGAGTGCAGTATGTATGACTACCTACCCTGTGGGTGGGTGGCGTGTGTGTGCGCTCGATGCAAGGAGCTCCTGGCCCTCAAAGACCGAGTGCGTGCTTTGGAGGCCAGGGTGGCTGAACTGGAAGAGCTAAGGAAGGCAGAGGTGTTTGTGGATGAGACTTTCCGGGACATAGTAGGGCTGTCCCACCTCAAATCTGACAGTCCTGATGCTGTTACGGAGGATGAAAGGCTCAGGGAAGGAGAGCAGTCAATGGGAGCAGAGGGAAACCATCCCATAGTTGGGACCCTCCTTCCAGAGGGTGATGTTGTATCCTCTCGTGCCGAGGATACTTCTCCGGGGGACGGAGCTCCAGCTGTTAGGAAGAAGCAGGTTTTAGTAGTGGGGGATTCGATCATTAGAAATATAGATAGTTGGGTTTGTGATGACCGGGAGAACCGTATGGTTACTTGCCTGCCTGGTGCGAAGGTTGCGGATCTCTCGAGGCATCTAGACAGACTTATGGGCAGTGCTGGGGAGGAGCCGGTCGTCGTGGTACATGTTGGTACCAATGACATAGGGAAGGGTAGAAGAGATGTTCTGGAGGCCAAATTTAGGTTACTAGGAAAGAGACTGAAATCCAGAACATCTTTGGTGGCATTCTCTGAAATGCTTCCAGTTCCACGCGCAGGGCCAGATAGACAGGCAGAACTTCAGAGTCTCAATGCGTGGATGAGACGATGGTGCAGGGAAGAGGGGTTTAGATTTATTAGGAACTGGGGACACTTTTGGGGTAGGGGGAGCCTATACAGGAATGATGGGCTCCACCTAAATCGAGGTGGATCCAGACTGCTGGCATTAAACATTAAAAAGGTCATAGAGCAGTTTTTAAACTAAGAGGTGGGGGAAAGCCGATTGGTGCGGGGGAGCACCTGGATTGGACGGAGACTTCTCTTACACGAGGCTCCATAGGTAGGGATTCCCTAGAAGTTAGTCAGATAGGGAACGTGGGAAATAATATATGGGCAAGATCAGATGTGAAACAATCGTGCATAAAAAAATCCAATGTGTCTGAGAAAGGCGGACATATAAATAGTGGTAGTTTTCTAACATGCTTTTACACTAATGCTAGGAGTCTGTCTAATAAGATGGGTGAACTGGAGTACCTCATATCAAAGGAGGAAGTTGACATAATAGGCATCTCAGAAACATGGTGGAATGAGGACAATCAGTGGGACACTATCATACCGGGATATAAATTATATCGGAAAGACAGAACAGGTCGTGCGGGTGGCGGAGTGGTACTATATGTGAAGGATAATATAGAATCAAATGAAGTAAAAATCCTAAAGGAATCAAAATGTTCCATAGAATCATTATGGATAACAATTCATTCCTCTAATATGAATATGGCATTAGGAATATATTACTGACCACCTAACCAGGACAGTGATAGTGATGCTGAAATGATAAGGGAGATTAGAGAGGCTACCAAAATAAAAAACACAGTAATAATAGGAGATTTCAATTATCCCCATATTGATTGGGTGCATGTCACCTCAGGACGGGATTCAGAGATTAAATTTCTTGATGCCTTAAATGACTGCTTCTTGGAGCAGCTAGTACAGGAACCCACAAGGAGAGAGTCGATTCTCGACCTAGTCTTGACTGGAACGCAGGATCTGGTCCAAGAGGTAACTGTTACTGGACCGCTTGGAAATAGTGACCACAATATAATAACTTTTAATATTCCTGTGTTGGGAAGAACACCGCAGCGGTCAAACACTCTGGCATTTAATTTCAAAAAGGGGAATTACACTAAAATGAGGAAGCTAGTTAAACAGAAACTAAAAGGGAGAGTAATTAAACTAAAATCCCTGGAAGCTGCATGGGAACTGTTTAAAGACACCATACTAGAGGCCCAACTTAAATGTATACCCCAAATAAAAAAACACAGTAAGAGACCTAACAAAGAACCACCATGGCTAAACAGCCATGTTAAAAAGGCAGTGAGAGAGAAAAGGGCAGCTTTTAAAAAGTGGAAGTCAAATCCTAGTGAGGAAAATAGAAAGGAACATAAACACTCCCAAATTAAGTGTCATAATGTAGTAAGAAAAGCCAAAAAAGAGTTTGAGGAACAGCTAGCCAAAAATTCAAAAAATGATAGTAAAATGTTTTTTAAATACATTAGAAGCAGGAAGCCCGCTAAAAAAGCAGTGGGGCCCTTGGATGATAAAGATATAAAAGGAGCGATCAAGGAAGACAGTGCCATTGCGGAGCGATTAAATGATTTCTTTGCTTCAGTCTTCACGGCTGAGGATGTTACAGAGGTTCCTAAATCTGAGCCAGCCTTTTTAGGTGACAAATCTGAGGAACTCACTCAGATTGAAGTGACATTAGAGGAGGTTATGGAATTAATTGATAAGCTGAATAGTAACAAGTCTCCGGGACCAGACGGCATTCACCCAAGGGTTCTGAAAGAACTCAAATGTGAAATTGCGGAGTTATTAACAGTGGTTTGTAACCTATCCTTTAAATCCACTTTGGTACCAAATGACTGGAAGATGGCCAATATAACACCAATATTTAAAAAAGGCTCTAGAGGAGATCCTGGCAATTATAGACCGATAAGTTTAACATCAGTACCAGGCAAATTAGTAGAAACACTAGTAAAGAGTAAAATTGCAAGGCACATAGAAGAGCACGAATTGTTGGGCAAAAGTCAGCATGGTTTCTGCAGAGGGAAGTCGTGTCTAACTAATCTGTTAGAATTCTTTGAAGGGGTTAATAAACATGCGGACAAGGGGCACCCAGTGGATATAATATACCTAGATTTCCAGAAAGCCTTTGACACGGTCCCACACCAAAGGCTTTTACGTAAATTAGGTGGTCATGGGATAGGAGGAAAGGTCCTTTCATGGATCAAGAATTGGTTAAAAGACAGAAAACAAAGGGTGGGAATAAATGGTAAATTTTCACAATGGAGGAGGGTAACTAGTGGTGTTCCCCAGGGGTCAGTACTGGGACCAATCCTGTTCAACTTGTTCATCAATGATCTAGAAAATGAGGTAAGCAGTGAGGTGGCCAAGTTTGCAGATGACACAAAGTTGTTCAGGACAGTCAAAAGCAAAAGGGATTGTGAAGAACTACAAAAAGATCTCAGCAAACTGAGTGATTGGGCAGCAAAATGGCAAATGAAATTTAATGTGGGTAAGTGTAAGGTAATGCATGTTGGAAAAAATAACCCAAATTACACGTACTACATGATGGGGTCAAATTTAGCTACGACAGATCAGGAAAGGGATCTTGGAGTTATAGTGGATAGTTCTATGAAGACATCCACGCAGTGTGCAGCGGCAGTTAGTAAGGCAAATAGGATGTTAGGAATTATTAAAAAAGGGATAGATAATAAGACAAAAGATATCATACTTCCCCTATATAAAACTATGGTACGCCCACATCTCGAGTACTGCGTGCAGATGTGGTCTCCTCACCTCAAAAAAGATATATTGGCATTAGAAAAGGTTCAGAAAAGGGCGACTAAGATGATTAGGGGCTTGGAAAGGGTCCCATATGGGGAGAGGCTAGAGAGACTGGGACTTTTCAGTTTGGAAAAAAGGCGATTGAGGGGCGATATGATAGAGGTATATAAAATCATGAATGGTGTGGAGAAAGTGATTATAGAAAAATTATTTACCTTTTCCCATAATACAAGAACTAGGCGACACCAAATGAAATTGATGGGTAGTAGGTTCAAAACTAATAAAAGGAAATTTTTCTTCACACAGCGCACAGTCAACCTGTGGAACTCCTTGCCCGAGGAGGCTGTGAAGGCCAGGACTCTATTAGGGTTTAAAAAAGAGCTTGATAAATTTTTGCAGGTTAGGTCCATAAATGGCTATTAGCCAGGGATAAAGTATGGTGCCCTAGCCTTCATAACAAGGGCAGGAGATGGATGGCAGGAGATAAATCACTTGATCATTGTCTTCTGTTCTCCTTCTCTGGGGCACCTGGCATTGGCCACCGTCGGCAGATGGGATGCTGGGCTCGATGGACCTTTGGTCTGACCCAGTATGGCCATTCTTATGTTCTTATGTTCTTATTTGTACAATAATAAAAGAGTGAATCTATTAAAATATTCTTCAGGGAAAGGGCAGTATGCAGCAGGGCAAGACGTAATGCTCCCAAACCAGTCTCCATTGTCTGGAACTTTCCTATCAAATGCAACAAATTACCTGCTGTCTGGAGCTCTTGGGATCCAAGTTTCCATAACTCTACTTGGCTGGAGCCACTGTAGCTGCACCTGGCAGCGCTCCTGAAGGGAATGGGCCTGGTGACTTGCCTAAGGGGGATAGGAGTGGGCCACTGCTGAGCTCCCACCTGAGGGGGATGGGCCTGGTGTCCTTCCTGAGGGAGGTAGAGGTGGGTGAACTGCTGGGCTCCAACCTGAGGGAGATGAGCCCAGCAGCAGCCCAGGCCTCTGCACGAGAGGGATGGGTGTGGGCCACTGCTGGGGTGCAGACTACGGGGGATGGGCCTAGGGTCCCATCTGATGAAGTGCTCTTCAAGAGGTGAAGCTGCTGTCTTGCTCTTCTGGCTGATCCAGTGTGTTTGGGATAGCGAAGGACAAGAGGGGCACTGAATAAGCATCCAAAAGTCTGAATGCTGATTGACAGCAGATCCAAACTGTGCAGAGCCCTGGGCTTAAATTTCCTTGAGAACCAGCTTTCCAGGGATGTTGAGACACTGTGGGCATCTGGGGTAGGGGAGGAGTTGGTCAGTGATCTCCTGGGAGCAGCCTTTCCCATGCAACCTGGTGCTTGTTTTCAGCCCTGTCCTCCTGTGGCTGGGTCAGAAATTACTTTGACTCTTTTTCAGTTAACTAGCCAGGAACATTTCACGCGTATCCTCCTGCTCCTTTAAAATGGATTCAGGGTTTCCACTTCCACTCCCTCCTTGCTGTCTGCATGAATGGCACTGGGCTCTTAGGAAGTGAGATTGCAGCTGTTGGAAATAAGTCTGGACACGCTGAATGCGGTGCCTCCAGTTTACCCTACAGCAGCAGCAGTAGTCAGAACACCAGGATTAACAGGAGGGTTGAGTAGGTGCCACCCCTCTGGCTCCTATGCAGGGAAGGTGGCTTTTGCTGCAGGTTTCCTGAAAGGATCCAGGTGTGCTGGGCATAAGCTCTGTAGGGATCATCTCTTTTTTTTCTGTCCCCTTTAATACAGGAGGCCTAATGCCATCCTGTGAAAATCAGGCTCTGTGTGGATGAGTGGGGGGGGGGCCTTGTCAGGGAAGGTCCAGACAATGAAAGAGGCCAGACCCCTATCTGTGGAAGGGTTCCCACTCTCAGTGCCTCCAGTCATGGATCCTGGAAGGAATGATGTCTTCCCCAGTGGCTGTGGGCTGGAGACAAGTCCCACCCATCTGCTCAATAAATTACAGACACCCTCCTTGGTGTCCTGCTGTGACCCCCAAATATAAGTACTGCTCCACCAGAGTAAAGGTTGCAGAATCTCCTCTCCTCTCCTGTTAGGAGGTTATTTCTCTTCCCACCTTTACCACTCTGTGGGCAGCTCCCGTTCCAAAGCCTGTGCAGTCTTCCTTATTTGTACTGCAGTCACTGCTGGCAGCCTCAGTCAAGATTGTGGCCCTGTTGCGCTTGGTGCAAATGGTGAGACTGAGCCCTTTGATCCTGGAAAATAACTGTAAAACTCCGCCTGTTTGAAATGTTACTGTTCTGTTTGTTTCTATCCTCCTCTCACTCTCTCAATTTTTCTGTTTTATTTATTTATTGTGCTATCCATCAATCTCATTTCATCTCTTGGCTGGGGAAAGCTTCCAAAACTCACTCTCAGAAAGGTAAGGGCCAAGACCCCCATCTCCCAGGCATAGCTTTTATGTAGATATGCAGATGTAAAAGTAGATGTACACCTAGAGCTGTAGTCTAGTTGAGCTGCAGCCAGAGCCTTGCTGATCCAGTTGAAAGATGTAAGTGGTATTCAGTAATGAATTGCTCTGATAGCATTACAAATGCAATTTGCTGGATTTGACCCCGTGTGACCGTGTAGAGATCTTGGGAGAACCTTCATGTGAAAGTCTGGCTGGGATAAAGCTAATGGAAAGGAGCATTCTATTGACTTCTGAAGCTAACCGAAGCCTATTATATGATCCTGTCCATGGCACTTGTACGTATACTCAAATCTTCCTGCACAGAGAGAGGGAGAGACAATATATTTGGTGTGCAGAGATATACAAGCTTAACAAACACATGCTGCACTTGGCAACAATTAAGGCTGCAGCAAAACACATCCCATTCTTCCTAGGCCCTTAAGTCCTGGGAATAAGAAGTTACTGGGAAAGACTCATGTTCTTTGGCACCTTGCAAGTGCCTGCAGAGCTGTCAAGTATGCATTCCAGCATACCCTCAGGATTTCATTTCAATCTCCAGTGCACGCACGAAAGCAATATGTACCACACCACCATCCAACTTGCATCCCAGTGACTTCATGCCTTTTACATCAGCGCAGCTGGGTGTCACATGCTCTATGTGCCTGAGAAGGGCTGAAGTCCTTGTTAAAAGTTTCGCCCTAACGTCTGATGAAATCTAGACCTATTGTGAGAGAATTAGGCCACGTCTTCACTACTGGGAAAATTGACGCTGAGGTGGTTGAACTTCTGGAGTTTGATTTAGAGGTCTAGTAAAGACCCGCTAAATCGAACGCCCCTGTCAATGCCGGTATTCCTCATTTTGCGAGGAGTAAGGAGTAAGCATTTGCATTTGCTCCCATTGACCTCCTGCTGTGGAGATGGCGCTAAAGGTCAAATTAATGTAAGTCAACTCCAGCTATGCAATTAACATAGCCGGAGTTGCATATCTTAATTTAACCTTCCAGATAAGTATAGACAAGGCCTTACTGTTGAGGGCAGATGAGGGCTGGCTAGTGGATAAGGAGGGAAGCTGTCAGATGAGTTGTATTTGTACAGTTCCTGGTATCCTGGGGTTGGGGTCCAGATACTACTGCAGTACAAATTCATAGCATTACCACCTTTGGCCAGGGAGATTGTTGGGACAGCTCAGTGTAAGTCTATTGGCATCAATGGAGGCAATACTAGGGATGAGTCTGGTTCATTGCCTCTCCAGCACGACACATCTGTACTTTTACAGTCAGCGTTTAAAAGCCTTCAGCATTTCATCCGCTCTGGCAACATTCTGCCCCCCCAGATAAAAACTCCTTCCCCTTTGACCTGCTCCTGCTTGTCTCTGTTTATTTTGATCTTCTGCCATTTTATATCTGCTTTGTGTCTCCTGAGTGCTCATACCTGTTCCTTGCTGGGGCTAGGAGGTCCAGTGCTGCATTTACTGCAGATTGAATCAAATATTGTGATGTATTGAACCATTTTGCTGGAAGCTCTTTCCTCTGCAGCCTTTGTCCATAAAACTCGTTGGAAGGGCAGGCCATCCCAGGTACATTTAGCCAGCACAGCATAAGGATGTGAACAGATAACCAGTTACCCACCTTAATGGGTGATGCTTACTGTGTAATGGTTAACCTGGAGTTGGCAGCCTGGGGGCGGGGAGGAGAGGCTGAGCAGTACTAAGGTTGCCTAGGTGCTAACAGTCTTATGGCTGCTTAATTGACACTGGAGGTATGGCAGTGTCTTACACAGGCGGCTTAAAGTCCTCCCACTCCATCCCTTCCCTTAGCTGAGGACTGGAGTAACTGGGAATGAGGCATCTTGTGTTCTCAGTCATACAGAATGTGCCTATCAGGAGGCAGCTCTGGATGTACTAAGAGTCTCTCTTCCTCCCTGCTCCAACCCTACTTCCTGGCCTGTATCTTGAGCAAGTCACTTTTTCTGCAGGTGATTTAGTTTCCCCATCTGCAAAGTGGGAACAACAATACGAACCTACCTTTGCAAAAGTTACTTGAGCCTGATGGAGGGAAAGCATGGCTTGGGTGCCAAGTATGATTGTGATTGGAGATTAGATGGTAACAATACTCAACTCTTATTCAGAGCCTTCCCACCTCAGAGCCCAGCTTACTTTGTATAAGTGCAGTCAGGTGTCACTGTCCTCATTATGCAGGCAGAAGAAGGAAGGGACAGAGGGGAAGGGACTCATCCATAGGATCTACGGGAAATAAACATGAATAAATAGATACCCATGCACTGCTTGCGTTCTTTAAAAAACAAAGTAAATAAAAAGTACTTTTGAGTGGTGCTATTATGAGGGCTGGATGGAATTTCCTAGAGTTCTGTATGTGACAGAGGGAGGGGGCAGCATTGGGGAGAAAGTGAAATGAAATAACTCAGTAAACACTGCTGTACCATCTGGCATCGTTCTGTCTGATGCTCTGATCCTGCAATAAGCTCCACGTTGCTGGGTTCAACCCCCACTGGTTGAAGCAGGCCCCATTTGGAGAATCAGGACCATACCAGCTTTCACCAGGCTCTTTTCCTCCTGAAGCCCCAGTTCAGTGAGCTGGCCTCTGCGCAGACTAGTCTCTCCCTAGCATTCCTTACCACAAATAAGACAAAATGTTTAGAAAGCCCCAGGTAATGAAGCCCTCTCCCTGCCCATGCTTTTAATTGTTGGAGCACAATTTGTGCCCATATGGCAGATGCAGAGGGATGGAGAGCAGTATATTGCAGACTCTCCCATGCAGGCTAGTCCAGACAGCAACTTCTGGGCTTGGCTTGGCTTGGCAAGAACTGTTTTATTATGGTTTCATTGGCAGTTTTTTTTCTATTTTCCTCTATTAGATTAAAAAGTTGCCAGAATGAATTAGAGAGCTGTGACTTCAACAGGTTGAGCTTTATGTCGAGGGTGCAGTCATGAATACTTTATAAAGGGTTAATAAATCAGTAAATTAATTGGCTGATACAGAATCCAAGAGTCCAACCATGTAGAATACCTTCTACAGATGGCTTTCAGCCAGCTAGAATACAGACTGTTCAGGTCTGTAACATACTTGTAATATCTAGTAATTGTTTGCTAACACTTTATCAATTCTTTATAGATATAACTTCAATATAAATTGTGAGCATTAATGGAATTAGGCCATGATCTTGCAATTCAACTTAGATTGTTAGCTCTTTTGTTCTGTGTACATATGCCTCCTAGCACAATGGAGTCCGTGTGCAGATCCCATTGATTTAAAAAGTAGATAGAGAAATCAACCAAGCAGAAGGTCCTTTTCTCTTGACAACAGTAAGTAGGAGTTGCCTGCCAGCCTGGAATACAGTCTTGGGACACAGTCATGATAAAAAGCATCATTCCATAACCTTTGTTCCATGGGTGGCAAGTATAAGAGGCAGGGGAAGGCAATGCCTTCCCAAACTGTCCACCTGGCCTCGCCCACACTTTGTCCCCAGTCCTCCGCATTCAGTGCGGTTCCTGCAGTCTTCTGGGGCTGCCTGGGCTTCAGCCTTGTCAAGGCTGGGATTGGGGTGGCAGCCTGCCCTCCCCATGCTCCTGAGGCCAGGGAAGACTGGGGCCACGCACTGCCCTCCCTCCCTCCCTGTGCTATTGGGAGGAAGGCTAGGGCTGCATGCCTCCCACTTGGGGGGGTGACCTACTCCTAATGTGGGGAGGGGCTTGGCTACGATGGAGGCCCTAGGCAGCAGTGGTGGGGCTGGGATCTTGCCTCCCCCAGCTCTACATTCACCCATTGCCCATGCTTTGTTCTTCTTTGAATGTTCACTCATATCAATTCCATTCTAGGTGTGTGCATGCCCACGTGCACAGTTGTTGAGGGTTAGCAGTGGTGCCCTCTGGAGTGCTGTGCTAACTCTGTCCAAGCAGCTACCCAGGTGACACCATCACAAAACCTAACCACATCAGCTATACCATCAAAGGCTTGTTCAGCAGCACATCTCCTAATGTGATATGTGCCAGCAGTGCCTCTCTGCCATGTCTATTGGACAAATCAGACTGTCTCTGTGCAAAAGAATAAATGGATACAAATCAGGCATCAAGAACAATAACATTCAAAACCAGTGGGGGAACACTTTAAACCCCCCCGGACACACAGTTAGGGTATGTCTACACTACAACCCTAGTTCGAACTAGGGTGGTTAATGTAGGCATTCGAAGTTGCAAATGAAGCCTGGGATTTAAATATCCTGGGCTTCATTTGCATCTTGCCAAGCGGGCGCCATTTTTAAATCCCCTTAGGTCGAACTCCGTGCCCGCGGCTACACGCGGCACGGAGTAGGTAGTTCGAATTAGGATCTCTAATTCGAACTACCGTTACTCCTCATGGAACGAGGTGTACCGGTAGTTTGAATTAGAGATCCTAATTCGAACTACCTACTCCATGCTGTGTGTAGCCGCGGGCACGGAGTTCGACCTAAGGGGATTTAAAAATGGCGCCTGCCCGGCAAGATGCAAATGAAGCCCGGGATATTTAAATCCCGGGCTTCATTTGCAACTTCGAATGCCTACATTAACCACCCTAGTTCGAACTAGGGTGGTAGTGTAGACATACCCCCAGTGGCTAATGCAGAAGGGGCAGATCAGATGTGGCCTTAGTGGGGGAATTCGCAGGCCCACTCCATGCAATGTCAGAGCCCAGAGGCTCTGCTTCCAGCACCTTGTTGGTGGTATTGAATGCCCCGCCGGCATCAGGCTCTTCCTGGCATTGTTCCTCCTCAGAGGTGTCTAAAAGGTGACACAAGAAAAGAGACTGCATGATGGTATTTAAGGAGGGGAAAAGGGATATGTGCAAAGAACTTAGTTAACCCGATATTGGTGTTGGAGGGGGTTCCCTTTGTGACTCCGTCTCTGTTGCTAACCCTGATCTTCAGTGCCTCAGATGTGGGGTGCGGGGGATCCATCTGGTCAATCTCAGTATGTATGCATGGTCGTTGATTGATTCATGATCATTCCCACCTCTCTGAGGCCAGGAATGTGCTGGCCAGTCAACTCGACAGAATCTCCCTGTCTCGCCAGGTACAGTTTCTCTAGCCAGAGGTGGCCAGCATTGTCTTCCAGAGGCGAGGGGCTCCCCAGATGGTCTTGTTCACATTAAACATATTCTGCTCAATTTGGAGGATCAACAGGGACTCCCTGTCCATAGAATCCTCATGAAAATCAAGCAGGAAAGGGTGAAAGTTATCCTCATAGTGCTGGCTTGGCTTCACCATGACAGGCTTGGCATGCAGCTGGGTCTCACAGTGGCCAGACCGGCTATCCCAGGACCATTGCAGTCTTCTGCACTCAAACATGGCAGCATTGCACCTGATGGCCTGGCTGCTTCCTGGTTGAATGTGGAGGAACAAGAATACTTGGCCCATGTTCAACATGCCCCTTCTCTCCTGTGTTGAGTCTGTTTGTCTGGCTCTCTAAAAGGACCCAAACTACAGCACTTCCAGGTAGTGAAGAATGGTTGTCTGATCGGGAGAAGCAGCGTGTCTTGGAGTCAGGAACTTCTGTCTTCTGATGGCCTCAATTGAGTAACGGATGTCTGGGACATTATCAGCCTAACATTCAATGAAGGTGCCAACAGCTCTTTGTGTAGATTCTTGTGTTAGTACCCTTCCTATCTAATTGCTATCCTATGATCCTTATCTGCTTCTTTTAACTATCCAGTCTTTCGGTACTTGTAGATTAGCAGCTCTCCCTACTTGTTTTTCCCTTAAATATTTTCATACCCTCTGCTCCTTGTTTCCCACCCCCTTCTTTTTTTCCCTCCCCCCCTTTCCCTTCTCTCCTATTTATTTTGGGTCTGCACATCCTAAACTCAAAACTCCGGTCATCTGAAGAAGTGGGCTTTGCCCACGAAAGCTCATGGTACCATCTACATGTTTTGTTAGTCTATAAAGTGCTACCAGACCATTTGTTGTTTTTTAAGTTTATTCTATCTTCCAATTCTGCTCTTGTCACTCATTTGCAGCTGGGGGTCCTAAGTTCCTTGGAACTAGGCCTGTTCTTTACATACCCCACCTCTGGACTTAGGCACCCAAAGTTTGAACATTTGAACCTTCCCAAAGTCATACCTCAGTTTCCCCAATTTGAGAACCGCACTTACCCAACTTGCTCAGAGTTTGAGCAAAGGAATTCCAGGTTATACAAGAGCTTTGAAAATACAAAGCACGTGCTGAGCATTATTCTGAATGTACTAGCAGAGGGCATTGGAGGATGGTGGCAATAAAAGAGCTGGGTGGAGAGGGCAAGGAGACTCAGCCTGCATCTGTCTGTTGATGTTAAAGGATGAGTCAGTCACCAGCAAGGGATACCAGCTGATCCAGTGAGAAGAATTCATACTCAGCAAGGTTACATCTCCAGGATTAACCCTGAATGGTTAACCCTGAATGGTTTTTCCCATGTAATCATCTACCACAGGGATGGGGAACATCAGGCCCAGGACCAGATGTGGCCCGCAGCTTGCCTGGATCCAGCTCCTGAGGCTCAGGGCTCCCCCTCCGCAGCATTGGGGAGCCTCCAGTGGTGCTCCAGCTCCCCCAGCACCCTACCACATGGCTGGAGCACACAAAATCTACTAGTATGGCCCCCCTCAGGCTCTGGTGGGTGAGGGGAATGTCTTTCTCCTTCTCAGTCAGGGGCCATGTCAGTGAAGGGTTTTTATTTTATTTTATTTTATTTTTGCTTTTCACTTGTGTGCAGCCTCTGACTGATTTTTCTTTAGGTCAGCAGCCTCCAACCCAAAAAAGGTTCCTCACCCCTTATCTACCATCTTGATAGTTTGTTTTCCAGGTGCAATGAGTTTGTTACACTGACCTCTGTGTATTCCCTGCAGGCAATAATATTGAACCTGTGGGCTGTAGGTCAGTGGTAGAAACATTGTACTATCTATTCTATAGCATGTACTTACTGCTTCTGTCTCTAAATCACATGCACTTACGTAGAGCCAGATTCTGATCTGTTATATCAGTGTAAGGGCAGAGCAAATGCATCTTTTTATATAGAATTACTCTAAATTTACATTCCGGTAACTGCTCAGAGTGCATTCCACAGGGATCATGGAAATGAAAGATTTTAGAAGCAAAAGAGATATCCCCATCTCCCACCAGAGCTAGAGCAGTATCATGACTAAACATAGAGATTTTGCCACCTACCTTCAACCAGTGTAAATGTGCAAGTGGCCTTCTCAGATGCGAAAAGGGCAAGTTGCCTGCACTGGCTTAGGACTAATGGAATTCTGTCTCCCGATAACCTTCCCTCAACCTGCATTTCACACATCAGGCACATTTGAATTCAGATGCATTGCTGCTACCTGTGAATCAATAAGAAAATAAATCACTTTGATATACGAGTCTGTTTCTGGAATATTTTAGCAACAGATTTTTATCTTCTTTGAAGTAAGGGGTTCTTTCACCCCTTGCTGCACTGTTGTGCATTCACTTAATTTTTTGTGTGACTACTAAAATGGACAACTCAGACAGTAAGCTGCTCCCTCCCCTAGATTGAATCTAGATGCTAGACTGGATCATTCTCTTGGCCAAAAGGCCTATAGAATTTAAATAGAAATGCTGACTTTTTTATGGTATCTTTTAACTTTTTTAAAGAAATTAATAGGAAAAGATACCCCCACTATACGATTCCATAGGATCGTTCAGTTAACCTGTTGAAAGGATGCAATTTTGTTTTTCTTTCTATAGGAACTTATAATCCTTCTGTAGAATATGAGAGAGAATTATATGCTGGCTATAGTAATTCTATAGGGTGGCTTAGATAACCAGTAGAAAGGAAACATAGTTGTTCTATGTTAAATTCTATATAGCCAGCCTTATTGGTTTCATTCCTGTTAAATTCCATCGATTTTTTTTTTTTCCCTCAAAGTTGTCCTTTTTAGTCTTGTTTCTATTCTAGGACAGTGGTCACTGTCTAGATCAAGGCTACTCAACACATGGCCCATTGGTGGCCCGTGGAGCAGTTTGGGTTTACGCAGGGCTCAACACGTGGCCTATGGGTGGGATCCTTTGAATATGGCCTCCACTTGGAACACACTCCACAACAGCGAGGCATCTCCCAAGCGGGGTGAGCACTGAAAGATGCAAGCACATGGGTTGGCTGGAACAGATGGGAACAGGGTATTGGTGTTTCTAGCCCCCAGGGAGGAGGTGCCGGGAGCGCTGGCGCATTGTGTGAAAGAAGCTTTTTGCATATATTTTAATATATATTTGCATGTATATGCAACCACACTTAAGTTGTGTCCCTTGGCATGTGCTGTATCATTGTGACCCCCCGTGGCTTCCAAAGTGGAGTAGCCCTGGTGTAGATGCTTCAGAAGGAGACCCATCCAACCTCATTGTTAACGTTTTCCATTCTCCCATGCTGGAGAAGAGGTTGAATTCCTTCCTGACCTTTACAGCCCAGCAGCTCAAACCCTGAAGCATGAACTCTGATGATGAACCTTATCTTAGCATGCATAGCCACAGATTTTATTGATGGTTAGAAAAATTATCCAGCTTTTTCCTCAATGCTCAGTAGGGTTACTGTTGTTTGCTTAAGCCGATGAGACTGTTCCATTGTTGAGGGGCCAAATCCTGTTCCTATATTTTCAGATAAGGTCATTATGAAACATGTGCATCAGCAGAAAAAGCAGAGCCAAACAGCTGCACTTGTTTCTTAAATAGATGCCAACAATTTTGCCAACAAAAGGTTTTTCATTCATTCACTTTTATCTCATTAGGCTACATCTTGTCATGGCTACCTCCTCACTGATTCCACCTTCAACTGGCTCAATGTAAATTCAGAGAGAGTCACTCTGAATTCAGACTGAGTAACTGAGAGCAGAATGTGTTCCTCTGTGCAAACTACAGTCATTGTTTGGTGAAAAGGAGAGGGTTAACATTCTCTCTCCTTGAACAGAGGAAAGACCATATGAGCCCAGCTGTAGTGAATCAGGCAAAATTGCCTTAGTACTAGCTTGTAGGGAGTAGGCAATGCTAGCAGGAAAAATCCTTTTTTCAGCCAGCTCAGACTTTGGCTGATCCTGTTGGCTCATTTAATTGAGCAAGAGGCTGCCAGGAGCTTTTTGAGCTTAGAAGTGCAGAGACCTGAATTGTGAAATTCTGTCATTTTGAGCAGCCCTTCCCCCCCCCCTTCCAAAGTCTGGTAATATCATTTGATTGGATGTCAAGCTCCTGGGATATTGATACTGCTCCCAGCCATAGCTTGCCTAACTTTGTCATATTATGGTGACTTCCCATCTTTGGAGCCTGCTGGCTCAGCATGTTCACTCTAGAATTACATGCAAGGGGCAACGCTCACTACAAATGAAAAGAAATAGCCAGGAAAACAATTGAGGATGATTTCACCCCAAAGTCAAACTCCATAGCTGTGCATTTTAATGAAGAAAACATCCAGTGAATCTTTGTATAGAACTACATTTGAAACTGGGCTTGTTAGCATTTTAGTGCCCATGCTGGCTGCGCCAAGGGAGCATGGTCTGATGATTAGAGCCAGGAGCTGCGCATCAGTACTCCTGGGTTCTTTTTCCAGGTTTGCCACTTGTGCTTCTTTGTGTCTTGTATCTCCTGTCTGTACAATGAGGATAATATTCCTGGTGTTGTAGAAATATACAGTAGAGATGTTTAAAATGTGTTTTTTCTGGTAAATGTGTAACCGCTGAAAATTTAAGCGATTACACATTTACACACTGCAGTGTGCGCAGGGAGATGGCTTTTGAGTTTTAAGGCTCCTGCAGAGCCACCTGCTACCCTCCTTGCCCCCCCCCCACCTCCATGCTGTTGCCTTGATACTGAGGCAGCAGTGTGGGGCTGAGGGGTGGGGGCCTGGTGTAACCATGAAGGTTAACCAATAAGCCCAGGCTCATCAGTGTCACGCATGTACACTTTTACATCCCTAATGTGCAAACTTTGAGCCTTACAACACAGCCTGAGAATGGAACCAAAGGTACTAGAGGACAAAGTATTATAGTGGTATAAGGCTATCTTCTCTCTCCATCCCCTCCCCCCACCCCCCAGTCTCATAGTATGGAGGGGAGTCTGTACATGGAACCAGAAGTTATTTTTTGTTTTCCAGCTTGTCATTGAAAATCCCATTCTGCTAGGGAGTGTAATGCTTCCTGTGCTGTTGCATTGCTTGAGCTGCTTTGTAGGAAGCAGGCTCTCCTGTTCATAACTGGTTTGAGGACCCTGTTAGTAGGCATGATAATTCAGAGCTGACTATATGCTGTTACAATTACCATGGCTGGCTCAGTGAGCATAAGATTGAAACGAGCACCTTTAGAGGTTGGAGTTACTTGTGCTTACTGTAGGGAATGAAAACACACCGGACAAAGCTTTGTAATTCTTTAGGCTGTTTAGCTGGAAGAAGCTCTTCTATGCTTTCTATGGACATTGCAGAAACTCTTTAAGCTTTGTAATTTTGAATTTGTATTCCTGTAGCACCTTGGAGCCCTAGTGCAGGACCGGAGCCTCGTTGTGCTAGGCACTGAACAAACACATGGCAAACAAACGGTCATTGTCAAATAACTTAATCTAAGCTTCAGAGCCATGATTCTGGTGCAGGAATACTGCATAGCACATCAGCTTATTGTGCCTGATCATATATCCCAGCTCTTAACAGGTGGCCTCAGTGCCTAAATCAGCTTGCAACTTACCTTTGTCTAGAGAAAGAATGTTACGAAGCGGGTAATTGACAAATTGTGTAGTCTATACAATTTGTATCAGCTACATGATTAGTCGATAAGGGAAGGTGCAAGCTGGAGCTACCCCTGATGCGAAACTGCAGTTAAAATGTAGTAGGAGCCGGGTGCACAGGCAGCCTGGTTCCTACTACATTTAAAATGCAGAGCTGCATCGGGGTAGGTCCAGGACCTGGCACAAGCCAGGACTGAGCAGTCCCAGCTCGCATTGGATCCTGAACCGCTGTGCCTCTGCCTCTCCTGTCTCCACCCCTGCACTGCGGAGACGGTGCGGGGGGGAACCAGCTTTTAAGTCTGCTCCTCCCAGCATTGGCTCCTGCTGGGAGCATTGGCTCCCTTGCTGCCTCTGATACAAGGGAGGGGGAAGCGAGTAGTAGAGCAGTGACTGGACTAGTCACTTAGATCTGTAGTCTAGAGCTGCCTGAAAAACAGAATTTCCATCCAGTAGGACTCTCCAGGGCATGTATACACTAAGAAATTATTTCAAAATAACTTATTTCAAAATAACTCCCGACATAACTATTTTGAAATAGTGTGTCCACGCTACAGGGAAACCTCGAAATTAGTCTGAGGCAGGCTCCCTTATTGTGGACGTGCTACCTCGACTTAGAGCCCCAGGAAAAACTGGGGGAGTAGTTATTTAGAAATAGCAGCAGTAGAGCGTCCACACTACTGCTATTTTGAAATAACTATTTTGAAATAAGCGTTATTCCTCATGAAAAGCAGGAGTTGTTATTTTGAAATAACAGGCTTGGTAGTGTGGATGCTCAGCTTGTTATTTTGAAAGAAGGGCTCCAGTGTAGACCAGGGCTCCAGTTATGACATCCAAATTAGCCCTTTATAGGGAGTATGGCTCTGCCTTACTTCTGTATCAGCTGGGAGGTGATTATTAGCACCCTACATGGGGGTGACGAAAGAGATGTTGCCTGTCAAAAACTCCCCTGACGGGAATGTAGGCTGAACCAGAAAACCCTGATGCAAGGGGATTAAAGATCACTTGTGCTTTCTTGTGTCTAGTTTCTCTCTAGGGAAACTGAGGCAGAGCAAGGAGGGTTGGGGAGGATATTATAAGGGACACACTGCAGGGGATGACTCTACTACATTAGTATTTCAATATACATTTGTGTCCTGAAAATGGTAATAATTAAAATGTTGAAAATTTTTACAGGACCAAAAGTTCCAAAAAACATTTTGTTGAGGCATGTGGACGCACTTTCAAATTGTAGATTTGACACAAAAGGCTTAGCTTAGAACTTTCATATCAAAATCAGAAAATATGGTCAAAATTTGTCATTTGCCAAAATTGAAATTTTTTCCATGAGAGAAACTCTGTATTTATTCCGGAAACAGTTTGGGTTGAAAAAATTCATGTAGTTCTAATGTGAGCTAATGGAATTACTCCTTTTGGCTCCTCTGGTGGTGGGTTATCTGACACTTCCATGTTTTGTGACAAACATGTAGACAGCTCTTCACTATCATGCTGAAAAGAGAACTTCCTGTCGCTTGAGATGAAATTCAAACAAGAGCAGCCTCTTTAGCCTGCGCTCATGACTGAGCAAACAGAATGAACAAGGTGGTGAGCAGTCCTGTCAACCATGTTGCCCAAAAGGGATATGATGAATGCCGCAGGGCAGCCCAGCCCTACCCCCAAGGATGCTTATGAACTGTACGGGTATTTTAAAGGATTCTAGACTAGGCTGGTTAAGGACAAGCAATGGGGCTACTCTGGCCAGCCAGGGATGAGTCAGTGGTCACCAACTAGTAGATTGGGATTTACTGGTAGATCTTGGAATCTTTGACAGGTGATCTTGACAGGTTTGGCCGGGAGGCTATCCAGTGCCTGCACTACATCTGCCCCTCTCAGCACTGCTGTGCTTCTCCTGCCCTCTAAGTTGGAATTGTCCCCCACCCCCAGGAGCCTCTTGTGATCAGGCGATGGGGGGTCCATGAGGGGATGCCCGGCTACCTAGCAGCCAAAGCAGGGAACTAGGAATTGGGAGTGCTGTGTCCCATTCCCAGCTCTGCCACTGATCACATAGAGTAACCTTGGGAAAGCCCCTGAAGACCAGGTGTCTGGAGAGGCTAGTCACCCCTAGCACACACTGAAATATGTGGGTGGCCAGGACTTAAGAAAACCAGCTTGTTAATCACACTGGGCCTGTTTTTAATGTGTCTCCTCCACTTTTGTAGGTGCTAAGCCAAACTACCACTTACATAGCCAGAAGGTCCTCTGATGGGAAAGGCCAGGAGTATGGCTAGATCTCTAAGGCACTCTAGGGAACTGTTGTGGTAACTTGATGCAGGAGCCCATAGGCCAGTGGTCTCCAACCTTTTAAGCATGCGATCACTTTTTGAATTGAATTGCAATCCAGGATCTACCTCCAACCCAAATACCCCTACCCCGCCTCCTTTGTGCCCCTTCTCTGAGGCCCCGCCCCTGCTCACTCCATCCTCCCTCCCCCATCCTCATTCACTTTTATCAGGCTGAAGGCAGGAATTTGGACTGCAAGAGGGGTTCAGGACTGGGGCCATGGTGAGGAGTGCAGGCTCCAGCTGGGCACCATTTACCACAAGTGGCTTCTGGGTGGTGGTGCAGGGGGCTAAGACAGGCTCACTTCTGTCCTAGCACTGCACCACTTCCAAAAGCATCTGGCAAACTCTTTCCATCCCTGCCCCCCTCTGGTCTGTGGAGGTGGGGTACAGGATGGAGGGAGGGGCACCCTGACGTCAGTACCCTCCCTTCCGCTTCTTCCCACGCTCTGCACAGCAAGCAGGAGGCTCCCACGGGTGGGGGACGGGAGCAGCTCCAAGGCAGAGGGCAGGAGCAGCACGGCAGTGCTGAGAGGGGCAGCCAAAGTGCCGGCACTTGATAGTCTCCCTGCCAAACCTGTCAGGATCACCTGTCAAAGGCTCCAAGATCTACCAGTAGATCCTGATCTACTGGTTGGTGACGACTGCCTTAGGCTCTGAGGGTGAGGTTGCTAGGCTGCCTCTTAATTGCACAGAGTGCGCTCACTGGAAACTACCTCATGTGCATGTCAAGTGTGATGGAATCGATCCATCTCCTGTGATTTCTGTACAATTCTAACATGGAGTTAATAGACAGGCTGATTAGTGCTGCTTGAAATTAAATGCTATTGATCTGCTGTGAGCTGTGTGTTGTGGGTGCAGGGAAAAATTGGCAATGGCTGGAATACAGCGGGATTGTTGATCTCTAGAGAGTTGTGGCGCTTTTTTGCAGTTGGAAAATAAACCTTTGCTTATGATACTATATACAATTTTTTGTTAGTCTCTAAGGGTATGTCTACACTACATGGCTCCGTTGATGGAGCCATGTAGATGAGGGTTGTAGACATAGCAAAATGAAGCGGCGATTTAAATAATCGCCGCTTCATTTACATCAAAATGGCTGCCACGCTGTGCCGATCAGCTGTTTGTCGGCACAGTGCGGTAGTCTGGACGCTCGGCGGTTGACATCAAAAGGCTTTGTCGACAGCCCCAGTAAACCTCATCCCACGAGGCATAACAGGGCGGTCGACATTTTGCTATGTCTACAACCCTCATCTACATGGCCCCGTCGATGGAGCCATGTAGTGTAGACATACCCTAAGGTGCTACAGGACCACTTGTTTAAGTTTTTTGGGGGTATTTCCTTATGGTCTGCCAAGGAGCATGGCCGATCACATTCTTATAGCCTTTTGGGCTTGAGTGGATTTGAGTTCTCATGAAAGCTGGGGCGATCTAACTCCTGTTGAAGCCAATGGGCAACCTTGCATTAAAGCCCATCGGAGTTTGTCCATTGACATGTAAAAAGCGGATTGGTCAGGGTATAATAGGATCACCTAGATCTGTGCATAGTGTGGTCAGCCAGCTTTGTCTGTGCTGCTGCTAAGCTCTTCTGTCCTGATACACTTTGTTCCTAGGCTCTCTGATTGAAATCTGACATAATTTATTTAAATCACGATTTAAATTACCAAAAAAAATATAATTGATTTAAATCAAGTTACCGAAAAAACTAGAGTGCACGCAGAATGCACTTAATTTTGGAGTAAGCCCCATTGAACTCTCTGACACCTCTGGTTTTTTTAGAAAACAATTGTAGAATGGGGTTCCCTTGAAAAAGCTGAATTACGCTGAAGTAAATTTGGGAATAGATTTATGGCATCACCATTATGGTCTGTGGCCATGATGTTCCAAAATAAAGGACATGTATTATATGTAATGTAAACTAAGAAAAAGATAGTAGCCACTGGCAACTCTAGATTTCTCTTAGCAGTTTTCTGTATTATATACTTGAGGGATAAATTCTAAACTTAGTTAACTAATTAAGCAAACCATAAGGATTAACTACGCTAATTTTTCTCTTACAACATCCAACACAGCAAACAGCTTGGGAATGTACTTGTCAAATCATACTTACACTGAAAGGCATAGAGAGAGTCTTGAAGAATGATGCACTGCAAAGTGAATTATTTAAGTTACTAACCATTTGATCCACTCAGCCGTATCCACATCTTCATCCACATAATTTTCTCCCAATAATCAGTTTTACTTATGATGTTTCATTCTTGCATCTAGGCCCTGCATCATCTTTTTGTACTGCTTACACTTGACACATTTTCCTTTTTTACCCAGAGAACAAATTTCTTCAGAGTATTCCCAGATAGATTCTCTCTTATGCTCAGAAGCCATGACAGTTTTCTGTGGCAAAAGTGTGGGGGAATATAGAAAGCTGTGTGTGTGCTGAATAATGTTGTCCTTTTTTTTTTCTAGTCCACTCCACTGTTCCTTTCTAAGATGCCTCTGCCCTTTCTGATATATCGTGTCTGTCTGTAAGTCCATGTCTTAACTAACTCCCCTACCGTGCTTGACCAAGGTCCACCACCACGTAAGCACAGAACAAAAACAATTCTATCCAGCGTGTGTGTGTCTGCACATGTTACTTTTTATTCTGCTGAGAAACAGAAATTGAAAGCCCAGAACTTTCAAGAAGCAAGAACTGACAGATAGGCTGGACATACTAGAGTCATTAATTCATTTTTATGAGACCGCAAATATATGTGTAGCATGTTTGTGATGAGATTTAATTGTAACTGTTATTTGTAAATGAGAAATTTAGCATTTTATTAATGTTTTTTAAAAATAAAAAATCCAATTTAAATACAAAAATTCTGATTTAAAAAAAAATTGATTTTTATCCACCCGCTTTTCAACAAAATTCAGCCAGTGCATCTGACTTAACCCACATCCTATCTTCCCCCTTCACCATCCTATCTTCCCCCTGGGCTCCTACCCAGGCAGTTCTGCATGTCTTTTTCAGTCCTGCCCCATATTCTGCTCTTTTCCCTGCCCCCTGCTAATCCAGTACTGAACTACACGAATAGAGCTGTGTTGATGGACATCCACCTGGACTTGCAGCCCCCTCTTCCCAGGCCCCCCAAGAAAGCCTGTTTTAATGCTGCAAACCCAAGTGACGACATCCACTGTCAAGGTTTTTTCCCCACTCTGGCACAATGAATGCAGAAGTGGGGGCTCACAAAAGTACCCCAAAACCTTATCTTCCTAGGCTTTGGTATAAAACTTCCCCCCAAAATCTTAAAAAAATCCACTGCCACCACCCAAGTAATGATAAGAAAGCCAGGGGAGAGATCACTTGGGAAATCTCAGCCCTACAGTAAAACCAGAACACAAAAACTTAACCAATACCAGCTTAATAAAAAAGAAAGAGAACTTTTATTATCACCACAATACTCCTGTTACAAGCATAATGACTAGATGGAAAAGTCACCAATTAATATACTTATGGGGGGACCCCCCCCATGGGCCAAAAGCTTAGTTACAAAGGAGAGGAAAACCCATTTTTTAAATGCACAGACACCAGATTCCCATTCCCAAACCTTAAAACAATAAAACCTAACGGATTTATTTAAACTTTACCCTACTTACAGATAGTGAAGAGTCTTTTCTTGGAGAAAGACATTTTGTCTGTCCCCCTCAGTAGCTGGAGAGAAACTGCCCAGAGACAAAGGAGGGAAAGCCCCCAAAATTCCTTTGTCCCAGTTTGAAATCCCTATCTGCATTTCTATTGGCTGAGCAGATACCCGGCTAGGTAACGTTAACCCCTAAGTCCCCAGGCTGCTGTCCATCCCTCATGGTCATGACATCCACCATTTGCCTTGGAAGCTGTTATGCTGTTCAGATTGTATCTCTTAGATACTGATCTGTGCTCAGTTGAATCTGCATTTTACTGAGAGGATAAATGACTGGGCAAGGCACATTTGCACTGGAGTGAAAGCACTGCTAGGGTATGCTTTGAGTTAATTACTTGGGGAAACTGAGCAGCCCAGACTGCAAGCTTCATTCCAGCAGGAACTGACCCTGCCTATCCCTGACCAGGGCCCTAACCTTCAACCTCGACTTCTACCTCTAACTTTCCTAATGCTTTGTTGCTCCAGAGGTGAGACAGTGGGAGATGGGATGCTATAAGAAAATTTTCATTGTGACACTGCTGTGGTTGCCTCTGAGGGCAAGACTCTGCCCTGAGGATGTGGATGGGCTGCGTTGTAACCAGAGCTTCTGGAGAGAATTCTGGTGAACTCTGTTACAATCCTCCTTCATCTGCACCTAGCACAGCAGCCTGCTCTGCTGGATGGTGTGTGTGTGATGGACACAGCTTTGCCCCATGCCAGGTAGCTCACTGAAACACTGGATGAGAGCAGGGCCTGTGCTCCATAATGAGGTTCTGGCCAGTACTTGTGCCAGTCACAGAAAGGTGGGGAACTCCTTGTGCTTTCTCCCCCACCCCATGCGTAGAGGCTGCCCAGAATCATCTAGCCTAGAATATGGGGTGAAACCCCTCTGGTTGGATGTACATGAGCTCAGGGGTGGCAGGTTTGTATAATTTTTGGTGGTGCCCAGAATGGGTCTATTCTCGCCCCCCCCCCCCCCCCGCACTTGCCCGCTTCAATATATTATATTGAATATATTGAATATTCAATATATATTGAAATATACATATTTCACCCTTTTTTTATATTTGCACCCTTTTTTCCTGGGTTATCCACACAAACACCATAGTAGCATAAGCATGGAACAAACCCATTGTGGATTCCATTGTGCATCAAATATATTATATTATATTTTGTTGTACCTGTTGTGATGAAGTGGGAATGTTCTTAATGTTTTCTCTGATGGACACATGACCAGAAGTAAAGTCCCCTCTCTAAGGACTTTTCCCACCATCCTCCTACCAATAGGGATTAGTTTGGCCCCCACCAAACCTCCCCTCATGCAACTATCCTGCAATTGCATTAACCCACTGTGTGTGACATTAACTCGGGGGCGGAGAGGCTGGGAGAAGTGTTCCCTCTAAGAGTTTCCTCCCATGAGCAGAATGAATTTTATGTTGTGCACCAGTACTGAGTTCATGTGGCTTGTTTGGATGTGCCACTGTGGCACCCAAGTTATTAATAAATATCTTATAAACCTCTACCCTTTCCCTCTGCTGCCATGTCTCCTTCCCTTGCTCCATCAGCTCCCCTGGTGCCTGCTGCCTCCCAACCCCTCACCCTCCTCTGCTGTCCTGACTCAGACTCCTGCCCTTCTCACTGCCCTCAGCCCTCCTGAGACCTGCCCCCCTCCATCAGCACTTCTCTCCCCCCTGTGCCCACTCCTCCAGTAGCCCCACTCTGATCATGTGAGCTGCCCCTCCTCATCCCCGCTCCTAAAACCTTCCTCTACACACCTGCCCTACCTCTCTGCTCTGGTGCTGGTCCCTGCCCTGCAGGTGTCTGCCCTTCTGCTTCACCCCCAGAATCTCCTGGCACCTCCACCTTCCCTTACCCCTGCACCCTCCTGGTGCCTCCCCCTCCCTCACTGCCCTCTTTTTCCCTGATGCCCACCCCCTCACCACCCTCTGCCCCCCCGTTCCCCTCACGCCCTGTGCCCTCACACATGACTTGCTCCATCCCCATCTTCCTCATGCCCTTCTTTCAAGCCTTCTCCCAGCACCTCCCCCTCCCCCCTCTATCCCCCAATGCCCTTACCCTCTCCTCTCCCAGCATCAGCCTGTCCCCCCTCCCACTGACACCTCCCCTCCTGCCCTTTTCCTCAGTCTTCACTTGGCCGCCTGGCACTTGTCTCTCCTCCACCTTGTCCCTTGATACCTTCCCCTTTCTTCTCCTGACCTGCCCCCCTCCCCTCAGCTCAAGCCCCTTCCTCTCCAACCCCTTCCCCCTATTTTTCCCCCTCCCCTCCCCTCCCCACCCTACCTTCTTCCTTCCAGTTTGCAGCACTGGAGTCTGTGATCTGGCCCCAGCTGCTTCTGGGGCTCCAGACCACTTGCTGGGCCTGGAGCTGGGTCACGCGGTGCAACTCTGGGCTGCGCGGTTTTAAAGTCCCGGGCCATGACGTCACGCTATGCCCGGGCATCTCCCCTCTCAGCTGTTGCGCGGCATTTCAGCATGCCGCGCATGTGCAGCTTTCATTCTGGCAGGGATGCTCCGGGGACAGGGGGGATGCTCTGGGGCCAGGGGGGAGGTCACGTGGAAGGGGGGGGGCAGGTAGGTGGGGGCCGGGGCCCACTCCAGGCAGAGCCGGGGGAGAGACCCAGCTCCAAATATTGGTGGAGCAGGGCCCCTGGGTCTGAATATTGTTGGAGCATGGGCACCACGAGCCCATATAACTCGCCACCTATGCATGAGCCAAAGCTTTGGAGGGAACATTAGGGACCGGGGGGTATTTGAGACCAGTTGAGTGGGCCAGGGGGCTCACTGAGGGAGAGGTGACTACAGCAGACATAAACTGCAGCTGCTGGGCTGTAGCAAGGGCTTGTCTCTTTCATGCTAAAATTAACCACATGCCTAAATCATATCAGGCAGTTTGGGAGGGAGAGAGGAATGACATTAGGAGCTTCTGTCCATTTTCCAAGCCATTGTCACTCCGTTTTCCTGGCTGCATCTGTTTAAAAAGCTCTTAATAGTCTCCTCCGATGGTAATTTAATTGAAATGAATCAGTGGGTGAATTACAAAGTGGCTTGTCTTCCTACATCTATCTTCATGGAGGATTTGCTTATTTACTTCTTTATTTGCAGCCTGGCAAATGCAAAGGACCTTGTAGGGAGAGGCTGTGAGCAAGGTTGGCCTCTGACCCCCAGGGCTGGGCCTGTCAGTATTAGGGATTCCACTTGAGAACAGGAAAGGCATATTGTCTAGTGATGAGAGCCAAGCATCAAAGCTCCTGCCCTTTGGGCTGGTCCAATACCCACTGATATGTCTGGAAAAAACTCCCAGGGCATGTTTACACAACAGGGTAAAAGTCGAATTAAGCTATGCAACTTCAGCGACATCAATTGCTCTTCCTTCGACTTTCCTACTCCTTGTGAAAGAGGGTTACAGGAGTTGGAGTAAGAAGACCTCCAGTTGCCATTATTTTGAAATAATAGCTTGCTGTGTAGATGCATTTTTTGTTATTTCGGAATAACGTCAGTTATTTCAGAAAAACACTGCTGTGTAGACATACCCCAATTGAATTTAGCAGGCTGTGGCTCAGGCCCTTGGTTCCCAGCAGTGACAGTGGTTTGTTCGGTAGCCCTCTTCCCTCTACACCTGCTGTTGGGATTCCACTGAGCTCTCTTTCTCTGGGTTCCTCAAGAGTTCAGTCCGACTTGAGCCCCGTTGCTCAGGTTCCTTTATTTGGCATACAGCAAGGCTAAGTGGAGTTGATTTGAGGGTATAGGGCATACCAGACAACCAAAGTTACACAGCAGATCTCTTCCTTTATGTACATTGCCATATGTTGCATCTCACATTTTGGGTTTGGCTTGATCGCTTTGTAAGAACCACTTGGTGTACTGCATGCTCTGTCCATGCACCACTTACTCTTTACCTCATCTTTGCATTCCTGATGTATCTTGTCTGTTGTGAACAGTTTCCTTGGGGATTCACCCTTTTATCTTCCCTAGTACAGATGTTCTGTTTCCAGCCTGCTGCTGCATTTACCTCCTTAATCCTATCTCCCAGGAAATGAGCCTCACCCAGGTGTCAAGCCATATTTACTCCTGCATTAGCCAGTCTGTGAAAAGGGGATAATATTGTGCCCAGCTCACAAGGGCTTTTAATGCTTGGGAAAGGCTTTATGATCCATTGAGGATGGGAACAATCTGTGCAAGGAAGGGTGTTTTCTCTCTTTGTATTTTATTAACTTGTATAAAGGGAGAGCAACTGCTGTCAGATGACAAGCACCAGTGTTGTCTTGCTAATGCCATTGTCTTCAGCAGAACAACTTCTGATTGACACTGGGGCACATGAGGGCAGAACTGGGTCATTGTCTTATTATCACAGTACTTCATACATAGGTAACAAACTTCTCAGGAAGATGTGGAGCTAAGGAGAAGATATTATGGCTTTTGTTACCTGTTTCGCAGTAGCACCTGGAGGCCAGTGTCCTGTTGTGCCAGGTGCTGCACTATAGTCATGCCATTTTGTTTTTCAATCGCCTTCATTCAAGAGGACCAGGGATCAAGCCATATTTTCTCTCTCCTCCCAGCAAGTTACCAGGATCCCGATTAAAACTAGAATGGGATAGCCATAGTATGTTGTCATATGAGACTCCATGTTGGGGCTTCTAATTGGCCTAGAAACTACTGAATTTGGGTTCCCTTTTCTGTGCTCCTGAGCAGCTGCTTCTAGGCTTTATATTGTAAGTCTTTCAGGACAAAGATTGTCTCACATCTGTGTGTGTGTGCTGGGCCCCGATCCCAAATGGAGTATTTGGAAGCTCTCGCTAAATGAATATTTATTATTGCTGCTTCCACCTCCTGACAGAGCACAACTGAGCTTGGGGGAGGAGGGAATTATGGGTTTGAGAAGGAGGATTTTTGTATTTGATGGGAAGAGAATGGGAATTGATGGATTAAGCAGTGGTTGGATTAATGCAAATGAGTGATGCATATTCATAAAATATTCACATTGGATCAGTACATCATTTGCAAAAAGCATCTCGGCCTGTGGCCTTTAGGTAGTGATAACAGCTTTGTGGGTTTTAGCTCCTCCTGTTCCTTCAGGTCGCGCACATCCATCATGAGCATCGTTAGTTGCTCCACAGTTCTCCCCAAGCTTGACTCTGTCAATGAATAAATACTGCAGAGGGAATGCTTCTCCCTCTGAATCTTGTTGGCTACAGTGTGTTGTCAATAAAGATCAGGGCTGGCTGAAGGACTCTTTTGCAGCCATCTGCTTGGAAAAAACAGTCTTACACCTCTCTAATTGTAATCACATGGAGTTGCTTGGTAATGGAATGGCAGAGGCTTGGTTTATGAGGTTTTGTCTTCTTGCTCTGCTGAGTTCCCATATGACAGATGGAAGAGTGACGGGGTGGGAGAGGGAATACTTTTTATTGGACCAACCTCTGTTGGTGAAGGAGACAAGATTTTGAGTGACACAGCTCTTCTTCCTCAGGTGAGCCGTTGATGTGTGTTGTCTGAGATTGAAAACTCTCCTATTTTATCCTACTCCAGCCTGGTCTTTCCCATCCTGTCCTTTATTATTAGCAACTGTGAAGGGAGCACTGTTACGCTAAGCACTGCACAAACACATGGGGCTTATCTGCACAAGAAATTTGTTGCACAGGTATACATGAAGGTGAGAATTTAAACCTATTTTAGTTAAATTGGATTAGTCCCTGTGTAAAAATGCTCTTATTTTGGTTTGAATGGCTTGTCTCAGTTTAACTTAAACCTGTTCCAAGTTGACTTTTCCTTAAGTTGCCAGAGAACAAGTTTAAACTAAACCAAAGTAGGCCACTCTTCATCCACAATTAAACTGATGAATGTTTGTGTGTAGACAAAGCTATATGAGACATTCCTTTCCCCAGAGAGCTTATACTTTCAATAGACAACACAGACAAAGGGTGGGAGAGGAAACAGGAAGCAAGATTGCAGATCTGGGAAGAAAACTCAGGTCTCCTAACTGAATTCTCGAGCCAGTGTCTTATCAACCATGCTGCTCCATTATTCTCTTCTTGAATGCATAGGGTGAGATGGTCAACTCGTATAAATTGGTATTGTTTGTACTAGCTGAAAATCTGGCCCCAAGTTTTACAGTAGAGGAGATCTGCTGTTATGTGGTGCGTTATGTGCCTAGCTTCAGAGCTGGGAAGCCTATTGGGCATTGGCTCCATAACTAATGTGATCACCTTTCTCTACTGGTTCACTTTCGTTTTGTTCCTCACTAGCTGGGTGGAAGAGATTAATTGAAATGCAGCATTGTTCAAGCAAATCCATTTAGTTTGGATTCACCACTAATATTTTCATCTCTTTAACTGGCCGTTATATGGCTCTGATTTAAAAGCAAAATTCACTTCTCTGCAGATGAAAATGGTATTTCCACTTGCTCCCTTTAGGATAGGTTGTTTCTTTTTTAATAGCTCTTTCTGATGGAGAGAAGATTACATGCATGAAACCCATAAGAAGCATCATGCTCCTTGCAAGAACCCTCAAACCAGAGACAGACAGAACTCTTGCTCTGAAAATCCAGGATATTTGAGAATAAATACCCCCCCAAGGTCATGCACAGTGTGTGGAGCTGGGTGGGTTATTTGTTGTGGCTGTTGTATGCAAGGGACTTAGTCCGATATTTCTGCTCTAAGTTATCCATAAGCAGGCTTTGATCTTTATAAACCTATTCATTGTATGCAATCACTTGACCAGCAGTGAATATGTTTCTGCTAGTAGGTTGTCTAGCAGTGTTTTGTGCAGGTATGTGTGCTTTGCTTTTCCTAAGCTGTTAGTGTGTGGCCTAGGGGTGTTACATATTTACAAAATTAAATGCATTTTAACTGCTATAAATTTCCTGCATGTGCCACCTGCCTCCCTCTTGTGCTGCTGCCTCTGTATCAGAGGCAACAGAGCCAGTGCTTGGGGGGAGCTGGCTCCCTGCAAGGACTGGCTCCTATCTGCTCCCTTCTGCTGCCTCTGTATCAGAGGCGGGGGGGGGGGAAGGGTGGTGTGTAACCATTAGGATTAACCGATGAGCCCATGCAGTTCATGGTGGACTCCATTGTAGCACCTGTTTACACCCCCTTGAACATTTCACATGGCATCAGGGGCCACATCCCTACCTGTCCCACTCCACCTGAGGGGACATTAAGGGCAACCACTGCTTCACATATACTGACCTGGAAGACCCATGGTTGCTGGACGTAAGTAACATGAACAGGAATGTTCTTTCCCCTTGTTAATTTCTGCTCCATTAATGAATTAAGTTTTTAATATATCTGCTTTTATATTTCACAGATTTTTCTTTGTGTTGAGTTTGTTACTGAATAAAATTCTGTTATTTGGAAAATAAAGTTGTCTTTATTACCTTCCAGTGTTTGCTGTGGTGTGCCTGGCAGTTCTGAAAGCACTCACTTATTTGTTATTGTCCAATGTGTCACAACTCACAGGATCAGTGACACATGCAGTATAATCACCAGTGCACAGCAAGTACTGGAAAATTACCAGGTGCACTGACCGTGTTATATTCAGATAAATACACCAAGCACCACACAGTTCCTAACAGGTTACAGAATAGCAGGGCCAGGTAGACCAGTAGTTTTCAAACTATGGGTCATGACCCAGTGTTGGGTCATGGAATATCAGGCACTGGCTCTCATTGCTTGAGAGAGATCAGGGGGATCAGGTGACCAGTGAGGGTGATAAGGCAGCTACCTGTCTGTCCTGACACCACAGACTGCACTGTGCCCCAGAAGCAGCCAGCAACTGGCCCACTCCTAGGTGAGGGGTGAGAGCGCACAGGGCTCCATGCACTGCAGCTGCCCTGAGCACTAACTCCACACTCCCATTGGCTGGGGACCTGCTGCTGGCTGCTTCTGGGGTGCAGCATGGTCTGAGGTGCCAGGAGAAGCAGAAAGCTTCCTTAGCACCCCCACTGCACCACTGACTGGGAGTCACTCCAGGTAAGACCCTCCTGCCGCCACCCTGACTCCCCCCAAAGCTGGACCCCCCTCCTATAGCCCAAAGCGCTCATCCTCAGCGCCACTCTGGAGTCCACACTCCAGTCAAATTAGGTTGGGTTGCAGACATCAACAATTTTTTTCAACTGGGTCATAAGAAAAAAAGTTTGAAAGCCACTGAGGTAGAACACAGTTTCCCTGCAACACATTACTGCGGTTTACAGTCCAAGTGCTCTTTCAAAAACTTCCTGAGCTCTACAGCCTTTGTGTCTAGCTATTCAAATTTAGCAGACTTCCAATTGCCCTCCACCCCAGTGGCAGCTTTCTCTCCCCCCCCCCCCCATTTGCTTCACAGATGTTATGCAAGACACAGCAGGCAGCTATAACAACTGGGATTTTTTTTTACTGAGATTCAACCTTGTGAGTAAACAATGCCAGCGTCTTTCATTCTACCAAAAGTTCATTCAATTTTCATTTCTCATCAGCTGAGCACATAGTTAAATCTATTCTTCATGCTGTCAAGGTGGCCCGAGCAATTTTTTTTGCCTCACTATGCATTATCAGAATTTCCAAAAAACAGTGCACTAGATAGTGGCGGATGACACAATGGGACACTTACTCCGAATGTGCAGTGCTGTGCGTTGATGCGATTACTCCTGATGAGTCACTGCCTCAGTGTTGTGTGTAGCCAAGCATGCATGTGCAGAAGTGATGCACGAACTATAGTGGCTTCATGCCAACATTACTTGCATCAACCAGAATTTGCAGAGTAGACCTGGTCTTTCTGATGATAATCTATAATCGATGAAGGGCTGTGAGAGGTTCATTATGTACATACTTTCTTGCCTCAGGAGTCTCAATGCAAATAAAGTATCAGGTGGCAGAAAGCAGCTTCCTGCTTCTCTGAAGGCTATTCTTTCCTCATACTGTGCATTAATAATGGGGATTAGATAGGTGTCATCAGCCCCTCATCCTGTGCACAGAAGTACTGCACAACAGCAGAAGTATGTTTGCACATAAGCAATTATAGAACAGCAGAACCCTGCAATTTCATACCTCCAAAATTGCTGAGCTGAGTTACTTAAGTCTTGAATTAATTGTGACATGGGTGCCAGGACTGACTGTTAAAGTAACCGCAGAGATGCAATACAATCAATGCAAAGTACTGTGAGAGAAGTCTTCCAGAGGCTCTCTCTTGGTCAGAATTGCACCCTGCATTTGACTTCCAAATGTCTGGCTTTTTGCTGCACAGCTTGGGTTCCATGGTAGTCATACATTACCATTGACCAGTTCCGGGGAAAAGACTAATTGTTAGTCGGGTATATTGTTGATGTAGAAAATGGATTCCAAGTCACACAGAGAGGCTGCTCGGTCTGAATAGTAAAGAGCTGGCCTATGTTGTAATTGTTGTAACCTTTCCTGTTTTTTCCCCTCCTCTTCAGGGCCTGAAGCCAATGGATCATAATGGTTTGGCCGATCCATATGTCAAATTGCACTTACTCCCAGGCGCTAGTAAGGTGAGTTGTAGTTTAAATTCAACCTAAAATCTGTGTTTTGTACATAGATCAGCGATGCTCTTCTGTCTGCCTTATGAAGTTATGCCATACGCTGACATGTGTATAGCAATATACCATGCTGCTGTTTTGGGTTGGGAACCATTTTCTAGCTAAAGTTGACTATGTAAACCAATGTTGTATTTTAGGGGCAGATTTTCAGCAAGCCTCCTTTTAACATGCATGCATAGTCTGCAAGTACATCCACGTTCTAGTAATTATTTAGCAATGACAACGGACTTGGTGCTCTACAGTACAACAAAAGAGAGAGTCTCCAAAGAGAGAAGGGCTGAGGTAGCACACTGATGAGTGACAGTGCAAGCAATGGTATCAGTACACAGACGTAGATGAAAGAGTGCACTGGTTAAATTGCATACGCTCAAAATGTACATAACAAATGAAAAAGTGTCAGTCTTAGTGAGCATCTATGTCAGAAACACATCAGGTGATGTCCTGGACTCACTGAAGTCCAGCTACCCAGTCAAATCCCTTCTCCTTTCCAAAAGCCAGAGAGGCCTTAGCTGACTGAGCAAGAGAATTTTTACCATTGACTTTAACAGAACCAGGATTTTCATTTTAGGGCTTATTACAATGTCCATCAAAAATTAGCAAGCTCAGATTTGAGATTAGGGTGTCTCTCCTAAATGCTTACTGGGCCTAAAGTCTCTCCAGTTAAAGAAAGAATAAAGCACAGGCAACAAGGTACGGTCCGGGCAGAAGTCTCACTGCACAAAAATGTAATGTGATCTGGAGTTCGTGCATTATCGGGGTAGTAGATGGAGGTGGTTCAAACAATTTTCTATCAGAAAATGTCATTTTGACAAAACCAATTTTTTTTGCAAAATTCTCTAAATTTCAACAAAATTTGCTTAAGAAAAAATTGGAAATTTTTCACAAGTCTCAATGGCCTAAGTTGGTGTTTTCAGAACGAAAAGTTTTTTTTAAATCACTTCCTTTAATAACAGGGTCCAAGACATGCTGGGCTTTAAAGATGATCCCTAGTACATTGAATTTCACCTAAGGCTGAGAAAGTCACCAGCGAGATGCACAGATGTTAACCCCTGTGTAGTGACCCACTCCAAGGAGTGGTTGATCACTGTCTGTGACTATCCTGTCTCCAGTGATGGAAGTGCTCACAAGCTTTGTGGGACCAGTAAGAGAAAATGAGCTGAAAATGAGCTGCTGAGTGACAGTAGAGCAGGCTGCCAGGGAAGTCACTAATACAGATGCTTATGTCCATCATAGCTCACGTGGATTAATGTCAGTTTTGCTGATTTAAAAAAAATGAAGTTCTGAAAAGCTAGCAATGTTTCCAGTGGGAAGAGCAGACCCTTACACAGAGGATCCCAGTCTTCAGGGCTTTCTAAATGAGAAAGGCCAGAAGGGACCATTATGATCATCTTACTGGACCTCCTGCTTAACACAGGCCGGGGAACTACCAGCTCTGTGATTCCTGCAGAGGAGAGGGCTAGCGAAATGAGGAGAGGAGATAACCACTGCCCATGTGGTCTCACTGGTTTAGTTGGTGTAACAGAGGCCAGTGAATGTTTGAAAACTGCACAGTTCTGTTTGTCCCTTCTGTATTCCTGACCAGGACTGTGGAATAACCCTTTAGACTCCCCTTTCTTCCCCTCCCCCAGCATGGAAAATCCTTCCCTTAGTGAGCCTGGTGCCAGTTAAGGCAGGACTTTGGGAGGTTTGGGAACCCTGCTGGGGCTCTTGTACATTTCAAAGGAGGAATGCGGAACTCCGCCTACAACCCAGGCCAGTGGGAAGTCCCGCTGACTCCGGGCTGCATGCAGCGTGCCTGTTTTAAAATGCACAAGAGTCCCGCGTTGGGGTTTCAAAGTGGCAATGCTGCACAGTTGTGTGGCGTTGCCACTTTGAAGTATTCCTTCCCCGCTCCCTTTGCTGCATCTATCTCAGAGGCAGTAAGGCAGGGGAGGGGATATTGACTAGTTAAAAGACTATCTGATAAGCACATGCAAAAGTTGACTAGTCTTGAACATCCCTACTGTAGATGTTGAAGAGCAGATGGAAGTCCCTGCTCTGTACAATCCCATGTCCTGCACTTTTTAGTGACGGGGCAAAATGAGAGCAATGGAGCAGTCTTGAGAGAGGCTGAATTTAAAAACTATGTAGTTGCACCTAGAATAACTTGTTTTCTGAGTGTCTTGTCACAAAAATTTCATGTGCCAAAGATTTCTAGTTTGTATAAGGTGCAGCAGTACTGTGCACTTACGATATGTAGGGCCTTTCATTTTCACATCTCAAAGTGCTTTGCAAAAATGGTTAAGCTTTGTTATGGCTATTTACACGCCGTGTAGCTGAAGCACACAGATGTTTTGGACAGTTCAGCTCTAAAGCTCTGAGAGTTAGGCCTCGAGACCCTTCAGTGGGATGTGGGCAATTAACTTCCTCAAGTGTCTCTTAAAATCCAGCCCCAGTGACTGACTCAAAATCACCCAAGAAGTCAGTGTGGCAGAGCCAAGAATAGAACCAGAAGCCTTGGCTCTAAGTTATGTCTTCCAAGCACGGGGTCATATTGGGAACAGGTGGGAGGTGCTTCCCTGCCTCTCTTGGAGGGAATTTATTATACCCTTACAACCCTTCTTCCTTACATGCCATCTGGTACAGACAGTTTAAAGAAGAGCTAGTATGGGAAAGGAGGATTGCACTCCAGCAATGGAATGATTCTTAACCATCTGCTAGAGGGTAGTAGAGCACCTTCCTGGCACATCACCTACTTGGAGACAAACTTCTGCTGGGGAGGGGTCCCTTAGGCCTTTTCTGTGTCTGAAAACTGGGATCCTGTTGGGAAAATAACCTGAAAATAAGGGTCTGTAGTGCATTAAGCTATTGTCTCCACGGCACATTAAAATGGTGATGGAGGGGAAGCTGTTTTGATCAAAGGGCTGCAGCACATCTCTTGGGTAGCATCACTGGCTTTGCAGCTCCATTTACTTCTCCTCCTTTTCTATCTTAGACCCACCTCTTAATACCTTCCCACCACCACATCTGCTTCTCTTCCACAATCTGCCCAGAATCTTCCTCCCAACTCATGCACACACTTGGTCCCTCCACCCACTGAGCTAACTTTTCAGCCTTTGTTTAATTTCATGTGTGGCTACCTAGGTCTGGCATCTGGATGTAGGCTGTCCACTAGCAGTTGGCTGAGCATCACATTTAGATGCAGCGTGGGCATCTATATGTAGGTATTTCAGTAGCAATAGGTTGCAAAGAGCATTTAGGTGTGTCAGTACCAGTCCTCAGTTCTGAGGGACGGCTTCAGTGCCTAGGTGTGAGATTTGGATGCCCAGGAATGTGCCCTTCTTTGTAACTGTGTTTCTGTGCTTGAGGGAGTGTTGCTACAAGAGACGCTGGGCAGAATTTAAACTTCTGTATTTATATTTTGGAGGTGGGAGAAGCAGGTAGAAAAAGTGACCCAAATAAGAACTAGAAGATGGTGGGAAAGGGAAGTTGAACCACTTCTGTTACCCTCACCCAACCATCCCTGGAATGTCAAAGCTAGATTGTGCCTGGGCAGCCAGGCAGTGTAGTGGTCACTGCTGTGGGCTGGCTTTCTGCCCGAGTCCCTCCTCCCTCCATAAAGAAAACTTCTTCAGAATCTTTTGTACAACTGCAATGGGAGGTGAACCGGAAACCCAGGGCTTGAACCAAAAAAACGGGATTAGTCATGGGCTAGAGCTTAACTGCAGGGCACGTTTTAGCTCCTGAGTGATGAGTGATGACTGTCAGATTTCCTGTGTCTTGCTGATCTTGGTTTCCTTGATGAATTAATAATGTGTTGGCTCACAGCAGAGCACGGGATGATGAGGGCACCATGGAATGATAGCACTGATTCTCCAAGACTGGGCTGATACTTAGCACACTGTCTCTGTCTTTGCCATCCTGCCCCGGGTTTCCTAGTTACTGTCTTTGCAGCCTTTTTAGTGGAGGAAGAAATGCTGCCATTCACTGTTTAAGTTTCATTGTGCTTCATGGAACTAGTGATGTGTCAGTCACCATCTGATATTCAAAAAGCATCTCCCTTGTGTTTGAGCCTGGGAAAGGATCACTGGAAAGCCAGCTCATTAAAAGAGATGCCACCTTTGGTGGCTTCTGTCCCATCCTGCGTGGTTTTTCTTTCCTTTTCTCCTCTTTTCCTTCCTGCAGTTGGAGGGTGGTGAATGTAAATGACTCCAGTGCAGCAGCTCTCAAAATGGTAGCCATGCAGAGACATACTGGGGATACAAAAGAGCTGGCTGGGTGTGTATGATGCTGGCTCATCTTTGACTGTGTGGGCTGGTTGCTAACTTGTATTCAAAGAAGCTTCACCAATGCATGGAAAAGATGTTACTCTGCCATACAAGCAGCTGTGCAGTGTTGTGGGGTTATGGCAGAGAGAGGAGTGGTTTGCGCAGTGGAAAATGGGAGAAGTGGAGCCAGGCCATTGTGTCTGGCATGCAAAGACAACCTCTCTGTTTCATTACACGAAGTGTCTGAGACAAGTTGCTCTAGCAGATCAGGCCTCCTAAGGCCAGCCAGCCAGCTAGCTGAGAGATCACTAAGTGTCAGAGGTGCTCTAGAAGGTGCCTGACTATAACTGGGGATGGCATATGTCTAATAAGTGCTCAGGAGAGAAAGCACAGCATTTATTCACTGCATACTGACTCACATCAGCTAGCTGTCTCCAGGTTTCTAGAAGTGCTCACTCTACCATGTGAAACAGCTAGCCTTTGATCACTATCTGTTGGAAGATAGGCCCAAGTTTTGGGTGTGTAATGAAACCCCGGCCTGGATGAGCTTTGCCTGTCCTGACTGCCTGGGGAGAGCCTAGGTTTACGAGGCATGTCAGAAGAGTCACAGTATTATGGGATGGTGCGAGGGAGTTGGGTTTGCACCCTAGGATATATCCCAACTTCCATTAAAGTGCCCCCCCATTTTCAGCCCTGTGTTCCCACTGAATGGTGCTGCTCCTGCAAATAGGTGAGAGCAGGCTTAAGGCTGTGGGGCAGTGTTCCCTTTAAGCTGTGCCCTTGGGCAGCCACCCAGGAGAAATTCAGGTGCCTCCCAGCTGATTAGCAAGTGCCCACAGGTGGCCAGAGCTGGCGGCATGTGTTCCTACTGGTGGTTTGCATTCACACATGCTCAGAGTACATAACATTCTGTACATGGATGGAAAAAAATAGAGGGGACATCGCAGGGGGCGGGTATCTCTGACAATTAACAAACATGTAGAGGAGTTTAATACAGGTTAAACCTCCTAAATCCAGGACTCTCTGGTCTGGCAACATCTGTGATCCTGAAAGATCACAGATGTTGCTGGACCAGAGAGCCCCGGTGCTGGGGATTGTGAGCCATCCTGGAGTCTGGCAGCAGGGTGTTACCCACACAATTACACATTCTAGGGGCACCCACCCTCACCTGTTCCTAGGACTCAGGCATAACCTTTCCAATATAGGCACCCTTCTGCAGTCTTAGGCATAACCTTACACTTTGTGGGTTTGTGGGGTCTTTTACCAGTGAAAGAGCCTTATGAAGTAATATTCTACTTAATCTCTATTTATTAACAATCATCAAAAACAGCATGCACACACCAGGTATACAGTTCTCACAACTCCCAGTGAGATAGACCTGATCCTGACTGGCCAGGAAGATGAGTTCATCTATCTGGGGGTCTCCAGTTTCAGCACGGCCATTGGCACAGGGTTGAGATCTAGCAGCAATGATATTGGAGCTGTGTCCTGGAGTTGGTTCCCAAAGAATTTCCTTTTGGGCCCCGGTTTATATAGCGAAACCTGAGTTTTGCTTAGCTATACCATAACCAATTATTTTACTATAATTTTACTAATCAGTCGTAACATACTGTCACAGAATTACCTAACCAATCCTGTCCTTCAGAGGGGTAGCTGAGTTAGTCTGTAACAGGAAAAACTTAAAAAACAACAAATAGTCTTGTAGCACCTTAATGACTAACTGGTTACAAGAGGCTGATAAGAACCATTAGTTTGCACTTGGAAGGGAAGATGACCAACACCAGATTCTACACAGACATCAAGAACTATTAGCACCTTCATTGTTTGGTTGGTTGATAATGTGCAAGCCATCCGATATCCCGATTCATACCATTTGCATAAGAATTAAACTTGTGAATGAAGTAAAGTTCCAACCCTTCTCTGTGTGTTTGGCTTGTGGAATTGGTCTGGAACAAAACACCGACTTGGAGATCCATTAATGAGTGTCCAGGAAGATTAAAGTGTTCTCCAACAGGTTTTTGTGTGTTGCCTTTTCGGATATCTGATTTGTGTTCATTAATTCTTTCCTGTAGAGACTGTCCAGTTTGGCCAATATACATTGCAATGGGGCATTGCTGACATTTGATGGCATAGATCACATTAATGGATGAACAGTTAAATGAGCCTCTGATTTGGTGGCTGATGTGCCACCTTAGTTGATTTACACGTAGCAAAATTAATTATACAGAAGTCAGAAACATTAAAAACCAGACAGAAATTGTACAGACAAACAATAGAAAAGTGAGGACTGTAATCATAGAATGAGGATTCCACAACTTCAACTATTGATAAACAGTTTCTTGCCAGACAAAATGCTGTTAAACTGCATTTTCTTTACCCACCCTGAGATCTGTTTCTTATCATCTGGTGATAGAGGGTGCCATTAGGATGGAATCTCCTTCTGAACAGCCTGGCGTGACACTATTTTAATGCAATTTAGATTGAATGTGAGTATGTGACTCCAAGCTTTACAGCTAATGGCTGATGCTCTTCAATCTGGATGCAGAGGCAGGCTTTAGGCCTTCCATATGGCTACAGAAAAAACATATGGTTACAGGGGAGCCCCACCACTGGGGCCAGCGGCAGCTGGAGACCCCATCCCGGACTCCCCCAGCCAGGCAGGGGCAGCAGCAGGGCTGGGAGGCCCTGTTCCCAGGGAGCATGGCAGCAGCGGGCCCACCAGCAGCCGATGAGCCCCGTCCTTGGGGAGCCCAGGGCAGTAGTGGGGCTGGGAAACCCTGTCTTTGGGGAGCCCCAGCAAGGCACAGCAGCAGTGGGGCTGTGGCGGCGCATCGGGGATCCCCCCGATCCTGCACCCCCATAGCAGCAAGTTGAGACTCTGCCAGCCAGTAGAATAGAGAGGGTTTATTGCTTCTCCAGGATACAGCACAGCATAGACATGATGTGGACATAAGGAGTCAGGGACTGGCAGCCCTAGACCCCTTGGGGTAGGGGTGCATAGGCCCCTCAACCCCAGCACTCTGCTTAGTCTCCTCTCTTCATGTTTTCCCTGCAAAAACTGCCTAGCTCCCAGGCCCTGCCCCCCCAGCCAGGTGGCCATCTCTGCCTCTCTTCGTTTGTCTCTCCCCCTGGGAAGAGCCTTGTTATCTGCTCAGGCTGGGACTAAGTGTGTGGGCCAATACACATGTGGGTGAGTCAGTGGGAATCACACATCACAGCGCAGGGGAACCCTGGGTTACAGAGCCGAGAGCACCCCCACTACGTCACAGGGGCAGGAAGCCCTGTTCCTGGGAAGTCCCAGTAGGGCGCAGCAGCAGCAGGGCTGTGGTGGCTGGGGAGCTGCATATCCAGAGAGCTCTAGCCAGCCCACTGTGCTTGAGCCCAGCAGCAGCGGGGCTGCAGCTGAGCCAGCCCCAGGGAGAGGCAGTGGGCTGGGAAGCCAGTGGCAGAGGAACTCCCCTAATCTGGCAAATTCCCTCATTTAGGAAGGGTCAGGTCCTGAGGGTGCCAGATCAGGAAGATCCAACCTGTTCCAGCAAATCATTAATTTCCAGGAAAGCCCCAGCCTACAGGCTCCTGTTGCATTTGAGAAGCAAATAAAATCCCCAGGCTGGTTTGTCTCCCTGTTGTGGGTGATGCAGTTTTCTTGAATATTCCATTCTGTTCTCTTGCTAACAGTTAATGCTTTGTACGGTGAACCTTTGTGACCTTCCGTAGTGGGTTAGTGCAGTGCGCTCCTCCTGGAGGTCCACTGGGAAGTTTCAGCTAGTGCTGTCAATTTTCTTGGCTGTGTTACAAGCATGGGTCCCCTGTTAATTGCTGGGTATGAGTCAGGATGTTATGTTTGCTCTACCATAAAAAACACTGTGTTTCAGGTCCTCAGAGGCCACCTTTCCAGCTGACAGTCCCCTGAGTCACTCCCCTGGACACTGGGAGCTGAGCATATCCTTACTTTCCTCCCTTGCTCTGACAGTCTCCTGACTTTCAGTGGATGCTGTCAGGCCTGTTAACCCCTGAGGAAATATGTGGTCCCTGACTTCTTGGGGAGATTTTCTGTATCATTAGCTTATGAATAATCAAAGAGTTATTCTTCTTGTATCCACACCTAGAGGATCTGGTCCACGCATTCTCCTATATGTTGGAAATTATAAATAATCCCTGAGGGAAAACAGAACTTCAGTATTATTGGCCTATTAAGATGCTTGATGCAAACTACCAGCCAGAGACCAAAAATATTCTTCCCACACAAGCTGTTTAGCATGCGTTTGTCCTCTGTGCTTGTTTGGCTGTTCTGTCCTAATGCAATTGCAGCCTGCAATTGAGTTACTGTATCTAACATCTTTTGAAACACACTGGTAATCGGCCTTTAATGAACAGCTTATCTTGTGCCAAGCCATAAGTCTGGAGGCTTGCAGCCAGTCCTCCCAATGGCCTGTGTCTCCAAAACATATATGATGATAGTAATAAAATGGAAGGAAGAAGGTTTGAACTCTGCCAGGAAGATAAATGGCTGTCGGCGCCTCCTTAAATCTCTCCTGAAAAATTGGGTCTGATTTTGAAACCAGTTTACAAAGTTGGGAAACGTTTAAGGTGAGCCAGGCATTAAAATCAAGCTTAAGTTGAGACTGTACAAGATCATTCCTTTTTGCAGTCTTGTTGGGTTTCATTCCTCTCCTGCCCCCATGGAAACACCTCCCATAAGGCAGTAGTGGTTTTCACTTGCGATGTCTTTGGAAGAACTGTGTTGCATCCTGACCTGACAGCTGTACTAGTTGATTCAGTTATTTTATGCTGAAAGAGAGCTCTGCTTGAGTGACATGAAATACGATTGGTTTTGCAGGGTTTTAGCTGTTCATAGGAATCAATTCCCTCCCTGTGTTCCAGCTGTGCTTTATGGAACTGCAGGATTGAATCTCTCTCTGAAGGATCAAAGAAAGACCCTTTCACTTACAGGAGTCTCTTGTGTTCTTTCAACCAGCTTTCCTGTGAGATGATAGTAGAACAAACCTCAGAGTGTTGGGCAAATCTAAGGTCTCTTCCATAGACAGACTGCTTTTGAAAGTACTGTTATAATACAAACAAGCTTAGAGCCCAGTTGTGCTGGGCAGTGTACTAACATGTAGTAAGGGCTTCTCTACACAGGAGTTCTTCCCAGTTGTACCAGTTACATTCAGCTCCATAATCACAGTAGTTATAGCACTTTGGCTTCTTGGGTGGAAACTCCAATTCTGGAATAAAAGTGACTTTTCCACTTTAACTTAGGGCGTGTCTTCTCTACTGGCTGGATCAATGGGTGGGGTGTGTATGTCAATTGCATCTAGTATAGATGAGATAAATCAACCCAAGAACTCGGGATGTTAGATATCGTGTAATTGAATGGTCATGTAACTGCATGAAACTTTAGTGGTTACAAAACTATTTGATAGTCCCTGGGAGCAGGGCTGGCAGCCAGTGTGCTCTCGGCCCACTCCCTGGAAGCCCCTTGCCACCTCGCGCTGCTGCCTCTGTATCAGAGGCAGTAGCACAGGCTGGCAGGTGGGAGCCTGTCTGTGAGGGGAACCAGTTTAAAAACCAACTCCCCGTGCAGACTGGCTGCCTGTTGTCCTGCACTGCTGCCTCTGAACTCAGACCCCCACAGACAGAGTCTGCTTCACCGCAGCCTCCCCTGCTCCCCACGCAACGCACTGCTGCCTCTGATAGAAAAGCAGTAGCGTGGGGGGGGGGGCAGGCTTATTGGTTAATCGTGTAGTTGACTACATGTTGACATTCCTACACCAAACGCTCTCCCGTTGATTCCAGTACGCCACCAAAATGAGAAGAGTAAGCAGAATTGAAAGGAGCACATCAACTGTGGACTAGGAATGTTAAAAATCATGTGACAGGGTAATCGCGTAACTGCTGAAAATCACAGCGATTACATGGTTATCCGCACAGTGGGCTCTACAATATAAAGCAGAGTCTGCAGCGAAGCTTCCCTAGGACTGGTCTGCTAGCCCCTGCCAGCCTGGCTCCTTGGGAGCAAAGCAGACACCCCTTGCCTGCCTGGTTCCCAGGGAGGTGGCTTTGCTGAGTGTAATGGACAGGGATGTTAAATATTGAGGAATTGACTAATCGAATAGTCAATGCATTTTGCATTGACTATTTGATTAGTTGATAGGGCACCTCCTCCTTTGAAGTGTACCAACTGTTGCTACATTTCAAAGGCAAAAGCACCTGTGGAACCCAGGGTCAGCGGGGGGGACTCCCCTGCTGACCCTGGGCTCCATGTGGCGCTGCCACTTTGAAACGCCCTGGGGAGCCCCCTAGCTGCCCCCGAGCTGCATGCGGTGTTTCAAAGTGGTAGTGCTGCGTGGAGCCCGGGGTCTGACCACTGGCTCCACGTGGCACTGCTGCTTTGAAGTATCTCCTCTTCTTCCACCCCTTGCTGCCTCTTTCTGAGAGAGGGAGCAAGGCGGGGAAGTGACTAGTCAACTAGCCTGTTGACTATCTGATAGGCGTTTGCTTATCAGATAGTCGATTAGTTGTTCACATCCTTATAATGGACACTGTTAACCGATAAGCATCCGCTTATTGGTTAAATGGTTAGTTGTTTACACTCAGATATCCCTACTGTCAACTTACTGCAGTGAAGATACCATGGGAAACAACTTAAGTTATTCATGTAGCTGAAATTGCTTAGCTTAGGTTAACAGCCCATGGTAGCGTAGACTAGGCCAGTGGTCTCCAACCTTTTAACCAAAAGATCACTTTTTCAATTTAAGTGCAATGTAAGATCTACCTCAAACCCAAATAACCTTGCCCCTCTTCCTTCCTGCCCCTTCTCCAAGGCCTCACCCTGCTCACTCCATCCCTTTTCCTTCCCATCCTCACTCACTTTCACCAGATTGGGGTAGGGGTGCCGGCTCTGGTCTTGGGCCAAGGAGTTTGGAGCATGAGAGGGGCTCCAGGCTTAGCCCAGGGTGGGGGATTTGGGTCCAGGAGGGGTTTCAGGGTGCAAGCTCTGGGAAGGAGTTTGGGTGCATGGGGACTCTTGTCTGGGACAGGAGATTGGGTGCAAGAGGGGGGTCAGGACTGGGACAGGGGTTCAGGAAGCAGCCTCTGGCTGAGTATCACTTAACTGAGATGCTTCTGGGTGGTGGAGCAGTGGGGTTGAGGCAGGCTTACTCCTGCCCTGGCCCTGCACCACTCCTGAAAGCAGCTGGCATGTACAGCAATGGCTCCATGGCACCATATGCTGCCCCTTATCTACAGGCACTGCGCCCACAGCTTCTACTGGCCACGGTTCCCCATTATTGATCAATGGGAGCTGCAGGAGTGGTGTCTGCAGGCAAGGACAGCATGTGGGGACCCCCTTCTCTGTCTCTTTCAGGGGCTGCAGGGACATGCCAGACACTTCCAGGAACAGCAGTTACCACAGGGATGACTCCAGGCATAACAGGTTAGGCATTTTAGAACTCAATACTCAAAGAATTGAATTTAAGTGTAAGAGAGAAATGAAAATTATGAAATGCACAGACCAGTCAAAAACCAAAAATAACTCACTTTGCAAGCAGTAAAAGAAGTACAAACAACAACCCACGTGTGTGTGGGGTCAGGAGATGAGAGGGAAGGACAATGTGCGTTTGTGAGAATGACAGATACACACAATGTGTGAGAGTGACAGATTTGCATTACTGAGCTCCCTCCATCCTCTTCTCTCTGTGTGGAGATAGGGTACAGAAGTGGGGGGAGGAGGGACACCCTGACATCAGTGCCCTCCCTTTTCTCTCCTATACTGTGCACAGCAAGCAGTAGACTCTCAAGGGGGCAGCTCCATGGCAGAGAGCAGGAGCAGCACGACAGTGGGTGGAGGGGAAACTGAGGTGCCAGCGCTTGACAGCTTCCTGGCCAAACCAGTCAGGATCACCTGTCAGAGGCCTAAAACTGCTTTCAGAGAAACAATAAACTAACCTCAAAGAGTCTCTTATGCTGGAATAAGAGTGCCCATGTGGGGGAGCTGCATAGGCGTAACTAGAAAGGTTTAAATTCACAGTCTGCCTTACGCCCTTACAATAGGGATGTGAATGGGTAGCCAGTTAACTGCTAAGCATCACCATTGCCTGGTGATACTTACAGTAAGCAGTTAACCTGCACCTGGGAGCAGTCCCACTGAGCCCACCACAAGACAGGCCAACAGCTGGCAGTCCCATGGGGCCGCTGGAGTCAGTAGGCCTGTGGGTTGGGAGCTGCTCCAGCCAAGCTGGAGCAGTTCCCCACCTGCAGGATCCTGCTTAATCGGTTAACCAGTTAAATGTAACATTTAACCAGTTACCGATTAAACGGGATTTTACATTCCTACCATATAGACAAGCTCTGAGAGAGTTCTGGCCCCAAAGAGCTTACATTCTAGGTAGACTAGATAGACTAGACTAGGGTGGGAGAGGAAGTGACCTGGCCAAAGCTAGTCAGTGGAAAAGGCAAGAACCAAAACCCAGTTTTCTTGACCCCTTGCCCAGCCTTTCATCCCTGTCAGTGAGGTTCTGTGCAGTATAGTCAGCAGTCCCATCTCGCGGCTGCTTAGGAATATGCTAGAAAATTAGGTCATCTTATAGAGGTAGCTAAGTCCATGGAAGACTTTTTCCTTCCATCTAGTCCTGTCTACAACAGGGGTTAGGATGGTAATCTTATTCAAGAGTATGGAATGACCCTGGGAAGTGGGTTACCTGTGCCGGGGAGAACCCCTCCCATCAACACAAGTTTTGTTTACACTGAAGCATTACAGTCTCATAGCTGCAAACATGCCCCTGTAGTGTTTCAAGTGTAAACAAGCTGTTAGCATGTGCTGAGATTTAGGGACACCTTGCTGATGATACCAGACATCAAAAGATTATATTTGCTTCCTCAGGTTGCTGGGAACCACAGGGTGTCTGTCTGCCTGTTCAGCAGGCTTGATAAATTATTCCTTTGTATATTAATTACAGTAGAGTTCTGTACCTAATGACTGGAAGATAGCTAATGTGATGCCAATATTTAAAGAGGGCTCTAGAGGTGATCCTGGTAATTACAGGCTGGTAAGTCTAACATCAGTATTGGGCAAATTAGTTGAAACTATAATTAAGAATAGAATTGTCAGACACATAGATGAACATAATTTGTTGGGGAAAAGTCAACATGGATTCTGTAAAGGGAAATCATGTCTTACTAATCTACTAGAGTTCTTTGAGGGGATCAGCAAGCATGTGGACAGTGGGGATCCAGTGAATACAGTGTACTTAGATTTCCTGAAAGCCTTTGACAAGGTCCCTTACCAAAGGCTCTTAAGTAAACTTTGTTGTCATGGGATAAAGGGGAAGGTCCTCTCATAGACTGATGACTGCTTAAAAGACAGGAAACAAAGGATAGGAATAAATGATCAGTTTTCAGAATGGAGAGAGGTAACTAGCAGTGTCCCCCAAAAGTCCATCCTGGGACCAATCCTATTTAACCTATTTATAAACGATCTGGAGAAAGGGGTAAACAGTGAGGTGGCAAAATTTGCAGATGATACTAAACTGCTCAAGATAGTTAAGAATGAAGCAGACTATGAAGAGCTTCAAAAGGATATCGCAAAACTAGGTGACGGCAACAAAATGGCAAATGAATTTTAATATTGATAAATGCAAAGTAATGCACATTGGGGGGAAAAAATCCCAACTTCAAACACAAAATAATGGGAACTAATTTACCTAAAACCACTCATGAGCAAGATCTTCGAGTGATTGTGGATAGTTCTCTGAAAACATCCACTCAATGTGCAGCGGCAGTCAAAAAAAAGCAAACAGAAGGTTAGGAATATTTAAAAAGGGATAGAGAATAAAACATAGAATATCTTATCACCACTATATAAATCCATAGTACTTTTAAAGGGGTGTTAAATATTGGTTAATTGAGTAGTCAAGTAACCTCATGAATTCTTATTGGTTACTTGACTATTCTGTAGTCCCTGGGGGCAGGACCGGCAGCCAGTGCACGCCGACCTCACTCCCGAGGAGCTTCCTGCAACTCCACACTGCTGCCTTTGTATCCCAGGCAGCAGCGCAGGGTGCCAGGTGGGAGCTGGTTTGTGAGGGAAGCTAATTTAAAAACCAGCTCCCCTCACAGACCAGCTGCCTGTCGCCCTGTGCTGCTGCCTCTGATAAGGAGGCATCAGTGCAGGGTGGCAACAGCCCCTGTCTGGGGGAGGGTGGGTCTGAGCTCCTGGACCCTGTGCAAGCCAGAACTGAGCCAGGCAGCCTGCCCACCTGGCTCCTAATACACTTTAAATGCAGAGCCACAACTGAGCTGGGTTGCTGGCCAGCCTGCTAAAAAATTTATTGGCAATGGGAGTGGGAAGGAGGGAGATGCATGTAGTCTATAGCATTAACCTATAAGCTTATGCTTATTGCTTAATCTGTTAATCAACTACACTATTACATCCCTAATCTTTAATACTGCATACAGATGGGGTAGCCTCATCTCAAAAAAGATATATTGGCATTGGAAAAGGTTCAGAAAATATTAACAAAAATTATTAGGGGTTTGGAATGGGTGCCATATGAAGAGAGATAAAAAAGACTGGGACTTTTCAGCTTAGAAAAGATGAGACTAAGGGGAGATATGATAGAGATCTATTAACTCATGACAGTTATGGGAAAAGTGAATAAGAAAAAGGTATTTACTTATTCCCATAACATAAGAACTAGGGGTCACCAAATGAAATTAATAGGTAGCAGGTTTAAAACAAACAAAAGGAAGTTTTTCTTCAAGTAGCACATAGTCCACCTGTGGAACTCCTTGCCAGAGGATGTTGTGTAGACCAGGACATTAACAGGGTTCAAAAAAGAACTAGATAGATTAATGGAGGTTAGGTCCATCAATATTTATTAGCCAGAATGGGTAGGAATGGTGTCCCAGGTCTCTGTTTGTCAGGGGCTGGAAATGTATGACAGGAGAGGGATCACTTGATGATTACCTGTTTCTGTTCACTCTCTCTGGGGCACCTGGCATTGGCCACTGTCGGCAGACAGGATACTGGGCTAGATGGACCTTTGGTCTGACTCAGTATGGCCATTCTTATGTAGAGTTCTGTCTTCCATGGGTGGGCAATGATTTTTGCCTGGGGGCCACTTCAGAAATTTTTGAAGTGGCCCTGAGCCACCCCAGAAGGGGCAGGGCCTCAGGCAAAAGGGGCGGGCCCAGGACACTTCCGTGCTTCTCCACCCACAGACCCTGTTTGGCCTGGGGGTGGGGGAGTGTGCAAAGTCTTTGAGCCTCCCCCCCCCCCCCCCCCCCGAGAGAACCGCCAGCTGTTCTGAACAGCTGGCAGTTCCCTCTAGGTACCTGTGCCCCTGACAGTGGGAGGAGACTTTGCATGTTCCCCACTGTTGCCCCCAGGTCAATCAGGGCTTGGGGATGGGGAGCATGTGAAGTGTCTCGCTCCCCCCTTCCCCTCGCAAGGGAGTGCCCTGCTTAGAGCCAACCTCCAGCTGAGCAGCAGTTGGCAGTTGACTTTAATTGCTGAGCCCCTTGCAGAGTGGGTGGAGACTTCACATGCTGCCCACGCCCAGGCCCTGATTGGCCTGGGGGCAGGGAGAGCACACAAGGTCTCACTCTCCCTGCCCCTGCCCTGCAAGGAGTGTGCGGTGCTTAGAAGCTCTGCACCCCTCGTAGGGTGGGAGGAGACTCTGCGTGCTCTCCCCTCCCCCAGGCCAATGAGGGCTTGTGAAGGGAACACACAAAGTCTCCTCCTATCCTGTCAGGAGCACATGGTGCTTCTAAGCACTGCACACTCCTTGCAGGGCGGGAGGAGACTTTACGTGCTTTCCCCCTGCCTCCAGGCCCTGAGCGGTAGGGCCTCCGCAGGCCAGATCAACTTGCTTGGCAGGCTGGATCTGGCCCGCTGAGGCCCTTTTGCCCACCCCGGTCTATTCTCTGCTGAAAGAGACACTCCGGTTTGGTTAGGACACAATAAAGGACAAATGTTGGTTGTTTTTTGTTTGGTCTTTTTGGGGTTATTTTAACCTATTCATTTACCCTACATTTAATGCCAGATTAGCTGGTGATTTTTGCCATAGGGTTGTTGTTTTTTCATGAAGGAAATGAAAAGCTGTCCCCTGAATATGGGCTAGTCTACATTATAGAATCATAGAATAAAAGAACTGGAAGGGACCTTGAGAGGTCAGCGAGTCGAGTCCCCTGCCCTCACAGTAGGACCAAGCACCATCTAGACCATCCCTGATAGATGTCTATCTAATCCAGGCCTGCACAACTCGGAAAGCAGCGAGGGCCATATTACTCCAAAGAAAACAGCTGCGGGCTGCAAGTAGGGTTGTCAGACGCTGTCCCAAAAAATACCGAACACGCGGGCTAAAAATTTTTGTCGAGGGGAAAAAAAAAAACCACCACACATGTTGGGCATACAAAAAAAACCCCTCACCGCCTGGCTTCAGCACAAAACCACAGATTTTGTTGAAAGCTCAAGATTTTGTTGAATAAATTCACACACAAGGGAAAGACTCACAGTCACACACAAAGAGAAGAAATATCTCACAGCTCACTCCAACAATGCCGACCCTTGTGCTGCATAGGGAGCGCAGCGTTCTGACAGCAGTCTGCGCTGCGCAAGCGGCTGCCCAGCCAAGTGGCATGCAGGGGGACCGAGTCCTGGGACGGGAGCTGGAAGCGGGGGCGGGGCCACACGCGGGCATAGGGCGGGGCCAGAGCCTGCGTGCGTCCCTGACGTCAGGGGGAGAGGCGCCGGCAGAAGAGAGCGCCACATTCAAAAGGGGAGTAGAGGAGAGCGGAAGAGAGGAGGGAGGAAATATGATTTCCGAAAGTCGTCGTAGGCCACATGTTGTGCAGGCCTGATCTAATCTGCTCTTAAATATCTCCAGAGATGGAGATTCCACAACCTCCCTAGACAATTTATTCCAGTGTTTAACCACCCTGACAGGAAGTTTTTCCTAATTTCCTTCCTTGAGCCCATTGCTTCTTGTCCTATCATCAGAGGCCAAGGAGAACAATTTTTCTCCCTCCTCCTTGTGACACCCTTTTAGATACTTGAAAACTGCTATCATGTCCCCTCTCAGTCTTCCCTTTTCTAAACTAAACAATCTCAGTTCTTTCAGTCTTCTCTCATAGCTCATGTTTTCTAGACCTTTAATCATTATTGTTGCTCTTCTCTGGACCTTCTCCAATTTCTCCACATCTTTTTTGAAATGTGGTGCCCAGAACTGGACACAATACTCCAATTGAGGCCTAATCAGCGCAGAGTACAGCACAAGAATGACTTCTTGGGTATGTCTAGACTACATGGCTCTGTTGCCAGAGCCATGTAGATTAGTTTACTAGACATACCCAAATGAAGCTGCGATTTAAATAATCGCGGCTTCATTTATATGAAAATGGTTGCCGCGCTGTGCCGGGGATCAGCTGTCCCGGCACAGCGGGGCAGTCTAGACGCGCCACAGTCGACAGGGAAGCCTCTGTCAACCGCTCCAGTAAACCTCGTTTCACGAGGCATAACAGAGCAGTTGACAGAGGCTTCCCTGTTGACCACGGCGTCTCTAGACTGCCCCGCTGTGCCGGGACAGCTGATTCTCGGCACAGCGCGGCAGCCATTTTCATGTAAATGAAGCCGCGATTATTTAAATCACGGCTTCATTTGGGTATGTCTAGTAAACTAATCTACATGGCTCTGGCAACAGAGCCGTGTAGTCTAGATATACCCCTTGTGTCTTGCTCACAACGCTCCTGTTAATGCATCCCAGAATCATGTTTGCTTTTTTTGCAACAGTGTCACATTGTTGATTCATGTTTAACTTGTGGTCCACTATGACCCCTAGATTCCTTTCTGCAGTACTCCTTCCTAGACAGTCGCTTCCTGTTCTGTATGTGTGAAACTGATTGTTCCTTCCTAAGTGGAGTATTTTGCGTTTGTCCTTATTGAACGTCATCCTATTAACTTCAGACTATTTCTCCAGATTGTCCAGATCATTTTGAATTATGATCCTATCCTCCAAAGCACTTGCAACACCTCCCAGCTTGGTATCATCTGCAAAGTTAGTAAGAGTACTCTTTATGCCAATATCTAAATCGTTGATGAAGATACTGAACAGAACCGGTCCCAAAACAGACCCCCTGTGGAACCTCACTTGTTATGCCCTTCCATCATAATTGTGAATCATTAATAACTCTCTCTGAGAATGGTTATTCAGCCAGTTATCCATTCACCTTATAGCAGTCCCATCTAAGTTGTATTTGCCTAATTCACTGATAATAAGATCATGCGAGACTGTATCAAATCTTTACTAAAGTCTAGGTATACCGTGTCCACCACTTCTCCCTTATCCACAAGACTTGTTATCCTATGAAAGAAAGCTGTCAGATTGGTTTGATATGATTTGTTCTTTACAAATCCATGCTGGCTGTTACCTATCATCTTATTTTCTTCCAGATATTTGCAGATGAATTCCTTAATTACTTGCTACTATGGCTGTCAAGTGATTAAAATAATTAATCACGATTAATCGTGTGCGCTGCCCCTTTGAAACACTGCGACAGCATTTCCAAGGGGCAGCACTGCTGGAGCCCGGGATCAGCTGGAGTCCCCGGGCGCTGTGCAGCCCCTTTAAAGCGCTGGAGCGCCGGGCACTCCAGCTGATCCCCGGCTCCATGTTGCAGGGCGGCACTTCAAAGGGGCAGCACAGCATTAATGCCTGCAATTTATGCGTTAAAAAAATTAACATGTTAATCCTGCCTTGCGTTAATCACAGGCATTAATGCGCATCAATTGACAGCCCTACTTGCTACATTATCTTTCCTGGCACAGAAGTTAAACTGACTGGTCTGTAGTTTCCTGGATTGTTCTTATTTCTCTTTTTATAGATGGGCAGTATATTTGCCTTTTTCCAGTCTTCTGGAATCTCTCCTATTTTCCATGATTCAAAGATGTTAGCTAAAGGCTCAGATACCTCCTCTATCAGTTCCTTGAGTATTCTAGGATGTATTTCATCAGGTCCTGGTGACTTGCAGTGCATTAAAAGTGCTAAATTGTCGCAGCTGCAGTGTGTCTGGTGAAGATGCTCCGTGTAGGTGGGAGATGGCTCTCCTGTTGGCGTGAGAGAAGGTAGTTATGTTGGAAGAAGAGTATCTCTGGCATAGCACTGTCCACACTGGCACTTAGGGTGGTGCAAGTTATGTTGCTCAGGGAGGTGGGTTTTTCATACCTCTGAGCGTCATAAGTTATATTGACATAAGCAATAGAGTAGACTTGTTGTGAAGGAGTAAGTCCATCTGAGTACCAAGAGTGGCTGTTCTTAAAGCATCAGAAAGACCCTTTACTTCGCAATGTGGTAAGTGCCCTGCTTGCCTCTAATACGGTGCTTGCAAAACAAAGATGATGAATGTAACAATGCACCTGAAATTGAAGAGTTGTAACTCTTCAGACATCAGGGCTCGTTACGGTGAGAAACGGCCAGAATGAGGATTGAACTCTCCCACTTGATACCCAATTACAGTGGAAATTGCTGCTCACTTTGCCTGTCCCCATGCCAGGGAACTAATGGAAAAGTCCTACCTGAAATCAGCAGGCCTCTTCTCCAGAGCGATGTCTCGTTCTCCTCCCTGATGAGAGAGGGAAAAAAAGTCTAAGTTGTATTAAGCTCAATCCATTATTATCACTGGGGGTGAGAGAGGGAACACAGCCTGTCTTAAAATCGATGGTCGTTGCAGCAATGGGATGCTGCTCTCTTCTTTCACCCAGAAGGCATTCTGGGCTCTGAGATGAAGACCAGTGATGGCATGAAGCTGTCTGAAGGGGTGGGGCCTTGGGCTGAAGTGATGGGGCCTCCAGTGGAAGGAACGGGGCTGGAGGCAGCCTGCCCTCAGTGCCACCTGAACTGCACCTGTCACCCCCTGTTCCTGGTTCCTCCGAGCCACTCTTCGGCAGCAGTGCAAAGGTTCCCGGGGATCCAGCTGCCACCACTGCTACTGCGGCAGTTTCGGCAGCTGAAGCCCTTAAACCCTTTTGAATCGTTGGGCCCTGGGACGAATGCTGTCTTTGCCCTCCCCATGTTGGTGGGCCTGCTGAGACCCACCAAACATATTTCATTCAGGCCCCTGGCTAGTGTAAGCTGATCCCTGTAAGCTGAGTACTTGACTGGCCATCCAGAAGAGATTCAGGTGCCTTTGAGCTGATTAGCACAGCACCCACAGCTGGCAGCATGTGTTTCTATTGGTGGTGCACATAACAAAATTTATTTTGCAAATGCATGGGAAAAGTTAGAGGGAACATTGCTCCCTGCTGCAGCCCTAAGCCCCTGCATGGGGCTTAATGGAAATCCATGTGGCCCCACAGCTCTGGGGGAATTTAGCCCCTGACTGGAACATCTTTCAGCTCATGTTTAAGATAAAAGCAGGGTGTGGAAAGGATTGAGGGGTGTGACAATTTGCCATCCAGTATTCCTCAGAGAGAGCCTCTTTCACTCCCAAATGGGCTGTCCACAGAGATAGCAAATTTCCCCTAGAGTAAGGAATGGCACTGTCTTCCTCCCTCACTTGGAAAGCATCAGCATTTCTTACATATTTGGAGAAGATGGGGCACAGTCATCACACAAGTACTTTGCTGCTGCAATTGCATGAACTTGGCCTCAGGACATATTAAACATCATCCAACTGCATCCCCCCTGCCAGTTGGAATTGCAGTGCTGCTATACCTGGCTTTGCACTGCCAGCAGGAGGGTAAACCTGATACCATGTCAAGTAGGCAGTGCTGTGCTGGAGATGTGGGGGGCGAGGTATGTGGGTTTCTTCCTTACCCCCTGGGATTTTTGTGAGTTTATTCCCCTGTCATGATCAGAAGGAATGCTGACCAGCACCCAGTGACTAAGGGGTTAACTGAAGTACCAAGCAAAGGTGTCAGCTGGGGGTTTGGTTCAGGCAATCAGCCAATAACAATGCAGGTAGGAATTTCAAACAGGAAAAGAGGGGTTTTTCTCTCTCTCTTCTTTGAGAGCAGAACAGTTTCTCCCAGGTATTGAGGGAGAGATGGGAGATGCTTTCTCTCTCCAAGAATGGACTTCTTGAAATGTATAAGTAGGGAAAAGTTTAGATAGTCCATCAGGGTTTGTTGTTTTCCTTGTGTGCGGGGTTTGGAAATCATGTCCGAGCTGGCTAATTGTTTTTCTCTTTTGTTACTAAGGATTACAGCCTAGGGTAATGGGTATTACCCCGAGTATATATAAACAAATTGTGCCTAGCCAATTTAGTATGCTTGCAACAGTAGTTTTGTTTTGATGATAAGAGTTTTCTTTTTATTCTAATTAACTGGTATTGGTTGATTGTTGTGTCCTTAGTACGACGTGCCTAGTTACAAGGGCAGAGTCCATTGTTGTCTGTGGATTCCCTCTGTTTTCCCCAACTCCAAGCAAAATGGAGTTGGGGTGGAGGTGGCGGGGAGCTTTACCTTAGGGAGAGGATTTTCCAAGTGATCTCTTCCCTGGAAAAGGGTTTATATTTTCTTGGAAACACTTGGGTGGTGGCAGCGAGGAACCAGTCTTGGCGTTGGTGGGGTTTTTGGGTTTTTTTTAATCTTAGAGGGACTGAGATTGTGATTCCCAGAGACAAATTAATTCAGAGACAGGTTTGGCAAAGTTTATTCAGTTAGCCGGCCCCCCCATCTCTGCACACATCGGCTATGTCTACGCTGGCGGGTTATTGCGCAAGTACGGCCGTTCTTGCGCAAGAATCCGCAGAGCGTCTACACTGCCCCACCTGCTCTTGTGCAAGTAAATTTACAGTACGGCATGGTAAGAGAGGACATCTTGCGCGAGAGTTACACTCTTTTTTTGTCAGATGTAAGCCCTCTGGCACAGGAGCTCTTGCGCAAGAGGGCAGTGTGGACACTCGGCAGGGATTTCTTGCACAAGAGAGTGTCCACACTGCCATGGGAGCTCTTGCGCAAAAGCACAGCTCGCACATGGCAGTGTGGACGTTTTCTTGCGCAAGACTTCTTGCACAAGAACCCTTGCGCAAGATGTTCTTGCGCAAGAAGCCGCCAGTGTAGACATAGCCATAGTGTCAGGCTGGGGGATTGAGCCATGACAGCCCCAGTGCATGAGGGTTGGTTACGTCATCTTATATCGAGCAGCAGTATTTGTCTCTATGATCCCCTCTAAGCGACTGCAAGCTGGGCGAGGAAGTATTGCCTTGCATTTATCTGTAGGTGTACGAACAAAAAGTAAATTCTCACGCACCCCTCCTCTCAAAAAGCCTTGGTAGCCAACACGCCCAAAAATGTGCTCTCTAGCTTTTTCCAGTCTCGCTGTGCTCACAGGCTACTGCTTAGCTTCCTCTCTTTAGGGTTTGCCTGTTCTCAGTTTCTGTATGTCTTTCCTTCCTTCACAACCCTTGGTCACAGAACCCATATGGTGCTGGTTTCTGGTATGACTCTATTAGGCCTTGTTTTAGGTGTTGCTCCTTAAGTGTTTCTTACAAGCTATCTTAAGCAGAGGGTGAATTCACACATCAGTTTGAAGGAGGTTTTAACTTGGCTATTAACAAGGTTTCACCCAGCTCAGAACATGTTTTTTCTCAAGTTGTGTCTTGCATTATTTGTTTCTGTTACTTTGAAAATTAAAAAACAAAACAACAACAACAACAAAAGGCTTAATTTATCCCATCCTAAAGCTTGATTAAAGCCTCCACTTTTTCTGTTGTCTGCTTTTATGTGCAGCAGCAGCACTGTACTTCACCCTTTGCTTTGGCCATATCCAGCCTTGTGATGTGGTGTCATCTAAAATAAAGAGCAGCAGAAGTAACTGGTCCATTACTCCAGATGGCATTGTTTAAATCAAGCTTTGTTTGGGGTGTGCTGCCATTGCTGCATATTTTGGGTTTCTGAGGACCTGCACCTCCTACTCTGGCTAGAAATTGTTTTAAATAACATGGTTTACATATCCATTTCCTTAACGCTTTGTCGTGTTCTTGTCCTTCTTCATCACTTTTAAAAAAAATTCTGCTGAATATTCTTCCTAACCATGCCATCTACTCTTCCCGGTGGTTATACAGTGGCAGCATATATATTTTGTTTTGGTTATCCTGCTATAGATTGGACCTCTCTGGTCCAGCACTCTTGGGACCTGACCGGTACTGAATGAGAGAATTTGCTGGACCAGAGGAGGTCCCCTGCTACCGGCCTCCCAGCGCATCACCCCTCCCCGCTGATGGCCCCAGCCGCCTCCCCTGTGAGGCTGCTGCAGTCCCAGCGGCCTGGACTGCCCCGGCCCCACTATCGAGGCTGCTGCATCTCTGTCCCTAGCTCTGCTACTGGGGCCGCTGCGGCTGCCGTATCTCTGGCACCAGCCCCGCTACTGGGGCTGCTGTGTCCCCAGCCCCTCTACTGGGGCTGCCACGTCCCCAGCTGTGCTACTGGGGCCCCAGTCTGCCAGGCTCTGAACCACCAGCCTTCTTGCTACTGGGGCTCCCAGCCAGGACTCCCTGGCCCAGGAACATACGTGGTCCGGAGAGTCCTGGTTTTGGGAGGTCCAACCTGTATTCTCAGTTCCAAATATTCAGAAATTACAAACCAGCTCCTCTCTTCTCTCCAGTATCATGATATTTTAAAAAGTTCTTTTCCTTAATGGATTGGCCTCCCTCCCACGTTTTCAAGCTTTTCTCTGCAACTGGGAGGGCTGGAAAGTTACACTAAAGAAAAGACAGTTGAGATTCTAATGTGGCTGACTCCAGGAAGTAGTGTTTTAAGAAAAGCACTAACTATTGGAAGAATTATGCAATAATTATGTGAACTGGCAATACTGCCCTGAAAGGGCAATAATAAGAGCAAATTGAAAAGTCTCACTTACGGTGGTTTAAAAGGACTTCAGAGCTGGGAAAAGATGCAAGGTTGACAGTCTTAGAGCATAAAGTCCCCTCTCCAGTCCTGATTCAGCAAAGCAAATAAGCAAGTGTGTTTGCTTTCAAAAAAGACATTCAGAATCATCCTTATACAGCATGTGCTCATATCCCACTGAAGCCAATGGGGCTCAGTTGCTTGTAGTTAGATATTGGCTTAAGGGCTGGATCAGGGCCCTTCTCCATAGAACGGGTACAATATGGACAGTGGCAGACCAGACTATACCTCATTTGCCCCCTGCTTGTTGTGCAAGGGGCTGCCAGAGTCAAGGGAAAGAGTCCCTGTCAGGCATAACACCCCTCCATGCTTTCTTAAAATTGGCTTATTAATATGCATAATTCCAAGAATCTATGCAAACAGATCATGTAACCTGTCATTCAAGAGCCTGTAATCCCCAGAATATATATATTTTATTTTTGTGCATGAATCTTTTTTTTTTTGTATGTGAAGTTAGAAATATTAAGTGGGAACCTATTTTATTAGTCCAGGCATTCTAGTAAAAGCTGTTAGTGATACTTTAGGAACTTACTGGCTCAGTGATAAAGTCAAAGACCTATGAATGGTTTTATTTTTCCTGTAAGCCCAACTGTGGTTGGACCTACCAAGACATGTAACCATGCCACCTGATCCTGGAACTCATTTTGGATCTGGTACTTTTCCACTGAAGGTGAGAAAAATTTGAACTGAGCACAAAGAATTCCTGCCTTGGACAAAAGGGACATAAAGGGGGGAAATCAAACAATGGGGAGGTGGCCAGATGCCAGGAGACCTATCGCCACTTACCACCCAAGATGCCTGTTGGAAACATCAGAGACTGAACAGGGGGAAGGATTAGGCCCAAGTTAGGAGGCTGTCTAGCTTATGAAAGAGATGATCAGAACAACTGTTAGGGTAAGAATTTGCGTGTATCAAGTTTCTTAGTATATTAGAATTTGCTGGCATATTTTACTTATTTAGGCTTAGTAATTTACTTTGATTTGTCCATTTTCACTTGCAGTTACTTAAATTCTACTTTGTATCCTTGATAATAAACAAAAGAATATAATTAAGCCTGTTGTAAAGAATTGTTACGTGGGGGGAAGCAACCACTGTGCATGTCCCTCTTTCATTGATAAAGAGGGTGAATTTCTAAGCTTTCTCTGTATAAAACTTTTGCACAGAGTAAGCTGGATTTCTTTGGGGTTTTGGTTCTCTTTGGGGTCTGTATTCCTGGGTATTGTCAGTGGCCTTATAGCTGAGCCCTCTCAGAGCTGAGCTGATTCAGTGTTGGTGTTACTCTGCTTGAGGTGGGGGAGGCTGTTACCCCAACGCTGGACGTTGGCTGGGGGAGATGAGATTTCCTGACCCAGCAGGACAGGGGTAGTGGGACACCCCAGAGAGCAGGTTGACTGGCTCAGTGGCATGACGAGCACACCAGGTAATAATCCCAAGGGGATCCTTGTGATCCCACCTGTTACATCCAGGATGACACTGGCCTTTTAAGAGGGAGCAGGGCCAGTGTACCTATGCCACATCAGCTGATCTAGATTAGGCTTTAAAAGGGGATGCCTGGGGTGTATGGGGGTAGACCTACTAATGAGAGAGACCGACCCTGTGAGTCAGAGTTAGGAAGCAGCAGGACAGAGAGAACTTGAAAGGTAAAGTGGGAAACATCCCTGGGGGTTTGTAGCCAGGAGGAAGCTGAGGAGCTGGCTTTGTTTTGTTTTAAGTATGGACAGTAAAATTGCCTAAGGGAGACTGTAGGTGTGGCAGTGGATCCTTTGCAAGCTGGAGATACATCCTTGTTACTATCCTATTTACACATGAGGTAGGTACCATCTCCATTGCCTTTCTGTCCTGGGCACCAGGACTGAAAGTGCCAATACGGTGGCCAATTTGAGTGGGCTGGGGAGGTGATTCTTGATGTGACTTTTCTCTGTTCTCCAGCTTGTGACCTGTAAACATCCTGCTGGTCAGTAGAGTTGGCCAGGGGGCCATGCTGCAGGAAAAGACCGTCTCTTGTTGTTTCATTGTAGTGGTATGGGACTACTAAGTACAAATTATCTACCATCAGGATTTGGACTCAGATGCTGGATTTTGGCCTCTAGGTTGGCAGCCCCTGGGTTTATTCAAACTGTGGAGCAGACTGAATGATCTGGCAACTTTTTCATTAAGAGGTTCAGCCAAGGGGTATGAAAATGGGTTCTTTGAGAGCCTGTTTTCTGGCAAAGCTCCTTAGGATTTATTTATATGCTGATGAGAGATTCTTAAACAAGCCAGTGTCTTGGCCCATTTCATAGGCAGAAAACAGCTGAGATGCTCTGGTGAGCTCCTTTGGGAATGGCTGGAACACATTCCCAGCAAGCTTCTTAGTGCGTGTTCCAGGCTATCATTTAGGTATTGAGAACTTCTGTGCCTTAGAATGTGGCCTCATAACAAGGTGGAGCAGACTTCCCATGAGGCCTTGCAATGAATGGGCAACAATTTAATAACATGCACTGAGAGAAGAACAAAAAAGGAGAATAAATCCATCCAAACAATGGCTTTTGGAAGCAGCTCGGTGCGTTAATAAAATATACACATCGGGATGGTTACTTTTTTCAGAAATGAATCTGACATCCTGGCACAGCAATTAGTGACACTCAGTTATGTCACTATTGAAAAGGCCTTGTGCTGGTTTAGAACGGCATTGTAGTATCCTGCTGCACAAGGTGATGTCACTGGTTTGACAGGGTTTTGCAGGAGTTGGACTGAGGTTTTCCAGCTGTCAAATCCTTGTCTATGTGAGAAAATTGGATCACTAGCATTGGAACTGGTGGGAGGGCACTGCCGTGTGCATAGCTATGCTACTTGGGGTCCATTGTGTTTTCCCCCCTGCCCAGGCTAGTCCTGTGTGACATTTTTGCTGTCACAAAGTCCCTTTTGATCTGAGGAAGTGGGTCTGGCCCACGAAAGCTCATCACCTAATAAACCATCTTGTTAGTCTTTAAAGTGCTACATAGTCCTGTTTTTTGTTTCAGCTTTGGTTCCAAGGCTGTGCTTTATGGCGCTGCTTCTTGAAAGTAGTGTGCGAGATATAGCAAGCCATTTCGAGCCTTGACATGTGTCTCTAGTTTCCTCTTGCCTTGTTAGCATGGTAATTGTCCCTCTGCTAGGACACTGTGTCATATCCCTCCCATACAATCTAATGCTGTATTAACAGGCCACGTTGAGACCTGGGGTTAAAATAAGCTGTCAAATCTAATAAAATGTGTATCCAGGAAATGATTCTGAGTCTGCCAGGAACTGTAGCTGTATTCAATGCAGGAATGCAAATAAACATCCAGACCAGCAAGTTAGTATTCTTTTTTAAATAAGTCTGAGCTGATTCTTCCTCCCCCCTTCCACAAATGAAATCCCTGTTCTGTTTCTGCTGACTTACAAGCTGCCCATGATCTTGCTGCTTATTTTGCAGGGTGTTGCATGGATAATTATCTCTCTCTATATATATAAAAAAACTTTTCCTGTGTAATGACAGGGTGACGTCATCACGTCGCTCTGCATCCCACAGCCCCTCTCTCCTCCCTCAGCTGCCCTGCCTCCTCTCTACCCAGTACTCTGGTGGGCTGGAGCCATGCAGCCTCTCCCCACCTCTGTCCCAGGGGGCCGGGAGCCAAATGACCTCTCCCCGGCGGTGTTACCCCCACAAATTTCTCTATTCCTTCCACACTTTAGGGACACACACCTTTACCCAGTTCCTAGGGCTCAAGGTGCAACCCTGTTAATTTAAACACCCTCCCCTTACCCAATTCCTAGGGCTCCGGGTGTAACTTCCTGTGGGTTTGCAGGATCTTTTGCTACTGAAAGAGTCTTACACAGTAATATTCTTATTCTCTATTTATTGACAATTTCCAAGCAAGCAGAATACACATGCTAAGCACATAGTGTCGTGCTCACCAATCCTGATAAAGACAGGCAGACTTCCCCTGTTGGCCAGGCAAGGTCAGTCTCTGTGGATCTTAGCTGCTGCACATCACAGTCATGCAGAGGAGTCCTGGCAGCTCTGGTCTTAGGCTGTGTCTTGGAGGTGAGTTCTTCTTCCAGGTCTTCCCTCCTTCTTCTTGGTGTTCCTTTCTTCCTTTCCCTTTTCCTTCTTTCTTCTTCCTGCTTTTCCCCTTTTTCTTCTTCTTCTTGGACCACAGTTTATATAGTGAAACTTGAGTCCTGCTTAGCTATACCTTAACCAATTATTTTAATATAATTTTACTAACCAATCATAACATACTGTAACAGAATTACCTAACCAATCATACTCCACCAACTTGGTTGATTTACACCTAGCAAAATTAATTATACAGCAAACAGAAATGGTTACAAACCAGATAGAGATCACACAGACAAAAAAATAGAAAAGTGGGGACAGTAATCATAGAATGAGGATTCCAGTTTCTTGCCAGATGAAATACTGTTAACTAAGTTTTCTCTACCTATCTTGATATCTGTTTCTTTATCTGGTGATAGTGGGTGCTGTTAGAACAAGGTCTCCTTCTCACAGCCTGGTGTGACACTATTTTAATGCAATGTAGATGGAATGTGAGTATGACTCCAGGCTTTACAGCTAATGGCTGCTGCTCTTCAGTCTGGCTGCAGAAGAAGGCTTTGGTTTAGGCCTTCCAATATGGCTACAGAAAAATCATATTGTTAAAGTGAGCGGGGGTGGGGAGCAGGAGCCGTGTGCCCTCCCCCTTCGCAGGGAACTGCTCATGTATGTTGTTTCAACATTTCTTGGGTTATGCTTGTTTCCCTAAGGTGTATTCATCATCTGCATTCTGTAACCAAAGCAGTTACCTGGGATAGGCTAGACTAACCATGTGTATTATTTGCTTTTTCCAGGCCAATAAACTAAGAACAAAAACTTTGCGAAACACCCTGAATCCCACCTGGAATGAGACCCTCACTTACTATGGCATCACGGATGAGGATATGATTCGCAAGACACTAAGGTAAGCATAACCCTGGGGACATCTAATGGAGATGCAGGTGGAGAGGGTCATATGCAATGTTCCCTCTAGTCTTTTCCATCCATGTGTAGATTTTTCCCAACTATGTGCAAAATAAATTTTATGTGCATCGAGGCATGTGTGAATGTGCACCACCAGTAGAAACAAAAAGCGTAGCTGTGGATGCGAAGGATGTGAAAGTGTAATCATGTACACAGTTAATCACTGAGCCTGGGCTCATTAGTTAACATTCATGGTTACACACAGGCTCCCGATATGCATGGGGAGCTGGCTTAAAGCTAGCTCCCCACATGCACTGACTCCTGGGGAGCCACCTGCCCTCCCACCCCCAGCATTGCTTCCTCTGTATCAGAAACAGCAGTTATGAGAGGGAGCTGGGCCTGCTGCCCCACTTATAACTATGTAACCCCTGAAATTTTTAGCAGTTACACAGTTACTTAAATGCATTTTAACATCCATAGAGGACACTCTACTCATCAGCTGGATGGCATTTGAATCTCTCCTGAGTGGCTGTACAGGAACACAGCTTAGATGGAACACTGGTCATATCGCTCATTATTTGGAAAGAAAGCTTTCTTTGTACTAACTGGATCCATGTGTGGAAAGGGAGAGAACATATGTAATGTGTTGAAAGGGAAAGTCAGTGAAATCCCCACTCCATACTCTGCACGGGTGCGAATAGCCAAAGTGCAGCGTTCCAGAAAATTCAGTCCTCTGTATTTCAGCTAAATCTGAGCACCTTCAGTCAGACACATACTGAGTCGCACCAACATCTCCACCAATTGAGAATAGATGTGATATGTTCATCGCAATCACCAGACACCCAGCTTTAGTTGCATAAAATCTTTGCAAGCAAGCATGGCTGGGATGCTCAAAAGAGCTGAAGGGAGGTAAGTGCCCAGCTCTCATTGAAATTAATTGGAAGCTAGACACTTTTCTTCAGGCTTCTTTGAAATTGCCAGCCCATGTAGCTAGCAAATCTGTCAGGCTATCCTAGGCCTGGGAAGTGTTTATCGCAGAATATCAATAATTAGGTACAACACAGATCTTTCCTTTTGGCCTGTATCAAGCAGTCACCTGTGCTCTTCAGATAGGAATCCTGATAGGGCATTTATAGCTCATTCTCCTTAGCAGATCGAGACAATAATTATTTCCCAAGGCCCCTCATTTGCACACTTCTCCTGCAGGGATCAATCACAGCCTTTCGGTGACAGACATTTGATTTATAAGCTGCCTGGATTTGAATAGCTGATGAAGAGCCCTATAGCAATTCATCATTATAAGCTTTGTAATTTATCAACTTGGGGTTTGAGCTGCAATTTTTTTTAACCTTATAATTCCTAAAGCTGCTAAACATACCTTATTTACTGTGTCTTGCTGAGTTGCAGATCTCTCTTTGAAGATTAGTTTTGGAGGAGGGCAGAAATGCATCTGTAAATTGCTGTAAAACTAAATGGAACTTGGTTTAACTTGACAAAAATAGAAAGAATCTGATATCTTACAGGCAAAGCTGTGTCTTGTCTGGTCAGCGCTTGGATGGGAGACCTGCAGTGCATGCTGAAGGGATTGATGGGAGTATTTCTGTAGATAAAATTCCTTCTTTTGAACCTAGCATGGCACCAGCAATGCAGAAACGTTGCCTTTCCAATAGGATGCAAAACTGAAGTACCTTTAACCACACTCAGATGTTTGCCTCACATTCTTGGCTAGTTTCCAGTTTGGGATATCTACCTGCTACCTAACCACATCCTCTCACTTCAGCTGGCTCTTCACTGGGACCCACTTATTTAACCCTTGCTCTTGCTAGTAGGACTTCATCCAAAGGCAGTTGAAACGGATGGAGAGAATACTATTAACCTTTAGCTCTGGCCTTTTAAACAGTTGCAGTGCTCAACTCCAGTGGTGAGTGTATTGAATCCTTATGTATATGATCTGTAAATCTCTTTGATCTCACTAGTGCCTCCATGTAGAAGGAAATTGATGTTAGATGTATTAAAATAAAGATGGATTTTGCATATCACATCTAGGATTGAGAGCTTTCTAGCTCCTTGGCTGAAATCTGAACGTCTTTACTTAAAGTATATGCTGCAAATATATTTTTTTCATGGAAGCAATGAAAACATAACACTGCAATATAAAGTTATATAATAGTAGGTGAATTTGCACTCTGAGCTCACCTGTCATTCATAACTCACGTACATGATGAGAAATTTATCTCCCTGGATTATTATTTCACATGGAAAATATTAGTCATGCTGAAAGTGCTGTGGGCTTCTCTCAGGCTGGAAAACCTGTGTTTTATTATTTTTTATCCTCCATGCCTTTGAAGTTTTCATCTAGTTCAAGTGTGAAAATCGGTTTATAGAAAGATGCCTGGCTGAGTTGTTTGTTGAAATGCACTCTGGAGAAAAAGTGTTTTGGATCCAGACTCCACCTTTCTATCAGCTCTTTTAATTGTTACTTGCTGAGGAAATGCCATCTGGCCAGTCCCACTGGGGTAGCGTGATCATTTCTTGGGACCACACAGGTGCAGTGGAGGAATGGAGCGTCTGTGTTTGAAAGAGTTTTTAATCTCTCTGTTCTCCTCCTAATAGAATTATAATTCCCAGTATGTCCCTGATCTTGGATCTGACACAGCTGTCATCTTCTTCAGCTGGTGGTGTGTTGGCTGGTGGTGCACTCCTCTGAGGCTGGGACTGTCTTTGTTCTGCGTTCCTATAGCCTCTGAGTCTACCACAGTAAAGTCCTGGTCCATGATAGGAGTTTTGTCCACTATGGCAATATAAATAATTATTGGTAATAATGACTGACAGAAAGGGGTATCTTTCTCCTTCCTCTGCTCTCTGGCTTTCCTCAGCAAAGGTCAAGAGCCCCAGTTTTCATTTGTGAGAGTGTGCTTTGTTACAGGTTCCTGCAGGATTGAGCTGTGCTCTCCATTCCAGGAGTCTGGAAGCAGGGACACTGTGGAGAATTTGAACCACAAAGGTGGGATGTTTTGGGAGAAGACTAGGGATTTCAGTGGTTAACCAGCAGCCCTGCTAAGCTGGAGTAGCCCTCTGTCTCAGCAGCAGCATCAGGGAGGGAAGTGGGGAGAGGCGGCTCTGCAGGATCCGGTGCTCATGGGAAGCCAGATTAAAAGCTGATTCCCCATGGGCAGTGGATCCCGCCTCCCTCCCTTGCTGCCTCTGTATCAGAAGCAACAAGGGGGAGAAGTGTGTGTAGTCATTTGGATTAACTGATAAACCGAGGCTTATCAGTTATTCGTTTAAACGACTATATGCTCACATCCCTAGCATACGTGTAATTGTATGTCTAAGGGATATGGACACTAATGTCAATTAAAATGATTAGGAATTCAATGTCCAAATCCCCAAAGCAGTTGTAAAACCCCTCAATTATCACTAGTAAACATCTCTGTTCTTAAGGTGATTGTTCTAACCACAGGAAAAATAAAAATGTCCTCTCTACTGGCTCCTTTTAAAAAAATTTAATAATTATCTACATCACCTAATATGAAAGTAGCCATGGTTCTTTGAAAGGTAAGTGAAGGTCACCAATAACCAACCTCTCTTCATTTATAATCTCCATTAATAGGCAGTAATATTAATAACCTTTAACACCCCTACATCACCAAAGTGTTTTATAAACATTAATAATAGTACATCATTATCAACTGTCCTCTGGCCCCCAGAAAGATTGGTTTAAAACAGATTCTCAAACCTGGACAAAAAGGGAGAGCTTTTGGAAATGTCAGAGTCTTGTTTGATACCTTTTAACCAAATTGTTTCAATATTTAATTTCAAAACAACATTTTGGTTTTGGAAATGTCAGTTCAAAACAGTTTGGCTTTGGGTTTTTCATTTCAGTGAGAAAAATCGGGACAGGGAACAGTTTGTTAGAAATTATTTTTTTCCAGATTTTTTCTGTTTGAACTCAGTTATCTTCAGTTCAGATTGTTAGCTCAAGTGTTTTTGCTTTTAAAAAATGGCTTTTTTTTTTAACTGGAGGCCCTGTAACTGAGTAAGTGTTGAGTCATGGGTCCTGGGTGCTGAATTATTTTTGTTTATCTCTAGAATAGGGTACAAAAAAGGCTGTTGGAGTTTCTTCATGTTGTCCTCATGGCAGGACCACTTCTAAGTGTGAGAAGAGAGTTAATTCTCCAAAGAAGCCAACAAAAGGTCCAGTTAGTAATAACTTTGTTGCTGAGGGAACACCCAAGTCAGAATTGAAATGACCCCCAGGCAGTATTCCCTGTAAGATGAGTCCTTAGGCAGTTACCCAGGAAAAAGTCAAATGCCACCCAGCTGATTAGCAGAGCGCTCACAGCCAGCAGTGTGCGTTTCTACTGGTGGTGCACATCTGCACATTCCTCAGTGCACATAACACAATTTATTCTGCACATGGATGGAAAAATTAAAGAGAACATTGCCCAGAAGTCACCACAAAGCCATCAGATAAGAACAAGATTTGACTTTGGAGGGCAAGACTCCATGTTCTGTTGGCAATCCCACAGGCTGGCAAGACTACTGAGTTAAAGTTTTAAACTTGTAGGTATTACCAGAGACATTGTTTTGAATTAAAGGTACTTATATGGGGCTGTGTGTTCACAGTTGAAAGAAGAGGGGATTAGCTTCCAAGCTTCAAGCTGTCTTCTCCCCAAACACAAGTGGAGCCGCATGTGTTTGGAAAGAGAATATCTCCCTTGTAATTTGTGATGTATATGACATTTTGTTCTCTGTTATAGCTGAGTTTGTAAACATGCCTGATTTTTAGTTTGTAAACATGCCTGTATCGCACCAAATCAGTGTGGGTAACACACAGGATTAGATACTAGACAGCTCAGGGTTAAACTGGTTGACGCTTCTCACAAGAGCAGCTGCAGCTTGTATCTATTACAATGGTTCCCAGAGCTAACATCCAGCTGTGCCTGTGTGAAAAGTCACCTGTGCAAATAGGTTCTTACAGTCACCTAACTTAAGCCTGTATGAATCATGGCTGCATAATAGAGGATGCCACTGATGCTGTAGTTTCCAGTAATAACCTGTTTGGTCATCAGCAGGGAACGATATGAGAAAAGAGGTGAGGGCTCGAGAGGGAATGACGCACGGGTGGGAAAAGAGCTATTTGCTCTGGGCAGCGTTATCGCACTGTTACTGTGGTTTGGAGCAGTTCTCTGGGCCCCCAACAATGCTTTTCCCATTTGTAGCTTGACTTGCAGCTCCATGCTAATGGAACCAGCCCGTGGCATGTTGCAATTTTCTACCCTCTTGCCCCTGTGTTGCAGGACACCATCAGTACTATCCTTTGGCCTGAATGAATCAGGCGGAGGCTAGGACAAGATGCCTCTTTCCTCCCCCTGTGAAAGTTCTGAGCTGTCCACGCCATGGACATGTCTCCTAGTTGCACCTGGAATACAGTACATACAGAAGCTGTCTTTCTTCTCTGTAGTAATGGACACAGTGAGTTGGACAAGCTTCACTCAGGCTATGTTTACACTTGTCATTTACACTTGTGTAAAACTTGTCATTCAGAGGTGCCCCCCCATCCCAAACAAAAGTTTTGTTGCTACAAGTGTCAGTGTAATCAGAAGTGTGTTGGCAGGAGCGCTCTCCTGCCATCAAAGCTAATGCTCCTCATGGGGGTGGAGGTATTTTGTAGGCAAAAGAGCTGACAAACAGCAGCTACGTTGCCTGACTTTTAGTGATAACATGGCTGTGTCACTACAGCTATGTTAAAAGCTGTGTAGTGTAGAAAAAGCCTTAGTTACTTTCATGAAGGCTCTTAGTCTGGTTCCTTTGTTTACCACTGCTTCAGCTCCCTGTTTCCCTCAGAGATGGCATGAATGATCCTCTTTAAATTTTAATTTAGAATGATGGTTACTGTCTAATGTGTGTATACCACTGCCCTCCCCTGGAAGGACTAAGAACTGCTTGTTTGTTACATGCCATGTACTGTTAGCAGCTGATGGCGATTTCCCTTCTGTTCAGGGAAGAGTGACCTGTGATTTTAGAGCAAAGGGATCCCAGTCTTGCTATAAAGTTCCAAATGGCTGAAGTGTTAGCAGCACAGTGACACCTGGAACATTGTAGGCCTAGAATAGCTTGGATTTCTGTATGGTTTTACCGTTGCTTGTCTGCTCTGCTTTGTATCTCAGTTTTTCAGTCCCTTTCAGCTCAAGTAGTCTGCTCTGAAGAGACAGGGCTCTTCAGACATCACCTGGATACAATTTTGCTGCTTATCTTTTGTATTATGTAGCATCTAGAGGCTCCGATTAAGGATCAGGTCCCTGTTATGCAAACTGATGTACATACACCACCCAGAAAGATGGTTCCTGCCCCAAAGAACTGAGGATAAGATGAGATTACAGGTGTCTAGTCCAAGCCCCAGGGAGCAGAAGGGAATGTGGTGCTGGTTCTGATAAAGGGAGTGAACAGCAGTGGCAGCACACCTGTCTCCTAGCTGTTCCAACTGAATGTTTTGTAGATGTCACCGCAGTGGTGAATTTTCAGGGGTTTAGAGCTTTGTGGTACACTTACGGTATTACCCTCCACCAGGGCCAGGCCCCTGCTGTATCTGTGCATCAGTTTGCTTTCTAGGGATAGCTCGTGAACAGTTTGAATACCCAGATGGAGGAAATCAAAGCAGATCAATTCTCGCCTTTTGTCACTATGGTAAATGGGGACCCCTTAGAATTCAGGCAGATGGAATTTGCATGTGAGATGCACATTCTCCATTTGTATTAATTAAGTTTCCCTTCCCCCTCACTGATGCAGGCAGAGAATCTCTTGTAACTTGAATGTTGTCTCATTGCCCCAGGCCCCTTTTCTACTGCAAAGGATATGGGAGCAGATTGCTCCGCTGCTGATACTTAACTGATCTAATTAGTCATCACATCCCACAATTTGTCACACTACTGGAGATGTCCCTTTCATATAGGCAATTTTTCTGGGAGCTTGAGCAGTGTCTTCAAAGTCCCAGTTGCAGATTGTGGAGAGCTGATGCATGCCATCAATGGGCGATTATACAAGGTGCATTCATATTGTGCTGTTGAATCAAAGAAAAAGCCACATTTTGAACGGGTTGTGAAATTGACCCAAGTGTGTGTGTTCCTTGTTTCTGGAGGAGATACCCCGGTTATGTCTACACTACTGGGTTTTTCTGGAAAAACTCCGCCGCATCCAGGAAAAGTATCTACTCTTCCACTTGTTTGTGTGAAAGAGCAGATGTGCTCTTTTGGAAGCCCTGTCTTTCTCCTTCCATGAGGAAGAAGGGCTCTTCCAAAAGAGGAGGCACTTCCGAAATTTGGCCCAGTGTAAACTTTTCCGAAATTTGGCCCAGGGCAATTTGCATACCTTTTTCCGATAGAGCAATGTAGTCTAGACATAGCCCCTGAGATGGATGTAGTTGCAAACTGTGATAAAGTGATGGTAAAGTTTTCTGAAAAACTGCAGCTAGGAATAATATCTGCTTGGATGAAAACACTGTACAGTTCAGAGGAGTAGCCATATTAGTCTATGTCTTCAAAAACAACGAGGAGTCCTGTGGCACTTTAAAGACTAAATGACAAAGTAAGTCTTTGCCCATGAAAGCTTATGCGCAAATAAATATGTTAGTCTTTATGGTGCCTTGGGACTCCTCATTTCTGTATAATTCAGCATCTTAAGCAACTTACTTATATGACATTCTGAGCCTACTGGATGTGGTTCACTTAGACCACTTACAGAGAGAGAGAGAATGAGTTTGCTCTACAGCCTGAGCTGAGAGCCAGCTGGCTTTTAGCTCAAGCTGTAGGGCAGGGATGGCCAACCCACGGCTTGCGAGCCACATGCGGCTCTTCAAAGAAAAAATTGTGGCTCCCGCACCCACGGCTTGTGGCTCTTAAAGGGGCAGCGTGGCAAAGTGAAAGCAAGAGTTCTGCGAAGAGCCAACGCTCCCCTGCCCCCTCTGAAAGAGACAGAGCTGGAGTCGTGGCATCCCATGCAGACTTCAAAATGACCGCCTTCAAAGGGAAATGCCTGCTCTATTCTTAAAAGGGCAAACTATTTTTTTTTTTGGCTTAACTTTTTTCCCTTGGCTTTTTGCACTGTATCCACCACTATTTTGGCTCTTCGTCTGTAACGGGTTGGCCACCCCTGCTGTAGAGGCTCATGCACTAAGCTCCAGAGATCCTAGATTTGGTTCCACCTGTCACAAGTGGGGGGCTTGTCCAGGGTTTCAACTGGGATGTCTCAGAAGCTTGGGTGTGCTTCCTCAGCTAGGGGAAGTAGGTAACCCACACACTTACTGGGTGTGGTTCATTGCCTCACGCAGAGGCACTTTGACCACTTACAGAGAGAGAATGAGATTCCTCTACAGCAGGGCTACTCAACATGCAGCGCGTGGGTGGGATCCTTTGAACATGGCCTCCACTGGAAACATGCTCCGCAACGGTGAGGCGTCTCCCAGACGGGGTGAGCACTGAAAGATGCAAATGGATGGGCTGGCTGGAACAGATGGGTACAGGGTGTCGGCATTTCTAGCCCCCAGGGAAGAGGTGCTGGGAGCGCTGGGGCATTGTGTGAAAGAAGCTATTTGCATATATTTGCATGTAGATGCAACCATACTTAAGTTGTGGCCCTCGGCATGTGCTGTATCATTGTGGCCTCTGGGGCTTCCAAAGTTGAGTAGCCCTGCTCTACAGCCTTAACTGAGAACCAGCTGGCTTTTAGCTCAAGCTGTAGAGGCTCATGCACTAAGTTCCCGAGGTCCCAGGTTTGGCACCTCCCGTTTGGTGTTGCATTGCCTTTTTTTAGGAAAAGTTAACAGCCAAATTCCAGAAAGTTTGTTCTTCTCTTCTCATTAAATATTAAGATTACATCTTTGCTGCTTTTGCTTCTTCAATTAAATGAGGTGATAATTAAAGATTGAAATCGTGTCGTGTCTCCTCTTAGCTCTATACTTCCTAGGAACACCTGGAATGCAGTTTTCACTTGGTGTTTACAGATGACTGAAAACCTTTTTGCATTGCAATGAACTGTACAGTACACTTAGGCTATGTCTACACTGGCAGCTTCTTGCGCAAGAACAGCCGTTCTTGCGCAAAAACTTGCCTGCTGTCTACACTGCACGAGCATTCTTGCGCAAGTAAATTTACGGTATAGTGTTGTAAAACAGGGCCTCTTCCGGAAGAGTTGTTCCTCTCCCCACGAGGAATAAGCCCTCTTGCGCAAGAGCTCTTCCACAAGAGGGCAGTGTAGACTGGCAACATGAATATCTTGCACAAGAAGCCCCTATGGTTAAAATGGCCATCAGAGCTTTCTTGCACAAGAGAGTGTCCACACTGCCATAGACGCTCTTGCGCAAAAGCACATGCCAGTGTATACGCGCTCTTGTGGAAGACTTTTTGCTCAAGAACTCTTCCGCAAAACAGTTTTTGCGCAAGAAGCTGCCAGTGTAGACGTAGCCTTAGGGTATTCAATCACCCGCTTGCACTATACAGTAAGGGTGTGCTTCGGATGGTAAACTGGGCACACCATAAGGGAGTTGAAATGCCTCCAACTTTCAGATTAGCAGCATGACATAATGCCCCTCTCATTTTGGATTGGAGCATGGCATCTGGGAATCATGGATACTAGTCCCAGCTCTGCCACCAATGCAGTGTGGTGGGATCTTGGGCAAGTTCCTTCCACTTCTGTATCTGTAAAATGGGAGTAGGACTTCCCTATGCTATGCAGGAATAGTGGAGAGAGTGAAAAGGTCTGGCTTATGGGACAGGGCTTCCTGAGTCCCCAGCATCACTCATGGCCATTGGACTCAACATGGAGCCAGTGGGGAGAGTACCCCCCCTGCTGAATTGCTTCTCTGGGTCTGTGGAATGTGGTGCAGAATTTGGCTTTGACTGTTGTTGATTCTGGAGAGCTTAGCAACTCTGCCAGGGAGTGGTGAAAAACCCAGAACAAGTGACCTTTATTCCATGCTGCCAGGGTGTAAAGGAAAAGGAGCCATTATATGGGGAGTGCCCTGTGAAACCTACCCAAAGCTTAAATGCCTGTCTGTGGAGTGTGTCCAACTCGGTTCATAGAATTTAAGGTCAAATGGGACCATTAGATCATCTAGCTGCCTCCCCTCTTCCCCCCATGTAACACAGGATTTCACCTAGCTATCCCTGCACTTAGCACCATAGCCTGCTTGTGGAGTCAGGGAGCAGGGGCATCTGCTGCCCAAAAGGTGCCGGTGCGCTTGTGTAATCAATGCTGCATGTTCCTGAATGGATAATCACAAGGGGGAAAGAATCTGCCACTGCCCTTCTTGCCCTTGAACCTGGGAAGCAAAGTTGCATCCTGACAGTCTGGAGAAGAGGAAATGTTACTCATACAAGCCACAGAGCTTGCTTGTCCCCTCTTGGTAGGGGGAGCTAATGACACCAGCTTCCAGCTCGGGGAGACCAGCTGCCAGCTGCAGCAAGCCCCATTCCATAATTCTCGTTGATAAGTGAGCGCCACAGTATAGCAATTTAGTGTGGGAAAGCCGGGCAGGCGTTGCCTTACAGCTGGAGTTCAGCGTATTGATTCCATTCTGCCAGGGAGCAGTTCTGCTTATTTTAACTGTGGTTACATCTGCACTTGGAGCTGGGGGTGTAATTCCCAGCATGGGCAGTTGTAGCTGCACTAGCATCGATCCAGCTTGTGGGTTAACCATAGCATAACTGTGGTGACGCGAGTGGCAGGCCTGGCTAGCTGCTTTGACTTTGAATCCATTGGACATGCTAGGCGTGTGCTTGGGAATGGCAGCTTGTCCCACCCTGACTGGATGCTAGCTCAGTAAGAGCTGGGCACAGGCACATCTCTCTGCAATCAGGAAATTTCACCCCCAGCTCTATGCGGAGAAGCACTCTGTTCTAACTCTTCCTCTTTTCCTTCCGCCTTGGAGATATTGTTTATCCCTTCACCTTAATTTACTGATGGTGGAGTTGTATGCATAGGAATTACCAGGGGGCTCTTTCCAGTGTCCCATTACCTTCAGTGATAAGCACCGTATGCTCAATGGGGAAGGTACGAAACAGCTTCTGCAACAATTCCTTAGAGGGTGACTTATACACTTGCAACTGGGAAAGTATCTGTGTGTAAGCGAAAGAGAGAATCCACACTGCTGAATTTACTCCAAATCTGTCCCCACCCAAAGCTGATGTGACAGGCTGCAGTGAGGGACTAAGCCTACTTGCCATTCCCTGTATGCTTTGCGACCGGGTGCTCGCGAACAGGGTGAGTGCTAACAGGAGGGAGTTTTGAGAGGCTCTCCTGGAGGAGGAGAAGGAAGGAGCAAACTAAAGCACCTTGGGGCCGTGTGCTCAGGCAGGCAGGCAGGCAGTTGGAAGCTGATTAGGTTTGAATTGAAACACCGTGTGCTGATTGGCTGAGCTGTAGGCAGAGGGAGGAGCTATCAGGGAGGCCGAGCACTTAAACCCTGCTGGTAAGCGACCAGGGAGCTTTGCGACCGGGTGCTCGCGAACAGGGTGAGTGCTAACAGGAGGGAGTTTTGAGAGGCTCTCCTGGAGGAGGAGAAGGAAGGAGCAAACTAAAGCACCTTGGGGCCGTGTGCTCAGGCAGCCAGGCAGGCAGGCAGTTGGAAGCTGATTAGGTTTGAATTGAAACACCGTGTGCTGATTGGCTGAGCTGTAGGCAGAGGGAGGAGCTATCAGGGAGGCCGAGCACTTAAACCCAGGGAGCTTTGCGACCGGGTGCTCGCGAACAGGGTGAGTGCTAACAGGAGGGAGTTTTGAGAGGGGAGTTTAGAGGGGGATCTTGGGGGGAGCCAGTGACTTCTATTGCCCTTAAACTAAATCCTTTATAACAACCTCTATCTGAAACATTTAATTAACCCTCATATATAATTAGAGTAGGAAATGGAGGCAGAAGCCCAGCAGCAGAGTGGGGGCTATCCTGTTTATTGTGTCGAGTGCAGTATGTATGACTACCTACCCTGTGGGTGGGTGGCGTATGTGTGCGCTCGATGCAAGGAGCTCCTGGCCCTCAGAGACCGAGTGCGTGCTTTGGAGGCCAGGGTGGCTGAACTGGAGGAGCTAAGGAAGGCAGAGGTGTTTGTGGATGAGACTTTCCGGGACATAGTAGGGCTGTCCCACCTCCAATCTGACAGTCCTGATGCTGTTACGGAGGATGAAAGGCTCAGGGAAGGAGAGCAGTCAATGGGAGCAGAGGGAAACCATCCCATAGTTGGGACCCTCCTTCCAGAGGGTGATGTTGTATCCTCTCGTGCCGAGGATACTTCTCCGGGGGAGGGAGCTCCAGCTGTTAGGAAGAAGCAGGTTTTAGTAGTGGGGGATTCGATCATTAGAAATATAGATAGTTGGGTTTGTGATGACCGGGAGAACCGTATGGTTACTTGCCTGCCTGGTGCGAAGGTTGCGGATCTCTCGAGGCATCTAGACAGACTTATGGGCAGTGCTGGGGAGGAGCCGGTCGTCGTGGTACATGTTGGTACCAATGACATAGGGAAGGGTAGAAGAGATGTTCTGGAGGCCAAATTTAGGTTACTAGGAAAGAGACTGAAATCCAGAACATCTTTGGTGGCATTCTCTGAAATGCTTCCAGTTCCACGCGCAGGGCCAGATAGACAGGCAGAACTTCAGAGTCTCAATGCGTGGATGAGACGATGGTGCAGGGAAGAGGGGTTTAGATTTATTAGGAACTGGGGACACTTTTGGGGTAGGGGGAGCCTATACAGGAATGATGGGCTCCACCTAAATCAAGGTGGATCCAGACTGCTGGCATTAAACATTAAAAAGGTCGTAGAGCAGTTTTTAAACTAAGAGGTGGGGGAAAGCCGATTGGTGCGGGGGAGCACCTGGATCGGACGGAGACTTCTCTTACACGAGGCTCCATAGGTAGGGATTCCCTGGAAGTTAGTCAGATAGGGAACGTGGGAAATAATATATGGGCAAGATCAGATGTGAAACAATCGTGCATAAAAAAATCCAATGTGTCTGTGAAAGGCGGACATATAAATAGTGGTAGTTTTCTAACATGCTTTTACACTAATGCTAGGAGTCTGTCTAATAAGATGGGTGAACTGGAGTACCTCATATCAAAGGAGGAAGTTGACATAATAGGCATCTCAGAAACATGGTGGAATGAGGACAATCAGTGGGACACTGTCATACCGGGATATAAATTATATCGGAAAGACAGAACAGGTCGTGCGGGTGGCGGAGTGGTACTATATGTGAAGGATAATATAGAATCAAATGAAGTAAAAATCCTAAAGGAATCAAAATGTTCCATAGAATCATTATGGATAACAATTCATTCCTCTAATATGAATATGGCATTAGGAATATATTACCGACCACCTAACCAGGACAGTGATAGTGATGCTGAAATGATAAGGGAGATTAGAGAGGCTACCAAAATAAAAAACACAGTAATAATAGGAGATTTCAATTATCCCCATATTGATTGGGTGCATGTCACCTCAGGACGGGATTCAGAGATTAAATTTCTTGATGCCTTAAATGACTGCTTCTTGGAGCAGCTAGTACAGGAACCCACAAGGGGAGAGTCGATTCTCGACCTAGTCTTGACTGGAACGCAGGATCTGGTCCAAGAGGTAACTGTTACTGGACCGCTTGGAAATAGTGACCACAATATAATAACTTTTAATATTCCTGTGTTGGGAAGAACACCGCAGCGGTCAAACACTCTGGCATTTAATTTCAAAAAGGGGAATTACACTAAAATGAGGAAGCTAGTTAAACAGAAACTAAAAGGGAGAGTAATTAAACTAAAATCCCTGGAAGCTGCATGGGAACTGTTTAAAGACACCATACTAGAGGCCCAACTTAAATGTATACCCCAAATAAAAAAACACAGTAAGAGACCTAACAAAGAACCACCATGGCTAAACAGCCATGTTAAAAAGGCAGTGAGAGAGAAAAGGGCAGCTTTTAAAAAGTGGAAGTCAAATCTTAGTGAGGAAAATAGAAAGGAACATAAACACTCCCAAATTAAGTGTCATAATGTAGTGAGAAAAGCCAAAAAAGAGTTTGAGGAACAGCTAGCCAAAAATTCAAAAAATGATAGTAAAATGTTTTTTAAATACATTAGAAGCAGGAAGCCAGCTAAAAAAGCAGTGGGGCCCTTGGATGATAAAGATATAAAAGGAGCGATCAAGGAAGACAGTGCCATTGCGGAGCGATTAAATGATTTCTTTGCTTCAGTCTTCACGGCTGAGGATGTTACAGAGGTTCCTAAATCTGAGCCAGCCTTTTTAGGTGACAAATCTGAGGAACTCACTCAGATTGAAGTGACATTAGAGGAGGTTATGGAATTAATTGATAAGCTGAATAGTAACAAGTCTCCGGGACCAGACGGCATTCACCCAAGGGTTCTGAAAGAACTCAAATGTGAAATTGCGGAGTTATTAACAGTGGTTTGTAACCTATCCTTTAAATCCACTTTGGTACCAAATGACTGGAAGATGGCCAATATAACACCAATATTTAAAAAAGGCTCTAGAGGAGATCCTGGCAATTATAGACCGATAAGTTTAACATCAGTACCAGGCAAATTAGTAGAAACACTAGTAAAGAGTAAAATTGCAAGGCACATAGAAGAGCACGAATTGTTGGGCAAAAGTCAGCATGGTTTCTGCAGAGGGAAGTCGTGTCTAACTAATCTGTTAGAATTCTTTGAAGGGGTTAATAAACATGCGGACAAGGGGCACCCAGTGGATATAATATACCTAGATTTCCAGAAAGCCTTTGACACGGTCCCACACCAAAGGCTTTTACGTAAATTAGGTGGTCATGGGATAGGAGGAAAGGTCCTTTCATGGATCAAGAATTGGTTAAAAGACAGAAAACAAAGGGTGGGAATAAATGGTAAATTTTCACAATGGAGGAGGGTAACTAGTGGTGTTCCCCAGGGGTCAGTACTGGGACCAATCCTGTTCAACTTGTTCATCAATAATCTAGAAAATGAGGTAAGCAGTGAGGTGGCCAAGTTTGCAGATGACACAAAGTTGTTCAGGACAGTCAAAAGCAAAAGGGATTGTGAAGAACTACAAAAAGATCTCAGCAAACTGAGTGATTGGGCAGCAAAATGGCAAATGAAATTTAATGTGGGTAAGTGTAAGGTAATGCATGTTGGAAAAAATAACCCAAATTACACGTACTACATGATGGGGTCAAATTTAGCTACGACAGATCAGGAAAGGGATCTTGGAGTTATAGTGGATAGTTCTATGAAGACATCCACGCAGTGTGCAGCGGCAGTTAGTAAGGCAAATAGGATGTTAGGAATTATTAAAAAAGGGATAGATAATAAGACAAAAGATATCATACTTCCCCTATATAAAACTATGGTACGCCCACATCTCGAGTACTGCGTGCAGATGTGGTCTCCTCACCTCAAAAAAGATATATTGGCATTAGAAAAGGTTCAGAAAAGGGCGACTAAGATGATTAGGGGCTTGGAAAGGGTCCCATATGGGGAGAGGCTAGAGAGACTGGGACTTTTCAGTTTGGAAAAAAGGCGATTGAGGGGCGATATGATAGAGGTATATAAAATCATGAATGGTGTGGAGAAAGTGATTATAGAAAAATTATTTACCTTTTCCCATAATACAAGAACTAGGCGACACCAAATGAAATTGATGGGTAGTAGGTTCAAAACTAATAAAAGGAATTTTTTCTTCACACAGCGCACAGTCAACCTGTGGAACTCCTTGCCCGAGGAGGCTGTGAAGGCCAGGACTCTATTAGGGTTTAAAAAAGAGCTTGATAAATTTTTGCAGGTTAGGTCCATAAATGGCTATTAGCCAGGGATAAAGTATGGTGCCCTAGCCTTCATAACAAGGGCAGGAGATGGATGGCAGGAGATAAATCACTTGATCATTGTCTTCTGTTCTCCTTCTCTGGGGCACCTGGCATTGGCCACCGTCGGCAGATGGGATGCTGGGCTCGATGGACCTTTGGTCTGACCCAGCATGGCCATTCTTATGTTCTTATGTCTGACATGAAGCATGCTCCCAGCCAAGCAGTTGGCTGAATTTTGCCTATCCTGCATGGCTGAGGTGCCCATCCTGCCATAATTATTTAAGGCTCAAAGTTTAGGAACGTTCACTAGCATTCCCCTTCCTTTCACCCTGCATACATGTCTCTGCATCTCCGCTCCAGTAGCTGGGCTGATGGATTAGCATTTTATTGCATGGGGTGGAAGGGGGAATTGCTAGTGAACGTTACTATGGCGACCGGAGCTACAAAGATAACCTAAACCTCAGAATGAATGTATCATGGTTTAAACAGGCTTAGATTCTCTGCCATCTCTGCCTGAAGATATTGTGAACAAAAACTGGGAAAGTTTGACTAGTGGTAGGTTGTTTGTACTCAAGGAAAGACAGATTTGCAGTCCCTGAAATTAGCATGGCAGCACTATTCTTTGCATCAACAGCTCTTTGTAGCTGGACTGAGCAGCGAGAAGGCATTTTGGCTGGCCTGCGATTTGTTCTGGTGCCCTACTCTTTCCATCTCTGCCACTATGACACTAGTCTTGCTGCTGCCAACATATTTATTTATTCATCTAGGCTCCCATTCATAAAAACACTTATTATTCAAGACAATACTTGGCATATGCTTTACTTGCCCACAAAAGCTCATGGTTCTATATTTTGGTTAGTGTCTAAGGTGCCACAGGATTACTTGTTTGTAAAGTTATAGACTAACAGGGCTACCCCCCTGAGGGTATGTCTACACAGCAGCATTATTTCGGGATAACTGATGTTATTCCTAATAACACAGTGCGCATCTACACTACAAGTCTTTATTTCAAAACAATGTTGAGCTGGAGCACTTCTTACTCCGACTCATGGTAACCCTCATTTCACAAGGAGTAAGGGAAGCTGAAGAAAGTGTGTTCTTCCTTTGACTTCCTACTGTGTAGACAGTGCCAAAAGCTGAATTTTGACTTAAGCTATGCAATTGACATAGCTGAAGTTGTGTAGCTTAATTCTACTTTATCCCTGCTGTGTAGATGTACCCTGAGATTTTTTAAGCCTAGGTTTGAATCCTATTGAAATCAATGAGATTTATGCAGCTGTTTAAAGTTAAGCAAGTGCTAACATGCATGGTTGAATTAATTTAGCAAAATTTCATACAGAAATATTCACCATTTCTGGTGGCCAACACATTAACATGCCAAAGTGAAGTTTTCCATCACAATGGTCCTGTTTATTGCACCCATGGGGGAGCCAGTATATAAAATCCAAGTAGTCCTCATTTTCATTAAGAATATTTCCCAACCTGCTTGTTCTTTTTCTATTGCCTCGTAAGTGGGGAATTCATAGTCTATAAGGTTTTTATTTAGTTACTTATCTTATTGTCGGTCTGCAGATGAGATCAGACATCTCCCAGATTTTCTACAAATGGAAAATTTCCTTCCCCCCTGTCCTCCCCAGCGTTAGTGTTCTTGGGAGATGTTAAATCAAGTGAACAGGTGTAAGGTTGTGAAATGTTGCACCTCCACATGCAGCGATGATGTAAACTGCATCCTCAGGCTATATGCTTGAAAGATCATTTGCCTCTTCCATCAAGAGGAAAGATAGCCATGTAGTTAAAACACTGGATGGGGGCTCAGTAGAGATGGATCCAGTGTTGGGTTCTGCCACAAACTCCCTGCATGACTTCAGGTGTTACTTTAACATATCCATGCCTCAGTATAACAGCATAATGACTCCTCCTTTGTCTTGTCTACTTAGCAAGCACATCTGGGCAGAGATTCTTGCTAGTCATGGATTCCCAAAGGGGCCTCTAGGCATTGCTATCATAAGATAAACAATAGCAATTTAGCACGCAAAATAAGACACTGCAGCTTACATACCCCCACACCACACAGAGGGGGTTGCATGTGTGTGACTCTAATGTGAAAGTAGCACTGGCTACATGTTTCCTTACTTCAGTTTTTTGCATGACCATAATCTAATGAAAAATGCCTGGTGCTCCGTTGGTAACAGCTTGCTTCAAAGCAGCAGGGACAGTGGATTTGCTCATTCTAATCAGCCCAGCCTCACTGAAAGGCAGCTGTAACAAGTTGAAAGAGGCTGAGCAACTCCCCCTTCGTTTGAGAGGAGATTGCTTGCCAGATGCCTCTTTGGTACGGAAATTCACTGCCTGGCAGGGACATTGATGTTGGAGTCTCTTTAATGTAAAAATAATGGACATGATCAAAGCTGCCGCCAGTCCCCACCTCCCTGCCACTTGGGGAGCTGTGTGACTCAGCAGAGCAGAAATGGAACAAGAGCCAAAAATCTTCCTCCCCTCCTGGGCCAAGTCCTCCTGCAGGCTGACTCCACTCTGTGCTTCAAAAATTGATGGACTAGATCATGCCTTGATTTATACAGCCCGGGGGGAGGGAGGGAGAGAAGATGTTTCCTTTATGGAGGCATTAATGCTGCCTGAATTGTTGCTGCATACTCTCAGGGGGAGAGCAGGCACTGTGCACCTCATGCTTTCCCTCCCACACATTTCCAACTCATGAGTAAGGAGCTATGGCTAACCTGCCTCCTACATACCCACAGATGCTCATAATATGGGCAACCCTGCGAAGGGCTGTATGGGATTACTCTCCCCCATGCATCTCCCTAGGGCACCTGAGCTATTGTGTCCAGGGTGGCAGGGGCACATTGCAGGTTGCTGAAGGCTGGGCACCAGCAACATACAGGCCACTGTCAGCTTGAGCATCAAAATTCAGCAGAGCTTTGGGGGTGGTTCTGCTTTAATAAACTGAGTCACAAGAAGAGGCGATGTTAAAAGAGAACAATGACGCTTTGAGGATTTGCTTTGACTTCATCAAGCGCCACAAGCCAGCGAGAGCATCCACAAGAGAAATAAAATAAGGAAACAGCCTAGTAAATTTCATTGGGGGGGGGTTATTAATGAGTCAGCCCCCTAAAATAACACTTCTCTTTCCTGTACTGCCTTGGGTTTTAAAGGGCTTGATCCAAAGTCTGTTCATTGAATTCAGTGGGCTTTGGGTCCGGGGCTGGGCCAGAGTGCTTTGCTAATGGTTAACCTGTCTACCAGCCTGGGATGACAGGGAAGTAAAACTCAGGCCTGTGGCCAAAGGCACAGAGAGATTAGGTGACTTTTTCAAAGCTGTACAGAAAGTCAATTGCAGAACAAGAACAGAACCCAGGAGTCCAGGTATGTGCTCTAACACTTTGGACAGTGCCACAGACTGGTGCCAAACCAGTTTGCTGAAAGCTGCTAGTCCTACAGTGTCTGGCCAGAGCAGCTTTCTGCAAGATAATGAGTTGTTTCATGACTTGCACATCTCTTGTTAGCTAGGTGACCACTCATGCTGTCCTGATGATGCCTGGGATCGATCACTGTTTGCTCTGGGCTGGCCAGCTGGCTGTTTTTAAAGTGCTTTTGAATATTGTGTTAGTGGCCTTGTTCCTGGGAACATGGCAGGCACTGAACAGAGTTGCCTGGGGAATTGCTGCCTCTGTAGTGATGTCACCACAGAAAAGCTTTCCTTAATCAGCCCTGGGTTCTCGTCCTGTTGTCCCATTCTGTCACTTCCCAAAAGACAGTGACATTGGAGTGTGAGGAATGGGAGTGTCTCCCTCACAGGGGGAATATCCCATAATGAGCCAGCTCTCACCACATGCTTGTCAGTCCAATCATTTCCTCTGGATCAAGAGAGGGAGACAGATGGTGGTGTTGTAACCAGCAGGTGAGGTTATAACTAATGTTCCCTCTAATTTTTTCCATCCATATGCAAAATAAATTTTATGTGCACTGAGGTCTGTGTGGATGTGCACCACCAGTAGACACTCATGCTGCTGGCTGTGGGTGCTCTGCTAAGCAGCTGGGTGGCATTTGACTCTCTCCTGGGTTGCCACCCAAGCACACAGTTTAGGAGAATATTGATTATAACCCTTTTTATAAAACAGCACAGGGAATAATAGGAGAAACTCACTACTTGCAGGTGGCTCCAGTCCAGCTGACAGATGTATGACAAATATAGTAGGACAGGGATATTCTGTGGTGGTGCGTGGAGCATGCACACCCCTAGAGATAAGGACACAGACACTAATACTAATGAATCAACCCTCCAAAATAAGGCTGCCACTTTGGACTTCACCTAACATCTTGGAAGCTCTTGGAAGGTCTGATCCAAAGCCCCTCTGTTGAAATCAGGGACACTGGCTCTTGTACTATTCATAGTAGAGGGTGGTTTTCCTTTGCCTTGAATGGGGTCAGGGTCAAGCCCCAAACCAATATTTCTAATTTTTAAGTTACATTGTGTAAATGAACTTGAGGCAATTAGTAGCCACAGCTGATTGAAACAGAGCGAACCCAGCCCACCTTGGCTCATACCTGCAGTGTGTCCTTACTAGCTTTGCCAAACACTCCCAAGTCCTGAATAGCTCTGCTAGGGCTGCAGTCCAACCCTGTGTGCAGGGGTGAAAGTAACCCTGCTCTTCCAACCCTGTGTGCAGGGGTGAAAGTCAAATTATTTTTTTCGCAGTATGGGGGGGCCGCACACCAGCTAAGGATGGGTCACGTGACCCCACCCACATGCCTCCACCCTGCCCCCAGTCTGGAGCCCCATGCTTTTCTTCTCCCCTCCCCTCCCCACATTACTTGGGGGGAGGGGGAGAGTGTGACACAGGCAACTAGTGAAGGGAAACCGGGGACGACCCCCCCCCCCCTCCATCCCAGGTCCAAGCTCTCCCTACCCTTGCTCTGCCCTCTCCCTGCCTTGCCTCTGCCCTTGCTTCACCCCACCTCTTCCCCCAGCTAAGGCAGACCGGGTGGCTAATGAGGCCAGGGAGCTGGGGCCAGCAGCAGGAGTCCATCCCCCTCCCCTCATACTCACCAAGAGTGGCAGGGGAAGCAGAGCAAGGCAGCTCCAGCTTGCTTTGCTCCCCCTGGTTGCGTTGCTCTGCTTCCCGCCTGTGAGAGTGGAGATGGTCCCGCCTCTCCCGCGGAGTGGCGTGCCTGGAGAGCAGAGCAACCTGGAATCACATTGCTCCACTTTCCCCACTGCTGCCAATGAATGCAGGGGGATCTGACCCCTGCTGTGGCACTAGGCTCCCCTGCCATTCCCCCCTGCTGGCTGCCCCCTTGCCTCCCTCCCTCCTATGGAGTTGGGGGCACATGACACCTCAGGGCCCCCTCCTCCATGTTGCCCCTGCTGGGAGTGGCCCGGCAGCTGGAGGAGCTGCTGGCAGTTCTGCCTCTTTGCCCCTGCCACCAGGGAAAGGAACAGAAGCCCAAGCCAAGCCCAGCCCAGCCCAGCCCAGCCCCCTGCTCCTCCACGGAGCTGCCTCTCCTCCAGCTCTGTGCAATGCTGCCCTGCCAGGGGGCAGGGCTATTTCTGCTCCTTTTCCCCAGGTAGGCGAGGCGGGTAGTGTGGAAAGGAGCAGAGCACCAGCTGCCATTCCATTCCCAGCCTGCCCGCCCCCCACCCTGTTCTCCTGTGGGGCTGCTGCTGGGTACAGAGGGAGCTGAAGGAGAGGCAGCTCCGTGGAGGAGCTGGGACAGGATGATGATGTTCCTGTATACAGTGCTGGCTATAAATAGCTCGTTCAGCGTACCAGACCTGCTTGGCCACTTTCTTGCCAGTACAGCATACTGGGCAGTACCAGCTTTCTTTCACCTCTGTTTGTGCACCCCACGCAGCTCTGCTAGTGTGGCTCCCGCCTTGGAGGCAGTGCCATTGCTTGTCCAGTCCTGAACTGTGCCGTTGCACAGAGGCACCCAGGCTAGGGCACGCTGCTCATTTGGAGATGGACACATGTCTGCAGGGATTTAGCCAGATATAATGCTCCCTTTTAGCCTCTGGTAGGGTTTGTGCCCAGAGGGCGAGGGAGAAAGCTAGTGAATGTAACCCAGGAGACTGAAATTAAAATTGCCAAACTCCTTATTTCATGCAGCTTGGGAGGGAAAGCAGGGGTTGCTGGGGATGTGAGACACATCCTAAGCAACTGACCCCTGGTTTGGGTGGAAGAGCGTGTAATGGAGAGGAACAAGACTGTCATTCACAGTATGGAGCATTAGGCTCTTGCACAACTTAATGAAGGCAACCTCTGTTAACATACATCCTGTCCTTAAACAAAATAAACTTTCCCAGATCCTAGAGATCAGTACCAGCCCAAATTCATTTATCTAACAAAGCCCTTGGATTCTTTGACACATTTTTCTCTTCCGAATAAATAAATTGAAAACAATGACTGGAACATGTTTTGTTGAGTAGGGGAAGAGTTGTGTTTTCATGCCACAGCTGTACAAAACTGCAACTGAAAAGTTAATGTGTCAGATGCTCAGAGGTTGTGACTCATAATGTTTAATTCAGACGAATGCCCTGCATTTTATCAGTGCATGCGGCATAGAGCAAAGAGAGGAAGGTCTCTTGGAGAAGACTGTATTATCTGAGACTTACTGAAGGGAAAACTGACCTCTCCATTTCTTATAAGCATCTTTTCTCTCGATGCTATAGCTGCTGGCACCATATAAATAGCCAAGATAAACAGAGACACACCCCTCCCCCAGCATATTGTTTCTTGTTTTTAACAGGTTTGAAAATTAAAACACCAATATTTTCCCCTTGGAGATGTCAACCTAATGTCTCATACATTAGCAGACAAAACTCCAACAGTTGGGAGTTGGAGTTAGACAAATGCAGACAGGAACTAAGATGTAGTTTTTTAACAGGGAGTTTAGTTTAGTTAAGAATTGGACCAAATTATTAAGGGATGTGATGGATTTTCCATCTCTAAATCAAGGTTAGACGTCATGCCAGTTCCACTACGAGCTACTGGCTGGATGAATGGACCGCTGACCTGTGTTATGCAGGAGGTTTCACTACATTGCCTCGGCCCTCAGCGTGAGACCTGGTGGGCAGCTGCCACAGTTGAAGCCAGCTGTTTGCAGCAGCTCTGGGGGTCAGGGCTGGGGTACACCCTGGCTCTAGAGCCCCATAGTGCCAGCCCTAACTCCTAGAGTCCCCCACCCTTCCAGTACCCCCCAGCACTAGCCACGGACTCAGAGTCCCCGGCAACCAACCCCCACATTGCCAGCCCCCCACCTCCAGGCTGCTGTTTCCAGAGCCCCACTGTACCCAACCCCCTGAGCCTCCCCAGTGCCAGCCCCCAGTCCTCAATATTAGCTCCCCAGTGCCAGCCTGCCACTTCTTAAAACCCTCCACCTCCAGAGCCCCCTAGCACTATCCCCACCCCTCAGAGTCCCCAGTGCCCTAATCCTAACCCTAGCCCTGCGCTGCCTCCCAGCCGCCACCTGAGCACTGCTGCCCAGGTTGCAGCTGCTCTAAGGCTGCTGTGCCAGGCTCTTTGTGGACCTACTGCCGCACAGCAAACCACTCTTCCATGTCTTGGGGGAGACCCTGCCCCTGCCTGGCGCTGGTTGGCTGAGAGGCAGGACAGGACATGCCTCTCCGAACAGCCGCACAGGGAAGGGAGGTGTTGGGCGGTGAACCCCAGCCCCACTGTGGCCCGGCAGCCAGCGATTTGCGGCCCGGCAGCAGGCCACAGCTCGGCAGTTGGAAACCGCTGACCTACAGCCCCCAACTAAAACCCCTCCAGTGCATCACTGACAATCTACAACCTATCCTGGAAAATGATCCCTTACTCTCACAGACCTTGGGAGACAGTCTTGTCCTTGCCTACAGACCGTCCCACAACCTGAAGCATATACACATCACACCACAGAAACACTAACCCAGGAACCTTAGGGGACTGCAACAAACATCATTGCCAATTCTGTTCACATATCTATAAAAGCGACATAACCAGATAAACTACATTATCAGGGACTCATCCACCTGCACCTCTGCTAATGTGATATATGCCATCAATGCCCCTCTGCCATGTATATTGGCCAAACCAGACAGACTCAGTGCCAAAGGCTAAATGGACACAAATCAGCCATCAAGAAAGGTAAGATACATACACTAGTAGGAGAACACTTTAGCCTCCCTGGACTCTCAGTAATTGATTTAAAAGTAGCCCTCACTCTACAAAATAAAATAAATAAATAAATAAAAATAAAAACCAGACTACAAAGAGAAACAGCCGAGATGCAGTTCATTTGCAAATTTACAAGATCAAATTAAGACTGAATAAAGCAGTTTTCCTTCTCTTGGTATTCACATCTCCCCATCAGTTTCTGGGAGTGAGCTACATCCACTCTAACTAAATTGGCCTTGTTAACACTGATCCTACACTTGATAAGTAACTTCCTTCTTTTGATATACTAGTACACATATATACATATCTGCCTCTGTAGTTTCTATTCCAGTGCATCTGATGAAGTGGGTTTTACCGATGAAATCTTATGCCCAAATAAATCTCTTAGTCTCTAAGGTGCCATAGGACTCCTTTTGCAGATACAGAGTAACATGATTACCCCTCTGAGACTTGATGTGAATGAGAATCTAGCCCTTTGGTTCAATATGCGTATGTAATATTCATATAGGAGAAATCAAAGCTTTGGGGGCCTGGGGATTATTGACTGAAGCTGAGGCAGTCTCTAGTAACCAAGCTTTGTCATTGTAACAGCCACGCTATGTATATAAAGAGTGAGAGGTCTGCCTAGGCTAGAACAAGTCTCATCTTTAGCTATATCTGCACCAAAAGAAGGACTCTGTTTTTTCCATCAAGATCACAGTCTCAAACTGGCTACATCAGTGTAACATGCTACTGGAGACAACACACTAGATTTTATGTTACTATAGATAGTCATGACCAACCCCCAGCCTTCCTGGGGTTGACCTCAACTAGCTAAATTAGGGCAAAAAGGACACTTTTGTCTCTGCTAGACTTTTAAGTTTGAGTTAGCATGTTGGTGATGACACAGAGACAGCTCTCCTAGGGCGGTTTGGTTGTCAAAGGCTGTGACCATAGCAAGACTTGCATGCTTATCTTTCCCTGTTGTGAGTAATCCCATTGAAGTCAATGAGCCCAGCAGGTGTAAGCCTTAACAGGACTGGGACCAAAGTGTCTAACAGACTGCATGTATGCAACAGGCATGGACTGCATCTATACTTATACTTGGCAGAATTCAATTTTTATTTTTTATAATGTTGACAGATAATATTTTAAGCATGCTTTCAATTTTTATATATTTTAAATTTCCACTGATTTGCAAGATTATGGTTTATAATCCTTTTTTTATTTTGAGCTGTTTAAATTTTCACAATGGTAGGAAATTACAGGTGGGTTCAGATAATGGAGGATCAGACAATTATTTATTGAGCGTATATGTAAAGTGTTATAGCTGTTAAAATAGAAATTATTGACTTCACATGTCAAAATATACAAAGTAAATAGCCTTAAATCAAACACCATCTTAAAGTTCTCAAGTAGTATTTTCTTTACTTTGCTAAGCTGTAAAATTGGATTATTATCAAGGGACACTTTTTATGTCACTTTGTGTGTGTATGGTTAAATCAACATTTACTGATTAAAAATCTTAATCCTTCCCACAGGCATTGTAATGTTGCAGTCCTTGCAAAAGGCACAATTATACTTTACCCATCATTAAAATGCAGCCCCCTTTGGGTGTAACGCCGCAACTTTTCACTGATTTTAACTGCGAAACAACACACCTGTCAGGAAGGACTGTCAGGGTTTGTCTACACAGCAACCTAAACTCGAAATAAAATACACAATTTGTGCTACGTAAAGTGCGTATTTTATTTTGAATCTATTTCAAAATAGCTTATTTTGAAATTTGGCGTGTCTACACAGTGCCAAATTTAAAAATAACACACTATTTCAAGCCATCCCTTATCCCTCATGCAACAAGGTTTACCGGGATGGTAAAATAGCGCACCCGTTATTTCAATAAATATTTCAAAATAACAGGCGGCTTGTGTAGACGCGGGATAGCTATTTCAGGATACCTCCAATATCCCAAAATAGCTGTGCAGTGTAGATGTGAAGGATACTGTACTCTGTTGAAGCAAAAGGATCAATTTAGATAAGCAGAGCACATTGTCTAAATTGAATAATGTGATATGCACTAAAATAAATTGCAGAGTCAATAAATATTAGAGCTGGTCAGATACTGGGTAAAATTATTAATCTAAAAACATATTGAAGAACTAATTCATTATTCATTGAATGTCATATTCAGCCACCTATAGTGCTGGTCTACTAATGGCAATAATCTTTGTTTAATAACAAACTTGACAAGCAGCATGACTCAGCCAGAGTATTATTTTAAAAATGGGAGCAGTTCATAAGAACATACATAAGAACAGCCATACAGGGTCAGACCAAAGGTCCAGCTAGCGCAGTATCCTGTCTTCTGACAGTGGCTGATGCCAGGTGCTTCAGAGGGGATGAACAATAATCATCCAGTGATTCTCCCCTGTCACTCATTCCCAGCTTCTGGCAAACACGGGCTAGGGACACTTCAGAGCATGGTTTTGTATCACTGCACATCCTGTCTAATTTATCGACCTATTTTCCACAATTCTTTTTTGAATCCTCTTATAGTCTTGGCCTTTACAACATCCTTTGGCAGAGTTTCACAGGCTGACTGTGTGTTGTGTGAAAAGTATTAACTTTTCTTTGTTTGAAACCTGCTGCCTATTCATTTCATTTGGTGACCCCTTAGTTCTTATGTTCTTCCTGGTTCTTCCTTATTTACTTTTTCCACACCAGTTATAGTTTCTAGACCTCTCTCATATGGCTGCATAGTCATCTCTTTTCCAAGCTGAAAAGTCCTAGTCTTACCATACAGAAGCTGTTCCATACCCCTAATAAGTTTTGTTGCCCTTTTCTATACCTTTTCAATGTCACTGTATATATTTTTGAGATCAGGGAACCAGATCTGCACTCAGTGTTCAAGATGTAGTGGAATCATGGATTTAAATAAAGGCAATATGATATTTTCTGGCTTATTATCTATCCCGTTCTTAATGATTCCCAACATTTTGTTCACTTTTTGAATTGCTGCTGCACATTGAATGGATGTTTTCAGAGAACTGTCCACAATAACTCCACAATCTCTTTCTTGACGGGAACAACTAATTTAAATCCCATCATTTAGATCTCATCATTTTATAGACAATGAGTAGGGATTATGTTTTCCAACAAGCATATCAACATGGAACTTCATCTGCCATTTTATTGCCCTGTCACCAGGTTTCATAGCATCACTTTGTAAGTCTTCACAGTTTGCTTTGGTATTAATTATCTTGAGTAATTCTAAGGCTGTGTCTACACTGGCATGTTCTTGCGCGAAAACGGCCGCTCTTGCACAAAAACATGCCGCCTGTCTACACTGGCCGCGTGTTCTTGCGCAAGTAAACTGACATTGTACTGTAGAAGATCTGGGCTTCTTGTGCGAGAATTCTGACGCTCCCTCTCAAGAGAAGCCCTCTTGTGCAAGAGCTCTTCCAGAAGAGGCCAGTGTAGACAGGCAACATGAATTTCTTGCACAAGAAGCCCCTATGGTTAAAATGGCCATCAGAGCTTTCTTGCGCAAGAGAGCGTCTACACTGCCATGGATGCTTTTGCGCAAAAGCACATGCCAGTGTAGACACTCTCTTCTGGAAGAGTTTTTGCAGAAGAACTCTTCCACAAAAGAGTTCTTGCGCAAGATGCTGCCAGTGTAGACATAGCCTAAGGTTATGGCCAGAGGCCCCTCTGGTATTGCTAGGTGCTGTACATTACAACTGGTATTTATTAGAAGCATTATAGTTATGCCTAGAAGCCTCAGTCATCGCCCAAGACTCAGTGTCAGATGCTGTACAAACCCTGGACAAAAGATAGTCCGTGTCCCAAAGAGCTAGCAATCTAAATGTAAGATAAGAGATGCAGACAGACAGGAGGAGTGGGGGAGTACGTTTCTGGAGTATCTTTCATTTGAGGTTCCCTAAGTACTTTAGTGACAATAATGGGGGTACTCCTAAACCTTGGTCAGTAGAGCCCTTGGTGGTAGCCCATGGAGTAATAACAATACCTTGCCGATATATCAGACACAGATCCCAAAGTGCACCACAGGGCAATTCTGTATCATTGTCTCCAGTGTATTCATTGGTTACATGAAACTGGCTCCTCCTCCTTGGTTCCAGCTAGCAGATGTCCTTAAGACAGCTAGGTACAAACACCTGCTTCTCCATTTAAGCCCCTGCTGAAGTTGCCTCAGGGGCTGCTGGGAAGGGATGTGTCCATGAGAGGTGCTAGTTATAAGATGTAACTCTCACTATGAAAACGTTTGAGAACTCCTGTGGCAATGGACAATGTGCCTGAGCTTCTTCCCTCCTTCCTATGCTTATGTAGGTTGTTAGGCCCATTATACAGTTGTGCGATCTAATTCAGAGGTGGTGATGAGCCCATGGTCACATGGTCAGTGGTAGAGTCAGGAATAGAACCCAGGAGTCCAGGCTGAGAGGAAGGGACAATAAAGTTTAATGAGCAGTGATTGTTCACTTGCTTCTCAGTTTTTTTCAGAGACATGTCTTATTGTTACTAACCTGAGGTGCCAAAGACGAGAACGAGGCCCTATTAAAAGCCATCAAGCCAGAAGGGAGGCTTGATGGAATATGCTTATTAAAGGGGAGGTGTAATTTTTTTTAAAGGACTCATAAGGGCCGATTCACACTATCTGACAGATGCTCTGCTACTGTGGTTTGTCATGGATCAGATTTTATAACCCACAGTATACAAAAATCCATTGCATTGATTTCTTATAATAAAATTCAAACAAGTGTAATTGCATTACATCTGCTACCAAAGGAAAGGGCTTGTCTGGGAGCTGCAAACAGATCTGACAGAATCTTGCTGCAGTGAAATACAAGATTAATACACTTCTAGCATAGCATGTTTAAAAAGTCCTGATAGGCAGAGAAGATGACAGCACAGTTAATATACGCATCCCAACCTGCAGATAACTTGGGAGCATCGAGGCAGGTCAAATGGATTGTGGCTGCCGATGTGAATGAACGAAAGATCTTTTTTCTTCTTGTAAATGCAACTTGTCCCGTGTGTAACAGTTAGCCTGATACCCTTCAAAAGATGGCTATATCCAAAAGAGAATGTTGACAGGACCTCATTCTGTTACATCTGGGTCCATTTCCATTGCCACCTCTGCTCTCTTCGTAACCTGGGTCTTACTAATGCACTAATAACTGCATCCTTGGGGGGAATTGACTCTGCAGCCTTTACGATTAATGGCTTTAATTTTCTTGGAACCTAGAGGGAAATCCCTTCCTCACTTCTCCCTTCTCCACTTTGCCTCCCTTTCTTTTCCAAAGCCTAGGTTGCTTTAGCTGTCTCCCAACAGGGTCCCCTCCGATTGGGTGAAGAGTGTACCTGGTCTGCAGCAAAGTGCTTTTACGGCTGGTAGGCTCTCTCTACCCATGTTTGCTGGGTCTGTTAATCCTGCAGAGTTGCTAAGGCTGGGAGGTCAGCTCAGCGGGACTTGAGTTTAAATAGCTTTAATGGTTTGGCTTCATTCATTATTTGCAACCCACGGAAGGAGACCTCTGTCTGTCCAACACAGATCCATGTGCTACTCTGGTGCCAAGTTCTACTTCAGGTTCATTGTTCTATAACTAACGAACTAGCGGTTGGCCCAACTTTTCCCTTTAGTGGTTAATGGAGCAACTGGATTTAACTTAGTTAATTGTAAGTCTCTTAGAAGCTGTCCTCTTAATTAAAATAAATGGGTTACATATTTTCAGTCTCTTGGGGATTAGCTGAAAGTTCCCAAACTCAAAAACTTGGCATATAGAATTTCTGTTTTTTAAAGGGTTTTTTGCCTCTCACTATTACTGTCAGCGCATGGATTTGTCAGCCTTCTGCAAAGTAAAGAGCTGACTGCATTTTACTGGATAATGTTTTGACTATCGTTGGGCAGTTGGGAAAGGGACTGGCTGAAGACTGGATGGAGTTATTGATTGGTCAGGAGTAATTGTGTTTTGCCATTGAACATGATGGCTGGATTGGCAGTGATTTTAAACAGGGTTATGATTTGTTATATGCTTGCTCTGTGCCTAGTGTAGTGAGTCTCCCCACACTTGTAACAACAATGATAGTTTCTATTAGCTACCATCTGCTTGTACTAAGGAAGCTGAAAGCACTCTTAGCTGTTCCAGCTATTAAATGCTTCCTTCCTTGCACTTCTAGTTCCCTTTCTCATCCTCTCATACACATCGCAAGAGACACTGTGTCCGAACGAGCTTGCTGCGTAGACAGGACAACAGAGATGTCATTATGCCTGTTATACTGAGGCACAGAGAGGTAAAGTAACTCAACTAAAGTCATGCAAGAAGTCTGGCAGAACCCTAAAGTCATCTGCATTGAGGGCTGAGATGTATTAATACTGTGAAGCTTAAGAGGTGCTCCAACACAGCATCCTTTCACAGCGTTCACAGGCCCTGAGGCTGCACAGAATTGTATACAACCTAGGACCAGTTGTGGCATCCCGCCAGGAGCCCTTGCTCCCGTCCTCTCACTTGGGGTCTATGGACACACAGTAACAGAAGGAAACATCCCACGTTCAGCCTGAGACCCACCCTTCCAGTGGATCCGAAACCTTTTGTTTAATGTTTCTTATGCTGGGAGCGCACAGTCTTGGCCTGTCTCTTTCCCAGCCAAAGGGGCTCACGTATTTTCTTGTGCCTGCTTTGCCCTCTTCCTGCTCCTTGCCATTTTACCTCTACACTCAGGCTGTGTCTAGACTGGCGCGATCTTGCACCAGAGCTATGCAAATGAGGCTCAGCGTGGAATATCACCGAGCATCATTTGCATAACTAATGAACTGCCATTTTTGCGGAAGAGGCTCTTGCGCAAGACGGAGCTGTCTACACTGCCCCATCTTGTGCAAGAAAAACCCTCTTGCTCAAAGCCGTTATGCCTGAAAATAATCAGCATAACGGCTTTGCACAAGAGGGTTTTTCTTGCGCAAGACGGGGCAGTGTAGACAGCTCCGTCTTGTGCAAGAGCCTCTTCCGCAAAAATGGCGGCTCATTAGTTATGCAAATGAAGCTCGGCGATATTCCACGCTGAGCCTCATTTGCATAGCTCTGGCGCAAGATCGCACCAGTATAGACACAGCCTCAGTGTCTTGAAAGGCAGCCTCTCTCTCACACTTCTGCAGGCTGCCTGCTCAACAGGGGGCTAGGTCCATTGTAAAACCTATTTCAGGCCACGTGTTGTTAGCCCAAGACATCTTGTTGTAAGAAAGTGTGCACAGCCTCTGTCAGGAGCATTTAGCTCGCACAGCATGAAGCATGGACCCTTGGCCTTAAGTTGATGCAAGTAAACATCCATCAGTTTTGAAAGCATCACTCTTTAAGCTGTGGCAAGGGAACACAGTGCTCCACATGCAGCGAGCATTTATCATTCCACTGGCTTCTCTCCTGAAGCTCAGAGTGGTCTCTGCAAAGTAATGAAGACATGACTCATTAACTGCCAGTGCAGGAAAGGCATTTATAGATTTAGCACTGAGCCAAAAATTCTCTGAACAGCACTGAAGCTCTATAAGCAAATTATTGTCATTATGTGTGATCAGCCAGCACCTCTGTTTGTTTGCTCTTAGCGGGCTCTATGGCTGGAGACATCTCATTTATGGAGGATGGTCAGCAGGGTTGGAACATATTTGGGATATGGTTGACTCTGCCCAACACTAAACTGGGTTTATCCTTCTTTCTAATGCTCTTACTCTCTCTCTGAATTCCAGATCCCAAGAGGGAAAACCCTCAACTTGCTTTCCACAGGAAATTTTTGGAATGCAGGAAGGTGGCTTCATAGCTCAGCAGAAGACAAAACTCAGTCACTATCAGTAAGGGGCTTTTCCTGGAAGGCCTGATACAAGAAAGCAAAACCATAAGCAGAAAGGAAACAGAGTCCTTAGTTTGGGTGTAAGCCTGTCCTACGGGCCAGGAATCTCAAACACATTCCCCTACCTTGTTTCCCAGGAAGTGAACAATCCTCTAAGGTATAAGAACCTGAGGCAAAGCATGACATGGATCATGTCACAGTGTCCTCCCTGACAGGATCCTTCTACTTCATGACTTGACTTAAACTGCTTTGCAAGTATGAGTTGTAGCTGCACTGTGATAGTATTGGGAGCAATCCTGTCCCAGGTTTGGAAAGCACTGATCGCTGGGTATTAAGCCGGGAGGCCAGTTGCTTCAGTACCTGCAGTTTGAAACAAGCCATTTGTTAGTTAACTGGCTGGAGCCCTAGTAGGAGTTTATAGCTGGAAAGACGAGCAGTCAGCAGACTCCTTGGATTAGCTAGACAAAAAGAAATTAATTTAAGGCAGTCTGCAGTCTCTGTTCAACAAGGGTAACTTCATTAACAGTGGTGGGTTTACTCTGGATTCACACTAGTATAAGTGAGATGGGGATCTGGCCTCTTGCCATTTTAGCATCGGAAGCCTTGGTGGCTAAGGTCTCTCCAAAGCAAGACATTAGGAGCTGGGCTTGTGCAGACTTCATTAAAGTTTAATAAAAGTCGATCTAGTGTTGAATTAAATCATGTTTCTCCTACCCCCAGCGTCTGAAAACAATGTAATAAAACCCCTCTCTGATAGCATGGTGAGGCAGGAGAGGAAGCAGACAGCCTGACTCGTGGCTCTGAATAATTTTGTTTTAGTCACAAATGACTTGGATATTACAATAGAAGAAAGGTAGCAAGGCGACCAGCCCAAGGTTGCATTCCTGCCACTCACTGTGCCTGGCTGCATATGCCGCTGGGGTCTGTTTGCAGTTTAGGTAACTTAAGGGGCTGCCTCCGCTAGGAATGTCAATGTGTAGACGACTACACGATTAACCGATAAGCCTGGGCTTATTGGTTAATCTTGTTGACGACACACACTCCCCACCCTCTTGCTTTTAAGCCGGCTTCCCACGAGCACTGGATCTTGTGGAGACACCTGCCCCCTCGGTAGCAGTGCAGAAGGCAAGGGGGGGCAGGTGGGAGCCAGTAAACACAGAGCCACCTGCCCCCCCACACTCCTGCCTCTTTATCAGAGGCAGCAATGCGGGGGGGCAGGTGGAAGCCGATACGTGTGGGGAGCCTGCTTCTAAGCAGATTCTCCATGCATGCTGGCTACGTGGAGCTGCCTCCCCCCCCCCCCCCTTGCTGCCTCCCACAGAGGCAGTGGGGGGAACAGGCAGGAGCTGGTGCTCAGGGGGAGCCAGCTTAAAAGCCAGTCTCTATCAGAGGCAGCGGGAGGGAGCAGGGGAGACTGCTCTGTGGATGCCAGTGCAGCCTCTGTCTGCGGGGCGCTTGGGCCCCCTGTGGACAGGGATTGCTGCCACACCGCACTGCTGCCTCTAATACAGAGGCAGCAGCATGTGGTGGCAGGGGGCTCCCCGGGAGTGGAGCCAGTAGCACGCTGGCTGCTGGCCCGCCCCCAGGGACTATCGAATAGTCATGTAACCATTAAAATTTGATGAGGTTACACGACAATTCAATTACACGCTATCTAACATCCCTAGCCTCAGCTCATAGTGATTCTTATCCATCCCGCAGCTTATCATGTGATTTGTACCACTGGCCACTCTTGTAGATGGTAAGTATATTTTAGTGCTTTCTTGCCTTCTTGTCTGTTTTTCTTAATTAGAGCTCTTCTAAGGAATCCACTTCTACAAAGGTATTGTTGCGACTTAATAAACTGTCCCCTTTGTCTGAGAAATCATTCTCCACAGCTAAGGGTTCTAATGGCAGGAGCAGCTTAAACCTCTAACCAGCTAGACATCAGTATTTGATGTCACCTGACAAAACCTTGCAGTTACTTACCGTGGGCTCCTGAGTTGTGATCTTTTTAGGGTTCCCTTGTAGGAAGATGTTGGGGTAAAGAAGAAGCATTCTGCGGGTAGAGCTGGAGACTGGGAAAGAGGGTTTCTCAATTATTTTATTATTTAGTATTTGCATTGCATTGCAGTCACACTCATGACCCCTGGCCTGGAACTCTGTAATACTAGGTGCTGTACAAACACATACATAGAGATCATCCCAGCTCAGCTCTATTACTGACTCAGTGTGACCTAGCATAAGCTATGCAAAGATTCCATGAGGAGGAGGTATAGAGTTGTCATGATTAACGATGGTAACAATTCTGGAAGGGATATTAAACCTTGTGCTTCCGGGTCTTAAGCCAGTCTAGAACTATCAGAGATTAGGCAGAGATCTAATGCTGGGGGGTAGGCGGGATGGATTATCCCATCTCTCTTATTGTGGGAGTTTCTCACCTCTCTCTGAAGCCCCTGGTGCTGGCCTCTGTCACAGACAGTATCCTGGACAAGATACACCTTGTTTGTAACCCAGTCTGCCATTCCTATGTTCTCTGTGTTGCTCATCTCTAAAACAGGTATAATTGGAAGGCACTGAGTTGTGATTTTCAAGATGTGCTGAGCCGATAGGTCACTAGAGACTAAGGCTTGGTCAGTGTTTTCTTCCAAGGGTGACAAACCCTGATGTTCACTGAATCCTGAAGTCAGAGGATGATTGTGTTCTGCATGCCTGCAGTAGGAGTGGCTGAAAACCTCTCCAGCACAGCCAGGAATTCCAGAGGTGTATCAGGGGTTTGGTTTAGAAAAAAAATTGTAGAGAAACATTAGCAGGACTTTTGAAACAGCAATATCAAAGGCAGGTCAGGTCCAAGAACTAGAGAGACTTCTTATGAACTGTCGAAGCAAAAACGCTCTTCTCTGTTTAGGCAGCTAACAAACAGCTTTATTAATTAATAAAGCACAGCATGAGCCAAACGTGGTCCCAGCAAAGCCAGGCCCAGTAAGGCTGCTAATACAATCAGTTCTAGTATCTTTATACCCTTAACCAAACAGTCTGACGTCAGGGCATCCAATTACAGAAATCATCAATTAAACTTGGAAAAACAAAGCCTTATCAACAAGATGGCGGACAGGTACGAGGGAGTACCTCTCCTGTCTGAACCAGCCCAATTAACACATTCCAATAGCCCATCCTGTAGGCCTCTTCTCACAGGGTGACAGAAAGTTCACTCTGGTCTACGTGCTTGAGAGAAAAGCTGAAATGGTTTCTGTTATACAAGATGGCTTCCAGCTAAATATGAAATGGTTTCTACATGAACTGATTAGGAAATCAAGATTTACATTGACAAGCTAAATAGATGGCCTAAGGTAAATACTGGTCTTCATATTGATGCATGTAGTGGTAGTGTAGTGCAATGTTCCCTCTAATCTTTTCCATCCATGTGCAGAATAACATTTTATGTGCACCAAGGCATGTGCAAATGTGCACCAATAGAAACAAAAAACCTAGCTGTGGGTACTCTACTAATCAGCTGGATGGCATTTGAATCTCTTCTGAGTGGTCGCAGGGAACACTGGGTAGCTGTTTTGGTCCCAGGATAGCAGGAGTGACAAAGTGGGTGAGGTAATGTCTTTTATTGGACCAGCATCTGTTGCTGAGAGAGACCAGCTTTGGAGCCACACAGAGCTCTTCTTCAGGTCTGTATAAGTTTGAAAGTTTCCCTCTCATCAAGAGACATTGGTCCAATAAAATATATCACCTCACCCACCTTGTCTCTCTAGTTTTCACACAAACAGTCCAACTCTTATTCTCTCCTAAGAAGATTTGATGTAGGAAATAGCCACATCTTCTTTTGGTAGTGACCTCTTCTAGATTTCTAGCACCTAAGTTAGCTCAGCTCAGTTGTGTGTTGAGTGCAGGTGCTGTGGTGTGTCTTTCCTTATCCAAGCAGTCTTTGATGCCTTGTGATTCAAATGAATTGGCCTTGGTGTTGTTACCAGAGGGGCTGGCTCTAGGAGAGGGTTTCACTGGTATCTGCAGAAATGAAAGGCTTTTGGAAATGGTGTTAATGCAGCTGGATTGAGATGAAAGGTGAAAGGGGCTCTGCATTGATCTCCGGCATCCTCTGACTACCACAGGCAGAACAAAATTGCAAGGAACCCGGAGGTTACACCACCAGAATCTACTATATGTTTGAGAGAGTTTATGGGTCTGTCTGTGTGTCCGTCCGACTATGAGTCTGGTCCCCGTCCCCACCCCCACTGCCAAGAACGCCTCCTAAACAGTAAGAGCTAGGACCACCAAATGTGGTATGCAGCTTCCTGTACTCCCAAGTTAAAGTGAGGTCAGGGTTTGGTTGTGCCAGAACAAGGGACTGTGCGTGGAATGTGATTGTTTTTCATCAAAAGGAAAGCGAGGTCTGTGATTGCAGGGATACCAAATGACCAGAGGGAGGCAGCAGGTGCAGAGAACAGTTACACTCCCAAATGAGCACAGGGGCCCTGGGGAACAGCTGCCAGCTGGGCACTGGCTCTGAGGAGAAGCCAGTAGCTGAGCAGCCCCAGCTTGGCCCCGGGGAGCATCTAGCGGCTGTCCCCACACTTTGCCCTGAAGCCCTCCCCCTCTGGCCCCCTTCCCACCTCCCAGCCCCCTGCCCTGACTCCTGCATTCCCATGCCCCACCCTGAGCCCTCCACCCTGGCTCTGACTCCAGCAACTCCCACCCCTGTCCTGAGCCCCTCCTCACCCCCCCACCCCTGACTCCTGCATCCCCCACACCTCCAGCCCCCTGCCCTGAAGGACCCACACAACGCCAGGTATCATCTCTCTCTCTGTTTCGGGATGACCGGATGTACCTTTCCCTCCTCTTTGCCTTACCCCATCCACAGCTCTCATTAAAGTTAGCAAGACTCACCTACATATACCCCTGGCTCTGTGCTTTTTATGACTAGGTGCCAGGCTCAGCATGTGAGCGTGATGGGGGAGCTGGGGGTAGGGTTGGGTTTCTCTGCCCCGGATGGAGTTTGTCCCACGCGCAAGTTGTCAGGGACTGACTTATAACACTGCCTCCTGTGAATGCTGGGTGCATTCACCTGTGATGTATCTGGGAGACTGCCCCAGACTGACCCCGTCCAAAGGCTTCATTCCCCTCACCAACCCCCGGGTGTCACTGCTGAGCTGCAAAGTACACAGGTTGGGATTTCCAGAGAGGCCTGTAGGAACGAGATGTACCCAAAGGCATGAGGTCTGCAAGCCCCTAGCTGCCTTCTTCCCACTCCACACTGGCCCATGCTGGGTTCAGCTTTGGTGCAACTGAGCCCTGTGTGGGTGTATCTGGAGGAGTGGGGGAGGTGATTCGCATGCCACCACAGAGAATGCTCCAACAACTCCAGCTGGTGATGAACAGACCACCTGGGCTGTACCAGGCAACAGTCCTGTGCTGATGGCAGGCAGCTTATGGGACCCACATGGCTTTCTTCTGTCTTTCATATCTCTGGGCCGTGGTGGGAAGATAAATCCCTAGCTGGAAGGCTGCTTTGTGAGCTTAGTACTAGCCTCTGGCTTGAGGACCAGCCTCACATGTATAGTGGTAACTGGTGAAAGTTAGCATTTGTACAGGGCTTTGCAGCTTCACAGCACTCTGCAAACAGAAACTAATTGCTGAAGTCTCTGACATTAATTTTTCAGAGGATAAAATAAGCAAACAAATAACCCCCCAGAAAGGTTAGATATGTGACACATCCCAGCTTTCCTTCCAGGTATCTCTCCGCTCCACACCATGGCCATTCAGAGTCTAGCAGGGCTACAGCACAGATCCAGAATTACACTCCCATCACCTGAATTTAAGGAGATTCCTCACTAGCTGCTAGCAGTACAGGGTCTGCAACAGGCAGCTGAGGAATTCTGTTCCCACCCAACAGATGGGGGCGATGCCCAGACAAGCTAGGCAGCAATGGGCAACGTAGGCTAGTGAATGGGCTGCATTCGCTAGGGCCCTCCCTCGTCTCAATGGGCTACAAAACTGTTGTAACCAAGACAGTCTCCCGGGACAGAGTAGTTTTGCTAAACGAGCTTCTGTATTTTGAATGTGCGGGTTGAACTGTAGCAGTGCTTTGATTGGAGGCAGAGGGAGTGCACAGCTCTGTGCTAGGAAGATCGTATCGGTATTCTTTATGGGCTTGGGTGCTTCTGCCAGTGCTTTCTGATTTACCCAACAGCTGAGGGAAGTGCACTTTTGCATGAGGTCAGCTATAATAATTGCTTAAAGACAGGACATAGTAATTAAGTTACTCTGTTAATTTGCTGCCAGGCAAAGAATGAGAGAAGACTGGGAAGCTTACTGGGCTCCTGCTTAATGGCAGAAGCAGCCAATTATCACAGGAAGAAGGGGGGCAGCTAAAAGAAGGTCCATAAAATCCTGTTTCCCGTTAAAGCTGCCACACACTGCCTGCATAGCCCCTAGTTAGATGTGACTTTTCATCTTGCAGCTGAAATGATTCCCCTGGCAGTTGTAGGGGGAATAACATCATGGAGGACTGTGATTCTGTATTGCATCAAGGAGGGCTGATTCTGCACTCCCTACCTGCTGTCCCAGGGTGGAGCAAAGAGGGACCAAGACATGCGTTTTGGGGACTTAATTTCTCTTTGTACACAGCAAGGCTTAAGGGAAGGATGGCCCAGCGGTTAGGGCCTTGGATGTGGAAGAACTAGGTTCAGTTCCCTTCTCTGCCACAGACTTCCTGTGTGACCTTGGGAAGGTCACTTAACCTGCTGGTACCTTGATTCTTATCTGTACAATGGGGGTACAGATGAGAACCAAGGTACAGGCATGGGGCACTGAGCAGATAAGATAGGGCTGTGGTGTGCAACATGCTAGCCACGTGTGGCTATTTGGCTGGTTGAGTGTGGCTAGTTGGCTACTGGTTGGATACCATGGAGATAGCAGCTGGTGAGCTAGCATGGCATGAGGCAGAGCAGGAAGGTTGGGGGTGTAGCCCTGATCTGTCTATGCTAGAGATGTTAAATATTGGTTAATTGAATAGTCGAGTAACCTCATGAATTCTTATCAGTTACTTGACTATTTTATAGCCCCTGGGGCTATAACACCTGTATCAGAGGCAGCAGTTTGGGGTGCCAGGCGGGAGTTGGTCCATGAGGGGAGCCAATTAAGAAACCAGCTCCCCTTGCAGACCGGCTGCCTGTCGCCCTGTGCTGCTGCCTCTGATACAGGTGTGGTAGCAGCCCATGTCCAGGGGGGAGGGTCGGAGCTCCTCTGGGACCTGGCATGAACCAGAACTGAGCCAGGCTGCCTGCCCACCTACCTCCTAATAACATTTTAAATGCAGAACTGCAGCAGGGGTAGGTCCTGGGCCCATTGCAAGCCAGGACTGAGACAGACTGCTGGCCAGACTGCTAAAAAATGTACTGGCCAGGGGGCGGAATGCATGTAGTCTGTAGCATTAACCTATAAGCTTTTGCTTATCGGTAAATCGACTACACTATTACATCCCTAGTCCATGCTGCTTCTGCACGTGCAGATACTGGAGATGAGCTGTCTTGTTTGCTGGATCCATCCTCACAGCAGAAGGTCCCCATCTCTTTCCTCCCTAGTCCAGCTGCAATGTTTTGGAGCTGCATCTGCACTTGTGGGTGCTTTGCTTTCAGTCCATCACTTGTAAGAGGATTCTCCCTTCCCTGGAGCAAAGCATCAAAGTTAACATTGGGACTTTCTTTGGGGTCCCCTCAGGGTTGTTTCCTTGGTATTAACCTTGAAAAATTCTAGTTATTCAAATGGGCAACAGTAGAGGGAGTGGGGGAGGAGGGGGGAATCTGTCTCCTGCTGGGTTTGTGCTGGAGACTACTGGCAGTTTGCTTTCCAGCACAGAGTAGAGAATAGACTCCAGTATGTTAAACCAATCTCTGGTGATTTCATGAGTTGCTAATACAGGCTCTGGAATTGTTAGTAAAATGCACATTTATTAGTGCTCTTGCTGACTTGATCATTTAGACTTGTCACTTTTAAAAACAGAATGTTTTCCCAATACCAAAAAAAACCACAGAAAAACCCCACATATCCTGCATGCATGGAAGCACTTGTTGTAACATTTAAATTACTCCAATTATATTGGTTTTGGCCCCAGTTCCTCCTGGAAAACAACACTGAGCTGCTGTAATTAAAATAAATGTGACAGCCTTATCGTATCAGCCATCCCCGCGACTTGGAGACGTGGGAGCTTGTTCTCATCTCGACGCGCAGCGAGGGCTCATGTCCCTACACAAAGAGTGAGAGCAGTCTCTGAAACCATAGGGAGAGGAGCAGCCAGGTCCACGTGCGTTGGCAACCCAGGTAGAGATAGAAACCTGGTCACATTGTCAGGATTTTGCACGTGCGCTTTGCAGAGTGTCTGCAGGGACTGCAACGCAGCCAAGCTATGGGGATGAAAGCCCAGTGTTCATGGGCAAGGGTCTTGGAAGCAAAGTGGGTTGCAGACACGATTAAAGCAAACAGGTGCATGAAGCAGTCAACTCCAAAGGAAAGTGCTGGCACCCAGAGCTACCTGATCCAGCCACATGGCCCAGAGGGGAAAGTGGAACTAATGGGATTTACTGCATTTCACACTGGGGGGGGCTGGGACCCATTTGATGTATGGGCGGCGAGCAACAGAGTGTGTCTGTTGCTAAGAGTCTGTTGCTTGATGATCTACACTAAAAGTTGTGTTGCATAACTACATGTCAGGGGTGTGGAAAAACCCAACCTGCACAGCTGTGCCAGCATCCTCCAGTTTGTAGAGAGCTTTGTTCGGCAGGGGGAGCCTCTGTGCATGTGATGATGCTCCTACGCTGACAGAAAACTCCTGTTGACATAGGCTATGTCTCTGTTGAGGGGCCATGCCTCTGTGGATCCTTGGGGAGAGAGGAACAATGCCTGGCCTGTGGCTCCAGCAACAAGGGTGCTATCTGCAGGCAGGTCTGTTCCCAGCGTCATTCAGGGAACCAGAAGCTTGTGTCAGCAGAGAGTGTTCACATGTCACACAGAGGAAATATCCTGCCTCTGCCTCACTGATTCCTCATCCAAACAGCAGTTGCCTTCCCAGGCCTTGAATTTCAGCCAAAGGGCAGCACTGGGAAGGGAAGTGTTTGGGAGAGGCAGTGAGCCATCATAAAACTGCACTCAGGTGTTGTAGCTGCCCTTCCTGGGTGCCTGAAGCCATGCACACACAACTTCCGCACCTCAGGGGTCCAACGGTCCAGGGTAGCTCCAGCAGTGGGACACCTGAGCTCTCAACCCTCTGTGCCAATGGTTCACTCTGATCACGGAGAGTCCGATCCAAAGCCCACTAAAGCCAATGGGAATATTTCTGTCCATTTCAAAGGCAGCTGTACTGGCTCCTGTCTGTCAAACCTCCAGCTGCCACTGATTTGCTGGGACTTGTGGATGTCTGAAGGTGGGTCATTAACTTTACCCATTCAGAGTCTCCCTCTATACACATGGGGGATCTGGCTGTGACTCTGGCAGACCAGGTGGCTTCACCTGCCCAGGTCCCCAGGGCTCAGATGAACCCCATTGAACACAGAGCAAGAATCAGTCTGACTCACTGTGTGCTGATATTGCTAAAATTGGTATTAGAACTATAAGCACGTGGATAGTGTTTAGACTTTATTGAATGCTTGTGAGCCTGCTGCCTGTGTTAGTCTCACTCACAACATCTATATCCCATATTGTAAGGTCATATTTGAGCATTTGCGCTGTAAGCTTCTGTAACTGTGTAAATCACCAGACAGGAGAGAGATATTAACTCCCGTGAAATGCTGGCCTCCAACTAAAGGTACTGTGTTTTGCCTGACAAGGAAGGCTAGTCAGTGCCAGACAGACTAGATTGGAATATTAAAGAGGACAAAAGACTGTTGTTACTGCCAAACACACTCCCTTCCCTGCACACCCCAAGATGAGTCTGGAAAGTGAATTCCGCTCATCAGCTGAGTTTGCAGTTCAGAGAAGAGGGAAAGGAAATAAAAACCCTGAGCAAGAAGGAATTGGGGAGCCATCTTTTCATTCTATGCATTTAGCACAATGGGACCCTGATCCAAATTGCTGAGGACTGGCGTGATGCAAATAATTACTAATAGTGTGTATGTTTGCATTTTTAAAGCACTTTGAAAATGTAGGACCCAATCCCTATTCAAATGAGGAGTCCTATTCATGTCAGTGGGGCTGGGGTGCAGGATGGGCCCATAAATTGTTTGTTTCTATTACTGTGGTGGCTAGAGACCCACACAGAGGCTGGGGCCCCATTGTGCTTGCTGCTGTGCATACATATAATAAGAGACAGTCCTGCCCCAAAGAGCTTACAGTTTAAATAAACAAGACAAGGTGGGGTGAGAAGCAAACACGCAGAGAGAGGGTAGGTGACTTGCCCGGGGTCACCTAATAGGTCAGTGGCAGTGCTGAGAATAGCATCCAGGAGCTAGTCCGTGCTTTGTCTGCTAGCCCATGCTGCCTTTTACCTGTAACACACCACATAAATAATATTGCGCTACCCTTAAGGCAAAGGATGAAGGAACAGACTAATATGTCAGCTGGTCTAGAAGCATTGGGGATCCTGCAGCACACCCCAGGAACAGCTCCCATGTCCAGTTCAGCCACTGCCTGTACCTGCTGGGATGAATGTGTTGTTGTTGCTTTTGATTAAAGCACTCAAGATACACTAGCACCCAGTGTGAACAAATTAAATGGTTTCCATAAGAAAAATAAATCTGGAGGTCAGCGATCAGGAGTGGCAAGTTGGTGACTGGGAAAGTTTTCAAGGGCGAATGTGAAACTTCTCTGAATGTGTGAATTCTTTAATTAAGATTAATGTGGCAATTTCTGCCCTTGGGCTCTAAAAGTCTAATAAAACCCACATGATAACTTATCTCATACACAAAAATTAAAGTGCTCTGGATACCAATGGGCTTTTTTCCTTCAATATTTATTATTTCTTTCCACTCTGAGCCAAGGAAATGTTAAGAAAAAAGGATTCATATGGCACGCTATAAACTGTAGTGTAACAGGGTCTCTTCAAACCATGATATACAGATACCCTGAGGTGCAGGACCAGGCCCATACTCAGGAATTTCTGTGGGAGGATGCAAGCTGAGGGAGGGGCTGATGGCTGCCCTCCTACCATGGCTCAGCCCCGCCCCTGGCCTCGTCCTGGGTGAGGAAGAGGGGAATCAGGCCTAGCCTTCCCTGGCTGGCCAGAGCCCAGGGGAGAGAGGCTGGGGCAGTGCACTTCTCTGCTTTCCCCCAGCCGGCCAGAGCACGGGGGAAGGAGGCTGGGGCAGTGCGCCTCTCTGCTTTCCCCCAGCTGGCCAGAGCACAGGGGAGGGAGGCTGGGGCAATGCGCCACCCCTGCCTTCCCTAGGTCAACTGGAATTGGCCCCATGATGGACATTGAAGGACCATGGGGGGGGGAGGGGGTGCATTTGCACCCTTTGCACATACACCCCTCCGTACAGGCCCGAGAACAGTCCCAGTTTGGGACAGGAAGTGAAGGAGAATCCACTACCCAAATGAAACTGGAAGGGGCTTTGGCTGGGCAGGATGTAATTTATCAGAGCTGAAATGTGACTAGACCTCAGCAGTTTCGTTGTTTTAGTATTTTTATGGTCCTGGTACCTAAGAGCCCCATCATGGGCCAGGACCTCATTGCAGGAGGCATTGTGCAAACAGAAGTTGTCTATGTGCTGAGGAGCAAGCAATCTATTACTGCCTTACTTTTGCAGATAGCGGTTTGCGATCTTTAAGGATCAGCCTCTCCCAAAGAGAAGTCTTATTTGGAGTGACCCACAATACACCTGGAAATAAGACGTATATTTTTTACAGTGAGGGTAATTAACTGTTGGAACAACTTACCAAGGGTTGTGGTGGATTTTCCATCACTGACCATTTAAAAATTATGACTGGGTGTATTTCCAAAAGATCTGCTCTCGGAATTGTTCTGGGGAGGTTGGTTCTCTAGCCCGTCTTATGCAAGGAGTGAGTCTAGGTGATCACAATTGTCCTTTCTGGCCTTGTCATCTATGAATCTGTGAAATGCAGCCACAGATATTTCTGGCGGAGTAGCCAGCTGGGATTCAGGATGTGGTGGTTCTTCTTCGAGTGGTTGCTCATCTGCATTCGAATGAGGTATGCGCGTGCCGTGTGCACGATTTCTGGAGCGTTTTTCCCCAGCGGTACCCATTGGGCCAGCAGGTTGCCCCCTGGTGTGGCGCCGCTATAGCAGAGCATAAGTACCCCAGCTGGCCCTCCCCCTCCTCAGTTCCTTCTTACCACCAGTGACAGTTATTGGAGCTTCTCTGTTCTTGTGACAGAACACAGCGATAGTTAGTTGTTTGCCTGTTTGTAGTTTCTTCTTCCAGTTATTAGTTTTAAAGTAGTTCTAGTTGTTACCATTCGTTATCTCTCGCCTCCGGGACAGGGGGATGCCAGGCTTCAAACCCTGTGCATCCTGCACAAAGCCGATGCCTAGAAGAGAACCCATGACTCATGCCTAAAGTGTCTGAGAGAGTCTCATCTTACTGACTCCTGTAAGATCTGCAGAAGTTTTAAGCCTCGAACAAAGCTCCCCGTTTCCCATTGTTCCCAGGGTCCTGGCCAGAACCAAGCAGTTCAGGACCCAGGTCATCCTGATAGCCCCAGACTGGCCCAGGCAGTTCTGGTATCCAATCCTGATGGAAATGGTGTGGGACGAGCCGTGACCTCTCTCGCCCAGTCCGGACCTGGTCATTCAAGCCTGGGAGGGAGGTCTCCTGTACCACCCAAACATCAGGTCCCTCCACCTCACAGCCTGGCTTATCCATGGTTAACAGAGCCAGAGCTTGCTTGTTCTGAGGGAGTACAGATGGTACTGCTCGGGAGCAGAAAGACAGCTACCAGATCGTCCTATGCGGTCAAATGGAAAAGGTTTTCCCTATGGGCGGAGAGTAAGGGGCTAGACCCCTCTTCTGCCCTGGTCCTGATTATCCTAGACTACCTCTTTGAGGTGCATCAAGCAGGCCTATCTACCTCATCGATCAGGGTTCACTTGGCAGCCATATCAGCCTTTCACTTGGGGTTTAGCGGCAGATCCCTTTTTATGAACCAGGTGGTTAAGAGGTTCCTTAGGGGACTGGACAGGTTGTTTCCGCATGTGAGGGCACCGGTGCCTCAGTGGGACCTTAATGTGGTGCTTACTAGGCATCTGTCTCTCCCGTTCGAGCCTCTAGCCACGTACTCACTTAGGGTATGTCTACACTACAAAGTTAATTCGAACTAACAGCAGTTAGTTTGAATTAACTTTCATAGGCGCTACACATGCAAACCGCTAGTTCGAACTTAATTCGAACTAGCAGAGCACTTAATTCGAACTAGGTAAACCTCATTCTACGAGGACTAACGCCTAGTTCGAATTAAGTAGTTCGAATTAAGGGCTGTGTAGCCACTTAATTCGAACTAGTTGGAGGCTAGCTCTTCCCAGCTTGCCCTGGTGGCCACTCTGGGCCAAGCCAGGGAAACTCTTCTGCCCCCCTCCCAGCCCCGGAGCCCTTAAAGGGCCACTGTCTGGCTACAGTGCCCGTGCCAGGTGCAAGCCTGCCAGCACCCAGCCAGCAGACCCTGCATGTGGCACGGCATGAGCCAGCCACCCGCTGCCACCCAGCCCTCTGCCTCTTCCCAGGACCAGGCTGGCGGCTCCCAGGAGCCTGCCCGGGGCCACAAGAGGCGGGCGCCCACCTGGTCTAGTGCGGAGATCGTGGACCTCATCGAGGTTTGGGCGGAGACCTCCAATGTCCACGACCTCCGCACTAGGCACAGGAATGAGGCCGTCTAGGGCAGGATAGCTGCCAGCCTGGCCACCAAAGGCCACATACGAACCCAGGAGCAGGTTTGCATGAAAATCAAGTTGGTCCAGTGAGACCCCCGACCCTGAGCCCTGAGCTTAGAACATAAGAACGGCCATACTGGGTCAGACCAAAGGTCCATCTAGCCCAGTAGCCTGTCTGCCGACAGCGGCCAGCACCAGGTACCCCGGAGGGGATGGACCGAAGACAATGAGCAAGCCATTTGTCTCGTGCCATCCATCTCCAGCCTTCCGCAAACAGAGGCCAGGGACACCATTCCTACCCCCTGGCTAATAGCACTCCATGGACCCAACCTCCATGACTTTATCTAACTTCTCTTTAAACTCTGTTATAGTTCTAGCCTTCACAGCCTCCTGTGGCAAGGAGTTCCACAGGTTGACTTTTTGCTTTGTGAAGAACAACTTTCTTTTATTAGTTTGAGGCCTGTTACCCATTCATTTCATTTGGTGTCCTCTAGTCCTTCTATTATGGGAACTAATGAAGAACTTTTCTTTATGCACCCTCTCCACACCACTCATGCTTTTATATACCTCTATCATATCCCCCCTCAGTCTCCTCTTTTCTAAGCTGAAAAGTCCCAGTCTCTTTAGCCTCTCTTCATATGGGACCTGTTCCAAACCCCTAATCATTGTAGTTGCCCTTTTCTGAACCCTTTCCAAGGCCAAAATATCTTTTTTGAGGTGAGGAGACCACATCTCTACACAATACTGAAGATATGGCGTACCATAGTTTTAGACTTCCCCTCCTCCTTCTTCCCCTGGCTTCCCCCTTCCAGCTCCCTCCTCCCAGGTTTCCACCTTCCCTCTCCCACCCTCTCTCTTCCCCTCTCCCACCTCCTTTTCCCAGTCTCCCCAGAGGTTAATCCCCGCACCCCCAGTTTTGTTAAATAAAGAGAGTTTCTATTTTTGAACACGTGTCCTTTATTTTTTACATCAGGAAGGGGGGCTAGGGAGGGGTAAGTGGAAGGAGGTGAGGGGGGAATGGGGCACGAGCCCCTGATGGGGAGGACTGGGGTGGCTCTGCAGGCTCCTCGGGGTGGAAGCTCTCCTGTAGGGCCTCCTGGATCCTGACAGCCCCCCGATTGACACCCCCGGATGGCAGCCTGCGGCAAGTGCAGCCGGGCTGATGGCCGAGTGCTGTGATGTGCCGAGTGTGGGCACTCAGGGCACTCCAAGACAGGACTGCTTTGCTGTCGCTCATTGAGGTAGACAAGCAAGCGGGGACCCCTGAGAACTGTCTGTCGGGGGCTCGGGTCCTTTTAAGCACAGCCCTCGGCTAGTCTGAGGCAGCAGCTCCACACTCTAAGTCCTGGTTCCGGCCAGCCTTAACTTCGGTTCAGGGTCCACTCAATGTGGACATGCTAGTTCGAATTAGCAAAATGCTAATTCAAATTAGTTTTTAGGTCTAGATTCACTAGTTCGAATTAGCTTAGTTCAAATTAACTAATTCGAATTAAGTTAGTTCGAATTAGTGCTGTAGTGTAGACATACCCTTCGGTACCTGTCATTTAAGGTGGCCTTCATAGTAGCAATCACCTCGGCGCAGACGATCTCCGAGCTCTGGGCTTTGACTGTAGAACCGCCCTATCTAGTGTTCTCAGCGGATAGGGTTAGGTTACGCCCACACCCGACTTTCCTCCCTAAGTTAGTCTCCTCGTTTCACATGTCTCAGGACATTTACTTACCTGTATTCTTTTCAAAACCCCACCGCTCCCGTAAGGAGCAGGCCTTGCATTCACTTGATGCAAAGAGGGCGTTAGCTTTTTACATAGACAGAACGAGACACTTCCGTAAATCATCGCCATTGTTTATTTCTTTTGCGGTAAGAATGAAGGGGTTGCCAGCATCGGCCCAAAGGCTGTCCTCTTCATTCTCCATGTGTATCCGGGAGTGTTATAGTCTGGCACATAGGGAGCCGCCCCATGTTAAGGCCCACTCACTAGAGCTCAGGCGTCCTCAGCAGCTTTTGCGGCACAAGTTCCAATAGTTGACATTTGTAGAGCGGCCACATAGTCCTCTGTACACATGTTTACGGTGCACTATGCTATTACCCAGCAGGCCAGGAATGATGCTGCTCTGGATTCTGCGGTTCTCAGTTCAGTTCTGTAAACCTGAAAAAAAATGATATAGTGATAATATAAATACCTCAGATGAGTTGTTTTTCTGATGTCGAATAAATTTCTGGTTGGTTTGGTTATAGCCATTGCGTTGTATCTTCGTTAGCAGTGTATCTCCGACCCCGCCTCTGTATGGTTTCAGCTTGGGAGTCACCTCATTCAAATGTACATGAGCAATCAATCGACGAAGAAAAGACGGTTACTTACCTGTAACTGTTGTTCTTCGAGATGTGTTGCTCATGTCCATTCGATTCCCCCCCTACCTCCCCTTCGTCGGAGTCTCTGGCAAGAAGGAACTGAGGAGAGGGAGGGCTGGCAGGGGTACTTATGCTCCGCTATAGCGGCGCCACTCCAGGGGGCGACCTGCTGGCCTGACGGGTACCGCTGGGGAAAAAACGCTCCGGAAACCGTGCACGCAGCACGTGCACACCTCATTCGAATGGACATGAGCAATACCTCTCGAAGAACAACAGTTACAGGTAAGTAACCGTCTTTTCCTTTCCAGCGCCGCCACTGACTTGCTGCTGGGTAAGTCTGGGCGAGTCACTTAGGGCCAGTTTTCACACACGTTCAGAGCTAGGCTGCAGCATTAGGCCAACTTGGAAATCCCTGTTGGTCTCTCTGTGTCTTAGCTCCCCACCTGTCACAGGGGGATAGTAACACTTCTTTTCCCCTCTCTTGTCTCTTTAGAGTAGACTGGCAGATCTTTGGGGCAGGGATTGTCTCCCCCTATAGGCCTGTGCAGCACCCAGCATAGTGAAGCCCCAATTGCAGTTGGGTCTGGTAGGTGTTACTGTAATACAAATGTGTAAGTGTTTGTAAGAATAAACAGGCCCTTGTCTGGTGCTTTTCATCAGTAGCTCTCAAAGCACCCTGCATGCCTGGCCCCAAGCATTAGGTGATCATGAAGTAACTTGCCCAAGGTCAGAGAGCTAATCAGTAACAGAACTGGGGTTAGAATCCTGGAGCCCAGACTCTACTTTCTCTGCAGTGCTCCCTGCTGCTCAATGGCCTGACTCTGAGCGAGGGTGAGTACCTACAACCCCCCCCCCCCCGACTGCAGTGAAAATGCTCAGGATTGGACCCAGTGTTCCCTGTAAGTTGAGCATGTGGGTAGCCCCCCAGGTGAGATTCAAATGTTGCCCAGCTGATCAGCAGAGCGCCCACAGCCAACAGCATGTATTTGTATTGGTGGTGCACATCTGCACATGCCTTGGTGCATATAACAACATTTATTCTGCACTTGGTTGGGGAAAAAAGTAGCGGGAGCACTGATTGAGCCAGTAGTCTGCAAATGGGCATGGCTCCTGCAGTAGCCCATGTGTGAGTGCAGGAACAGGCCGCTTTCACCCGTCTCTAGCAATGGAAGAATCCGTCCACTGCGCATCTCTCTCCGGGTATTGATAAAGCACCTTGGAATCTTAGGTGTGGATTTACTGTCTCTCCAAGCCACGCATGGCTGTCTGGCGTTGGCCTTGTAGGCAATATCGGAACAAGTTAATGTGTGTAATTTTAAACTTAGTGAGCAACCCTGGCTGGAATGATTAATGCTCTGCAGCTGCCAGAAAATGAAAAGTGGATCAAATTGAACTGGCTGGGGGCATACTGAATGAGCCATCAATACAAAGGGGGGAAGCTGCGAGCCAGTGCACTCTGCCCTGAGTTGCGGCCACGTGAGTATATGTATGTGAGAGCTGGCCAGGTGCATTATATTGTTCTCTGCAAGCAGGAGAGTTGCATGCATCAGTGTTTCATTGCTAACAAGGGATAGGGTGGGAGAGTCTTATTTCATACCACGCTCAGGTGCAAACTGGCACACATAAGAGCAAGTGTGGGTCCCACGCCTGCTTTGATCACCAGCCTGCTGCCGCCAACGTGTATTGTTTGGGATCTGTGGGTTGTTCCCTTGATGCTGTCACTCTCAGGAAATGAGCTGTGAGCTGCCTAACTTGGTCTGTCAGAAACAGGGCTGGGAGCTTTGAAGCCATCACCTTGAACTGTATCTGCAGCATCTCCCCTGGCCAGCCTGCTGAGTTATTTCTAGCTACATTTGGGTTCTCAGTAGCCGTTTACAAGCAGAACAACATGCAGGGAGACATTCCCAGCTGCTTTACCTTTCCACTCTCAACAGCATGTAGTAGGGGAGTGAGAGTCCAGCTTCGAGATGCCTCTGGTTGCTCCTTTTACTTGGCTGAATTTAAAATGTGCAGGGGAAAGTTTGAATGGGCAGCAGATCCCTGGCACTCCTTGGACAGCTCCCCCCATCTGTGCTCCTGTTCCTGTAGCTATCTGTCCCCAGCACCTCTTAGGTTTGTTCTAGGCCACAGAAGCCAGAGAACGAAACTGACCAGTCTTCCTTCATCATCCAAGCAGAGTACAATACTAAAAGAACTGGCACAAAGCTGTAGGAGGTAGCTTAGTGGTGTGACTGTCAGGCTCAACATAGGGTGGGTCCAGTCCAGCAGCCGTGACCCCACCCTTCCATCCAAGGAGGATACGCTGCATTCCACTTGGTTTGCTGTGTGTGTAGAGGTTCATGTTCAGACCCTGAGGCCACCCCTGCTCTGTGTGGGTGTTACAGAACCAGAGGTGCTGTTGCCAGGACTCAGTTTGCTTCAGGACTTCAGCTGACAGTTTCTCACCTTTCCATCACTGTACCTCAGCTGCTGCTCCTGAAACCAGAGGTGGCTCCATTTTAACGCTGGAACATGTATACACATTTTGTAAAGTGGCCTGGGATCCTTCAAGGAATGCACTTGGCTGGGACTTGAATATGCACCTATAGCTACTCAGCTTCTGCTCTTTTTCTGATGGGGAGGAAGTCGGGTATGGGCCCACCTTCTTTGGGGCTCTGAAAACAGCTTCCCATACTTAGTGCACTGATAAATGCCAAACCTCTGAGACATCCCATTTCTGGTTGTTAGCCAAATATCTGACACCTCTCGGGATGGAGAGTTGCTCATTTCAGTCTCTGGCCCGTGCTTTGGAGGCTTAGTCCTGGAGAACTGGTGAATGAGGTCAATATTGGTGAATTAGGAATATATTTTTCCTGGGCCACATGGTACTTACTGGGCCCCTTTGTTGGGCAATTCCACCTGAAAAGCCAGCCTTTGGATGGGCCCTGGAGTCAGAACTCTGCCTTCTCTTTGCCTGAGGGTGGGGGGGGGGGGGGGCATCATGGAGGAAGCTTGCTCTGCTGCCCTTGCCCTCCCAGGTCTGGGAGAAGCTGAAGCTTTGAATGTGGTTCTAAGTTCACTCCCCTCCCCCCTCGCCAATTAGCAGGCAGTATTGTGCCTGACCAGATTGGCCTCTCCTCTTTTGCCAGCCTGTCTCAGGACTGATCGCCTCCTTCCCTCCGTGTCTGTGTTTCAGAATTTCAGTCTGTGATGAAGACAAGTTCCGCCACAATGAGTTCATTGGGGAGACGAGGATCCCGCTGAAGAAGCTAAAGCCCAACCAAACCAAAACCTTCAGTATCTGCCTGGAAAAGCAGCTGCCGGTGAGTGGGGGCAGGTCTCTGGGACGGATGACTGGGCAGAATCTAGCTTTGACTGATCAATTCTGCCTTCCAATGCTGCCTTGGACCCACTTCTCAGGCCTTTCCTCAGCTGCTCGGGGGGTGCTTTCAGGGCCCTTTCCCCAAACAGCTGTGGAGGGTGTGCCCCCTCACCAACATGGCCATTGTGAGTTCTGCCTCTAGGTGCTTGTGCTTGGCTGCATGCCAACAGCTCTGCTGATCTTCAGAGCTGCAAAGGGGCCAGCAGCGATTGTGCCTGGCTGGGGCACCCTCCTCTGCTCAGTGGCAATTGATGGGCTGAGAATGTCTAGATGGTCAGCCAGAGGGGAAAGATGCAATGCCAGCACCGGGAGGAGAGAGATTCCAGTTGGCCTGTTCTTGAAGCGTATCATGGTTTGGAGGAAAACTTGTATAAGTGTGGAAATGAGCTAGCTAGCATGTGCCATCACTGCCCGCTATTCAATAGAATCAGAATGGCTTAAGCATGTGCTATAGGCCCTGTACTGGTAATGGAGATTCTCCTTTAGCTCATGTGGCTGGAGTCTATGCTTTTGGAGTATGTGCATCTGAGAGGGTCAGTTCATGTACAGTCCTGTGTTGCATGGTTGTCAATGGAAGTGAGACTTGTTACAGTAGAATGGGATGTTTGCTTGTGGGTGGAACGAAAAGCTCATTGAGTTGTGCTTGTTTCTCTTCCTCCAACCCTCTCCACCCCCAGATAGATAAAACAGAAGACAAGTCTCTGGAGGAGCGTGGCCGGATCCTCATTTCCCTTAAGTACAGCTCCCAGAAGCAAGGCCTGCTGGTTGGCATCATCCGCTGTGCACATTTGGCTGCCATGGATGCCAATGGCTACTCCGACCCCTACGTGAAAACGTAAGTAAGTGACACATGATTTGAAGGCAGAGGCGGCCAGTGCACCCTAGCGTTTAGGCAGAAGGGACAGGGCTTGCTTTGGGCTTTGTTTATGGGAGATTCTGACACATACATATCCCCTGGCCCCCGTGCAGAGTTGGCATGGGGAGAAGGGAGCTTTGAACTAGCCTTACTGTAGGGCTGTGTGGTGGGAGCAGAAGATAACGCATCTCTGACTTGGTGCATGCCAGGAGGTCAGGCAGAGTGGAGGGTGGTAGACAGCCACCCCCAGCCTGCCTCGATAGCACACTGAGACTGCAAGTGTCACAGGGGCCAGAGGTGCCCAGCAATTAGCGATTCCCCAATTCTCAAGCCAGAAGGAGACATTACAGTCAGCTGGCCCGACCCTATGCCTAGTAGGGAGATAAAAGCGGAACCATTTAAATGGTTAACAGATAAGCATCAGCTTATCAGTTTCCATTGTGGTTACACACCAGCTCCCTGGGAGCGAGGCCAGCAGGGCTGCCAGCCCCGCTCCCTTGGCTGTCACCCCGCGCTGCGGGCTCTGCAGTGTAAAAGTTATACCGCAGAGCCCGGAGTGCAGCCAGGTCCCTGGAAGCTCCTGGGCTCCTGCTGCGCACTGGCTGCCAGCCCCAGTCCCAGGGAGCCGGCTGTGCTGCGGGCTCTGCAGTATAAAGTATATGTAAGCTGTATTCTTCAGAGCCCGCAGTGCATGTAACCCTGAAACTGTTAGGATTTTTATCAGTGAAAGGAGGAGAAGTGGCGAGGTGACTGCTGCTCATGTGGCCCAGATGATTTAGCTGGTGAATTGAAGGCAGGTGGATTCTTGGCAGCTGACCAAGGCCCTGATGTTCCCTTCTGTATCCTGACCAGGGCTTTGGAATAACCCACTCCTCTCCCCTCCCCCAGAAAAGGCTTCCCATGTGTTACATGAGCCAGGCACCTGCTAGGAGCTTGTGGGATTTGGGAGCCGAATCTCTTTTAGTCAGATTTTTAGAGGAATTGAGGAGCCTAACTATGCTGCGAGGCACCGTGTGGGATTTTCAGTGAAATCACTGCTGCCTGGTTGTGCTATGAGACACGGGAGCAGCAGGGAACTAGCCACTTGAAAGAGAAGAAAAATAACAGCAACTCCCCTAGAGGCAGCTGGGTGCCCTGTGCAACCTGCCATTGCCCCAGGTTCTGGTGAGCCAGAGCCCCTCCACCCCCATTTGAGTCCTAAAGCTACAGTAACAGATGGGGCGGGGCAGGGCAGGTGTCCCATAAAGCAGGTGGCCACATGTGATTATAGTCAGCAGCATGGGGACAGTGATAAGGCAATTGCTTATGACATGAGCCAGTGACTTTCCTTGCAACCTAATGTGATGATTTAATTGTGCACTGTTAAGTCATTATGCAAGGCAATCAGGAAACAATATGCAGGGCTGGTTCCCCTGTCATCATGAGATTTAACCCCTTGAGGGGAGGGTCCTGAATAGTCTAGAGGAGCCTGTCCCGACCCAGGCATGCTCTGCAGAGATCACCCATGCTGCTGAGCACTGGAGTGATCCAATGATATATGTGTGGTTAGATCAGGCAACTTGGCACTTGCTCTGGTCTGGAGATCTCGAGGGGTTGGATCAAGAGGACTGGGACTCAGAATTTCCTGGGTTCTGTTCCTAGCTCTGCCCTTGACTCACTTGTGTGGCCTGGAAAAACAGGGATGGCTCTGTTGTTCACCTCCCGCAGAGAGCAGCGTGGGGCGGAGCAATGTAATGCTCTTTGAGATCCTTGGGCCAGGCGGAAGGGAAGAGGAATGCATTGCTGGTGAGGCCACAATCCTCATCTGGGAGAAGAATAAGGAATGTTCGTCTGTGCACCATTCTCTGGGCTGAGCACCGACGTGTCTAAAGCCTTAACGCACCTCCCAATCTGCGTCCTGGCCGTCAGCCGCTAGTCTGCCGAGCCATTCCTGGGGGAACCTGGAGTACAGTATTTTGCATCCTAAGCACTGATGGGGTGGGGACTTGGGGGGCGGTGAGGGGGATATGGGAATGTGGACATGCGGTGGGGCTGAAGAGGGTAGGGAGGCAGCGGATTCTCCTCATACAGGGTGAATGTGGAGGCCTGCTCACTGTAAAAGCACCAGAGACTGCCAGCTGCTGCGTGAATGGGAGCTGTGAACAATTGGGAGGATGGTTAGCAGAACCGTTTGCATGGTGTCCCCCCTCCTTACTCCCAAACTGCAGGCTGTGTGATGTGCTGTGTGATGCATTGTGCCGGGGAAAGGTCATGGAGGTCCTGACTTTGTTGCTCCAGACTGATGCCCTCATTAATGCCCTGCAGTGGAATAATGAGTCGCAGCTTCCCCTTCATTTGTTCCTGTCCAATTCCTGGGGCGGGTGGCAGCGGCTGGGAGTCTGATTGGGGAGCTATGTGAGACTGTCAGCAAAGCTGGGGGTAATTATCTCTCAGGGTCTGCCCCGGCACTGAGCCTGTTTGGCTGGGAGACTTTGCCTATGGGGGCTGACAGCTAAGAAAAGCTGTGAGGGGAGGGGGATGTGTGTGTTTTTGGAGCCCCCTTGCTGTGATTTCCTGCCTCTCTTTCATATCAGGGACCTCTGGCTGTTGAGAAGGGAGGGGAGAGTTTGGGGGAATCATTGAGATGTCTAATCTTGATTAGAACCCTAATTAATTCAGCAAACCATAGTTTGCATAATACAAGCTCATTTCCCTGTGCTGGGGAAACCTGGAAAGATTCAGCCCAAACTGTAAATCAGGCCAGTTCCCACCCTTACATAGATTTTAAAGCAAAACACAGGACTATGCAGCAGGCTGATTTTGAGTTGGGGTTGAAGACCAGATCCTATGAAAGGGAGACAGCAACGAACGGAGCCAGACACAGTGCAGCAAACTTATCCCCCATCGGTTTCTGAATGTTGTTCACTCCTAACCTGCAGTCCCCATGCTACTGCAGTTTTGGGCTCCCCTCACCTCCACCCCAGCTCTTTTGATGTCACTCAGTCCTCACCAGCAGCCCCCTGCTATTCCAGCCCTGGGCTCCCCGCTGCACACATAACTTTGCTGATGTTCCTCAGTCGTGACTTGCAGCCACCCCTGTAATCGCATCCCCGGGATCCCTGCCAAACACACACAGCTCTGCCAGAACACCTTCCTGCTGACCTCAGCCACAGTGCCATCCCAGCCCCGAGAAGAAACTTCCCCTTGTGTGCCCAGGTGGGACTGTGTGAAGTATCTGCTAAGAACAAGGCCGAGGCCCATGCATTCTCTGTTGTGAAACTGGGCAAAAACTGGGCATTGAAGCCAGTGAATGATGCTAGAGTGAAGCTTAATTCGGGGCCTGGGCAGGGCTTATGGGGACTGGGAGCCAGACACAGACCCTTTCACCTCCCAGCAGCTGGTTTCAAGTAAGAACGTGGCCTCTGGGGTCCTATCACAGGCAGGTGCCTCCTTCCTGGTCTGCGATTTTGGCTCCAGCTCAGTTTCCTTCCTTCCTCCTCCAGAGCCCCAGTGCAGTCACCCTGTGCCTGCTTCAGCGGGGAAGGCTGGATACAGTCCCGCAGGGCACCCTCTGCAAGTGATGCAGCGGTTAGGGAGCAGCTGGTGATTATAAGTAGTCAGGACAGCAGTGGCTAAAGGGAAGCCAGAGGAGAACGTGGCGATTTCTATGTTTGCAACTCCCTGTCGGCTAACCGCCCTTCACTGGGATTCAGCATACACTATTGAACTGAGGCTGCAGCCTTCTTGCATCGCGCCCAGCATAGCCTGCAACGTGCTATGGATGAGACTTTCCAAGAGTAGGGGATGCCCAGTGCATGTTCAGATCTAGCAGGAACTGCATGTCTGAAACTACCAGTGGCTCAGAGGCCTCCCCCACACCAGAGCCCTGCTACACTAGGCACTGCACAAACACATCCCTGCCCAGGGAGCCCTTTGAGACAAAAGAGAAGACAGAAGAGGCGGGTGAGAGAATTGGGCTGGGAACAGACAGGACTAGGGAGCAGCAGGAACCGGAGACTGTAGAAGAGAAGAGCCAAGTGTACAGTTCATGTGCACAGATTAGGGATGTAAAATCCCATTTTATTAGTTAACTGGTTACCCATTCACATCCCTAGCACAGACAGGTGAGGGGCAGCGTTCCTTGTACACTGAGAGCTTGGGTGCGCACCCAAAAGAGAGTCAAAGGCTGCCCAGCCAATTAGCAGAGTGTCCACAGATGGCAGCCTGTGTTTCTATTGGTGGTGCACATTTGCACATGCCTCAGTGCACATAATAAAATGTATTCCACACATGGATGGAAAAAATTTGAGGGAACATTGACAGACAGGTGAGGGGTGAGATGGCCTGAGATAATCAGCCAGTCTGAAAAAGCCAAAAGCCCTGTTTCCTCACGATCTCTGTCACCCCTCTCCACCATGGCGAATGAGCAGATGTGCAGTATCCCAGTGCAGAAAGATCCTCTCCATTCTCCATCCAGCTCTGTGCCAACACTTCAGAAATAATTGGATCAGCTGTCAGGGCTGAGTCAAGGTTTGTGGAGACAACATGACATGTGAAGAAGCAGGTACCCACTGCTGCTGTTCCAGCCCATGAGCTGCAGACATCAGAACTGTGCCTTGGCAAGGCACATGGCTGGCCAAGTAGATTAGCTCCCAGGGTAGATTACATTCACTCTTGTCAGAAATACGGCATTGCTGAGAGACATGAGCTTCCTTCTAGCTCGCATTGTGCCCATTGGATCCTTAATTCTACACCTGCCTGTGCTCCCCCCACTCCTAAGTCATTGCTCTTTGGGGGGTGCACTTATACCCGAGAGGATCAGGGTGCACTGTGCTGATGAATGTGCAGAGCATTAAAGGAGAGGCCTAAAGAACCCGTGGTATTTTCATTTTTGCAGAGCAGGTGTGCTAACCCCCATATCTGTGGCTCAGTCCCAAACTGGTTAATTACATTCTGCCTATCCGCCCACCTCTTTCAGTTCAGTTAGACAGAGACTTCCTGTCCTAATCAGAGATGTTGCTATGCACTACTCAGCAGCTGGTGCATTTCAGTCCAGAGGTGGCTGCATTTCAGCCAGTACATGAAGCGATTCCTGTGGATGCCGATGTCAAGGTTTGCAAAGCGATATATGAGGCGTCCTGCCAGTTGTATTGTTGGTAGGCAGCTGAGGGCAGTATTGAGAATGATTTCACGTGTGTGTCTCCATAGCAGAATTTACAAACTCAACAGTTTCCTGAACAGAGAAGCGGGTGGTTGTGATCTGTGGGAGGCATCAGATGCATTTTGCTCATGTGCTGGCCTGTTGGCACGTTTCCTTTTTGTCTCACCCCTTGAGAGCCTGTGATTGTTCATTGGGGAAAAAACGGTTACTCATCTTTGTAACTATTGTTCCTTGAGATATTTTTTCCAGTATCTAAAAGGGTGTTACAAGGAGGAAGAAGAAAAATTGTTCTCCTTTGCATCTGCTGGTAGGGCAAGAAGCAATGGGCTAAAATTGCAGCAGGGGAGGTTTAGGTTGGACATTAGGAAAAAAATACCTAACTGTCAAAGTGGTTAAACACTGGAATAAATTGCCTAGGGAGGTGGTGGAATCTCCATCATTGAAGACATTTAAGAGCAGGATAGATAGATATCTGTCAGGAATGATCTAGATCAGAGATGAGGAACCTAAGGGCGAGGGGCTGGATGCGGCCCCCAGCTTGCCTGGATCCAGCCCCCGAGGCTCAGGGTTACTCCCAGCATTGGGGACCCCACAGTGGTGCTCCAGCCCCCATCCCACCTCCCACGGAGCTGAAGTACACAGAATTTACTAGCCTGGGCTCACCTAGGCTATGCTGTGCAAGAGGAATGTGAGGAGTGTCTTTCTGCTTCTCAGTCAGGGGCCACGTCAGTGAGGATTAGATTTTGGGGGGTTTTTTGCTTCTCATTTGTGTACGTCACTCAACTGATTTTTCTCTGAGTCAGCGGCCTCCAACCCAAAAAAGGTTCCCCACCCCCGATGCAGATGGTGCTTGGTTCTGCCGTGTATGCAAGAGACTGGACTTGATGACCTCTCGAGGTCCCATCCCGTTCTAGTAGCCTATGATTCGGTGTATTGCTCATGTTTATTCTAAGTAAGTGTGCGCATGCTGCGTGTACGGCTGCTGGGAAGTTTTACCCTTGCTGCTATCTCTTGGGTTGGCTATGCAGCCCCTTGCAGTGGTGCTGGTGTGGTGCACTGTATATGACCCTGCCAACCCAACTGCCCCTCCGTTCCTGCTTGCTGGCTACTCTGACTGTGGGGAAGGAGGGCTAGTATGGAATAGCTGTGAGCAACACTTCTCAAAGAACAACAGTTACAAAGGTGAGTAACCGTTTTTTCTTCTTTGAGTGCTTAAAGTAGGAGATTCACAAGCCTTACCCACCCAGGAGGAGAGGTCAGAGTTAATTCGTAGCTGACTCGAGTATCATGGCACCAAAGGCCGCATCACCTCTAGATTGTGGCACAATGGCATAATGTGACATGAAGTTATGCACCAAAGATCACCTCCTAGCTCTACAGATTTCCTGACAAGCAACATGAGCCAGGAAAGCGGCCGAAGACGTTTGTGCTCATGTAGAATGCACCATGAGAGGCGGCGGGGAAACCTTGGCAAGATCATAATGTGCAGATGCACGTTGTAATCCAGGAGGAGATGTGCTGTGATGAGACTGGCAGCCCCTTCATACAGTCCGTCAGTGCTGCAAATAGCTGTGAGGATTTGCGAAAAAGCTTAGTCCTGTCGGTGTGGAAGGCGAGAGCCCGCCTGGCATCAGAGGAGTGCAGCCTTTGGTCCTGGGAACTCTAGTGGGGCTTAGAGTAGAACACAGGAAGGAAAACGTCCTGCCCAGTGTGGAAGCTAGAGGCCACTTTTGGGAGGAAAACCGGGTATGGGCGAAACTGGACCTTGTGCGTAGGGGTTCTGACACCAGGGCGAGGAGCTCCGACATCCACCTAGCAGAGGTGGTGGCAACCAGAAAAGCCACTTTCCCTGAGAAGTAAAATAGTTAACATGGCCAAGGGCTCGAAGGGGGACCGATGAAAGCCATGAGGAACAGGTTGAGATCCCAAGCAGGTATGGGGTGCGGCCCAGTGGGTGGAGTCTATCTGTCCCCTTGAGGTAGCACCTGACCAAGGGGCTTGAAAAAACGGGCATGACAGACCTGCTCCAAGCAGGCCTGCCCAGCTGGGTTCATCCACAAAGCTGCCATTCCATGAGATGAAGGGAGCGTAGGTCCGTGTGGCAGAGCCGGAGGCGATTGTGGTCTTGCATGATGAGGTCTGTAAACAAGGGAAGCGGAATGAGTGGTTGCACCGAAAGCTCCAGGAGGGTGGGATACCAGTGATGGTGGGCCCAAGCCAGGATGTTTGCCCTATCTCTGCAGAGCTTGAGAAGCACCTTGTGAACCAGTGGGAATGGGGGAAAGATGTACAACAGGCCAGTCCACCAAGGGATTAGGAACATGGCCACTGGGGATCCCAGGCTGAGGCCCCAGAACAAGCAGAATCATGGGCACTTCTGGTTGTCCTGGTTTGCGAAAAGGTCTAGCTGGAGAAACCCTCACTTCTGGAGAATGGAGTGGAGAATGTCCAGCCAGACTGACCACTTGTGGGCAAAGAAATGGCAGCTGAGGCGATCTGCCATCTGGTTCTGGACTTCTGGGAGGTGCAATGCACAAGTTCCACAGAAGAAGGGCTTTGATGCAGAGTGGGGACGACCGAGGTACATGGAGGTGGTACTGTCCATCGTGACTGCCAAACACTGTCCCTGAAGGTGACGTAGAAAAGCAAGACATAGGGATGGACTGCGCAGAGCTCACATACGTTGATGTGGAGGGACAGCTCGTCTGCCATTCACATCGCTTGAGTGGTGAGGTTTCCTATGTGAGCCCCCCAGCCCAAAGCAGACGCATCTGTGACCAGAGAAACCAGGGCACCATGATCTCCATGTCGATGCTGTCCCGCCCTGGATGATATGTCGTTGCCAGCCTAGACTAGAAGGGCTGTAGGTTGAGCCTGGTGAACCGGGCTATATATGTGCATGTCGCCATGTGACCCATATTCTGGCTGTGGTGACCAAAAAGCCACATATAGACTTCAGAGTCTGGCTCAACACCAGGAAGCGTTGTTCTGGAAAGAATGCTCTGGCCCTAGTTTGATGGTTTGCGTGGGAATATGAGTCAACTTTCAACAAGCCTAACATTTTGAGGAGTGGTGCCAAGACAAGGGTAGTGCTGCTCCAAAGGGCAGGGCTGCTCCGAAGGGCAGTACACTCTGAAGAGAGTTGCCGAGGTCAAGGGGAGTGAAGACTTGGATGCTGATGGCACCCAGACAATTCAGAATTTGAACAGGGCCAGGACCCTTGGTGCTGCAAGGTCCCTTTGTGCTGGTCACTGCCAGAACAGTCGGAGCTCTCTGATGATGCCAAAACCTACCAGGATCTGCTTGCCACAGATGCCCTCCAGTAGGAATGGCTCCAAGGGGGCCGGCTGCTAGAGCGGTGCTGCGTGTGTGACCGACGTCACAAGTCAGACCAGCGGTGCTCCGTATGCCCATGCCTGGATGCCAAGCAGGAGACGCTGGGGCCAGAACATCATATTCGGCTTCTCCCATGAATGCTGGTGGGAGGCAGAGGCCCTGTCCTGGGACGGGGACTGAGTCATCCTGATGAGGCCCTGAGCAGCCTCAAAAGCATCCAGCATAAAGGACAGGCCAACTATCAACAGTTCACCCCTCAGAGAGTCCAAGAGAATAAGATGCAGTGTGCAGGAGGAGCGTGGCATGTCGGGGCCGAAGTCTGTTAGGACTTGCAAATGTGGAAGGCATGGATGAAGCAAGAGGTGTTGCCAGTGCCGACACCGAGGGCTTGGCCACCTTGGAAGACTGCACCAAAGAATGAGAATGGTGCAGAGTGGAGGCCTTCTGGTCCCGGGATCAAAGAAGGTGTGCTGTGCACCAAAGCACTCGGTTCTGGCTCCTGGCTCTGAGGCAGAAGAGCAGCTGCTTCAGGCGAAAGTCCTGCTCCTTTCTCGTGCATGGGTTGAAGGCCTTGCAGATTTTGCACTTGTCAGTCTGATGGCTTCCCCCAGGCACCGGAGACATGAGTCAAAGGGGTTGCTCCCTGGCATAGACTTGAGGCAAGACCGGCAGGGTTTGAAACCCTGGGACTTGGGCATGACTTAAGTGCTGAAGGGACATGAGTGGGAAGGGGAAGCGCCTTCACCTTCCACTGCTAACTCACGAGTAACAACTACTAAGTATGACTACTTACAAACAAAGAACTGTAAATGGTAGGGACTCTGACCCTTGCAAAGCAAGAGAGCCACAGTTCCCACAGCCAGTCCTGGCAGTAAAAAGGAACTAAGGGGCGGTCGGGTTGGCAGGGTCATATGTAGTGCCCACACCAGTGCCAGTCCACGGGGATCCACAGCTGACCTGCTGCGAGGCAGCTAGGGTAAAACTTTCCAGTAGCTGTACACGGCTTGCACACACCTACTTAGAATAGATAAGAGCAAGCGCTGGAAGAATTGTTTTTCTTCAAGTGGAGTCCCTGTGGGTGCTCCACAGTAGGTGCTGGGCTCGCCCCGGCGCCGCAGATCGGAGATTCTTCAGTAGCAGTACTCAGCCGGACTGCACATGCGCGGCAGCATCTTGTGGCGTTCGCGCTCTTTTCTGTGGTCACGCGGTCTGGCCCCCGCCAGTTCCTCTGAACCGCGTCAGGATGCAGACAGAGTGAACTGGTCTCCTCAGCCTTCTTCCTCTTACTTCTGTGTGAGCTTGTACTCTTCCTAGTTTCTTCTCCCTCGGTCCCGAATATCCCTCTCGTTATCCCCTTAGTTTAAAAAAAAAAAGAGAGAGAAAGGGTTTTTTTCCCTGTTGATAACCAAGTTTTAATCCCGTTTTTATATCTTCCCTCAAGTTTCCTATAGTTAGTAGTGTACATAGTTTATAAAGCCTAACTAGTTGGCTTCTTCGTCTAAAAAAACCCCCCAAAAAACCCAGTTTAATATTCTGAAGAAATGCCGTCCCCCTTGGGTTTTAAAAATGTGACACTTGCCGAAAGGCAATGCCTGCCTCGGATGGCCATTTCTGCATTCGCTGTCTGGGAGAGACCCATGTCCCTCAGAAATGCCCACATTGCATAAAACTTACTGCAAGGGCCAGACGGGACAGAGAGATGAGGCTCCGCATGATTTTGTTTGACAAACCGATTCAACCAGAAACCTCTGGAAGTGCAGCCTGCTCAGGGCAGCCTCAGAAGCATAGGGCTTCTTCCCCTACCACAACGACGTCTAAGAGGCACAGGGCATCACCTACAAGATCTCTGCCTCTTACCTCACAGAGCAGAGTCAGTTCGGGAGATAAGCCCGGGACATCCGGCACTTCAAAACCGCACCCGAAGGCTCCCGCGATGCTGGAAACAAAGAAATCGGCAAAAACGGCACCTACACCGGCACCAAGATCTACGTCCGCACCGGCCGTGTCCTCAGCACCGAGGGAATCTGCGCCGAGAGCATCATCGGCACTGGCGGCTCCGACCTCACCATCGGTGACGACCACTGCTTCGGTGCGCGATATGGCACCAAGCTCAGTGACACAACCCCCTACGGCACCGACTCTGCACGCGGGCGGCACCAACGTGGCCGGCACCGCACCAAGTCCTCATCGGTACCGAAGCCGCTCACGCTCCCGGTCATTGATTTTTTCACCGTCACCATCTCCACTGGCACTGCGGTCCCCCACACTACATGATGCGCGCCGGCACTGATCCCTGCACTCTCCAAGGCAAAGGCTACCTTCACCATTCTTAGCAGCTGCCACGAGTCATCAGCATCATTGTCACCACAGTTGCTATTCTGTGTCTCCAACCTCGTCTAGAGCCTCGTATGCTCATTCTCATTCACCCTGCTCAATCCGTTCATCTCATTGGGAACAACCCCGATACACTTATTCTGATCAACGGTCGCCACATGAAAGACTTTACTATCGTGACGACCACTACCACCAATACTCGCCCAGTCGACACTCATACTATTACAGGTCTAGGTCTCATGGAAGGTCATGCTGCAACTGCATATCAACCAGACAGTCCCCAACTCCGGCCCCTGCCACTCTAACGGGCCAACCCTCATCTCCTCAACGTCAACCGTTGGAACCTGACGACATGCAGTTTTCCACCATGGAAGACCGACCGCAGGAGGTTTCCCCATGGACCACTCCTCTTCGTCCCCGGATGAGGCTGTAATCCCAGGAGGCAACTCCCCACCTGACGACCTTCGTCGATTCCAGGAGCTCTTCAAGAGGGTAGCCATAAGCCAGGAAATCCACCTAGAGATGAAATAAAGGAGAAGCAACATCATCTCCTCAAAAACCTCCAGCCTCAACACAGAGCAAAAATAGCCATACTGCTTGATGAGGCTATACTTGAGGTTGCTGAAGAGATATGGCAGACCCCAACCTCTGTACCACTGACTAGCAAAAAAACAGACAGGAAATATTTTGTGCCACCTAAGGGGATGGAGTTCCTTTTTACCCATCCCCAACTGAATTCCTTCGTGGTGGATGCAGCACACCAAAGATCAAAAGCTCCACAATATAGAAATACCACCGATAAAGACACAAAATGACTAGACTTACTCGATAGGAAGGTGTATACAGCCGCGACACTCATGCTCTGGATAGCCAACTACACAGCACACCTTTCTAACCATATCTTTGATAACTTCACAAAACTTACACCCTTGCTAGACCATTTACCGGAAGCAAAGCGACCCATCCTCAGATCAGTCATCCAGGAAGGCTATACATCAGCCAGAACTGCCCTCCAAATAGCTATGTACATGGCGGACATGGCAGCGAGATCCACCGCCACAATGGTGGTGATGCGACAAGCGTCTTATCTCCAATCAGCTGCAGTTCCCAAAGATCTCCAGACTAAAGTCAAGGATTTGCCCTTCGACAGAGACAAGCTGTTTTCTGAAAAGACTGATACTGTGCTACACTCGTCCAAGGACTCTCCCACAACACTTCAGAAGTTGGGTATGTATACCCCTCCATACAGGCGTCAACATTATCCTCCATACCAGCGACGTTATGACTATCCTTACATCCGACACCAATGGCAGAACCAACAAAGGGCCCTTGACCATCAATGCAACAGACAAAGACCACAGAGGCGTCGAAACCAGGGGAATCGCACCTAGACCCCACTGAATACCAAACAGCAGGTTTGACACCTCGGTTGAGGGTTCGCAGACAAACGCAAATATCGGCAAAAGTCACCATGGTCACCAATATCACCACCGACTGAGGCCCTTTTACCACCAATGGGCCTCAATCACCACCGACAAATGGGTGTTAGAAATAGTCCCATCAGGATACTCTATACTCTTCGTCACCATTCCCTCCACCTCCCCACCCACCCTGTCCCTCTTCAGGGACCCATCTCACAAAACCCTGCTACGCACCGAAGTTGACCACCTCCTCTCCATTGGTGCGATAGAATCAGTCCCGGCACAATTCATATGCAGGGGATTCGACTCCCATTATTTTCTCACTCAGAAGAAGTCAGGCGGATGGCAACTGATATTAGCTCTCTGGAACTTGAACAAGTTCTTATGGAAACAGCGTTTCAAAATGGTGACCCTTGATAATACCTGCGTTAGATCAAGATGACTGGTTTGCAGCCCTTGACCTCCAGGACGCGTATTTTCACGTCACAATCGTCCCAGCACACAGACGATTCTTACTGTTCATAGTCGGAACAAATCACTTCCAATACAGGGTCCTCCCCTTTGGTCTTTCCACCACCCTCAGGGTATTCTCAAAAATCCTGGCAGTAGTAGCGGCACACCTCCACCGAGAGGGGGTGATCATATTCCTCTATTTAGACAACTGCCTACTCAAAGGTCGTTCTCGCACTGATGTTCTCGGTATGCTCAAGACCACTATGAGAACTTTCCATGCCCTTGGGCTACTCATCAACAACCAAAAGTCCATTTTTCAACCGACTCAAGAGTTAGAATTCATCTGTGCCCGTATAGACTCGATCACCGCAAGAGCATACTTACCCGTCCAGAGGTTCCAGACCATTCAAGACCTCATAGCAGTTGTTCGAGACAGCCCGTCTGTCCAGATACTTACCTGTCTAAAACTCATGGGTCACATGGCAGCTACAACTTATGTGGTCCGCTACGCCAGACTACATCTTCACAGCCTTCAGTATTGGCTGGCGACCGTATACAACCACATGAAGCATGACCTCTACAGGTCAGTGACCCCTCCACCATCTGTTATCCAGACACTCCAGTGGTGGACGAACCGCGTGAACCTTCTTGCCGGCGTGCCTTTTCATGCACAACAACTCTCCTGTCACATAACCACAGACGCCTCCCTTCTGGGCTGGGGAGTGCAGATGGACAAAATTTCAATCCAAGGCCGCTGGTCACTTTCCGAGACACGACTCCATATAAATCTCCTGGAACTCCGGGCAATCTTCAATGTCTGCAGAACTTTCCTCAGTCACATCCGCAATACCACCATGGGGATCCTCACCGACAACGTTGCTTCAATGTATTATGTGAATCGCCAAGGTAGAGCTCGCTCCCGCTCCCTCTGCACGGAAGCGATCTGTTTTTGGAACTGGTGCATTCGTCACGGCATAACACCAGTGGCCTCTTACTTGCCTGGAGTCACGAACATTAGTGCAGACTTCCACAGCAGAAATTTTGCGCTGGAGCACGAGTGGGAATTGCATGACAGAGTCCTCCATATTCTCTTCCAATGGTGGGGCACTCCCCTAATAGACCTTTTTGCCACGCGTCACAACAGCAAATGCCAGAAGTACTGTTCCAGAGCCGGACTCGGTCCGGGCTCCCTCGGTGACACATTTCTCCTCAACTGGAGTGGACCTCTCCTCTATGCCTTCCCACCTAGAGTTCTCATTCCCAAAGTTCTGCAGAAGATCAAAACGGACGGCGCCACAGTCATATTAATAGCACCAGCATGGGCTCATAAGAACATAAGAATGGCCGTACTGGGTCAGACCAAAGGTCTATCTAGCCCAGTATCCTGTCTGCCGACAGTGGCCAGCACCAGGTGCCCCAGAGAGGGTGGACCAAAGACAATGATCAAGCGATTTGTCTCCTGCCATCCCTCTCCAGCCTCTGACAAACAGAGGCCAAGGACACCATTTTATCCCCTGGCTAATAGCCTTTTATGGACCTAACCTCCATGAAATTATCTAGCTTCTTTTTAAACTCTATTATAGTCCTAGCCTTCACAGCCTCCTCTGGCAAGGAGTTCCACAGGCTGACTACACGCTGTGTGAAGAAGAACTTTCTTTTATTAGTTTTAAACCTGCTACCCATTAATTTCATTTGGTGTCCTCTAGTTCTTCTATTTAGGGAACTAATAAATAACTTTTCTTTATCGGCCCTCTCCACACCACTCATGATTTTATATACCTCTATCATATCCCCCCTCAGTCTCCTCTTTTCTAAACTGAAAAGTCCCAGTCGCTTTAACCTCTCCTCATATGGGACCCGTTCCAAACCCCTAATCATTTTAGTTGCCCTTTTCTGAACCCTTTCCAAGGCCAAAATATCTTTTTTGAGGTGAGGAGACCACATCTGTACACAGTATTCAAGATGTGGGCGTACCATAGTTTTATACAGGGGCAGTAAGATATTCTGGGTCTTATTTTCTATCCCTTTCTTAATAATTCCTAGCATCCTATTTGCCTTTTTGACCGCCGCTGCACACTGCGTGGAAGTTTTCAGAGAACTGTCCACAATAACTCCAAGATCTCTTTCCTGATTTGTCGTAGCCAAATTAGCCCCCATCATACTGTACGTATAGTTGGGGTTATTTTTCCCGATGTGCATTACTTTACACTTATCCACATTAAATTTCATTTGCCATTTTGTTGCCCAATAACTCAGTTTGGTGAGATCTTCTTGGAGTCCCTCACAGTCTGCTTCTGTCTTGACTATCCTAAACAGTTTGGTATCATCTGCAAACTTTACCACCTCACTGCTTACCCCTTTCTCCAGATCATTTATGAATAAGTTGAACAGGATTGGTCCTAGGACTGACCCTTGGGGGACACCACTAGTTACCCCTCTCCATTCTGAAAATTTACCATTTATTCCTACCCTTTGTTTCCTGTCTTTTAACCAGTTCTCAATCCAAGAAAGGACCTTCCCTCTTATCCCATGGCCATGTAATTTACACAAGAGCCTTTGGTGAGGGACCTTGTCAAAGGCTTTCTGAAAATCTAAGTGTACTATATCTACTGGATCCCCATTGTCCGCATGTTTGTTAACCCCTTCAAAGAACTCTAATAGATTAGTAAGACAGGATTTCCCTTTACAGAAACCATGTTGACTTTTGTCCAACAAATTATGTTCTTCTACATGCTTCACAATTTTATTCTTTACTATTGTTTCGACTAATTTGCCCGGTACTGAATTTAGACTAACCGATCTGTAATTGCCCGGATCGCCTCTAGAGCCCTTTTTAAATATTGGTGTCACGTTGGCTACTTTCCAGTCATTAGGTACGGAAGCCGATTTAAGGGATAGGTTACAAACCACAGATAATAGTTCAGCAATTTCCCATTTGAGTTCTTTTAGAACCCTTGGATGAATGCCATCCGGTTCCAGAGATTTGTTAACATTAAGTTTTTCTATTTGTTCCAAAACCTCCTCTAATGACACTTCAATCCGGGACAGTTCCTCAGATTCATCACCCACAAAGGACGGTGCAGATTTGGGAATCTCCCCAACGTCCTCAGCCGTGAAGACTGAAGCAAAGAAATCATTTAGTTTCTCTGCAATGGCTTTATTGTCCTTGATTGTGCCTTTTATAGTTCGATCGTCTAGGGGTCCCACAGGTTTTTTAGCAGGCTTCCTGCTTCTAATGTACTTAAAAAACATTTTGTTATTTCTTTTTGAGTTTTTGGCTAGCTGTTCCTCAAAATCTTTTTTTGCTTTTCTTATTACATTTTTACATTGATTTGACAGTGTTTATGTTCCTTTCTATTTATCTCACTAGGATTGGACTTCCACTTCTTAAAAGATGCCTTTTTGTCCCTCACCGCTTCTTTTACATGGTGGTTAAGCCACGGTGACTCTTTTTTGGTCTCTTGCTATGTTTTTTAATTTGGGGTATACATTTAAGTTGGGCCTCTATTATGGTGTCTTTAAAAAGTGTCCATGCAGCTTGCAGGGATTTGGCTCTAGTCACTGTGCCTTTTAATTTCTGTTTAACTAACCTCCTCATTTTTGTGTAATTCCCCTTTTTGAAATTAAATGCCAGGGTCCTGGACTGCTGAGGCTCATCAGCACTGGTTCCCCTTCCTTCGGCGCATGTCACCATGCAGACCATTTCCGTTGCCAACCCGTCTGAACCTCCTCACTCAGAATCAAGGGACACTACGACATCCACAAATACATACCTTGCGACTCACGGCATGGCTTCTAGTTGGCTGAATCCCTTTGCTCTACTCAGGTTCAAAATGTACTCATTCACAGTAGAAGGCAGACAACCAGAAATACTTACCTCTCAAAATGGCGCAGATTCGCCTCCTGGTGTGCCACGCAGCAACTGCTCCCTCATTCTGCTCCACTTCACCGTGTCCTCGACTACCTGCTACACCTAAAACACACAGGCCTAGCATCAGCTTCTCTCAGAGTTCATTTAGCAGTGATTTCGGCCTTTAGACAGCCTATCGAGGGCACCTCCCTTTTCGCCCACCCAACTACCAAGAGATTCATGAAAGGCCTTTTGAACATAAGTCCCCCTTGTAAACCCATTCCCCCAGTATGGAACTTGGACGTTGTTCTGAGTGCCTTAACCACATCACCATTCAAACCATTAGCAACCATACCTTTGTGCACCTTAACCATGAAACTAGCCTTCCTTCTCGCAATTACATCAGCACGCAGAGTCAGCGAGCTATCAGCACTAATGGCAACACCACCGTACACTATCTTCAATAAAAACGGGGTAGTCCTAAGGCCTCATCCAGCATTTATACCAAAAGTTTGTTCGTCCTTCCACATCAACAAACCTATTATCCTGCTGTCCTTTTACCCTAAGCCTCACTCCTCAACATGTGAAACGACTCTCTACGCTGGACATTCGTAGAACCCTTGCTTTTTATATAGACCGCACGAGATGTTTTAGGAAAACTGACCGCCTAATCGTCTCTCTAGCCGACAAATCTAAGGGGCAATCTTTATCATCCCAGCGTATTTCTAAACTCATAACCACGTGCATAACACAGTCTTATGCCACCAAGGGTTTACCACTTCCAGCGCAACCCCGAGCACATTCTACACGAGCAATGGCAGCGTCAACAGCCTTCCTCAAGGGCGTTTCTCTGAAAGACATTTGCAGGGCAGCCACTTGGTCTTCACACGATACCTTTGTTAAACACTACGCAATCCAACAAAAATGGCTCTCAGACGCTGCTGTGGTGTCAGCGGTGCTCTCATCAGTGGACAAACAGGGACTCCATATCCCACCTTCCGGCTCATGAGGGTACTGCTGCTCAGTCACCTACTGTGGAGCACCCACGGGGACTCCACTCAAAGAAGAAAGCGAAGTTACTCACCTTGGTGCAGTAACTGTCGTTCTTCGAGATGGTCCCCGTGGGTGCTCCACTACCTGCCCTCCTCCCCGCTTCGGAGTTTCTCTCCCTTTCTCCTGTTTACAGATTCCAAGGCGGCCTCAAGGAATTGGCGGGGGCTGGACCGCGCGAGCACAGAAAAGAGCACGAACACCACGAGACGCTGCCGCGCATGCGCAGTCCAGCCAAGTACTGCTAATGAGGAGTCTCCGATCTGAGGCGCTGGGGCGAGCCCAACACCTATTGTGGAGCACCCAGTTTCTTGCCCTGTGAAATCCTGGTGTGTAAAAGCTGGAATGAGTTCCCTCCCACTCTCCCACCCTTGGAGAAAATGGCCTGTTTGAGCAGAATCCTGGCCTCATAGCTATTCTACTCCATGCTTGCAGGGTGACAGAGCGCTGCAGTAGTTTTTTACTGAAATCCCCCAGTGGTCATTATCCTCCCACAGGAATGGCTTTCAATAAATAGGGAAATGGAAGGTTCTCCTCCAGGGAAACCATGCAGGTAACGGCTGGAGAAGGTGCAAACCATTCATGCATTGTAAACTGGACATGGGTAAATTGCAGAGATGTGAACTGAGATGTCTCTTTCTCTCTTGCTCTTGGAGAGCGGATGCAGCACACAGAGTTAGTACAGGATCGGCTTTTATTTCCTTTCCTGACAAGTGGATTCTGTAAGCCACAATCAAAGTGAAAAATAAAAAGCCCCAGGCCAGGGTCAGGGGGAAAGCCAACCCCTGACATCCAGACCTTGGAGTGCTGGATGGCTCTGTGACAGCCACCATCATGTCAACCCCCAAGTGAGTGAGTGCTAACCCCATGAGACTACAAATTGAGCTGAAGAATGGGGCTAGTGCTAGACAGACCCATGTGCTGTAGTTTGTGAGCGCTGACCAGGGGGGTTTATATATCTATGTGTGCGTGTGTGTGTATTTACAGCAGGGGTGGGCAAAACTTTTTGATGGGGGGGCCACTCCAAGAATTTGGTAAGTGGTCAAGGGCCACACTATTCTGTGTTGATGGAGGTTGGGTGTAGGAGGCAGCTTGGTGTAGGGGATTGGGATGCAGGAGGGTGTGTAGGGTCTGGGAGGGAATTTGGGTGAAGGAGGGGGTTGTGACCTGGAGCAGGGGATTGGGGTGCAGAAGAGGATTCTGACCTAAGGAAGGGATGTAGGAGAGGGTGCAAGGTCTGGTAGAGAGTTGTGACCAGAAAGAGCAGGAGTATAGAGGGTTGGGTTGTAACCAGGGTCAGGGGTGCAGGGGGGTAGGCAGAGGGTCTGGGTTGTGACTTAGGGCAGGGATTTGGGGTATGGGAGGGGGTAGGGAGCCATGTGCAGACTCTGGCTCAGAGGTACTTACCCTAGACAACTGCCAGCCAGCAGCCCAGTGGGACCCTTGGGCAGGTTTCCTGCTTGCTGCACCTCTGCACGCCGCTCAAAGCAGCTGACTGTTAGAGCCATGTGCATCTCTGCATCTCATGCCCCAGGGGAGGAGTCTCCACGCTGTCTCCACCCCCACACAATCCACACAGCACCCATTGGCTGGAAACCAGCCAGTGGGAGCTGCCTGGGCCATGCTTGTGGGTGCGTGCAGCGCACAAAGTCACCTCCCCCAAAGGGCGCATGATGCAGAGACGCACATGGCCCCAGCAGTTGGCTGCTTTGAGCGGCGAGCAGAGGCACAGCAGGCAGAGAACCTGCCCGAGGATCCTGCTGGGCTGCTAGCTGGCAGCTGCCTAGGGTAAGCATCTCTGGGCCACAGCTTGCACCTGGCTCCCTACCCCCTCCCACACTCCAACTCCCTGCCCCATGTCACAACCCAAACCCCACTCCCTCCCAGACCCTGCATCCCCTCTTACATCCCTCCTCCAGGTCAGAATCCTCTCCTGCACCCAGACCCATACCTCCTCCCAGACTCTGCACCCCAATTCCCCGCCCCAGGTCACAACTCCCCTCTTCACCCAAACTCCCTCCCAGACCCTACCACCCCCTCCTCCACCCCAGTCTCCTACCCCAAGCTCTCTTCTGCACGCAACCTCCGTCCAAGACACTGCACCTCCCCATTAACATAGAAGAGTGTGGCCCTTGACCACTTACTAAATTCTTGCAGTGGCCCCCCCTATCAAAAATTATTGCCCACACCTGGTCTTGCAGAAACAATAGATTCCTTCGACTCTTCACCTCAGACAGTAGTTGGCACCCTTGTTCACCAGGGCAAGAATACTTCTGCAAGAGGAGGAAGAATTTAAAGCCTATCAGGCAGAGAGATGCTGTACTTCTGCCTTTGCTGATGACGTTTAGTATGGGCTTTAGATGGATGACTATGCCCATGGGTCTCCTTGACTACCTTCCCATGGGGTAGGTCAGCCTTGGCAGCTTTCATTCCCTGCATGGTTCTGAGTGCTTTTTATCGAGTTGGAAACAATAGAAAAGGGAATGCTGTGCATAGATCAAGTTCTGCTTGAACAAAGACAGTTGTGTATGAGCGTGAATGGAAACAAAAGATGGAAAAGTAGGTACAAAGCAAGTGATTCATATTAGGGGGGCATTGCAAGAGAACGGGAGCAGAGGGGAAGGAGGGTTTTGTCAGATCTCTTGGGAAGCCTTGGACAGTGATGCAGAGGAGAAGTCATAACTTCCTCTTTACACTGATATAGTGAATAGTCATTCAATGGGACAAGCACCACCTCCACCCCAGATATCTGATATTCCCAGACTGGATCAGCCCCAGTATCCATCTATCCCAACACCAAGAGACGTCAGCACCATCTGAAAGACACCCTGCATTTCTGGGATGAGTTGAACAACAATCCTGCAGGGAGTTTCTTCCTCCCTAATCATGTTTGAGTTTCCATTTCTCTGCCATTTGTTGCTCTTACTGCTAGTGGTAATTCCAAAACCAGGGTTCACAAATGTGAATAACAAATAAATCCCTGCCCTTGAAAATCCTTGGCAAACAATGACAGCTAATGGAGAAATTGGGAGAGGTTCAAAAGCCTGTGGCTGGATAGATATAAAGGCTAAATTCACTGGGCTATTCGCAGCTAAAACTATTTACCCTGTAAGAAGTTGTTGATGGGCACCCTTGTCTTATCTCCTTCTCCCATCACCAGCAGTGGAAAAGGTGAGATGGAGGTCGGTCAATATGGCCCATTTAGGAAGCTGTTCCAAATTGTCTTCACAGTACAAAAAACCTTATAGCCCAATCGATGTGTGTGGAAAATCAGCTCCACTTCCCCATGACACACCTGCTGTCACAGACTGCGCGGATCCTGTGCCCCTGCGGTCTCATCTGAAGCCAAGGCCTGAATGATCCAAGGGAAACTGAGTTTTCCCTAGTGTCATCCCTAGAGGGAACCTTCTAGATTGGCATTGGGGAATGTTGGCAGGACAGGACAGGACAGGGTTGTGATGGCTCCCGCTGTGTCTGGCTATGTCTATATTATGGGAACAAGAGCAGCATAGCTACAGCACCAGCTACACTGACATAATTCCATGATGTAGATGCACCCTACAGCACCGGAGGTTTTCCCATCACTGAGGTACCTCCACCTCCCTGACCAGCCATAGCTAGGTTGATGGAAGTATTCTTCCATCAACCTAGCCATGTCTACACCACGAGTTAGGATGACATAGTGACAGCTCTCAAGGGTATGAATTTTTTCACTCCCCTGAGTAACATAGCTATGTTGATCTAGATTTTAAGTGTAGGCATTTTTAAATGATTCAGGATATGTCTCCATTACGGGGTGCATCGATGCTGCAGAGATCAATCCACTAGGTGTCGATTTAGCGAGTCTGGTGAAGATCCACTAAATCAATCACCGATCACTCTCTCCTTAACTCCTGTACTCTACCAGAAGTTGACTTGTCCGCATAATGAAGACCTGTGCTCAGTACGGGTATATCTACACTGTGGTGCTATTTCAGGATACTTCCTGTATCCCAAATAGCTATTCTGCATATATGAAATAATCACGTTATTTTGAAATATAACGGGCTCACTATTCTGACGTCCCTGTAAACCACATTCCAGGATTAAGGGACAGTTCAGAATAACAGTTTATTTTGAAAATTGGTGCTCTGTAGATTAACTTGAAATAAGCTACACAATTTGTGTAGCCCAAATTGCATAGCTTTTTTCGAGCTAAGGGTGCAGTGTAGATGCAACCTAAAAGACTTTGGTTGCCAGGTTTGCTAGTCACTAAACTCAGCAGAGCAATAAATGCTAATATGTTCTGGATGGGGGTTTTGTTTAAATGCAAAATACCGAGTGGTTTGGAGATGGACACAAAGAAATGTGTTGGCAGAGTTGTTCAGATGTGACTGCGCTTTGTTTTACCAGTCCAGTTCTAGTGCCAGGAGTACAGAGAACATACTCTCTATGTCTCTGTTCCATTCCAGCCAGTGTTCCCATCGTTTGTGGCTTGGCTTTGCAGAAACAGCCTTCAATATTGTACTGTTCTTGGAAGTATGGTGTAAAAACATAGACATTTCTCATCTAGTCCACCTCAGGTGGATGAAAAGGGGTGAAATGTTTCGGGAGAAGTGGTGTAAACAACTGACTGTGAGCCTTTGTGCTGTGCCATTAGAATGCTAGGTGCATTAAAAATGCCTCAGATAGTTAGATGGGGTCAGCAGGGGTGGGCAATAATTTTTTAAAGGAGGCCACTTCACAAATTTCTGAAGTGGCCCCGGGCTGCCCTGGAAGGGGCAGGGCTTTGGGCAGAAGGGGCAGGGCCAGGAAACTTCTCGTGCTCCCCTGCTCACAGACCCTTATTGGCCTGGGGATGGGGAACGTGTGAAGTCTTTGCCCCTGGTGCCTAGAGAGAATCTGCTGGCTGTTTTAAAACAGCCAGCAGTTGCCTCTAGCCACTGCGTGCCCTGGCAGGGCAGGGGCAGGGGACAAGGGACTTCATGTATTCCCTCTGACCCCAGGCCCTGATTGGCGGTTCTTTCTAGCCACTGTGCGACCCTGGCACACTCTCCCTGGCCCAGGTCTCAATTGTCTTGGGGTCGGGGGAGCAGCAGGGCAACTGCCGGCCGGATCCATCAGCTTGGCAGGCCAGATCCAGCCCACGGAGGCTGTCTTGCCGACCCCTGCCCTAGAAGGATGTGTGTGCCACCACTATCCTTGCAGACTGTCTTTATCCTATAGCTCTTCTGCCAATCTGCGGTATGTGGGCCCCCAATTCAGATGCTATGTCCGTACAAAATACAAACTGAGTTCAGTCTGGCCAGCCCAAGTTTGGAAACTCCACTTCCCAACCCCTCAGAGTAGAAATTAACTGATCTCATTAAGATATGTAAATAAGGACATCATGGTAGCAGATTGCATTTCTTTACAGGCATGCTATTCCCCGCTGGTTATTTTACAGTGCATCAAAATAATGCACATGCAAACCTGCCTTGTGTAATTTAATCCTCTCTCTTGCTCTTTTTAACCTTCTCATTTCATGGGTGCTAATTTATTTAAAAGAGGAAGAGGGGAAAACAAAGTTCATCAGATTCCCTGGGATTTTTATTACAGGCAGGAGTTTCTAGTAGGGATGTGAAGGGGCAACTGTGCACATGGTTAACTGATGAGCCTGGGCACATGCTTCTCCCCTAGGGTATGTCTACACTACCACCCTAGTTTGAACTAGGGTGGTTAATGTAGGCATTCGAAGTTGCAAATGAAGCCCGGGATTTAAATATCCCGGGCTTCATTTGCATCTTGCCGGGCGGGCGCCATTTTTAAATCCCCTTAGGTCGAACTCCGTGCCCACGGCTACACGTGGCACGGAGTAGGTAGTTCGAATTAGGATCTCTAATTCGAACTACCGTTACTCCTCGTTACCGAAGGATCCTAATTCAAACTACCTACTCCGTGCCGCGTGTAGCCGCGGGCACGGAGTTCGACCTAAGGGGATTTAAAAATGGCGCCCGCCCGGCAAGATGCAAATGAAGCCCAGGATATTTAAATCCCGGGCTTCATTTGCAACTTCGAATGCCTACATTAACCACCCTAGTTCGAACTAGGGTGGTAGTGTAGACATACCCCCAGTGGCTAATGCAGAAGGGGCAGATCAGATGTGGCCTTAGTGGGGGAATTCGCAGGCCCAGTCTATGGCTTTGCCTACACTGGAGTTTTCCAGGGTTACCTCATTGTATTATTATTAATTGTTGTAGCACCTAGGAGTCCTAGTTAGGGACCAGGACCCCGTTATGCTAGGGGTAGACAAACAGGACAAAGAGGCAGTCTCTGCACCAGACAGCTTTCTATTGAAGTGTAGCTGTACCATCAAAAGCCCCTCATGTAGACAGGCAAAGCTGCTATTTGCATGGGTGAGTGGAATCATGGGTCAATTGCCATGGTACAAATTGTGGTTTAGAAAGGCTTTTCCTATAGCTGGGGCAAATTCCCAAGGAAGGCAAAGCCTGTCTAATCCAGGCGGCTGTGAGTCCAGCTGTCACTTAGCTACAGACATAGCAGTTTATTATAGCTCCCAGACAGAGCTGTTCCTTTCCAAGGCAGGCAGAGGAGGATGGGACACACACTAACTATTCGGAACTGTTCCTGCAGCACGATCCCATTAGCCTATTAAATGACTTTATTCTCCAGGCCAGCTGTGTGCAGGTCTGACAGTCCAGATGAAGCCATTACATGTTGCTCCCTCTCTTCCAAATGACTGTCTTCTCGAGTGTGATTAATTCTGGACTGTAGCGAGGTGGAATGGCTGTCTTTAGATAAGCAGAGCTTTCAGTATTGCTGATAAACGGGGGGGGTTGGTGTACCATGAATGCTGCCTGCTTAATGCATTACTGCTTGCCCTGGTAAACTTGGTGTAGCCAGGACTCTCTCCGATGTTATATCTATGTATTCTGGAAGGGTGTAGGCCCTTGTGAAGGTGTGGAACCTCTGGTGCCAAGTGCTGTACAAGCAGAGACTAGATGACAATTCTAGCAAGACAAGACTGACAGATGTAGACAAGCAGCAAAATGAACAACCTCCAACATTTTCTCCTGGGTTAGTTTCTGTGAGAGGGCTTCTCCCTTCACCCTCCCTCTTCCCTGGCCCTTCTCATGTGAACAGAGAACAGCAACACTTGAAATATGGAGAGGCAAACAGTTTGATGTTTATTGGGGTGAGCTTCCAGCAAACAGGAATCCAGTTTCCTTTTGTTTTTCCCTGGTTTCTTTGCACTTACCAATCTGTCTACTGAAATTTAACCAATCCTAACTTGTTGTAACATTATTATCTAACAATGTGTAATCCTGTAGCACATTAGAGACTAACAAAATATATAGATATATAGTATCACGAGCTTTCGTGGGCAAAAACCCACTTCTGTTTATACCCCACCACCTTAAGAGGTTTACACCCAGCAAAATTAATTGTACAGGAAACAGAAACAATCAAAGAACCAGACAGAGACCGTACAGATAAACAACAGAGAGATGAGGAGTATAATAGCAAAGCAATAAAGAAATTAGGATTTCACCACTCCAGCTATTGATAAGTGTGTTTGCCAGACAGAACATGATCAACCTAAGTTTCCTTTAAATCTTCTAGGCACTTTCCTTTATCTGGAGGCCATAGATTGAGTCACCTTTCTAACAGCCCCAAATTGCCTTGTGGCAATGTGACTGGTTTGGAATGTGCCAAGACATGACTGTACCTTTTCCAGCTTATGGATGCTTCTGCTGCTTAGCCAAAATCTTAGCTTAAGAACAAGGCTTCCGACTAACACACAGACTGATTTTGATTCTCTGTTTTTATACCCTGAAAGAACACACCTAAATTCTTAAAGTAGAGGCTGTAACAGGCAGGCCTAAATATCTCTGTCCTAACACTTTCCCTCATCGATAGTGTGCATGAACATAATCCAGTCAAATAGCAGGGTTGGCAGTATTGACGGGCAGTAATTAGTGCTGGATATTAGGTCAGTAAAAAGCAATACTACAACCTTCCCCAGTTCTGGGCAGGTTCGGTGCAGAAAAGTGCCGCCAGTTACGCCAAGCCTATAGAACAGGAGTGGGCAATAATTTTTGGGCAGGGGCCACTTCAAAAATTTTTGAAGTGGCCCCAGGCCGGACCAGAAGGGATGGGGCCTAATCTGGAAGGGGCGGGGCCAGAATGCTTCTGGGCTTCCCTGCCTCAGACCACCACCCCTTTCCCACTAAGCATCCTTGCTTTTGGTAGGGTGGAAAGAAGCTTCACACACTCCCCCCTCCCCCAGGCCCTGATTGGCCTGGGGGGGAGGCAGAAGCGCGCAAAGCCTCCTCCCGCCCTGAGAGGAGCATGAGGCACTTCAAAGTGCCACGTGCTGCTCGCAGGGCGGGAGGAGATGTTAGGCACTCCCACGCCCCGAAGTCCTGATTGGCTTGGGTGTGGGGAAGCTGTGCTAAGCTTCCCTCGCCCTGCTCCCGCCCTGCGCGAGTGTACAGCGCTTTGAAGTGCCTTGTGCGCCTCACAGGGCGGGGTAGGGAGGGCGGAGGAAACTTTGCATGGTCTTCCTGTCCCCAGGCCAATCAGGGCTTGGGGATGGGGGAGCGCATGACATCTCCTCCCACCTTGCGAGCAGAGCGTGGTGCTTCAAAGTGCTGCATGCTGCTCACAGGGCGGGAGGAAGCTTCGCACGCTCCCCTGCCCCAAGGCCCTAATTGGTCTGGGGGTGGGTGAGCGGCAGGGCCTCCTCAGGCCGGATCAACTTGCTTGGCAGGCCTGCGGAGGCCCTTTTGCCCACCCCTGCTGTAGAAGCTGTCCTAACACAGATCTGCACAGTGCTTTACCATCTTAGATGTATAAGTTTCCTGCCACCCACCCTGCCTGGATGTCACTGCTGCAGCCAAGCTAGGAGCTGTGCTGTTATTTCTCACTTGTGCTACCCATCAGATTTCATGTTTGTAAAGGCTTCTGCCCCTGTTCCCAAGCAGGTTCAGGGCCCTATTGTGCTAGGGGCTCTATATGCAGAAAACAACAAGGCAGTCCCTGGTAGCTCACGATACCATCTACGTTTTGTTAGTCTTTAAGGTGCAGCATGACATAATTCCAGTTACTTCTCTCCCCCCTCATCTGAATCCAGTGTGTCCCTCTTGTAGCCTTATGTTACTTAATCGCCTGCTAATGACTTCTCAGCCTATTAGTACCAATTAACAGCTTTATATTTGCACAATAGATGTGAACAATAAGCTGCACTTGAGACTTACTCTACACTACCAGTCCACACCCCTGAACAATGTAGTTATATCAGCCTAACTCCTGGTGTCGACAGTACTGTGTTGATTGCAGGGTTTCTGCTATCTCCTCCTTTCCAGAAGTGAATAGGTAGGTAATGTCTTCACTATATGCTGCAGCAGTGCAAGATAAACATTTCCCAGAGCTTTTGGATAAACAGGTTCCTTTCGTCTGAAGAAGTGGGTTGTACCCATGAAAGCTCATGATACCATCTACGTTTTGTTAGTCTTTAAGGTGCTGCTAGACTATTTGTTGTTTTTTTAAAGTTTTTATAGGTATATACTGTAAATCTCCTAGATATCTGCTATCAGATCTCTTCTTTCAGGGTATGTCTACACTACAAAGTTAATTCGAACTAACAGCTGTTAGTTCGAATTAACTTTCATAGGCGCTACACACGCAAACCGCTAGTTCGAACTTAATTTGAACTAGCAGAGCGCTTAATTCGAACTAGGTAAACCTCATTCTACGAGGACTAACGCCTAGTTCGAATTAAGGGCTGTGTAGCCACTTAATTCAAACTAGTGGGAGGCTAGCCCTTCCCAGGTTGCCCTGGTGGCCACTCTGGGCCAAGCCAGGGAAACTCGTCTGCCCCCCTCCCGGCCCCGGAGTCCTTAAAGGGCCACTGTCTGGCTACAGTGCCCATGCCAGGTGCAAGCCTGCCAGCACCCAGCCAGCAGACCCTGCACCTGGCACAGCACGAGCCAGCCACCCGCTGCCACCCAGCCCTCCCCCTCTTCCCAGGACCAGGCTGGCGGCTCCCAGGAGTCTGCCCGGGGCCGCAAGAGGCGGACGCCCACCTGGTCTAGTGCGGAGATCGTGGACCTCATCCAGGTTTGGGGGGAGGCCTCCAACGTCCACAATCTCCGCACTAGGCACAGGAAAGTGGCTGTCTAGGGCAGGATAGCTGCCAGCCTGGCCACCAAGGGCCACATGTGAACCCAGGAGCAGGTTTGCATGAAAATCAAGTTGGTTCAGTGAGACCCCCGACCCTGAGCTTAGAACATAAGAACATAAGAATGGCCGTACTGTGTCAGACCAAAGGTCCATCTCGCCCAGTAGCCTGTCTGCCAACAGCGGCCAACACCAGGTACGCCGGAGGGGATGGACCAAAGACAATGGCCAAGCCATTTGTCTCGTGCCATCCATCTCCAGCCTTCCACAAACAGAGGCCAGGGACACCATTCCTACCCTCTGGCTAATAGCACTCCATGGACCCAACCTCCATGACTTTATCTAACTTCTCTTTAAACTCTGTTATAGTTCTAGCCTTCACAGCCTCCTGTGGCAAGGAGTTCCAAAGGTTGACTATTTGCTTTGTGAAGAACAATTTTCTTTTATGAGTTTGAAGCCTGCTACCCATTCATTTCATTTGGTGTCCTCTAGTCCTTCTATTATGGGAACTAATGAAGAACTTTTCTTTATGCACCCTCTCCACACCACTCATGATTTTATAGACCTCTCATATCCCCACTCAGTCTCCTTTTTTCTAAGCTGAAAAGTCCCAGTCTCTTTAGCCTCTCTTCATATGGGACCAGTTCCAAACCCCTAATCATTTTAGTTGCCCTTTTCTGAACCCTTTCCAAGGCCAAAATATCTTTTTTAAGGTGAGGAGACCCCATCTCTACACAATACTGAAGATATGGCGTACCATAGTTTTAGACTTCCCCTCCTCCTTCTTCCCCTGGCTTCCCCCTTCCAGCTCCCTCCTCCCAGGTTTCCACCTCCCCTCTCCCACTCTCTCTCTTCCCCTCTCCCACCTCCTTTTCCCAGTCTCCCCAGAGGTTAATCCCCCCCCCTCAGTTTTGTTAAATAAAGAGAGTTTCCATTTTTGAACACACGTGTCCTTTATTTTTTACATCAGGAAGTGGGGCTAGGGAAGGGTAAGTGGAAGGAGGTGAGGGAGGAATGGGGCACGAGCCCCCGATGGGGAGGACTGGGGTGGCTCTGCGGGCTCCTCGGGGTGGAAGCTCTCCTGCAGGGCCTCCTGGATCCTGACAGCCCCCTGAATGACCCCCCCCCGGATGGCAGCCTGCGGCAAGTGCAGCCGGGCTGATGGCCGAGTGCTGTAATGTGCCGAGGGTGGGCACTCAGGGCACTCCAAGACAGGACTGCTTTGCTGTCCCTCATCGAGGTAGACAAGCAAGCAGGGAACCCTGAGAACGGTCTGTCCGGGGTGGGGGTCGGGACCCTTTAAGCACAGCCCTCGGCTAGCCTGAGGCAGCAGCTCCACGCTCTAAGTCCTAAGCTGATGCCCTGCCGGCACTGGTTCCAGCCAGCCTTAACTTCGGTTCAGGGTCCACTCAATGTGGACATGCTAGTTTGAATTAGCAAAACGCTAATTCGAACTAGTTTTTAAGTCTAGATGTGCTAATTCGAATTAGCTTAGTTCGAATTAACTAATTCGAACTAAGTTAGTTCGAATTAGTGCTGTAGTGTAGACATACCCTCAGAGACAGAGACCACACCTAGATGGGACATTTTGTGGCTGCTCTTTCTGAGGGTCTTTGGTTCCCCACTGAGTCGTGGGCATTGCCTTTCAGTTGCTTCAGGGAGATCTCAGTACAGATTTCAAATAGGGATGTTAATTAACGTTTGTAGTAAGATGAGGGCATGAGACATAAGCCCATATAGCACAGGCCTGATCTGAGGCCTGAGGCCTAGCTAACAATGGACAAAACATGGCGAACATAAAGCAAAGCTAAGCTGTGAGCAAAAGCAGACCTCTGTTTACAGACCTTGGCATGAACAGGGCTGAGATTAACTGGTAATTGGGACTTATCATGAGTTGTAAATACACAGCTCATTGAAAAAAACCATGGAACCCATGCCCCATAAATACCATCTCAGGTTCAGGAAAAGGTCGAGGTTGATACATGGATGGAGATGGTCTAATAATCAGATCATGAGGCACAAGGGCTTGGTGGTAATCCGGTAACATCAGAGCGTGGCAACCTCACACATCAGCTGTGATGTGTTTGTACCTGTCTAGAAGGTGGTGTCTTGGGGGGACAGTGTTTGAATGGCCTCGGGGGGCAATGGAAGTGTTCCATTGTTTTGAGACATTTCATTGTTTACAGGGTACAAATGCGTAGTGGTTCAGTAGAGTCTATCGACAACTATTACTGTACTTCGATTACTATTACTGTACCTGGCCTTGTACCTTCCATCCTTATCTGATTTGTGGTCTTTGGGGGCTCTCTTGGGGTCTGCTGTAAAGACTAAGTGCACAAGTCTACACGGCACACATCATTGAGCACACACTCAAGCAGCCTTCTGGTTGTCATCATCGATGGAGTCAGAGACACGTGAGGACTTCGCGACAGTGAATCCTGGCCCCCTGCTAACTAACAGCATTGCTGAACGGCTGCCTGAATAACTGCAACGTTTAAAATGTTAAACACTAGATTTAACTGGTTAGCCCTGGAGCAGCCCCCTGCCTGTGGTGTGATGGGCTGCATCGGGGTGGAGGGGGAGGGTGAGGAGGCCCACTGTGTGCTCTGGCCCTGGCCCTGGCCCTGTTATAGCTGGGGTGGGAGGTGGAGGGACTGCTCCAACCCAGGCTCCACTGCAGCTGGGGGGGGGGTTAGCTCTGGCCCCACCGTGTGCTCCAACCCTAGTGCGATTGTGAGTGGGGACGGAGGAGGGGGTTGCTCTAGTCCCAGTCGTGGGTGGCAGGGGCTGCCCTGGCCCCGCTGCGGGTGTGTGTGTGAAGGGGGGACTGTTCTGGCAGGGTGTGCTGTGGCCGTAGGCAGGATCCAGCCAGCCAGGCTGGTTAACAGGTTACCTTAGAAGCAGACCGCTAAGCCACCTGCTTGCCGGGTAACCAGTTAACCTCTTACATCCCTAATTTCAAACCTATCTCATAGGCAGGGGAGACCACTTTAGGTGTTTCATGTGGCAGGGCTCACAGGGAATGTGGGTTTTTCAGCTGTTGTCAGTGTTGCTCCCTGTGCCACTTCAGTGGGGCACAAGGATGAATTCACCAAAAGGCTCCAGAATGGCTCCTAGCTTTCTGTATCATCCCTTCTCCCAGTTCCTTTTCCTTCTGTTCTGCTCTGGAGCTTCCCTCTCCAGCCTCTAATTGTAACTCTAACCCTTCCCCACACTCGCCCAGACAGCTCCACTCCCCAGACCTTGTGCTCCTGACATTCGGAGTTGGCTCTGCTTCAGGAGGCAGCTGCTGCTGGATCAGTCAGTCCTATTGGCAGATTGTGATGTAGCCTCCAGGTCAAATGTTTAGGTCAGGCTGGATCTCACCACAGTTGGCTGCCCATCCCTGATGCAGAACTTATGGACAAGGGAATCCAGGTCTATTGCACAAGCTGGCCAAACCATCTCTCACCTGAGCCCCTTAATGCACCATTATCCCTCCAATCTGTGGTCCCAAATTGGTTTTAGCAGCAGTGAGCTGAACGGGTTCCCACCTCGTTTTCCCCCTGGAGCTGATCAGATCGTTCCTCCCAGTGCTCTGGGACAGGCAACTTGCAGCCACGCTCCGTGACATATTGCAGCAAAGCAAGCAGAGCTTCACGTGCCAGCTCTTTGCTGGAGATTTTGCCGCACTGTAACATGCTGCATGCCCTTTGCAGGAGTACACAAGTGCTTTGCTTGCTGACAGAGGCCATCTGACTGGGAATCTTTTCCCATTCCAGAGATGCTACTGTCTAGCTCCTGGTGCTGATCCCACCAGCATCAGACTGGGTGTTTCAGCACTGAATAACAGAGACCACGCCATGAGCTAGCATGAAAAAAAAATCCTTTTTATTTGATCCCCTTGGCATGACTGCAATTTATTGGAGGGTTGGGCAGATGGGGAGAAAATCGCACCAGCTGTGAAGGGCAGAAAGCAAATGCAGGTTCCTCCAAACTCAGAGCCATTCCTCCAGGCATACAAGTGGATGGACCAGCTCGTGAACTAACTGCCTTAGGTCGGCTATTCAGGTTAATTTATATGGTGAGCAGCTTTCAAGCACAGCAGCAGCATTGCTGCGGACTTGCCCAGTCCTAAAGACACCAGTTCCTCCTCTGAGCCATGGAAAGAATGCCCCCACGTGTTTCCTCATGCCCCCGGGCTGTGATATAATCAGGCCCTCAAAGACCAAAGTTGAAATGTTTCCACTAGCAGACCAGTGGTGACAGAGTGAATGGCACACGCAGACACCGTGGCCCCTGCAAACAGCTGTGTGCACCAGTGGTGTTGTTTTCAGGGACTGTTGGGAGATTAGAGGCCTAATCAATTTTTGTTTCTATGTGTCCCACATTGGAAGTGTGTGGGAGCAAGTTGTGGCTCCCCAATGAGTCAGGGCTGTGGCAGCGCTCAGGGAACCTATAAGGGGCTGTTAGTGACACAGCCAACCAGGACAGCAGGCTCTGGCAAAACGAATGCACTTCCAACATGATAAGCATGGGTCCTGAGAGCCACTCAGCTTGTGAGGACGCAGGGCAACGTTTTCTCTGAGCGTGATAATAAAATCAGCGATTCCTGCATCTGCTGGAGGGGATGGGAGGGTCAGGGTGAGCAATGCTCTCAGCTCCATTGGGAGAGAGCCATGGCAGTGGTTTTAGTCTTTAGTCGCAAGTGTTATGACTCAGGGTATGTCTAGACTACATGGCTCCGTCGACGGAGCCATGTAGATGAGTTTACTAGACGTAGGAAAATGAAGTGGCGATTTAAATAATCGCCACTTCATTTACATCAAAATGGCCGCCGCGCTGTGCCGATCAGCTGTTTGGTGGCACAGCAGGGCAGTCTGGACGCGGTGGCCATTTTGATGTAAATGAAGCAGCGATTATTTAAATCGCCTCTTCATTTTCCTATGGCTAGTAAACTCATCTACATGGCTCCGTTGACAGAGCCATGTAGTCTAGACATACCCTTTTGAGGCCCAGACTTCCTGGCAAAGTGCTGGGTGTCTATGTAAAACCGCACTGCCTAACTGAGCAGATCCACTGCGTGTAGGGCTGCAGCTCGACCTGGCTCTGGGCAGCTGTTGTGGAAATGTCTAGGAACACAAGAATTGCCAGACAGAATCAGCTCTAAGGCCAACCTAGTCCAGTGTCCAGGTGCAGCCCGTGACCAACACCAGGTGCCTCAAAGAACGCTGCAATGGCCACTCCATGCAAATCCATTCCCTCATCGTTAGAGACTGGCTTTTGCCCTGAGACATGGGGTTTTAGCGCTGGACATAGCGGAAGGGCCAGGGGCAAAAATCTCCTAGTGCAGGGCAATGTGCATCCCAGGGGGTATGCAGGGACAGAAGAGGCAAGCCTGGAGCACTGAGCACCACAGTTTGTACAAGCACCCCAAGAGGGTGGAGGTTCCTCTCACACTTGGGGGGGGGGGGGTGGATCTGGAAGTTAAGCACATGCTTAAGTGCTTTGCTAAACTGGAATTCAGTTGGCTGGCACCTGGCTTCAGGAGACGATTGCTGCTCAGTCCAGGCTGGTATGTCCCTTAAGAAGTCAGAGAGTCCCTTTAAAACCAAGCATTGAAGCTCTTTTGCTGAGTGGCTCATGTCATTGTATTAATCATGCAAGGAGGAACTCAGCTTTTCCTCTGCGGGTGGGCTGAGAGTTCAGCTAACCTGGTGTTAATGTGGAATGGGGAAGAAACTAACAAATGCTCTTCACTTAACACACACTCATGGTTAGGAGTAAACAATATAATTCAGAAGGCACTCACAAAGTTCAAGACTAAATAAGGAAAATATATTCCAGCCCTTGCACACGAGCTCTGTCAACAGGAGCCTGGAAACCGCTAGCTCATTTATTAACTGGAAAGTTGAGTGTGGGGTGGCTGGGGGCATTTTTTTTTTAAACTGTCTATTCTGTAAATGGCTCTGAATTTCAGCTGTGTTTTGTGGCCATTCTGATTCTTTTTCTTGTTGTTGTTTCAGCTTTTGACAGTTTCTCAGCTGTGCTTTTGCCTGGCTGGGCTCAATTTTTAAATCACTGTTTGTCTGAGAGATGCTTTCATAAGCTCCCAGAATGCTACATTTCAAGGCTTTATGGCTGTGAAATGGCTGTAGGGCTCCTAATAGATTAGTTATTAATAAGAGTATTGACACTGAGCAATGACTAATTCAATCTTACAGGGCAGTTATCCCACAAAGGAAGCGTGTGGTATTCCACGAGGTGGTCTTGTCTTAATTGAAGAGGGGCAGTGTTTGATGTAGTTAACATTACAGGAGTAAACATCTTTAAACTTAAGGATCTCAAAGCTCTTTGCAGGAACCTGACTGAAATGAAACCACTCTGGAGTCAAGGGGGGGGCAGCTGGCTTATTCACAAAGGCAAATGTTAGCCTGTGACACCAATGACAGGTCCTATCCTATCTCGGAATGCCCTTTTAGAATGTCTTTGACTTTTTTTTTCAATGAACTTTTTATTTATTTTAATCATTCAAATACAGAAAGACAAACAACAAATTGTACATACATTTCTCATAACACAGAAACTTCTTACAATATATTACCCATTTGCTATCTAATCTTAGCGTTCCTCAGAACATTCAATTATAGATATAACATGAATAGTTAAATTTAAATCAGTTGTTTGTATTACACAGTTTACAAACATAATGGCTACGTCTAGACTGGCATGATTTTCCGCAAATGCTTTTAACGGAAAAGTTTTTCCGTTAAAAGCATTTGCAGAAAAGAGTGTCTAGATTGGCATGGACACTTTTGTGCAAAAGCACTTTTTGCGGAAAAGCGTCCATGCCAACTTAGATGCGCTTTTGCACAAGAAAGCCCCGATCGCCATTTTAGCCATCGGGGCTTTTTTGCACAAAACAATTCTGGGTTGTCTACACTGGCCCTCTTGCGCAAAAGCATTTGCGCAAGAGGGCTTTTGCCCGAACGGACGTGTCATTGTATTTGCGCAAGAAGCACTGATTTTGTACATTACAAAGTCAGTGCTCTTGCGCAAATTCAAGCGGCCAGTGTAGACAGCTGGCAAGTTTTTCCGCAAAAGCGGCTGCTTTTGCGGAAAAAATTGCCAGTCTAGACACAGCCAACGTGTTTATAAATTATAACCCGTTAAAGAAAAATATTAAGATAAAGAATAGAAGCACAATTAGATTTATAATCTTTTATGATACAAAGTTGTCTCTATGTTATAATTAGGAGAATAAGGATGTGTTAATTCAGTCTTTATTTCAGCACTTTCTGTGTATGTTGTACGATCACACTCCTCTCTCCCAGCCCCTGCAAAGGACTTTCACATGTTTAGTGCCTCAACCAGTCTGCACTTCATTTCCTTCTGTGTGTGATCCCACCCAGGCGACAATGTGTCATTTCTTCACCAAAGGGAGATCAGGGCTCCCTGCTACCTACTTAATTAGTGCTTGACTGGCAGACTGCCTTGTTTTCCTTTATAATCGCCATGTCCTTCTCGCCATGGCTTTCTTTGCCAGGCCCTTTCTAGCTGTGACAAGTACAAGCAATTAAAGAAGAGCATGTGGAGCACAGATGCCCATTTCATAAGTCAGTGGCACGTGATTTTCTTCCTTACTCCTCAGCAGAATAGAGTGGATTTACTTCTGTGAAGTTTTACCATCCAGTCTCTAATTGATAAATACTTTAATTGATAAACACTGCAGGATTTTGTTCTGAACATGCACTTTGATCCAGGATACCAGAAATGATCTTTAGGCTGAATTTTCACGTAGCTGTATTAGCAGGAACGTTGTAAGCAAGCATGAGAAGTAATTTTTCTACTCAGTTCCATGCTGGTAAGGCCTTTCTTCGTTTCATCCAGTTTCTGGGTACAACACTTCAGGAAGGATGTGGACAGATTGCCAGGAAAGAACAACAAAAATGATTTAAGGTCTAGAAGGCATGACCTACAAGAAAGGTTGAAAGAAATTGGTTTGTTTAATCTGTAGAAGAGAAAACTAAGGGTGAGGGGAGACAGTTTTCAAATACATAGAGGCTGCGTCTAGACTGGCATGATTTTCCGCAAATGCTTTTAACGGAAAAGTTTTTCCGTTAAAAGCGTTTGCGGAAAAGAGCGTCTAGATTGGCATGGATGCTTTTGCGCAAAAGCATCCGTGGCCAATCTAGACGCGGTTTTGCGCAAAAAAGCCCCGATCGCCATTTTCGCCATCGGGGCTTTTGTGCGCAAAACGGTTCTCAGTTGTCTACACTGGCCCTCTTGCACAAAAGCATTTGCGCAAGAGAGCTTTTTCCCAAGCAGGAGAGTCATTGTATTTGCGCAAGAACATTGACGATCATACATTAGATCGTCAGTGTTCTTGTGCAAATTCAAGCGGCCAGTGTAGACAGCTGGTAAGTTTTTGCGCCAAAGCACTCGCTTTGGCGCAACAACTTGCCAGTCTAGATGCAGCCAGAAGGTTGTTACATGGAGGAGGGTGAAACTTTGTTCTTATTTCTTTCTGAGAATAGGACAAGAAACAATGGGCTTAAATTGCAGTAAAGGAGGTTTAAGTAGGACAATAGGTATAGTGACCATATTTTCTGAACAAAATTAGGGATACATTAGCCATTCCCCTGACCCCCCCCATTAGCCACACCCCCTGCCACAAGAAGTCCCACCCCTGGAGGTAGTACTCCCAGGGTCAAGATGGACACATGACCAGAAGTAAAGGGTGTCGTGTGACCCCCCCCCCCTTTAAAAACTCTTCCCACCGTCCTCCTACCAATAGGGATGAGTTTGGCCCCCACAGGACCCCCCCCCCCGCAACTATCTTGCAATTGCATTAACCCAATTTGCATTGCATTAACTTGGGAGGAGAGGCTGGGGGAAGTGTCCCTCTAAGATTTTCCTCCCATGAGCAGAGTGAATTTTGTCTTGTGCACCAGTATTGAGGAGTTCATGTGGCTTGTTTGGATGTGCCGCTGTGGCACCCAAGTTATTAATAAATATCTTATAAACCTCTACCCTTTCCCTCTGCTGCCATGTCTCCTCCGCTCCTCTCGCCCCATCTACTTCCCTGGTGCCTGCTGCCCCCCCGTGCTGGCTCCTTCCCTTCTCACTCCCCTTAGCCCTTTGGGGACCTGTCCCCTCCCCTGCACCAGCCCTTCTCCTCCCCCGTGTCCCCTCCTCCTCTAGCCCCACTCTGATCATCTGTAGGTACCCCTCCCCATCCCCTCTCCTAACACCGCCCTCTACCCACCTGCCCGGCCTCGCTCCTCTGCCCGCTGGTGCCCGTCCCTCCCCTCCACAGGTCTGCCCTTCTGCTTCACCCCCCCCACACAATCCCCTGGCACCTGCACCTTCCCTTGTCCTTGCACCTTCCTGGTGCCTCCCCCTTCCCTGACTGCCCTTGCCCTTCTTGCCCTCTTTCTCCCTGGTGCCCACCCCCTCAGCACTGTTTACCCCAGTTCTCCTCCTGCCCCATGCCCTCACAAATAAAAATGTCCCTGCTGCATTTGAATCATTGCTCTGGCATGGGGATGAGGAGTTCAGGATGCAGGCTGCCCTGGGGAGAGAGGACAACCCCAGCCCTCTTTCACCCCAGCAACTTGGGGTCAGGTGAGACGTGCCTCTCCATGGCCGTTGCAGCTCCTGTGGGCACAGCCAGGGGAGCTGTGTATGTCCACCAGTGGGGGTGGGTCCAGGTTCATCTGCCCCAGTGCTCCCCAGCCAGAGTGAGGAATGCAGCAAACTGTGCTTTCCCCTCTCTCTATGAGGAAGGGGAACAGCCAGCAACATCCCCATATACATCGGGAGTGGGAGGGGAGCTTTGGGACTGACGCAGTCCAGAATGGGGGGGGGGAACACCCCCCAGCCAGGCCCTTTCACCTGCCTTGTGAGTCTCTTTTTTGCTTGTTTTTATGAGAAGCAATCCCATTGTCCTGGCACAACCAAACCCTGACCTTGCTTTAAGTTAGGCCAGAGGAAGCTGCCTAGTGAATGTGGTGGTTTAGGAGGCGTTCTTGACCAGACAGGCAGGCGGACAAACTTTCCTATGAGTAGCAGATTGTATAAAGACTTAGCTCCAGAGGGCTTGAGCGCTAGAGTGTGCTCTTTCCCTTCATCGTAAATGAAGCAATGGAAATATGGGCAGGGACAGAGCAAGAAAATGTCTGGGGGCCCTGCCATGCACCATTTGGGTGCTGCTGCTTTCCTCTTTGGAGTAGGAGGCAGGATGTAATGCATCCAGCCCATGGAAAACAACCCTCAGCTGTGGTAGCCTCCCCAGCACGAATCACCAGGGAAAGGGCAGCTGCTGCAGTCCAGCTGGGGTGCAACTGGAGTTTTAGATCTGTATCTTTCTCAGTGTGACTTGACCTCCCCTTTCAAATACAAATTGATTGGTGCCTGATTGAGCTGTAGCCTGGCTGGGCAGCTCAGATAGCATGCTGTCTCTTATCAGCGGGGCACAGGCTGCAGGGATTGGAGCCCACCACTTACTTGGCTTAACTTTAGATTTACTGTGGCATTTGATCCCTGAATTTCCACTGACAAGTGCTGGGCTAGCCATGCATGCTGGCTAGCACCCAGGTCCTGGTCCCTACAGAGTGGGCTCACCCCCAAACACCCTGCCATTACTGCAATACCCAAAAGTCTGTTATAAAGTGATGTGCCACCCAAAACTAGGATCCTGCTGCTAGAATTGTGTGACCCAAAGATAAGGGTGCAAAAATCTCCACAAAGCCCCTGCTGAAGGTATCTTTATGCCATTTCCTATCTCTGCAGCAGCAGGCAGAGACATTGTGGCCTGGAAACCATGGGCAGTCAGTGCAGCTAGGGCTGGGGGGGGGAGGCAGGCTCCCAGCCCCAGCTACAGCCCCATCCCCTCTGCTGAGGCCCCCACCATGGGGAGGAGAGGAGAGGGGGCAGCACGCACCCCACATCCCACGGGGAGGGGAAGAGATGGGAGTGGGTTAGCATGCCCGCTCTGGAGCATGGGGAGGGTGGGCACTGGGGGCAGCAACACTCCACCCCCCAGAACACCTACAGCAGGCGTTTTGAGGGTGGCGTGTGTGGGGCCATGCCTGGCGGTTTGGGAGGCAAAGTCTTCCCCCATCTAGGCTACTGGCTGTCCATGCTGGAAACTCAATGAAGGCATGTGCACCGGAGGGGCCATCCCCTGCTCACTAGCTGGGGGACACACAGCTCTTCTCTTGCTGTCTGCTGTGGGTCACCTGTGCCAGTGGTAGCTGTGACTCCTACCCCATGCCTCTGCATCAAAGGGGGCTGCTATACTCCTGTGCATTTTACTACTCCATGCAAAGCTGGTTGTGGGGAAGCGCCTCCTTTTCTACTTGGAGTTCTGGAAACTGATTGTGATCAGCCCCTTAGAAGTCAGGCCATGAGTGAGAGGATGCTGCGGTGCCGGCCCTGTATCGCAGAGGTATGTAATACCCCTCCCCTTTCCAGTAGAGGCTGATCATAGCATTTTAACTCCTCTTAAAGCGCAGGTTTGAAAACAATTCCTTTCAAAGGGCCTATGGCTTCATTTGTGGTGATCTTACTGATCCGAGAGCTGGGTCTATTCTTCAAGCTCATACCCGTTTGGGACACTATGGGGTAACCCGTGTGCTAGAAACATTTCATTGCTAGGCACAGATCTGATGGGCATCCCCAGCATGGATGGAGAGGCTGCAAGTGGTGCAGTTTTTCTATATCACATGATGTTTTTAAATGTTATTGGGCATCCTGTAAAAACAATTATATACAGAATGGGCCAGAACATGTAGAGAAACAGTCTAATTTTGACCAAAATCAGCAGAGAGCTAAATATAACTGACAGTGCAACTATGTAATCCAAAGAGTAGGTTTTGGACTTTATCTCAAATAACTTTGTATCATCTGTAGATTTTACCACCTCGCTGTTTACTATTTTCCAGATCAGTTATTAACATGTTTAACAGCACTGGTGTGAGTCCTCACACCCCTCCCCAGCCACCCAGAGGAGGGTGTCCCTGTTAAAACACCCTCACCTTCTCCGGGATATGTGTCCTCCAAAGAAAGCAAGGGGATTCAAACAGGCATCTCACTGAGAAGTCCCCTGGAAGGCGGAGAAACCCTCCCTTAACAGGCAGAGCCAGGATTTGAACCAGAATCCCACAATCACTGGACTAAGGATTGGGGCTCCAGGTTCACAGAAATTTTGGTGGTGCCCAGAGCTCCACCCCTGCTCCTACCTTAAGGCTCTGGGAGGGAGTTTGGGTGCAGGAGGGGATGCGTGGTCAGGCTTGGGGTGCTGTGTGCTGGTTCTGGGCTGGGGTAAATGGTGGGGCGTTCGGGCTCTGGAAAGGAATTTGATGGGTATGGGGAGGGTGGGAGAATGTTGGGTGCAGGAGGAGGGTGGGGGCAGGGGAGCAGACTCTGGGAGGGAGTGGGGCACGCGAGAGGGTGAGGGGAAAGGGTAGGCCACTCAGATGGTGGGGCTAGGAGGGGTCCCTGCGTGCTGCTGCCCGCAGGCACCGCCCTGGCAGTGTCCCATTGGCTGCAGGGCCACTCGGGGTGGGAGCACACAGGGGGCCTCGGGGACTTGCCGGCTTGGCGTGGAGCTAGTGGCAGGAAGCTGCTCTAGCCTCACTGCACTGCTGGTGGTGGCAGTGGGAAATCCCAGGCTGTTTTAAATCGCCCCTGGGCAGCTGGTCATGTGAGGGGGGAGGGCTGGCAGTAGGAGTCTGGGGAGAGACCCAGCACCAAACTTTGGTAGAGCAGGGACCTCGCGCCAAGAATATTTTTGGTGCCAGGGCTCCACAGGCCCATAGAACTCGCCGCCTGTGACTAGGGAGTGATTGTAACTCTGCCTGGCCCAAACAGTATGTAGATAAATCAGAACAGCTTCAATAGACAAGAATGAGCAGTACAGCCCATATACCAATGTAGGGTACATCTACACAGCAGGGCTAAAGTCGGAACAAGCTGTGCAACTTCAGCTACATCAATTGCGTAGCTTAAGTCGAAATAGCTTAACTCGGCTTTAGGAGCTGTCTACACAGCAGGAAGTCGAAGGAAGAACACGTTCCCTTCAACTCGACGTCCCTTACTCCTCGTGAAATAAGGGTTACGGGAGTTGGGGGAAGAAGGCCTCCAGCTCAACATTATTTTGAAACAAAAGCTTGTAGTATAGACGCATTCTGTGTTATTTCAGAATAATGCTGCTGTGTAGACGTACCCATATTGATTAAAGTGGAACAACTTCAATAACAGACAAGCAACCTACACCACAATAGCCTGTGGCTGCTTAGGGAACTCACTTGAGAACCAGCAGAAGTCTATTCTTGCCAGGAAGTCAGGGCGGAGGAGGGAGGGGGGCTGAAGCCCATCCTGGGCAAGCCCAAACACCGGGCTACAGATTACATAGGAGGCCTCTGGCTCCTTCCCCTTCTCACTGCAATTGCTGAGGGGGGGTGTTAGGCTGCTGCCTAACTCTCACAAGAAACACTTTGGGGACCAAAGGCACCTGCCTCCAGGAGAGGGTTTCCTGCGTGACTCACCAGCACTGACGGGGCCTAGCTCTGTGACAGACAGGCCTTAGGATGTATCCCTCTTGTCAGCATCTCCCAGTGGCTATTCCCTACCTGGCGTGCTGGCCCGTGCTTAGGTCACTTGCTCTCCTTCAGTGAAGAGGGAGCCTAAACGCCTCAGTCTTTGGGGAGCCTGTTGCTGTGCCAGTGATTTTCTGAGCCTCTAAGACAGGTGTGCCAATACTCTGTGGATCTGGACCACAGTGCTGAGATCAGGTCTACTTGGTCTAGTCACAGGTAAACAGCAGGGGGACTGAGGGAGCTGAGAATGGCCATGCCCCAGGCAGAGAGCACTGAGTCCAGAGGAGAGGAGTTGCTGAGAGTGGGCATGCTCAGTAAGACCAAAGAAGCTGAAAATGGGCATGCTTTGTGAATGGCACCAGCACGAGGCAGGAACTGAGAACAAGCAGCCTCACTGCATGCCATAGGCACTAGGGATGCTAAAAGGCGGTTAGATAGGTAACCAGGTACCTGCTGGAGATCTCAGTGTTACATGCTGCGGGCTCTGCAGTGTAACGCTTATTTTATACTGCAGAGCCCACAGTGAAGCCTCCCCGAGACTGGGGGCACCAGCCCCTGCCGGCTCAGCTCACAAGGAGGCAGCTTCTCTGCAGCAGGGAAGCCTTCTCCCCTGGAGTGCAGTGGCAGCCCTTGCCCGCCCGGCTCCTGGGGAGGAAGCTTCATTGCCCTGCCACAGTGAAGCTGTCTCCCCGGGAGCTGGCTGAGTGTAACGGATACCATTAACCAATAAGCAGTAGCTTATCAGTTAGTCAGTTACACTCTAACATCCCTAATAGCCACAGAGTCCTGAGACTGAGACTGCATGCGAGAAGTAGTCTGGTGCGCCCCCTCCCTCCCACTATTCCTGTTTGGAGGGGTAGGAAGGGAGAGGTCAGCAGGAGAAAAGCTCTAGACTGTCTCCATGCTCTTCTCTAGGTGCTCACCTGCTGTCTTCAGCCATCTCTTTCCCCCATGTCACTGAAAGTTAAAATAATTATGTCTTTTGACAGCATAAGACACATGGCCATTTCCACCACCAAGCCACTCCGGACCTGAGACTGAAGCTCTTCTTTTGGCCAACCCCAGTTTTGAAATAAACCATCTACCCTGAGAACAGAGCTATGTGCTGGTCACACAAGTGTAACAGCTGAGTCAAGCTCCACACTAGCGCCGTTTACTCAGCGCTGACTCAAATGAGCAACATGCAGGCGCATACATGACTGCATCCCTGGGATCTGCCTCCAGTTCTGGTACTACAGAATGACTGCCAGGCCTTGGTTTCCCTTCTTGTGTGAGGTGGTGAAAGCCACCAGCAAGGCGCACTTCTTGGCTGACTGACACTCTGTTCCCCTGTCACGTTCTAGTCACTGAGACGAAACAAGGAGTCCGGCGGCACCTTAAAGACTAATAGTTTTTGTATGGCATGAGCTTTCCTGAGTTGCAACAGAGTGACATGCATCTGACCAAGTGAGGTGCAACTCAGAAAGCTTATGCCATAATAAAATTGTTAAATCTTTAAGGTGCCGCTGGGCTCCTTGATAATTTTGCTGAAACAGAGTAACATGGCTACCTCTGAAAACCGAGAAGAAAGTTTGCAATCTTAACTTTATTCTCTGGATTTGATGCCATCTTCAGGTGTTGATCTGGTAATGGTGTTAGCACCGCATTCAATCACATTTCTATTCAATATGTTTTATGCTTTTTACTTAATTGCTCTTTATGAATGGGAGTGTTTTTCATAAAAAAAAAAAAACCAAGGATTTATTTTTAAGTGTTCATCAGCTACAGCTGCATATTCTCCAAAGTAACATCATTCTCTGTTTGTTACCACAGTCATTTTGGCAGTTGCCTATTGTGGTAATACAAACAGTAGATTATGGCTTCAGGGCATGAATAAGAAGCAGGAGCTGTTAGAAAAACATGCTGGATTTATGACTGAGTTACAGAAAACATGAGAGGAAAACAACTGCTTTTCCAGGGCCAGTGTCAACTTGGAAGTAGGCTTAACTCTTTGTGAATCTTAGAATATTTGAGGCTCAGCACTTGCCCATCTCCCATTACAATTGTATTTTTCTTTGCTCTGTTGCTGTGTGAAACGCACACATAAACAGCAGAGCAAACTACATACAAATTGCTGTCCAGTATAGTTGTTCCCACTGTTTTCTTTTGACTTGTGTTGAGATGATGGTGTAACATTAATAGGTACAAAAGTCAAGGTAGTAATGTGGGGGTTTTAAAGTTAGTCTTTCTTTAGACAGAGACAGAGCACTGAATGGGGAACCAACTCAAAATATTTTGGAATGCTTGAAGGTGGCAGTACTGATGGCTTCTCTCTCATTCATCAGCTGTTCTTTGTACTCGGACTGGTACTCTACTCTCGTGGTGCGTGGCTCACTAGGCTTTAAGCCAGCATTTCTGGGGGCAGCAATTATTCGGAGTGCAGAGCACACTTGTGCAGTACATGCAGCTCTAGTGGCCTCTAGGGACTGGAGTGTGGTATAACCATTGCACTATGACAAGGTTTAGAATAGCATCTGAACAGCTGCTCAGCGCGAGTTGGGGAAATGCCTGTTTTTTAATGCAAGAGGTCAGTATGCTACTTTCCACTGCTGCAATGACTTTCACCCAAGGGATCTCAAAGAACTTTAAGGAAAGTAGGTAAGAAATAATATGCCCATTTTATAAAAGAGGAAGCCATAGCTCAAAGCAGGTCAATAAGGGTACATGTACACTACAGAAGAAGATCGAAACTGCCACTGTCTATCTTCTGGGGTTCGAATTAGTGGCTCTAGTGAAGGCAGCTAAATTCAAAGTGAGAGGGGCACTCCGGTCGATGGCGGTAGTCCTACTTCCAAGGGTATAAGGGAAGTTGAAAGTAGACTGTTCTTCCTTTGACTTCTTGCAGTGTATGCAGTGCCAAAAGCCAAGTTAAGTTTCTTCTTTGAGTAGTGTCCCTGTGGGTGCTCCACCTTAGGTATCTTGGGCGCTGCTGCGTGCCTAGTCAGAGATTTTTGGTCGCCATGCTCTCCAGTGTGCTGCACACGGGAAGCAGATGGCATGCGCAGTGCCTCTACCATGCATACGCAGCAACCGTCCCTTCAGTTCCTTCTCTGCCACCGCTGGCATCGGTCGGAACCGCTCTGCTCTCTTTCAACTTTCCCTTGTTAGCTTAGGATAGTTAGTTACTTGTTTATTCTCCAGTTAAATCGTCTCAAGTTTATTGTTAATTGATAGTTGTAGTTTAAAAAATATATTTTTTGGTTCTTTGATTACTTACGGTTAGTTCTTTCTAGCAACCCTAACATTTTTTACCTGGAATGCCGGGTTGCCCAGGTTTTAAACGGTGCCTATCCTGTAGGCTTTCAATTCCTGTCTCTGATGGGCACTCTCAGTGTGTTCAGTGCCCAGGCCAGACACATGCCACAGCGCACTGCGAGCATTGCGAACAGTTAACAGCCACACGCGGAAGGCCAGGGAGCTACAATTGAATTAATCTCCCCAGAAAGTGCCATAAAACCAGCCTCCGACCCGGAGCACTCTACACCACCACAGCAGTCCTCATCAGCGGCCATGTCAGAGAAGGCAGCCCTATCTTCTTAAGATTCTTCCTTAGACCCTCCTAGGAAGAGATCTCACATGGTGAGAAGAGGTGACTCCCCATCAAAAAAGTGGGGGACAGCACTAAAATAACCCCTGCACCGACCCATTCAAGGGTTCAGGACAGGGAGGTACCGGGACCATTGTTGGAACATGGCTCCCGAGGGTGTAAGGACCTGGCAATGCCGTCAGACAGGGCACTGAGTAAGCCCAAGTCAATATCGGCATCGGCTGCACTGACATCTACTGACTTGGCACCCAAGAAGGCCAAGTCAAAGACTCACCATGGACAGGGACCGTCAGCACAGAAGCACACCAGGGTACCCACCGCACCTTTGGTACCAATGCCTCCCCCAGTACCAAACATACAAAATCATGCCTCACTTTCGGGCCACTGGCACCGCAGATCACCACAGTACCAACGTCCTCTGCGCCACCAGTGCCGCCTATATCAGTTGCCCCTCAGCTAACGATGATGGAAGAGCTTACGGTCACATTGGTACCGACCACGCCGCTATTTGGCACCTACGGTACACCTGCATCCAGCAGATTCGTGTTATCCACTCCAACGCGCTCAGCACCGCCTCTGTCCAGCAATGAGGATGACGAACCAATCAGTGGAAGCCATACTCCGAGGCATTCTTCACCTAAAGAACTACAGCACCAACAGATGCAGCCACCAGCGCCGCAATGGCAGATACCTCAATGGCTCCCACCACCTCCACCCATGCCACCAAATTGGCCATATTGGGCCCCTTGGGTCCCTTATAGGAGCCAACAGCCACAGATCAAACAGCCACAGCTCTGCCACCAAGCACGGGCTCCATTCCATCAATGGACACCTCCCGTTATGAAGAGGACGTAGACCCCCCCTCAACTGACGATGAGTCCACAGTCTCTTCTCATCCACCCGTGTATATTTTGTCTTCCTCTCCTGATGACACCCTCATGCCCCCCCTCCCGACAGTGGGGGACAACTTCAGATCCTTTCAGGAACTGTACAGAAGGGTAGTGGACACTAGGGCTACGTCTACACTGCAGGCTTCTTGCACAAGAACTATTTTGCGGAAGAGTTCTTCTGCAAAAGGTCTTCCACAAGAGCGTGTCCACACTGCCATGTGCTTTTGCACAAGAGATGTGCTTTTGCACAAGAGCGTCCATGGCAGTGTGGACGCTCTCTTGTGCAAGAAAGCTCTGATGGCCATTTTAGCCATAGGCGTTTCTTGCGCAAGAAATTCATGTTGCCTGTCTATACTGCCTTCTTGTGGAAGAGCTCTTGTGCAAGAGGGCTTATTCCTCGTGGGGAGAGGAATAACTCTTCCGGAAGAAGCCCTGTTTTCCGACGCCGTACTGCAAATTTACTTGCGCAAGAACGTGAGTGCAGTGTAGATGCTCTGCAAGTTTTTGCGGAAGAACAGCTGTTCTCGCGCAAAAAGCCTACAGTGTAGACGTAGCCTAGAAGTTTCACTGGTTAGCCTCCCTGAGGCTCAACACAAACTAACTAATACCTTACATGCCTCTCCTGCAGCTAAGCTGGCCCACCCTATGGACCCAGCTCTCACGGATCTGGCCAAAGTCCTCTGGCAGACCCCAGCTACCATACCACTTGTCTGCAAGAGGTCAGACCGAAAATATTATGTTGCACCACAGGGTGCCAACTTCCTATTCATCCATCCCACCCCAAATTCCATCGTGGTAGATGTGGTGAATGAAAGAGGTAGACAAGTTGCCCCGAGGACCATGCCATATGACAAAGAATGGAAACGCCTTGACCTAATGGGAAGGAAGGTGTAATTCCTCCACTTCCCTGCAACTACGCATTTCTAATTATACAGCGATGCTCGCCAAGTAAACTCACCACATTTTTGAAAACATGGCACAATTTATTAAGCTGTTACACGATGACAAAAGAGAGCCTTTCAGGGCCAACATTAATGAGGGCACGCTGATAGCACGCACGGCCCTTCAAGCTGTATTAGGGGTACGTCTAGACTACATGCATCTGGCGACAGAGGCATGTAGATTAGGCTACCCGGCATAGGAAAATGAAGCGGCGATTTAAATAATCGCCACTTCATTTACATTTAAATGGCTGCCACGCTGAGCCGATCAGCTGTTTGTCAGATCAGCGCGGTAGTCTGGACGCTCCGTGGTCGACATCAAAGGCATTTGTCGACCTTCCAGGTAAACCTCATCCCAGGACTGTATTCAACCCACGGTACAACTCAATCACCAAACAGGTGTCCGTCCCAACCAAGGTCAAACGTTCCCTCCACTGGTGGACAGACCAAAGAAATGTGTGCACTGGTGTCCCTTTTTGCAAACGTATCCAGTCCATGACAATTACGACAGATGCATCCCTCCTTGGGTGGGGAGCTCATCTAGGCCGCCTCACTACCTAAGGCCAATGGTCAAGCAGGAATCCAGCCTACACATAAATGTTGTGGCACTTAAGGCACTATTTTATGCATGTCGACACTGCCTACATCAAATACAGAATTGCACAGTTCAGATTTTCATGGGCAATCAAGCAACAACTTTTTACATCAACAGATAAGGGGGCACCAGATCTTTCCTGTTATGCAGAGAAGGTGTCCGCCTTTGGACATGGTACACAGCGCACGACATATACTTATAGGCCTCATACCTCCTGGGCAAAGACAAACTTATGGCCGACAGCCTCAGCAGGAACTTCAAATCCAACCATGAATGGGAAATCGACCGATTGATCATACATCGCCTCTTCACGTGCTGGGGATTTCCCGACGTGGACCTGTTTGCAACCAATGCCAACAAGAAGTGTCCACGTTAGTGTTCTCTTGCGGGCATTGGCACTCCCTGGGGGACGCGTTTGCAATATGATGGAACGCAACGCTCTTAAAATGCTTAGCAACCCATCCCCTCATAGAGTGGTCAACAAAATAAGACTGGAATTATCCACAGTGATCCTTATCGCCCCAGACTGGCCAAGACAGACTTGGTACACTTACCTTACTCAGATGTCCACAAAATAGCCATGGCATCTCCCAGTTCTTCCTTATCTCCTAACCCAGGAGAAGGGGACCCTGTACCATCCCAACCTCCAGTCACTCCATCTTCACGTTTGGTTCCTCAATGGTTCACCTTGCTAGAGATAACATGCTCAGAACAAGTACAACAAATCTTACTCAACAATTGCAGAACATCAACGAGAAAATCCTACCTTTATAAATGGCACAGGTTTGCGACATGGACAGAATGCAGAAACTTGGAATCAACCACAGTTCCTCTGAGCATTGTTCTGCAATATATACTAGAGCTGAAAGACTCAGGACTATCACTCAGCTCTCTTAAGGAAGGTTCATCTCGCTGCCATAACAGCTCTTCACCATCCTATCAACAATAAATCAGTTTTTGCTCACCCCATGACCAAACGGTTTTTGAGAGGCATACAGAATACTTACCCTCCTCCCAGGCCCCCCACTCCTGAGACCTGAACCTGGTTTTACGGGCTCTCACTACGAAACCATTCGAGCCTCTGGCAACATGTTCCATGCTCCATCTCTCCATGAAAGTCGCCCTGCTCATAGCACTGACATCAACCAGGAAAGTCAGTGAAATCGGCGCTCTGATGTCAGACCCTCCATTTCATAAGCACAAAGTAGTTCTCCGTCCCCACCCGAAGTTCCTCCCGAAAGTCTCCTCACACTTCCACTGTAACGAGCCTATAAACTTACCTATATTTTTCCCAAAACCTCACACCAGTGCCAGAGAGGCTGTATTACACACACTTGATGCAAGACGCATGATTGCCTTCTACTTAGACAGAACTAAGCAATTTCGTAACACAAATAGACTCTTCATCTTCACCACGGAGAGATCGCTCGGCATGCCAATCTCCACTCAGAGGATTTCTCAGTGGATAGTGGAATGCATTAGCCTAGCTTACACTACTAACGGACAGTCACCTCCTTTCCAAATCAAGGCCCACTCAACTAGGGCTACCTCAACTACCACAGCCTACATGCATGGCATCCCCCTCGTGGACATTTGCAGGGTGGCTACATGGTCCTTCGCCCACACATTTGCAAGGCATTACACCCTGGACAGTCACCCCTCTAGGGGTACTCATTTCAGTCATACAAATACCGCCTAACAGAAGCACCCGCCTCCTTCACAGGTATGACTCGTAGTCACCTAAGGTGGAGCACCCACAGGGACACTCCTCAGAGACGAAGAGAGGGTTACTCACCTGGTGCAGTAACTGAGGTTCTACAAGATGCTTGTCCCTGTGGGTGCTCCAGCACCTTCCCTTCCTCCCCTCTGCTTTGGTGGTCCGCATTCTCCTTCTGGAGCAGAGAAGGAACTGAAGGGACAGTTGCTGCGTATGCGTGGTAGAGGCATCATGCGTGCCGTCTGTTTCGCATGTGCAGCACACCGGAGAGCATGGCTACCAAAAATCTCCGACTAGGTTGGGCAGCGGTGCCCAAGACACCTAAGGTGGAGCATCCACAGAGACAATCATCTCGAAGAACCTCAATTACTGCACCAGGTGAATAACTCTCTCTACTTCAATTTCAGCAACACAATTAACATAGCTGAAGTTGCGTATCTTAATTCGACTTTGTCCTGAAGTGTAGACGTACCCAAATTTACCCCCATGGTCTCAAGTGAGTCACTGACAGAATTGGGAATATAACTTAACTGACTGCTGGGAACAATTTAGCTCAACCATGTAAAAAAGAGATGCTGACTGTCAGCTAGATGGCTGTGTGTTCTGACCAAGTTCTGTTTTATATTTACAGCTACCTGAAACCAGACGAGGACAAGAAATCAAAGCACAAGACAGCAGTGAAAAAGAAAACACTAAACCCTGAATTCAATGAGGTACTTTGGCACATACTATATTTGAATGCTGCTAGAATGGTGCTCTCTCTGGGCACGTCTAGACTACATGACTCTGTCGACGGAGCCATGTAGATTTGTTTACTCGGCAAAGGGAAATGAAGCGTCGATTTAAATAATCACCGCTTCATTTAAATTAAAATGGCTGCCGCGCTGTGCCGATCAGCTGTTTGTTGGCACAGCGCTGTAGTCTGGACGCTCCGCGGTTGACATCAAAGGCATTTGTCGACCTCCCCGGTAAACCTCATCCCACGAGGCATAACGGGGAGGTCGACAAATGCCTTTGATGTTGACCGCCGAGCATCCAGACTACAGAGCTGTGCCGACAAAACAGCTGATCGGCACAGCACGGCAGCCATTTTAATTTAAATGAAGCGGCAATTATTTAAATCGCCGCTTCATTTCCCTTTGTCTACAACCCTAATCTACATGGCCACGGAGCCATGTAGTCTAGACATGCCCTCTGAGGAGCGCCTCACTCATCAGGGCAGTAGGCCTGCACATCACATAGTTTTTCCTACTGTGGGACAGTCGATCATACTCTGTCTCTGCTTGCCTTTCTAAATACTTCTACTGCAACCTCAGCAGTGAATAAACATCCTTCCTCTGGCATGCCTGCCTGGGAGCCCTGTATCTGCCACCCCCGTGGATCTGGTGTACAGACACCTTTTCCCCATCTCATCAGGGAAGTGGACACAAGTCTGTTTGGTGTAATTGTGTTTTTCACATGAGCTCAGTGAGGATAAGAGGGGTTACTAGCCTGGCTCATGCTGGTGCAGCAGGTTGCACAGGAGTTGCTTTATCTGCTTTTGTACGTCTAAGGCCCTACCTCCAAGCACCTGACAGTCTTTAATGAACTGAGCTTCCTCCCTTCTGTGCTATTAGCTTCATTTGACATGCTGGGAACAGGCCCAGATTCCCAGTGGTATATAGGTGTCTAACAGCGGGGTCAGGACCTAAGTGACTTGCCCATGATAATGCAGGAAGGCTACAGTAAGGTAGGAAGTGACTCCAGAGCTCCCAAATCCCAGGCTCGTGCACTAACCATTGGACAATCCTTCCTTTCATTCATCTACTTCTGTTAATGCCAGGGAAAGAAATCCTGTGGTATACCACTTGCTAGGTGTCTCAGTGGTAGGACCGTTGCCTGGAATGACCAATGGGTGTTAATCATATACAAATAAAGCCTCCTCCACCATTGTCACCGCCAACACACAGCATAAGCCCCGGCTTGTGATTCACTTCCCTGTGCATGTTCCATCATTGGTAAATGAGAATTGCCCTGGCCAGAAAACAAATGGCACCAAGGGGCATATGCAGTGATCCTAGTAAGCAGACACTTTCTTCATGCTCCTCACAGCCTACTGCTTCTATCCCTGGCCTACCGTGCCTTTGTTCCACCCAGCTGCCACACTTGGCAAGCCAGTCAGTCCTGTTGAATTGTACCTTAAACCTTCCTTGTTGCTGTAGCGTACAAGCATTTTCTGCAAAACATTTTGATCTTTGCATTGAGGATGCTCTGTAACACCACGTTACACTGCACTAGCATAGCCAGAACAATGAGGGGTCCTGTGGCACCTTAAAAACAAACAGATTTATTTGGGCATCAGCTTTCATGGGTAAAACCCACTTGGTCAGATGCACCGCTGGGATCTTGGTAATGCTGCCTCCTGAATTCGGTGTCTTCCCCCCAACAGGAATTTTGTTATGAGATAAAGCATGGTGACCTGGCAAAGAAGACCTTAGAAGTCACAGTGTGGGACTATGACATTGGAAAGTCAAATGATTTTATTGGTAAGTAAGATACTCTTGAAGTAAGCTGAATGCTGCTTTGGCCATGTGAATCTGACCACCTGCCTTGCGGGATGCAGGGGTAGAATCTAGCACACACTAGCCTGCCCAATGCGCCCTGCTGCCACACACCAAAGTTCTATTATGCACTTTGCCATTTTGCTTTGCAATGGGAGTCAATTAAAGTGCCCCGTGAACATGTGCAGCAGGCAGGTGTAACTCTCCCCTGCACTAGCCAGCCACACAGAAGCCTTTTCTTCTGAAAGCCAGAGACGAGTGAAAGTGGAGGCTTAATATGTCTTTGTTGAATGCAAAGGCTTCAAACCACCTTTGCAGTATGTAGAGGTCATTTTGTTTTGTGACCATAATGATTTATAGCCAAGAGTTCGTTACCTCCGTATGCCTTTGGAATCAGAGGGTCATTTGCAACCCCCCTCTGGGCCATTCTTAAAAGAACAGGCTGTTCCAGTTTCCATGTTTGCTCCTCTGAGCATAGAACACTTTGGCATGTGATTTAATGAACTTTCCTTTTCTCGGCCAGATCTTAGCTCAATCCCTCCCCCCATACCAAGGGACCTGTTAAATCAAGATGGATACTTCTAGTGCAACAAATTAAACAAACAAATCACTTGAAGTTTGAACACAGCCAAGAGTATTAAACTCAGAGGAGGGGGGCAGCACCATAAAGGCAGCGTGGGACAAAGCCACCCCTGTTAACAGTGCATGAGAGATGTATTTCTTCTTCCACACCCAGCTGTAAGTGGGTGGGGCCAGGATAATCTAGCCAGGAAGTGTTCATCTACCCAATGATTGTACCCACTACTAGCCGCCTCCATCCATCCAAGCTACAAAGAAGAAAAGGTATCTGTGTACTCCCCTTGCCACTCACCCTTCTCAATATCTGTTTCCAGTAGCTACCAGTGAGCATGGAAAGCTGTCACCCTGCATCTATTTCACTTTCAGTAATACTTCTCTGTCTGGCTTGACTGGCGCAGCTTGGCTTATCTCTGCAGGAATGAGCTGACTGTCCCTCTCTCTCTGTGTTAAGGTGGCGTAGTATTAGGAATTAATGCCAAAGGGGAACGGCTGAAGCACTGGTTTGATTGCCTGAAAAACAAGGACAAGAAAATAGAGCGCTGGCACACACTAACGAACGAGTTGCCGGGGGCCATCCTCAGCGATTGACCCTAGAGACAGGCCAAGGACCTTGAAGATAGCACAGCTCTCTCTCACAACCAGAACCAGGAACAATTCATGCCTTTGGACTTCTAGTTTACTTACTACTTTAAAAGGGATACTAAGTCAGCAAGAAAGAGTGGCTTGGTAAGTTCCAACTGATGGTCAGACTGCAGGGAAATACCACTAAAGACGACGAAATTGCTTTGTTCAGTGGGAGTGATCCTCTCGGGTTTTCTCCCAGGTGTATGTGAGCACCTCCTCTCTCCAAAACACACAACACACACAGAGTCAATTGAGAAAACACAGGCCTGCATGCACTAGAATTGTGATATTTACTAACTATTTGATATACTGAATTATCTTCTTGCTGCCTTGCAAAATGAATGGATCACTTTTTGTTTGTGTTGCTACTATGAGCAAAAAGCATAGAACTATTTTACTAAGGCGACTGTGCCACATTTCTGGTTGTCAGTTTCTGTGGTTTGGGCCTGAACAGTCTTTATGCATTTAAACCTCACCTTTTGGAATGATTGTGTTCGCCAATAACCTATGAGGACTGTTTGCTTTTCTTTCAGAAATGTAATGCTTGTCCTGTCTGATAATCTATATGAAGTATACCAGTATGCTAAAAGGGCTGTGCAGCTATATAAGGCAATAGCTTCCTTATATAAGTCCACCTGGGAATAATAGGAGGCACTTGCAGCCTCACCAGGAATAATACAAGGCTTCACATTTGTTAAGAGAAGTTTTGATATTTAAAAAAGATCAGAAAATCAACAGACTGACCCATTCCAGCACTTACTATCATTCTCTTACAGACAGTGGGACTTCACACTAATACTTCCATACAGCTGCTATTTTTAGGAAACCATGAATCTGCCTTTCTTCCTGTCAACTACACAACTGGTTAGAACAGGACTATTTTTCACTGAAATTTACTTTCAGATTTTACTTTTAGTTAAGATATTTCATTCTGGTTAGTGAGAAGGAACATAACCCCTGAAGACTTGCCACTAGCTAGAAAGGCAAGAGGAGGAAAACTTGATGCTACAGAAAGTGACATGGGTCAAAGTCCACCTTTAGTTACGTGCACACAACCTTCAAGGACTCCAGTGGGCATTGTATTCATGCAATGGACAGAGAATTTAGCTTTGTCTCTTCCTTTAGTCAGCCTTCTTATCAACCTATGTAACTCTGACCCCCCAGGTAGCCCCATTAGCTATTCCCCTCTACAAATCTGGTCTTTGCATCGAGGCTGGCTTCAGTCAGTGTCCAAAGAATTAGGCCCCGATTTTGCCCCGCTGAGGTCAATGGTTGTTTTGTGGGAGTACTTATCCCTTGCACATTCCAAATCTGAATTACTGAGAGGCAAAACTAGTCTAATAACGAGTTGGTTCAAGAATATCTCTCTCTCAGACACATAGCTCCCAAACCAAAATTTTCTACTTTCTCCACTCTGTCACAGACACACTCCGTACAATGGAGCAAAGTTTCCTCTCTTCCTTTCATTAACCACACTGTTCTGTTTTTCTAATTATGGCCAAGAGAGTTCACAGGTTTTTCTGCACACACAAGGAGTCACAAATGAGCTAAACTAATTGCAAAATGCTGCATATTGTCAGAATTTTCAGACGCCTTTAACCCATGTGCTATTGAGAAGGTCCATAGTTACATTAAGTTTTCATTCTCTCCTATGTAGTAGTTCATAAACATGTATTTTGGGACTGAAGATCACTTTTTGGGATCACTGTGATCCCTTTAGACCCAAATTTATTTTCAAAGTTAATGATACACCTTGTTAGATATGGGCAATCCTTCTTAGGGCATTTTTAACAATATAATATTTGTAGTGAATTATGCAGCTATGCATGAATTTTATTTGAATGCTAACAGTGTGTCAAGTTAGATGATCTCACCAATTCTCTCTTGTCCATGTATGTTACTGTTCCAGCACTTTAAAATATAGCAGGATATTTAGGGCCTGATTTCAGAAGTGCTGAGTCCTCACAGGAATCCATGGCATGTCTACACTGGGGAGTTATTTCGAAATAACAAGAGGAACGTCCACGCTACCCAGCCTGTTATTTCAAAATAATGGGCTTGTTATTTCCAAATAATAACGCCTGCGTGTGAAGAGGAATAAGCTTATTCAAAGTAGTTATTTTGGAGTTATTATTTTGAAATAGCTTTGCAATGGGAGTCGATTAAAGTGTCCCAGTGAACATGTTTTTATTTCAAAATAACCTGCTAGTGTAGACATAGTCCATGGGAGCTGCATGTGTTCAACCACTCTGATAATGAGGCTCTTAGAATGGTCAGAAATAATGGGAACTCTTCCCTTTGGTCAAAGTTATTTTAAAAGTACCATTTGTTTAAGCCTAACGTGGAGTGGGACATAACGTGCATTTTTTTCATTTTGTATTGAAGTCTTTTTTAACTGGACTGTAAATATAAATTGCATGCAAGATAGTTGTTGTCATGCAAGAACTTGTTAAATGTTTGATACCAATGTTTTGCTACAAGGTGAAGGCTGCAGTAATTGTCCTTAACTGCATCCTACAAGAATTTTGTATTTCAGTGTTATCTACATGTACTTTTTGTTTGATTTGTTAAAATTTATAAATAGAACCCAAAATAAAAGAAAAAGTGAATTCTGAAGGTTCAGTTTCGGAGTCTTCCCCTATTTGTACAGTAATCACATGCTCAGTCTACTCTGCCACATTTTAAACTCTCACATGCTGGAATGACAACAAACATGACACAGACTTTCACCTCCTTTGAGGGTGTATCAGTTTTCAAAGGCACTGGATGAATCGCTTAAGATTTTATGCTCTTTTTTAAACATACTTTTCAGTACTTCAGAGGCAAAATTGCTCAGCAGCAGCTGATTCTACCTAGAAAAAAAATGTTTATTTTGCCCATTGTAAAACCAAGCACCAAATCCTGCTTGACTTACTTGTGTGAGCAAACCAGCTAAATGAAGAGCAGGATCTGGCTTCCAATTTATAATGTAACAATGTGGGAATGTTATAAGCGCATCACTAAAAAATGCTAATTGTTTTAGGATTATTTTACAAGACATATTGACTCGGACAGAACCTGAGGCTATCTCTCCATTACTCAGATTTTGCCAACAAGCCTGCGTTGACAAAGCCTTGTTACTAACAGTCAGCATGCATGAACACTTTCTGTCGGCTCTTTTGTCGAAAAAAATGCTTCTACCCCCAACTAGGGGGTTTCACTTTGTTGATCAAGTGCACGTGTAGACATGCCCTTAGAGTAGCTATTCTCTTTGATATTACAAATAGTTGCAGGGGTCACAAAGGGTATATCTGCACAGCAGGGCTAAAGTCAAATTAAGCTACACAACTTCAGCTACATCAATTGCGTATCTTAAGTCAAAATAGCTTAACTCGGCTTTTGGTGCTATCTACATAGCAGGAAGTCAAAGGAAGAACACTTTTCCTTTGACTTCTCTTATTCCTCATAACATGAGGGTTATAGGAGCTGCAGTCCTAGTGGAGGAAATCAAAGATGTAAAATACAAACCAAGAATACAGCTAGCTAGTGGATTGATTTTTGGAACTAGAGTCAGAAATGTCTGCATTTTAATCTCAGCTCTGCTTTCTGTGTGGCCTCGAGCAAAGTCAGTTAGCCACTCTGCCACTGCTTCCCCATCTCTGAAATGGGGGTATTTATCTACCTCACTGAGGCATTGTGAGGTTTGTACATTACTTTGAAAATTAAAAGCACTACAATTGTGGGGACAAACCCAGAGTGGGGTTCAGAGTTTCCATTAGTGTCACTAAAAGAATTTATTTAGCAATATTATCAGGGAGGCATTTTAAAAGGAATACAGCTGCTCAGAGAGTGCTTCAGTGCACATGATTTTTTTTTTATAACCAAATGGTACAGCACATTCTGCGGCTCTTGAGATGATGATAAATAATATTTCCAATATGCTTCAAGGAATGTAGTGACAAAGTTGTGAATTTCCTGTTCAGATAAAAGCTACATGAATGAGCAAGGAAGTATTTCTAAAGTCATTTTATACAAAAGATGAGATTACAGCCACCAGTGGAATTACACTTTGAGCTCAGTTCTGTAGATTTGGAAGATTTAACTGTATTTGCCAAGGATTTGTATTCAGAGTTCAAGCTGCGGAGTAGCTGAATTGGTATCAGAGGTGAAAACCCTAGGGTGCCATCTAGTTTAGGGAGCCCTGGCCTTTGTAATTCAGGGAGTACTAGCCTTTTTGAGTCAGCATCTCAAAGGAAGGCAGTACCTATGATTTTCTAACATCCTACTGAATATTCCCTACAGTCCCTTCTCATGAATCCTTCTGGTTACTGAATATTAAACTGCATGGCTGTGTCTAGACTGGCATGATTTTCTGCAAATGCTTTTAACGGAAAAGTTTTTCCGTTAAAAGCATTTGCGGAAAAGAGCGTCGAGATTGGCATGGATGCTTTTGCGCAAAAGCATCCGTGCCAATCTAGACGTGGTTTTGCGCAAGAAAGCCCCAATCGCCATTTTCGCCATCGGGGCTTTTTTGCTCAAAACAGTTTTTACCTGTCTACACTGTAGGTACTGGTGTGACCAGTGTGTGACCAGCGGGAGCATCATAGTATTTGCGCAAGAACACTGCCAATCTTACATTAGATCATCAGTGTTCTTGCGCAAATTCAAGCGGCCAGTGTAGACAGCTGGCAAGTTTTTATGCAAAAGCAGCCGCTTTTGCGCAAAAACTTGCCAGTCTAGCCGCAGCCCATGTGTTTGCCGATCAGCACACACAGGGCCAACTTACTGACTGCCTATCCTAATACAAGATATGCAACTACATGTTTACTAAATTTGGACACTTACCTCATCTTGGCTAGTTGTCCTACAATTGTTGCAAGGTGAGTAACTGTGTTCATACAACAAAAAAACAGCTCCAGCTGGAAATCAGATGTTTGTGGCAATGCACAGCACTGCTAAGCTGCTTCCTGTGGTCCTGCTCTCTATAGACAAAGAAATAACTGAGTGTTAGGTTTTTCTTGATATTGCTTAAAATGAGCTAAATGACAATAATAAAAAAAATCAGTGTCTATGTTTACATAGCTGCCCCAATGCACTGCGGTTTCTAATAGTTAATAGTGATTTTCCAGCCAGTCACAACACATTCTCACCTACTAAACTGTCAGCTCCATAATGCAGGTATTTACTGGATTTTGCTGTAAGTATGTTTTCAAAAACCGACAGACTGAATGGGTATTAATAGTTCTCCAAACCTTGTTTCCCCTCCCCTCAGCCCCGCCCAATGTATCTGCCTTTCAGCTTTTAATCCAATACCTGTCTTGGTTTAAGGACAGCTTCATGTATTAGAATTCCCCAGCTAGTACCTTGGGACAAATTTCACACACACATCAGGAGAAGGTTGTTTTTCTTTCTTGTGTCTAATACTCCTGCACCCTTATTTTCTGTGACCACTATGTCCCTCCAGAGAATAGGTGTTTAGGTCTTGACTTGCGTAGTAACGCTGGCTGGCTGGTGTTTTTATTGCAATCCTATTTGTTTGTACCAATACTTTGTTGTAACATCAAAGATTTAATATTTTTTAACTGGATTTATGAAGCAGGGAAGAGCATGTATTGTATTTAATGTACTAGGTTTGACTTGTCTTTTTAAAAAAATAAAAATAAAGGATGCTTATGTTGTGGCTTTGGCATATACTGTTCAAGTCAAGATTTCCCTGCTGCAGTCCATTTTGGGGAATGCTCCCAAAAACCTATTCCATTTCTGTATTTGCTCATTCACACCCAAACGAATATTCTCAGTATAGAACACACGTGCCCAGGCCCAGCAATACCTGTTGTACATCAGAACCACTGAAAAATTTTATATATAAAAAATTACTGAGTGCCTATTTTACAATGTCATAACTGCCACACTGGTGAATAAGATGGTACACATGAAGTGTCATAATTTAACAAAGTCTTCTTAAAGTATCAGGCTATGTCTACACTGGCGGCTTCTTGCGCAAGAACTCTTTTGCGGAAGAGTTCTTGTGCAAAAAAATCTTCCACAAGAGCACGTCCACACTGCCATGTGCTTTGCACAAGAGATGTGTTTTTGCGCAAGGGCAGTGTGGACGCTCTCTTGCGCAGGAAAGCTCTGATGGCCATTTTAACCATAGGGGCTTCTTGCGCAAGACATTCATGTTGCCTGTCTACACTGCCCTCTTCTGGAAGAGCTTTTGCGCAAGAGGGCTTATTCTTCATAGGGAGAGGAATAACTCTTCCAGAAGACGCCCTGTTTTACAACGCTTTACTGTAAATTTATTTGCGTAAGAATGCTCGTGCAGTGTAGACAGCAGGCAAGTTTTTGTGCAAGAACACCTGTTCTTGCGCACGAAGCTGCCAGTGTAGACATAGCCTCAGGCTATGTCTACACTGGCAGCTTCTTGCACAGGAACTCTTTTGTGGAAGAGTTCCTGTGCAAAAACTCTTCCACAAGAGAGCGTCTACACTGCCACGTGCTTTTGCGCAAGAGATGTGCTTTTGCGCAAGAGCATCCATGGCAGTGTAGATGCTCTCTTCTGCAAGAAAGCTCTGATGGCCATTTTAACCATAGGGGCTTCTTGCACAAGAAATTCATGTTGCCTGTCTACACTGGCCTCTTCTGGAAGAGCTCTTGTGCAAGAGGGCTTATTCCTCATAGGGAGAGGAATAACTCTTCCGGAAGAAGCCCTGTTTTACAACACTTTACTGTAAATTTACTTGTGTAAGAACGCTCGTGCAGTGTAGACAGCCGGCAAGTTTTTGCGGAAGAACAGCTGTTCTTGCGCAAGAAGCTGCCAGTGTAGATGTAGCCCCAGAGTATAGTTAAATTCCATTGCATTATCACAACTCCATCTGCCAGATCCTCAGCTGGTATAAATCAACATAGCTGCAATCCAGGTAATTGCGCTGTACCCACATTCACCTGCTAGGGAATCTGGCTCCCAGGCATACAAAACATGGTACTGTGCTTTAAAATGCTTATTAATGTTATGCTGTAGCATCAAGGAGCCCCAGTCCTGGACCTCACTGTGCTAGGAGCGGTACAAACACAGAACAAAAAGATGATCCCTGTCCCAAAGAAAACAATCTAAAAAAAACTGTACTGCACTCCCTCCCACTTGACCTCTCAGAGACTATGAGGCTACGTCTACACTGGTGTGATCTTGTGCAAAAACTCTTTAGCGCAAGAATTCTTGCGTTAAAGTAGTTGCGCAAGAGAGCGTCTACGCTGGCATGTGCTTTTGCGCAAGAGATGTGCTTTTGCGCAAGAGCAGCCTTGCCAGTATAGATGCTCTCTTGCACAAGAAAGCTCCGATGGCCATTTTAACCATAGGGCTTTCTTGCGCAAGAAATTCATGTTGCCTGTCTACACTGGCCTCTTGCGCAAGAACAGTTGTGCAAAAGGGCTTATTCCTGAGTGGGAGCGTCAGAGTTCTGGCGCAAGAAGCCCTGATTTCATACATTAGAACGTCAGTTTACTTGCGCAAGAACACGTGGTCAGTGGAGACAGGCAGCAAGTTTTTGCGCAAGAGTGGCTGCTTTTGCGCAAGATCGCGCCAGTGTAGACACAGCCAGGGTGTGTAAGGCAGCCAAAATGAGGTTGATTAGTGAACACAAAGGAGCCGCAAGAACTAGATCCTGCCTACCTTTCATAGAGCTAATGCAATTAGCGGTAATGCTGCCTAGTGGAAAAAGCACTGGAACTGGAATCAAGTCGTGGAGATCGGGAGAGATCCCAGATGATTGGAAAAAAGGCAAATGTAGTGCCCATCTTCAAAAAAGGGAAGAAGGACGATCCAGGGAACTATAGGCCGGTCAGTCTTACCTCGGTTCCTGGAAAAATCATGGAAGGGATCCTTAAGGAATCCATTTTGAGGCACTTGGAAAGTGATTAGGAATAGTCAGCATGGATTCACAAAGGGCAAGTCATGCCTGACAAATTTGATTAGCTTCTATGATGAGGTAACTGGCTCTGTGGATGTGGGAAAGTCAGAGGATGTGGATCTACCTTGACTTTAGCAAGGCTTTTGATACGGTCTCCCACAATATTCTTGCCAGCAAGTTAAGGGAATGTGGATTGGATAAATGAACAGTAAGATGGATAGAAAGATGGCTAGAAGGCCGGGCCCAGCGGGTAGTGATCAACGGCTCGATGTCAGGATAGCGGTCGGTTACTAGCGGAGTGCCCCAAGGTTCGGTTCTAGGACCGGTTTTGTTCAATATCTTTATTAATGACCTGGATGAGGGGATGGATTGCACCCTCAGCAAGTTTGCGGATGACACTAAGCTAGGGGGAGAGGAAGATATGCTTGAGGGCAGAGATAGGGTCCAGAGTGACTTAGACAAATTGGAGGATTGGGCCACAAGAAATCTGATGAGGTTCAACAAGGACAAGTGCAGAGTCCTGCACTTGGGACGGAAGAATCCCAAGCATAGTTACAAGCTGGGGACCAACCAGTTAAGTAGTAGTTCTGCAGAAAAGGACCTGGGGGTTACAGTGGATGAGAAGCTGGATATGAGTCAACAGTGTGCCCTTGTAGCCAAGAAGGCTAATGGCATATTAGGTTGCATTAAGAGGAGCATTGCCAGCAGATCCAGAGATGTCATTATTCCCCTTTATTCGGCTCTGGTGAGGCCACATCTGGAGTATTGTGTCCAGTTCTGGGCCCCCCCACTACAAAAAGGATGTGGACGCACTGGAGAGGGTCCAGTGGAGGGCAACCAAAATGATTAGGAGGCTGGAGCATATGATGTATGAGGAGAGGCTGAGGGAGTTGGGTCTGTTTAGTCTGCAGAAGCGAAGAGTGAGGGGGGATTTGATAGCAGCCTTCAACTTCCTGAAGGGAGGTTCCAAAGAAGATGGAGAGAGGCTGTTCTCAGTAGTGACAGATGGCAGAACAAGGAGCAATGGCCTCAAGTTGTGGTGGGAGAGGTCCAGGTTGGATATCAGGAAAAACTATTTCACTCAGAGGGTAGTGAAACACTAGAATGGGTTACCTAGAGAAGTAGTGGAGTCTCCATCCCTAGAGGTGTTTAAGTCTCGGCTTGACCAAGCCCTGGCTGGGTTGATTTAGTTGGGATTGGTCCTGCCTAGAGCAGGGGGCTGGACTTGATGACCTTCTGAGGTCTCTTCCAGCTCTATGGTTCTATGAGTCTATGATTCTAAGGGACCTAGATTCTAGTTCTGTCTCTGCTACTGACCTAGAAAGTGATATTGGGAAAGTCATTTCCCCTCTCTATGCCTCTGTATCCCCGACTGTAAAGCAGGGAAAAAGTTACTAACCTCCTTTGTGAGTATGTTGCAATCTGTGGCTAACAAGCACTATGTATGAGCAAGGTATTACTATCATTTATATAAAGGCATGGTGTCAAACCAGCCTCTGGCCCTGAATAATTCACAGGCACAGCACCCAGACATGGATTTTACAAGCCTGTTTGTAGAATCAAGCCAAATTGTCGGGGGTGGGGCGTGATTGCACAGACAGGGCTTGAAAGTTTGTTCCAAAAGATGAACAGCATGTCTGTGACTCCGTGCAATGACAGGCTTGCAGTGCAGGGGAGTAGCACTCATCACTGTAGTGTCTGAGCAGCTCACACCTGCAAGGAACAACACTGAAGCTCAATATCACAAAAACCAAACTAACATGAAGAGCTCATTGACAGCATACAGGGTCACCAACAGGAGAGACAAAGGAGACAGTTGCCTAGGGCCTGGCAATTTAAAAGGGCCTGCGGTGCTGGGCCCTTCACATTGCCACAGGAGCCACAGCCTCTATTCACCCAGTAGTGGAGACAAACCCTCAGTTACCCTCCCCACTCTGTAAGATGGCAACAAGTGTTTCTCTCTGAGCGGCCAAGATCATTAACATGTGTGAGCTGCTCGGACACTACAGTGATGAGCTTCAGAGAAACATTAGTTAGCTATGGCTACTGCAGCCGGCGGGCGAGTGGCTAGTTAGAAACCTAGCTAGGCCCCACGTTTGAGCAATGGGGCCACTGACACCAAGGCTTTGTTTAGTGATTAGTGTGGGTCTCACTACTAGTGTCTTCCTGAACAGCAAAAATGATTTAGTCTACCCTACCCCACCTTGTTTAGCTTGCCCCTTAATGTTATAGCTACACTGGCATCAACTGCTCACAAGAGAGCTACACAGTAAGCACGACAAGCACATGAGGACCAGCGTAACTCAGCCAGAGGGTAGGAGTCTATAACAGGAGTGGATGGATGACGTTCTGTGGCCTGCAATGTGCAGGAGATCTAGATGAGCATGATGGTCCCTACTGACTGTCCTGTGGCTGAGACTGAGCAGACCTGCTTTGAACTCTCACTCAGACTAGAATCTCGCACACATGCCTGCTCGTTAACACTTATCTCACTACTTTAGGAACAGTCCAATCCAAAACATACAAAGGTTGAGTGATTCATTGCAAACCTGTCAGCAGCAGAAGCAGGCTCTGCACTCAAAAAACCTGTAAAAACACAAGAGCAGTCAATGTAAACAATGGCACACACCAAAGCACAGTCACATGTGCCCAGCTATTTCATTGCCAATCAAGCAATGAAACCACCCATTTTCCACTTCACAATATTGGCCATTCTCATGAAGACAACCTGCTCGCTGTGCCTGACCTCCCAGTCAAGGAGCTCCAGGGCTTCGTTCCACTATGGCCCCTTTAAAGCACTCACCCCAGTGTTAGGACATCTTGGAGCTTCCTGGCATCAATCCAGCAATGGGCCAAATGGAGTCTCGGCCTCTGCCTTTGAGAGAGGGGTAGGAAGTGGTAGGAAGTGGAGAGTCCATGATCTGCTCTGGACTCACAATTACCCTGCTGTAGTACAGTTGTGCCGGAGCAGCAATCTGAGCCAAAAGCCAAAGCAGGGCACTGGGTCCACTGCAAGGCATGCTATTGAAAGGGGATGTGCTCTTGTTTAGGAAACGCAGACCTTATTGACCAAAGGTTCTGTGCGGTCACCAGGGTGAGCCAGTCTAACCTGACACCTGGCAAAGGCTCACGGTACACTAGGGATGTTACAATGAGGTTACTAATCGAGTAGCCAATAGAATTTTTATCGACTACTTGATTAGTTGATAGGGGAAGGCAGTAGGAGCCAGGCAGTCTGCCCCCACAACTCCTACTGTGTTGTTAAATTGCAGAGCTGCAGCAGGGTTTGGTCCTGGACCCGGCATGAGCAAGGACTGAGCAGGGCTGCCTGCCCAGCTGGCAGCAGCCCGTGCATGGGAGGTAGAAGCAGCAGCACAGGGGCGTGGGTCCAAGCGGCACTGCAGAGAGAGTGCTTCAGGGGAACCTGCTCAGCACCATCTCCTGCTTACCCACCTGCTCTGATATAGAGGCAGCAGGTGGGGGGGGGGATGCGAGTAGTCAACTCGACTACTTGGTAAGCTTAGGCTTGTCGACTAATCGCCTACTCTATTACACCCCTACTGTACAGTAACCAAGACCGGATTGCCTGGCAAGTACTTTAAGCAAACAAACTCTACTGTCTCTCTCGTTGGAGACCAAGAGTGTTTATTGACAGCCTTGCAAATAACCAGGACTATTCTGCTCTCTGCATCCCTGAAAGGACCCTTAATGCTGAGTATATCATCTCACTGTGGCCCAGTGTTTCCCCAGAGCTGCTGTTTTATTCACCTGCTGTCTGTAGTTGTATACCTATATTGCAGGCTTTTTGGGCTGGTCCTCTCTTGGTGATATGTCTGTGCTACAGCCAGCTTAATGGGCCCAGACCTCCCCGTGCTAGTGTCATACACATTAATCAATAATCGGCTTAGCAGCAGTCATGTATTTCAATCCCTGCCCTCTGAGCCCAAACAGTGATAAGGGCAAGTTAAATACAATAACCATGAACACACAAGCAACTGTGATCATTACACGCCAGGAAATTCAAATACGACACTGGTGGGGATTGGGCTCCAAAAAGGCTTTGTTTATAAAAATGCGCCTGCTGTCATTTAACTACACTGCTGGAAAAAACCCACTCAGAATCTACTCAATTAAATGATGCAGCTTTCACCCGTCAGATTGTGAGTGATTCTCTATCCCCTTACTAGTAAAGAGCTGATTATAAAAAATCTGTATTAAAACACCTTAAGCCTTTTTAATCTACAGATCCTCTTTGGGGTCCCTAAGCCCCTGGCTTTATAAAAGAGAGCCTGTTGCCCTTTCAGGTAAGTCACCTGCTTTGTCTTTTCAGGTCTATGTTTTACGTTCCCTGGAAGAGAAATGAATGTTTCCAACACTTCTCAGGCTCCCATGCAACACAGAACTCCCAGCGCCTTTGAGGGTCCACAGTGGCCTCATCTGGCTCCCAGAAGCATCTACACATCAGTGGCTGTGCTAATGGGCATAGTGGTGTTTTCTGCCTCATTTGTGAATGGTTTGGTCATTGTGGTTTCTATCAGGTACAAGAAACTCAGATCCCCACTCAACTACATTCTGGTGAATCTGGCTGTGGCTGATCTGCTGGTGACTTTCTTCGGAAGCACCATCAGTTTCTCCAACAACATCAGTGGCTTCTTTGTGCTTGGCAAAAGAGTGTGCGGGTTAGAAGGCTTCATGGTCTCTTTAACAGGTAAGGAAGTTTACAAAAATCAGCTGGCTAATCTCTGTCTTTTGCTAGTGCAACTGTACTTGATCAAAAGCTGGTCTGAGACTATAATAGTAACTATGACTCATTGGCTGTCCTTGGCCATCAAATGTCTCCTCCCTTGCCTCTTCTCAAACCATAGAACAAAGACTGAGTTTTACTCACAATGCTACATTTGTTATCATTCCATATGCTCACAGGCAAGGAATGGGAGAGCAGGTGCTTGCTGACCTGGGGAGTTCAGAACACACTGGGTGAGCTGATCCTCAGGTTTGGCCTTGGGATGCGCTTAAAACAGAAAGGGAAGAAATGGAAAATTGTTATATCATATGTAACTTACTGTACTAGGCTATGTCATGTCTGTATCACTTACCACTGTCAAAGCTGTTAGGCTGGCCGGCCCTGGGATGACAAGGCAGAACGGTCAGGCTTTCAGTGACACGTCTACAAAAACAAAGAAACGAGCTCTCGTTCATTTTGCTGTGAACAATCAGCGGCCATGTGTGCAAGAGGCAGTGAAGGGGGAGGTTCATGGCATTTGCACTGCTCTCATTCCATTCTGCAGATATTTTATATCAAATTTTAAAAATATTTCTATGAGCATCAAGAATATGATGCGCCAAATTCAGTGTCATGGGGGAAACACTCCAGTGGAGAACCTGCCTTTCAGACACTACTGCAGCTGGCAGATCAGAGTACTATACATACTGATGACTGCTAAGGCAGTCTAGCTCACCTCCATGAGACGCCTGAAAGCTGCCTTAGAACATGGGAATGGTATGTCCTAGGAAATACCATGTACTTGAATTTTAGACAGCCCTAGATTGATTAATAGATAGTTTATTAAATAGAGAGCAGCAGGCTCTTGGTGCAATTGTAAAATAAATAAGAATAATAACACAGATAAGGTCCTGGAAGACAAGTCCATCAATGGCTTTTAGCCAAAATGGGCAGGGAGGGTGTCCCTAGCCTCTGTTTGCCAGAAGCTGGGAATGGGCAACATAGGATGGATGACTAGATGATGCCCTGCTCTGTTCATTCCCTCTGAAGGATCTGGCATTGGCTACTGTCGGCAGACAGGATACTGGGCTAGATAGACCTTTGGTCTGACTCACTACAGCCGTTCTCATGTTAATCAATACAGGATGATAGTGAAACTTTTTTTGCTGCTGGTTTTGCCTGTTTGCTTTCAAGCACCTGCAAGATAGCTGCTTGGAATGTAACTCACTCCACGGAGCTGTCTTCACAAGGACAAAACAGTATAGCTGAGGAAAACCTGGCACTTCAGATCTAGCAGTTAAGCACAGAAAGCTGCTAGATAATTAATAGCAAGCAATTTGAAATCATACGCCACATGTAATAATCACTAGTGATCTGTCTCAGGCACTGTGGGGCTTTGGTCCTTGGCGATCCTGGCCTTCGAAAGGTATATTGTCATCTGCAAGCCCATGGGAGATTTCCGATTTCGACACAAACATGCAGTGATGGGCTGCGTGTTCACCTGGATCTGGTCACTCCTCTGGACAGCCCCACCAATGGTAGGCTGGAGCAGCTATGTGCCGGAAGGTATGTGTCATATTCTTAAAAGAAAGCCTTCAAGTCTGCAGCATCAGTGTGGCTGATTTACACAGTTTTTTCTTTCTTTCAGACAGAGTTTTTTTGGTCTGACATATCTGGGGAGAAACCATTATGATTTTGCCATTGTATTTGATTGTGTGGCTGATTTCTCCAAGTGCAATCTCTCCTTGTTTTCTCATTAATTACAGGGTTTCCTCTCACATGTCACTCTTTAAAAGTTAGCTGCTTATTACAATACACTGAGGAACATCTATTGTCTCATTATGCATACGCTTAGCACAAGGTCTGATGGCCAGAGGAGCAGCGGAGAGCTGTCACTGATTACAGTCACTGCATCCAGGGTAGCTCAGCAAAATGGCTAAAGCACAGAACAAGCCTATCAAAAATGTGTTTCTCTGGAAATTTACTTTAATGTTATGATTATCATGAATTGTGGTTTGTTCGTAAATTAATAACGATGGCACTGCCAGTCAGAAATCATCATAGCTGAGACCAGTGCTTGTCATTTGGCTGGAATTTGGAAAGTTGCTTTAGGAAAACAGGCTCAATTCAGCAAGAAGAGTAGAGAGTATTTGCTGTTTGTGTCTTTTCTACTGATCATGCTTCAGGATTGTCCTAGCATTGTTAAAAATCTCCCTGTTCTAGGTCTGAGAACCTCATGCGGGCCCAACTGGTACACCGGTGGCAGCAACAACAACAGCTACATCATGACTCTGTTTGTTACTTGTTTCATTATTCCTCTCAGTCTGATCCTCTTCTCCTATACAAATCTGCTGGTGACGCTACGAGCTGTAAGTACATAGACATTTCAGTCTAACCGATCACATGCGCTACTGGCAAACTGCAGACACAGGTTTTCAGTGCAATTTTCCGTGGCCATTTGTTGGACACGGCCCTATCCCCTAGGCCACTCCAGAACCCATTCCACCACTTCAAACAGGCAACTAAACAGGAAGGGAGACTAATGTAGCTAACAAGTGTGCCACACACACCCACTTGTCCAGAAAAATTTCCCCAGCCTAGACCATTTTATGAGACATAATTATTTTCTGTGTAATGGGATGGGTGACAGATTGTTTCCCTCACATTGCCTGTAGGTTGCCTCACAACAAAAAGAATCGGAGACGACTCGGCGAGCTGAGAGGGAGGTGACACGAATGGTGATTGCTATGGTGATGGCCTTTCTTATCTGCTGGCTGCCCTATGCCACCTTTGCCATGGTGGTTGCCACAAATAAAGACATCCCCATCCAGCCAACTCTAGCATCCCTGCCTTCATACTTCTCTAAAACAGCCACTGTTTACAACCCAGTTATTTACATCTTCATGAACAAACAGGTGAGAGAATGAAGATGATCAGACAGCAACTGAAAAGAAGCCTTCACAGAGCTAGGGGCTTCTAGGAATGAAGTGCAACAGCAGGAATGGGGGACTCTGATATAGTGTAGCATATCTATCCTACTGTGGTCCCTGTCAATGCTAGATCCCACTGACTGTATCTTTACAACAAGCCAGGCTAAGGTGTAAAATGAAGATGGAGCTTGATTTTCAACCTGGCCTTAACCAGAGATCCTTTTGCATACTTGAAATTTTGTAGAGGCAACTGACTTATTTTTGGATCATGAATTGCCTGATTGAGTTTGCACAGCAAGCAGACAGATGTTTACCAATCCTCAGCGTCTGCACAGAGCAGGAAGGCACTAAACTAACCCCAACATTATATTTGCATTCACACTGGGCTAGGTACTGTTCACACAGCCCCTACCTGGGAGGTTTACTACATATAATGTAGTGCATATTATAAAATCATAAATGGTGTGGAAAAAGTGAATAGAGAACTTTTATTACCCTTTCCCACAATTAAAGAAACAGGTGCCACCTAATGAAATGAATAGTCAGAAGATTCAATACAAACAAGAGTAAGTATTTTTTCTCACAATGTACAATTCACTTGTGGATCTTGTTGTCATGGGATGTTGTGATGGCCAAAAATACATGTGGGATCAAAAAAGAACTAGATAAATTCAAGGAGGACAGTTTCATCAGGGCCAGGAGACACAACCCCATGCTGAAGGCAACACTGACTGTCCGAAACCAGAAGCGGAAGATGGGGTGGATCTCTCCAGAAATGCCCTGTTCTGTACATTCCCCCTGAAGCTCTTGTACTGGCCATGGTTGGAGACAGGATACTGGGCTAAATGAGCCATTGGTCTGAGCCAAAATCATCCAGGCTGCATCTCATAGGTTATAGGATCTGAGTAAAGCAAAACCCGATGTAGTAATTTGGCATAAGGGGACCCAGGAGCAGTGTGTTAACAGCCTGCTTCCTTCTCTTATCTAGTGAATTTTCCTGTAACGTGTGCTTTCCTCACTGAGTTCCGGGACTGCCTGCTGAAAATGATGTGCTGCAATCGCAGCCCCTCTGGGATGCAGGAAACATCTCCTGCTATGGCTGGTGCCTACAAGGGCATCATGTCGGCCTTGGAAGGATCTGGAAATAAGGTGACCCCATCGTAATGAATGCAGGCGGCTCAGTTCCTGCATGGAGGAATGGCCGCTGCTGGCTATGCACATTTGTTTCAGTTTCATTTGGCTCAAGAGAAGCAAAGAGGCTGGCTACTTTCTAATGGCCTAAATATATACCAGAAAGTAATAAAAGATTTATTCTGAGAGCTCCCAGCAATCTCCACTGTACCCTGCTCTATGTCACTGCAAACTTAGACAGAAGGTAAAACACATTCCCCTTCAATGGCAGGAAAGCAACCATCTGAGAGTAAACATCAGTGAGAATGGTCCACACTCCCAATGGGAACAGCCCCATACAACCAGCACCTTAACCCCTGGGGAAAGTGCTAAAGTATGATAAGGAGAGACCTTTTACTAGGCCACGGAGCAACTAAAGCTACTACACCAGCATTAAAGCCCCCAAAAAGCACTTCTTCAGGAGGAATCTCATTAGGAAAAGCACAAGCTTCATTTTGTTTAAATATATATTTCACTGAAAAGAGCAATGCACATTTGCAATGCAATGACTGTCTGGACACAGTGGCTGCGTCTAGACTGGCAAGTTTTTGCGCAAAAGTGGCTGCTTTTGCGCAAAAACTTGCCAGCTGTCTACACTGGCCGCTTGAATTTGCGCAAGAACACTGATGATCTAATGTATGATCGTCAGTGTTCTTGCACAAATACAATGACGCTCCCATTTGGGCAAAAGCCCTCTTGTGCAAATGTATTTGCGCAAGAGGGCCAGTGTAGACAGCTAAAAAGTGTTTTGCGCAAAAAAGCCCCAATGGCTAAAACGGCGATCGGGGCTTTCTTGCGCAAAACTGCGTCTAGATTGGCACGGACGCTTTTCCGCAAAAAGTGCTTTTGCGCAAAAGCGTCCGTGCCAATCTAGACGCTCTTTTCCACAAATGCTTTTAACAGAAAAACTTTTCCATTAAAAGCATTTGCGGAAAATCATGCCAGTCTAGACGTAGCCAGTAGGATTTGTGTTGGCTGATCCTTTTATATAACTTTAAGACCCACTGTGAATCAAAGAACATTTAACAGATGTGGTCAAGTACAGATTGTGCTAATAAATATCCAAACATTTAAACAGAAGTGTTTCCGTGTTGTGCAAAGTCAATTATCACATCAGCAGTTAGCAAAGGGCCCCAACAGACAGCAGGGTGTAACTTCCAGTGACCACAACTTTTCATTTCACATGAAAAATGCCACACTCATTGAGACAAAAGACAAGATCAATATGGCAAAAACAAGGGGCCTGAAGCTCAGCTGATTTGTGTTTTATTTATAGCTCAGGCAATCAGGAAAGGCCTTAGATGAATTGATTTTGCAATAAAGATTAAACAAAACCTGTAAAACACACTAAAGCCACTGGGGCCATAAAGGCTGAGATGACAAAAGAACGCAATAGATGCATCTGAGTAAGGAGAAATTCAGCAACATTATACTAATGTGATAACCAGCTGCCATTAAAATGTTCCTCTAATAATCATGATTTGACCTCCTTCATTATATCTAATGGCTCGAAAACATTGCAAGGACTAGTGTACCATATTCAGATGTGCTTACGTCACTTAGAATCCTAAGTCCCACTGAGTAAGGGTTTAACTTTAAAAAGATATTGACACCTAAAATGCAAGTAAAGATTTCCAAAAGCACACAGGTGCATAGCTCCCAAATACAACTAGACACCTATCTGCATCTTTAGGCACCTACACACCTTTGTAATTCTGGTCCAAAGTGCCGACATTTTTTACAATAGGCCTTAGGAGACTCAGTCACATTTGAAAATGTTACTCCTACTCTTGAAGGAGTCTCCTTTCTATATCATGTCATTATGCTTTTTCCTGACAAGAAGATCACCGACCTTCTCTCCCCTGACCTTCTATCTACAGCCTTTGATGTCAGAATATATAAATGAAGGAGTTATAGGTATTCACACAATTAAATGGCTCCTACCCCACAGTAATTCCAAATCTGCTGATAATAAGCAGCTACAATGGCAACTGCTGAGCCATTGGAGGTGCAGATTATTATGATATTGGTATTTTTACTTCTTTAAAAGCTTTGGAAGGAAAAAATTATTTCTGTTTCAGTGATGTATTATAAAGAAAGCCAGTTACACCCAAAGCTGTGTTTCTCTTCTCCTGAGGAACAAAGCAATAAAGCAAAGGACAGCTGGGTTCATATCTTTGGTTCTACCAGTCGATCATTTTCTTTTTTTTGCGTAGCTTCATTTTGAAGGACTCTGGCTATCACAAATCTTTGCTTAAATAGAGACCTTCTACAAAATTATGGCCATGCTAGCTAGCCCTTGCAACAAAGCAAAAAGTGATTCTACTCCGTGATATACGGGATATGTATTTGTGATATTGTGTGTGCGCGCACACAAATAGATATCTGTGTACACGCACATCCATATGTCCACATTTACCTAGGCAGGAATGACAAATTCAATCCAAATAACTCCTGAATGAAACACGGGACTAGGTCCTCAGCTGGTGTAATTCATCACAGCTCCCTGAAATCAAGGGACACTCTGAGTTAGTCCAAAGATCTTACTGACACAGTTGACCTGGATGGAGCTATGCCAATTTACACCACCAGAGCTCTCTCTCATTACAGTTCTTATTTCTTATGTTAATCTAATTGGGTGAGGGCTTGTGAACTCAGGTTAGTGCTGGCAAATATTTTATATGTTCTCAAACTGGTTCCAGAATCCGAAAAACACTGAGATAAATACCGATCAGATTGTATTAATTTAAACCATATCTCTTCAAGGAAATGGACGTTAGTCACAGGGATTTTTCACAAAGATTATACCCTCCATCCTGCCTTTGAAGATACATCACGGAGCATTGTAACAGGGGCTCCAGTTCCTCGTAGGTATTTAGGTCCCTAACTCCCAATGAAGTGAAGCACTCAAGGAAATTAGAATGCTTAAAGTGAGATAGTGTAAAGGAAAATCCTTCTCTCCACAGGAGCAGAATTGAACAAGATAGCCAAAGACTTTCTTGTCAGTGCTGACATACATAACACTAATGCTGTTCATACTGCTCCCTGAAAACAAAGGATCTTCTCAAAAGGACTCCAGGAATTTTTTTCCAGAAGCATTAAACAGTCCCAAGGAGTCGAAAGAGTGCAGAGCCAGGCAAATATGCACCTCTTAGAAAGGTTAATTAAAGCTACTGATCATACCATATTGCCAGATTTTTAACTAAGATCTAGCAGATAATCGTAGCACTGGTTAAAACAGAACTCCCCCCTCCAAGAGACTTCATAATTGAAAACCACAGCTTGTGAAAGCCCAACTTCAGCAAGGCTTGCAGTAACCTTACCTTGGGTTTGCATCATTCTCTGACAAGACACTGACCATCTCTGGCAAGGTGGTGCGCACAGCCTGTGAGAGAGAAAATCAACAATGCTGTGTAAAGGATAAAGATCAGTCCAAAACCAAAGCATGAGTCCAAACCTAAAACCTCACAATAGCCTACTTCTCAGCAAGAACCCCAAACAACAGTTTCAATCCCCCAAAACAAACAGTGCCCACCACAGCCATTTGTACCAGCTTACAAAGGGATCTACCCACCGATTCACAGACCCAGGTAATAGCCATTTATCTTTGTCTGATTTCAGGCACCCAAAGTACATCCAGTCATGGGCCACAATGGCCATTTGCAAGAAGCCTGAGGGACCTACCCAAGCAGTACTCCATCTGCTAGGCTGTTTGGATCAAGAGCACAGCATGCTCAAGTAACCACCACTGGGCAGATCTGAACCTGGGAACCTCTGGAGCTTACTGTAGAGCCTTTACTGCTTGAGCTAAAAGCCAGCTGTCAGCTTAGGCTGTAGAGGTCTCTTGTTCTTATTTATTGATGTGGTCTGAGTGCCACTACATGGGACAGTAAACCACACTAGGGCTATGTCTACACTGCAGAGTTTTTGTGCAAAACCAGCTGTTTTTGCACAAAAACTCGCAGAGCATCCACACTACAAGCGCGTTTTTGTGCAAGAAAAAGTACAGTAGATCGTCAGAAGACAGGGCTTTTGCGCAAGAGTTATTCCTCTTTCTACGAGGAATAAGCCTTTTTGCACAAGAGCTCTTGTGCAAAAAGGTGTGTGTGGACGGACAACAGGGGTTTCTTGCGCAAGAAACCCCTGTCAGAAAAAGCACAGGTGGTCTGATGGCCATTCTGTGAATGGCCATCAGAGCTTTCTTGCAAAAGAGCATCCATGGCAGTGTGGATGCTCTCTTGCACAAAAGCACATGGCAGTGTGGACGTGCTCTTGCACAAGAACTTTTTGCGGAAGAGCTCTTCCGCAAAAAGTTCTTGTGCAAGAAGCCTGCAGTGTAGATGTAGCCTAGATGTGTGGGTTACACTCAGACCAGTAGGTTATCTGCAGAGGGCACCTAGGCACTGAAAAAAAAAGGCAACAGGGCTAATGCTGAGGAACTCCAGAAGACACACTGCATTAGAAGGGCATGTTCTCTTGACCGAGCTCTTACCACATGGAGAGGTTTGGCCATCATCATTGCCATCATTTAGCTGTTTCTCTCCAGTCCTCCATCTGTATAGTATCATTCCTGTACGATGCACTGAAAAAGAAATTGGTCAGATCACTGAATGGCACCTGTCAGGTACTGTGGACACTCGTTCTTTCAGAACCAAACAAAGAAGTTACTCATCACAGCAGCTACTTTATAAGGGTCCTTGCTAGAAGAAGAGTGAGAGATATTGTAAACTTTGAAAGAACCTCAGGTCAAAAGAAGAATGGTTCAGAAACCTGCCATTTTCAGAAGAAACCCCTTTTTTGCTTGTTAAAAGAAGTCATTATGCTACAAAATGCCTCTCTGATCAGAATAACCACAGGATTCGCCCCATTAGCCCCCTGCTATCAAGTTCTGGACCATTGCTATAGAAGAATACTGCAGTGTGTTGGGACAGGAAAGCCTGCAGTATTTTTAACTGCTTTATAGACAAATGTATTCCTATTAAGCCAAACAATTACTGAGACTGTAAATGGTTTGGGGCAGATACTGTCTCTTACTATGTGCTCAATCTCAGTAGGAGCCTGTAGATGCTACTGTCAGACAAATCATAACTTGCATATCATCATTTTGTTTTAGGTGGCAGTAGAAACACAAAAGAAGCCAACGATTCCCATTAGAGTCAGTTTACGTGTGCACCTGGCTCCCTATTACTTGATATTAAGTGACAAGAGAGAGCAAGTAACATTGACAAGCCCTTGCAGAACATAATCAGGTAACAGGAGTTATCTTGAATCAATTAATTATTGTGCAATTCAGCTTTAATTCTATGCAGCTCTAACATTCCAAAATGCCCCCAGTCACTTATTTGTCTCTCACCTGATGTTACCCTCTTTTGTTTACAGCTGTTGAACTTTAATCAATCAAATTAATTAAATCTGAAATCTCACAATTAGCCATAAACTGAGAATGAAATTGGCAAAAAAGTCGCACAGTTAAATGAGACCCACTGGTTTAACAATTGAGTAAACTTCTGAACAGCACTGCAGGGAAAATGAAAGGTTGGAACTAAAATTAATTTAGGGCTGATCTACACTGAAAAATCCAAACCCCCGGATGACGTCATTAAGCCAGTCTAACCTGTGGTGCAGCTGGTGCTAGGTTGGCAGAAGAATTCTTCCATTGACCTAGCAACAGTGTCTTGGGGAGGTGGATTAACTACTATGACAGTAGAACACCTCCCATCACTAAAGCACTGCAGCTGTGCTGCTGTAGCATTTAAGCATAGACATAGCCTCAGAGTTACTCAGCATGCGGTTGTCTAGCTATTGCAACCTCCATGGCAATTTAAGATCAACTAACTCGGCAGTTCCCAACCACCAGTCCACGGACAGGCAGCGGGCCACAAACCCCTGCCTGCCGGGCTATGCCCTCAGATGCTAATGAGCCTGCCCACTGGGGTTCCCCACGCAGCAGCAGGGTGTGCAATTATTTTCAGGCATAACGGCTTTGCGCAAGAGGGTTTTTCTTGCGCAAGAAGGGGCAGTGTAGACAGTTCCGTCTTGCGCAAGAGCCTCTTCCGCAAAAATGGTGGCTCATTAGTTATGCAAATGAGGCTCGGCGATATTCCGCGCTGTGTCTCATTTGCATAGCTCTGGCACAAGATCGTGCCAGTCTAGACACAGCCTCTGTTCTCAGCTGGAGGCTGGGAGGCAGCAGCAGGACTAGATGAGGGAGGTGGAGCAGACATGGGTGGCTCTGGGGGCGTTCTAAGAGGTGGAGGGAGCTGACATTGAGGGGCACTGTGACATCCAGGATGGGGAGCTGGCACTGGGGGACTCTGGGGTTGGGGCTAGTAGTAGGGGGGCAGGGCTGGCACTGGGGACAGGGCAAATATTGGGGACTGGGGGCTGGCATGGTGGGGGACATGGGTGGATTGGGTGTAGTGGGGCTCTGGAAACAGGAGATGCAACTGAGGTGTTTGGGGCAGGGGGTCTGGAACTAGGAGACTCTGAGGGTGTGAGACTGGCACTGGGACGGTTGGGTGCAGGGGACTCTGGGGTCAGTGGCTGGCTCTGGAGATAGTGGAGGGGTGAGGGGCTCTAGGGGCTAGGGCTGGCACTAGGGCCTCTGGGGGTTGGGGCCTTTTATACCGGGGACTGGCAAATCCATTCACAAACTTTTCTCAGACCGGTAACCCTTTATTTGCATAATGAATATGAAAATATGCAAATAAAATGTTACTGGTTTGCCAAAAGTTTGTGAATGGGAACCACTGAACTAACATACTGTTGTCAGAGGGGATGGTATAAGCTGCTCTCTATAAAAATGACTGGTTTCAGTAGGCCACTGAGTAGTTAATATGAACTTATCAGGGGTGGGCAATAATTTTTGCCCAGGGGCCACTTCAAAAATTTTTGAAATAGCCCTGGGTAACCCTGGAAGGGGCGGGTCCTAAACAGGAAGGGACGGGGCTACCCCACCCCTGGACCATGACTGGTCCGGGGGTGGGGGAGCTCCTTTGCCCCCCCCCCTTTCCACTAGGCACTCATGCCCTGGAAGAGGCTTGGTACGCTCCCCCACCCCTAGGCCAATCAGGGTCTGGGGGCAGGGGAGCATGGGAAGCCTCCTCCTGTCCTGCGAGGAGCATGTGGCACTTTGAAGTGCCGTGGGCTCCTCGCAGAGCTGGGGCAGGGCGAAGGAAGTTTCACAAAGCTCCCCCGCCCCCAGGTCCTGATTGGCCTGGGGGAGCACGCGAAGCCTCCTCCACTCTCCCCCCTCCCCCCGCTGCAAGCAGCTTGCAGTGCTTCAAGTGCCAGGTGTTCCTGGCAGGGCAGAAGGAAGCTTCACATGCTCCCCCGCCAATTAAGGCCTGGGGGCGGGGGGAATGCGCAAAGCCTTCTCTGCTCTGCCCCCACCCTGTTAGCAGCATGCAGCACTTTGAAGCGCCGCGTGCTGCTCGCAGGGCAGGGGCAGAGCAGGGAAGGCTTTGGGTGCTCCCCCCCCCCCTAATTGGCCTGGGTGCGGGGAAGAAGCAGGGCCTCCGCGGGGCCAGATCCACCCGCTTGGCAGGCCGCATCCAGCCCCTGGAGGCCCTTTTGCCCACCCCTGACTTCGATCATAAGCTCTTTGGAGCAAGGACTGTCTTTTAGTTCTGTTTTGTACAGCCCCTAGCACAGTGTAGCCCTTCTTCATGACTAGGACTCATAGTGATTATGATAAAGCAAATAATAAATAATAACCACATTAAACAACCCAGAGCAGCAGAACAAGCAACTCAGATGGGATTTTTAAAGAGTTAGGCAAGCTCAACACGTATGCAATTCAAATTCATACAGTAATAGCCACCTACCAGTGATGTATTCTCTGGATCTGTTGTATTTTGGCTCTGTGGGGAATAAACCATCCGTTACGGAGACTTACACAGGTAACTTGTGTCGCTGGAAGAAAAAGAAGTTACTCACACGGTGCAGTAACAATGGTCCTGCAAGATGTGTCCCACTGCGGGTGCTCAGGCTGATCAGAGGTGTGGGGATACAGACACACCGATAGAGGAGCACCCACTGGGACTACTAGAAGAATGGACACTTCCCAGTGGACAATGGAAGCCAGTGATGGATTTATAAATAGATCACAACAGAGAGCTAAGTTGATTCTTGCCAGCACAGTTCCACACCAAGATTCATCTTCAGAATTTATCCTTCTTTCCATAAACTGAAATACCTTGATGCTTCTGAAAAACATGGATAGGGATGGTATCCCTAGCCTCCATTTGTCAGAGGCTGGAAATGGATGAGAGGAGAAGGATCACGTGAGGATTACCTGTTCTGTTCATTCCCTAAGGGGGATCTGGCATCCTCCACTGTCAGCAGACAGGACACTAGGGGTATGTCTACACTACAGCACTAATTCGAACTAACTTAGTTCAAATTAGTTAATTCGAACTAAGCTAATTCGAACTAACGCATCTAGACCCAAAAACTAATTCGAATTAGCGTTTTGCTAATTCGAACTAGCATGTCCACATTGAGTGGACCCTGAACCGAAGTTAAGGCTGGCCGGAACCAGGACTTAGAGTGTGGAGCTGCTGCCTCAGGCTAGCCGAGGGCTGTGCTTAAAGGGACCCGATCCCCCCACCCCGGACAGACAGTTCTCAGGGTTCCCCGCTTGCTGGTCTACCTCGATGAGGGACAGCAAAGCATTTGTGTCTCGGAGTGCTCTGCTTGCCCTCACTCGGGGCACCACAGCACTCTGCAACATGGAACCAGACCTGCCCCCAGGGACTCTGCTGCGTCTCGTGAACACGTTGCCGGCAGCCTGGCTGCACTCTCTGCAGGCTGCCATCCAGGAGGACCATCGAGGGGATGTCAGGATCCAGGGGGCCCTGCGGGAGAGCTTCCACCCTGAGGAGCGCTAACAGTCTCCGCGGTCTGCCCCACCGGGGGCTTGTGCCCCATTCCTCCCTCTCCTCCTTCCACTTCCCTAGCCCCCCCCCTTCCTGATGTCAAATAAAAGACACGTATTTTCAAAAATAACAATTCTCTTTATTCAACACAACTGGGGAGGGGGAATGAAACTGTGGGGAGATGGGGGAAAGGAGGCGGGAGAGGGCAGGAGAGAGGGTGGGAGAGGGGAGGGGGAAACCTAGGAGGAGGGAGCTGGAAGGGGGAAGCAAGGAGAAGGAGGGGGAGGGGAAACTCAGGGATCAGGGGTGGGGGTCTCGCCGGGCCAGCCACCTCCCAGCACGGCGAGGGAGGGGGCCTCAGCATCCCCGGGGGGATGGGGTGGAGGGTGCGGAGGTTGAGGTGGGGGGTGTGGACATTGAGGAGGAGGGTGTGGGGGTTGAGGAGAAAGAGGTGGGAGGGGGGACAGGAGTGGAAGGAGGGACAGTTGTTGGGGGGGCAGCAGGCACAGGATGGGCACGGGGCACCATGCTCTGCAGCAGGGCCTGCAGGGTAGCGTTTCTGGCTCGCTCCTCAGCCAACTGCTCCTGGCAGAGCTGCAGGTCTGCCTGCATCCAGGCCTCCACGGTGCGGTTCAGGGCTCGCAGGGACCCCAGGTGCTGGTCCCAGTAATCCTGCTCCGTGGTGGTGGTGCGGAGCAGGTCGCGGGTGCGGGAGCATGTCCTGAGCGGTGTGGTGCACCCTGCACGAGCAGCTGGTGCAGCTGTAGAGAAAGAAGAGAAGTGGTCAGTTCTCCCTGGGGACACAGTGGATGATGCCCAGTCCCCGCCCCCACGACATGAGGGCGACCGTGCCCTGCACCGTCAGAGCCGTTGTGTTTGTACAGAGGCCATGATCAGGATGTCTGCCTCTCCCCGGAACTGGGAGCTGCCCCAAGACCGCACCCATGTCCCTGTGCCGTGTATAGTGTGGCCGGGGCGGGGGGGAGATGTCCCCTGCCTCTGTGTAGAGGGGGCGTGTGAAGGGAGAGTATCCTGCTGGGTCCCACCCCGGGGTCGGGAGCACACGCATGTGCCTATTGGACCACGGCCCCTGGGTGTCACACAGCTGGAGCCACCTGCCCAAGGGTGGCATGGCATGTGCTTGCACGTGCACAGGTGGCTGCATGATCCGTGGGAGGCATGGCCCACGCGTGCAGTCCCTGGTCTTCCCCCCCCCGGGCAGGGGACAGTGATGGCACTTACCCGGTATGGCCTCCCCAGATGACCCTGCCGAATCCGGTGCCAGAACAGCTGGCGGAGGCCCCTCTGGTGTGCCCGGGTCAGGGCCCTCTGGTCCTGGCTCGCTGCCTCCCGGGCTGGCGCGGACTACCCCGCTCCCCAAGAGTTGGTTGAGGGTGGGGGAGTAGGGACAGATGGCAGCCCCTGCTGCGGCGCCGCCCCTGGTGGCCCTGGCGTACGCCTGCCGCAGCTAATTTTCAGGCTCACCTGCTCTTGCATGCGCCTGTGTCCCTTTCGGGCCATGGCAGCTGCTATGCGGCCGTAGACGGCTGCATTCCTCCTCCTAGTGCGGAGATCATGGAGGTTGGGGGCCTGCCCCCAAACCTCAATGAGGTCCATGACCTCCGCACTAGACCAGGAGGGCGCACACCGTCTACGGCCCCTGGCTGCTGGGGGACTGGGTGGGGGATGGCTGGCTGTCGCTGGCTGCCTGGCTCATACTGCGGCCACTGGGTCGGGGCAGAGACTGCTGGCAGGGCTGGCTGTGGCAAGTGCCGTCTGGCCAGAGTCTACCCCTTTAAGGGCCCCGGGGCTGGGGTAGAGGAGAGGAGTTTTCCTGGTTTGGCCCAGAGTGGCCACCAGGGAAGGACTAGCCTCCAGCTAGTTCGAATTAAGTGGCTACACAGCCCTTAATTCGAACTACTTAATTTGAACTAGACGTTAGTCCTCGTAGAATGAGGTTTACCTAGTTCGAATTAAGCACTCCGCTAGTTCGAATTAAGTTCGAACTAGCGGTTTGTATGTATAGACGCTATGAAAGTTAATTCAAACTAATGGCTGTTAGTTCAAATTAACTTTGTAGTGTAGACATACCCTGGGCTAGATGGACCTCTGGTCTGATGCAGTATGGCCACTTGTATGGTCCATTTCCCCTTCACCATGGGCTTAGCATTTCTGTAATCTGGAAAACATATAGCAAAAAACGTTCATCAAGTTGTCTATATATAAAAAATGTTCTTCCTGCGGGATGACAGAATGACATCATCACGTCACTCTGCATCCCGCCTGCCTCCTCTCTCCCTCCTTTCCTCCCCCTCCTCTTTCCCCAGTGCTGGGAAGCCGGGGCTGCTGCACCGCAGCCTCCCTTCTTCCTGCTCCTCAGTGCTCAGGGGGAGGAAGGGGAGAGCTGGGGCTATGACACCGCGGCCTTGCCCCTTCCAGAGGCCAGAGGGAGAGCACAGAGCCTGGCAGGGCCTTGGCCCAGCCCCCCTCCTCCCTGCAGAGGCTGGGAGCAGAGCGTGGGGCCTGGTGAGGCCTCAGCTCAGCCCCCCCTCCCCCCCCACAGCACCCAGTGGGAGAGAGCCTAGGTGGGGCTAGGCTAGCCTCGACCTGGTGGCTGGGGGGTAAGAGGAGGCAGGCCAGGGCTGCCTACCTCAGCTTGGTCTTTCCTGGCGGCCAGGGGGAGAGCCGGGGCTGCCTACCCCCAGAGAGAGGGGGGTTGGTAAGTGTAGCAAGCAGGGGGCACAGCCCCCTAGTGTCTACTTAAATGACTAATATGTGGGGTCAGTCTAATGTTTTTTTCCTTTCCCACCCATTCATCATGCAGGGCTCTTTGAGGGGAGGTGCAGGGGATGAATCTGTAGTATTGTCCAGCCAGTATTCAATCATAGCTTACAGAGATCTCACAAGATCACACCTACATCTAATTTAGGGTTTTTTTAAGATTCTGATCATGCTGTTACCTAGAAAAAGCCTGCAGAGCTCAAATAGCTCTCTTACAAGACTGTTCATTTGAGAGTTATTAATTTCCTTCCTGCTTTTAAATTTACTTTTTCTAAACCTGTATAAAATTCAAATTACAAACCAAAAAGCACAAAATTCCCATTAAAACAAAGCACAGCCAAGTACAAAACTGCTGTGTAATAGCCTCTAGCAACTGCTAGACCGGTCAGAATTACAGATTCACTCATGCACAGGACATAATGGATAGAGATTTCAATGTCATCACGACCCTCTCCGTGGCTGGAGGCTCCCCCTGGAATATATCTACACTGCTCCAAGTTTTGACCCAGTGGATTGCTGTAGAGAATGCGTATTACCTCTGCAGCACTTTTGTCCCCTGCTGACTTGGGACCCAACATGACCGGTGGCTGTATAAGGTGCTGATGCTGCTAAAGCAGCCAAGCTGAATATATTGCAAGTCTAACTTCACTTGAATAGCAACCTGGAGGTGAGTTTTATTACATCTGTCCTGGGCCCCATAGCTAATGCCTTTTTTCAGCAAGAAACTGACTGTATCTATGTCTCCCTTCTGATGCAGCAACATGCAGTGGGACACGAGCATAAATGTCACAGCAGTAGCATCAACCTCCTACAAAGCCAACTTCACATTAATCATATTTCCGTAAGTCCCACCATTATGTAATCCACACCCACTCACTAAGCTACTCTGTACAACTCCAGAGACGGTAGGTCACAGTTTGATGAGCCTTCCACAGCCAGGGTTAACAGTGATGGGTCTTTTAGCTCTGGCAGTGGAAGTTCATGCTTTAAGATTCAGAGAGCCCAGGGTTGATTCCTGCTACCAATGACCCACCAAGGGGCACAGTTACAGCTGTGGTTTCCATCCAAGCCTGTATTCAGCTTCTGACACAAGTGTCCTGGCATTAAAGACCTTGGTTAACATGCTGCTTACATGGGTGTAAGTGAAAGATTGTGGTGAATGGCAATGGTTCACTGTGAAGAAAAAGTCACTGGCGAAGTACCTCAGGGTTAATACTGGGAGCACTGCTTTCCAGTTAATGAACTGGAAGACACATTCAGACATGGTACAAGTAGATCCCACTCCACATCAATGCTGGAGTAAACAGACACAGGTTGAAATCCTCCACTGAAATTAACAGAATTACATTTACTTGAATAAGGGGCCAGATTCTGCCCTGGCTTCTATCCCAATGGAACCCAGCTGACATGAGGAAGGTTGAGTGGGCTGTTAATCAGGGCAGAATCTGTACCAACAATACGTCACAAACCCAAAGGGCAACAACACAGGAAGTATTCTTCATACCTTCAGTGGCAAAATATTTTCAGAACAATTAAAATCCTAGGGAAAGGCAAGTGGATTTTAATAAGAGCAAAATCTTCCAGCTTCCAGATTTATCATAGAAACTATGTAAAACATTTCTCCCTGTCTCACATCTGATTTTCAGAGGAATCAATTACACTGGCTCTCTAGTGCAGTCACAGTCACAATTAAACTCCTGGTTGTGCTGAGGCTCCATCTGGGGATATAGGACAGTGACAACATGATCCCAATGTTCCCCAATTCTATCCCTGTTAAACGCCAACATTATATTTGGCTCCCTTTTGAAGATACACAATCACAAAGTCAAGGAGATATTTTCTAGTTGTCTGCAGTGGCTCATTAATGTGCATGCCAAACTCCGAGCAGACTTCAGAAACTAGAGCACTCACTCCAAATTGGTTGTGTGCTCTGTAATTACACTTCACAAACCAAATATCAAGAATGAACTCCTCAAGAGCTGCAACAGTGATAACATGGAGTTATGGACACTCCGTTGGGCACTCTGGTCTATCTTGCCACCCAAACAAGCCTGTCTTTGTGGCAATGGTCCTTTACACCAAAAAATGGCAACAATATTCAGGTTACTCCCAGCCCCAAAGGGCAAGTCACTTACCTCAGTCAATCATACCTTAAAGGTCTCATCAAAGACAACACTTGCATCCACGCCTGTAATAACTAAACATTTATTAACTAGGAAGAAGAAAGGAGTTAGTTACAAAGTTAAAGCAGGTAAGTTACAGTCTTAGGTTTCAAAAGGTAAAAGAAGCTACTGGAATGAGCAATATGTCTAAGCAGTTTGGGGATCCTTTGCGTAAGCCTGGAAAGACTGCCCTCTCCAAATTCCAAGCAGCATAATGATACAGACATTTTTGACTAGGAACTTTTAGTTTCTTCCCCCAGAGTTCAAACTATGATTGGATGAGGGTCTGTGCACATCCCCTCTTCCTGGGTGTAGGGGAAGCAATCAAAAAAGTCTCTAGTCCACTGATGTTCCACGGTGGTTCATCTGGTCTCTAGACTTCCTTTTGTTGTGCAAGAAATGACACCTCTTGTGGTAAACTAGTATGTCACGCTTGGTAATGATTCTCCTCTGACTCTGGGGGATTCCATTTTCATAGAAAAGCCTTTTATAGTTTCAAAGCAATCACTTAAATATTACCATATAACATGAGAGACAGGTATCATAAGTGAGATTATTGGATACAGAAACTCAAAGCCATTTCATAAAGTCCAAACACTACACACATCTCTCTCAATCTAATACCTATTTTAAGAATATTAACATAAAAGTGTACCAGGCTGGTTTCCAGCTCTACATTTGTCAGTGTTCAATGAGGCCTATGGGCATGAAATGGCACCTGGTCTGCCACCACTCTTCCATCAACTCCCCTTACTCATCTCATTCTGCTGGAGTACCGGAGTCAACAGGAGAGTTATAGGCAGTCAATTGATTGGGTCTTTACTTGACATGCTAAATCAATCACTGGTGGATCAATCACTGCAGCAGGGATCCACCCTGTAATGGCAACAAGCCCATATATTCTAACATTTGGCTCACACAACTCCTAACTTCATCTGGCATGATGCCCACCTGTCCATGGGTAGGATTTGGACCTACATCCATCAATCGACAGATAAAACTCTGCATTGCAGATTTATGGGATATCTGCCTCCAAAGTATTTTGATACATTTTTAGCATACCATTTAATTATTTAACAAATCAAGGAAATAAGAGGAAGACAACCATACCCTCTGTCTCTCTCAATCTTAGCCAAGCTATGTGAGGGGAAGAAGTCATTGAGCCCCAGAACCTGTAATCTTCCCTATTTCTTTTTTTCTAGATTGCTTGTTGCCTATTATTATGGCTTTTGTAAAAGACTCTACAATGGGGTGGGGAACCTTTTTTGGCTTGGGGCCCCCGATGACCCATGGAAAAATCAGTCGGGGGGAGGGGTCACACAGAAGTGAAAAGCAAAAAAAAAAAAAAAAAAAAAAAAAAATCCTCATCGATGTGTCCCCGACTGAGAAGGAGAATGGCACACCCCACGTTCCCCTTGCACACCAGAGCCTAGAGGGGCCCAGGCTAGTAGATTCTGTGTGCTCCAGCCCTGGGGCAGAGGGCTGGAACACAGTGCGGGCTCCCTAACGCTGGAAGGGAGCCCTCATCCTTGGGGGCTGGATCCAAGCAAGCCAGGGGCTGCATCTCATCCCCGGGTCTTAGGTTCCCCATCCCTGCTTGACAAGAATAAAAACTGTCCAATGAAAATGAATACAATTCATGACAGTGGAAGTACTTTTAATAGTTATGTAATTATTGCTGAAGTTCTAGTTATCAAGGCAATCTGGTAATTCTTGCAGGAGTTTTCTCAGAATTTGCACGTGAATCCAGTAAGTTCTGATGATGTGGGCTTAAGACAGCCAGCAGCTCCTTCATCATGCCAGCACACAAATGGCCATTCCCCCTGCCATTGTTTTTGATTCCAAATACACCACTGACTTCAGTGAGGAATTACCTAACGAAGGCAGCATGAACCAATGCCTTGGGAGTCAGGGGACCTACTCCCATTTCTATCACTGATCTGCTGTGTGACTGTGGACAAGTCACTTCTTTTCCCTCTGCTTCTGTCTTCCCGCCTGCAAAATGGGGATAATGCTATCGAATCAGCACTGTAAAATGAACTCACTACCAACAATTTCCTTTGATAGTACCTTTTTATTCTTTGAGAGTTTAAGAACCTAGATTATAGCCCTCTGATCATTTCTGTTGCAGGTCTACTGTGCCCTATAGTAATAGAGATATAGCCGTGTTAGTCTGGTCTTGCTGAAACAAAAGACAGGACTATGCAGCACTTTAAAGACTAACAAGATGGTTGATTAGGTGATGAGCTTTCGTGGGCCAGACCCACTTCCTCAGATCAAATTGTGGAAGAAAGTTGGCATGACCACATATACCAAAGGCATCCCAAAGGTTGGGATGCCTTTGGTATATGTGGTCATGCCAACTTTCTTCCACAATTTGATCTGAGGAAGTGGGTCTGGCCCACGAAAGCTCATCACCTAATCAACCATCTTGTTAGTCTTTAAAGTGCTGCATAGTCCTGTCTACTGTGCTCTATGGACAAGAGAACAAACTCCTTGAATTGAATCATTGGAATAGTTTACAGTTCCCACATGCTTGACCTAATTCACCTTTTCTGTACAGCACGGAACCTGTGCAGTATTCCATCAATAAATCTCATTCCACAGTGCTGGAGAAAATCCAGTTACTGTCAAGGTCCTGTCCCCATGCCAACCATTCCAACTGATCGGGGCTTTCTTGTAACCTGCTCACACTGATGTACAGATGACTGCAAAGTTTATATAGTTTATTTACCTTTCTACTGAGATGCTGTTTCCTTACTGGATTGCTCCTTTTCGCAGAGTCCAGCTGTAGTTACTGTTCAGTTCTATAGTCTCTGACCATGAGCTCGGCATCCCTTCCTGGGTAACACCACAGAAAGGTTGTTAGCTGAGTCCTACACAGGGTGTACCTCCCAGGACTTCTGCCTGATTCTAAGACATTTGGAGATGGGTTAATGTCTAAAGGGTGTGATATCCAGAAATGCTGAGCTCTCATTATTCTTCCTGACTCACTCAAATCGCCAACCTACAGGTAGCCAGTAAGCACTCACCCACTATGTATCTAATCCTCAGCATGTCTTCGCCAAGTCTCCAGGTACCTGCAGTCATAGATTTTTAAGGTCAGCAGGAACATTATGATCACCTAGTCTGACGCCTGCTACAGAACACAGGTCATAGAGCATCAATTTCTGCACCAAGACCATAATTTCAGTAGCTTCAGGGGGTAGCCGAGTTATCTGTACAGGATAAACTTAAAAAACAACAAAAGGTCTGGTAGCACTTTATAGACCAACAAAACATGTAGGTGGTATCATGAGCTTTCGTGGGCTGTGCCCACGAAAGCTCATGATACCACCTACATGTTTTGTTGGTCTATAAAGTGCTACCACATAATTTCAGTGTGAGCTAGAGCATCACTTTTAAAAAGATATCAAAACAAATCTTAAAGATTGCTAATGCATCTTACGTGGTTAAAGAGTTGTGGGTTAATCAATCCTTCCCTCTCTTTAGTAGGGACGTCAGGGTGTGAACGACTACACAATTAGCCAATAAGCTTGAGCTTATCAGTAATTCTGTCGACTACGTGCATTTCCCCTATCCCTTGCTGCTTCTGTATAAGAGTCAGCAAGGGTGGGGAGGCTCCTCATGAGCACCAGATCTGCCTGCCCTCTCCACCCCCATGTTGCTACCTCTGATAGAGAGGCAGCAGTGCAGCAGGTGAGGGGGGCAGGCGGGAGCCGATACACACTTTTAATCCAGCTCTCCATGTGTGCCACTCTGTGGACCTGTCTGCCCCCCTCTGCTGCCTCCTACAGAGGCAGCAGGGGGCAGGCAGGAGCTACTCCCCCTCCCAGCTCTGCTGCCTCTGTAAGAGCTAGCAGAGCGACGGAAGGACACTGGAGACTGGTCTGTGGCAGCAATCCCTGTCCACGGGGGTCCAAGGTCCCGACAGAGGTTGCTCTGGCATCCCACAGAGCAGTTTTTGTCTGCGGCAAGCCTGGGCCTGGCACGGACAAAGACTTCTCTGTGGCAGCAGCCCCACTGCGTGGGGGCGGGGGTCCAAGCTCCCCACAGACAGAGGCTACTGCTGCTGAGCAGCTTCTGTCCGTGGGGACCTTGGAACCCCCATGGATGGGCTGCTGTCATCCCATGCTGCTGCCTCTGTATCAGAGGCAGCAGCACTGGGTGGCAGGCAGGAGCCGGTCTGCGCGAGAAGCTGGTTTTTAAACTGGCTCCCCTCACAGACCAGCTCCCACCTGTCACCCTGTGCTGCAGCCTCTGATACAGAGGCAGCAAAAGGGCTCCCCGGGAGTGGGACCAGGAGCACACTGGCTGCAGGCCTCACCTTCGGGGACTATAGAATAGTTGTGTAACTGCTAAAGTTTGATGCGGTTACACAACTATTCAATTACACGCTATCTAACATTCCTACTCCCTATTTAACTACACCTTTCCCCTCTTGCTTTTTTAATACTGTGAGCAATAACTGAGAGAAGCAGTGAAATAAAACAGGAAGTGGCAGTCACATAAGTGAGAGCAGATTTTGGCCTAATTCTTTTTGAATTTGCCAGTAAAGCTCCTGCCACTAGTCAGAAACCAGGGGACTGATAAAAACATTTGTGTTGCGTTTCCTTTTAGTGTCTCAATCAGAGCACTGTCAAGAAGCAAACACATGATGGACACACACAGACCCAATCCCAAATAGCTAAACTACCAGATATTATTTGCTTTTATCAGGTGAAAACATGGGGAAAATAAGGAAATCCAATACTTCAGGCATTTTATAGGCTGAAATAGAAGCTAGAATACTTGCCCTTCAAAGGTAAGATTATCCTGGATTTACAATACTGTGTCTGATAAGATCATGTTTATCTCTATAGTGTATGAGCCTACTCTTCAAAAAAGGAATGAAACTTGAATAAAAAGGCTGGGGAGATAGAAAAAAGCAGTCAAAGATCAAGTGGCGAGATGCATTTCTCAGCCCCAATAATTCTAGGACCCAGTGGTATACACAGCTAGTTCTGCAAGGTTACTGCTAGATTTTGGAGAGGGTAATGGACATAAACTACTAGCTCCAATGTATTAGGGGTCATGTGGATTCTTGCTGCATGCATATCTAATAGCCAGTTCTGGTTCACATTCCTTTTTTCTCCCCCTTTCCTTTCACAATTTCAATTTAATTCAGTGAGACTTTATTGGCATGACAATTTATACATGGAAAAACTTAAAAAACAACAGTCTAGCAGCACCTTAAAGACTAACAAAACAAAAAGTTACAGACTAACTCGGCTACTCCTCTAAAAATCTATACATGTGCTGTCAAAGAGTGACACATATAGGTTCAACCTACCAATGACAGCAAGGGTGCCATTTATGGGGGGCTAGGAGGCAGTAGCCTCCCCCCGAGTTTGAACCCCTGGGGTGTGTCTAGACTACATGGCTCCGTCGATGGAGCCATGTAAATTAGTTTATTTGGCATAGTCAAAGAAGCGGGGATTTAAATAATCCCCGCTTCATTAAAATAAACATGGCCACCGCGCTGTGCCGACGATTAGCTGATCCGGCACAGCGCAGCAGTCTAGACACGGCGCGGTCGACAAAGGAAGCCTTTGTTGAACGCTCTGGTATGCCTCATGAAAACATTGCCAGGAACATTAAAGATGGAGGGAGGGGAAGAGTAGCAAGGAGTGTTGTGCTGCTGGGATTTGAATTTGGACCAATACTGTTCAACTTTTAAACGTTCTTGAAAAGGGGGTAAATAGAGAGGTGGTAAAATTTGTTGATATTACAAAATTACTCAAAATAGTTAAATCCAAACTTGACTGCAAAGCATTACAAAGGGATCTCACAAAACTGGATGACTGGGCAACACAAGAGCAGATGGAATTCAGTGTTGATAAATGCACCTGGAAAAATGTAATCCCAACTATACATACAAAAATGATGGGGTCTAAATCAGCTGTTACCACTCAAGAAAGAGATCTTGGAATCATTGTGGATAGTTCCCTGAAAACATCTGCTCAATGTGCTGTGGCAGTCTAAAAACTAAATATTGGGAATCATTAGGAAAGGAATAGATAATAATACAGAAAATAACATATTGCCTCTATATAAAGTTATGGTATGCCCACATCTTGAATACTCTATGCAGATCTGGTCGCCCCATCTAAAAAAGATATATTGGATTTGGAAAAGGTACAGAAAGGGCAACAGAAATGATTAGGGGAAGGAACAGCTTCCATATGAAGCGAGATTAACAAGACTGGGACTTTTCAACTTGGAAAAGAAATGACTAAAGAGTGAGGAGGATATGTCAGAAGTCTAGAAAATCATGAATGTTGTGGAAAAATAAAATAAGAAAATGTTATTTACTCCTTCACTAACATAAGAATTAAATTTATAGGCAGCAGATTTTAAAAATGATTTCTTCACAGTCAACCTGCAGAACTTTTTGCCAGGAGATGGTGGAAAGGCCCAAACTGTAACAGGGTTCCAATAAGAACAAAATAAGTTCAAGGAGGATAGGCCCATCAATGGCTACTAGCCAGACTGGGCAGGAACAATGTCCCTAGTTTCTCTTTGCCAGAAGGTGGGAATGGACGACAGAGGATGAATCTTTTGATGAATGCCTCTTCTGTTGATGCTTTCTGAAGCACCTGGCATTGGCCAGGGGCGAGAGACAGGATGCTGGGCTAGATGGACCATTGGTATGGCCATTCTGATCTTATATAGAGCCCAAATGTATCTCCTCCCTGCTTATCCCACTAGCCCCAACTCCACTTCCAGAGCTGAGAAAGAACCCAGGAGTCCTGACAGTCTCTCTCTCTCTGCAGTTAGTAAGAAAGTAAGTGACTTGCCATAAGATGTCAGAACATGTTAATATTAGCACTGAGTTGGGTCTAATATTTATTTAGATTTTCTTTCTTTTACATAGGAATTAGATACAGGGCTCCTGTCAGCTAATTGCTACGTTACCTGCTGCAAAAACCTAGAAGAATTTTCCAGTGTCTTAGTAGCCCTAGAAAGAGGTGGTATGTGTGTGAGGGGAGGGCAAATGGAATCAGTCCACCCCCCAATTTGCTGCTCGGCTAGTACTGGGTATGCTCAGTAACACTGCTGAAGCTGCTGTCCTCATGCTCTGCCCTGCCCCATGCTCTCACTCCCTGCCCCAGGGCATGCATAGGTCGCCCCCTCCCCACCAAAATCTGAAATGGCACCCCTGGATTTCACACTGTACTTATGGTTGAAGTCTTTCTATCCATTTGTCACTGTTGTCCATTTGTGATCCATTGGCAGACTGTTACATATTATGATGCCTTCTACAATCACATGTAATGCACAAGAAAGTTCAAGTAAGATCTCCACTCCACATGCCCACCAAATGAAACATGGAACAGTGCCTACAACAAACTTCAGGAAGAAGATTTGAAAACCATAATCTGACTGTTGCTGTTTTCCTGTCTGTATCACTCCTGTGAATGAGGAGCAAAAAACTTCATGGTGTTATCTTCATTTCCAAAAAGGAGCTTGCCAAAAGTACAAAGTCTGGGGTAAGGATTATCTGGTGAGTTGGGTACTAGGCGAGGATTTCGGAGAGCTAGGTGTTTTCCTGCTTCACCACAGACTTCCTGTGTGATACTAGCCAAGTCATTTCATCTCTCTGACCCTTAGTTCCCCACCTGCTCAATGGGATAACAACCCTGCCCTGCCTCCCAGGGCAACTGTACAGAGAAAGCTACTAAAAAAAGATCCTGAAGGCTCTGAACTCTACTAATAAAAAGTGCTATAAAAGAGGTGGGTAACTATTCATTATCTTCAGGAATAGCTCAGAACTGAACAGTTAGCCAAATGTATAGTCTAAAACAGAAATACATTTATAAAAGGCAGTAAATGGTAGCAAGAAATACACACTGTAGCATGCTAAACTCAGAAGACTTTTATTAGTCTTGTTAACATTAAGATAAGTGAACCCATATAACAACTACAGGCATGTACAGTATTTCACTGTAATCAGGAGAGGGAGAAAGAAATTCGTGATGTGCACAAAAAAATCATGTGCAGCTAAAAAGCTAACACAAAGTGGCACATTTATGCTGAAGTGACCAGCAGCAGCTCTAACCTTCCCAGGGTTACTGAACCAGAGTAGTGCTGTGGAACAGATATTTGATTCTAAAGCAGTTGTGCACCTTTAGAACCTGGTTGGGTGCCCAATTAAATTAATGGGACTTTTCTTTTTTTTTTTTTTGGATGGGCTATGGCTCAGTCACATCAGCCCCACTAGAAGATAGCCATGTCTGTTCTACTGCCTTCGTAGTGCCTGGACAGCACTGATTTTTTTCTCAGTTATTCACTTTTGCACAAAGATAAATCCTCTAAATTATTTCAGTCAGTTCAATTTATAAAACAAAAATTCCACAATATGAGAAGACAAGAAATTATCTTGTGAAATCTAATGAGCAAACAAAGCAATGCTCACATGGGCTGTAACACCACCTTCCACTCCTTGGCACTGAAAAGTTAAGAAGAGCAAGAGCAGCAGCGGCAATATAAAAAGACTCATTTTTGTCAATAACAAAAAACCTGCATAATGCAACAGAGAAAGAAGTGCTTTCACTTACGAAAGCGAATGTGCATGCTAGAGAGAAAACAAAGCTGTAGAAAGCTTAATAGGCACAGTTATATTTAGAAAACAATTCAATTTTGCAGCATAATTTAGAGTGCTGCCTCTCATTTATAAGTGATTGCTAGCTAAATAAAAATGAACCAAAACTTAATATACTAGATGTACTTGGAGAGCAAACCATTCAGTCTCTTGCATTGATTATTATAATTAAAGAAAGTCTGAGAACTATAAAATGAGTCATTTGGTGAACAGCATTGCACATCACAGGAACCGTTTAAGAGGAAGATACCAAACAATTTATTGAAGGTTTATATGTTATCTACTTTGATCACTTAGATGCGCTGCTCTGATCCAGGACAATTACCCTGAAATAAAAAAAGAGATTAAACAAAAAATATTTTCTTGCATATGCAGTTCATAAGCAGTGATGGGAATGGGATTCTAAAGCACCCTCAGGGTACGTCTACACAGCAGGGCTAAAGTCGAATTTAGCTGTGCAACTTCAACTGCGTCAATTGCGTAGCTTAAGTCGAAATAGTTTAACTTGGCTTTAGGTGCTGTCTACACAGCAGGAGGTCAAAGGAAGAACACTTTCTCCGACTTCCCTTACTCCTCGTGAAATGAGGGTTACAGGACTCGGAGTAAGACGTCCTCCAGCTCAACATTATTTTGAAATAAAGACTTGTATTGTAGACGCGCTCTTTGGGTATGTCTACACAACAGCACTAATTCAAACTAACTTAGTTCGAATTAGTTAATTCGAACTAAGCTAATTCGAATTAGTGCATCTAGACCTAAAAACTAATTCGAATTAGCGTTTTGCTAATTCGAACTAGCATGTCCACATTGAGTGGACCCTGAACCGAAGTTAAGGCTGGCCGGAACCAGTGCTGGCAGGGCATCAGGTTAGGACTTAGAGTGTGGAGCTGCTGCCTTAGGCTAGCCAAGGGCTGTGCTTAAAGGGACTCGACCTTCACCCCGGACAGACAGTTCTCAGGGTTCCCCGCTTGCTTGTCTACCTCGATGAGGGACAGCAAAGCAGTCCTGTCTTGGAGTGCCCTGAGTGCCCACACTCGGCACATCACAGCACTCGGCCATCAGCCCAGCTGCACTTGCCGCAGGCTGCCATCCGGGGGTGTCAGTCGGGGGGCTGTCAGGATCCAGGAGGCCCTGCAGGAGAGCTTCCACCCCCAGGAGCCCGCAGAGCCACCCCAGTCCTCCCCATCAGGGGCTCGTGCCCCATTCCTCCCTCGCCTCCTTCCACTTACCCTTCCCTAGCCCCCCTTCCTGATGTAAAAAATAAAGGACACGTGTTCAAAAATAGAAACTCACTTTATTTAACAAAACTGGGGGGGGGGATTCACCTCTGGGGAGACTGGGAAAAGGAGGTGGGAGAGGGGAAGAGAGAGGGTGGGAGAGGGGAGGTGGAAACCTGGGAGGAGGGAGCTGGAAGGGGGAAGCCAGGGGAAGAAGGAGGAGGGGAAGTATAAAACTATGGTACGCCATATCTTCAGTACTGTGTACAGATGTGGTCTCCTCACCTCAAAAAAGATATTTTGGCCTTGGAAAGGGTTCAGAAAAGGGCAACTACAATGATTAGAGGTTTGGAACAGGTCCCATATGAAGAGAGGCTAAAGAGACTGGGACTTTTCAGCTTAGAAAAGAGGAGACTGAGGGGGGATATGATAGAGGTCTATAAAATCATGAGTGGTGTGGAGAGGGTGAATAAAGAAAAGTTCTTCATTAGTTCCCATAATAGAAGGACTAGAGGACACCAAATGAAATGAATGGACAGCAGGTTTAAAACCAATAAGCGAAAGTTCTTCACACAGCACATAGTCAACCTGTGGAACTCCTTGCCACAGGAGGCTGTGAAGGCTAGAACTATAACAGAGTTTAAAGAGAAGTTAAATAAAGTCATGGAGGTTGGGTCCATGGAGTGCTATTAGCCAGGGGGTAGGAACGGTGTCCCTGGCCTCTGTTTGTGGAAGGCTGGAGATGGATGGCACGAGACAAATGGCTTGCTCATTGTCTTCGGTCCATCCCCTCCGGGGTACCTGGTGTTGGCCGCTGTCGGCAGACAGGCTACTGGGCTAGATAGACCTTTGGTCTGACCCAGTACGGCCGTTCTTATGTTCTAAGCTCAGGGCTCAGGGTCGGGGGTCTCAGTGGACCAACTTGATTTTCATGCAAACCTGCTCCTGGGTTCGTATGTGGCCTTTGGTGGCCAGGCTGGCAGCTATCCCACCCTAGACGGCTGCATTCCTGTGCCTAGTGCGGAGGTCGTGGACGTTGGAGGCCTCCCCCCAAACCTCGATGAGATCCACGATCTCCGCACTAGACCAGGCGGGCGCCCGCCTCTTGCGGCCTGGGGCAGGCTCCTGGGAGCCGCCAGCCTGGTCCTGGGAAGGGGCGGAGGGCTGGGTGGCAGCGGGTGGCTGGCTCATGCCGTGCCACGTGCAGGGTCTGCTGGCTGGGTGCTGGCAGGCTTGCAACTGGCACAAGCACTGTAGACAGACCGTGCCCCTTTAAGGGCTCCGGGGCCGGGAGGGGGGCAGAAAAGTTTCCCTGGTTTGGCCCAGAATGGCCACCAGGGCAAGCTGGGAAGGGCTAGCCTCCAACTAGTTCGAATTAAGTGGCTACACAGCCCTTAATTCGAACTACTTAATTCGAACTAGGCGTTACTCCTCATAGAATGAGGTTTACCTAGTTCGAATTAAGCGCTCCGCTAGTTTGAATTAAGTTCGAACTAGCAGTTTGTATGTATAGATGCTATGAAAGTTAATTTGAACTAATGGCTGTTAGTTAGAATTAACTTTGTAGTGTAGACATACTCTTTCTTATTTTGGAATAACGTCAGTTTTTCCGAAATGACGCTGCTGTGTGCTGGAACCAAAGGCACACCAAGCACACACAGTAAAAGGGAATGCACATGTTCTCTCGCTCCCGCCCCAGTGTTTTTACAGGCATATCTTTGGCCCAGATCCTCAGAGGTATTTAGGCACTTAGCTCACAATGGGAGTTGAAATCAACGGAATAGGTACCTAAATACCATTGAGGATCTTGGCTTTGGGCAGACATTAATATAAACCCCAAAACTGGTAGGTTGTGATCCAATTTATTTGGCTCACTAGGCCAAACATGAGGTTGAGAGACTTCTTTGTCTTTCAATTGTACTAGCTAATGTACAGTGTGAATTTGGAGCACATATTTGTGGTGTCACCAGAATAATGGACTTTCCCACATACAAATACTAAAAGATGTTTACCTGAATGGAGAAGGCCAAGGTAGTCGCTGCCATAAGCTGGGTTTCTGATCCTCAGGATTTATAACTAGAAAGGAAGTAAACCAGTACAGAAGCAATGAGAACATATGTATCCTACCTTTTCAGTACCTCATTAGAAGAGGTTTGTGGGGTTGGGTCATCAACATGTAACAAAACTGAAGAGACTGCTGCTACAGATCCCATTAAGCTGCAATTGTATTCAGAAACCTGCAGCTATCTGTTACTGTGCTTATAAAGGTAGATGGTACTGTACATTCTCTGCAGAACCATTTGCTGGGGAAAACATTCCTTGCAGCACTGAACAAGTCAGAGCTGATTCCGCTAAATTAACTCTTGTAGGAGAAGCCCCACTGAAATTGTCCGAGAGTCTGTTAGCACATGTGTAAAGTGAAAACTTAGCCCTTTCACTTCCAGATGTGTGTGTGTTTACATACATTGCCAAGATTTTCAAAACCTAATTTGGGGAACTCTAATTTTTGGGTGCCTACTTTAAAAACTCAGCAACCACTCAATAAACAGCTGACTTTAAGTCATCTCATGGTAGGCATTCAGAACCACAACTCACAAGGACTACAATCTTAAGACTGCAGTGGTGTGTTTTTTAGAGAGACCCTAGGGCTACGTCTAGACTACATCCCTTTTTTCGTAAAAGGGATGTAAATTAGACGTATCGCAATTGCTAATGAAGCAGGGATTTAAAACTCCCCCGCTTCATTAGCATAAAAATGGCTGCCGCTTTTTTTCCCGCACGGAGCTTTGCCGGAAAAAAGCGCCAGTCTAGACACTGATCTTGCGGAAAATAAAGCCTTTTCCGAAAGATCCCTTATCCCTTATTTCATAGATCCCTCTCATAGATCCCTTTCATAGATCCCTTTATGAAATAAGGGATAAGGGATCTTTCGGAAAAGGCTTTATTTTCCGCAAGATCAGCATCTAGACTGGCGCTTTTTTCCGGCAAAGCTCCGTGCGGGGGAGATTTAAATCCCCGCTTCATTAGCAATTGCGATACGTCTAATTTACATCCCTTTTACGAAAAAAGGGATGTAGTCTAGACGTAGCCAGAGAGGATTATACTCAAGTGCAATTGCCTAAGCCAGAGTACAGGGATGCTCTCCTGTCACTACAATCCCTAAACGCTTCTCTTATTTATGCTGTTCCTTGTATCCTGGGGGTCACATAGCCTAATGATTATGTGGTTGCTTCTCAACAACCAAACTTTGGCTAAAGAGTATTATTAGACACACAGTTTGACTAGGGGAAGCTCCACTGGAGTAAAATGCCAATTGTTCGGGGGAGGTGGTTATTTTCAAATTAGCTCATTTGAATTTTAGAACTGAATTCATTCTTCCCATAATGCCTGACTGGCAGGCCTGTGGTTACCGGAGAAGGACAACAGCAATAGCTGCAGTGTCTCAGCTGCCGTGCTCTTACCACATGGTAAATGGTAGCTGCTTCCTCCTAATCTAAAGAACCTAAGGTGTGGGTGGTACAAACCAGTCGGCAGCAGTGGAGTATCACAAGCTCCACTCAATGGAAGGCCACTACATCATTAAGAGGCATATAAAGCAGAGGAAGTTCCTTTGATCTGATTCCTTTCCTGATGAAGAAAGTATGTCCTCCTCACCAACTCCTCTCGTCCTCCGGTTAGTAGGAGGAGAGAAAGGGGAAGGCTAGGGGATGGATGGCTTGGCTTAAAATATGTCTACACTGTGATAAAAACCCCATGGCAGGCAGGGAGGACTGCTCCAGCCTGCCTGCCCCATTTAAGCAATTAACTAGTTAAACATAACATTTAACTGGTTAACTGATTAAACGGGATTTTACATCTCTACTTATAATATGAAGGCCTTACTGTGCCTCAGCAGAGTAAATGGGATATGGACACTGTGTGATCACAGTTCCCCCAAACCACATTGATAGCTCAGTGTGGGAAGCTGCACTCTTGTAATCAGTGGGAATCAGTAAGAGAACAGTAGCTAACAGTCTTGCTCAGTGCAAGGTATTTATTGCTAATAAACTCATTGCTGCCAGGACAATAAACAAGTCATTGCCAAACATGGTATATCAGAGCTTTACAGATGAAGAAAGACCTTCAGTATTCCCTGCACAGCTTTCGGTCTCTCTGCTTTCTGCCCTGGTGCCACCTTCCTTTATTCCATTCTCCACTTCATCATCTCCTTGATCTTTAACGTTTGTTGCCCTTCAATGACAGAGATTTGTGTACCAAGTCACAATTTTATACTTTATTTGAGGGAATTTGAATAGAAACAGACCATTAATATATAAGTCCCTGAAATTACTACGCATCTGCTTTTTGCTCTTGTGCTCTGTTGTGTTGAGCCAGGAGATCAGTTGGCAGTGGTGCATTACATTTACAATTAGACTCCAGTTATCCTCCATCCCCCTCTTTTAGGATCAGGATTTATCAGCTGCGTACAACAGCAGCAGGCAGCAGCAGGTAACCACCATATAGTATTTCACTTAGGCTGCTCTCAGCAGATGCCTGAAACATTAAGCATTCTATGGCAGCAATGGCTTTGGATCAAGCCCTCTATCTAACAACATTGTACCCATTTAAAGCAACCTGACCTGCAGCCCCATCAATTTCCTTCCTTTCATCAGGATATTTGGGCTGTGTGAAGCGCAAAGGCATTTTGATGCCAAACAAATCAACGTGTATCCACATGGGACTATATGCGGCCCTTTGACTCCAAAATGGAGTTGTATTGTATAAATGACTAGTACACTTGGTAAGGGGGAGGGGAGAATCTTCTGAGACCTGCTCACAGCTCTCACAGCACATGCTAGGCTCTAGTGGCTGGTGCTAACAAGGGGGGAAAGATTATCTGAGGCATAAACCAAGTCTTTTTTATACAGTGCTTCTATGACATTTGCCAATTTCATAATGATTTCCCAAGTAGTACTGACAAATGATTGCCCTCATCAGGACTTCTACTTTCCACCTATCAGAGACTATATTAGTAACACAGTCCCTTCACTCTAAGTCCAAGAGTAAGAGTCCCAAAGCTTGATGGCTCCTGTTAAGTTCTCAAGGGCACTGCTGCCACCAGAATGACAATCTACTTTCTAGAGGATTAAGCATAGGCTTATGCAAAAATAAAAGCATAATATATTTATGAAAGAAATGTCCATTATCCCCTAACCTAACAAGGTGTCCCTGAGGTTCTCCTTGGACTTCGTCATCCTCAGGAATTGGCTGGAGAATTCTTTCTAAGAGATCATCAAGAGTAGAATGAGCCCTGTTGAATGACACATTAGAAAGGAGACTGTCAAGTGAAATACTGGATATTTTGAACTATTTCTGTATGTGAATTACTCAAGATCACCAAAGATAAAAGAACATTTATTTTAAATAGCTAATTTATGTTTCACTATTTGTGTTATTTACTTGTTGTCTCCCATGTCTGGGGAAATAGGCCTGGCAGCTTTATTATAATTTATAGTCAGTTTCACATGAAGCTTCGTATCCACAAGCGGGGTTTGGGCTGTAAAGCATTTATATCCCCCTTAAGGCCCAATGTAAAGAGCCCTTAATTTACATAAGAATCAGGTCCTGAATGTTCATTATCAAACATTACAATGGTAGAGTTATATATGGGACAAGAATTATTAATTAAGTCAGGTGTGTCCTACAAGAGTAAGCAGGTGGTCCCTAGGAGGACATGGATCCCGGGGCAAGTCCCTTGTCCCAGACCCTGCTCCCACACTGCCCCTTCCCACCCTTGCTCTGCCACTCCCACACTCTCACTCCACCCATTCCTCCAAGTCCAGCTCGTGCTCCATCCCCACTCCACTTCTTCTTGCCTCTGCTCTGCCCCCTCCTGCCAGTGTCCTGTAAGCTGAGTGCTTTGTTAGCTACCCAGAAGAGAATTCAAATGCCGCCCAACTGATTGGCAGAGTGCCCACAGCCGGCAGCTTGTGTTTCTACTGGTGGTGCAGATCTGCACATGCCTCGGTGCACATAACACAATATATTATGTATATAGATGGAAAACATTAGAGGGAATATTGCCCCCCCCCAACTCACAGTGGTGGTGGGAGTGCTGAAGGTGGAGTGATGCACACAGCAGCCTGCACTGTTTTGCCACTCTCTCCCAGCCGGGTCGCATAGCTTCACTGCAGCGGTGGGAAGGGCTCCACTCCACTTCCCCAAGCAATGCAGGACTTGGGGGGAGCAGGCTGGAGATAGGGCACTCCATTTCCCACCACAGTTGAGTGCAGGATGGCCAACCCCTGCTGGCACTGTATACCAGCTCCCACCTCCAGGTAATTCCAGTCCAGCCTGGGCCTCTGGGCTCCCAATCAATATGGGGGAGCATCCCATCCGCAGGACTGTTGGAGTGGCTGCCATAGGCCCTGCAGAGCCCGGGGCAGCCGCCTGGAACCATCCTGTGGACAGGATGGCTCTGGGAGTATGCACTGGTCAGAAGTAATGTTCAGCATAATGGAGGACAACTTACTAGCTGCACACAAACCACTGTAACATAGTAGCATTCTCTGAAATGCTTTTAATTCCAGATGCAGTGCCAGAAAGACTGGCAGAACTGCTAGATTTCAATGAATATATGAAACAATACTGCTGGGAGAAGGAAAGCTTTTGGGAAAGGAGGCACTTACACATGAAGGATGCGTTCCACCTAAACAAAAATGGACCAGATTGTTGGCATGTAAAATGTAAGAGGCTGTAGAGATTTTTAAAACTAAGGGCTGTGGGAAAGTCAACAGGTGTGGAAGAGCACAGAATTTGGGTAAAACATCCAGTAGAGATTAATTTATTAAAAGGGGCACTTTATACCCTCAGAAAGAGGAGAGGAAGGAAGTTGGTAAAGCACAGGTAGGAACATACAAATGTAGAAGAATCCCATTTAAATACAACACATGAAGGCACGCAACAGAAGACTGATGGAACCCCATGTTCCAGGTATCCCTGAACCTCAGACTGCCAGAAAATGGGATTAGATGGCAGGATTTGATGAGCAGGGCTTGACAAATTAGTCAATCTACTTGCCCGGGGCGAGTAGATTTTAAGCCGGCACAGCGCCGCAGCACGATCAGCACATGCGCAGCGCGGTCTGTGCATGTGCAGCATGCCAAACCGCGCGGCTGGAGAGCATGGCTCGCCGCCGCTTGTCAAGCCCTGTTGATGAGAGTATTGTTCAGAGTTATCCTTTTCTGTTCATTCCTTCTGAAGCATCCAGCACTTCTCAATTGTCAGAGACAGGATACTAGGACAGATGGACCAATCATCTGACCCGGTTAATTGAACAAACTCTACTTTAACTCTTTACCAACCAAGAGCTAAATTACTTTGGAAACAGCCTTCTTACTCTTCTCTTTTAGTACCTTTCTGTTTCTTCTGCTAGATTCAATATCTCTTTACTCCATAAGCTGTGATCTACCTCTCCCTTATTCTCAAATTCTTCTTCCTCCTCTTTGTCTTCTGGATTAATCTGAGTGAGAACTATTTGCATAAACAGAGTGACTTTTAATACAAAAGACAGAAGTTAAGTGGTTAAAGAAATTAAAATGCATTTGTACATCCTACTCTGCTTCAGAAGCTTTCATTTGTCAGTTTCTTTAGCATCCTGCCCCAAATCATCTGATTTTCAATTAAATAAATCCATTGTGGATCTATTTTTAGAAAGGGCCAGTAGCAAGACCCAGATAAGTAGTGAAATCCACCACCTTTCTATATTCATAGGAGCTAACATATTGCTTTGTGCTAAAATGGAAAATGCACGAGGAAATAAATCTTTAATCTTTTCCCTTGCCCTTCTACATATGGCAGAAAATCAAAAGGAAACCTGTAGATGTTGGCTTTGTTGCCCTATTTAGCAAGGTCCAACAATATTTATTTTTCCCTAGACTTATCTTAGTAAATTTTGTTCCCTGCAGCATGTGAATTAATTCACAAGCTGCCTTCTGCTAAGCTATGATAAGCAGGAAGCAGCAGGCTGTCACTAGAATGAAATCTGAAATAGCTATACTTTATGCAAATACAAAACCCCACTCTGACTGAACAGCGAGCAACACAGGATACTGCATTCCTCACCACCTAAGAACAAGATACACCTATGTCTGAATACTCACAGTGGCCTCTTTACCTCAGGTAACTATTTTAAATGGATAAAGATCTCACACAACTTGTAGGGAAACACAAACAAGTGCCAGAATCATCCCCGAGTACCTTGTTAGCCTCTATAGAGAATAACTCATGTTTCTGACTTGCTTTATCCCGCTTTTCCCCTCTCCCTTTCCCTTCCTAACAACAAATGTAGAGTCCACTCATGAAGGCTATGTCTACACTACAGGTATTTGTTGGCAGACAGTATGCTAATGAAGCACTCATTAGCATTTGTCGGGCTGTCATTTGCATATTTTCTACCGATGCTTTTTGCGCAAAAACAAGCATTGTAGATGGGTCCGTTTTGCTCAAAAAAGGAGGTATACAGGATCTTGCGCAAAAGGGGGTTTTTGCACAAAACCGACCCATCTACACTGCTTGTTTTTGCGCAAAAACCTCTTGCACAAAAAGCATCGGCAGAGAATATGCGAATGACAGCACGACAAATACTAATAAGTGCTTCATTAGCATACTCTCTGCCAACAAATACCTGCAGTGTAGACATAGCCTAAATGTTAAGTTTTCTATTCACCTGGTGGCTTGAACTGCCTGTCTGAAACATGACTCCCATCTATTGCCATTCTGGGTTTTAATGGCATGGGAAATTCAGTATTCTGACCTTTGGTCTCTTAAAACAGAATGTGGAACACATGATACTGGAGCTCTATGTGTTTTGTAATCGTGGCCAAATAGCTGCAACTGTCTTGGAGTATGAGATCAGAGAGGTATAAGAAATGTGAAAGGATAATCTAAATACAAAATAAACTGTCATATCATTAGGATGAACCCTTAGGAGGATGCACAGAACGCTCCTTGCTGATTTCCTCTCAAACTGACAACTGGAGCTCTCCTTTGCTGCAAAACCTGAGACAGCTGTTCATTATCCCTCCTTTCTGGGTTACAGTGCCTACCTCAGATGAAAACTGTAGTGTCATTATACATGTTAGACAAACTGTGACGGGGCATCTATACCCCACACTCTGAACGCCCCAGCCGCGGGACTATTCACGACGCAGGGGAGCAAATACCGGCACTGCGCCAGTTGCTCGCTTGCTGCGGAGTGGCTTCACCATGCACGGGCACAACCCCGCGCCTACGGCAGGGGCGGGAGAGGAGGAAACGGGGAGGCGGCGTAAAGGAATGCCGCCGGGCGGAAGCACGCCGGAAGGGGGAGGGGGTAAGGGACGGCCACGGCGCAGATGTGCTGACGTCAGAGGTAAGGGACGGCGGCTAGTTTAAAATGAGGGCGAACGGGCGCAGAAGGGAGGGAGGAGGAGCGGGATGGGAGCAGGAGAGAGCAGGGCAGAAGCAAGGGGGAGCGAGGAGGAAAGGAGAGAGCGTGACAAGAGCAAGGAGAGAGCGAGGGGGGAAGTAGTAACAAGAGACACCGCGCTGGCTAGTTTCCGAGAGTGGGGAGAGGAAGCAGCCCAGGGTAGGGTGAAGGAAGGCCCGAGGGCTGACGAGTTACGGTGGAACGCCCCGTCACCCGGACAGGACTATAACTTAGTCCCTGTCCTTAGGGCCCTGGGCTGGGGCCCATGATTGGGGGTGGGCCTGGGCCCCCCCTTCCCACCGCAGCCGGAGGAGATAACGGCCTGACGCTCCTGACTACAGCAAATGAATCAAAGGAACCTTAAAGGAACCGGGAACAGACAGATGGAGAGACTTGTGAGACGTGAACTTTGGGTGAAGTGGAGGGACAATTAACAAACACGGACACGCCCGGTCACACAAACCAATAGCCATTATTTGAGTCATTTATTTTAGAATGAGAACTGCTCTGCTGCAATGTGAAAGTTATTTGTAATTGCAATCTCAATCTCATTGCTATCTATTTTTGGCAACTAACCATTCATTGGCGTGTTGTGCGTATGGGATTTTTGCTCCTCAAAGTCCTTATAGGTGGCATCTTGTTGCTTTAAATTTTCTGTTGAAAAAAAGTAGCACTTGTTTCCTTACTGCTTCAGATATTGTTTCAAAATCTATTACATGCTATTTGGGGCAGTACGTTACTTTTTCTATCCATGTGCAGGCTAAATAATATGTAATCTGAAACTGACACATAATTTAATTTTACAATTTGCCATATGATCACAAGCTACCTTTTCAGTTTCAACCTCCCATTTCCTTGCTTTAGGATATGAGAAAACAAGCGGACAAGGTGTGTGTATGTGTATATCCCAAAAAGAGCACTCTTTTGGATTTCTGAAGGAAAAACTAAAATGACGTAACTGGTAGTCTCCTTTCTCTAGGAAATTTAGATGGAACACATGACCACAAGCAACATGTAACTTTGAATTTGTTTGTCACCACTAGGGATCTCAACATGTAGTCGAGTACGTGATTAACCAATAAATCTGGCCTATCAGAGGCAGCAGCGTCGGGCAGGGGGGCAGCGGAGTCTGCTGAATGGCAGCCTGTGTCTGGGGTGGACCAGATTCACTGCAGACAGAGGCTGCTCCGTGAGATGCCAGCACAGCCTCTGTCCACTGGAAGCTCAGACCCCCCTCAGACAGGGCCTGATACAGAGGCAGCAGCGCAGGGTGGCAGGGAGCTCCCCGGAAGTGGGGCCAAGAGCACGATGGCTGCTGGCCCTGCCTCTGGGGACTGTTGAATAATTGTGTAACCACTAAAATTTGATGCAGTTCCATGATTATTCAATTAATCACTATCTAACATCCCTAGTCACCATCAGTATCACATGTAAAAAGCAGTGGCTCTTCCATGGTGCTGCTGAACCATGGTAATAAATTGTAAATTAAGATAAATTAGCTAAACCATTTTTTGCCAACCGCTGTAACTTAATCTATAGCAGACGTCTTTGAGGATGTATCTGCCATTTGTTTGGGAATACAAAAACATTCACCTGCCCCTAGTGTGTGAACCTGTGACGGCTGAAAAATCCAGCGGTTACACGTTTACACAAGTAAGCGTTTGCTAACATCCCTAGCTTCCAAGCCATCTCTCACCTAGGCCTCAGCTGGAGTATTGTGTTCAGTTCTGGGCACCACATTTCAAGAAAAATGTAGAGAAATTGGAGAAGGTCCAGAGAAGAGCAACAAGAATGATTAAAGGTCTAGAGAACATGACCTATGAAGGAAGACTGAAAGAATTGGGCTTGGTTAGTTTGGAAAGGAGAAGACTGAGAGGGGACATGATAGCGGATTTCAAGTATCCAAAAGGGTGTCACAAGGAGGAGAGAGAAAAATTGTTCTCCTTGACCTCTGAGGATCAGACAAGAAGCAATTGGCTTAAACTGCAGCAAGGGAGGTTTAGGTTGGACATTAAGAAAAACTTCCTCACTGTTAGGGTGGTTAAACACTGGAATAAATTGCCTAGGGAGGTTGTGGAATCTTCATCTCTGGAGTTATTTAAGAGCAGGTTAGATAGACATCTATCAGGGATGGTCTAGACGGTACTGGGTCCTGCCATAAGGGCACGGGACTGGACTCGATGACCTCTCGAGGTCCCTTCCAGTTCTAGTGTTCTTTGATTCTATGATTCAATTCAATTATTTGAATGTAAGAAGTGCAGAAGTAAGGTGGGGAAGGAGAAGTAACTAATTTTGTACAACCAAGGGAGTATTTGATGTAATACAGAGGGGAAAGAGTGGAAAATTTTGCACTGTATTTTCTGTCTGGAGGTATGTGCAAATAGGAGAAGAAATTTAAATCATCTACACTGAGCTCTTCAATAATGCCTATGGGATTTGGCTCCCCTGCTCCAATTAATTTAATGGCAAATAGGCAAATCCTTTATGCATCTTTGAAGATTTCAGCCTTGCTTCATATGTGGAACTGGTTTAAATGTTACAGTATAACAGTGCTCCGCAACTTGACTGCCATCACCGGGCAGAACTACTGGTCACTGTGATGTCTGTGAAACTGCCAAGTCAGAAGCCCCAAGGCCCAATTCATTATAGGAAAGTTGGTGCCAATTATGTAAGTTGTTGACATTTAATTTGTTACTCATCTCATGGCAAACGCTGGCTTGAGATCTCCGTACGGTCACCTGTGCATTTTGTAGTAGTGCAACATGTTGAGGAATTCTGATCATCTATAGAAGGAGAACCATGGAAATAAAATGTAACTGAAAAGCCCCACAACATTTTGGTTTTAAGGCTGCTTACCAATTTCATCCAGTAACTCCTGGGCTGGTGGAGGCAACTCATTAATAAAGTAGTCTGATGCACAGGATAAAGCTGGGCTCGAATCACCTGGAAAAAAGAGCCTAATCAACTAATATTGATGAATAACTACAAGCTCTGATTATAACAACATCTAACAAACCCTCCCTGAGATAGGGTCACTCACATTCTACCAAATACTCTTAAATAATTTCATAAAGCTAGCCATTGAGCTACACTTGCAGTTATATTCCTCAATTTTTGGATGTAATTTGAAGTCAACACTTATTTACACCTACAATTTAGGTTTATCATAGTAGGTGTCCAAATTCGTAATCAGAAAATCTGGGATGTGAGTAATCTAATAAATTCACTTGCAAATGAAAAACTGCCCGCTGTTCTTTCCCCTAAAAATAGACATCTGGGTAAAGGCCAGGTTGGAAACATGCTCCTTACAATAATGCAGCTGTGATATTTTGTTAATAACCTGCTGTACCTTTCCGTGGGTCACTTTGCTGAGTGACAGGAAATGGGTTATGAGATTCTTTCCTGGACTTTCTCAAAAGTGAAGAAGCACTGAGTGTAGCCAAACCACTCTGTAAAAGACCACATAAATGAAGCATAGGAGTATGAACTTTTTTTGTGTGTTCTTCTCCTCTGCTAAACCCAAGATGAGAGGAGGCAATAATCAACTAGCATAAAATTCATCTGTTCTATTCTTTGGTCAGGCCCATAACCTCACAGGCAGATCATGTACTTAGTGTGCAGCACAGAATACAAACAGGAAGACAAGGAGCTTTTGTACAAATCAGTAGCCACCCTTCAAACACTGTGATGGGTCTCCTTAGGGTTTGTCTAGACTACAGGATAAGATCGAATTAAGATACAAAACTTCAGCTATGTTAATTGCATAGCTGAAGTCGAAGTAGCTTAACTCAATTTTTGCTGCTGTCCACACTGCAGGAAGTTGAAGGGAGAACACTCTCCGTTCAACTTCCCTTACTCCTCATGTATGTGTGCACAGGCAAACTCATCTATACTATTATAAAAGGAGAGGCGTCCATCATGCTGTTTATCACAGAGAATACTTGAGAATGCATTGGAAGACTTGAGAAGTTTCTAGAAAATGCCAGAGTTGAGGGGAACCCCGCCCTGTGGCAGCAGCAGGTGCAGTCACAGGTGTCTTGGCAGGCCAGGTTGGGCGGGATGTTGTGGGGCCCCCCTTCAGGCTGCCACAGGCAGGGGTTTGGGGCCTCTGCAGCAAGTGGCCAGCAGGTACGGCAGGGAGCTGGTGGTAAAGGTGGTCCCATGCAGACTTGAGCCCCCTAGGGCAGGCGGCTCATGGGCCGGGGCACTGCACTGCTCCTGTGCCCCAAGGACAGCCATCTGGCAGGTGGGAACAGCAGGGGCAGCAGAGCATGGAAGGGGGCAGCTCCTTGTGGTCCATCAAGCAGCTGCTGCTGCGGTATGATGACTTCTCTGAGCGGCACATTGGGCCCGGGGACAAAGAGAAGTGGGAGATGCTACAAGCAGGGGGGCTGGCGGTAGGTCCCTGACTATCGCGCTCCACCCATCCATCCCTCAGCCCCCTTGAGCCAGTGCAATCCGGGTCTTCCCTCCCCTACACCTGCCCCCCATGCCACCCACTAACCCACCTCAACTCATCCTCCCTTCTCTGCTGCCATTCCACCCAATGCACCACAGCTGTGAGGTGGGGCTCGGCTAGTAATTATAAAAGCTAGTCAAGACTAGATACAAAAATCCCCCAATAATATACACAAGAAGAAAAGTCTGTAATCACAAACAAGAACGCATTCTCAGAATGGAAATAGGGGCTCCTAAGTAGGGAAATTTTATTCCAAAGGGATTTTTCTGAAGAGTACGTGACAGCAGTGTAAATTTCTCAGCAGTGCAAGTCAAGGCAGAATTGTGCTGTTAATATGTTTAATGAACTCCAGCCATGTGCCCTGCAAATCTAAAGCAGCAGAACTGACTTGATAACAGTTAACCTGTCTGCCTCTGTTCTGGATGAACAAACTGTAATTCAATCTTTAAAGGGCAACCTCCACAATGAATAACAGTAAGAAAGGTATTAAGGTAACTGTTTAGATATAATCCTCTTGAATAACAATCAAACTAATGTTCTGAAACAAGAATATTTTCAGCTCCAAAAACATCAGTGGAAAACTCTAAGCTTTTCTTGAAAATCTGGTATCGCTATACAGTGAATAATCACTATACAGTGCAAATTCTGTGACTGTAGTAAAGTAAAAGGACAAATTAAACCCCTTAATATAATGGTTTTCTGAATGTTGTGAACATGCAAACTACCCTTATGCCTAAAAGGATTCAATTTGTAATTTGTTTCTTAAGAAACCATTCTTCTTTAGCTGTGCAGCCCTCCTCAACCCCATTTTAAAGATTCCCTTTCTAAGTGTAACTTGTAATTTATAAATCTGAAAACTCAAACCTCTTTCTAAGCAGATGTAAATCTCACCTTCACCAAGACAAAGAGGTTTACAAATCAGCTGCAAACTCTGATATCTTCTGAGATACCACCTTCTATATGCACACAAATGTTTTGACTGAGAGTGGGAAGGGAGTGACCTTTGTACTAAGAATTTCCTGTTTCATTCTTGATCAAACAAACTGCTCAGTGAACCCCAGATCAAGCAATATAACAGCTAACTTCTAGGAGAACTCAGATTCAGTGTAAAATTTTACTTTCCTCTTTGCACTATGGGTGAGTTGAACTGAGGAGTGAAAAATGTCCTGCCTACCAATAAAGATGCCAAAAATTAAGCCAGATGAAAAAAAAAACCTTCCTTAATTTTACCATGTCCTTCATAGAATAACAAGCCTGTTCTGGGTTCACAAATTGTTTGAAGACATTATAATACACAATTATATACACCGAAAATTCGTATTAAAATAGAGTGTGACATCCTGAGTCCAATGAAATCAATATAAGTTTTATAATTGACACCAACAATGTGGGGATTTAACCCAGAATGTTAAATTATATGGGTATGTCTACACTACCTGGCTCCATTGACGGAGCCATGTAGATGAGGGTTGTAGACATAGCAAAATGAAACGGTGATTTAAATAATCGCCGCTTCATTTACATCAAAGTGGCTGCCGCGCTGTGCCGATCAGCTGTTTGTCGGCACAGCGCGGGAGTCTGGATGCTCGGCGGTCGACATCAAAAGCCTTTGTCGACTGCCCCGGTAAACCTCATCCCACGAGGCATAACAGGGCGGTCGACAAAGGCTTTTGATGTCGACCGCCGAGCGTCCAGACTCCCACGCTGTGCCGACAAACAGCTGATCGGCACAGCACGGCAGCCATTTTGATGTAAATGAAGTGGCGATTATTTAAATCACCTCTTCATTTTGCTATGTCTACAAAGCTCATCTACATGGCTCTGTCGACGGAGCCATGTAGTGTAGACATACCCTATGATTCCTTATAAGCATACCTCTTGCAGTTATATTAAGACATTTGGAAAACATGAGAGAGGAGAAAGAGTTTAGGAATTTGCTAGCATAAAGGAAACAGAATTTCCTACACTTACAGGCTCAGTCAATCCAGAGGAGTAGGTTTCTGAAGAAAGGAAGGTGGTTTCTGAGTTCTTTCCCTTTTCATGGGCTGTAATGAAGCTACTGGACACTGTTATAGAAGCCTCCTGAGTAGCCCAACAAGAGGTATCCAGGGGAATTTCATGGCAGTCTCCACATTTCTTGATGACTGATGACACCTTTTTCACTGGGAAAAAAGGTAAGAGAAAAGCTTCTTTGCTTTTTATTTTGTTGCAACTAAGCTGACATTGCATTTTAATATACACGGAGTCAGATTTTTAAAGAAGTCAGGTATGTAATTGCATGGGTAATTTACTTATGTGGATACAAACCAAACTCTGAAAAATCTTTGCCCACAATTGTTGCTCACTACACAGAAATTCAGTGTACAGTTACGGATTGTGACTGACATCTCCAATTCCCCTATGACAAAAAGGATGTCCACTCATGAATCTCTAACTACCCAACTGATAGAGACACTGAGAGCATAAGCAAAGAAAAGCAACATGACATTTTAAAAAAATAATATTTAAGTTCAATGATCACAATGTAGTGGAAATCTTGGTTCCTACCCCCAAAGAGTTGAGTAATTCTCTGACCCTCTCCCCTCTGGAGTTACCTGGGCTGAGTGGAGTGCTGACACTAGTTGGTGCATGATTCATTCTGGGGGTTTTACAAATTATATCCTTACAAGAATTCTCTTGCTCACATGAAATACTGGACAAATCCTGAATATCTGTCAATGATCTAGAGGATTGATAGTGAAAGAAATTCAGATGGTTAGAATATCTGTTTTTAACTGCTACCTCCTTACACGGTCTGTGTTATTACATCACCCTACTTTAAAGGCTTTAGAATATTGCTAAGAATTATGTTTGATTTTCCATAGGGAAGTGAGAGATTCCTTAGGATGGGTGGGGAACCTAAGGCCAGGGCCAGCTCGAGCCATTCATGCGCCCTGGGCAGCGGGCACACGACGCATGTGCGGTTCTGCCCCCGAGCGCATGGCACATACACAGCCCCGCCCCCCAGTGCGTGGTGCACCTTACAGCTGTAATTGGGCACACGGCACCTGATGGCAGCTCTAAGGGGCGCCATGCAGCCCCAGCCCCGGCACCCCTTACAGCTGCCATCAGGCGCCCCGGGCAGCTGCCCGGCTAGCCCCCCCCTTAATCCGGCCCTGTCTAAGGCCCAGGGGCTCCTGGCTTGCCTGGATCCAGCCCCTAAAGCTTGGGACTTCCCAGCAACCCCCTCCCATACACTGAACTCCTCATTTTTGGCTCCATCCCAGAGCCTAGGAGGCCCCATAAAATCTACTTGCCTGGGCCCCCCCAGGCTCTGGTGTGTGAGGGGAATATGGAGAGTGTCTTTCTCCTTCTCAGTTGGGGGCCACATCAGTGAGGGGTTTTTTTTTGTTTTTTTGTGCGGGCCCCAACTGATTCTTCTGTGGCTCAGCAGCCCCTGATCCAAAAATGTTCCCCACCCCTGCCTTAGGATAACTGTATGTGGAGTTCTCAGAAGGCTACAAAATACCTAGTCCAAAGATTCAAAAGAGCTTAAAAGAGAAAAGCTATTTTAGCGACCAACCTAACATTTTTTTTCAAAACCTCTTCCCCACAGTAATTTTATTCTACAAGGTGCTCAGAAGGAGATTACCACTCCACAAGAGAATGCTAACAAAACTGACTCCACGGCTCAGGAAAGGATCTCCTGACTTAAACAAAAGAGACTTCAGGTGGAAAATAGACAAGTTTGGCACTCTTGATTCTTGCAGCTTTAGTTGTTCTTCAAGTGAATTACTTGGACTAATTAGACACATATACGCAAAAGAGACTTTGGGTGTCTTCTTAAGGGCTTAAATGCTTGTAGGACATGGGCCAAACTGAGGAACCCAACATCCCCACTAGCTACACTCTGAAACCTCCCCCCTTATGACTGTGATCTAATAAGCTTTGTTGATCAGAAGGGAAATTTCATCTGAACCATTGTCTCAGGAATTTATAAGTGACCTTCATTTATATGTGACTTTTTTAAGTTTGTTTTTCAATTTAAAATCAAAGCCCAGAAGTTCATTCTGCCAAGTGTTCCTGTCCTACCAAAATAGTAGCCTCCATTATATTAGTTGTTTGCTGTGAGAGGTTTTTAACTGGAAACTAAGGATTTTCTCTCTCTAAAAAGGAAAGTTATTTTGTTTCTGTCTTCCCTCTGAACAAGTTAAATTGAAAAGTGATCCCCTAATATTTTAACTTCTAAGCACAACATCCAACTGACATTCTATTTCATTAATTTAATTACTCATGAACATAAAAATAATTTGAACTAAGCGAAAGTCAATTGTAGATGTTTGATTTTTTGTACCTATCCTCCCTGCTTATCATAATGAAGTATTATCGCTGTAATTCACATGGCATCCTGTTTTTGAATTTCTGGTCAATCACACTTTTTCGTTTAATATAGTAAAAGAACTCTTAGAATGGCAATGATTGATTTGCTGCAGTTTCACTATGAAACAGTGTGTGTCCTTACATATCTTTCTCTTTGAACTCTTTCAGTGTCTCCTTAGGTATAATTTCTTGTGATGCTTCAGCACTGGAAAGAGAAAAAATTAAGAGTTCATATTCATCAATTCTCTTGGAAAACCATGAAAATAAACTTTTAAAAAGAGCATAAAAGAAACTGAAGACATTTAAAAGACTAGTTCTGTGGGGTTAGGATGAGGCTTATAAAAATCAGAACTTTTTAAAGTCTTGACGCATTAGTATAGAGGGTAAGAGAAAAGATGATGTACACAGTGGATATGAATCTGTACTGTATCTTACACAATCAATGTATGCACTACAAATGCCAGGCTTTTCAAACCAAACCATCTGAAAATGAAATCAAAACATGTCTAAGACTTTTCATTACTTTTTTTCCTCCACATTTCCCCTGTCTTTTTTATATTCTAAACTATTTAGGACTCTTTCTTATTAGGCATATGTACAATAACTTGTGCAGTGGGACCTTGATCTTGGCTGGTGCCACCGTATATTAATTAATACAAACAAATGAGAATAATGGAAACATAAAAACCTGACCTGACAGTTCATCATGGCTGCATGTCTCCAAACACTGAGCTATTAACACCACAAGGGGATCATAGACAAGTCTACTTCAGATTCTGCCTCCTGTCATCCAAGGCAGGAGAACTGAACCTCCATGGAGTGGGCAGGGAAATCATCCCTGTGACCTCTGTACACCACACACTTGACCCCCTGCCCCCCTTCCACAGCAGCTGTGGTGCCACTGGTTATTACATTCACTAGGTACTCCCCATTCCTCCATAAAGGTGCAGGAGACAGAAAGATTCTTGAGTCACACTTGAGTAAGGCCTTTCCTCAGCTTAGAATCATAGAATACTAAAACTGTAAGAGACCTCAAGAGATCATCGAGTCCAGTCCCCTGCCCTCATGGCAGGACCAAGCACCACCTAGATCATCCCTGATACATGTCTATTCAACCTGCTCTTAAATATCTCCAGTGATGGAGATTCCACAATCTCCCTGGGTAATTTATTCCAGTGTTTAACCACACTGATAGTTAGGAACTTTTTCCTAATGGCCAACCTAAACCTCCCTTGTTACTATTTAAGCCCACTGCTTCTTGATCTGTCATCAGAGGCCAAGGAGAACAATTTTTCTTCCCCCTCCTTCTAACAACCTTTTAGTTACTTGAAAACTGTTATCATGTCCCCTCCCAGGCTGTGTCTAAACTACATCCCTTCTCTCGAAAAATGGATGTAAATTAGACACTTCGAAATTGCAAATGAAGCCAGGATTTAAATTTCCCGTGCTTCATTTGCATAATGGCAGCCACGGTTTATTTTGAAACGGGACTTTTCGAAAGAAAAACCGCTGTTTAGATGGGAATCAATCGAAAATAAAACCCTTTTTCGAAAGATCACGTACTCCTGAAAAAATGAGGAGTACAGGATCTTTCGAAAAAGGGTTTTATTTTCGATTGATGCCGGGCTTCATTTGCAACTCCGCTTGCCCTCATTACCCTACCTAGCTCGAACTAACGAGCTAGTGTAGACGTACCCTAAGTGTGAAACTGATTGTTCTTTCCTAAGTAGAGTATTTTGCATCTCCCTGGAGAGGTGAGCATTGAAAGACACAAGCGGATGGGCTGGCTGGAACAGATGGGTACAGGGTGTCAGCATTTCTAGCCCCCAGGGAGGAAGTGCTAGCTGCTTAGCCTTGTGGGCAGAGCCTGAGAGGTGCTGACTGGGTCACTGGCCACGTTTGGGTCTGGCGCTGTGGCTTAAGACTTAATCTTTGTATTCATGCCCATCAGTATGAAAGAAGATATTTGCATATATATATATTTGTATATATATATGCATGTATATGGAACCACACTTAAGTTGCGGCCCTCAGCATGTGCTGTTTCATTGTAGCCCCTGGGGCTTCCAAAGTTGAGTAGCCCTGCACTATTTATACGACTCCTTTTTTATTTTTAGATCATATAAAATCTCCTGGTTGATACAAGGTGGTCTCCTGCCAGACTTTCTATCTTTCCTACTTAGTGGAATGGTTTGCTTTTGGGCCCTTAATAATGTCCCGTTGAAAAACTGCCAATTGTCTTCAGTTGTTTTTCCTCTTCGTCTTGCTTCCCATGGGATCTTACCTACCAGCTCTGTGAGTTTACTAAAATCTTCCTTCCTAAAATCCATTGTCTTCATTTTGCTGTTCTCCCTTCTACCGTTCCTTAGAATCATGAACTCTATGATTTCATGATCGCTTTCACCCATGCTGTCTTTCACTTTCAAATTTTCAACCAGTTCCTGCCTATTTGTAAAAATCAAATCTAGAACAGCCTCCCTGCAGTAGCTTTCTCACCCTTCTGAAATAAAAAATTGTCTCCAATGCAGTCCAAGAAATGTGTTGGATAATCTGTGTCACGCTGTGTTAGTTTCCCAGCTTGAGTCACTCCAAGAAATAGCCAGCAGTCAGAAATGGTGCACACAGATGGGATATTGGGTATGGATTTACCTCCCTATTCCCCATTTCAGTATGTGTACTACATCTAACATACACAGAATTATTTTTCTTATTTTAATCTTAACTATCTCATTAAGCAAAGACGGGAATAGACAGTATCACAGCCAAAGGTAAAATCTCACCCATCAGGCTTATGAAAGCCCTTTTTATGTTTCCTTCCTAGAAAATACAAAAATCACCATTTTAAAAAAATACCATGGACATCTTATTTGAGCATTAAGTATTTCAGTAGGATTAATAAAGAGAGAGCATGTTCTGTATAACCTAATTTTTGTTTGAAGTGGTATAATAAGTCTTTCTACCTGGCTACCGGAGGATGGTTGAGTTGACTCACTCCCACTTCATTACTGCCAAGGTTTTTTACTGCTGTGTTGCAGAGAAATATTTTCTCTCCTGAATACAAATAGCAAATGTTCCTTTTTATTAGGTTTTGCAAATAAAAAAGTGAAACATAACTTATTGAACAGGAAACTGCAACTTTATTATATTTTCAGTTCTTGTGACTTCTGTTTTTGTTATTCTAAGAGACAAATGCATTTTTAAAGATGCATTTTCATAAACATATCCCAGATGCCAAGCCATTCTGCCAACTGGGGATTATTGAAACATTTACAAATCCTCATTGAATAAGGACTGACAAAAATAAACATACAATGATATTCTACTCATTCCAGACATATTATTTCAGGCCCAAAAGGTCTCACACCCAAGGGAAGTGTGAGAATCAGAATATTAGCATAGATATAAAAACTCTAATTCGATTTCCATGTCTCTTGCTAACACATTATGAGAAGCTGCTAACTCAAGAATAGGTACAAAAGAAATTGGTCACATCAGATTTCTGGCTGCAGTGTTACAAGTGTATGATCAAAACTTCACAACTCCAAGAATTCATTGATCATGCACCCTCAATTCCCATTGAACGTACTGAGAATGGAGGCAACCAGGCCTGTATGAGTCCAATTTCAGCTTCCTACTGGGAAAACTGATGACTAAATATTAGCAATGTCAACATTTGGCAGTCCTGTGCCACAAAAGTAAGGACATGGAAATATCCACTGCAAGGAGGAAACACAAATAACAAACATGTATTTAATAGTGTTGTATCTGTGTTGGTTCCAGATATGAGAGAGACAGGGCAGGTGGAGTAGTATATTGGTGAAAGAGACAAGCTTTTGAGTTTCACAGAGCTCTTCCTCAGGTCTGAGGTAGGTAACCAGAATGTCTAAGCTAAGCATTACCTGACTCTGTATCAGTAGATACCGGTTTCTGTACACAGGTTTCTTGGGTTACTTCTAACTCATCTTCAAAACTTGAGATCTGAAGAGACAGAATGCATCAAATTAAATTTCTCACAAGAGAGCTATAAAAGGAGAATCCTTGTCCCTGTGCAATGTGCACCCTAATCAGGGTGAGGAGAGGCAAATCTTTCAAGAGCTTCTCATTTTTAGGTCTAGTAATGTACAGCATGCATTGTATCTGACATCCTTCACAAACAATTTAATCCTCTCTAGGAATTGAATAAAAACTGCCTCCCAACATGCAACAGTAAAATGAAAAGTGCTAGCAGGGGAAGATTTAGTATAAGAGTGGTCAAAAACTTTTCTTAGCCTAACAGCAGAGTTTTTAATTTTAAGGTTACATAAAAGCCTAAATCTCCCTGTAAAAATGAGCCAGGAGAACATGCTTTAAGGAATAAGGCTAGTTGTTTGAGAGGTACAGATTTATCGGAGGGCTTGAGAAAGCAGTGCTTGCCAATAAATATAATGCAATATAGATCGCTCTTTTACACACCAACATAAACAAACCCACAAGTGGTTTTATTTGCCTTTTAGCTTGAGATACATTTTATTCCTGTGCAGACTTTGCTTTTACCTCTTGTTCTGAGTTTCCCTGAGCTGCTGGAGAAAAAAAATAATCCGGATCAGGAGTGAAAAACTCATCTGATATGTCAGGAGAGGAATTGGAGGAACGGGTTAATTCACTTGAATGCTCCTGCGAAAGATGGTATAAAATGTCATAAAGTTATGATGCTGTCACAACTATGTCCATATTTATAACATATAAGAGTATACTGTATAAGAGTATAACATACTCTTAGTTGAAAATGATAAATAACAATGTTTTCTATTCTATTGTAATTTCAGACTGAAAACAATGTGTTTCCTTCACTCAGGTGTATAATTTTTATTTTGCTTACATTTCCACCTTTAGGATAACTATTGCATTTAAATGATTTCTTGGAATTACCCCTTCGGTTATTATGGGACTACTGTGATAGCAGCTGATGTACCACCTTGTGCAGTAGGCTCATCAGATCCCAGGGAAGAAGTGCTGCAGCTATGCTAGGGGAGTACTCATTAAAGTCCTCCCACCAGGACATGAAGGCCTGGTCTAGAATACAGGATTAGGTCAATGTAAGGTGCCTTGCATTGACCTAACTGTGGAAGGGTCTTCACTTAAATCTGGCTCCTGCTGATGTAAGTGCCTCTCTACCATGGTTTAGAAACACCATCTCCCTGAATGGTCTCGGTCAATGTAATTAGGTTGACACAATGTCAGTGTACACATTGCTTTCCTTAAGTTGACGGTTACTGGCTTTCAGGAGCTGTCCCACAGCGCACACATTGGCAATATAATGCAGAGGTGGGGAACCTCAAGCGATTTAGTAACTGCAGTGGGTGTATACTGACGTAAATTAGGTCAACCTATTTCTGTAGTGTAGACATGGCCCCAGTACCGTGAGAAATGGAACTGTCAAAATAGAATGCTGTCTTCCTCCTGAATCAGTCCTGATGCCTGAAGTAGTGTCAGAGTGTGCTGTGCTGCCAGACGGACTATTTTTCAGACCTCTTATGGGCATTAAAATAGCCAATAGCATTTTTGTTGGAATAAGTGTCAAACCCTGGCAACAAATCAAGTTGCATAATTACATACAGTTGGCATTAACTAAATTGCCCTGGAGCTTTTATTCACTTCCTTCATTCAATTGTTCCAATGTGCTGTTACACCTCCCAGATATGTTGTAAAACAGATCTTGTTTGTGCTGCAAGGCCCATCTCTTTCCCCAAGCATTTGAGGAGGAGGAGGTGAGTTGGTGACAGAGACTAGTGGGTTTAAGGGAGGAGTATTATTACCTGGGCAATGTAATCAATAGATGCCAGATTTTCAAAGTTATTTAGGCACCTGAAGTGACTAAGTATATCAGTCATCTAACTCTCATTGATTTCAATGGGAGTTAGTCCATATCCTGATAATCCCACTAAATAACTATTTGCAACTTTGGGTGCTTAAAGACATTGGGGTATTTATATTGTAATAATTTGTCTATGCAGCAGAAATTGTTTTTATTTTATAAGAAGCATCTCTTGGTGTTTCCCAACATTAAAACCCAAATATTTCTGCAATATAAAATGTGCATCACACATTGATCGAGCCATACAATAATCATACATACATACATACATACTGCAAATCTGAAGGGAAAAAAATCTTACCCCTCTATAGGCTTTACATGCAAAAAGGATTTCTCTAGATATTTTCGGGATGCATTCCTGCCTAGTTTTTCTATACTGCAGGCACACGTGCTTTTCCACCAATGTGTGAAAATCACATTTAAAAGCATGAATCAGTTTCAGATTTGAACATACCTTTTGTTCTCCTATTCTCAGTTTCTTTAGATTCGCAATGCTAGATATTTCATTCGATGGCTGTATATTTCAGCCTACCCTCCCATAGCTCACATAGCCTATGTGGTTTTACAGGCCCAAACAACAAATGGAGGACGCCTAGGTGCATCTAGACTACATGGCTCCGTCGACGGAGCCATGTAAAGTCGTTTACTCGACACAGTCAATGAAGCGGGGATTTAAATAATCCCCGCTTCATTAAAATAAAAATGGCCGCCGCACTGTGCCGACAATCAGCTGATCCGGCACAGCGCGGCAGTCTAGACGTGGTGCGGTCAACAAAGGCTTCCATTGTTGACCGCGCTGCGTCTAGACTGCTGCGCTGTGCCAGATCAGCTGATTGTCGGCACAGCATGGCAGCCATTTTATTTTAATGAAGCGGGGATTATTTAAATCCCCGCTTCATTGACTATGTCGAGTAAACTACTTTACATGGCTCCGTCGATGGAGCCATGTAGTCTAGATGCACCCCTAGGGAACTCATAGCTATAAAATCAGCTATGATGGTTGCCTTCATTTTTCAGTATGCAACATGGACAAAACAAGTATACAATCATCCTGTCACAAAACTGGTATACATTATTAATACTAATTACATTTCTTGGATTACTGTACGTACACAACAGATATTCTCGGCTTTTGTTGGACTGATTGAATTCTTAGGAAGGTTTGCTCCATACTCCGCTTGCTCATCTTTTGCTAGGGACTGCCAACTTCTGCCTAATAAATTGAAGCATATCAGAATGGAACATAATTCTTATGCAAAGGATAATGTGGCTTGAATACTTTGTGCAACTGATGGAATATAAATAAGAATAAATCTATGAATGGCAGTAAAGCTACCTGATCTATTGGGAATGGAAAGGTAATGACACCCAATTCATAAAGCCAGACATGTGAATCTTCACTGAGAATTGTCCTGAAAACATTCTTCAGAATGGAATCCATGTACATGTCACGAATGAGTCATTTTAAAAAATCTGAATTAGCCACAAATTAGTATTGAAGCTAGCACCATGCAGAAACAATGCCCATATAAGGAATATGCAAGCCATAGGAAAAGTTACTATCAGAACCCTGCCTTATTACTAGTGTCATTTGTCATTGTGTAGGGCCTGCCTTAGGTGGAACAGGGTCATTGGTTTTATCTGGTGTGTGACTATTTTACTAACAAAACACAGTCATTTTCATCTATGGTTCTGTGTATGTATCTTTGCCGAGAGATGTGCTTTTGGTCATTTCCTGGGGTGTGTCTAAACTACACCCCTCTACTGACAAAGGTATGTAGATTAGGCACTTCGAAAAGTGTAAATGAGTCCGGGATTTAAATATCCTGGGCTTAATTTGCATATTCACATTCGGGCGCCGTGCCAATCACGCACCCTTTTGAAAGTGAAAGTAAAGTCTATCTGCGGCGGCTCTGCCGACAGCGGGGAGGTTTTTTGGCAGATCCTGTACTCCTCAAAAAATGAGGAGTTACTTTCACTTTCTAAAGGGTGCGTGATTGGCACAGTGCCCGAATGTGAGTATGCAAATTAAGCCCGGGATATTTAAATCCTGGGCTCATTTGCACTTTCAAAGTGCTTAATTTGCATCCCTCTGCCGACAGAGGGATGCAGTCTGGAGGCAGCCGTAGTGTGACATGAGGGACATGAGTTTACAGTGAGACATATAGCAGGTGGATCAAGCCATCAACCAGATTTCATAAGATTTCAGGGACAGAGCTTTCAAGTGGGAGTCCATAGTCATTTAGGGTATGTCTACACTTGTAGCCTATTTCGGAATAGGGCTGCAAATGTAGGCATTCGGAATTGCAAATCAAGCCCGGGATTTAAATATCCCGTGCTTGATTTGCATCTTCCCGGCCCGGTGCCATTTTTTTTTTTTTTTTTTTTAATTTACAAGCCTGGAATAACTGCCCGCGTCTACACGCGGCAGTGAAACGGGCGTTCGAAATAAAGCCCTATTTCGAACTACCTGTTATTCCTCCTGCGATAAGGTTTAACAGGTAGTTCGAAATAGGGCTTTATTTCAAACACCCGTTTCACTGCCGCGTGTAGACGCAGGAAGTTATTCCGGGCTTGTAAATTTCAAAAATGGCGCCCGGCCAGGAAGATGCAAATCAAGCGCGGGATATTTAAATCCCGGGCTTGATTTGCAATTCCGAATGCCTACATTTGCAGCCCTATTCCGAAATAGGCTGCAAGTGTAGACATACCCTTAGATATTGATTCCTATAACTTGCTTTGTGAACTTAGCAGTGGCCAGTGGTGCGTGCACGTGCACACGCATGTGTGTGTGCCTGCTAATGTCCCCACACCACATTTAGCAGTAGCTAAATCCACTTACAAAGTGAGGATATAGCTACAGTCAGTGTTCCCTCTAATTTTTTATGTCCATGTGTGAAATGACTTTTGTGATGTGCACCAATATGAAGGTGATAGATCATATAACATGTCATTCTGCACACAGCTAGTGTGGCAGGGGTGGGGTCAAAGGGTTGGGGTGAGAGCTCTAAATGGGGGCTCCAGGCTGAGGTAGGTGGTTTGGGTGCAGGAGGGGGTGAGGGCTCTTGAATGGGGCTGGGAATGAGGAGTTTGAGGGGCAAAAGGGAGTTCCAGGCTGGGGGGTGGGGTTGAGGGATCTGGAATACAAGAGGGGGAAGCAGGTTGAGGCAGGAGGTTGGGGTTCAAAAGGGGGTAAGTGCTCTGGGGTATACCTGGGGATGATGGGTTTGAGATGCAAGAGGAGGCTCCAAGTTTGGGGAGGGGCTCAGGTCTAGGGTTTGGAGTGCAGGCCTTGGACTGGGGATGTGCACTTTGGGGTGGAACCGGGAACGAGGGTTTTGAGTGCAGGAGATGGTTCCAGATTGGGGGAGACTCAGGAGGAGAGGGAGGAGTTGGGCTCGGGCTTACCTGGGAGGCTCTTGGTCAGTGGCACTAAGGCAGGCTGCCGGATGCCTGCCTGTTCTGTGGCACTGCACTGTTTCCCAGAAGTGGACAAAAGGTCCGGCTCCTGGGGGAGAGCATGAGGCTCCACGACTGCTCTCACTTGCAAGCACCGCCCAGTGCTCAGGATTAAGGCAACATGTAGAGCCTCGGGGACCCATGCCAAAAAGCCAAACATGCTGCGCTGAGCACTTCCCCGCCAGTCCCAGCACAGACCTGTGCTAGCTGGGGCCAACAGGGAGGGGCCCCTCTCTCTGGACAGTGACAACTCCGTTCTAGAGACAGGGGAGGAGCACTTCTCCTCCAGCAGCGGCAGCTTCGGGGCTTGGGGAGAAGCATCTCTCCCTGCTGCAGCTCTGAGCCCCTGAGCCTCTGTGTGGGGCTTAAGAACCCCCACACCGGCTTAACAGGAAAGTCAAAATAATCTCCAAAAGTCAAATAAGCTCCAATATCCCTGTGCCACCCCATCTGTGACCATAAAAATCTGACTGGAAAGGCAGGAAGCCCAATTCCATGAGCATTACCTACAAAAGGTCTCAAAACAGACTCCAAGTCACTCTCCTCTGACTCGTCCATCTTCCTGCTCAGATCCCAGGTTTCAGTTCCATCACCTGCATGCCACCTGCCATCCCTTCTCTGCCAACCAGCACTTTCCTGGCCCCTGAAGGTGACATGTGGAAAGGCTTCCTTCATGCTTTCTGCCTCGCTCTCTGAAGTGCATTCACTCGGTGGATATGGAGGGAGAAGTCCCAGCTGCCCAGACGCCGCTCTTTTAGCCATTTGTTTCACTTCAGCTAGGCACAAAGTACATACTCAAGGTTCACCTTCTCGGAACACTAGGGTCAATCAGCATTCTCCTACAGAACTCACCCACAATGTGGACAGTCAGCTCCTCCCCTCTGCGGCTTCAGGCTGGCTACAGACTGCTGCGTCACAGCCAAAAGGGTTTACTTTACAATCATACTGGTCAGAAACCAAATTCTGTTTTAATAAAAGCTTAAATCCTGCAGAAACTGAGGGAGAAACTTCTCTACAGGCACATTCACCACGGAATATTTTAATGGGTCAAGTTCTAGTAATAGCAACTTTCTGTTACTCACTCATTTTCTACTGCCTTTTAGCTGTTGCAATAACTCACAAGGGAGTAGCAGGGGGGTAGTGCCTGCCAGTGCAGGATGGCGCAGAAACACTTGTGCCCCCCAGGAGCTGCACCAGGTAAGCACCCCCATCCCCTGCCCTCTCCCTCCCGCCCAGACCCTGCACCCCAACCCCTGCCACACCCTCCTCCTGCCTAGACCCTGCACCCCCACTCCCAATCCACTCTCCAGCAGCCCCCTTCTGCACCCCCTCCCATCCAGACCCTGCATCCCCACCCCACTCCTGCATACCCCTATCCTGCCCGGACCCCCTTCCAGCCTTCATCTGCAGCCCCCACTTTTGTCCAAACCACCCACTCCCAGGTAGCTACTGCCCTCCCCCTCCCACCCAAACCCTGCATCCCCACCCCATTCCCTGGCAGCCCGTCACACATACTGAATCCCTCATTTTTGACCCAATGCCAGCACTAGGCGGGGTTCATAAAATCTTCTTGGCCCCATCCTGGGGGAGCCCTGAGCCTTGGCTCCCCCATGGGCTGGAGTGTGAAGGATGGCGTCCCAAGTGAGGTGAGTGTCTTTCTTTTTTTTTTTTTTCTGCTTCTTACTTGCTTGTGGCTGATTTTTCGGTGGGCCCTAGGGCCCCAACCCCAGAAAGGTTCCCCACGCCTGGTCTAGCAGTTTGATACCCTGAATGATTTATCTCCCACACAGAAAGTAGAATTATTGAAGGGTGTAGAGAGAATTGGAGACCCTGGTATGGAAGAAGGAGCAAAGGGACACACAGAACCCCAAGCAGAGGGAAGAGCAGGGAGAGCTGCAGGGAACCCCTGTAGTAGAGGGTGATAGGAGAGTGGAACACAGGGATGTAGGATAGTCTAAATGCAGGACAATATGGGGGAATTCTGGGGCCTCCCAACATCAGCATTAAGCTTTTTCACGATGGAAAAAAAATCACTGGAATGTCTAATGTTTTGCGAACATGTTAGTTCAATCAACATTGCCGTTTACTCACTCGCCCATTCTGACTGCACCATCCTTCGCTCCTCCCATCTCCTTGTGTTATAAATTTCAGAAACTGATTTTGGGAAAAACCTACAGGAAAATGTTACATGATACAACAAACAAATCTATATTAATAAATACAGAAATGTATTATGTTAGCAGTTCCCCCAGTTAACAAAACACCAAGAGCTTTGGGATGCAAAGTCTATACTTTAAAGTTATATAAACATAGCTATTTAGATTAGAATGTGAAAAAATAATATAGGTTTGTCTACAAAAACTCCAGAGTAACTGCTTGTGTTGACATAAATAACTTCATATAAGAAGGCAGTGCTCCTACACTCTCAAAAAGACTTATGCTGGGGTAGGCTGTGTCTACACAAAGGGGCCATACCAGCATAAGCTCCTCTGTGTAGACGTAGCCTAAGGCTCACACCATACCACAGAACTAGCACACTGATTTTCCAATGGCCTAGATAACAGGTGTATGAGTTAGGCCCATTATGGATTAGCATGACACCACCAATGCTTTAGAACCGATACCACAAGGTGCTGAGCATTTCCACAGACACGCCAAAAAAATCTTTGCATTATACCTTTCTCATATAGAATTATAGAATATTATAATCATATAGATTATAGAATTATAATCATACAGAATTATACTCTGTAGATCAATCAGATGATCAGAGGAGAATTGAAGATACTTGGCACCTCCATTTTGGACACAAATGTTCCCATTATCAATTCCTTGGCTACCCAACAATTAACTTGTCTCCATTCTAAAGTGCAGTGACTCACATGACTATGTCGCATGTTTTTAACCCATGCCAAATCTTTCCCATTTATTGTCTGGTCATTTATTTCCTTAACAAGGGGATTTGGATCACCTTTATTTACAGGGTCACCTTTACTTACACTTTGATTATTTTTTTTCCAAAAAACCTAACAGGTTAGTGTAACATGATTTTTCCTAGCTGGTTTAACCTTATGAAGACATTCTAGGAGAGCACATTCCCAGCTCTGCCATTGACTCAATTTTGCCATTGACTCTGATGCCTGGAAATACCAGGTGCAGAGAGCTAAGAAGAACAAAGTACAGCCTACTTCACCAGGTCAAAGGAACTGCATAGACTGGAGTACGGCTGTTACTGAAGGGCTGCACAGGTGCTCTGTGCTTTGCCATTGGTTTTAGAGGGAAGATTCTATTTTCACCACCTACATTACAGGATTGATCCAATACCCATGGAAGTCAATAGAAGTACTTCCCTTAAGATTTGGATCAGAATATGTACAGAGACCAGGATTTGGCCCTTACTAACTATACAAACAAAAATATGCACATTAATCAAAAATATACTTATTTAATTATATTTTAAAGGGGCCAAAACAAACAAACAAAAACAACAATTATAATAAATCTTTTACCAATGGTGCTAATGGCACTTCAGAATAATAGAATGGGACTTTAAACATTTTGCTTATGTTATTTGGAATAAAAAAAAACTTCATTGAGCTGTGACATTGAAACTAGCTCCTTAATCAATTTTACAGTTTAGAACTAACTCACTTGGCATTGGCCCTTCCAATACACTGAAGTTTCCAAAACACGTTATATTTATAAACAGATATTTGTGTGCAGGTTAAAAAAAAGTAATTTAAAAGCTTTTAAAAACATTTTAAGGTGCTGAGATATCATTTATCCCATCGATTCTTACCTGTTTCACCTCTTGGCTGGTGAGCACAGATCGCAGAGGGACAGATATTCTGCATGACAGATTCTGACTCCTTATGAAACTCTCAGGGTATGTCTAGACTACACTGTTTTTTTGAAAAAACTGCCCTTTTTTCAAAAAAACTTCACCTGTGTCCACATTGCAATCACGTTCTTTCGAAATTAAATCAAAAGAACGCAGGGAGTTTTTTGACATTGGTAAACCTCAAATTACGAGGAAGAATGCCTTTTTCGAAAGAGCTCTTTCGAAAAAAGGCATGTGTGGACACAGAACAGGGACATTTTTCAAAAGAAGAGGCAATCGAAAAAGCACAGGTGCCCCGGTGGCCATTCTGTGAATAGCAATCAGGGCTTTCTTTCGAGAGAGCGTCCATACTTTTTCGATCCGGCTTTGAGGTATAGATGCTCTCTTTCGAAGAAGCTTCTTTCGAAAGAAGCTTGCAGTCTAGACATACCCCCATAGTAGATATCTTGTCAGTTCTGTAGCTGACAATAAGTCTGTTTTATGGAAGTCTCTTAATTGGATGGATGGCTTTTTGGTAGCTAAGAAAAACTCAATCCCAGTTTTAATCCTAGAGGTGTTTCCTTTGACAGAACTTTTAGTGGGCGGAATATGAAGGAATTTATTTATTTGCGATTACAACTGAAGTAACAAACAGAACTCACCATGTCTCTTCCTTAATTCTACTTCCTCCAGAATTTGAATCGGTTCCTCTATGGTACTGCAAATTGACATTTTTTTCCCATCTTACAGCTACATGTGGATGCAACTGCTGAAAAACCAAGCCAACAAACTACGACTCAGCACTTGAATGGAAGTATGTGCTTATTATTTGCTTAGTTTTCTCTAAATGCATCCAAAAGACTGGATCCTTCACTATTCACTGAGCTCCATTTCTGTGGCACTACTCAACTGAGTAAGGGTGGTAGGTTCAGATCCTGGGTCAGGACAAAGAACACTCAAAATCTCCTAACAGGTTTATATGTTTAAGGACCTGATTCTGCAAGTGCCTCCTGGAAATTACTGGTGCTAGACAACTCACAGAAATATACAGAAATCACAGAATTATAGAACTGTAGGACTGGAAGGGACTTCATGCGGTTTAGTCTAGTCCCCTATACTCAAGGCAGTATTCAGTATTATCTAGACTAGGGATATACAGTAAAACCTGCACTATCTGGAACTTAAGTATCCAGAAAACTGTAGAAACTGGCAAATTTTTGACGTCGGGAAAAGCAAAAAAAAAAAAAGTGCTTTAAGTGCTCCTCAGACATGAAATATGTACCTGGGGAAGGGGTGAACGGCAGCCGGAAGCAAGGATCTCGGCTCCCCCCGCGGCTCCTGGCACCCCCGGCAGGTCAGCCCCCCCCGCGGCTCTCATGCCCCCCTCCCCCCCCCGCCAGGCCACCCCCACCATCTCCACCTCCCACCCCTCCCTCCACCAGGCTGCATCCTGTGCCCCCCTGCAGCTCCTGGAACCCCCAGCAGGCCAGCCCCCCCCCGCGGCTCCCGCCCACCATCCCCCAGCAGGCAGCCCCCGCCATCTCTGCCTCCCACTCCCCAGCTTCCACCCCCCTCACCAGGCCGCATTCCCCCCCCCAACCCCCCCCAGCGGCTTGTGGCCCCCGCAGCAGGCCACATCCCAGCCCCCGCATGGCTCCCGTGGGCCCCCCCCCATAGGCCCCGCATGGATCCCGCCCCCCCCACCCTCAGATAACCAGAATTTTTAGGTTACCGGCATGCCCTAATCCCCGGGCGTGCCGGATAACACAGGTTTTACTGTAAAAGGTTAACAGGTTAACTGCTTAACTTCACCATTAATGGGTGAGGCTTACTGGTTCTGGTTAACTGGTATGGGCTGGAGCAGCTCCCACAGAACCCGCTGGATCAGCCCCATCCAGCAGCAGCCCCTGCCAGTCCTGCTCCCAGGGAAGCGGCTTTGCTGCTACAGTGAAGTCTCCTTCCTAGGAGTGGGGCCAGCTGCAGCCTTTGTCTCTCTGGTGAGGCTTCACTACGGGCTTTGCATATAAAACTTAGCCCATAGAGCACGTAACTGCTATGATTTTTAGCAGTTACATGGTTATATTTTTAACATCCCTAATCTAGACCACTCTTGACAGGCGTTTATCTAACCTATTCTTAGATATCTCCAATGATGAAGATTCTACAACTTCCCTAAGCAATTTATTCCAGTGCTTAACTACCGTGACAATCAAGAAGTTTTTGCTTATAGCCAGAGGTTAAGGAGAACAATTTTTCTCCCTCCACCATGTAACAACCTTTTATGTACTTGAAAACTGCTATGTCCCCTCTCAATCCATTCTTCTCCAAACTAAACAAACCCAATTTTTTCAATCTTCCCTCACAGGTCATGTTTTCTAACCCTTTAATCATATTTGTTGCTCTTCTCTGGGCTCTTAATTTTGTCCACATCTTCCCTGAAATGTGGCCCCAGAACTGAAGATAATACTTCAGTTGAGGCCTAATCGGCACTGAGTAAAACAGAAAAATTACTTTTTGTATCTTGCTTACAACACCCCTGCTAATACATCCCAGAACAATATTCGCTTTTTTGCACTAGTGTCACACTGTTGGCTGATATCCCTTCTTCAAACCGATTTTTTAACTAATAATCCAGAACTTTCATAGTAAACATGTTAAATCATTCTTTCAGCATTCAACAACACCTACAAGTCCCCATGACGCAACATTTCAGATGTCTGCTATCCAAACAATGCCTCTACCTCTCTGTTTACTCTCACGATATTCCTCCTAGCACCTTATAACAAGATGTTTTCTCTACTGTGTCACTGGATTATCTAAACTAAGCTGCAGGGACCTTGTCTGATCACTGTGGCTATGTCTAGACTGCAGGCTTCTTTTGGAAGAAGCTTTTCCAAAAGAGATCTTCCGGAAAAGCTTCTTCCGAAAGAGAGTGTCCACACAGCAAAAGCGCATCAAAAAAGCGATCTGCTTTTTCGAAAGATAGCCTCCTCACTGAACGGACGCCATCTCGCATTTAAGCTCTGATTGCTATGGACGGAGTGGCCACCAGGGCACCTGTACTTTTTCCTCTTTCCTCTTCTTTCGAAAGAACTTCTCTTCCCTGTCCACACACGCCTTTTTCCAAAAGAGCTCTTTCGGAAAAAGGCTTCTTCCTCGTAGAATGAGGATTACCAATGTCGGAAAAACCCCTCTGTTCCTTCGATTTTCTTTTGGAAGAACGCAATTGCAGTGTGGACATAATTGAAGTTTTTTCAGAAAAACCGCCATTTTTCTAAAAAACAACTCTGTAGTGTAGACATGCCCAGTGTCTGTGAAGCATCATGCATGCCAGAAGGCTACTCAAACAAAAAAGCAAAATCAATGTTCCCTCTAATCTTTTCCATCCATGTGTGGATTTTTTTCATCCATGTGTGCAATGCATTTTATGTGCACTAAGGCATGTGCAAATGTGTACCACCATTAGAAACAAAAAAACCCAACAACCTAACTGTGGACATTCTGCTAATCAGTTAGGCAGCATGTGAATCTCTCCTGAATGGCTGCAAAAGTGCATATCTTACAGGAAATGCTGGTGTAAATATAATTAAAGCCTCCCTATGTATTTACACATGGGCATTTTCAGACATAAAAACAGTCTTTAAAATGTGTATGTTTCAAAGAGATTTTCCACATACCACTGCAAAAATTATCAGCATAAAATTAGAGGCTGGTTTTTAAATGTATGACCCAGATGATCTTCCTACATGTACTATCATTTATAAGACTCTCAACAATGCAAGTCAGGAGAATGTGGCCATAAATAAAGATTAAATATATGTAAGTGAAACTACAATTTTAATAAAGAAAAAAATGGGACGTTACCGCACTCTGGAGTGGACTGATCATTTTCTATTCAATCCACAACATGCACAGTACACAAACATTCAAATATGATACCCAGTGTCTTTTCTTAAAAGAGCATCCAGACCTGCGCTATGCTCCTGGTACACAACATAGTTACATGATGAACACCCACAGGGCCAGTCACACTCCTTTCTACTTTACCTGATAATCTGGCGCTACTTGAGCCTCAGTGCTCATCACCATGCTGGAGCTGAAATCACTCTGGCAGTCATCATCCTTATTCTTACGCTTCTGCTCAAAGCACTCCACCATCTGACTCTGCACTGTCCTGGATTCCTTCACAGCTTCTGAGATAGCCTGGAAATGGTCAAGTTCCCAAGCACTGAGCTCCCCAGGCACTGGCAGGGGTGGTGGTATGTAGTTCCTTGATGGAGGGCCTACTGCTTTCCACAAAAAAGCATTAGCTCCTGAAAAGGGAATCTTGATATTTTTGAGAATATCATCAATTTTATCTACGTAACTCTCTATGGACTTCTGCTTAGAAACCTCCTTTGCTTGGATTTTCTTAAGCAGCTTGTGTTGGGTTTGAACAGCCTCTAATTTGTCTAATTTCATCTCTGTTCTGTAAAGGGAATCTGTTGCTTGCTGCAATAAGGTCTGAGAAATCTTGAGATTAAGGACACATTTGCTGATGTGCTGCTCAGTTTTGGATGGGCTACGCACGCTTTCCCTTACATCTGCTCCCAACTGGCGCAGCAGGCATGGCTCTGAGGCCTCACTTAGTCTCTCTCCCTCCTCTAGACTGTACTCTGTACCCATTTCAAAAGAGCTGTCTTCCTCACTATAGTTTGGCTGCTCCACTAACTGTATTTTAGGAGGTGGAGGTAGGATCTGGGAGTGAGCCCTGTCTTCATCTACATTTTGCTGTTTTGTTTCATCTTTCAAAGCACGATCTAATCCATCTAGCTCTTCCGGAATATCTTCATGTAATTCTGGATAACATGCATAGATTTCATTGATTTCAAAACTACACAGGCTGTCATCCACATCGCTAACGTTGTCGGTCCTTTGGTATTCAGAAGCTATATCTTGGCTGAGATCCAGTGTAACTGGCTGAATGCAAGTTATAGTCTCACGATTTATGATGGTTTCTCTTTCAGCAGGAGAAACTGAACACCTTGGTGCAGTAAAGCTGACAGCTGAAAAATTAATGTTAGTATTAAGCTACTCTTTTAGGCCTCAATTACACATATTGTTTACATATTTAAAATCCCTTTTTGTTACTCAAGTAGTAGCATTTAACCCCTCTGTGTATAAGCACTCCTATTATCATCGCATACTGTCTTGAAAAGTAGATACTGTTTAATGGGGACTGAGAGGTAGGCGAGTAGACTTATGCCTTATTCATTTCAAAATGTGTCACAAGATCTTTATGCTGACCTCGAAGAGGCACATTTCAATAGTTAATGACCATTTTCTTTCCTATGCATATGTAAAGGACCTTTATCAGAGCTGGCCACAAAATAGAAATCACTTCTCACAAAAAAATTTCACATTTTTAAAAATAATTTCCTTGCAGGCCAGACCAAAAAGCCAAAGATAGGGTATTTTACATTGGAAAGGACTTCCAAAAAGATTCATTTCAGGAGACCTAAATGGATATTTTTCAGCTTGCGACCCATCTGGAACACTCTTGTGAACACTTCTCTTGCCATCTCCCAACTTCTCCGTCCCAGCTCAATTGTTAGGAGAAAGCCAGAGAGACACATAGCAATCATTTCGATTTTCCCAATGAAAATAAAAAAATTCAGCAAAATTTAAATGTTTCCATGGTAAATTTCAATTTTGTACAAAAAGGACATTTTCTGTCAGAAATCATTCCAACAAAAAATTTGCAACCAGCTCTAGCCTGAACCCTATGGAACCACTTCAGAAGCAAAAGGAGTCTATGGGGACATTGCATATAGGTGCATATTCTCTGCAGCCCAGGGAGCTCTGAGAGTTGAGATGGATCCATAATTAAGAGTCTCCATAACTAATTATTTTCTGCAGAGAGGGAGTGTGGCAACTGCAGTGCTCCACAACCAGTTTTAGAGGGGAATAAGGAAAGAAAAGAAACATATCTTGCCCCAAACATGTATGGGACTTCCTTCCAGCAGCTGTGCTATTTCCATGATTTGGCTTTAACTCAGTGGAGATAAACCTTCCAAATGATAGGTTATACTTTACTAAACCTTGGACAGGCCTATGGCTACCAACAGTGCAAAATTGTTAGAGCACTGAAGGCCACGTCATCTGGATTGGTCCCCCTCCATCCTGGCAGGATAAGAGAAAACATCTTTGTGAAGGCTCTTGACATGCTCCCCATTAATAGAAACATACCAGTCTTTGCTATCGCCTCTCCTTGCAACTTTAGCGTTTCCCTCTTGTAATTAGATGTGGACATCAAACAGATGTTTATATCTGAAAATATGTCATGCTTTTGTGCAGTTGAGCTTTCATCAGAGTGACCCATTCGAGTTTCAATCAAGTCCTATAACACAAGGAAAGCTGTGAGGGGAAGTGTATTTGACATTCCAATGTCTTCAGCTTTTATTTTAAACTGATTTGCCCAAATAAATAAAACTCAGAGCCAGACTTAAACAACTTGACCTCTGGGAGACAATTAACTCTGATTAACCAAATATGATTTTAAAAGCATAAAGGCTACAATCCTGGGAGTCACCTTTAAGTCATTCTTCAATATATAGCGAATATCCTGGAGACTCATGGAGCGGTCCTTTTGTTTAGGCTCTAGACCTGTCTTTACAATGTCATAGTATGGTTTAGGAAGCCTGACATCAGTTTCCAAATGTTGCCCAGAAACTATGAGTTCTTTAATACCTGAGCCTTCAAGCCCATTCCAGGGAAGAGTTTCTGGAAGACATATAACAAATATTATCTACAACAGCATGGCCCTAACCAAAGGGAAAGAATCAGAGAAAGATAACTGCCACTGTAAATCAGACCAGTGTTCCATCTAGTCCAGTATGCTGCCTTTGCCAGAAGCCAACACTGGAAGCAAATTTCTTCCTAATCCCTGTCAGAAGTGGTTGGTTAATTTTTTTTTTATCCCATCTGCTCTAACTGTGGATGTTCTCATTATCAATATAAAAGTTTAATCCTTTTAACAATTTTTCTGTACTCTTTGCCTCTATGATACTGTGTAGCAATGAGTTCCGCAAGTTAATTGTGTGCTATGTAACGAAGGATTCTCTTTTATCTGATGTAATTTGTTATCTGACATTTTCATTGACTGTCCTCTTGATTTAGCATTATGAGAAAAGGTAAATAGGAAAAAGGGCCTCTTTTACCTTCTGTAAATCATTGTTCCCTCATCTCCATTACCTCCTCCTCCAGACTCTTTAAAATAAGCAATCCCATGTGTTTCAGTTTCTTTTAGTCTGAAAATCTTTCCAAGATACTGTAATTTCTCCCTCTCTGATCTCTTTTTATTTCTGCTATGTAATTTTCAGATAGGATTACCAGAACTGAACACAGTATTCCAAGTGCATGCACCACAAATTTGTGTATCATATTTTTAGTATAATGTTCTATCCCATTCTTTATGGAACCTAACATTTTGTTTCCTCTTTGGATCAAAACAGTGCATGTCCATTTTTCATTAAGGATATGTCTAGACTACATGGCTCCGTCGACGGAGCCATGTAGATGAGTTTACTAGACATAGCAAAATGAAGCGGCGATTTAAATAATTGCCGCTTCATTTACATCAAAATGGCCGCTGCGCTGTGCCGACGATCAGCTGATCCGGCACAGCGGGCAATCTAGATGCTCCGCGGTCCACAAGGGAAGCCTTTGTCAACCGCTCCGGTAAACCTCGGGTTTACTGGAGCAGTCGACAAAGGCTTCCCTTGTCGACCGCGGAGCGTCTAGACTGCCCGCTGTGCCGGATCAGCTGATCGTCGGCACAGCCAGGCGGCCATTTTGATGTAAATGAAGCGGCAATTATTTAAATCGCCGCTTCATTTTGCTATGTCTAGTAAACTCATCTACATGGCTCCGTCGACGGAGCCATGTAGTCTAGACATACCCTAACTTTCCCACAATAATGCTCATACCTTTTTCCTGAGTTACTATACTACATTTAGATCCCAGCAGCACATACCTTTAATTTCAATTATTCCTTCATTCACTTGTGATTATCAGTCTGGAATTTTATCTGCCATGTTGTTCCCCATTCACTTAGCTAGGTAACAGCTTGAAAATTCCTCTCATTCTTCTCCAATCTATACCATCCTATCTAATTTTGTGTCACCTCCAATTTTGTCATCTTACTTCTCCCTCCCCATCATTGATTAATGCTTATAGTACAACCCCATAATGAAATGTTGATACAATGAAACAAACACTGTTAGGCAAAATACCTATTACTGCTTCTCTGCCCCTCTAGAAATTTTGCTGAATCCAATATGTATTTCACTAGTTAAAAAAGGTGCCCCTAGCTTCTCTCCAACTATCAACAGGTTATGCAGAAGGTTAGAGGAGCATGAATCTTGCCAATAAGATATATGATGTCTTCTTTTCTTGGCAACTCTCCTTTCCATAAGTAGGAAACCTTGATCATTAAAGGAGGGAATGAGATCATCTAAGTAAAACACTAACTCTTGGTGTATGCAGGCTACTTTATGATAACTCAGGATGTCTATACTCCAATTAGACACGGGGAGCTAACCTATGCCAGCTGACTCCAGCCATTTTAATTGCTGTGTAGACCTTTGGCCTCAGGCTGCAGCCTGAGCTCTAGCACAGGGTCCTAGAGTCCCAGCTCTAACCCAAGTCTAGAAGTCTACACTGTGTTAAACAGCCACACAGTCTAAGCTCCACAAGTCTGAGTCATCTGTCACATGCCACCCACAGGTGTGTATCTGCAATGTACACATACCCTCAGTAACAGAACTCTGAACCTCTTTAACTATACCTGTTAGGGCTTCCTGCATTACCATACAGAAGCTATAAATGTCTGATTTGACTGTGGCGGCCTTTTCGAGGATCACTTCAGGAGCACACCACCTATACAGCTGGGCTGGGACAGGAACACGTGTGAGATCACTGTGGTCTCCTCCATCCTTGCTGCCGGGAGAGAACACAAAACAAGGTCAAATCTGGGAAGCCATAACATGTGATAAGTAGCTGGTCTATCCAATGTAGTCAAAGACAAAAGGATTTGATAAATTATGTTAAGACTAGGAACCAAACCAGCCAATGTCAACTGAGTTGAATGTTTGAGGAATTCTGTCCAGGATTTTAAGTTAAAAATAGACCAAACACTGCAATACCTCCTCTGGAAGGTCTGACAGTATGGGACCCAGAAATTAATTTCTTTATTTTCATAAATTAATTTATTTGAAATGATCTATGCTATGCACAAAATATAGGCAACCCCTCCCCCAACCAGCTCAAAAGCAGCTCTTTGAAAAAACATTTATAATATTTTATAGAAATAAACAGCTTGTATTGGCAATTATAGAAGAGACCTCTGTTGGTTAAAATGAGATATAGTGGTCTCTTTCAGAACTTTATCCTCAAATAAAGACAAACAAGAGGTTAAAGATCTCCAAACTATGGGTATTTTTACAACCGAGTCTTTCACTATGGCTAGCATTCATAGCACAGGTGAAAGACTAGCCAGTTGTGCCATCTAGCGTGTTCATATCCATTTGGCAGTGTAATACCAGTACTTCTATATGACTAAAAGTTAACTTCTCTCTACCTTCCACGCAATAGTTACATCTCATTCTTCTGCTTATTAAACTGAGAATCAATGTTCTTTAAAAATCATTGTCCAGAACAACCTGTTATTTCTGATTCTACAGATGTTCATTTCCCATTAATTTAATATTTCTTCAGGGAACATGGTCAGATATTTTAGGTAGAGACCACTTAAGCGGTGCCACAGGCTATACTTCATGTATACTCAGGAGAAACGAGTGACTTAAACCACATTTCAATCAGAAAATGTATCTATCATGAATACAAGTAAAGACCTAAGATGTATGTACAACTGAAATAAGTTAATAGGAGTGACGCGGAAATTGCTCTATTTCTTTCAGTTAATTTCCTATATATAGTTGGCAATTTTTATACATACTCAATTACAGACTTTTCCTTTGTAGTCTTACTAGAAGACTTACCTTGACATTGTCCAGTTCCAGACCAGGGGTTGGGGGAGTCCTGGGCACGTCTGGAATTTTATCTGCCATGTTGTTCCCCATTCACTTAGCTAGGTAACAGCTTGAAAATTCCTCTCACTCTTCTCCAGTCTACACCATCCTATCTAATTTTCTGTCATCTCCAATTCTGTCATCTTACTCCTCCCTCCCCATCACTGATTAATGCTTATAGTACAACCCCATTCTCCAGGCATACCCCAGGGCCAAAGGATGGGGGGCAGGTGCATGGGAGACCCAGGGGTAGGGGCCGGTCTGGGGCTGGGAGGGACTGCCAAGGGGTGCAGCAGTGTGGTTGGTAGGGCTTCCCCCCTCTGGTGCTGGGGCCGAGGGCCAGTGGGGGAAGGGTTTGGAATGGGCGGCCACTTACCTGTGCCAATGGCAGGCAACATGACAAGCCCTGTGCCCAGATGGCCACTCCACTGGGTACTCCCTGGTACCCAATGATCACTCTGCAGTATAGCTCTCCCCTGCGCTCAGTGCCCCCAGTGGTGACTGAGTATCTTATCCCTCCTCTCTCTGCCATTTCTCTTTCCATGTTATGGGAAAATATCGAATTCCAGGCATATCCCATTGTTCTGGCACAAACAAACCCTGGTTTTGCTTTAAGTTAGGAAAAGAGGTAGCTGCATACTGAATTTGGTGGTTTTAGCTCTTACTGTTTAGGAGTTCTTAAACAAACGGATGGACAGATGGACTCACAAACAGACAAATGCACAAATCTCTAAAATATATCTGTAGAACAGCCAGTTTCTCCTTCCCTGAACAAACACATCACCACCTGGGAAGTGGAACTTTAAAGGGAACTTAAAAACAACTAATGTCATAGTATGTAGTACCTAAAACCATTTTTTAAATATTTTTTTTTATAAAACGTTCAAATTAACACTATCCCTTCACATAGGAAATAAACATTTGTAGATGACAAAGAACAGGAATGTCAGTAACCTTGGAATGAGCCTACTATATCTGATTTTCATGGTAGAGGGTTCTGCTAAAATATGTCAATAGTAACTGTATTTCTACATCAGTAAAATATGATGTTTTTTTCAAAGATAACTTGAGGTTCATGTGTGAGCACATACATACATACACACATGAACTCTCTTTTTGGGTCTGGTTCAATACCCATTTAGTCCATGAGAGTCCTTCTATTAACATTAATGGGGGACAGATGGATCACATAGTAAAATGTTAGTCAGAGAGAAACTATACCATGTATGTATGTGTGTGTGTGTATATATAGGATCTTGTAGAATCACGCTTCCTAAGCAGAGGTTCATCATAATCAGAACACATTCAAACTATTTACACTAGAGAAATAGAATTAAAGTTACCAATAGGATTTCTATCTCTGTATGGGCACTAGATGCCGGTTCCATTTTCTGTTCTGTGTCTCTATTCCAGTACCTTTACACTAGAGTGGAATAAAGAGCCTTTTTCTATTGTTAGCCTCTATTTTCAGGGAGGGATATTAAAAAGCAGTTAATTAGGTAGTCTTGTAACCACTGACAACCTTAGCGGTTACACAGTTACACGCTGCCAGCTCTGCAGTATATAGCAGTATAAAGCAGGAGCGCCACTCCCCAGCAGCCGGCTGCACTGCAGGCTCTGCAGTATACTGCAGAGCCCACAGTGCAGAATGGCAGCCGTCTCCTTAGGAGCTGGTGTGTGCAGAGAGCCAGCTCCCACTTGCAGCCCTGCTGCCCTGTGCTGCTGCCTCTGACACAGAATCAGCAGTGCAGGGTGGCAGCTAGCTCCGTGGGAGCGGGGCTGAAAGCTGGCGTGTAACCATTATTGTAACTGATAAGCTCATTCTTATTATTTAACCATTTAAACGCGTATAATATTACATTCCTATTTTCAGGTATTTATAGAGAAGCCATGAAAACTGAGATCATCTGGAACTTGTGATACTGAATGAGCTCTGATCATGTATTTAAGTAATGGAGATGTGGAAAACCCTCTCTCTACAGTCAAATCTGCAATGCTGTCAAAGAAAGATTAGGATGGATCCCTGAGGCCTTATTCATGCACACAGCTCCACAAGTAATTAGGAGAGCTGCAGGACTACCCTGACAACAGAATTTCATCCTCAATTTGGCCTCACCCATCTGTCTTTCCAAGAAACAATGCGATAATTCTTTACCTTTCTATCATGTACTCCAAGTTGGTTAACTTTGCCTCACCAGCAGAAACAATCTGTACAGCATAAGAGGTGAGGGAACGGTGGATATATCCACGCGACTGCAAAAACCTCAAAGCATCATTAACCTGAAGCAGTAGATGCACAATTGTCTCCATGCGCAATACTGGAAATTCTGAACGCTGAAAAAAAAATCAGACAATTCAAGCATTCACATTGCCGAGAACTGAAGATTAATGTAACGCAAAAGCTATTGTTAATGTAACATTAAAGATGGAGAAATAAAAAATGAAGGTTTGCTCATGAAGACTATTATATAAGTTCTGTGAAACCAAACAGTATTATGTTAAAAACAGAAAATAATACATACGTGCAGCATGCCAAAGATAATATAGCAATAGAAAAATAGTGTTTGGAATTTCCCAGCTTTGTGTTTTATTTCTCTACCTCAGTGATAATATTTTACATACTTCCCCCTTTTGCAAGGGAAAAGTAGGAAAGCAGTCATGAGAAAGGGAAGGGAAAGACTATCAGCATCGACAACAACAGAATGTAAAATAATTGATAAGACCAATTACTCAGTGTTGTAACTCAACTTGAATCTGCCCTCTGCTACATCTAGAATCATAAAGATGTGGGTTAGAAGGGACCTCAAGAGGTCAGCCCCCTGAGCTGAGGCAGGACAAGTAAACCTGAATCATCCCTGACAGGTATCTGTCCAACCTATACTTGAAATTTTCCAACCATGGGAATTCCAACCCCTTATCTGGAAGTCTATTCTAGAGTTTAACTGTCTTTATAGTTAGAAAGATTTTTCCTAACATCTAACCTAAATTTTCCTTGCTGCAGATTAACCCCATTACTTTTTAGCCTACTGTGACACTAAACACTCTTGCAATCACACCCCTACACATTACTGAAATAATCTCTGTACAAAATATAACTTAGGAGGTATCATTTGAAACCTAATAACTCATTGATCATTAATATTCTTGTGTAATTATGTAAACAGTGTGTATTCAGAGTTACGGATATATGCTAGAATTATGACTAAGGTGCGTTTAAACTAGGCATATCAGGTGGAATTGTGAACTAGGCCGATCCTAAAGAAAATCATGTGTGATTATCTCATCTTCTTACTATCAATCCATTTGTTCAAGAACTCCTCCTAAATGGTAAGAGCTAGGATGATCGCATTTTATATGCAGCTTCCTCTTATCCTAATTTAAAGCGAAGTCAGGGTTGGGTTGTGCCAGAATAACGAGATGTGTATGAAATTCGGTTGTTCTCGTAAAATGGAAACGGAGGGGTCAGGTAGGAGGGAATTATACTGCAGACCACAGGGGGGCAGCAAGGGGCCAGAGATGGGAACTGGGAAAGCTATAACCCCACTGGGCCAGTAGGGGTAAAGAAAGGAACAGCTATATACAATATATTTCAGAGTCTGTGTATTTGTGTGTCCCCCAGCTGGGAGACATGCACCCCTCCCCCAGCTGTGAGCTTCTCATCTGGCCCCAAGCTGTTGCGGTGAGCGAGGGATGGGGTTATCCTCTCTCTCCAGGGCAACCTGCATACTGAATCCCTGATTCTCAGCCACAACCCAAAACAATTATTTAAATGACGAAAACCAAAACACTTACCTGAGTTAAGGACCTTGTGATGGGGTATGCATACCCTGCACTGTACCAGGAGGGTTTAAAAACCTGAGACAGAGGAAACCCCGCCCCTCCCCCCAGACTGGGCATGCTCCAAATGCTGGAGCAGTATAAAAGGGAGTAGCTCAGCTTACTCTGTGCTGGACACAGGAGGAGAAGGACCTCCAGCAGGAGCTCCAGATACAGACCTGAGAGACTGCCCTCAAGCTGCCAGTGCTGGAGGAGCTCCAGGGAGAGGCTGTTGTGGTGGAATCAGAGGACCCAGAGACCGCATGGAACGTCTCCACACCAACTCTGGTAGGAAGTGACCCAGAGAGGGTGCTGGAGTGGCATCTCCCACCCGAATGAGCTTGGAGTGTTGCAGTCAGATTCCCCACTGAGTGGTGGAGCACTCTGCCACTCCCAGGGCCCTAGATCAGGGCTCGGTGGAGTACGGTGGGCATGGGTCCCTGTAAGCTGGTCAGCTCTGGGAGGGGTGCCTCCCCTTCGGGGTCAGTGGGTGGCCACTCCAACCCACTACACCTGGATCAGTCTCTGGGGGGCATTAACACAACAAATAACCAGTCCAGGGTCCCCGCTCTTACTCGGGGGGGGGGGTGACAAAAGTACGATAACAAAGACGGCCTGGGTTTGGGGCAGGCCAGCAAATGAGAGGCAGAGGCCTGGCCTTAGTTCAGGGTGGGCCGCCAAGTCTATGGTGAGGCAGGCCCAGCCCTAGCTCAGGGCGGGGCTGCCAGTAAACCATCTATAAGCCCAGCCCTTGGTCAGGGCAGGGTGGGGCAGCCAGCAAACAGTTTAGAAGCCCCAACAGTTAAGCAAGGCCCAGCCCTGGTTCAGGGTGGGGCCACAGGACAACAGTTTGTAAGGCCCAGCATTCTGGCATCCAGCATACCCTCTGGGAACTGTCTTTTGTTAAGAGCGAGGTGAGCGGGGCTGCAATGGCCGCAAATCGGGGAACAAAGCGCCAATAATACCCTGTGAGGCCCAGAAATTGTCACACCTTCCTCTTGGTTGGAGGTGCAGGGCAGTTTTGTATGGCTTGAATTTTGTCTATGAGAGGGCGTACTAGCCCATGACCCAACTGGTACCCCAAGTAGGTGGTTTCTTGCCAGTCAATCCGGCATTTCTTTGGATTGGCGGTAAGACCAGCATCTCACAGAGTCCGAAGCACGGCGGCGACCTGGAGGAGGTGTTCGTCCCACTGTTGGCTGTAAACGACCACGTTGTCCAAATAGGCGGCGGCATACTGTGTGTGGGGCCTCAGCAAGCTGTCCATCGGTGCTGGAACATCGCAGGAGCCCCATGAAGGCCGAAGGGCATCCAGACAAAGTGAGATAAGCCAGCCGGGGTAGTAAAGGCCGTCTTTTCCCGGGACGGCGGATCCAGCGGGTTTTGCCAGTACCTCTTGGTCAAATCGAGGGTTGTGATATAGTTGGTGGTTCCCAGATGGTCCAGTAGCTCTTCAATCCGGGACATTGATAGGCACTGAACTTAGAGATGGCATTTACCTTCCGGAAATCGATGCAAAACCGTATGCTACCGTCAGGCTTCGGCACAAGCATTACAGGACTTTGCCACTCACTTCTAGATCGTTCGATCACCCCAAGCTCCAACATTGCTTGGACCTCCTCTCCCACCACCTCCCTCATCTGTTGGGGGAGGGGATGATTACCCTCCCAGACTACCTGGCTGGGCATTGTCTGTATTACGTGGGTCACCCCTGTGGCTTATCCAGGAAGTGTGGTAAAGGTCTTTTGGAAGGCCTTCAGCAGGTGCCTGGCTTGTTTTTGCTATAGTTCGGTCAGTGTCTCCCCCAGCCGTGGGGTTTCGTCGTCACTTGGGTCTGGCACCTGGGGCCCTTGAGGAGGTTCTGGAGGGTATGGGTTAATGAGCAGCACTTCATGCTCCTGCCAGGGTTTGAGGAAGTTTACATGGTAGATCTGTTTTTCCTTTTGATGATCTGGCTGGTGCACTTCGTACGTAACTGGCCCCATCCACTGTGTGACCTCATATGGGCCTAGCCACCAGGCAAGAAGCTTAGAGTCCTCCAAAGGGAGGAGGATAAGGACTCGGTCCCCAGGCTCGAAAATCCTTTCCTGGGCTCCCCAGTTATAATATCGCCCCGGGTCGCTTGAGCCTCCTGTAGGTTCTTGCAAGCCAATGTCCCGACCTGGGCCAGTTGCTCCTGCAATTGGGACATATATTGGAAGAGGCCTTGTGAGGCTGAAGGGGTGCTCTCCCAGGTTTCCCTCATTAAGTCCAGCACTCCCCGAGGCCGGCAACCATAGAGGAGCTCAAATGGAGAGAACTGGGTAGACGACTGTGGCACCTCCCGGATGGCCAATAGCAAGGGCGGCAGCAACTGGTCCCACTGCTGCAGTTCCACTGGGGAGAATTTTCTCAACATCCCCTTTACAGTTCGATTAAATTGCTCTACTAAACCATTCGTCTGCGGGTGATATACTGAAGTCTGGAGTTTGCGGATGCTCAGGAGTGCACAGACCTCTCGGAGCAACCGGAAGGTGAAATTCATCCCCTGGTCAGTGAGCAGTTCTCGGGGCAGACCTATCTGGGCGAAAACCTTCACCAACTCTGCCGCAATCATGCGAGCTGTTGTACTCCACAGCGGGACAGCCTCTGGGAAGCGCGTTGAATAATCCACCAGGACCAGAATGTGTATGAACCCTGCCTTGCTTCTGGGAAATGGGCCAGCCAGATCCACTGCGACACGTTCAAATGGGGTGCCCACTATGGGCATGGGCACTAGGAGGGCCCGTGGATCCCCCTGGTTGGCAGCTAGCTGGCACTCTGGACATGACTGGCAATAGTCTTCCACTTCTTGATATACCACGGGCCAGAAGAACCGGGACAAGACTCGGGCCAAGGTTTTGTCCTGGCCCAGATGTCCAGCGGCAGCAATGTCGTGTGCGAGTCTCAAGACGGCTCTCCGATGGCAGCAGGGGATGACTAATTGGGACCAGACCTCTCTGGTCTGTGGGTCCCAGCTCATCCGATACAAGCGGTCGGATACCAATTCAAAATGGGACAACTGCTCACCCGCCAGGGCATCCATGACAGCCCCGACGCAGGCCACTTGGTCATAGACAAACCGCAAGGACAGAGCCTCCCGCTGGTCCTGGGGAAAGTCCCCCTGGCGAGTGGGTTCTAGGGTGTCTTCCGCAGGCCCCTCCATCTGGCTTGGACCCTCAGATCCTCCGGCTCCCTCCGTTCGCTCCTCCCCTTCCGCAGCGAGCTCTGCCTCTAAGGGGAATGTCCTGAGCAGCAGGGGAACGGTTGCAGACTCTGCGGATTAGGTCCGTAAATCCTGGCCAATCCCGGCCCAAGATAATGGGGTAGGTGAGAGTGGGGCCCACCCCCACCACCACTTCTTCAGTTAGGCCAGCTCTGGTCAGAGCCACACAGGTACGTGGGTAGGTCTTGATATCCCCATGGATACACTGGAGCCGCAGCTCCCCATTGGTCACTATTGGCACCAGGACTACATCCGTGCAAACCAGAGTCTGTCCGCAGCCGGAGTCAATGAGAGCCACCACCTCCCGGGCGCCCATAGCTACTGGTACTGTCAGCTTGGGCGGCCCTGACTGATGGGCTTGAGCTTCCCCAGTGTACACCCGCCCATAGTTACAGTCCATCTCGGGACAGTCGCGCTGGAGGTGTCCCAGACGGCCACAGGAAAAACAGGGTCCCATACTTGAGTGAGCTGGCCGAGTAGGAGCCTCTGGGGGTGGGTGCTGTCCCCTATCCGAGCGAGCTGGCCGGGTAGGAGCCTCCGGGGGTGGGTGCTTTGGGACCCTCCCACTACTTGTCTGGAGGGGTCCCTGAGGTTGGCGATCCCGGGGGCTGGTCGGCTGGCCTCCTCCTTGTGTCGGGTTCCTGGGCTCCCAGGTCTCCGGCTGGCAGTCCGAGTCCCCTTGTGTCTTTGGGGGACTTGCGGGGGCCACCATCCTCCCCTGGGGAGGCAGGCCATGGGCCGCTAGTCCCACTGGCCCCTCTGCAGCCAAGTAGTCCTCCATGAGAGTGACAGCCGCGTGGAGGGTCGCTGGGCGGTGTCGCAGAACCCACGCCCAGCCTCGCATTGGGAGGGTTTGGAGAAACTGCTCTTAAGTAATTTGATCCACAATTTCCTCAGCGGAATTCCACTCAGGGCACAGCCACCATCGGGCAAGGCTTCTAATAGTGTGGGCGACTGCCTTGGGTCGGGCCCCAGCCGCATAGCTAACACCCCAGAGGCATTGCCAGAAGGTCTCAGGGGTGATGTCCAGGGTGTCTAAGATCATGGCTTTTATGTGTCCATAGTCCTGGGCCTCCGCAATAGGAAGTCCTCAATATGCGGTCTGAGAGGGTCCCACGAGGTAGGGGGCCAGCAGCATAGCCCATTGCTCCGGTGGCCAGCTCGCGGTCACTGCCACCCGCTCGAAGGTCTCCAAGAAGGCCTCTGGGTCATCATCCGGCCCCATCTTAGCAAGCCGTACGGGTGTGGTGGGCCGTGGCGGCTCTCCGGTAGCCCCAGGGGGCTGTTGGTCGGGTTGGGCCATTAGGGCGGCCAACTGCTGGAACCCTTGTAGCTGGAGTTCCTGCTGTTGAGTAGCCAGCCTCTGTAGGAACTGCTGCTACTGCTCCTGCTACACACTCAGCTGCTGCATCAACTGCTGGTGTTGTTTCTGCTGGCTCTCAGTCCAATGCTTAAAAAAATTTTCCAGATCCATTTTCTCTGGATTCATATATATATATATATATATATATATATATATAATTTTTTAAACAAGGCGTGGCTAAACCCCTTGCCATCAGGGGTTGGCTCGTACCCACATTCTCCACCACGTGCAAGCTGGTCAGCTCTGGGAGGGGCGCCTCCCCTTCAGGGTCAGGGGGTGGCCACTCCAACCCACTACATCCGGATCAGTCTCTGGGAGGAATTAACACAACAAATAACCAGTCCAGGGTCCCCGCTCTTACTCAGGGTGGGGTGACAAAAGTATGCTAACAAAGACGGCCTGGGTTTGGGGCAGGCCAGCAAATGAGAGGCAGAGGCCTGGCCTTAGTTCAGGGCGGGCCGCCAAGTCTATGGTGAGGCAGGCCCGGCCGTAGCTCAGGGCGGGGCTGCCGGTAAACCATCTATAAGCCCAGCCCTTGGTCAGGGCAGGGTGGGGCAGCCAGCAAACAGTATAGAAGCCCCAACAGTTAAGCAAGGCCCAGCCCTGGTTCAGGGTGGGGCCGCAGGACAACAGTTTGTAAGGCCCAGCAGTTTATCAAGGCCTAGTAATCAAGGGAGGTGTCCTTGCTCAGGAGGGTTTCAGGAAGCTCACCGGCAATAGTGGAGAGGGGGAAGCTACCACCCAAATGGTAGGTGGAGGGGCACAGGCCCGCCCACTCCACTGTGCCCCAGCCCAGGGCCCTAGGAGCAGCAGGTTACTGCTGCTGGATCAGTGGGGGCTCCAGCCCGAAACACACTGATCCAGGAATGTCTACATCCATTCTGTCTCCTGGGCCACTTCCCTCTTCCCCCTCAGCACATACCTGACAGTTGTGTAGGTCTCCTGCGGCGTCAGAGGGATCTAAGTCCATTGGCCACTCCTCAGTGGTTTGCCGGGTGTTTGGGACGTCCAGGGAAGTCGGTGGTTCCTCCGGATTGCTGTGCAGCAGGGGCCCCAGTGGTCCACGCCAGCTCACCACCTCCCCAGGCATTTGCTCCGCTCCGCAGCATACAGGGGGGTCCTCTGGCCTCTGCTGTTCCTCCGGGCCGCTGTCCAGCAGGGGGCCTGGTGGCCCACGCCAGCTCTCCAGTGCACCACGGCTTCGCTCCCTTTGTTGAGGTGTAGGCCTCTGGCCTCTTCAGCGGTCGGGGCCTCACTGGCCTGGCTGGAAGGCTTTTTACCTCTCTGGCCCCGCCCCTTGGCTTCCGGCCAGATGGCTCATTAGGGCCAGGTGCAGCCCACCAAGGCTCTGGGAGGGGTGCCTCCCCTTCGGGGTCAGTGGGTGGCCACTCCAACCCACTATAGTCCCCCTACTGGAGCTGTTGCCCCAAACAACTGACTGTCACCATTGGGCTGTGCTGCCCTGAACCAAAGGCTGTCTCAATTGACTCTGGACATTCGGCTGTGCTGTCATGAACCAAGGGCTACCCTAGACTGGGGTGGACAATAATTTTTGACCAGAGGCCACTTCTGAAAGTTTTGCTGCCCTGGAAGGGGTGGAGCTTTCTTCACCACAAAACTCCATGTCATCTTCTCACCCTGAATAAACTTCCCATTGAGGCTTGACCCTCAGAAGAATCTATTTCAAAGCTTTACTGATCTATAATGAAAGGAGATCTGAACTTCAAGCAATAAGCGATTGAATCAACTGATGGTATATAATACTACTGTATTATAAAAATGCATAGAGTGAGGCCTTTTCTGAAAGCTAATGGCACACTGGTGATTAATATCACTGTGAAATATCTGCATCAACAATACATGAGGAACTAAGGATACTTGAGGATAATGATCTTTTTTACAGTCTGTGCCCAAACAGGTTCCCTCCCAGACAGGAGAAGGCAGTTAACTATCTACCAGTCTCCAATTAAATTAACCCACCATGCAGCCTCGGCCCCAGCAGCAGCCACCCCCAAAGCAACCCCGGGCCTGGGCCTGGGCCAGCTACCACCATGTGGTCGTGGCCATGGGAGCAGCCATGCCACTCATCTTCCAGGTCGAGTAGGAACGTAAGTGCTGGTGTGCGGCTCTATGAAGCAGGTGGGTGGGTTTAGAGTTTTTTTGTGTGCCGCTGCGTGGGTGCACACCTTAAAGTGAACACTGCCGGTAGATCTTGGAGCCTCTGACAGGTGATCCTGTCTGGTTTGGCCAGGAAGCTATCAAGCGCTGGCACTTCAGTTGCCTCTCCCCCACTGTCACTCTGCTCCTGCCCTCTGCCTTGGAGATGCCCCCCGGGGAACCTCCTGCTTGCTGTGTAGGGTGGGGGAGAGAGAAAAGAGGGGGGTGCTGATGTCAGGGTGTTCCTCTTTCCCCCATTTCTGTTCCCTATCTCCACATAGAGAAAAGGGGATGGAGGGAGCTTGGCAATGCAAATCTGTCACTCTCACACATTGTGTGCCTCTGTCATTCTCACAAACAAACATTGTCCTTCACTCTCGTCTCCTGACCCAACACACACATGGGGGGTTGTTGTTACTTCTGTTAATGATTGCAAAGTTATGTTTGGTTTTTGACTGTTTTATGCATTTCATCATTTTCATTTTTCTCCTATGCTTAAATTTAATTCTTTTGAGTAGTGAGTTCTCAAATGCCTAATCTGTCATGGCTGGAATCATTATCCCTGTGGTAACTGCTGCTCCTTGAGTATCTGGCATGTTCCTGCAGCCCCTGAGAGAGGCAGAGCAGGGGGTCTCCACAGGCTGTCCGGATCTGCAGACACTGCTCCTGCAGCTCCCATTGATCAGTAACGGGAAAGCGTGGCCAGTACAAGCTGTAGGCTCAGTGCCTGTAGATGAGGGACAGCACATGGCACCATGGAGTCATTGCTGTACATGCCAGCTGCCTTCAGGAGTGGTGCGGGGCCAGGGCAGGAGTAAGCCTGCCTCAACCCCACTGCTCCACCACCCGGAAGCCATCCTAGTTAAGTGGTACCAAGCCAGAGGTTGCTTCCTGAATCCCTGTCCCAGCCCTGACCCCCCTTCTGCACCCAAACTCCTGTCCCAAACACAAGTCCCCCTCACGCAAACTCCTTCCCAGAGTTTGCACCCTGAAACAACTCCTGTACCCCAAACTCCCACCCTGGGCTAAACCCAGAGCCCTTCCCACACTCCAAACTCTTTGGTCCAAAACCAGAGCCTGCACCCCAACCACCTACTCCAGCTTGCTGGAAGTGAGTGAGAATGAGGGAGGGAGGGGAATGGAGTGAGCAGGGTGAGACCTAGGAGAAGGGGTGGAGCAGAGATGGGGCCTTAAAGAAGGGGCGGGAAGGAAGTGGGGCAAGGGTATTTGGGGTTGAGGTAGATCTTACATTGAAAACGTGATCTTGTGGTTAAAAAGGTTGGAGACCACTGAACTAAATGCAAAACAGTGGCTAAAATTAAGTGAAAAAATAAATGGGTGTATTTAACTAAAATCTCCAGCAGAGGGCACCAATGAAATTTAACAAGTGAAAGTTTAAAAGGCCTAAAGCAGACAAGACTTTAAAAACAAAACCCCTCAGAATTTGGTTAGTGTACACTACACCAAAACCCCATACTGTTTTGCTTCACCAAGAAAATTACTCTGATAATTTTGCTAAGGTAACACCACAGGTGGAAATAAGACTGGACTGGTACATTACTCGGCATGCCTCTGCAGGTGACCCTGTGTGGCACAGCTTGTAGTGCACAGGTCAGGTAGGTTCCCACTGGCTCCTGCTGCAGGCTGGCACTGGTGGCCCAGCATGCCATAGTAAGCAGCAGGCAGGCAGGTGTGAAGGGGCCATCTGGGAGCATGCTGCAGGATGCGTGCACACGCCCAGCCAGGCTCCTGGGATGTGCCTATTCTGCTGCTCCTCTCTTGCTGGCCGCTGGGCAATGCATGTGCAAGTCCTGGCATGCACTGCTGCCCACAGCTCCTGGGAAGAAACCAGGGGAAGGGAGCGGCAGACCTGGGTCTCCCATGATGCTGCCCATTTGCCTGCAGCAGTGCCCCTACACAGCTAGTCCACAGCTCCCTTGGCAGCAAACAGGAGCAATGGGGTAAAGATCGGTCAGGTAAGCTAACACTGGCTCAGGCTCCGCACACACTAGCCCCCTGCCCTGATCTGACCTATATTCCTAGTCACTTTGGGTGGCCAATGGCATCTGCCTCAACTGTCCTACAGATGGGACCCTAGGAGCCAGGGCAGCCCAGGGATTACCTGGTGGGGGCCTGGCATGGGGCACCAGCAGGGGTCGACACCCCCCCCATATTCACTATGGAGATGGGAGCTGGAGTGATCCAACAGTCTGCTCCACTCCACCGCCGATCTCCTAGCCTGCTGTGCTCCAGCTCCCAATAACAGAGTGGTTGGCTGGGGGTAGGGCTCTGGAGGCTGCTGTCCACCATACATGGGTACGGTTCCCGTACCAGTGCTGGGCATGGGCAGCCCATTCCTCCCCTTCTACTCTCCTCCCTCACAGGAGCCCAAACCACTCCCACCCAGAGCCCCTGACCTCATCATCAGCTCAGGTGCTCAGATGGATGGGCAGTGTGATTGCTGTGCCCCAACCAAACCAAAAATCCCAGGGCCAGGCCAGCCCTGAGCTCCCCTGATTTCACCCCCAATTCCAGGTAAACTGTTGTTGATGTTTTCAAATACAGAAAACACTCTCCCACACATGCACATATCAAACATCCTTTTTGAACAATAATACAGACCTTGGGATGCTTCTACTGAAAGTCAAGCAAAACCACTGCCCCTCTGTTTTCCAAGGTAATAATTCAGTCTCCAAGTCAATTACCATAACATAGGAATCTGGTAATTGGTGAGCAAAGCCCAAGAGTAAAAGCTAAACTGTTATTATACAGTCATGCAAGCTTAATACCAAACTACTAACCCTTGAACTCCTACTAATCCTGACACCTCCCTGGCATCTGCAATGGGGGCAAGCCACTGTGAATGTTCAAGAAACAAAAATGGATTCATGCCTATCATATCATTTCTCAAAGAGCAGACTATACTGCCTGTTATGGGAAGGGAGGGTAGATGCCTATCCCAGTCTGCTCTCAAACAGTCCACCCACTATGCAGAGTCAAAATTCAACCCTTCCTAGAGCCTGGGTTTATAAAAAGAATGATGAAGACACTAAGCTCAGTCTACACTAAGGTATTATTTCAAAATAACCCTCCTTAGGTCAAATTTATAAGTGGAGCTTCCACACTACCAAGCCCATTATTTCGAAATAATGGGCCACTTATTTTGAGATCTCTACTGCTTTCCTTGGGGAATAACACTAATTTTGAAATAGTTATTTTGAAATAGCATTAGTGTGGATGCTCCAGTGCCACTGTTTTAAAGTAACTACTCCCCAGAATAATTCAAACTAATTACTCCCCAATGCTTCCTGGAGCTCAAAGTCAAAGTAGTACATCCACATTAACGGGGCCTGTCTCAGACTAATTTCAAGGCTTCCCCGTAGTGGGGACACATGATTTTGATTTTGTAAAAGTAGGAGTTATTAAGTCAAATTTAGTTACTTTGAAATAATTTCCTAGTGTAGATATGCCTTAACGTAGCCTAAACCTTTTCTCCACAACTAAGCACCAAGAAATCCACTCCTTTATTAAATCTCTCCAGTTGCAGGATGAGGTGTACTGAGGGAGTGGCTACTGCTGTGTGATGAGACAAGTCCTTAAAGTACGTAAGGAGAGTTAGGATTTCTCACATTTCATTTCTAAGTAAAGAATGAGTCTCTCAATTAGATGAATTTAGCAGGGGATGCTGTTATCCAGTAAAATCTCTTACTTACAGGTAATTTTCAGTTTAAAAATAAATAAAAAAACAGAGTTCCATTTACCCTTTCATGAAGAATGCTATATAGTGAACCAAAGTTAACTCTCTCATATACCAAACGAGTTTTTTCCAGATCATTGGACAGACAAACTGCCATCAACTGCAGCAAATGAGGATGACGAAGTTTACTGCAAAGGAGAAAATTCCTAATATAATCACACAATTAAGACATAGTATTAAAAGAAAAATAAATGTCTAGCCTCTTGGATATTGCCATCCATATAACGTTCATGTTTCTAACTTACCATTAGAATAAGCAAAACAGGCAGTAGGAAAACTGTTCATAAAGACACACTGATGTTTTTACTGGTGACATTGTAAGAACCTGCCATTATATTTTCCAGGAGCTGGGCAGCAAAGTACTTCTAGAGATTGGGGGAGGGGAGGAATCCTGCCTACTCCACATTTCACCTTCCACTGCACATTTCAGAAAAGATCAAGAAGGGAAAGAACAGCAGAACTCTAAAACCCAATTCCAGAGAAAGGAGTAACAATGATCTCTTATTTTCTGAGCCAATTATTAGCTAGGCCAAATTGACCTGTACTTTCTTGCAGGTAGCAGGGATTCCCAAAGACCTGATACATTGCAAGCGTTGTATATTCCTTCTTACCTGCTATATTCCTGTTCTGCTATTAAAAGATCAGCTAAACGTCGCTTACTGCAATTCTGATGTGGCTTAAGGCTGAGCTCCTTCACTGTAACTCTGCTGCTGCCCCACATTAAGCTACAAGAGGAGAGGAGACTCTTGTCACTCCACGTGTCCAATAGGTTCTTTGGTAACAGCATCCCTTACAAACAGCAGCAAAGCTTCCCCAGGTTACAAATCTGTCTCCTGCTGTTAGAAACATGCCAGTGTTTCAATAACCCTGGCAACAAGTTCACAGTTTCCTAGACAAGCAATAAATTCCCAGCTTGCCAAAGACTAGCTGCAGCGAGACAGAGACATGTTTTGGGGAGAGAGGCAGAGGAGTGCAGCTAGACAAATCACATCCCCACTGTCCTAGGCAAAAACTCATGACACTATGAAGCATTCCTCACAGAGGCAATATTAACCCACTGGGAGACAGACTACATATGCTGGAAAGGAATGGCTCACCAACCCAGCTAACCCTCTGAATGCTCCTTTTCTGGCAGAATTGCTGCTGCAGCAGCAAAGGCAAAAAGCGATCTGCTTTGCACTTGCAACTCTCTAATCAGCTCACTCAGGGTTTGAACAATTGAGTGTACATTCAGGTACACCCTGGAGCCTGAACTCATCCTAAATACAGTTTATGAGCCCCACCAAGAGGCCAATATTAGCCAACACATTTATTATTATTTAAACATTAATAGGACAAAATACATACAGTCTGGTTTAACGATTAATGTGGAAGGGAGGAGTGCTTGATAACCTCTCTACATATATAAAAAAGTTTTTCCTGACAGACGACAGAATGTTCCTGCCAGGTGACACAATGACGTCATCACATCATCAGCGTCAAGAGGCTCTCTCAGTGAAGCGAAAGTGGCCAGGGAGAGGGGGGTAGGTGGGCATAGCGAGCAGATGGTGGAGCCCCTAAGTAATCAGTAAGTATTAAAAGGAGGCAACAGAGGACAAACCTCCAACAGTAGGGAGATGAAATGGATAAACTTAGGACTTTGCCATCCCCAGGTTCTATGATTACTGGGTATTTACGGGTATGTCTACTACGGATTTAAGAGTTTGACCGTTTAACTGATAAGCATCAATTTATCGGTTTCCATTACGGTTAAACTCCTCTGCAGGCTCTGCAGTATCATAGCCCACAGCATGGGGCATCTCTTCATAATCCTTCCCTCCCTAGTCCCACCAAACCAAAAATGGTTAATCATGTAACTGCTAGGATTTTTAACAGTTACAGTTTTTTAAAAAACCTTTTTTATAACCCTAATGTCTACACTGAACTGTAAACCCAGGTCAATGGGACTCAGGGTTATAAATCTGGTATTTGCAAGCCTATACTTGAGTGTCCAGGCTGGATTTTAAACCTGTGTTTACAATTGATGGACTCAGGATCTCACAAGTCATGCTAATGTGTCCATATTACCCTATGCAGACCTTCTGACTCAGGTCTGTGGTTTGACCTGTGTCAAAATGACAAGGCTTGGACCTAAGTAACAGCAGGACCTGAACTCTGGCCCACACTCCTAGCAGAGTCCTAGAATCTGAGTCCTGAGTGCTTACTGACACAAGCAGACTCTATTTGTGTGTGGACAGAAGGGGACCTTGGGCTCAAACCTGAGTCAGAGCTCAGGCTTAGTGTGCTATGTAAACATACCCTATGCACACAAGGAAAAAATCCAGACAAGCCATCTGTTCCAGCAGTTTGCTGATGATGTGTATGAAACAACACATGACAACTGTTGAAGAGTCCACTCACTTTGTCATGATCATGTATGGTCCAGTGTGGAAAGAGAATGTTGGCTCATCATCTGCCTGAAACACTTCTTTATCTCCAATGATAGGCAGAGATGCCAGGTACCCTAGCTCCGTACTGCCTGTTAGATAAAACTGAGACAAAACCATACACTGTATAACACGGAGAAATATCCAGCAATTCCTGGGCTCTAGGCCCAGCTCTGCCACAGACCAGCTGTGTGATCTTAGAGTGTTGTGAGAATCAGATAGGGTTTGCGAAAAATGTTTTGAAGCTAAAAAAATGTTTGTCTTAGTGCTACATATACACGCATCCACAAGGAAACATTAGCCAAAAACATAAAAAGTGGGACCATCCCAAAAGGCCTTTAGTTGGCTTAAAGGCTATATGCAAAAGGATCTTTCTACTGAATCCGAACTGAACACAGCAGAAGCTGCCACCTCAGAATCACACAAGTGGGATTATTCCACCTACCCCTTAAAGTATCTTTTGTTTGTTTCAAAATAAATCCCTCTGTCAGGACTCCTAATCATAGAATCATAGAATATTATAACTGGAAGGGACCTCAAGAGGTCATGAAAGTCCAGTCCCCTGCCCTCCTGAGAGGACCAAGCGTCATCTGGATCATCCCTGATAGATGTCTATCCAACCTGCTCTTAAATATCACCAGTGATGGAGATTCCACAACCTCCCTAGGCAATTTATTCCAGTGTTTAACCAACCTGACAGTGAGGAAGCTTTTACTAATGTCCAACCTAAACCTCCCTTGTTACAATTTAAGTCCATTGCTTCTTGATCTGCCATCAGAGGCCATGGAGAACAATTTTTCTCCCTCTGCTTTGTAACCCCCTTTTAGATATTTGAAAACTGCTATCATGTCCCCTCTCAGTCTTCTCTTTTCTAAACTAAACAAGCTCAATTCTTTCAGTCTTCCCTCATAGCTCATGTTTTCTAGACGTCTAATCATTTTTGTTGCTCTTCTCTGGACCTTCTCCAATTTCTCCACATCTTTCCTGAAATATGGTGCCCAGAACTGAACACAATACTCCAACTGAGACCTAATCCGTGCAGAGTAGAGCAGAAGAATGACTTCTCGTATCTTGCTCACAACACTCCTGTTAATGTATCCCAGAATCATATTTATTTTTTTTGCAACAGTGTCAAGGACTCATATTTAGCTTGTGGTCCAATATGACCCCTATATTCCTTTCTGCAGCTCTCCTTCCTAGATAGTCACTTCCCATTCTGTAAGTGTGAAACTGATTGTTCTTTCCTAAGTAGAGTACTTTGCATTTGTCCTTATTAAATTTTATCCCATTTACCTCAGACCATGTCTCCAGTTTGTCCAGATCATTTTGAATTATGACCCTATCCTCCAAAGTACTTGCAGCCCCTCCCAGATTGGTATCATCTGCAAACTTAAAAAGTGAACTCTCTATGCCATTACCTATCTAATGACTATAGGCAGAGCCCTGCATGGATACAAAATTAATATCCACCTCCACAGCTGCAAAAATGATCCACGGATATCTGCGGCTATAAAGTGGATAGCTGCAAATTTGTAGGGTTCTCGACACAAAATTTATATCCATATCCGCAAAAATGAGCCACAGATATCTGTATCCACAACATCTGCAGATGTGGCTAGCTGAAGATATAAAACGTATATAAAGCGGATATCTGTGGATTTGCAAGGCTCTAACTGTAGGGTTGGGATTTCCATAATCATTTAGATCAGTCTCCATTTATTTTCCATCATTTAGTGAATGATAAGAAATATCTAGCAGAGCCTGAAAACAATACATGTGAGGCCATGTTTGGATTTAAATAGAAACAATGTGATTCCAAATTGTGTTCAACAAATAAAAAGAAATCAAACAGCGTGGAGCCCATCGTCTCTAATGTCTTACCTTCCCAAACCCAAAACTGTAGATGTTTCTTAATGAATTCGCTCCACCTTTTAGAAGTTTAGCCAGAGCACTGTCAGCAGTTCTAAATGTCAAAACATACAAGCATAGCTACATGTAGATTAATAATGAAGGTCATGGTTGTTTGAAAGGTTACATTCCATAGAAAGAAAGAAAGAAAGAAAAAAAGAATTCACAATTCCTGCAGCAAATCCATTTCAAATTCTTCACTTGATATTTGATTTGGCCTTGGTCAAAAATAATGAGGTTGCTACGACTCTCACATTGTTGGCTGACACCACCCTCAGCACCCACTAGCACTGAAAGGAATCTCACAAGCATAGCAATGGCAACCCTATAGCATGCTGAAACATGAAGAATGATTTTTTTTTAAGTAGACATATTTTACCAACTTGATTTTGATATGCAACTATTATCTTGTATATGATTTTGTGTAAAGCTGGTGTATAAAAATGCAAATATGCAGACATCTTGAATTCACCTCGAATCTTCCATGACAGTATTTTATATAACAGAAAGATATTTCCCATTAGACACATCAGATTTACCATTAAAAAAATGTAAAACTGTTACAGATACATCCTCTAAAGATTGGCAGTGACTTACAGATAAAGAAAATAGATTTATTTAATTGTATGCAGTACCAGATATCTTAACATTAATAAAATACTGAACTGTATCTGATTTATTCAGTGAAACATTCTCTTTTAAATTAAGAAGAATTTGTAAGTTACTACCAACCACTTGACCCTACTGTAGAAAGAAAAAATTGGTACTAATGACCATATATAAAGATGAGCAATCCTAATACGCTAGGATGTCTAAAAAGCAGATTTGGTTTTAAAATAGATATTATAAAAAAGAAAGACAACAAAAAGTAAAACACATTATAAGTTTCAGTATACTTAAGTATGAGATGAAACTTCCCTGAATCACTATGAAGTTAAGTTCTTACCCTTGAGAAATGCCACCAAACCAAGATGGGGTGCAGACCAGTACTTTTGATGAACCAACCTTCCGAAGTAAATCAGAAGGGAAATTCTGAATTGCAGCTTGCATGTGTGATGCACAACGCCGTATAAATTCTAACATCTGAAAAACATTAAGCATTCAAAAAATACTAGGTTATAAATACTAGGCTATTTTAACTTATTAGAGCAGGATCATGAAGGATCTCTATTTGTTTATTACAGAGTGTTTACTGCCCATAAATGATCTAAAGTTATTATGCAGATGTTAATCAAAATTCAGCACATTTACAAAGAAGCTGCATCCACTGTGTACATATATATTTAAAGAAAAATCAATTGTCTGAATATGTAAATAAGATCAAACCTCAAGTCCTGCAGCTGACAGAGCCAATGTCAATAAGAATTCCCAAAGTAAAAATGATAAAACTACTGGATTCCAGGACAATTAATAATCTACTATATATTTAAGAGAATTTGTGCATCTGTCTGTCTGTCAGTGTGTCTGTCTCCCTCGGTAAGTCCGTTTCTTCAAGAACTACTCCTAAACAGTAAGAGCTAAGAGCACCAAATTTGCTATGCAGCTTCCTCTTATAACGTAAAGCAAGGTCAGAGTTTGGCTGTGCCAGGAAAATGGGATGTGCCTGGAATGCGACTGTTTCTCATAAAATGCTAAGGGAGGGGTCTGCTAGCAGGGACACTTATACTGCAGAATGACCACGGGGGGTGGGCACACCTGTAAGAGAATGGCAGGCTGGGGGAGGGGCTCTGGATGTTGCCGCCAATGGCCACAGGTAAGGCTCCTATGCTGGTGCTGGGCATGGTTGGCCCCCCTTCCTGGCTGACCTCCATGCCCCAAACCAGAACCCAAAGCACTCACCCCTGGCCCTTAGCTCCATTGCTGGACACGAGGGGAGCCTGGGTGGACAGACCAGCCCCCCACCATCCCTGGGTGCAGCCGCCAGCCGGGCACCATGGACCCGCCACTGTGATGGCCCCGGGGAGCCACTGCCGACCAGGCACCACAGCCCCTGCAGCTGTATGTAGCTCGGGGGAGCTGCCACTGACTGGCTACAGCAGCTCTGGGAAGCCATCAACCACCCAGGCACCGTGGCCCCCGCCTCCACAGGTGGCCTCTCAGAGCCCCCCCACAAACCTCCCAGCCCCCTGCCCTTACTCCTGCACCCACTCCATCCTCTGCCCTGAGCTCCTACAAGGACCCAAGCAAATCCAGGTAAATTCTCTAGTAAAGGAACAATCTTTCTTGAATTATTGAGACTAGGTCTCTCAGTAAAATATGCATAATGAAAGATAAATGATCGCATACCAAGACACAATAATTTTGAATCAGCAGATTTCTTATAACATTTTGTTCCAGTAATAAATAAGTAATATTTATTCCAGAATGTTTATAGTCCTGGAACTTCGTCCTGCAAACACTTACACACGTATGCTATCACATACATGAGTCGCTGCAGCTCCAATAGAACTATTCATATGCAAGGGATTGCAAGATCAGGGCCTATTGCTACAGTTATCATCTCTGCACATTTTCACATTATGGCTCTGATCCTGAAAGCTTGTAAGTACAGGCAGATTTCTGCCACTGTGTAGAGTCCCACTGAAATCACTGAGCTTTCATGATTAAGACCTCAGAATATAATCTCAGCCGGAAAGTAACACAAAGCAATTCACCCAACATTATCTTAAAACACATGTTTCCTGGGTATGAAATTTTTGTTCCCAGACACTATTTCCAAGATCAAACTATGAAGTGTACATATATGTGTACCTGAGCACTACTTTCCTTGCCAGCTGACATAGCCCAGTACTGTGGATTTCTTCCATTTTTATCATGTACTCGCAGATCACCTCCTGCGTCCAACAACTTACTGAGAATCCATTGATTTCCTGAGAATGCTGCAGCATGTACTGGGGTGCTGCCATCATAACAGCGGCTGAGGAATATTAGAACAGAAGCATTTCAAACTACCTTTGTACGGTAAACTACAGCTACCTCTTGAAAAAAGCATACTTACAATTGCATTGTATGCTAGAACAAAAAAAACCAACTACCCTAATCTTGCCAAAGGGGATTAAATGTATGGAGTGAGAATTGTGTGGCATTTTATTGTCACCCCAGGCACTGGAAAATTGCAGGTAGGAAAATCACATCCTTTTCTCAATACGCTTTTCTGCACTTTTCCTGTCTTCTGCAGAACACAAGCTTTACCTTTTTACTCTCATTGGGAAGGTGCTTCTGAAGCTATGATTAATATGTTTAGCATTTTCAAACTTCCAGTTAGATTTTATGCTATTCTGCTGATCTAGCCTAGTAAAAAAACTGTCTCCTGAGGGACAAACAAAAACTTTAGAAAAAGTTGTGAACAGTATTCCCTTCTGCCATTCACTTCAATCAAGCATTTACCTCGAGACCGAGTTGGAAACAGAGCCCTAGTTTACACTTAAAACAGATTGAACTAGGTATGTCCCTAGGTATGTTGGTAGTTACACATACCTAACTCTGATCAAGGAGGTGGAGTACCTTCATCGACATAGTGCAGACAGGGGCGACGTGTGGGGAGGGGCACAGTGAGTACATGCCCTCCAAAAGTCATGGGCAGGAGCAGCAAAGAGCCCACCAGCAGTCGGCAGGGCCAGAGTGCCCAGGCATCCAATGGCACTAGTGGAGAGGCCTGGCACCCACAGCAGGAATCAGACGCCCCGCACTCACTGGCAGCGACAGGGGGAAGCAACACAGAAGTGGAGTGACATGGCCAGGGGAGCAGAGTGAGCTGTGGCTACGTTGCTCCACTTCCTCTGCCACTGAGTGCGGGAGAGAGCTGGATCCCCACCCCAGCTTGGGGAAGGGGTAGGATGGGGGCAAAGCAAGGGTGGGAAAGGGGCGGGGTGGGGGCAGAGTGGGGATGGTGAGAGGGAGGGCCTGGGGTGGAGGCAGGTTGTATGGGCCCTTCCCTGGGCTGGGATGGGGTCATGTAAAACCCATGTGTCCCCTGAGTGCAGGTGCTTCCTACCACTGATATAGGAAACTTCTCCACTAAGGGACTGAAGTGGCATACCTGCAGCTGTGCCACTGCAGCATCAAGTTCAACAATTCACAACCTTCCCCAAGATATTTCCTAGGTGGGGTTCTTTGCCTGTTCTCTAAAACACTTTATTTTCTTACAGTGGAAAGTACCTGAACCTAGATTTCTACAGGTATTTAGGCTTTGCTCTGCTAAGCACCGCAATATCTAAATCACTTTGACCATGTGTACATTGCTGCAATGTCATAGCATAGATCGCAGGTTTTCAAACTGTGGTTCGGGATCCCAAAGTGGGTCTTGACCCTATTTTAATGGGGTTGCCAAGGCTGGTGTAGACTTGCTGGGGCCCCGGGTCAAAGCCAATGGCTGCACTGTGGTACCCAGGACCAAAGCCAAAGGCCAATTCCAGCTACCCTGGAGGCAGGGCTCAGGTTTTGGCTTCAGCCCTAGGTGCTGCGGCTCAGGTTATAGGCCCCTGGCACAGGACTGAAGGTCTTGGGCTTTGGCCACTCTCACCCAGGATGGTAGAGCTTGGGTGGGTGAAGTTTCAGTTTCTGCTCATGGTTTGTGTAGTAATTTTTGCTGTCAGAAGGAGGCCACAGTACAATGAAGTTTGAGAACTGCTGCAGATGCTTCCTACAAGGATGGAAGTGTTTGTCTATTACTGTAGGTAATCCACCTGACAGGCAACTTGGTTGACAGGAGACACATCTACACCACGTGAGGTCACTATTGCTATGGCACTATTTTTCACGCCTCTGAGCATCATATCTCTATGTCAACCTAATGTTTAAGTATAGACTAGGCCATGCAATACTAAGCAGAGCAAAGACTAAATACTTTGTAAAAAAATCAGGGCCCTGGGTTTTTTTCTTTCCCCATCAGCTCTGTAACAAGTGCAGTTGGATGAAGCCTATTTCTCTCTTTCATCTGCTCACTGACAGTTACTAAAGAAAATCTTGTGCATGACAATAAGTTGATGCTATAGCAAACTTAAGTTTGTTTCAATTTAAGGATGTAATTCTGCCTCTGATACTTAACTGATTTGGGTCTGATCCATACTCCAAGAGAACGTCTACTAGTTTACCAAGTCCTAGCAATGCAGCAGTAAACAAAGCGGTCTGGCCCAAGGAATTAGTTGTGTCAACACAAATACCTGCAAAGCATAAATAAATTAGTAATCACACCTCTTCTGGCTATACAGTCTCAAACACATCCCCTTTATCACGCTTTAATTTTTTCAGACATATATATATATATATATATATGCAGGGCTTGACAAATTATGGAAAACCCTACTTGCAAGACAAAAAAGGGACTCGCCACCCCCCCCCCAAGTGTTTTTTAATGGCATAAATTCCTAATAAGAATAAGAGCAGTAATTACTAATAAGTTATTAATAAATATCACCCAAGTTATTAATAAATATCTTATAAACCTCTACCTTTTCCCTCTGCTGCCATGTCTCCTCCCCTTGCTCCATGAGCTCCCCTGGTGCCTGCTGCCCCCCAACCCCTCACCCTCCTCTGCTGTCCTGACTCCTGCCCTTCTCACTGCCCTCAGCCTTCCTGAGACCTGCCCTCCTCCACCAGCCCTTCTCTCCCCCCGTGCCCACTCCTCCAGTAGCCCCACTCTGATCATGTGAGCTACCCCTCCTCATCCCCTCTCCTAACACCTCCCTCTACACACCTGCCCTGCCTCTCTCCTCTGGTGCTGGTCCCTCCCCTGCAGGTGTCTGCCCTTCTGCTTCACCCCCAGAATCCCCTGGTACCTGCACCCTCCTGGCCTCCCCCTTCCCTCACTGCCCCTGCCCCCTTTGCCCTCTTTTTCCCTGATACCCACCGCCTCACCACCTTCTGCCCCCATTCCCCTCATGCCCCTGTGCCCTCACACGTGCCTTGCTCCATCCCCACCTTCCTCAAGCCCACCCCTTCTTTCAAGCCTTCTCCCAGCACCTCCCCCTCTCCCCTCTAGCCCCCAATGCCCTTACCCTCTCCTCTCCCAGCATCACCCTGTCCCCCCTCCCACTGACACCTCCCCTCCTGCCCTTTTCCTCATTGTCTGCACTTGGCCCCCTGGCATTTGTCTCTCCTGCACCCCTGTCCCTTGGTGCCTTCCCCTTTCTTCTTCTTCTCCTGACCTCCTCCCCTCCCCTCCGCACAAGCCCCTTCCCCATATTTTTCCCCTTCCCCTCCGTTCCCCTCCCCTCCCCTCAGCACAAGCCCCTTCCCCATATTTTTCCCCTTCCCTTCCCTTCAGCCCAGCCCAGCCCTGCCCCTGCCCTACCTGGCTTCTACCCTCCACTTTGCGGGGTTGCTGGAGCCTTTTTGAATCTGGCGGTCGCCAGCCGTGACGTCAGGACGCCATGTCACGCCAGCATCCTGGCGTCTGCCGGCGTCCCACCCTCTGGCTCGCGCCCCGCCTCCTCGCGCTGGAGCTGCACGCAGGCAGCCCGGCGCTGAGAATCGCTGCACTTCCCCCTCCCCGGTGGCGCTCTGCTCCTCCACAAGCCGGCGGATCGGATGGGGCCATGCCGCCCATAGGACGGGCTTCGGCTAGCCCGTCACAGCAGCCCACCGGGCCAGTCCGCCCCTGCACTCACCAGCTGGTAAAATCTACTCACCACAGGCAAGCGGGAGAGTGTATTTGTCGAGCCCTGTATATATATATATATATATATATATATATATATGATTTGTGTGTCTGTCTGCAAGTACGTCCATCAATCTGTCTGCGAGTCTGTTTGTTAAGAACTCCTCCTAAATGGTAAGAGCTAGGACCACCAAATTTGGTATGCAGCTTCCTCTCGTCAGAATTTAAAGCAACATCTGGGTTTGCTTTAAGGAAAACGGGATGTGCCTGGAATTCAATTGTTTTCTACAACATGGAAAGAGAGGGGACTGATTGGAGGGACAGCTATACTGCAGAGTGACCACAGGGGGAAGCTGCACAAGGAAGACAGTGGCCAGCTAGGGCTTGTCATCTTCTGACCACTGGCCCAGGTAAGTGGCCACCCTATCTCAAACCCCTCTGCCCCCGGCCCTTGGCTGCAGCGCTGGACCAGGGGGAAGAAAGTCCCACCGGCTCCACTGCCACACCTCCCCACTCCCTGGGAGCACCGCCAAGGCCAAGCAGTCCACCCAAGGAACCACAACCTGCCACCCCCCAGCACCACCGGACTGCCCAGAGTGCCCACCCCCTGGCCACACTGTACAGCCCCCCCTCCCACCCTGAACCAGGACCTGGGAGCGCCACCAGGGCTGGCCTGCACAGCCCTCCCACCCCATTCCCTGGACTGAGCCCAGAGAGCACCAGCCTGTGCCACCCTATCCCCCTCGGTCCCCCAGGAGTGCTGGCCTGCGCAGCCCCCTCTTCAGTACCATGGACCAGGACCAGGAAGTGCCAACAGGGCCAGCCTGTGTGTCCTCCCCCATCCAGGGACTGGAGAGTGCCAGCAGGGCAGACCTGTGCAGCTCCCCCCGTCTCCACAGCCTGGCCCCCAGGGAGAAGCTGGTGGGCAGAGTATGCAGCCCTCTACCCACCCCAGAGAGAAGCCAGAAGGCAGGGTATACAGTCCCCACCATCCAGGGAGAAGTTGTCAGCCATTCCTATCCCTTGCCCTGAACTCCTCCTCAGCCCCTTACCCTGATTCCTGCACCCCACACAACCCCATCCTCTACCCCTAAGCCCCCCACATTCCCAAGGCCCTGCCCTGACTCCTGCATCCCCAAAACTGCCAGTCCCCTGCCCTAAAGGAGCTGGCCAACCCAGGTAAGCCTTTTATGTCACAGTGAAAGGTGCAAGATAAAGAAAGAATGCAGTTCAGTTGGGAAGAGTAGGTGAGAAGAAACATTTCTCCTGGTTCTCCTATGGTGGAGAAAGCTACAGAAGCAGATCTGATCTTGCTACCATTACAGTGCCTACAAGTCAAGAGACAGTAATTCTGATATGCTGTCTGGACATTGCATATTGACGCACGTGTTTCAGAAGAAAAAACAATGAAAATACCAACCAGAGCAGTCCAAGAAAAATCATGGGTTTCCACAAACAAGGAAAAACTGAAATAAACTCCACTAGCAAACACCAAATATAAGCAGCTCTTTCTAAAAAAAAGCTGTTTTTAAACTCTTCTTAAGAGCTTACCACTTAGTCTGTGCTCTCTTCCTCCAACTTCCCAAAAGAGAAGGAACAATCATCAATACAGCCACCACCCACATTAAGAAAGAACAATCATCAATACAAACACCACCTGCATTAAAGCAACACTGTCTGCTCACTTCACACTCAGAAAAAAACACTTTCACTTCTCCTTGTGGTTAGCGAGACCGGCCACTTTCAACTACAGTGCTCACATTACAAACTATAAAAACAATCCCTAAAACTATAGTCTTAACAACACACTCTGCAGACACACATCCAGGATCACGCGCACAAGCTTTCTTATCATGGCGAGTGTTTTCATACAACACCTCGAAAACTACAGAACAGAAATCCTAACGCAAGTGCCCGTCCCATTCAAGCACAGTCCGGCCTCTTTTAGAACTCTGCATGTTAGAAGTGTGTTCATGTGCTATTTACAACCACACACCTCTTGATTAGCATGAGCAGCACTCAGCAGCCAATCAAATCTTCCCGCTTTTACTTCCTGAAACTGCGGCCCCTCTCACAGGCTCCTTATATCACATGACAGTTGCCGGACGCAGAGGATGCTGACAGGTCAGGCTTTTTTAGCAATCTCTGCAGCTTGTTTCTCCTGCTTACTCTCTATCTGCTCTAAAAGCTTTTGCACGATGATGGCGGTTTCATGTTACTGGTAGCACTGCACTAAATAAGTAGCTCTCTACTTTACAGTCATCTGTACCCCTTCCTGTTGTCTGATTTATCTTGCATACTGCCAAGTTTCACCTAACTTAAAAACTACTTACTTACAAAATCAGACATAAAATCTAAGTGTCAAAACTCTGCTAGCTGTTACTGAGAAATTGTTTACTTTTTTCTTTTTTACCAAAAAAACCTCCCAAAATAAATCACTTTAAATATAAACATTGTGCTTACACTTCAATATAGAGCATAAGAACATAAGAATGGCCATACTGGGTCAGACCAAAGGGCCGTCCAGCCCAGTATCCTGTCTGCCAACAGTGGCCAATGCCAGGTGCCCCAGAGGGAGTGAACCGAACAGGTAATGATCAAGCAATCTTTTTCCTGCCATCCATCTCCACCCTCTGACAAACAGAGGCTAAGGACACCATTCCTCACCCATCCTGGCTAATAGCCATTAATGGACTTAACCTCCATGAATTTATCTAGTTCTCTTTTAAACCCTTTTATAGTCTTAGCCTTCACAGCCTCCTCAGGCAAGGAGTTCCACAGGTTGACTGTGCGCTGTGTGAAGAACATCCTTTTATTTGTTTTAAACCTGCTGCCCATTAATTTCATTTGGTGCCCCTAGTTCTTATATTATGGGAACAAATAAATAACTTTTCCTTATTCACTTTCTCCGCACCACTCGTGATTTTATATACCTCTATCATATCCCCCTTAGTCTCCTCTTTTCCAAGCTGAAAGTTCTAGACTCTTTAATCTCTCCTAATATGAGACCCGTTCCAAACCCCTAATCATTTTAGTTGCCCTTTTCTGAACCTTTTTTAATGCCAGTATATCTTCTTTGATATGAGGAGACCACATCTGTACACAGTATTCAAGATGTGGGCGTACAATGTATTTATATAAGGGCAATAAGATATTCTCTGTCTTATTCTCTATCCCTTTTTTAATGATTCCTAACATCCTGTTTGCTTTTTTGACTGCCGCTGCACACTGCGTGAATGCCTTCAGAGAACTATCCACGATGACTCCAAGATCTTTTTCCTGATTAGCTGTAGCTAAATTAGTCCCCATCATATTGTATGTATAGTTGGGGTTATTTTTTCCAATGTGCATTACTTTACATTTATCCACATTAAATTTCATTTGCCATTTTGTTGCCCAATCACTTAGGCTACATCTACACTGGCAGCTTCTTGCCCAAGAACTCTTTTGCGGAAGAGTTCTTGTGCAAAAACTCTTCCACAGGAGAGCGTCTACACTGTGCTTTTGCGCAAGAGATGTGCTTTTGCACAAGAGCTTCCATGGCAGTGTAGACGCTTTCTTCCACAAGAAAACTCTGATGGCCATTTTAACAATAGGGGCTTCTTGCGCAAGAAATTCATGTTGCCTGTCTACACTGGCCTCTTCTGGAAGAGCTCTTGCGCAAGAGGACTTATTCTTCGTGGGGAGAGGAATAATTCTTCCAGAAGAAGCCCTGTTTTACAACGCTATACTGTAAATTTACTTCTGGAAGAACGCTCATGCAGTGTAGACAGCCGGCAAGTTTTTGCAGAAGAACGGCTGTTCTTCCACAAGAAGCTGCCAGTGTAGACGTAGCCTTAGTTTGGTGAGATCTTTTTGAAGTTCTTCACAGTCTGCTTTGGTCTTAACTACCTTGAGCAGTTTAGTATCATCTGCAAACTTTGCCACCTCACTGTTTACCCCTTTCTCCAGATCATTATATAGAGCAGCATTTCTCAGCCAGCGGTACTACTTGAGAGAAGTCTTGGGGGAGGGAGGTACGTCAACACAACTGAAATTTGGAGATAACTGAATTTTTAAATTTTACAGCACTTTATTATTTTTGTACTTTCTACACCCAAAAATTTCATCATGCACCCGGCTACGATTAAGTTATTTAAACAAATGTGTTGCAATGGTAGAAAAAAAATGTGTTTCTGAAAACTGTTAGTACTGGAGGTACTTATAATTTTTTTAAAAGGAGTACTTTATTAAAAAAGGTTGAGAAACACTGATACAGAGTACAGGGCGTCCTCACTATACGTTCCAAAAAACTTGGACTTATAGCGAAACAACTTAAAGTGAGAAATTTTTTTCCCCATGGCTGACTTGAATTTGCACAAACCAAGGCATTCTGAACAGAGGTGTCCCATCCATAAGACGGTTCAGGGTGCGGGGGGGGGGGGAATCCTGCTGCCGGCCCCCGGTACCCCTAGTAATCCCCTGGGTCATTTTGCTTGGGGGAGGAGTCTTGAGGGAAGTGGTGCAATGGGGGTGGAGAAGGGGTGGAGTGGAGCAGGGACAGGAAGGGGCAGGGCAGGATTTGGGAAAAAGAGGAATGGGGGCAGAGCAGGGAGGGAGGGGAATTGTCCCGGGCCCCCACACTCCAGTAAGGATGGCACTGACTCTGAACCATTTCATTGCTAGTATGCAGAAGCAACATAGCTACACTAGGTCTGTTGTTCTTCTCTGCAAAATCTCAGCTTGAAAAGAAGATGCCAATTAAGTCCAGTGGTTCTCAACCTATTTTCCATTGTGGGCCACATGATATGTAGCTCTCTCTGTTATGAGAGCTCCAGTCACACAGTATCTACATTACCTTTCTGGCCCTGAGGCTGTCATAGGTGTGGAGCTGTGCTGATTGGGCAAAGTCCACTGTCACAAGATTTTCCCCCCCATATCTTCTGTGAGACAGCAGCATATGAAATTCATAGCAATATAAATATGGGGAAATGACCCAAGTATATTTACATAAAAATGAGATAGTCTCGTTTAAAACAATGAAAAACACAGAACACACAAGAAATGGCACAAGAATCTCAAATAATTTATATAATCCACCCACCCCCCAGCAGCATCAGAATGAACCTAAATGGATCATGACTATTTAAAAAACAGTGTCTTTCGCACCCAAAGCAGATAAAGACAAATGGCTGAAGTTGATCACCTTCACATGGGCAATTGGGTGGAGGTGGAGAATTTTGATGCTCAGTCCCTTTAAATTAGGGATGTTAGCATGTACCCATTTACACAATTAACTGATAAGTCTGGGCTCATCAATTAATCCTAACAATTAAACCCCCATGCCCTCCCTCCTGCCTCTGTATTAGAGGCAGCAGTATGGGGGGAGGGAAGGTTGCCGCGGAACAGCCTCTGTCTGCGGTGGCCCCAGTCTTGCTACAGAGAGAGGCTGCTCTGTGACAACAGTCCCTCTCCATGGGGATGCTGGAGCAGCTTCTGTCCATGGGGGCTCCCTGAGAGTGGGGCCAGAGCGCACTGGCTTCCAGTCCCACCACCAGGGACTATCGAATAGTCGTGTAAGTGCTAAAATTCGATGTGGTTACACGACTATTCAATTACATGCTATCTAACATCCCTATGCTCCAACCTAAGGGTATGTTTACACTACCACCCTAGTTCGAACTAGGGTGGCTAATGTAGGCATTCGAAGTTGCAAATGAAGCCCAGGATTTAAATATCCCGGGCTTCATTTGCATCTTCCCGGGCGCCGCCATTTTTAAAAGTCCCCTAGTCTGAACTCCGTGCCCGCGGAACGAGGTGTACCGGTAGTTCGAATTAGAGAACCTAATTCGAACTACCTACTCCGTGCTGCGTGTAGCCGCGGGCACGGAGTTCGGACTAGGGGACTTTTTAAAATGGCGGCGCCCGGGAAGATGCAAATGAAGCCCGGGATATTTAAATCCCGGGCTTCATTTGCAACTTCGAAATGCCTACATTAACCACCCTAGTTCGAACTAGGGTGGTAGTGTAGACATACCCGAACATAGTCTACACCAGTGTTGAAAACCACTGGCCTAGGGGGCACTGCTAATCAGCTGGGTGGAATCTGAAACTCTTCTGAGCAACCCACAGCTCACAGGGCACACTGAGGAGAGATGGGGGGTAGTAGCACAATGCTGAAACTTGCTATAGTAGGTTTTTCCCCCCAAAGTCTCTTTATTTAAGGACCCCAAAAAGGAATTATCCCATACTCTCCTTATTTTCTCCACCAATTAGGGCTAATTTCTAACACACCAATGTAGGTTAGTTAATTTTCAGTCTCATACCATCTTTTTCTCCAAGTATGATCTTAATCCAGTCCTCACATTTTATCATTTTGTTTGGATCAATTCAGTCTGTCTGTATTTTGCAGTTTTTCCAACTACACTTGTTATTATACATTATTGTGACACTGTAAATTCCCACTCTTTTCACAGTTAAACTCACAAATAGGGTAAATTTGTAGACTCAATTTTTACCACAATATCCTAAGCCAGGTGGTACCACAATCCCCTTCACTCCCAGGGGTTCTGTGTGTCCCTGTCCCACCAGGCCCTCTCTATTAAGATTTCAGTGTGGCCCCTTTGCCAGGATCCCCACTTCCCCCTCATGCAAATCCCTTTCCCAGTGCCCTTCATTTTCCCCTCCACCCATTCCAGGGTTCCCCAGTCTCCCCCATGGCAGGGATTTTGTTTGCTTATTATGCATCCATAGCAGGATCCTCCATTAACCCCAATTCAGGGACTGCGTGAGCTCCCATCCTCCCATTCCAACTCCAGTGTCTCCCAGTCAGTGTTCCCTGTAAGCTGAGCATTTGGGCGGCCACCTAGTAGAGATTCAAATGTGGCCCAGCTGATTAACAGAGCGCCCAAAGTCAGCAATATATGTTTCTAATGGTGGTGCACATTCACACATGCCTCAGTGCACATAAAAATTATTCTGCACATGAATGGAAAAAATAGAGGGAACACTGCTCCCAATCTCTCTCCTTGGCAGGCATTCTGTGGGTTCCCAGCCCCTGACTGCAGGATCCCCCATTCTCCTCACCATGACTGGAACTGTATGAGCCCTATTTTTCACTTGCCCAGAGGTGAAAGTATGCTGGTGTGCCCCCATATGCTGCTCTGGTAAGAAGGAGCCAGCAGGCTGGGGCACTCTGCTGCAGGAGAGGGCACGGCATGCTCCCAGCTGGGTTCCCAGGGCTCTCCTGCAGGCTGCCTCACTAAGAAACAGGCAGTCAGGCAAGTGAAGGGGGCTGGCTGGGAGTGCAACGACTCCCCCCCCCCCCCGATCTGGGGCTTCCCAAGACCCAAACACCCTCCGCCCCCAAGGACACCAGTTAGCGAAGTCAGGTGGACTGAAGCTCCCCACTTCCCCCGAGATTCATACCAGGACACTGCTTGCTGTTCTTCATCACTGTCAGGAAGCAAGGGGAATGCATAGAGTCTGCTGCATTCCTCTCACTCCAGCTGGAGGGGACAGACAAACTGTATACCTTCCTCTCTCGTTCCCTGCCAGTGACAGGAAAGGGAAGAGCAAACAGTGTCCTGGTACAAATCTCAGGGAAGGCTTCAGCCCGCCCCTGCATTCCCCACACACACACACTGCCCCCATGCCCTGAGCCCTCCACATCCCTAACTCCTTCACCTCTCCAAACTCCCAGCCCCCTGCCCTGAGCCCCTCCTCACACCCCAACCTTGACTCCTACACCACACACACATCCTAACCCTCTGCCCTGAGCCCTTCCTCACCCCCAACCCTGACTCTGGCATCCTCATACCTCCAGCCTACTGCTCTGACTCCTGCACCCCTCCACATCTCCACCTCCTATCCTGGTCCTCTACTCACCCCCCAACCCTGACTCCTGCACCCCCATACACCCCAACCCTCTGCCCTCAGCTCCTCACATCCCCAACCCTGACTTCTGCAGCACCCCACACACCCCAAAGCCGCTCCTCACACTCCCATTCCTCTGCCCTGAGCCTCTCCTCACTCTACCCAACCTTGGCTCCTGAACCCCTGCCTACTCATCCCAACCTTCTGCCTGGAGTCCCCCAAACCATCAAACCCCACCCAGAATTATATATCCCCACCCGCTGCCCTGAGACCCCCCCGACATCCCAACACTCCCCAACCCTCTGTCTTGTGCCCCATCACTCCACCCCATACTTAAATGTTTATAGATACTACTGTATCACAATCCTCACCCCAAACTACTGCCTTTGGGCCCCCCTCGGGCAGGGATTGCAATATAACAGTACCTGTAAACAATTTAAGTTATTTTCACCCCTGCACTGGCCTCTACAAGTTCTCCCAACCTCTCTGCTACCAGGGGTTCTGAGTGCTCCATTCACACCTTACTCTCCTATCTGGTGCCCTCCCATGTACCACATTCCAGGGGTCCCCATTCGCCCAACCAGGGCGGGGGAGGAGGGATCTATGTGTACTGCTATTCCCTCTCTACCCATTTTAAGATTCCGCACACTACCATTATGAAGATGGTTCTATATTAACCTCCCATTACCCCATTTGTCTATCTCCTCATGCCAAGAGACACATGAAGAAGTTACTCACCCGGTGCAGTAACAATGGTTCTCAAGATGTGTGTCCCTGTGGGTGCTCCACCCAGGTCTCAGTGTGTTGTCACGCCACTGATTGGAGATTTGGTGAGCGGTGCCCCTCGTGCTACACCTGCGCACCCAGCATCTCGTGCCCTGCCGTTTGTCAAGTGCATGCACGGCGCGAGCCCCATCTGTTCCTTTTTTACCTGAACTCCCCTAAAGACTCCAAGAAGAAGGGAGGGTAGTGGAGCACCCACAGGGACACACATCTTGAAGAACCATGGTTACTGCACCAGGTGAGTAACTTCTTCTTCACTGAATGGTGTCACTGTGGGTGCTCCACTCAGGAGACTCAGTAGCAGTACCCACCAGAGGGTGGTGGGCATTGGAGTCATTTATGTAGAGTAAGGAAGGACCACATCTGCCAGAGATTTGGAGGGTACTGGCCCTTTCTGTAAGGTGTACTGCTGTGCGAAAGTGTGATGGGAGGAGCATGTGGCTGCTCTACAAATGTCCACCAATTGTACGTTGTTTAGGAAGGCCATTGTTGTGGCCACCGTACAGTGGAGTGTGCTCTGATAATCTGTGGTGGCTGCTTGCCACGAAGTTCATAAGCTGTATGTATGCAGCTGGCAATCCATTTGGATAGATGCTGTGCAGAGACAGCTGTTCCTGTATGTGGTGCAGACCATGCTACAAAGAGTCTATCTGATTTTCTGGTTCCCCTAGTTCTCACCAGGTAAAACACAATTGCTCGCCTTGCAACTAACGTGTGCAATATGACCTCCTTGGAGGAGGTATGAGGTTTAGGAAAATAAGGAGGTAAGTAAATGGGTTCATTTAAGTGGAAGTCGGATATGACCTTCGGGAGGAATTTCAGGTGAGGCCTGAGTATAACTTTATCCTTGGTAAAGGTAATGAAATGTGGGTTTGCCATGAGGGCTGCAGTTTCACCTACCTGTCTTGCTGATGTTATTGCCACTATGAAGGCCACCTTCACGGATAAGTATTGTGGTGATGTAGTGGCTAGTGGCTCAAAGGGTGGCCCGGTAAGCATGTCAAGAACCAAGTTCAAGTCCCCTGGTGGCACCAGGGGACACAGGTTTGGGCATGTTTTCTGCAGGCCTGTGAGAAATCGCTTCACCATTGGATGCGCAAAGAGAGAGAAGTCATCCACAGGTTCATGGAACGCTGCAACCGCCGCCAGGTGAACCCGGATAGAGCTGATGGAGAGACCCATGTCGCTGAGGTCCAAGAGATACTCCAGCATGGTAGGTATAGGGGTGGTATTGGGATGTAAATTGTGTGTCATGCACCATTGTTGAAAGCGTGTCCATTTATTTTGGTAGATACTTCTCGTGGAGGGCCATCGACTGTTCAGTAAGATGTGTCTGACTCTGTCCGAACAGATAAGTTCTTCATTCTGGAACCATGGAGAAGCCGTGCTGTGAGTTTCAGAGTTCTGATGTTCAGATAACATGTCCTGCCATGATGCTGCGTCAAGAGGTTCGGCACCGCGAGGAGAGGAATTAATTAATCTATCGATAGGTAGTGTAGGTAAGGGAACCACGGTTGTCTCAGCCAGGCGGGGGCTATTAAAATTACTGTGGCCCAGTTGGATCGGATCTTGTTGATCACCCTGGCAAGAAGAGGGATTGATGGAAAGGCGTAGAGTAGGGGAGCCTTCCAGCAGATGGTGAAGGTATCCCCCTCCAACCTCTTGCCTAGTCCTGCACAGGAGCAGAACTTGTGGCATTTGCGGTTGAGTGGTGTTGCAAAAAGGTCTATAGCTGGGAAACCCCATTTGCGAAAAATGGAGAGGAGAATATTGGTATTGATCTCCCACTCATGTTGATCTGAGAAGTGTCTGGCTCAGTTTGTCTGCCCTCACGTTCTGCTGCCCTGGTATATACATGGCAGTTGGACTTATGTGGTTCGTGATACACCAGTTCCAAAATCTGATTGCTTCTGCACATAGTAAGCGTGATCAGGCACCCCCGTCGGTTAACATAGAACATACAGGTTGAGTTGTCTGTGAGGACACGAATGGTTCTGCCCTTTATCAGGGGAAGGAAATGGGCACATGCAATGTGAATGGCCCTGAGTTCCTGGATGCTGATATGGAAGTGTCTTTCCAATTGGGACCATGTGCCCTGTATTGACTTTGCGCCTCAATGGGCACCCCAGCCCATAAGTGATGCATCCGTTGTTATAGTTACTGACAGATCTGGGCGGTGGAAAAGTATACCAACAAGTAGGTTGGTTAGAGAAGTCCACCAGTTGAGAAATTGTAGTACTGGTGGAGGAAGCGTGAGGTGCTTCGCGAGGTTGTCAGGTTGGAATGTAGGTGGTTGAGAGCCAATGCCGTAGACAGCACACGTGTAGCCTCGCGAATAGGACCACGAAGGTTGTGGCCACTGTGTGCCCCAATAATTGAGGCACGTCCAGACCATGGAAAAGGAAGTATGCTTAACCCCCTGAATGAGATCGCAGATTGCCTTGAATCTTTGTGGTGGCAGGTAGGCTCTTGCTGTCACCGAGTCTAAGAGCGCCCCGATAAATTCTATCTTTTGTGTGGGCTGTATGGTGGACTTTTGTATATTGATAAGCAGGCCAAGTCAGGAAAAACATTCCCTGGTAGCGACTGTCATCGTTATAGTTTGTTGACAAGTGGAGCCCTTGATAAGACAATTGTCAAGGTAAGGGAAGATAACATTCTGCCTTCTGAGGAAGGTTGTGACTACGGCTAGCGTCTTCGAGAACACTCTAGGGACCGCAGAAAGACCAAAGGGAAGGACCCTGTATTGGTAATGGTCTGGACTTAAGATGGATCTGAGAAATCTCCTGTGGGTCAGGTGGATGGTTACATGAAAATATGCATCTGGAAGGTCGAGGGTTGAGAAGCAGTCCCCTTTGTCCAGTGAAAGTATGATAATTGCCAGGGTCACCATCCTGAATTTTGTATTGAGGAAGAACTTGTTGAGTTTCCTGAGATCCAGGATTGGTCTCCATCCCCCTGTTTTTTTCACTGTAAGAAAATAGCTGGAGTAGAACCCTCTTCCCCAATATTCTGTGGGAACATGTTCTATTTGCCCCTAGGGTGAGTAACCTTTGCACCTCTGTTCATAATAGGGGCTCGTGAGATGGGTCCCTGAAGAGGGACAAAGTAGGAGGTTGAGCAGGGGATATGGATGTGAAGGGGATTGTGTAACCCGATTTGATAATTTCCAGGACCCATTTGTCTGTAGTAATTTGGGCCCACTATTGGTAGAAGGGTCTCAGGCGGTGATGGAAGGTGGCATTGGAACGCACTTGAACTGTGAGGTGGTCACTCAGATCCCCGACCAAAACTTAAAAAACAACAAATAGTCTAGTAGCACTTTAAAGACAAACAAAGCCTGTAGATGGTATCATGAGCTTTCGAGGGCATAACCCACTTCTTCAGATGCCGGTCATCTGAAGAAGTGGGTTGTGCCCACGAAAGCTCATGATACCATCTACAGGTTTTGTTTGTCTTTAAAGTGCTACGAGACTATTTGTTGTTTTTTAAGTTTTTCCTGTTACAGACTAACTCGGCTACCCTTCTGAAGCTTTCAAATTTGTTGTTTGTGTGAGATCGATTAAGTGGTGGAGGACTGATTTTGCTGCGCCCTCCTCCTATTAGGGCGTTGCTTAGGCCTGTCATCATATGGCCTCTGGTGTTCTCTGTAATAGTTATAATTAGTCCCTTGGCCTTTGGTAGGGGTATACTTGCATTTCTTATTAGGTGGGGGTGTACGTCCCCAGAGTGCGGAGTGTGGTGTGAGAGTCCTTGGCTGCATCTAGACTGGCATGATTTCGTGCAAATACTTTTAATGGAAAAGTTTTTCCGTTAAAAGTATTTGCGCAAGAGAGCGTCTATACTGGCATGTGCCTTTGCACAAAAGATTTGCTTTTGCACAAAAGCATCCGTGCCCAGTATAGATGCTCTCTTGCGCAAGAAAGCTCCGATGGCCATTTTAGCCATCGGGCTTTCTTGCGCAAGAAATTAACGTTTCTGTCTACACTGGCCCTCTTGTGCAAGTATTCTTGCGCAAGAGGGCTTATGCCTGAGCGGGAGCATCAAAGTATTTGCGCAAGAAGCACTGATTTTGTACATTACAAAGTCAGTGTTCTTGCGCAAATTCTCGCAGCCAGTGTAGACAGGCGGCAAGTTTTTGCGCAAAAGCAGCCACTTTTGCGCAAAATCTTGCCAGTCTAGACGCACCCCTTCACTGAGTGTAGGACCTCATCTGTCTTAGTGGCAAATAAAGGTTTTCTATCAAAGGGGAGGTCCTCCACCTTCGATTGCAATTCTTTTGGCATCCCAATGACTGCAGCCATGAGGCCCTACGTATTACAATGGCTGTGGCTGTGGCTCTAGCCGCAGTGTCAGGAACATCCATTGTGGCCTGGAGTGCAGTTTTTGCTATAGATAAACCCTCCTTAATAATGGTCTCTTAACATCAGGAAGGTCCTGCAGCAGGTCCTGTAGTTCAGCATAGTTGGCATGATCGTAGTTGGCCAGGAGGGCTGTATAATTTGATATCCTGAATTGGAGGGTGGCAGAAGAGGACACCTTGCACCCAAAGGTGTCTAGCTGCTTATGCTCTGTCGTGGAGTGTGAACTTAAATTGTGGGTTCTTAGCCTTGTGATTAATTGAGTCTACGACCAGTGAGTTCAGCAGCGGATGTGCGAAGAGGAAGTCCATATCTTTTGCAGGGACAAATTATTTCCTATCCACCTGGCAGTTTGCTGGGGAGGGGGGCCAGACAGAGGCTGGATTTTGCCACAGCGCGTCTGATGGCTCCAGGATAGCTTCATTGATGGGTAGTGCTGTCTTCGAGGATGCCATGGATTGTAGTATCATCAGTAATTTGTATTACTTGTCTTGTACCTTTTGGAGTGTAATGTCCTGTGACTGAGCTATCTGCTTAAACAGTTCTTGATATTGTTTTAGATCATCTGCCAGTGGAGAGGGCGATATCTGGAAGACTGCCTTGTCTAGTCTAGTGGATCTGGGGTCGTATGAGGAACTCTCTGAGTCCGAATGAAGTAAGTTATCGTTATCATTGGAACCCGCTAGTGTTATTACTGAGGGAATGTGAGATGGTGAGAATTGCGCGGATATGGTCGGTGGGCGCATAGACGTGTGGTTTTGTGACATAGGAGCTGTATCTCTTAGGAGCTGTATCTCTCGAGTGGTAGGCAAGGGAGGAACGTGGTCGGTACCCTTGCCATAATTCCCAGGGGGCCCATTGAGCCTGGAACTGTTGTGGAGTTTACATCCACGGTTGGTTGGGCCACATGGAATGTTGTTGTAGGGAATGATCCCGATATGAATGCCAGAAAGCCACTGATCCTGACGGAGATGAATGGCATGATGAAAAACTGCTCCTATGTCTGCTGCTATAGTGAATTCTTGGTGAAAGCAGCGTAGGAGATTGGGGAGCCCTTTCTGGCATATGTGTGTGTCCCTGGGTATAAGACACAGCTGTGGAGCATAGTGATCAAGCACCTGATCTGAGTGGTGTGCCTGGCTGAGATTTTTCGCCACATCTTGCGCAGCACTTTCTTATGCTGCGGTGCTGGAGTGTGGTCAAGTTCAATCTGACCAGTCTGTTCAGGCACCATAGAAGCACTTGTAGGAGCTGGTGGTGGTGGCATACGCGGCTTTGGGGATGCCGCTGCCTCAGCAGCACTGACCGGTGAAGTGTGCTTGGGTTCTGACTCAGATCTCCTAGCTGATGCAGACTTGTGTTTCTCTGTGGTGCTAGAGATTGACGGCACTGGCAAATGAGAGGCTCTGGGCAGCACTGGTAATGAGCATGCCGGGGAAGCCCACAAAGCTTGTGAGCCTTTGCGGGGTGGTGAAGCAGCCCTGTCACTGGGCTTCTGCTGTCCCTGTGTTTTCTCAGGTTTGTCCCGTGGAGGTTGTAGGGACTTCTCCCAGAGGAGGTTTTTGAGCCATATTTCGTGGCCTTTTCTGGCTCTGGCTGTCATTTTCTGCCAGTGCAGGCACTTGTGTGCTACATGAGTCTCTCCCAGGCATTTAACACAGGAGGCATGGCCACCAGAAATAGGCATAGGCTGTGTCTAGACTGGCGCGATCTTGCGCCAGAGCTATGCAAATGAGGCTCAGCGTGGAATATCGCCGAGCCTCATTTGCATAACTAATGAGCCGCCATTTCTGCGGAAGAGCCTCTTGCGCAAGACGGAGCTGTCTACACTGCCCCGTCTTGCGCAAGAAAAACCCTCTTGCACAAAGCCGTTATGCCTGAAAATAATCAGCATAACGGCTTTGCGCAAGAGGGCTTTTCTTGCGCAAGACGGGGCAGTGTAGACAGCTCCGTCTTGCGCAAGAGCCTCTTCTGCAAAAATGGCAGCTCATTAGTTATGCAAATGAGGCTCGACGATATTCCACGCTGAGCCTCATTTGCATAGCTCTGGCGCAAGATTGCGCCAGTCTAGACACAGCCATAGAGTCTCAGCATGAGTCACATCTACTAAAACCAGGAGAACCTGGCATGTTGAAGAAAAAAAGCCACGGCGGCAGTGCTTATGTCTTTTTTTTTCTATAAATGAACGTTGAAAACTACCATTAACTGACTAAACTATGAGGCTACGTCTACACTGCAAGCTTCTTGTGCAAGAACTGTTTTGCACAAGAGTTCTTGTGCAAAAGGTCTTGCGCAAGAGCACGTCAACACTACCATGTGCTTTTGCACAAGAGATGTGCTTTTGCGCAAGAGCGTCCATGGCAATGTGGACGCTCTCTTGCGCAAGAAAGCTCTGATGGCCATTTTAGCCATAGGGGTTTCTTGCACAAGAGGGCTTATTCCTCGTCGGGAGAGGAATAACTCCTGCGCAAGAAGCCCTCTGTTTGGACGCTTTACTGTAAATTTACTTGCGCAAGAACGCGAGTACAGTGTAGACACTCTGTAAGTTTTTGCACAAGAACAGCCATTCTTGCGCAAGAAGCCTGCAGTGTAGACGTAGCCTGAGGGAAAAGTCTAAACTAATTATGGTAATTTTAGATGGTATCATGAGCTTTCGTGGGCACAGCCCACTTCTTGCTGTTTTTTTCTGTAACAGACTCGCTCGGCTACCCCCTGAAGCTATAGTAATTTTGTTTTTCCTGTCAGGAAAAAGAGCACTGCTTTGACTCTGTCTTCAGCCAAGGACGGTAGAAAAGGAACTGACAGGGCTCACACCACGCGTGCACTCTACAAACAGCAGGAGCGCGAGACACTGGGTGCGCAGGCGCAGCCCGAGGGGCTCTGCTCACCAAAAAGCTCCAATCAGCGGCACAAGGACACACCAAGACCCGAGTGGACACCACTCGAAGAATCACAGGCACACCACTCGAAGAATCACTCTTCTTCTCCATACTAGGGGAGGGTCCTCCATTCTGCCCCCTCATGCCAGGACTTTGTACATGTTCTCATTCCCCCTGGGTACATCTACACACTAGGGCTATTTCGGGATACCAGAAGTATCCCAAAATAGCTATCCCATGTCTTTTGAATGTGCCAGCTATTTTGAGATAGATCTTGAAATAGTGGATGTGCTATTTTGGCATCCCTGTAACCCTCATTCCACAAGGGTTAAGGGATGTCTCAAAATATTGTGTTCTTTAGAAATTTGGTACTGTGTAGACACGCCAAATTTCAAAATACACTATTTCTAAATTCAATCGAAATAAGATATGCAATTTGCATAGTGCAAATTGTGTCTCTTATTTCAAGTGTAGCGTATTGTGTAGAGGCACCCCGTTATTATTCTTTCTGCCTGAGATCTAAACCATTCACGGTATAAATATGTTAATATGCTATAGGAATAATACGCAGAGATGAGCTAGGAGTACTGTTATGCTGACAGGTGTTAATGGACATCAGCGATTTATTCTTTTATCAATAAACAATTGCAGAGGTGTGGGTCCATACTAGGGACGTTAGTGTGTACCTGATTAACCAACTTACATGATTAACCAATAAGCCTGGTCTCATCAAGGCAGGTGGGGAGGCAGAAGCCAGTGCCCGTGGGGAGCCAGGTTTTAAACTGGCTCTCTGCATGTGCCAGCTCCCGCGAAGCTGCCTACCTTCTCTGTAGCTGCCTGGCTGCGTCTACACTGGCATGATTTTCCGCAAATGCTTTTAACGGAAAAGTTTTTCCGTTAAAAGCATTTGTGGAAGAGAGCGTCTAGATTGGCACAGACGCTTTTGCGCAAAAGCACTTTTTGCGGAAAAGCATCCGTTCCAATCTAGACGCGGTTTTGCGCAAGAAAGCCCCGATCGCCATTTTCACCATTGGGGCTTTTTTGCACAAAACGGTTCTCAGTTGTCTACACTGGCCCTCTTGCGCAAAAGCATTTGCGCAAGAGGGCTTTTTCCCGAACGGGAGAGTCATTGTATTTGCGCAAGAACACTGACGATCATACATTAGATCGTCAGTGTTCTTGCGCAAATTCAAGTGGCCAGTGTAGACAGCTGGCAAGTTTTTCCGCAAAAGCAGCTGCTTTTGCGGAAAAACTTGCCAGTCTAGACGCAGCCCCTCTGTATTAGAGGCAGCAGGTGGGGCAGGCGAGCACCGGCTCCAGCCTGCCCTCCTATGTGTAAATGTGTGACCAGTAAAAAATTCAGCAGCTACACATTTGCAAAAATAAATGTTTGTTAACATCCCTAGTCCAAACTGATCAAATGGCAGAGGTTTCATATTCACCATTTTTAGATTTCCCCCCAAATCACTAAAGGCTACGTCTACACTGGCAGCTTCTTCCGGAAGAACAGCCGTTCTTCCGCAAAAACTTGCTGGCTGTCTACACTGCACGAGCCTTCTTCCAGAAGTAAATTTACAGTATAGCGTTGTAAAACAGGACTTCTTCCGGAAGAGTATTCCTCTCCCCACGAGGAATAAGCCCTCTTGCGCAAGAGCTCTTCCAGAAGAGACCAGTGTAGACAGGCAACATGAATTTCTTGCACAAGAAGCCACTATGGTTAAAATGGCCATCAGAGCTTTCTTGTGGAAGAGAGCGTCTACACTGGCATGGATGCTCTTGCGCAAAAGCACATCTCTTGCGCAAAAGCACATGCCAGTGCAGACGCTCTCTTGTGGAAGAGTTTTTGCACAAGAACTCTTCCGCAAAAGAGTTCTTCCGGAAGAAGCTGCCAGTGTAGACGTAGCCTAAGGATACGTCTACACTGCAGGCTTTTTGCGCAAAAACTTGTGGAGTGTCTACACTACACGTGTGTTCTTGCGCAAGTAAATTTACAGTAAGGTGTCAGAACAGAGGGCTTCTTGTGCAAGAGTTATTCCTCTCCCCACGAGGAATAAGCCTTCTTGCGCAGGAGCTCTTGTGCAAGAAGGCAGTGTGGATGGGCAAAAGCGGTTTCTTGCACAAGAAACCCCTATGGCTAAAATGGCCATCAGAGCTTTCTTGTGCAAGAGAACGTCCACACTGCCATGGACGCTCTCGCACAAAAGCACATCTCTTGCACAAAAGCACGTGGCAGTCTGGACGCGCTCTTGCGCAAGACCTTTTGCACAAGAACTCTTGCACAAAACAGTTCTTGCACAAAAAGCCTGCAATGTAGACATAGTCTCAGGTTCAGGCTAATGATGCTAAAAACTTTCTCTGACACTTTAGATTTGGTATTGGGTTCAAGAGGCACAGCTGATCTTGCTACCATTACAAAGTCTATTAGTAGGAGTCAAATGACAGCAATTCTCATATCTTGTGTGGATTACCTGAGGTGCTTGGGACAAAAAACAAATAAGTACCAAAACAGTCTGGCTACGTCTAGACTGGCATGATTTTCCGCAAATGCTTTTAACGGAAAAGTTTTCCATTAAAAGCATTTGCGGAAAAGAGCGTCTAGATTGGCACGGAGTTCGCGTTATAATGATGCGCTTTTGCAGAAAAGCGTGTCTACATTGGCAGCGCGCTTTTCCGCAAAAGCAGAAGCCTGGAACCATTTTGCGGAGGGCACAAGGGCACCAGCCCTTTCCGGGGGCAGGGGCTGGAGCTCATTTCAGACACGTGCTTAAAGGGTTCTCCCTGGACAGCCGTTTCTCTCTGCTCCATGCTATAGGGCCTCTTGCAGGGACTGACAGCCATAAGGAGGTTTGGTGGTTGCCCTCTGACTTTTGGACACCGCTGCCTTTGGCCACCTACTGCTTTTGCCAAGGGCTTTTTTCCTTGCCTTGTTTCTTGTGCCATGGAACCAGGTGTGGCCATGTGCCTGCTCTGGCCCGTCGGACATTTTGGAGTGCCTGCAGCTGCTGCTCCAGGTTGGTGCCCTCCTCTTCCAGGACCAGGAGGGGCACATCACTTTGGACTCCCTCACTAGTGAGGCCATGGCATCCCTGTGGCGCCCCCACCCCAGGGTGCAGAGGTGACTGTGGAGACTGGACACCAGTACCGACTGGTGGGACGGGCTGCTCCTAGGGCAATGGGACGACCAGCAATGGCTCCGGAACTTCCGCATGCGAAAGCGGACGTTCATGGAGCTCTGTGCCTGGCTCACCCCCGTGCTCCAGAGAGCCACCACCCGGCTGCGGGCACCCATCCCCGTCAAGAAGAGGGTCGCCATTGCAGTCTGGAAACTGGCCACCCCAAACAGCTACCGATCGGTGGCACACCAATTCGGGGTGGGCAGATCCACCGTCTTCGCCGTCGTGATGGAGGGAAGTCCCAGAGGGAATGGGGAGTGGGGTGGGGGGAGGGTGCTGCACTCCATGCCCAGGGACAGCCAAGACTCCACGCTGGGTCACCCAGGGGTTCAGGCCGTCCCTCCCTTGCACAGGCCTGCTGGGGGGGGGGTGTAGGGCGAGGGGGCTGTGGTGTGTGTGTGCGTGCATGCGTGTGTGCGTGAGGACAGAGGGAATCACGGGGAGGGGGCCAAGGGAGTGCACACCCACCCCTGCCTTATGTGATGTGTTCCCCTGTGTTTCTCTGCACCCTTCTGCAGGTCGTCCGCGCCATCAACAACGTCCTGCTCCCCAGAGCGATCCGCCTGTGGGACGTGGACGCTACCGTCGCCGGCTTCGCTGCCCTCGGGTTCCCCAACTGCGGGGGAGCCCTGGATGCAACCCACATCCCCGTCCGGGCCCCGGAGCATCGAGCGGCCCATTTCATGAACAGAAAGGGGTACTGCTCCATTGTTCTGCAGGCCCTCGTGGACCACCGGGGCCGCTTTCTGGACGTTTATGCAGGCTGGTCCGGCAGGGCACACGACGCCCGTATCCCCCGCCACTCCGGACTGTTTCGCAGGCTGGAGGTGGGCACCTACTTCCCCCGGCGGGAGTTGACTGTCGGGGATGTGCCTATGCCCATCTGCGTCATCGGGGACGCGGCCTACCCTCTGCTGCCCTGGGTAATGTGGCCCTACATGGGGCGGCCAGACCAGAACCGGGCCCGGTTCAATGACCGCCTCAACCAGGCCCGCAATCAAGTGGAGCTCACCTTTGGCCAATTAAAACCGGTGTTTGCTCACCCGTCTCGAGATGGGTGAGCGGAATGCAACGGAGGTAGTGGCCGCGTGCTGCGTGGTCCACAACATTGTGGAGCGGAGCGGGGAGGCCTTCCTTCCCGCATGGATGGCAGCGGAGGGCCAGGCCTACGAACAGCCCCACACAGCTGCCAGCCACCAGGCGCACCAGGATGGGGTGCGCATCCGGGAGGCCCTCATGGACATGTTCTCACAGGCCCCGGAATAGGGTCGCCTCAGTTTCCCTGGACAACTCCCTCCCCTCCCCTTACCTCCCAATACACAACAACACAGTTTGGGGGAGATGGGGATGTTGTGCAGAATGTTCATGATTATTATATGAAATATGTTTGAGCAGTCTAGTTCAGAGCAGAGTACTCTTGTTCTGTTAAGGGTTTGGTCAGGTCAAGCGGAAGGCTTGTACCTACCAATTAGGATTAGGTTTAGATTTAGGTTTAGTTAGATTAGCTATTGTCGTCGGTTCAAAGCATTCGTCCGTCGTCGAGTTTGTTCGTCGGGCACGTCGGCCATAGCTAGGGTTTTCTTTGAGTTCAGGGTTAGGTTTAGGGATATTCTAGGCCACCATCGTCTCTTTGAGCTGTCCCAAAGAACAGGAAGAGGATTCGAGGTTCGTGCGGAAGGCTCGAGTCAGCGCACCCAATTCCGGTCATGTTCGAGGGATCTCCTGGCAGTTCCTCTCCTGAGGCCCGGAAGGACCAACAGATCGAGGTCGCCAGCCACAGCTTCGTCCGTCGAGGGATCTCCTGGCAGTTCCTCTCCTGAGGCCTGGAAGGACCAAAGGATCGAGGTCGCCAGCGTCACCGCAATCGCCCTCCGCGCCTAGACTGTGTTTAATGTATTTTGTGTTGTGTTTACTCTTTTGTAATCTATCCCTTGCTTGATTGTGATTTTCTGCATGTCAAATATAGTCCTGTGGTTACATTTTATCTTCAGAGTTGGTATTCATTTATGCATCACAAACTCATAACCCTTTAAAATTATTTCCCTTTTTTTTTTAGAAAACCTGTGATAGATATGGAATTTGGAGTCCGCATTTGTCATCTTCATGATTTTATTAGACTGATCGGCATTCTAAATTAATTATTCACGTTACCTCGCGTAACAGGGAGGAGACCTTGAACTGGGAGGGGGAGGGGAGCTACTCCTGGGAGGGGTGGCCCCTGCGACCGCTCCTGCGGGGGCGGACCTGGACATGGGGGGCAGGCTGAACGGGGAGGTGGGCAGGAGGAGCAGGAGCAGGAAGAGCAGGAGCAGGAGCAGGAGGGGCCATTGCAGGAGGGGGCGGGGACAGGTGCACCATGATGGGGTGCGCATCCAGGAGGCCCTCATGGACATGTTCTCACAGGCCCCGGAGTAGGGTCGCCTTGGTTTCCCTGGACAACTCCCTCCCCTCCCCTTCTCTTTCCCCTCCCCTCCCCTCCCCTTACCTCCCAATACACAACACCACAGTTTGGTTTCACCAAAAAAACTTGTTGGTTTTTATTTACAAAGGGGGGAGAGGAGGAGGAGACCTAGAACTGGGAGGGGGAGGAGACCTTCAACTTGGAGGGAGAGGAGACCTTGAACTGGGAGGGGGAGGAGACCTTCAACTTGGAGGGAGAGGAGACCTTGAACTGGGAGGGGGAGGGGAGCTACTCCTGGGAGGGGTGGCCCCTGCGACCACTCCTGCGGGGGCAGACCTGGACATGGGGGGCAGGCCGCACTGGGGCAGGCTGAACGGGGAGGTGGGCAGTAGGAGCAGGAGGGGCAGGAGGAGGAGCAGGAGGGGCTACTGCAGGAGGGGCAGGAGGGGCCACTGCAGGAGGGGCAGGAGGAGGGGCAGGAGCGGCCATTGCAGGAGGGACAGGAGGAGGGGCAGGAGGGGGTGGGGGCACTGCTAAGGGAGGGATGGCGGGGGCATGGGGCGAGGCCATGCCATAATGTATGGCATGGGCAATGTGTGCGGAGAGGCTGGCAATGGAGTTCGCCATCAGCACACAGTGTCCCTGGAAGGTGGCCCAGATCTCCTGGCGCCACTGCAGGTCCGCCTCTGTGCGTCTCTGGATGGCAGCCTCTATTCGCTCGATGGCCTGCACGTGGCGCAGCAGGAGCTGGTCCCGGTGTCGGACGTGCTGCCTCCGTGGTTGGGCGGCTGGGGGTGCTGCTGCTGCCGGACTGGAGGGTCCCCCGCTCCTGGTTGGTCCCGCTGCAGGGAACAGAAGAAAGGATGGGTCAGTCAGGCAGCCCGGCCACTGTCCCCACACCTCATGCCTTCCACCCCACCCCTGAGCCCAGGTGACACCACGGGGTAGTGTGGCTTGGGCCCCCTCGGTTTCCCCCCTGCCCCCCCCCGTGTTGTATGTTTGCATAGAGGACCGCCCCTGGAGTAGGGTCCTCCTCCATGTATTGGAACCCCCGGTCTGTGTCCTGGCCCCGTGGAGGGTGGGAGGGCGCTTGTGTTGCGTTAACCTGTGGAACTCCCTGCCAGTGGAGGCTGTGAGGCTTTGGGCTAATCAATGGTGTTTGACAGGGAGCAAGATGAATCCCCACACAGTGCCTGGGAGCACGTCTGGCAGACATGGTCTGGGCTCTCAGATCCCCATCACGTGGGATATCTCCTGGACGGAACCAGGAGAGTGACTGGGGAGTGTCCCATCCTTGCAGCAAAACTCAGGAGGCCCTAGGGGCGGCACGAGTGCCTCCCCCCTTCTCCCTCCCACTATCCCTCACACACGGTAGCCCAGGGACATGTGTGGCCGCAGGGGGGACTTCCCTCGGGGAGCCAGCCAAGGCACCGGGAGCAGGCGAGGGGTTCAGGGGGGGCCACGCTCACAGGGCTGTGATGCTGCGGTTTTCCCAGGAGCAGCTGACTGTGCCTCACAGCCAGGCATGGGGACAGTGTGCCGTTTTGCCTGCTATACCCTTGTGGAGGTGCAGGCTCTGGCCTGAGTCCCTGGCTGGTTCCAGCTGGCATCCACCCTTCCCCCCCCCCAGTCCTGCCAGATGTGTGTGAGCAGCACAGTCCCAGGCGTGCCCTGGAGCTGCCTGCCGCGGCCACGTGCCGCTCGGTCACCAGGCTGCACGTGGCTGCACGTGCTGCTTGCTGCCTAATGCTACACAGCATGCAGCTCACGTGGCCTGAGTTACATGCTCTACCCCTCCCCCCTCTGGGTGCCTGGCTCCCCTCCCGCCCGCCCTTGTGAGTGCAAAGTGCAACACTTACCGGTGGATCCTTCCCCGGCCTCCGAGGACGCGCGGGAGACAGCAGGGCTGCCGGAGGGGGCCTGCTGGGTGGTACTGCTGGCCTCGTCCTCCAATGCACTGCTGCTGCTGTCTCCCTCCCCCGTCGTGGAGGTCCTGGTGACGGGGGGGGCACACGCTGCTGTCGACGGGGACCTCCGGGGCTTCTGGAGCTGGCTGTCCCAGGATGCGGTAGAGCCGGTCATAGTGGGGGCAGGTGTCTGGTCCTGCCCCCCGGCCCTCGCTGGCCGGCACATAGCCCAGGTGCAGCTCCTTCACCTTAGCCCGGACCTATTCCAGGTTCCGGGCTGGATGTCCCTGCTGGGCTAGCGCCTGGGCCACGTGGCCAAAGATGGTGGCGTTGCAGCGCCGGGACCGGGTCTCATGGAGGCCCTCCTCCTCCTCCCACAGGTCCAGGAGGGTCTCAGCTCCCCCAAGGTCCAGGAGGGAGCTCTCCTTTTGCGGCCCCTGGGGGCCTCCTGCGCTGGGGGTGCGGGTGGCTGAGCGCCCGGAGCTGCCATGCTGGGCTGCGAGGTGGCTGCTGGGCATGGCAGCGGCAACGTGGCAGACCTCAGGCCAGAGGTCTGAGACACGCTCCTGCCACGTGCGCTCAGCAGCCTGCGTGTGCTTAAAGAGCCCGGGTTACCAGGACGTCCAGGGCGGCTACGGAGTCTCCCAGCATCCAAATGGCTTTTTTCCGTTTAGCCTGCTTTTGTGCAAAAGTTTTAGCTAGCTATCTACACTGGCCCTTTTGCGCAACAGTTTTTCGCAAAAAGGACTTTTGCCCGAATGGGAGCATCATAGTATTTGCGCAAGAACACTGACGATCATACATTAGATCGTCAGTGTTCTTGCACAATTCAAGCGGCCAGTGTAGACAGCTCGCAAGTTTTTCCGGAAAAGCGGCTGATTTTCCAGAAAAACTGGCCAGCCTAGACACAGCCTATGGCTACGTCTACACTGGCATGATTTTGCGCAAATACTTTTAACACAAGAGTTTTTGCGTTAAAGTATTTGCGCAGGAGACCGTCTACACTGGCATGTGCTTTTGTGCAAGAGATGTGCTTTTGCACAAAAGCATCTGTGCCAGTGTAGTGCCAGTGTAGACGCTCTCTTGCGCAAGAAAGCTCCGATGGCCATTTTAGCCATCAGGCTTTTTTGCACAAGAAATTAACGCTGCCTGTCTACGCTAGCCTCTTGCGCAAGAATAGTTGCACAAGAGGGCTTATCCCTAAGCAGGAGCATCAGAGTATTTGCACAAGAAACCCTGATTTCCTACATCACTGTTCTTGCACAAATAGTCACAACCAGCGTAGACACAGCCTACACCTGAAACAAGAAATTTAAAAAAAAAAGGGAAAACTGCAGTACCAGCCACCAATAAAATGATTAAAAATTACTATACAATAAGAAAAACCTTTCCAAACAATCAAAAGTGACTTAGTTAACAAAAAGCTATTTTTAAACTCTTCATAAGAACTAACCACTCAGTCTGCATTCTCTCCCTCTAGCTTCCCAAAAGGGAAGAAAGAACGATCATCAAAAACAGACAGCAGCTGCATTAAAGCAACACTGTCTGCTTGCTTCACGCTCAGAAAAGAACACTTTCACTCTTCCTCGTGGTTAGCGAGACCAACCACTTTCAACTGCACTTCTCTAGTTACAAACTATAGAAATGATCCCTGAAAGTATAGTCTTAATGATCCACTCCGCGGACACACACCCAGGATCACGCGCACAAGCTTTCTTATCATGGCGAGTGTTTTCATACAACACCTCGAAAACTACGGAACAGAAATCCTAACGCAAGTGCCCGTCCCATTCAAGCACAGTTCGGCTTCTTTTAGAACTCTGCATGTTAGAAATGTGTTCGTGTGCTATTTACAACCACATGCCTCTTGATTAGCATGAGCAGCGCCCGGCAGCCAATCAAACCTTCTCGCTTTTACTTCCTGAAACTGTGGCCCCTCTCACAGGCTCCTCTATATCACATGACAGTTACCAGGCATAAAAGATGCTGCAAGATCAGGCCGTTCTAGCAGGCTCTGCTGCTGTTTCTCTCAAATTCATCTGCACTAAAAGCTTTTGCAAGGTTGCCTGTTAGTTATTGGTAGCACTGTACTGAATCAATCGCTGTCAGTCTTTATGGCAGGGGTGGGGAACCTTTTGTGGGCCAGGACTTCACCATGTGGTCCCCAAATGATAAGTAAAATAAAAGAGAGGTATCTCACTCATAGAGCTCCAGGCGGTCCAGCTTCACAACACTCCAGGGGAATATTTTGTGGGGATCCCATAGACTCTCGGGTGGGGCCAAAATTGAGGGGTTCAACATGTCGGGGGGTAGCTGCCGCAGTGGCTGCCAGGCTGGTGTTGGGTTGCAAGGTTTGTGCAGGTGAGAATGCAGGCATGGGGTGGAGGTGTGGAGTCTGGTTGGGAGTTAGGGTGCAAGAGTGGGGCGTCTGGGCAGGATGTAAGGTACAGGATAGGGATGTTAAATATCGGTTAATTGAATAGTTGAGTAACCTTAATGAATTCTTACTGATTGGTCAACTATTCTGTAGTCCCCGGGGGTAGGGCAGGCATCCAATATGCTCCAGCCCCACTCCTGAGCAGCCCTCTGAGTAGTCAGAGGGAATGACAAGTGCTAGGGCCTACAAGAAGCACAGGAACAGAGCTTCCCCGTGCTGCTGTTCCTCCAGCAGCAGGGACAGGAACAGGACAAACGGCAGCACATGGGGCCTCCCACCTTTCAGTAGTCTGACCTGTCTTGCTTAGCCCCAAGTTTCATCTCACTTAAAAACTACTTTCTTACAAAATCAGACATAATACAAAAGTGTCGCAATTCTGCTTGTTGTTACTCAGAAATTCTTTGTTTCCCCATTTTTACCATAAAAAAATAAAATAAACCAGTTGGAATATAAACAGTGTGCTTGCACTTCAATGTTAGTATACTAGCAGATGTCCGTGGTGTTGTTTGGGTCTTTAAGTGAAGTAATGTTTTGATTGGATTTTTTTTTCAATATAAAAGGACAATGTGCCTGCTTTATTTAAAAGTTTCAGGTGGTAGCCATGTTACTATGTAACTTTAAAAACAATGAGCAGTCCTGTGGTGCCATAGAACTATTTGATGCTTTATTTCAATATTTTTAAAAAATGAAGGAAAAAAGAAGTTTGTATTAATAAAAGAAGGAAAGTGATTCAACCATTAGATAGAACTTGTTGTTAAGCGAGTTTTTCTATCTTTTGTAGTTTTACTTTCTTTTGCTAGAATAAAAAGAGGGTGAGGGTGCAGGAGTGAGGGCAAGAGGCTGAGAAGTATTCAGGGTGGAGGTGAACGGTGCTGGAGCGAAGGCAGAGGATGGGGAATTGAAGGCACAGGGTTTGGTGGGGGGGAGGGGAGAGAGAGTAAGGACTAGGATGTGATCAGATAACTAGTTAATCAATTACCTGGTAAGCATCACCCTAACCGAGTGATGCTTCCCGGGACTAGCTCCAGCCAGCAGCAGGTGGAGGGCTACTCCAGTCTCCTGGGGGTTAGTCTCCCATGCCTGCAGGGGACAGAGAGGGCAGGAGCAGGAGGTAGAGCCCCCTGCTTCCTTCCCCTCCCCATGCACTGGGCTGCTGGTTCTGCTGCCAGCCTTCTCCCATGGGTGGGCCAGGAACAGAAACTTATTCCCCCATGTAGGGGGCTGGCAGTGGCAGCCCAGCACAGAGGGAAAGGGCAAGAATGGGATCCTGCATAACTGGTGAAACCTGAGGGTTAACCAGAATTTTACATTCCTAGTCAGGACAGGATGTGGGGGTATAGAAGTCAGGGCAGGGCTTTGGAATGCAGGTGGGCTGAGGGCAGGGGTGGTGTCTGAGTTAGGGCAGGGGATGGCGGGCTCAAGATAAGGGGTTATCTGGTAAGAATTAGGCTTACCAGAATGCTTACTGGCTAACTGGTTGAACGGCCAACTGCAGCACGCTAGAGCAGCCCTGGCTGAATTGGGCCAGCCATTTGGGCCAGCAAGACCCAGCCGCATGGGAGCAGCACACAGGGCCACGCCTGCCCCTGCGTCCAAGTCCAGCTGCACTAGAGCAGCCCAGGTCAGTGGGACCCCATCCCCAGCTGAGCTAGAGTGGTGCATGTGGGCAGGCCAGCAAGACCAGGCCCTGGTTGGCAGGATCCCAACTCTGGCTGCATTTGGCCAGCATGCGGAACACCAGCCATAGAGACTTGGCCCAGGCGAGCAGATGGGAACATGCCCCTGGCTGCCATTGCCTGGCCTGCCAACAGTTAACCAGTTAATGAATATAATTTTAATCATTTAACCAGTTAACTATTTTAAAGGTTATTTACATTGATAATGCCAACCTGAATTCCCAGCCCTTAAAAAAAAGAAAGAGTAATAGAAAAGAGAAGAAATAAGGATGGGAAGAAAATGGAAACTTGGGTGAGGGGGTGTTGACATATATTTACGCTATAAAATTATTATGACCTAATTTACGTTGGTGTCCAGCCAATGTAGTTATTAAATCACTTGTGTGTGCACACTTGATCTTTTGTGTTAGCAATTGTATCAACCTAATCATAAGTGTGGGGCACTGTGGGATGGCTCTAGAAAGCCATTAATAGTCAAGGTAGGCAAAGCAGTGACCTAACTGCATGGTCTATAACTCTAGCTACTAAAGGAAAGTGCGTGTTACTAAATTCATGTAGAGATGCAGGAGCCGATTTAAATGAAGATACTTCTACAGCTAGGGCAATGCAAGGCATCTTATATTAACCTAACTAATGTAAACCAGGTCAAAGTCTCACATCCCAGGTGTTGTTTGCAATTCAGCCAAAGCTGGCAACAATAGTGGTATCAGCTGGCTCTTTCTGGCCCAACCCAATTTGGTCACATCTTTCAGGGTTAGAAAGAATAAAGTCTAGGATACCAGGATGGGGTAATGTTCCCTCGAATCTTTTCTACCCATGTGTGAAATATATGTATCAACACACATACAAATGTTCACCACCAGTAGAAACAAAAAACATAACTATGGGCACTCTGCTAATCAGGTAGGTAGCATCTGAATCTCTCCTGAGCAGCTGCACAAGCTCACAGCTTGCAGGGACCACTGATTGGAGGAGGAGATGGGGAAGGGAAGGGAGGGGAGGGATAGCAGTTCATTGATGAAATTTGCTCCAGCTGATATTTTTTCTCCCCAAAGTCTCTTACCTCAAGTACCCCATAAAGCTTATAATGGGTGGAATAGCCTATTTGCTCCTTATTTTCTCCACCAATTAGGCCTGAAACAAAAGCCCATGTAGCACAGGCCTGCTTTGAGGCATGAAACCTAGTTAACAATGAACAAAACTTGGCTAATATAAAGCAAAGCTAAGCTGTAAGCAAGAGGCAGACCCCTGCTCACAGAACTTGGCGCAAACAGGGCTGAGACTACAAAACACTAAGGCTACGTCTAGACTGGCATGATTTTCTGCAAATGCTTTTAACGGAAAAGTTTTTCCATTAAAAGCATTTGCGGAAAAGAGCGTCTAAATTGGCACGGACGCTTTGCGCAAAAGCACTTCTTGCGGAAAAGCGTCCATGCCAATCTAGACACTGTTTTGCACAAGAAAGCCCCGATCGCCATTTTTGCCATCGGGGCTTTTTTGCGCAAAATGATTCTCAGTTGTCTACACTGGCCCTCTTGCACAAAAGTATTTGCGCAAGAGGGCTTTTTCCCGAATGGGAGAGTCATTGTATTTGCGCAAGAACACTGACGATCATACATTAGATCGTCAGTGTTCTTGCGCAAATTCAAGTGGCCAGTCTAGACGCAGCCTAATTAGTACTATGTACTGACTGTAAAACAATAATTGGTACTGGTCATAAGTTGAAAGCACATTCCAAAAAGATGGTACCACTAGCTCATTAAAAAAGGCCTTGGTACCCACACTCCCCATAGATTCTGACCCAGATTCAGGAAATGGTCTAAAATGACAGCATGATGAATCGAACCACAAGGTGCAGGGTGATGGGTGGTATCTAAGTAGCATCAGAGGATGGCAACCTGACACGTCAGGAATGATGTATAACTTGTTTGTACCTGTATATAAAGTGGTGTCTTGGAGGGACAGTCTTTGTCCAGTTGAGAGGGCTGTGGGACCTCCCACTGATTGAGCTGAGTCCATTGTTATGGGTACATATGTGTAGTGGTCTGGTACAGCCTACTGACAACTATTAGGCTGTGTCTACGTTGGCGCGATCTTGCGCCAAAGCGGCCGCTTTTGCGAAAAACATGCTGCCTGTCTACACTGGCGGGGAGTTCTTGCGCAAGAACACTGACGTTCTAATGTGTGGAATCAGTGCTTCTTGCGCAAGAACTATGATGCTCCCGCTCAGGAATAAGCCCTCTTGTGCCACCGTTCTTGCGCAAAAGGCCAGTGTAGACAGGCAACATGAATTTCTTGTGGAAGAAAGCCCGATGGTTAAAATGGCCATCAGAGCTTTCTTGCGCAAGAGAGCGTCTACACTGCCATGGATGCTCTTGAGCAAAAGCACATGCCAGTGTAGTTGCTCTCTTGCACAAATACTTTAACGCAAGAACTCTTGCGTTAAAGAGTATTTGTGCAAGATCATGCCAATGTAGATGTAGCCTTACTGTACTTAGCTTAATAAACCTGGCCAGGCGCCTTTGATCTTTATCTGATTTGTGGTCTTTGGGGGCTCTCTTTGGAGTCTGCTGTGTTGACTAATTCGCAAGTCAACATGGCACACATCTTTGAGCATACAAGCACGTAGCCTTCTGGTTATCATCACTGATGGAGCAGGAGAACTGTCAGGACACCACAACAGTAAATCCTAACCTAATACATTGGTGACCCTACTACATATAATAGAGATGTTAAATTTAGTTTATTCAACTAATTGACTAGTCAATGGAATTTCCATTGACTAGTCAATATGCAGGGAGCCGCAGCAGGGTTAACTCCCAGCCCTCAGAACTAACCCCACTGTGGCTCTGCCTTTTAAATGTATTAAGAGCTGACAAGCCATTAATACATATAAAAGGCTGGTGCACAGCAGGGAATCAGCTGGCTCGTGCCAGGTCCCCCTGCTGTGCTTCTGCCTTTCAAATGTATTAAGTGCCGTCAGGCTCTTAATACATTTTAAAAGCAGAGATGCAACATCCTGGGATTGGGTGCAAGCTAGAAATCAGTTAATTACCAGCTTGTGCCCTTTCCCCGCTACCTCTCTGCCTCCCCTACCTCCCACAGAGATGGAGCTAGGGGGAACTGGCTTTAAGCCGGCTCCCCCCAGGACCGGCCCCTGCTCTCCCCACTTGCTGCCTCTGACAGAGGCAGCAAGGGGTGTTGGGAAATGACTAGTCAACTACTACATAGGCAAGTTAATTTTCAATCTCATATCATCTTTTTTACCACGGATGATCTTAAACCAGTCCTAAATATAGAGGCAGGGACCGCATGAAACCTACTTTTTCCTTGCCCCCAACCAAAGTCTCCCAATCTCTCTGCTGTCACGGGTTCTTTCTGCCCCATTCTCACCTTCCTATCGTCTCTCCATCAGATACCTTCTGCCCACATTCCAAGGCAGGGGGTCCATGTGTACTGTTGTTCCCACGCCACACATTCCAAGATCCCACATTCTACCACTATGGAGCCAGTTCTGTATGAACTCTACTTAACTCCATGGCTGCGTCTAGACTGGCATGATTTTCCACAAATGCTTTGAACGGAAAAGTTTTTCCGTTCAAAGCATTTGCAGAAAGGAACGTCTAGATTGGCACGGACGCTTTTGCGCAAAAGCACTTTTTGCGGAAAAATGTCCGTGCCACTCTAGACGCGGTTTTGCGCAAGAAAGCCCCGATCGCCATTTTCGCCATCGGGGCTTGTTTGCGCAAAATGGTTCTCAGCTGTCTACACTGGCCCTCTTGCGCAAAAGCATTTGCGCAAGAGGGCTTTTTCCCGAACGGGAAAGTCATTGTATTTCCGCAAGAACACTGATGATCATACATTAGATCGTCACTGTTCTTGCGCAAATTCAAGCGGCCAGTCTAGACAGCTGGCAAGTTTTTCCGCAAAAGCGACTGCTTTTGCGGAAAAACTTGCCAGTCTAGACACAGCCCATTGGTGCCTCCCCTCATGTCAGGTGACGCATTCACCTTCCCCCTACATGCTATGGAAGGGTCCTCCATTCTGCCCTCTCATGCCAGGACTGTTTATATGGCCACATTGCCCCTGTTATTATTCTTTCTGCCTTGGGGATAAATCATTCAAGGTATCAATATGGTAATATGCTACAGGAATGATTGGCAGAGATGAGCTAGGAGTACTGTTATGCTGAAAAGGTTAATGTAGGCCAGCTATTTATCGTTTTAGCTATAACAATTGCAGAGGTGTGTGTCCACACTATTCAGATGGCAGAATCTCCATTTCCCCCCCTTTTTGGACTCCCCTCCCAAATCACTAAGGCTATGTCTACACTGGCGGCTTCTCGCGCAAGAACATCTTGCGCAAGAAAATGTCTACACTGCCATGTGCGAGCTGTGCTTTTGCGCAAGAGCGCCCATGGCAGTGTGGACACTCTCTTGCGCAAGAAAGCTCTGATGGCCATTTTAGCCATAGGGCTTTCTTAAGCAAGAAATCCCTGCTGAGCATCCACACTGCCCTCTTGCGCAAGAGGGCTTACACCTGTTAAAAAAGAGCATAGCTCTTGCGCAAGGAGCCCTCTCTTACCACGCCGTACTGTAAATTTCCTTGCACAAGAGTGGGCGGGCAGTGTAGACGCTCTGCGGATTCTTGCGCAAGAATGGCCGTACTTGCACAATAACCCACCAGCCTAGACATAGCCAGAATCCGCAGAGCATCCACACTGCCCACCCTCTCTTGCGAAAGAAGATTTACAAAGTAGTAAGAGAGGACTTCTTGCGTAAGAGCTACACTGTTCTTTTTTAACAGGTGCAAGCATGCATAGTTCACCTATGCAACAACCCTTGCACAAGAAGCCACCCATATAAACATAGCCAAAAAAGTGAAGCAAAAAGACTTAAGAGCACAAACAGCTACATTTACCACTCACTCAAAAAACAAAGAACATTAATAAACACAACGTTCTTTCTAACACAAAGCTGTTTTTAAATTTTTTATAAGAGCTAACCACTCAGTCTGTGTTCTCTCCCCCCCAACTTCCCAAAAGAGAAGAAGGAACGGTCATCAATAACAAACAGCAGTTGCATTAAAGCAACACTGTCTGCTTGCTTCCCGCTCAGGAAAGAACACTTTCACTCCTCCCCGTGGTTAGCGAGACCGACCACTTTCAACTGCACTTCTCTAGTTACAAACTATAGAAATGATCCCTGAAAGTATAGTCTTAACGAACCACTCCGCGGACACACACCCAGGATCACGCGCACAAGCTTTCTTATCATGGCGAGTGTTTTCATCCAACACCTCGAAACCTACGGAACAGAAATCCTAACGCAAGTGCCCGTCCCATTCAAGCACAGTCCGGCCTCTTTTAGAACTCTGCATGTTAGAAGTGTGTTCATGTGCTATTTACAACCACACGCCTCTTGATTAGCATGAGCAGCGCTCGGCAGCCAATCAAACCTTCCTGCTTTTACTTCCTGAAACTGCGGCCCCTCTCACAGGCTCTTCTATATCACATGACAGCTCAGACATTTTTCCCAATCTCTGCAGCTTGTTTCTCTCAAGTTCATCTGCACTAAAAGCTTTTACAAGGCTTCCTGTTAGTTACTGGTAGTGTACTAAGTCAATCGCTGTCAGCTTTTACAGCAGGGGCAGGGAACTTTTGGGTCGGGGTCCACAGGCACGGACTCTCAGAGAAATCATTTGGGGCCCACATCTCACCACGTGAGTACCAAGTGATAAGCAGAACAGAGAGAGAGAGCTAGAGCAAGATGCATGCACCCAGCTCATGCAACATTGAGCACTCCAGCCGCTTGAGGAGGAGAGCCCTAAGGCTCAGGGCTCCCCTCTCCCTCTCCATCCCCCCTATGGTCAGATTAACTCTTCTGGGGGCCCAGGAATGGAAGATTTTGTGGGGGATCCCATAGACTTTGGTTGGGGCCAAAAATGAGGGATTTGGTGTGTAGGAGGATGGCTGCTAGGGTGGTTGCCAGGTTGGTGTTGGGCAGGTGATAGAATGAAGGAGTGGGGTGTGAGTGTGGGGTCTAAGCAGGAGATAGCATGCAGGAACAAGGTGGGGGTGTGGGTTCCAGGCAGAATGTAGAGAGCTGGAGCACAGTGGGGGTGAAGAATCTGGGTGGGATTCCTGGGTGGGAGGTCATAATGCAAGAATAGGCTGAGGGTTGTTGTGGGAATTTGGATGGGATGTAGGGTGCAGGATTGGGCTGGGGCAGGAGGCAGACTGCAGGTGCTGGGTGGGAGTGTGGAGTCTGGGTAGGTGATATGGTGCAGAAGTGGGGTGGGGTCTCTTGGCTGGAGGTAGCATGCAGGAGCATCCCAGGAGTGCAGGATCTTTGTGGGAGGTAGGATGCATGAGTGGGCTGGGGGTGCAGGGTCTGAGTGGGAGAGCATGTGGGTTGGAAGGATGGCTCAGGAGGGGGCTGAGGGTATGGGATCAGGGCAGGAGATCAAGTACAGGATGGAGTTGGGGGGGCCTGGGAGAGAGGAGGAAGTGGAGGTTGAGGGTGAGGCCTGAGAGTAGCTAATGGGAATGACACAGGTAGAGCCTGCAAGCAGTGAAGGGAGAGAACTTCCCTGTGATGCTGTTCCTCCAGTTGTGGGGGCAGGAAGGGGGCAAATGGCAATATGCTTCCTACCACCTGCCAGACTAGGGAGGTAAGCGACTAGTTGAGTCACTACTCGACTACTCGGTCCTTCCACCCCTCTGAGGCCTCTGTATCAGAGGCAGCGGGGGGGGGGGGCAGGGAGCAGGAGCCAGTGCTGGGGAGAGCTGACTCAAAAGCTGTTTCCCCCCAGCACCATCTCCGCGTGGAAGAGGGGGCAGCGGAGGCAGAGGCACAGCGGGGGACCCAGCGGGAGCTGGGACTGAGTGGTCCTGGTTCATGCTGGATCCCAGACCGCTGCAGCTCTGCTATTTAAATGTTGTAAGAGCCAGGTGGCTCTTACTACATTCAAAAAGCAGAGTTGCAGCAGTCTGGGACCTGGCATGAGCCAGGACTACTCGGTCCTGGATGGCATCAGTCCCCCACTGCACCTCTGCCTTTTAAATGTAGTAAGAGCCTAGTGGCTCTTACTACATTTAAAAGGCAGCACCACAGCAGTCCTGGAGCCAGTGCGAGCTGGGACTGAGCAGTCCCAGCTCGTGCCACCCCCAGGAGCTAATCCCCTTATTGACTAATTGAGTAGTCGATGAAAATTCCATTGACTACTCAATTAGCTTATTAACCACTACTTACCATCCCTATGACAGACATGTAAAAGGATGCAATTGGTAGCTTATGTTGATCTATCCTGCAAGGCTTCAGACTCACACCTCTCTGCAGTGGGGCAAGCGCTGGCGCTCCCTCGTCATCCCGCTGCCACTGGGCTGGAGGATCCTCATCCCTGCTTTACAGACAACTGTGCCCCTTTTAGGAGTCTGATCTGTCTTGCATGCCTCCAAATTTCACCTCTCTTAAAAGCTACTTATTTACAAATTCAGACATAAAACAAGTGTCACAATTCTGCTTGCTATTACTGAAAAATTGTTCACTTTCTTTTTTTTAACATAAAAAAAATTGTGCTCAAACTTCAATGTATACTATATAGAGTGGTATAAAGTCATCGTCTGTATCCAGTTTCATTTGTTAAAACTTTGCTCATGTTTTCTGTGTAGCCTGTTGTAAAACTAGACACATATCTAGATGAATTTATGTGCCACCTGAAAGACCATTGCATACCCCCAAGGGTGTGCGTACTGCTGGTTGGGAACCACTGCACTAAAATCACCCTTATTTTTAGAACTAATGCCACTTGAACAAAGGCATTCTGAACCGAGCTGTCCCATCCATATGATAGTTCAAGGTGCGAGGCTGGAGAACCCTGAACCCTGCTCCCAGTCACAAATGCCCCTGGTATTTCCCCCAGATTGTGTCGCTTGCAGGTGGCAGCTTGGAGAAAGGAGTGCAATGAGGGTGGAGAAGGGGACGAAGTGGAGTGGAGCAAGGGCAGGAAGAGGCAGAGTGGGGAAGGGAAAGTGGGGGGGAAGAGAAGGAGTGAAGCAGGGGCAGGGCCTGAGATGGAGGAGGGTTGTTTTCCATTTTCCATTGTGGGCCACATATGCAGTTCTCTCTGGCTATGTCTACACTCGCGGTTTCTTGCGCAAGTACGGCCGTTCTTGCGCAAGAATCTGCAGAGCGTCCACACTGCCTGCCTGCTCTTGCGCAAGGAAATTTACAGTACGGCGTGGTAAGAGAGGGCTCCTTGCAAAAGAGCTATGCTCTTTTTTAACAGGTGTAAGCCCTCTTGCGCAGGAGCTCTTGCGCAAGAGGGCAGCGTGGACGCTCGGCAGGGGTTTCTTGCGCAAGAAAGCCCTATGGCTAAAATGGCCATCAGAGCTTTCTTGCTCAAGAAAGCATCCACACTGCCATGGGAGCTCTTGCGCAAAAGCACAGCGCGCACATGGCAGTGTGGACGTTTTCTTGCGCAAGACTTCTTGCACAAGAACCCTTGCGCAAGATGTTCTTGCGCAAGAAGCCGCCAGTGTAGACAGAGCCTCTGTGTTCTGAGTGCTGCATCCACTCAATATATATACTACTTCTATGGCCCTGAGGATGTCTCACTGGCCGCAGCTGTACTGGTTGGGTGGTGGATTGAGAACCAGTAGTGTATAGTTTTGCAAAGTCCACTGTCACAGGCTTTTTTCCCCATGCCTGCTGCGAAATATAAAATTCAAAGCAATATAAATATCAGGGAAATAACCCAAATATATTTACATAAAAGCCAGGTAGTCTTCTTAAAACAATAAAAAAAACACACGACACACAGGGAATGGCGCAAAACTCAAATTATTTATATAAACCATCCCCCCATGCAGCATAAGAATTAACCTAAATGAATTGTGATTATTTAAGTAGAGTATCTATCTCCTACAAAGCAGATTAAGACAAAAGTTTGAAACTGATCTCCTTCACATGTCCACTTGCTGGTGGGAGAGGAGAATTTTGATGCTCAATCCCCTTCAGATTATGAAAGAATCCAAGTAGCCTAATGATTTGCTAAAAACCTGCCCCCATAAAAAGAAAAACTACCTACACTTTCCCAAAACAAGATTTCAGAAACATTTTAAAATCTCCTTCTTTTATTTAGTATAAAATATTAATGTTAAAATGCATTTATTTTTTAAACATGTTAACTGCTGGAATTTTCATAGGTAGCAGCTCGGGGAGGCAGGCAACTCACCAGCTCCCACCTGTTTTTCCCCCTCACACTGCTGCTGCTGCACAGTGTGGATGGGGGGGGAGGTAGCTCCGCAGGAGCCAGCTCCCCACATGCACCAGTTTCTGCCTCCCCCCTCCTGCTGCCTCTGATACAAGAGGGAGGTGGGGGAAGGGCTGTGTGTAACCGTGAGGGTTAACCGATGAGCCCAGGCTCATTGGTAAACCATGTACACGGGTACATGTTCACATCCCTAGTATCATGGGTGGTGGGCATGGGTGGTCAGTGCAGCTAGGGCTGGGGAAGGCAGGCCCTCAGCCTCACCTACAGTCCTGCCCCCTCTGCTGAGACCCCACCCCCACCACGGAGTGGAGAGGAGGCAAGAGCATATACACCCCAGCCTTGGAGCACAGGGGAAGGAGGAGGCCACGTGGCTCTAGCCTCCCCGGAGCACCAGGGAGGGAGGAGGGTGAGCAGCTCCAGCCTCACCATCCCAGATCTGGGGGCAGCAACATTCCACGCCCCAGAACACTTACAGCAGGCATTCTGGGAGCGGAGTGTAGGCGGAGCCATGCCTGGCAGTTGGAGAAGGCTGTGCCTTCCCCTGCCTAGGCTACCGAATACCCAGGGTAGTAGGTGAAGGTAGGGCTGTGGGAGGCAAGCCCCCAACTCTGCCACCAACCCTGCCCCTTCTGCCCAGGCCCTGCCCCCATGGGAGCAAAGGCCCTCCCCCCAGCTAGAGCATGATGGAGAGTGGGAATAGTGCACGGCCCCAGCCTCCCTAGCCCCAGAGCATGAGGAGGGCAGGTGGCGTGTGGCCCCAGCCTCTATGGCCTGGAGCATGGGGAGGACAGGCAGTGCACAGCCACAGCCTCCCCAGCCCCAGAACACAGGGAGTACGAGTGCTCGGGGGCAACAATGCTCTGTCCCTAGAGGGCATTCTGGGGGTGGTGCAAGGGTGGGGCCAGGCTGGTGGCTTGGGAAGGCAATTACGTTTGGCCATCCAACCAATTACGTGGTAAGCATTCTGGTAAGCATTGGCTGAGTTGGGCCAGTGGTTGGGGGCAGCAGGTAAAGCTGCACCTGTGACTGGCCCCTCACTCTGGCTATATTGGAGTTGAGCAGGTGGCCAGACAGGACCCAGGCCGTGCCAAAATGGTGCAGGAGAGACCCATCTCTGGCCACGATGGAGTGGCACAAGCAGGCGGGATGCACTGTCCGCTCCAACTTGGCCCAGGTGAGTGGGCGGGAACCTGGCCCTGGCTGCCATCTGAAGGCGAGCCAGTGGTTAGCCAGTTAAATGGTATCATTTTTATTCTTTAACAAATTAACTATTCTAATGGTTATTTACACCTATAACACCAACCTGAATTCCCAGCCCTCAGAAAGAAAAAAGAAAGAGTAATAGAAAAGAGAAAAATTAAGATGGGAAGGAAATGGAAACTTGGTTGAGGGAGTGTTGACATATATTTACACTACAATATTATGATGACCTAATTTATGTTGGTGTCCAGCCAATGTAGTTATTAAATCACTTGTGTGTGCACACTTGACTTGTGTGGGGCATTGTGGGATGGCTCTTGAAAGCCATTAACAAGCAAGGTAGGCAATGCAGTGTCAACACTGATACTGTGTTGACCTAATTGCATGGACTATAACTCTAGCCTCTAAAAGGAAGGTGGGTGTCACTAAATCAAAGTAGAGAGGCACTTATATCAGCAGGAGCTGATTTAAATGAAGACACTTTAATTGCATAGCATAGGCCAGGTCAAAAATCTCACATCCCAGATACTGTTTGCAATTCAGCCAAAGTTGGTAGCAATGGTGGTATCATCTGACACTTTCTGTCCCAACTCAACCTGGACACGACATCTTTCAGGGTTGAAATGAAAAAAGTCTAGAGTCCCAGGATATCGGGGGGGGGGGCCAGGGGAGGGATGTTCCCTTTAAGCTTTTCCATCCTTGTCTGGAATAAGCTTTTAAGTGCAATAAAGCACGTGCAAATGTGCACCATCAGTGGGAACAAAATACCTAGCTATGGACGCTCTGCTAATCAGCTGGGGTGGCATCTGAATCTCTCCTGAGCAGCTGCACAAACGCACAACTTACAGGGTGTCACGTTACTGGATTTTAAAGGGAGAAGCCAGATCACTGCTGCATCCATGGTGGGGGTGTTTGCCCCAAAGTATGTACAAAGGGGTCCATGTGAGGTGTCAAATGAAAGCTTATGTTCTACTGATTCTGTATATGCTATCCATGTACTTGTATGATAGCTGTATATGGAGTTATAAATATGTACTTTGTGCTTATGCTGGAAGATTCTCTGTCTGACACAGAGCAACGGGAAGGAATGTCCAGTTAGTGACTACGCTAATTAGCAAGGCTCCAGCGACAAGGCTCTCAGAGAGCCCAGCACACACCTGAGGAATGTGTCTGGAAATCTGGATACCTGCAAACCAGCTAGGGCATAATGGCTGCCAGCATGCGAAACAGGGATAGGTCACTGGGCCATGTGACCTGCTCCAGCTTGGAAGACACCAGGAGGGCTATAAAATGCCATGAGGCGAACTCCATCTGGTCTTCAATTCTGCTCCTGATCCCAGATGCAGCCTTGCAAGGGGCAGAGAGCCGGGAAGAATAGTGGACCCATCCTGACATAGGATGTATACCACAGACTTTTAAGATAGCAGTTTCTAACATCCCTGCTAAGAGCCTGCATCGAGAACTTGGTGATTTGATGCATATAATGTATCCTCCTTAACAACCTTACTCTCATGCTTTTCTTTCTTTTATTAATAAACCTAGGGGCTAAGTCTACACTGCAGGCTTCTTGCGCAAAAACTTGCCGGGTGTTTACACTGCACGCGTGTTCTTGCGCAAGTAAATTTACAGTCCAGCATCAGAAAACAGGGCTTCTTCTGGAAGAGTTATTCCTCTCCCCATGAGGAATAAGCCTCTTGTGCAAAAAGGCAGTGTGGATGGGCAACAGAAACCCCTATGGCTAAAATGGCCATCAGAGCTTTCTTGTGGAAGAGAGCGTCCATACTGCCATGGACGCTCTTGTGCAAAAGCACATCTCTTGTGCAAAAGCACATGGCAGTGTGGACGTGCTCTTGCGCAAGACCTTTTGCGCAAGAACTCTTGTGCAAAACAGTTCTTGCGCAAGAAGACTGCAGTGTAGACATAGCTATCCTGTCTTTTTCATCAATAGATTTCAATGTTCTTCCCCAAAGTGGGTTGTTAGTATCCCAGATGATAGGCCAGGACCTTGGAGCAAAGAGAGCACAGAACTAGTCACTGGTTTAGTTAAGAGGGAACTCAGATCTCTTCATTCCTAATATAATGTCCTTTGTACAAGACCTCACTGTTTCTGCAAAAAGGATAAGAGGAAATTGAGCGCACATAAGCCCTATTGGACAGGGCTAGGTTTTGAAATGGGAGCATGGGTTGTCAAGGAGTTAATTCTGGCAAAAGAGTAGCCTATGTGGCAGTGGAAGGTGCAAGATAAAGAAAGAATGCAGTTCAGCTGGGAAGAGTAAGTGAGAGGAAGCATTTTCCCTGGTTCTCCTATGGTTGGGAAAGCTGTTGAAGCAGACCTGATCTTGCTACCATTACAGTGCCTAGAAGTCAACAGACAGCAATTTTGATATGCTGCCTAGACATCACATATTGCCTGATGTGTCTCAGGCAACATACCAACTACCTACAGACGAGTTCAAGAAAAAAATGTGGATTTCCACAAAGACAAAAACAGTGAAGTAGAGAGACTTAACAGCAAACAACTACATTCAAACACGATTTCCCACTCAGAAAACAAAAAACATAAATAAACACAATATTCTTTCTAACACAAAGCTGTTTTTAAACTTTTCATAAGAGCTAACCACTCAGTCTGTGTTCTCTCCCTCCAACTTCCCAAAAGAGAAGAAGGAACGGTCATCAATAACAAACAGCAGTTGCATTAAAGCAACACTGTCTGCTTGCTTCACGCTCAGGAAAGAACACTTTCACTCCTCCTCGTGGTTAGCGAGACCGACCACTTTCAACTGCACTTCTCTAGTTACAAACTATAGAAATGATCCCTGAAAGTATAGTCTTAACGAACCACTCCGCGGACACAAACCCAGGATCACGCGCACAAGCTTTGTTATCATGGCGAGTGTTTTCATACAACACCTCGAAACCTACGGAACAGAAATCCTAACGCAAGTGCCCGTCCCATTCAAGCACAGTCCGGCCTCTTTTAGAACTCTGCATGTTAGAAGTGTGTTCATGTGCTATTTACAACCACACGCCTCTTGATTAGCATGAGCAGCGCTCAGCAGCCAATCAAACCTTCCTGCTTTTACTTCCTGAAACTGCGGCCCCTCTCACAGGCTCTTCTGATTCACGTGATGTTTCAGGGGCCATTTCATGGTCAGGAAGAGACTGACGCGGAAAGCGCTCTCTCTTCCGTGCTATGCAGCTCTTATTTCCGAGTTCGTCTGCTTTAGACTATTCGCAAGTGTTCCGCGTTGTTGTTAGCCTCAAGTATTTAAGCGCTGCAAAGCGGAGGCTGAGCAGCGGGACTTGGTTAAAGTGTTTCTCACAGCACAATTCCTCCCCGGGGTGTATCCAAAATCAGCAAATCTAATGTTGCAAGTATATATCACCAACATTTTCTTCCTTTCGACAGCAGCACACATAATTCATCGCAATAAAAATGTAAATAACCATTAGAAAAGCAAATCAAATATTCTTAAACAATATCTAGTTTTTCTTGAAAAAATATCAAGTCACTACATAGAGCTAACATTGGAATCAAGTACGTTTGCCTCCCTGGAGAGTATTGTGTAAGAATTAATGTGTATTGGAATTACAAGTATTTAACTGCAGCCTTTTGTCTCCTCAAATATAGAAAAAGACAAAGGCTTGAATCTGTTTTGGGAGATTTTTCTAAAACATCCACGTGATCTGGCCAATTGATTTCTACACAAGCTTTCAAAATTCAACAACACAAAAAAGAGTATAAATAACCCCCACACAACAACACACATAAATTCAAAATATTATGTAGGATTAGAAACAAAACAAGCTATTCTAAACTTTCCAAACAAAATTTTTAAAACCAATATTTTAAAGCTCTTTCATTCAATTCAGTTTATGCAGACAAATCACCCAGTCTGAGCTCTCTCCCACTTCTGCAATGGGAAGAGGCAATGGATAGCAGCTACAGACAACAGTTGCATTCAGGTAACTCCACCTACATGCTGACGGCTGAGAACACTGTCCAACTTGTCCTCCTGAAAAGCACTTCCAGTTCTGATAGCACTTTTCTAGCTATGAGCTGCCCCATTCTTCCTTGTCACTCCTCATCTTCCCTGATTAACCTCTTAATCACTCATTTTTTAAAACAAGTGGCCATGAAAGAAGATTAATATTACCTTTTGCAAACAGAGACTTTTCGCCAACAAGTGACCATATTCTTCACATAAGGGAGGGGGAAGGACACTTTGTAGTTCTGTACAAGTCGAGCTTATTGCCCACCCTAGGGGCTCCTAGCATCCCTCTGTTCCCCCTTCTCCCAAAGCTCCCTATGTGCCCTCTCCCATCTTACTCTTTTTACAGACTCCCTTAAATTCTCCCAATCTCATCTCTTACAAGAGGACGTATGTACAAGTATTTCCCCCATACCAAGTTCTCCATGTTTCTTCCCACACCAAAGGCTCTATTCATACCCCCCCTTCCTACTGCCCCATGGAGGAGCTCTGTATTTCCTCTATTCCCCTATGCCAGGGGTTTTTGTGTACCCTTCATTCCAGGTTCCTCAAATCTCCATATGACCAAGAGGTCTGTGTAGTGATGTTGCTCCAGCCCCCATCAGTTAACCATTAACATTCCTAGTTCTGTGTACCCTCACTTATCCCCTTGCTCCATCAATGGCCCTATTCTCTCCCCCGCTGTAGAAACTGTGTGTACTCCTATTCGCTTCTTCTCCCCCATTCCTCCTTCCTTCCAAGCCAACTCTCTCATAGTCAGTTCCCTTACCTCGCAGGCCTTCAGTGGGTTCCACTGTTCTCCTTCCCCACTTCCACATTAGGTCTGTACTAAAGGCTCATCTGGGCTTGGAGAAAGTTGCATATTAACAAACTAAGCATTGCACTGGGTGGAAATAAGGGCTATTGGAAACGGGGCAGAGGTTGCAAAAAGAAGTTGCATAGGGGACAGAATTTGTAGAATTAATATAATTCATGCCCCTATAACTTTAAAATACAAAGGGAGAGGGCAAAAGAGAGAGACACTGCACAAACAAGAGGAATTAGAGGTTCAAAAACTCTTAGGCTACGTCTACACTGCAGGCTTTTTGTGCAAGAACAGCTGTTCTTGCACAAAAACTTGCAGAGTATCTACACTGCACGTGTGTTCTTGCGCAAGTAAATTTACAATAAAGCATCAGAAAAGAGGACTTCTTGCGCAAGAGTTATTCCTCTCCCCACAAGGAATAAGCCCTCTTGAGCAAGAAGGCAGTGTGGATGGGCAACAGGGGTTTCTTGCGCAAGAAACCCCTGTGGCTAAAATGGCCATCAGAGCTTTCTTGCGCAAGAGAGCATCCACACTGCCATGGACGCTCTTGCGCAAAAGCACATGGCAGTGTGGACATGCTCTTGTGCAAGACCTTTTGTGCAAGAACTCTTGCACAAAACAGTTCTTGCGCAAGAAGCCTGCAGTGTAGATGTAGCCTTCAGCAGCTGTTAAATGAAACTATCAATTTTACCTTGCATTTTCTTCTCTCACACTATTAGAAAAACTATTGAAAATCACCTCCCCTACCACAGCAGAGGCAATAATTAGTTAAATCACTACATCTCTTTTCTAAATGTACACATTAGAAAAAATTATACACCAACTTCACAAAATCTTTTCATTCAATTTACTTTATACAGATCAGCCAGTCAATATCTGTTCTCTCCCCCATTCTCCAAAGAGAAGGAATGATCATCAATAATGGACAACTACATTAAAACAGTACTAACTGTTTACTTCAAGCACAGGAAAGAACACTTTAACAATTCTCCCTAATGGGCAGCAAGACAAACCACTTTCAACTACACTTCTATTTATACATTAGAGAAACGATCCCTTAAACTATAGTATTAAATCAACCTCCTGGCTATACACCCAGGCTAAGATGTCTATATTTAGTCATTACAATGTGTAATGTAATACATCAACTATCATTATGATCACAGAGACTGACAAACAGCAAGTATACTGTGTCCATGTCTCATTGTGACACCTAACATATGAAAAAGCTTTTTAAATGTCCTTTTTTTAGCTTATGTTACAAATATGTTTTCCTGAATTTTATCAATCACTTCTCCTAATTAACAGAGGAACACCCCTTCAGCCAATCAGATATTTCTTCTATTGCTTATACTCATAGAGGCGGGACTAACAAACTGGCAAGGCAGGAAGGACGCATGACAACAGTTACGCACAAGAAACACGCACTGCAAGAGCAGAAAGGCTGGAGGCTGAGTGCTGACGTGCTTCAGAAGCTATGTAGGCAATAAGCAATCCGCTCCTAAAGCAATGACGTCTGTTCCTTAGTCTCTCCTCCCATTAGGCACTATTACATTGGTTCATCTGCTTATCCCTCACACTCCAAAATAATTGGCAATAATGGATCGTATATTATCAACTTGGTTGTTTGCTTTACAAGCCTCTCTTGACACTTAATTTAAAGCGGATCCTACATGTGTCGCTCCCACTAGTATTAATACAGTCATGTTTTTCAAGTCCACGGAAGAACCCCTTAAGCCACTAAAACTGGTAATGGGATGAAAAAACTCCCTGCTTTTCCCTCCCCTATGAAACTCTCTCTCTATTTCAATATCTGTACACTGTTTGGATATGGTACAACTGTAAACATCCAGTATTAGTAACCTCATATTTTGGACAGAAAATACAGCAGTAATTTTTTTTACAAGAGCAAAATAAAAATGGCAAGTAGTAGATCATTGGCAAAATATTTACATTAATATATAGACTATAATCAGGATGCCAAAAATTACAGAGAAATAAACAAGACAGACGTGTTTTTCGGATGGAACCAATGGGATATAAATGAATATTATACATTTCCTCCTAAAAAGGGACTTCCACTATTCTTAAAAAATGCTGCTGCTGCAGCAACGGTTTAATTATTACCTGGTTCTATATTCAACTACATACCTTCCTATTATACTTACCATTTTTTCAGATCATATCTGTTTGGTGGCTATAATATCTAACTAATGCCATTTGCTAGACAGCCAAATACTCTCTGTACTTCAATGAAAAAAATTGAGTAAATTTTTCATAGGGCATCCTGCCTCTAATTTTCTAACACAAAGAAAACATTATCCATTGTCAAAAATACAAGAGAGCATGATATTAGCAAACATTTCTCTAAATATAGCTCCTACCTTTTTTCAAGATTTTTTTCACTTTAACATAGTTTCCTTGTTTAACATATTCATGCAGTTGCGCTTCCAAAGAATCACTTTTGATAGTACCAAGCTGGACTGGACAAGGTATGGGGAGGGGGAGAGCATGAGCCATCCTGTTTCAAAAAAACAGACTGATAAGTTATACTGAATCCAGGTTGCAGCTAAAAATGCAACAGTACAATTGACTTATTTTACCATTACCAGGTTTACACTCACTGCAGTTCATCTGATAATAACAAAAAACCTAGAGAGACTGTGGTCTGCCCAAAAGGTTTGAATGTACTCATTAGTGACTTTGGCTTATAGCATCATAATGGAAATGGACTGAGTTGTGTGCAGGGAGGCGGGGTTAACAATGACAGTGAAAGAGGACTTAAGAGGACGCCGCTGAAGCAGTGGTCAGACTAGTCCATCAGGGTATGACCTAAAAATCCTGAAAGGTACACAGATGCACAGGATCACAGGGCAAGAACAGTACAGAGCAAGTGAAACAGGCTCCATTTACTCAGCGCCTTCAGCTCACGGCCAGAACCCCCAATGCCCAGGCACTCAATACCTTCCCCCTGCACCCGGTGCATCCCATATTCAGCACTGCCTTCCCTTTTTATCTCTTACACACTATGTCTCCGTTCAGCACCTCCGCCCTACACACACGGTGGGTGTGTAGGGTGGAGGTAGCACCACACCCTACACCCCCACCTCCCTGCATGCCCTGCACTCAGCAACCTCAACTCACATCCCCACCTCCCTGCGTGCCCTGCACTCAGCACCCTCACCCCACACCTCCACCTCTCTGCGTGCCCCGCACTCAGCACCCTCACCCCACACTCCCACTTCCCTGCGTGCCCCACACTCAGCACCCTCACCCCCACCTCCCTGCATGCCCCACACTCAGCACCCTCACCCCACCTCCCTGCATGTCCCGCACTCAGCACCCTCACCCCAAACCCCACCTCTCTGCGTGCCGCACACTCAGCATCCTCACCCTACACCCCCCACTTCCCTGCATGTCCCGACACCCTCACCCACACCCCCTCCCCACCCCAACACCCCCACCCCCTTCCCTGCGTGCCCCGCACTCAGCACCCTCACCCCACACCCCCCACTTCTCTGCGTGCCCCACACCCAGCATCCTCACCCTACACCCCCCACTTCCCTGCATGCCCCGCACTCAGCACCCTCACCCCACACCCCACCTCTCTGCGTGCCCCACACCCAGCATCCTCACCCTACACCCCCCACTTCCCTGCATGCACCGCACTCAGCACCCTCACCCCACACCCCCACCTCCCTGCGTGCCCCACACTCAGCACCCTCACCCCCACCTCCCTGCATGCCCCACACTCAGCACCCTCACCCCACCTCCCTGCATGCCCCGCACTCAGCACCCTCACCCCACACCCCCACCTCTCTGCGTGCCGCACACTCAGCATCCTCACCCCACACCCCCACCTCCCTGCATGCCCCGCACTCAGCACCCCCACCCCCCCACCTCCCTGCATGTCCTGCACTCAGCACCCTCACCCCACACCCCCACCTCTCTGCGTGCTGCACACTCAGCATCCTCACCCTACACCCCCCACTTCCCTGCATGTCCCGCACTCAGCACCCTCACCCCAAACCCCCACCTCCCTGCGTGCCCCACACCCAGCATCCTCACCCCACACCCCCACCTCCCTGCATGCCCCGCACTCAGCACCCCCACCCCCCACCTCCCTGCATGTCCTGCACTCAGCACCCTCACCCCACACCCCCACCTCTCTGCGTGCCTGCACACTCAACATCCTCACCCTACACCCCCCACTTCCCTGCATGTCCCGCACTCAGCACCCTCACCCCAAACCCCCACCTCCCTGCGTGCCCCCACCCAGCATCCTCACCCCACACCCCCACCTCCCTGCATGTCCCCACTCAGCACCCTCACCCCACACCCCCCACCTCCCTGCATGTCCCGCACTCAGCACCCTCACCCCACACCCCCACCTCCCTGCATGCCCCGCACTCAGCACCCTCACTCCACACCCCCCACCTCCCTGCATGTCCCGCACTCAGCACCCTCACCCCACACCCCCCACCTCCCTGCATGTCCTGCACTCAGCACCCTCACCCCACACCCCCACCTCCCTGCATGCCCCGCACTCAGCACCCTCACTCCACACCCCCCACCTCCCTGCATGTCCTGCACTCAGCACCCTCACCCCACACCCCCACCTCCCTGCATGCCCCGCACTCAGCACCCTCACTCCACACCCCCCTGCATGCCCCACACTCAGCACCCTCACCCCACACCCCCCACCTCCCTGCATGTCCTGCACTCAGCACCTCACCCCACACCCCCACTTCCCTGCATGTCCTGCACTCAGCACCCTCACCCCCCCACCTTTCTGCATGCCCCACACTCAGCACCCTCACCCCAGACCCCCACCTTCCCTGCATGTCCCGCACTCAGCACCCTCACCCCACACCCCCCACCTCCCTGCATGTCCTGCACTCAGCACCCTCACCCCACCTACCCCCCACCCTCCTCTGCGCCTGCCTGCACCACTCAGCATCCTCACCCTACACCCCCCCACCTCCCTGCATGTCCCGCACTCAGCACCCTCACCCCACACCCCCACCTCCCTGCGTGCCCGCACTCAGCACCCTCACCCCACACCCCCCACCTCCCTGCATGTCCCGCACTCAGCACCCTCACCCCACACCCCCCACCTCCCTGCATGTCCTGCACTCAGCACCCTCACCCTACACCCCCACCTCCCTGCATGTCCTGCACTCAGCACCCTCACCCCACACCCCCACCTCTCTGCGTGCCTGCACACCTCAGCCACCCCCTCCTCACCCTACACCCCCCCACCTTCCCTGCATGTCCCCGCACTCAGCACCCTCACCCCAAACCCCCACCTCCCTGCGTGCCCCACACCCAGCATCCTCACCCCACACCCCCACCTCCCTGCATGTCCCGCACTCAGCACCCTCACCCCACACCCCCCACCTCCCTGCATGTCCTGCACCTCAGCACCCTCACCCACACCCCCCACCTCCCTGCATGCCCCGCACTCAGCACCCTCACTCCACACCCCCCACCTCCCTGCATGTCCTGCACTCAGCACCCTCACCCCACACCCCCACCTCCCTGCATGCCCCGCACTCAGCACCCTCACTCCACACCCCCCACCTCCCTGCATGTCCTGCACTCAGCACCCTCACCCCACACCCCCACCTCCCTGCATGCCCCGCACTCAGCACCCTCACCCACACCCCCACCTCCCTGCATGCCCGCACTCAGCACCCTCACCCCACACCCCCCCCTCCCAGCATGTCCCGCACTCAGCACCCTCACCCCACACCCCCACCTCCCTGCATGCCCGCACTCAGCACCCTCACTCCACACCCCCAACCTCCCTGCATGCCCTGCACTCAGCACCCTCACCCCACACCCCCACCTCCCTGCATGCCCCGCACTCAGCACCCTCACTCCACACCCCCCACCTCCCTGCATGCCCCGCACTCAGCACCCTCACCCCACACCCCCCACCTCCCTGCATGTCCTGCACTCAGCATCCTCACCCCACACCCCCACTTCCCTGCATGTCCTGCACTCAGCACCCTCACCCCCACCTTTCTGCATGCCCCACACTCAGCACCCTCCCCCCAGACCCCCACTTCCCTGCATGTCCCGCACTCAGCACCCTCACCCCACACCCCCACCTCCCTGCATGTCCTGCACTCAGCACCCTCACCCCACACCCCCACCTCTCTGCGTGCTGCACACTCAGCATCCTCACCCTACACCCCCCACTTCCCTGCATGTCCCGCACTCAGCACCCTCACCCCACACCCCCACCTCCCTGCGTGCCCCGCACTCAGCACCCTCACCCCACACCCCCACCTCCCTGCATGTCCCGCACTCAGCACCCTCACCCCAAACCCCCACCTCCCTGCATGTCCTGCACTCAGCACCCTCACCCTACACCCCCACTTCCCTGCATGTCCTGCACTCAGCACCCTCACCCCACACCCCCACCTCTCTGCTGCTGCCACACTCAGCATCCTCACCCTACACCCCCCACTTCCCTGCATGTCCCGCACTCAGCACCCTCACCCCACACCCCCACCTCCCTGCGTGCCCCACACCCAGCATCCTCACCCCACACCCCCACCTCCCTGCATGTCCCGCACTCAGCACCCTCACCCCACACCCCCCACCTCCCTGCATGTCCTGCACTCAGCACCCTCACCCCACACCCCCACCTCCCTGCATGCCCCGCACTCAGCACCCTCACCCCACACCCCCCACCTCCCTGCATGCCCCGCACTCAGCACCCTCACTCCACACCCCCCACCTCCCTGCGTGCCCCGCACTCAGCACCCTCACCCCACACCCCCCACCTCCCTGCATGTCGTGCACTCAGCATCCTCACCCCACACCCCCACTTCCCTGCATGTCCTGCACTCAGCACCCTCACCCCCCCCCACCTTTCTGCATGCCCCACACTCAGCACCCTCACCCCAGACCCCCACCTTCCCTGCATGCCCGCACTCAGCACCCTCACCCCACACCCCCACCTCCCTGCATGTCCTGCACTCAGCATCCTCACCCCACACCCCCACCTTCCCTGCGTGCCCCGCACTCAGCACCCTCACCCCACACTCCCCACCTCCCTGCGTGCCCACACTCAGCACCCTCACCCCACACCCCCACCTCCCTGCATGCCCCACACTCAGCACCCTCACCCCACACCCCCACCTCCTGCATGCCCCACACTCAGCACCCTCACCCCACACCCCCACCTCCCTGCATGCCCCGCATTCAGCACCCTCACCCCACACCCCCACCTCCCTGCATGTCCTGCACTCAGCACCCTTACCCCAAACCCCCACCTTTCTGCATGTCCCACACTCAGCACCCTCACCCCACACCCCCACCTTTCTGCATGTCCCACACTCAGCACCCTCATCCCACACCCCCACCTCTCTGCGTGCCCCACACCCTGCATCCTCACCCCACACCCCCACCTCTCTGCGTGCTGCACACTCAGCATCCTCACCCTACACCCCCCACCTCCCTGCATGCCCCGCATTCAGCACCCTCACCCCACACCCCCACCTCCCTGCATGTCCTGCACTCAGCACCCTCACCCCAAACCCCCAACCTTTCTGCATGTCCCACACTCAGCACCCTCACCCCACACCCCCCACCTCCCTGCATGTCCCGCACTCAGCACCCTCACCCCACACCCCCACCTGCCTGCATGTCCTGCACTCAGCACCCTCACCCCAAACCCCCACCTGCCTGCATGTCCTGCACTCAGCACCCTCACCCCAAACCCCCACCTTTCTGCATGTCCCACACTCAGCACCCTCACCCCACACCCCCACCTCTCTGCGTGCCCCACACCCAGCACCCTCACCCCACACCCCCACCTCCCTGCGTGCCCCACACCCAGCATCCTCACCCCACACCCCCACCTCCCTGCGTGCCCCACACCCAGCATCCTCACCCCACACCCCCACCTCCCTGCGTGCCCCGCCATCCCCTCCCCCGTCTCCAACACGTCCCTTCACAATCCCTCGTCCCCACCTGGCAGTCTGTGGCGCGGGGCCCGGGCCAACCGTCGAGGAAGACGAACACACGACCGTTAGCCGCGAGGCACGGAGGCCCCCGCAGGACACAATTCCTGCGGGCTCGAAGTTCCACGGGTCGAAACTGCCGGAAGGCGGGGTATTGGGGGAGGTGCGGAGGTTCCCAGGGGCCACAGCTCCCTGGCATGGCGTGCGAAGCAAGGACAGCATGGGCTTTCCCTGCAGATTGTCCGGACCACTTTTCTGCGGAGACTGGGAGCGGTTGGAGGGAGTAGCCATGCCCCCAAAACTTCTGCCACGTGCCCCTCATGCCTCCAACACGCTGCCCCATGCACCCACTGCAGACCCCGTTTGACAACATGACAGCACCTGCCCGCTGTGGCTGTAATTCGCCGGTTCGTGCACCACTGGCATTGAATGCTCCGCCAAGGGCACCGCAGGCATTTAACAGGATGCCAATGTATTGTAAACATATAACACACGCTGCTCGAGGCACAGAATAGGGAGTGGAGGCAAGTGGGGTGGGTGGGGCATAGCAGTACATTTTAGCCACATTTCTCCGGCAGCTTCATGATTTCCAAATCGGATCTTTCATTTTTTTTAAATATTAAGCAGAGCCACAAGAAAATCAGCTTGCAGAATCACAGCCTAAGTTCCCAGTCGTCCAGCTTATAAATATAATCAGATAATTACTCCCCCCCCCCCCCCGCCGCAGCCTGCCTACGTCAGAATGCAGACACACACAAATAACTAAGAAGTATGAGCTATACTCATTAATCTCAGTGGAGCTGTTAACTTTGAAGCCTGTGATAATTTACACGTTTACATTGCTGATAATTTCAGCATGAACAACAAGCTCAGTTAAGGCTGTGGTCGAGACTGCAATACTATTCTGAGCAGAGGACTCTGGTAACAACACTTTTATTTTCCGTTGTACCCTTGATTCCTGTAGATATGTCACCTCAAGTTCCCACTGTGTTATTGGCTGCTCACAATAGTTATGGCAGGGTCAAACTAAAATTTCTGCTTTATCAAAATGGAGTTCCTAGCCCCTGTGGGCATCTATAACATTATACTCAATTAAACACAACCACATTAAAGTAGCTGCAGGCAAATCCCCCATTCCTGGGCTGTCCTTGTCTCCCTCCTAGAAGATGCTGGACTCGAGGGATAAATAATTAACCTGTCAAATTTTGTATTCTGATCACACTTCCTTGTCCTATGGGCATAGAAATTATAAAGCAAGCACTAAAGTCTGCTATACCAGCAAAGATTTGTCTCTCTTTCAGCTATATGTGCCCTGACTCACAATGGAGTTTGGACTAATATTATAAATGCCAGTCTCTTACTCATAAAAGCAGCTACACATTTTGTGGCTGATTGAAACTTACACATTTTAGATGGAGAAGGGTGCTGTGCCAATGTCTAACACCCTGGTGTCCAACTAGTTCTGAAGCAGTAGCAAACTAGCCACACTCAACCTGCCAAATAGCCACATGTGGTTAGTGTGTTGGACACCATGGGAACATGTAGGTTTCAGTAGAGTAGGTGATTACAGTAATACTTCCAGTCCCAACCATTGTGACATCATGAGTCCACCCACTATAAGAAAGACCTAAAAATAATTATTAAAACAAAAAACAATTGTGGGTGTCTTTTTGTTTCATCATTACTTATACCAGAGCTGCAGAAGTTAAAATGTAGCTCTTCACCTCACCTCTTCTCTGATGCACATCTAGCTACAAAACCAAAACAAACAAACAAAAAAACTATTTGTATTACAATGGTGCCCATGATTTGCTAAGTAGGTGCTGTAAAGACAGCCTTTACCCCCTAAGGCTATGTCTACACTGGCAGGTTCTTGCGCAAGAATGCCCATTCTTGTGCAAGAATCCGCAGAGCATCCACACTGCCCACCCTCTCTTGCGGAAGAAGATTTACAGTACAGCATGGTAAGAGAGGGCTTCTTACGCAAGAGCTATGCTCTTTTTTAACAGGTGTAAACCCTCTTGCGCAGGGGCTCTTGCGCAAGAGGGCAGTGTGGACACTTGGCAGGGGTTTCTTGCGCAAGAAAGCCCTATGGCTAAAATGGCCATCGGAGCTTTCTTGCGCAAGAGAGTGTCCACACTGCCACGGGCACTCTTGCACAAAAGCACAGCTTGCACATGGCAGTGTGGATGTTTTCTTGCGCAAGACTTCTTGCACAAGAATCCTTGCGCAAGATGTTCTTGCGCAAGAAGCCGCCAGTGTAGACATAACCTAAGAGATTATAATCTAAAAAGTACAAAACACAGACCCAGGTTGTGGAAAAGGGGTTCTAAAGCACCCATCCTGCATGCTCTTGAAACACTGAGGCTGTGTCTAGACTGGCCAGTTTTTCCGGAAATTCAGCTGCTTTTCCGGAAAAACTTGCCAGCTGTCTACACTGGCTGCTTGAATTTCTGCAAGAACACTGATGACCTCATGTATGATCGTCAGTGTTCTTGCGGAAATACTATGCTGCTCCCGTTCGGGCAAAAGCCCTCTTGCGCAAATGCTTTTGCGCAAGAGGGCCAGTATAGACAACGTGGTATTGTTTTGCGCAAAAAAGCCCCGATGGCTAAAATGGCGATCGGGGCTTTCTTGTGCAAAAGCGCGTCTAGATTGGTCAGGGACGCTTTTCCGCAAAAAGTGCTTTTGCGGAAAAGCATCCGTGCCAATCTAGATGCTCTGTTCCGAAAATGCTTTTAACGGAAAAGTTTTCCGTTAAAAGCATTTCCGGAAAATCATGCCAATCTAGATGCAGCCTGACAGGCAGAAAAGAACCGGGACTTCTAGGCTACGTCTACACTGGCAGCTTCTTGCGCAAGAACGCTTGCGGAAGAGTTCTTGTGCAAAAACTCTTCCACATAGAGTTTAGTGCAAGAGATTCTACCATTTGTGCGAAAAGACAACTGGCTCTGAGTTAAAGCTGTAGAGCGCACACACTCTGGCTGCGTCTACACTGGCAAGATTTTGCACAAAAGCGTCCGCTTTTGCGCAAAAAATTGCCAGCTGTCTACATTGGCCACTTGAATTTGCGCAAGAGCACTGACGTTCTAATGTAAGAAATCAGTGCTTCTTGCACAAATACTTTGACGCTCCCGTTCAGGCAAAAGTCCTTTTGCGCAAAAGCTTTTGCGCAAAAGGGCCAGTGTAGACAGCTCAGATTTGTTTTGCGCAAAAAAGCCCCGATGGCTAAAATGGCGATCGGGGCTTTCTTGCGCAAAACCATGTGTAGATTGGCCAGGGATGCTTTTGTGCAAAAGCGCTTTTGCGCAAAAGCATCCGTGCCAATCTAGACGTGCTTTTGCGCAAATACTTTTAACGGAAAAACTTTTCCGTTAAAAGTATTTGCGCAAAATCATGCCAGTCTAGACGCAGCCTATGGCTGTGTCTATACTGGCGCGATCTTGCGCCAGAGCTATGCAAATGAGGCTCAGCGTGGAATATCGCCGAGCCTCATTTGCATAACTAACGAGCCGCCATTTTTGCGGAAGAGGCTCTTGTGCAAGACGGAGCTGTCTACACTGCCCCTTCTTGTGCAAGAAAAACCTTCTTGCGCAAAGCCGTTATGCCTGAAAATAATCAGCATAACGGCTTTGCACAAGAGGGTTTTTCTTGCACAAGAAGGGGCAGTGTAGACAGCTCCGTCTTGCGCAAGAGCCTCTTCTGCAAAAATGGCGGCTCTTTAGTTATGCAAATGCGGCTCGGCGATATTCCACGCTGAGCCTCATTTGCATAGCTCTGGCGCAAGTTCGCGCCAGTATAGACACAGCCTATGTGAATTTAGTTCAGTAGAACTACTCACTACTACTCATTTAAACATGTGGGAAGCATTTGCAGGATTCAGGCCAAAATGATCTATCTAGGGGGATGATAGTCAACAGAGTTTACCACCACACCTCCCCCACAGTATCTGAGATTATTTTTTACTATGATTGTTACATGTGAGTTTTAGATTGTGCCTCAATGCAACAGCGATGATAGACCGATAGCATACTAGTCCGTGGGGCCCAGAGACGAGGTAAGGTAGCAGGTGAGATCTTTGGGGTCCCAAAAGCACCCACGGCTGTTCCTCTTTCAAGGGTGCCCAACATTTGTGACTCTAAGGCTGGCGCACCTGATCTGCGGCCCTCTAACCGCACCCTGGGTGAGGACGCCACTCCGATATTAAGTTGCAGCGATCAGCAGCCCAAGCGCCGCATGGCTCGCACCGAGCGCCCTCCTGCGGCAGTACAGGCCCCTGCTGCCCGGCCGGAGTCTCCAGCTAGGGGCCAGGCAGCAGGCGCGGATTTAGGGCCGCAAGACAGGCAGGGCAGCCCCGGCAGGGTTCCCGGGTTGGTGGGAGGGGACTAGCCGGGGCGGGGGCGGAGCCCAGGCCCAGAGCTCTCTGGAGGCCTTGGGCCCGGCTTAGGGACCATGCAGCGGGACGTGGGCAGCTTCCCCTTGGCTCCGGGCCTCAAGGCCAAGCTCATCGGCGCCGGGTTCCAGACGGCCGAGGAGCTGCTGGAGATCGGGCCCTGCGAGCTCAGCAAAGGTACCGGACCGGGACCCAGCGCGGGGGGGGGTCTGGCTCACCGCCCTTCCCCCCCCCACAAGGGCGCCGACCCCACATCTCCCTCCTGTCCAGCGCCGGTGCACGCAGCTGCTCCTGCTTTTGCCCAGGATTGTACACACACACTGACTGCCCCCTCGTCCGCCTCCGTACTCTATACAGCTTCCTCTTGCGCCCCCTCCAAACCTCTCCCTAGCCCTCAGGCCGGGCGTTTGCTCCTCAAGACCCTTCCTTACCAAGGGCGCTGGAATATTTTTTATAGTGGGGGTTCTGAGGGCCAAATTGTTAACCCTGACTATAATGGAGATCACTTCAATCTACTCCACCCTCTACCCGGGCACATTATCGTCCTCCCCCATCACCCTTCTCTACAGACCAGGCATCACCCTGAGCCACCCCCATTCACAAGCACCCCTCTAGCCAGGGACCTCCACATTCTCTAGTCTTGGGAGCTTCTGTTGGTGACCATAAGCAGGAAATCTCCTTATTGTTCCATCTCACAGCCCAGGTTTCATCCCTGTCTACACAGGAAATTAGGCTAGTACCTTGCTGGTGAGAATGGGGTTTTAACAACTGACTAGTTTAATTAATTAGTTCATGTGTATAAAGCACTTCACTTGAGCAGTGCTCAAATACTGTGTTTAGACTCTGGGTTGTGGTTGGACTCCTTGAGAGGAGGGTCTTATCTCATCCAGTCTTCATGCAAGTCCCAAACAGTGAAAGGAACATGTTTTTTCTGCATTTATTTTTACCTAGATCTCAGTGAAAAGGATCTGACTCTTTGACAGAGGATCCTGCTTTTGCTGAGAACTAAATGGAAGTGAGAAACTGAGAACAAGAGCTGTAACAGGTTATCCACACATACATATCTTGGGTTCTAAACCAAGTAAGCAGATGTAAAATTAGTTACAAAGATAAGGATCACAAGAAATTAAAACAGATCTTCCAATCAGCTAAGATAAATATATGAAATAGCTCAGATAACATGTTATATTTTCTTATATCTCAGATCAAAGTGAAATAAGTATTTCTTTAGTCGGTGGGCAGTGTTTTTATATATGTTAATATTTCTGATTCTTTATATATATCTTGCACTGGTCCATTTTTGTGCATAATTTCACTTGGATTTGAAATTGGTTTTTGGGCCTTGTAAGTACTTTTGTGTTATCTATTGCTTATGACCACTAGGTGTCACTGTCACTTAGTTAAAAGTACTTCATTACCTGTGATTCTGAAGGCATTAACCAGAATATGTGTTCTTCCAGTGAGTAGTAATTTACTACATTAGTCCCTGATGTGACAATGGTGAATTTGTCCTTCCAGGTCTCAACCACATCTATGACACCACTCATTTCTGGTCTCTCATTTGGAGGTGCCTTGATTAGAAGGTACACAAGGTACACTCCCACCTGAATCTTGAACAAACCATGTAATTGCTGTTGGAGTCACTTCCTTTTGTGTTTGATTTAGCATCTGTGGATTTTATTAGTAGTGTCATGTTAGTATGATGAACTTTTAGTTGGATAGAAGCTAAGTCTTTTTTCTGGCCATGATGGGGGCTTTAATCTTCTGAAAACAAATCTTGTAATCACCAAATGAGAATGGATATTAAAAAAAGCTAGTGTAAAATGATTGGAAGAAGAAATTTCTGGCCTGATTTTTCCGAGGAGCCGAATACCAGCAGCTTCTATTGACTTCCGGGGGATCTGTGAGTCTTCAGTACTTCTGAAAACCAGGCCACCAGTTTTTATGAGTAATCTGTCTCCAAAAATACTGATACTTTTTGGGTAGGTCTTTTTAACTGGTCTAATTACAGAGCCTACAAATAGAGCAGAAACTGTCTTTTCTATTTATACTGGGACTGACTGTTTGTAAAAATAAACTGTCCTATGCTTTTGTTTTTCAGAAATTGGAATATCTAAAGAGGAAGCACTAGAAACCTTGCAAATTGTAAGAAGAGAATGTCACAGTAATGCAACAAGGACTACTGGTGAACCTGAGACTGTTAAGAAGTGCACGGCACTAGAACTCCTGGAACAAGAACAGGCACGGGGCTTCATCATAACCTTCTGTTCCGCTCTAGATGATATTTTGGGAGGTGGTGTGCAACTAACAAAAATCACGGAGATCTGTGGCGCACCAGGTGTTGGGAAAACTCAGTTATGGTATTTTAGTTTTAAATTACTTCTGTGCAACTTTAGATCTAATAATGAAATGTAACTAGGACCAAAGTCCTTTATTCTTGTTGACATGGCTGCAACCCCATATTGCCATGATACATTACAGAAATATCTATATACTGGTAATATCTCCTGCTCAGTTTATTCCTCACCAGAACTAATGGTCACTTTAGAGCAGGGGTGGGCAAAAGGGCCGGATCTGGCCTGCCAAGTGGGTTGATCTGGCCCGCATACGCCCTGACGCCCTCCCGCCCCCAGGCCAATCAGGGCCTGGGGACGGGGGAGTGCGCAAAGTCTCCTCCCCCACCGGGGTGCACGGCACTTAGAGTCAACTCTAGCAGTTGACTCTAAGCGCTGCGTGCCCCATGCATGGCGGGGACAAGGAGTGAAAGACTTTGCATGTTCTCCTCGTTCGCAGGCCAATCAGGGCCCTGGGGGCGGGAGGAGTGCGCAAAGTCTCCTCTCACCCTGCTGCTGCCCTGCAAGGGGCACATGGTGCTTAGGGTCAACCGCCAGCTGAGCAGGTTGACTGTAAGCACCACATGCCCCATGTGCAAAGTCTCCTCCTGCCCTGCAAGGGGCACGCGGTGCTTAGTTAGCTGCCAGCTGTTCAGAACAGCTGGCGGCTCTCTTGGGGGAGAGGGCGAAATTTCATGCATTCCCCTCACCCCCAGGCCAGTCAGGGTCTGTGGGTGAGGAAGCATGAAAGTGTCCTGGCCCCTCCCCTTCTGCGGCAGTCTGGGGCCACTTCAAAAATTTCTGAAGTGGCCCCATGTCTAAAAGTATCACCCACTCCTACTTTAGAGAGAAGTTGGGAATGGGGGGTTGTAAATAATTACATATTATTATTTAATTATTCTGTCTTTAACTCTCTTTCTTTTGACAGTATGCAGCTGGCAGTAGATGTGCAAATCCCAGAATGTTTTGGAGGGCTTGCCGGAGAAGCGGTATTCATTGATACAGAGGGAAGCTTTATAGTAGACAGAGTGGCAGACATTGCAACTGCTTGTGTTCAGCACTGCCAGCTTATTGCTGAAACACATCAGGAAGAAGGTATATGTGTTCCTTTCAGTATTGTAGAATAACATTCCTGTACTTGTGTATGTGCAAAATAGTTAATTACAACCTGCCTATATTTAAAAGGTTTATGTACAGATTGCTAGGAGGACAAGTTGTCGAGGTGTCCAGGTCCAGCAGTCTTGGCATGGGAATATTAGGACCACATTGAACAAAGAACTTGTTGATGTTTAACAATTCTGAGGGGACACCTATATCACGAGTTAATTAGTACCCACACGTTAAATATCGTCTAGTTAATTTTGACTGGTGTCATTTTGGTCAGCTGTCTTGAAAGTTACAATACTGAACAAATTTAAGATATTTTTTAAACTTAATTTCCATTTTTGCAGCTGTTTTCTCCCCCTGTATGTTTTAGTAAATTTGTGTGCATATCCTGAGACAGCTTCTGATACAATTTCTAGAACATGATTGTGCTGCCCACTTTCAAGCCAGATGGAAAGGAAATTTCCTTCCACTCTTAATTGCTGACTTATGACTGACTTCCTTTTTGTTTTTTCTTTTTTACAAACTTTCAGATGATTTTGTTGTTAGGTGCTAGAGACAGGGGTTGGAGGATGATGAGAGTAATAATGTGGTGAACAAAGATTTTTTTTTTTTCCCCCCCCACAGACTTTCAAAAATCCCTGGAGACTTTCTCCCTTGAAAGCATTCTTTCTCATATCTATTACTTCCGTTGCCATGACTACACAGAGCTGCTAGCACAGGTCTACCTCCTCCCAGACTTCCTTTCGGAGCATTCAAAGGTAGGGTTACTGCAGACTTAGCTGAAAGATGCCTCATGTACTTGCCAATGTATTGAAGACATTGAGAGCTTATTCACTGGTGTGAGAAAAGGTCAATCCCTCTGAGTTTCCAAGCAGACCATGAGCCTGGGAACTGAGATTCGGCTGCTGTCAAACCTTGAATATAAAAATATGTGTTGCTGCTTTTCTCTCTCAGCCCCTGCTACCAATTTCCTTTTCCTCATCACAGATACTATATTTTCTGAGCACAACAAGGTGCCCTTTGAAAATGTATCTCTAGGTCAAGTTTGCACTTCATCAACATGATGTAATGATGCCAGGATGACACCGTACCAGTTTTCTCCCCCCTGAAGAACAGCATCCATCACCAAAAGTACTTACCAACATCTTGGACAGCCAAAGACTGACTCTTTTTTCTCTCTCTCAATACAATTTTTGTTGCTAGGAACAACTTGAGCTTGCAGCTTAATGGCAGTGAGGACAACTGCTGAAAAGTTGCCTAGGTTCTGAGTGCAATAGTACTGTAATGCAGATTTCTTCCATCTCCGTTCAAGACTTTTAAATTCTTCAGGGCAAATCTCTCTCCAACAAGCTGCTCAGTGACTTTGTGTAACAGAATACAAATGAATATTGTTTAGGAACGTTGTCCAGGATACAGGTTGGGTCTAATGGTTCATTTTCCATTTTTGGATGATCTTTTGGTTTTATTTATGCTCAGCATGTATTGCCTCTGGTATTGCTCTCTCTTTGCCAGGGTATTAAAGGTGCCCCATTGTGTTGCCCATCAAAGAGAGTACACAGCCTCATTAGTCAAGTCGCTATGGGTTGCTACTCTGTTCCATTTTTGTAGATTATTGATGCTTGGCTTTGAATTTGATATTCTGATGATTGGGAACCACAAGACTCTCTGTATGAAAAGGGTAGCCATGTTAGTCTGTATTCGCAAAAACAATGAAGTGTTCTATGGCACTTTTAAGACCAACAGATTTATTTGGGTATAAGCTTTCATGGCAAAAACCTACTTTGTCATATGCATGGACTCGACTCTCTGGTGATTCCTTCTGCAGCCTAATATGCGACCTAACAGACAATGACAGTGCCATTTTGTGTTAAAACTGGCCCTATCCCTCTAAGTAGCCTCTGTACTAAGAGACATAATAACTCCTGAATTGTTTTGTATTAGAAGATTTACCTGATGTTGCTTGGGTCCTTAACTCAATTAATTTTTTAAAAAATAAAATGAAAATGTACATGCTGCATTTAAATCATTGCTCAGGGGTGGGGTTGGGGATGAGGGGTTCAGTGTACAGGCTGCCCCGTGGAGAGAGGACTATCCTAGCCCTCTCTCACCATAGCAGCTTGGGGCCAGGTGACAAGTGCCTCTCCATGGCTGCTGCAGCTCCAGTGGGCATAGCTGCAGGAGGGGTACATGTCCCCCAGCTGGGGCAGGTCCAGGTTTGTCTGCTCCTGTGCTCCCCAGCTAGATAATGAATTCAGCAAACTGCTTTCCCCTCACTTCCTGACAAAGGGAATAGCCAGCAATATTCCCATAAAAATTGTGGGGTCTGGGGGTGCTTACCCCTGCCCACCCTCCCAAAAGGGCACGTGGGGGGTGGGTGGCTCAGGGCTGGGGCAGTGCCAGATGGAGTGGGGGGACCCCCCCCAGCCAGCATCTTTCACCAGCCTGGAGAGTCTCTCTCTTTTTTTTTTTTTTTTTCCTGTATGGTTTCTGTATGGTTTTATGAGAAGCAGTCCCATTCCAGGCACATCCCATTTTCCTGGAACAACAAAACCCTTACCTTAGTTTAAGTTATGATAAGAGGAAGTTTGTAAACTGAATTTGGTGGTGCTAGCTCTTATCTTTTAGGAGGAGTTTCTGAATAGACAGACAGACAAACTCTCTCATAATACAGTAGATTACGAATCATGTGGATCCTTTTTTCAGATATTGTTGCCCAAAAGACTAAGTTACCTCCATAGAAAACTATGATTTGTAGTAATAAAAATAATTTCAGCTTGAATAGATAAGCCGTGGACAGGGCAACTATCATCAAGATTAGGTTATTGTCTATTTTGTGTGCCTTAAACCCACAGTTCTGCTAATTTTTGTGAAAAATGCAATGGAAAAAAATCTGATAAGTTGAAAGTGAGTTTTACCTGTGAAAGTTCATGCTCCTGTGTATTTGTGAATCTCTAAATTGCCACAGGACTACTTGTTGTTTTTAGTTACAGACTAACCCTGCTACCCCTCTGAGACATTATACCTGAGTATCTGTAGATAGGATGATACAATTTGCTTCTTTTAGTCTTATTATTCTATTGTTAAACTGATTTGCTCATTCTTGTAAAGGCCAGAGTAAATCTTATAGCTAAATATGATGCACCAGACAGACATCTAGATCCTGTAAAAGAGAATCCCAGAGGGAATGAGAGAGAAAGCAAGGCTCTCTCTCTTTAATTCTGATGATTTCAGCTCCACCTACCATTTCAAATTCTTCTTTCCTGTTGGATTCCCAGTACCATTTCCCAAAGTGACATTTGCTGCAGGCTTGTACATTTCAGCCCTAAAGTTATTTTCCAGTGATGTGTTAAATCAATAGTACAGCAACAAGGTTTTCCCATTGTAATTTTCAAGCTCTTGCATTGCTCAGTAATGCAGGAACTTAGAGAATACCATGATTATGCTGTTTATTAACCACTTGAACAATACTAAAACTACCAGGTCTACCTCCTATACTTGAAGCAGTTTTGGCCATCATAACAACTATTGCAAATGAAGCTGCAATAAATTAAAATCCTCATCTGCTATGAATGGTGATGAGCCTGTAGCAATGTTCTAGTTTTAGCTAATGAATGCTCCAAAAGAAACTGTTCAGCAAAGCAAACATCTACAGGGGAGACACACTGAACTCCATAGTGCAGTGCCCTGCATATTTTTAAACTTCAGTTAAAATACATGTTTCCAACCTTGATCTCTGCTTACCTTGATGAGTTACCTTGACCGTGAAGTTCATTCTGTTCTTTTGTGCAGGTGAAATTAAAATAATAGTTCAAGTTGAGAACTTGAGAAGCAATAACCGATGCTTAACTTTCAGTTTTCTAGTCTCAACCATTTATTGTATATGAAGTAGATTCTGGCACACTTGAAATATTCTGTTGGATATCATCACTAGTTTGTAGGATACAAGCTTAACAACTCCCCCCCCCCCTCTGCTTTCTGTTTAGGTCCGATTGGTTATTGTTGATGGAATTGCCTTTCCTTTTCGCCATGACTTGGAAGACCTCTCACTGCGAACGCGGCTTCTGAATGGCCTAGCACAGCAGTTGATCAGCATAGCAAATGCTCATAAATTAGCTGTGAGTTTGGGTGTGAGTTTGAGTCAAAGGAGATGATGAAATTTTATTGAAGAAGTCCCATGGTATTTGAGTGCATGTTTCTTTCTCATGTTCTCCACTTATAGTGATGTTTCACTTTGCTACAACTGGTCTGCACTGTGCTTGCCAGTGAGAGAACTATTACTGTCTTTCCAAGGGGATTATTCTCTGCTCTGGCTGAACATGGTAGAAGAGAAGCTGTCAATAACCTGTGGAGGTTAGTGACACAAAGCTGACAGCACCCTCTCCATCAGACAGGAACAAAGTGGTGCATATATCTTAGGGCATGTCTACACAGAAGGGCAAAAGTCGAATTAAGCTGTGCAACTTCCGCTACGTCAGTTGTGTAGCTGAAGTCGAAATAGCTTAATTCAGCTTTTGGCGCTGTCTACACAGCAGGAAGCTGAAGGAAGAACATTCTTCCTCCAACTTCCCTTACTCCTTGTGAAATGAGGGTTAGAGAAGATGGAATAAGAAGTCCTCCAGCTCGCCATTATTTTGAAATAATGGCTTGCTGTGTAGACACGCTCTTTTTTATTTTGGAATAAAGTTAGTTATTCTGAATTAATGCTGCTCTGTAGACATGCCCTTATCGAGATGGAGGGAGTGCAGAAGAGGCTTTCGAACCATCAGCATGGTCAAGAGGGAATATGTTCCCATGGCTGCTGTTTCATGTTACCACTTAATGCGAAATTCTTTTCACAGAGGTTTAATTCTGTCCAGTTGAACTTATCTTTTGTCACTGGTAGCTTCTCTTATTTAAAACATCTCGAAAAAGGAGAGCTAGAACTCAAGGAAGCCTTCAGCTTCTCTCCACATGTGCGCATGTTTAAATAAACTGGGAATCCGTAAATTGCCTTCGATTGGGCATGCTGGTTTAGAAATAACTACCATCTTCATGAAAAGACCATTCCAAGGAACGAATGCCACTTTCTTTGCTGTGGTTTGGGTCAGTGCTCTGGCATCCATGGAAACCCCTGGTTTCCTGCCTGTAGATTGTTTCTGCATCATTTACCTCAGTATGGGCATCTGCAAACATGTGGGCAGGTAGCCAGCAGATGGCACTCAGGAGCTACAGCTAAGTATAGGATGTTTTTGAGAGCTTATAGCACAGAGAAGCATTGTTCGGGAATTAAAGCTTCTGCAGTCTCAAAATGGTGCTTGTCCACACAGTTTCCAGGTGACTTGATTCCTTGTCATCCAGAATGCTGTCATGCAATTGGCTCTTGTATAATACTGCTAAAAATAAACCCTCCCGCTGTGTTTCCTTAGATAACCACAGGAAAGGAAAGTGCATAACTGCATTCTGCCAGTGTAACACATTTGTGCCTGGTGATGCAGAAAGCCACACATGAATTATGAAGGGTTTTCCTTCATGTGTAGGCACCAGGGGATACATGTATTATGTGACTATATTTTGTACAGCTTTGTCTCCATCCAGACCACACATTAGTTAGCTTGTGAACTTGAAAGGGAATAGCTTTTCATAAGATAGGTCTCTTTCCTTCCACCCAAATGATACATATATATGTTTGTATTAAACAGAGAAGCAATACAGCACAAACATCCCTTTCTTAAGAAATGATACATTACAGTGTATATCAAATCATCTAATGAATTAACGGGTCAGGCAATGTTGCACAGCCGTAATAAAACTGAACACTGAAAGACTATGGGTTTGGGCTAGGTGCTGGGTTTGTTTGTTTGTTTGTTTTTTCAGTAAATTCAAATGAACATTACAATGAAGAATATCTGCAAATTACCAAATTTAATGTATCAAGTCAGCTATTACCTCTTTTGCTCCTTTTTTACCTCTTTCCTACCAGTACCTCCATTCTACCAGGAATCTAATCTAGACTGTCTGTGAGCCGCCTACGAAGATTCATGCTGTAAAAACACTCCCCCACTCTGTCTGTTCTCTTGCGTATTGCTTTGTATTGTACCTACTTGCGCATTTTTAGACTAGAAGCTGCAGGGAATCTGCTAATTGCTGAGCACATGCACACATTGTACATCACTGTGTACATTTTTGGCACATTGGGTGAAGTCTACCCCTGTGCCAGAGGGCCTGTGCTTGTGAATAATGGAATTTGTGCTAAATGCTATATGGCTGCCCATACACCATAACAGCTTGTATGGTGTTCGTGCATCTAGGATGAGCAGAAGGTTTAGCTTTGGAGTTACAGTCCTGAGTGAGAGCAATCCCCTTCCCTAGCAGTCTGAAAATATTTTCGCAGTTTCACTAATCTTTTCTGGATAGTGATACCATAAATGTTCCCAGCCTTCCTTTACTTGTACAAAAATCCCATTCCAGTTGGTAGGATGAGTAGTAATGGAAGGATTAGATTATTAATATTACTTTTCTTGATGCCTACTTGAAAAATCATTTAACATTTTTTTTTACATGACAGTTTCTCTGTATTTTTCTTTTTCCTCTCCTGATCTCCCTTTTAGGTGGTTTTGACAAATCAAATGACGACAAGGATTGGACAAAGTCAGTCCATGTTGGTACCTGCTTTAGGTAGGTGTTTAGCCTTCAAGTTGAAAATAACATTATCCTTTGAATGCTTGTTTTTTCTATTGGGCATCATGAACAAAAACCTGAAAATGTTGGTTGTAATTTCTGTGGCTGCAGGAAAATGCTGAGCATTGGTAGTCAAATTACCTGAATCTGTAACAATTTAATGCTGGTGGTAGAGATTAGGGATGTGAAGGGCTAATCAATAAGCAAATGCAGGCTAGTTGGCTAGTCGCTTCCCCCTTCCTCTATCAAAAAGAGGCAGTGGGGGGGTGGGGAAGAGGAGGGGGTTCTTCAAGGCAGCAGCACTGTGTGGAGCCTGGGGCCAGACCCTGGGCTCCACGCAGTGCTACCCCTTTGAAAGGCCATGTGCAGCCCAGGCCAGCTGGGGTGTCCCCAGGCTGCATGCGGCATTTCAAAGCAGCAGTGCCGCATGGAGCCCGCGATCAGCGGGGGAGTTGCTATACTTCAAAGGCGGAGGCGTCCTATCAACTAATTGAATTTTTGCATTGACTATTCAATTAGCCAATATTTAACATCCTTAGTAGAGACACCTGAAATACATCAAGCCATGTCATTATTTTCATTACAGGCCTCAGGTGTTGCTAGTAAAACTAATTCTAAGATCATATATGACATCTGAAATCTTAGCTCAAAAAAAGGATTTTTTACTTTTACAATTTTATTTTGAAAACTATTTGTAATGTAATGTTTTAAGTTGCAGATTGGGAATATTATTAATTTGACTTTTTTTTTCCCCCCTCTCCTTTTTTAATTCCAAGTAACATTTTATACTAAAACCTGAAAATATACTTGTAAGGGCTCCTTAATTTGACTGAATTGCTTCTTGAGGGAGGATGTATAGACTCGGCCTCTATTAAATGGACACAATAGCTAGTTCCCAGTAGGGATGTTAAATATGGGTTAACTGAATACTCTATTAACCTATGAATTCTTATCAGTTACTCAACTATTCTGTAGTCCCGGGGGTGGGGCCGGCAGTCAGTGCACTCCGGCCCCACTCCCGAGAAGCCCCCAGCCACTCCACAGAGGCAGCAGTGTGGGGTGCCAGGCAGGAGCTGGCCTGCAAGGGGAGCCAGTTTATAAACCAGCTCCCCCCACGGACCAGCTGCCTCTCAGGGGCAATCCATGTCCAGGCTCGGGGAAGCACCGAGGTCCCGGACATGGCGCGAACTGGAACTGAGTTAGGCTGCCTGCCCGCCTGGCTCCTAATACACTTTAAATGCAGAGCCACAGCAGGGGTAGGTCCTGAACCCGGCATGAGCCAGGACTGAGCGGGGCTACTGGCCAGCCTGTGAAAAAATTTACTGGAGGGATGTGTGCATGTAGTCTATAGCATTAAGCTTTTGCTCATCAGTTAATCAACTACACTATTACATCCCTAGTTTCCAGAATTTGAAACTGTCTTGCAGCATGTCCCCATAAAACCTTGCTTTCATTTTCTTCCCCTACAATTGATAGAGAACTTCCCATCCCCACCCCATACATATATTCAAACACAGTGGCAAAGTAAACTTCGGAAACTAGTAGTTTCCAAAAGTATTTCAGATTTGGTTGCACATATTGGAACCATTGGATAATATATCCTTCACCCTGTATAATCATGAAAAGGTGGGGAGATTCTGTATGACACGTCATTTTGATTATCCTATAAGCAGAGTAAAAATTCCCATACAAATTACTCTGGTCTATCCCATACGCAGGATGATCTGTATGGGACTGTGGAACAGTTTGCCTGAAGGATGGAGATTTGGCTTAATTAAGTTTTAAATTTCCTGTCTTTCTTGTTTTATGTTGTAACTTAATATTATACTATTTAATTTTGTAATTAGAGTAGAAATATTCTCTGGATACAACTTCACCTTCTGTTAAGCAAGTAATGATTGCCTTGATTATTGAGGGGGAAGAAGGAGGGAAAGATGTTCCCAGTGAATATTCAGCCCTTGAACCATTTGACACAGATGTAAGATAAAAGAACAAATCTAAGGCATCTCTTGGACAACATGGATTTTGAACTACTGTGTATGCAGATAAAGACCTTGGTTTCAGTATCTGACTCTCTGGCATCTTTACATCGTGTTCTCAGCTGTATTCATTTTTAAGGGAGCCTTTCTGGCTACAAAATGAATTAAAGCTAATAGATTTAACTTTGTTTAATAGCCAGTATTTGGAAAATTGCTCTGTTGATCAGATCATAGGGACAGTGAAGAATGCGGAAGAATTCCATTTAGGTGATATTCCTAAGGTGTTACATGCTGTCTTGTGCACAGTTTTGAAATTGAGGTTCTTTTTGTTGTGACCTACCCTCCCCATTGCAAAAGACACAAACTGTATGTAATTTTGTCCTAAATGTGTGTGCAGCCATGTAGACTTGTTCAACTAAACTGGACCTTCTGCTTCAGTGAAGGTTTGCCCCCAGCTGGTGAAATATTTAGGTTGAGAAGTCCTCTGCTCAGCCACACTTCAATTTTAAGCTGCTGCAGCTCAGAGGCTGAGGATTCCAAAGTGGTGCAAGACTGAGAGCAATGTGCATTTACTCTGGAGATCTACCTATTTTAAGTGTTGCATTACAGATTTAAGAGAGTGATTTGAAGGCTCTCTAGATCAGCGATTCTCAACCTTTCCACACTACTGTACATCTTTCAGTACCCTTAATTTCACCTCACTCAAAAACTACTTGCTTATAAAATCAGATGTAAAAATACAAAAATGTCACGAACGCTACTGCTTAACAAATTGCTTACTTTCTTCTTCTTACCATATAATTGTAAAATAACTTGATTGGGATATAAATATTGTACTTTCACTTTATAGTATATAGAACAATATAAACTTATGAAGTTTTAGTTTGTTCTGACTTTGCTGGTGCTTTTTATGTAGCCTGTTTTGGATGAGTTGATATACCCGCTGGCAAACATCTGTGTACCTCCAGGGGTACGCCCCTTGGTTGAGGATCTTTTATCACAGTTATATTGCTTCCCTTCCCCCTCTGTATGCAGTAATGAAGATGTGGTGGGGTGGGACTGGTGACAGGTCAGAGAAGACAAATATACTGACTTGACTCAGAAATTATGGGATATGAATAGGGGATGCTTGCATTATTTAACCAGACAACTGCTTTACCACTCAGTCCACCTTCTCACTATACAATGTGTTCAGGAACTTAAAAAGAAAAACACCTGCTAGTGCTATTTATAAATTGAAACACGTTTCAACTTGTGGTCAGATGTGAACAGAAATAATGGGATTACTTCCCTTGAAATGAGTCAATTGCCTCAGTTTCTCAAATTTCTAGCATTCTGCTCTTTGAACAAGTAAGAGGAGGCGTCTCAGAGGATTTAGCATCCCATCCTGAAGAAATTTCATGATCATAATATTCCTTTCTTATGATCCAGGATTTTGAGATAGAAAAAGCAAAGTTTGTATGTTTACAAATAGAATTGAGACCCAGAATATAGCTGCCTTGAACTTAGATGCTGCAATATAACCATCATACTCTTTTTCCCAAACTATGGGGGAGCTCCTTTTATTCATACTTTCATGCTGTCGCTAATGGTGCTTTTGCTAAGTATATATAAAACCTTTTTTTGAATGTAAAGGTATTGCTTTGTTATTAACATCCAGAGGAGCAGCTTTTATTCCTTAACTCAATAAGATGGTAAAGTAATTCAGAAATAAGAATACAAGAATTTCCTGGGGGTATTGAGTCTGATCACTTTTGTGTGTTTAATTATCTTTGTGGAGGATTGACTTATTTTATTTGCGGTTAAATGTATTGATGCTAATGCATTATAGGAAGTAATGAAGCAGCATGTGGTGTGGTTTTTTTTTTTTTTTTTTTTTTTTGGGGGGGTCTCTTCTCTCTCTTAGGGGAAAGCTGGGGACATGCTGCTACCATCCGTTTAATCTTCCACTGGGACAACAAACAGAGGTAAGTGAAAGTCTAGGCAATAGATTTACAAAGTGTGCCTACTGCATATATTGTATTTGAGAATCTTTTAGGTTGAATCCAGTGAGCAAGTGAGATCTGAGTTTGATTTCAGGTCTTGGTGTCTTATTCTCTAAGCTGGAAGGGCCCAGGAGTGCTACAGCAGTTAGTAGGTCAGCCCTTCAGTAAGGTGGGCACCATTCTGACAGACTCCTCCCTCCCCATGTGATCAGAATGCTGCAGTGTTACACTCTGTCTTTGACAGGATGTCATGTAGCATCCAAATGTCACAATCTGGTGACAGCTCGTCAGCCTCACGAGCTATTTGGAGACTGGTGGATAATAATAAAAAAGTACTTGGCATTTATCATTCTCTTCATCCATGGACTTTAAAAAGTTTCTCCCTTAGTGAAAGTTAACTTAAGATACACAACTCCAACTATGGGTACGTCTACACAGCAGGCAGTTATTTCAAAATAATGTCGAAATACTGTCAAGCTGGAGGGCTTCTTACTCCGACTCCTGTAACTCTCAGTATATAAGGAGTAAGGGAAGTTGGAGGAAGCGTGCTCTATTTTGAAATAAGCTACGCAATTGACACCGCTCAATTTGCATAGCTTATTTCAAGTTAAGCTCTGCTGTGTTGATGCACCCTATGTGAATAGCGTAGCTGTAGCTGACCTATCTTAAGCCAAATTTCTGCACTGTCCCCAGAGCAGGAGGTCAACAGGAGAAACTCTCCCATCGACTTCCCTTACTCCTCGTGACCCCTTGGAGTACCAGAGTTGATGGGGACACAGACAGCGATAGATTTAGCAGGTCTTTACAAGACCTGCTAGTTGAACACTGGAAGATTGATCTCTGGCTTGTTGATCTTTGAGTTAGTGTAGACAAACCCTAAATAAAGAAATGGGGCAGGAACAGTGTTCTTGCACTTTTGAGCTCTTTTTATACTCACATGTAGCGCATGTGAAGTCACACCATGTAGCAGGTGCCATATTATGTGAATGCACTGTGGGAAGAATGACAGTGTGTGACTCCAGGAGGATGAAATCATGCCAGTGGGGGACCAGTGGGAGTATAGTGCCTGTATTTTTTAAAAAACAGGACAAACTTGGGAGGGGCAAGAGGGAGGGAAGGGAAACGGACTCACAAAAGAAGTTTTGTGTGACTTTGGCAAATCAGTGTGTTCAGCACTTAGCACAGGGGTTCTGAAACTTTATTGCACGGTGATCCCCTTCTGACAATAAAAATTACTACGTGACCCCATGAAGGTGTGTGTGGGGGGAGCAAAGTCAGAGTATGGGTGGTAGGAATTGGGCTTTGGCCTATGGCAGTAGGGCTCAGGCTTTGGTCCCGGGCCCCAGCAAATCTAATGCCAGCCCTGGTGACCCCATTAAAATGGGTTTGTGACCAACTTTCGGATTCCAACCCATAGCTTGAGAGATGCTGATGAACACAGTGGAGCCTTGGTTCATAACTAAGCATTACAATAATAAAGGTAATTAAGAATAGGATCTGCCTCCTAATTCTTGGCTCCATACGTTGGATCATTCTGCCTTCCAAAGTAGGATCTCCCTACTAAAGAAAGCATCCCTCTTTTCCCAGCAACTCCATTTTGTTCTCCTTCTAGGTGGGAGATTGGAGGGAAACCTTCAAGGCTCATAAGAAAGAGGATGACTCCTACCACCGCCTCAGGGAGCAGTTTGACTTTAATCTTCTGTCTTCTGCAATGTGACTCTTATATGCCCCTCCCCCCCCCACACATTCTTCTTTTTTCCTTCCTTCCTGTACGGTCCTAGCTCACTTCTGTTATGTGTAAGGATGTTGAATTGCGGTTATCTGGCTAATCGTCTAGTCAATACAACTTGTATTGACTACACAATTAGTCGATAAGGGGCCGCTCTGCAGGGCTGCAGCGGAGGTCCTGGCTCGCACTGGATACAGGAGCCACCTGTGCTGCGGCTCTGTATTTTAAATGTCGTAAGAGCTGCTGGGCTCTTACTATATTTAAAATGCAGAGGCGCAGCGTCCCAGACCAGTGCGAGCCGGGACTGCTTGGTCCTGGCTCACACTGAGTCCAGCAGCAGCCCATTCGTGGTGGCCAGGGCTGGCTGCGGCCAGGAGCTGCTGCTGGAGCAGCCCCTACGCACAGCCAGCCCCAGCCACCATGAACAGGGGCTGCTTGGTGGTAGCAGCCCATCCCTTCCTGCTGGGACCCCCGCAGACAGGGGCTGGAGCAGCCTCTGTCTGCAGCAAGCCTCTGCCCGCCACGAGTAGAGGCTGCTCCCTCGCAGCCTCCCCTATTTCTCCCCCTCCCTTCCCCCGCTACCTCTAATAAAGGCAGCGGGGGATGGAGGCTGGTTGGAGCGCAGAGATGGTCCTCGGGGGAATCGGTTTTTAAGCCGGCTTCTCCCAGCACCCGTTGCTGTCCTGTCCCCCCGCTGCCTCTCATACAGAGGCAGCAAGGGGAGGGAAGTGAGTAGTTGAGTACTTCACTCGACTACTCACTAACATGCCTAGTTATGTGTTCACTTGACTTTGTCTTGTACATAATATGAGTGTGTAGATACAACAGTGGCAGCATAAAACCTCCCTTCTCTTTAATCCTCTGCAAACAATCAACAAACTAGACAAGCTGTTGGGATTTTTTTTTTTAATTGTGGAGAAAGAGCTGAGAGGTTTTTCTGTATTATTTCTGTGATTACACCAGGCTGTTTGTTTTGTAGTTAACATTCCTGATCAGCCAAAAAGCCCTTAGGAAGAGGGAAGTTGCATCAGCATGTGACCTCCAGATGGAACAAAAGTTTTTAATCAAATACTCCCTGAAAATAAACTTTTCAGTGACATTGTGAGGCCTGCCTTCCTTCATGAACCCACTGGAAAGACTGAGCTATATTAAACAGAAGGGGTCAATATGCATAGAACAGCGTTCTTCTTTGCCTTTATATGTGGCATGCATCGCCTTATGGAAAGTGACCTGCAAATCTACTATAGTTCTGCGTGCTGTGTTGTTTACTATTTTAGATATGCTGCAAACTGCAATAAACAAATTCTTTTGTACCTGTAAATGATCCAGATACAGCTAACAATCCATGTAGGCTCTGCTATCTTTGTTTCTATAGCTGTTATTATGTAGCTCACGTGCCTATTAGTGTCTTCCTGCCTTGTCCATTATCCTTTATTTAAACATGATACCTGCCTCTCTCTCTCTCCACCCCACCAGCACTGAGAAACTTCAGAGGTTAATTACAGTGGGGCTTGTTGCTGTGAGAACAGATCCTGTTGACTCGGAGAGAGCCAGTAGAACTCCAATAAGTGCCATAAAAACATGGCTTATGCTGCTTGAGATTTAGGCTATTTTGTAAAATACAACCCACCACTTCTAACTGTTCTAAGGAATTCCCTGTATAGTTAATATGAAGTGGCAATTGTCTCAAGCTGTAATTACATGCTCACTAATAAAATGGCACCTAAGCGGGGGGAGGCAAAACACTAAAAATAATTAACAGAATCCTTGGCAGGGTATCAGTGTGGAACGTGACAAATGTTGCAAACCAGAACTTTTTCCTTATCAGTTTTTCAGTGGAGGGTTTAAGCTTAGGGGAGGTGTGCATTGCCAGGGCTCATGGGTCAAAATTTTTTGCTGTTCAGATTTTGGGGTTTTTTGGTATTACAGTAGTATGTGGTGGCCCCAGCCAAGATTGGGACTCTGTTGTGCTGAGTACTGTACTGAAATACAAGAGCGTTACTGCTGCAGAAAGCTTATATCTAAATAGAATGACACAGAGTGGGAGGGCAAACAGGTACAGAAGGAGGAAGTAGGGATGAAAAATTTAGATTAAATCATAGAATCATAGAACCATAGAGCTAGAAGAGACCTCAGAAGGTCATCAAGTCCAGCCCCCTGCTCTAGGCAGGACCAATCCCAACTAAATCAACCCAGCCAGGGCTTGGTCAAGCTAAGACTTAAACACCTCTAGGGATGGAGACACCACTACTTCCCGAGGTAACCCATTCCAGTGCTTCACTACCCTCCTAGTGAAATAGTTTTTCCTAATATCCAACCTGGACCTCTTCCACCACAACTTGAGACCATTGCTCCTTGTTCTGCCATCTGTCACTACTGAGAACAGCCTCTCTCCATCCTCCCTTCAGGAAGTTGAAGGCTGCTATCAAATCCCCCCTCACTCTTTGCTTCTGCAGACTAAACAGACCCAACTCCCTCAGCCTCTCTTCATAAGTCATATGCTCCAGCCCCCTAAGATTAATTAACTAATCAAATAGTCGTGGGATTTCCATCAACTATTTGATTAGTTAAGAACTTCCGCATTCTGCTTCTGAAATGTACAAGAGCCCCAGTGGGGGCTCTTGTGCATTTCAAAGTTGGAATGCAGTGTGGAGCCCGGGGCCAGCTCCCTACTGGCCCCAGGCTTTATGTTGTGCTTCTTCTTTGAAATGCACTAGAGCCCCCGCTGGGACTCGTGGAGCCCTCCGCTGACCCTGGGCTCCACGCTGAGTGCCAGCTTTGAAATGTACAAGAGCCCCAGCGGGGACTCTTGTACATTTCAAAGTTGGCTGCTGCTGTGCCCCTGCCGCCTCCCACAGAGCTGGGAGGAGCTGGCTTTTAAGCGGGCTCCCTCCAGCACCCTTCACTCCCCCCCCCCCCCCGCTGTCTCTTTGTGATAGAGGTAGCAAGTGGGGGGGGAAGCGACTAGTCAACTAGAGTGTAGACTATCTGATAAGCTTTTGCTTATCGGATAGTCAATTAGTCACTTCCTAGGAGGAAGTAGTATGCCCAAGGTCACACAGCTCAGTGGGAAGGCTAGGACAGAACACAGGTCTCCTGTGTCCTAGGCCAGTGCCCTAGCCACTGCATTATATGTATAAACCTGAGAAACATCTGGGAAAAGCTCCTTGCTTGTTGGAACATTCTAGATACAATTAAAGCTGCCTCTTTCAGCTGTTTCTCAAGGGCAAATCTATTGCTTAATGGAAAGAAACAGGATTGTACTCCATATCTTTTCGAAGTGAAACTCTTCCATTATCTACATGGGGCCAACAACATGTACACATAAAAAAGGAAGCAAGGTCTCTGCCCTCAAGAGTACTCCGTCTAAACAGACAAAGTGCTTTGCACCCAGAATTCCCATTGAGAATAGGGATGTGAATGTTTAACCGGTTAACTTCACCCTTAATGTAGGCGGGGGGTATTCCAATCAAGCTGGAGCAGCCCCTGTCCATGAAACTTAAATTGGAGCTGTTGAATGTGATGCTCTTCTGAAAATATAAAATTATTTTATATTACACTTTGAAATCTTAGGAAACCTATCCTGCTAAAAGATTTAACAATGCTAACAAAATCTGTTTTGTTTGACCAGATTGGCAACATTGTACAAATCACCGAGCCAGAAGGAGTCGACTGTACCTTTCCACATTACAGTTAGTATTCATTTTGGGGTGGAGATTCAGAGATGGGAGGAGGGGTTTGTCCAAAAGGGAGCTTGCAAGAGTGTGTATACAGCTTTGAGGGCATAGTTTGGTCCTTTAGGACAGTGTGTTTGAGACACAAAGCTGAGTGACAAAATACATATTGTGATATTTTGCCTTTATGAAGTATTGTAAGATGTACAGATCCAAAGTACTATATAGGTACAAAAGTATAAGTTCTGTTCAGATGAAATGTGATTTGGATAGCTAAATATAGTAATTGTTTGTTACAGGTGCTCATTTTTTGCCGTAACATTTTTTTGCAGATTTTTAATGGTGTCCATAATACATCAAGTTTTCATAGTGAACAGAAATCAAACTTTCTGTTCACTCCATTTACAAATCTTGAAAGAAAAAGGTCACTTAAAACTTATATTTTAAATCCTCTAGTCATATTTCCAGGTGCTTTTTTCCCCCGTCAGATTTATTTTGTAAAATAGTTCAGTTCTACTCCTTCCCTCCATACACATCCACACAATCTGAAAATGCAGCTGTCAAATGCATGGTTATCAAAGATTTAGATTATTAAATTTTAGATTATCCAGGTGATGTCCTTTAGGTCTTGTTGAACTTCTTTAGCATAGAATTCAAAAGAGAGAGAAAATCTGTATCTGTTTCTTCCATTAGGGGTAGCTAGTCATCCTATGTACCCATTCTTAAATATCATCTTAGTAGCTAGACATTCAATGCTGTAAAAACATGAGTGAACATATCTGCACCAAGATACAAAAAGCTGGTCATATAGACCAATATTTCCCAATCTTTTTTATAAACTGTGTCAGGGAGACTGCAAGGATTGGGACTAGTTCACACACTTGTCATTGAGAAACACTTACAGAGGCTGCCATGCCTGCAAACGGTCAGACAGAAGGGTGTGGTCTGAGGCCGAGGCTAGTAATTAGCTGTTTCACAGGGGTTTTATGGATTTGTTAATTAATGCTGTAAGTGCTATATGAATTTCAGCATGAAATTTCATATAACTTTCCCAGATTTAGTCATTTTGTAGTTTACCAATGGGAGATTTGCTTTTCAGAATTTCAGATTGTGTGTCAATGAATGTTTAATTTCTGTGAACATAAGCATTCCAGGACTGATGATGAAGTTCCCATTCTGCTGGTTTATAAAGTTAACGATCCTTAGTGATTCTATTGTCTGTCGAATAGGGTCAGATTAAAGAATAGCTCACTGGGGTGATGTTATCCCTGTCTAAAAGTACTAATATACTTCACAAAGCTATAAAGAATGGTAGCACTTATCTGATAACTGAAAAGCATGAGGCTGAAAGCCCAAGTACTTTCAACAGATGCACAAGGTATCAAAGAATGTCATATAGTCATATCACTGCTTACATAACTAGTGGAATGCTTCATCTAGGAGCCTAGTGTGTTAGACTAAAGGAATTCTTGGATTCAGATCAATCTTTGTGCCAAGGGCAAATGGCAGAGAATAGATGAAAGCATTAGTGAACCACTAAATTTTAAGATTCCCCATTTTACAGTTTAGAAGAACACTTGAGATGCTTAAAATAGCAGATGGACCATACAAATTCTGCCCTTATGTGATCTCTCTTTTTTTTTTTTATTTTACTTTTTAAAAATAAAAAAGATTCCGCAACCTGTGTGTGGTGAGACATTTGGAAATACACAAGAGCTATAGAGATTAGAGTTCAGTCAAAACCTTTTTACTGGCTTCGTTTCACGGATTGAATTGACCTTGCAAAAAGGACCCACTGGCATTTTATAAAAGTCATGCACTTGATAGTAATTCTACCTGATTTTTCACATTGCACCATCCTGAAATGTCAACTTTTCAGAAATGCTCTCAGCTTCTCCTTAAGCATTCAAGATCTGGCAGCAATTTTTCCTCCTGATTAACCCTTTTCCCTTTCTAATACCCTGCATTGTAGTCATCATCCTTCCATCAGAGAACAATTGTGTGTGTCCACACAGACTCTTCACTATCTGGAGAGGATGGTGTGAGAGAGCTTTCTGCATAGCATTGTCTGGAGACCGGAAGCTAGAGGGCCAAATCCAGGGCACTCACTTCATAGTGTACAATATCTCTTTTCCTGACATGCATGTTTCTGAAATATTCTTTGATAGACACATACTTAACAAAATTCATTTTCTAGACTTTTATTATGTGTAAAGTTTTTTTTTTTAATGTGAGAAGCACTGAACCATGAGTTAATCCTAAAGAAAATGCTACTGATGCTACTAAATAAATGAATTCTCACTCTAAGGTCTCTTTTACGTTCAATATGTCTGTTTTTGGTCACTTCCACATTCAGGCTTTGGCAGATGAGGTACATCTCAGCATACCTCAACTTACAGTTATTGGCCGTGAGTGCTCTTATTCTTGTAGTCATGATCTAAGCAATCTGATAAGACAGATTCAAATATGCTTTTCTGGAACAAATTGGTGTCTTGTTGCAGTTTTCACATTTAAAAAAAAAAACTTTTGTCCTGGGGTTTAAAAGTTCCCATTTTTGAGTGCATGTATGATTCTAGTACTGAATCCTTATGTCTCACTTCTGAGTCAGTTTTGCTTGAGAGAGAATCGAAGGATTTGGCGTTCATTAGGCAGTAGAAGTCAATTTACAGAGTAGCAGTGTTCCATAAGCAATAGTGGTGATTACTGACAAAAGCAAAATTAAGCCCTCATTCAGGACAGGAAAATATCTTTGAGCTCCCCTCATTTTACTCTTACTTGGCCAGTACATTGAAGAACTTTCTTATAATTCTGATTTTTAGCCTGAATTAGGAACACCATCACTTATTTTAGAGAAGTTGTTTATTTTCTGACCTGAGTCTGATTTTTGGGTTGCATAAGTATCACTCCATTAAATTCGAGTTACTCATTTTCACCACTATGAGATCAGTCGGGTCCATTGTTGATCTTGTTTTTGTTTGTATCCTACAGCCTAATGGCTTCCGGGATGCGCATCCTCCGCCTTCAAGCCAGACCCCAGCAGAAATTGAAATTAACCCTCGAAAACGACCACGGCTAGAAGGGGAAAAACAGTGATACAAAGGCTAAACTTCAATAAATGTATTGCATACGAGAGTATTTGCACTATAAACATGGGTCCAACAGCCAGAGGTGCCTGAGAGACTGTCTTTGACCAAAACTGCTGTCCCAAATTTATTTAATATTAAATCCAATATATACAAGATTGTGCAATGGCATTGCCATTAAAATGACAACTTGGCTTTGTTAATAAATGTTTTCTGCAACCAGGGGCTTCAGCTTCTTTAGTTGAAGAATATTACAGCTGCTGTTACTTGTATGTCTGAGCACAAAAGAGAGAGGCACTTCTCCGTGGAACAATGGGATCTGATTCAGTACATCTATATCAAATTATCTTGATCATGAATTTGCAGCTGAACTTCAGTAGGGCTCTATGGATTGGTCTGTCCATAACAAACATGCTGCAGGATAAGTCAGTGGAACTGAAGAACCTGCTTAAAGATAAGAATGTGTTAAAGTGCTGTGCTAAATCACAGCTTTAGTCCTTAACTACTGAGATGTTCCTGTTGGAAACTAATCAAAGCTCTCTAACACCAGAAGAATTTGTTACTGGCTGTGGTCAGAGACCACATACAGCACAAAGACATAGGAATTGCTACACTGGATAAGACCCAATTTTGATGAATGGAAACCATTCTGAGGTTTAATCTATATGGCTGGATCATCTTCAGCCTCTGTTTTGCCTTTCTTCTAATAAAGGATTTAGTATGATGATCCTAATCACCAGGGCATGTTTTGTTTGTGGTCCTAATTTAATTTAGAGAAGAAAGATGGGTTTCTTAAAAGCCAGCAATATACAGTACTAGCAGCTCAAATCTAAACCGAAAGGAAGAACATAAATTTACCCACTGAAAATGCAGCAAAGATCTGTTCTCTCTCCAGAAAATAAGCCGATTGGATGGCTGCGTAGCAATTCAAAATATTAATTATTGGCAAGAACATGAGGGTGCATGTTACCATAATATCTGGGTGCATTTTATAAGGTTTAGATACAAATATTTACATTAAGGGGAGCATGTATATATTGCTTGACACCCTTGCAGCACAGAACTTGCTAACATGATTGCTGGGAAAACCTAACCAGCAGCCTAAATATGAGATTCAAGTTGTGGGAGTCAGTAGCTATAATTTTTAATTTAGTAATTCATCCTAAAATTGACTTTGCTTTGAAACAAAATTCAGTGCTGAATGTGAGTCACATAACCTCCTTTATTTAAAATGCTGAAAAAGAGTGGCAGTGATTTCTGAATCATTATAGTGCTTAGATGTAATTTGCATAATAAAACTCAGGGAAAAAATATTCATGTGCCATCATGAGAATCAGGTATTGTGAAAATTAAATATCCATGAATCAGGGAGAGATCTGTCAAGCAAGCAAGTTGCAGAGGAAGAAAGACGGCGGGGCTTTGTGACTCAGACAAACATTGGAATGCAGGAGACACAGACAAACAAAAGGATTCTACCGCATCTGATGTCAGCAACCAAATGCTTCATTTGGGAATAATAGCTTCCTATGTCTTGCAGTGCTAGAGAAGGGGGTGTCTGACACAGTGCGCGTGCCTGCTTAGCCATGTGGAAAACAGCATTGATTAAGGGTCTTATAGCAACATATTAAAAGGTACTGTGATTATTTGATGTATATGCTGATGGCTGCTACTCTGTAAGGATATTTATGAAAAAATGTTCTGTCAAATTAATTTACTTTATTCTAGTTTAAAGAATGCATTTTCTCCATCTCCAAGGGGAATATTTAAAGAACTCTCATTTAATGCTGCATTCAGCTTAGTTTTATTACAATGATGATTACAGTATCACTTGGAGATCCCACCTGAGACCAGGGTTCCTTATGTTAGGTATTGTACATAGTATAGAGTGGCCACCAACCTACCAGTAGATCTTGGAGCCTCTGACAGGTGATCCTTAGTGGTTTGGCCAGGAAGCTATCAAGTGCTGGCACTTCAGTTGCCCCTCCACCTGCTGCCATGCTGCTCCTGCCCTCTGCCTTGGAGCTACCCCCTCTGGGAACCTCCTGCTTGCTGTGCAGGATAAGGGAGGGAGAAAGGGGGGCTGCTGATGTCAGGGGGTCCCTCCTCCCCCCACTTCTGTACTCTCTCTCCACACAGAGAGAAGGGGATGGAGGGAACTTGGCAATGCAAATCTGTCACACACACATTATGTGTCTCTGTCATTCTCACAGACACACACTGTCCTTCCCTCTCATCTCCCAACTCAACACACACGTGGGGGGTTGTTGTTACTTCTGTTAATGGTTGCAAAGTGGGTTATTTTTGTGTTTTTGACTGGTCTGTGGATTTAATCATTTTCATTTTTCTCTTATGCTTAAATTTAATTCTTTTGAGTAGTGAGTTCTCAAATGCCTAATCTGTCATGGCTGGAGTCATTATCTGTATGGTAATTGCTGCTCCTGGAAGTGGCTGGCATGTCCCTGCAGCCCCTGAAAGAGGCAGAGCAGGGGGTCTCCACATGCTGTCCGTGCCTGCAGACACCACTCCTGCAGCTGCTATTGATCAATAATGGGGATCCGTGGCCTGTAGAAGCTGTGGGCTCAGTGCCTGTAGATGAGGGGCAGCACATGGCACCATGGAGTCATTGCTGTATATGCCAGTTGCTTTCAGGACTGGTGCAGGGCCAGGGTGGGAGTAAGCCTGCCTCAACCCCACTGCTCCACCATCCGGAAGCCGTCTCAGGCTATGTCAAGACTGCGTGCTTCTTTCGAAAGAGCTCTTCTGAAAAAACTTCTTTTGAGAGCGTCCACACACAAAAGTGCAACGAAAAAGCGATCTGCTTTTTCGAAAGATAGCGTCCGTTCAGTGTGGCGTCTATTCTCGCATTTAAGCTGTGATTACTATGGACAGAGTGGCCACCAGGGCACCTGTGCTTTTTCCTCTTTCTTCTTCTTTCGAAAGGACTCCCTCTTCCCCATCCACACACGCCTTTTTCCAAAAGAGCTTTCGGAAAAAGGCTTCTTCCTTGTAGAAAGAGGATTACCAACGCTGAAAAAACCTTTGTTCTTTCAATTTACTTTTGGACGAACGCAATTGCAGTGTGGACATAACTCAGGTTTTGTTGGAAAAACAGCCATTTTTCCGGCTAGACTCTGTAGTGTAGACCTACCCTCTGTTAAGTGGTCCAGACAGCTCCTGAATCCCTGTCTCAGTCTTGAACCCCATCCTGCATTCAGCCTCTCCTGCCCCAGACATGAGCACCCAAACTCCTTCCTAGAGCTTGCACCTTGGACCCCCTCCTGGACCCCAGTTACCTGCCCAGAGCCCCTCCCACACGCTGAACCTTTTGGCCCAAGACCAGACCCTGCACCCCTACCCGAGCTTGGTGAAAGTGAATGAGGCTATGTCTACACTACAGTGTTTTGTCAGAAAAACAGCTGTTTTTCTGACAAAAGTTGAGTTACGTGCACACTGCAAGCGCATTCTTTCGACAGTAAATTGAAAGAACAGAGGGCTTTTTGTGCAATCGGTAATCCTTATTCTACAAGGAAGAAGCCTTTTTGCGAAGAGCTCTTTTGCAGAAAGGTGTGTGGGGATGAGGAAGAGGGAGTTTTGTCGGGGGGAGAGAGGAAAAAGCACAGGTCCCCTAGTGGCCATGCTGTCCATAGCAATCACTACTTACATGTGAGATAGCGTCCAGGCAGTCTTTCAAAAAAGCGCATCGCTTTTTCAATGTGCTTTTGCAGTGTGGACGCGCTCTTGTGCAAGAAGATCTCTTCCGAAAAAAGCTTCTTGTGCAAGAAGCCTGTAGTCTAGACATAGCCTGAGGTTCAGGGAGGAAGGGAGATGGAGTGAGCAGGGTGAGGCCTTGGAGAAGGGGTGGAGTAGGGGCGGGGCTTCAGAGAAGGTGCGGGAAGGAAGTGGGGCAAAGGTATTTGGGTTTGAGGTAGATCTTATGTTGCACTTAAATTGAAATAGTGATCTCGCGGTTTAAAAGGTTGGAGACCACTGTAGTATAGTAAGAGAATGTTTTTCTAAAGAGTTTACCATCTAAATAGGCAAGGCAGACAACTTGTGCAAGAGGAAACAGAAGCACAGAGAGGTAAAGTGATTTGCACACGGTCACACAGCAGATCAACTGCAGAGTTGGGTACAGAAGGCAGGTCTCCTAATTCCTCATGCAGTACAGTACCCACTGGACCACATCATTCGTAGCATTTTTCATCTAAAGATCTCTAAGTTATTTACAAATGCTAATTAAGCCTTACAATTCTTACAAAGTGTATCCCACCTTGTATTTAGGTGTGGCCCTGAGTACATTTCCATGACATGGAAAAGAGATCTGTGTAAGCTTGTCTCATCAACTGAAGTTAGTCCAGAAAAAGATATTACCTCACCCACCTTGTCTTTCTCTAGGTGAGTCATGGAAGTAAGTATTGAGAGGAAGAAAGATTAAATTGTCAAAGGTCACACAGTCTAACTAGGGTAGCTGGGAATAGAACTCAAGCCTTCTAACTCCCAATCTGTTCCTCTAAGCATTGGATACACTCTGATTTTACAATAATATGAATTTACATTAATACATATTTTTATATTGTTGCTTAAATATCAAGGGAGATCTGTTAAGAAATATTGACATTAGCTTTATGCAAGAAAATATAGCTTCTGGTGTCTAACTTCTCAGTGCATATTACATATGGATATTTGTTTTAATTACTGTCAGATTTTTGCACTGTTTTAGGTGTCAGATGTAATAATTCAGTGGCGAACATTTCAAATCAGAACACCCTCAAGACAATGTGGTCTTGTGATCAGCTTCCATTGTTTTGGATTGGTTTTGGTAGGTTTCTGGGATAAACCATAATAGTGTATGACTTCCACTTGGGGCAGTTACACTGTTGTAGCTGTACCAGTGAAAATGCTCCATTATCAGCCAGACTGAGAGAGAAGGATCTAATTGCTAAAATAAAATCAGATTATTCTATAATCATCTGCATCAGAAACTTTGCTGGAGTCAGTGGAGCTACTTCAGATTTATGCTTGTGTGAAAAATGTGTCCATTGTCTCAAATGAACTAACTGTTTATGGAAAGATGTTTTTTTTTCTGTGTGGCTGGAATCCTTTGTATATTACTTAAAAGCAGCGGTGTGCTTAAGGGGCAGGAGAGAGAAATTTGACTGCACAATGTAACATACCAACTAGCCAAGTTTACGTTTTATTCAGTGCTGGAAACATCAGCTTATTTGGTTTGTCGTTGGAATGCCAGTCATCTCTAAATTTAGGAATGGTAAATATCAGGCTGAGCTTACTTTTATTTATTTTGGCACTAACACATTCAACTTGCTGATAGTGAAAGGAGCTACTATTTTACCACAACAAAATTCCAATCTCTACCACAGAGTCTGGTAATAAGAAAACATGGTGACTGTAACATACCTCACCTAGAAGCAGAATGCTGCTTTGAAATTCTTTATTCCAGAAAGAGAAAATTAACAATTTATTTTCTCCTGACTCTAAGTGTTCTCTGTTTGAAAACAGCTTTTTTCATTAAGCACTGGGAAACCAATTAGCTTCCAAGAAGAATAAATTTAAGATGTGTGGGGGTGGGTGGTGGAATAGCTTTGACTATAAATGTGGCTGCGGAGTCAAGGTTCAGATTATGAGACCAAATGTGCTTCTATTTAAGTCAATGGCAAACTCCATTTGGGGCTCATCCTATCCCTACGAAGGTCAACATTTGGAAGATAGATTCCCCCCCCCCCCGCACTAAAATGTGGAAAACAGCTCACTTACTGGTGAATGTAAAGTATTCCTTTCTTGGCAATGGATACTGTAAGTTGGTTTTAATTAGAAGGCTTTGTAAAAAATTGTTTGTAATATTCCCCGGAGGTGGTCAGACTTTGAATGCTCATTCTTCAGCTGAATCATCTCACTCCAAAATGCCCTTTTCTCTGACTCTCATGCTATATGGTGTTGATGCTGCTGCAAAGTGGGTTCTTTTGTGCTGTCTCACTGAGTCAAGTTTCCTCATATTTTTATGGGGCAATAAGAAAGTAGAAATGATGCTGTAGAAACAGATGGTCTAGAATGAGGGCTGATCAATCAAGATAGATGAACTGAACAGGCAGCCAAGTCTGGGGAGAACTTTTTGTTGACAAAGACATCCTTTAGGAGAGATTCAAGGGTTTTTTGTTTTTTTTTTAAACACACTCTAAACAGCATCTGAACATAGTTTCAGTGCAGACTGAGAGATGCTGAAAAAAAATCCACGTCAGATGAGAGGTAGTCATTTATAATAGCAGTTAGTTGACTAGTTTTTAATTTGTCATTATTAACATTTACAAAATTAATGTATTTTTAGGATTAGGTTCAGAATGAAATGTTTTACAGTCTCATCGGTAAATTGTCCATGGCAAAATTCTTATCTCTTTTCTTCCCAGTTCATCTTTTTGTTTTATTTGGTATGAAATGTGTAAATGGGAAATCACTGAGTCAAAGTTTTTAATCAGACTGTTTATAGTGTATTCAAGATCATAATTATGTAAAAAGACATGGTACAGTATTATTCTAAACTAATTTAGAAGATTATATTTGTAACTTATTTTATGAGATAATGAGGGGTGGTATGATCTGTTTTTCCTAAGACAGTGTGGCTTGAGGAAAAGAAATAAAATGGGTACTCATTATACTGCTCTTATGTAAATATTACAAGAGAGCACACATGGGGGAAATTTTTTCTCTCTGTTAAGAACTAGTACAAGGTTTAGGCATCATTTAAGTCCCACTTATGCTCTGTTGAAAAATTAAGTGGTATGTAGGCCTGGAAATGGCCATCTACACAGAGTGAATATTACCCACAAATATCTTCACTATTGAGCACCAAACTCCAAACTTGTCTTCTGCATGCAATAAATGTGTTAAATACTAGTCTGCATAGTCATGTGGAAGTCTATACAAATAGTGATCCTTGCTCAGAGCAAAAAATAAACTACTGTCCAAGAAATAGAAATGTTATCACACTGGAAAGATTACTGTACTTTCAACAGGTCAATATATTGTCTTACCTCAGGGGACTTGTTTTCCAAGCAAATATTTTATAGCTGATTCTTACCTACTGTTCATTTTAATAAGGCCTAGTTTCTATGATCAGTGAAATCAGTGGGAGTTTTGCCATTGTCATGAACAGGAACAGGGTGTCAGATTGCAGAAATAATGTAATTTTGTTTCAACCATTAGAAAGCAAGAACATGTTTAAAATATAAAGTTTAATATAATAGTTCATATGAGAGAGGAAACTATGCAGAGATGATAAATTGTCTCTTATTAGATCTTAGCACTTCCTATGCAGCTTCTTTGCAATTATGCTATTGAAATCTATTTTAGAATGATATCTCACATTGCTTGATTTGATGGTTTAAAATTAATTGCTGTTTTAGTAGTAAAGTACCAAAAACATTTTCTCGGTGATTCTCAAATTTTAAAAAAATAACTTCAAACTTTATTGGATAAAAGAACAATTGTTTTTACATGCAAATTGTGCCTCTTCTAAAATACTGCATGTCAATACGAGATAACATGAGTTACATTCTTCTATACTACCATAGGCCTTATTTCACATTTGCCTGGTAAAAGATTGGAACACATTACACAGCAGTTTGTATTAATTTCTCCAACACACTCACTTATTTTATACATTTCTGTATTTAAAGATAGACTCCTGCCTACTGAGTTTTTCAAAAGCATCTTGGGACCTCACTCCCACTGAAATCAATTTTGAAAATCCCACCAGGTACCTATCTGCATCTTTAGGTGCAGGTGCCTAAACACCTTTAACCATTTGGCCCTTAGTTTCATCCTAAGGTAAAAGATGTCTCCTTTGCAGTGGGGTGAATTTCACTCTTACTGATTAAAATATTACTACTATATCACATTTCCCCCCTCAAATGACAGGTGCTATAGAAATGAAAAGTATGAAGGCAAGGCCTGGCACAGCAATGCTGTCAGTAAACCTTGTTGTTTGCTGATAGGCCAGAGCTCTTCTCCATACATCTCCATTTAGCTGGGGCGGAGAAGGAAACTGATACTCTTATTAATGACAGATTAGTGAAGTGGATCAGCCTCAGCTGATACTCTCAGTATACTCCAGTTTGTTGTATGGTCACAGGCTTTGACAGCATCCAGCACACACAACCACTGTGTGGTCAGAAGAGACAGAAACCGTCCCTTTGGTACTTATCTGCAACCACACTTCAGTCACAGTTGACTTTCTGGCACCACAAACATCTTCGCCTTTGCTTAACAGAAAACAGCACATTTACCCTCTCCTACTATAGAACCCTATTCTGTTTGCAACTGGTTTCCAGGGTTAGGCCTCCTGGGGTCCTGCTTTTCATTCTCTCATTCAAATCTAACTAGGATTATACTTAAAATGCTACAGTAGCACAACTGCAGCTGCACTGCCAAAGTACCTCAGCATAGCCACTCATTGGAGCAATGGGATGGGTTCTCCCATTGCCCTAGTTAATTCACCTCCCCTAAAGCAGTACCTAGGTTGCCAGAAGGATTCTTCTCTGCTGACCTAGTGCCATCTATACTGAGGTTAGGTCATCTTAACTTTGTTGCTCCTGGGTCTGGATTTTTCACACCCCTAAGCAACACAGTTGAGTCAATTTAACTTTGGAGTGTAAACATAACCTCAGTAACACATGGACTAAAACCCTTTTTCCCACTTCTGCTATTCAAACAGTAAGTTGAATGTTGTGAATGCCTCTATAGCAGTGGTAGGGAACCTGCATCCCGTGGGCCACATGCAGCCCACTGGTGTTCTATGTGTGACTACAAGACATTTTGTTTACCGTTGCCCATGTACAGAGTTGCCAGATTCCATTGGTTTCTCTCCACGTAGTTTTTTCCTACCAGTATTTCTCAAGTGACAAAGCAAGGGCACATGAAATGAGGTGCATGTTGATTACACACAATATTGACTCAGAGACATGCACTCTCACTGCATCCAATCAAAGCACTGCTACGTTTCAAATGGCACAACTTGCATATTCTAGGTATACAAGTGCAGTTAGCAAATCTACCCTAACCAAGGAGACAGTCTTGGTTATGACAATCTTGCGACCCAATGAGATAGAGGGCCATTTATGCGGTCCACTCACTAGCTTAGATTACTCATTGCTGCTTTATAGGGTGACAAAGAATGGATGGTTGGAAATGCTTTGTTCTGGAGTGCAGCTAGGTATTTGAGCATCATCTCTGAATCTGAATCCTTAAGAACAGACTTGGCCTGGGGAAAAAAGTACAAAGCTATGGACCCAGATCCTTCGGAATGTGCCAATATAGCACTTACTGTGGTATAAAGGACAGATTACTGTGTCTTTTAGATCTAGGAAGTTCTGGATTCAGTGTTCAGAGAACTGTTATTTGAAAAAAATTGTAGCTGTTGGTTATCTGAGACTGAATCTAAACACTGGAACTTGATGTAGCTTGTAAACAAAGACCTCCTCGCTGTACTAACTCAGTTCACTTTGTTGCTGTACTTGTTGGGATCCAGTTAAAATCACTGTTAAATGGAGAAGTGATTGGCTTATTGGAGATACAAGACTATAGAACACTTACATATTATGTGTAATGTTCCTTTGAAACATACCTTTTTTATATCATAGTGGTACATGTGACAAGTTTGGGCACAGAAATCCCCTTGAGACTGTCACTCAATGTGCTGAAATACCAGTGAGACTGCCTACCTGCTTTTTGAGACACTCCACCACCCTACCCTGCTTAGAAAGACCCTCTGGTTTCCTCCAGTGTTGGCAGAGAGTTGGGGTTGCAATCCTCAGCAGAGACATACAGACAATGAGATCAACTCAGCTCTGGGAAGGCTCAAAGGGACTTGACACAACACCCAGATGAAGCCACAATGGGATCAAAACCCCAGATAAGTCCATTTTACTCTGTATAATGTGTATACAAAGTAAGCTCATAAAATGTTCACCTCCTTTACGAATTGAAGTTAGATATGCACAGCTGTTTGCCCAAGGATGGAGTTTCAAGAGAATGGGGGTGGCGGGCAGCAGCTGGGTGCACCGGGATGTGGCTTGTGCAGTCAATCAGGCGGGGTCAGGATTTACTGCCAAAGTGTCCTCACAGATCTCTGGCTTCATGGATGATGATAACCAGAAGACTGATTGCATGCGTGCTCCATGGTGTGTGCTGTGTCAAACTGTGCACTTAGTCTTCACAGCAGACCCCAAAAGAGCCCCCAAAAACCACAAATCAGATAAGGATTGAAGGTGCTCAGTCAGGTTTATTGTTAAGCGAAGTACAGTAATAGTTGTCAGTAGACTCTACTGAACCATTACACATATGTACCCGTAACAATGGAATGACTCAATCAGTGGGAGGTCCCACAGCCCTCTCCCCCCCGGTCATCCAAAGACTGTCCTCCCAAGACACCACTTTATATACAGGTACAAACAAGTTACACATCACTCCTGACATGTCAGGTTACCACCCTCTCATCCTACTTAAATCCCACCCATCACCCTGTACCTCATGGTTTGATTAGATCATTTCTATCCATCATGCTGTCATTTTAGACTCTTTCCTGAACCTGGGTCTGTATCTGTGGGGAGTGTGTAGCAGGATCCTTTTTAATGACCTGGTGTTATCATGTGCTTTCAACTTATGACCAGAACCAACTACTGTTCTACACCTGGGCATATTACTAATTAGTGTTTTGCACTCACAGCCCTGTTCGTGCCAAGTTCTGTGAGCCGGTGCCTGCCTCTTGCTCACCGCTTAGCTTTCCTTTTTATATTAGCCAAGTGTTGTCCATTGTTAGCTAGGCCTTAGGCCTGTGCTACCTGGGCTTATGTTTTAGACCTTCATCTTACTACAGCTTGCTTTTCTTCCTGCTTCCCTGATGATCAGGGAGCGAGGGGAAAGAACTTGGATTCCGTGATTTACACCTCTGCCCCCTCCCTTCACCAGCCAGGAGTGAGAGGCCTGCACAGAATCCAAGTACTTTCCCCTCATTCCCTTATTGTCAGGGGAACGGGGAAGAAAAACAAGCTGTGTCCTGGTGTGCGCTGCTGCTGCCTCCCTCTCTTCCCTCCCCCCCACCCCCATTCTCTCGAAACTCCACACCTGTGCTTGCCCCCTCATAACAGTTATTTACACTGGGCTTATTAATAAAGACGTATTAAAAGTAGGATTTAAGTGATCAAAAGAGATAAGAGAACAATGTAGGTTACTAAACAAAACAAACACACAAACTGAGCTTAATACACTAAGAAAATTAGTTACAAATCATAATTTTTCACCCTAGTTCTTAATTCAGGTGAAGTCCTTCTTGAGCCAGAGATGTCTTTTCTGACCTGGATCCACTCCTCTTGTTACAATTCTTTTGCTACTTGGTGTTTTCATGTATCCTCTTGGGGTGCACCAGTTGTCTGTAAAGCTAAAGACAATCATTGTTTACTTAGAATTTCCCTAGGGTAGGAAGCCTTGTTAGATTCCCCCACACCTCTGTGAAAGTACAAAATTCAAGATGGAGTCCAGCATCAGGTGACATGATCATGTCTTTGTAGCACATCTGCAGGAAGACAGCTCTCTCCCACTCAACTGAGTCTTGCTAGTGGGCTATTAGCTCTGTGTTTGGCTTCTTTATTATTGTTCCTGATGGTCTGGTAAAAGGCTTTTCCCAACATGAAACACATTGATGATAAATCTACAGTCAATATTCCTAACTTCAAATGCAGAAATGGTAATGCATACAAATAGAATATACACAATGAGTAGATTACAAGCTTTCCAATACCTTACTTTATGCAAAATTATTATTGTATTTCCATATATGCATATTCATAAGCATATTTTCATAAAGCACAGGGAAGGCCCTGTAATGGTATATTTTTGTGAAAAAATGGATGTTGGTTTTGAGACAGTGTCTTTCATGTCATGCTTCCAAACAATGCAGTATAAGGATGGTAGTTTCTTTCAACAGTAATGTAATGCAATAGATCATAATACAAATGTGTACACAGTACTGTTGTAAACTTAAGTTGGTCCGAACCAACAGCAATAGTTACTTAAAACTAAGAACATTACATTCTATGTGCAAAAGGTCTGATAAAGCCTACTTTGACCCTAGCTCCCGTTGACCATGGACACACAAGTTAATCTTCCAAAATGCCTTCTTGTTTGTTGCAAAAACCTTCTAAAAGGTCATGTCAAAAAGTTTGTTTATAGGCTTTTCAGTGATGACACACTATTGGAGCACCTCCAAATACTTCTTGATGTTCCCAAGTACGTGTCAATGTACTAAAGTTTCTTTCATGGTTAAAAAGAAGCATTTCATCATGGTCCTCTACACAATCCAGGTCACCTCCTCAAGGCCTGCTCAAATCCTGCCACAGTGCTCACTTGTAATTCTTTTTATGCAGGAAATCAATTGGGGATTTGACCATGAGGTTAGATGTGGGTAATACTAAAAAATGTTTCCTATGACATGAAATTACATCATTGGATTCCAGATCTTTCTGCTTTGAACATTTGGCTGCAAATATGTTGATAAATATGCTATACACTTCATTAATTCTTTAAGTAGGTATGGTAAGTATCAGATTGAAAACGTCAGTTTTATTAAACACCATTTTCCATGCATGCCATGAAAAAACCTAATGTGTTATATAAAGAATGCCCTGATGGTTAAATAGCATCTCTGCAGAAAGATAAAGAATTTTTTACTAGGTACATTTTAACGATAACTGCAAGAGGAAAAAGTATGTGCCATTTATTTATTGCATCTACATGTTGAGTAACAAAAGCTTGAAAAGTGGAGGGTTGATTTTTTGGGGAAGTGGGGATAGATAGGCTGTATGCTTTTCTTCCTGTGTAGCTTTTTATATTTGCATTTTAGATTTTGCCTACTCTGTTTTTCCTGGAAGACACTATGAACTCCTGGATTCCTAGTAAGATTATATCACGTGTACAAAGAGTGAAAACTAAACACTTTAGAGGGGCAAGGGATTTTTAGTCAGACTATTTAAAACTTCTTGGGATAGTTTTTCTGATGAATTCTGGCCCTTCTGTGCTACTTTGGAAGAAGAAGAAAAAGAAAAAAAGCAAATGGATCTGACTTATTGAGCACTGTCCCAGCATAGGGAGCTCTCAGTTGCTGGTCACCTGGCATATTCAGTTTCGGAGTGGTTGATACCCTCTCTACCCAAGCATAAGGGGTAGAAAGCTGTCAGGTCAGAGTATGTCTGGAGTGCACTGTGTTCTGACTATCCCCTTTTGGAAAATAATCCTTTGCGCAATTTTGTTGTTAAGTTAGTGAACCAATGCTGCTCTTACCTACTCTGGTGCTGACTCAGATCCACCTTGAGAAGTGGGGAGCCATAAAAAGCTGTGCTTCTTAGCAGAAACTCAACAGAACAGAAATTTGTCCTTCCTTTTTTCTTTTGGTAATGTCACTTTAAGACATTAGGAAAATTCTGATGAAAAAGTGATAGAAAGCATTTCTCTGTAGATATCTCATTACCCCTCCCTTCTTCACGCATGAGCTGAGAAAACTCCTATTCCTATTCTCTAGTTGTCCAACAAAACTAGCAAGGAGAACATGATATTTTTTATATTTCTAAGGCTAAAATAAAGGAGAATAAAATACATTTTTGGGAATAAGGCCTTTATAACACCTTTTATATAGCACGATGAAATAATAATAATAAAAAAAAAATCACATAAGTACTTTTGATTTCCTTTGGAGGTAACCTTTAAAGCTCATCTTCTACATGACAATATACTGCAACCCAAAGTTTTCAGCCCCAAATTGCCTTGATTTGTGTTTTGGGGCACAGGAACCATTCATAACACTGTTGCTCAGCAATCTGGAGTTCATTAAAACACTCAAGAATTTCTCTCACAGGGTTGCAGGAAAAAAACCAAAACAATGTAGGAGCCAATCACACAATCAGATTAGTCCTATGCAAGACAGAAAACTGTATTTGGATTCTCCTTTTGGGACAGAAGCAAGATAACAGTGAAGCTACTTTTTGTGATAATTGCACACCCACAGTGTCTTATCGTAAATCAATGGCAGACTCTTGGCTGCCTAACATAGCCACACCACCCACGATTACCATATGGTCTGTACGGTAGGTTAATGAGAATGGTTCTTCATCTTCTCCCCTCCCTCCAGAAACAAATGTCACCCTGGCTTAGATCCATAACCTCTTAATTTAATACTAGAAACAAAATAATGCTAACTTGATCTGTAGTACCAAAACCTAACCAAGTATCCTGAGTACAAAGTTATATGCTATTCAATTTAAATTAGTGTCCTTTTCAATTACACAAAGGATGGAAAACACATGGGGACTGCCAAGGTGAATCACAGGCATCTGGCAACTTTAACATAATATGAAACAGAACCGCTATTCTCAGATATTTTCATATGCTGTTAAAGTAGACTAAGAAATGCATGTTTAGGAGTTAAGACAAAATTAAGCAAGAGAAAGTAAATTTGTTTAAACCTTCCTTGGCAAGTCTGAATTGCAGTTTTGTAAAGCCATGTGAAGATGATTAGACAGCCTATTGAAATATGAATTGTTTTCCTAACAGTACGCTGTATTAGTATAATGGTAATTTTTAGAATTGTGTATATTTAATATGACAAGATACAGTAATATTGTCAGGGGCCTAATTCATTGGAAACCCTATGATTTACTAGTGGACTATAACCAGTGATCAGTGGCTCACTTGCATCCCATTTTAGAGACTTATATTATCTTCAGGTCTTAACTCTTTCACTGATGTTGCAGTCACACATGGACTTAAAAAAAATATCAACTGCAGCTGTGGACTATTTTTAGGCCTGTAATTTGTAATTCTCCAAGGTACATTTGATGTTAAGGATATCTGTCCTTTCCTTTGCTAAAAGGGTATTTTTATTCTCAGTGATAATTATACCTACGCATTGTGGATATTTGTAGACCTGATGGCCCTGGACTGCTTTTAGTAGCAATGAACAAATCAACATGCTGCTTTTTCATAAATAAAGGATATTTATTAGACCAGTAGTTTATCAGTGGCCATTTGTATTTCACCAACCAGATATAACTTTGAAGAAATTATATTCTATGGGACATCTTTTAACCACCATGAATTCCATTATCCAGTACATCTAATATGGAAGCATAATTCATATAACACTTTAATCTTGAAAATAATATCCGAACTACAGGTCAAATCATATTTCAGAAGATGCGTATATGATTACCTGAAATCACCCATTCCATTCCTGAAACCTGAAATTTGGTGTCTGTTTCCATAAACTACCAGCTTCCTTTATTCCACAGAAGACTGGATATAAAGCTCAATAAAATTAAATGATCTCTTTACATTGACTTCAATGGGTTTTAGATCAGGCCCAGAAACTAAGCCCATAAATCAATCTATTAGACCACTTCTGACTCTGCAGTAGTCCATGGCTCCACATGCATCAGTTGACTGACTCCAGGTGAGTTATTTTCTGTTGTAATGCCTTTCCAGTGGCTATTAACTTGATATATTTCCACCATGCTAATTAATTTTGACTTGAAAAACTTTGAGACCATACATAGTAAAAACTACTGTATACTCAGATGGATAATTACACTTTTAATTACTGAAAAGTTCACTCTGGATTAGGGATGTTAAACATCATGTAATTGAATACTCGTGTAACCGCATGAAATCTTAGCGGTTACATGACTAGTCAATAGTCCCCAGGGGCAGGGCCGGCAACGGCACAGGGTGGCAGGTGGGAGCTGGTCCATGAGGGGAGACAAGTTTAAAATTTAAACAGCTCCCTGTGCAGACTGGCTGCCTGCCACCCCACGCTACTGCTTCTGTATCAGAGGCAGCAGCACGGGGTGGCAGCAGCCCCTGTCCGCAGGCGGTCTGAGCTCCCAGAACACAGAGGTTAGTCCACGCAGCAGCCTCTGTCTGTGGGGAGCTCAGACCCCCGTGGACAAGGGCTGCTGCGTGGAACAGCCTCTGTCCACAGAGAGCTCAGACCCCCATGGACAGGCTCTCTGTGCACAGAGGCTGCTCCACAGCAGCCTCCCTTGCCCCTCCCTCCCACTGTTGCCTCTGATAGAGGCAGTAGCATGGGGAGGAGAGGCAGGTGGCATTGTGCTGCTGGTGGGAACCAGATTTTAATCTGGCTCTCCCCAAGCACTGGTTCCTGCCTGCTCCCCTTGGCAGGTGGGTCCACAGAGCCATCTTCCCATGCATATCGGCTCCAGTCTGCACCCCTCAATCTCCACCCCCATCAGAGGCAGCAGTGCAGGGGTGGGGCAGGCAGATGCGGTGCTGGTGGGAAGCCTGCTTAAAGACAGCTTCTCATGGGCAGCAAGGGGGGGGTGTTGATAGAATTAACTGATAAACCCAGGCTATCAGTTATTCATTTACTCAACTACACACTAACATCCATACTCTGGATTGCATTTTGCTAGATTTACAAAAATTTTGGTTTACTGTCTTGATCGCCTAGAAGTGAAAGGCGAGTACAATAACCTCTAATTTCCTGGAATATACACGTTGATGGACCTATTAAACAATTCTAAAACTGATCACATACTAGAAATGTGTGATCTAGTTTCTCTCGCAGTTATAAACACACAAAATAGTGTGATAAACGTGCTCGTCTCGGTGATGTTCATAACACACACAGACGTTAGATTGTTCCGATGGAACACTGCAGCTGGGACACGCTTAATTCTCAGCACCTTCACACACCCCGGAACCCAAAAAACAGGGAGCGAAAAAAACAGGCTGCTCCCAAGAGCCCTCAGGTACAAGCCACCCTTCTCCCCTTTGTTTTAAGCTGGTTCTTTTCAGGTGGCCTGCTGCTGGGCCCACGCTGCGCGCGCCCAGCCCTGCAGCCAGGGCTAGGGACACCCTCTGAGCACTTACCAGAGCCTGTCTCTCGCCCCTCTGTTTGCAGCATTGGGGCCGGGCCGGTGGGGTGCTCGGGCAGCTTGTGCATGAACGAGCATCCGCCCCTCTCTCTCGTGCTCTGTCAGGGATTGTCCGTCGGTCCATCCCTCCGCCTGCGGCTCCTTTTCCCTCTTTTCGTGTGTGTGTGGGGGGGGGGGGGCGGACAGAGCAGCTTCAGCCTCGCGCCCAGTCCGCGCGCTTTCATGCCTCTGCCCCTGCCCCTCCCCCTCCTCTGTGACGCGTAGTCTCTCAGCTCCCTGAGGGCCGGTGGGGTTTTTTTTTTCCCGCGCGGCGCGCGAGCCTTCACTCTCTCTCCCCCCTCCGCCTCCCCCCGCCGCTCTCCGCTGCCCACCCTGCCCCCGCCGCGTGCGCGCTCCCGCGGGGCCGGCTCAGGAGAGCGCGCGCAGGGAGGGGAGGCTGGCTGGCCGGCCGGTAGGCGGGTAGGGAGCTCTCTGCGGGCGCAGTGCTGATCCGCCGGCAGGCAAGCCGGGAATGCGAAGCGATGGCCGCCGGCGGCTCGGGCAGCAGCGCTGAGGAGAAGACCTACCGCCGCTTCCTGGAGCTCTTCCTGGGCGAGTTCCGCGGGCCCTTCGGGGTCGAGCCGGCCCCCGCGCCCCCCGCCGTCGGGGCAGAAGGGGAAGGGGCAGCGGCCACCCCCGGGGAGGCGGAGGAGAGCGACGCCGGGGACCCCCAGCCTCCCACTCCTCCGCCACCGCTGCCGCCGCTGCCGCTGCCGCGGCCGCTCTCCGAGCACATCACCGAGGAGGAGGTGGAGGGCGAGTGCTTGGACCTCTGCCTGCAGCAGCTCTACAAGTAGTGAGTGCCGGGCTGGGGGGACCTCGGGGGCTCTGGAGGGGCAGGGCAGACCAGGCTGCGGAAGGGGCAGGGGGAGGGGGGAGGTAGGGCAGACCGATCTGGGGCGCTCTGGGGAGGGGGGGCAGGGCAGACCAGGCTGAGGGGGGCACGACGGACCGGGCTGGGGAGCTCTGGGGAGGGGCACGACGGACCGGGCTGGGGAGCTCTGGGGAGGGGCAGGGCAGACCGAACTGGGGAGCTCTGGGGGGGGGGGCAGGGCGGACTTGAAAGGGCAGGCGCGTGGGGTCTGGAAGAGGCAGTGGGACCAGGGAATAATGGCCATGGCTTGAAGGGCAGAGGGGGCACTGAGTGGTTAGGGGCCACAGGGGAAAGCTGGGGGACAGGCCACTTTTGGTGTTGAGATGCCTAGGAGAGGTCAGCAGGGAGAGAGACCCATGGCCGTCTCTTCCTGTTTTGTCTTTTCCCCCATTCCTTTTGTCTCGTTCCCTCCATCATGCTGGGACAGGGGAGCTAGCTGAAGCCATGGGCATCCCTCTCTAGAGCAGCTTGGTCTTACGTTCTGGTGCCAGAGCAGGAAGGATTCTGCCATTCTGCGTCTGAAACTGAATGTTCCCAGCAGGAGGTTTGTAAATGTGGAATCAGCTGCCAAGAAGTTAGTTTCTAATGCAAGACAAGAAAAAAAGAGGCAATATATTTACAGGCCAAGAGGCAACATTAGGAGAAGGCTCCCAGTGATCTTGGGGCTATTTGTCCTGTCAGAGAGAGAGATAGGAAAGCCATGTACATCGTGGTTTTTGCTGGGCAGGGGCAATTTCCAGATCGATGCTTTTTAAAGGACTAGAACATAAAGGGAAAACACAAGGGACATATTCCCAGTGTGGAAAAGTCTGTGGACTGGAATCTAAAGATCAGTTATTTGTCATTTGTATTGTGTTTGACTGTGTAGGTTTGAAATAGGCATGGTTGTTAATGGTGAGTCTTTCAAAAAGGACCTTGCAAAAACTGATGCTATAGGAGGAGACAGATGAACCTGTGAAAATATGCCCAGCAGGCTGGGGAGCTTTCTGACATTGAACTGATAATTGTAATGAAAGGTGTTACTCCATTGCGGGCACACGCACACACACACACACACACACAGAGAGAAAAGCAAGTTTTACAACTACATGATCCGTGTCTCTTAAATTCTGATCTGACTTCTGCATTTGTGAATGACACAGACAGCAGAACATGGGCCTTAAAGGACAAAGCTTTTCCATTCACACGCCTTTTTAAATATCTTTTTAAAAGCCAGACTTGTGCATGGAGCAAAAGGAAAATAAATCTCGATAGGATGTGAGAAATGGGAACAGATTTATTTGCCTTTTGGTAGAAGTACATGGAGTATAACAAATTATTGTGGGTCCAATTCTGTAAACCTGCACTACACTTGAATTCTTCATTTAAGTCCGTGCTTGAAGAACTGGGCTCTATGGCACAATTTGTGTGTCTCTCTTTTCAGATTAAGCAGGCAAGAGTATTAAAAAAAACAGTCTGAAGGGATCTCTCTGTCATAGAGTGGTCTTCTGCTGCTTTTTCACCTTTGTGCATATCTATGGGGTTTTGAATTAATTGCTTTATAGATTTGGTTTTGTTCCTGGTGACGGCAACACAAAATCTCCTTCTAGCTTCCTGTTTCATGAAGCAGAAGGCAGCATCTGCCTCAAAACCAAGGGAATACAGAGATTATGCTATTACAATAGTCCTCTGTCTGAGGAGGTTTTACGCAGAGTTTTAATTGTTAAGCCTCCCATTTTTGCAAATAGAATTTCTGTATTAGATTATGCAATCATAACCATAGACTTACAGCTAGGTGTTCTATACTCAACTATGTAAGCTAGCATTTAAAATAAAATGCAATTTCTGAAAGTCTTGAATGATTTTCAGATGTAGGTGGTACTTTTTTTAGTATCTTAGCAAAAAACCATAGATTCTTTTCAACAAATGAACGTATATAAAACAACAAATCGAAGTGGAATGATTTCCACTTGCAAGCTAAATGCTCAATTCTGCAGTTGCTTACAGAGTTGAGTAGCTGTACTCATTTTAGTAAAGTTACTCACTTGCACAAATGATTAAACTGAATGTGAAAATAAAAATGAAGTGGTATCTTTTACTACTGTCTCACTGGCAAGAAAGTAAATGTTGTCAAAGCATGTTTTCTGTGACTATAACTATATAGTAGTTAAATGACTGGCTTGCATAATGTACAGTCAAGACCCACTGCTGTGCAAAATTCAGCAGCTGTTTTTCAGTTATTTCAAGCATCAGGAAATATTTTGTTCTTTTGTTTTATTTTGAGAGGCTATGGATCAGAAATGAGATCATGCCTCCAGTGATGACAAAGTATAGCAATTTTACCTTATAATGTAGCTCAGCCTCAGAAGAGCTCCTGTTTTTTTTTTAATTTTCTACTCTTTTCTACCCATGAAATTTTAAGTTTATGATTTCTTTCTAGAGACACCATATATTTAGAAAATTAGATTAATGCAATATTGATATCTGTACTGTTCATTTTCTGAAGGACGCACATCAAAGTGAACAGTAAAAGATAAGGTACAAGAGGGAAAGAAGCTAATAGGAGTCACTCTTTTGGATCATGTATTGGAATGGTGGCTTTGAAGCCTTGATTCATTCTAATATTCTGATTGTAACTGCTTGCTGATTGTGTAAAATGTGTATTTTGAAAAGTTACTAAATAGGAGCAAATAAAAAACATGAAAGTCCCAATCCTCCTTTTATTGAAATCAATGGCAATACTAGAGGTGGGAGCAGGATCAGACCTTAAGTTTGACCCTTTCTGGAAGTTTTTACTAGAAAAAGTGGTTAAAATTAGATGTAACAATAAATTGTATGTAAGAAAAAAATAACATTCTCTATATTAACACTACTTATTAAAACATATCCAAAACACATTTATAAAGACATTTTTGCCAAATCACTTGAAAAGCTGTATGAACCATTAAAACAGAAACTATGTAATATAAATATAAATAAATGAATATTAGCAAAGTGGATAGAGAGATGGGATGAGGAGAGAAGAATGACCACCAACATATTCTAGGGCCTGAGCCTGTGCCAGTTGAAGCCAATTGCAAAGGTCCCATTGACTTCTGTATTCCAGGATCAGACCTCTAAATTTTCTGAGTCAAACTTTAAATATAAATTACTAGTCTGATTCTTGAAGTAGCAAGCAGTAAGTGAAGGATTCGTTTTCAATGCTATCTGTTTAAAAGTCATATGTTATCTATGGAAAGAAGAAATGTTGCTGATATGCCTTTTCTTATTAAAAGTCAAATAATTTTAAAAATCCAGTTGACTTGTCACTATGTGCTTTTGCATTTCTCTTAGCTTGGACAATAATCTTAGTCATTTTCACAACTGTTTATATTCTGTTTCATTTTCAAGTTCTTAATGGTGCAATGCTGTATTTTTAAATGTTTATTGGAATTAAAAATACAGAAATAGTTATCTAGTCTCAATTTCCATAAAAGCAATTTTTGGCTAGGTCAAATTTTTAGACTCAATTTAACTTGAAAATGACAATGACTAAACAATTATTTCAAGGAACACAGAACGTTCCTTGCAATTTGTAGCTTGTAAAGGACAACATGTAAGAATTATCTGCTTACTTTCCTTTACAGAGGATAAATCATAAATGTGGCCAGTGAACATTAAAGGAACACTGTTGGGACAGTTTGGACCAGTGGTGGGCAAGTTGCAACCTGTGGGCCACATGCAGCTCACCAGAATTTTATGTGTGTCCTGTGAGATGTTTTGTTTTGTGGTCCATGTGCAAAAGTTGCCAGATTCTTCTGGTTTCCATCTATATAAGTGTTTTTTCCTACTGGTATTACTAAAGTGACATGCACTTAAAGCAAGGGCACATGAAGTGTGGTTTGTGCTGATTGAACACAATACTGACTGTGAGAGCTGTGCACTCTTCTACATCCAATCAAAGTGCTGCTATGGTTCAAATGTGACACCCTGCAAATTCTAGGTAGCAAAATTATTGTATCCTGGGAGATCATTTTGGTTACAACAATCTTGCGGCCCACTGAGATGAAGGGCCACTCATGTGGCCTGCTCATCATCGCTGGTATAGTCCCAAGTTTAGGACTGAAACACACAAGGTTTTAGAAACCCTAAGTTTAACAGAAATATTTAATTAAGAAAAGAGTGCAATGTATTTGTCCAAAAGTAAATATTCTTAGGCGATATTTGCAACCAAGACATTGCATCATAAAGTTAGTGCTCTAAGAACCAGGAAGTCCGTTTGAATTAGCTGTTTTTAATTGTTCAGGTTGGACTGAATGAATGTGAACAGTATACAAACAGCATAAACAGTGACCATTTAACAGACATTTTTTAAAAATTCACTTTTAATGATCTTGGGTCTTACTAAGTATACAGAAAAATACTTTTTATGGTTTAATATCTGTTTACATCCAAAACTGTTTTGAAAAAAATTCAAAGCAGTCATTTTGAAAATATACCCCCATGGGAAGGGATGACCTCCAGCTACCTCTCTTATCTGATAAATAAGGGTTCATCTCTCTTGCTGTTGAGGGCAGATGTTGATTTCTTTTCTGTTTGCTGTGATATTAACCAATATTTCATTATCCTTATATCTATTGTGGTTGGATAGTTACGCACTTGTAGATATTTCAGCATTACATGTTTAGAAGTTTGTGGTACACTGTGTCATTTTTCCCTGTTTTATGGCTTCCTGTTGTATATTATAGGTTCTATTGATGATCTAAAAAGCCTCCACCCATTTGCATTTAAGTGTTTGAATATAGGTAATGTAGTAGGAAGTACAATTATAGAACTTACCCACCTTGTTCAACAGAGAGATTGACATAGAAGGAATACTTTCCTTTTTCAGGTTTGAATTGTTCAATCCTCTGCGTAGCTTTAGAATAGAAACGTTGATGTTGCATGTGCTGACAGTAAATGGATTATGTGGCTATCAGTTACTTCTGTGTTGAGAATTGTCTAGTGATTACAAATGAGAGACTGACCATCAAGACCATTTTATTATTTTAGTCTGAACTCTAGCACCAATTTGCTTTGTACTTTTAATTGTTACTTAACTTCCCTCAATTTACTCCACTGTTGGATGAATGTAATACATTGGGGATTCGTGGCTGTAACAATTCTTCATTGAAGCCTCTTTCAGGCACAGGAATTAACTTTTAAGGAGAGTTGGGGAAGAAATTGAAACTTCAGTGTTCTCATTAATTGTGGCTGCTTCTCTTTTATGAGAAGTTAATTTTATCTCTCAATAAAACTTTGTTCTTAAGTTTGATGATAAATGTTGGGTTTCCCACAACCTTTTAGAAGTGAGCACAATTTATTAATTTATTTTGAAAATCATTATAATTTGCAAATAGGTCATATTTACCATACCGATTATAATTTTCAAAACAATGCTAATGAAGCATGCGCATGTTTGAAACATTGTAGAAAGTTATGTTTATTTTTTCAAAAAGAGGTTAAGAAGATTTCTGCTTAACTTTTATGCAGTATTAGCTAATGCAACCTCAGGAGTTTTGGCACATCTGTGTCAAATCATTTTACTACAGGGAGACACTGCACAAAATACCCTTCTATTGGCCACATGACACAGAGGCTACAGCATTATATTTTTTTGATCTTGAAATGTGGGCTGAGTTTCCTTACTAAAACCCAAACTATCTGAATTTCTTAAATTTATATGGGGGAGAGTATTGCCCAATACCAGGGCTACTCAACTTTGGAAGCCCTAGGGACCACAATGATACTCACAGCACATGCCGAGGGCCGCAACTTAAGTGTGTTTACATATACATGCAAATATATGCAAATAGCTTATTTCACACTGACGGGCATGAATACAAAGATTACAGTAAGACTACACAACACAGAGGCCCCATTTAAGTCAGTTCTGCTGATATTAATAAAATACAATATTTACCCAATTTCCACCCATATGACAGCACTTTTAATGAGCAATGACAGTCCAGGAATTTAACAACTAAAAACTGTATCAACAGAAGAACATAAGAACATAAGAACGGCCGTACCGGGTCAGACCAAAGGTCCATCTAGCCCAGTATCCTGTTGCCGACAGTGGCCAGCACAGTGCCCCAGAGTGGACCGAAGACAATGATCAAGCGCTTTGTCTCCTGCCATCTCCACTTGTCAAACAGAGGCCAAGGACACCATTTTATCCTGGCTAATAGCCTTTTATGGACCTAACCTCATGAAATTATCTAGCTTCTCTTAAACTCTGTTATAGTCCTAGCCTTCACAGCCTCCTCTGGCAAGGAGTTCCACATGCTGACTACACGCTGTGTGAAGAAGAACTTTCTTATTAGTTTTAAACCTGCTACCCATTAATTTCATTTGGTGTCCTCTAGTTCTATTTAGGGAACTAATAAATAACTTCTTTATCGGCCCTCTCCATACCACTCATGATTTTATACACCTCTATCATATCCCCCCTCAGTCTCCTCTTTTCTAAACTGAAAAGTCCCAGTCGCTTTAACCTCTCCTCATAAAAGGAGAAGACCATTATATTGACTACTTTTTTGTTTTGGCTCCCATCCATGGGCCAGAAACGGGTCATGGGCTGCATGTGGCCCACGGGCCACGTGTTGAGTAGCCCTACCCTATACAATGAGACATTTTCTAGGTTGCTACCAAAATATCTCCAGATCAAACCTTCCCTCTTTCCTTTTTTAGAAAAGTGAGATTTTTGTAACAAGACTTGTTTTAATTTAATCAAAATAAGATGTATTTTAACAAAAAGGAACATCTGTTCAACATGAGTTAAACACTGGAAAGATAAACTTTGGCACTTTATATAAAATCAAAGTGAATTAGGAGTAGAAATCCCATTTATTTGCAAGGGACAATGGGACTTGTGCTGCTAAGTGACTTAGGTGCTTCTGATGAATTCACACATACAAGACAAACCATAATCACTTATTGATTTTAAGCCTCTAGTAAAGGCTTCTCATGATATAGCAAACCTAGGGTGTGAACTTTTTGCATCTTATCATGGAAGAATCTTGATATGAAGTATCTGCTAGGTGTCTAACTCCTGTTATTCCAATTTAAGATAATGGGATTTTGAATGTGTACTGTCAGAATAATGTGTACTGTCAGGATAAGCCTATAGAAAGCAGTATATTCTCCTTTCAAGTCTCAAATGACTATCATTAACATTAATTGGAGATACCAGGTGGTAATGTGTGTGCATGTATCCTAAGGCTGGGGCCCTACCCAATTCATGGCCATGAAAAACAGGTGACAGACTGGTCTCCCTGGTGAAATTGATCTTTTGTGTGCTTTTACCCTACACTATACAGATTTTACAAGGGAAATCAGTGTTTCTCAAATTGGGGGTCCTGACTCAAAAGGGAGTTGTGGGGTGTGTGTGTCACAAGGTCATTATGGGGTGGGTCACTGTATTACAGCCTTACTTCTCTGCTGGCTTCAGACCTGGGTGGCCAGAGAGCGGTGGCTGTTGGCAACGTGCCCAGCTCTGAAAGTGGCACCCAACCAGTAGCAGTGCAAAAGCAAGGGTGGCAATACCATGCTATTCTTACTTCTGCCTTGCTGCTGGCAGTGGCTATGCCTTCAGAGTTGGGCTCCTGTCCAGGAGCCACCGCTCTCCATCTGCCCAGCTCTGAAGGCAGCACCACTGCCAGCAGCAGCATAAGTAAGGGCTAGCAATATCACAAACCTCCGCACAATAATCTTGTGAGTCCCCCCAACTCCTTTTTGAGTCAGGACCCCTATGATTACAACACTGTGAAATTTCAGATTTAAATAGCTGAAATCATGAGATTTATGATGTTTTAAATCTTATGACTATGAAATTGACCAGAATGGACCATGAATTTCATAGGACCTTACCTATAGTTTTTTATTCACGCTTTGTCCTATATAATTATAAACCACCTAAAAATCTTCAGCCAATTGAGTGCTCTGGCTGGGTCAAAAGTAAGACTTTCTTTGGACCTCATCTTTTGAATGAGAGGGGACTGAGCCTCATTCATTGTGATCTTTAAAGATCTCTTGGTAAACTTTTGTAAGGATGATATTTTTAACTCATATGTCCAGGCCAAATCCCAAGTAATTGCATTCCTCCTACCTAAGTTTACTCTGTATTTCACTTAGACATAGTACCCTTCCTGCTACTTTGTAGTGTTTCTCTATACTGTTAAAAATAGATATTTTATATCAAACTCATAGAGGATGAATTGTTTATTTAGATAGCCTTTTTCTTATGAGGATTAATTTAAAAACTTTGAGCTTCTCAGGTGAAAGAATGTATAAAAGTGCATTGTATTATTATGAAATATTATTACTGTTAATTAGAAATAGTTCCTCCAAAGGATCTGTGCTTCCAGCTTTGTGCATAAAACACTTGTTTGTCCAGAATATTTTTATTTTAAAAGTTTTGATTATATTTTCTCTTCAGTGCTGAAGATGTTTCCCCACGTAGACATAGAAGTAATAGATCATTCAGTTGTAATTCTGAGAAGGGATTTTACGTAATATTTTCTTGAATCTGCAGCTAAACCTCCTGAGTGCTTTATAATGTATTATTAGGTATTATAAAGACTGTTCTGTTATTGAAGCGTGCCTGTCTTCTTACTGTTGTTCTGCCAAACTGTTCACATGATTACACCAAAAGCAAAAGCTACAGTGGCTGTCGTATGTAGGAAAATGATATTGCCAATGTCTTCCTTTTTCTATTGTCACTCAGAAATTATCATTGCTTTTCTAAGTCACTTTTTCTGAGTTATTCTCTGTGTTTTACTTTGTGTTCTTCTTCTTTGTGATATTGTAACTGGACAAAAAAAAAGTTAAAAATGGGATGATATGGAATTATCTAAAACATCAGATGCTCTTCGAACCATGTTATAGTCTGTGTTATGCAATACTATCATGATTATATAATGCGAGTGGTTATAAAAAAAAACATGTGTCCCAGGACAGTATACATATGGGTTTACATATCAGTAATGTGTCATGGATTACTAAAATATTCCCGATTGTTGCCTTAAACTATAATGTAGTAATCTACCTCTGGTTATTGTTTAATTGAAATATTACTATCCAAATATTTTAGTGGCTTTATCATTACAAGATATTCAGTGTTCCTGTAAAATGAATGCAGACCGCAAGCTAATTGTACAAAAATATTTCAGTTATGCTTTTTATACTTTGTTAGGAAGAAAAAATGACACCAGGTTTTAATAAGGCATTTTATAGAGAAGTAAACACAAGAGTCATAAATTAGAAATGGCAAGGAAAATAGCCGCCTTGGGGTACTTCAATAATTAATATTGAAGTTGAAGAAGTTAACTGGATTGCAGTATTAGTTCTGTTCATGTTTATACTGAATGGAAAACATAGCTTTAGGCAACTAATGACTGACCATCCCAGGGTTTTCAAGCTCTGGCACTGCTCATTGGTTCTGAACTTTGCATGTGCTCAGTTGGAAAGCTTCTAGATATCCAGTGGTCCAGCAGGATTGAAAAGCTGGCTGGTGTACTTCAGCTGCTGTTATCCCTCTGATCCTGGGAAAAGCTTGCTGGAGTCTAGGCAAGTCTGAATTGGGAAGCACTTAGACTTGTCTTTTTATAGCAGATCTTGTTACAGGAAGGGAAGTGTGCTATAGATGGGATACATTAGCGGTCAGCCCTCCACAAATAAAAATAGGAATATTAAGATCCAGTCCCTGTGTAGAATAATCTTTATGGTATTTTTGTTGGCGTTTTTCGTTTAAGGAGCAATCCAATGCATTAATTACCCCAAGTTTGTTGAAAGTTCAATTTCTCTTGCTGTGTAATTTACAGTAAAGACCTGGAACACTTCATCTCATTTGAAAACAGCTGCTTGTTTAGGCTTTGTATTTCCAGAGTGATGTGTCAACCAAAAAGAAAAGCAACATATCAAAATAAGAGTTGGAATCTTAATACCCACACAGTGCTAGGGCTCTGCTATCTCCTTAGGATAAGATTTTATTACTGAAGTATAAACTAACCCCTTAAAAGAGAGTGGTGGGTGACCCTTTAATTATAGGCTATGAATGCTATTACACTATGCTTTATAAGTACTCCACTCCAGTATGGATTTTCTTCTCCTTCAGCCCCAACCTGAAAGGATAAATGACCAGAAAGTGATCTAGTCTGGTATTTAGTTAATAGTTATGCTTCTTCCTTTTTCTCTATTGCTCTACAGAGGAAATATTAGATGATTATTATTAACCCAACCAAGCATATCATATTGGAATGGAACTTCTTGTTTCTTTACTCATTGGTTTGGGATCAAAGATCTTTAGTTCTACTTTCCAGTTTTATAATTGGTTAATAATGGTAATATAACCTTATTAAAATTCTTTAATTCTCACTTATTTTTTAGAAAGGATAAATTTAACTTATGATTTTTAAAACCTTTCAGCTCACCAGAAAATTAAGGAGAAATTAGAAACTGATATTCATTCCATTCAAAATTATTTCAAAATGCAACAAATTTTATACAACCTTTTCCTAATTCCAAAACTTCTTTCCCTTTGATATCTAGAAATATTGTCCTTGTCTGTAGTTGGGAGCCCATTGTTTCTCTGTTTTTAAAAAATACTAGTGCAGGGGTGGCCAACCCGAGGCTCGCGAGCCGCATGCAGCTCGCGAAGAAAAAAATTGCAGCTCCTGACGGAACCGGAACGGAACCCGGAAGTGCTCAGGTCAGCCACTCTCACGGCCCGTGCCGTTCCGCTCACGGCCCCCAGTGCACTACATCATATCCTGCACATGCAGGCAGGGTCGCACACAGCGTCCCACCTGCACGTGCTAGCAGCCGGCCGCTGAGCGCAGGCAGCGGTGACAGCAGCTCCAGGACCTGGGCATAAAGTTGTGGGGGGGGAATGCCTGGCTCTGGAGAAGGGGATCGGGGGGGGGGGCAGTGGTGCGCATGGGGTCTCAGAAGCGGCGCAGAGGCTCTGACACCGGGACCCGAGCATAAAGTTGAGGGGGAGGCGGATTGGGTTACAACAGGGAGGGGAGGTGTCTGGCTCTGGGGAGGGGAGAGGGATTGGGTTGCACATGGTGTCCTGGCCAGCTCATGTTCAAAGCGGGCCGCTCAGCATACGTGCCTCAGCGCCGGAGGGAGACGCGTGGCTGTAGCGGTGGCTCCTGGACCTGAGAATTAGGTTAGAGCGGGGGGAGGGGGATTTGGGCGGGGTGTGTGTGCCTGGCTTTGGGGAAGGGGAGGAGAGGGGGATTGGGTTGGGGTGTGTGTGTGTGCCTGGCTTTGGGGAAGGGGAAGAGAGGGGGATTGGGTTGGGGTGTGTGTGTGTGTGCCTGACTTTGGGGAAGGGGAGTAGAGGGGGATTGGGGTGGGGGGGGTGGGGAGTGCCTGGCTCTGGGGAAGGGGAGGGGGACTGGGTTAGAGCAGGTTGCTCTTCCCCTCCCCTAAACAGCTGGCACACTTCCTGAATTGCTGGGTCTGTCACACCACCAGAGACTTTTCCCCCTGCTGCCTGCCTGCACGGGGGGGAGGGAGGAAGGAGTAGGAATCCCGGGACTGCATGCCAGCTCCAACTTCTCAGGAAGCATGTGGCTGTTGTGGGGAGCAGAGGAAGAGTGCACGCTTCCTGAGAAGTTGGAGCTTACATGCAGTCCTGGGACTCCTACACACACACGCCCTGTGCAGGCAGGCAGCTGTGGGGAAGGAAGTCCACAGTGGCGCGACAGACTGGGCATTTCAGGAAGTGCACCAACTGTTTAGGGGAGGGGAAGAACAGCCCGCGTGCTTCCTGAGACCTGGGATCCCCAGGTACTGGCCTCAGCTGTCTCTGTCCCCTACTTCCCCATGAGTACCCTGCCCCAGCACCCTGTCCGCTGCCCCCACCAGCACAGTTGGGGCCACATTAGTGAGGCTTGAGGGATTGTTTTTTTTGCATCTCACTTGTGTGGCCCCGACTGACTTTTCTGTGGGTCAGTGACCCCGACTCAAAACAGGTTCCCCGCCCCTCTCATAAGTAAAGACAACTCTGAAACATTTTGTGTTTGACATAAATATTTTATTTAAAAATGAAGCCTGGCCAACAAGCCCCCAATTGGGGCCAAGCCCCCATCTGGTCACAGCACCATAACACTTCTGCACCCCCCAGACCTCAAACCTGAGCCTGTCATACACTGGAACCCCCTGTCTTGAGCCTCTCACATCCCCAAACTCCTGCACCCCCACATCCCCAGTCTTCTGCCACAACATTCCTGCATCATCCACACACTGCAAATCTGTGTCCTGAGTCCATCATACTCCCAGCCTCCCTACCCTGAGCCCCTCATGCACCCCAGCCCAAACTTCTGCACCCTCATAGCCACAAGCCTGCAGCTTGCTCAGCACCCCAACCTTCCACCTGACCCCAACAGTCTCCAGCCTGGAGCCCCCTCCCTGAGTCAGCATCCTCTTCTCTACTTCCTCCTGCACCCAAATTCCCTCCCAGAGCTTGCACCTCTCACCCCTTCCCAATGCTTTTTTTTGTCATGGTATGCCCTGGGATGGTGTACTGGCACCTATTTCCCCCCGGCGCGGGTTTTGTTTTTTTTTTTTTTTTTTTCCCCCAACAACTCCCCCCCTCCCCAGTATGTGGCTCTTCACACTCTATCCACTGCTATTTTGGCTCTTCGTCTCTAATGGGTTGGCCACCCCTATACTAGTGCAAACTCTATATCCCACGTGTAAGAAGCATAGTATAGCATCAGAATATTAAAAGTTATGATTGAACTATAGTTACCATTAACCTTTTGTCTTCCTATTAATTATTTATATTGCAGTACTGTCTAAGGGCCCTAATCAGGGGTCATTACTCCATTGGGCTAGAACTGAATAAACATATGACAAAACATGGTTCCAGCCCTGCCCCAGAGAAATTTCAATATAAGTAATCTTTGTACTGCTATTACTTTCTTCTGTTGAGCATCTAAGTAGTACATAAAAACCTGTACATTCACCAAAGTAGAGGAGTCAAGAGTTCTACTTAATTAAAGATTGATAGAGACATATGGTATGTTCTGATTAGATATGACTTCTGTTTATGGAATAGTGGATTTATCACTTGAGTTGTCCCATCTTACATTCTTGAACAGTTCTGCTAAATATTTAACTGTAGTTCATTGCTGAGAGAGAGACTATAACTAAACAGACCTAGCCATTAGAAGAGGAATTTAATTATGTTTTTCCTAAAGTACAGAGAAAGCTTTATTCTCCAGGACTCTGTTAACTGGAAAACTTTGTTAACCGGCATTGTCTCCAGCCACAATATTGCTGCGTCAGCAGGTGCATGTGCCTGACTCCTGCCTGTCCAGCCGGCCGTTGCAGAGCTTCTGACAGCCAGAACTGCTGGCTGATGTCATCAGCAGGCACCTTCTTCCCCCTCAACCTGCCTTGAGCTGCCGGGAACCTGATCTACTGGTAGGGGGCGGGGCAGAGCAATAAGCTTCGTTATCCAGTTCATACGGTTAACCATCAACCCCATTTCCCATGGGTGCCAGATAACAAAGCTTTTACTGTAAGTTGTTAAATCATAGAATTTGGGAAGCTTAGAGATATTTACAATAGATTTTTACAAGGAGGCTCTATCAACTCAAGCTTTAGTTGGAACACAGGATAATTGATGGATGGTCTCCAATGGAAACAACTGTGGTTAGAAATACTAGCTTCTGTCATATGGTTATTCAAGACAATTACAGTATAGAAATTGTATGGATTAGTATGGAAAAACCTATTTTAAAGTTTCAGAAAGCAGAAAAAAGTTAAGTGATGTTATCAGAATATAGAAGGTATCTCAATGGGAGACAAAGGAGAAATGGGAACAAATAGAAGTAGTATTCACTTGACATATGGTCTGTCAAAAAGGAGCTAAACTACAGTTTTGGCCAGGTTATAAAGGACTAAAGTAAAGATGAGAGACCTACTATTGCATTGTGACCTTTCTTGGGCCAGAAGAGAGAAGGAGCAACCTTGTATTCTTCTGTCTGGCCAAATGATGAACATTGGCACAAAGGAAAACCAGTCATTCTCTAATCTTCCCTTAACTCTCCTTCCCACACCCAATCCTTTGGATTGTATGTGCTCCATAAAGATAATTCTGTAACTCTTTACCATCTGCAAAGAAGTTCAGATTTTACTCACAGTTATTGAACTCCTATGCAACTTCCTTTGAAGTCTGTGGGAGAAGAAAAGGTGTAATTTAGGAGAAAATTTGCCCCAGAGTATACCATCAGGCTGGTTAATTGAAAAGGACAAGTGAACTTGCATTTATTAATCTGAATCTCTTCCTCTGTTTTAAGCTTTTCTCATTGGTGTTAACCTTTCTTCAATTTTGTGGATTACTAATGACCCAAATGATCACTTAATTGAATATTAGTTTTAGAATAATAGTTTTGGCTATTGGTATGAGCTGTATAGTCCATCACAAAATGAAGACATTTCAGATCACATGCACTTAAACTTAAATCCTGTAAAACAGACATCCCACACGGATAGCTGTCCTGACATATGTTGCCATTTTTAGTAAAGGAGTCAAATAGAAAACACAGAGAGCAAACAATAAATTGAGTTCTAAATCTGTCTTCTGGGATTAGAATGAAAACTCTTTTCTCTGGATTAAGTATTGATCTCTAAAGGATTATTGAATGTCTTAAAATACTTTCCAACAACAATACCCACTTCTGTATTGTGGGGGAGAGGAAGAGTCCAAAGAAAGAATTAGAAGATGCTTTCTAAATGATGGGATACCAGTATTGTAAAGTAGTATGTGTAGACAGAAATAATTTATGATTTTTTTGCATGTGAATTAAATATTATTGAAAATTTAGCACAGAATTCACTTATTTTAATTATAGTCAGATTTATCTGATAAATGGTTTCTTATTAATATTCAAAATAAGAAGATCCAATATCCTTTAAGTGTTTTTGTAGCCATGTTGGTCCCAGGATATGGTAGGTGCGGTAATATCTTTCATTGGAGCAATTTCTGTTGGTGGATGCTACAAGCATTTGAGTTAAACAGCTCATCTTCTGGTCACTTACCACTTTGTCTCTCTCAAATGCCGTATGTAAGTTTTTGTATAGAGTTTATTTAAGACCTGGTTTTGTATAAAATACATTTGCAACTATCTGAAGCTTCATTTATTATCTTCAAAAAATTGATGAAGATTTGATTTTGTCTGGTGCTGCCCAATAGTGTATTTTGATTCTTCTTCGAGTGATGTCCCTGTAGATGCTCCACTGTTGGTGTCAGGTTCGTCCTAGCACTGCAGATCAGAGATTTTTCCAGCAGTATCTGGTCAGGCTATGCATGCATGGCAGGGAAGTGTGTGGCATTTGCACCTTTGGAGTTCACACGTGTGGCCCAACTCCCCTCAGTTTTCTTCGTACCGCCCTCGGTCGCAGACAGAGTCCAATCCTCTCCTCCTCCTTGTGTACTTGTAGATAAGAATTCAGTTCTCAGTTAGTTGTTCCTGTTGTTCCTTACTTCTACTTGTTAGTTAAAAAACCACAAATGCCTCATGCAGGTGAAGCAAAAAAAAAAAGACAGAAACAGTCTAACCAAATGCCTGGCTCTACCGGGTTTAAAAAGTGCGACAAGTGTCGCAACCCCTATGCCCGCCTCAGATGGCCACAGGTCATGTATTCATTGCTTGGGCGAGGCACACGTTCCACAGAAATGTGTGCATTGTTGTAGCTTCACGGCCAGGGTCCAAAAAGACAGAGAGCTTAGATTCAGGATGTTGCTGTTTGATAAAGCTCTGGAGCCTCAAACAGTTCAGGAGGGGAGTACTCAGCAGGAGACACCCCACCCCCACCCCGCGGGAAGGAAACGGGCAGGTTCAACTTCATCTAAGCTGCCCACGAAAAAGAAAATATCACCAGCCCATTCCCTACCTCCCAGAGTCAGCATGGGAGATAAGCCAGGCACCTCCAGCACCGAGCGCCCCCATGCCACATCAGTTGCGGAACCGAATTTGTGAACACCACAGTCCCCAGCACTGACGCCAGCGGCACCGAAGATGTCAGACGCCCAGGAACTGGACTAGACATTGGCACCACTCTCACCACAGATTCTAGGCAAAACACCAGCCTGGACAAAGACCCAGGTGAAATCTACCAGACACTTGCCTCGCTCTTGCAGCCCAGAACCAGTGCTCTCTCCATTGGCAGCAAGCTCATTGGCACCGCAGGTGCATTTCTCTACTTGCTACCACTCCGCTCGCAAGCACAGTCATGACTTGCCGGTGTTGATGTCGAGACCATGTTCGAGATCACTGTGCGATGTCTCCCACAGACAACCTTCTTGGTCTCCATCAACTGCCGCGAGGTCCTCCCATTCACCAAGATCACCAGTCCTTTCGCACTAGAGTGAATATGACGACGATTGCAGGAGTGTGTTCTCCTCCCAACAGTCCTCCCCAGTCAAAACAACTGCACCCCATGAGGGGCACTGACCACAGTATTCTCATATCCCCCTCTTCCCCCCGTGGTATCCGGACTGGTCTTACTACCCTCATTACCTGTCATGGTGGTCTCTATGTAGACACTGAGCATTGTCCAGACACACCACCGTATCGTAGGAGATGTTACATACCCACCCAGAGGCAGAGAGACTTCTCATACTCCAGACAACAGCAGAGACCCTTTGAACAAACTCGTTTCATGGCAAGAAACCAGCATTGAAGGGCCCCTAATAACTGAGCATCCAACCACCAGTGTTCCAGGCAGCAGGTTTGAGGTCTTGGTTGAGGGTCTGCATGACCACTCCATTTCACCAGTGCCTCATGATCATGCAACTTTCCATCATCATCTGCACCCTTTTTACAACCAATGGGCAGCAATCACTATGGACCACTGGGTCCTAGAGATCATAAAACACAGATATTCCATTCCCCTTATATCAGTTCCCCCAACCTCACTGTTTCTTGACCCCTATCATGAATCACTTATATGTCAAGAGGTGGATCATTTTCTATACATAGGTGCCATAGAGAGGGTGCCTGAGCAATATCGGGGCAGGAATTTTACTCAATTTTTTTTCTCACTGAGAAGATAACTGGGGGTTAGAGATCCATTCTCAATCTGCATTGTTTAAACAAGTACCTCCGCAAACAACAGTTCAAGATGATCACACTCACATCCATCATTCTGGCACTCGACAAAGGAGATTGGTTTGCAGCCCTCACCCTGCAAGACACTTATTTCCATGTAACTACACACCCAGATCATAGATGTTTCCTCTGTTTTATGGTTGCCTCGGAACACTTTCAGTATCAAGTCCTGCCTTTCGGACTTTTTTCTGCCCCCAGAGTCTTCCCGAAGACACTGGCCATTGTGGCAGAGCATCTACATTGCAAGGGTATCATGATTTTTCCCTACCTCAATGACTGTCTTGTATGAGGTCCATCTCAACAAGTGACACAGGACATGATCCTTTTTAACAAGAGGCTTTTTGAATCTTTCAGCCTACTCATAAATGAACAAAAGTCCACCCTATATCTCATGCAGTCCATAGAGTTCATAGGAGCATATCTCCCCAGTCAATGCTTAGAAGCCATAAGAAGCCTTATTGTGATCATAAAGTCCAGCCCTATTGTGACAGTATTAACCTGTCTTCAACTCACGGGTCATATGGCTGCCACAACATATGTCATCTGATACGCACGTTTGCACTTTTGCTGCCTCTAGCATTGGCTGTCTTCAGTTTACATCCCGTCCAAGCACCACCTATACAAGCAGGTGACTTGTATAGGAAGGTTCACACCTCTTTACAGTGGTGAACCGGTCCAAGGAACCTCCTTGCAGGTGTTCCATTCCAACAGATGCAACTCTCTACACAAATCACCACAGATGCTTCCCTCCTCAGGTGGGATGCACACATTCAGCATCACTGTGCTCAGGGCAGATGGTCAGCTCACAAATCCCAGTGGCTTATTAACCTCCTAGAGCTCCACACGGTGAGCAATGCTTGCAGACATTTCTTCCAGCACATTCGCGGCTCATCAACTGTCAAGGTAGTGCCTGCTCTCCATCCCTCTGTGCGGAGGCTGTACACCTATGGAATTGGTGTATCCACAACAATATCAACCTTGTTGCATCATACCTCCTGGGGGCCAACAACACAACTGCAGATGCTCTTAGCCATCATTTCACAACAGACCATGAATGGGAAATTCATACATGTGTCCTGCATGCCCTGTTTCATTTCTGGGGATTTCCGTTGGTACATCTTTTTACAACATACCAGAATGCCAAGTTTCCCCAATATTACTCCAGGATGGAGACAGGGACAGGTTCCCTGGGAGATGCCCTCCTTATCAAATGGGAGGCTTGCCTCTATTACACATTCTCTCCAATTCCTTTTATAATCAGAGTCACCAGGAAGACTATGTCCTAGTCATCCTTATAGCCCCTGCCTGGACCAGCCACACTTGGTTTCCCTATCTTTATCGGATGTCTTGTTGACCTCCTTACCTGCTTCTGAGTCATCAAGACCTCCTCACTGAATGCAGGCAAGCTTCTCCACACCCAGCCAGAAATGCTACACCTGACGGTGTGGTTTCTTTCTGGCTCTCGGAGATGGAGAAGAGATGTTCATAGCAAGTGAGAAATATCCTGAGTCAGAGTAGAAATCAGTGCTTGCAGAGTACTTACCTTCAGAAGTGGTGCATCAAAATCGGTGTTTAACTAGGTGCCATTCCTCTTCGTACACTTCTGGATTACATAATGCATCTGTAAGATCAAAGTCTATCACTCTCCTTTCTCAGAGTACATTTTGCACTGGCAGCTTTCCACCCTCCAAATGATGGGTTTTTGCTATTTGCACATACTATCGCTAATAGGTTTCTTAGAGGGCTACATAACCTTAACCCTCCACACAGACCTTTAGCCCCCATGTGGGATCTGGACCTGGTGTTCAACACACTAACTAGACCACTGTTTGAGCCCTTGGCCACATGCTCGCTCTCCCTGTTAACAGCAAAGATGGTGTTTTTAATAATAGCAATCACATTGGCGAGATGAGTTAGTGAAATTGCTGCTCTCACGGCATCACCACCTTCCACCGTTAAGGTAACAAAATTTGGTAGGGCCATGGTGTCCAACACGCTAGCTGCTAGCCACATGTGGCTATTTGGCCAGTTGAGTGTGGCTAGTTGGCTTGAACAATGTGGTTATTTGTGGTTCATGGCTACTGCTATAGCGAACTGAGACTATAGTGGCTATCTATAGTCAGCTATAGATTTGGGTGCTGGGAAAGGCTCTTGTAGCCTTTTTGTTTATTTGGGGACCTGAAGGCTTGACCTAGCAACCTCTTCATTGCAAAATTCCTCTACGTTTTTTGAAATGTGGTTCTCTTTCAGAATGGAATACACAGTTCAGAACATGCAGGTGACAATTCTCCCCTCCCCCCAGAAACAAACCCATTTTCCCTTGTCAAAGGAGGCAAGCAGGAATATGGGGCATTGGTAGCAACAATTCTCTTTAAAAAATTTAAAAAAATCCCCTTCTTAGAATGGGTACTTTTTGTAACTAAATATTTACTCCATTGTGCACTTGAAATTACTCCCTGTTTCTGTTATTTTCAGTATCATCTCTAAGTTGAAGTTGGACAAATACATTTGGAAGAAAATCAGCCACTAGGATTCCCAAATGTTAAGAGTTTGGCTTTGAATGCCAAAATTTTCCATTGGTCAGTTTGTTTGAAAATCAAAGAATTCCTATCAGAGGTAGATGTGACAGAAAAACATCTGTTGAGGATGCACAGAAAGGAAGATGAATGTGTTAAGGAAGCATTCAAAGCATATGGCACCCATAGTGTTCACAAATACAGTAAAACCCCAAAAGTACCAATAAATGGCAGAGGTTCCAAACTCTGAAGACCCACAGAGCCTCAAATAGGAGATTGCCTGTTTTTTCCTTCTCTCCTACCTTAATGGAGTGGATGCCTACTTGACAGTATAATGAACATATGAAATGTGTAGACACTTCAGGAAACTTACCTTTTCTAATTGTTTCATGGTAGACTCCTTCCACTCGCTGTAGGCATCAAATGTTGGTTCTGTCCTATTGTGGCTACTATGTCTTTGATCTGTTGCTAGGCTGAGGCAAGATCTCTGGATTTCCCGGTCACCATATTACTTTTCAGTCATATGTAGCTCTGATATTTACCTATCCCCATTATCCCCCTATTGATGCACTGTCAGGGTCTCATTTCAGTGGGGCATTCACATTGCACTGGAAGCTGCTGGGGGAACAGTGAGAAACAGATTACAACCATTCGTTTTTCCCACCCTACAAATGTGTTCCTTTGTTTCCCAACAGCATCCACACTGGGAAAAGTTTGTGCCTGCTGCACTGCCTAGGTAACCAAAATCGAGAGTTGTTGAATACTTTCTGGAATGAATTTCCGATGGATGGATTAAACCAGAAATCAAAAACTTCAGTAGATTATGAAGAACATAATCGTTCATTACGATTATTTTAGAACAGTATCTCTCAGCCTTTCCAGAATACTGTATCCCTTTCAGGAGTTTGATGTGTCTTGCATAGCCCCAAGTTTCATCTCACTTAAACTGCTTGCTTACAAAATCAGACATAAAAATACAAAAGAGTCACAGCACACTATTATTGAAAAATTGCTTATTTTCTTATTTTTACTATATAATTAAACTCAATTAGAATATAAATATTGTACTTGCGTTTTAGTGTATAGTATATAGAGCAGTATAAACAATCCTATGAAATTTTAGTTTGTACTGACTTCACTATTGCTTTCTGTGTAGTCTGTTGTAAAATTAGGCAAACATCTAGGTGAGTTGACATACCCCCTGGAAGACCTCTGCGTACTCCAGAGGTATGCTTTCTGCTAGTTGAGAACCACTGTTTTAGAACCCTTAATGGCCTCAGTCAAAGAATATAGTCCTTAGACTTGGAGGAGAGCAACAGCTTTGGCAGATTACCCTCTGACACAGATAGCATGAACAGAATGTCCCAAATGCCTTGCCAGCAATAAGAGCAAACACAAGGCTGTCAGTGGTGTAAACAGGAGCAGTGCTATTTTGTTATGTCTGTGTTCAGGTAGCACATAGAAAAGATCATAGTCCAAAAGAGTTTAAATCCGTTGTTACCTGTATATGCAGATTGAAACCTGTTTTCTAAAAGATTCCTATTAAAATGGGAATACAAACCTGAAGTTTATAGGCTGGAGAGCATGGAAACAAGGCTTGTTAAAATTAGGTAATTACCAGCAAGGTCACTTAGGGGAAATAATAATTTGACGTATATATGTGCATGTAAATACATACACCTTATCTGCCCAGTAGCACAGATTAAAAAAATGTGTGTGTTTTTCTGATGCTTTCATGATATATTGTGTAGTTCAAGGCAGGATCTTGCAGTATGAGAATTTAAGCATGGAAAGGCCTAGAATTGAGGAACTGATTCCTAACTACAGTAGACACAAAGAAATTGATGGAAACTATTAGAGAAATATTTTTCTTTAGAATTGTAAAGTTGTTCTCATTAAGGCAGTCAAGAAGCAGGAAAGGATAGAAAAACAATAAGACAAGTTGTTTTACCAGAAACGGTATAATCATTTCAGACTTAGGAAAATACACCTACCTAAACTGACTATTAAAATATGCAGCTGGGCTCTCGAGCATAACTCACAACTTGAATCAACACTTATTTTTCTTTAAATTTCCCATAGCTCCACTAATGAAAATACTAATGTATGGTGTCTGCTAGTGTTTTAATTACTATATCATGTAACATGATTTAGAGCTGATATAGGCAATGTGATAAAAAAGTGATTGCAGAGGTCTGTCTAAATTAGCTCTCCCATTATTGATGCCACCAGCATAACTCTGAGTCTTGGTACGTTTAAAAAAATGCAAGTGTAGATAAGGCCACATAGGTTGTGTTCTGCATTCTTTGCACACTCAACTAAATCATGGGTGAGTAAGGAATACAAGTTCTAGAAATTTAATATTATACATAAATCTGTTATTTGCCAGTCAGGGGATAAACTGCCATGTTCTGTGACGCAAACTTCTGGGCTTCAGCAGTACATTAATTCATTACAATGCTTTTGTTTCCATTTTCAATACTAGAGGAAGCAGAATAGCTGGCTTTAATTTTCTGTCCTGTGAATAACGAAGACCAAGTACATAAAACAGGGTAGCAGGCCTGAGTAAATTTAACATCAAATAAAGAATGACTTAAGAAAAAAAAAATCCAGAAGACCATCCAGGAATAAAATGCATCAACATACAGTTTAAACAACTATATAGTTAGAGAAACTTAGTGACGCAGAAAATAGGTATAGGGTCAGTTACTCCCTGGTGTCAAAGACCTTACTAAACTATGAAGAAATGGAGAAAAGTGGTAAAAGATGAGCACGAGCAAGTTAGAAAGAGATGGTTTAGAATATCAAGACATGAATGTAATCCGCAGTAAATGGAAAGCTGACTGTTTATGTTGATTTTGAGTGAATTTTTTTGCTAATGAATAAATTGATTAAGAAACTAGGAACAGTCAAATTCATTTCTGTTTTGTGGGAAGACAGAAATAAATTAGTAGATTTTTGTAAAGTCCTTTTTAGGATTACAGTTGTGCAGAAATAGAATTCAAATTGTAACTCAGATGACTTTTGTTGGCTTGAATAGTCTTTTAATAATTTTACTGCTCAGGTTATGTGAACTTTCAATAACAGATTAAAAAAAGCAAAGTGTTAACAATGTCTTTATAGTGGCAAAAAGTCTCAGAGAGGTAGCCAAAACAATGAGCAATCCTGTGGCACTTTAAGACTAACAAATCTATTAGCTCATGAGCTTTTGTGGGCAAAACCCACTTCATTAGATGAATTGAAGCAGAAATTACAGAATCCAGGGTTGATGTCACTGAACTTGTAAATGAACTCCAGTTCATCTGTGATTTCACTCCCCCCCACCCCCCAATCATCGGGTTGCCTTAGAATTATGCATTTTTTAAAAATATAATAAACTTTGGGTTCATCTTCTAGTTTTTTAGCCTGCTGGGTGTACTGTGATCAAATTTTCTAGCTTTAATCCTCAAAGATGTGAAATAGAACCTTACTCTCTTTAAATGAAAAGAGAGAATTTAAAGTATTCACTTGTTTCCAGGAAAGGGGCTCTAAGTAAAACATCAGATATAGCTGGAATCATAACAAATAATGAAAGCTGGCAACAGAGTGAAATCTTTGAAGTGGCAAAATTCCTACTGTCTTTAGTGAGGCCAGGATTTCTGTGTAGATTTCTGTTAAGTAAAGCCAGGTGTGACAAGCTTAACTTAAAAATAATTGGTGATTCAGTAGATGGCACTGTATCCTTTGGGTCATAACTAAGCCAATGCTTTAGCTTGCTGCTAGACTGTTTTTCAGATGAAATTTAGGACTACACTCTATCACTTGAAATAATTAACACATGGCACTCTTCAGAAGGGTAAGCATAAATCTTTAGTTTCAGAAGACTTACTGACCAAAGTTCAACTCAAGCAGTTATATTTTGCCATACCTAAACTTTCCCTAGCAGTTTCAGTTGAGTAAGTTATTCTACACTTCCCCTTCTAAAAACTGTTGAGGAGAGGTAGAGGTTGCTGGCACAGAATGGTTGCTATGTTCATACATAATCAGTAAGAGTAGCTACAGAGAAGGGAAGTGAGCCCTATAGATAAAATGAAGCCCAGTGATGGGCAACCAGGGCTAATGAGTGGGCTGCATGAGGTAAGGTAGTTTTCCTAACTATACTTACAGATCTATAATTTGTGGGCTGTGCCAATTGAACTGTAGCAACGTTGGATGCAGAGGAAGTGCTTGGCTCTCACAGTCAATATTGTATACAACCTAGCATACACCTCATTTCACGTACCCTTGCTTTACATGCATGTTACTTTAGTAATACCACTAGGGGAAAAAAACTATTTGGATGGAAACCAACAGTATCTGGCAACCCTGCTGGGCAATGGGAAACAAAATATCTCATGGGCCACACACAGAAGAACCTGGATGGGCTGCGGGTTGCCCACTATGGTTGCAGCCTGAATGGTGATTTGGGATCTTTTGAATTGAAAGACTACTGTGAATATAAGATAATAAAAATGATTATGGCATCTTCTCAGTGTGCCCAAGATTGAAAATCACCTTGTTATCCCCACCTCTCTCCCACCACCCCCGCCTCAGTTAGAGAGACCTCCTTGCACTTAACTGGATGTTAGCTCCCTGACACCACCAGGCTGTAGACACCCAACAGTCTCCTCAGGGCTGGACCAGCACTTACTTCATCTTGCAGGTAATAGGTATACCTCAGCCCTTCTGAAAGTGTCTCACTTTTTAGTATTCAGCCCCTGCCACTGGACACTCAGAGATTTGTTGTTCCTAAGGGAACAGTACACACAACTTGAGTGGTACAATTCAGGTTCAGTTCCCTTAATACCCAGCATTGTTTGGGTCCTTCAGGGCAGGGGGCTGTAGGTTTAGGGGAGTGCAGGAGTCAGGGCAGAGGGCTGGGTTTGAGGGTACAGGAGTCAGGGCAAGGGGTGGGGGATTATGGGCAGGGCGGGGAGGTGTGTAAGGGGGTTCAGGACAGGAGGGGGTGCCAGTCCTCTCAGTCAACATTTCTTTGTGGGTTGGGGAGGGGCAGGGCTTGCCTGCCCAGCCAGCCAGCAGCTCCTCAGGGGCAGAGAAGCTGGGGCTGGGCTGCCCGCCCCCGCCCCAGTGTGTTCTTGTGGCAGGGGTGGCCTGGCTAACCTGCCTGGCATGCCCAGTGGCTTCTTGCACCCAGGGAGGGTGGGGCTGGGCTGCCTGGCTCCTTGCAGGGGGGGCAGGATTGGGCTCCTCAGTGGAGGTAAGGGAATGGGGGTGTAGGAATGAAGGACTGAAGTGGGGCTAGGAATGGAAGGAGGGGAGTGGGCTGTGGGCTATGGACTATTTTATTGGCGGGTGGGGCAGGAGTGGGAAAGGTGCGAGCAGGGGGGGACTGGCTGGCAATTGAAGGGCACAAGCGTGTGGGATGAGCTGAGAGTGTTTGGATAGAGGGGCCTGTCCAGGGGTGTGATGGGCAGGAGTGGAGAAGGGTGCAAGTGACATGGGGCCGTGGAGAGCGCAGCTGGACTAAGTGTGAGATTAACAGGCTCTCTGGCCACAAAAGCAGCCAGTGAGATGGGGGTTGGCGAGTGTAGCGAGCAGGGGGCGTAGCCGCCTAGTCTTTAATAATGGAGATGTAATTAAATGGGGGTGTTTCCTTTAACTTTCTCTATATAATACAGAAAGCACCCCTTAACACTCAGAATAAAGGCATTGGGAGTGAAAAAATAAAATTGACAATACCTAGAGTGCTTCAAATAAACCAACAAAATCAGTGTTTTTGAGTCATACAATTTGAAACATCAATTTAGTAAAAATACAAAATAAATTACTAGAGGACTTGCTCTTCTAGTCTGTAACCTATTAGCTTCATCTCTAATGGTCTGCTTTTAAATATCTGAGTAGGATGCTGATTGAACCCAATAGTTTTGATCAGGTTCCTGTTGCATTTTGGGCAATCGAGATCAATTGAACCCTGGAGCAAGCTTTTCCTCATGTTTTTTTCTGCTTTAGTATGAAAAAATAAGTTGTCTCTTCCTTTTCGTTCTTCAGTTAACACTTTAAACTTACGTGTGCCATAATTAAAGCTTATTCAGCTCTTTATGTAAGAGTTTAAGTGGGAGGGAATTATGTCTCACATAAAATGGGTGTTATGAATCCGGGTGTTCAGAAAAGTAACATCTTTTAAGCTTCAAAGTCCAATTTGTTTGTGCTCTGAATGTTTCTCTCACAACATGAATAAAGTGTAGCTGAGCAGCATTTTCAAATACTGCAGCTTGACCAATATTTTTGTACTCCCTCCTAGTTGTAGCCAAGACCACTCTGTCTCTACTAGTAATTCTGGCTATAGCTGTCTTCATTTCCTGGTAAGGTTGCCAAGTGTCCAGTATTGACCTGGACAGTCCGGTATTTTTGCCTCCTGTCTGGTTAAAAAAAAAAAAAAATCAGAAAATACCAGACACCTAAAATGTCTGGTATTTTCTGATTTATTTTCCCTGTCAGGAGGCAAAGATACCAGACACCTGGCAACACTACCACACCCAGCAACTGGGCCCAGGGCCCCTCCTGGACCCCCCTCATCCCCCCAAATGCCCCCTCCTCCCCACTTACTTGGTTCCGCAGGGGAGCTCTCTTCCCACACAAAGTAAGAAAACAAGATGGCCGCCAGCCCCAAAAAAACCCCAAAGACCTTAAAGGGGCCATGCTGGTTGGTTTATTTATTTATTTATTTATTGGGGGGGGGGGGTTTTTTGTTTTTTTGCTTACTAACTGTTGGGGTCCTTTTTTTTGCTCAACAACTTTGGTCTCCCCCCTTTTTTTCTCAATGGTGTTTTTTTGAGGGGGTGGGGTGTTTGGTATTTTTGGTTAAACCATCTGGCAACCCTATTTCCTGAGGTGATCCAAATCACCATATATCTTTTGATGGACTTGAACTCTTCTCTGAGTCCACCAAGGATACATACTTTGAAAAATTCCAGGGCCGCTCTCGGGTCCCTCAGCATATATGTGCCTTTAAACAAAAGAAAATTTCAGGTGACAAATGGTAGAGAGTGCTTATCCAGTTTAATTCTATACTTACCATAAGCCTTCTGAACCAACAAGAAGAATCTGAAATTCCAAAATCTAGGAACACCTACCACAGTTGCTACCACAACCCTTGCTGTCCTTTTCATCCTGCTGTCAATTTTGAAGTTTTGGTTAAGGGTCCAGGACATTCCCACTTCATGAGTCTTCAGCTGTATCATGACACCCCTTCTATCCTATTGAACACTGATCTGCAGATGAGCATATGATGTTGGACAAGTGAGTTTTTAAGGTCACAACATCAGGTTATTCTGTTCACTTCACCTCCATCCTCCATGCCTTCTATTTGAGTCTTTTAGGGACTCATCTCTTGATAATTTGCTACTACAGGAAGGCTTTTTTTATGCATAGGGCCATAGAAATGGTTGCATTCAGCACAATGTTACATCTCAGACTCCTAAACATCTTTGTGTTATATCACAGATGTTCAGTATGGTGACTCTCCGAGGTATAATTCCATCATTAGATTACAGCAGGGGTGGGCTAAAGGGCCTCCATTGGCAGGATCCGCCCGTCAAGCGGATGGATCCGGCCTGTGGAGGCCCTGCTGCTCCTCCACCCCCAGGCCAATTAGAGTCTGGGGGCAGGGGAGCGCCTGAAGCCTTCTCTGCTGTGCCCCCACCCTGCAAGCAGCGCACGGCTGCTTAATTGGCCTGGGGCGGGGGAGCACGCGAAGCCTCTTCCAGGGCATGGGTGCCTAATGGGAAGGGGGACAAAGGGGCTCCCCCAGACCATTGGTCTGGGGGTGGGTAGCCCTGTCCCTTCCTGTTTAGGTCCCATCCCTTCCTGTTTTGGCTCCATTCCTTCCAGGGTGGCCCAGGGCTACTTCAAAAATTTTTGAAGTGGCCCCCTGGCAAAAATTATTGCTCACCCCTGGATTACAGGGTTTGTGGCCCTTAACCTTCAGAACACACATTGTCACATTGCAGTTTATACTGTCACAAGACATTTCCATGTTTTACAATTGACTAGGGCCACTTCTACTGTCCACTGTTTTTGGAACAATCATATTCTCCTATCTTGACATTTGGCTGTCAAAGGCCAGTCACACAATGAAGTTCTCTCTACAGTAGAAATAGTGACTCCACTTGGAAATGACTACTTTTATCCCAGGACAGTAAGCAGAGTTCATAGAGGCTTCTCTGATTGACGTGACAGCCAGAGCTTACTTTGCCGTGGACAAATTTACAGCTCTAACAAATCTAATTTCTAAGGTCCAAATAAGCCCCCAGATATTGGCAAGAAGTTATCTTCAACTGCTACAACATATGGCAGCTTGCAGTTTCATAATGCAACAAGCCAAGTTACATCTTTGCTGCTTCCAGGGATTGTTCAGAACTGTCTATATTCCAAACAGCCTAGACAAGCTAGTGTCTGTCCCTTGCTGGGGACTAGACTCATTCAGTTGTTAGAAGGACCCTTCCGAAGTAGGGATGTAAAAGGTTAACTGGTAGAGGCTGGAGCAGCTCCCTGCTCACTGTGAACAGGGGGCTGCTCCAGCCCGGGGGGGCCTATTGCAGACAGGGGCTACTCTGGGCATCCTGAGCTACCTCTGTCTGTGGCAGGCCTGAGGGGCCACAGTCAGGGAACCACTCCAGCCTGTCCGTGACAGGACTAGGGGGGTGGCTCCAGCCCAACTTAATTGGTTAACCAGTTAAACTTCACGTTTAACCAGTTAACCAATTAAACGGGATTTTACATCCTTTTTCCAAAGTCCATGCAGGAATCCCATTCACCCAGCCTCCTCTCACCTTCATTGTAACATTGGATGCATTCTTCCTTGGATGGGGAACACACCTAGGGATATATACTATTTAAGGTAAAATGTTCTGCCCAAGAGTGCCACCTTCACATTCATCTCCTGAAACTCAGAGCAGTCAAGAATGCCTGTATTGATCTCCTTCTATTATCAAGGGCCAATCCAACAAGGTCATGATAAATAACATAGTCCAATAAATTCTACATCAATCATCAGGGCACAGCATTCCCTTTGTACTGAAACAATAAAGCTGTGGAATTGGTGTGTAGCCAATCAGGTACTAATCTCAGCCTCCTACTTTCCAGGTGTACAAAACAAAGGCTGATGATCTCAGAAGACAGTTGAGTTGGACTTGGGGATTTTCAAAGGTATCTTTCTGATCTGGGGGTTTCCAGAACTTAACTACTTTGTCACCATTGTCAACAGGAAATACAAGAAATTCTGTATAGGAGAACTGCCTCCTCATTCTCTAGGAGAGACATTCCTCAGTTTGCAGACAAAGGGCCTTCTCTGTGTATATCTTCTGATGCCATTGTTCAACACTCTGAGGATTAAGATCAAACAAGACAGATCCAGAATCATTTTAGTGGTACTGACATGGATAAGATGAATTTGGTACCTATATCTGGTCTCACTTATGTCTGTCCATTCCCTCTCCAGACGGACTCTTCATTCCCACCTATCATTCTTCCACTCAGAGCTTGGTTCTTATTGATTCTCACAGAAAGAAACTTCATGACTGACAGAAGTACAACCGACAGTTTTAAACAGCAGGAGGATATGTACACACAACACACACTTTCAAAAATGAAGAGATTCTGTTACTGGGATGTTTCGTGTCAGTCTCTACTTGTTCACTCTTTCCACTCATCTATTCTTCATTAACTATTGGAATTAAAAAAGTCAGGTTTTTCCATTAGTTCCATCATAGCCCACTTGGCAGCTGCCACAGCTTTTTCACCTGTAGGGAGATTCTCCTCAGCCTGTGATGACAAGATTCGTCAAGAGGTTGGTTAATTTTATCCCATAGATTACACAGTCCACCTCATGTGAGATTTAAATCTAGCCCTTAATTGTTTTATGAAACCTCCCTTTGAATCACTGGCTACCTGTTGTTTCCTTCTCCCTCTTGGTGGCCATTACCTCTGCTTGTAGAGTCAGAGAAATGGTGGCTTTAATGGCAGATGTTTTACAAAACAAAAAAAAACTTTATAGTATTTTTCAGGAGAAAATGTTCAGTTTAACCAACCGGTGAATTTCTACCCAACGTATCCTCTGAACTCCATATTAACCAGATTATTCTTCGTTCAGTTTTTTTTCTTGATGCCTCATCGGGCCAGGGAGAAAGTGACCCTCCATAATCTGGATGTCAGAAGGATGTTAGCCTTCTGTCTGAACATAATGAATACATTTTGAAAATCTCAGACAGTTTCATTTGTGGAAAGATCCAAAGGATCCATCGTTTCCACTCAGAGACTCTTAAGGTGGAGCTGTCTTGTATTATCTCTTGTTATGAGGTTGTCTGTATCCAGCCTCTTCCTAGAGCACTCATCCATTCTGCAGGTTCACAGTCAAACCCTATGGCATTATTGCAAAATATTCCATTTACTGAAATTGCACAGCTGCAACTTGGAACTTACTACACGTCTTCTCCAAATATTGTGCCTTGGTTCACTCTTCTAGAACAAGTACTGTGGTTGGCAATGCAGTTCTGTTTTTGTTGTTACAATTGACTCCAAAGCCCCTTCCGTTTTCGGTGAATACAGCTAGGAAGTAACCTGGAGCAGAGGACTCATAGAAACACTAGAAAACTACTTTGTGCAGGATATGGAGTTCTTTGAGATATATGTTTCCAGATTGTGGGTGCTCCCCTTACTTCTCTGCTTCTTCAGATTTTCATCTTGCATGACTCTGGGGTAGATAAAGAATCTAGGGCAGTTTGCTCATGCAGCTCTATAGATCCTTGGCATGGAGCACTTGGATATTTGGAATGCATATGCGGGGTGAACAAGCATTGATATGGAAAATAAAAGGTGCATAAGGCACATGTGCATCTGAAGTGGAGCACTCATAGGGACATACATCTCAAAGAATTCCAGTTGACTGCACAAGGTGAGCAATCTCTTCTTTGATTCAAGCCTTATTGATCACTATTAAGTATGAAAATTACAAATTGTCAAGTCAATCTCAAGAGACAGTTGCTGTGGACTGTGCTTATGTTTTGTTAGTGGACCTGATAGCCAGATTAGATCAGGATTCAAAACTGCGACAGTGGGGCTGGGTCCCAAAAGCTTAATGTGACAGCTAATAAGGGAATTATTTTTCAAAGCAGCTGTCTGCAAAGAAGGGAAATTGGAAACAGTGCGGGGGTGGATACAGACAGTCATGACAGGATTGTAGGAATCTGGGATTCCTGACTGCATACATCTTTAGAGACCACCCACTGAGCTTTGGAAGATGGTAATGTAATAAGCTATAATAACATAGAGGCTCTTAATGAAATTTGAGAGCAGTTTTATCTGAGATCTTCATTACAAATACAATAATCTTTTTGCTTGTGTTCTATTAACAAATGATATCAGAAGTGGGCAGAAGGGACCTCAAAGATGGGTATCCTACTAGTTCAGGCTAAGTAAATGATCAGGTCCTGCTGTGGAATTTGACTTCATGATTTTCTGGCCCAAAGGTCGATAGTAGTCTGAGCCCCTTTCACACTGAATGCGACCTCTCCATTCAACCCTCCCAATAACCACATTATAAAGATCTAAACACCATGTGATGTTGGGAAGGGCCTCTGAGGTGATGCATACTATGGAAAACTTATCCTTAGAAAAAACGCTCTGTGATCTGTAATGTCCACATAGAAACTCATTTTCAGAGCATTCATTTGAAATGTCCACACACAGAGTAAACTGTTTGGAACTCTGTTTTTCTCCCTTGAAGGATGAATGGCAGAATTGTCTCTGCTAGCATTTGAACTAGTGCTTCCAGGGAGTCTATTTTCTGAAACAAACACTAAGCCATCGGCTTAGTAAGCATACATAGATCTCAAATACTGCTGCTTGAAATAGACGATTGGCTCAATGCAATAGGATGTGTGTTGAGCCACATGTAAAATCCCCACACATAAGACTTCCTAGCTTGTAGTAAGAGCACCTAACTACTTTTTTGCCTTGATGAACACATTTTATATCTGAGTATTGTAAGATCAGACCAACTCTCAATTTTCTAGTAGCAGCAGTTCCATTTTGTTGCAGGGTGTACCTTAAAGAGACACATTCGTTTGCAGAGAAATTTTAGGGATTAGTGCTTATTTGTAAACCAAGTTAACATGAAAAAAAAACCTATCTGCAGTGCACTATATAACCTGATTCCTTTGGCACAAAGCCACAAGACAGATTTTCATCTTAATGCTCACCAGATTAAGCATCTAGATCTCAGAATGCTTTTCTAACAACTTCCCATTCCCATTGCTCCATAACTTCTTTTGGATCTAGAGTATAATGCATAGTGTGTATATTTCAGCCAGGTGAGTCAGGAAAAGTTTTTTTGTCTTTTGCTTTCATTGGGAACATATGGCATATAAGAGGTCCACAGCATATGACTAATAGTTGCATTGTAAGCAAATTCATATCCGAGACTGTGGCTCTGAGAATATTTATCAAAGAGTACATACTACTTATCTTTCTCTAGCACAGGATTCTAGCCACATATAACTGTCAATGTATGCCTTATCTATAATCCTTCCAAGTCTGGAATTCTTGATAGAATGCCATCTCGCTTGGCTTACATATTATCAGAAAGGGACAAGCTTATGATAGCAGTACCAAAAAAGGCCTGTGTAGTTATTCAACCATCCAGTGTCCTGCTTCTAATAATGATAATTATGTAAGCTGGGGCTGTCTTCATATCTTTGGTAATGTGAGATAATAGAAATTGCTATGTGAGCATCTGAGCTAACTGCATGTGAAATATGTTACTGCTTTATCAAAGATTTATCTTGAATCATTTTGATGAAAAAATGTTAGTGCTTTATTCATGATCAGAGTTATGTACTGGGGTGTTGGGGTTTTTTTTGAAAATTTTGTTGGTGGCTTTTACTACCAGGCTCAGTACAGTAATATTTTACCATGTTCAATCTATTTACCCAATTTCCTTCAGAGTTCTTAAACTGTTTATTAAAAAGCTATTTTTCCTTACAAAATGTCAGTGGAACAGTGTTTGGATTTATAAAATAGGCACATTTATACTTTATTTGAAATAAGCATTATTACTGCATAAGGTTTTGGGTTGCCAGTAACAGGAGCTTGAGATTTATTATGCCTGTGGCTAAATATTAATCTGCACAAAGGTGTAGCTTATTTTCTTATTTTAAAATGTCTTTGAATAATTGCAGATCCTAATAGATGAAAGAATGGTTCTACTGGAGGGATCAGTGAGCCTGATTTATTGAATCAACAAATAAGAACAGTTGGAGTGCATGTACGAGACACACATCTTTCTGATAAGCAGTCAAGCATTGCTCTGCTGTTAGGTTTCAGTAAAAGAATGCATGTTTTTGAAAGGTTGAACAGATCATTTGAATACATTATTTGTCCTTGATCTTTATCATTCAAAGTGTTCACTCAGCTAGTTCACCACTTTGTATTTCACTCCTGTCCAAGAGTTACAGATGAAAAGGGCATTTAATGTGGCTCATTATATGTAAAGTGTGTCTACTCTAGGTTTCTTTGCTTTCAGTCTTAACTTACTGATTTAAGAAAATTCATGGCTATCTGATAAAAAAAACATGTGAACATAGCTCAAATTTAATTTTCCTGAAATTAACAAATCTCACATTGTTCTTGATCTCGCCATGTGTCTTGGAAGGGTCACTCTCAGTTCTAAAGTTTGACATATAGGAGGTTAACGAGAATCCATTCTGAGCTGTGGTACACACTGACAACAGGCCATTGCACCAAGGAGCAGCTGTTGGTAGAGAGGGTTTAGTGGGGAAACAGTAGTTTCACAACACTCTCCCAGCAGAAATTCCCCATTGTAATGCTCTATAAAATACACATAAAAAGAGTTGAATGTTAATAAGAACATAAGATCGGCCATTCTGGGTCAGATCAAAGGTCCATCTAGCCAAGTATCCTGTCTTCCGACAGTGGCCAATGTCAGGTGCCCCAGAGGGAATGAACAGAGCAGGTAATTATCAAGTGTCGCCCATTCCCAGCTTCTGTCAGACAGAGAGTAGGGACACCATTTCTACCCATCCTGCTTAAGAGCCATTGATGGACCTATCCTTCATGAATGTATCTAGTTCTTTTTTGAACCCTGTTAAAGTTCTGCTTTTCTCAAAATCCTCTGCCAAGGAATTCAACAGATTGAGTATGTGTTGTATGAAGAAATACCCCCTTTTGTTTGTTTTATATCTGCCACCTATTAATTTCATTTGATGACCCTAGTTCCTTTGTTATGGGAAGGAGTAAATAATGTTTCCTTATTTACTTTCTCCACACTGGTCATGATTTTCTAGACCTCTATCATATCCCCCTCTTAGTTTCCTCTTAGCTAAGCTGAAAAGTCCCAGTTTTATGAATGTCTCCTCATATGGCAGTCGTTCCAAATCCCTAATAATTTTTTTGTGGAAGCTTGCAAGGCCAGGCAGCTACCAGTCAACTGGGAATCAATTTAGAGTGGGGAAATCTACAGTGGGTGCTGGTGTAATCCAAGTAGCTAAGGCAATCCATACCTTTTTGCGATGAAGGGTAGTGACTCTGGGGAAACATGGAGGACATAGTGGAGGGCTTTGTCAAGCTGGGGTTCCGTAACTGTGATGGGACAATAGATGAAATGCACATCCCCATTTTGGCACCCAACCACATTGTAAAAGAGTACACAAATTGCAAGGCTCAATGGTGTTGCAAGGGCTGGTGAATCACAAGGGAATGGTCAGGAAAGGTGCATGACTTGCACATCTTTAGGAAGCCTGTTCTGCATAAGCTGGAACTTTTTGCCCCAGCTGGAAAATTAAAATCAATGACATTGAAATGCCAAGAGGGATTCTTGGAGATCCAGTCTGCCCCTTGCTCCTGTGGCTTATGAAGCTATAAATGGGAAGCCTGGACTACACCAAGGAGCAGTTCAATTACAGGCTGTGCAAGTGAAGAATGGTGGTAGAATATGCTTGTGGGTGTTTAAAGGGAAGATTCCGCAGTCTGCTAACTAGGTTAGACCTCAACAAAAGCAACATTCCCATTGTGGTGGCACTCTGTTGTGTGCCCCATAATATTTGTAAGAGCAGGAGGGAAATGTATGTGTCATGTCCGGTTTTGAGATTTATGAATGTTGCTCTCAACAAGGTGCCCCTGCATTCAATGTGTTTGCCTGTGTCCCCTCACTCCTTCAATACAAGCAATACAGAGATTGTTTTTCACAAATAACATGTTTTTATTAAAGGAATATAGAGCAGTGACAGAAAAGGAGTCCAGGGCAGGAGCTTTGTGGGAGGGGGCTCACAACTGTGCGAAGGACAGCCTTTTGTAACACATCCCTGTGGGTTGAGTGTGAGGCTGCCCTTGATTTCCTCCCCGCCCCCCATCCCTCACATTCTAGGCCTTGGGAGAGGAATTTCCCCCTCCCCCGCATCCCTCACATTCTAGGCCCTGGGAGAGGAGGCTATGTGTCAGTGTTCCCTCTAAGCTGCAAGGCAGCACAGCTTCTCAGGTGATTAATCAGTCCCGCCCAGTCAGTCATGTGTGCAAGGAGCCCTGAGCCTCTGACCTGTGAAGCTGTGCTGCCCTGCAAGCTGTGCTACGTACTAGGTACAAGTCAACAGTTATGCTTTTAGGCAGTCACTTTATAAAGCTCTGGCCTTCCTGAGAGCCCTGGCTGAGGCTTGACCAATGAACAGAGGATTCTAGATTTCAAATCCTTGTTAAGAAGCTCACAGCTTCCAACTGTCGGCCTCAGTCTTTAAACCATCATTTGAGGACTTCAATATCTGAGAGATAGGTGAGAGGATTATACCAGGAGTGGGTGGGTGAGTTTCTGTGGCCTGCATTGTGCAGGGGGGTCAGACTAGATGATCATAATGGTCCCTTCTGACCTTAAAGTCTATGAGTCTCTATGAGCACATGGTCCTTCAAACAAACAGCTCAGCACATGAATCTCCAAACAAACAAACAGGCAAACACAAGCTCAGCACACAGTATCTTTCAGGCAACCAGCAAGCAACCCCCAATACAAACACACACACTACACAGCCACTTACCCCCAAGTGTCAAGGTAATTGCTCCTCCTTCACCTGGAGAACTTCCTTACGAAATTCCCTGTCTGCTGCCCCTGTTCATACTCTTTCTTGTGAAATTGTATGATACAGGTCACTCAGTTAGTTGCTCATATCAGGTTTTTATGCTTTAAGGAGGCCTCAGTTTGGCTAAACTGTTGTCTTACTTTATTGAGGCCTGTAGACTTTTACGTTATTGCCTTAATCCATAGCTATATACCTATATATTAATAGCAAAATAACTGGCCACAAGACCTATGTGTATTTTTTCCTCTTAAGTGTTTTTCCTCCCTGTGAAGTCTTGATAATTCTTTAATAATGATATATCTTGATTAATACTGTCATTTCTCTTCAGATGACTATCTTTAGGTTATGAAACACTGGATGAGATTACTTTGTAGCCTTTTAGTGCTCCTCCTGCTTTATTCATCTGTGTATGCCAGTGAGGGGCAAGCTAGGCTAGTGAGTGGGCCGCACGAGGGCCTTCCTTTATTTCAGTGTGCCACAAGATTGTCTTTACCAAGGTGGCCTCATGGGATAGGGTAATTTTGCGAACACTGCTTACGTAGCTTGAACCATAGGAGCACTATGACTGGATGCAGAGGGAGCATACAACTTTCACAATGTTGTATGCAATCAGCATGCCCCTCATTTCATGTGCCCTTGCTTTAAGTGTGTGTCACTTTTGTAATACTGTCAGGAACAAAAAACTGACCTGGATGAAAACCAGCAGAATCTGGCAACCTTGTGTGTGGGCAATGGTACGCAAAATGTCTCTGGGCCACACATAGATGAACCCCAATGTGGCCCTTAGGATGCAGGTTGCCCACCACTGGCATATGCTATTGAGAGAGCCTCTATCCTAAGGGAAGAGCACTTTACTTTTTAATCCTCTGGTGCAGAGTAAATGTAACCTTGTAAGGCCTCACCACACTATGGTCTGGCAGGGGTCCGCTATCTAAAATTTTGGGAATCTGTCAGACACAGAGCCATTGGAAGGCCTTTGAAGTCAGGGAGTCCTGATCATGTGAGCTATTTGATCACATCTTGATCCACCATTGCGTCTTACTCTCCAGAAGCACAAAACTGAGACTGAATCTGGATTAAAATAGGTCATTTATTGCCCAAAATGTCACTGTTTTCTTTTACCTACCAGCGTACATGTCCCAAAATTGTTTGTTGAATAAACAAACGTTCTATAGATTCTATAGATGCTTTCACTATCAAATGTTACCAGTTTACTTACATGGAAAAAATACGTCAATGACAGATTATATTAACATTTACTTCCACATATTGTACTTTACCATGATGCATATTTTGAATCAATAAATGTTTTGTGATGTATTACAGCCTTTCACTATAATTTATAACAATGCAGTGAATAATGTTTTAACTTTATACTCTGTGAAAATTATCATGTTTATTTCAGTAACTTCACTACTTTTTTGATGATTCATCATAGTGTTTTAATAGAAACGTCACTTTTAAATTAATTATTTATTCATAAGAATGGAAAGACTTGGTGTATTTGACAAGCGTTGCAAAGGGCATTGCAGTGAAAAATGTCAGAATAATTTGTTCCTCTCATCATGTACAGAAGTTCTGAAGTCAGAGGTAAATGTTTTGACATTAAATTCTACTGAACCTCTTTAATCACAGTAAATCTTCTTAGATCAGATTAGTGTCTGCTGGGTATCTGTTTGTCTGACTTTAGGCCTCTTTTATAACAATTTGACACTGTTTACATTGCACAATAGAACAAGGAACAATGCTAGTGCAAATGGCAGCCTCCTGATTTGTCAGATATGGCTTTCTTGCTGTTCACCATCCTCCACCTAGTATTTAAATAATCATTCATAATTCTTTCTGTGGGCGATGATTCCTAACCCAGATATGGCACTATCAACTTGGAGCAACTTATAAATTGAAATTGGAGACTGACTAATACAAGTGCCTGACAGCAAAATTGGATTAAGTTTTTTTTCAGTTTGGTGCAGATCACCTTTTGGGAATGGGTAAGGGTTAAAATAACTCGTATATATTAAATCTAGTTTTCACCTGTGATGTAGTGGGATGTGACTGTATCAAAATGTGATGTCTTATTTGAATATCTGTATTTATGCATTTTAAAATAAACAATATTTGATATACTTTGTATAAGCTGCTACTGCATTTGAGCAAATTTCTTTTTGAGGTACTTTGTAGGATTCTGTCATCACTTTGAAACTACTGAATAAAATATATTATTGAAATTTCTTTTTATTTAATTGAGCTCTTCAGATATCTCTGATTACTTATAATCATTCAATTTTCTGAAACCATGTCACAACAGGTTCAGTATTGGACTCAAAGTCCTGAACTCTAAACTTGGCCCCAATAGAGTCCTATGATCTTTGTCAGGTAATTTAATTGCTTTGTGATTTAGTTTTCTCATGTGTAAAATAGGAATAATACTTGCCAACTTCAGAGGAGTATTGTAAGAATTTATTAGTTGGTGCATAAAGTACTGCGGAAGTGGAAAAAGCAATACAAGTTGCTATGTACAAGTAGTATTATTTGAGAATGTAACTGCAACACAACACTGTGGGGAGAGTTGCAACCTGCAGTTTAGAGAACTGAAACAGGCACTCCCATACATATAGCCCCATTTGTCAACATGAGCAGTTTAAACGTACAAGTGGGGACAAGGGCCTTTGTTAGAAAAATATTGAAAAATGGTTGAATTTGAGATTTATATTTAGAAAATGCATGAGCATAAAACACCCGATTTAATTTTGTTTATTTTATTGGTTCACTTGTACAATCTTCGTTTCAGTATTAAATGTTCATTGCTGAAATCCAGGAAAGGATTTACCAAATCCTAATTAAAAAACATAGGAAAAAACATTTCCCTCTGTTTTACATTTCTTTGGACTGACTGATACCTTCTCTTTAAGAAGTTGGATCTGTAGGGGATAGGCTTAACCTCACAGTTGCAGCACCACTGCTTGCGACGATAAAAATAGCATTTTTCTTTTTGCTAGTATTTTATCTCGTTACCCCTACCACTTTGCCAACAATGTTGGCCTTCATATCATTAAACCATGTATTTTCTCTTTTTAAAAAAAAAGAAAACATTGAGAATTTTTATTTAATTTTCTTATGAAGACAGTGGGACCACTCCCTTTGCTACTAAGCACGGTACTTTATTCAACTTTAACAGAAAGTGTGTGTGTGTGTGTGTGTGTGTGTGTGTGTGTGTGTGTGTGTATATACACACACACACACACACACACTTTCTGTTAAAGTTGAATAAAGTACCGTGCTTAGTAGCAAAGGGAGTGGTCCCACTGTCTTCATAAGAAAATTAAATAAAAATTCTCAATGTTTTCTAAGTTGCTTTTTCATAGATTGAAGTGGTGAAAAAACATAATTGTTTTTAAGTATAGAAGACTGCACATGAATTTTAAATAACTGGCCTGAATTATCCTTCCCCACTGTGGCGCTTTCGCTTTCACAAAGATAAGCCTGCAGCAGTGTTCTCTTGAACTAAAGATGCCTGTATTCTGTGGTCTCTCCATGGAAACGCAGTCATCAGCCATGGAAAACAATTCAATTCAGAAAGATTGAGTTTCCATTCCAAATAGCCCCTAAAATACCTCTTAGTAGATTTAGTTCAGAATTGCACGTGCTGATGGCTCGTTAACTATGGAAAGACTGCAGGATATCTTTAGAATAATTTCAGTAGAAAGTTAGGGACATTGTGAGCCCCTAGGGTCCATGGAAAATTTTGAGATGATTGCCAGAGCAATTATGCAGATGAACTGGCCACTCTCTAAGTAGACAGAAACCATGGGATTGTCTTCCTTGTATCCTGCGAATGCTGTGCAGAAACAAAATGTTTTTCCATTGAATTACAAACATTTCATCAATACTTCAATATAACACCATCTCAAAGAATGAGTCATTAGTTTGCTACTGCACTTCTAGCCTATTGCCATTTCAGAATTCTGAATAGTGGTTTTCCTGGTCTAACAGTACTGGCACTGAATCCTGCTACTGCTGAACTATTCACATTTTTTTCCTCCATCCTCTTCCATATCTTGGGCTCAGAAGGTGCTATTAAGATTCACTTCTAGTTAATATTATGGCTTCTCTGTAGCTTTGGAATGGCCAATATTATACCCATATTCTTGCATGCTGTTATGTTCTCTTTGCCCTTCTGCATTTTAAGCCTTTCCTTCACATGGGCATGTCACATGCTTCTTGAAATTGTTTTAACCTTTTTTTCATACTCTGAGTGGACTTGAATCTCGCCATATGTTTACATAATATATAATGTAATTTCTGCTTTCAATTTGTGTAAATCTGGAGTAACTTTTTAATTTCAATGGAATTATGGCCCTGTATAGCACTGGACATAGAAGGATTTCAGATCTCTCTGCTTTGATTTTCAGGATCACAAAACATTAAGGTATTAGACCAATGATTTTTTAAGGACCACTAAACTATTGAGGTACTAAAATAATTGTACAGGTTGAAAATAATCCAGTCCTCTGATCTAACTATTAAATATACTGCTTCTCTGTAAAGTCATAGTTTGAAAGCAAAATCGGGTCAATAAATAGCATTGTTTCACCAAAATAATATATCAGACTCTAGGTTTGTAAGATCTCCATCTTGAGCAGAGAAATGGCCTGCATGGAACACATGATACATAAAAATCATAGAGATATAGGATTAGAAGAGACTTCAATAGGTTATCTAGTCCAATCCCGAACACTGAGGGAGAACTAAGTATCTCTACATCCCTGATTAGTGTTTATCTAACAGTTCTTAAAAACCTCCAATGATGGAGATTCTGCAGTCTTCCTAAGTAATTTTTTCCAGTTCTTTACTAGTTTTGCAGTTAGAAAGTTTTTCTTAATGTCTAATCTACATTTCCCTTGTTGCAACTTAAGTCCAATACTTCTTGTCCTGTCTTCAATGGTAAGGACAACAATTTATCACCTAAGGATGTTAAATGTTGTGGTTATCTGACTAATTGTGTAGTCGATACAATCTGCATTGACTACATGATTAGTCAATAAGGACCGCTCTGCAGAGCTGCAGCAGGGATAGCTCCCGGAGCCAGCTTGAGCCAGGACTGAGCAGTCCTAGCTTGTGCTGGCTCTGGGCCCACCTGCGCTACAGCTCTGCATTTTAAATGTAGCATGAGCCACCAGGCTCTTACTACATTTAAAATGCAGAGGTGCAGCATCCCAGACCAGCATGAGCTGGGATTACTCGGTTCCAGTTTGCGCTGAGTCCAGCAGCCCGTTCGCGGTGGCCAGAGCTGGCCGCAGGCTGGCAGCAGCCCCTGTTTGTGGTGGCCAGGGGGCCCCTGCATGTGGCCAGCCCGGGCCATTGCAAACAGGGTCTGCTTGGCAGCAGCAGCCCCTGTCCCCGGGGAAGGGCCCAGCTTCCTGCTGGGACCCCTGCAGACAGGGACTGCTACCGGAGCAGCCTCTGCCCGCTGGGAACTCCAGCCTGCCATGGACAGAAGCTGCTTCACAGCAGGCTCCTCTATCCCCCTCCACTGCCTCTGACTGAGGCAACAGAGGAGGGCAGGCAGCACCATGGAGACGATGCTGGGGGGGACCAGCTTTTAAGCCCACTTCCCCCAGCACCGTCTCCCGTTTCTCCCCTCCTTTGCTGCCTCTCATACAGAGGCAGCAAAGAGAGGAAGGGGAAGCGAGCAGTTGAGTACTCTACTCGACTACCCACTAACATCCCTATTATCACCCTCCTCTTTATCACAACTTGTTACATACTTCAAGAATATTATTTACCCCCTTAGTCTTCTCTTCTGCAGACTAAATCTTTTATTTTAACACTTTCTTCATAAATCACATTTTATAGACCTGTAATCATTTTTGTTGTTCTCCTTTGGAATTTCACCAGATTGTCCACATCTTTCCTGAAATGTGGTAATCAGAACTGGGCACACTACTCCAGTTGAAGCCTTAACAGTGCTGACTAGAGTAGAAGAATTACTTCTTGTGTCCTTTTTCATACTACTTAGGTTAGTGATGACTGTGAGAACCACATGGTGACTTGCCTTCCTGGCGTGAAGGTTGCAGCTCTTTCGAGACATCTAGACAGACTTGTGTATAGTGCTGGGAGGAGTCAGTGGTCATGGTACATATAGGTACTAATGACATAGGGAAGGAGAGGAGAGAAGTCCCGGAGGCTAAACATAAGCTGCTAGGCAAGAGACTGAAATACAGGACCTCAGTGGTAGCGTTATCTGAAATGCTTCCAGTTCCATGTGCAGGGCCAGGTATACAGGCAAAGCTGCAGAGTCTCATGCCTGGTTGAGATGATAGTGCAGGAAGGAGGGGTTTAGATTTATTAGGAACTGGGGAAAATTGTGGATAACGGGGAGCCTATACAGGAAGGATGGGCTCCACCTAAACCAAAATGGAATCAGATTGTTGGCACTGAAAATTAAAAAGTTTGTAGAACAGTTTTTAAACTAAGGGCTGGGGGAAAGCCAGTAGGTGCAGAGGAGTACATGGATCAGACAGAGACATCCCTTAGGGAGGGTCTATTAATAGAGATTCTCTATTTCCATGGTGTCCAACCAGTTCTGAATTAGTAGCCACTATACTGGCTACTGCTATACACTCAACCAGCCAAATAGCCACAGTGTTCAAGCCAACTAGCCGTACTCAACCAGCCAAATAGCCACATGTGGCTAGTGGCTAGCATGTTGGACATCAGGGCTCTATTTCTGAGTGAAGAAGAGAGGATGGAAGATGATAAAATATGGGTAAGATCTAATAAGAAACAGTCAAAGAAAGAACTCCATTGAATCACATAATGGAATGGCAGACAGATAAATAATGACAAGTTTTTAAAGTGCTTATATACAAATGTTAGAAGTCTAAATAATAAGATGGAGGAACTGGAGTATCTTGTATTGAATGAGGATATTGATATAATAGATCACAGAAACTTGGTGGAATGAGGATTGTCAGGGCTATTCCCCGCTCTGGCATTCTGAGTACAGAAGGCGAGGGCCCCCAAGAGAGCTTAAAAACCTTGCCTCTACAGGCACTGGTTATAAAAAACTTTCCCCAAGAATCACAGTACACAGATTTTGGGGAATAGCTGCCATCATCAAGTGCTTTTTTATCCCTAAAACCCAGGGATTAACACTTGAAATCACCCTCAGGGGTACCCCAAGCTATTTTGCCCCAAAAGAGCTTGAAAAAAGAAAAGAGAAAAACAAACTACAATCTTTGGTAATTGACCCCTCAGTCAGAGGCATGCAGATACACACAGACAGACAGACCTTCCAGGACACAAGAGTCAAATCATCACCTTAAAGTGATTTTTATCTACTTGATTGCTAGATATTACAGAGCAACTAAGGAAAACAAATTAAAACATGGAGAAAAGTCTCTGGGCAAAATGCAAGGTAGTAAATGGGGAGGGGAGGCATAGATTCACACAGAGCAGTTCAAATCAAACCACAAAATAAAGAAAAATTACCCTGAATGCAACTGGATTCACTTTTTCCTACTTCCAGTTTTCTCTTTGTTCAGTCCACTTCCATGCCCCAGATTCCTTGGAGACATAGTAGTCCTGCCTGGGTTTAAATCATTCTGTGTCTCTCAATTCCTGGTTTATCACTCCCACACAAAGAAAGTAGGCAAGGAACCTATATCCAATTCAAATTTCAACCCTCTATCTCAACTGGTTCACCCGGCCCCCTGGCCAACACCTTTGCTAGAGTTTAACCCCTTAGTTACCAGGTGCTGATCAGCACTCCTCCTGTCTGTCACAAGGATAATCAATGGAACATTGTAATTCCAGGGTATAAAATACATTGGCAGGACAGAACAGGTTGTGCTGGTGGAGCAGTGACACTGTTTATGAAAGAAAACATAAAATCAAATTAAGTAAACATCTTAAAAGAACCAAAATGTTCCATAGACTCTCAGATGAGAGTGGAAGAATCACTTCTTATATCTTGCTTACAGCACTCTTGTTAACACATGCAGGAGTGATGTTTGCTCTTTATTTTTTTTTGAAACAATATCAGATTATTGATTCATATTTAGCTTATGGTCCACTATGACCCTTAGATCCATTTCTGCATTACTCCTTCATAGACAGTCACTTCCCATTTTGTATGTGTGAAACTGATAGTTCCTCCCTAAGTGGAGTACTTTGCCTTTGTCCTTATTGAATTTCATCCTATTTACCTCAGACCATTTTTCCAGTTTGTCCAAATCATTTTGAATTATGATCCTAACCTCCCTCCCAGTTTGGTATCTTCTGCAAACTTAATAAGCGTACTCTCTATGCCATCATCTAAATTGTTGATGAAGATATTGAACAGAACCAATCCTAAAATTGACCCCTTTGGAATCCCACTTGTTATACCCTTCCAGCATGACTGTGAACCATTGATTACTACTCTTTGAGAACGGTTATCCAACCAGTTATGCGCCCACCTGATAGTAGCTCCATCTAGGTTATATTTCCCTAGTTTATCTATAAGAAGATCATGTGAGAGTATATCAAATGCTTTACTAAAGTCTAGGTATACCACATATTGCACTTTCCCATTATCCACAAGGCTTGTTATCCTATCGAAGAAAGCTATCAGGTTAGTTTGACATGATTTGTTCTTTACAAATCCATGCTGACTATTATTATCACCTTATCTTCCAGATGTTTGCAGATGGATTCTTTATTTGCTTCATTATCTTTCCTGGCACAGAAGTTAAGCCAGGAGTGGGCAATAATTTTTAATGGGGGGCCACTCCAAGATTTTGACAAGTGGCCGCAGTGGGAGTAGATCCCGGACCCGGAGCAAGCCGGGACTGAGCCACGCTGCTGGTCAACCTGCCAAAAAATTTACTGGGGGGGGGGAAGGGTGCGTGTAGTCTATAGATTAACCTATACGCTTTTGCTTATCCGTTAATCGACTATACTATTACATCCCTACTTTTAACAGACATTAGAATAGTATTTATGCTGCACGTTTCTTCTGTGTGAAATATTTACTTATTTCATGACCTTTTCCCTTCATTATAGTTCTTACATAGCAGTTTCCCTGGAAATAGATCATAGAGAAGAAAAGAACCTAAGCTGCTTTGACAGAGTATACATTACTTGTCCCAGATGTTTTATCAATATGGCATCTTGGTCCAAGAGGCCTGAACAAAGTTCCTCCTGCGTACAGTGATTTTAGTTGGTGATTACTACAGTGAACAACTGAGATTCCTTCCTGTCAAACTACAGAATCAGAATTAACAAGATTGGGAACTAGGACAAAGACTTTCCTCAGTGAATGCCAAGTGTTTCGTGACCACTTTCTGAAATGCCTGCAGCATTATTATTAGATTATATTTAGAGTCCTTAGGGAAACGGCAGATTGCCAGTCGGTTGCTCTAGTCATGTCTCCTTTGCTTTTTGAATCCCTGCACTGGCTTATGATGTTCTTTGTGGTAAAATTCACTTCCTTGTCCTCATTTTCTCCTCTCCTATGCTCTGCCAACTTGCTACAGTTTGACATTCTTCTGTTCCATTCTTGAGCCTGCTCAGCTGCTGCCTCCTCTCTGTGGAACATCCTTCCTGGTCCTATGTGAAGAGCAGCCTTGCTCTTGTTCTTCAATTCCCTCCTTGATTCATTTGTTTCCAGCAGCCTTCTAATCCTGATTCATTCCTGCCATCTCTTGACTGACTTTGCTCCTATAAACTAAATATTAGCCCATGAAAATAATTTCAGTAGTAATAAAAGAAACGAACAAATTTTGCTTGTTCCTTGCTGTGCTCTGTCTCTTTCATTTGTAAAGCACAATGCACTCCTATGTAGTTAAAGAGGTTGTAAAAATAATTAATAATGAATATGGCAAATGCTGAGTTTTCCTATGCCTTTAGATCTCATTGCACTTAGGATAAGTGGTGCAGCCATTGTTTCTGAACTCTTTCAATAATTATTCTTGGCATTCCTGTAGTGCCATTTATCCAAGCATCTCCAAGCTCTTCTGGTATCAGCCTTATTAACCAACTCTATGAGGTACAAAAGTTTTATTATTTCTGTTTTACGAGTGGGGAAGCTGAGGCTTATATGTTAAGTAAGTTGCACAGAATCAACCAGGAAGCCTGTACTTAGAGCCAGGAACAGAATTTAGATCTCCTTAGTCCCACTTCTGGCCCATAACTACAAGACTAGCCTCCTTTTATAGTTTATGTTTGCTATATTTTAGTACGCTAAATAGAGTTCATATGCTTAGCTCTGCTAATCTAAAAATAATTTTTTTCAGTTGTACTGGAAGTTTTGGAAGCTAAAAAGGAGATGGAGGCATGTGAGTAAGTTCGTTGTCTCAAACACCTTCCATTTTGTATTAGTTTCTTAAGTAGCTATTCAGAAAGAGAGGCCTACATAAAAGAATTGCCATATGTCTAGGTTGCATGTTTCTGGATCCGGTCCAAAAATCATTACCATCTGATGGCTGGTTCTTTTATGGGATAAGAGTTAGCATTTTCAGTTTTGTTGCCACTGTACATGTGTCCATATAATGAAATTACTGTGATGGGCCATGATCCTGCCATTGGATCCACGTTGGTGGTTCCTTTTACACATTTATATAGCTTTTCTCTTTAGTGGGACTCTGTGGAGTTAGAAGGATCTGCTCATAGAGATCCAAACTACCCACTAAGGAATACCAAAAAACCCTGAAAAAACTGCTCATGAAGCTCCCTGATGCTACTCAGGAACAAATTTACACTAACACCCCTCCTAATCCCCAACCAGGAACTTTTTATCTGCTACCCAAAATACACAAATCTGGAAATCCCGGACAGCCCATCATCTCAAGCATTGGCACAATTACCACAGGATTATCTGGCTATATCAACTCCCTCCTCAGACCCTATGCTACCAGCACTCCCAGCTACCTCCACGACACCACTGACTTCCTGAGGAAACTTCAAAACATCAGTAATCTACCTGAAAATACCATCCTGGCCACTATGGACGTAGAAGCCCTTTACACCAACATTCCACATGAAGACGGATTACAAGTCATTAGGAACACCATCCCCGATAACAGCACTGCACACCTGATTACAGAGCTCTGCGACTTTGTCCTCACCCACAACTACTTCCAATTCGGAGACAATTTCTATCTCCAAGTCAGCGGCACAGCCATGGGCACCTATATGGCACCACAATATGCCAACATCTTTATGGCTGACCTTGAACAATGTTTCCTGAGCTCTCGCCCCCTAACACTCCTACTTTACTTACGCTACATTGATGACATCTTCATCATATGGATGCACGGAAAAGAGACTCTTGAAGAATTTCACAAGAATTTCAACAACTTCCACTCCACCATCAAACTCAGCCTGGACCAGTCCACATGAGAAATCCACTTCCTGGACACTACAGTACAATTAAATAATGGACAAATTTCCACCACCCTATACCGGAAACCCACTGACTGCTACACTTAACCTTCATGCCTCCAGCTTCCATCCCAGACACATTTCTCCATCTATTGTATACAGCCAAGCTCTAAGATGCAACCAGATTGTTCCGATCCCACAGACAGAGACAATCACCTACAGGATCTTTATAAAGCATTCCTAAAAATAAAATACCCACCTGGAGAAGTGAAAAAACAGATTGACAGAGCCAAAAAAGTACCCAGACATGAACTACTTCAAGATAGACCCAAAAGGGAGAATAACAGAATTCCACTTGTTATCACCTACAGTCCACAACTCAAACCCCTCTAATGCATTATACACAATCTGCAACCCATCTTGGAAAATGATCCCTCACTCTCAGAGGCCTTTGCGGAAAAGCCGATTCTCACTTACAGACAACCCCCTAACCTGAAATGAATTCTTTCCGGTAACCATGCTACACAACCACGTCATAAACTTCCAGGAACCCAGCCCTGCAATCAGCCGTGGTGCCAGCTCTGCCCACATATCTATACAAGCGAATTCATTACTGGAACCGACAACATGAGCTACCATATCAGAGGGTCATTCAACTGCATATCCAGCAGTTTGATCTATGCCATCAAATGCCAGCAATGCCCCACTGCTATATATATCGGACAAACTGGACAGTCCCTACGGCAGTGTTTCTTAAACTGTGTTCTGCGGCACACTGGTGTGCTGCGAGGCAGTCGGAGGTGTGCCGCGGAGAACAACAGAAATCAAAATGGCCACCCTTAAAGGGGCAGGCGACCTTGTTTTTTTGCTCAATAACTTTCCCCCGCCCCTTTTTCCCCCCGACCTTTTTTTTTTCCTCAACAAAAAATTCTTGGTGTTCCTTGTAAAAAAAAATTGTTTGGTGTTTCTCGCTCTTAAAAAGTTTAAGAAACACTGCCTACGGGAAAGAATCAATGGACACAAATCAGATATACGTAAAGGGAACATACAGAAACCTGTTGGAGAGCACTTCAATCTACCTAATCACTCTTTAAAAGATCTCCAGGTGGCTGTCTTATCACAAACCAATTCTACAAGTCAAATACACAGAGAGATGTTGGAATTACTATTCATGCACAAGTTCAATTGTCATGCTAATGGCCTCAATCGAGATGAGGGATGGCTGAGACATTATCAACCTAACATTCAATGAAAGTGCAAACAGCTCTTTGTCTGTGTAGATTCTCGCTATTGCTATCCTTTGATCCTTATCTGCTTCTTGTTAACTATCCAATTTCAGGTGTTTATAGATTGCAAGTTCTGCCTACTTGTTTTTCCCTTTGATATTTTCAGAAAGTGCTACCAGACCATTTGTTTTTTTTAAATTTATTAGTATTAGGACAGTTAGACATTTCTCTTTTTGGTTAGCAGTCGAGAGGCAAAATAGACCATTGAGTCTGAATTCACATCTCATTGGCTTGGATAGGCAGTGTAGAGAAAACTTACACTGTTGTTATTCATGCCGTACCCTTGAATAAGTTAAATACTTCATTCTCCAGGACTGTCAATCCAAGACATATCACAAGCACTAAAATTAAGGAAGAAAAATTGAAATATTTTAGAAATGTGAGTGCATACATTCTAATCGGTATAATTACTCTGACAATTTGAAATCAGTTTTTAATGTACGCTGTTCAGTAAAATAATAATTACCATAGCAACACATGCAACCTCTGAAACAAAGTTCATTCTTTCAAAAGGCTAGAAACATAAAGCCTGAACTCTTGGCACAGCTCAGAGCAATTAGTGTTTCTTCACCTTCTTTCAAATCATTATCTTTGAAAGATGCAAACAGAAGTCATAAGGTAAACAGCAATCAAGTGTTGCTCTTGCAGTTCCTGTTTAGTTAGGGTTGGATTAGCGGTTTGTATATTTTGTGCTGAATTTTGCGAAGTTATACTGTAGTACTGATATAACCCAATTACAGTTGAGATAGGTGAGTGTTATGGGAATTTCCTTAGTTTCCCTTAACTCCTACCCTTATTATTAGTACAGGTTGGACCTCCACGGGCTGGAACCCTTGGGACCTGACTGGTCCCAGATGAGGGATTTTGCCAGACCAAGTGAGATCATTTCTGGTCACCCTGTCGCTGGTCCCCCTCCCTGCAGCTTAGCTGGGATGCATGCTGGGCTTCCCAGGTCCCCTGCTTGGAGCCCAGCTGAACTTCATGCCAGGCTTCCTACCTCTCCACCTCCCCAGCAGCCCAGCTGAGCCATGTGCCGGGCTTCCAGGCTCCCTCCCCTCCGCCCCAGCAGCACAGAAGCTCTCCCCGCTCCCCCTGCAGCTCAGCTCAGTCATGTGCCGGGCTTCCCAGCTCCAGGACCCTCTCAGCAGCCCAGCTGGCCTGCGCACTGGACTCTGTCCCTCTTCCCCCCACCCCCACACAGTGCGCTGGGACTCTCTGATCCTGGAACATCCATGATCTGGACCAGAGTGTCCTGGTTTACAGAGGTACAACCTGTATTAGCATAGTGCCTAGGAGCACTGGTCATGGATCAGGATCCCATTGTATTATGTCCTGCTGCTCTCTGGGGTAATGAGGTAACTCATAATTGCCTTCTCTTCACATAAAGAACTCTTTTCTGTGCCTGCTCTGGATCAGCATCCTGAAACTACCGGCCTCTGACAACACATCACTGCTTTTCATGCCTCAATAGTTTTTGCTTTCTTAGTTCAGGTTATCAAAAGGTGCAAGCCAGCCCTCAAGTCCTCCAAATGTTCCCTGTAATGTGCATCTCTTTATCCTCTGAACACTGACAAAATTACCAGGCCTGCTGTTCCCAAATGAGCATTACAGATCAGCTTGTCAGATTCAATTTAGTATCATGACTTTGCTTAACACCACAGCACTTAGATATATTTGGAGTGAAAATAAGAATAAGTTTATTAGCAAATTATAGAGATTCTATAAGACTATTGGAAACAAAATGGTTACATATAAAACAAAATCATAGCACTATTTCTAGAGACTAAACTTAACTAACAAATTACTCTACTGTTCCCTCCAGAATTTTTTAACCATGTCTGCTCGAGACTATTCTCACTGTCTGGTTATTTCCTCGGGAAAGAATGACAGGGTGTCATCTCTGTTCCCTAAATGTACCAGAGCAAACCTTTGTGCTTTTTCAGATAGGGTTCCCTGGGTGTTCATTTCTTTCTGTTACATGTCTCTCTCTGAAATTTTCACAACTTCATTAACATTTGTCTTAGACTGGCCAGAGGAGACCTATTGTGAACTATACAATACATAATTTACATGATAAGAGCTAGATTGATGTGTTTTTCTTTCAAATGAGAAATGTTTGTTTCTTTGCTGGTGGCCAGTCTCTAGGCAGAGATTTTAAGAACATAATTTCAATATATATATGTAACTCCTTATACAACATCCATATCTGCATTTTGCAATGATATTGATGACCATTGTGATGGTAGCTTTTGCTTGAAACTTCATATGACACTCTTTGAACTAGTATGTGCTTAGCAGACCTGGAGGATCACTGCAGCCCTCTGCATGCTTTGCCAGTTGGCATTAAGAGGTTCTTGCATCTCAGTGTTGTACGAACATGGAACAATAAGACAGTCCCTGCCCTAGAGCTTATAATCTAAGTATAAAACAGAGACAGCAGATGGAGACAGACAGATGGGTAGGCAATAAGATAGCATTGATCAGCTTGGCAGGTAGTGGCCTCAACACATCAGCAGTCTAGCCATTGTCAAGGTTTTTTCTAGGTGCCACAGAAAAAGAGAGTTTTTAAGGAGGTTTTGAAGAAGGATAATGTGTTAATTTTGTGTATGTTTATGGTGATTGAGTATGAGAGACATGCTTGGTAAGAGCACAAAGGTGCTTTTAAAAATTTAATAAGAGTGTGATCAAGGCTGACATCAAGGGCTTATTTGGAGGCAGGAGTCAATATATCAATAGTAAATGAGAGATAAGTAGTTGGGGATAAAATGGATTGGAGATTTTAGAATGTTATTGGAGGAGAGGAACTGCAGTGATTGTCAACAGCCATATTCAGTGAGTTTGGAGATGAAAGGCAAAAGGGAGCAGATGGAGTAGTAATTGGAGAGACATGTGGGGTCAAAGGTGGGAGTCCTCTTTACTCAATATTCTTGTCAAAGGGTTGCTGGCCCTCTTAAGGGGACCCTATGCCCTAGTATCTATAATGAGCTAATTTAAGGGGTGGGGGAGCTCACTTGGATGGTTAAATGAATAACAAGCACCTGGGCCTTATAAAAGACCCACAGGAGTCAGTTGTAGGAAGGTACTTACAGAGATAGAAGCTCTTCTAAGGCTGTGTCTAGACTACAAAGTTTTATCGGAAAAAGATACGCAAAGTGCGAACTACAATTTGCATATCTTTGTCTGCTTTTCTTCCAAAAGAGGCTTTTCCGACAATTGGCCCATCTACAGTGGGCCAAATGTCAGGAAAAGAAGCCTCTTTTGGAACATCCCTTCTTCATCATAGAATGAGATTTACAGGAGTGCTGAAAAAACGTGTCTGCTTTTCCAAAATTTTTTTCGGAAAAGCAGATGCATTCCTTGGACGCAGCAGAGCTTTTCTGGGATACCTTTGGTATCCCAGAAAAACTCTGCACTCTAGACATACTCTAAGGGAGAGAGGTTCCCAGGGACCACTGATTCCAAGAAGGGCAACATCTCAGTCCAAGGGCAGATACTTGAAATAAAGTTTATTTGTACTGAATAAAGTGGAACCCCAGCAAAAGAATTGTCTGAAACTCTTTTGGATTGTGTGGAATTCTTAAAGGGCCCTGAAAGAAGAGAAACTGAGGCAGGGAGTGCCTGCAATGCCACATTAGATCAACAGAGGACACTGCAGAGCAAATAAACCCTACAGCACCCGAATTACCTTATTTTGATGTTTATGTGTGAGATTTATATTGGTTACATTCTAACGAACAAGTTTGTAGCTATTTCAGAGAGAGTAATTAAACTTGTATTTGTGTTTTAAATAATATCTGTCTAGACTGCAGAGTTTTATTGGAAAAATATACGCAAATTGCGAACCGCAACTTGTGTATCTTTTTCTGCCTTTTTTTTTTTCCCAGAAGAGGCTTTTCCAAAATTTGGCCTGTCTACACAGGGCCAAATTTCAGAAAAACCTCCTCTTTCAGAACATCCCTTAGTCCTCTCACTGAGAGAAATACAGGGATGCCGAAAGAATTTGCATGCTTTTTCGGAAACTGTTCTGAAAAAGTGGACGCGTTCCCTGGATGCGGCAGAGCCGGTATCCTGGAAAAACTCTGCAGTTCTAGACATAGCCTGTATGAGTGGAATAATATTTTCATCTTAATAGCTGTTGGCATAGCATGTGCACAGTGCAAATGCATATGTGATGGGGAGAATAATAAGTCAAAAACAAAATTTTGCCTCGTTTCTTCAATCTGTTGATGCCCTGAATTTCTAAGGGTCTGAAATTATTGCTTTCTCTGCCACAGTGACATAGACAGTTTTCTAAAGTGTACAACATGTTCTTGATTTTTATGTTTAGGTTATTTTAGCACAGCGAATTTCAAACTTTTTTCCTGGATGTTTTTAGGGGACAATATTTTCAGTGACTGATGTCAGACCATTAATTGATTATAGAGGCAGCAATGAAATTCTTTTTGGAAAAAAGTCCTTTGCAGACATACATATGTATACATTACCATGGATAAAAGCAAGTGCATGTTTTCATTTGCAGCTTAAATGGCTTCTTTATTCATTTTCCTTTTTTCTTTGCCTTTCCTTTGAATGTTTCCATAACAACAGGAAGAACCATTGCAAATTACGTTGGTATTTTTCAGTAAAATATTCTGCATGGCTCCTCTATGTTTTATATTGGTTTGAAAAGGGTACAAATTGGTTCAAATCTGAAGAATGGTGTTCCCTCTTTCCACATAGGAAATGCTGGTAATGTATTGGTATATCAGTAATTGTTTCTGACTTCATGCAACCAAACCACATTTTTCTGAAGGTTCATCCATAATCTTCACATTTCTCACACTTTATTTCTCTCTTATTCTGTGCTTGCACATAACACCAACCCAGTCTTCAATCAGAGAACACTGGGCAGAGCCTGACAGCACTGCTTTGGGCTCTGGCCAGAGATAATCAATTGGGAATGACATGATGTGCTTAAGCCACATTCTTAAGAATGTGATTGACCAAGCACTAGAAAACATGATATGCTTTAGATGATGCACATGTCTATCAGTGCTTTCTGGTGAAAAGAACTTTTTTTTTTTACCAAAGTTGTGTGTGTGCAGGTGTAAATTTTATTTCCCCCTCCCTCCCCATTTATCTCTAGAGATAATTGTTAGGGAGAAAAAAAGGAGAAAAAATATCTAGGGAGAAATTTCAGAGGTTCAACTGCTGTTCAAAGCTATTTTCTGTTGCACTTCCTTTTTTAATTTAATCCTTAGATATGCAAAAAATAATTTTAGCTAAGAATGGTCAAACTGGGATAGACCAAAGGTTCATCTAACCCAGTATTCTGTCACCCATTCTCAGCTTCTGACCAACAGAGCTGGGGGTACCATTCCTGTCCATCCAAGTTAATAGCCATTGATAGACAAATCCTCCATGAATTTATCTAGTTCTTTTTTGAACCCTGTTAAAGTCCTGGTTTTCACAACATCCTCTGGCAAGAAGTTCCACAGGTTGATTGTGCATTGTATGAAAAAATGTCTCCTTTTGTTTGTTTTAAACCTGCTACAATTTTTTTTCACTGGGTGACCTCTAGTTCTTGTATTATGGGAAAGAATAAATAGCTCTCTTTATTCACTTTTTCCACACCAATCATGATTTTATAGACTTCCATTATATCCTCCCTTAGTCATCTCTTTTCCAAGCTGAAAATTCCCAGTCTTATTAATCTCTCCTCATATGGCAGCCATTCCATAGTCTTAATCACTATTATTATCCTTTTCTGAACTTTTTTCAATGCTAATATATCTTTTTTGAGATTAGTTGATCACACCTGCATGCAGTATTCAAGATGTGGGTGTACCATGGTTTTGGATAGAGGCAATAAGATAGTCCCTGTCTTATTCTCTATCCCTTTCTTAATGATTCCTAACATCCTGTTTGCTTTTTTGACAGCTGCTGCACAATGAGTGGTTGTTTTCAGAGAACTATCCACAATGACTCCAAGATCTTTCTCTTGAATGATAACAGCTAATTTAGTCTCCATTATTTTATACGTATAGTTGGGATTCTGTTTTCCAATATGCATTACTTTGTATTTATTGTCATTAAAATTCATCTGCCATTTTGTTGCCTAGTCACCTAATTTTGTGAGATCCTTTTGAAGCTCTTCTCAGTCTGCTTTAGACTTTACTATCTTGAGCAGTTTTGTATCATCTGTAAATTTTGCCACCTCACTGTCTGACCCTTTCTCCAGATCATTTATAAGTATGTTGAATAGGATTGACCCCAGTATGGAACCCTATGGGAAACAACTAGTTACTTCTCTCCAGTCTGAAAATTGACCATTTATTCCTACCCTGTGGGAAGCTATTTGTTTCAGTTCTTCAGAATCATTGAATAATTGACTAACATAGACAATATAATCATGACAATCCCTGAGTTGAGAGTCTTTTTAAGAATAAAAATGATGATATAAAAGTTAGAAGGATACTCCATAATGTAGAGATGTTAATCTGGTCTTTTATGAATCAGTTTTGTTAAATGTGTCTTTTTAAAGTTGAGACTCAGGTGGACATTGTCTTATGCATATTTTGAAGTTTGATAACCTTTGAGTGAGCAGGGTAGTATTTGTTATGTTGGAAAAGTCCTTTTCCACAGTATGTGTTTATCATGCTGAGCTTTGAGTTAGGGTCAGAAGGAAATGTGCTGTCTATTCAATGTTGACATAAATACCATTTTTGCAGTCCCAAACCTTTTTATACAGAAACTACAAAAGCAGAAAAACTGACAAATATCTAACTCAGAATATGAAAAAAGATGCTTAAACATTTATATTGGTTTGTCAAGAACAAATCATGTCAAACCAACTTTATTTCCATCTTCAGTAGCGTTACTGACCTAGTGGATATGCGGGGGTAGGGGACACGAGATGTGATATACCTCAGTTTTAGTTTGGCTTTTGACAAATTCTACATAACATTGTTACAAATGAACTAGGGAAATGTGGGCTTGATGAAATTATTATAATATGGATGCACAAGTGGTTGAAAGACCCTATCCATGCTTTGCTGTCAAACTAGTAGGGTAAATCTAGTGTGATCCTGCTGAGATCAGCCCTTGGTTTGGTACTATTCAATTTTTTCCTTAAAATCTTGGAAAATGGATGCTTATAAAATTTGCAGATGATACCAAGCTGGAAGGGGTTTAAGACTGAAAATGACCTTGACAAATTGGGTAATTGGTCTGAATTCAAAAGAGGACATTCAATAAAGACAAATTCAAAGTACTTCACTTAAGAAGGAGAAATCAAATGCACAACTACAAAATGGTGGTAGTACTGCTGAAAAGAATCTGCAGAGTTATAGTGGACTACAAATTGAACAGGACTTGTCAATGCGGTGCATCTGTAAAAAGGTTGATAGGATTCTGGAGTGTATTAAAAGCAGTATTGTATGAAAAATATAGGAAGTAATTATCTCCCTCTACTTGGCACTGGCAGAGCCTTAGCTGGGATTCCCATTATATGCACCATAATTTAGGATAGTTGTGGACAATTTGGAAAGAGTTCAAAGGAGAACAAAAATGATAAGGTTTGGAAAACCTAACTCGTGAGAAAAGATTAATAAAACTAGGCATGTTGAGTGTTGGGAGAGGAAACTGAGGGATGACCTGATAAGTCTTTCAATATGTTAAGGATTGTTATAAAGAGGGTGGTGATCAATTGTTCTCCAAGTCCACTGATGAAATAATAGACTTAATCTGCAGCAAGAGAAATTTAGGTTAGATATTAGGAAAAAACTTTGTAACCATAAGGACACTTAAGATCTGGAATAGACTTCCAAAAGAGGTCTTGAAATCTACATCAATGTAAGTTTTTAATAAAAACAAGTTGGACAAATAGCTTTCAAGGATGGTGTAAGTTTAGTTGGCCCTGCCACAGCAAAGTGTCTGGATTTGATGATTTTTTGAGGTTCTTTCCATCCCTACTTTTCTGATTCTTTATCTACCCATATTGTCTGCAATAAGTGCCACATCTTTTTAAAAAATGTATAAGTATGGACTAAATTTCAGGTTAAAAAAACGGTTGGAAAGTCTTCCAAAACTAGCTGGTACCAAAAGGCAAAAATGATCCCAAGTGTTTGTGGATGGACCCTGCTTTCTTATTTTTAAATATATTTCTTTGACTTGACTGAAGTTAATGACATGTAAAAATATTAAAGGTTTTGCACCTGCAAAACCTGTTTCTCTCAATGGGTGAAAATTCAAATGTTAGAATTGTTCAAGTATATGCACAGATATTTTCATCTGCAAAATGCAGTTGTATGTCTTTGAATGTTGTGCTCATTCAAGTGGAGGCTGGTTGAAAATTTACTCTTGGACACAATTGTAGACAATTACCACATTAGTCTTTTATCACCGTACTTGAATTTAGTCATTCTGGAAATTGAGCTACATGGATGAGGAGGTGTTTTACAACCCCCATGAAAGTTTGCTCCAAAGCCTCCTTCATGTGCAACCCTTATCCATTGTCTGCTCTGACTCATTTTGCTTGTTGTAGCCATAAACCAGGTTATTGAACTGCAATACCATCAAAGGCTTCTTGTTTACATGTAGTGGTACTTTGCAAAGTACTTCATTAGATGACTTTTATAATTTAATTTGGTATTGAAATTCCTCCCTTCTTGCACTTCCCACATTGTTGGAGTACAGCTATTGCTTGAATTACCAGATCAGTTTCACTCAGACTTCCCCAGTATACCTTACCATTGATCATCTCTCCTTGCCCCCATTTTATTTGTCGCTTTCTCTAGCTTCATTAAGTATTGCTAAAATGAGAATTAAGTACATGAGGAGGAGGTCACACCATTCTTCATGGGCTTGAACATTACTTCCCCTATTATCTCTGAAATCAAGACAGATCTCAATAAGTAAAGTGATTTCTTTTCCAACCTCTTGAGTTTATTAGCTTGTTTAATGTGGAAATCATTCTCAAACTGTTTAATTTGCTTGAAGATTATGTATTTTCTATACCACCCCAACTTTTTTACTCACCTTACTGTAGTTAAATAGGTTCTCCAAATACTTCACAGCATAAGACCTGCATTCTTTGGCATCTAATTTGGTTTCCCCTAACGTAGCTCTCCGTAATCCCTAGTTTTATTGGTAACCTTTCAGTTTTGCCTTCATATGGGTCTCAGACCAGAAGTGTTTTACCTTGTCCTGGCTGCATTCCATGACAGTTCTAAGCTCCAGTGTTTTGATTTACTAATTAATGTCATTAATATAAACTACAGAGCACTTTTAATCTTCCAAAAATGGAGGGGTGCTTAGTGAACAAATAATTTCTCAGTGGGGCATCCTGATATTTTTCTGAGGTTTGTGTCAGAACAATGGGTTGTTACAGAGCTAAGATATAAACATCACTGAGACAGCCTCCTATGCCCTATGAGAGTTTGCTTGTGAATATGAATATATATAATTTGAAGATGATTTTAAAAATATCTCATGTAAGCTACCAATTTTAACATTACAATCTGCTGGATCTGTTTATCCTATTTTTGTGCATGTATCATTCTTGTATATGAAATTAGAAATATGAAATGTGAATCTTTTTATAGTTTTAAATGTGCTAATGAGAGCCATTACTGGTGCCCCCTCTCTTTACCCTTTGAATCCTAATGGGTTGATGATCAGCTCAGCAACCTGTAAACAGCTCATTTGTCCTGTAAGTCTAAATGGATCATATCACCTAGTACTGGAATAATTTTTGAACCTGGTGTTTTTCGATGGGAAGAGGTGATACCAAACAAAATATTCCCGCCCGGGGGAAAGTTCATTTAAGCTATGGGAAGCTATCAGTCTTCAGCCTGTCTTTGAAACTGCTTGACCCACTCCAAGAGGATATTTAAAGAACTCTTAAAGATTGGAGACCCAATTCAAAGTAAAAAAACAGCTCTGATTTGAAGATTATACCTGAAATAAGAACAGCTGTTTAGGGTAAAAATGTGCATGAAAGAAGTTTTAGTGATCCAGAACTAGCTATGCATTTCCTATTCATTATAATTTAGTAATTTACTTTGATCTGTCTGTTTTCACTTGCAATAATTTAAATTCTACTTTTTGTACTGAATAAAAACACTTTTGTTTACTATCAGGCCCAAAGTAAATAATTGTTACCTGGGGGGGAGCAACCTATGTCCATATTTTTCTTTAATTGATAAAGGGAGCTTTACCTTATAAGCTTTCCCTATGTAAAAGTGGTCCCTTCTGGGGCTTAGGTTCCTGGGTGCTGTGCCCTAGAACTGCAGCCTCCTAGAGCTGAAATGGTTCATTGTATGCATTGCTGTACAGGGGGGCAGTAATCTGAACACTGTGCCTTGCCTGCAGGAGACCAGAGAATCTGGCCCAGCAAGACAGAGTTATGGGAAGCCCCAGAGAGCAGGAAGGCAGGCATCAGTGATATGATCAGCACACTGGGGAATAATCCCAAGGGGTCTTTGGTGATCGCACCCCATCATGATCACTGTGCAATTTCAAGATATTTTGATTTGATTATTTTGTACCTCTCTGCATCTTCATAGAATACTAGAATGGAAGGGATCTTGAGAGGTCATCAAGTCCAGTCCTCTGCCCTCGCAGAAGGACCAAGCACCATCCAGATCAGGAGCGGGCAAAAATTTTTGTAGTGGTCTTGGGCCTTCGGTGGAAGGGGCGGGAGCCTTTAAATATCAGGAGTTGAAAGGGCTCGCGCCTGTCCTACGGCTACCAGGCATCATGTTAGTGAGGGATGGGAGCTGCAAACCCTTTCAATTCCTGCTATTTAAAGGGCTTGCTGCTCCCAACATCACTGCTAGCGTGTTGCCTGGGAACTGGGATGCTAGAGCCCTTTCAGCTGCTTCTATTTACCTGTTACCTGACAGCCACAGGGAAGGCGTGAGTCCTTTAAATAGAAGCAGTTGAAAAGGTTCACGAGTTCCTGGCTCCCAGGCAACGGACTGGCGTGGGGCCAGGAGCTGCGAGCCCTTTGAATAGAAGCAGTTAAAAGGGCTCGCAACTCCCAGCACCACTAGCGTGTTTGCAGGGAGCCGGAATGTGCGAGCCCATTTAACAGCTTCTATTTAAAAGGCTTGTACCTTCCCTGTGGCTGCTAGGCAACATGTTGTCTCACGGGTGCGGGGAAGGCACAAGCAGTTTAAATAGAAGCAGTTAAAAGGGCTTGTGTGTCACCAACTCCCAGTTAGTGTGCTAAGGGGTGGAGCCTGGAACTGCCACACGGGCTGGATCCGGCCCGCTGAGAGGCTTTTGCCTACCACTGATCGAGAGCATCCATGATGTCTGTCTAACCTGCTCTTAAATATCTCCAATAACGGAGATTCCACAACTGCCCTAGGCAATTATTCCTGTATTTAACCACCCTGACAGGAAGTTTTTCCTAATGTCCATCCTAAATCTCCCTTGCTACAATTTAAGTCCATTGCTTCTTGTCCTATCATTAGAGGTCAAGGAGAACAATTTTTCTCCCTCCTATTTTTGAGTAATCTTATATTTGGGGTAATATTGTTTACCTTTTTAAAAATAGACACATTTGCTTTCTTCTAGTCTTCTGTATCTTCCCCTGTGCTCCAAGACTCATTGAAAACACTGGTCTACAATTTTTTAGAAGTCGTCTGCTTCAGAGATAAAATGTGCTATTTATTATGTATTTTGATGTGCTGAATTCAAATATGACAATTAAAACAACTGATTGGCTACTGTTTCCAAGATATTTAAGTTTTTACATTTTACGTCTATGTATATTGTGTAGATAGTAGAGTTTTAATCATAAATTGTAAACCTAGGTCTTTTCATGTGTTTATGGTTGCTTTACATGATAATATTTCACCTGTCCTGTTTATGTAACACTTTACAAATCAGCAAAAGGGTTATATAAATAAAATTTATTATGAAACAAAAGGCAAAAAACTATTATGTACATAGTTTAGTCCTATTCAGTGTCTACTCGGCGCTTTTTGGCTTGTCTCTTGTATTCATTAAATGGAGCATCTCTTGTCACTGTCCAGCAATAGTCTGCAAGCATTGATGGGCTCCATTTGCCCTGATAGCATTTCTCCATTGTTGCAATGTCCTGGTGAAATTGCTCGCCATGCTCGTCGCTCACTGCTCCGCAGTTCGGTGGAAAAAAATCTAGATGAGAGTGCAAAAAATTTATCTTTAGTGACATGTTGCAACCAAGGCTTTTGTATGCCTTGAGGAGGTTTTCCACCAACAACCTGTAGTTGTCTGCCTTGTTGTTTCCGAGAAGATTTATTGCCACTAACTGGAAGGCTTTCCATGCCGTCTTTTCCTTGCCACGCAGTGCATGGTCAAATGCATCATCTCGAAGAAGTTCACGAATCTGAGGACCAACAAAGACACCTTCCTTTATCTTAGCTTCACTTAACCTTGGAAATTTTCCACGGAGGTACTTGAAAGCTGCTTGTGTTTTGTCCATGGCCTTGACAAAGTTCTTCATCAGACCCAGCTTGATGTGTAAGGGTGGTAACAAAAATCTTCCTTGATTCAACAAGTGGTGAATGCTGAACACTTTTCCTCCCAGGCTCAATGACTGTCGGAGTGGCCAATCTATCTTGATGTAGTGGGAATCTCTTGCACGACTATCCCATTCGCAGAGAAAACAGCAGTACTTTGTGTATCCAGTCTGCAGACCAAGGAAGAGAGCAACAACCTTCAAATCGCCACAAAGCTGCCACTGATGTTGGTCATAGTTTATGCACCTCAAAAGTTGTTTCATGTTGTCATAGGTTTCCTTCATATGGACTGCATGTCCAACTGGAATTGATGGCAAAACATTGTCATTATGCAGCAAAACAGCTTTAAGACTCGTCTTTGATGAATCAATGAACAGTCTCCACTCATCTGGATCGTGAACGATGTTGAGGGCTGCCATCACACCATCGATGTTGTTGCAGGCTACAAGATCACCTTCCATGAAGAAGAATGGGACAAGATCCTTTTGACGGTCACGGAACATGGAAACTCTAACATCACCTGCCAGGAGATTCCACTGCTGTAGTCTGGAGCCCAACAGCTCTGCTTTACTCTTGGGTAGTTCCAAATCCCTGACAAGGTCATTCAGTTCACCTTGTGTTATGAGGTGTGGTTCAGAGGAGGAGGATGTGAGAAAATGTGAGTCCTGTGACATTGATGGTTCAGGACCAGAAGTTTCATCCTCTTCCTCTTCCTCGTCTGACTCAAGTGAGAATGATTCTGGTGCATCAGGAACCAGCAGTCCTTCTCCGTGGGGCACTGGCCGTATAGCTGATGGAATGTTTGGATAATGCACAGTCCACTTTTTCTTCTTTGACACACCTTTCCCAACTGGAGGCACCATGCAGAAGTAACAATTGCTGGTATGATCTGTTGGCTCTCTCCAAATCATTGGCACTGCAAAAGGCATAGATTTACTTTTCCTGTTCAACCACTGGCGAAGATATGTTGCACAAGTGTTGCAGCATATGTGTGGGGCCCACCTCTTGTCCTGATCTCCAATTTTGCAGCCAAAATAAAGGTGATAGGCTTTCTTAACCATAGTGGTTATACTGCGCTTTTGTGATGCAAAAGTCACTTCACCACAAACATAGCAGAAGTTATCTGCACTGTTCACACAAGTACGAGGCATCTCTGCTCACTTTGGCTAAACAGAAATGTGTTCCTTTGCAAAATCAAACACTGACAAATAAGAGAGCACGACACTGTATGATTTCTCGTGCTGATATAGGGCAATTTGTTCAGCAGAGTGATGTAAGCTTCGTTATGATTGCATCATCCATGACTTCTAGGAATAACATGATGCAATTCATATCATGTATGATGCAATACCAGCTTCAGATTGCATCATTCATTGTTTTGCCTAAAAAGCAAGTATTGTCCAAACCCAGTCATAGATTTATTCATAGATCCAGTCAAAGATGTATTTTAGTCATTTCTGGTTTAAATTGAGATCCCTTCCCTTTATAACTCACTTATCCTCTGCCATTCCCAAGTCAAGGGTTGTATATACTGACCCAATAGCATATGTTGAAAACTAGAGCCAATCAACAATTTTAAGCATCATTTTCGTTCTCAGTGACCCAGAATTAGTAAAGTTTGACTACATTTATTTCAGAAGCATTTTGGCTGTAGAGCAGTGAAATCAGTATTAACAGTTCAGTGAGCTCCTCATCCAGCTTCTTTAAAACTCTGATTTTAAAATATCTGACTTTAGTAGCTTCTCTTTAACCTCCTCCAATGATACTAGTGGAATAAATAAAGTATTATCACCATAAGGTGAGATGATATAATCGGTTTTGACAAAGTACTGAACAGAAATATTTCTGCCTTTTTTTCTGCATTATTGATAATTCTACCATTTCCATCTAGTAATAAACTAATATAATCAAGATTTGTTTTGTTCCTAATATTTTTTATCCATTGCCCACAGATGTCGTCTTGTGTCTATAGGCTTCCCTTGTCAATTTTCTGCAATTTATAAAACAAAATTAGATTAATTTCAATCAAACTTTTGGAAGCATTTGTTATTTCCTTCTACAGTGAAACATGCCTGGACATCTTGGGAAACTTGTCAAGGCTTACATTGTTGTAATTACTGGATTTTAGATTCTTGAGCTGCAATGTGACCTTTAGTTTTAGGGATGATGTCATGTAGGCAGACTATGTGTTGCATATTACTGTGTACTGTACAACCTGAATGCCATTAAAAATTGGGCACAAACAGCAAGATGAAAGGGTTGGCAAGCAACCAGACACCAGACTGTAGCACAGAAGCTTACTGATAAACTGTGGGGAGAGGCCTATGGTAGCAGGTGTATAAACATGGATGGTGGGTGGAGCTCCCTTTGGGGAGGCTAGCTTCTACCCCTGCCCACTCACAGCTGGAGTCCTGAGCACCCCTAATCCCCTGTGGCTGGAGCCCTGAGAGGAGTCCTGGGCTAGTCACAGCCATGCTGTACCTCCCTTCCCCTTCCCAACCTTCCCCAGACCCCAAGTTGCCAGGGAAAAGTTGTGGTGTCTCTTCCTCAAGCAGAACCTGAGCTTTTGATATACCCCATGCAGGCTAAAGGTAAGATGTAAAAGAGTAGTTGATTAGTCAACTACCTGATAAGTCTAGGCTTATTGGGTAGTCAAGTTGACTACTTGCATCCCCCCTCCCCTTTGCTGTACCTGTATCAGATACAGCAAGTGGGAGGAAGCAGGAGCTAGCTTAAAAACTAGTTCCCCCCAGCACTGTCTCTGCGGTGTGGCATGGGCAGGGGAGGCAGAGGCACAGCGGTGCTGTGACTCTGCCTTTTAAATGTAGTAAGAGCTGGGTGGCCACCCAGCACTTACTACATTTAAAAGGCAGAGCAACAGCAGTCTGGACCCAGTGTGAGCCAGGACTGCTTCAGGGTAACTGAGGAGATGGCATGTGCTCCTCAGCTGCCCTAGAACCTTCATGGGGCATAATTAAGCAAAAACTTCCCCTTGCCAAACTTGCAATCAGGCAGCTGGCAGCGATAGCATCAGGGGATGTGAAGCCTTCCTTTGGCCCATTATAACTATTACTCATGTGTAAAAGTCCAATTTAGCACTATGGTACTAATGTTTATAAAGTATTTTGCACGTGGGAAGGGATATAAATACCAAGTATTTATTATTATGGTACTAGCATCATGGCTGAACTCCTCCTCCTGTAAATAATAGTTATTAATAAACCTAGAACTGGATCTACTCTTGCATTCTTATTTGTATATTTTCAGAACTAAATTCTCAGATTCATTTGTCATTTTGGAAATTTTGGTGAAAATCAATATTTAGTTTTGTAAAGAAAAATTAATTATGGAAACAAGAGAGAAATACATAGCAAATGCACTCTACTTTTATGGAACATCCCACAGTTATCTCTTACATTAATAATCAACAGGTGCAATTTTCTTAGTATCTGAATTGCATTCATTGAGGTTTTTCAATGTATATTACATTTTAACATGTTATGGCACCAGAACCACATTTTGGGGGAAAAATAATCGACTGATTTTGCCCTTTGTATTGTTAGCTGTTATCTAAAACTGTAGGCGTCTGTGTGACTATGAAATGTCCTATGTTAAAACACTGGCAATTTACCTGTCTCTGCATGACATTAGTAATTATTGATCACCAGACACACAGTGAACGATTTTATGCTCTTTTAGAAGTAGTGTGGGCGTTGTATGCATTACTGTAATTATGTATTTACAGCTAACACCAGAACCTGGAAAAGAAGACCCTGTTCTCAATGGTTTTTTCCCCTCTTTGAACGTGAAAGATCACAGAATATCCTTCATGTAGTACAGTGGTTCTCAAACTTATTTTCCATTGTGAGCCCCTAAAAATTTTAAATGGAGGCGTGGACCGCTTTGGAAATGTCAGATATAATCTAAAGGTCCATGAACTACAGGTTAAAAACCACTGTTCTATGGTAATGACAACAGTAGCAGCTCTACCTAGAGCTTTAGTTGGGCTCAGAGGTCACAATCTTTGAAAGTGCCTATTTTATATACAGCTCTTGGAATTAAACCAAAATGTGTTTCTCCCATAATTCTATGTCTGCTATGCAAGGACCTAAGTCTATTCAGATTGCAGCCCTGTTCTTGTTATTGAAAGTGAATTATATCAGTTACAAGGAGTGTGACTAATAGAGGTGTCAGTATCTTGCCATGCAAGCTTTAGCCAGGAAGCAAGACCTGACAGATAGGAGAAGGCAGAGGTGGTCTTTTTCTGACTAATGGAAAAATGAAGACTTGATATTCAAACTTTTCCCGAGAGAATGCCACTACAAGTTAATCATTAATTGGTTGTGTTGCTTCCCATGCTCCAGCATTCCTATTAGGTGAGACAGATTTTGACTGTCCATGGACCATCTTGCTGTTGTGAGTTATCACAATGTAACACTGGCCATGTCCTCAAAGCCTTTGAACAGCAAATATGAATCTGCAATGGGAAACAAATGGAGTTTGGTATTTGGCATATTCAAAAATTTACCGCCTTATCCTTGTTTCACTACTGACAGCATTATCTGCTGGTGTGAGCAAAGTGATGGTAGTAGGGAACTCTTGAGTTCTAAGTCATGGCCACTGATAACTGCTTTGGCCTTTTGGTTGAGTCTCTTAAGCTCTCGCTGATTCAGATTTCTTCACAGTGGACGTTGCCTGTCCTGTTTGGAGTAATTTCTTTACCTGCTGCTGTAAATTTGCTATTTAGGCAAAAATAACACAGACCTTGTCACTTTCAGCTGTCATCACCCTCTGCTGCCTTGGATCCATTTCCCCTAATCTCTTTATAAATTAGGCAAATTCAATAATCATTCCCATCTACCTCACAGAGGTTCAGTGAGAATAAATTAGTAAGCAGTTGTTAAGTGCCTGGAAAATGAAGTATTTTTCTCTTTGTCTAACCTGTTCTTAATGTTAATTTGTACAGTGACGATAAACCCAGCCAGATCTTGGTATACATCCCATTTAGGTTGAGTATTATTATTAATAGAGAATTGTGCTATTTTTTGTCACCCATGAAAATGCACATTCTTTTTTCACTTAAGCACATATAAAACCCCCATGTATTTTAAGAGGCTTAATATTTGGGTAATGTCTTGTTCAGTATAGTGATATGTACAATTCAAGCATAGTCATTTTCTTTTTCCTTTTTCTCTTGTATATTTGGTGTTTGCCATTACCATGTAGTGTGGAGTACCAGATGCTTCATGCTGACTGAAAACTTTATGTATAGTGATATGTTGAGCTCCTGGGAATGAGGATATCTCCCCATTATCTCGCCCCAGTCTCAGGATATTGCGTATTTCTCATTCTCCTATTGAACAGGAAGCAGTATCATTATTCCCGTAGCTCTCTCCACAGATATCACATAGTAGTTCAGGACATATTCCTTATTCTTTCAAACACTGAGTCCGAATCCTTCTGTGCATGTTGAGCTGTCATAGCAGTTTCAGGCAGGTGAGGTGGAGGAGATCCCTCATATTGGGGCTTACATACAGGGACCTCTGGTTTTTCAGGGGGTAGCAGATTTACTTGAACTGACACTTACTTTCAGGGTGAAAGGTGCCATGGAAATACAAAATATTGTGACTTTTAATATCCATGTTAAAGTATCATAATCTATTGCAAAAACAAATAAACAAAATAACCTTACACTTTTAACTTAGAACAGGCACATCTGGTTTAAATTTAAAACTGTTTAAGCCAAATACATTTCCTGTGGTAAAATAATGTTCAAAAGAGAGATGGTGTGCAAATGTGTGCTATTTAGAGAATGCCAATTATTCTGGGGAAGTCTGATGACCTGTGTTCAGGAGTTCAGACTATATGATGATGGTTATGCCTTCTGGCCTTAGAATTTATGAATCTGCAAAAAACCCCATTGAATTCAGAAATGAATAAAAAAACTTAATATGTTACCTGCCATCAGGAAATTCACTGTATCCTTGACCTGACTGGTCCAGCAATTGCTTACTGTAGGAGATGATCTCATGTACAATCCTGCTAATCAGGTACTAGAAACTGTTGTGCAAATTTCTGTTACTTCTGAGAATCTTGTATACTGCCAAATAAAGGCATGGACAACCATATAAGCTAATTATTTTTTACTTTACTCTCCCTCTGGGGAGAGTAAAGTAGCTTTCCAAGTAAAGGGAAATGGAATGAGCTATAAAATTTTAAATGCATTTAGTTTTCTCTGTTGAATTCCAGTGACTTTTTAGCTGCCTGACAGATTTTGCTTTATAGAAATTCTTGGTTGTCTGCTTCTTAACATTATTTTATAATAATTTTAAAGCGAGAGTACCTGCAGTTTTTACATTATCTGCTCAGATGAAAGATCTCACGATTTAAAAGGCGTGTAGTGCCATTGTAGTTTGGTGCAAACTGTGCAAGATTTTCTCATCACTCTCAGATTGCTGCTCTTCATGCCATCCTGAAGCATGTTGCATGTTTTCAAACCAGAGATTATGGCACTTTTTGAGTCTAATTGCCTCTGACATTTCTGTCATTATATTAAAAGCTTATTCAGAGGAAATTAAAAATACTTTGTCTTCTTTTATGAGGGAAATTCAGACAGGCAAATCCAGCTGTTGGTTTTAAAAATAGCTGCAGATGTCCCCAGCAATAAAGGGTTTTTACATGTTGTTATAGCAACTGAAATTCAGTATAACTTTGAGATTAATGATATTGTATGTTTTTCATTGAGTATGCATTTAAGCACATTATGATATTATATTTTGATTAGGGAAGTACTTGCAGATACTGTGAAGAACTGATGCGTGGATCATGTAACTCTGACTTGTACATCTCTTGGTACAATGTATCTGCTTTTCTACAATTTTTTTAAAACAAACCTTCGTATAGTGTATTTTTAGGTTTTGCAGAGAAGTGGTTGTGAAGATGCTGAGCTTGTGGAGGTGTGAAGCGAGAACTAATAGATGCTGCTTTGTTTCTAATAGCTTGATGTGTAATTTTAAAGCTGTAGTGTTCCTTCTCCTCCATGTAATTCTTTTATTAATCAAATATGTATTTGATGGCTACAAAGGCAGCACCATCTTTGTTTTGGAGCTGCTTCTGGATTGAGGATGCTCTGTGCTGTGTTCTGTGTATGCACTCTGGACTTCTATCCTCAGAGTGTAGCAACTTGACAAATACGAAAAAAATGTTTTTGGTGTTTTCATGATTATCAACTCAGTCATTACTCATTTCTTGCAGGCAAAACTACCATCGAGTTCAAATAGAGGTTTTGTCTGCATAACAACACCAAGACTTGGCACCAGCTGATTTAGCTCTGCACAAGTGGATTTTTGTTTATTGCTAATAAATAAGTTGGAGTTGCTTAGTTTGCCTCTGGCATCCATTTGTTGAATTGTCCTAAGGGCCGTATCACATCCTCCATAGCAGAGTGAGACCTTTGTACTGCATCAGGTTCAATGCACTCCTGGAAATAGGGAAGCAGCATTTGTGCTTTTCCTTCTTCTTTCCCTCTTGCAAAGGGGTGTGGTGTCAGGGGCAGCCCGTGAGCATAGGCCGACTCGGCAGTTGCCTAGGGCGCCGTCTTCAACGGGGCGCCCGGGGCACCTGATGACGACGTCATGGCCATTGACGGCCATGCAGGCGGGGGCGCCGATCGCGCGTTCCGCCTGGGGCGCCAGCTGCCGCAGCCCGCCTCAGGCCACCACTGTGTGGTGTTCCCTGGTAATTCCTGCTGGTAGGGTTGCCAGATACTTTCACAAGAAATACCGAACATGGCGGGGAAAAAAACTGGTTGGGGGGGGAAAAAAAAGGACCAAAGTTGTTGAACAAAAAACCAAAAACAACCACACACACACAAAAAAAAAGAGTCACTTCACTTTTAAATCTCCCCGCTCCCTCTGCCTCTGCTAGATGCGTCAGGGGAAGAATGTCCCAAGAAGCCTTCCATCTGAGAAAAACAGAAAATACCGGACATTTTACATGTCTGGTATTTTCTGTTTTTTTACCGGACATACTGGACCGGACATCTGGCAACCCTACTTGCTGGAGCTGACATGAGGTTGTTAAAAACCTTTGGGGAGCCTATTCACATAAGATTTCCATTCTAGTCCTGCAGTTTAAGAGATTTTAGTAGCTCAGATGGATAAGCAACTTAATGTCTGGATGAATATCTAAACCGGATTTCAACTATATAGCAACTTTTATTTAAAGAATAATATGCACAAGTGACCTTTCACAATAGTTTCTCCAGATTAGTAAAGAAGTAGATCCTCCCTCTCTAGAAGACTGAAGGAATTCTTATGTAAAAACTGAGTTTAGTCATTTTGAGAGGAATAAAACCATAATGCAGAATTTTTCTTGCATTTTTCTTGCATGGCCACACCTTTAGATTATTAGAATAGTTTTTTACTTCAGTGGTCATGACAACATTTTTATTTTGGGAAACTGTCCGCAGTATTTTATATGAAATAATACCCAAATCATTTGAATGAACCAAACAGGATATGTTATCAGTTAATTATTTTGAATTATAATTTGTGTGCATGGCTGATTTATATATGTACACATGGTTTGGGGGTTTTTTTGTATTGTGAATCTAATGAGACACTGATAAGTCATCACTCCATCCACTCTGTTATTGTTAGATCCCTTTCCCCCAATCTATGTCTATCTTGTCTATTTACATTGTATGCTGTTGGGGGCAGGGTCCATCTTTTACTCTAGACAGTGTTTTTCACAATGGGGCACTTGGGCCTCTAAGAGCTATTAGAATACAAATAATAATAATTAAATGCAGGATCCTTTAGTGCATTTCACACAATTTATGCTGAGTCCATCCAAAGGCAGCTAGAGCAAAAGGTATCCTGCAATTGAGTTTTAGGGTCATGTTTGGCAGCTCCTGTTTTTTACAGTCTGGCAGCTGCACTGTTGTTCTCGCCATCTTCCAAATTGTGCTTTCCCGTTCCTGTCTCCTCATCCAGTTTCTGTGTTGTGTTTTCCAGCTATTTCACTTTGTGTGCACCTGCAAAGAGTTTAAAGTAACTAGAATCCTAGCCTCTGAAGTATTCTGTAATAGAGCTTATATGTTCAGGATTCTAGTACATTTCGCTCGGTGACTAATACCACATTTTTCAAATGTAGCCACCAGGAGCTTTTCTTGTGGCCATAGCCCCTGGTCTGTGATTTGGGGGGAGGGCAAAGCAGGGGTCCCTCCCATTCTCTGTTGTTTCTTGGTGTTGATTGCTGGGACTGCAAGTAGGGGTAGTCTCCCCCACCCCGGGGGCAGCTGTGCACAATGCTGGAGAAACAGGCAACTAACTGATGGAGTACTCAGCTTCCCAGGGATGGCAAGGGGTCAGGGTTTGTGCTTCATTCCTGGGCTGGGAGCAGACAGCCTTTGTGGGCCCCTGGGCAAGGTGAGGGGGGACTCTCTGCTCCCAGAAGAGGCACGGCTGAGGACAGAAGGGGCGGTGACAAGGGCAACCAGTCCCCCACACCCTTAGTTCCAATCAGCACATGCAGCTGGGCTCATTGGTTAACCTTCATAGTTACACGTGGGCCCACCTCACCCCCTCCACCTCTCTGCTGCCTTTGTATCAGAGGGAGCAGCACGGTGGGGGCAGCAGCTCCCTGGGAGCTGCCTCTTCCTTGCCCCCCCGTAAATGTTTAACTATTGAAATTTTCAGCAGTTACATGTTTACTTTACTAATTGCTTTTTAACATTCCTACCTCATACAAATCTGGGTAATAGGATATGCATTGGCATTGAATGAAAAGGATAGCATATGCATGAAGGCAGTTTCAGATAAATTTAAATAAGTCAACCCTATAGAAAACTGAATTCTTTATAAGAAGGAAGTGTCTTACAAGTGATGTGTATGTTTTTCAAAATCTAAACCAGCATGCAAATTTCAAAATATCTGTATAATGTTCTATCTGTGGAAATGACCATGGCCGTGGGAACCAAATAGTAAAATTATCTTTTTAAAGACAACTTGAATTGCTTGAAACTTTAAAATGCTGTCCTGAAATCATTCAGGACCATAGTCTTGTTTGATTTGATTAAGTATAAATTTTAGGTAACTGTTGATACACTAGTGTAAACCACTGTAATGGGGTTGAGAATTTTATCCACAGACTTGTTTTGACCAAGAGATGTGTTATTTAGTCACGCCTTTGCATTATTGAAAAGTATAAGGATGCTTATATTGTTTAAGGTTAAAGTCCTAATGTGAAACATCCCTGCTATTATTTGTGGTCTTCCTCTAAAAAATACTCTGTCTCTGCAAAATTAGTCCAAGCAGAACAAGGACTTAGTGGACAATGTTAAACACATTTTACTTTTGCTAAATGTAAAGCCTGTATTGCAGTGGCAAGTTCATACCATTGGATTGCTCTATCCTTCCAGTCAACCTCTTGAAACACAACAGAAAAAAAATCCTGGGAATGTAGTACTGTCATTATTGGTGTCTAATTCTTATCCCCAAATTCTTGGGGGGAATTTCTGCTATGGAACTTGGTTTTAGAAATCTTTAGAACTAATGTGTTATGGCATAATGTTATCACTAGAAAAGTTATCCTAGCCTCTTACATTCTAGAAATACATTGTGATGAATCAGCTGAGCATCAATAGGTCAGCAGTCCGCAGTATGATGTTAAGGACAAATCTGCTATTCCTCTTCTGGCTCCAAGCTGAAGACTGATAGGCCACTCAGGGGGAAGATTCTGTGGAAGGACATTTGGAAATCTGAAGAAACTGTGAAGGCAGTTGTACCTGGTGGTATTTTATGGTGACTGAGCTGGGATTACTGGACTTTCCTGTGTGTTGGTGGGTGTAATCTGTTAATTAATAACATAACTCTTTTGTACTTAGATACACTACACTAAGGACATGTATGCAATTTTAAAGAAATACATCAGACCTGGCTCTGTAACATCAATTTCTCTCCCATAGTAACTGATCTCACACAAGGTTCTGAGCAGCTATATAGATATAGGATACAGACATAGCTATAGCTATAGATATATAAAACAATCCAGGGTCACATTTTTACATGACAGCACCACCCCTCACTCTTTCCCTAATGCTTTTCATTAGTAGATCTCAAAACACTTTTACAAGGAGTTTCTACATAATTCTCTCTAGTTCTGAGAACATGTGGTTTTTAGGATTGTCAACATTGCATTTCAAAATAAGGAACTGTTTTCTTAGCTCCCCATTACATCTCTTATCCTGATAGTAGTAGTAGTAGTAGTAGTATTTATTAATGTAATAATAATATAGTATGCATTACCTACCTATATTTTCCAGGAGTATTTCTTGCTGCTTTTTGCAGCACTTAGGATTTCCCAGTCTGGTAGAGAAATAAGGAATGTCCCTTGTAATAAGGAATCCATATGATACTGTGAATAGGTAATATCCCTACCATGCTCCAGATGCTCTCCACGTAAATTTTAATCAATAAAAATCTACCTTATAATGTTTTTAAGGAATTTCTTTTTATTAAAAAAAAAACCCTCAAAAATGAAACACAAAATCCTTCCCAAGCCTTCGTCCCAGGCCTTGCTGCTCCCACGGTTTCTCTCTGCTGACTGCTCAGCTCACATCCTGGATCAGGGATAGACAATAAAATGGCAGTGGTTTGCCAGGATTAGCTCCTGGTGGGCTGCCACCACTAAATTTACCTACGCCTCTGAGGGTACGGGTGATTGCAGCTATTCCTAGCCAATGGGAACTGTAGGAAGCAGCACAGACTGGGACACAGCTTCCTGCAGTTCCCATTGTCAAGGAAAGGCAATCCACAGCCAACAGGAGCTACAATCACCTCTACTTGCAGAGGCGCAGGTAAATATAGTGAGGGTGGCCCATCAGGGGCTACCCTGGTTGAACCAGATCCGGCCCACGGTTGGGTATTTGCCCAAGCCTGTTTTAGATTCTCTGTCTAACAGCCATTCCCATACATTTATAATATCTTTGTGTCAGCAGAACACACCCAATATTTTCTAGCAACATCATCCCCTGCTAACTCATGGGATGGGTGTTTCCAGGCAAACATGTCAGCCTGTTAATTGTTTATTCCAGTCTAGACTTCCATGTGCCCTTCTTACTTTTCTGTTTGCAATTTAAAAAAAAGGTTATTAAGAATAGGCCATAAGTACAATATATAATGTATGTATTGGAAGGAGGCAGTGTCGTGTAGTGGTTAGGATGGGGAATGACAAACAGGACTCCTGAATTCCAGGTATCTGGCATGTTACAGTGATATGTACTATACAAATGCATAAAATAAAATTCTTGGCTCTTCTGCTTACTCAGTAGGTGTTATTGGCAAGCAACTGTGAAATGTATTTAAGCCTCCCAAAAGCTCCAGCAGCAGCGTAAAATGAAATAATGAGATTTTGAAAAATGTACCACTGTTTGTAATTGTAATGATCTCTGTGACAGTGGCATTATTAGGACTTCAAAAATTGCTAAACACCAGTGCAAAGGATTGGCAGAGAAGTCCAATTGACTTGTAATGGAATTTTTTGCATCAACTTCTAGCTGGGAGGATCCATGATAAATGTGAATCCTCTTTGTCTCTGCCTCTCCTTACTTGAAGGGAGAGAATTTTCTCACACTGCACACTCTATAGCCTACTGAGTGAATGGGGACTATTTTGCCTGTCCACCAACTTTTGTTTTTATGATCCTTTTCTCTACTCAACAGCTGCAGTACTCTGACAGCTTATAGCTTTCCACAACTACAATCCACTGAAATTGACATGATTTTTTTTCTCAGTTTCACTGCTGTCTAGAGAGTTTGGAACCATAACATTGAACCAATTTGACATTGCTGATGTCCAGGAAAGCTATGAGTAATGAGAGGTATTGGAGCTCTTTGTGAATTTAGGAGGACAGAACTGCGTTGCTTTTATATTATGTTCATATTTGGAAAGTTTCTTCTTAACTATAAGCAAAGCCGTCCAGTGGATAGAGCACCAGACTGGGAATTCGAAGAGTGGGTCTTATTCCTGATTCTGTTGATGGCATTCAGGATGGTCTTGGCAAGTCATTTCAGTGCTCAGTTTCCAATCTGTAAAATAGGAAGGATAACTGCTTTTGTAATGTGTTTTGGAATCTACTGATTAAAAATGCTATATAAATTTGCATGTCACCAAACACACAAAGCATGAAATCTTATATTCAAGAGAAATTAAAGACCCTTATGCCTATGTTTTCTCCCTTAGCATGTGAAATTAACATTTACTAGTGATGAACAGTAAAGTCTGACTTATTTATCTTTAGTGTGTGTATGTATATATATGAAAAATATCTTAAGGGAAACACATTCAAGCTGCAAAATGTGACTTTGTGACACCCCAAATTCACAGGTGTTTGAATATAATCTTTTCAATTTCAACCTCTTTTTAATATTATTAGTTATACAGTACATATTTAAAAGTTAATAATCTACAAAATGTGGGATTTTATAGCATCATTACTCACGGTTAAAATATATATTTTGCAAACAAGAGTTCAGTTAATAATCTGTACAAAACATTTAGTGGATTCTGAAGGTAGTTGTGGACACTTCATTATTTCTGTCAGGATAGTAAAAGTTTGGTATTTCTGAAGAGTTTTATAGTAATTTCTTAATTGGGTTTATGATATTCAGAGAATATACTAATCATAAGAAGCATTAAGGTTGTTTTGATTTAGTACAATAGTCTTTAACCAATGTTCCCAGAAAACAGTGCTGGTTGATGTCTCCTTGTTACACGTCCGTGAGTTCTTCCAATTACGAAAGCACTAGATGAGGAAGAAGACAATGGAAAAATGGAAAATGAATAATTGATTGTCCAGACCTAAAAATGTCAGCCTGGGAAATGCAGATGATTTAAACAAAGCTCTGTCCTTCAAGTGAAGGGGAGAGAATTGGTTTTGCATGCAGAGTCCTTTTAAGTAAGAGTCATTAGGATAATCATTTCTGTCATAGCAGTTTGACTCCTTCCAGGTAACATGAGAAAATAAAGATGCAGCGTCTCTGATTCAAGTCACCAAAAACATTGGCTTGAATAATGATGAAAAATAAAATGCAAGATATAATCTGCCCACTGAAGAAGAAGGATCCAACTTGATTGCCTTGGTGCTGTTTTTCACATATAATAAATGGTTAAAAATAAAGAGCCAATGGCAGAATGAGATATGTTGGCATGATTTCTCATTACATGAACAAGTTTCTGTATTATTAAACATTTTTTCATGAAAATTGGGGTGGGGAGTACATAATTCAAACATAAGTCTAATCAGGTTTGGTAGATTATATATAGATATATACATAGATACAGATATATACCTAGATATGTAGATATAAAGAAATCATATACTAAGCATAGTAATATTATGAAAATAAAAAACAAAAGTAGTATATTGAAAACAGTCAAATGAAATTATCTTAGAATCAAATGATATTCTGTATTTATCTTTATGGAATGTCTCAGTAACATAGATTAGAGATTGTGAAAGCTTATAGCAGCCCAGTCCATCCCTGCTGCCAATGTAACTATATTTTTTTCATCTAGTACATTACCCAGTGTTTTCTCTGGCTTTTAAGATTTTGCATTGAGTCACTTAAACTTTATAAATAGTGTGAATTTCCTCTTCAAAGTTCCAGAGCTTCTCAAAACGTTTTTAAAGGAAAAACAGCTAATAATGATTTGCACCTGCCTACTACTTTTCCATCTGTAGATCTCAAAGCATTCAGTAAAGGCAGGCAAGCATTATTCATTATAATTGGCATAACTAACTCTAGAGGTCTTGATGAATGTGCATGTTTCATCTCGCATCAGGGTTACCATTTCACGTCTTCCTCTATAAAGTTGAAACTTAAAAAACAAAAAATAGTATGGTAGCACTTTAAAGACTAACAAAACATATAGATGGTATCATGAGCTTTTGTTGGCACAGCCCAGTTCTTCAGATGACCGGAGTGCTGTATGTCCTGAAGTTCTATAAAGTTTGATTGGTCATCTGAATGAATGATCTCCCATCTGAAAAATAGACCTGAGGATGCAAGAGTCAAGGAGTCATTTTACTAGATTCTGGAGTTTTTCCTTCTACTTTTCAAAAGTAGCTCTGTCGGGTTCAGAGAGAGTAGAATGTTCTGCATCACTGTGGTTTTCTACTCCATCTGCTTCACTGACATATAATTGTCTAGTTTCCAAATAATGGTAAATATAGCCATGAAAACACCAATGGGCCATTGTTAAAATCCACGTATGTTAAATATTTGTGATGTAATTCTAGTTGGTCAGACTCTGGTTGCACTGTCATCTTCATGCATAAAGACCTCCCTGAGTTCTAAGGGCAGAACTTCATTCAGGGATGGTTACTAGATGGGTTATATTCATAATCAAGAAAATATTTTAAAATAACCTGACCTGTTTGATGTAAATGCCCATGTGTTAAAAGCCCGGAGTATAATTAAAGTGACTCTGTGATTCACCAGCATTTGTAGTGAAAAGAACAAAAATAAAATTAAAGCCTTGCTTGAAAGGTACAGTAATTAACTCTTCTAGTTTTAATTGTTACTAGCTGTGAAGAGGCAAAGGCAACAGGATGTTGTTGCTCAGTTAATAGACTAGCTGTGTAATGTCTCTAAAAGGTCCTGTATATGTGGAAGAAACTTCAGAAATTCTCCCCCAACTTCAAAACTATTGGAACCACATTCTATGCCAGGTTTATGTGAACTGAATTGATTACAAAACCACCTCATATAGGCAGCCTTGATAGATGATTGGAGAATCTGATTCTTCAGTGCCTTGTGTCTTTCATGTTTGTTTCCACATATGAGAAGTTGAGTGTAAAATGCTACTACAGTAACAATGAAAGTGAATGGTGAATTCAGACATAGTAGTGTCTTACTTTTACTTTGTGCAGGTGCAAGTGTATTTTTCAGTGCCAGGCAGTGGAGATTTTTGCCCTAATTAGGAATGTTAGATATCGGTTAATTGAATAGTCAAGTAACCGCATTAATTCCTATTGGTTACTCGATTATTCTATAATCGGGAAGCCCCTTGCCACTCCACACTGCTAGCTCCGTATTAGGTGGCAGCAGCCCCTGCTACAAAGCAGCCTCTGCCCAGGGCGGGCCCAGGCTCGTCACAGACAGAGGCTGTTCTGCAGAATGTGGAGCAGCCTCTGTCTGTGGGGAGCTCGGATCCGCCGTGGCTAGGGCCCTCACCTCAGACAGATGCTGCTTTGTAGCAGCCTCCTTGACCTTCCCCTCCCCCCACGCTGATGCCTCTGATGGGGGACAGCTGGCATCCCCCAGCACCTTGCTGCCTCAAGGTGGGGGAAATGTGAGTAGTCCAGATTAATCAATAAGCCGAGGCTTATTGGTTAATTGTATACTCGACTACTCGTGCACATCCCTATCCCAATAGTAACATGCAATGACCATTAAAAAGTCTATGGAAACACACTGCCTCCAAATGATTCTTCATTAGGGATTTAATCTCAGGCACCTGGTCAGTGGCTCAAGTCCTGTAGCTGGAAGACTACCTCTTATGTAGACGAGCCACTAGCTGGGTACAATGACACACATCATGTTACTTCAGGTTACCTTAGTACAGTTATTAATAAGGGACATGTCCTGAAAATGTGACTTGAAATATCCTTTCTCTTCTGAAGGAGAAGGACTGAGTGCATGGCACTTGTTTCTTTATATAGTATGCTAATTTCATAATGCGTCTTACAGATTGAAAGCTCTGGTTTGTCTTTTGATTACATTAAATAAATATTATATAAAATATTTGCTCTTTTCATCTCCAAATACACGCAGCAAACACAGTAAAGGACATATTAGAAAGGTATAGAGAATTCCTCTGACAAAGTTGGCAAGTATAGTATTTTACAGATAGTAGAGAATTTGTGATTTGAGAAGTATGGCCTATTAGAAAGGACACAGAAGTGGCACTCAGGAAGCCATGACTCTATTTCCTGGCTGTACCGCTGGCCTGCTGGGTTACTTTTGGCAAGTAATTTAACTATTCTGTGCCTCAGTTTCTCTATCTGTAAAATTACTTTATTTTATTTAGTTTATTATACCACCTTTTGCAAAGGGTTTTGAAATTTACTGGGGTAAAATGCTATATAAGAGCTAGATAGTTTTAACTTATGAATGTTTGAGGACACACACAGTCAGTGGGAGAGCTGGGAATAGACCTCTGAAGCTGTGAATTCCAGTCCCATGCTGAATCTTCCTTATAAACGTTAGCTTTCATTTTCCTCTGGAATGGTGTTGGATGGGTTATGCCTCTGACAAACATTCAGTATGCTAATTAGTTCAGCAGTCAGGACATTTGTTTTCTTTGTAGCATGTCCTGTATACCAGGTTACTCGAATGCAGGACTGTTTACAAATTCAGTTTCCATACTGTTTGTTCTAATCTCTTTTTGAAATAAATTATTTTTACAATGTAAAATCATTCCTGTGGATTTTTTCCCTAGCTTTCCCCCCTCGCCCTCTACTGCTTTTGAAGTTGAATTTTAGCATGATGAAGCATGCCAGATGGACAGCTCTTGACACTGATCCTCTGTTTATTCACAGGACAGATATATAATGAACAATAGCCAGGCAAGCTTTCTTTATAGCATCCTCCCAAGGTGCCATGACCCAGACTTGCTGGCACCATGGTTAAAAGTTCATTCTAGAGACTCGATCCAATTCTTGGCCTCTTTCATGATAGTAGAGGTTGAACCTCTCTCATCTGGGACACTCTGATGTGGCAACATCAGATATTGCTGGACCAGAGAGCTGGGTGGCCACAGGGTTGACCGCAGCAGCCCTGGGGCAGTGGAGCACCGGCAGCCCCAGCGGCCTTAGGGCAGCAGAGTTCCAGCAACTCTGTGGCAGTGGAGCTGCAGCAGCCCCAGCAGGGGAAGCGGAGTCATGGCTGACCCAGCGGCGTGGGGAGCCCCAGTGGCTCTGGGGCAGCAGAACCATTGCAGACTGTGCAACCCCCGGGACAGCAGAGTCCCCACAGGTCTGGGGTAGTGTGACCACAGCAGCCCCAGCAGCACTGGGGAGTGGAGCCCTAGCAGTCCTGCAGAACAGAATCATGGCTTCCCCAGCAGCCTTGGAGCTGGGAAGCCCTGGTGGCCCTGAGATCATGGAACCTGGCAGCCTCAGAGCTGTAGCAGCCCCAGCAGTATCTCCGTTGCAAAGCCGCCATAGCCTGGGACAATGGAATCCTGGTGGTCCTATGGTAATGGAGCTGCAGCAGCCAGAGCACCCCAGAGAGCGGAGCCCTGGTGGCACTGGGACAGCGAAGCTGCAGCGTCTGGGACTGGCCAGCAGTCTGGGGGCAGGGGAGATCCACTGGGTCTGATGATGGACGCCAGGAGAGCCCGGAGTCTGTCAGCAGGAGGATGGAATTGACCTCTCCTGGTCTGGCTAACTCCTTCCTTTGGGACTGGTTAGACCCTGAGGATGCTGGACCAGGGATGTCCAACCTGCACTGCCAGTACTCCAGTAGGTAGAAAATTCCATGATCTTCAAAATACTCTTAATCATGGCACTTTGATCTGCTTCCAGGCTTCCCACGTAGCCTGAAAGACTGGGACTCTGTAAGATGAAATTGTAATTGCATAGCTAATCTAAGATCCATGTATTTTCTGTTTTTATTTGTCACTTGATGCACTAAGGCTCTTCCTATCACAGAGGTACCCTTGAATTTCTCTTTGTGCTGGTCAGTGTCAATTCCACAGAGGTACTACAGCAATCCGTGCAAACGCTATCACGTTTCTGTTGGGAGGGCTTTTGGTTCTGGCATTGTGGAAAGACTAGGGGTCTGTTTACAGAGCATTTGGGAGCCTTGGGAGGAGGATAGGCTTCAGAGCCCAAGGTCCAGCCTGAACTGCAACTTTAAAGTGCTGTACGTACAGCTATTTTTAAAGCACTAACATGAGCCCCACTAGCCTGAGTCTGTTAAAACAGGCTGGGAAGCTTACTTCAGCATGCTGTTTAGACATATACTCTAGGGCTATGTCTACACTGCCCCTGTTTTGCGCAAAAAATATGCAAATGAGGCGAAGCATGGAATATCACACCACCACATTTGCATAATTAATGAGGCTCCGGTTTTGCGCAAGGTGCTTTTGTGCAAAAAGTAGCCATCTACACGGCTCCTTTTTGTGCAAAAACTCCCTCTTGTGCAAGAGCCGTTCTTCCACTTTTTTTTCAGGACGAACGGCTCTTGCGCAAGAGGGTGTTTTTGCACAAAAGCCTCTTGTGCAAAAATGGAGCCTCATTAATTATGCAAATGAGGCACAGCAATATTGCACGCTTTGCCTCATTTGCATATTTTTTGCACAAACGGGGGCAGTGTAGACATAGGCTAGATGTCTAGGAGACCAGTGGAGGCAAGAGAGGGTCCGTCTACTGAGGAGAGAAGAAGGGAGCAAATAACTGCTCTAGAAGAAGGCAGTAGCAACAGACCTGCATATACTTTTCACACCTCTAACTTGAATGAGAGCAGCCCAGTGTGGATCAAATACAGTTCCATTTGAAGGGAAGCCTGATGTTTGTTACTTCGGCAATGCCATATGTTGACATGATTTTTTTAAAAAGGTGGAGATATGCTTCAGTCTGGCAGAAACTGTGTGAGTAGTGTTTGTTCTGACTGCAGAAAGAATGCTGAAACAAGTCGTTATTCCTTGAGGTTGGCTAAAACTAGGTGTGCTGTATGCAGAATGGCTGCAGCTTGAATGCAGTTTTGGTGTATAACAACTGCTGTTACAAGACATCGCATATAGAATAATAAATGACTGCGGGGGTGTATACAATGTTATGTTCACTTGAGGGGCTCTGCTGTCGTCATTGGTTCATGAATGGTAGCAGAGGCCCAAGAGGGAACTGAGCTGTGTATTTGCTCTTTGGCCATCTGTTGTTATTTATCATACAGACTTCAACTGCTTAATATGTTACTCTGACATTTTTCTGTTAAAACTTTAAAAGAGTTTTATTCAGGGCCTAAGGATGTGGTGTCCAACACGCCAGCCACATGTGACTATTTGCCCGGTTGAGTGTGGCTAATTGGCTTGAACAATTGGCTATATGGCCAATTGAGTGTGGCTAGTTCGCTATAGCAGGAGCCATTATAGTGACTACTGCTTCAGAATTGGTTGGACACCATGGGACTAAGGGAAATGTTCTATCCTGTCTTGAATGGGACAATATCTTTTGGCGATGGACGAACAGGCAATGTTGGAGTACCTTCTTCCTAGTCTGCTGTGTCACTGAATGTAGTAGTGCTCATGATATAAGCCAGTGTTTCCCCAAAATTATCGTGCGCGATCCTATTAATTTGTGTGATGGGGTAGCAGCATTCCTCACTGCCGAGCGCGGCGACGCGGCCCTCTTGGGAGAGAGCCCGCCACCACGGTGTCTCTGCCGGGCATGTTCCCGGGCGGCGGGGCTAGATCCAGTGGGCGCTAGGACCCAGGGAGAAGGCCGTGCGCACTGACACAGAACGCCTGATGCCAGCCGATAAAGCAGCCGGGATTGGGGCCAGGAGGGGGGATGGAACAACCTGCTGGACAGGTAGGGCTAGCGACACAATTTATCTGCATAGTCATCATTTGCTTAATGAATATGCAAATATGCAAATAAATGTTACCAGTCCTCCAAAAGCTTGTGAATGGGTTTACTGGTCCCCAGTATCAAAAAGATTGGGAACCATTGATATAAGCATTGTGGTATATGTTTGGACAAGCTTTATAGTGGAGATACCCCTTGTGCTGAATCTCTTTTGAGCATAATATATAAGACCTGCCATATTGAATCAGAATATTGGTCTACCTGGTCCAGTGTCTTGTTTCTGATCATTGCCAGTACTATATGCTTCAGAGGGAATGAACAGAACAGCAATTTCAAGTAAATCATCCATTATCATTGGAGATTTAGGGACACCTGGAGTATGGTATTTTGTCCCTGACCATCTTGGCTTACAGCAATTGATGTACCTACCCTAAGTGAACTTATCTATTTTTTAACCCAGTTAGATTATTGGGCTTCACAACATCCCATGGCAATGAGTTCCACAGGTTCTTATATACTTAAGTCTTTTATAAAGGAATTCTTCTTCTTCTTCTTCATCTTACTGGTTTATAATGAAAAAAAATCATCATTTCCTACCCACAGTGTGATAATGAATGCAGTATATCAAGTTAGCTCTAGCAGAACTATAAAGTACACTATACATTGCTTTATTTTTATTTAGGTATATATTGAATTGCATTAGTGTTGAACACAATTATGACACGTACTCTTGAATGGTCTCTTCATGAGAAGAGGAAAAATATCCTTGGTTACCTCGGCATACTTACAGCTTTGTAGGGCGTACTTTCTATGGATCAGTTTTATCTTTGCCTCAGATCAGATTTACTGTGATAACTGACATGGCTTCTGTTCGAGGTCTGTATGCCGATCTTTTAGAACGATGAACTCAATCTAATAGGCAATTACAGTCATATTAGTTTGAGATGGAAAAGACGTAGATCTCTGTGGATCCTCTTCCTTACTGAGGGACTAATCTGAAACTGAAATATTAATACATTTATGCAGTAATGATCAAGAAATCTGCATCTTCTTATATTCTTGTTGAAGTAGCCTGCTGTTTTGACTCTTAAAAAATTACAATCCCATCTGCTACTGCAAACAAAATGTCTATTAAACTATGAAGACGGAATAGAGCAAACTAATGTAACATCTAGGAGTGCCAAAATTTAACGCTCTCATTGACTCCATTTCCTTTCCATCTCTCCACCTCCCATGTTTCACCTCTCCCAATCTAAAATCTCTGCATCTTCATGTCACAGCAGCTCCTGTTAGAGAAAGACAGTTTATCTCGGCAGGGTGTCCTGGGATAATCTTGAAAGAGCCTCTCTTTTAGTAATCAACATCACAGGGTTCTGGAAGCACAGATTTAAAATGCCCTTGGATTAATTAATCTGTGGGCGAGTAGGATGATACCAGAGAGAGAATGTTTCTTATTCTTTGCGATGTTGTGGTGACCTTGTCTATAAAAGAAATTGACCATATTTAAGAAATGGGGAGAGGGGAAGTTTTAAGTTCACACTTAAATTATGCTGTGAAGAACTTGTGATTTTGACCATTCCTCACTCAAGAAAATAAAAAGACTTAATATGGTTTAAAACCTCCATGTGTCAACCCCTTGTGGTCCCTTGTAACCCTATGGTTCTATGAATCTATGCTTATGCTCCCTGAAACCGTTCGTGGCCAAAGATTTAAACTTCTTAGTGGAATGGAGTCCCCCTTTCCCTGAGTTCCAGACTATGGCTGTCTACTGTCATGCAGCTAGCTTAATATTTATAGTATTTGAGTTTTTATTATTAAATATAATTTGAAAAAATTGAGACAACTGCCAAAAATGTTATGGGCTCAGCATCTCAAGGAATGTAGAATATTGTTGCCCTTTTGACTTGAGCAACTTATCAAAGATTTGTGTTTCTTTGTTCCAGATGAGTGTAGAAATTGGTGATATTCAATTATTTCTTTAATGTAGTTTTGTTTATTTCCAAAGAATGTATGAAGTTCCGTGTCTCTTGAATGTAGATGGAATTAAAAGATAGGAGATAGTTTCTTCTGCTCACAGTGCCAAGAAGAATAGCACTCTTTTCAGCTTGCACTCCTGACCCAGGTTTTTTCCAGGGTCAAATACCCGCTTGCAGCTACTCCTTTGGGGTGTTTTTTCCTTTCAGGCTATGCCTATACTAGAAGTGCTACAGTAGCGTGGCTGCACTTTTCCATTGACTTAATTACTCTACCTCCGACAAGAGGCGGTAGCTATGTCAGTGGTAGATCTTCCCCAACCAACATAGCACTATCTACACTGGCATTTATGTCAATATAATTTATGGAACTCGGATGTGGATTATTCACACCTCTGTATGATGCTAAGTAAATTCTAGTGTAGACAACGTTTCAGTCTGTTCTGTGTGATCTCTCTTCCCACATACCTATTCCAATAAATACTCAACCAAAAGCTCCCGGACTGGTTCATACATTCTTTTTGTCTTAGATGGAATTTATGGTTTCAGGTATGTTAGTTGAAAGGTGAGTTCACACTAACCAATCTCAATGAGGCTTTAATTAAACTCATAACAAGAATTTGCCCAGCATATAACAATATGCTCCTCTGAAATTAAGCTTACATTTTTACTAAAATAATGAGTTAATGGTGACTCAAAACTATATGGCTAGAAGATATGCATAAAGTGAAGTATTGAAATGTATCTGAAATTAATCTAGCTATAAACAAGGGGCTTAGGCAATTTTCCTGGATGAGATTTTTTTCAGAATTCCATGTCATAGCTTGTCCTTTGGGTAAGAAACTGCGCTCTGTCTCGAATTTTAACAACAGAGGAGGTTGGCAGAGGAAGGGGGGAATTTGTGGTCTTATCAAATGTACATTGTTTTCCATCTCTCTATTCCACTGAGCACGTGAATCTGTTTCATTGTCATAATAATCTTCCTTCTATTAACACCCAACCCATATGCAAGTATCTTGAGTGGGTTTCATACCCTGAAGCCCCAGCTTTATTTTTTGTTTAAGGATGAGCAGATTTTATAGCTGTCTTTGGCACTAATAAACATAACACAGAAATGAGTCATTTAAGGAGAATTCTGACATGTCTTGATTATATAACCTAACCCTGATCAGAAGGAGCAGACTCATCATCAGAAAATGCAAACAGCTTTGCTAAAAGGGTAAGGTTTTATCTTTAGTCTATTATTGTTTTATAACAAAGTCTTAAAATGTACTTGTTTAATTTCTCTGATCTCTGAGGGAGTTCACCTTGGTACCTGTGTGTTCCTCCTTATTTGACTCTGCTATTCTTTATTAATCTAATTTAAGTTGCCTTTTCATTCGTTGTTGATTTTGAAATTGAAAGTCAACAGCTATTGCGTATACGTACAGACATTAAAGATGATAGTGGCGCAAATTGTGCCTTGTTACACTGGTGTAAATTTGGAACAATTCCATATACAAGAGTGGAACTGCTTTGGATTTACCTTAGTGTAAGTGAAGGAAAAATTGGGTGTAGTGCTGCCAGATCAGTTTCTCTTGCAAGGTTCTGAGCACTTTCAACTCTGTGCAGAGTACTTTGCAGGATCAAGCCCATGGTCTTTGACTTTCAGTGCTCTAGATCCTGTTTTACTCTCCCATTCCCCTTTGAGTTGCCATCTGCTTTCCACAAAACCATCTGGAATAATCTAATGGCTAGTCTACATTAAAAAGTTAGGTTGACCCAGTACATAGCTCAGGTGTGTGGAAAAATTCCAACCCTGGAGAAATGTAGTTACAGTGATCTAAGTCCCAGTGTAGGCTGCACTAGATTGATGAGAGATCTGTTGACCTAGCTACTACCTCTCACAAATGGATTTACGACAGCAATAGAGGAACACCTTCTGTTGCTATAAGAAATGTCTGCACTGAAGCAGTATATTATATCTTTGTCTCTCCATCTGCCAGCATGTTCTACGCAGTCCACACACTAATGGAGCAATTGCATTATTGTCCGTTCCACCTGAGGCTCAGATGTTCCTGGTCCATGACGACAGCTGTCATTTACTGATGAGGTGAAACACAGGAAAATGAGACAGTCCTGAGATACCGTGGAGTTCAGGAATTGTGATGTGAAGGGGGAGGTCTGTAATATAAAAAGAAACCCGAACATTAATCTTGTTCATAAAATTTATTAGGAAAAAAGTAAGAAAAATCATATAACAAAATAAGCAATTTCCAATCCATATTATGTGATCTAATTGTGTTTTTAGACAGTATGTAATACATGATTTATGGCATGTAACGTAGCAATATGATGGTTAATTTTTATAAAGAAGGAACTATTCTATTTTCCATTTTGTATGTTGTTGTATTGGACTACATGTAGGCTGGCATTCTGCATAAGCACCTCCCAGAAAGCCTGCCTACATTCGAAACAAAAGACAGGACTATGCAGCACTTTAAAGACTAACAAGATGGTTTATTAGGTGATGAGCTTCTGTGTGCCAGACAAGCTCATCACCTAATAAACCATCTTCTTAGTCTTTAAAGTGCTGCATAGCCCTGTCTTTTGTTTCAGCAAGACCAGACTAACACGGCTACATCTCTATTGCCTACATTTGGGGAGCTTGGGACTGAATTCTGATACTGTTCTGTCTCCAGTAACAAAATCTATAGAAAGACTATTCTGTGGATCCTCTACAAGAGGAACTGTGCAGGATTTTTTGCAAAAGTGGATCTCCAGTTTTCTGGAAGTAAATACTACTACTACTACTTACCCCATTCTAGGAATGTTTGAGGATCTGAAAGTGCTTTGCAGACATTAACAAAATAAGCTTCATAACACTTTCAGAACTCTCAGGTATTATCCCTTATTTTAAAGCTAGACTGATTGAGATGCAGTGGTTAAATAACTTTACAAAAGATAACAAATAGAGATTAGTAGCACCTTAAAGAAACACAAAACATGTTGATGGTATCATGAGCTTTCGTGGTTGCAACCCACTTCTTCAAATGACAGCTTGCACCCACGAAGCTCATGATACCATCTACATATTTTGTTAGTCTTTAAGGTGCTACTAGTCTATATGTTGTTTTTTAAGTTTTTCCTGTTAAGGTGTGTCTAAATTACACCCCTCTGTTGACAGAAGGATGCAGATTAGGCCCTTGGAAAGTGCAAATGAGCCTGGGATTTAAATATCCCGGGCTTCATTTGCATACTCACGTTTGGGCGCTGTGCCGATCACGCGCCCCTTTGAAAGGGGAAGTAAAGTCTAGCCGCAGCTCTGCCGACAGCGGGGAGCTTTTTCGGCAGATCCTGTACTCCTCATTTTTTTGAGGAGTATAGGATCTGCCGAAAAAGCTCCCTGCTGTCTGCAAAGCCGCGGCTACACTTTACTTCCCCTTTCGAAGGGCACATGATCAGCACAGCACCCGAACGTGAGTATGCAAATGAAGCCCGGGATATTTAAATCCCTGGCTTATTTGCACTTTCAAAGTGCTTGATTTGCATCCCTCTGTCGGCAGAGGGAAGCAGTCTGGACTCAGCTGCCCCTTTGAAGCTTTTTTACACAAGATGTATAGTAGGTCAGTTGCAGAGTGGGAACGGGCCTTGATCTCCTATACTGGTTCATTTTTTGGTTATTATTGCTGCATTAGCATGATTCACATCTTAATTTGTGACAGAAACTGTTGCTGTTGAACTGGAACTAGTCCTAAGTTCTGGGTGTATTTATCTGATCCTTCCATTGGGGTTATAGGTCAGGAATAGTGAATTTATTCTGCTCGGAAAAATATAAACAGATCAACACTACCATTTGCAAACTTTACTGATACACCATTCATCGATTACATGCCACACAGGCTAGATATTCTCCGATTTCTTATTCTTCCTTCAAGAAGCCCCTTATTTAGTGGAACTATATTTAGGGGTTATTTTGAACAAGAAACATTGGCATGGGGTAATTCTTTATTGGTATCGTTTTCCTTCCAATAAGTGTTCCACCACTTCATATGTTCTCCCTTCTGTGTTACATAAATAATGAGAACTTATAGACTACAGACTCTTCAGGGAAGTGGCCATTTCTTACTTGTATTGTGAAGTGCCTAATGCACTCTTGACATTGTATAATCAGTATAATAATACGAGGCCAGTGTATGTGGAAAAACATGGATTACAAAATTTCTGGATATCAATTTTAATGTTTGGCTTTTTTAATCATAAGAAAATAGTGAGATGCAAAGTCACATGCTTTCAAATAATTGCAGTGAAAAGAAAATTTGAGTTTTAATCAGATAATGAATATTAGGCTGTAGATTATTTTTGTTCTTTGATTTAAATTGAAATGAAAAACTTGATTATGCACTCATAAAAAGAAAATAAAATTTATTCCCCAACTCATTTTGTTTTTCCAGGGATTTTTTGTCTCCTTCCTGTGTTGTTAATAGAGCTCCATATATTATCTTTTGTTTCCTTTCTTTGCTGTGCACTAGCATTGTCTGACTTCGTTATTCTGAAAATAGCCAGAACAGAATTCTCACCTTGGGTAGGTTTTCTTATGGAATAAGTAAAGATTTTTATCAGAACCACTCAAATTTGCACTTAAATGAAGTAGGCCATATTAGGTAACTGAAGACAGTAATGATAAATTCAACATAGAAACTGGGGTATTAGTAACTGTATTACATTCTGGTTGCCTAATCATGCATTAATAGGAGAATTGCAGGCAAGACATAGGGTTGAACTGGACAGTCCAGTATTTGAGCTTTCTGTTGGGGAAACAAATTGAGAAAATGTAAATGAGAAAATATAAATGTCCTGTATTTTCTAAATAAGATGTAATGTAGATTGTGATGTAATGTCAAGTATGTCCGGTATTTTTGTTGAAACCATCTGGCAACCAGAGCAAGACACGAGAAGTCATTCTTCCACTCTACTCTGCGCTGATTAGGCCTCAGTTGGAGTACTGTGTCCAATTCTGGGCACCGCATTTCAAGAAAGATGTGGAGAAATTGGAAAAGATACAGAGAAGAGCAACAAGAATGATTAAAGTTCTAGAGAACATGACCTATGAAGGAAGACTGAAAGAACTGGGCTTGTTTAGTTTGGAAAGGAGAAGACTGAGAGGGGACATGATAGCAGTTTTCAGGTATCTAAAAGGGTGTCACAAGGAGGACGGAGAAAAAATGTTCTCCTTGGCCTCTGAAGCTAGGACAAGAAGCAAGGGGTTTAAACTGCAGCAAGGGAGGTTTAGGTTGGACATTAGGAAAAACTTCCTAACTGTCAGGGTGGTTAAACGCTGGAAAAAACTGCCTAGGGAGGTTGTAGAATCTCCATCTCTGGAGATATTTAAGAGCAGATTAGATAGACATTTATCAGGGATGGTCTAGACAGTACTGGGTCCTGCTGTGAGGGCAGGGGACTGGACTCGACCTCTCGAGGTCCCTTCCAGATCTAGTATTCTATGATTCTATGTGCATTCCCTTACATATTGATATGCACTGTATCAATTAACTTGAAGAATTTACAAGTTCATTAAAGTAAGTTGTCATATATTTTCGCCCACACTCTGCCTTAGTATTTCAAGGAGAGGTGTAGATTCTTTGAACAAGATATTTGAAAGCTATAGCATTAATTTCAAGTTGTAAATGTTAGAGTTAAAAATGTTAGTATCGTTTGTTTGTCCTGCTCTCTTCATAAAGATATGCTTTGTACTAAAACTATTGCCAGTAACATCTGTATTTTGACTTGATTTCTTCAATGTCTTTTTGTGTGTGTGTGTGTGTGTGTGTAAATAAAATGTGTTTGCTTGTCTCCATTTGAGGATTTTTTTTGCACCTGGATTTATATGTGTATGGTATTGGCGTATGTACTTATCAACCACAGGGACTCTTCATTGAAATTATTCATGGCACTTCTTGAGGTGCAGAAATTGAAACATAACAGTCTCTTTTCCCATGCTTTTCTGGCAATCTCCTTCTGAAATATGCCCCATTTGTTTTTCTTGTCTGGGTCGAATCTCCTAACTGGGAGAAAAGAATTAGTTATTATGTGTATAACAAGAAATCTGGCATTTCCTCACTTACAGGTGCTTCACTTTACAAGTTAAATGTTATTTTAACATAAGCTTTTTGTATATTAAATAGTTGTAATTATTTATAAAGCCTTTTGATTCCTCATGCCACTGATAATAATTTAGAAGGATTTCTCCAGACCCAACAATGGTTCTCTTGGAATTGAAGCTGCTTTTGGCACTTAATACAAAGAAGCTGGTGGGACTCAATAATAGTCTCTTTTGAATAAAATTAATAATAAGATTTAGTTAACCTTTGTAGACATAAACTGTAAAAGACAGATGTACTAATTAAATGCACCAATTAGAATCCAGGTATTATATGGTTGTAGTAAATTGTTAGTGTGGGGATTCAACTTGCATACCTATCAAGAGAATTAGATGCAGAGGCCTCCTGGTGACCATAGCTAATTTAATTGTAATTACTGACTGATAGGAATCCTGCCAATCAATTGTCTAATCAGTAAAATCCCAGTATGATGGAATTTCTCAGCTGTGTACCAGGGATGTAAAAGATTAAACCCCTTAGGGGCTGAAGCACCTCCCTGCCTGCTGCGGGAGTGGGAGCCCTGCGGGCTGGGAGCTGCTCCAGCTGGGCTGGAACGGTCTCCCACCCAGATCTTGCTTAGTCAGTTAACTGGTTAAACTAGTAACCTAACTTTTAACCATTTAACTGATTAACCAGGATTATACATCCCTACTTTGTGCCCAGTTCTGACTCTGGTACATAATTGTACGGAATGGTGCAAGTGTGGGCACTTGCACTGGTGGTTCCCAATGCTCCAAATCAGTAGTTCTTTCTAGAGCAGGTTGGAAATTCATGTAAAGAGGAAAGGCATGTTCTACTGAGTACAGGAAACAGATGTCCAGTGGAAAGTCTATGTGGAATGCCAAATGTCAGAACATACAAGTTATGCAGAAGTGCATTGGGTCAGGATGTGGTATGAGGAATCCTTCAAGGAACATTTTGCTTCAAGCAGGAAGTATTAAATGTTGATTTAATAGATTGTAATGAATAATCACGGCCTCAGCATGGTTACAGAGTATTGGGAAGCTGGAAGTTCTGACTACTTGTGACACAAAAATCATTGGTATTTTGTAGTTAGAGTCAGGGTGCTGGCCTTAGTGTTCTGGCTACATTCTAGGTTGGTAATTGAAATGTGGATAGAAAATATCACCTGTGTACTCTTCACTTCCAGCCCCATGCCCTGTAATGTTGTTGTCTGTGATTAATCAGTTGTTGCATTTCACCCAGAAGTGGCTATATTTCATTGTTGGTTGAAGTGACCCCTGTTTAAATTCTAAATCATGATGGGGTGTGAAGCACTATAGATACAAAAGATTATCATTAGCCCCAAAGCCTCTCTCTTTACCATTTGGATTTTGTGTTCCCTTTGTCTGCATATCAATTACTTCCTGCATTTGCATCACCCATTGTAATTGATAGTGTGATTCCTAAATAACGCTTAGATGCTGATTATAACTGTGACAGAACTTCCTTTGAAGAAGCTTTGAGCCTACTCATCAGAATGGATGACTCAGCCCCCAGTAGCATATTATTTACAGCCCCTGCGTCTGAGGCTTCAAACAAATTCTGTTGTGCTTGCAAAAGAAGCCTTTTGATTTGAATATGTTGATTGTTCAAACCCAAATTAACCTCCTGATAATATTTTGTTTGTATTTATCCTATATACAGATCAAAAATATAATTATTACACATACATAATTAGATTCCTTTACCCAGGGAATATTAAACTGTAAACCAGGGGTCTGCAACCTATGGCTTGCGAGCCAAATATGGCTCACTAGGGAGCCTGTTATGGCTCTTTTGTAGCTCCAGTTCACCCCACTTCCCAGCAGGGAGCCAGTGCTGGTGCTCAAGTCTTACTGGGCATACTGCCATTTTCCTTCCCTCAGCTGGGGGGACAGCCTCACAGGGACGCACTTCCTGGAGGCTTCTCCTTTGCTCCCACTGTCCAAAATCTGGCAAATGGGAGCAGTGGGAGGGTGTGTACATGGTACCTGCGATGCGGTGTGAAAACAAGTAAGCCCTCCCACAACCCCAGATGCCCAGACCCCTTACTCACCCTCCCTACCGAGACCCAGCACCCCCATATCTGTCACCCTCTGAGACCCTACACCACCAGCCCCTCACTCAGCCCCCCACTGAGACCCAGCACCCCACCCCTCACTCAGCCCCCCCCAGACCCCGCACTCCTAGCCCACTCCTGCCTTCTCCCCCCAGCCCACTCCTGCACCCTCCCGTGCTCCTGCCCCATCCCCCTGTCCAGACACCCTACTCTCAGCCTGTTCCTGCACCCTACTGACCAACCAGACCTCGCACCCTTACCTCCTCCTACACCTCACCTCCCACCCGGATCCTGCACCCCCATCCCTATCCCATTCACTAGCACCCCTGTCCCACACACAGAACCCCTCATTTTTGGCCCCACCCCAGAGCCTAGGGGGGCCCACAAAATCCAGTAACTCTGGAACCCTAGAAGAGTAAATCTGGCCTGAGGCCTTGAACCTCAGTCCTCCCTGCCCTTCCCCCCCCCCCCCCCATGGGGCTGAAGCACCAGGGGGGTGAGGTGTTTCAGTTGGTGGCTACATCAGTGAGGGTTGGGGGGTTTTTGGAAGGGTTTTTTTTTGCTTCTCATTTGTGTGGTCCCCAACTGATTTTTCTGTGGGTCAGTGACCTCTGACCCAAAAAAGGTTCCCCACTCCTGCAATAAATAATGACAATGTTGAAACCTTTTGTGTTGGATATAGTATTTTACTTTATTTAAAAAGGAAACCTAGCCAACAAGCCCCTAATTGGGGCCTAGCCCCTATCTGGCCGCAGTGTCATAACACTCCTGCACCCCCCCCCACACCAGCCCTACGCCCATCATACACCTGAACCCCCTGCTCTCAGCCCCTCACACCCCCACATCCCCAAACTCCACCCCACATCCCCAGCCCCGTCATAACACTCCTGCACCCCGCCTCACACAGACTTCTGCCTTGTGCCCCTCATACACACTAAGCCAGACTCCTGCACCCCCACATCCCCCGCCCCCTGCCATAAGATTGACAGAAGACAGCCTGAATGCACGCATGAAGCTGGATTTGACCAGTTGTGATGTAAACGTCAAAGAAATGTGTGAAAAGATTCAGCAGCAGAAGTCCCATTAGATAGTCTGTGAGTACGATGTTTCATTTATGCTATTATTAATCATCATGTCAATTATCAATAATATTAAGTTGTATATTTTCAGTCACGCAAATGGGCATTCTTATACAGCTCTTTGTTTACCACTTGTTCTGATTTTTGATGTAGTTTGGCTCTTTGGTTTGAAAAGGTTGCCAATCCCTGCGTGTAAACTGAATGGACCCACGCTCAAGAAACAAAGGGAGAGAAGGGATACAGATTCCTTCAGTATTATTTCAGTTCTAATTTTTATTGACTTAAAACTTGCTCTCTGATCCCTGGAGTATCAGGTTCAGTAAGTTCCACTGATGGCTGTGTGATCCCTTGCGACTTTTTCTAATTCATTTTTGATTATATCTGGATTTTGCCTGTTTGTGTACTGAGATGTCTGTAATAGAATACCTTGTTTATAATCTTACAGGGTTTATTATGGAGCAACATTACTAGCTATAAAAGGGTACAGCTCTTCCTGTCAATTGACCTCAGAATAGTCAATGGAGCATATGTGTAGATTGTTCTTAAAAATGTGTTTTCAAAATATTAGGTAATCCACTATAGCTTTAAGCATGGAAGAGAAACCACGGTGTGTAACATATACTGCAGACTTGTTTGAAATCCTCAGCTTATTCAGAATCAATCCATATAAACTTTGTGCGTAAAAGAGCTATTTATAGATGCTCACTGCAGGCAAGCTAAATGATGCTGTGGGTTTTGAAGGCTCAGACCATGCTTAACAAACAAAACAACTCTCATATTGCTTTTTTCAAACTTTCTCATTCAGTGGCTGGCTGTCTGGATAAAATTCAGATTATAAGTAATTGAACAGAAAGAGGGTATGGGCAATAACTACAGAGTGAGTTGTGTCATTTTAGCTTGCTTGGCAACTGGTCTATCTATTATTGCTTGTTTCTGCAATCAAACACCTGATGGTTGGGAATTCCAGACTCCTCACACCTGGATTTAACTATCATAAAGTGTTTTTTTTTTAAATCTGCTTCTTCCCCTTTGCTTTTTAACCTCTTTCTTTTCCTCCTCAAAAAATGAAAAAATTGCAGCAATTCCTGTTTTATATATATCATAGGAAATGGAAGGTGAAATATAAAAGGAGAATGTTTAGTTTTATTTTGTGGTAAACCTATCATTCTATTTTGCGTGGCACTCAAGCATGAATGCTTACTAATCATTGTTGGGCATTATTCCCATCACATCATGTTTGACCCGGTGTAGCAAATTTCACATTAGTATATTCCCACAAGACAATAGGATGATGTTAGGGGTCCCACAAGTTTTTGTCTGTGAATAGGTTGACAGAGGCATGCTTGCCCAATACTCAATCAAGTCCCTCATCTCTGGGATGCATCCCTTACAAACAGCATCACCTCAGTACTAAGTCTGCTACACTGCAGCAGAATTGTAACTTGCATCATCACACTTTCTCTTTCAATATTACATGAAGCGTCCTTTTTAAAGGCATAACGTGTATAGTGTTAGAGAGGGAGTAGAGGGAGTTGGGATTCCTAAGTTCTGTTTCCATCTCTCCCACTGAATGTGACCTAGGATGAGTTGCTAGTGTACATCTACAGTTCCTCACAAAGAATATGGGGGAGGGGGAAAGCAAGTGTGTGATGCGTAATTCTGTAAAATGCTTTAACATATTTAGCTAAAAGATGAAATAGACATGCTAAGCAGCAGCACGTGGGGATGGGGCAGGCGGCACTGCAGAAATGGTGCTGTGGGGAACCAGCTCTTAAGCCAGCTCTCCCCAGCACCAGCTCCTGCTCTCCCCCTTTCTGCCTCTGATACAGAAGCAGCAAGGGAGGGGGAAATACAAGTAGTTGACTAGATTAACCAATAAGCCAAGGCTTATCGGTTAGTCGACTGGTCAACTACTTGCTTACATCCCTAGTCAAGGCAGTTACATGACATAGTATGGCGCAGTTTCTCTCTCTCTGCCTTTAGTAATCAGACTTGTGCTTGCTGCATAACCTTGAAATGTAGTAAAGACACTCAAATGAATGCTCCTTCTTGGTTAACTTTAGTTGGATAGACCACGTTTGTGTAGTAGATCTTTCCAGATAGAAATATTAAGAGAAAATGTAAAGGAAAGCAGTTTTGACCAGAGGGTACAAAACAAGATAATCAATGGAATGAGCGTTATTATCCCACACCAGAAAATTGCCAGGTACAAGCTGCCTGCACTAATAAATGCTGCTGCAACATGAACACTTTTAGAAAATATTTCATCAGTATAATATGGTGAGAAGGGAAATCATCATATTCAGGAAGCCTAAGCTGCTGTTCTTAAACTCTGCCCTGGACATTTTCTGTGTTGGTTAGTTTGCGCATGTGTAAATATCACCAGAACAGAAAGATGGTTTTCTCATCAGATGTAGAAGACATTTCAGTGTCCTGGATGGACAAAATCAATAATTTCTAAAGAAAAACATATACTGCGTAAATAAAATTTGGAGCTAATGTTGGCTCCTGTTCAGATTTAAAATTAAATTAGTTTTTTTGATAAGGTAATAGATTGAAGGATAGATTCCTTTATTTGCTAATGGAGCTATTATAAAGATATTGAATCATACTAGCTTTCATATTGACTGAGGACCAAGCAGAGAGAAATCAATAAAACACTCTTTAACTTTCCAAATAGCTTTAAAATAGTTCCCAGTAAAGTAGGGCAACTAGCCGTGAGAAGATTGTTGTTGGCATTTGTTTTCCATAGAGAAAGATGTCACTTGGGCAATAGTGTATGCATATACATTGTTTTCATTACTTCTTTGGAATGGGGGTGATACAAACGAGGTAATGATAATTTTGTATTTGGAATGCTGGTAAGATTTTGTTACAGGACACACACATCATTCCAAAGTTTAAAAAATTGTATATAGCAGACAGGGAGGGATAATTTGGTGGTTTGAGCATTGGCTTGCTAAACCCAAGATTGTGAGTTCAATCCTTGAGAGGGGCCATTTAAGGATCTAGGGCAAATCTGTCAGGCATGGTACTTGGTCCTGCTGTGAGGGCAGGGGACTAGACTTGATGACCTCCTTTTCAGTTCTATGAGATGGTATATCTCCATATAATATTATAATATAAGACACAAGTTCCCAAGTTTCACCAAGAGGATAGTGCCACAAGAAAAATTAAAAGGGTCAGAACTTTTGCCCTTGTAAAATCAAAAGATAAGGGTGGTTTGGATCCAGATCCTATTTTAACTGAACTTCCAATATTTGGAATTATGATTCCAGTTTTCACTCTCTCTTCTTAATTACATAGCAATTACCCATTCAGCAGTAGGGTAAGCATCACATAACTGCCAATCAGAGAAGTGGGTATTTCTGCATTGTACTTGGGAACTGACTGTTAATTATATTTAAATCATAGGTTGAATGAGTAATTACTATGTCATAATATGGCCCAGTAAAACCTATATAATTAGAATCTCTCTATATATTAGAAAGGTGCATCTGTCTGTCCGTCTGTGACAGTTTGTGAGTCTGTTTGTTCAAGAACTTCTCTTAAACAATAAGAACTAGAACCACCAACTTTGGTTTCCAACTTCCTCCTAACCTAACTTAAAGCACTCTCAAACCCCTCCCACTCCAGTCACCTACCCTGCCCCCCTCATCCTCAAGGCCCTGCCCCTAACTCCTGCACCTCCCACACTGCCAGCCCCCTGACATGAAGGACCCAGTGTTGTATTTGTTTTCTAATTTGTAACATTTAAGTCTTATTTTACAAAGAGAGAGTTATTACATCACAAACGATTTTTTCTCCCCCTCCTCTACTGTCCAGTGAGAGACGGAAGTATGGGCCCAATTTTACAAATGGGGAGACCAAGTTATAGTGAGTTTGATAACCTCTGTGGCTTGTAGCAATCTGAGACAGATTATTGGAACTGAAGAGTTGTAGATTCCATTCTTGTGATCAAACTACTAGACTTTACCTTTCTCTGTATTGCAGAATTACTTTTGTTTTAATATGAGAATTTAAGAACATAAGAATGGCCATACTGGGTCAGACCAATGGTCCATCCAGCCCAGTATCCTGTCTTGCTGACAGTGACCAATACCAGATGTCCCAGAGGGAAGGAACACAACAAGTAATCCTCACGTGATCCCTCCCGTCACCCAGCTTCAGAGAAACAGAGACTAGGTACACCATTCCTACCCATCCTGGCTAATAGCCATTGATGGACCTAACCTCCATAAATTTATCTAGCTCTTTTTTTAACACTGTTAAAGTCCTAGCCTTTACCACATCCTCTGGCAAGGAGTTTCACAGGTTGACTGTGTGCTGAGTGAAGAAAAACTTCCTTCTGTTTGTTTTAAACCTTCTGCCTATTAATTTCATTTGGTGATTCCCTAGTTCTTATATTATGAGAATAAGTAAATAACTTTTCCTTATTCACTTTTTCCACACCAGTCATGATTTTATACTCTGTTGTATCCCCCCCTTAGTTTCCTCTTTTCTAAGCTGAAAAGTCCAAGTCTCTCTTCATATGGGACCCTTTCCAAACCCCTAATAATTTTTGTTGCCCTTTTCTGAACCTTTAACCCTAGATCCAAACACCTCCTAACTTTTGTAACTTTGGATTCAAATGTAAACTTTGCAGATGGGGCTTATTTATTTAATGAAGAAAACTGTCATATTATTGCCTCCAAAGTTCATGCTGGGAATTTAACTTATTGCATTGGTTCACTCTCAGAGCCTCAAAGATGCATTTTGGATTTTGAGGCTTGTGTTCTATACGGTGGATCTATTTTTAGAAGTTTATGAGCATGTATTAATGTAAATAGTGTCATGTTTTGAGATGAGTAGAGATAAATAATTTCATATCTCTAAAATTACCCTACTTGCAGAATGATTTAGGAGGATGAAGTAGAAAGAGGGTTCAGAGAAAAAAATACAAAAAACATTCTGTTGCATAAAGCAGCTCTGGTGAAGCTGTTTTATGTAACTTGTTTTCTTTGTGGTTCACATCCCTTTAACATGAATCATTAATGTCTATAACGGACCACAAATTGTTAAATTGAGATAAATGGTTTGTGATCAGTTAAACAACTTGTTTTCATAAAACACAGAGGCTATGTCTACACTGGTGGGTTCTTGCGCAAGAGTTCCTGTGTAAGAACTCTTGCACAAGAACACGTCCACACGGCCATGTGCTTTTGCGCAAGAGCATCCATGGCAGTGTGGATGCTCTCTTGCACAAGAAAACTCTGATGGCCATTTTAGCCATAGGGCTTTCTTGCGCAAGAAACCCCGGCCACGCATCCACACCGCCCTCTTGCGCAAGAGCTCTTGCGCAAGAGGGCTTACACTTGTTAGAAAAGAGCGTAGCTCTTGCGCAAGAACTCGCCTGTGTAGACATAGCCAGAGAGTTTAGCAATCTTCTTCACTGCCCTTCATGTCTCCACAACTTTTTTGTGGGCAAAACTACTTTTTCTCCACTTATCTGAGAAAGTGGGTTTTGCCCACAAAAGCTCATGATACTCTTTTATCTATCTTATCTATCTATGTTAGTCTCTAAGGGTGTATCTAGACTACACTAGACTTTTGAAAGAGGATATGCAAATTCCCCAGGAATTTGCATATCTTCTTTTGAGCTCACTTTCGAAAGCGGCACTTTCAAAAGTGAAAGTAATTAAGACGCGGTTTTGTCGGCGAACCCTCCTATTTGTCGACAAGTCACGTACACCTCATTTTTTAAGAAAAAGCGTCTTGTCGACAAACGGGAGGGTTCGCCAACAAAACCACATCTTAATTACTTTCACTTTTGAAAGTGCTGCTTTTGAAAGCGAGCTCGCAAGAAGATATGCAAATTCCCAGGGAATTTGCATGTCCTCTTTCAAAAGTCTAGCGTAATCTAGATACACCAGAAGCAGAGCGTGCTGCTGTTCCCCCACCCTGGGGAGGGGGAGCAGTAGCGCATGAATGAACTCACTGCCTGGAGGCTTTCCCTGCTGCTCCCATTGGCCAGACTCTGGAGGCTGTGCCTAGGACACGGTGCTGGGAACAGCGAGGGGTGCAAAAACAAGTAAATGCCCATCCCAACCCCATAAGCTGAGACCCTGCACCCCCACCCTGCTCCTTCCCTCTGGCCAGACACCTACTTCCCACTGCTTCTGCACTCTCCCTCCTGGCCAGACACCTACCCCCAGCCCGCTCCTGTCCCCTTCCCCCAGCCAGACACCCTGGCCACAACCCACTTCTGCCTTATCCCCCCTCCAGACATCCTACTCCCAGCCTGTTCCTGCACCCTACCAACCACCCAGACCTCACCCCCTCACCCCTTCCTGAACCCCTCAATTTTTGGCCCCACCCCAGAGCCCACTAACTCTTAAACCTCAGTCCTCCTTGCCCCTTCTCCCCTATGAGAGCTTGTTTTTTGGAGGCTAGTTTTTTTTAATTTTTTAATTTAATTTAAGTTAATTTATTTATTTTTTGCTTCTCACTTGTGTGGACTGATTTTTCTGTGGGTCATTGGCCCCTGGTCCAAAAAGGGTTCCCCGCCCCTGCCACAATTAAAGACAATATTGAAACCTTTTGTGTTGGACATAATATTTTACTTTATTTAAAATTAAGTTTGGTAAAGTAACATCAAAAAGTTAAAGTGCTTAATCTGTTTAATAATTTTGATTAATATTTCCTTTCTTACTGTTTAAATTAAACTGTTCTCTGAAGCAGTAGTGCTAGCAAAATGACTCTGACCCTAATCCTAACACAACCCTCATCCTGGGGCAGGCCCCATGTTCTTGCTCCCATCTAGCCACAGGAAGGGCTGCCAGCAGCCACCCTCCTGCTGCAGCACAGTAGGAGGGGAGGCCATGATTCAGATGTGGTGATCCTGGCCTGGCCCGTCATCTAGGCTGCAGACCTGCAGGTAAGGTAATCTGGCCCCAGGCCTCCTCCACATATTCTGCTTCTCATTCCAGCACCCTGCCCTGCCTCCTGCGCCTCTCACTAGGGATGTAATAATGTAGTCGATTAACTGATAAGCAAAAGCTTATAGTTACTGCAATAGACTACATGCATCCTCCCCCGCCCCTACCAGTAAATTGTTTGGTAGGCTGGCCAGCAGCCCAGGTCAGTCCTGGTTTGCGCCGGGTCTGGGACCCACCCCCACTGCGGCTCTGCATTTAAAGTGTATTAGGAGCCAGGCGGGCAGGCAGCCTAGCTCAGTTCTGGCTCATGCTGGGTGCAGGAGTTCAGCTCATGGACTGCTGCTGACCCACACTGCTGCCTCTGTATCTGTATCAGAGGCAGCAGCACAGGATGACAGGTAGCTGGTCTGTAAGGGGAGCTAATTTTTAAACTGGCAGCAGTGCAGGGTTGCAGGGGCCTCCTCGGGGGAGTGGGGCTGGAGCACACTGGCTGCCTACCCCACCCCTGGGGAGTATAGAATAGTCGAGTAACCAATAAGAATTCATGAAGTTAATCGACTATTCAATTAATCAATATTTAATATCCCTACCTCTCACACCCAGCCCCCTCCCTTGAGCCCCTCATACACGCCACGCCTGACTCCTGTACCCCCACATCCTCAGCCCCCTGGCATAACACTCCTGCACCTCCACGCACCCCAATCCTGTGCCCTGAGCCCATTACACACCCCAACCCTGACTCCTACACCCCCGAGAGCCACAAACTGCACCCCCTGCAGCAGCAGCAGCAGTCCCAGTACAATGTTTCATTTATGCTATTGTTAATTATCATGTCAATTATCAAGAATATTAAGTTGAATATTTTCAGTCATGCAAATGGGCATTCTTATACAGCTCTTTTTTGACCACTGGTTCTGAATTTTGATGTAGTTTGGTTCTTTGGTTTGAAAAGGTTGCCAGCCCCTGATCTAAAGGATGGCTCCAAGAACTCACTAGGATTTTTGGAGCTGATACTCAGCTGCCATAATTAGATTTTAGTCTGATCTTCCATAATAAGATGTATTGGATATTATTCCTTGAATTTATTGGGGTTTATCCCTGGCAGCACCTTGCATAATTTCAATATCACTTGGGCAACTGGCTGAATACACCAACTGCAATAAACATCGGAACTCAAAATGTAGTAGATATGACAGAGAAGAAGTATCAGTCCTCTGGGGATACGTCTAGACTGCATCCCTCTGTCGACAGAGGGATGCAAAACATTCAAGCACGTCGAAATTGCTAATGAAGCAGGGATTTATATATCCCACGCTTCATTAGCATAAACATGGCCGCTGCTTTTTTTCAAAATGGAGATTTTTAAAAAAAAAATGGCAGTCTAGATGCGGATCTGTCGAAAACAAACCCTTTTTCAACAGATCCTGTGTTCCTCAAAAAATGAGGTTTACAGGATCTGTCGAAAAAGGGTTTATTTTTGACAGATCCGCGTCTAGACTGCCGGTTTTTTTTAAAAAGCTCCGTTTCGAAAAAAAGCGGCGGCCATGTTTATGCTAATGAAGCGTGGGATATTTAAATCCCTGCTTCATTAGCAATTTCAGCGTGCCTAATCTACATCTCTCTGTCGACAGAGAGGTGTAGTCTAGACGTAGCCTGGGTCTTGGAGGTAGATCGTGCAGGCAAAAAATATAAGCTATTTCTGGTAAGTGATGGTTTGGATGACTGGCTGTCATTAATGCTTTATTTTCTTCCCTGCATTTACCTTACAAAGAACTTATCAAACGTATTTGAGGAGTAGATTTTTATACTGAAATATGCAGATTATTAGGCTTTATTCTAGGAGTGGGGGAATGTACGGCTCCCAGCTTACTTGGATCCAGCCCTTGGCAAAGCTTGGGGCTTCTCCGCACAGCAGTATGTTTCTGAGCATGAGCACTCCTCATGGGACTGGAGCGCAAGCACTAGTTTGCCCCACTGCTGGGGGAAGCCCTGAGCTTGTTGGAAGCTAAGTCAGGGAGAGGTGGGTTGTTTTGGTTTTGCTTGTTAGGCACTAGGTTGGGTTCTTTGCTTCTTACTTGTGTGTGGCCCCCAACTGACTTTTCTGTGGGTCAGTGGTCCCCAACAGAAAAAAGATTTCCCACGCCGTACCAGTCTTTGCAGTTAATAAACATCTCAAAGCCAGTGAACTTCCCCAGGATCACATCAGAATAAATTTATTTTTGGCCACACCTTTAGCAGCATTTCAGTGGCCCATGTTCCCTCTAATTTTGTTTTCATCCATGTGCAGAATACATTTTGTTATGTGCACCAAGGCAGGTGTGGATATGCACCACCAGTAGAAATAAATGTTGCTGGCTATGGGCGCTCTGCTAATCAGTTGGGCAGCATTTGAATCTCTCCTGGGTGGCCCCCGAAGCACTCAGCTTACAGGGACTACTGGATGTGGTTTAATCTTTCACCCATTTTATAAAGCAGCTCAGAAAAGAAATATGATCTGGCTTTTAGAATATGTTTCTAACTTATTCTATACAAAAACTTGACAGGTAGAGCAAAAATAAAATGTTGGGATTTCTGTTCATAGACTCATAGACTCATAGACTTTAAGGTCAGAAGGGACCATTATGATCATCTAGTCTGACCCCCCGCACAATGCAGGCCGCAGAATTTCACCCACCCACTCCTAGAATAATCCTCACCCCTATCTCTCAGATATTGAAGCCCTCAAATAGTTTGAAGACCCCAAGATGCAGAGAATCCTCCAGCTGTGATCTGTACCCCATGCTACAGAGGAAGGCGAAAAACCTCCAGGGCCTCTGCCAATCTACCCTGGAGGAAAATTCCTTCCCGACCCCAAATATGGCGATCAGCTAAACCCTGAGCATGTGGGCAAGACTCCCCAGCCAGACACCCAGAAAGTTCTCTATAGTAACCCCTATCATCCCTCCATTGACCTATTTACCACTGATAATGACTAGTCAATTAGTTACCAAGACCATGTTATCTTGTCAAACCATCCCCTTTATAAACCCATCTAGTTTAATTTTGAAGCCAGGTAGATCTTTTGCCCCCACTACTTCCCTTGGAAGGCCATTCCAGAACCTCACTCCTCTAATGGTTAGAAACCTTCGTCTAATCTCAAGTCTAAACTTCCTACTAGCCAGCTTATATCCATTTGTTCTTGTGTCCACATTGGTATTAAGCTTAAATAATTCCTCTCCCTCCCTAGTATTTATCCCTCTAATATATTTAAAGAGTGCAATCAAATCCCCCCTCAGCCTTCTTTTGGTTAAGGTAAACAAGCCAAGCTCCCTGAGTCTCCTTTCATAAGACAGGTTCTCCATTCCTCGAATCATCCTAGTGGCCCTTCTTTGTACCTGTTCTAATTTGAATTCATCCTTCTTAAACATGGGAGACCAGAACTGCACACAGTATTCCAAATGAGGTCTCACCAATGCCTTGTATAATGGCACTAACACCTCCTTATCCCTACTGGAAATACCTCGCCTAATACATCCCAAGACCATATTAGCCTTTTTCACAGCCATGTCACAGTGGCGGCTCATAGTCATCCTATAATCAACCAGGACTCCGAGGTCCTTCTCCTCCTCCGTTACTTCCAACTGATGTGTCCCCAGCTTATAACTAAAATTCTTGTTATTAATCCCTAAATGCATAACCTTACACTTCTCACTGTTAAATTTCATCCTGTTGCTATCACTCCAATTTACAAGGTCATCCAGATCTTTCTGTATGATATCCCGATCCTTTTCTGAATTAGCAATACCTCCCAACTTTGTGTCATCTGCAAATTTTATCAGGACACTTCCACTTTTGGTGCCAAGGTCAGCAATAAAAAGATTAAATAAAATTGGCCCCAAAACTGATCCCTGAGGAACTCCGCTAGTAACCTTCCTCCAACCTGACAGTTCCCCTTTCAATATGACCCGCTGTAGTCTCCCCTTTAACCAGTTGCTTATCCACCTCTCAACTTTCATATTAATCCCTATTTTTTCCAATTTAACCAATAATTCCCCATGTGGTACTGTATCGAATGCCTTACTAAAATCGAGGTAGATTAGATCCACTGCATTTCCTTTATCTAAAAAATCTGTTACTTTCTCAAAAAAAGAGATCAGATTGGTTTGGCACGATCTACCTTTTGTAAAACCATGTTGCAACTTATCCCAATTGCCATTAACCTCAATGTCTCTAACTACTTTCTCCTTCAAAATTTTTTCCAAGATCTTGCATGCTACAGATATCAAACTAACAGGCCTATAGTTACCCGGGTCACTTTTTTTTCCTCTCTTAAAAATAGGAACTATATTAGCAATTCTCCAATCAAATGGTACAACCCCTGAGTTTAGAGATTTATTAAAAATTTTTGCTAATGGACCTGCAATTTCATGTGCCAGTTCCTTTAATATTCTTGGATGAAGATTATCTGGGCCCCCCGATTTACTCCCATTAAGCTGTTCAAGTTTGGCTTTTACCTCAGATATGGTAATATCTACCTCTATATCCTTAGTCCCATTTGTTATATTACCATTATCCCTAAGCTCTTCACTAGCCTCATTAAAGACTGAAGCAAAGTATTTGTTTAGATATTGGGCCATTCCTAGATTATCCTTAACCTCCACTCCATCCTTAGTAATTAGCGGTCCTACTTCTTCTTTTTTTGTTTTTTTCCTATTTATATGGCTATAAAAACCTTTTACTATTGGTTTTAATTCCCTTTGCAAGGTCCAACTCTACCTGCCTTTTAGCCTCTCTCACTTTGTCCCTACATGCTCTAACCTCAATAAGGTAACTTTCTTTACTTATCCCTCCCATCTTCCACTCCTTATATGCTTTCTGCTTTTTCATAATCGCCTCTCTGAGATGCTTGCTCATCCAGCTTGGTCTAACACACCTGCCTATAATTTTTTTCCCTTTTCTTGGGATACAGGCTTCTTCACCGAACGTCTTTCCAATTAATGTTACTTCATTCATTGCTGATTAGTGAACATACTTGTTTAAAGTCACACAATGTTCAGTTGTAACATTATTTTCCCTATTGCCTGCTAGTAAGTAACTACTTTGTGATGTAAGCCAAGCCACGCCCCATTTTGTGTACATTGTGTCAGCACAAGTATTCCCTGAACATTTCTAACTCGTGATGCAGGTGAGCATGCGGTAGACATTGGCATTGCTCTAGGTCAGAGGCGGGGAACCTTTTTTGGGTTGGGGGCCACTGACCCACAGAAAAATCAGTTGGGGGGGGCCACACACAAGTGAGAATTGGAAAAAAACTCTCACTGTGGCCCCCAATTGAGAAGGAGAAAGACACTCCCCACATTCCCCTCTCACACCAGAGCCTAGGGGTCATGAAAGTCTTAGCAGTTACACAACTATTTGATAGTCCCCGGAGGCAGGGCCGGCAGCCAGTGCGCTCCCGGTCCCACTCCCTGGGAGGAGCCCCCTGCCATCCCACGCTGCTGCCTCTGCATCACAAGCTGTACTGCAGGGTGGCAGGTGGGAGCTGGTCTGCCAGGGGAGCCAGTCTAAAAACCAGCTCCCCATGCAGACTGACTGCTTGTCACTCTGCACTGCTGTCTGTGATACAGAGGCAGCAGCATGGGGTGGCAGCAGCCCCTATCCGCGGGGGTCCAAGCTCCCCGCAGACAGAGGTTGGTCTGCAGCAGCAGCCCTTGTCTGCGGGGGTCAGAGCTTCCAACAGACAGAGGCTGCTCCACATTCCATGGAGCAGCCTCTGTCCATGGTGAGCCTGGACTGCCATAGACAGCGGCTGCTTTGTGGCAGCCTCCCGTGCCCCTCCCCTCCCTGTGCTGCTGCCTCTAATAGAGGCAGCAGCGTGGGTGGGAACAGGGGGCACCACAGAGCTGGTGCTGGGGGTACTGGCTTTTTAACCTGCTCTGTAGGAGGCAGCAAGGGGGGGGGGCAGATAGGTCTGGAGAGCCAGCACGTGTGGGGAGCCTGCCTGAAAGCTGGCTCCCCACATGTATCAGCTCCTGCCTATTCCCCTCACCTTCCATACTGCTGCCTCTCTATCACAGGTAGCAACGTGAGGAGGGGAGCGAATCCAGTGCTCACAGGGAACCTGCTTAAAGCCAGCTCCTCACAGGCACCGGTTCTTGCTCTCCCCCCACCTTGCTGCCTCTGTAGTCAACAAGATTAACCGATAAGACCAAGCTTGTTTGTTAATTGTGTAGTTGACTACACATTGACATCCTGAGTCAGAAAGCCTCAGTGTTTTTACATTTGCCAAATATTTGCTTCTGCTATATTCTATGTCACAGGACAAAGGGTCATTCTTCTTCGAGTGGAGTCCCCATAGGTGCTCCACTGTAGGTACTGAGCTTGCCCCGGCGCCGCAGAACGGAGACTTTTGCGTAGCAGTATTTGGTCGGACTGCGCATGTGCGGCGGCGTCCCATGGTGTCTGCGCTCTTTTCTGTGCTCGCGCGGTCCGGCCCCCGCCAGTTCCTCTCGACCGCCTCAGGCTTGAGATGGAGTGAACTGTTCTCCTGTGATCTTCTCTTCTACTTGCGTGAGCCCATTCCATTCCTAGTTCATTCTCCTCACCTTTCTCCTGAATACCTTCTTGTTAATCTCCTACCAAAAAAAAAAACCCAACCAAAAAACGGTTTTTCTCCCTTGTTCATAACCCAGTTATAGTCCCACTATACTCCTTTTCCCTCCAGTTATCCCATAGTAATATTGTACATAGTTTGAGATTTAACTAGTTATTAACAAAATATATAATATGCCGTCCCCCTCAAGATTTAAGAAATGCGACATGTGTTGCGAGGCAATGTCTGCCTCAGATGGCCACTCCTGTTGCATTTGCTGCCTGGGAGAAGCCCATGTCCCGCAGAAATGCCCGTATTGTTTAAAACTGACTGCGAGGTCCAGACGGGACAGACAGATGAGGCTCCGCATGATTTTATTTGATAAGGCACTTCAGCCAGCCTCTTCTGAAAGTGCGGCCTCCTCCACTCAACCTCAAAAACGTAGGGCTTCTTCCCCTAACATGGCGGCCCATAAGAAGCATAGGGCATTGCCTACAAGATCTCTGCCAGTTACAACACAGAGCAGAGTTAGTTCAGGAGATAAGCCGGGGACGTCTGGTACCTCAAAACTGCACCCCAAAGCTCCGACAGCGCTGGAGATCAAGAAATCGTTTAGACCGGCACTGATGCTGGCACCGAGGTCCACGTTGGCACCGGCCGAGTCCTCAGCACCGAGGGAATCCACCCCGAGAGCGTCATTGGCACCAGCGGCACCCAACTCACCAGCACCGACTGCCCCTGCGACGCGCGATATGGCACCGACCACACCTGTCCCGCAGCACTGATGCTACACACGCCCAGCACTGGGACACTCGGCACCGCCAGGAGTCCATATTAGAGCAGAAGCCGCTCACGCTCCTGATCATTGATTTTTTTCACCATCACCGTCACCATCACCGCCGGCACTGAGGTCCCCACGCTACATGATCCGTGTCGGCACCGATCGCTGAGATCTCCAAGGGAAAGATTACCTTCACCATTCCTGGCGGCTGCCACGACTCACCACCATCATTGACACCGTAGTCACCATTCTCTTTCTCCAACGTCATCTAGAGCTTCGTATACTTATTCTCACTCACCCCGTTCAATTCGCTCATCCCTCTGGGAACAATCTCGACACACCTACTTTGATTGACGGTCGCCCCTTGAAAGGCTTTAACATTGCGACGACCACTACCACCGATACTCGCCTAGCCGACGCTCAGATTACTACCGTTCTAGGTCTCAGGGAAGGTCATGCTGTGACTGCACGTCAACCAGACAATCCCCAAATCCGGCCCCTCCAACTCCAACGGGCCAACCTGAGTCTCCTCTACGCCAATTGTCGGAACAGGACAATACACAGTTTTCCACTACAGAGGACCGACCATGGGAGACTTCCTCCATGCACCGATCCTCCTCATCACCGGACGAGGCTGTAATCCTGGGAGATATCTCCCCACCTGATGACCTTCGCCAATTCCAGGAGCTCTTCAAGAGAGTAGCCATAAGCCAAGAAATACAATTAGATGAAATAAAGGAGAAGCAGCATCGCCTCCTAAAAAACCTTCAGCCTCAACATAGAGCAAAGATGGCCATACCACTCGATGAAGCTATCCTTGAGGTTGCTGAAGAAATATGGCAAACCCTGGCTTCTGCTCCACCAACTAGTAAAAGAGCAGACAGAAAATATTTTGTGCCACCTAAGGGAATGGAATTCCTTTTTACCCATCTCCAACCGAACTCGCTGGTGGTGGATGCAGCACATCAGAGATCAAAACCCCCTCATTACAGAAACACTTCTGACAAAGACACAAAGCGATTGGACTTACTTGGTAGAAAGGTCTATACCTCTGCGACGCTCATGTTCCGCATAGCGAACTACACAGCACACCTTTCCAACCACATTTTTGAAATTTTACAAAACTAACACCCCTACTAGATCATCTGCTGGAAGCAAAGCGGCCCATACTTAAATCCGTGGTCCAAGAAGGCTACACATCAGCCAGAACCGCCCAACAGATAGCCATGGATATAGCGGACACAGCAGCGAGATCTACCGTCACAGCAGTAGTGATGCGACAAGCATCTTACCTCTAATCTGCCGCAGTCCCCAAGGAACTCCAGACCAAAGTCGAGGATTTGCCCTTCGACAGAGATAAGTTGTTTTCCGAAAAAACTGACAGTATACTACACTCCTCCGAAGACTTGCGGACAACGCTATGGATGCTGGGGATGTATACCCCTCCCTATAGGTGCTGGCGTTACCCTCCATACCAGAGGCGTTATGACTATCCTTACGTCCGACAACAATGGCAGAATCAGCAGAGGACCCTAGATCACCAATGGAATAGACAAAGACCACAGAGGCGTCGAAACCAGGGGAATCGCAACCAGCCCCCAATGAATACCAAACAGCAGGTTTGACGCCTCGGTCAAGGGTACGCAGACGAACGCAGATGCCTGCATAAGTCACCACAGTCACCATTACCATCATCGCCTGAGGCCCTTTTACCACCAATGGGCCTCAATTACCACAGACAGATGGGTGTTAGAAATAATCCAATCAGGATACTCCATACTCTTCCTCAACATTCCCCCCACTTCCCCCCCGCCGTCCCTCTTCAGGGACCCATCTCATGAAACCCTGCTCTCCATTGGTGCAATAGAACCAGTCCCAACACAGTTCATAGGCAGGGGATTGTACTCCCATTATTTCCTCACTCAGAAGAAGTCGGGCGGATGGCGACTGATATTAGACCTATGGAACTTGAACAAGTTCTTGCGGAAACAACGTTTCAAAATGGTGACCCTTGCTTCGATAATACCTGCGTTGGACCAACACGACTGGTTTGCAGCCCTCGACCTCCAGGATGTGTATTTTCACATCACAATCCACCCTGCGCACAGACGATTTTTATGATTCATAGTCGGAACAAGCCATTTTCAATACAGAGTCCTTCCCTTTGGCCTTTCCACTGCCCCCAGGGTATTCTCAAAAATCCTGGCGGTCGTAGCGGCACACCTCCGTCGGCAAGGGGTTATCATATTCCCCTATTTAGACAATTGCCCCCTGAAAGGTCATTCTCATTCCGATGTTCCTGACATGCTCAAAGTCACCATACGAACCTTTTGCACCCTTGGACTTCTCATAAACAACCAAAAGTCCGTTTTTCAACTGACTCAGTGGTTAGAATTCATCAGTGCACATCTAGATGCCACCACGGCAAGAGCATACTTACTTGTTCAGAGATTCCAGGCCATCCAGGACCTCATAGCAGTTGTTCGAGGCAGTCCATCTATCCAGATATTTACTGCCCTAAAGCTCATGGGCCACATGGCGGCCACAACTATGTCGTCCACTAAGCAAGATTACACCATCGCAGCCTTCAGTATTGGTTAGCGACCGTATACAATCACATGAAACACGACCTTCACAGGTCAGTTATCCAATTGGATTGTTATCCAATCGCTCCAGTGGTGGACGAACCGCGCGAACCTTTTTACTGGCATGCCTTTTCATGCACAACAACCATCTCGTCACATATCGACGGATGCCTTCCTTCTGGGCTGGGGAGCACAAATGGGCGACATTTCAATCTAAGGTCGCTGGTCATGTTCCGAGACACAGCTCCATATAAATCTCTTGGAGCGTCGCACAATCTTCAACACATGCAAATCTTTCCCGAATCACATCCGCAACACCACCATGAGGATCCTCACAGACAATGTCACCTCAATGTATTACGTGAACCGCCAAGGTGGAGCTCGCTCCCATTCCCTCTGCACGGAAGCGATTCACTTTTGGAACTGGTGCATTCGCCACGGCATAACACCGGTGGCCTCTTACTTACCTGGGGTCACCAACATCCAAGCAGACTTCCTCAGCAGAAATTTTGCACCGGAGCACGAGTTGGAACTACACGTTGGAGTGTTCCATATTCTCTTCCAACGGTGGGGCACTCCCCTAATAGGCCTTTTCGCTACACATCAGAATACCAAATGTCAGAAGTACTGCTCCAGAGCCAGACACGGTTCGGGCTCTCTCGGCGACGCATTCCTCCTCAACTGGAGCAGACCTCTCCTCTATGCATTCCCACCTACAGTCCTCATTCCCAAAGTCCTTCCGAAAATAAGAACGGATGGTGCCACAGTCATATTAATTGCACCAGCATGGGCTCGGCAACATTGGTTCCCCTTCCTACGGTGCATGTCACCTTGCAGACCGTATTAGTTGCCAACCCTTCCGAACCTTCTCACACTACGGCATCCACAAATACATAACTTACGACTCACGGCATGGCTCCTAGTTGGTTGAATCCTGCCGAGTCCCTCTGCTCTACTCAGGTCCAAGACATACTCATCCACAGTAGACGGCAGGCAACGAGGAAGACTTACCTCTCAAAATGGCACAGATTTGCCTCCTGGTGCACCACCCAGCAACTGCTCCCGTACGCCGCTCCACTTCATCGAGTCCTCGATTACCTCTTGAACCTAAAAGACACAGGCCTAGCATTAACGTCTCTTAGAGTTCATCTAGCGGCAATTTCGGCCTTTAGACAGCCTATTGAAGGGACCTCCCTCTTCGCCCACCCGACTACCAAGAGATTCATGAAAGGGCTGTCGAACATAAGTCCTCCTCGTAAACCTGTTCCACCAGCATGGAACTTGGACATTGTTTTGAGTGCCTTCACCACACCTCCATTTGAACCATTAGCTACCAGACCTTTACGTACCTTAACCATGAAACTCGCTTTTCTCCTCGCAATTACATCAGCATGCAGAGTTAGCGAGCTATCAGCACTAATGGCAACACCATCCTACACCATCTTTAACAAAGACGGAGTAGTCCTAAGACCTCACCCAGCATTTATACCAAAAGTTTCTTCATCCTTCCATATTAAGGAACCCATCATTTTACCATCTTTCTACCCTAAGCCTCACTCTTCACCATGTGAAATGTCCCTCCACACACTGGACATTCGTAGAATTCTTGCCTTTTATATAGACCGTACGAAATGTCTTAGGAAGACCGACCAGCTAATTGTCTCTGTAGCCAACAGAACAAAGGGACAACCGTTATTTTCCCAGCGTATTTCTAAACTTATAACCACATGTATAACACAGTCTTACGCATCAAAGGGGTTGCCACTCCCAGCACAACCCCGAGCACATTCCACATGAGCTGTAGCAGCGTCAACAGCCTTTCTTAAAGGCGTTCCTCTAAAAGACATTTGCAGAGCAGCCACGTGGTCTTCACATGACACCTTTGTTAAACACTATGCTATCCGACAAAAGTGGCTTTCAGACGCTGTGGTGGCATCAGCGGTGCTCTCATTAGCAGACAAACAGGGACTCCGTATCCCACCTTCCGACTCATGAGGGCACTGCTGCTTAGTCACCTACGGTGGAGCACTCACAGGGACTCCACTCAAAGAAGAAAGCGAAGTTTCTCACCTTGGTGCAGTAACTGTCGTTCTTCGAGATGGTCCCCGTGGGTGCTCCACTACCCGCCCTCCTCCCTGCTTCGGAGTCTGTCTCGTTCCTTTTGTTTCCTATTAACAGATTCCGAGGTGGTCACGAGGAACTGGCGGGGGCCAGACCTGCGAGCACAGAAAAGAGAGTGAACACCATGGGACGCCGCCATGAATGTGTGGTCCGGCCAAGTACTGCTACGCAAAAGTCTCTGTTCTGCGGCGCTGGGGCAAGCACAGCACCTACGGTGGAGCACCCACGGGGACCATCTTGAAGAACGACAGTTATTGCACTAAGGTGAGTAACTTCGCTTTTCTTAAATCTGCATCTGACAGAGCTGTTAGAGTTGAGATTATTGAGGACCCCTATCAATCAGTCTAAAGCTGGGTGAAGAGGTTTAGTCCAAACACAGGGAGTTCTTTTGGATGGCTTGAATGTTTAACCTGGGATGGAGATACGCACTAGAATAGTGGAAATAGTATTTTAGAAGGGTTTGGGGGTGTTGTGTGAGAGAGAGAGAGAGAGTGTGTGTGTAAGTAAGTAGAAGAGAGAGAAATCACATCTGGAAAATGGCCTGTTTTCAGATTTGCCATTAGTAGCACTAGCTGCATAGAACACTCAGATTGAGAATTTCATCTGTATGAGTTTTCAGCTCTTGCTATATTATGAAGTTAGTCCTATGTGAGTCTGTGCTGAGGCCCCAAAATTTGCCTGTTGCTAATATCCTTATAGTAATATTATCCAACAAGTGATTACAGCACCCAGGCCTGCTGACAGCAATTCTGGGCCCCAGGGCAGAACAGTCAATGGACTCCCACACAGGCACAAGCCGTGCTTATGCAGACACAAGTCTTCCTGACACTTGGACAGTGCTGTACTTGTGCAAGCCAGTGCCCAGGAAGGAGTCAGCTGCTCTGCTGGGAACACTCTTCCAGCACAGTCAGGGCTTCCACATGCCTGCCCAGTAGGGTTGCCAACTGTCTAATCACACTCCCCCCAAGACCCTTGTCCCGCCCCTTCTCTTGCTCTCCTCTACCCTCACTCACTTTCACCGGGCAGTGGCAAGGGGTTGGGGTGTGGGGTACATGCTCTGGGAAGGAATGTGGGCTCTGGGCTGGGGCAGAGGGTTGGGGTGCAGTAGGAGGTTGGACGGACAGCTTCTGAAAGCAACTGGCACACCTCTTTGGCAGCGGCTCCTACACAGGGAGAGCAGGAGCTCTGCCTGCTGCTGTCCTGCAGGCACTGCCTCTGCAGCTCCCATTGGCCGCAGCTCCTGACCAATGGAAGCTGCAGAGCTGGCACTTGGGGCAGAGACAGTGTGTGGAAATGCACACTCCCGTGGGGCCACAGGGACATGCTATGCCACTGTCTGCTTCTGGGAGTGTCTGCGTGGCTGATGGCAATGTAGGTGGCCAGCAACCCCCTAGGCCATTTAGGACCCCTGGGCAATTGCCTTCTTTTCACCCATCTATCAGCAGGCCTGACAGCACCTGAACTCTTAACGGAATCAATTGCAGCTTGCCTTGAGTTCTGTGATTATTCGAATGTTTTCCATTTGATCCTTGAACATGATTTTCTAGATTTTTTTTCTAAATCAGCAGAAGGAAAGCCTTTTTGACTGAACTCATAGCAGATACATTTTGAAGAAGTTACTGCAGATACCTCAAAACTTACCTCCTATCAATATATAAGAGGAGACTAAGGGGGGATATGATAGAGGTCTATAAAATCATGATTGGTGTGGAAAAAGTGAATAAGGAAAAGTTATTTGCATATTCCCAGAGTATAAGAACTAGGGGTCACCAAATGAAATTAATAGGCAGTAGGTTTAAAACAAACAGAAGGAAGTTTTTCTTCACTCAGCACACAGTCAACCTGTGGAACTCCTTGCCAGAGGATGTGGTGAAGGCTAGGACTTTAACAGGGTTCAAAAAAGAGCTAGATAGATTCATGGAGGTTAGGTCCGTCAATGGCTATTAGCCAGGATGGGTAGGAATGGTGTCCCTAGCCTCTGTTTCTCTGGAGGTGGGTGACAGGGGAGGGATCATGTGAGGATTACCTGTTGTGTCTCCTCCCTCTGGGGCATCTGGTATTGGCCACTGTCTGCAGACAGGATACTGGGCTGGATGGACCATTGGTCTAACCCAGTATGGCTGTTCTTATATATACATACGTATGTTTGGAAAACGTCAAGTGGAGTTTTCTAAAACTACCGGGATGGAGTGTTTATTTTTAAACTTCTAAATAGCTGTTAGTCTATCTTAGATAAATTTCCCTCTACTTATCAGATCTATGTTGAATGACTGCCAGGGATGTTGAGACCTTGTATTATTCTTTACCACCACTTCCAAAAAACCTTGTATCCAATAGCAGCTTGCAAAGGGAATATATTGTTCCTCTGAAAGCAATTCTATTCTGAATTGCTACATGTAACTGACTCATTCAAATGTTTTGCTAGATCACAGCCCCTGTGAATGCTTTGTGAAGTAAGGGATAGCAAGAGACATAAGTGTTACAAGAGACAGGTTTCCTGCAGTGAGCCTGATACACACACTGGCGCATCTTATTGCAGTTACTTAACACGTTGTTATCTTTTGAGAAATTTGGTGGTGCACTTCTGTACTTTTTAGGTTCCCATTGCTCCTCGCAGCATTAAAATCCTCCCACGGTACAGACAGCATTTTTTTTACTGCATTTTCATTTGACAACTCAGCATCTTAAATGTTCTAACTAGAGTTTGGTCCAGTTTCCTTTCTTAAACAGAAGAGAAAAACAAGTTATAACAGGATTTCATGCATTTTCACATCTGAAAGAACTCTTCTCTTACTATCTCTAGAATGTGATAGTGTAATCTGAAAGGTTAGGCTATACTGTTAACAGATACCACTGACATGTCTGAATGTACATTATGGGTATTATAAACTAATCAGAAGTGGTGCAGTATTTTGTGATGGTTGTATATTTTATCACAGTTTCCTACAGCTGCCACTGCAAGGACAGATTCATCTTGAATTTGATTAGACAACTGCCTGAAAAGCCTACAGATAGCGGCTTTCTCATCTAGTACATCTCATCTAGTACATTTTCAGCTTTCCCAAACAGATTTATCAATCATCTTTGCTATCTCACACCGTCACTTCAGATGACTTTGCAAGGAGCTTTGATTATGCAGTCTTTTAAAAGATGTGTTTGTTTTGCTTCTTCCTTATTGTGGTAGCTCAAATCTAGCTCAGCATTTCCCAGTATCAGAAAAACATAGTCCATTTCTTCAGGATCCCCCAGCTTAAACTAAGCATCAGAGCTTTCACCTGCTGTGAAAAGCCACAAGCTGGCACAGTTTAGATCAGCGTGCTAACAAGAGGAAGCTACTGCCCTGAGAGTAAAGAGAGGAGAATCTACAATGACGCGGGTGCTGGGAATTACATTACCGTATATTGCTATGCTTGCAGTACACCAGTAATCTTTTCTGGTTCTACAGACTGCTTATCAGGATGTTCCACCTTCTGAATGCTGTCTGAACCATAGAATCTCAAAGAGAAATAGAAAATTCTTGGCTGGTACACTGCACCTATAGATGTCCTTTAAAACACATTGGAGGGATGTGTAATAGCAGGGGATGATCCCATCCCAAAGTATTCCCTCTGCTCTGTTATTACTGCCATTTGTGACAGAAGAGTCTGCAATGACACTGCCTTACATACTTCTCCAAAGAGCTCCCAGATTCTGCAGGAGATACTGCCTGGACATTGGAACATTTTGCAAATACGTTCTGAGACCTGTATGAGTTTTGTACCAGTCTTGAAAAATACAGTTCTTGCAAATACCATGCAACAGGCTACACTAATGCTAGGATTTCACCAAACTGCATCCCTAGTATTACATTAGTAAGGGCACAGTTAGCTTGTCATTCCTATAAAACTTTTTACAGATGCAATACATTTGTATAGTTCTCACAGGAGTGCTCTGTATTTAGTTCATTTCAGTTCCTGTCCTTGGTCTTACATTCCCGTACTTAACAATATGCAGCATTTGATAGATCTTGCCCTGTGGTTTAATGGGCTCATTCTATACCGTAGCATGCCAAGAGACATTTTCAGGTAATTCATGGGAGAACTAAAGCAAAGATATTTTCTAATATTTCTATTAAACTCTGCAGTGTGTGGTATGACTCACTTAGCACTGAGATTTCTGAATGCCACAAGAGTACCTTATACCATTTTCTGTGTTATTTGCATCAATAATGTCTCACTCATTTACACTGTATCATGAGAGTACAAGCACTCTCCTGAGACTGGTGTCATTTAATCTACATAATTTGACTGTTGGAGGGGGGAGAAGGAAGAGGAGGGAACCCTTGTTTTAATGTTCTTTCCTAGCCATTTAATCAGTAATACCATATCTGATGCTGTAGAAGCCACTTGCAGCTGAATTTAAACTGAGCTTAAAGTAAGAACTTGAACTTTATTTACTTTCACATTTGTTTTGAGAAGCTTGAGCTTTCAAAAAACCTATTTACTTCAAATATGATGGAAGGATGCAATTGGTTATGCTCGTATGTTGGCTGTGCACATCAGAAAGACAAAATGTCCCTTCTGTGGCTTGCCAGTTAGTGTTTCTGGAATATTTGAGAGCAGGGAAAATGGAACAAAAATGTGAAAGATCCATAAATCTTGGCTAGATTGAAAATACCTTCCATTAGAATGATACTTTGTCCTTCAGTAGTGTCTTTATCAAGAAATCTCAAAATGCTTTATAAACTTTTAATTAATCCTCCCCTGGTGCCCAGGAGATACACTAAGTATTATCATCCTTCTTTAGAAATGAGAAAATTGAAGGACTGAAAAGTTATGTGATTTGTCCAAGGTCACATACTGAGTTATTGTCATGGCTAGGAATGAATGAATAGGGGAATCCTAACTTCCAACCCTTGTTAAACTTCTGAATCATATTCTCCCTGTTTCAATTTATTTGCCATAATTTGGTAATTGTCTAGAATTTGGCAACATTTTTATTTTCAGTCAGTAGAAAATCCCTGAGATGAAGAGAATCTTTTGGCACAGATGTGAGGCACAAAGCAGCTGCACTGCCCCCAAGAATCTAACACATAAGTTCTATTCCTGTTCTTTGTAAAGGGGAAGTGAGGCTAGAGAAGGAGTATCTATTCTGACATAATGTTACAACTGAAATACTAGTCTTTCTGGATAACCATCTTCCTGAGTTAAGTGGCACTGCAAATTCTGTTCATCGTTTCTGATAAAGGTACTGAACTTGATTCTGATCTCAGTTACACTGGGATGAATTCAGAGTAACACCACTGAAGTAAATGGTGTTGTTCTGGACTTGCTGCAGTGTAATTGAGTTAAAAGTCTATTCCAAAGAGGCATTCCCACCTCTTTTTCAGTCTGTTATTCTAGACTTGGTGAGGGAGAAGCAATCCAACTAAGGCCTGTTGCCAGAAGCAGCAGAAATGAAACGTCTGTTGTACTTACTAATCAAGAATGCACACACCTCCAACTGGTCACTTCGCTGCTTGCAGTGCATAGTCCTTAAGAAGCTTTGTGATGTTACAAATGTCAAAGTCAATTAATTCTGTGGCAGTCTGCTGTGACTGTTAGAACAGAGACTAACCCATTTATAAAGGAAAGCTGTTCTCAGATTGCTTTCCTCCATCTTGTCTATCAGAATTAATAAACAAGTCAATCTGAGCTCTGTGATGCCTTTTAGACAGTGTTAAATTTGCCTTATACCTATTTTTAGATGAGGATTTTGTATTCAATTTAGCACAGTTAACTGAGGGGAAGTGTTTGGATATTCATCACTCCTATGCTATCTGCAAAGAGCAGAGGTGTGTGGTAAGCAAGTATCATTATAGTATGTGGGATGAGTTAAGCCTACTTCTGACTTTATCTCAAACTAAATTGATGGAGGCCCACATTCAAGCTCACTTATTACCTTAGCAGAGTTATCCCAAGATTGTTGAAATGCAACTGTGGGTGTTGTGTATACACCCATGCTGCCAAAGAATCAGGAAGGATATACTGAAAAACCTCTAATTTGTCTAATAACATCTTTAGTGGCTTTTGTGTAGGTTTGGCATTGTAATGGAAATGTATGCCTTGTTTAGATAAAGAGCTCCACTTTGAGACTGCAGGCATCACGTTTGTATTGTGTGGGGACATGTAGCTACTTACTGGCAAGCTGGTTGGGAAAGGCTCTGACTGGCCACTTGCCTCTGTGCATTCTAATACACCTCACTTATAAGTTGTCACCACAGGGTAAAATAATAAAGTCAGTGATTTATGTGTGAATGCTAATGACAGGGTGTTTATTTTTCCTTTAAGCAGAGTCCCCATTGGAACAGAGATTTCTAATGTATTTTTGCCCTACCTTGAGGGTCTTAATTGTAGCTTCCATTTTCATAGCTAAGTTCTTAGCTGGACTCTCTATTTGATGTCCATCAGTGCTGCTACTTAACTGTCCAGAGGGATTGTTTGTGAGTCCTTTTCCAAAGCAAAAGTGTGCTCTCTCCAGAGCTCTTCCACATTGGTACTGCAGGGAAGAAGAGATTAGGCTGGGAAACAAACTCATATTTTGTGCACAGTACCATAGGGCACTCTGTAAAGCGAACTCTGTCTGAGAGATTTGTTGTGTTTACAAATACACAGATAGCATAGGCTTTCCTGCTTTTGTGGAGGTTTCTGTAGGTTCTGCCTAGGCAAAATTATGTTTGTACATTTCTGCTTCAGACTGTCTTCAGATGGAGAGTCTGACATTGTTGCTCATTTTGATTACATCGTTTTGCAATTCCTTTAACTCAGGAGTCATATCCTTGTTTCTCTTTTAACATGAAAACTGCATAAAATATGACTGGTAACCTACAATGCTTTTTGGATGCGTAGGGATTAATAGAAATGACAAAAATCATCACTCGTGAGCTGAAAGACAAACAAGGCTATCTGGAGAATCAACTTCTACATATACTGGAAATAAAGGAAGTTCCAGAGTTTTTCCTTCCTGCTGATTACTGTACATTTTCAGAAGATATTGCTGAATAATAAATAGGATCTAAGCTCTTGTGCTGGGAAGAGCCAATTCTAAACTAGTTAATGGTCTCATGCAGTCATGCTTCACTAGAGTACATATTGCTGAGGTTTGCAGTAGCTGCATGGGTAAAATGCTCAGCTGCTAGTTCAAGGAATGACTCTTCTTGATGTTGTCACATCATAATAGCTGTGGTTTTCTGAGTAACTTGGAGAAAGAACTTGCTTCATGGCAATATATCCTTTAGGAAACATTGGTATTTATTTCTAATCCTACGTTTAAGTAATTTTATGTAAACATTAAAGATTATTTATTAAAATAGATGGAAGATTTAATTTTGTGCAAATCTCTCACAATCTTATTCTAAATCTACTCTTTGTAATGGTGTTTATCAAACATGGTATCTGGAAAGCATTGTGCTAAAGTGGCTTTTCAAAGAGACTAAGCAAAATGGGTTTGACTGATATCTGTTGTGGAATTCAGTCTATGTTAATTAAGCTACCATTGGGCCAATTTAAAACAGCATTGGTTTTCTTTGGTTGGCAGCATTCCAAATGTGAGAGTACATCTGAGTATTGCCTTATGCTTCTCAGATCTCAAGAGACATGTTTACCAAAATCTGTATTTGGTGGGCATAGCATAGAACTGAGGTATGGCCATCTCATTCCTGAGTTCATCTAGTCCAGTATCTTGTCTCTGACTGCAGTCAGTATCAGATCCTTCAGAAGAAGGTGCAAGAAACTATGTAGTGGGCAACGAGGGGATAGTTGTCATAGGGAAATTTTTATCCCGTCTCCGAGCTTAGTTCCTAATTCTCTGCCATTTTATTTTATTTAGATAGTTTCAGGCAATATGTAATTATGATTTTGCAAATCTGAATTTTATTTTAGTTGAAATTATGCACATAATTAAACCCATGAGGAATGCCTCAGGCTTGGATTTCTCATGTCTGGGTTGGGTGACTTTTCTGGATTGACATTGCCCCTCTAATTACTAGTCAGATAATTCCCTCAACCCTTTGACTCAACATACAGACATTTTATGATGAAAAGAAAAACATCTCCTTAGAGGTGTGGGCTCTGTCCACACAGGACAGGGACATGCATTAAGGAATTGTACTTAAACATGTCCTAAAACAGTTTCTGACACAGTTCAGCCAATCTTTTTGGATGAGACAAGCTGTACTAGAATCAGATTAAATAACTATATTTTAATGTAAACTATGTAGTGAGGAATCTAGACTACAACTCAATTTAAATAAGAAAGGCCTGAGCTATGATGGCTATTGAAGATGTGTTTAAAACCACATTTAGCTAGCTGTGTAAATGTTACTCCTGCTGTTTAACAGGAGCAACTGGATGTTTTCATGTGCGAAGTTTCCTAATTCTCTGCCCTTTTAAGAATTCAAATCAAGAGCAGAGACTGGACAGGATGGGTTTCAGCTCAGGTTTGTAAACACAAGTAGACAAAATGTGATTTAAATGTGATTCAAAAGCTCTGCATGTGTGCACAAAGCTCCAGTTTTGAAGAGTAAATCAAAGGTGCAAAATAATAGCTATTTGTCCATCTTGGATGAACTTAATGTGGGATTTAGAAATGAAATTCAAGCCTACTAGATTCCTCAGAATACATTTCAAAGGGTTCTCAAGCTGCAGAAGTGGGATGCTACCTATCAAAAAAGAATCTTCTGTTCTCTCTCAAATCTTGGATGGCCTTCAAATCCCATTTTTTGTACAGATGTAGGTGTTCTGCATTACGCCGATTGCCAATTACCTTGTGAAATCAATTTAAAAATATCTTTCCTGTGTTTTTCTTTTTCAGTAATTGCCCTTCATTTTTGGCTGCTGCTTTAGCCAGAGCAACATCAGATGAAGTACTTCAGAGTGATCTTTCGGTGCACTACTTACCAAAGCATGTGGAGAGTACAGAAGGCATCATACGTAAGTGCATATGTATATTATACCACACTCTATTTTGATATCTTTTATGCAAACTGTGTCTCAGCACACTTTGCAGAGCAAAACATTACAATCTGAGAGAACTGATAGATTTTTAAGGCCATAAGGCAGAGATGACCTGTACCTGCTGATAGTTGGGGTGGGGGGAGGGGCAGTGGCTTCAGGAGATGTTACTAAGGATGCTCAATACAAACCAAGCAAAAACTGGGGGAGAAAGGAGGGGAATATGTTCTCTGTCAGTAGGCACCATTGTGATCCCCTGCATGACACAGGCCATATGACTTTCGTGAGTTAATTCCTGCTTCAAGTCCAATCACTGTGGTTCAACTAGAGCATATCTTTTAGAGAAACAACCTGTCTTGTAAAAAATTCCAGCAGTGGAACCACAACTTCTTTTCATGTTATTACAATGGTTAATGCTTAAAAATTTGAATCTTATTTCCAGTCTGAATTTGTGTGGCTTCCAGCCACCAGATGATCTTATACCTTTTTTGTGCTAGATTAAAGAGCCCCGTTATAAAAATTCAGTTCCCCATGTAGGTACAGTATTTACAGACAGTTAACAAGCTAGTTCTTAACCTTCTCTTTGATAAGGAAATAAATTTTGCTCCTTGAGTCCCTTTCTATAAGGCACATTTCCAATCCTTCAGTTGTCTTCTGGCTCTTCTCTGAATCCTCTCCAATTTTTCAACATCTTTCTTGAAGTGTGGATACCACAACTGTATATCAGTAACAGTCACACCAGTCCCAGCCGCAGAGGTGATATAACCTCTTTACTCCTACTCAATGTGATCCTATAGCAGAGGGAGAAAAAATTTAGGGGCATGAAAGGAGAAGAGATATGTATTCAGATGAGACTTTTAAGAGACGGAGTCCCTAAGACAGGAGAATTGTCCATGAGACAAGGAGCTGTAGAAGAGGTGGTTCTTCATCAAGTGGTGTTCCTGTGGGTGCTCCACTCAGGTCTCAGTGTGTCCTCGCGCTGCTGATCGGAAGTTTTTGGTGAGCAGTGCCCCTCACGCTGCGCCTGTGCATTCTGCATCTCACGCTCCTGCTGCTTGCTGAGTGCGCGCGCACTGCTAGCCCCCTCAGTTCCTTTTCTACCATCCTTGGCTGAAGACGGAGTCTGAGCAGTGCTCTTCTTTCTGACAGGAAAACAAAGGAATAGTTAGTTTAGAATTTCTTCACAGTTTAGTCAGTTAACGACAGTTTTCAACGTTTTCTTGGAAAAAAAAAGCCGTCGCTGCGGCTTTTTTCCTTCAACATGCCAAGACGCTGGGTGCACAGGCTCAGCGCGAGGGGCACTGCTCACCAAAAACTTCTGATCAGCAGCATGAGGACGCACCAAGACTTGACTGGAACACCCACAGGGACACACATCTCGAAGAACCATTGTTACTGCATGGGGTGAGTAACTTCTTCTCGTACCACCAGAGGTGAGATGATGGGACGGGCCAAAGAAGACACACACAGATATGTGGAGGGAAGTAGAGGAGAAGAGGTATATATTTAGCAGCAGGACGTTCCTCTTTCTGTTTTCATGTTACTATAATCACAGTTCTAAAGGCAAAATGTGAGCAAAGGGTATTAAAAAGTGAATTGCACAGCTTTAAAATACTAATGTGTGATCTTAAAATGTTTATCACGATCTAACTGCAGACTTCACAATTACAAATACTTTTAAAAGCAACCTCTCTGAAAAATCTAGTGCCATCAGAAACAGCTTTTCTCTGTATGATTCCTGGGGTAGAGCCCCACACATCTGCAGATATCTGCTTCATATCTGCAGGTATCCGGATCAGTGGATACGGCTGCAGATACAAATTTTGTATCCAGATCCCTGCAAATTTGCAGATATTCGCTGTATATCTGCAGGTATCCGTATCCATGGGTATCAGTAAGGATATCTGTGGCTCATTTTTGCAGATGCAGATGCAGAGACCAATTTTGTATCCGTGCAGGGCTCTATAGATGGGGGAAAAGCTGACCGCAGGAGTAGGAATGTCAACAAGTAGTCGACTAGATGATTAACCGATAAACCTAGGCTTATTGGTTAATCTAGTCAACTACTTGCTCCCTTCCCCCCCCCCTTCCTGCTGTAAGTGGGGAAGCAAGAGCCAGTCCTGGGGGAAGCCAGCTTAAAAGCTGGTTCCCCCGCCGCCCCAGCACTGGCTCCACAGTGCTGAGAGAGTAATGGAAGGAGCTGAGGATAGGAGACAAGTTGGAAGAAGAATCCAAGGAGAAAGAATGAAGACATGGGGAAGGGACAGACTGGATGAAGAGCTCCAAAGGGGCAACTGGGACAAGTTAGGCAAGAAGACTGGGACTTGGAATGAGAAGCCTGAGTAGCTGACAGTGGATTAACTATGCAGAAAGAATGACAGAGCCACGACTAGTACAAGGAAAGGTTAGAGGGGACAAGCTTGGGGAAGACTGGCAAAGTCTTTGCTCAATAGAGTATAGTCTCCTCAGCGATCTGGAATGGAATCCAAGAACGTCTCCATTCCACTTCTGTCAGAAAGTATCTGTGGCATCCCCCCTAATGTAGTCCATATAGCAGTATCTAGTTCTTAAATAGCATTTTTCATCAGTAGGTCTCAACTTGCTTTATAAAGGCAATATTATCCCCATTTTACAGATGAGGAGACTGAGGCACAGAGAAGGGAAGTCACTTCCCAAAGTCACACAGTAGGTACCAGCGGCAGAGCTGGTAATAGGGATGTAAACAAGTAGTCAAGTACACAAGACTTATTGGTTAATCTTCTTGACTACTCTGCTGTATCAGAGGCAGCAGCGTGGGGGGGAGGGCAGAGGAGGCTGCTGCGAAGCAGCCTCTGCCCATGGGGGGCCTTGGCTCGCTGTGGGCAAAGGATGCTATGTGGCAGCAGTTCCTGTCTGTGGGGATTCTGAACTCCCTACAGATAGGGGCTGCAGCAGCTTCTGTCCACGGGGGGCTTGGACCGCCCCCATGGACAGGGACCGCTGCCACCCTGTGCTGTTGCCTCAGTATCAGAGGCAGCGGAGTGAGGTGGCAGGCAGCCGGTCCGCGAGGGGAGCTGGTTTTTAAACTGCACCCCACGCTGCTGCCTCTGCTAGAGTTGGGAATGGGTGACAGGGGAGGGATCACTTGATGACTACCTGTTCTGTGCCGACTCTGGCAGGGGGTATGGTGCAGGAGAGGATTCTGGCCTGGGGGAAGGGTGTAGCAGGGGGTGCAGGGTTTTGGGGGGAGTTGTGATGTGGGGCAGAAGGGAGGAGGAGGGTGCAGAGGGTTTGGATTGTGACCTGGGGTAGGGAATATGGGTGCAGGAGAGGATTTGGGCTTGGAGAAAGATTTAGGATGGGGTGTAGGGAGGGGGTGGGGTGCCAGAGGCAGGCTCTGTCCAGGAGGTGCTTACCTAAGCACCTTCCAGCCAGCAGCACTTTTAGGAAGGCTTCTCCTGCTGCCCTCAGCAGCCCCAGACCGCTGGCTGGCTGTGCATGTGGCCTCTGCTGTGGGGAGGGAGTAGGAAAGGAGTTTTTTCATGCTACCCTCACCCCAGCAAAATCTCTCAGCTCCTATTGGCTGGGGGGGCGGGGGGAGCATATTGAAGTCTTTCCCTCCCTGCACCGCATAGAGTGACAGGAAGCAGCTAGCGGCGCGGGTGCGTGCCAGATCAAAAGGCTCAGTGGGCCATATCCAGCCCACAGGCCTTATCTTGCCCACCCCTGGACTAGATGGACCTTTAGTCTGACCCAGTATGGCCGTTCTTTTGAATACATACTTACGATACATAATAGACATTATATTATCTTTGCTGTTCCCCAGAAAATTTCACAGGCTGCTCAGATATTAGACTATCACTGTGTTTTCTTGTGAAATTAATCTGGATGAAGATACAACATCCATGTCACTTCTTACGTTTTGCAGTAAGAAGTTCTAGTCAGAGGAAGGAGTTAGACTGAATGTCCAGGCAAATCAGGGGTGTCTATAGACTCCTGTGTGCTTCATACAAACCCAAATTGCCCAGGGTTGGATTCAGTGGTCTTGAATCTCTTCTTGCCTGTGTACATATTAGCAGGGTGAACTCCATCTGCATTAAGCCAGCTTTGTGTGGGAAGGAAGGAATTTCACTCAATGATTTCCACTGGTAATTATTTTTTCCAAAAACTTCGTAGTTTCTTGAGTTTCAGTGACTGTCATGTACAAAAAAAATGCTTGGTGTTAAAAACAAAAGGAATTTTCCTTCTCTCTGCTTGTACTTACTATATAGCAAGATTTTTCCATCAGTCTGCTCAGAGCCACAAGTTCTAACTCACTCAGGATTCTGCTGACTACATTCCCTTGGAGAATTCTCTGAGATGGTAATTAATATGGATAACACTGCCCAAAATGAGTTGACAGGAGTCCATTCAGTTTGGAAAATATATACTCAGCAACCCTTTTTATCCCTCCCTTTTATTTTTGATAAAAAGATATAAATGGCACTGTGGGAAAATAAAAGCTTTAGAACTCTGGCCCTCTTAAGAGGAAGTCTCTTGTCTGAGTCTTAGAGGCCTTCACAAACCCGAGGAAAATGTGCAGTTTGCTCTGGGGTTGCTGTTTGTAGGTGTTGCTATGTCTCACCCTAAGCAGGTGAATGGAATAGATTTGTCATTGTTCTGGCTGAGCAGCCCTCATTATTTCCAAATTGAAATCTCGTAGACTCAGATAAATATTTGACAGTCTCCAAGGAAATTTTGACATTTTTCAAACTAAGCCTCCACACAGAATATCGAAGGAAGCTGATGTTTTAAATAAAAACATCTGTAGGTGTCTTTTAAAATGTTTTAAAAGCTATAATACAGAGAAGCAATCATACATTGTTACATATACCTTGGCATAGCAGTTAGCCAAATGAATCCTGGGCCTCCATGCAGGCCCATATTATTTGTAGATAAGTGAGGTTTAAATACATGTTAAATTATGCAAATTCAAGAATAAAAAATATGAAGAGAGAGAGAAATAAAAGCCGATGTCCTGGACCAGAACAAAATGATTTATGGGTAACTTAACATGAAGCAATTCCATCTCACATAACACACTAGTAATCATGGTTTTGCAAACGCATGACTGCATCAAGAAATGTGAAGGGTTGCTGTGTTGAATAAAAAAAATAGTTGGAGCAATGCGCACACAGCTGAAGGAGGTTTCATTACAAAGGGTCAGATAGTAATTTGTGACTAATATTCTCAGTGAGAATCACTTAGAAGTTACTTAGAAGAATTTAATGATTGACTGCTTTTCCATACCTGGCCCTGACTAATGTCATGTGGGGAAACCATTATACGTTGAGAGCAATAGAGGAATCTTTGGAAGATCTATGACAGAGAGTTTGGGAATGGATTCCTGATGTTTTGACTGGAGTTTATATCATACTGCTGGCTTTAAACTGCTCAGATTAGTATAGGATTAAAGAACAAGTTGGATTGTAACCTGGTGCTTCTGATGTCCACCTCTGCATGAATCTACACTGAAAAGGCTTTTCTAGGGGCCCACCAAGCTTATTGCTCTATATAATGCAAAAAGTAGGGGGACTTGATATTTGCCCTCATTTGTCTTCTAACCTCAATTTCTCCTTAAGAGGCACAATTGGTTCTGCTGGGTGAAGGAGGATAATGGAATCTGTGGAGTCCTCTTCTGTTCAGATTAGTTAAGAGTTCAAAGGTTTGCATGTGGAAGGCAACCTTTTTGATTGACAGATTCATGCAGGGAGGGTCCTTACCATAAAAGAAAAAGATATAATTGAAACCACTCATATGAAAGTAAGAGAGTGGAGTTAGTATATTCAGAGTGACTCTCTGAGTTTTTGAGACCATGAGTTATGAGTTCTAGGTGGAATTGGTCATGAGATTTACTAATCTTTAGTCTGCCTTTAGTTTGATTTTTTTTTTTTAAAGAAAGAAGGCTTTAAAGATGATTTAGAGGTTGATTTCTTGTTTGACCAGAGAACCCAGGAATACATAACATGTAACTTACTGTTGTGGCAGTCATGGCTGATATAAAGATCCATAATGGTTTGAAAGAGAAAACTGACAGAGCATTCAAAATAGCCAGTAGATTTCACAGAAAAGATCCCAAAGCCCCAGTGCACCATTTTTCCAAAAACAGACATACAGTTACAGTAATTGGCTTTTACTCAATCAGATAAACCATAAAATAAAATTTGTAGATTGAGACATCTAATGGACTAATCACCTGGCTACAAACAAGGAACTTCTGAATTCTAATTCCAGTTCTATGGTCACTAAGGGCAAAATTTTCCAACATGGTCTTTAATTTGGGTACCTCTGGTTTTGAGTATCCAGCTAGAGACATTTAGAGCCTGGTTTTTAGTGATGTTGAAGACCTACATCTAGTGCTGATAATTTAGAGCCTGTAAGGATCAGGCTCCAGGTGTCCAGAGATGGGCACTACTAACCCCCCCCTTCACCCCTCCTCTACTAACCTTCCCCCCTCACCACCCCTCTGTTCTAAAATCTGATTTGTCAATTTTATATGTGTTCACTTTTTTTGATTGTATCCCTTTGGTATATGTGGTCGTGCCAATTTTCTTCCACAATTTGATCTGAGGTAGTGGGTCTGGCCCACGAAAGCTCATCACCTAATAAACCATCTTGTTAGTCTTTAAAGTGCTGCATAGTCCTGTCTTTTGTTTCAGCAAGACCGGACTAACACGCCTACATCTCTGTTACCCAAATACTGAGGCACTCAAGATCAAAGGCTACCCCCAAAAGCTTGGGCCTCACCTCTTTGTGTTTCACTTTCTTCATCTGTAACAGATGATACTTACCTACTTATCTCTCATGGGTATTTTGATGACTAGATGATGTTGGTTCAGCACTTTGAAAATGTTGAATATTACATGGTTTGGGCTCTTGTAGCCATGTTGACCACAGGATATTAGAGACTAAGTGGGTGAGGTGATATCTTTTATTAGACTAGCCTCTGTTGGTGAAAGACACAAGCTTTTGAGCTTAAACAAGCTCTTCTTCAGGTCATCTCTGTGTCACATTAGTCTCTCACCAACAGATGTAAGTACAATAAAATAAATTCTCATGTCCCTTATATCTTGTTGATGAAAGTATTGCGTATTAATAAAACTGCTGAACAAAAATAGAGACCTATCTTAAACTAGCTACTAATAGAAGACCTTTGAGACCTGTGGATGAAAAGTAATGTGGAAATATAAATATCACTTCAGAAATTGCACTTTTCTTTCCATACACATTGGTGAAGCACTGTCATTTACACATTTGGCTGACACTAGAAATGATTTGTATGAAATAAATGGGAATCTCTCCACCATCTGCTGCAATGAGTCAGCCCTGTTATTGACAGTGAGTAAGAGACTGGAGAGTTTAGAAACTGACACAAACTTTGCAAAGATAACCAATCAACCAACATTAGGGACAAAAATGTCTGCCTGGTGTCTCCCACTAACAGTGGTGCAATTAAGCTTTACTTCCAGCACTGAAGATTCTTGGAGCAGCACTGAGATAGCAGCAGGAGTGAGATGAAATTCCACATGATTCAGCCACAATGACAGCTGACTCAGCTCCAGTTCAGCACTGCGACATTAACGATTGAGTAATTTACAGCTGTGAGGGGGCGGATCAGCCACCACAGGCCTCTCCTTTTTTTAATCTCAAGCAGCAATTACTGATGATACTGACACTGTGCACACTCCTCACAGGGGAAGGTATTTAACATCTCAGCACAGCTAACGGTTTCTCTCCATTTGTCCTTCTGGGAGGATTTTCTGAATTGTAATGAACAGGTGACATTAAAATCAATAGGTTTTCTCTCTCAAATGTGTCCATTGGAAAGAGTGGACAGTGGACTCTGTGAATGAAGTTCCGTGATGGAAGATATGATTTGGACAATGCTGGCATTGTGTTCGTGTTTCACATTCTGCCCATCAGTGGTTTTTGCTGACATATTCCAAGTATCTGTTTCAGAAGACCAGCTAGGTCCATCAGTACTTGTACCACTTGCTTCCAAGACCTCATGAACTAAAAAGTTCAGTCTTCTTCCATTAGTAATAAGGACGATATTCCTTCCTCAGCCTTGCTATGGCTTATTGAGCAGAACATGGTAGGACCAAAGACTGGGAGGCATCCAGGGTCTTTCCTATTTCTCTCTGTCCTTCTGTTCCTGCTTATACATAGCGGCTGTGTCTATACTGGCGCGATCTTGCGCCAGAGTTATGCAAATGAGGCTCAGCGTGGAATATCGCCGAGCCTCATTTGCATAACTAATGAGCCGCCATTTTTGCGGAAGAGGCTCTTGCGCAAGACGGAGCTGTCTACACTGCCCCTTCTTGCGCAAGAAAAACCCTCTTACGCAAAGCCGTTATGCCTGAAAATAATCAGCATAACGGCTTTGCGCAAGAGGGTTTTTCTTGCGCAAGAAGGGGCAGTGTAGACAGCTCCGTCTTGCGCAAGAGCCTCTTCCGCAAAAATGGCGGCTCATTAGTTATGCAAATGAAGTTCGATGATATTCCACGCTGAGCCTCATTTGCATAGCTCTGGCACAAGATCGCGCCAGTATAGACACAGCCACCCAGAATAACAAAAGTCTGAAAGTAATTAACCTTTGCAACTCTGAGCCTCAATTTTTCCATGTATGAAATTAAAATAAAAAACTTATCCACAGTGAAAAATAAACAGAGCCAGAAATTGATCCCGGGAGTCCTGCTGGCTAACCACTAGAAGCCTAACACTACCAATGATGTTAACTAGGCCATCATTAGTAGGTGCTTCTTACTGATATTTATGCTGTTCTGTGAAATAGATGTGGAAGGGTTCCCACCTCTCCTTTTTTCCTCTGGATATGGTACTTCTGCAGGGCTGACTGGAATCACTAGCCACAAAGACTTCTGCCAAAATTGGACCCTAGAGACTCAGAGTGATGAAAACGTAATATGAAAAGACCCTTAGATGAGTTCAGTTCTCCCATGTTGATGTGCTGCTTTTTCCTTCAGTGAAAGAAGCTAACTAGCCTTTCACAACTGCAGAATGGTTAGCTAGTGTCTGACTCGGCACACATTAAGAATGATTGATTATTTTAGGGAGTGACAGCTCACTTTCCCCTTAATTGAAGGCTGCCCTGGACTTTTCACCTGCTACATAGATTTCTTTTGGGATCAACCTACTTTGGCACCCGAAAATAAAATAATATTAAATTTTGGACATGTTTCAGTTAATACACCATTTGAATGAAAACCCATTTATACGCTGAAAAGAAATGTTATAAACCCTCTGCTTTATTCCTTACTGCAAAGCTACAGTTCCATACAAGAGTAACTTTATTGACCATAAACTAGAGCAAAACATTGTGAATCATGCCTCGAGTTGCAACTCATATGCACTGTGAAGTGTTTAAATCCAGACACTGTAGGAACCATGCATCCTCTTGTCTGGAACTGCAACCGGGTCTTATCTTAGGTAGCATATAATCTTCTCATTCTTTGCCTCTTGCTGATGGCACAGGAGTAGCTAGGATACAATCAATCAGCTCTTCAATGGAGAATGCTAATTATATTGTACGTGGCTTTCTCTTTGGAACCAGAAGGCAGGGTTTCCGAGTTGGAAGCGTGTCTTAGTTGCCTGTCCGCCGTGATTTTATTTTGACTTTATAATGCACGTGAGTGACAAATTCTCGCTTAATAGCATTCTTAGAAAGCTTTTGATTTCTCTTTGCCTCCTCAGAGATTGAGACCGTGAAGCTAGCCCGCTCAGTTTTCAGCAAACTCCACGAGATCTGCAGCAGCTGGGTGAAAGACTTTCCACTTCAAAGGAAACCCCAGCGCTACTATGAGACATCCATCCATGCCATCAAAAACATGCGCAGGAAGATGGAAGACAAGCATGTCTGCATTCCTGACTTCAACATGCTCTTCAATCTCGAGGTAAAGGGGCTGTAAGTCAGCTAGCCTACTGAATGTGGATTTGGGGAAATTAGTAAGCATTTTATTGTGAAAACTAAAGACTTGTATATGATGGACTTAGATAGTTGGGATCCAACAGACATACACCTTGTCTACGTTAGATCATTGAGTGAGCTGCAGATATTTATGGGAGCCACAGAAGGGCCATAGCCTACATGGGGTATAGGATGAAACAGCAGCTTTCATAGATAATGAGGGAAAATTTATCTTACTAAACAATTAATGACTGAATTTGTGCCTCTCCCATCCTGTTGGAGCCATGTGTCCAGTTACTATGTGGCTGCCCCCCACTCACCACTGGAATCTGCATTTTATTGTAAGATTTTAATCTTTCGTTTTGGACTGGTGGTGTCCTGTGGTTTAGATTGCTGGTGGCCTTCTTATAGCCGATAAAGTTGATTTCTGCTGGTAATAGAAGAGAGAACAGTCTAGCATGTGCTCAACTTCATGGAGGCTGAGAGCAACAGGGTTCTGCGATGCTCCTCGGCGTTAGTGGTCTGAGAGTCAGCAGTGACATAGCGTTCCCACATGGCAGCTAGGGCAGTGTACTGCTGAGCAGTAAGCAAAGTCAGGACCCTGCTTGATTGAAAATTGACCAGCTAGCAATGAATCATAGAGAAAGAGGTGATGGCATAACTCATAGCTTGTTACTGCTGTCCAGTTTTGCCTGCAGAGCCAGGTCTGTGCTGCTGCACTATCATGTTTCTTGGGAAAAACATCAAAAAATCAAAAGCAGGAGAAGAAAAGGTAAAAATCAGTCCTCCTGGGAGAAGAGATTCACACACAGAAAAAGCCATATATATACCAGCACCAACTTGTTCATAGATCCTGACCCAGGTTTATCTTCATCCATCTCTTCACTTCACTTATCAGTGAAACCCTCACGCAAACTTCTCTTCAGTTGTAAAATCTCAAACATTGTGAAATAGCAAGTGTATGAAGTAGCAAGAATTATGCAAACTGGATCGGTCTGATGAATAAATTGAGCTTTGTCTGTTTAATAACCATTTTCTTGCACCCGACCATAGTTGTTGCCTTTAAAATGTATTGTGTTAATGCAAACTGAGGTACATCTGTTTCCTTTGTCTATCAATTGTCACATTTATTCACTCATTTGTCTTAGAGCCCATCATTTAAAAATTACAATGTATAAATACTGTAGTAATTTAGATGGCTGTGAAGGTTGAGTGGTTAGTGTGTGTTGTGTATGTATCAACTGGGTGCAGAAACTGGTCTCTCTTGCTACTGGACCATTTTGTCTGTGAGCAGTTTGGACAAGGCAAGAAGCCTCAGTTGAAGATGAGGGATTCTGCCTATCTTGATCTAAGAATTTTGATCACACTTAATTACCTGATGAGACTGAACATATTAATTAGACACCTGAACTGATGTGGATTTAATAAAAACTGGTTTCCTTGTTTAAGGTCTTAGTATTTTACCTCTAAAAACCTGAATTCAGCTGTGGATTTATGCATTTTGCTTGTAGCACATGGTGGTCTCCTACTGGCTGGCTGGCTGATCTGCTCACAAAGCCTTGCCACACTTTGATGTGAATGACAGATTTCATTCAGGAAAAGTGTAGGCATTGACAAACTGAAGGTACCACCAAACAGATGTGAGGTGCATTAGCAGAGCTCTGCAGAAGGTGCAAGTATAGTATCTGCCCATTCTAAGCTAGTGGAATTTGTCAACTATATAACCTAACTGTGTATGCATAGTCCCACATTATGATAAATATAGAATTTGTATAGCCAAGTTCTGCCTCTCTAATTGCATTATACCACTAATGTAAAAGCATGGGGGGAGCGGAAATGCCAGTAATCGCAAATTAAATCTCTTAGTCCAGTTAACCAGTTGTGCACTGCTTGTCTTCATCAGTTTTTGATTCATGTTTGTCTCTTGGCAGGATCAAGAGGAGCAAGCTTATTTTGCAGTATTTGATGGGCATGGAGGGGTGGATGCTGCCATCTATGCCTCCATCCATCTCCATGTGAACATGGTACACCAAGAAATGTTTCAGCAGGATCCAGCGGAGGCGCTGTGTAGGGCATTCCGAGTGACAGATGAACGCTTTGTACAGAAAGCAGCCAGAGAGGTGAGTTAGTAGAATTTTAGAAAGAAAGGGAGAGTTTTGGACTCTGAAGATATAACTTTTATTTAAAAATTAAAGAAAATAAAGTAACTTTCAAGCTGGGGAAAGGTGGAGAGCAAACGCCCTATATACCCAAACTCAACAACCCTGTTCCAGATAGGACTTGATAATCACCAGTCCCTTTCGTTCCTGTACAACCACATCTCTTGCTTCCTCTGACCTGGTGCGTTGAGCTATGCAGGTGGTGCAAGTGTAATGCCTGTCCATGCTAAGCAGGAACTTTGCTTTTTCTGCAGCCAGTGCTTGACATTGAGCCTCCCTGGCTCATGTTCATTAGAGCTCATGCATGGCACTTTGTAATGAACATGGAAAACAGGAAACCTACCACTGTCCTTGAACCAGTCTTCAGGGTGATAAATCACCAGGTGGCCTGGGATTGCCATGAATCAGTGAGCCCTCACTGGAGGACTGGGAAATGACAGTGATGGATTTGGAGAGGAGTAATGTGCAGTTGTCCTGCCTCTCATGAAGTTGGAGTTAATGTAGGGAACAAAAGGCCCCTGGGTGTGCAAGAGATGTGCATTATCCTGTGCCCAGCACTGTCTCTCAGGAGTCAAATTGGAATCTTTTTCTTCATGTTGCTTTATTAGTGGATGTTACTGACTTAACATGATGTGAAAGGAAACAACTAATGCTTATAAAAATGTACATTGGATTGAACCTTACTTATTAGTCACCTCTGGCATCTAGAACTGCAGCGAGCATATCGATAGCACTGTGCAAAATTCACAGAGTCACTGACTGAAACCTGCTGGCTCTGAACAAATTGGAAAGACTAAATTTCTGGATCCAGCTGAAGTCGTTTTGGTAGAATTAGTCATTGTAACCAGTTAAGCAGAAGTATTTGTAGCTTTGCACACACAAGCTTTAATCCGGGACAAGCAGCAGCAAAGAATTTGTTAGCATGTAGGCATGTCCATAAGGCATGATGCTGCAGTCTTGGTGCACACACGATGCACACGACTCCCAAAATCAGTGGGTATGTACAGACTGCAGGGACAGGGACAGGCACTTTTTGAATTCTTAAGCTTGAGGTCAGTAAACTCAAAGACATTGGCTTTGAGGGAGAAAAAGGAATGGTAGAAAAAGTAGGGCAAATGCAGCCCCCTTTCCCCAACATTAGAACAACCTGCTTGTTTGATTGTCATCGTGTTCTGCTTTGAGTGAAGTGGTGAAAGCTGGTCCAAGGCATTTCACTGCTCAATTCACCTTCACTTGCCCTTTAAAACGTGTGGGTGATATGTTTTCCAGAGCCTGCGATGTGGCACCACTGGTGTGGTAACGTTCATCCGAGGAAATATGCTGCATGTGGCTTGGCTTGGCGACTCCCAGGTTATGCTTGTGAGACGGGGACAAGCAGTGGAACTAATGAAGCCTCATAAACCGGACAGAGAGGTGAGAATGGCCTGGTTCAACTGAAGGCGGATAGCTTTCCATTTTTCATATTTATTTTCTGACTTCCAATATTTGTGACTGTTGTCTTCACGCAAAAGAGCTTTTGTACTATTGATCACTGGCTTGTCTATCTCCTTTGGAACAGCAGAGAGAGCACCCATCCAGATACTCCAGTTGCTTTGGATAAGACTATTGACTTGTCAGCCTTTTGTTCTGAGCTGGGGAGGGGAGCAGGATAGAACTCCAGAAAGTGAAGCACCAATCTGTGCAGCGTGGGCTCATGTGAAAACACCAATGCACTGATGAAAGTACCCAGAACCTAATGACAAGAGAGACCTGATCAACTCTCATGTTGTCTTGCGGTTTAGGATGAGAAGAAGCGCATCGAGGCCCTCGGAGGCTGCGTGGTCTGGTTTGGGGCCTGGAGAGTGAATGGGAGTTTGTCCGTCTCCAGAGCTATTGGTAGGAAATATACTTTAAAATTCTTGCCCCCATTTCTCTTCCCTGATTTAACTATCAATGGGTTTCTATTGAGCACACTGTTAATACAATAGATAAATGGAACCGGGAATAACTGTCTCAATTTTTCTCAAAAACAGATGCTGGTCTAGCCTGTTATTACAAGCAACTCCCCTAATTTTGGGAAAGAGTAATTGGTTCCAGGTCTGAGACAATGAATAAAAGGCTTCCAGCAGGGCACCTGTCACTCAGCATGCCTGTTAAAAATCTGAGCTTTGAAATATCTTTGCTTTCAATTTCCTCAGGGGATGCGGAGCACAAGCCATATATCTGTGGAGATGCAGACTCCGCCTCCACCGTACTGGATGGGTCTGAAGACTACCTCATTTTAGCCTGCGATGGCTTCTACGACACAGTAAATCCTGATGAGGCAGTGAAGGTGGTGGCTGACCACCTGAAGGAGAATAATGGGGATAGCAGCATGGTGGCGCACAAATTAGTGGCATCGGCACGAGATGCTGGCTCCAGTGACAACATCACAGTCATTGTGGTATTTCTCAGGGACATGAATACAGCAGTCAATGTGAGTGAGGAATCAGAGTGGATGGAGAACTCTTTTCAAGGAGGACAAGAAGATAACGGGGAAGATAAAGAAAACCATGGAGACTGCAAACGGCCGTGGCCTCAACACCAGTGCTCAGCACCTGCAGATCTAGGGTATGATGGGCGAGTGGATTCCTTCACTGATAGAACTAGCTTAAGCATAGGGTCCAACATTAACCTGTTTGAAAACCAAGGCTATTTAGACCTGAGGAAAACAGAAGCAAGCCAATCTCAAAATGTCAAACATTTGATACCAGTTCAAGTGTTTAGTCCTGGCCTACCAAAGGGAGTGAGCTTGGTTAATGGCTTAACAGCAAAGAATGAATCTCTAAAAAGCACTGCATCTTCAGTGTCTGGACAGACAGCTCCAAGGGGATATCCTGCTTCTCTGAGTTCCACAGGGCAGCACATTTACAGAATGGATGGTTTATCTCCTCTCTTTTCTGGATTGGAAGAGAAACAGTTCAGATCTTTGGGGAAAAGAGCCTCTGCTTTCTCTAACTTCTACTTCTATAATGCAAAGAGGCTACGTGGAGCCAGGCTCAAACCAAAGTTTCACACACATCTCTTTGCTCACAAACCTTCCCCTTTGGAAGGATTAGGTCCATCCTTACCTGTCCAAAGTGGCAGTAAAACTAGGATGTCGGTAAGAAGTTCTCTGTGGTGGAGGATGAATAGTTTTAGAGGTCATGGTGAGAATATGCTCTTGAATCTAAGACAGAGTAATTGTGCACCAGATCCACACCTCTATCAGCGATGCAAAATATAACCATCCTCCTTGTAAGCCCCCCTTCAGACTAGTTTAGTTAATCCCAGAATAAAAATGGTATCAAAAAATCAAAAGGTAAGCATTTCAGAACTATTATGGTTCCCCATAAAACTCAGCTCAGATGTAAATAGTACGAGAAGTTAAAAAAAACTGTCACAATAAAACTGATTGTGGTGCCACTCTAAGTACATCCACACAAACACATTCATGTAAGTAGCTATACTCTCACTCACTAGACAAGCTGGTTAGTTGGCTCAGGTGAATAGACACAGTTAGAAACAGTTAAAATGCAGCTTAAAATAAAAAGTTGAACCTGCCTGTGATATGTCTATGGAGCAATATTTTCAGAAAACTATCCTGTTTTAGATTGCTAAATTTTGTAAAGGGTGGGGGGAGAGATTCCATAGAAATCCAGGTGGAGTTTTTTTTCTTACTTTCCTTTGTTTATTCAGACTAATATTGAGAGAAATCTCTAGAAAATCATCCACTTTGCAGGTAAAAGACTAAAAGCCATACAGGGTATTAACAGGTAATTTATGAATGGAGAGACTCATTCTGTAAAATCAACTCTGTGATTGGACTCAGATTAGGATTCATATAATTAATTTAGCTATTATTTCCTGTAACATAAAATGTGGAATATGAAAGTGTATTTTTTTAAAAATTATTCCCTATGGCTAGAGATGCAGTATATGGGGATTTCACAACTTTTTGGTGCTTCTAGTGGTATTTTTATTATTTGTCAGATAGGAGGCTGTTGTTGTCTGGCTTTAATCTAACAAGACTATGGTTAATAGCTATGAGCCAACCTCCTATCATCACACCTTCATCTCAGGTGTTGAAAGAAACAGAGTCTGTTGAGATGATGTCCAGGTACAATATGCTGTCACTAAACTTGATCAAACCATAGAACTACTTGCTAAGAATAACCACCAGTTTGACCAGGTTAGTTTCTAGACTACAAGGGCATACTTTAAAGTGGAAGGTTTTAGGGATGATAAAATGCTGGCATGAGTGTGACTCTGCTACTGAATTCTTGCTACTGCCAATAGATTCAGAGAATGGATGAGACTGCTATTGTAACCCTGAGTGACTGGAAATGCTGTGGATGTAGATGAATGAGGGTGGTTGCTTTGTTTAGCTGAGATCATAAAATGCACTGACAATCCAGGGCTCTGCTCCAGTGAATTTAGAAAGATGAAAAATGTGGGTTGCTCATTTGTTTTTTTATCCCAGTGAGCAAAGCATTATTAAAAAAAAAAAATCTAACCTGTCCTTGAAGTGATGTCTTACTCTTAAAGGAACAGTTAATTAGAACACAAAAGTAATCTAAAACTGTTCCAGTTGAGTGTGTCAGACAAAATATTAGGTATCCTGCCACTGTTATTTGCTACAATAACTAAGTGTGAGAATAGTCATTTAGCACTGGTATGAATATAAAATGCAGTTCTCCAATGGCATTTAATTTTAGCAGCATCACTTTGAAAATCAGCCTTACAGTTAACTAGAACTTGTTAAAATATTTACATGTTAAGCAGCCTAGAGAGTCTCCTAAATTATTTGAAAGCATAAGACTTGAACTTTATTCATCTCAGTTTGCTCTTTGTCAGTCTTTTGAAAGTCATTGATAAAATAATGAAAAGCTGTAAGCAAACAGGAGCTGAAATGTGGTTTAGATTCCTTTAATTATTTTGCAGTTTCTTTAAGCTATAAATATAATTAAGGAACCGCTGGCTCTTACATCTGTCATCTTATAAAGCCTTAGATGTTAACATTCTCTTCAGATGTATTGTATGTTTTTAATCAGATTTACTAAGGAAATTTTTTAAAAACCACTAAATAGTAAAGTATGCAATTTTGGGCATCTTGCTGTTGCCTTTTCATTATTTAAACTTTTCACATTAATATAGAAAATGTATTGAAAGTCTCTTCTGTTTGATAGCTGTACTTTTACAGGAAGGTGATGTAAGTGCAATTTCTTGTCTCACTAAATATGTCAAGATAAAAATGACGGATGATAGAACTTCCCAGTGTGCACGACTGGCTGAAAAGTACTGGACTGAGTGTATGCTCTCTTGTCAAGGGTGTAGTTCTTTAGGTGTGTGTTCATAAATGATCATTTCTGCTTCTCAGACCATTTAGGAGGGAAATTGCCATCATAGTTCCTGTGTGGTCCGGTGCAAATATTGTATAAATAGCAAGTGTTCATTTCTTCACTATATACATTTAGAGTAGATAGGAACCATTTGTAAGGTAAGTCTTTTAAAATGCTATAATACATATAAAAGTAGTGGTTATTGGTCTGATATATGCTGCTCTTGATTCTACACACTAGACAAAAAAGCAGTGCTTTGTGAAATGCAATGTTTTCTCTTAATGCCACTAGTGAATAGGAAGTAGTTCTCTTCAGTTCAAAATCCTGTGCCCTTATTTGCTGCTTGCTAACGTAAGCAATAAGTTCCCCTCTAATTAATGGTATTTAAGTGTTCTGTATCTTGTACTTTGATCGTCTATCTGGTGATAATGTAAAAAGAGAAAGAAATATACAAGTATCTATATAATTGTATTTATTAATTGTTAATTCTAAGATTGTCTGTGATGTGTGTTTTGTAATTTTATTGTGTATCTTAGTGGTGACATTTGTATAACCTTTCCAATAAAGAGCTGAAGTATCCCTTTTTCAAGTTAACACAATCTCATCAGTTTCAGTTTACCTATTAAACATCCTTTGCAGGAAACAAAAGGTAGGTAGTGAAAATAAAAAATAATTGTGTTGGTTTTGAGAAATGGACTTCAGGCTTTTTGTCTGAGGCTGTTCAGAACTCACTGGTATGCTATTCACTGTGAGTTTTAAAGGGATTAATTTAATCCCCCCTCTAATAGTTTCCAGTGTACACTTTTTAAATGTGCAACTCTGAGGAATGTCTGCTGTTGCAGAGAGCAGCATAGCACCAGACCAGGGAGCTGTTAACCCATTTCAATTTGCACTAAAGGTGGGTGGAAACATGTAAATAACTTTTCTTTACCTAAAAGTGCCATCAATTGTCCTTTGCAAGTTAAAATAAATTCACTATTTATTTAGTTTAGTTTGCATTATAACATTTAAGGACAATGTCAAAGCAGATTTTAACTTATACCACATTTATAGTGGTACATTGTGAGAAACTGCTCCATTTTTGGAACACTGTCAGTGAAAAATGCATTGTGTTATGGACAGAGAAATACGAGACACAAGAAATTCAGTGTTTACAGATATGACTGCTGTAGTTCAAATTCACTAAACTATTCTACGTTGCCACCTAGTAATTCCTACTCTAGCAGTGTCCTGCTGTAGCACTGAGAAAGATTGATCTAAATTAGTGGTGGTTTTAGCACCGGGTATTCACTCATTCAACACTAGTCTCAAAGAAAAAGCCATTAAAGGGGATACTACAGCTTTGTTCATGCCTATAATTTAGGGCAATCTTTCTTTGGATCATAACTCTGCAACAGCAAATAAAATGTTCTACCCTTCCAGCATGCAATAAACAGTGAAACATAAATACAACCTCTAACATAAATGTTCATGTCCTTTTCCAGTCATTGTTAATCAGGCTTAAAGCACTGGAGCTGCCAGCATTAAAACTAAATCAGAGAAAATTCCCCTACAATGATTGAATCCAACTATTTACACACTGATTGCATTTTTCTTGTTTTACTTTCATCTTTCTTTGAGGCATTTCTTTCAGTTTCTCCTAATTTGAAGGTAAACAGGAATACGGAAGATGGGCAGAGATTTCTCCTGCCTTCTCAAAGTAGTAACTTGGTTTTAGAACTCCAAGGCTGTGTCTATACTGGCGCAATCTTGCGCCAGAGCTATGCAAATGAGGCTCAGCGTGGAATATCACTGAGCCTCATTTGCATAACTAATGAGCCCCCATTTTTGCAGAAGAGCCTCTTGCGCAAGACGGAGCTGTCTACACTGCCCCTTCTTGTGCAAGAAAAACCCTCTTGCGCAAAGCCATTATGCCTGAAAATAATCAGCATAACGGCTTTGCGCAAGAGGGTTTCTCTTGCGCAAGCAGGGGCAGTGTAGACAGCTCCGTCTTGCGCAAGAGCCTCTTCTGCAAAAATGGCGGCTCATTAGTTATGCAAATGAGGCTCAGTGATATTCCATGCTGAGCCTCATTTGCATAGCTCTGGTGCAAGATTGCGCCAGTATAGACGCAGCCCAAGTGTGTTGTCAGCTCCTACACCGGGTGCTTCTGTTGAATGATACTTGTGTTCTAATGTTCTTTATGAAGTGAGTAAGTTAAATCATTTTTATGCTGCAGTGTTGGGATATTTCCATTTCAACCTTGTTCTACAGCTCATGAGGTCAGTTGTAATCCATGTAATAGTCATCCATATTTTATTTGTGTTTACAGATAAGGACTATGTTGAAATTTCATCAATATATTAATAAAACAATTTAAAACATTTTTCAATGGTTTATTTATTTAAAGGCAAATTCAATAGCAAACTCACATTCCTTGTGCTAAGATGCTTCTGTACAGTAATCTAGTAGGATTTTACTGTTTAACCCTAAATCGAGGCCATCAATTTGAATCCTAAACTGCTTTACCTACCACTAAATGCATCTGAGTGCCATACACAGACAAGCTAGCAGAGTCACATGACCATTGTGCTACAATTTAAGCAAAATTAGGAGCAGGTTGTAGCTCCAAGTGGTATCTTCTTACCTGTCTAGGGGAGCTACAATTGGATGTTCCCTTCTCTGTCATAATGAAGATTGGAATGAGTGTTAGTTTTAACTGTTTGTGCCATTTTCAGCAATAGCCCATTAATAGAAGCATAACAGTTGTCTACTTCAAGCTTGCATTTTTAAACATTGCTGTTAGTGTTACTTAGTCCTTGAAGCAGTGTAGAAAATTCTCAGAACTTTGACTGTTGAGGGACAGTGAGGTGCTTCTGTAATGGCCTCCAGACCTGGCAGCAGTTGCTGAGAACATTAGCTGTCGGAGGATTTCTTTCCTAAGCTGTCACCACACTTCAACTAATACATACCAGTCCCTCACGCTCTATGCTATTGAATTAATTTCAGAATACTATACACTTCGCTCCCCAGGACTCCTTTCTCAAAGATCTTCTAGTTGAAAGGTTGCCCTAGATGCTATATTTTCTAATAATCGGCTGCTCCTCATTTCTAAATTATCAAGCAGGAAAAGGGGTTCTGGACTTGGGAGATGTTCACAAGGGCTTCAGCTCTTTGACACATAAGCACAGGAATACAGATCCAATGGTTTGGATCCATAAAAGCAGCAACACAATAGCTACTAAACTAGGAGAAGGCTGACATTAGCAGAACACAGAGAACAAAGTGTATGGGCTTCTGAAATACTGGAATAACTGAAGACCTACCTCAGACATCGAGACACTATATCACCCCCACCCTCACATGCCTTAATCCACTGGGACCACGCTAGGATGGGAAGCAATTTACAGCAAAACCAGTGAAAGAGATAAATCATTAATACACCTTAACATAAATTTAAAAGCACTTACGCTAAGGCAGGGGCAGACAAGATATGGCCCATGGGCTGGATCCAAGTTTTTTAATCTGGCCATGGCTTGCCCTGCCAGGATCCTCAGGCATGGAGTAGCTCCACACCCCTCAGAGTGGCTGGCTGCTTCTTGTGGCTTCCTGTACCATGCGGGGTGGGGTGGGGTGGAAGGGAGGAGTCTTTATGCACTGCCTTTACCCCCAGTACAGTCTCTTAGCTCCTATTGGCCAGAAGCCTCCTCCCTTACCCCTTCATTCCTAGCACATGGCAGCAGAGAGCCACATGAAGCAGTCAGCTAATTTGAGTGGCATGGGGCTGCTGGCAGGCAGAAAGCCTGCCTGAGGGTCCCACTGGGTTGCTGGCCAGGAGCCACCTAGGTAATCACCTTCTAGCCACAGCCTGTCCCTGGGACGCCATCTCCTCCTGCACCCCAAATCTCTGCCCCAGGCCACCACTCCCTCCCAAACCCTGCACCTGCTCCTACATCCCTCCCATGAGGCAGAATCTTCTCCTGCGCCTTCATCCCCTAGCCCAAGTTCCCTTCTGCGCCCAACCTCCATCCCACACGCCGTGTCTCCTCCATATGAGAGTGCAGCCCTTGACCATTTATCAAATTATTGCCCACTTCTGAGCTAAGGCTAAAATTCAACAGAATGCTTCTATCCAAATCATACAGTCTATTATCTGCGTATTGTATTTAAGACAGCCTAGAACATGGATACACAACTGATAATACACTGAAGTAAAGCTCAAGAAAATGATTACAGCACAGCCTGAAAAGTGGAATTTAAGGAAGGGAGGGTGGGTATTTGATTCATGGCGTGTCTAAGGACTGTTGGTTGTGAAAATCACATGGCATTTCATCCGGAGCATAGTGTGGCCTGGACATATTGGTTCAACACCAGGAGGATGTAGATTTAAAAAACCAACCATGCCTGAACACTAACTTAACACAGGCATATTTCTCTTGCATTGGCATCTGCAATTATATCTGTCCCTACAAAATAATCTCACACGATATTTCAAATGTTCATTTTATTAACAAAAAGTGCAAACAGTTTTAAACTAAATTATGATTTGTATGCACATACAAAATGAATGGTTCAGCAAGTAGAGTCAGATGAGACAACATTTATACACTTATTCATGCTTTCACCTGCCAGTTATTCAGCTTTCATTGTAGCTTCACACAACATTTTAGCGGCTCAAATGCAATGCAATGCACAGTGGTAAAAAGTTTGGCAACAACCAATCTTCTCAGTTGGTCCAAATTAGAGACTGAAGGAAAATACAAACTAACTCTTGTGCAGGCCACTTACCCTAACTAAATAGCTTATTGCTATACAAAACATCACTTTCATACCGTTATTCATAAAAAGGGAAAGATATTCTTCCACCTTCTCTGCTATATCAATCGTATAATGAGACAAATGAGAACAAGGACCTAGCACTTTTGTTCAGAATCTGCATTTGAACCTGCCAAAGCCATGAAGAATACAGTCTTGCTAAGGTTCTTCATAGGGCAACTTGCCCTATTGACAGGTTTTTAAAAGCCATGGAAGAGCTACATAATCTTTTATAGTCAGCACAATAGAGTGTGTGCACATCCTACCAGAAAAATAGATGGACTAAATCAGCATTATGAAGTGTGCCTCTGCTCAGGGACACAAGCAGGCTAGTGTTAATCCAACTCTTCAAAGTCTTCTGCAGTCAACAAGCCTGGCTCTACCTAGTCCAAGAGAGACAGATGCAATCTCAGTCATTAAGAGTTAATAGTGCTACTACTATTATAAATTGAGTGGCTTAGTAGGGATTTCGGGTGCTTAAATCTAACAATTCCCAAGATAAGTACATAAATACTAAATTAACAATCAGAAAAGGAGATGGAGAGGGTGAACCCCACAATCAGTCCTGCCTTGATGCTATATAACCTCTAGCACTTGCATTAAGGACAAAGTAAATTAGTTACCAGGTCTTGACATTTTAAGTAAATTAAGGAAATGGAGCAGGATCTCATCTACTTTCAGCAGCGATAGGAAAGTGGGACGTATTTACAAGTCTTACTATATTAATTGTTACATAACGCCCTTCCATCTTTATATCCTTCATGTAAATGAGCACTGCAGGGAGCAAACTGCATTGTATTGGGAGTATTTCAGGTGGGGGTGTCAGCACAGAGATTAAATACAGAAATTTTTGCTGAGTCAAGAAATATTAAACCAGATTACAGTAAGACTTGGGTCAAATTAACTGCTATTAAGTCAATGTTCTTATTTTAGCAATTACCTTGTGTTTTCCTCTCCGTTACCGAAGTTGAGGTCTTCAGGGCCTATCTGATCACCTTCAGAAAAAACTGAACACAGCTCTAGAACTGAAAAACAATGATACAGAACCCTTAAAGACAAAGCCCCCAAACCTGTTAAATTTATAGATCTAATCTCATTAGAGATTTTTAATCAGCAGTTCTTTGAGAGATTAAGATTCCATTCTTAACATGTGAAGAGAGAGATACAAAGTTGAAACCTTTGCTCTGAATTAGTCTGCTCCACAATTTTAAAACTATGATGGTTGAGTAAAAATTGGTGGTGGTTTCAATTGTCCTATGAGTCAGCATTATAACATTCAATGTTCTGCTGTGGAGTTCTGCAGTAAACTACTAATTCAAAATAAGATATTGATCTTACCGTTGGCATTTATTCCACATCATTACCCAAACGTATTTAGATTTAGCAATCATGAAACTGTTTTACAAGTACCCTTGAAGAGATTTTGCACATTTTCACAAAGCTGAGCTGAAGTATTCAAAGGCAATTTACCGTCAATTAAGATACAAACTCATTACTAGGGGACATTCGTTTACCACTAGCTTATTTACTATTACTTTCTACAATGAAAATGGAGACTTTACATAACTGGAAACAAATCCTGTCCAAGCAAGTCAGATTTTACGTGGAGAGTCCTTCCTACAGTCTACATACTGGCTGCTACTATACTCTCCAAAGTAGCTGCAGCCTTCCCCCACAACAGGGATGGTGAATCTGAAGCCACAAGCTCCATGCCTCTTCCAACTCCCTCTGGTACTACAGCTCTGCAGTGACCATGGGACCTGCAGTCCTCAGCAGATGGTCTCTGCATCCTACACAGTCCCATGATCTCACATCTGTGCTGTAGCTTTCAACCTTGGACGGAGTCAAATTAGAGATGGAAGAAACCTGTTAGGTCATTTAGTCTATTCTTTGGTGCTTAATCAAGCTCACTTTGAAATAATGCAAGCAAGAGGACTTCTACTAGTACTGGGGCGGCTCACAGCTTAGTCCTGTCTGAGGTCTCAGTGTTAGGAAAATGTCACTCCCTCTTTCTTTAGCTCTTTAAAATGAGATTTCAAGCAACGACTGATAATATTTGGATGCCTTCACTTGGCACTAACATTTGAACAGGTTTGGCAGTAACTTGGCCCCAAATAATGTCCTTCCCTCACAAGAGCTAAGACCCCCTGTGTGGAGAAGCATTTGGAAAGGTGCCTCTGATTGCCCAACGTAACAGTGTTCTACCTTCACTTGAGGGCTGGACATCAAAGGCATGATTAAACACATCTAAGGTGGATGTGACATCCTCCTGCTCTTCATTTTCTGTATCGCATTCAATGTCACTTTCACTGCTCATGCCCGGCAGGAGGTGAAGGACGTGCTTCTGACATAGCCCACCTGCAGAGAGCAAAGAACCACTTACAGCAATAAGATTCCTGTAGCCACAAAGTTATCAGCTTCCTTTCTTTCTTCCCAATGTCAACTTCTTGGGCGTGTCAGGAGAACAAGATAAAGTGAGTAGTGTGTACATTCAAAGCTAAACGTATTTAACCAAAGCCCCGTGGGACCAAGAGCAGAACGTATTAGGGGAATAGTTTTAACAAAGTTCTCATTCTGTTTTTCAGTCAATGGAGACTTAATTCAAAGGCACAATCCTATAAAAATTCAGCTAAATAATGTAAGTGTAAGCTTCTATATCTGCCTTTCCTTCCTGTTTCAGCTGCTTTTCCTCAGCTAGCAGCCATCCACTCTTACCAATTCTCCAACAGATCACCATGTAAATGAACCAAAGTCAGAATATCTTTTTAATAGTCTTAAGACATATCATGGCCTTTTAAGCAGATTTACAGGCCAACTCCTCCACGCAGCAGCATATTTCCATCGGGCTAACTTTCTTATTTACTGGTCTCTCTCAACATGATTTTCCTAAAAAAATATATCCCACTCTACTCTCAAATGAAGCTGCCCCTTTCACCCAAACAGGAGGCATTCACACAGATTTTATAGCGTCTGGCCTGGTTAATTATCAGCTGATGGATTGAGTAGCTGTCAGTGGTTTTGCAGTGCAGCTCCCCCCCCCCCCCCCCGAGCAAAGATGTTCCCACTCGTTGACCATAAATCAGGTCAAACTAAATGAGGTAGTAAGAATTCCACACCTCTTGATATAAATTCACCCCCTGCCCAAACCCCTTTATCAAAAGATCTTATCACAACATTTAATGGACATGGTTCTGAGAAAACAGCAATTCCATCTGCTCTTCCAACCGCCTTACCCAAGGTCTGACAGGGCTATTAAAATGGCATGATAAAGCTTTGATGCTATACTGTGAAATTCTAGGCACTGTCATCTTTGAGCAGAGCTAAGTAAGAAAAATGGAAACGTGAAACCTTCAGCCTTTTCTCTGAAACCATTCTGGAAAGGAGGTTACAACAGTATAAATGCACAAGCGCCACATGTTGACTTGAATTGAAGTCAGATGGAGAAACTAGGTTTGCTTTTGTGTGTGAAACATGCTCCCAAAGAAAGATTGAGTTCTCAAAATTCTCAGCTAATCAGAGCTACCTGAAAAAAAAAAAAAAAGGGAGGGGGAGGGGTGTTTTGCTACTGCAATATTTCCCTCTCTGAAAGGAAATAAATTGTAATATTTGTTTCCTGGGGTTTTAACAATGAAATATTTGATGTTAAAAAAAGCATTTTCCTATTATTGCTTCCTCCTCTATGAAGAGAGCTGCAGGAACACATCACGATCACGCTGCAGTGACTAAGAGAAGAAATTCAGTCTTATGTCACTGAGAGACCTTCTGTAAATGCCAACACCTACACAATATTGCATGCTGCAGATAGAGATGGATGCTGGCACCTTAATATAGGCTTTGAGCTACAATTCATCAGTCATTGAAATTCAAATTAGTGCAGGGGTGGAAGGCAGCAGAGTTTTAGCAAGATATGAAAAACACTTCTGCATAGAATATCAATAAGAAAGTCAACAGTATTTTCTCCAGGATGGAAACAAGACTGCAACATTTCTCCTGACTTTCCGAGGAAGTAGTCGATCTTGCATATCACAAAACCCAATTTAAACTAGACTTCAGAGGTGTCCAGTGCAGACATTGTCCCAGTCACTACCAGACTTACCCCGGCAAGAAGCCCTATATCTACTGAGGTCTCACTGGATTTTAATAGGAACATACATGAAATCCATCTTTTACATTTGTAATTTTTCAAACCTCATCTCTAAAGTTAAGTCTTAAGATGAAAACAGGAAACCAGGAATAGAAAAATAAACTAGATATGTAAACTTTAAGAAACAGGTCCTTGAAAGTTTCTCTGTGCTCTCTGAATTCCATCATGCCTCTGTCATACACATGAGCAGTTGTCCTTTTATTTGGGATTCATAATGTTGCTATCAAATATTGCAACACAAGTGCAACCCTCCAAGTAGACAGATTTTTGCACACAGTTTATAAAAAAAACTCTTGTTTTAAAGCAGGGGTAAATCAACAGGCAAACTGCAGGCCAAACCCAGACTGTTAGATGCTTTTGAACAGAACCAGAAATCTTTTTTATTGACTTGCATTATTTTCTCTGGAGTCTGGACCTTGACCAAGAAATCTGGGCCTTGATAACTAATCCTATTTTCAAGTGTCACTACAGTATTTGAGGATTTATTTTCTTTAATCTTGCCTTTACCTTCCTCTTGTCCTGCTGAGGTGCCTTCAGAGAGAATAGCCTGTAGTTCCCCAGTTTCTGAGTTGCTCTCTAGATCAGTTGGTTGTGATCCTTCTGTACGACATCCTTTAGAATTTGACCTTAAAATGGAGTGGGGGGAAAAAACAGCATTGGCACCTAGAGCAGTGGTGGGTGACCTGTGGGCTACATACAGCCCATCAGTGTTCTATGTGTGGTCCATGAAACATTTTGTTTACTGTTGCCCATGCACAGGGTTGCCAGAGTCTGCCTGTTTCCATCTGCCTTGTTTTTTTCCTACTGGTATTATTAAAGTGACACGCACATAAAGCAAGGGCATGTGAAGCAAACTGCATGCTGATTTCATGCAACATTACTGTGAGATATGTGCATCCCAGAGTGCTGCTACAGTTCAATTGATACCTCTTACCTGTTCTACATACCCAAATGCAGTTAACAAAACTACCCTGTCCAGGGAGACTGTTTTGGTTATGACAATCTTGCGGCCCACTGAGATGAGAGAGGGACATGCATGTGGCCCACTCACTAGCCTAGGCTGCCCACTGCTGATCTAGAACAGTACAGGCGGCCCCCGACTTGTGACGCTTCTCCAGGAACCGATTGTGTCGCAAGTCAGGGGCGTCGTAACTCGAACCCGCATTTATGACAGGCGCCATGCGCCGTCGTAAATGCGGGCCAAGGATGTAAGTCGGGGTTTCAGCCCCTTCTGCACTTACAAAAATGGTCATAAGTGTGGGGGGGGTCGCAACTCGGGCCGTTGTAAGGTGGAGGTTTCCTGTAAGTCCAACCATGGGGCAGCTTCTCCTCCTAGTGCTGCACACAATATAGCTGCAGGAGAGCTTCTCGTGTGCATCTGAGAATTTCCAACTTTGAACCTCCTCTGCTGCAATTTAAGCTCATTGCTTCTTGTCCTATCCTCAGAGGCCAAGGAGAACAATTTTTCTCCCTCCTTCTTGTAACACCCTTTTAGGTACTTGAAAAAAGCTATCATGTCCCCTCTCAGTCTTCTCTTTCCAAACTAAACAAACCCAATTCTTTGTCTTCCCTCCTAGCTCATGTTCTCTAGACCTTTAATCATTCTTGTTGCTCTTCTCCAATTTCTCCACATCTTTCTTGAAATGCAGTGCCCAGAACTGGACACTACTCCAACTGAGGCCTAATCAGAGTAGAGTGGAAGAATGACTTCTCGTGTCTTTTTCATAACACTCCTGTTAATGCATCCAGAATCATATTTGCTTTTTTTGCAACAGTGTCACACAGTTGACTCATATTTAGCTTGTTGTCCACTAAGACCCCTGGATCCCTTTCTGCAGTACTGCTTCCTAGATAGTCGCTTCCCATTCTGTATGTGTGAAACTGATTGTTCCTTCCTAAGTGGAGTACTTTGCATTTGTCCATATTGAACTTCAACCTATTTACCTCTGACCATTTCTCTAGCTTGTCCAGATCATTTTGAATTATGACCCTATCCGCCAAAGCATTTGCAACCCCCCCTCTCAGCTCGGTATCATCTGCAAACTTTATAAGCGTACTCTGTATGCCATCATCTAAATCACTGATTAAGATATTGAACAGAACCGGTCCCAAAACAGACTGCTGCGGAGCCCCACTTGTTATGCCCTTCCAGCAGGATTGTGAACTGTTAATAACTACTCTCTAAGAATGGTTATCCAGTCAGTTATGCACCCACCTTATAGTAGCCCCATCTAGGTTGTATTTCCCTAGTTTATTGATAAGAGGGTAATGCGAGATCTGAAGAAGCGAGAAGTGAGGGAAAAAACAAGAATCCACCTCTTGTGAAATATCCTCTCCTATATAAGGAAATAATGTAAAATCCAGTTGGACAGGATATTAAAGTAGGAAACGTTAGGAAAACGGACAGAAGTCTGACTTGCAAATGGGTGAATCTAACTGGGCAAACTATGACCACTGATGTTTCAGCATTAACCTGAGCTCTTATGACCTCCAAAAGTGCTTTAAAACAGAAAAATGAGGACATACAACTCACGTATGGGCCAAAGCTGGAAGCCCAAAGAGAGCAGCAGAAAAATGTGAATGACTTCAAAGTAATTTCCATTCCTTGATACATAAAAGGCTTGATTTGAACAGTTTTGAATGTTCCATTTATAATTTAGTGAAAAAAGCACTTACCCCAGAGAGACAGCTTTTCTTGTCTTCTCCACAGTAGTTAAGCCATTAACAGCAGAAATGCCCGCATCAGAATCTGAGCCTTCACACTCTCTTTCCTCTGGCTTAGGCAATGCCTCAGGAGCATTAGTATTAGTCAGGGGCCTGGGAGAGCTATGCCTATTGCCAGACTTAGAGCTTCCTATGCAGCCTAAGAAGAGAAAAGGTGAAGCTAATTGGCAGTTACAAAACATTTCAGATTTTCAAGTCACCATCTGAGCAAGTTTGCCATTAGGATCACTTAATGTGCACTTTCCAAAAACGTACATCGTGTCTCACCTACAGCTTCTACTTCTGATAGCCCAGGTTCAGAAAAGCACTTCCAAGATTTTGCAGTATAGATCAATCTTTTGGATTTGTGCGTACTATGAAAATTAGTTTCCCGCATATCAGCTATTCCACAGGTGTGCTAACACAGAAAAATAAGAATGTTTTTATAACTGGGATAGATGCGTGGGTGTCGCTGGACTACACAGAGAAAACACAGAGGTGTTTCTCTACACTAGTGCAGCACCTTGGGGGGAGCAATGGTGAAAACTGTACATTTTGGGCTAGGGATATACAAGCACACTTGTACTACGAACACCAACTTAGGGTCTTGAACCTATTTAAGAAAGATGGGCAGATTACTGTTGGAAAATGGAAGTCTCAGGAACATCAAGCATGGATGCTGGACACACAGGTTCAATAAGACAATATAATGGGTTCCCAAAGGTTTGTATTGGTGTAATAATGTTAATCATGTTTAGGGGAAATAGTAGCAGGTTTACGTACAGAGTTTCATCGAAGCCACGAACTTCTCTGAGCAAGGATATGCTTTTAAAAAGCTTTTCCCCCTGATGCAGTCCAAAGCACTTTTAAAGCCATCCCACATTTACCTTCAGAGGAAGTCTGACCATCTCCCTTTGCGCAAAGATTACTGTCCCCGCAGTCCATTGCTCTTCGAAGAGACAAGCTTCCTGCTGCTCCAGAGCGAGTAGCTTTGGGTGAGTTGCTCTTCTTATTTGTGACTGCAGAGGGATTTAAATTGAAAGGCGTGTGAATGTACTGCCGAGGCACCCAGGCAAATCTCTGCATCATCCCACCTTTATGCTGGCCTCAAGTGGAACTAACTGATGCAAAGGTGCTAGATGGTCTCTTGCCCTTTATTTTGGGAGCTGCCAGATTGTCCTCCTCTCTCCAAATCTCTCAAACCCCTTTAAGGTTTTCATTACGTATTATTCCTGTTGTGGGAGGGTGCTACCTGCTTAACTAATAATGCTCCTGAGATCAGATCAGGAATGGTGACCCTAATTCTTTGAGATGGGGTTGTCTGTGTGAATCCCCTGTACGCACATGAGATCGGAGTCTTTTCAACAGCAACGTCTGAGGCATCTTTTCAACAGCAACGACATGCGGCCCAAGTCTCCTACGCTCTCACACCAGAAACAAGAGAAGGCTGAGTAGTCCACAACTCTTCCTCAGTTCCCTCACAATTTAAAGCTGGGACTGGCAATCTGGACTTTCCTTCAATGGTGGGAGCAAGAAGCAACAGCTGCATTAGTAAAAAGAAGTACTGCTCTCCCAAACTTGGCACCAGACCTAGCTGCCATGTAAAGGGCATTGTCTTTAATGAAAGCCAGAGGGTTGCTCCACATCACTGCTTTCCAGACTTCATGTTCAAGCACATTTCTGAGGCAGGCTGATGACACTGCCGGTGCTCTGGGACAACTGAAGTGAGAGTTCACTAGTGACATTGATAACAGGTAGACTTGCAGAGTGGAATCTACTTAAAAGAGCCTTTTGGCAAGCCAACTACAGTCATGAAAAGGGAGAGAGCATCTGAAAGGCTTAGTCTTATCAATGTAATAGAGCAAATGCTCTGGAAAAATCCAAAGAACACATCTTCAGGAGGAAAAATGTCCAGTTAATTGATTTAAGTGAAATTCCCAAATCACATTACAGATTTACTTAAGGTTTGCTCTCAGAATCAAGGTCTGTATTGGTACCCGCAGGTGCCCCGATACTGGTTACAGACCTGGCTCATCCAGAGGCTCATCTGCTACAGAATCATTGCTGATGCGTGTGATGCCTAAGCTTGAGTTGGTGCTGGAGGAGTCTCTCTCTGTGCCACAGGCTGCTCCTCTACCTCAATCCTCAGAGTTGGGCAGGGGTTCATGGCTTTGTCTCCAGAAACTTTTCATGGTCTAGGCTTGACTGAAAGCTCTGAGGTCTATGTGGAGCGTCTGCTCCACCCTAGTGCGGCCCCTGTTGGTGCTGGACTTCAGTACCAGAGGTAGCAGTGTCTCCTGAGTGCCAACCTCTGCAACACTGGTGGAATCTGCTTCAGTGCCAGGGGCATTGGCACTGATGTCAAGTCTTTTCTTGGTGCCACCTTCTCTGCACTGGTCTTTGGAATTGTCTGTCTGCTAGATGAAGTCCGTTTGTCTGCTACACGGACTCTTGTGCCATCTCCTCCAGATCTGAAGAGGCCTTCATAGATTGCTCCAGGAGATGACATTTCAATCACATGCCATGTGACTTGCGCATTCTTGTCATCAAAGACAGACACAGAACATCTACTCAGTTTTTGTGATGCTCCTAAATAGAAGAGGCACCCACTATGTCCATCTTTCAAAGGAATTAGTCCTTCACAGAATGGGCAAGCTTGGAACCCACAGGTTTCAAATCCACTATGTTGAGAATCCTTCTGCAGCAAGGGAGCATTAAGGGTGTGTCTAAACTACACCCCTCTGTCGGCAGAGGGATGTAAATTAGACACATCGAAAGCGCAAATGAAGCGGGGATTTAAATATCCCGTGCTTCATTTGCATAATGGCCACCACCGCTTTTTTTGAAACGGGGCTTTTCGAAAAAAACGACAGTATAGATGGGGCATTTTCGACTCCTCGTTTTTTGAGGAGTACAGGATCTTTCGAAAAGGGACATTTGTCGAAAATGCCCCGTCTAAACTGTCGTTTTTTTTCGAAAAGCCCCGTTTCAAAAAAAGCGGTGGTCGCCATTATGCAAATGAAGCACGGGATATTTAAATCCCCGCTTCATTTGCGCTTTCGATGTGTCTAATTTACATCCCTCTGCCGACAGGGGGTGTAGTTTAGACACACCCACAGAAGTGTCTGGCAGTCAGTATTCAATCCTGATGGGTCCAAAGTGTTCACAGAGATCCTATACCAGTACATACGAAGCAGTCTGAAGATTTGTAAAGAATTTTGAGAACTTAACTGGAGCTAAGAACTACCAGGTCAGACACTTGTTAGGTTCCATCTTGCTACCCTGGGCAGTAAAAGGGAACTGAGGGAGTGTTGCAGCTGCCCTAGCCTGTAGGACTTTGTATGGAGCATGAAGAGGACCAGGGGACACATGTGTGATGCTGCTATTCAAAAGACTCTGATCTCACACAAGTGCCTATAGCGAGATTCAGGCTGACCCAAACATGAAGAAAGAGACTCTTGTCATGCTATGAGAAGAAATCGCTCACTCTCTGGAGCGCTATGAGATTGCTTGGATTTTTGCAAGGTCAGTCACATTTTAGTATCTTGTGCCCTAGGTTTCTTTAGCTTTGTTTTATCACATGCACCATAACCTTGAGAAAGGTTAGAGATGATCTGCATTTTGCCACCAAAAATTGTCTTTACAGACGATTAAACTTCATGCTCCCCATAAAGTCAACGTGAAATTGGATAAACGTCATCTGCCGCAGGCTTCAAAGATGTAACTACAATGCGCTTGCTGAAAACATTTGAACCAGTTTCTAGAGAAGCCATTTAATTTCCTGCAATAAACATACGAGTTTCATGTTTCTGCTTCTCTCAAAAGATGTTTACTATCAACAAACTCAGCTATAAAGTTTATGCTATAAAAAGGCTGAGTATTTCTATTCCTAGGCACCTAGATACAGTATCTGTCTACACAACTGCTACCTAGAGAAGTGACAGCTTTAAGCCTTCCCCTCCCCCATCCCACACTTACAACTCTTTATGTAACAGCTTGTAATTGATGATTTTGTCAGCAACTCCATTCCTATTTCTTGTAACTTGCTGCAGCTTTCTGTTCCAGAGGCAGCCAAAGCCCCTGGGTCACTAGGGAGGAAGCTGGGTTGCCCCTCACAAGAGCCAGCATTGCTGCCTCTTACTTCTGACAGCTGATTTTTTACATCGGACATTTTGCTTCGAACTTCAGCCATCTGAGTTTTGAGTCTCTTCAGCATCTTTAAGTCAGGTGGCACACGCCACATTGCTTGGTGCCTCCGCTGGTCTCGGTCTTTTAGAGAGTAGGATGATGCTTTACAAGAGAAAGGTTAAACACGAAGGTTAAAAATGTTCTTTTTCTTTAAAAACTTGTTCATTACTAAGACTGGAAGGATTTGTAGAAGATGAGTCAGTTTCACATTCAAGTTCCCATGCAGTAGCAAACTGCTGCAAGGATTGGGTTGCAAATGCTACAAGATATTTGTTAAACTGTTTCCATAAATATCTTATTAAAATCTTGGAATGTTTCTTTTGATATCAGATTTTTAAATGCTTAGTTTTTATCAAATTTGTCCCAAATTTGACCTGACAATCCCTTTAACATAGCAAGAGACACAAGGCTGCCTACATGGTAAAAGCAAAGACTCAGTGATAGCATTGTTTCCCTGGAGGGCAAGGAGAAATTCATGTTGCTTTTTATTGCCAGTGCAGATAGGAAAGTAGGACTGTGTTAAGGAACACTTTTAGTGTTGATCAAGACTGCCTAAAATTGAGAATAGCACAGTATTTTCCTGTTACCGCTGAAAACAAAAAGACATCATGCAATAGTAATGAACCTCCCCGCCCCATACAGGACTGCTATCACCAATCTGTACAGTGCAGACACACTCAAAGAGGTTTCTGACTAGTTGCGTGTCAGTGCCTTTTGCAGTTACTCTGTGTGAAAAAGAAATGAGTGCCCAATGCAGAATGAGCCCAATTCATCGAACATAATCTAATCCCAGCCCCTTGGTTGTAGTAATTTAGGGCATCTGCGATCAGCAGCTCTCTTCACCTCAGTGACAGCAGTGGACAAAGGAGACAGGTTCTTTTGTGCTAGGTGCTTTGCTTTTCTTTTGTCATGTGCCAGTCATGGTGACAGAGAGCCTTTCACCTCTCTGGACAGGTTTGAGTTCACCTGCTCATCAGTTTGATGGCAAGTACATTTCTTGGCTATAAGAATAATTTTACGAACATTTCACATTAACTGACAATTCAGAGGAGGAATCTGAAATAAAGGAATTCCCTTAGGTCCTTGGCTGCCTTTATTTTAATTAGCCAGAATTAGATCAACTTGAAAATCTTCTATTTGTTACACTTTCAGAATTCTGAGTATCTCACTGCAAATTCAGCTGACTCACAGCTATAACCCCAATGGCTCTTGGGTCTCTCTGAGGCAAAATGCAGCAAGCTCTTGAAATAAAAGTCTTATTCCACCATGGTTATTGAACAAGCTACAGGAACAAAGTCAAGTTTTGAGAGATCTCAGCAAAAAGAAAGACCATACCAAATGCAGTTTACTGGCTGAAGGAAGCAGAGACCCTACCCACCACACTATCTTGGAGGCCTCAGTCTGGGTCATACTGCCAATAGGGCACGTTCATTCCATCTGTTCAACACCTTCACTTGGTCTCTATAGTTTGTCAAAGCAGAGTCTAGAAAAGCACCTGTGGAGTCCTGAGAGCATTGCGTTACCTGCAGGTCATGCTCCGCTTCTTTTGGCTAATCTGCAGGTTTGTTGTTTGTTTTATTTTTAAAGCTGACTATACTGCATAGCACTTACTTGCCCCTACATTGCCTTTGTACCCTTTGCAGTTTGGAAGCTAGATCAAGTTCTACATCATTATGAAAACCTTGTTAGCCCAAGAAGAAACACTTTCTGCAAATTTAATGAAGGAGACAACTCACATCAGAGACCAAAGCCTTTTCTTCGTTTATCTGCAGAACTGGTGTGGTTCAGGGGATTTCCCCTACACCAGGGCTACTCAACTTTGGAAGCCCCAGAGGGCACAATGATACCCACAGCACATGCCAACGGCCGCAACTTAAGTGTGATTGCATATACATGCAAATAAGTGTTGAGTAGCCCTGCCCTACACAGTCTCCTACCAAATATACCTCATCTGCATTTTGAAAGGGCTGGGGAAAGCCAAGTTTAGCTTCTATGGTCAATTCAAATTGGGACTTCTCCACCATGACTATCAATTTGGTCACCTGTCCCCCAAGAACTAAACAGACCCTCAGCATCACTCCCTACTGAATAGCTCATGTGACTTTTGGAAAGTCTACAAAGTAGGCCTCTTTGGAAGAATGTTTTAGTCTTCCCACTTTTTTGCACTTACAGAACACAAACATGTAGGGAGCAGATCACGTCCCACAGATCTGCAAGTGTGTGGATGCTCTATATACATATCTGTCTGTGCTCATGCACAAGGACAGGGAGAGGAATCTGTCTGGATTCATGGTCCCTTGGCAGGCATGGAAGTTGGTGAGAGCAGGGGCAGAAAGATGCACAGTGTTTTCCTACCAACCCTAAGGAAATAGGGAGGTACAATGTTATAGCTCAGGAGAGAAGGTAGGTGAGATAATATCTTCTGTTGGTGGAAAGTGGTCAAGCTACACAGGTTTGGTAGTGGATTAGAAAGGTTTTACTGCAGAGTCCCCTCTACAATGGAGAGCATCCCTTTAAAGAGAGTCCTTTAGTACAGCCTACGGCAGGGAAGCTCCTGAGAGTACCACTCCATAGAGCTGTTACTGGGGAGGGAGAGGTGAAACCTACTTATATTTTTGCAGGGGCTTGTGCTAACTCTGCGTCACCACTTTAATGGAAGAATCAAAGGAAACTGAGCAGAACCCTCATGCAGTTTTCATGCAAGAGGGATGATCTAACCCTGAACTTCCATTTTATATTTCCAGAGAGACCAACTGTAAGTAGGAAATGCAACAGGAGCTACTGATTGAACAATTCTGTTTGCCAATGCATAAATTTTACTTCAAGACAAAATTTGAAAGTTAACATCAAAACTCAAAGCATTCACCTCCTATCTTCAGGCTGGACAGTGAAAATGCCATCCTATCTTAAGTGTATCTCTGTACCAGATGGACTACTATTTCTCTTCTGCTCTATTAAGCCACCAAATGGTTGTTTCAAAGTGACCTGAAATAAGATATTGTGGCTGTGGGCCAATTAGCCCCAGACTAACGGTAACTCTGCTAAATGTTTATATGAGGTTTGATTCAATGTACTTGATCTTCACTAACTAAGGAGAGGAACATCTGACCTTCAACAATAATTAGCTCGACACAATTACACTTACAGCTTGCTATCTTTCCTTTGGTTCACACAAAATTAAAATTAGGGCACATCAGCCTAACACCAACTCAAATTCCATGCAAATTTAATAAGTATCAACACAGAAACTGACCACCATTTTCTTCCTTTGTGAGTTTCTGCATCAGCCTCTACTATTTCTCAAGCTGCTTCTTGTCACTTTTCAAGCTCTCCATCATGATCACTGCCCTCAGCTTCTCATACCCTTCCTTTCTGGCTTTACAATCCACCTAATCTGCCACTTGTGTCCTGTGCCTCCTTTCTCGAGTGCCTTCTTCAGGGCCACCTCAAGTACAGTGCCTTCTTCAGGGCCACCTTAAGTACAGCCTATGGCAGGGAAGCTCCTGAGAGTACCACTCCATAGAGCTGTTACTGGGGAGGGAGAGGTGAAACCTGAAACCAATGCCTGAAATAGCTTCCCCACTATCATACATAATCTTTCCTGTAGCTCCACTTTCAGTGAACAACAGATGAAATGGCCATTCCTTACTCTGTATACATTACGTTTTGTTCTGTTTATGTCTACAGCCATGGTCACCAACTGGTCGATCGTGATCGACTGGTCGATCACAAGGCCTTGACCAGTCGATCGCGAGGTGTCCGGGCCCCCACTCCCATTTTCCACCCACCCCCGAGAAGCCCTAGTACTTACCTCCATTTTCACTGGAGGTAGTGTCTGCTTCCCGCGGTGGACGGAAGTCCTGCAGCTTAGCGCCACTTCCGGAAGTGCGCTGGCTGCTTTGCCAGGAGGGGGCCCTGGCTCCGGAGGAGGAGCATGGTGACTTCCCTGCACCAGCGCAGGAGGCATGAGTTGTCCCCGGGGCAGGTGCGCGCGGGGTTTCCCTGCGCTGGGGGGGGGTGGGGCGCGCACGCTGGCCCCGAGGCAGGCATGCGCGGGGGTTTTCCTGTGCTGCTGGGGGGGGGGGGGGGGAGTGTTGGCCCTAGGGCAGGCACACATGGGGGAGGTCGCCCCCAAGGGGCTGCCTGAGTAGGCTTCCCTGCTCGGTGGGGGTCAGGCTCGGCAGAGGCACGCAACGGGGCTTGCTTCCTTCCTTCGCTTTGGGGGGGAAGGAGGGTCAGCCCTGGAGGGAGCGTGGGATGGAGGCTTCCCTCTGTGGCTGGTGTAGGGGACTCCCTGCCCCCAAACCTTGTTCCCTCTCCCCTGCTCCAAACCTGTCCCCCGCCCTCCTGTTCCCTCTCCCCTGCCCCCCCCCAGCACCCTGCCCCCCCCCTGCAGAAACCAGTTCCCTCTGGCACCCTGTCCCCTACTGCAGAAACCTGTCCCCCTGACTTCCCCGCTACAGAAACCTGTCCCCCTTCTCCCCTCCGTAGAAACCTGTCTGTCTCTTTCCCCTCCCCGCCCCCGGACACCCTGTCCCCTGCTGCAGAAACCTGTCCCCCACTGGCACTCTGGCCCCTGCTGCAGAAACCTGTCCTTTTGGCACCCTGCGCCCTCTCCCCTGCACCCACTGGCACCCTGTTCCCTGCCCCAGAATCCACTAGCACCCCTCCCCAGTACTGTCCCCCCTGCTTCCAAGTGACTTTTCTATGGTCAGTGACCCCTGACTCAAGGCAGGTTCCCTGCCATTCTCATAAATAAAGACAATGCAGAAACTTTTTGTGTTTGACATAGTATTTTATTTAAAAATGAAGCCTGGCCAACAAACCCCCAATTGGGGCCAAGCCCCCTCTGGCCACAACCACTCCTGCATTCCCTTTTCCCCAGACCCTAGATCTGAGCCTATCATACACTGGAACCCCCTGCCCTGAGCCCCTCACATACCCCAACCCAAATTCCTGCACCCTCACATCCACAAGCCTGTGGCTTGCTTAGTACCCCAACACTGCCTGGCCTGGAGCCCCCTCCCCAAGCCAGTATCCCCTTCTCCACCTCCTCCTGCATCCAGATTTCCTCCCAGAGCTTGCACCTCTCACCCCTTCCCACACCCAAATCCCTCATTCCCACCCCAGAGACTACACATCCTGTCTCAACCCAGCGAGGGTCCAGCTAGACTGCAGGAGTTTTTCGGGATTCTGGAGATATCCCAGAAAAACTCTTCTGCATCCAGGGTTGCATTTGTTCTTCCACTACAAAAAGCGGAAGAACAAACATGCTCTTTCGGTCACCCCTACATTCCTCTTTCCACGAGGAATAAGGGGGCTTCCAAAAGAAGGGTTTTTTTTCTGACATTTGGTCCAGTCTAAACAGGCCAAATGTTGGAAAAACCTCTTCCTACAGAAGAAATTTTTTTTTAAAAAAAAGCAGTGGTATAAGGATTGGGGATAGCAAGTGATGGAGAGAAGGAGAATAGAGAGGGTGGGGTTTCAAGGAAGGGGCAGGGCGGTAGATCTTGGCTTGGTCTGTCATTTAAAAAGTGATCTTGGGTGTAAAAAGGTTGGAGACCACTGGTCTACAGCATCGTAATCCTTCCCAGTAGCAATTATTTATCTGGCACTGATCTACTCCTGTAGAGGACTAAGAATAAGGAATTACTCTCTTCATAGATATCAAGTTAGCTACTCAAGATGTATACACATTCAGGCTTGCTCTTCAGGTTTACATACACAGCCTTATCTTTAAACAGAGACAGACACTGTCTCTGCCCCCATGCAGAAAAGATTTGGACTCAATACTCATCTGCAGTTTTAAGTCCAAAGGCAGCTATAAAGCCAAAGAGTACTCTGTGGTTTGGTGCACACAGTGACTATTACCAATTATGAAAATACAACAACAACTACTGATAGAATCCAAGGACTTTCCCCAGTCCCTCTTTGTGATAGGTAATGCAGACAAAGCTAATGGAAACTTTCGGAGTCACTGTGGATAGTTCCTTGAAAACATCTACTCAATGTGCAATGGTAGTCACAAAAGCTAACAGAACATTGAGAGTCATTAGGAAAAGGATAGATAAGACAGAAACTATCATATTGTCTGTATAGAAATCTATAGTACACTCACGTCTGGAATACTGCATGTAGATCTGGTTGCCCCACCTCTAAAAAGATACACTGGAATTTGAAAAGGTACAAATTTATAAGACTGGGGCTTTTCAGCTTGGAAAAGAAAGAGCTGATGGGCATATGACAGAAGTCTATAAAACTATGACTGATGTGGATAAAGTAAATAAGAAAATGTTATTTACTCCTCATAAGACCAGACCTAAGGGCTACCAAATGAAATTAGTAGGCAGCAGGTTTAAAACAAACAAACGGAAGTATTTCTTTATACAACAGTCAACATGTGAAAATTTTTGCCATAGGATACTGTGAAGGTCGAGACTACAAGAGGGTTCAAAAAAGAACTAGATAAATTCATCTAGGATGAGTTCATCAATAGCTTTTAGCCAGGATGGACAGGAATGCAAAATGATGCTCTGAAGTGTTTGTAGCTTCTGTTTTCTAGAAACTAGGAATACACCACAGGGGATGGATCACTTGATAATTCATTTCTTCTGAAGCACCTGACATTGGAAGACAGAATGCTCAACTAGATGGACTTTTGGTCTGAACCAGTATGGTCATTCTTATTCTTGAACAAATTATTTTGATTTTATGTGCATCTAACGGCATGTCAAAGGAACACATGGAAGTGTGGTATTTAAATGCAATATTTACCTCTGTTCTGCAGAAGTGAGCCAGGAGGACGTGGCTGTAGACCCCACAGATTTTCCACCCCATTCCTGTCTTTTAGATCCAATAAATGGATTAAAATTAAGGGATCTATATCTAGTAAACTGCTGCTGGCTGCTGAGCCTAAAGTATTTCCACTCCGCCTTGAAGATCTGCCACTTGCATTGGCATAACCATGGCTACTACCTGAAAGACACAATATCATGGGATAAGTACATACACACCATGTTTGTCTGTGTATGTTAGATGTTAGTATTTCACAACAGAGCAGCTATAAACCCTTGATATAGTTCAAGGATGGAAATCTTAAAAGCACTCTAAACACACACCACAACACCTCAGGAAAAGCAATTTTGTTACAAAGAAGTACAGCTACTAAAAGTACTGAAGAAAAGCAAAGTACATTGATAAAAAATTAAGTCTGAAAAATGGAAAATCAACAGAATTTGACTTCATTAAATACAAAGAACATGAACTGTTCCTATCCAATTGTAGGTTTTTTTAAAATAAAAAAAACTAACAAAAAATGAAGATTTTCTTTAGCTGATCTAGGGAGCTCTTCAATTAAGCCTTATTTTGAGCTGTGAAATGTTCTTATTTTATAGTGTTTAGCAGTCCCATAAGGGATCTGAGACCCAGTCACTGTGTCTGGAGTCCAAACTGGGATATTAGACTAGAGAGCCCAATAAGGTTTTCTTCCAAAGCAGGTGACTAAGATCATCATCATCAGTATTCAGAGTGAAAGAGCATTATTAGCAATTAAAAAACAAAGGCTCCCTTTAAAGTGAATGGGTCAATACAGTCTTTGCATCAAGATTTATAAATAACTACTAAAATGGTATGTGAAGAGAACCTTAGATAATACTGGATTGTGCAGACATTACACCCCCATTTCCACTCTAGTTCTTAACAGATTCATGTCACACTTAAATTAATCAGGCTCCTCAAATGCCTGACTCAAGGAATATTTTGAAGAGTGGCATAATTTGCCTGTGTTATGACAGAGACTGGATCTAAAGCACAACAGGTTGATACTGAAAGTGAAGAGAGATAGAGACAGACAGAGAGAGAGAGAGCACAAAGATTTGAAGACTGGCATTCCTTAAAGATTGTTAATAGGCCTTTGCTGCTTTAGGTGGTGTGGTCTGTGGCTGATGGCATCATGAGTACATTTAAACGTAGACTCAGCCATTTTAGAAATCCTGGTTAAAAGATATTAGATTTTGAAATGCAGTCACCTTTATGCTGAAAATGATCCTATGGAGTATTCTTTCATTATTTATATTTTAATTTCATTCTGACTCCACATTTAAAGATTCATACATTTCACCCACCTCACTTAATTCAAATGTAGCTAATAGCAGTGTAGCAAAATCTTAAGGAATGTGTCAGGTGATCAGAAACCATGGTGATAGCAAAAGAGTAGAAGCAGAGACATATTCGCTGGTCTACTTTTGGCTGGAATGGAAATATCTTGTAATTCAGGCTCGCAGAGAAACTTCAAACTGAGATTTTTTTAAAAGGATGTCCAGTAGAAGACCTCTCCACTTTTCTTCTAGCCACTGGGAAGCTGACACTCTACTACAATAATTAGTGTACAATACATGATGCAGCATTTCCAGAAATAGAAAAACCCAGAATATGTGGCTGAATATTGTTTGTGACGTGGTACTAAAAAAGACAGAGGAGGAAACCTGACAAATCACTGCAAGGTTTATTGTGAATGTTTTCTTCTGTACCTGATGCTCCACCAGCAGCAGCAGTGTCTTCCTGGAGATCTCCTTCTTCTAGCTCCATATTATTATTATTATTATATTCAACATCATTTTCTCCAGACCTTGAGGAGAAGAAAAACAAATCAGACTACCAGCTCCAATTAGGCATTATGATGTTTGCCAACTGAACTGAAAGACATCCCACTACTGTTTTGTAGCTTCAAAACTGTGTGTACTAGTACTAACAAGTCAAAATCACTTGACTATGAAACCAAGTCCTAAAATTTAACACATTTCCAAGATGTGGAATTTTAGAAACTGATTTCACAAGCCTTCCATATTCATTACAAGAATATACATCTTTAATAGTATGGTAAATATGTATATCTGATGGTGTCCTTTAGACTGTTTAAATGCTGAAAAGTTGAAGTCTAAGTGCTCAAGTTCTGAACAGTAGTTGTACTTGTGTAGTGTATCACCATGGTAAATTATTGTGGATCAGAGTTAACTGATCTCTTGAAAAGAGCCTTATATGACATTGTTGGTCAAAGACAACATGTTTAACTGAATACGTCAACACACTGGAAACAAATCAGTAAATAAACCAGGACAAAAACTGCTTACAGAACTGGCATCCTGCATTTCTACTACATTCTACATGCGTCATTTCCAGGCCTGTAATCTGCCTCACATCTATCTAAGACTCTATCATTGTGATATACATAGTAAGTTGACTCTGTTCGGATGGGAACTGACAACTGGCCAAGAGGATAACTTTTTTCAGTAAGTTTTTGCAGTTACTCACATGGTCTCTTCATCAATATCATTCTCTTCAGTGTTACTAGTGGCTGTTGAACTAGCAGAGGAGCTGCTGCCATCCAGGTGGTTTACCTCATCTTCTCCAGTAAGGTCTACATCCAGATCACCATCCGAGAGCTCATACTGGAGCAACAGAACATGAGAATTTCTGTACAACAGGAATTTTATCTAAAGTGTTTTTTTAAATCTTTTTACCTAGACTACATTCTGAACAGACAAAGCAAAGCCAGATGTCAGTAATACCACCTAGGAGTTGAAAGTGCAACACAAGTTGACAAAATATCTGCCTGACAGTACCATTTCAGACAGACAGACTCGTAAGTCATTATTTTGTTACCCCCCTAAGAGTCTCTATCCCTTCCCAGACTAATTCTGCACTTGTATAAGAATAGTTCATTTAACACACATGCTTCTATAATTTTCTAGTAACAGTACAATGGGTAGAAATAAAAACTGGAGCAGAAGAGAATTCCTACATTAAAATCTTCATGCTGGATTTTCTCCTCTTCCTCATCCTTGGCATCTCTCACTAATGCTGGAGTGGCAACATCCACAAATAGTCCTTCAGGATTTGATCCAGATTTTTTTGGTCTTGTTTCTGGGCCATCATCATTCTGGGGGCTAAGATGAGTGTCTGGAGGTGACATGCCTCGTGATTTTTGAGTACGGGAAAGCTCAATTGCCAGTCTCTTAAATACATGTTTGAAAATAGAAACATAAGTATATGCCAAAGAAAATTTAAGAATAAAATTACAAGAAGCAACAGCATATCACAGATTAACATGAAAGACATTAAAACTAACTGGAAACAAAATCAAGCACCATCAGTGCTCTGAAAATAGCAATGGGTATCCAAATAAACCTGACAGTGAAACAAACTTAATGGCCGCTGATCAGTATAGTCAAAGATTTAAATCCATGTTTGAATTTGACATTAAAAAAAACAAACAAACAAAAAAACCATCCAACACCCTCCCCTTACCTCTTTAAGGTTGTTTATTTGTTGGATGTAACTTGTCTGAGCAACTTCCAACTGAGTAATATACCAGTGCTGGTCCCGACACTTTTGGAAGAAGGTAGGTGAACGCACCTGGAATCTTTAGAATGCCATGAAAGTGAAATTTGTATTAATACTTGTGACGTCCTACCTAAAATAATACAATGCTTAAAACCAGGTGATAAAATTAAGCTGAAGCCTGATAAAAAATTAAGTCCTGTACACTTTTCCAGATATACTATTATAATACAGAATTCTGAAATACCAGAACAGCCAAACCACAAATGATATTTTAAAGACCCAACTTGAAGTAGAAGTGCAAGGTAACTATATTTAGCCATAATGCTACAATTTCCAATAAGAAAGTCAGCTTCAATTCCATTATTAACACCCTTCCATTCCTTCCTTTCTCAAAGTTCTCCTAATCTCAAGGACAATACTCAAAGGGGAATGGAATGCATTTTTAATTTTCTGTCTATGCATGGCCTATTAGTGTCTGGTGTAGTTTTTGAAGATGACTGCGCTTCATCTCAAGAGAATCTATACACATAAACCTTCCCCCGGTTCCTCTCCTAAGTGAACTCTTTCCTTTAAAGCTCATGAGAAATGAAGAAGAAATAATAGTACTTTCATAAAACAATGCCACAGAAAACAGGTTTGTGGAAACAACCAATTATCTTTCTTACCTAAGAATTACAGTGTCATTTTGTCTGTTCAAATATCCTTCATTGGCAAGCAAATCTAATCGAAAGAATCTGTTATAACCCCAGCATTCTCCAACTTCAAAGTCAGAGGCAAACTCTCGAATTATATTTTTAGCAGGATCATTGGTGGACTGGTGAACCATCTCCACGCGGTACTCATACCTAAATGTGGACAAAATAAAATTAATTGGAACAACCACCACCACCACCACCTGATTTTAGTAAAAGAAAAAATGCATATGGTAATGTTTGTTTCAGGTGAAATTAATTTACTGAGGGTATGTCTACACTACAGCACTAATTCGAACTAACTTAGTTAATTCGAACTAAGCTAATTCGAATTAGCACATCTAGACTTAAAAACTAGTTCGAATTAGCATTTTGCTAATTCGAACTAGCATGTCCACATTGAGTGGACCCTGAACCGAAGTTAAGGCTGGCCGGAACCCGTGCCAGCAGGGCATCAGCTTAGGACTTAGAGCGTGAAGCTGCTGCCTCAGGCTAGCCGAGGGCTGTGCTTAAAGGGACCCGACCCCCACCCCGGACAGACAGTTCTCAGGGTTCCCCGCTTGCTTGTCTACCTCGATGAGGGACAGCAAAGCAGTCCTGTCTTGGAGTGCCCTGAGTGCCCACCCTCGGCACATCACAGCACTCGGCCATCAGCGTGGCTGCACTTGCTGCAGGCTGCCATCCGGGGGGCTGTCAGGATCCAGGAGGCCCTGCACGAGAGCTTCCACCCCAAGGAGCCCGCAGAGCCACCCCAGTCCTCCCCATCGAGGGCTCGTGCCCCATTCCTCCCTAGCCCCACTTCCTGATGTAAAAAATAAAGGACACGTGTGTTCAAAAATAGAAACTCTCTTTATTTAACAAAACTGGGGGGGGGGAGGGATTAACCTCTGGGGAGACTGGGAAAAGGAGGTGGGAGAGGGGAAGAGAGAGGGTGGGAGAGGGGAGGTGGAAACCTGGGAGGAGGGAGCTGGAAGGGGGAAGCCAGGGGAAGGAGGAGGAGGAGGGGAAGTATAAAACTATGGTATGCCATATCTTCAGTATTGTGTAGAGATGGGGTCTCCTCACCTCAAAAAAGATATTTTGGCCTTGGAAAGGGTTCAGAAAAAGGCAACTAAAATGATTAGGGGTTTGGAACTGGTCCCATATGAAGAGAGGCTAAAGAGACTGGGACTTTTCAGCTTAGAAAAAAGGAGACTGAGGGGGGATATGATAGAGGTCTATAAAATCATGAGTGGTGTGGAGAGGGTGCATAAAGAAAAGTTCTTCATTAGTTCCCATAATAGAAGGACTAGAGGACACCAAATGAAATGAATGGGTAGCAGGTTTAAAACTAATAAAAGAAAGTTCTTCTTCACAAAGCAAATAGTCAACCTGTGGAACTCCTTGCCACAGGAGGCTGTGAAGGTGAGAACTAGAACAGAGTTTAAAGAGAAGTTAGATAAAGTCATGGAGGTTGGGTCCATGGAGTGCTATTAGCCAGGGGGTAGGAATGGTGTCCCTGGCTTCTGTTTGTGGAAGGCTGGAGATGGATGGCACGGGACAAATGGCTTGGCCATTGTCTTTGGTCCATCCCCTCCGGGGTACCTGGTGTTGGCCGCTGTCGGCAGACAGGCTACTGGGCGAGATGGACCTTTGGTCTGACCCAGTACGGCCATTCTTATGTTCTAAGCTCAGGGTCGGGGGTCTCACTGGACCAACTTGATTTTCATGCAAACCTGCTCCTGGGTTCGCATGTGACCTTTGGTGGCCAGGCTGGCAGCTATCCTGCCCTAGATGGCCGCTTTCCTGTGCCTAGTGCGGAGATTGTGGACATTGGAGGCCTCCCCCCAAACCTGGATGAGGTCCACGATCTCTGCACTAGACCAGGCGGGTGTCCACCTCTTGTGGCCCGGGCAGGCTCCTGGGAGCCGCCAGCCTGGTCCTGGGAAGAGGGGGAGGGCTGGGTGGCTGCGGGTGGCTGGCTCGTGCCGTGCCAGGTGCAGGGTCTGCTGGCTGGGTGCTGGCAGGCTTGTACCTGGCACGGGCACCATAGCCAGACCGTGCCCCTTTAAGGGCTCCGGGGTCGGGAGGGGGGCAGACGAGTTTCCCTGGCTTGGCCCAGAGTGGCCACCAGGGCAACCTGGGAAGGGCTAGCCTCCCACTAGTTCGAATTAAGTGGCTACACAGCCCTTAATTCGAACTAGGCATTAGTCCTCGTAGAATGAGGTTTACCTAGTTCGAATTAAGTGCTCCGCTAGTTCGAATTAAGTCTGAACTAGCGGTTTGCGTGTGTAGTGCCTATGAAAGTTAATTCGAACTAACAGCTGTTAGTTCAAATTAACTTTGTAGTGTAGACATACCCTAAGAGAATCGCATTTTAAACAGAAACTAATATGTTCTCCCTCCCCCTCCCCTGCCAAAAAAATGTGGGTCAGCAAGAAAAGACTCCACATTGGAAAGTGAACAACATGGTGATGGCTTTTTTGGATAATCTGCAAATTTTAAGAGGTAAAAGATATAAGGCTGATCATACAGGCAAATGCATGCTATGTTTTTAGGACAGGCTGACATAACCTAATACAGTTTAAATACCACAGATCAGGATCTCCCTCAGTACACCAAGCTCTAATGCAGAACTTCAAAGCAGTCTCTCTAATCTGACGGTGTCAGGGCTGATAGAACCAGAAGCCAAAGCTCTGTACATCCACCAATCTATTCTACATGAGGAATAAGTAGCTGGACTGTAAGATGAAGACAAACTTCTCAAATAGAACTGAAGCAATGAATTAAGAAGGGACACAATTTGAAATGTAATTAATTTAAATAAAAATAAAAATTAAGTAGCTCCAGGATTCCCTGCCAGATCTTAAATCCCCATGTCAATTTTTTAGGTTTTATGATCATTTTACTCTTTCAGATGTGTTCTTATCCCCATGTGCTGTGTGTAAAATAGCACAGAGGAAACAGTCAAACGATACAAAGAAAATAATCAAACCCATAATCAAACTGAAAAGATACATTTTTTCACTTTTTCCCATTAGAAGTAGCTTCCGAGTTTGAAATAGGATTTTCAAGTTCACTGTGTCCTTTAAACTTTCATTTAAGATTATTTTGGGGTCTGCTGAATACACTTCATAATAGTTGAGATGGATTAAGAGACTATATGTGCACATACTACATTTTTATCAAGTTCTTCCTATCCTTCAAGTATATGAAAATGGCAGAAAGCAGTTGCACTGAGCATTAGAAAATTTCTAAAAATTATGAAAATAATAGTAAACTCTCATCTAGTAAGGTGCATATAGCCATATATTCTATGGATAACCTTAATGTACATCCTTCTCGGCCTACTAGCAGAGGCACCATGACAACACAATACTAAAAATACCACCGTTGAGGCCTGATCTACACCTCAAACTTGGGTTGACCTAGTTATGTCACTCGGGGGTGTACAAATTCACACCCCAACACATCCAGTTAAACCCACCTAAGTCCCAGTGTAGAAACTATTAGGTTGACAAGTGAATACTTCAGCCATTGTGGGCTATCACCTCTCGAGGGGGTAGATTAACTGAAGTGATGGAAAAGGCCCTTCTGTTACTGCAGTGACTACAGTGCAGCGAAGCAGCTGTGTCACTGTAATGCTTGTAGTACAGCTGACTCTCAGACTGCCTCTGCAACAGGACACAAACGATACGGTGCTAATAAAATACATATATAAAAAAAACATGCAGGTTCTTGGCCATCTCACACATGCTAATTGTGAAATGCCCAGAGCACTGCAGATGGCAAGGTACCTCTCGTACTAAGTGTTATCAAGTGGTCTGAATGTGAAGACGAAAGCCTGCCTCCCTCCCCTTCCCTCCTCCCCCCCACAATGCATCTTGTTGTTCTGGATGAGTGGAAGACAAGGCATTTTTAAAAGCTTGCATTATCTTTTGCTTATTAAAGTCCACTAACAACAGTCAATTAGGGTTGTAAGAGTTTAGCCACATAGCCTGTTAACCGATAAGCTAGACTTTGTTTCCAATTCCTTCCTCTCCTCAACCAAAAGATGTCACTCAGCTGTTACTATTTATTCCAGAAGATGGATAAAGCTACTGAGAGGAGGCTGTTCTAGGTTTGATTTTAACAAATAGGGAGGAACCAGTTGAGAATTTGAAAGTGGATGGCAGCATGGTTGAAAGTGTTCGTGATTCTAAGGAATGGTAAACGGGAGAACAGAAAAATAAAGACAATGGATTTCAAGAAAGCAGACTTTAGTAAATTCAGGGAGGTGGTAGATAAGGACTAAGAGGAAAAACAACTGAAGACAGTTGCCATTTTTTCAATGGGACATTATTAAGGGTGCAAGAGCACACCATTTCACTGCTTAGAAAAGATGGGAAGTCTGGCAAGAGATCCCCCTGGCTTAAGCAGGAGATCTCGAATGATCTAAAAATCAAAAAGGAGTCCTATAAAAAGTGGAAACTAGGTCAAAGTACAAAGGATAAATATAAACAACCACCACAAGTACGTAGGGCCAAATTAGAAAGGCAAAGGCACAAAACAAGCTCAACCTAGCTAGAGACATAAGGGCAACAAGAAAACATTTTATAGATATATTAGAAACAAGAGGAAGACCAAGGACCATGTAGGTCCACTGCTCAACGAAGAGAGATAAACAATAACGGAACATGTGGAAATGGTGGAGGTGCTTAACAACTTCTGTGTGTTGGTTTTCACTGAGAAGATTGGCAGTGATTGGATGCCTAACATAGTGAATGCCAGTGAAAATCAGGTAGGTTCAGAAGTTAAAAAAGAAGAAGAACTTAAAATTACTTAGAAAACTTAGATGTCTTCAAATCACCTGATTAAATGCATCTTGGAATACTCAAGGAGCTGATTGAGGAACTATTTGAGCCATTAGCCATCATCTTTGAAAAGTCATGGAAGAGAGGAGAGATTCCAGAAGACTGGAAAAGGGCAAATAGTGCCCATCTATAAAAAGAGAAATAAGAACAACCTAGGGAATTACAGACCCTTCAGCTTAACTTCTGTGCCAGTAAAGATAATGGAGAAAATAATTAAGGAATCCATCTGCAGATACATGGAAGATAATAAGGTGATAAGTAACAGTCAGCATGGATTTGTCAAGAATAAATCATGTCAAACCAACCTAATAGCTTTCTTTCACAGGGTAACAAACCTTGTGGATGTGGGGGGTAGATGTGTTATATCTAGACTTTAGTAAAGCATTGGATACAGTCTCACATGTCCTTCTTATCAATAAACTAGAGAAATACAACCTAGATGAGGCTACTAAAAGATGGGTGCATGACTGGCTGGATAACCATTCTCAGAGAGTAGTTATCACTGGTTCACAATCATGCTGGAAGGATATAACAAGTGGGATTCTGCAGGGGTCTGTTTTCGGACCAGTTCTGTTCAATATCTTCAACAATAATTTAAATGATGGCATATAGAGTAAGCTTATAAAGTTTGTAGAGGATACCAAGTTGGGAGGAGTTGCAAGTGCTTTGGAAGACAGGGTCATAATTCAAAATTATTTGGACAAACTGGAGCAATGGTCTGAGATAAACAGGATGAAGTTCAGTAAGGACAAATGCAAAGTACTCAGGGAGGAACAATCAGTTTCTCACATACAGAATGGGAAGTGACAGTCTAGGAAGCAGTACTGCAGAAAGTGATCTAGGAGCTCATAGTGGACCACAAGCTAAATATGAGTCAACTGTTGCAAAAAAGCAAACATGCATTAACAGGAGTGTTATGAAAAAGACACGAGAAGTCATTCTTCCGCTCTACTCTGATTAGGCCTCAGTTGGAGTATTGTGTCCAGTTCCGAGCACCGCATTTCAAGAAAGATGTCTTGAAATGATGAGAAGGTCTGGAGAAGAGCAACAAGAATGATTAAAAGTCCAGAGAACATGAGCTAGGAGGGAAGACTGAAAGAAATGGGTTTGTTTAGTCTGGAAAAGAGAAGACTGAGAAGGGACGTAATAGCAGCTTTCAAGCACCTGAATTGGTGTTACAGGGACAAGGGAGGAAAAATATTCTCCTTAACCTCTGATGATAGGAAAAGAAACAATGGGCTTAAATTGCAGCAAAGGAAGTTTTGGTTGGACAAAAGGAAAAAAATTTCTAACTGTCAGGGTGGTTAAGCATTAGAATAAATTGTCTAGGGAGGTTGTGGAACCTCCATCAATGGAGATATTTAAGAACAGGTTAGACAAACGCTTGTCAGGATTACTTCTAGTCCAGCTTCAAGTTTATCGAGGAAGTGAGTTTATTTATATTTATTTATTTATTTGTTTGTTTGTTAGTCTCTAAGGTGTCATAGGACTACATCCCTGACAAGTAAAAAAACGAGATCTAGATAGTGCTTGGTCCTATGGTGAGGGCAGGGGATTGGACCTGACCTCTCGAGGTGCCTTCCAGTTGAAACTGTGATTTCTAAGTCTGGCAAATCAATCTTTCATAGGCAAAGGAATTTTAAGCTGAGATTCAGGACATGTTTCTGGTCCTCCAGCAGCTGAAACTGCCTCCATACCTCCAGTCAGCAGTTACATTCTAAATTTTAAACAGGACAGAACCAGAAAATATTCTGAGAAGTTAAATGTTGCAGAAAGTGTCATATTAAACTGAAGAGTCTTAAGACGGACATATTTTGGAGCCAGGCAAATAAAAAATGTTATTATTTGAAGTAATTATTGACTTTAGAGGGCAAGGTTATAATACTGACAGTTATAACACAGTTTTAATTTATCTGAGGGCTAAAATACTACACAGGGGTCATTTTATAGCAGGGATGAGGAATCTTTTTTGGGTCGGGGGCCAATGACCCACAGAAAAAAAATCAGTTGGGGGCCACACACAAGTGAAAAGCAAAAACACACACACACACCCTCACTGACATGGTCCTCCAGTGCTGGAGGGGGTCCTGAGCCTTGGGGGCCGGATCCAGCCGGTGGGCCTGAGGTTCCCCACCCCTGTTTTATAGCATCCCTCTTGCAGAACTCTTTGCCTTTGAGTCAGAGTGGTCCAGCTGACCAAGCACAGTCTGGAAGTTGAGACCTGAGTTCTACTGACAGCTGTCTTGTTGACTTGTTTGTCACCTTCTTCAGACCCTCTATGCATTACCTTATGAGATGAGGGTCCTGATCCAAAGCCCAGTGAAATCAACAGGAATTTCATCTGCTTCAGTGAGCTTTGGATCAAGTCCTAGGAAAGCCATAAGGCTGAACACGCTTTTGTAAAACTCTTAACTCCTTAGGTGAGAAACATTTCCTTACTTGGATGTTTCTGGCAATCCAGCTGAGAGCTCTAGGAACACAGATAAGTAGTAACCACGCACAACTCCATTTCCATCCTTAAAAAGAAGTTAGGAGGTACAATTACTAAAAGAATCTGTTATTATAGAAAATAAATTCAGAATTATTATATGCAATTTCCTACAGTCTTAGAACAGCAACATATGAAATCAACACACATTTAGAAAGTGTGAATATGACTGCAGTGGTTCTAGGTGCATATGTCTGGGTGCTAGGCTGTATCTCAGAATAGAAAAGCTGGAAGTTACAATTTTTGTTGTTGCATTTAAGTAGTTCAAACAAGTGTAAACAGGAATAGTTTGACAAGTACTTCTACATACCATAGAACTGATTTTTCATATTAAACGTGCATATAAGGAGGGCAATAAAAAAGAAAATGATTGGTATATTTTAAAGCTTCACAAGTTATCTGAAACACTGGACAGCAGAATTTCAAAACCCTTTTATTTTGGGGGCTGAAGCAAAATGAAGTTGTTTTCTCTGATCTGTATATTGAAAAGTAACTAATCAAGATTCAAAGAGTTAAGTAGCACTGAGGTTGTAAGAAAACCAGTAGTATGGCAAAGCCTTCTCCCTCACAACGGTGTAAGCCAAAGATGAAGTGTCAGTCTTATCTTGAATTTCCTGGTTTTGACAATGTGTCATAATGTACCATTGTTTTAAAAATACAGGTTGGCCCTCCAAAAACCGGGACTCTCCAGCAGGACCATGGATGTTGCTGGACCAGGGAGTCCTGGCTGGAAGCTCTATGGCAGGAGAGCCAGCGACTGGGAGCCTTGGAGGGGATAGCAGCAGCAGAGTCGGGGGGTGGGACCAGGGCCCCACCAGCAAAGCCTCAGTAGCAGGGCCAGGTCAGTAGCAGCCCCGGTAGTGGAGCTCGGGATGGTGCTGGGGCCAGGGTAGCAGCAGCTCCAGTAGCAGGACAGGGTTGGTGCTGGGGTCAGGGGAACAGCAGGCCTGGTAATAGGGCCAGGGCCAGGGCCAGGGCCGCCTCTGTCCACTGTGACCTGGGCCCACCACGGCTGAGGCCTCTTTGCTGGGGGGGGAAAGGGAGGGAGGGAGGTGTGTGTGTTGTGGGGGGATGGACGGACAGGATGGGATGGAAGGGCCAAGAGAAGCTGCCACAAAACAGCCTTGGTCCGCAGAGAGCTGGGATCCCCACGGACAGGGGCTGCTGTTGGACCAGCCTCTATCTGTGACTAGCCTGGGCCACTGCAGACAGAGGCTGCTTTGTGGCAGCCTCCCCACCCCCTGCAGCAGTCTGTCTGCTCCCTCTCTCCCCCCACCCTACCTACAGGCAGCCGGTCCGTGTGGGGATCTGGTTTTTAAACTGGCTCTCCTCGCTGCTCCCACTGATACAGAGGCAGCAGTGCAGGGTGACAGGGGACTCCCCGGGAGTGGGGCTGGAGTGCACTGGCTGCTGGCCCCGCCCCCAGGGATTATAGAATAGTTGAGTAACCGATAATATTTTGCGTGGTTACTCGACTATTCTATTACCCGCTATCTGACCTCCCTAGCTGGTAACAGAATATAGACTGCCTAGTCCCAGTCCAATGTTCTAGGCCACACTGCCTTCCATAGGGGGTGGCAACTTACTATTGCTATCGCTCCATTTGCTCAAGTGACAGAGGTCAGCTCAGAAATCATATGATGTCTATATGACATCACATGTTGAAATTTGCAATTTTAATATTATTTTTACATAGTTTTGTATGTGTGTAATTTCCTGGTTTAAAAAAAAAAATCAAATAATTAAAAGCCAGGAAATGCCTGAATTAAGGTTGCCTGCTTAAATCAGGAGTGGGCAATAATTTTTGATGGGGGCTATTCAAAGAATTCGGTGAGTGATCAAGAGACATAATCTTCCATTATATTAATGGGGGAAGTGTGGGGTCTGGAATGGAGGTTGGGTGCAGAAGGGAGCTTGCGGTAAGGGACGGGGGTGTGGGATCTAGGAGGGAGTCTGGGTGAAGGAGGGGGTTGTGACATAGGGCAGAGAACTGGGGTGCAGGGTTTAGGAGAGGATTGTGACTTGGGATAGGGGTGCAGGGGCAGGGATTGTGACCAGGGGCAGAGGACTGAGGTGCAGGGTCTGCGAGGGGGTATAGGTGCAGGAGAGAATCGTGGCCTTGGGGAGGGGTGTAGAAGGAGGGAATGCAGGGCCTGGGAGGGGGCTGTAACTTGGGGCAGAAGGAAGTACAGGGTCTGGGAAGGTGTATGGGGGCTAAAGTGGGGATGCAGAAGGTTTGGTTACGGGGGTAGGGATGCAGGAGGGGGGCAGAGGGTTGAGGGAGGGAGGGGCTGAGGTACCAGAGGCAAGCTCTGGCTGGGAGACACTTACCTGGGCAGGTCCTAGCCAGCAACCCAGCAGGTTCCTTAGCCAGGGTCCCTACCTTCCATGCCCCTGTACATGCTCATAGCAGCTGCAGGGGCCATGTCTACTGCTCTGAATTGACGGATGGGCATCACATACTGTCTGTCCTGTAAACAGACAGCTGCTATTGGCCGGAAACCAGCCAACAGGAGTTTCTGGGGGCGGGGGCAGCATGAGAAGCCTCTTTGCCCTCCCCTGGGCTCTCAGAATTCAGAGATGCCTACGTGGCCCTGCAGCCAGCTTTCCTGAGTTCTGAGCAGGGGCGGGGCAGGCAGGGAGCCAGCTGAGGCTCCCGGGGCTAGATCCAGGGACTTGGTGGACTGGATTCAGCCCACAAACCATATTTTGCCCAGCCTTGGTATACATGAACACCCATACATATGTGCTTAAGAGTTTGCATGACTGGGGTCTAAACTAGTGTACTTATGCCCATGGATACATTGTTGTTTGGAAAAATATTTTTAAAAGATCATGCAAACTCACTGGATAAACCTTTAGTCGCCAGCAAAGCCCTGACACTTGAAGAGGTGGACTGTACACAGGATCTGCCCGCTGACGCAAAGTGCTGTTGAAAGAAGGGATGAATATTCAACAGTGGGATGTAGCAAACCCCTATGGTGGGAGGTGACAGAATAAAATAGTGTACCATTTACATTTGCATGTTAGAACTATCCATTTTGTTGCACCAAATGAAATGCAGTAGCATGTTTTGAAGCTATCACAGCAGTTAGAGATGGACTTCCATGACATCCCTTGGGGAACTATTCCACTGCCTAATGCATCTCATTATTAACAAAGCTGTTCTGATACTTATCCCAAGTTACTCCCTCTAGATACTATCCCACTATATAGTGTTATCACATCATATCACACTGATAATTCCACTCCAAATATATAAAAGAGCATAAGATGCAGACTTTTGTTCTTTTCCCACTATTCAGACAATTACTAACCAGGCTACTTGTAAGTTAACTATTAATCTTTTCTTTTAAGAAATCATCTCATCCCCCACTTTGCTTTGTTTTGGTGATCGTATCCGAACTCATTTGGCAACACTGTCATGATACAATACTCACAACTGTATCTTTGGTGCAATCGCACAGGAGTCATTTAGAGAGGAATTTCCTCGCTGCATGTGCAGGCCAAATTGCATGACTATTTTTCCTTCCTGCAGTGCAGATCCACTATTACCCTTATACCTTTCAGCCAATATTACTTCCCAGCTCTCTCTCCTACCTTTTCCCCAATGAACATTTTAAGTGTGTGTTCTCACACTACATCCCCACATGTGTATTATCAGCAATTTTCCTTAAATCTTCTACTAGCCATGTTTCCAATCTGTCTAGGTACACTTGTATTATTTCTTTGTTCTCAATGGTTAATTAGCATTAAGCCATAGCAGTCAGCTTACTGAACTGGTAGCTAATTTTTCTGTTCACTGTGGAGACAAAAATCAAGAGATTGACTCAGTTCTTCACACTTGGCACACAGGTATCTTGTGATTTTCAATAGGTCTATTCAATGGTTTAAAACCTAATATAGAACAAATGAGAAACACTCCTTGACATTCATGATAATTTCTTAGGACACATTCCTACCTGAAGTTTTCCAAGACAAAGGTAGTTGAGTCATAGGCTGGTACTAATTCACTGAGGAGAAAACATATTAGCAGAGTTAAAAAAAGTCTCACTGAAATCATGCAAGGTGGGATTTTCACAAGCTCTTAAGTAACTTAGAAGCTCAACACCCATCAGTAGTCAACAGGACTTGCACTCTTCATCACTTAGGCACTTTTGAATAACCCATTCAAGATCTTTAAAAGGAAGGTTATTAGGCCAATAATCGTATCACAACAGTGGTGACATCTCTAGAAAACAGAGCATAAGTACTACTGTAATTATTATTTTTTAATTACAGTTTCTGAAGACAGTAATAGCCAAACCAATGCATATTAACATTCTATTATACTACACATTCTGGGTAGATATTACATTTTAAGTACATCTTTAACAGCAGCAACAATTTATTTTGAAGGATATGAAAATGTTTTTATTTAAAATGAATATTAAAATGCATGATGTATTATAGGTATGTGCCATTAGTAACATCTGAAATTAATAACACCTGACAAATTTTAATAATTTATTTTTCTCTGTTTCAGCTGTACATGGTTTACATTTACTCCAGCTTGGAAATTAAAACAGATTTCTGCATTTCCAGTCTACTCTAGGGTCTTGTTGTATTATATGACAAATGCATTTTACACAGTGGTAATAAGCCCTAGAAAATGCCAAGGAAATCAGCTACATTATGGGAACTACAAAGGCTTTGGACAAGTTTATAACAAGAATTCAAATTTTAGAACAAGATTACTTTTGGAGGGTATTTTTAGAGCACACAGTACGTCTGTGTGCTTTCAGTGTCAAAACTATCTACCTTTCAGTCCAGTTCCATGCACCTGCCCAATGCCACTGCAAACATACATATCCTTCTTAACCCCAAGGAAATGATACAGGAACAACTTAGCTGTGATTAGAGAGAAGGTAGGCAAAATTATCAATTATTAACTTTAGAAAATGTGACATGATTTACCTTGTGCCAGCAAGGAATAATGATTACTTAACCAAGGGAAATCTAAATCTACAGCAAATGTTTAGTGTTTAGTGTGGCTGGAGAAACAAAACATCCTAAATATATTTATGTTTCAATGCAGTCTCAAAGCAAAAGAGACCAGCAGTAGCTACCCCCTCCTTTAAAATAAATATTTACTTTTACTAGGGGGCTGCCCCCCCTGCTCACCACCCCCGCCCAGTCAACCTCCCTTTCTCTGGAAGCGAGAGGCTGATGACATCATTTTGTCACATGGCAGGAAAAACTTTATATACATATATATTGAGAGAGAGAGAGAGAGATCTATAATGCATTTAAGTAGTCATTTCACAATCGACACACTTGTGGGTATTCTTTTCCAGGATTTTTTTTAAAAGCCTGCCAAACTGAAGTTTCACTGATATGGTTAGAAATATTTGAGTAATTTTAAAATTATTCAAATGCAAAAGTCTCTCCAAATTTTATAGAAACCCTGCACGTTCATTTTAAATGGAAAGTCCTGCTGTCACCAATCTAAATAATTAATAAGTACACAGATCTCATGAGACCCTTTCCACAATTATTGCAGCAACTGGAGCGTTTGCTAATAAGAGAGCCCTACAATTATATGATGACTGCCCCAATAGCCAGGATAAAAAGAGCAATCAGTATACAAATGATCCAAAACCTATTTCTTCACACCAACAGGATCCCACTTCTAATGCTAGGATGTAACATCAATTACAAGGTAAGTCCTCATGGAGAATAAAAACAAGACTCTGCAGGAGGTGAAGGAAACTAGGGAAGTGATCTATTATTTTTAGCATGTGGAGATAAATACAGACCCACCATTTAGCCTGAAAGGTCAGACACTGGAAATAAATCCCCCCCCACAGGCTACCACTGCTGTAGCCCCAATAGTTAAAGTAGCTGTTATGAAGGATTTGGGGATCTTGCCAGCAGCAAATCCATCAGCTGCTCCCTATTACCCATCCCTCCAAAGCCGTAGCAGAATTTGTTCTTACAGTGAAGTTTGAGTATTTGAGTATTTTATACATTAAAAGACTTTTTCTCCACACTAAGCATTCCTCAGTGCTCAAAGCCATTCAGATGTTGGTAAAGTTATTTTTTTGTTGGGAGGCTTTTTTGTTTTTCAAGACTAAACCAAACTGCTTTAATGCATTAGCTTTCAAGGTCAAACAAATACTTGTGAAATAAAAGAAATGCCAGGCTGTACCTTGTGAAGTCTGGAGGGACAGGAGTAGTGACAAAGGATGCCATAGGCTTCCGGTGAACCTGCTGAAACATCATCAGAATCTCCGAGCTTTTAGATATCAGCTCACTCTTACTGCATGACCGCAGCTGCAGAGAGGAAAGCAGATTAATGATATTGTAATTTAAGAAAACCCACAGATTTTTGCCTAAGTTTTTAATTGAAGATGTGTCAACACAAGAGGTAACATCTACTGCAGGGTCACAGAAAAATATTACAATACTGCTCTCCATAGTGACAGAGTTATGTTTGTTAGAACTTCCATTGAATGTATCTGTTTTCAAAGCTGGAAAAAGAAATGGTGGTGGCAACAAATTGCCATACTTGTTCCCATAACAGTTTTTACAAGAAATTAAATAAAATTAAGTCAGTATTCTCTCTACTTTCTCCCAGAGAACTCACACGCTCTTCAGGGCTCTTGAATCCTTATGTGAGAATTATAGTGCTGTAGTATTTTAACAATGTTAACAGGTTTTAAAAATGTAATTAGCAGCTACTATGCACTTATATGACTTTTCAGTATAAAGCTTATAAGTATCTGTACTAGATGCAGATATGTTTATTTTATCATGTTACCACCCCAGCAAAGTACTATAGCAGGTCTTTGGTAAACGTCGGGATTATGTTCCTGAAAAGGGCGACAGACACAGCTCCCATAAAAATGGGGGCCCCATAAAAATGTGTGCTGTACACTCTCCCTCCCTGCCCAGGGTTTGCCACCCTCTGCTTCCCTGATGGTACTGCCAAGGAGCAGGTGATTGCTCTGGTCCATCTGGCACTCTAGCTGGGAGGTTGGGGGAGGGGGGGGGGCCCTCACCCCAGTCTACCTGGGGCTCCAGCCAGAGGAGTGGGGAGGGAGAGTGGGGCTCACCCTGATTCACCTGGTGCTCTGGCTGAAGAGCACTTCTGCTGGGGCACGGGGGCTTGCCCCACTCTGCCCACAGTGCACTCCAGCTGAGGAATGGTGTTTGAGTGCAGTGACTGGCACTCCAGTCAGGGAGTAGGGATCAAGGGCTGGGAAGCTCCACAGCAAGCAGAGTGAAGTAAGCCTCCAACCTTGCTCAGTGACTGGAGCACCAGGTAGGGCTGTGGGGCAAACAGTAGGGCAGCAGCAGAGCCTGAACTGACAGGTGGGCCTGGATGTTAAGTAGTTGGGCCACAGGATCTCTGTCACTCATCAGCAGGGGAACATGTTCTGATTAACGTTAGTCCCGATCCAGATATCCATCAGCTGCAAACAATAGGTATGTGAAACAATAGATAAAGGGGACACTTATACCAGGGACCCCTGTATACCAGATGTGACCATTGATACTATGTAATATGTAGGTGAAACTTTATTAGGCTTTGACATGATTAAGTTTCATATATTACATAACCCAGCCAGAGAAGCAACTGTGCATTAAGGGAGCGTCTTACACACTTTCCTTCTTTTAGTTATTCTGTGGCACTCTCGTTCTTGTTAAATATAGCCATATATTCATTTTTCATTCAAATCAAAATGTTTTAAGCCAATATTCAAATCAACTAATCAAAAAGCCCCATTATCTCACAAAAGAATAAAATCGGGAGTATAAATGTAACCTCCCTTCTTTCAATCCAGCACACAATGCCAAAATGGTTTAAATGTGTAATAAATTGTACCTTTTCAACACTAGAAGCCACAAGTAATAACAAACACTTCTGAACAAAAGAAGACAGGAAAGAATCTAGTTGTGTCTTTTGAACAACTGGCGACAAATTTTAAATAGGTAAATAGTTGCAAAAATAGCTTCCAACATTTTAACTGTGGGATGGTTTGTGGGGTTTTTTTTAAATCACCTGATGTTCTACTTCCTGCAGCAGGGACTCCAAAAGTTCAGTTTCTTGGGTGAGTGATGTCTTTTGACCTGTTTAAAAGAAATGAGATCCAGAGATCATGTTTTGTGGTGTTGCTGTTTTTAAGAAATGAACCTCCCTTCTGGAGACTGCTCTAAATCTCAGGTAAAGGATTTCTAAATATATCAAGGTTGATGGAGAACACATTTTAAAGAAAGCCTATCTTGTTAATTAGAGCTGCAATGAATGATTCACTTGAGGTTAAAGACATTAATGAAACATTCTTGGTGTCCCAGAAATGACAGAGGCTTTTGAAAGAAGAGCAGGTTTAGATTTCATTGAATGTACTCTGATCCAATCAAACTTTCTTTTATAACATCTCAAATCTAATTTAAAAATCACTTTTATAGACCTTACACCTTTTAATGAAAAAATAATTCAACAATGATGTTTAAATATAAAGTTTCCATATTAAAACTACCATTAAGGCTGTGACAAGACAAAGAAGAAAGAAAAGTCAACTCTGATTTTAAGTCTATCACTGGATTTGCTTTTTCTCAATCACACATTAATTAATTCTTGTAAAGGAATCTGAGGTCCTTGAAGTAAAGGAGCTATGTAAGTGCAAAGTATTATTCTGTGTTAACCAAATAAAGAGGAAATTCTTAAATGGTTTAATGACTGACCTTCAATCACTGAACAAATTGGGTGACTGATTACAATAATCAACATGATATGCTTAAGTGCACTCATTGCAGATCCTAACTTAGAAATACAGGTTGAAACTCTCTTAACTGGGATCCTCTGGACCAGCAACATTCATAGTTTGGCACGGATGTTGCAGGACTAGAGAGTCCCGATGGAGGGCCAGCAGCAAGGATCCCTGTGGGGCCAGTAGGGCAGTGGGGCCGCTCAGTGCTTGGCAGCAGGGTTGGGTGTTGTGGTAGCTCAGTGGGGCAGGGAGTCGCAGCAAGCGGCTGCCCACCGGGTCTTGGATCTCCCTGGTGGAGCTGGCTGGCAGGTCCCGGAGCCATAGCAGTGATGGCTGCCCAGCAGGATTAACAGGGCATTGGGGTCAGCAGGAGGTGGGGAGCCGGCTGGGAGGCCAGCGGCCAGGCTGGGGGGCTGGTGACAAGGGGTCCAGAAATGACCTCCCCTGGTCTGGCAAAATCCCTCATCTGGAACTGGTCAGGTTCCAAAGGTGCCAGATCAGGGAGGTCCAATCTGTAATTTAATTAGAAGAATGTAAGAGGATATTTTTACTAAAAACTGATTCTGCTAAAAATCTAGATAGGTATTAGACATGTAATCATAACAGTCTCTTTACACAATATACAAAATATGGTAGCTTTGAAAAAATGTATTTACATACTTGATATACAGTGTATAAGGGTTCTGATCTTCTATTTTCTTCTGAACAAAATGATTTCAAATGTTAAAAATAAATATTCAACATAGTTTATTCTTTCTTACAGACTGTATTATAGTTGGTCTTAGAGACAGATAGTCCCTATTTCCCTGAGTTTCCAGTTATAGATTTAGTTTTGCATATTGCATGACTACATTCCTAAATAATCTGTTCTCATCTCCCTGATATCCAAAGAGACTGATATTCCAGTTTAGGATAATTACATTTCTCTCTTACACAGTGGCTACAATGGAATGCAAGTATGAATGTAGAACCTCAGAGTCAATTGTAGAGATTGTTTTCCATTTGGGACAAAATATTATATTTAAAGTACAGGATTTATTAAAAATATTATTTACAGAAAAAACCCAAAGATGCTTTGCAAATAAGTGGAGTCTTACATCCATCTCTTTCACTCTCTCTTTTAAGAAGTGTTATAGACAAGCATCAGTTCCCCTCGGTATACCCTACATACTTCCCATTTGTAAAAAGGCTAAATAGAGGGAAAGGTTAGGTGGCTGGACCAAAGTCAGTCAAGAACAAAACTTAGAAGTTCTGATTCCTTCCTGATACTCTTGCTCTCAATATTGGACAATTTATTTATCGATCTGAAATGCTACTCAGCAGAAATATTCCATGGAGAAATAATACTTTTAAAGAGTGACAAATTACAGCAATCAGGAAATACTTGAAACTTAAAATCTTTTAAGTGTTGTACAATCATTAACCCTAGCAAAGTGTTACACATAATCAGAGTTACCATACAGTACCTTTTTATGGACTCAAAACAGTTACATCTAACGATATATATTATATCACAGTAACCATGCAATTAACTAATGGTACTACTGCACTTGATTTAGAAGTCTTCTGTCTTCAACTTGAAGCCAAGAAATTGCTGTTTCCATGGTTTTGTATTTCTAAAAATCTTCTGGCAAGTTTTTTCCAGTGTCAGTCTGATACTTCCGCTTATATCAAACAAGGTGAATACCCACCCATTAGCGTTATCAGCTTATTCTTCAGTTGAGTGTCTAATCGGGCAATCATCATCTCCACTGCATTCCTGATTTCCCGAACTCGTTCATCCTTTGCACTGCGCACTGCCTCTACATTCCTCTCCTGAAAGACAGTTCAGAGGTTTTCTTTTTTGTCCACATCTCTGACTCTCATCATACCCTGTCCATTTGAATGGAATGCTTTTCCCTTGACAAGGATAAGGAAATACACAGGAAGAAGATATATTTTGTGTATAACAAAAATAGTTTGTTTTAACATGCTTAGGAAAATGGGCCTTTGTGTAAACTTATCAGCAACTTAAAAGTCAGAAGAGGACTTCAACTATTTCCCATAATTCTCTTCCCCCTTATAGTTTTGCTACTATGCAATTAATGAAATACATTTAGAAGTCCTAATTAAAGTGAATATATGCTAAAAGTGCTTTCTCTTTTTGGATAACCTAGAAAAATTCACAATCAAAACTAAGAATGTTGTGCACATCTGTGACTGGGGGTACCGGTCCCACACTAGGAAATCTGAGCCTAACCAGGCTCACCTGGCTATAGAAGCCCTGACCCCGCAGAGCATGCTCAGACTGCAGCCCAGGTATAAAAGCCTGGAGAGAGGCTCAGTCTGGGCTGGCTGCTGAGGAGGAAGGAGGTACTGCCAGAGAGACCGGACCTGCAAGCAAGCAAGCAAGCAAGCAAGCAAGCAAGCAAGCAAGCAAGCCAGCCAGCCAGCCAGCCAGCCACCTACCTACACTACTGAAGGAGAATGGGAGGAAGGACCCTGAAGAGAGTCCAGTGGAGTATGGTAGGAAGTAGCCCAGGCTGGGAGATTGTTTCCTGAGGAGCTCCGAGTGTTGTGGTGGGATTTCCTGCTGAGCGAGCAGGGGCCCATGCTGCTGGGACCAGTGAAGTAGGGAGGGCCTGGGTTCCCCTAGCCTTAACCCCCTCCAACCTGTGGGGCCTCCATCTGATGTACACTGACTTGGGCTATTAGGCTGCACTGCCCCAGTGAGAAGGGTGTTGAGCACTGACTTCTGGAGTTAGGCCCTACAGGGGTTTAGGCCTGGAGAGAAATTGCAGGATGTGCGGGGTTGAGGCATAATTTCAAGAGCCCTAAGGACTCTACTACTCCCCCTTGGCAGGAAACGAGTGGACGACCCCATGACAACATCCAAAACTGAATTCTTAACCGGGTATATAATAAGCCATTTTTTTAAATTTTGCAAAAACCACACACAGCATGACTGATAGTAAACTAGAAAAGAATGCAGTTGCCCTCTAGTGGCTGACAAAGTTAAAATAAAAATACAGTACACTTTCCTTATCATAGTCACACACATTAAAGAACTGCTTTGACAAATTAAACCATCTCTTGGAACCAGTTGTTTCTTTATCTATGCAGGATACTACAAAGAACAAGTACTTTATTGGGTATAGCATCCATAAGCAGAAAAAGAAAAATGAATGCACGCACAACAGTTTATATAGTGCCTTTCATCCTTGAATCATCAACCATATACCCATACCACAGCACACCAAAAATTCAGATGTCTCTGGGATGAAGGGTGGCTAACTAACCAGCAAGCACACAGCAGAACAAAGAGTGAAAATTATGATCAAGAGTATTATCCTTCTCTTCCAACAATGCTATCCTTTTTGCACATGTCCACACAGAACAAATGGAGCCCTATTTTGCTTTGTTTCTAGTCTTTTCAAAAGATTTGCACACACTAAACTGCATAAAAATCAATAGACTCTCCCCAATGAAATATTAGACCTTCAACTTACATAATTAAGGCCTGGTACGTTTTGTACATGTAAAACTATACCAGTTAAAGGATTGTATACAATCTTTAGCATGGGCAGAGTTATATTGGTACAAAGCTACCATATACCAGTATAACTCATTCCAAAGCATTTTTACTCTCATATGATGACACCCATTCTATGGAAATTGTTCTACTTTAACTCTACTACCGCCTACTTCTCTTATGCCACAAATAATTTGAATATATTAGCATTATAAATTTTATGCATAGTTATGAGGGTGGAAACATTTTCTTACCACTTCTTGCACTAGACTGATCAGCTCCATGAGTCTCCTCCGAAGTTTTGCTACTTCCTCATTCACTTTTGTGACGTGTTGCTCATAAATTTCAGCTAGTGGCTTAAAAGTATGTCCTCCATGCTATTAAAAGAAAATCAACAGAACCCCATATTTTAGCTAAACTCCATCTCTGTTAAATTAGGAGTTTTCCCCCCCTTCTATGATTAGGGATGTAAACGATGTAAACGACGTAAGCTTATAGGATAGTCGACTATTCCCTCAACTAGTTGCTTCCTCCTCCCTTGCTTCCTATATCAGAGGCAGCAAAGGGGGGGGAACAGGATCCGGTGCTGGGGGGAGCCGGCTTAAGATGGTTCCCCCCAGGACCGTCTTCACGGGGGGTCAGGGGAGGAGCAGGGACCGGGAATCAGCTGATTCCCAGCTCACACCTAGTCCCAGATGTGCCTCTGCTTTTTAAATGTATTAATAGCTGACAGGCTCTTAATACATTTAAAAGGCAGAGACACAGCGAGGTTAGCTCCCAGGCAGGGACTTAACCCCATTGAGGCTCCCCGCTTATCAACTAATTGACTAGTTGATGGAAAATCCATTGACTAGTCAATTAGTTGATTAAACTTAAGTTAACATCCCTATCTATGATACCATTTAATTTGGAAAAGATCCAGAACAGATTGTCTGTAGGATGTCTGTGTCTTTCACTTCACTTAGTAACAAATCTTAGATCTGGCTTCTGCACCAGAAATGCTTGCTGTAGAGAGCTGTTTAGAGAGACTGAGCACTCATCCAAAATGAGCCTCAGCATTTACTGCACAACTTTTAGGCCAGTGAAGTCGGGGGAAGAAGGAAATGATTTTACATTCAAAGAGGTATACACATTTTGAGCTAACATTCCAGCAAAAACAAAAAATGAATTGGGAATGTTAAGTTGACGATCACTAAATATGTGACATCTGTCTCACTTGGGAATATTTAACTGGTATGGTATTAAATACTTGGGGATCTAAGGTGCTTATAAAGCTTGAGTGCAAGCAGAGAATCTCCTCCTTTTGAATATGGAGTAAAGGGCTATCAAGCTTAAAATATTTATTTGACCTAATATTATAAAAATAGTATTAAGAATTTATAGTTTTTTTTCCTATGCTTATGCTATTCCCCCTTAACATAACCAAAAACAAAACAAAACATAGTTAGGTCAACTAGAGAAAGCCATTGAGTACAGAACTGGAAACTTTCAATTTTAGGTTCCTATGGGCTTTCACGGGGATGCAGTGTTTAAGTACATAAAATGTTAAACAGATTATTCATAATCTGAAGCCTTTGTATCTTCTCCCTTTCTCCCAAAACAGACATTACGTGAAGGATTTTACAAAACAGATACTTTTTCCTACAATAAAATAAGCTGAATTGTAAAAATAGAACATTTGAAAGGGTCATAAAAATACCTATTAGGGATGTAGGTGACTAGTTGACTACCCGATAAGCATATGCTTATCGGGTAGTCAAGTAGTGACTCGACTAGTCACTCCTCCGCCCCGCTCAAGCTGCCTCTGTCGGAGAGAGGCAGCAAGGCGGGGGGAGAGCAGGAGCTGGTGCTGGGGGGACCTGGCTTAAAAGCTGATCCCCCCCCCAGCACTGTTTTGGGGGTCAGGGAAGGCAGAGGCATAGCAGGGGACCAGGCAGGAGCTGGGAATGAGCTGATTCCCAGCTCGCACCCAACCCAGATACTGTGCTTCTGCTTTTTAATAATGCCACCAGGCTCTTAATACATTTAAAAGCAGAGGCACAGCTGGGGGGACTGGGAGCAAGCCGGGACAGCTGCTTCTCGGCTGGCTCCTGGTCCCTCCCCCCCCCCGAACTGTGCTTCTGCTTCTTAAACATATAGTGGCTCTGAATATGTTTAAAAAGCAGAAGCACAGCATTGGAGACCGGGCGGGAGCTGGGAATCACCTGATTCCCAGCTCACACCCAGTCCCCCCTCCCACCTCTGCCTTTTTAAATGTATTAAGAGCCTGACTGTTCTTAATACATTTAAAAGGCAAATCCACAGCAGAGTTAGCTCCCAGGGCCAGAAATTCCATCGACTACTTGATTAATGGATTACATGCAATTTAACATCCCTAATACCTACTGGTTTTGTGTTAAATAAAGTCTTGTTAAGTTTCATTTGGGGCCAAACATGACTGGACAGTGCTTCTTCAGTCATTCAGATTTATTACACTTATCAGTGAAGTCTAAGATAGTTCTCGCAGTTGGCCACATGGTATAAAAGGTAAATGAGGGAAAGCATGTTTTAGTTTCCACTCAGCTTAGTGAAGAGTAAGCTGATGTCTACAGATAGTGTTTAAAAAAAGGTTATTTTTTAAACTTAAAACTGTCTTTCACCTACTGAAGATTATTGCTGAATATGTGTACCACAAATGTAATTAGTGTTACATGATTATGTGAGACTTATGCTAGGCATTGTCACTTTCAGTTTATTTACAACAGTCTTGGTTACAAAATTCATACCCGGGATGCTAATTCTAGCACCTTTCCAAAAGAAGCAAGGATACTTCCTGCTTCAGCTGGTAACAGGAAACATTATCTATGTCAAAATTCATAAGACTCATTTGTCCACATGCTGTAACTACAGTATTATAAAGGTAATTTGAAAACAATGCTAATAATTGCACGTCATTGGTACTGCTTCTGTAATACAATTCAAGCACTACAAAGATAATTTCCTGCTTTCCACGTGCTCATAACATGCTACAAGCCTTTTACTCACCATTCCTCCCCAGAGAGCACACTGGTGGCAGATACATTTCTTACATGTCCAGCAGAATACACTGAGTTTTTCATGATGGTTTTCACACCTTAAAAAAAAAAAAAAAAAAAAAAGATGGGAAATTATAGTGGTGCATGAAGTGTGCAAAAGATTCAGCAGCTTGATTTATTATGTTGACAATTTTTGATACTAAAGCACAAAATCGAGGCATTACCAATGGTTTCCCAATGGCCAAGAGCAAAATTAAATAGACATATTCTTCTTGAATTGTAAAAATGACTGAAGAGTGCCGCCTCAGTCAGTCAAATGCACAACACTTATCAGTGAAGTCTAAGATAGTTCTCATAGTTTTATTTTGACTCACGTTTAATATCTTCCCAGGAAGTTTCTCCTGGAGGTGAGAGAGTGCATTCTGGAAACTATTTTTAAGCATCATCTTATCTGCATTGTATACCAATGAACCAGGCTTTGAATTCACTGATTCTAGAAGCTAAAAATCTCAAATGATTGAAACTCCAACAATCTGGGAACTCAGAAAGGTTTTGTAAACCTAAAATATTCTGTTTATCAATGTGTCATCTAAGTGCTCAAGTGGCATCTATGTATCAATATTTTAACTAGAAGAAAGCTAACATGTAACAGGACCTACTCTCAAAGTAAATGGCAAATGACTAGTTTCTTTAAACACAAGGTTCTCAGCTCTGCTTAGTAATATGGGTCCAAGAGTGAGCACCTTGATTTCTCATTGTTCCAATAAGACTTGAGCCTCAGAGGCCTTACTTTACTGTCAAGTTTCTATAAGTAACAGACCCAGAGGATATTACACACTGTTCAGGAACTCCCAAATAACAGTATGATATTTCTTTCCTATATATGGCCACATGAATTGGCTTTCTATATTCAGTATCGTAAGAAGTCCCAGTCTTCTACAGTAAGGGTGAAGCTAGATATAATACTGTCTCCAAGTATAATACTGGCAAGATAAATACATTCAAATCAATTCTTTGATTTTTTTTTTTTTTAAAGTCACAACCTTTATTGGAGGAGTATACAGAAACTACAATGAACAATCACAAAAAGTCAGTATTTCAATGTCTTGGTTTGAATACATTTGACCATCAGATAATTCTAGGAAATGTAACATGGGAACTGTTGCTTTATACTAGTCTTTAGTTATGGCTTCAATTAATGCTATCATTTTCATCACTCAGTTTTTTTCTTTTTCCTGTACCTTTATTCATGAAAATGGCTGATTTTTTAACAATTGGCAGTGGGTTTAAAAATATTGTTTCATCACTACACCAAAACCTCAGTTTGTGAGCAAGCTAATAAAGCACCATCACAGCAGATCTTTGAACGAGGTCATTGAGAACTTTGCACAAAGATCAAGGCCATACTAGTATCTTTATGCAGTTCAGAACAGTTACTTACCTTATAGCAACTGTGGTTCTTAAGACAGTTTCTCAGTGTAGTCTGCACTCAATATACAGGAAGCACCATGCATCTTGAACAGAATCCACACTGACAAAGACTTGAAGAACTACTTGTAATTTTGTTATAATTATGAATTATCTGATTGACTTATTCACCATTACTCAATGAGAAAGTCGTCTCATTTGGGGGGTGGGGGAACTAAACTGCTATTCCTACACTTTTTTCCTATCCCCCTTCCCATCTTTGTATGTCCTCCCTTATTTCCTACTGTATTACCCTCTTCCCCTGCATTCCTTACATCAACTCAATACTCTACCAATGAGCTTTACTGATTAGCAATGAAATAAACTGCACAAACCAGTAATAAGAAATAATACAAACGGCATTTCTCCAAAGGGATGCTTTTTTACTGTGATATTAACCCTGAATTCTTTATGCTATCCAAGTATTGGCAGATCTAAGTAATTGGTTCTTTCTTTACTATATGAAATCCAAGGAGAAAGGGCATTTTCAGTGACAGTTAAATTGCACAATACATGACAAATCTTTGCTATCCATATCACTGCAAATCCTACATGGACAGATTTTGGACCATGCATGCCTTAGATCAAATATCGTATGGGCAATAAATACATTAAAACATGTCCAGGCTTATGCACTAGCACATTCAGGTGTCCCTTTAGGTTTCTGAATGCATCAGTAGAGAAATCTGTACAATGTTGCCTTTGGTTTCATTATCTGGTATAGTAATGGCTCAGAGTGGCAGCCCACTAACCCTGAAGGGAAGAAGCCCCTCCCTGAGCCTTGGTGGGCAGCACCTGGCTCTAGCAACCCACCTGACAGGAAGCCAGGAGGTGGGGCCAGGAATATAAAAGGCCGACCAGAGAGCCCAGTCTAGCCCCAGTGACTAAGGAAGCCAGAAGCCTCTGCCGCACTCCCAAGAGAGGAGCTGGACCCTGGGGAAGCTGAGAACTGGCTGGGGCCACCAGGCCCATTACTGGAGGACTGCCTGGAGAGTTTGTTTACCTGGCCAGAGGACTTTGAACCATGGTGCCTAGATGATCTGCTCTGGAACCAGGTACAGCCCGAGGAAGGTAATGGAAGCAGCCCAGGGGTAGCTGTCCTGTTTACCAGAAGGTCAGTGCATTGTGGTACGAATCCCCGCTGACCCAGCAGCCGACTGCTCTGCTGCTTCTAGAGCCCTGGGCTGGGATGCAGTAGGGTGGGTGGGCCTGCTTCCCCCCTGCCATGCCACTCTTGGGTGGCAGTTCTCCCCCCTTCCCTCCCAGCTGTTCCCATGCAGCGGCCTGCATTGAGCGGACCCCCACTTGAGCAAGGGGACCCAGCTGGGGTTGTTGCAAACGGGCCTTGAACTACTAGTGTGTGTTTGCCTCCTGCCCCGCCCTGAACTAGGGCTTGGACTTACAAAGTGCTTTCCTGCAGCCTTGTCCTGAACCAGAGCTTGGGCATACAAACTGTTTTTCCTGCCACCCACCCAGAAGCAGGGTCTGTGCCTTGTACTAACTGTTTAGTTGCCGGTTGCCCCTCCCTGAAGTAGGGTTGGGCCTGAAAACGGTCCTTGGGGTATACTGTCGCTCCGCCCGGAACAAGGGCTGGTGTGAAAGGACTTTTTATTACGGATGGTGTGTCGGAGTGGCCGCCCACTGACCCGGAGGCGGAGGAGCACTGCCCTGAGCCCCACCAGGCTACAGCTATTCATGTGGCAAGGTTGGGCAAAATATGGCCCACAGGCCACATCCAGCCCGCCAAGCCACTGGATCCAGCTCACAGATGCAGCAGGAGTCTCAGGCAGGCTGCCTGCCTACCCCACCCCAGCACGCCATTCAGAAAAGCAAGCTGCGGGGCCCTGTTTGTCTGAACAGCTGTGAGCCCAGGACAGAGGCTTTACAGATTACCCCCACCCCCCAGCACAACCGTGTAACTCCCATTGGCCAGTTTCTTCCAACAGGCAGCATATGAAGTACCCCTCCCCTCAGGCTTGCAGCTCTTTACAGACACAAATGGCCTAGCAGGGCTGCTCTGAGTGGCCTGCTGGGGCATGGAACGCAGGGAACCTGCTAGGCTGCTGGCTGAGAGTTGCCCAGATAAGTGTCTTCCTGCTAGAGCCTGTCTCAGCCCCTACCTCCCTTCAACCCTCTGCTCCCCCAACCTGTAACCCAAACCCTCTGCCCCCACCTCCTGCATCCATCCTCCCTCCCAGACCCTGCACCCCAATCCCATGCCCCAGGTCACAATCCCCTCCTTCACCCAAACTTCTTCCCAGATCCCACACGCTAGTCTCTTACCCCAAGCTCTACTCTGCACCTAGCCTCTATCCTGGATCCTCTAACTCCTCCATTAATATCATGGAAGAGTGTGTCCCTTGTCCACTTACCAAATTCTTGGAGCGACCCTCCATCAAAAATTTATTGCCACTCCTGCCATATGGTTACTGCGAATGGCTATGAAGAATATGAAAGGCACGTTCTTCAACCTTCCTTTAAAGTATATTAAGCCAGTTCTAATCCAAGTCTGACTTTCAAGGTAACAAACAGAAAGACCTTTAAAGATTTAGCTTTTAGTGCTACTTAGAGAAACTGGTACTATTTCTAGAAATAACAATAATAAAAAGACCAACTGCCAAGTTCTTACCACCTTTCAGCTGGACAGCGTAAAAGGAAGCATACTTACTGACTGCTTCTATTACATGGTAGCACACTTCAGTTTTCAGTACTTAGGAACTACAATCCATTCCCTAATTTTAAAAGAGCGTAATTAAATACTTGCTGTTTTGAGAAACTACAAAATCCTCAAATTTGAGAAGAATCTGTTCGACATACTTGTCTTTTTCATTTTCTTCATGCTTATTGAGATTGCATAGCTGAAGTGTGTCAAGCTGTTGAGTAACCTCTTCTGCCCAACGACAGTTTACAAGTTCCCGTAGCTGTAGCGGGGCTCTGCCAAAAAAAAAAAGCTGAAGTTAGAGTCCTAGAATCACAGGACTGGAAAGAACATCAAGCAGTCAAGACCAGTCCTGTGCACTCATGGTAGGACCAAGCACCAGCCAGAGCATCCCTGACAGATGTTTCTCTAACATGCTTTCAAAAATCTCCAATGATGAAGATTCCACAACCTCCCTACACAATTTACTCCTGTAATTAACCACCCTGACAGTTAGGAAGTTTTTCCTAATATCCGACTTAAATCTCCCTTGCTACAATTTAAGCTCATTGCTTCTTGAGAATAATTTCTCTCCCCTCCTTGTAACAACCTTTAGGTACTTGAAAATTTATGCCCCTCTCAGTCTTCTCTTTTCTAGACTAAACTAACCCAGTTCTTCCAATCTTTCCTCATAGGTCATATTTTCTATCACAGACTGTATGTGATGATCTAGCATGACCTCTCAAACATTGCAAGCCATAGAATCTTACCCGCTCCTGAAATAGACCATAGCCTCTGGCTGAGTTACTGAAGTTCTCAGATCATGGTTTAAAGACTTCATATTACAAACAATTCACCATTTACATTACATATAAACCTTTAAGTGACCTTCTTCCCATGCTGCAGAGGAAGGCAAGTAAGCCCCAGATTCAAGAACTCAGTTTCAGGATTTCAAGGCTCTGAAGAACCCCAATGAAACTGATTGGCTTTGTCTATTCCACTCATCTAACAAAAACATAAGTACAGGTTGGACCTCCCTTACCTGGCACCCTTGGGATCTGATCCATCCTGAATGAGGGAATTTGCCGGATATGGGGAGGCCCCTTGCCGCTAGCTTCACAGGACACTCCCTCTCCCTGCAGCTGGCTCCACTCCATCCCCACTGCCATTGGGCTCCAGCCTACAGGGCTTGGACTTGGGCTCTGGTCTGTTGGGGCTCTCCAGAGACAGAACTCCCCAGCTGCTGTAGCCCTGCTTCTCCCCTGCCCAACCAGGATTCCCCGGGGATGGGGCTTGCCAGCTGCCCTGTTTTTGCCACTGGCTGCTCCGCTGCTGCCTTGCCTGGCTGGGGCTCCCCGGGGATGAGGCTCCCAGCTGGCTTACACTACCGAGCTCCAGGGCTCTCTGATCCAGCAACATCTGTGGTCCTGCTGGATGGTGCCAGATCAGAAAGTCCCGGATTTCGGAGGTTCAATTTGTAATACCAGAGGCAATAAAGCTGTCTGTCTACAATGCACAGTTCACATTTGAAAGGGTAACTTCAAAACTATCAGGCTTAAAACTTTAAGGTTCTCGGTTTGTTTGCTTTTTAATATAAATAGCTTTCATTCTGAAGAAATTGATTGCTCATACACCTCACAAAGAAGAGTGTCTTACTTGCCTTTGAGAAGTGGATTTTTTCAAACTCTACTTATGGGGCACAAACTTTAAGAATGTGCATGCTGCTGCTTCTTTGGGCAATGTCACAACATGTCTATTCCTTGACGTGTGTCTCATGTATCTATGGAAAGAAGGAAAGTTTTGTCCCTGTGCTGGCCATTTAAGGAGTGACACTGACTAGTTGTGAAAGAGTCCTGTCCACTTCTTGTGAGATGTGGTTATATGCTTTAAATGGATTCAATAACATAAAGGGGGATCACCAAGATTTTACAAGGTTTAGTATGGCCAGGATTAACCTAAGATTTTAAAAAAATTATTTGCCCAGTTTAGAAGTCTGAGAGGGGTAGTCTGTAACTGAAAAAAAAACAACAAATAGTTCTGAAGCACCTTAGGCTATGTCTACTCTACCAGGTTATTTCAAAATAATAACTCCTGAAATAACTATTTCGAATAGCACGTCCACACTACAGGGAAGCCTCAAAATTAGTCCGAGGCAGGCTCTCTTAATGTGGATGCACTATCTCGACTTAGAGCCAGGAAGCACTGGGGAGTAATTACTTTGAATTACTCTGAGAAGTTATTTTGAAACAGCAGCTGAATGTCCACACTAACCCTATTTTGAAATAGCAATTTCAAAATAGGTGTTATTCCTCATAGAATGAGGGGTTATTATTTTGAAATAACAAGCCCATTATTTCAAAATAATTTCAAATTAACAGGCTTGCTGTGTGGACGCTCACCTTGTTCTGAAACAACAGGAGTTATTTTGAAGTAACTCTGTAGCATAGACATGCCCTTAGACTAACAAAACATGTAGATGGCATCATGAGCTTTCGAAGGCACTACCCACTTCAGATGAAAATACCCCGGACCCCTTACTCCATTCATCTGACGAAGTGGGTTGTGCCCACGAAAGTTCATGATACCATGTTTTGTTAGTCTCTAAGGTGCTGCAGAACTATTTGTTGTTTTGTAAGTTTCCCAGTTTAGGTAAGGCTTCATATCACATTGAGAACCTTCAGAACAGAAGCTTGTAATGCACATGATATGTTTAAAGACAAGCTAACAACACAGAATTATAATCTATTTCTAATTTATTAAAGATCTTACCGACAGTGAGGGCACTGTGCTCTTTGTTCAGTCAGCCAACGCTACAGAAAAGAGAGAGGCAAACATCAAGAGACAACCATACAGAATATTCACATATACTGGTTTCACTTCTATTCTGTGCTAATCCAGTTTTTTCCCCTTATTTTAAATTAATGGGATTTAGCCAATACAAGCGCTCAGTTTAACATGCAACTGTTTTAAACCCCTCAAGAAATAGAAGGGCTTTTTTGGGGGGGATGAGGGGAGGTGCAGTGTTGATTTAACAATAGTTCTGTTACAGGGAGTTTTACGTTGTCTGGCATACCACTAGAAGCCACAGACTATCATGCAGTCCCAGTAATAGTCTAATAAAAAAAAATACTACAAGTGTTTCACTCTGACTCTACACACTAGTTTTCAAGGAACCACATATTCTGCTACTGAACTAGTCATACAGCTTTCCTTCAGGAGATATTACAACCAATTGATTTCTTGACTAGCAATCCAATAGGCATTGAATGGCAGGGTCAGGAAGATAAACAATTAAAAAGGCAAACCTGCAAATTCAAACTTTAGTGATAAAACTATTTAACTTGTTTAAGTCACTACCCTGTCTAACCTCTTAAGATTAAAAACTCCTCTCTGCCAGAGCAAGGTTTCTCACCCGTTGGTTGTAACCCAAAAACTGGATCTCTAGAGAGTATCAAAGGGTTGTGGGGCTCAGCTCTGGATGTTGTGATGTATTGAATAGTGTCACCAATTTGACCCACCCTGCCCTCTGTCATGACAACAGGACGACGGATGGGCCAACATGCATCAGGTGACAATGCTCAGAGAATTTGAGCCAAGCCAGGCTCCAGGACAGGAGCCGCGAGGCTGAAGTTGGTGTCAGTCTCCTGTAGATAATGCACCCTACGTAGCCCCCATCCTGCAGCCATGTGACATCCCATTTTCCATACCCCATGATGCCCTCCATCCATTCCAGAATGGGCCTCCCAATGTACAGCCGCTCCCCGAGTTACGAATAAGTTACGGACCAACACTTGGTCTGTAACTTGAAGTGTTCGTAACTTGGATCCCATAGAGTTACATGGTGACCATGCTGTTCGTAAGCGTGGATCACCGTTCATAACTCAGATCTGCATTTACGACCGCTTTGGTCGTAAGTGCGGATGGTCGTAAGTGGAGGTGGTCATAACTCAGGGAGCAGCTGTATTCTCTTCCCACAGCTGAGGGAATTCTTGCAATCATACTAACCATCCCAGCCCTTCCCAGTACTCCCAGCCCTTTCTGCCAACCAACTCCTTCCCAAAGCCCATCATTTGACCCCCCAAGGATCCCAAATCCTCTTTACTGTCATCTGCCTCCTGTGGGCCATGTGTTTTCTGAGGCAGTATTGGCTTACTCTACCTCCCCTTGGCCCCCCTACCTTCGTATCTGTCTCCCAACTCCTCTTTCATTACAAACCTAAGCTCCTCCCTTTACCCCCAGAACCACAAATCCCTGCTTTATTCTCTGTGCTCCATGTGGGAGGATGGGTTTTTTCAGGTGGTTATTTCAGTTTACCAACCTTCCCCCAAGTTGCCAATGGGGGATGAGTTGCCCAGATGTTCACATCTGGTCAAGGCATCTGGAATCTTAGGTCATGTCTACACTAACAGATAAGGTTGAATTTATTCAAGTCATTTTTTACCACCTGATTTTGTAAAGTCCAAGGTCCATGTCCACCTTATGCACAAGAATTCAACGTAGTTCGAAATAGCGCATCCCAGTAGGGAGACTGACATCAATTTTGAGAACAATGCACTGTGGGTAGCTATCCCACAGCGCCTGTGCTGCTTTGCATTCTGGGTCATGCTCCAGGTACATACTGGGACCAAAACTGTGCAGTGGGTGGTTCTGGGTTCATATCGTCAGCATCCTATAATGGGCTCATTTACTCCCTTCCCCCTTGCTTGACATTAACAAGAAACAGTTTTTTTTCCATGCCTTTTTGGCCCTGGTTACCTGCGTAGATGCCACAGCATCAGGAGCACAGCCCCCCTCATGAATCCCATTGTGCATCAAAGTCTACCTTGGTGCGCCTAATGGTGGAGTATGTTGAGAGCATATGCGCAGCACTTCACGAAGACAAGGATAATTGTCAAGATGCCATGGGCACACTGTTTAGACAGGCCCTTGAGTTGAGGGAACTGGAAACGCAGTCGCCAACTGATCCCCTGGAAACAGTGAAACGCTGGTTCTGGTGTTGTCAGATGTGCACAGATTGATGGGACCGCATAGTGCTGCAGGTATGGGACAATCAGCAGTGGCTGCAAAATTTCCAAATGCGCAAGGCTACTTTCATGGAACTGGGAAACATGGATGCCAAAGTGGAAGGCTTTGCCGTGATGGGGTTCCCTAGCTATGTTGGGGCAATGGACAGAATGCACACCCCCATCATGGCACCCGACCATCTTTCCAAGGAATACATAAATCGCAAGGGGTACTTCTCCATGGTGCTGCAAGCGCTGATTGACCACAAGGGCCATTTCACTGACAACACTGGATGGTCGGAAAAGGTCCATGATGCACGTATCCTTAGGAACTCGCGCCTCTTCAGAAAGTTGCAAGCTGGACCTTTTTTCCCAGACCACGAAGTTAGAATCGGAGAGGTGGAAATGCCAACTGTGATCCTTAGTGACCCAGCTTACACCTTGTTCCCATGGCTCATGAAGCCATATGCTGGCAGCCTGGACTGCAGTAAAGAGCAGATTGGTAGTTTAATGTGCTTTTGGGCATTTAAAGGGAAGGTTTAGGAATCTCCTGATTAGGGTAGACCTCAGTGAACCATTTGTGGTGACAGCCTGTTGTGTATTCCATAATATGTGAGAGCAAGGGAGAAAGTTATTTGGCAGGATGGGGGGGCTGAGGCAGAGTGCCTAGCCAGAGATTTTGAGCAGCCAGACACCAGAGCAATAGGGAGATCACAGCACCGGGCAGTGCAAATCAGAGGCTTTGAAAGAAAGTTTTATGAATGGCCAGTTCTGAGACTCATACATATTGCTCTCAACCAGGTGCCTCTGCATTCAGTGCGTTTGCCTGTAATTCCCCACCCCATCCCTGCAATACAAGTAAGAAAGAGACTGTTGCTCAGAAATCATGTATTTTTATTTAGGGAAGAAAGTGGGGACAAAAAAGGAGTCCCTGGTGGGCCCTGAAGGGTGGGGGGAGGGAGAATCAAATACAGGGACAGCCTTTCGCTTTGCGACGCACTAGAGGTTGAGTGTGAGGCTGCCCTTTAGTTCTCCCATCCCCCATGTTCTAGGGTCCCTGGGGGTGGAGGCTACGGAACTAGGTGAGGATAGTTCTGCAATGAATGGGGTAGAAGCCTCTCGAGGCATGCCGCCATGCACTTATCACAGCCATCAGGGACAAAAAGACATCATCCTGGTGCTTCACTTGCAGTTCCCTGCATGCCCTCCTCTCCTGCAGCTCTGCTCACATCTACTCCAGTAGCATATTCCTCCATTCCATTTGCTCCTTAAACATGTCTTACCTTATCCATTTTTGCCTGCGGATTTGTGAGAGCCAGACAACTGCTGGAGCAGTAAGCCCCCCCCGGCTCTTCCCGCTGTAACAAAAAGTTAGAAGGGCACACGTTACAGGAGATACATTGTGGAACCTAAAACCTAATCTGTTAACATATAGTGAAGGGCTCTCTAAAAACAATGAAGATATGTTATTTGCAAGGCCAAAATTATGCTTTAATGACCACAGTACAGCAGGTACAAAAAAGTGTTCTGAAGGGAACATCTGGATTCACCCGGTTTGGAGGCAGGCATGGTAAGAGGCCTACCAGGACTTGCAAGGGAGGACAGGGTCAGGTCATGCTATCAGGGCAGGGTGGTGGCTCATGTGGCTTCCCTCCTCTGTGACCACCACACCCCGCTTCCTGGGAGAGTGCTACTTTCCCATTCCATAGGAGCCTGTAGGCAGGCGGAGGAGGGACAGAGGCTGAAACCATACTAGCAGCAGAGAACACAGCTAATAGCTTCCCCTGCTCCTTCATCCAGGTTGCCATGCAAGATATCAGTCTTCTCCAAATCATAGTGATAGGGAGCTGATACTGACTGAATGTGGCCATAAACCTGGGCCTTATGCAGCAATGCTTTGTGCTACAATGATGCCAGACCACTTACTGGTGGCTTGGCACAGGAAAGTATCCTACCACGGAGGACGGAATAAGGCAGGCCTCCCCAGAATCCTTGTGAGAAGGATCAAAAAGTTCCTCTATAAGAGTTTCATGGAGATGTGCAGGGAGGATTCCCACTCCATCTCCAGACAGGTTAACAATAGGGATGTTAGCATGCAGACCATTACACAATTAACCAATCAACCTGGGCTTATCAGTTAATCATACCAACTACACACAAATGCCCCTACCTTGCTGCCTCTATCAGAGGCGGGAAGTGGGGGGGGAGCTGGGTGCCTGTGGGGAGCTGGCTTTTAAGCTGGCTCCCCACACATTAGCACCCGCAGAGCCGCCTACCCCCCCCCTTGCTGCCTCCCACAGAGGCAGCAGTGTGGGGGGAAGAGGGAAGGCGGGAGTTCCCAAGCACTGGCTCCCACCTCCCTGCATGTAAATGTGAAACCACTAGTATCTCCAGAGGTTACACATTTACACAAACGATAGTTAACATCCCTAGTTAACAAGCTTACGGGGCCCCACGCTGTGTAGGCCTAGCGTGTGCCACACCCAATTGCCTTACCCTCTTGTAGCAAGAAAAAAAAAAGTGAACTCACCAGAAGTGCCCTCCCTGGGTTTGGTGCCCGACAGACATCCTGGGAGGAAGGGATCGTCTCCAAGGTTATAAAGTTCTTGACACTCACCGGCTGGCCATTCTCTTCCTCCACACTGCTGCCCTGAGCGTCTTGGAAGGATTCCATAGTCTATCTTGGGAAGCTGGTCAGGTCTCACCCCCCCGCCCCCAGACCGTATGCAGCTGGTCATAAAATCAGCATGTTTGCGGTGGTGCACCAGTCCGTCCATTTGCCTTCTTAGGTCTTGTGGTCAGACTGCCTCAGCTATTTTATTTTAACATTGCACTGCTGGGAGTTATTGAGGTACACTTTCTTCACTGTGCACTTCGCAATCTTCGCATGAGTGTCTGTGTTTCATTTGCTGATTCAGAGAATGGATTTCTCTCTCCATGCCTCGATGAGGTCCAAGATCATCTTCATACTCCATGCTGGTACTCTTCTGCGTCCCTGGGAACTGGAGCTCATGAGACTTGAAGTCATGGAACTCATAACTACATGTGATGTTCAGGTGTGCTGCCTGCTCTGACGTAGGCCTACAACACTGGCCATGTGGGAAATGAAATTCAAACTTTCCCAGGGCTTTTCCTGTTCACCTGGAGAGCAACAGAGTGGCAAGTTCTGGACAGAGTGGTCACAGAAGGGTACTGTGGGAGCGGGGCTGGCAGGGGCCCAGAGCGGTGGCCCTGCTACAGCCAGCTACCCAGAAGTGAGCATGTAACTTGTGGTAGGGGAGAGGGGCTGCCCCAGCCCCTACTGGTTAACCAATTAACCTTTTACATCCCTACTTATGATCTCAAAATCTTCCACCTCCACAAGTCATAGTTCCTACACTCAATACCATGCTGAAAGTGTTACTGTCAAATACAACAGTGGCAATCAGCTTGGTACGCCAGTGCTCATAGTTTTGTGGCAGGCAATCACACTGGCCTAAACCATGCCCAAGACTACCCATTCAACAGGTTTCTAACATGGTTTCTGAACACTGTTTCATAGAATCAGAACACTAGAACTGGAAGGGACCTCGAGAGGTCATTGAGTCCAATCCCCTGCCCTCACAGCAGGACCAAGTACTGTCTAGACCATCCCTGATATATGTCTGTCCAGCCTGCTCTTAAATATCTCCAGTGATGGAGATTCCACAACCTCCCTAGACAACCTGCAGCAAGGGAGGTTTAGGTTGGACATTAGGAAAAACTTCCTAACTGTCAGGGTGGTTAAACACTAGAATAAGTTAAGCCCATTGCTTCTTATCCTATCCTCAGAGGCTAAGGAGAACAATTTTTCTCCCTCCTTGTGACACCCTTTTAGATATCTGAAAACAGCTATCATGTCCCCTCTGTCTTCTCCTTTTCAAACTAAATAAGCCCAATTCTTTCAGTCTTCCTTCATAGGTCATGTTCTCTAGACCTTTAATCATTCTTGTTGCTCTTCTCTGGACCTTCTCCAATTTCTTCACATCTTTCTTGAAATGTGGTGCCCAGAACTGGACACAATACTCCAACTGAGGCCTAATCAGTGCAGAGTAGAGCGGAAGAATGACTTCTTGTGTCTTGCTCACAACACACCTGTTAATGCATCCCAGAATCATGTTTGCTTTTTTTGCAACAGCATCACACTGTTGACTCATATTTAGCTTGTGGTCCACTACAACCCCTAGATCTCTTTCTGCAGTACTCCTTCCTAGACAGTTGCTTCCCATTCTGTATATGTGAGACTGATTGTTCCTTCCTAAGTGGAGTACTTTGCATTTGTCCTTATTAAACTTCAGCCTATCTACCTCAGACAAAGAGTAGCAACCACGACTGAAGCCTGTTTTACAACATGGACAATGCCTCACAAATGACAGAAGGATTATGGCCTGGCAGAACTCTGAGCTACAGATAGGCACCACTATAAATGCCCCTTATGAGATGTTAGAGGAATGGACTGCTGTATGCTTGTTCTCAAAAGTGATTCTTCCAGCCAATCAAGAAACTGCATTTGGTGAGCCAAAAGGGTTGGGCATACTACAAGTTATAACTTTTATGGGGAGAAATAAGGAGCACACAGTAAGGAAAGGAATCTCTCAGTGCTCTGAGAAGGATAAAATTAAGTTTACCCTGTAGCTCATGAGTGGTCAAAATATGGCCTGCGGGCTGGATCTGGAAATGCATTTCTGCAATTACTGGCATATGCCTGTGCACCTCTTGGGAACAGCAAGTCTCCGTGCACTATTCCCGACCCTCCTCACAGATCCTACTACCCCTGCCCCAGCAACATTCTCACAGCACCCATTGGCTAGAAACTGACCAATGGGAACTGCAGGAGCTATGTTTGCAGGCAGGGGCTGCGCAGAGACCTGCTGCTCCCAACGAGCCACAGACACATGCCAGTAGCAGCCAGTTGCCTTTGGGAGTGGCATGGAGCTGTGTGCACCCCACTGTGCTCTCACAGCCTAACCTCCTGTCCCAGGTAAGAACCACTTTCTTCTCCCTAACTCCATCCCAGAGCCCACACCCCTCACCATCTGCTGCACGCCACACTGAACCAGCTTGGAGCTCCCTCCCTCCCAGACCACACCTCTCCTGTACCCCAAACTCCTGGAGCTCAGCCCGGAGCTCCCTTCTGCACACAAACTCCCTCCCAGACCTCCTCCATTAATATAGTAGAAATGTGAGGCCAGTGACAACTTACCAAAATTCGTGGCATGCTCCCCCTGTGAAAGTTTATGCCCACTCCTGCTGTAGCTCTTTAGCTAATGTATGTGTACACAGAAAATAGAAAATGTGAACTTACCCGAATGCAACTGAAACAACACAGCTTGGAGCAATGTGGACATAGACGTGCATCACGCAATTTTTCCATACAAATGAAACATCGGAACACCTCTGCAATGCTCTGCAAAAAGTTAAGATATACACTTGAATCTGTAAGATCTTCAGCAGTCAATGCATCATGTTTACTAACAATAAGTCCTAAAATACAAGGCTATGGATGACATGTTGGACTTGAATCATGATGGTGGCATGTACTAAAACAAACCACCATGGATTTCACTGTCCCATTTTATCCTTTCCATTAACATGCTGCTAGTTCACTTTTTTGTTTTCATCTATATATTTCTGTAGCCAAAACATGCAATTCTCACTTGTATGTGTGCGACACAATAGCCCAAACGAAAAAGGCTCTGTAATTACAGAATCATAAATTCTAAAGCCAGGAGAGCCAGTGTGATCATTTAATCTGACCTCCTGCTAACACAGGCCATTGGAATTATTGTGTTCTATTTCAACTAGAGCACATTTTTAAAGAAACATCCAATTACCCTAATTAATTAGCTCACTGTTAAAAATGTACACCTCATTTCTAGTCTGAAGTTGTCTAACTACTTGCTGTCATTGGATCTTGTTATAATAGCCTGCTGAACTTAATAGTATTGTCAAATAATTGTTCCCCACGTAGGTACTTACAGACTGATCTCACTCTTGAACCTTCTCTTTTTTAAATTAGAAAGCTCAAGCTCCTTAAGTCTATCACTCACTGTTAGGCATGCTTTCCAATCCTTTAACACTGTTGGGGCTCTTCACAGAACCATCTCCAATGTATCAACATGAAACTGAATATGAATTGCCAATGTGATGCAGCTGCAAACAAGACTAGTATGATTCTGGGGTTTATTAATAGAAGTGTTGTATGTAAAAACATGAAAGTTAATGGTCTCACTCTTCTCACCATTGCTGAGGCCCTAGCTGAAGTATTGTGTCCAATTCTGGACACCACAATTTAAAAAAGATGTGGACAAATTGTTAAAAAAAAAATCCATGTCAGAGCTCAAAAATCACTTAGCCCAGTGTAACTATAGCTGAATGACCATCATAGCTATAGCAGATTAACTAATTTCCCAATATACATAAACCCTTTTTAACTCCTATCTATATTAAACAGTCTCACTCATCTTGCTCTCTCCTTACATAAATCTTTCCATACTTCAAAATAGAGAGGTAAAATCCTGTTTAATTCACTAATGGGTTAGCTGGTTAAAGGGAAGGTGAGCAGGAGGGCTGTTTCAGCCCAGCTTGAGTGCCCCCACCCTGCTGTCCACAGCTGGGCTGCAGTGCCTCCCTCCCCCCTCCAGGCTGGGACTGCACCAGCTGGGCTGGAGCAGCCCCTGCCTGCAGGGTGCCCAGGCCCACAGGAGCTGTCCTCTACCTGCGACACCCTACATAGGGTGCTGCTCCAGCCCCCACTGGTTAACCATTCGCATCCTTACTTCAAAAACACTTATTTCATATCTCTGACCACCTGCTGTTGCTATAATTTTTGAGAGAGTGACCATAGCTGAATACAGTATTTCAGATGAGGGCAACCTTTTATTTCTTTATAAAAGTGGCACTATACAGGCTGGACCTCCCTGATCTTGCACCATCAGGGGAGGCATCCCCTGCCACAGTCCTGAGCCAGCCGCCCCCTGACACAGGTGGCTGGGGTTCTCTGACCCTGGCCTATGCTCCTGCATGCGGTCAGATATCCCCAGCCCCACAGTGCTGCGGGTGGCCGGGCTTCTCTGGCCCCTGATCCCCTGCCACCGCAGGTTGTTAGGGTTCTCTGGATCCGCTGCCGTGAACAGCCAGGCTCTACAGCTCCTGGCTATGCTGCTGCAAGCACCTGGGGTTCCCTAGCCCCATCCTGACGGGGTTCTTCAATCCTTCGCCCCAGCACTGCTGTGGGGCTCCTGCTGCCCTCAGCTCCAGCCCGCCCTCCTGCCATTATCCTGCTGGGTTGTCTGGTCCAGGAGCATCCGAAGTCCGGCACGTTGCTGGACCAGAGAGTGCTAGTTTTCAGAGGGGCAACCTGTAGTATTTTCTGTATTTCCTATACGATAGAATTATTTGTTTCCTATCACTGCACACTGAGCTGATGTTTTTTCGTTAACACCATCCACAATGATGTCTGGACTATTTTCTTGTGTGGTTACAACTATACTGCAGCACAATGTATGATGGGTTCCAATTACTCCTTCAAATGGGCGTTTTACCTTTCCCATGTCAAAACTGAAGTTCATCAGCCATCACATTTTCCATTCCTAGCTTCCTTGTACGTCTCTGGAGTTCGAGAAGATTTTTTGAAGAACCTGGACTAATCTAAATACTTTTGTGTCACCTGGCTTTTTGCCTCACCACTGCATACTACTCCCTTTACCAGGCCACATTAATATATCAAACACCAGTCTCTCTGCACAACCTGGTGGCACCCAGCCATTGATTTGTCTTAGATCAACCTCAGTTCACCTCCTAGGGGGTGTGAAAAATATGGGCAATTCACACACCCCCAGCACCACAGCAAGGTCAACTTAGGTTTCTGGTAGAGGTCAGGTCCTAGTTTGTTATTCCCTCCCCAGGGGCTCTGCTGGAGGCTGACAGCCCAAACATCACCTCCCTTTCCGGATGCAGGCGGAGACCCACAGGCCACTCTCGCAGGTGGCCAAGGATGTGCAGCCAGCCCAGGTGGCCGCCAGGGTACCCTGTCAGTGGAGCGCTTGGGAGGGCACCCAGGAGAGATGCAGGTGCTGCCCAGAGCTCCCACCGCCGGCAGCGTGCGTTCCGCCTGGTGGTGCACACCCGCGCGTGCCTCAGCGCACACCACAAAATTTATTCCGCCCCGGGCTGGGGGAAAAAAAAAAATAACGAGAGGGAGCATTGGCGGCCGCCTGCGGTTTGTTTTAGAGACGTGCCTAGCAGCAGAGCGATGCTCCCCCGCAACGAGCCGGGGCGGAACCCAGGCGTCCTGGCAGCCAGGCAGGCTCCCGCCCGTGAGGGGAGCCGAGGCAGGCCCGCCCCGGCAGGTGGACGCTGCCCCCCCCCGCCCCCTCACCTCCACGCTCTGCTCGTCCATGGCCTCGGCTCGCCCGGCGCCCGCCCTCAGCGGGGCGGCTCCCCAGCGCCCCGGGGAGCAGGTCCCGGCCGCGGCCCCTGCGGGAGAGAAGGGGGGGGGGAGGGAAGAGCGTGAGGAGCCGCGGGCGGGAGAGGTTCCCTCCTCAGCGGCCCGGCTCCCTCCGCAGCGCCCCGGACCCGCTAGGTACCGGCCATGTTCGCCCGAGGAGACAGGGGCGCCGGCGGCTCCGCCCTCTGCTCGCGCTCCCGCCTTGCGGCTGAGAGGAGCCGGCCCGGCCCCGCCCCCTCCGTCACGCGACCCGTCCGGCCGCAGCGCGCAGGCGCCGCCTGCAGAAGGTACAGCCCCGCCCCGCCCTTCTCCAGCATCTGCAGAGGGTGCGACCTTCCCCCCCCCCCCGGCCTGCTGCTGCAAGATGCAGCATCGCCGGAGGCTACAGGGTCCCCCCCCCCCAGGGCTGCAGAATCAGCCCAGGTCACAGCCCCCGCTTCATTTCTGCCAGGGCTGGGTCCTGGCCCCGCCAGGTTTGCTGCCTCCCTGGTGAGTGTAAAATCATCGCGTGAAACCTGGCCCTGGTAGGGATGCGTGGTAGCACTCGGGGTGTGAGCCGCCTTTCATGGGTCCACGCCAAAAATGTAACTGCTCAGTGGGGTCCCTCCTCTTGCCCCCCCCTACTGGCATCAGTTGCTTGTGCCTGGCCCCTCCCCGCCCCCACTGCAGCGGGTTGCAGCAGCAGAACGTGCAGCCACCTCTCCCTGCACTGCTGCAGCCCTAGGTGAGACAGGGTAACCGTGTCCCAGTTTTGCAGGCTGGTACGTATGCCTGAGGTCCCCTCCCCCACTTCTGCAGGCAGCAACAGCGGCAACATGCACCATCTTCCTCCCCAGCCTCTAATCTCATCGGAGCTGGGAAGAGGACACTGGCCTGCTTCCCAAGCAGTAGCATGAGCCCTGGGGCGGCTGATTTAGTCAGCGCAAAAAGGGATTTTAAGACTGTGGAACAGGAAGGCTTGAGTGAGTCCCTACAGCACAAATCAAGGGGGCGAGGGATAGAAAAAACAATGCAAAGTTAGAGGTCTTCTTGCAAGTCATGACTGGTGCTTAACAGGTCAGACAAGCACCAGGGCTAGTTGAGGCAGGCTGGTCACCTTTGTGGCTATTGTGTCCTGCCTTGTGGTTGGGGGAAGAGGGGGGGTGTCACTGACTGAATTTTGGAACGTGGTTGTGGACCAGCCACACCCCCAGAAGGGGTAGGCCTGGGGCAGAAGTGGTGGGGCTGAAGACTAATCGCTCAGAGTTGTCTGGGGCAAGAGGGGGGGAGGGTTGGTTGCTCCAGCTCCTTAACCATAACTGATAAGCATTACTTGATAAGAGTGATGCTTACCAGTTAACCATTCACATGCCTACTTTAAACAGATTTTTTTGTTTAAAGAGCTACCCTAATAAGCAGAGAAGGGTAGAAATAATAGGCTACAATTTTCCTGTTTCAATTCTATATCTGTGATAAAAATAACCATTTTAAAAACACATCAGGCCCTGCAAATATATTAAACATTACTGTAGCCATCAGCTATCCTAAATAGAATTCCCTCATACTAGACCCTATACAGATTAAAGGGCACCATTTTGGGAAATACTGAGCACAAACACCTCTCACTGATTTCTCTCAGTTCAGAGTGCACAGATCTTTTGAAAAATCCAGCCCATAAAAAACCACCATCTCTGCTCCAACTTAATGTTAACAAGCAATTAATTTACTAGTTGAGTAGTCAATAGAATTTCCATCCACTACTCGCTAGGCACTTCCACATTCTGCCTTTGAAATGTACAAGAACCCCAGTGGGGGCTCCTGTGCATTTCAGAGTTGGAACACCAACTGGAGCCCAGGGTCAGGAGGAAGTCCAGCTGACTCCAGGCTCCTCCAGGTGCTTCCGCTTTGAAATGCGCAAGAGCCCAGGTGGGGGCTCTTGTGCATTTCAAAGCACCCACATGGAGGACTCAGAGTCCTGCACTGGCCCCAAGCTCCATGCTGCGCTTCCTCTTTGAAATGCACAAGAGCCCCTGCTAGGAACTCTTGTACGTTTCAAAGCTGGCAAGCTGCACAGAGCCAAGGGTCAGCTGGGAAGTCCCCAGCTGATCCTGGGCTCCAAGCGGCACAGAGCCTGGGGTCAGCTGGGGACTCCGCATAGTATTTCAAAGCAGCAGCACCGCTTGGAGCCTGGGGTTAGCGGGGGACTCCCCAGCTGACCCCTGGCTCCCTGTGGCATGCCAGCTTTGAAATTTACAAGAGTTCTGAGCAGGGGCTCTTATGCATTTCAAAGAGGAAGCACAGCATGGAGCCTGGGGCAACCACAGGACTCTGAGTCCCCCGTTGACCCCAGGCTCCATGTGGGCGCTTCTGCATTTCAAAGTGGCTTGGAGCCTAGGATCAGCAGGGGACTCCCCAGCTGATTCTGGGCTCTACATGGCGCTGCCCCTTTGAAATGCTGCAGTGGTGTTTCAAAGAGGCAGTGTGTCCTACTCCAACTAGCTTAAAGTGTCAGTATTGCCAAATCTTACACTATTGCTGTTTTTTGGTAAAGTCTGAAATTCTGCAATTGTGTGATTAGGCAAGAATCAGCCTTTTTTGTTCTATTTTTTAAAATTAAATTTCTAGGCCTTGGGATTCCAAAGAAAAGCTTTAATAGCTAATAAATACCAACAGAAGTTAAATAAAAAGAACTTGATGGGTATGTCAGTTTCCTGGGGGGGCGGGGGGAGAGGGGAGGCTCAACATTATTTTAATCAGTCAGGTTGGCAATAAATACTTGTAAACCACTTGTCACGTACCTGCCAGCTATACAGCTCAGTGTTCTCTGTAGCCCCTGCTACAGTTGATGACATCATCAACTCCTAAAGAAGTTTCAATAGTTCCCTATAGATGTGTGGATCTGCAACAGCTATTTCTGAACATCTGTTTCTTCAAAGTATAGCTCTGATCTTAGGTCTTAGACCTGTGCTATATGCGAGCAATCCTACTGATTTTCTGCAACTGCAGGAAGCAGCTGTTAAACCTTAATCCTTCTAATGCTATGCATTGTGTACTTGGTTGTCTTTAGCTTTGCCGAAGTTAGCAAAGTAGCCTGTTGCTGACTGTATTTCAGCAACAGGGCAAACAAATCCCTACTAAATAATTTAGTTGTAAGGACAGCTCAGTTTAACCAATTTCTAGAATGGCCCGGTCGATGGTTTATCTTTGGCAATATTTGCCTTTAAAAATCACAGTCAGCACCATTTCAGATGCAGTTGCCCACCTGCACTCGTATCAGTTCACCCAAGTGGCAGAAGCAATTTAATAATTATCAATCTGGGAAAAGCAAAGCAGCCTGATACTGGAACCATTATTTTATAATTTTAGAGAGTTAGTGTGCCTGTCAGTGAGTCCATCCATGTCAGTTTGTTCAAGAATTCCTCCTAAACAGTAAGAGCTAGGGCCACCAAATTTGGTATGCAGCTCCCTCTTATCTTATAGCAAGGTCAGGGTTTGGTTGTGCCATGAAAATGAGAAATGCCTGGAATGGGATTGTTTTCCATAACACAGAAATGGAAGGGACAGAGAGCAGGGACAGTTATACTTTGCAATGACCACTGCAGGCAGCAACCATGGGGTGCAGAGTGACCAGAGTGGGGCAGCTGCACCAGGAAGACAGTGGCCAGCTGGAGCCTGGGCTCTCCATGTTGCTGGCCACGGGCCCCAACTAAGTGGCCCCTCCCCTGCCTCAAGCCTCTTGTCCCCTCGTGCCAGATGGGGGCCCTGCCAGGAAGCAGCCCCCACACCTGGCCCCCCCCCAGGAGCACCACCAAGGCCAGGCAGCCTATCCCTGGCTCCCCCCCAAGTAACTGCTGGCTAACCAGCAAGGTCCCCTCCCTGCTGCTGGAAACACTGGCTGGGGCTGCTAGCCAGAGTGGCTCTGGCTCCCTCTGTTCCCCCCAGTGTAGACATGGGCCGGGCCAGGCCATGTGGCCACAGGTGCCAGAACAGCACTGTCCTTGCTGCCATATGCGCTCCAATAATTCCCCCAGACCTGACTCCACCCACATCCCCACAGCTGCCCTGTTCCCCCACAAGGACTGGAGCAATGCCAGGTAAATCCTTTAGTGTATATCAAAATAAAAAGTGAAGTAGCCTAAGGGTTCATCTACAGTGCACGGCTATTTCCAGATACTGGAGGTATCCCAAATAGCTACCCCACCTCTACACAAGCCACCCATTATTTCAAAATATTTTTCAAAATAACAGATGTGCTATTTTGCCATCCAGTATATCTCATTGCATAAGGGATGGCTCGAAATAGTGCATTATTTTGAAATTTGACAATGTGTAGACGTGCCAAATTTCAAAATAAGCTATTTCGAAGTAAGATATGCACAATAAGATATGCGTTGTGCAAATTGCATCTTATTTCGAGTTGAGGGTGCTGTGTAGATGCACCTTAAATGTTTTACTTCTCCCTGTAATCTAAAACAGGGAAGGTTTATAAAAACCTAGCATAGCAAGCACCAGGTCACTGTAACAGATTGAATCAAAAACCAAGAATAGTGATAGAGATGCAAAGTGGGTCTGGCCCCCGAAAGCTCATCACCTATAAACCATCTTGTTAGTCTTTAAAGTGCTACATAGTTCTGTCTTTTGTTTCAATCAAAAACCAAGTGATTGTTTTATGGAACAGTTTTACCACATGGTTTGACTGTAATACAAAAAAACGGCATAGGTTAAGGGAAATGTAGGAATTGTGAAGATATAGACTGCCCAGCTGAGCAAGCAGTTCATGTTCTTTTATTCTCATTTCAAAACAAAACAAAACGCATTTAATGCATCAGTAGTTTCCCCTTCCAATGTTTATAGTTGTTCAGGCAACAGAATTAAAGAGTGTGTTGGAGCAGACCAGAATCTGGTATACTAAAATGGTCATTTTTTTCTTTTTATATGTTTTATGAAAAAGCACATTCAATTGTACATTAGAGTATGGGAACAATGATAAATTTGAAATTTACTTTGAGATTCACAGGAATTGCACTGGTATCTACATATTATGTTAATTATTTCAGAATGCAATAATCATTGAACTGCAGTATACAGTAACTAATTTTATATACGAATATGTAAAAGCTGCATTATTGGTACTATGTTCTACATAGTTTAAGAAGCAAGCCCATAGATAGCATTTTAATTGCTGTCAAAGGCACCTAAGAGTATTTTGTATTTTTAAGTGAATATATTACATTCAAATAACTGATTGCTACCATTCAGTGAAACTGGCCCTTGAAATTACTAAAATAACTGCAAGCTTGTGAAACAGCAAATTTCCTATAATTTGAAAATACATTTTAAAAAGTATTGATATTTTAATTCATAGTATGTTTTTAAAAGGGAAATACATGAAAAAAGAGCATATGTGACAACAGAACGTATTGCAATGGAGTGTGAACATATTTATAGAGAGAGCAAAACTAGCAGCAAGAATCAAATCCTGTTGAAAGTTTTTGCACATACTATTCCAGGATGTTTTACCGCATTACAGAAGAGTAATGTGAGTAGCCACCCCATCTCAGCTGATGCTTTTGTCTTAGTCTGTTTGTTATCTGCTAGTTCAGAGATACCTGTGGCCGCCAGCAACAAAACCTTATCTCAGCCTTTTATGCTTCATGTAAGGTTTGTGAAAGATACAAATCCTAAAAAAAAATTGGATGTATTCACAGTGTAAACTAAGATAAAAAACAGCACCCCTCTGCCAGTTTCCAGTAAGAAGCTAATTCCACAGACTGTAACGTACAGTAACTTTCTTGGAAGCTATTCATTTATATTGTACTTAAATTATATCAGTCCACAGTCCTTAAAGATAGATTATTAGAAAATGTTAAGAAAATGAAAGAGTTGAAGTTATTTGACTGTCTACAGTAACAGTTAAGCTCAAAGGAAGCACAGACAGAATTAAGTATTTGCACAACGTTAGAGGTCTTATTACTCAGGCTATGTCTACACTGCACACACTTATTTCGAAACAACAGTGTGCACATCTACACAGCAAGCCCATTATTTTGAAATAATTTCAAAATAACGGGCTTCTTACTCAGACTTCTGTAAACCATATTTCACAAAGAGTAAGGGAAGTTGAAGGGTGTTCTTCCTTCAATTTCCTGCTGGTAGACAGCACCAAAAAAACTGAGATAAAGTACTTCAACTTCAGCTACACTATTAACATAGCTGAAGTTCCATAGCTTAACTCGACTTTAGCCTGCAGTGTAGACGTACCCTTGCTGGTAAGTTATTCAGTGTTTTGATCTTAAGAATATTCAAAACAAAGGTGAACTCCATAGATGCCTATGTAGCAGTCAACCAAGGTGCAGGTTGAACCGCTCTAGTCTGGGACTCTGTCATCCGGCATCATTGGGGATCCCATTGGTGTGCTCGGGTTGGAGCACTTATGGGGAAAAACTGGCTCAAAAGAACCCTAGATGCTGCCAGGACTGAGGGCTGAAGCCCGGTGGCCATGGCAGGTTGCCGTGGCCAGAAGTGAAAGCCAGGGGCCAGGAACCAGAGGGGTTGGCATTCCCCTGGTCTGGCAAGCTCCCTGGTTCAGAACTGGTCAGGTCACGAGGATGTCGGACCAGGGAGTTCCAATGTGTACTGGCAACTTACTGTATGGAAATTCTTATTAAAGTAGAACCTCAAAGTTATGAGCATCAGAGTTATAAACTGACCAGTCAACCACACACCTCATTTGGAACAGGCAATACACACTCAAGGAACAGCAGAGACAAAAAAAGCAAATGCAGTTTAGTATTGTAAAACTGTAAACTACTAAATAATAAAGAGAAAGCAGCATTTGTCTTTTGCATAGGAAATTTTCAAAGCTGTATTAAGACAATGTTCAGTTGTAAACTCTGGAAACATACCATTCCCCAAAAAAACATTTTAAAAAACAAAATCTACAAATTATGAACAGTTGGTGCTCAAGTAATCCACTATATTTAAAAACATTAAAGTGAGTGAAGTATAGATAGTAAAACTTGCTACTAGGACTTTGAAACGCAAATACTCTGAATGCTTCTAGAGATTATGCCTTGGTCCTGTGACTTCGATGCACTAGACAAAACATAACAAGAATAAATAATCTTTTCATAATGATTAAGGGTACAATCCAACTCCCATTAACATCAGCTGAAAGATTCCCATTGATTTAAACTGGGAGTTGCATATAGTCATATGTCAAAGAGGAAACAAAGGGCCAAATCTTGCAAACCCTTCACGTTCTTAACTCTAAAAATCAATGGATCTGTATAGGAAGGATTTGTGGGACTGGGTGCAGAGCAAAGATGGAGAGAAAAGTAAACAGAAGAATTAAAATAATTTACAAAGTACAAAGGCTTGATTAAAATTAATCTTCAGAAAGATAAATACTGAGGACCCTTGCCCCAAGGTTATCTTGGACAGACAGAACAGTCCAGATCTCATATATAGGCAAAAATGCACAAAGCAGCACATCCATCATCTTCCATTAGTATTATTGTAATTTGTTTTCTACAACAAAATATGGATGTGGTTTTATAATTTGGTCAGTGTTGAATCTCACTTATTACTACATAAAACACAAGCCAAATAGCTTGCTGAGCAGTGTATTCTTTGCTTGGTGTTGTAGTAGCAGCAGCATTATTTTGAGTGGAGCTCATGGGAATACATTTTAGATATTTTCACACGCACAAACACCAAACAAACTCACACAATCCACCATCTATTTTTGTTCAATGCAAAGCACTTGAAATATTCCAAATTAGTTGTGGATAGGAATGTAAAAAGCCTTTTAAAAAAAAGTAACTGTGTAACCATTAAAAATCTTGTCTTATACTGCAGATCTGCAGCGTAGCGAGCTTCCCCGGCAGTAGGACCAGGAGATAGCCTTTACTATAAGCCAGGTCCCAGTACATACTATTCCAGCTGCTGGCCCTGCTCCTGGGGAGCCAGCTGCAGCCCTGTACTGCAGGCACGGCAGTATCAGCACAGGTGGCAGCCAGTTCCCTGGAAGCGAGGCTGGCAGCCAGCTTACAGCCTCATAGTAAAAGATAAGCTGGTTCCCAGCACGCACCAGCTTCCAGCCCCACTCCTGGGGAGCCGGTTGTGCTGTGGGCTCCACAGTATAAGCTTTATACTGCAGCGCCTGTAGCGTGGGGTGGTAGCCAGCTTCCAGGAGCAGAGCCGGCAGCCAGTGCATACCCACGGAAGAGTTTAACCATCAGTGGAACAGATAAGCTGATGCTTATTGGTCAACAGGCTATATTTACATCCCTAGTTGTGGATTTGTCACTTCAGCTCTTATACCAGGTATCTGAAAATAATGTTACAACACCTTGGGCACTGTATTTTTGCAACAGATTCTACTGCTGTGGAACCATAGATAATTGGTTTTGCTGCAGCAGAAAGTGAACCCTAGTGAACGTACAGGTCTCTGGATATACTAAAGTTGTCCTCAGTCCTCTTTCTATTAACTTTTTTTGTTTTTCCTTTAAGGTTTTATTTTTAAAGAATCTTAAGGAAGTCATTTCCTTGTCCATAGTTATGGAGCCAACACCTAAATATCACTGCAAAACAGCAGCTTGAAGTGCTGGAATCACTAGCTGTTGTCCAAGAGAGATGTAGTTTGCATGACTGAACTGATATTATGTAGAGCTGCAGTCCCATGGAAGCAGCCTTTATCTAGTTCTATCATTTTTTCCTTATTCATATAAATGTTCAATGTTTTAAAAAGATGTTCTGGAATGGTGACTAAGTCAGGCCATTGACTTACAGAAATCAGTTATGGGGAGATTCAGAAGGTATGCTGTGATAGATGGGGCAATTTCTCGCAATATTCTGTACAACCTTTATTGAATTAAGTTTTAGCGTTTTAGGAATTCGCTGTATTACAAATGTATGTTATTGTGAAATCATATGCAGCACCGTGAGGGAGGAGACCTGATCAAGTGATTAATGTAAACCCTGGGAAGTGCTGTTAGCTTCAAAGGGCTATCTGAAACAAAGTGACTATGCAGACAGCTAAGTAGGTTTCTTCAGAGAAAGCTGGAAGGAAGAGAATGCAAATTGTCAATCTTCTGACCCATCCTTATGAAGTTACACCTGGAGGAGAAAGCTATTGTCCTACTGGTCACCTATTCACTATCTAAGATCCAAGGGCCAAGCCAAATAAAGAAGAGATTCAGACTCCTCCGTGTGCTTGTTCCTAACCACTATGGATATGAACTTATAACCAAGTTTGACGGACTAATCACCTGCTTCAGCCCTTGTTGGCATAGAAGTACGCCCTGGTAAACATATCAGTGTCTGTGTAGGTTCTTTTATTGTATTAATATGTTTTCTCTATAATGCTTTTACCTTAATGTGCTTGCTTAGAAAGAGCTGTGTGGTAACTTAACTGTGGGCAATCAATATATAGTCTTTGAAGAGAAGGCAAAGCAACAGTTGACCTTGCAGGGGAATTTATAGTATAGGCAGGAATTGTGCAGTCTGGAAATATCTTTGTCAGGAGGAAGTGAGATATTTCTCCACTCAGGACAGGGGAACAGGTGAGGAACCAGAAGTGTGAAAGTGGGCACCTGTACTGGGCCACTGATGGGGAATACATGGCAAGTAGTAAAACTTTTACAGCATACTTGGATTCCTGAGTAAAGCCAAGTAGAAGTAAACGTTTTTGGCTGGATGCCTTTAATCGACACACAGGAAAACAAATGACTGAAACATTGAGTTAAAAAACATGATTCTGGCCGCTATTTCCTACAAATCCTATAAAACAAAGTTTACAAAACTTCTACGCTTTTAATTCACAATTGTGTATGACAAAAAATACTAAAACAGATACATTAACACATTTTCACAGACTGTAAAATGAAATATTTGCCTACCAATATGCAAAGAGCTGCACCCAAATTCCTTGTATCAAAATAGGATTAGATCATTTAGGCTTAAATTTATGTAATTAATCTAACATTCCCTTGTTTGTCAATTTCTACAATGGAAAGTTCTTTCAAAATTTTTAGGCTGGAATTGGTGGCTTTCATATTCATCTTGTTCATCTGTGCAACACTCAATGGTGCGCTGCAAGACAAAAATCAAACAATTCAGCAAAATATTTAATGAAATCTGGAAAGACAGAACTCCGAGTTCTTATAAATTATTTCTTTAAAATGTTGCTTAAGCTCTTAAGGTCTATACTAGAAACATTTCCCAATATAGCCATGTCTCTTGGCAGTATATGTTGGAAGGTGGGGGGGGGGGGGGGGCAAAAGAGTTTATAATAATTGTATACTGGCAAAAGTCCTAATGTGGACATTTATAGCAGTGTAAAAGTGTTTTATAGCTATAGCTTATTTAGCTTGTCAAATTGGGATAAGGTATACTACAAAAGTATTTTTAAGCAATTTACATTGCAATTACCCATAAGATGTTTTACTGGTATAGCAATAGCTGCAAATCTTTTCTAGAACAGATATTTAAGGCAAGGTCTACAACATTAATTTAATTTAAACAACTTATTTCTGTCCAACTTTGTTTACATTTTGCTAAAATATGAGTGAAGATTCATATTTTCATTTAACCCAACCCTACTCAAATAAGGTGTAAGGACAGAGTGAAAGAGGTGTGATGGCTTGTCATCTTGGGACATTTGCCTTAACAGAAGTTGACAGTAGAAGCCTAAGTCAATTTTAAAAACCAATTAACTGCTTGCTGCAATATTATGACTCCAGCAATTTGGTTTTAGAGAAAGCCTACACTAAGTTATTATTTATCAGACACACCAATGAACTATTAAAAATGAATGGCTTGAAAACAAATCATATACTGCTTCAATTCTTACCTGTTTTTATTTAGAACAAAGTAGTTAAACAGTTCCCTGTAAAAGCTATTCAGGTCCACTAATTTATCAGTGCTTCTGATAGTCCTTGGTACAGCCATAAACATCTCCTTAGTCACTGGTTTGAACTGTGGTTCTAGCAAATTTTAAAACACAAATTACTCAAAAATATACACAGACAAAGTTAGGATTGCTCTAATATTTAGTAGTGCTCACTACTGCCTATATATTAAACTGGTGCAACACCATTTGCTCAGTACAGAAAACTGGTGAAAGATACATCTTCTTCATGGAGCAACTATAACAGGTACATGAATTAGGGTTCTGAATATACTGTTGGAAGCAATCATCCTTGCTAGAAAGTGACATTTACTTACTGGCATTACTATGGTTCTCAGCACTATGCATGCGCAATGTCAGAATATAACAGGTGGTACTTCACTTTCCATTTGGTTTTAATCTCAGCCACACAGTGCTTGCCAGTAATAGTTTCAAGGGTAAGTTCTGGTTAACTGTAACTCCGTGGTGTCCAACAAGCTAGCCACTGGCTGGTTGAGAGTGGCTAGTTGGCTTGAACAATGTGGCTAGTTCGCTATAGTGGTAGCCACTATAGTGGCTAATGCTTCAGAACTGGTTGGACACCACAGTACTAACCCCTCCAGTACATTACAATGTCTATGGCCATGGTGTCCAACCAGTTCTGAAGCATTAGCCACTATAGTGGCTACTGCTATTGTGAAGTAGCCACACTCAACCGGCCAAATAGCCACATGTGGCTAGTGACTAGCATGTTGGACATTATGGGTCTATGCAGTAATGTGCAGTTCTCACTGTTTGAACTATATCATCTAGAGTGATGTGATGTGTTGAGCACAACAGATGGTTTCTTTATTAATAAATCATGGAAGTGGGTGAATAAAATTTTTAAAATACAAAATACAGTGAAGCATATTTTTCCAGCCTGGCAAGTTCCTGCAGAAACTTCAAAAGGAGTTCTGAAGACTATATCATTCCCCACTTTGGTGCTTGTCCCTCCAAGGTATCTAAATAGCTTCCTCCCAGCCAACAAGGAACAAACAGTCTTCCTTTCAGAGCCCTTAAAAGAGACTCCTAAATGTTCTCTCTCTCCCCCACCCCAAGCTTCTGTAACAACTCCAGACAGCCAAGGCTCCTACTAGCCTAGGAAATGTAATATGGGTCTGTCAATTTGGTATAACAAGAGACTACCATGAGATCACTGGGAAAAACCCCTTATACATAATATCTAGAGGATGCAAGGACTACTCCCATATTAAACTAACATGCTCTTTTTAGGCTATTGGACAGTTTCAGATTTAGGATCAGTTTCAGTCCTGGTATAACTCCCAATGAAGTAAATAGGAGATGTACCTGGGGTTGAACTTGGTCCTCAGTTTTACATGTTAGTATACACTCTCCAGCAAAGGTCAAAAACTAGTTACTACATATCTGTGTTTATTTTTTTAACTACAGTAAATAAACTGTTTATTTCAAGCATTAAGTTCTGCAGCCTAATTTTGGATCCCCACAAGTGAATGGGAGTTTTGCCAACAGCAAGAATTAGGCCTTCATTTCTCAGCTCAATTTGCAAGGCCTTTCAGAAGCTGAAGCAGATTTATCCAGTTATCCCTTGGTAATGAGTATTATAATTAAGGATAAAAGTTGACTACAGAAGTCAGACTCCATGACACTTCCTGCTTCAGCCCTGGAATGGATGAGGCCAGAGCTGTGACCTATCAGTTGGTTTATTGTCCATGACTTTGACTGAAAATAACTGACAAAAGCTTAGTTGTAAATAGTAAGATATATATTGAACCTGATACATGCAAATATATCTTAAAAGTGCACCAGCGTTGTTAGTTTATTTCATTGGGTGTCCCTATATTATGAAACTCAAGGTTAGCATCCAAACCAAAAATCACCTTTTAAAATATCTATACCCATACAAAATCAAATTAGGGTTGTAACAATGTAGTTGATTAACCAATAAGCAAAAGCTTATAGGTTAATGCTATAGACTACACGCATTTCCCCCCCAGCAGGGGCTGCTGCCACTCTGCGCTGCCTTTTATCAGAGGCAGCAGCACAGGCAACAGGCAGACAGTCCGCAAGGGGAGCTGGTTTTTAAACTGGTTCCCCTCACAGACTAGCTCCCACCTGGCACCCTGCGCTACTACATCTGATACAGAGGCAGCAGCATGGAGTGTCAGGGGGCTCCTCGGGAGCAAGGCTGGAGCGCACTGGCTGCTGGCCCCACCCCAGGGACTATAAAATAGTCGACTAACCAATAACAATTCATGAGGTTACTCGACTATTCAATTAACCAATATTTAACATCCCTAATATAGATATTTTAAAAGTTGATTTTTTGGATGCTAACCTTGAATTTCATAATATAGGACCACAAAGAAAGAAATTAAAAATGTCAATATACTCTTAAGATATATATTGATGTCCTAAATATTCAATTAGATATATTCTCACCCTCACTCATGTAACCTGAGCAGTAAGATATTTGAATATATCTATCTGTACACATGCCACAAAACAAAACAAAACAAAACAAACCCACCACCCTTCACAAAAAGAGCTTCCTTTTCTAAGCATCAAGTAATAGAAGGGATTTGTCAGCACTTACCCCTATCTGGAATAGGAACTGTAGGGAGTGAACAAAGTGGCTAAAAAACAAAACAGAATGATGTCACCTTTCATTGTACTGTACTACAATTTTGAAGTAGTACTATGGTTTTTACCTAGTTACCAATATAGAAATATGACTGAGGGTATGTCTACACCGACAAAACCTGAGTTACATCCACACTGCAATCGTGTTCTTCCAAAAGTAAATTGAAAGAACAGAGGGGTTTTTACGTACGAGGAAGAAGTCTTTTTCCAAAAGACTCTTTTGGAAAAAGGCATGTGTGGATGGGGAAGAGGGAGTTCTTTTGAAAGAAGAGGAAAGAGGAAAAAGCACAGGTGTCCTGGTGGCCACTCCCTCCATAGTAATCACAGCTTAAATGTGAAATAGCGTCCACACTGAATGGACGCTATCTTTCGAAAAAGATGATCGCTTTTTCGATGCACTTTTGTGTGTGGACGCTCTCTTTCGGGAGAGGTTTTTTTTGGAAGATCTCTTCCGAAAAAAGGTTCTTCCGAAAGACGCCTGCAGTCTAGACATAGCTTGAGTGTTACCAACTAATTGCCAAGGAACTCATATGGCAGAATTCCCAGGTATTAAGTGTATGTTTCCTGGTGAGTTACCACACTAGCTACCAGGCAGCATGCAGAAATCTAGTTTCAAAAAGATAAGTTTAGAAATAAAAAACCAAAACTGTCAGGTGAGGCCAGGCAGTTCTCCAGTCTGGTGGTGGCTGAAAGCACTACACATGCAAAGCAGGGAAAGATGCTTAAAAGCATTATAAAGCTACCCTGAGGGCCAACAGTTCTTCTGTTGGGTTCTAGAGCAGGGATCTAAATATGGGTCACCATTACATTTCAAAAGGGTTGCCAAGTGTCTCCCCAGGTGGCTCTGCTGTCCCTCCTACCCCCGTTTTTGAATTGCCTTGGGTCTCCAAGTCTTCCTGAATTGTCAAAATGGGTCCCCATCTGGAAAAGGTTGGGAACCACTGTTCTGACTAAGGAAAACTGGATGCAGCTTCCTCTAGAAGAAAGGATTACCAAAACAGAGCCTTTAAGACAGAGAAAGAGAAATCATCCCCCTTTGAAAAGAACAAAACGCACACAGAATTCATTTAAGGCCTAATCCCAATTCCCCTGACCTCAATGGGAGCAGGCCCTAATTTTGTTTGGGGTCTTTAAGTATATTTGAAAAGAAACAGAAAAAGAGAAAAGATGATGAGCTTTACTTAAACTGTAAACTCATTGGGTTTGTTGCATTTGTACACTGTCTAGGTCAATGGGTCCCATAGTATTTCATGATTAGAGCTCCCAGGTACTACAGTAATACAAATGATGGTATAATTATTGTTGATTTAATGTGGATAATTATTATTAATGATGAGATTAGCAAAAATAGCAGTTGAAGAAGAAAGATACTAGAAGGCTGTCAAAACAGTGGTGATGAAGGGACAGAAAGTGAAGTGCCATTGATAGATAAGCAGTGGAAAAAGGAGAGAGTCAGACAAAGCCAAAATGATAATTAAAACCTAGACTTGAAAATCATTTGTTATATTATAACAAAGACCTTGACTAAATCTATAAAGCAAATATCAGCAAACCATGAAAAGCCTGTGTTAGGAATGGTTTTATGGCAGAAATCTTGAGTTTCATATTATATTGCTTCAGCATTGTAATGTGGTGAAGTTAAAACTTAGTCAGTTTTGAAATGTATATTTTATATTTAACAGGAAATTAGAATAACTGTCCATATTTATAGACATTTGACTGAAATAATCATGCTCTTCACCCCCCAACTCCCAAAAGTTAGTAGCTACTCTGCAAATAGCTGAATTATCTGAGGGAGCGCTTGCAACAAGAAACAGATCAACGGGAACAAACTGCGCTTCTGAATTCAAGGTACTGTCCATGTTTGTTTTACATACTAGATGTGATCTAAGCAGCACAATTTAGCCTTCCTCTTGTACTTTAAAGATACATGCTACCATATAAAGATAAAGATAGCACTGTTTAATAAAATGTTCCTTGAACAAAGTCATTCCAGGCCAGGGGAGGAGAGGGGACAAAACAAAATATTTAGTGCAGTAAACTGAAAAAAGTGAAAAGAGATAACTAACTAACTGTTTCATGGCACATGCCTGAAAACTGCTAGTCAATTGAGCAGTCCTAATTCACACAGATAGTTCCACTGATTTGGCAGAGATTACTCAGGAGTAAGGGGCTTTCAGAATCAAACCATGTAAAATCAAAATTACCTCTTCCACTGGTGGCTCTGTTCCTTTAACAATTTTACATGCTAACTGTTGTGCTGCAGTCTGTTCTTCTTCAGACAGAGGTGAAAGCTAGGGGAAAAAAGAAACGGCTATTTTCAACACTAAAGGGTGGGATTTTCATAAGCACTCTGTTGTCTTAAATCTTCTCTTATAAGCAGTAATCTCCCATTAACTTCAATGAGACCAGAGAGTTAGAGGCTGACTGTTTCTGAAAAAAATCCCATCATTAAACTCATGTTCAAACACCAGAAAAAATACTCATATTAATCTATGATTGTAACATTAGAACAATAGCTGAAAAATATTCGATTAAAAAAATTCTAATCCCTTCTTTGAAATTGTTTCAATCTCTGCTATAGTATAGAGATGGTTACAAATACACAAACTACTAGCTGAAAACTTGTTGCCTAATCCTACTTGGCCAAGTAAGTGGCTCATGATTTTGCCACTTTACACCAGGACAAAAAACCTGTAAAATTATTCTCAACATGCTACTTGGCAGCACAACATTGTCCCAAATGGAGAGGAAAGGTCATTGTATTTTCTTCTCTGACTATAAGGGATAACTGCCAGTTTTTAAATAATGAGAAAGCATAAGTCAATGTTCGACTAGGGAAACTGTCAGAATAAATATAGTATTTCAAGAGAGGCAGTGTTATCCAGTCAGTGTATTGAACACAGGACTGAGATCCAGGAATATCCTAGTTTAACGTTCTCTGTTCCATGTTGGGCTTGTTACGTAGCTTCTCTAGGTCTAATTAGGGATTTTAAATTTCAGTTCATCAGCTAATCGAGTAGTCAATGGAATTTCATGTCAAACCAATCGGATAGTTTTCTTTGATAGGAAATCGAGCCTTGCGGATAAGGGAGAAGTAATGGATGTGGTATACCTAGACTTTAGTAAGGCATTTGATATGATCTCACATGACCTTCTTAACAATAAACTAGGGAAATACAACCAAGATGGGGCTACTAAAGGTGAGTGCATAACTTGCTGGATAACCCTTCTCAGAGAGTAGTTATTAATGGTTCACAATCCTGCTGGAAGGGCATAACAAGTGGGACTCCACAGGGGTCTGAGTTGGGACCAGTTGTGTTCAATATCTTCCTCAGCAGTTTAGATGATGACATAGAGAGTATGATTATTAAGTTGGCAGATGATACCAAGCTGGGAGGGGTTGCAAGTGCTTTGGAGGACAGGGTCAAAATTCAAAATGATCTGGACAAACTGAAGAAATGGTCTGAGGTAAACAGGATAAAGTTTTTAAGGACAAATACAAAGTACTCCACTTAGGAAGAAAAAAAAAAATCAATCAGTTTCACACATACAGAGCAGAAAGTGATTGTCTAGGAAGGAAGGAGTACTGTTGAAAGGAATCTAGGGGTCATAGTGGACCACAAGTTAAACACGAGTCAACAGTGTGACACTGATGCAAAAAAAGCGAACAGGATCCTGGGATGCATTAACAGGAGTGTTGTGAGCTAGACACGAGAAGTCATTCTTCCACTCTATTCTGTGCTGATTAGGCCTCAATTGGAGTATCGTGTCCAGTTCTGGGCACCACATTTCAGGAAAGATGTGGAGAAGGTCCAGAGAAGAGCAACAAAAACGATTAAAGGTTTAGAAAACATGGCCTATGAGGGAAGACTGAAAGAATTGGGCATGTTTAGTTTAGAAAAGAGAAGACTGAGAGGGGACATGATAGCGGTTTTCGAGTATCTAAAACGGTGTTACAAGAAGGAGGGAGAAAATTTGTTCTCCTTGCCCTCTGATGATAGGACAAGAAGCAATGGGCTTAAATTGCAGCAAGGGAGGTTTAGGTTAAACATTAGGAAAAGCTTCCTATCTGTCACGGTGGTTAAACACTGGAATAAACTGCCTAAGGAGGTTTTGGAAACTCCATCACTGGAGATATTTAAGAGCAGGTTGGATAGACATCTATCAGGGATGTTCCAGACAGTGCTTGGTCCTGCCGAGAGGGCAGGGGATTGGATTTGATGACCTCTCAAGGTCCCTTTCAGTTCTAGTATTCTACGATTCTATAGCCGACACAAACTGTATTGACTATACAATTAGCTTGGTAACTGCAATTTAACATCCTTAGTATTGCCACAGTGGTAAATCAGACCTGAGAGTTCAGCAATGGACCCAGTCCCAGAAACCTTCATTAGAGTGTGTATCCCCACTGATTTCAACAGGGCTGCTCAAATGCAAAAGTGTTTATAAGTATTGAACTGTAACGTCAATAATGTGAAATATTTGCTCTCTCAACAGAAAACATAGGAAGATTAAAAAAAAAAAAATCTAACCCCAGCTATTTTTTTTACATATATGTTTGTTCTCAACTTCAGAGAAACCCTTCCCACTTACAGGATTGGGGCCCATATTAGTAAACTGAAAACATTACCTCAAGATCAGCATGTCGCTGTAGTGCTTTTACCATCTTCATAGTGTTTTCTAGAGTAGCATGAATACAGCTCATAGATTCTCTTTGCTCTATGGAAATTTCTTTCAGCTGTGCACATAACATTCTATAACGTGACTTCATCACTGAGAGTTCCTTTAATAGAGTCATTGGATTTTCCTATATCAAGATGAAAAATCTCTTTAAATTAACAAGACATAGGACAGATGATCTATTGGCTACACATAAGACTAAATATAGATTAGATGTTCCCAAAGTATATGGCAACTAGAGCTGTTAAAAATAATTGAAAGACGCTTTATAGTAGAAGTAGTTAACTACAGTCTTTTTATGAGTAATGTGGTACTGTTGATGTCTTTCATGTTTTGGAAACTTTTACTCCACCTGCCTTTTCATAGGCAAACAAATTGTAATAAACCACTAACTCTCTGCTTCCACAGAAGATACAGTAGAATGAAAATACTCTGTTTTGGTGCTTTATTGCCTTATTAATTTTCCTAAGTTAGAATGTATAAGTCATCTCTTATAAAAATCAATGTTCTTTTTCACTGAATTTGAATATATGGGATAGGCAAGGAAACATTAACAAAAATGCTAGCAATGATAACATGTTATATCCCCTTTACCCTTCTCCCACAAGCCCCTGAATCTAGGCATCATTTATTGGCTGATTTATTGCAAGTGTCATAGCAGAGGACACCTCTTCAGAAGGGTGCTGAAGTTCACAGTGCCAGCTAACACTCAAGCTGATTTCTGAAAACACAAGCATGCAGCATTCCATTATACCAAGATATCGTTATTTTGACATAAATCTACATCAACAGCGTTGGCATGTTGAAAAAAAAAATAATACAAAAGCAAAAACTAAGACCAGACATTTTTACATATAGCAATTAAATGTTTTGGGATTGAAGAGAATTACCCATTTAATTAAATTAGTTAATTTGTGCAAGACACGGGCCGTTCTTATTCTAAGTCCACGATATGTTCCAAAAAATTTGGACTTACAATGAAACAACTTAAAGTGGGGAATTTTCCCCGTGGCTGACTTCCATTTGCGCAAATTGTTTGTTTTTTTGTGTGTGCGTGAGACTTAAGAGTGGGGAATGGGAGGACTTATCATGCATCAGTTCCTACAAGTGTCAATGACTTTAGTGCGGAATAGATGTATATGGGGGTGACAGAGTGGGGACGCCCTGTACAACAAAATATACAATCTTAATCTGATAATAGTACCTCTGCTGATGGATTATCAGGAAGATTTTTCATTATTTCAAATTCCAATTTGTGTTGAATGTAATCCAGATCAGATTCTGCCTTCTGAAACTAAAACATTGAAGATCAACCACAATGTATTAAAGAACAAAAACACAGACAAAAAAAAGCACAGTCATCTATCACTCATCCTGCACTTAAAAAAAAAAAAAAAAAAAAAAAAAAAAAAGGGGAAAATAAAACCCAGAATTCAAGATGTTTCAGTCTGAAAGGCTGATGTACTACAAGCAAGAAACTGTTCCACCCTCAACTAAATCCACTTATTAATGTTTGTAGGTTATTGCATAATAACCTTCTTGTATAAGGGGAGGACACTTGCAGACTCTTTATAGAGAAAGTAATTAAAGGTAAGCAGCCTTAAAGCAATTAGCTAGATAAGAACTTGGCAGGCAATGAAAAGTAGTGGCCAAGAAGGTACTTAAAAACTTACAAGAGCAGATAGTCAACAGCATTTTCTTGCATTATCTGACAATAGAGCTCACAGCTTTTCACAGTGGGAGCGTTATGTTTTATACACACTAAGTCCCTGTTGCAGTATATAGTTTAGACAAAGGAAAATAGAGACTCAGAATTGAGAGGGTAAATTAAAAACTTTTACCTCAGTGAAACCAGAGTAACATTTTAAGGCTTTTTATAAGGACATGCATTCCTTTGTGGTAATATCTCTTTGGGTGCACTCTACAACGTGTATAATACACCATGTACCATATAGAACTAATTGAAAAGCAATTCTCAAAACAGGAGAGCATTTTTTTCCCCAAAACATTCTCTAAGGACATATCAGCTGCAATCAATATTACTTATTTGTAATTTGAGTTTAATGAAAGCCTATTTCTTCCATTAAGCTGCAGGAGTTCTAAAAGGACAAACATACTGTAAACATAAAAATAGGTTCCTCACTTGTAGTTTTTACTTCTACAAGTAGGACCAACTGCTCTGGCAAATACTTTTGGGAACAGTGAAGGAGGATGAAAAGAGGAGAAAAACTGAACCACAATTAGCTACATTATCCAGAGAAACCCTCAAAACAGGTGGTCCCAAACAGGCAGGAACAAAGTTTCCTTATTCACCTCTCTAGTCTTTGATTTTATTGTAATGCATGGAATTTAGATCTAACTGAAGTGCTTTGTATAAAAAAAAAAAAAAAAAAAAAAAAGTCTTATAGTATTTGAGGAACAAGAATACAGAGATCATCCTACTGCTTACAAAGCCAGAGAACAGAATTTCCTTTCAGTTGCCTCTGATTAGGAAAATATGAAATCAGGAATGGTTAGATTTATGTTTAGTTGTGTTCAAAGTAGATTCAAGAGTCCTGACAACAGCTGGGATGCTGTTATTCCAAACCATTGGAGGATTCTGGAATATCTCAACCAACAAGGTGGCTTGACAACTACCTTGTCTGGAAGAAACTTCAGGAAAACTCTTTGCCAAAGAGCTACTGTATCAGTAAACCCTCTTGGTTGATACAGTGGCTCATGGGAAAGATCAGAGATTAAGGATATGGCAGTTTTTCTACTGCAGGTTTAAAAGCTGCGCCTTTTCCAGAAATACCCCCATTGAGGTTTCATTATGTGATCTTGGATTTCTGAAAGGGGACTCCTTCTGAGAAAATGCAAACTGGAAACAAAGTAGGGCGATTCAAAAGAAAAACCAAAGGAACTGGGAGCACTGTACTTTATGCTAGTGGTTCTAAACCAGGGGTATGTGTACCCAGGGCCGGATTAAGACCTTTAGAGGCCCTAAGCACTGAAAAGATTATGGTGCCCTCCCCATATGTAATTCAAAATAAAAACTATACTATACCGTAAAATCGCTCTCTCTCTTTTTTTTTTTTGGGTGCCCCTGCTTTGCTGGTGCCCGAAGCACGTGCTTCGTCTGCCTATTGAGTAATCCAGCCCTGTGTGTTCCCCTAGGGTTACTCAGAGGTCTTCCTAGCAATGCATCAGCTCTTCTAGATATTTGCCTCATTTTACAACAGGCTACATAAAAAGCACTAGTGAAGCAAGTACAAACCAAAAGTTTATAGACAATTATTTGTTTATACTGCTCTACACTGACATGTAAGTATAATATATTATATGGTAAAAGTGAAAAAATTAGCAATTTTTCAGTTTTAGTGTGCTGCGAGTTATTTTTTGTGTGTGATTCTGTAAGCACGTAGTTTTTAGGTCAGGTGAAACTTGGGGGTACACAAGACAAAAAAAACCCAGACTCTTGAAAAGGGTACAGTAGTCTAAAAGTGAAACCCACAGCTTTATGTGAGCCACTTGGGGTGAAATCCTGACACCGCTGACATCAGAGTTTTGCCATTAGCATCAAATGGGGCTAAGATATTACTCTTTCACTTTCCAAAAATTCAGGCTGATTTCATAGGAGAATTATTCAGTAGAAAGTCTTTCATAACGCACTTCTGAGATCAGTGGACGTGGGCTGAACACCCAGAAGTGGTGACCTGAGTTCCGGATATTGAAACAAAAGTTGTATATCCACAGGTGTTCACTCATACAGTAGGCCTACAGTAATTTGTTAACTTTGTTTTTCTGATACAGCAGATTTTGAAGGATCTAGGGATAATTTCTCTGTGAGAACTTACTTTATCTGATAACTCCTTTCTTCTTACAGCAGTTATGATAATTTTCCAAACAAACAATGGCAGAGAGAATGGTTTTTCAATTCCAACTAAAAAGTCATAGAAATGAGTGACTGAAGTCAGTGAGATGCCAGTGCTTATTCCAGGAATTTAAAATTTAACATGCAGTAGATGTTCATAGGTTGGTAACTTCTCCCACAGTAGTACTATTTGTAGAAGCATACTTCCTGGTTTTTTAAGATTATTTTGGTGAAGTTAGAGGTTTAGATGTTACAATAGAAAGCCCTTATTCTACATTCTTCTAAAAATGTAGATTTAATAATGAAATATGAAAGTAAGACTGCTATTCCCTATCACTTCCACTGAACATTTCAAAGTTCCAAGAATTTCTTGTAAGAGATAATCTATTGCAATTCTCCCATTGATACAAGGAAAATGTTGGAAATTTCAGCTGAAGTTAAAGTATTAACAGCTTCTATTTTATACAGACAAGATGCATTGTAAATGTTTTTGAGTCTTTAAAACACATTTTGTGTTATTGTCAGTTCAACAGCCTTTCATATGCAGACAGCAATCACAAGGGCTTTTCTGTAACCTTTCTATTCTTTAAAAGAAATATTATGTACAAAGTAATCCACCTTCGATTGACATCTTATTATGCAGAGTTTTCTTTGATTGAATGTTGTGACAATTTAATAAATATTTTAAGTGTATAAAGGATAGGTTTTCATAGTGATGTACAGATTTACACACAGCTGTCATGGTATATTAGTGAGACTTTACAGCAGCCAAGTCCCTACAGTTAGCTTTGAAATGATACTCTATATTATCTACACTTCCAAATGAATCCGAACAAAGTGAAAAAGAAATTGACAATGAAAATATTGTATTAGTAGAAACAGGCAGGTAGGTAACACATCCAATAGGTGCTGCTAGAATTATGCTGTCACAGTGAGTAATCACACTAGAAGAGTTTTCTACTCTACCATCAGATACCCTGAGGTGTTGAAGAAACTCCTTATTCCCCTTTATTGGCTTTAGCTAATCCACTACCCACCTACTGCCTTTCCTTCCACCTACTCTTATCCATAATGTCTTCTACCATTGGGCCTGCATTGCCCACTGTGTGGAACTATCTCCATTTCTTACTACACCATTCACATCTCTCAAAATTAAGTTCTACGGTGATTACGTGACAACCTAAAGTGGGAAATTATGTAATATCAAAAAAGTAAAGAAAACATCCTTTCTGAAGCTGGACCTTGCCTGATCCATTCATGCATTAGTCATCTGAATTGTACTGTGTTACCTGAACTGTAAATCCTTTCTGAGATACAGGGTCTCCTATGCATGGTACACCTTGTTATTTGTACTTGGAAATGATATTAAATGTCTATGGGAAAGAAGTGCCAAAACAGAACTGGGACATCCATAAACATCTATACCTAGAGCTTGTGTACACGGATTATGCTACAGCAGCACAACTGCTCCACTGTGGCATTTAGTGAAGACATCATCTGTGCCAATGGGAAAGTTTCCCCACCTCCTTGAGGGAGATAGCTGTGTAGACAGGAGCAACCCTCCTGTTGACGTAGTGCCGCCTACATCAGAGGGTAGGTTGATAGAACTACATTGCTCATGGGTAAGATTTTCCACGCCCCTTAGCAATGTAAATTTGTAGAGTAGACCAGTGCCTGGTAATATAACTGGATTTAAGAATCAGCCACTGCTGCTTCAATTTTAAATCTGCTATTACACAAGTTTGTTACTAGGATATTAAAGGTGTAATCCAGCTTGTTTATTACACTTTATTTTTAAAGATTATTACTCTAGAAAGCCAATGCTAATAATATTTCATACAGTAACATTGTATGTTTTATTATTTGCTGAGAGTAAATATTTGGTATCTGACATACAAATATAAAACTTTACTAATGAAACCAAAATTATTTTTTTATTTTTTTCTAATTAAAAGGTGTTAAATCTTCATCAATGTCTACAGGTTTTTCAGCCTGGTCACTGTCCTCTCTCAATACTAAAATACTCTTGTTATGAATATGTAAACAGCTGCAAGTAAAGACTATCAGTGACAGTTCAGGATCTGATTATATCGGAATATTTTTGATTATACTAAGAATGTGTCCTCTTGTTTGATCAGAATACTCACAAATTTAATTATCTGTCTGATTTATAAGGAAATAAGGAAACTGATGACATCATTAGCACACTTAACTCAATTCTTTTCTTGGGGTAAATGAGCCACAAGGGAACTGGATAATTGCTCTGTGAAGCATGTGATATGATTATTGCTTAATTAACTGTAATCTTTCATTTTAATGTCTAATAGGGATTTCTGGTTCACAGAAAGGCAGTGCGCCCAGTTTACAAAACTAACAGTGTGAATTTCTTCATATCATTTGGGATTATAGTTGAGAGGGGGACTTCCTTGAAAATAACCTAAATATTTATAGAATTAGTTTACCTGAATGCAGTTCACGGTTTGAATGGCTATCTAACTCTGTAGCAATAATTAGAGTTAAGCTCTCTGAAGTGTCAAAAAAAATAATGTTATGTTGATACAACCTAACTTTCATTGACTTACCTGCAAAATAGTTCAGCTTTGGATCAGGCCCATATTTAGATAGTTAAGTATGTCCAGTTATCTTATATTTTGTTAGAAGATTGCTCCACACAAAATAATGGAAATCACATGATCTTTGCCCATTAAGACTTATGTCTATATAGATACAAGGTCTTGAAAATTAGAAATACATTAATACATCTTAAATAGTTGAAAACTAAACAAATCATGATGTGTGACAAAGCTTCTCTCTCTCTCTCTCTCTCTCTCTCTCTCTCAGATGTATGGCACTGCTAGAAGATTTACCTGGCATTGCTGTCCTTAATTTTTGTTTTTTTTGGTAATAAAATGATAGGGCTGGAGAGGAGGATTTCATATGCAACCCCTCTCTATGGCTGCTGCAGCTCCAGTGGGCACAGATGGAGGAGGGATGCATGTCCCCCAGCTGAGGCAGGTCCAGGTTAGTCTGCTCCCTGAGCTCCCCACCTAGCATCAGGAATGCAGCAAACTGTGCACTTTTCCCTGGGGTGAACAGCCAACAATGGTCCCGTACAAATCGGGGTGGGGGGGGGATGACTTTGTCTGATTTTATGCATTCCTGTACGAATGGACGGGGAGCCGCTGCAGTGGCTCCTCCCACTCCCCCCCAATAGCCTCCCCAAAAGTCGCCTGGTGGGTGAGAGGCTTGGGGCTGGGTCAGCACCAGACAGAGGGTATAGGTGCCTCCTCACCCAGCCACTCCTTTTACATGCCCGGTGATTCTGTCTTTTTTCTATCTCTTTTCCATCTGGTTTAATGAGAAGCAATCCCATTTTCGTGGCACAACCAAACCCTGATCTTATCTTAAGTTATAATAAAAGGAAGCTGTATATCACATTTGGGGGTCCTAGCTCTTACCATTTAGGAGGAGTTCTTGAACAGACAGATAAACTCTGTCAAATATATACTAGATAACATGACAATTTAACTTCTTTCTTCTGATTTATATCCATTAAACCAGTTTTGGTGATTGGTGTGAATTTGCAATACAGAATTAACCACAATGTGTAATACACAAGGACCACTTGCTCCTTTTGAGGCACTTCCCTTCTCCTGCATCCATTCATAGTATACATACTTTATCCAAACATTTCCTGCTATTTAACATTTATCTTTATTTAGTTAATATTGCAGAAAGAATATATCACATGGAATATCATTCCATATGTTACTATTTTTGCAATATTAAAATATAGTTCAAATGTCAAAGGTATTTCCTTACTGATGTTGTCCTGCGTGTCTAACCAAACTCAAAGTTAACAATGAAATAATGTGAGTTATGTTAAGTATCAGCATCAGGGTGTATGAAAATAAATAATTTAGAATGTCTAGTTTAAACTGAATGTAAAGTTTTCTTAAATAAAACTTCAAAAATTAAACTGAAATTATAACACTATGAAAAGGCCTAAACTATAATTTATTAAAATAATGTATATCAAGTAATTTATATTCAAGTAATACATGTTTCCTGTTGAAATTGTAAAGAAACCACTGATCATTGGCTAAGCATCTGAAACTAGAATTTAAGAACTGAAACAACTTTAGACACTAGTAGCTTCTTCTGTGGATGCAGAGAATATTTTCTTCCTTTTAGTTTGTTTGGCAAATTCAATTAAATTATAAATTTATTCAAAGCTAAAGAAATGAATTGTTTACCTTGAACAAAAGCTTGTTTTCATTGTCTGTTAACAGAAACATAGTGTGAGGATGAGATGTACTAGTTCTAAAATCTTGAAACACTTCAATTCACTAACCACAACTACTTCTCTTGTCTGATGTTTTGGCAGCTGGTGGGTAGTGTGGTGGTCCAGGAATCAGGGCAGGGCCATGGGGATATGGACAGCAGCACAGGATGCTGAGGGTGTGTGTGTGGGGCGGGGGGGTTGGGGGCTGAGGAGGGTCTCAGGGCAGGGAGGTCCCATCTGGCAGGGACCTTCTGTCTCTCCCCCCATAATGCTGTAGCCAAGGGCCGAGGGGGTAGGAAGAGTTTGGGGCAGGAGGCTACTTACCTGGTTTGGTGACAGGCAAGATGGTGGAGCCAGAGTCTTGCTGGTCACTTTCAGCATTGCATCCCACCTCTCTGTGCCCCTCCCTTTCCATGTTATGGAAAACAGTCCGATTCCTGGCACCTCAAGTTTTCTTGGCACAACAAAACCCTGACTGTGCTTTAATTTAGGAGAAGAGGAAGCTGCATAGCAAATTTGGTGGTTCTAAGCTCTTATCATTTAGGAGTTCTGGAACAAATAAACTCAGATGGACAGATAGTTGCATATTTCTAAAATATATAGATAGATGTAGCACATCTCATAAGAATATAAGCATGTTAAGCAAGGCAGAATTTGAGATTTACAGCTGAACAGTGAACTATTAACTGCAGGCTGCTTCTATAATTGAGGACAATTTTAATATGAGTCTACTAGTCTGTCATGTTAAGTAATATTTTAAGACTTGCCTTTAATGAAAATATTATAATTAAATATATGTAAAAAGTACCAACATAAGAAATTTTGTCAATGATAAATAACTTCTCAGAACAGCTTAGATACATCTGAGATACATTTTCATAAAATAAGAAACAAGTAGCAAAAAGGGAAGAGTGTAAGATGTGCGTTTCAGCAAATGGAAACCTTTTAAACTTTGAGTTATTCCATCTTTAATCCCCATTCAAGATTTTTTTAAAACCTACAAATAGTAAAATACAATTTAATTTCAGTGTTCAACATCTTGCCATAAACTTTTCACAGTTAATGTTTTACAACAATAAGAAAATGTAAATGTATTAAATGCAGATTTACTCACAGGCTTCGAAGAAACTGTTTGATTCTTGCCCTGCAGCTTCTATCTATTGCTGTATACTCTGCTTTCAGATGCTTTGACAATACTATTGCACTGCTAGCTGTAAAGTACAGTAGTGCAATAAAGTCAGAGCATTCGTTAGCAGCAAGATGTAAGAAAGGTAAGTGGAAATAATTTTAATGAAAATAACAACCTACATCAGCTTGAATAAGAATATTGAACAAGAAGAATATTTCTATGCAGTAGGCGATACCTTCTGAAACAAGGGAAACCAGAATCCTGAACATCTAGGCAACACCATTTATATATACACTTTTAATTAAAAATAAGCTGCAGATAGTTGCAGGTGTCTTGGGGGTTATGGAGATTAGGCTAAGAGTAATGTTAATCAAACCTACTATAAACAAAGGGACACAGAAATTTTTAACACATTGTGGAATGTCTTGAGTCACTTGACCAAGAGAAAGTGATAAAGTGATAAAGACACCAAAAATCTGTTGTGAATCCAATTAAGAACGTTGTGCTCTTGCCTGACAGTCACAGTTCTGACTACATCTCTTTCAGGTGCATTATGCAGCTGAACAAAATAAGATGCCATAGGACAGAGATTCTCCAACTGTGTTCCATGGACTACTGGTGACCCAGGGGATTTTTATTTCTAGCTGCTAAGTTACTTTAAAATAAACTTTAAAACAATTAGTTTCCTAATATTTTCTAGCCCATGCTGCGGCTATTACAGCGATGATACATGACCAAAATGGGAGAGGGAGCAACAGGATTGTGAATTAGGAGAGAGGTGTCCAAAAGGAAGCTTGCTTATTAAAATCTGGTCTACAATATGAAAAAACAAACAAACAAACTTCAGAACCTCTAGGGCTAGATAATTCAATTGGCCATCTCCACTTCTGTGTCCTAAGATTCTTAACAGCAAGGTTAAGACAAATGAAGGAACAGAGTGAAGGTTATTCTTGAGGGAATTCTGCACCATTGCACATATTTCATATGTTGTGCATATTTTCTTTTGGAAAATAGCTACTGCTGAAAAGTTGCTACAGTTCTGCCTTTTGTCCACTAGATGACTCTAGAACACAGTATTCACTCTTGGCCAGCCCCAGATCTCATAGAGGAGATAAAGAACATGCCTTCTTCGCGGCGCCTGCTGGGCCACGTCAGGAGAGAGGGGTTAGGGAGAGGGTGTCAAACAGAGGCTTAAGGGCTAATGGGGGAAGGGGGGGTGGAGACAAACTGAGGCAGGGGCTGAACAGAAGTGGAGCCATGGGGTCACATAGGGTACATCTGCCCCTGTCCCCCAAGTGAATGACAGGCTAAGGGGTCAGTCAGGGTCTGCATAGGGAATATTCCCAAACAATCCCTCCCCTCCCTCAAAATTTTTCCCCACCTATACCCAACAAGAATATTTCAAATTTATACCCAAACTCCTTTCCAGCAATTACTTCCCTCTACCTCAGCTTCAATTACCCCTGCCTCTCTCAAGCCTTTGCACTGCTTCTGAGGGGTGAGAGTAATCTGGTTGTTTACCATAGTTTAAATGAATTATTACATGTGTTAATAGGCCTTGTAAGAAATCTATCTTTTTTTGTTGTCAGTATTGTTACATACATACTTGCTGACAGATATTTTGAAATAAATTACCAAAAATAGTTGAAACTGGTGTAATTGTATTGTGTTATTTTTACAAATAAAATAACCAGAATTTTTAAAAATAGTGTGCGCAGAATTTAGTTCCTCCAGGAGTAGAAGTTGTATTAAACCCTTATGGCTGCACCCTGAGCCAGCTCTATACCTGTGACATCTTTACATTGTTTTCCTAGAGAAACCAGTATGATGATGTTCCCTTGTTTGTATGTGGAACATATTCCTTGTGCCATGATCATAGTCCTGATGAAGATAGCAAGTGGGAAAAATGAGGAAATGGCAATCCTACTTCATGGTTATTGTAAGTCTTCCAGACAGACTAAACACATATACTCTGACCTTTGAATTGTGATTCCATAAAAATATTACTAATGTGGACAGTATCACTGGCCAATGCCCTTTTAACATTGCACTGCTTTTTGTGCATGATCACTAGTAGTACAACATAAAAAGGGCACTCGACAGACACCACTCATCAGGAAGTAAAAGGTAGGTAGGTCCAACATACTAAAAATACAATCAAATCAAAGGAACAAGACTGCTCTGAAACAACCATTTTAAATTTGTCTAGCAATTCTGCTTTTACAATAAAGTATTGCATATTGAATGCATTTTATGCTACCTCCAACATTTGAAGATCTGAACCTTACAATACTTACTAAAGAAAAACATTTGTTTAATCCATCCACCACCCTGAGTTATATAGTTTTCTCGTTATGGCCTGATCCAATGCCCACTGAAGTTAACAGAAAGGCTCCCAATTGATTTCAATGGGCACTGGATACAACTGTGGCTTGAGGGCAAGTATTTAAAAACAAACAAACCACCTTAGGTTTATGCACTTTTTACATAACGAATTTTACCACATTAAGGATCCTCTAACTCATGCATTGGATGAAGTGGATCTTTGCCCATGAAAGCTCACTCTTTTCTTATTGTAATATGGTCATTTTTTCAAATATATGCAGACAGCTTCTAAGCTGGCTATTCAGTTTTATCATTCACATTGCTACTAATAAAATTAGTTCTTTAAGTTTTCCTACAAAACTATAGTCTATATTCTGTTCCTCTAGAAAAACTTTTAGTCTCATTAAGCACATCCTGAAACTGAAGAAGTCTAAAGTACTATTTTATCACACTTGTATAGAAAGAGAAGATGACTTCATAGAAAGAACAGGAAGAACAAACAAGCTAAAGGATAAACATACAGAAATGCAACACTCTGTACCAGGATCAGTTAAAGACACAAATTCCCATTAATTTAGTCCTAACAGAGCTAGACACACTCTTTTGAAAACCTGGCTAAACTTGTATACAAGAAATTAAAAAGTTTCAAGAACCCAAAGTTGTACCATTTTAAGTGTAAAGTGTGGTTTAAAAAAAAAACAAACATAAAAAAAGCATGGTTCAAAAACTGGAAGTTAAATCCGAAAAATAGAAAGGAGCACAAACTCTGTCAAATGAAGTGTAAAAATATAATTAGGAAGGCTAAAAAGGAATTTGAAAAATAGCTAGCCAAAACACTCAAAAAATAGCAGCACAATTTTTTAAAGTACATCAGAAGCAGGAAGCCTGCTATACAACCAGAGCCACTGGACAATGGAGATGCTAAAGGAGCACTCAAAGACAATAAGGTCATTGCAGAGGAACTAGATGAATTCTTTCCATTAGACTTCACAGCTGAGGATGAGTGTGAGATTTCCAAACCTGAGTGTGACAGGGTGGCGACCGGCACGGTTGCACCCCGCACTTGCCCTGCCCCGGGAATCTGGGGGGAGAGCGCGCCACGGGACTGGCCGGCGAATGCGTGCTCGAGCCGCCCGGCTGGTGTACGGCAGGGCAAGGCAGCCGCGGGCTACACCGGGGCGGGCGGACGCCAGCGGATGACGTCACCGACGTCTCCCTGCAAGGGCGGGGGTGCGGCTCCTGGAGGATGCCGACGAGGGGCGGAGCCTAGCCCCAGCGGCAGAGATTCAAAAGGGGGCCAGGTAGGCTCCCAAGGGGCGAGGGAGAGTGAATGGAGGACGCGGCCTGAGGCGGAGGACGAAACCAGCAAGGTGAGCTCCGTCCCAGTGGGCCGAGAGAGAGAGGACTAGAGAGGCAAGGCGCTGGGGAAGAAGCAGCCCAGGGCGGGGCCGCGGAACCCGAGAGAGGAGGGTTTGGGGCACGAACCCCTTCGCTAAGCGAGGCCGGAGGACCTCGTTTTAGGGCCCTGGGCTGGGGTTCGGAGTGAGGGTGGGCCCAGACCCCCTTCCCCCTGCCAGAAGCAAAGTCTCACGCCTGTCGAGCCAGGTGGGAGTGGAGAAACGTTGGGCCCGTGAGGGGCCATGAATTACAGGCAGGGGCCCAAACCCACGGGAAAAGTAGCCGAGGGGGAGGCTACGCGGAGCAACACGTGACACTGAGCCATTCTTTTTTGGTGAAAAATCTGAGGAACTGTCCCATATAGACATGTCATTAGAGGAGGTTTTGGAACAAACTTATAAACTAAACAGTAAAGAGTCACCAGTACCAGATGGCATTCACCCAGGAGTTCTGAATGAACTCAAATGTGACATTGCAGAACTACTAACTGTGGTTTGTAATCTAGCCTTTAAATCATCTTTTGTACCAAATGACTGGAGGATAGCTAATGCAAAGCCAATTTTTAAAAATGTCTCCAGAGGTGATCATAGCCATTATGGGCTGGTAAAACCTAACTTTACCAGACAATGTGGTTGAAACTATAGTAAAGAACAGAATTGTTGGGGGGAAAAGTCAACATGGTTTCTGTAAAGGAAAATCATGTTTCACCAATCTACTGGAATTCTTTGAGAGGGTCAACAAATATGCGGACAAGGAGGATCCGGTGGTTAGAGTGTACTTAGATTTCCTGAAAGCCTTTGATAACCCCAAAGACTCTTAAGCAGAGTAATCTGTCATGGGATAAGAGGGAAGGCCCTCTGATAGATTGATAACTGGTTAAAAGACAGGAAACAAAGGGTAGGAATAAATGTTCAGTTTTCAGACTGGAGAGGTAACTAGTGGTATCCCATATGAGTCCATACTGGGAACACTTCTATTCAACATACTCAAATGATCTGGAGAAAGGAGTAAACAGTGAGGTGGCACAATTTGCAGAGGATACAAAACCACTCAAGATAGTTAAGACCAAAGCAGACTGCAAAGAGCTTCAACAGGATCTCACAAAACTAAGCTACTGGACAACAAAATTGGAAATGAATTTTAATGTTGATAAATGCAAAGTAATGCTCATTGGAAAACAACCCCAACTATACGTACAACATGGGGACTAGATTATCTGCTACCACTCAAGAAAGATTTTGGAGTCATTGTGGAAAACATCCACTCAATGTGCAGCAGCAGTCAAAAAAGCAAACAGAATGTTAGAAATCATTCAAAAAGGGATAAAGAATAAGACCAAAAATATCTTATTGACTTTACATGGTATGCCCACCTCTTGACTACTGCGTGCAGAGGGAGACACCTTATCTTAAATAAATAAATATCTTGGCACTGGAAATAGTTCAGGAAAGGGCATTAGGGGTATGGAATGACTGCCATATGAGGAGAGAGTAATAAAACTGGGACTTTTCAGTTTTGAAAAGAAGAGACTAAGGGGAGGGGCTATGATAGAGGTCTGTAAAATCATGACTGGTGCAGCAAAAGTATCAGAGGCAACAGCGTGAGGAGGAGGGGGCAAGAGAGGGAGATAGCTCTGAGGGAAGTGTTCAGCGGTTACACGTTTACCTAAATAAATGCATTTTGACATCCCCAATCTTCACACAATGCACAGTCAACCTGTAGAACTCCTTGCCAGAGAATGCTGTGAAGACCAGGACTTTTAACAGTGTTCAAAAAAGAACTAGATAAATTCACGGACGATTAGTCCATCAATGGCCATTAGCCAGGATGGGCAGGAATGATATTCCTAGTCTTTGTTTGTCAGAAGGCGACAAGGAATAGATCACTTGATGATTACCTGTTCTGTTCATTCCCTCTTGAGCATCTGACATTGGACACTGTCAGAAGACAGGATACTGGGTTAGATGGACCTTTAGTCTGACCCACTATGGCCATTCTTAACTAAAAATTCAAGATGGCTCTAAATTGTGTTACTCATGGTCCTTCCTACTTGCAGAAGGTGGTTAGACAGGTCTCCCTCTGAAACAAGTCAACAGCACCTCTAAAATCAAACAGAAGAATGCAAGCTGGCCCTTGCCAAGGCAGGAACAAACTATAATCTTAAACACTTGTACCATAAGGTAGTAGTGACAGGGTCTGTGCAAATTATTAATATATATGATTTGGTCCAAATCAATTGTATAAGTTTTAATGTAAAATAAACATGTCAAAATTGGAATGTGAGTCATAAAAACAGAGCCAGGATAACAATAATGTCAAAGGCAAGACTCCTACTGACTTTAAAGGGGCCTTGGTATCAAACATTATTTCTGCACGGTAATTTGTTTATTTTTGTTGCAATTGTGTGTGTACCCTGAAGCAAAAATCATGAACCATCAGAGTCTATTAAGTGTGGCTAAAATGTGAGCATTTGCAATACTGTCACAGAATTTGACATTCAACATACTGATAGTTTCTAGGCACTTTTTCATAATAAAATAGATTATATATATTTTAAAGGAAGATAATATTAACATATGACAGGGTTTAAAAAAAGCAGTAGAAGAGACAGGTACATCTCAAAACAAAATGTATGGACATTACATTTAAAATCAAAATTGAATGTCAGAGATTTGAGAAGAATTTGAACATGTCATTCAATTCAAACACAGTATAGTACTACCACTCCAACCACTATTTGAATATGACATCATTTTAGTAGATACTAGAAAACAGGAAGCTGTAGAAGTATAGTTACCATATTCCAGAGCATGACTTGGAATTTAAAAGCAAGCTCCTCCCTCCAAAGGCAGCTTAACATACATTATTCAAATATGCAGTGAAGTTAAGATTTAGGTAGGGTACATATTTAATGCAGCCACCTTTTAACTCTGTAGGATTAGATTCAGGTATTTTCTAATACATGTGATCCAACTGTTTTTTTCCTAATGATAATCTGATGTTGTCATAAAACCACTACATGTTACAGTGCTACTCGGAAGAATTTTTGGACTGGAATAAGAAGGTAATGTGGGTCACTCAATAAGGTAACAGAGGCACATTAGAAGAACAAGCTTATCCATTTGGCTGAATGCCTTGCCAGTTGTTTATTTTCAGACAACAAATGCTTCATTTGATTGCAGCTGTTAATGTGTTAAAGAAACAAATTGAAAGTGGAAGTTAAACGTGAATGGACAGGACACTTATGAAACTGAGAGAAGTAATTAAATGAAATAAAAAGGGCTAGTAGTGCTTTACTTTGGCACTTACGAAAGTAAAGGGCTTAAAAGCACTGACCACATTCATAGATATAAAACATTAATATTTTCCCACAAAGCCCTGCCATTGTACTTCCTAGTTCTGAGTTTCTCTTGAGAAGCTTGTTACTCTGATTTTAAATGTGTAAGACCAGGAGAACACAAAACTCATTTTCACTTTCCATCTAATTAAAGTTTCAATCCCATGTTTCCAGATATTAAAAGCCAAACTACTAATCTACTGCAATATCTAGCTCCCTGTATTTGATAACCTAGGTGAGATCTCCATGGGGCTATCAATGGTCTGTTAGACAGTAGGGCTACGTCTACACTGCAGGTTTTTTGCGCAAGAACAACTGTTCTTGTTCAAAAACTTGCAGAGCGTCTACACTGCACACACATTCTTGCGCAAGTAAATTTACAGTACAGCGTTGGAAAACAGGGCTTCTTCCAGAAGAGTTATTCCTCTCCCCATGAGGAATAAACTCTCTTGAGCAAGAGCTCTTCCACAAGAAGGCAGTGTAGACAGGCAACATGAATTTCTTGCGCAAGAAACCCCTATGGCTAAAATGGCCATCAGAACTTTCTTGTGCAAGAAAGCGTCCACACTGCCATGGACGCTCTTGCACAAAAGCTCATCTCTTGCGCAAAAGCACATGGCAGTGTGGACATGCTGTTGTGGAAGACCTTTTGCACAAGAACTCTTGCGCAAAACAGTTTTTGGGAACTGTTCCGCAGGAATTTGCATATCCTCTTTCGCAGGGCTTGACAAATGGCAGCGAAAGCCGCTCGCCAGCCCCGCACTGCGCATACGCAAGAGCCGCATTGTGCATGCGCGTGCTGCCGGTAAACGGAGCGCACGGCTGAAATCTACTCGCTACGGGCGAGTAGATTCTAGAGTTTGTCGAGCCCTGCTCTTTCGACACTTTTGTGTAGTCTAGATAAGCCCTAGGGATATGAATGGTTAACTGGTAAGCATCACCTTTAATGGACTGCGGCAGAGGGGCCGTTCCAGCTCAACCCTTTAACGCAGTGTTTCCCAATTTTATTTGGCCACAGAACCCTTTTGAACTCGAAAGAATTTTGCAGAACCCCTGACTGACTGCCCGCACAGCGCTGAGTAGTGACATCATCGTCCCCACTCTCTGGCTAAAATGGCATTACACAGGGACACTTATCGTGGCAAACACAAATGAAAATTGTTTTCAATAAAATTAATAAATGAATGAAAATTCCATTCTATTACAATAATTCAGGTTGCAATGGAATTTTCTTGCAGAACACTTATTTTAACTTTGTGGAACCCCGGGGTTCTGCAGAACACCATTTGGGAAACACTGCTTTAACAGGTTAACCAATTAATAGGATTTTACATCCCTATTAGACAGGTTACCAAAACAAACAACATTAGGACAAATTGGTAATCAGCAAATTATTTGGAAGTTCACTGACAAATACCACCAAGAAATTATATAGAGAGAGATATTTTGCTGAATCAAATTTCACTGTATGTAATTCTCATATAAAAGCCTATACAATGTATGTTTATGGTACAATGTAAAAAAAATAATATCCATAATAAATTAGAATACACAGACCATTCCCAAACATCTCCAGGCAGGTTAACAGAGAAAATTATAAACAAATGTGCCTATAATAATCCCAATAACTATTTATATAAATTAACAAAAACTCTAGAAACAAAAAAGTAGCTTAGCCTTTGAGATACCTCTTGTAGGATTCCACAGAAGGGATCTGGTGCCTATGAAGGGGAAGTCCTTTCTACAACCTAACTGCACAGTGAAAGTGACTTGTGTTGAAGCACAGCTATTAAACATGACTGGAGACAGGAAAAAAGGCAACCATGTTACATAACATGACTGCCTGGGGAGTCTGGATCAAACAATGCTAAAATTAAGTTAAAAGATTTAGGGACTAGAATGACTGAAGTATGCATCATCCTTCCCCTATTAAGGTGAGCATACCATACCAGACTAGGTAAGAAGATTGACTTCTTTGCCAGACTGAAAAGGCCCACGGAAGATCTCCACCAGCATAATCAGTGGGGAATAGGCAACAGGAGCTCTATACCGAAATAGAATATCCCAAATTTTGACCTCTCATCCTTCAAAGTAAGTGGAAACCAGCCCAAGTGAGTTCTTCGCACCTCAACCAGAATGGATCAACTTCAGCACGGCTCTGTCCTTTTTCCCCTATACAAGAATGGCCATGTTTGACAGAAGGAGTGGCCTTGATTAAGTCTGCTCCAGTTTCCCCTCAGCCTATCTTCAAGATAAAGAGGAAAGTGGATCAGTCTAGAGGCCCTGCTCCATCAGCAAATAGGATGAGAGGCAAAAGGAACACACAGAAAACTTCTGCTCCACATTAGGGATGTAAGAGAGTAATCATTTAAATGGGTAACCGATAAGCATTAATTTATCGGTTACCGAAACGGTTACATGCCAACACCCAGTCCATCTCCTGGGGATCCGACTGCCGCCCCACACTGCAGCCTTTGTATGAGAGTCTGAAGTGCAGGGCAGTAGCTGAATCTCTGGGAGTGGGAGCCAGCAGCCCGGGAGCGCACTGGTAGCCAGCCACACTCCAGGGGAGCCAGCATGTAACTGTGCAACCTCTAAAATTTTTAGTGGCTACATGGTTACAAGAATAGCACCCCTCCCCCTGCAAAAAAGCAACTATAAAGATTCTCCAGCCCACCTGTGCCACAGTAACTGGTTTTCTGCATATAAAATCTAGGGCCTGCATTAGGGGATAGCAAACAGGGCAATGGCTGGGGCCTCATGCAACAGGGGCCTGCTCAGGCTTCAGCCCTAGTTGGCAGGGGTCAAGGCCGTGCACTTCAGCCCCATGAGATGGACAGAGATCCCTGTAAGCTGTGTGCTTGGGAGACCACCCAGGAGGGATTCCAATGCCGACCAGCTGATCAGCAGAGTGCCCACAGGAGGTGTGCCTACTGGTGGTGCACGTCCACACACTGTGGGTCACAAAATTTATTCTGCGCATGGATGGAAAAATTTAGCGGGAACAGCGGCGATGGGGCTTCAGCTTTCTGCCCTGGGCCGCACTGAGTCTGTTGCTGGCCCTGCCTGGTGAACCCGCCTGAAACCTGTTTGCAGCCTCCTGGGTTGAGAGGCACCGCACACGCCCCAGCCTGCGAGGAAAATGGGCCAGTCCGGGCAGCTTCTGCTCCACCCCACCCCCTCCTCCTCCCCAGCCCGGGAGGAAAATGGACCGACCCGGGCCAGCGCTCCACAACCCCGCCCCCCACTCTGGTGAATGGAGCGGCCCGCCAAGCACTACCGCTGTCCCTTGCCAGGGTGAAACCAACGCGCACAGACCCAGGCGGATCTGTCCCCCCCCCCTTCTCGAAAGCGAATGGACCGGCCCAACGGGCGGGAGGAACACCCCTTCGCCTCCCGCTTCAATCCCCATCTGTCCCCCGAAGTCGGGATGGGAACGGCCGCTTACCTCCAACCTCACCCCAGAGACAGGCCCCGCCGCCTCACGCTGGACGGCCCCGCTCCGGCCTGGTCCCCCCGCCCCCTGGACTCACCATGGTCTCAAGCTTGGTAACCGCCGTCTCCATGTTGAATAGTTGACATTCCTCAGGCGGCGGCGGCGATCTAGCCGCCCCCTTTTTCACGGGACGGGAAAGCCAGGGGTCGCCATTGGGCAGCTGTCACTCACCGCTTCATTGTGATTGGCCTGCCACTGTCACAGACTCGCGCCCATCGGGCAGAGAAACAGCTAAACTCTGTTTATGACACGGATGCTGTGGTTGGTTGGAAGAGAAGTTGCACCCTTTGATTGGTTAGGAAAGGAGAGCCGCGAATTATGACTGGCTGCGAGTGGACTCCAATTGTGATTGGCTGAGATAGGAGGTACAGTAGGTAATTGGATAGAAGGTTTTTCACTGTTTTGTGATTGGTCTGTCTCAGGGGAGGGGCGGGGAAAATATGCCTCTTTTTCGTTTATCTTGTCCAGCGCTCTCTTATTGGCGTCTTCCTCCTCCCAACGTTTAATCTGATTGGTCATTTCTAAACCAGCCACTCTAGCAAACTGGTTGGACCGAAACCATTCCAACCAATCGCGAGGCTATTTTCTTTCGTTGTGTCGCGGTATGCGCGGATTGCAGATGAGAGCTATGCTGGCATTGGGCCTTTTTCCCTCTTCCTCCCTCTCTTGTACACGTTCGGCGTGGATTGGCTGGGCCTGAATTCCCTGCACCAATCAGGGCCCGGATAGCTCTGGCTGTTGTCGACCTCAGTGGGAGGCAGAAGAGAGCGAGGCTGCGATTGGCTGAGAGTGGTTGGGTAGCGATTTTGAATTTCAGGGACGTTGCCCGGACCGATGGGCAGGTAAGTAAGCGAAGGAGGGGATGAGACTGGCAACCACCTCCCCCACCCGGGGTACAGAGGGGTGGTGTGGCTGGGGCAGCACCGCTGGGGAGGTGAGCGGGGGGAGGGGCATGGGTGGGTAGAGAAGGGGGTTCAGAAAGATCTCTTGGCACTGGAAAAGGTTCAGACAAGGGCAACACAAACGATGAGGCGGCCCTATGGAGAGAGGTTAAAGAGACTGGGACTTTTCAGCTTAGAAGACTAACACATTTATTTGGGCATAAGCTTTTGTGGGCTGGAGTCCACTTCATCAGATGCACTGGAGTGGAAATGACAGAGACAGGTATGAATATACCAGCTCATGAAAAGTACTAACTAGGCCTACCCCCAAAGTGGATGTGACCCGCTCCCAATAGTGAATGAGGTGTGAATATCAAAATGTGGAAAGTTGCTTTTATAGTGAGCCAGCCATTCCCAGTATCTATTCAAACCCAGATTAAGAGTGTACTAGTTATCAAGTGCCCAAAGGCCCTGCTGTGCTAGGTGCTGCAGATAGGGTTACCAGGTAGCTTCAGAAAACATACTGGACACACTTGATTGGGGTGGGGTGAGGGGGGAGAGATGGGACCAGCCGGGAGGGGAACGGGGCTGGCCGGGAGGAGGGGGGTGGGGGGAGATGGGAAGCGGGGCTGGGGGGGGAAGATTGAGGGGGGGCATCTGGCGGGAATCAGGACTGGTCGGGGGGGGTGGCTCGGGGGGAGAGGCTGGCTAGGGGAGATCAAGAGGAGGAGAACCAGCCAGCAGGAAGCAGGGCTTGCAGGGAGGGGGCCAGGGGGAGTGGGGCGGGGGGAGAGAATCAGCTGGTGGGGAGCGGGACTGACCTGGGCACATGCAGATCCCAGGGTGCTGCCTGTCCCACACACGGTCCTGGCAAAGCACAAGCAAGTCCGGCTACAGCTCCACAACACACTTGAACAGCGCTCAGGAGCACAGACAGAGCTTCTCCTCCTCCCCAGGGCGTCACTCCTACATCAGACACAACCAGAGGCTCCCAGCACCAATCGCGCCCCACCTCCCAGCCACTCCTCCCGCTAGGCCTCCGTTGGGCGCCCAGCCGGAAAACTAGAAAATACCAGACATTGCACATGTCCGGTATTTTCTGAATTTTTTTACCGGACAGAGGGCCCAAAAACCAGATTATCCAGTTGAGTACTGGACACCTGGCAACCCTAAGCTGCAGAGTTACATACACCTGCATTATGAACTGACTGGTCAACCATACACCTCATTTGGAACCAGCATCGCACCATCGGGCAGTGCAGAAACATCATCTCCTCCAAACAGGACTCTGTTAAACATAAACAACTGGAAAGAAATAAAGAGAAAGCAGGATTTTTCTTTTGCACAGTAAATTTCCAATCCTGTATTAAGTCAACGTTCAGCATTAAACTTCTGAAAGAATGACCATAACGTTTTGTTCAGATTTATGAACAATCCCTGTTCCTGAGGTGTTCATAGTTCTGAAGTGCTAGTGTACATAATAAAACATGGAGATTGCCTCTAACTAGGGAAGAGAGATGATGGGAGAAAAGAAGGATTTTGTTCCCATTTTACAGATGGAAAAATTGAACCCAGTGTGAGTACCAGTCCAGTGTCTTAACCACGTGGAAATTCTTCTCTAACTAGAAGCTGAGAGGAAAGTGGCTGACACTTAAACAGTCACACTCTAGCCATGTTAGTGTGTGATTTCTTCCTGAAGAGGGTTCCAAATTGTGTTGCAGTTCCCCATGCATATACTAGACCCAGGTCCATTTTATTTAAACGAATGGACTGTAAATTAGTGAATAGCAAAGAAATGAAGAAACCTATTTTTTAAAATGAGTTAAATGTCTCACTGACTATTCATTTGAGAATGCATTTGCTTTGAACTCTGATACAACCTAAAATAATTATACTGCAGTGCATTATGAAAAAGGAATGGATTCTTTGTTTTGAGGCCTTAGTGCAGCTCTCTGCTCTTAAACTGATCACTGTGCAGAGATGACTGTTTGCATGGGGATTACTAGACATACAAATTACTGTGCTTCCATGCAATGTCAGCTTAGCAGCACACAGCCATGCTACTTAACTCTTCAGACTGGGGGTATGTCTAGACTACATGGCTCCATCAACAGAGCCATGTAGATGAGTTTACTAGACATAGGAAAATGAAGCGGCAATTTAAATAATCGCCGCTTCATTTACATCAAAATGGCTGCCGCGCTGTGCCGATCAGCTGTTTGGTGGCACAGCACGATAGTCAGGATGCACCGCGGTCGACAACGGACACCTTTGTCAACCGCTCTGTTATGCCTCGTGGAATGAGGTTTACCGGAGTGGTCGACAAAGGCTTCCGTTGTCGATCGCGGAGCGTCCAGACTACCGCGCTGTGCCGCCAAACAGCTGATCAGCACAGCGCGGTGGCCATTTTGATGTAAATGAAGTGGCGATTATTTAAATCACCGCTTCATTTTCCTATATCTAATAAACTCATCTACATGGCTCCGTCGACGGAGCCATGTAGTCTAGCCATACCCTGGGAGTAAAGCTGAATAGTTGAACTAATTGGAAGTGCAATCTTAACTTCTTTAAGCTCTTATTTTTGTAAAGTAAATTACAACATTATTTTTAAAATCCTATGTTTAATAGGCTGCAATATCTTGATAGCTCAAGAGTTGTTCAATTAGAACATAAACTGTGTTCAGCTGTCTCATAACCTTTATGTGGGCTGTAGACATGTCAGTCCCAAATACAGAAGATGGTATTTTAAAAGAAATGACCTCACCCAGCTTCTCTTTTCAAGAACCTTTACAGAAATTCAAACTAAAAGCATTCACTAGCCACGGCTAGCAGAAGTCAGACAATCCTACTAAAGAGCTTGTGCCTAAATTCTTTTACTTTAGAATATTTAAACTAAAAGCTTTAACATGAATATTTGTTGGGTGGAGGCAGGTTTTGACTTATAGGTACCAGTTCAAACGTGAATACATGGTGGTGGTGATTGGCAGTTCAACACACAACCATCAGGTGGGAATGGCTGTGTATAATGATTTGATAAGTCTCAGTCTGATTTTCAATAGAGAGGTATCCATGTTACAAAACCATTACCACAGCTGGCACAATTAAGAACTGCTTCTTGGCATTTTCACTAGAGAAGAGGAAGATTGAACAAGCCAAGGAGAATGTACATCTTTCAAAACAGATCTATTCCATGGAAGACAAAGAGGTCATTCTTCTGGCACCCTTAGAGCAAGCAGTACATTTTACAAAGGTCCTGCCTATATTATTTTTCTGTATCTTGTGCAGGATGATGTGGTGATTTCCTCTTATCAAATCTATGATTTGCCCTTTCTTCCCAGTATCCCTTGTTAAAAATTCCTGAATGTTCGCTGGCGTGGTGTGGTTTAATATGGGAGAGTTCGAAATGTCAGTTTCTACATCATTTCATTAGCTACCTTAACCTGGACAAAGTTTGTACATGTTATCAGTGATCAGAAAAATCCTCTAAAGGAAGTAATACAAATATCTTCATGCTTCTAACCATTACTTCTGTTCTCAAAAGATAATTCCAAATATTTTGAAGTGGGACTATTGACATGCATTCCCTCCTCTTTTTCACCCTCTTGCGGAAGTTTGCTCTGTAATAAAAGCAGGATTATAAACTCTTGCTGAGTGATTTAACTGCTCTTGATCTTGGTTCCCTAGAAATAATGGCAAAGTACAAGCAACGCCGGCGGAAGCTGCGGGCCGGAGCAAAACTTCTAGTGAACAAGAAGAGAGATGTCACTAAACTGCGGTGCTTGAATCCTCTCCCTCAAAGGTAAACTCACATTACATTTAGTTTTCTCATTAATCCAATTCATAGGTTCATTGCTAGTTCCAAACAGTACACTGAGTCACAGACATTGGAGATGGAGACTTGTTGAGTCCCATCTACTTCATGGCCTGTCTGCTGCAGAATTGTTTTCTCTTATACATCTTCCAGTGTCCTTCCTATCCAATCGTATTTTAAATGCCTCAGGAAATGGGGCTTGAAAGAGAGTTGTCACAAAATCTCAGTAACTAGAGCCTGAAAAAAACTGTTCGGAAGATCTTATTCCTTTGCCAGGGCAGGAAAGTTTCCCTACACAGTACAACACAATCTTTCCTACCATTCCCTTCCCCTGCACTGAAGTTTAAGCCAAACTTGCCTGTTATATTGACACTTGTAAATTACCAGCAGATTGATCGCAGTTATATAACTGGATGGCTAAATTTCTGTATTTACTTGTAAAGTTGAATTTGAAATTTTCTTATACAGGTTATTGAATGGTCTTCCTCCAAATTCTCCCCACAGCCAAAGTAGCACCTTCTCAGTCTGGCCGTTAGTCCTCCCCAGTGTAAAGAATGCAGTAAGGCCCTTGGCAATGACAGCATCGTCTTTGTACTGGTGGTGCCAGAACAGTGTTGCACAGGTATGTTTTCTAAATCGCTGTTTTCTACCTGTGTGAGATCACCATAGAGCTCTGTGTATGTGTACTGCACCTAGCTCCAGAATTAAAGTGAAAGTTTAATTCTAGTTATTGGAAAATCTCTGTCTAGTAGGGATGGATGGTGTAAATGTGTGAATGGTTAACTGATGAATCTGGGCTTATCGGTTAACCTTCATGGTTACACCCTCCCCCTGCTGCTTCTGTATCAGAGAGGAAAGGGGGGCAGTTCTCACAGGGAGCCAACTTAAAAGCTGGCTCCCTGTGTATACCATCTTCCACAGAGCCACTCCCCCCACCTGCGTTTAATCGTCTAACCACTGAAAATTTCAGTGGTTATACATTTACCCCCCAAAAAATATTTTAACATCCCTATTGTCCAAGGAAAGGCTTGGTAGGAAATTATTAAGGTTCAAGTGGAGGTGTCATCTGTTGGGAAAATAGGTTTTGTAAAAGTACCCGAAATTACAGTGACATTGAGACTGCATGTAAAGCTGGAGATTTTCATTGCAATATTTGGAGCATTTGTAATGTCACAGGGCCCAGCTTGCAACTCTTAATAGTCTAGGAGATAATAGTGTGTGACCTTGATGGGTCAGACAAAAAATGTACTGTGGGGTTCAGGGTTAAAATTTGAAAACTTACTGAGAATCTTACCAAAGAAACATGGCCCATCCTTCAATTCCTCAGTATCTATCAGTTTGCAGACACTTGCAACATTCAAACTTAGCAAATTATAAGATGAGATCTTATGAATGTATCACGTCTGCTTTTCTGGTGTACTCTGACCAAATGATGGGAAAGGAAAAAATAAGAGAGCAGATTTGAATTGGCCAATCCATGTTGCCCTTTGCTGCTGAATACAGTCAGAAGATTTTTCAATGATTTTCAATGAGAGTTGTTCTTCCGAGTCGCTTAAAGTGTTTTTGAAATTTCACCTATTGTGTTTAACTCTGAAAATAATCTTCTGGTTTCTTTGTGATGCTTAGAGTTTTGAAGTAATCAAAGACACCATATTTCCTTCGCGACTCTACCTGCGGCAACTGAACATGCTGAAGCAACAGGTGGAAAAGCTGGAAACTGAATTTTCCAGATTACAAGGTGTGATCCAGGTCGGTCACATATTATTCCTATTAGCAATGTGATTTTTCTCATGTTTGCCTAAGCTGATGGCTTTCAACACAGTCCGGGTCCATGGACTATTTTGAAGCTTTCCAAAGGGGTCCACATCTCCATTCAAAACTTTTTAGAGGTCCACAAAACAGGCACTGTCCTAAGCATTTAAAACCTGTGGTCAGTGATGGAGGCTAAAATTGTTTTTGCTAAGTGTATGCTACTGAAGAGACCCCATTGCCTTGAAATCCAGTAAATTAAATATTAAAAGAAAGTTTTCAATCTATATGTGTCCCTGAATCTCCCTGTTGATGTTTGTGGCTTTATAACCAAACTTTCCTATTCTTCAGAGTGATCAAAAGATTTTCCCCCTGCTGACATTTAGTAGAATATAATTGGATCACAGACTACATATAAACAGAAGTGGGGAATGTTCTCTGAGTTTTGATGATCAAATGAATGTAGTTAATGAAACTTGTGCCATCAAGTCACAGAGGTACTTCTGAAAATCCCACCCCGAATATGGAATAGAATTGGAAATTATACAGCCTGTGTAAATAAAAAATACCTTGTATGTCTTAAGCTGAGTGGATCTCAAACCCATTTGATTGCCCCCCGCCTTTGTATTTTTAGTCATTTATTCTCTCCCCACCCCCAAGAACATACAGACAGCCAGTGCTTTTTTTGTGATGGTACTGCCCGGTACACAGTACCGCACCTCCAGTCAGAGCTCAACAACTTTTCCCCTGGAGTACCTGCACCTTTTTTTTGTTTAAAAAAAAAAAAAAAGCACAGCATACAGCCACCTGGCTTTGAAGGCAGGGCAGAAAACAGTGGCTACTGCCTGGGTACAAAATACATACACATACAGCCACCCCGCTCTGAAGCACAATAGCAGCAGATTTAGCATCCCATTGCCATCCTTGCTTCTGCACTGCCGCTCGGGCTGACATCCAGAGTCCCGCTGCCACTAGGTGAGGATTGGGTAGGGTGGTGTTGCCTCCACATGAGATATTAAAGGGGGAAGGAGAGCCCTGGTGTCAGGGCTCCAGCTGTCCCTTTTTCCCTGTCTCCTGGTGTGCATGGCCCTTCTGCACACGCCCCAGTCACCCAGGGCTGGCAGCCAGAGCTCTTCAAAAAAGAAAAGAAAAAAAGCATATTCCCCATGGTTTGAGAACCGCTGTCCTAGCTCCTTTCATTGGAAAACACTTAGAGAATTACTGAAATGCAGCCACTCTGGGGCTGGAAGGTAGCAGTTAGCCAGCTGGATGATCACTCCAGTAGCAGGTACGTCATGGGCCTGGCATCCTGGATCAGTGGAAGTTAGGAACTCCATTCCCTACGCATTCCTATTCTTCAAACAGCTAATGTAATGTTCTTCATTTTGTCGTCTTTTCTTCTCCCCAGATGAACGGGACTGTTGTTAGTTCCTCAGAAAGCTCTCCTTGCCGAAGGTGTAATAAGCCATTACTCGCTGTTCCTGTTCATGCACAGATCGGCATGGCAGACCCAATATCTCTGCCTTCCGCAGGAGTGCCGCAACCTGCATCGGTCCCCCCTCCTCCACCTCCACCACCACCTCCTCCTCTACCACCACCACCTGCACCTGTCTTACTCAAAAGGGGCAATGGGACAAAAGCACTTCAGGTAGGGCATAACAGAATAACTATATTTCTTCAGTTGGTCTTTGATGGATTTTTGTATGAAGTAAGGAAAACATGAGAGCCATACAATTTGCTGATTCGACTCTTTGTTTTCAGGCTACATCAGTAAAAGATGGGCCCATACAAATCACTCTCAAGGATCTCCTGAATGTGAAACTAAAGAAGATACAGAATTACACAAAAACAGGCCAGGTAAACCGAAGGACGTGTCGGTAATTGTGTAACTGGATAGTACTGTTCTGGGGCAAATCCTGCCTGCTGTGAAACCAGTGTGTTCCACTGTGTGATGGCGGGAGCCTCATGCAGTAGCTGTAGAACTCATATATGCTGGGAAGCCCGATTCTATAGGGGCTCTGTGGACAGTGGAGATCTGAGTGCAGGATTAATGGTTCTGCAGAGCAGATACACAGCCTTTTCTCTCCCCTCCCACCCACCCCAATCTGAAGTAGTAGCTGTGGAGCAACGCCTTTGCTTGGGTCTGGGGAAAGATTGCAGTCAGTGCATAGTTCATTTGGTTGGGCTGTGCACTATACCCAGGATTTATGTCTTGAAGTTCTGTTCTGACAAAAATAATTCCTGGTTTCCCTGGACTGTGTCAAAAATGGCTGCTTAGTTGTTCAGCCTTAAATGGTATAGGTAGGTGTTAGCTGCCTAATGCCTTTGAGAATATTGGCTGTGGAGACCAGAATCGTATTTCTGATCTTTCTTGGCTTCCGCAAAACTTCTTTGTTCTTTTTTAGAACCATGTATTGAATTTTTCAGACCACGGTAGTTACCAAGGCTAGTGTCTGTTCTCTGGTTAGCTGAAAAATTGCATTTGACAGTTCAACTCTCAACCATTCTCCTAAAAATAAACTTAAGCACATTTCTTCTGCCTGAATGAATATTCCCTACTGAAGTGCTGAATGTATGCTATTCCCTTTGATCTTTTCCATCTCATGTGTGGGATGTTTATTTTAAAACATTTATGTATTCATGTTCTTAGCTACCCTATTCTCTTGCTTATGTTGTTCAAGACAATACATTTTGGGATAATGATGAGAAAACTAATTAATAAAGTAGTTCACTGAATACATTATGAGAGATTTGAGATTTCAGTTAATCATAGCTAGCAGGCCTATATAAACCTTCAAAGTGCTCTACAAACGTTTCATGACATCCATCCTTTAAGCACAGTTCATTCAAAAACTTCAATGGGCTCACTCCAAAGATGAATTTGGGCTCATCGACTGACTAATCCCATGGTATCCAACATGCTAGCCACTAGCTATGTATGGCTATTTGTCCAGTTGTGTGTGGCTAATTGGCTTGAACAATGTGGGTATTTGGCCAATTGAGCGTGGCTATAGCCTGCTTCAGAACTTCACTATAGCCTGCTTCAGAACTGGTTGGACACCATGGGACTAATCCAGTCTCCAAATCCATAGTAAGATATGTGTGTAAATATTGTTATCCTAATTTTGCAGATGGGGAATTTGAGGCAGAGAGGTTAAGTGACTTCCACCAGGGTCAATGCATGGGAGTGCTCCTTTTTAGTTTAGGAAATAGCATTCAATATTCATGAAGCTTTATGCATGTGTACATTTTAACCATATATGTACATATATAATGTACAATGTTTTTTTGGGAATCTTCTATAAAATGGCTGTTTTTTTCAAAGGTATATTCATCTTAATGACTCAAAAGAACTGATGAGCCATAATGCACTAAAAACACGCATGGTATACATATTAAATAGATTGTATGTTTAGTGGTGTCTTTTAAAATTTATTTTTGGTAACATCTTTCTTTTTAATTTTAGGCAGGATCACCAGTCAAGCAGCACAGGGCATTAATTACAGTCTCAGATTTACAAAGCATCAATCTGAGACCTAAATCCAAGCTGCCACCAGCTCCTATTACAAATCTCTTAATGTAAGGATGTTTCTACATTCTTTGCTATCAAACAGAGAAAAGATGCTCTATGTTTAGAATAAGAATTATTACTGATAGTACTTGAAAAATATGTTGGTTTTAACATTTTGGGGTTTGTTTTTTTTCCAGTACTCCCAGCAAAAATCAAATAGACCTTAGAAAACATCTTAAGAAAGTCAATATTCAGAGGTAACTTCCTTTTGGTCATCTTTTGTTTTTTAACTAATCAGAAATAAGAGTAATGTCCCTTACAATTTTTATGATTTCCTCAGGAGTCCTGGTGGAACTCCATTAACTAACAAAGAGAATATGGAAACCGGCACAGGATTGACACCAATAATGACACAAGCACTGAGGCGCAAATTTCAGGCAAGGCTTTGTGTTTAAGCCAGTTTCTTGTTGCATAAAGTTTTGGTCAGAGTTTTAAAAGCCCAATATAAGATATTTTTCCAAAATAGTATTTATCTCATGTATAGTACCATTAAGCTGCATGGCGCTTGGCAGACATAAAAGTTGTCAGTGTGAGGTGAAAGCTCTTGGTGCTTCACTCATAATAGTGACATTTATCTCTAATAAACTTTTCCTTCATAGATTTTAGTGTTTTATGTATGAAGGTCTTTATTCCCATTTTACAGATGGGAAAACAGCTATAGAAAGATGATGTAACTTGCCCAAGATCAACCAGCAGGTCCTGGACAGAGCTGGAAACAGAAATGTGCTCTCCTGATACCAAGTCCACTGCTTTATGCTACCTACTACTTAGTTAACGTATATTCAGTACTTTGAGAATGAAAAGTGTGCTAGAAGAGTCACATATTGCTTAAATTTAATTCAAAGCATAACAAAGGGTTCAACACGCACAGCTGGCAGCACAGAAGGATTCTTCATCAAAGGGTGTCTCTGCGTGCTCCTATGTGTGGGGATTACCCTTGCAAAGTCTCCCCTGTGTTCAATTCTCAGAGTTCTTTTTCCATAGGGTTTTACAATTTAGGAGGAGGAACTCAGGAGATTATGTTTGCATGGCACTTCATTCCAAACTTTTGGGACTCGGGTGGGGCTCACTTAACATGCTTCTTTCCAGATGTCTCTGAGGTTCATTGGTTGCAGGAATACACACTACAAGTGGGATTACGCAGAGGTTCTCAAAGAACTGTGTCTTACATGATGGTAGCAGTTTTTTGGACACCATTATTTAAAAAACAATAACCAATAAACAAGACAGCTTCTGACACTGGAAAGACACTGAGGTTTTAAAAGGTTTTCCATGTTAAGAATTCTCTTAGTTTACATGCTCGTTTACACTTAGGATGAGATGAATAAGAATTACCTGCTTGGAAGTATGTAATTGTTACTGAAAATTAAAATCTAAATATAACTTTGTTCTTACTTTAACAGCTGGCTCACCCCAAGACTCCCTCTCCAGCTCGGTTACATAATGCAAACAGCTTTGATGAGCAGAACTAGAGCCGTGCTGCAATGTTTTTATATCAATTGAGGGTCAGTAGCTACTTGTCTAACCCCGATTTTATATCACTAAGAGGTAATGAATTTGCAACTTTAAGTTTAGCACACAAAGTGCCGTTTTTGTGGTCCTCAAGAAGTAAAGCCTTCCCCCGAGGGTCCTTCTACAGTGCCTCAATTTTGACTCTGGAGTACCTCTTTGAAGTCTGAGAAGAGAATAAAGTCTCAGTGGTCTTTTGGAATCTTGACGTGTTAAAACTTCCATAGAGTGTTGTCTTTTTGTGATATAGATGCATGTGTTCTAGGAAGTAATTTAAATTGAACATTAGGCTGACCTTTTAAAAGATGACTTTGGCAGTATTTATAATGTTAGAGAAAACAAAATTCAAAAGAGGGAAGTAATTTAGGACTTCAGTATCTCCAGTAACAGAGAGGTTTGCAATTTTTTTTATGGAAGTTATGTGACTCAGTAAGAAAGTATTAACAGTTTTCCAGCATGTACCAGTTTGGCTTGTGTTTTATATTAACAGTAACACACCCAATTTGTGGCAGCCCTGTTTAGTGCTACATTCTCCTAAATTCCTGGCTCTCCTACTGACTTGCTATGTCACCTTGGTCACTAAATGTATCTGTTTCTCCAGCTGCAAAATTTGACTTAACATATTGACCTCACAGGAACATTGGTTTTAGGAACTAACTAAGTAATACTATTATTGAACAGCTTCAAAATAGAAAGCTCAAAGATCCTAATTGGTGTTCTAGGAATGGAAGGATCATGGATCAAGGTTCCTAAACAAGAATATAGTTACCATTAGCCACCTTGAACTCCCACTGCTGCTATTCAGATTTCTTATACACATGTTAATGCTGCATATTTTCCACCTTTGATTACTCATTTCCTATTGTATTAACTAAGTACATCTTAATAGTATGTCTCTTTGAACTGTAATAGGGATGTAGCCATGTTAGTCTGGTCTTGCTGAAACAAAAGACAGGACTATGCAGCACTTTAAAGACTAACAATAACTGTAGTTTTCTAAAACACTGCAACAATTTTAACTTGAAACTAAACCACTGTAACAGCCTTGTTGATAGACTGAATTTTATTTCCAGTTTATTGAACGTGCAAAGTTTTAAGGGGGAATGAGCTGGACTTCTAGTTGCAGTAGCTTGCTCTGTTCTATAACCCAGAAAGGTCACCACATTGCTCCTTAGAAGGCTACCATGCTAGTTCCATGTTTGCAGGATGGTTTTGAAAGTGGGCTGTCACATATTTCCCTGGGGTCATGGGTGGTTTGAAGAACTGCTGGGTGCAGGTCTCCTGGAAGAATCTCGTCTCCTCTTGGCGCCAGTGTTTCACTGCCGATAACGGATCTGCCCTTCTTCGCCGGTTTCCCCACCTTTCCCTTTTGCCATCTGACTTAGCAACCCACGTGGCTAAGGGAGCCGCTTCTGAGGGCGACCTGAAGGCAGCTGCCATCCTAGCGCTCAGCGTCGCCTAGAGTTGTGAGCATGCGCGGTGACCACATCGGCGTCTAGCCCGTTTTCGTGCGTGCGCCGCAGTGGCGCATGCTCCGAGGGACGCTCGTTCCAGCGGGGCGCCGCGGTCGCTGCAATGACTGTGCCCGTGAGCTTGCGGGAGCTGCTGCTGGCCGGCGGCGGCGGCGGCGGCGCGCGGAGGAGGGCGGCGGCGGGGCGGGCGCCGCGGCCCCCGGCGAGGAGGAGGTGTGCGTGGTGGGCATCTTCGGCAAGACCGCCCTGCAGCTGAGCTCCGAGAAGGCGGCGCTGGTGAGCACCGTGTGCGACCGGCAGGTCTTCCCCCTCTTCCAGCGGGAGGACGCGGGGCCGGGCGGCGCCGAGCGCGGGGCGGGCGGGGAGCCCGCGGCCGGCGAGGAGGAGGAGGAGGAGCCCGGGGCCCAGGACTACAACCTGCTGCAGGCCTATTACAGCCAGGAGAGCAAGGTGCTGTACTTGGTGCTCACCTCCATCTGCGACACCCCGCAGCTGCTGCAGGCCTGCCGGGACCTCAGTGCCGGGGACGCCCGGGTGCCGGGCCTCGGGCACCCGCCCGGCGCTCCGCTGCCGCACGCCGAGGCCCACGAGTTCTGGAAGCACCAGGAGAAGCTGCACTGCCTGAGCCTCCTCTACCTCTTCTCCGTCTGCCACATCCTGCTGCTGGTGCACCCCACCTGCTCCTTCGACATCACCTACGACCGGGTCTTCAGGGCGCTGGATGGGCTGAGGCAGAAGGTGCTGCCCTCCCTCAAGGCTGCCATCAAGGACTGCCCAGTTGGCAAGGAGTGGAAACTCAACTGTAGGCCATGCCCGCCCCGCCTCCTCTTCCTCTTCCAGCTTAATGGGGCCCTGAAGGTGGACCCCCCACCAGGCAGGGGGCAAGATCTCTGTGGCCAGCTGGAGAAGCCCCCACCCAAGAAGCATTCGCCCAAGAGGAGGTTGCAGCATGCTCTCGAGGACCAGATCTACCGCATTTTCCGTAAGAGTCGGGTGCTGACCAACCAGAGCATCAACTGCCTTTTCACTGTGCCTGCTAACCAGGCCTTTGTCTATATCGTGGCTGGTGGGACCCAGGATGGAGAGGACCCGGTGGCCATGCTGCTGGAGCAGCTCAGGAACAACTGCACGATGAAAGAGACAGATTCTTTGCTGGCACCCACCCTGGCAGGACCAAGGAGATACCAGATGATGAGACATGGCAGGCAGCAGCTGTCTTTCCATGTTGAGAGTAGCAGTAGCAGCTCCAGTTCCTCTGGGCAGTTAGTGGACTGCACTCTGAAGGAGTTTCTGTGGCAGCATGTGGAGTTGGTGCTCAGCAAGAAAGGCTTTGATGACAGTGTGGGAAGAAACCCTCAGCCCTCTCACTTTGAACTTCCTACATATCAGAAGTGGGTTGCTGCAGCCCAGAAACTATATGACGTGGCCATTGAGGGGAAAGATGATGACCCAGCTTCCCTCACTGGGGAACTGACCTCTAAAATTATGGGCAGCATCAAAGTCTTGGAAGGGTACCTAGATATAGACACCAAATTTTCTGAAAACCGTTGTCAAAAGGCTCTCCCCATGGCCCACAGTGCCTACCAGTCCAACCTGCCCCATAATTACACTATGACAGTTCATAAGAATCAGCTGGCACAAGCCTTGCGTGTGTACAGCCAGCATGCCCGAGGACCAGCCTTTCACAAGTATGCCATGCAGCTTCATGAAGACTGTTACAAATTCTGGAGCAATGGGCATCAGCTGTGTGAGGAGCGAAGTTTAACTGATCAGCACTGTGTGCATAAATTTCACTTACTCCCGAAATCAGGTAACTAAGCTCAGTTGTGTTAGGATCCTTTTGTAGTTCACTTTTGCAAATTTTAAGCCATAAAATATTTTATATCTATCTGACCATCAAATTTTAGAACTGGCTTTATTTTTTAGAAACATACTACTGAGAACAATATATAAAGATCTCTTTCTGGAGTCTCTACATGTCTAATGTTAATGTTTGTGAAAAGCACAGGAATGATGGTTTTAGAGATTCCATTTCTCTGTTTATTGAAGGAATAGTTCTACCTAGAGCCCTGCAAATCCGCAGGTATCCATGGCTCATTTTTGCTGATACACATTTTATATCTAGAATCTTGCAAGTGTGCAGATATCTGCTTTATAACCACAGGTATCCAGGAATCATTTTGGCAGATGCGGATACCAATTTTGTATCCAGGGAGGGTTCTAATTATAGCAAAGGCTGTATTGTAGCATTCTCTTAATTCATCCTACTGATGTGCCTAATCCTGATTGGGAGTGATTACTCCCAGGAATTGAAAATAAGTGTGTCCATGGTCAGTTCAGCCCTTCCTAGCCATGCGGAAACTATGAGTTATCAGGTGGTGTATGCAATGTGTACATGAGGGATGCGACCACCAAACTCACTTCATAAAGGACAGAAAACAATAATTAAAGGGTGGTAACAGGTATCGGAACTAGTCATCTAGAGCAGGAGTCAGCAGCCATGTCACACGAGCTGATTTAGAGTGACAAGTGGCAGGAGCTCAGCCTCCCTCCGCTGCTCCCCCGTGTATGGAGGGTGTTGGACAGCAGCTGCTTTGGTGGCAGTGGCACCAGCTGGGGCCAGGGTGCGGGGCTGATCCTGCCAGGCTGGAGCATCCCTGTCTGTGGAGCGCCAGGCCCCACAGAGCTGGAGCAACCCACTGACTGTAAGTAGTAAGCATCACCCAGTAAGGGTGACGTTAACTATTCACATCCCTATTTTGAATACAGGTGACTCCCGACTTGCGACGCGATCGGTTCCCGGGGAAGCGGCGCAAGTCGGGGGCATCGTAACTTGAACCCTCATTGACGATAGGCGCTATGCGCGGTCGTAAATGCAGGCCGAGGACATAAGTCGGGGGGTTTCTGCCCCTTCTGCACTTTAAAAAATAGTTGTAAGTGTGGGGGGGTCGCAACTTGGGCGGTTGCAACTCGGGGGTTTCCTGTAGGAGTTTAATAGCTGGGCGTTTTTTTATTGATTTGTATGTGTGCAAGGTTGGTTTTTGTTTTTAAACCACCCAGCTTGTGGCCTTTTTTGAGCTTTTAAAAGGTTTTGGGTAAGAAGTATTATTTGTTTGTATTTTATAGGAATATCTATAAATTTTTTAAAAATTTTATTTTAATAATTTTTATTGTTTTAGTTGCTTTATTATTGACAAAGAGATTTAGGGTGTTTAGTTTGGGTTTCTCTTTTTATTTTTACTTTATATTTAATATTAATCAATGTTGGAAAAAAAAGTGAAACTTTGAAAGCATCACAGGAAAAGCCACAGAGGAGCCCAGGGTAGGAGACCCAAGTGGGGTGCATGGTGAGGAAAGCCCCTCCTGGGAGAGTGGCACAGGCCAGGGAAGGAGGGTTAAATCTTGCATGCCACTTCAGAAAGGTCGCTGACCCCTAATCTAGAAGTTAAAGGCTCCCTACCCTATTCTCAGCCCCTTGTGTCATCACTTCCCCAGAACTCTTGATTTTAGAAAAACAATCACGAAAACTAATTGCTACTTGGTGGGATTAAGGATTGCAGGATGGGGCTCATTATTAGTTAGTTGGGTTCTTTCCATGCTACTTGGACAGACATCCTTTCTAGCAACAGGCATATTTAAGGGAGGTAGAGTTCTAGAGAGGTGCACACACTATTTTAAAGGCCAGTATAAGTACAGCCTGTCTATGCAATGAATAAAAATAATTTGTCCTTTCAAGCAAGAACTAGAAAGTATCATAGTTCAGGCATAGCTGCACCTTTGAAATTGTCTGACTGCATCCTCTCGTGTTAGTTTTCTTGCCTTTACTTGGTAAAAGGACAACACAGTTTTCCCTCTGTACCACGCATGATTGGTCTACAGGCCTCACTGAAGACCTGTGGTGAACCAACTAACCCAAAACAGCATCTTCAAAACAATGTATTGTTTGTTTGTAACAGCAAGACAAGAAAAATGGATTTCAACACAATACAAGGTCTGTGTGCATATTTGCCTTTCCTAAAGACTTCAGTAGTCCTTAATTTATGCCTGACTACTTTGGCTCTAGGGATTCAGGTTCAGTCTACTACCCAGTAGTTTGCCTCACTTTCTCCTGTCCTTTAGGGACCTTTTCTTATACATACAAACTTCACTGTTCCTGTTTTCTCTGCTTGGATTCCCCTGTGGGAACTCCCAAACCAGATTGTTGAACTCGCCTTGGTCAGAGATAAAATTGAAAGTAAATGGTAGTTGAATTGCCTTTTAAGTATTGATAAATGGGAGTCTGTCTATCCTCTGCTTGAATTTACCCCTTGCAGTCATAGACCAAACACAATAACAATCAGTCAAATGGGTGGAACATGTAATTTTAATTATTACGTAGCAGTTCCACATCCTGCAGAATAAGCAATTGGCAAAAAAGGAGGGCCTTTGTAATTGGCTATATAATAAGCACAGGGGAAGGGTAAATTGCATGATAAATTGGCAATGTTGGGAAGTAATTTGGGGGTACGTGTGAAGGATCGTTGCAGAAGAAGGTTGAAGATAGCCACATTATACAAGCAGCTCTCCAGATGGTGTGAAGTAAATGCCAGTTAATCTTGTTACTTTTTCAGGAGAAAAACCAGAGCCAGATAGAACCCCACCAGTGTTGTATCACAACAGCCGGGCTCGCTCCACTGGTGCCTGTAACTGTGGGAGGAAACAAGCACCCCGGGATGATCCTTTTGATATCAAAGCAGCCAACTATGACTTCTATCAGGTAATCATTAGTTTGCCATTTTTACTTCAAAAGGAAATATTTTTATTAAGCTGTCAAAATAAGGCATAGCTTATCCTGAGGAATCCAAAGAGAAATTTATGAGGTGACTTTGGAGAAGGATAGTAAGAGGGCAGCTAGCCTGCCTTTTTATTTAAATATTACTTTTTCTTATCCTGCTACTGTAATACCCAGACAGCTTTTACCCCCGTTGCCTTAACACAGTGATGAGCAACCAAGAATAGAGAATGGGTCGCATGAGTGGCCCTCCTTCATCTTAGTGGGCCACAGCAGCGATTCATGGCACTCTGAATTAGGGATGTTCACATGTACACAAGTACTCAGTTAACCGATGACCCGAGGTTTGTATTGGTGTCGTTTTATAAGGGAAGGCGTAAGGCACATTTATACTAATACTAGAGGATTTACCCGGGCTGGGGGGAGGACGGTGCAGCAGTCAGGGCAGAGCATTGGGCGGTGTAAGGTGGCAGGATTTGTGGAGTTAGGGAAGGGGGGCACAAGGGAGGGGGCAGCCAGCATCATTGCTCCCCAGGGCTGTCGGGGCTGAGCTGCCCAGCCAGATAGCGGCGTTGCCCCGTGGGACTGTCGGGGACTGTACTGCCTGGCCTGACGACACCATTGCTTCCAGGGGCCAGGTTGGCGTTCTTGGGGGAACACTTGCTTGTTGCCTCCCTGTGATCATTCTGGAGTATAAGTGTCCTGGCCTTCACAGCCCTCTCTTTCCGTTTGATGAGAAACAAATCACATCCTGTGCATATCCCATTGCCTTGGCACAACCAAATCCTGACTTTGGTTTAAGAGGGAGCTGCATGCCAAATTTAGGAAGAGTTCTTGAACAGACTCACAGATGACCACCGGAGGTCAATATTGTGTAGCAGCATTACCAACACTTCCACTGCTTACTGGGTTCTTAGGAGACATTTAGGGCTAAATAACAGCACAGAACACTGAGAGCCAGGACTGGTGGCTGTAAACAAACTTTATAGGACCATGGGAAACTTAGCTGGATGTCCACTTACCATGGGATGGCCAACTAAAATCATGCTGGGCCAGGGATGTTGCAGGACGAGAGAGGTTCAACCTGTACTACTACAAAAACAGTGCGTGCACCAGGCCAAAGTATAACAGTTACATGCACGGTGTCTGTAGTTCATTCATTCCCACTTCACCAAAACAAAGCCTTTAAATACTTGATGCTAAGTTGCACTGACTTGTTAACACTGCAGCTTATTATATTAAACTACATTCAGTTAATTTTGTGATTTGGGGCTATGTGAACATTGAGACTGCAGATGACACGTTAACTCTGCTCCATCTTTCATAGCTGCTGGAAGAGAAATGTTGTGGGAAGCTGGACCATGTCAACTTTCCAGTATTTCAGCCGAGTACACCTGATCCAGCACCAGCCAAGAATGAGTCCTCACCTGCTCCTCCAGAAGGAGAATCTGAGAAACTTAAAGAAAAAGAGCCCCAAACCCAGGGAGAGAGCACCAGCCTGAGCTTAGCCCTTAGTTTGGGTCAATCGACAGATAGCCTGGGCACCTACCCAGCTGATCCTCAAGGTGGAGGAGACAATGCAGAAGCTCATGGTCAAGCATCAGAGTCTAAAAGTGAGAAGAGGCCAAGCTTGGTGGATCGTCAGGCATCCACCGTTGAGTATCTTCCTGGCATGCTTCATTCTAATTGCCCTAAGGGCCTTCTTCCCAAATTCTCTAGCTGGTCGCTGGTCAAACTTGGCCCTGCTAAAGCTTATAATTTTCACACTGGCTTAGACCAGCAGGGCTTTATCCCAGGAACAAACTACTTAATGCCTTGGGACATAGTCATCAGGACAAGAGCAGAAGATGAGGGAGATCTAGACACTAACTCGTGGCCTGCTCCTAATAAAGCCGTTCCTGGGAAAAGAAGTGCAGTTGTAATGGGAAGAGGAAGGAGGAGAGATGACATAGCTCGAGCCTTCGTTGGATTTGAATATGAAGATGCCCGTGGTCGAAGGTTCATGTGTTCAGGGCCTGATAAAGTCATGAAGGTGATGGGAGGTGGTCCAAAAGAATCAGCTATAAAAGCCCTTAATTCTGATATGCCTTTATACATCCTCTCATCAACTCAGGGCCGAGGACTTAAACCATATTATGCTCAGTTCATAAGACTCTTTGTTGTAGTGCCAGATGCTCCACTGCAGATAATATTGACACCTCAGGTAAGAAATTAAAAAATAGAATCTAGCTATCTGTAAGTAACTGTAGGAACAGCACAATGTAACTCTAAAAGATGTATTAACAATACTTACTGTGTAAGAGGGGTAGCCATATTTGTCTGTAACTTTAAAACCAAGTAGTCCTATGGCACCTTAGAGACTAACCAAAATATATAGACTCATATAAACCCACTTCATCAGATGAATTGGAGTGGAAACAACAGAAACCAAGTGATATATATAACAGCAGAAGTTAGGAATGTAAGCGAGTTGTCGAATAACTGATAAGTCTAGGCTTATCGGTTGGGTTGAGTCGACTACTCTCATTGCCCGATCCCTTGCTGCTTCTCTATCAGAGGCAGCAAGTGGAGGAGAGAGGGGAGCAGGAGCCTCTCAGAGGCAGCAGCGCAGGGGGGTGAGGGCAAACTGCTGTGAAGCAGCCTCTTGGCTACAGCGGACCCAGGCTCACCATGGGCAAGGGCTGCTCCACATCCCGTGAACCCGGGCTGGCTGCAAACACAGGCTGCTTTAGCAGCAGCCCCTGTTCATGGGAGGTCTGAGCAAGCCTGGCTCAGTCCCAGCTCACGCCGGGTCCAGGAGCTATTCCCGCTGTGGCTCTGCAGCTTAAAAGTAGTAAGAGCCAGGCTGTTTGCCCTCCCAGCTCTTACTACATTTAAACTGCAGAGTCACAGCAGAAGGTAGCTGCTGAATTCTGCATGAGCCAGGACTGAGGCTTCCTCTCTCATCGACTAATCGTGTAGTTGATAGAAATATGATTAGCTAATTACGCATTTCCTAACATCCCTAGCAGACTACCACCTTTCAATTGTAGGACCTGTGTTAATGAGGCTAATTGTGTGCTGAATGTGTCACGCAGCTTTTTGATGTGGAAATGCAGGTGTTAATGGCAGGAGAAATTGGCTTTGTAATGCACCAACCAGTTAATTTCTTTAAGCCCAGGGTAAGGATGTCAAATCTGATCAACTTCTTGCTTTTAATACTTATTGTGGTACAGAAAGACACACAAAGGAACATAAGATCCTTCATCATTGCAAGGGGCGAGAGAATGTAATCCAAGCAGTTATTTTCAATCTGAACCAGGATTTAAATAATGTTCATTAGGTCAGTCCAAATTGGTACTAGCCAAAAGTTCTTGGATTGTTGACAACAAATCCATTCCACGTGGGCCAATTTTAGTGATTCTCAGCAGGCAGACAACATATAAACTACCATCTCATAGGAAATGCTCTTTGATATTTTCAGCAAGGACTGAATGGGCCATGAAGACAAGTCCCTTCTCTTTCTTTACAGATTATCCCCGCAGATCAGTTTTGAGTACAGTAGTGGTAGTGGGAAGTTTGTTGTATATGCTGTTGCTATTGTGTGACTTTAACATTTGTCAGCCTAACTTTCTCCATTTTATCACAGATGACATAGTGGGGTTCCCATAGGTTGAAAAGACATTTTAAATAAGTATGCCACAGAAAGTGCACCAAAATAAACTGTCTTTTTAAAAATAATTACTGAGCAATGCGAGCATAAGAAATTAAAATATCTTCCCAGAAAAATGGTGATTCATGGCTAAGATGGATTTTTATCTTCAATTCTTCTCTGAACTCTGGGGACAGGGAGAATCTGTAAGAATGAAAAAGATGTAATTTTAATCTATATCTAGATGCTGGGTAGAGGAAATCGATATATGCCCACTTAGTTTTATTTAAAGCAATGAACAAGATGTGTTTTCCTCTAGCACTCTGTCATAGAATAATCTTAAAGAAAAATGAACGATGAGGTCAGAAAAATGGCTAAAGCAAGGACTCTATTGTAAGTACTTAGTAATCAAAGACCTCGATGGCTAGGGCATGCATTACAAATGGATCATAACAGACTACCGATTATGGCTGTCTGTTGGAAGCCAGAAAATCCAACAAGAAAGAAGGGTAGACCTAGGATGACTTGGAAGGTCACATGGCAGCTGATAAGAAAGCATGGCAAATGTGGGTAGCCCGATGTGCTTAAAAGCATGTGAGGTCTAAAGTCTAAGTAATATAGCACTTTGTAAAATATGACAAACATTTTTCATTTGTTAGTACCTAAAGAATATAATTCAGCACTACTGAAATGCAGCCAGTGCATAGTATATTTATCTCACTTGTGGGGAGAAACAATCTACTCCTCTGTTGCCCTGGAATATTCATATATCCATGTTAGAGAGATGAATTCAAACTGGAACAGAAAATTGCTATTAGAATGATCTGTGGAATGGGGAACCTATCTTGTATGAGGAGACTAAAAGGTGTCTTGTTTAGCCTAGCAAAATGAAGACTGGAAGGAAATATGATTGTTCTCTATAAATGCAGTGGGGGGAATCAGGGATAGAGAAGGTTGGAAATTTAGATGGTTTCTAATTATTCTAGAATCTCATTAAAGATTCTCTAGTCTTCCAATAGGAGAAGTGGGGGCAAACAACCTACCTAATTTTAAGATGGAGCTTGATAAATTTAAAAAAACAGAATTGTGTGCCTGATTTGCCTCTGAAACCAAGGGAGTAGACTCACTGTCTCAAGAGGTCCCTTTCAGTGCTATATTCCTACAAAGCTTGTTTTAGAGGAGACCTTAAAGCAGGTAGGGATGTAATAGTGTAGTCAATTAACCGATAAGCAAAAGCTTATAGGTTAATGCAGTAGACTACATGCATTTCTCCCCCGCCTCTTATCAATAAATTTTTTAGCAGGCTAGCCAGCAGCCAGGCTCAGTCCCAGCTTGCACTGGGTCCAGGACCTACCCCCGCTGCGGCTCTGCATTTAAAATGTATTAGGAGCCAGGTGGGCAGGCAGCCTGGCTCAGTTCCGGCTACGCGGGGTCCAGGAGCTCAGACACACACACCCTTGGACAAAGGTAATGCCACCGTGCGCTGCCGACTCTGATAGAAACACAGCAGCGTGGGGTGGCAAGGGGTTCCTTAGGAGTGGGGTGGGAGTGCACTAGCTGCCAGCCCCACCCCCAGGGACTATAGAATGGTCGACTAACCGATAAGAATTCATGAGGTTAATCGACTATTCAGTTAACCAATATTTAACATCTCTGTGTTAAAGATCCACATACTAAACTGGTTTTTGTTTTTCAAGTTCAAGCAAAAGTAATGGTTAAAGCTACACACAGTGGTGAAGTATGAACGATGAGGTCAGAAAAATGGCTAAAGCAAGGCACCAATTATACACACACAATGCAGTAACTTCACTTAAATGGTTAAGAAACACATTTGCAATCTAACCTTCTAGACTCACATTTAATTTCCATGAGTTTTGCCTGTGTATCAACTGCAAGATGAACCCTTTAAGCAGTGGTATTAAATACCACCATTTCAGGATGAATGTGGATGAAATAGCAAGGAAAATGCTAAGTCACTTAGAGTATGTCTACACTTCATTCCTCTCTCTTGAGAGGAATGCAAATGCAGACATCGAAAATTGCAAATGAAGCGGGGATTTAAATATCCCGCGCTTCATTTGCATAATCACGTTATGGCATTATTTTGAAATAGCGCTATTTCAAGAGGAAAAAACGGGGTTATTTCGAGATAAAACCCTTCCCTCGAAATAACCCTTACTCAAAGGGTTTTATCTCGAAATAATCCCGTTTTTCTCTTGAAATAGCGCCATAACGCGATTATGCAAATGCAGCACGGGATATTTAAATCCCTGCTTCATTTACAATTTTGGGTGTCTGCATTTGCATTCCTCTCTTGAGAGAGAGGAATGAAGTATAGCCATATAGTTAGTGATACTTGTGCCCATAAGTAATATGATTTTTAAGGCCCTTGTCCACCCTGTGAAAATCTAATATGCTGAAGGAAACAATTACAACACATCAATCAGTTCTTGACCTGGTTGCGACACCAGCTTAGCGGACTTGATACCAAACAGTATTTGAAATATTCTTGAATTATGCTTCGATCCTGAAAAATCCAAAATATAGAACAATTAGAGTCAGAGCTGAAACAGTTTAGTCTTGTCTGCATTGCACAGATGCAACTGGATCCCTTTTTTTAATCCTTAAGTAGATTTTTGTAATGTGAGATGGGGACTTAGCATATTTGGCATTATATCACTATCTTAAATTCAGCATCTTGATCACACTGATGTTTGAAACTAATTTTCTTTCTGGCAAGAACAGCATTTAAACACTGTCTTTTAGAAATGTGCTAAAGTGGCTTTAAACCTCATTTTAGTAAAGACTTAATAGAGTGAATTAGTTATTAGTGAAAGACTAATAGACTGAATTAGTTATTTGAGATGGTTTTATTCAAATAGTTTGTTAATTTTATCTTTTAAAAAAACAGCAAGCAAATGGTCTGGTAGCACTTTATAGACTAACACTTAACGTATTTTCTATTTTGTTGTGGTTTTTTAGGTTCAACCAGGGCCTCCACCTTGCCCGATATTTTACCCTGAGAAACAGGAAATAACCCTCCCGCCTGACGGACTGTGGGTGCTGCGATTCCCTTATGCTTATGTGACAGAACGTGGACCCTGTTTTCCTCCAAAAGAAAGCCAGCAGTTAATGAGTTACAAGATTGTTCGAGGAATACTAAAAGCCATTACACAATAAGAATTATTCTGGCAAACTGGTCCTGGTTTAAGGAGACTTGTTTTCTCAATCCAAATTACGGATTTTGATTCCTGACTGTGGGTAAACAGTAATCACTGCTTGGTATAGTGAAACCACTGCATGTAAAGAGTCCAGATTCAGAATAAAGATCTGACTATCAAAGTGGAGAAAGGAACATACATGGCAATTCTCTCTGTTTACCTAATTAGTATTCATAAGTAGAAAGCAACTCCTTTTACTTTATCTTCATATGTTTTGAGCCTGTTTCCTTACATATTTTGATGAAGCTTCAGGGGGTAGCCGAGTTAGTCTGTACAGGATAAACTTAAAAACCAACAAATGGTCTGGTAGCACTTTATAGACTAACAAAACATGTAGCTGGTATCATGAGCTTTCGTGACCACGAAAGCTCGTGATACCAGCTACATGTTTTAAGTATATTTTGATGAGTCAGGAGTGTGTCTCTAATTACTTATTTAAAAACTCTGAAATGATATCTTCTTGGAATCAAGCTGTTTGTCAGCTGGAGACAGTGAGAAGAGAACTTTAAAAATATGTACTCTTACTGTTTTGTTAGCAGAAACTTTATATTTGAGCTTGTAAAATGTAATTGCAGATACCTTGTCATTTTTTTAATTTATGTGCTCAATTCCATCAGCATCAGGAATTCAGTTCATTCAGATCAGACATTTAAAAAAAATAATTTAAAAGTATGTTCATATTTGTGGATCAGACAACCAGATCTTGTGTTTGAAAATTATCCAGTGCCATAGCTGTGGCCATAAGTCAGGATTAGGTGTGCTTTAAAAAAAGACAAAATATTGAAAACTGAAACACATTATAAAAACCATTTAAAAATTAAAACCAAACAAACAAACAAACCCCAACCCCTAGTAGTATATATCAAAGGGTTAGAATTTCTCCCAGATTGCAGTTGGAGCATCATCATTATCAACAACCATGGGCTCAATGCCTGTTGGTGTCTGATGCCTCCCTCACTATTCCCTTCCATCTTTCCCTGTCCAGTGCAGAGTGGCTTAGTTTTTGTAGACTAGCTCCGCACCAATCTACTATATCATCTACCCATTCTCTGTGGGAGTCTGCCTCTCCTATTCGGACCATCCATTATGCCGAATACCAGGGTCTTAACTTTTCGCTCATCGTTCATTCTCCAGAAATGCCCAAATAGCTGTAACTTCCGTTGTATAACCTGCAGTAGGTTCTTTTTCGGCTGTATCTTCCTATATACTTCCTCATTGGTGACCTTCTGCATCCATCCTATTCTCAGGATCTTTCTGTCACAGCTCCTCTTGAACACCAATAGCCTTCTCTTCAAATCTTTTATCACCCATGTCTCTCATCTGTACAATGCATGTTTTCAAGACGCTCAGCTGTGTTCCGAAGCTAATCACTTTACTTTTCCAGATCTTCTCCATTGCTTTCAAACATGCTCTTGCTTTCGCTATTCTAGTCACTATTTCCTTCTTACAGTCCAGATCATATGTCATGTTGCTCCCCAAATACGTGAGAGAAGTGGGTTCTTTTCTCTTCCAATTATTTGTCATGTAAGTAAATTACTGAAATATCTGCCTCATTTTTCTGAATTGTAAGATGTGAATAATACCTCCCTCCTTCCTGGAGGGCTGCTGTGTGACTTAATGCACAAAAGTGGGTGCTTTGAGATCATGGAGCAGAAGACTTAAGGAGCCAACTTACTAAGTTCTTCAAACAGCAATTGATAGAGAAACATAATTCAGAGAAGAATTTGCATACACAAACAAATTATGTTTAGACTGCTGTTAGAAGAAGAGGAAAATTCAAGGTGGAAACCAAAACAGCAGGAAACAATGGTATTTATAAAATGCCTATTTTACATCAGTTGAACCACCCTCAACTGATTTTACCCTGTGGGGTCCCCAACCCCCATTAGGGCTACACTAAACCCAGTGATGTGCAGGTGACTAACATCTTTAATCAAAAAATGCTCTGTTGTCTCCATTTCTGTGCAGGTGCTACCTTTTCCATCTCCAGTAGGATGGGAAGAGCCCAGGGAATGCAAGAATGGATGCCCATCTACAGAGGCTTAAGGGTTGTGGGGTGAAAAATTATGAAGCTTGACACAAAATTGTATAGGTTGGGGGGAGGGGTTGACCCCAAGAAATGCTCTGCCTAAACCATTGGGCTGTGTCTACATTGGCGCGATCTTCCGCCAAAGCGGCCGCTTTTGCGCAAAAACATGCTGCCTGTCTACACTGGCGGGGAGTTCTTGCGTGAGAACACTGATGTTCTAATGTGTGAAATCAGTGCTGCTTGCGCAAGAACTATGATGCTCCCGCTCAGGAATAAGCCCTCTTGCGCAACTGTTCTTTGAAGGGGTTAACAAACATGCGGACAAAGGGGATCCAGTAGATATAGTATACTTAGATTTTCAGAAAGCCTTTGACAAGGTCCCTCACCACAGGCTCTTGTGTAAATTACATGGCCATGGGATAAGAGGGAAGGTCCTTTCTTGGATTGAGAACTGGTTAAAAGACAGGAAACAAAGGGTAGGAATAAATGGTAAATTTTCAGAATGGAGAGGGGTAACTAGCGGTGTCCCCCAAGGGTCAGTCCTAGGACCAATCCTGTTCAACTTATTCATAAATGATCTGGAGAAAGGGGTAAGCAGTGAGGTGGTAAAGTTTGCAGATGATACCAAACTGTTTAGGATAGTCAAGACAAAAACAGACTGTGAGGGACTCCAAGAAGATCTCACCAAACTGAGTGATTGGGCAACAAAATGGCAAATGAAATTTAATGTGGATAAGTGTAAAGTAATGCACATCGGGAAAAATAACCCCAACTATACGTACAGTATGATGGGGGCTAATTTGGCTACGACAAATCAGGAAAGAGATCTTGGAGTTATTGTGGACAGTTCTCTGAAAACTTCCACGCAGTGTGCAGCGGCGGTCAAAAAGGCAAATAGGATGCTAGGAATTATTAAGAAAGGGATAGAAAATAAGACCCAGAATATCTTACTGCCTCTGTATAAAACTATGGTACGCCCACATCTTGAATACTGTGTACAGATGTGGTCTCCTCACCTCAAAAAAGATATTTTGGCCTTGGAAAGGGTTCAGAAAAGGGCAACTAAAATGATTAGGGGTTTGGAACGGGTCCCATATGAGGAGAGGTTAAAGCGACTGGGACTTTTCAGTTTAGAAAAGAGGAGAATAGGGGGGATATGATAGAGGTATATAAAATCATGAGTGGTGTGGAGAGGGCCGATAAAGAAAAGTTATTTATTAGTTCCCTACATAGAAGAACTAGAGGACACCAAATGAAATTAATGGGTAGCAGGTTTAAAACTAATAAAAGAAAGTTCTTCTTCACACAGCGTGTAGTCAGCATGTGGAACTCCTTGCCAGAGGAGGCTGTGAAGGCTAGAACTATAACAGAGTTTAAAGAGAAGCTAGATAATTTCATGGAGGTTAGGTCCATAAAAGGCTATTAGCCAGGGGATAAAATGGTGTCCTTGGCCTCTGTTTGTCAGAGGCTGGAGAGGGATGGCAGGAGACAAATCGCTTGATCATTGTCTTCGGTCCACCCTCTCTGGGGCACCTGGTGCTGGCCACTGTCAGCAGACAGGATACTGGGCTAGATGGACCTTTGGTCTGACCCAGTACAGCCATTCTTATGTTCTTGCGCAAGAGGCCAGTGTAGACAGGCAACATGAATTTCTTGCACAAGAAAGCCCGATGGCTAAAATGGCCATCAGTTTTCTTGCACAAGAGAGCGTCTACACTGGCACGGATGCTCTTGCGCAAAAGCATATCTCTTGCGCAAAGGCACATGCCAGTGTAGACACGCTCTTGTGCAAATACTCTAATGCAAAAACTCTTGAGTTAAAGAGTATTTGCGCAAAATCATGCCAATGTAGATGTAGCCTTGGAGAAATCAGGAAGGAGTTTGAGGTTTCTCTTAAAGACTGGGGGCGGAAGACTAAAGGAGCCCCCCCACCCCCACAATGGAGGCAAACCATTCACCTATGAAGGAAGGGATTGGGACAGGGAATTCCTTGCATGGTGTAAGGTTCCCCTATGCAGGATGGGTAGGGAAAGAAAGGTCTAAATCAGTGGTCCCCAATGCAGTGCCCATGGGTGCCATGGTGCCTGCTGGGGCATTTATATGCACCTGCCTAGTAACCAGGGCCGGCCTGAGCCATTCTTGTGCCCCGGGCGTGCAGCACATGCGTGGTGCTGCCCCCAGGTGCCCGGCAGCCCCAAAAGGTTGGGGACCACGAGTCTAAATCCGCAGCAGAAGGGGAAGTTCACTCTTCCTGCTGGGAGGGAAGTGCCCTCAGGAAAGAGGTGCAAGCTCCAGGGCGAGGATTCATCCACTTCGCGGAACTGATTGGGGCGGGGTGTGTGTGGCAGGGAAAGCTGAGGGGTGAGACCCTGCAGCGGGACTAGCGCGCCCCTTCTTATGGGGGGGGCTTATTCCGCCTTGGAGTCCCCCCTGGGAGCCACAGTTCCCCTAAACGGGTCTGCCGGGCCCCCCCTCCCCCCACTTTAGAACGGGGTCAGCTCCGCTGCAGGGAGGGCCCGACGAGCTTCCTGCGCTGCGCTCTTCGTCTCTCTCCCGCCCCGCCCCGCCCGGAGGAAGGGGGTGGCGACTGGCTGCGGCTGCGCGGGGCGGGCCTCGGCGCGAGCGCGGCTCCCCTCCCGCAGGCCGGCCGGCTCGCTGGCAGCAGGATGGCCGTCGCCCTGTGTCTGCTCTCTACGCTGGGCGGCTACCTCCTCACCTCGGCGCTGCTGCTCAAGTGCCCGGGGCTGCTGCACCGGCCCAAGCGGCAGCGCTTCCGCTGCCGCCACATCTCCCACCGCGGCGGTGAGACCCGGGGAAGGGGGCTCCTGAGGGGCCGGGGGGGGGGGCTGGGAGGATGTTTCCCGCCGCAGCCGTGAGAGGGGCCGGGGGTCGCCTCTCGTCTCGGGGTGGGAGGGCGCGGAGCTTGAGGCGAGAGGTTGCCCCAATTCCCGGCATTCCCCCGGCTCCATCCCCTCAGCCCGGGCTCTGCTCTTGTGGGAGCCGATGGGGGGGGGGGGGTCAGTCCCGCCCCCCTTCCTCCGCCGCGCTGCCCTGCAAGGGGCAAGCCGGGCTGCGCCGTGAAGGGCTTGGGGGTCCCCTGCGCCGAGGCGCTGCTCTGCCCCCCACCTGCGGCGGGCCGGCTCTGCTGCTCGCAACCTCGCAGTTCCCGTTCACACTGGGCTCCCTTTCCGCCCCAGCGGCACCCCGTGGTCGCCCCCGCCCACCTAATGGCCCTCGCTTTCAGGGTGGGACAGATCTTCCCAGCTCCAGCTCAGCCTGGTGGAGCCACCTGCCTTTCCGTGGGAGCTGCCTCACCTTCCACCCCAGACTCAAACCCTGCCCGGGTTCACGCTGTGCTGTTCCTCGCGGCCCCAGCAGGGCACGGGGAGGGAGTCAGACTTCTGGGTCCTATTAAAATAATGGGGACATTTTCTAAAACCTCATTTTTTTACAAGATCTGCATCTCTGGTTAAGTGGTTGACCTAAGTAACTTTGCCCGTGCTGGTGTGTTCTATAGTGTGTCAGTTAGCATATAAAAACCAGGCGGTTGTTTTATGTCCTAGGCAGTGGCACCAATCAGGGACTTCAAAAGATAATCATCCTCGTGAATAAGAATGATCTGTTGGGCACTTCTGTGCCAACAGCCTTTATCAGAATGAAGGACAGTGTAGTACAACTGGGACTGTAATACAGATTTCACGATATTGCAGTAGCTTTTGGTTTGCCTTGTAAGACTGGTACGGTGAGAGGTGAGTTGGATGTAGGGATGTTAAGTAACATTTAATTAGCTAACCGAGTAGTGGGTGGAATTTGATTAGTTGATGGGGGGGTGTTTGTTATTCCCATTGCATCTCTGCAGTTTAAATGTAGTAGGAGCTGAGTGTGCAGGCAGCCTGGCTTCTACTACATTTAAACTGCAGAGCTGCAGTGGGGTTAATTCCCGGGGGTCGCATGAGCCCAGACTGAGCAGTCCTGACTTGTGCTGGCTCAGGGACTGCTGTGCTTCTGCCTTTTAAATGTAGTAAGAGACGCCTCACTCTTACTTCATTTAAAAGGCAGAGGTTCAGCGATTGACTGGCGCAAGTCGGGACTGAAGCAGTTCCAGCTCATGCCGGGTCCCCTGCTGTGCCCCTGCCTTCTCCCTCTCCTGCAGAGATGGTGCTGGGGGAAACCAGCTTTTAAGCCGGCTCCCCTCAGCACCGGCTCCTGCCTCTCTCCCCCCACCCCCCTTGTTGCCTCTGATACAGAGGTATCAGGGGAGCGAGTAGTTAAGGCGTGACTCGACTAGTTGCTTACATCCCTAGTTGGATGTATAACTTAGTGGATGCTAAATAAAACTTCTTCAGTGTATTGCTTTGGATATGTTGGCAGGACCTTACTGTGCTACCATTGTGAAATTCAGAAATCAAGCTCTCTCTTAGCCTGCCTAATTTTCTATGTACTGAGGTGGCAAATGAAACTAACCCTTCAAAAAAATCTACCACAACTTCAGCTTTAGGTGTAGGAATTTTCATCTATCCCAGTTTACAGTACCTGCATAGAAGTCCTCATCTGTTATTTCTAGATAATCTTCCATTGGTCTAAATTCTGAAATGGTAAATCTGAAAGATCAGTAACTGACCCATCATACTCTATGCTAGAGTCCATGCAAGCTGTGCAGATTGAGTTGCAGCCCCTATTAAAAGCATTACATACCAAACACACTCATTGCAAATAGGCATCCACTTTGTATGTTTTTAATTGATGATGAAGTACATTTGCTTGTGGTCATTTGGGGTTTGTATTGAAATTATATGTAAAAAGTCAAGGGAGGGAGAGCCTTCTTATTTCATATATGTTTTTGTAGAGTTCTGTCATCTTGCAGCTACCTTCATCCACTAGCTTTGTCGTCTATGGTTCTCTTCTGGCCCACATTGATGTTCTCAGAAGTAGAATGTGAAATGAAAATCTCTAGATATGGCCACTTTGACTCTGTGCCAAGTATGCCAAGGAATGATCATTTGCTTAAACCTCTAGCTATATATTTGACATACTGAGGAAATCAGAAATTTGTCACTAAGGAGAGATACCTAAACATATGTCTGAACACATAATAAACCAGCCTTTGCACTCCGAAGGAAGATGATTCATTGCAGCAGTTAATTTTCTTGTTTCAGTTCCTCTGTGTCAAGTTAATTCATGGAATTTATGTTGCAGAACTAGGACACCTTTTTTATTTCAGAGATCACTTTCACCCAAGCTGCCTTCCACTTTCAAATTCTCAACCAGTTCCTCCCTATTTGTTAAAATCAAAGCCTCATCCACCTCTTCTGCCTGGGTAGGTGGTCTGTAGTAGACCCATAGCATGATATCACCCTTATTTGTAATCCCTTTTAACCTAACCCAGAAACTCTTAACAAGTCTGTCTCCTACGTCTATCTCCGCCTCAGTCCAAGTGTGTACATTTTTAATATATAAGGCAACACCTCCTGCCTGTTTTCCCCACCTATCCTTCCTGAGTAAGCTGTACCCTTGTATACCAATATTCCAATCGTGTATATTATCCCGCCAGGTTCTGTGATACCAACTTTGTCATAGTTCTGTTTGTTTATTAGCACTTCATGTTCTTCCTGCTCATTACCCATACTCCTTGCATTTGTATATAGGCATCTAAGATTCTGATTTGATTTTTCCTCCCAGTTCTGCCTTGTCCCTCTTTTTTCTCTGCTCTTATAGCCCATGCTCCCTCCCATTTCCGACCCAACTCCCAGCTCTGCATGTTCGTCACTTATCTGTGGGCTTTGGTCACCTGCCCCCATCAAACCTAGCTTAAAGCCCACCTCACTAGGTTAGCCAGTCTGCATTCAAATGAGAGGACTTAATCTGAGAGAGCACTAAAGGATTTCCTCCTTCCAAAACCAGAAAGCTTTGGTTTAACCATGAATTTGTAGCCTTTTATATTTCTGAGATTGGGTGCTTAGCACAGGAGAAAGTAAGTTTGGAAGGAAGAGAAGGAATTGTTGATCTGATGAGGAACATTAAAACTTATCTGCCATACTTTTAACATTTTATGTGGTATTAGTTGTATAATTTACTATTAATCCTTAATTTCTTACATAGTATTGAGAGTCAAAATGGTTATGTACCTGAACAATTACTGATGTTACTTAATGATAAACTTAAAAAACAACCAATAGTCTGGTAGCACAGTGTTGGTCATCTGAAGAAGTGGGCTGTGCCCACAAAAGCTCATGATATCATCTACATGTTTTGTTAAGTCTTTAAAGTGCTACCAGACTACTGGTTGTTTTTTAAGTGTACCCTGTACAGACTAACTCGGCTACCCCCTCAAGCTTTTGTCACTTAATGAGCGAGATGAATCCTTTAGTTGAAAGACCATAAGGCAAATATTTTTTCAGGGTAAAATTTTAATTGACCCTGGTAACAGTAACTTTAAAAAAACAGTGATTTTTGTCAGGATTATCAGTGGCTGGAGTCAGTGACTAAACTTTTTTCTGAGAATTACTGGTGCAGAGCACATAGTAATGACGTGTGTCCTAGATATCACACAGGACTTTCTTCTCATTAAACGGTATCTGCTTCCACTAGGTAATATGACCTATCAGTGTGGTCTTAAATTTCATTTATACACTCATGAGATGCACACACTTTTTAATCTTTCTTCTACTGTCTTAATTCCTGAACTAGGTCCTTTACTTCAGCTTTTAAGAACCTTTGTCTTGCTTGTTAACAATATTATAAGTCTTGGCAAATAAATGTCATAAATTAAGTAAAACAGGAAGATCAAGACAAAAAGTTTTAATTTTCTATTAAAATTTTCTACACTTTTCTGTGTAGCTTAATCACATGCTTGAAACTTTAGGAGGAATAGTTCCCTCAGCTGACATCTGACTCCTCTCTTGGCTGAGGAAAATCCCTCCTCATTTAAGATATTGCTGTCCTGGGGAAATTCTGTGCACTTATGGGACAGCAGAATGCCTCCCTGCAGAATCCCTTTCCTTTGTTGCAGAAAATGGTTTCTGTAGGGAAGCAAAGAGAAGATACACCAGCGAGTTACTCCCTCACTCCTCCCTGCCAGTCCACTGGCAGTTTAAACCCATCTGTTGGGGGTGGAGAAAGGGAGGTAAATCATTGAAGGGGGGGGGGGGTAGGTCTGGAGAAGGATGCTTTGGTCAGTGGCCACCGAGGGACATTAGTTCCAGCTGGGGGCTAGGGGGGGCGGGGGGAGAAGGACATAGACAGTGTCTGGGGTGGGGGTTTGATGCAGGGGGGGTTGGTCCAGATACATGAAGGTTGGGCAGACGGGGAGTAGCTCCCTGTACCATTTGTTGTTTTTTAATTTTATCCAGTACAGACTAACTCGGCTACCCCCTGAAGCTCCCTGTACAGTGACACCCCTCACCTGCACACCTGGAACCTCCCCACTGAGTCCCCTCTGTATCAGGAGCTCCCCAAATCTCCACCCCACTGAGTCTCACCCTCAGCAACAAGAGCATCCAGTGTTTGGATCCCCATCCCATAACCCTCCCCAACCAGTTGCACCCTTACTCCCCTCCCACCAAGCCTCCTCCTCCCACACTGAGCCCTAACCACTTTCACCTCCCCTCCCCTCCTTCCAGAGTAAAATTCTCTCTGCACCCAGAATCCCACATTGAACCTCTGCATTGATTTCCCCGTCCCTCCCCCCCACACCCAGTCTTCCCACCAGGCTGCCCGTATCCAAATAGCACTACACACAACCCCTGGTACTCTTGAGGTAATTCTCCACTGAAATATTTTTTTAAAATTGTATTTTTCTGCAAAGTTATGCATTTTAATTATCAAACTAACAAACACAGCAAGAATATAATCATACTATGTCCGTTATTTTAATAATTTATTTCAAAACATTTGTCAGCAAACAATTGAAAATAGTGTGATTATATTGATGTTTTGACAAAATAAGCTGAATTTTGCAGAATTTTGAAATATTGTGCATAGACTATTTTATCTTGTGGTGCAGAATATTTAATTTTTAATGCAGAATTCCCTCAGGAGTAAGGTATGTTGCCAGGTGTAACTCCTTTTTTTCTGATTTTGTTGCTAATGGTTATGTTTCATCCCATTTAGACTTATAATATTCTTTTTGCTGTGTAGCCAGATGACTTCAGCTGGTAAAAACCTTTTCTAGGAATCTGATTGGCAGCAGACCAGGCACTAAAACTCCAGTTCTCACTCAGCCACCTCCTTTGGCTGTTGCATTTTGTGGTCACTCCATTGGCCTTTGAACCTTCAAGCAACTTTGTTTTGGCTGTTCTTTAAATGATTCTTTCTACTCCCCAAAAGCACCACAAGTATGATTGCCTGCTGCCAATCTGTCTCCCCATTATCTGCCATGTGGTTGGCCGCAACAGTCATTTAAAGCCTGATTTGTGGACTTCCATGCTGCTGTTGAAGATTATCTTGTTTTTTGCCCTTGCTTTCACTTTGCATTTTGGACTTATGAACTGTGTTACTACAATGAAGTCAAAGTTTAAGAGAGTGATGAGGACAGGCAGCTTGAACTAAAGCCTTGTGCGGCTTTGCCCTATCTAAGGCATTGAGTTTCATTGATACAGGCCATGTTTAAATCAAATTCAATGTATCCACACACCGTCCTGCTGTAGTTTAACTAAATCAATTTAAAATAGGTCATTTAAATTAAACTGGTGCCACTTTGAATATACGCAAAGCTTCTCACTCCCAACTCCCTTTGGTTACATCTCCTTTGAGGTTGAATTTCATTTATCTCTCGAATTAGCTCTATGTAAATATCAGAACAAAGTAAGATGTGAAATTTCTGAACTAGATCCTATCGAAGGCTTAGAAAATCTGACCTGTGAGGAAAGGTTAAAAACTGGGCACATTATAGTCCTGGGGAAGGAAGATTGATGGGGAACCTGACAACAATTTTCAAATATGTTACAGACTCTTATAAAGGGGACTATATCAATTGTTCTCCCTGTCCACTGAAGATAGGGTAAGATATAATTGGCTTTATCTTCAGCAAAGGGGATTTAGGTTAGGTATTGGGAGAAACAATCCAACTATAAAGTTAGCTGCACTCTGGAATAGGCTTCCAAGAGTGGTTTTGGAATCCCCATCCCTGGAGGTTTTTAACAGGTTTGGCAAACCTATCATGGATGATCTAGGCTTATTTGATCCTGCCTCAGTGAAGGAGGCTGGACTTGATGACCTCTTGAGGTCCCTTACAGCTGTACATATCTATGATTATTTGAACCCAGATATGCACTTTATTAAAAGTGATGTAGATGGATAGAGACACGGTCAAGAAATAAAATCAGAAAATAATCAGTTTGGATCACGTCTTTAGTCTCTCATATTCTGTCTAACCATTGTAGTCTTGTTGCCATTAAGGATGTTAGTGAGTAGTCAACTATCTGATCAGCATAAGTTTATTGGATAGTGGAGTGAAGTATTGACTACTCGCTTCCCCTCCCCCTGCTGCTTCTATAAAGGCAGTGGGGGGGGGGGCAGGAGCCAATGCTGCAGGGAGCCATCTTAAAGGCCGGTTCTTCTCCCCCATGGCCCCCCCCAGCACTGTCTCTGTGGTGCTGCCTGCCCCCTCTGCTGCCTCTATCAGAGGCAACAGGGTGATATAGGAGAGGCTGCTCCAGCTGTAGCCCCTGTCTGCAGGGGTCCCAGCAGGGGTGCCGCCCCCCCCCCCCCTCCCCCAGACAGGGGCTGCTGCACCCGACCGCCCAGGTTGGTCACCAGGAACAGGGGCTGCTGGACTCAGCACAAGCTGGGACCAAGCAGTCCGGGCACGCACTGGTCTGGGATGCTGCGCCTCTGCATTTTAAATGAAGTAAGAGTCCAGCAGCTCTTACTACATTTAAAATGCAGAGCTGTGGTCCGGGTGGCTCCTGGAGCTGGCACAAGTGAAGACTGCCCGGTCCCAGCTGCCCCCAGCTCCTGGAGCTACCCCTGCTGCAGATCTGCAGAGCGGTCCCTTATCGACTAATCATGTAGTTAATACAAATTGTATCAACTAGACGATTAGCCAGATAATCGCAATTTAACATTCTTAGTTGCCATTCAACCTGTCAGTCAGAGGTCCCTCAGACAGTAACCTCTGCAGCTAAATTCTATGAACTAGTGAAAGTGAGTCAGGTCTTGTCTAAGCACAGAAGCTGTATCAGTTAGCTTAAATCAGTGTTGTGTAGGTAGTTCTTGTATCTAGAGTCTTAAACTAACATACTTTTAAACTGACTTAACTTTCATCTTTACATTTATCTGTGCAAGCTAAATGTACATAAGCTATTTTAAATTGATGTGAGTGTCCACTCACTTGATTGTGTGGGTTTAACTAATTCAGAATAAAATCACATCTTTAGATAAACCATTACAACCTTGTGAGGCAGGTCTTGTTATGAAATTGTACCATATTCTTTATCAAGTCCCGTCCCCTTCCCCATTTGTTTCAGGTAAGGCGTTGCAGATATTTGCATATGTGCCTTCCTCCAGCAGACATTGCTTCCAGATACTGCAGTTCTTATATGTTTCCAGATTTTTTTTTTTTTTAGTATTTTAAAGCTATGATCCTTGATTAAAAGTAAGTGTATCTGCATGCTTGATCAATTTCAAAATTTTGTTCAGTATTAGGGAAGTGTGATATTAATCTTGCAAATCTCTTTTTATCTTACTCCCGATTCAGAGTAAAATAGAGTTATATATCTATTCCCAGCTGAAATTCATGTCCTTTTCACTACTCCCATGTCAGGCTTCTCTGTCTTAGCAAAAATCCTTTTGAATGCTAATTAGGCTTCTGTTTATTTTATTTCTATTAATTCAGAAAGTGTCCTAAATGTAAAGATAGAGGCTTCTATTTTCTAAAAATTCCAGTTTCATGTCAAATACGAATTTTTGGCAGGTAGAATTCAATTTGTCAATCTACAGTAAACTTACTATGGTAATTCAGGGCATTTTGTGGCTGTTTTCTGTCTATTTAGATCAAAAACTGCATGAGGCAGGAATGTAATCTTCCTGTGTTTTGTACAGTCCAAACGTTCTGTCTGCACCTAACATATAATAGCATGAAAATGGACAGACCCTCTTTAAAATTTATGTTTTTCTCTTCTGCAATGGTTTGTCGCACAGATGAGATAAGACATAATTTTTAAAATATCTGTGGTCTGTCATATCCTGTAGACAAGCAAAAAAAAAAAGCAAGCAAATGGTCTGGTACCACTTTATAGACTAACAAAGCATGTAGATAGACAAGCAGTTCTCAAACTTTTTTACAGTATGAACCACATCTTTAGAGTGTATCACATGGGGCACCTTTCATCCTGTTTACAGTAACATATTACAATGTGGTGACTACAGCAACTAGTTAAATGGAAAAGCAATAAGAATATTTTTGTTTGTTTTTAATTTACCTTTGTTTAGTGTAACATTCACTCTTTTTTTCGGTGTTCCCCTTATGTCCCTGAAATAGATCTCCTGTGTATTGTTCTGTTATATCATCAAACTCATTCTCATGAATGAAGCTACTCAAGACAAAATTCTCCAGTAGCAGGGTGTTACGCGATTGGCCGGATACCTTTTGGATGATGATGATTGTTCAACTCTTTTTCTAAAGGGTGCAGTTTGCACCATACCTGTTTGGAAGCTGAAATTATCTTCTCCAAAGCACATACTTTCCCCCTTTGAAAGGGCCTTATGTTAACCTTAAACCCTGCAGCTGGGTTTTGTGTTAGCATATTCAATAAATTTAGCAGTGTTGTATTTTAATTTGCAGAATTTGTCAAACAGGCTTCATTATTCTTAGCTCTAGTAGTGGGAGTCAACCCAAGTCTCTTAATAGATTTCACTCCAAGTTCTCTTGTCTGAAGCAGATTTGTTTTGTGGCAGATGTCCTATTGTAGATAATTGAGTGTCATTTAATTTGTGCTTATTGACATATCACTTTAATGCAAGTTGAAAAATAGTCTGGAGTGTGTAGCATTCTAAATGCCTTGTTTGTGATTTGTAGATAGAGGATAAAGTGCAGTCTTGGAGGTTCTGCAAAACGGTCTTCAGTTGCTTTTTTTGATAGAAAGGTACAGCTTCAGGGCAGGGCACTGTGTCTTGGGAGTAGCAGTCTTTGTGAACCACACTGCTGTATTCTGCACTCTGTATATTAAATAGTGTGCTCTACTTTATGCCCGCTATGTGGGGACCTCAGGAAAGTCTGGGTCTCTGAATTATAAAATATTTATTGCACTTCAGTGTTTTGTGTTCAAGATGCTCATCAAATGCAGAGATTTACAATTCTAGGAGATAAGGATTAGCACCATTTTACAGACTGGAAAGCTGAAGCATAAACAGATGATGTGACTTGCCTAAGATGATACAATGAGTCAGTATCAGCTAGGAGTAGAACTCCAGAAACCTGTCTCTAGAACTGAAGATTCCTGGTTCATTCCTTCAGACCACATTCTCTCATAATGCTGACATTGTTATCCTGTGCTCATTGGTATATTTTTCTTTAGGGTATAGTAAAAAGCTGTCTTATTTTTCTTGATGTTTTCACAGGTGCTGGAGAGAATCTGGAAAACACAATGGCAGCTTTTCGCCAGTAAGTGCAAAAGGAGAAGATGTCTAGAATAGTCATATTTTAATAATTTTATCTGTATTGAGAGTTATTAAAGCAGCAGTTCTCAAACTTCAGCCACCCAAAGCCATGCAATTGATTTAAACATTTTCATGTACTCCCCAGGGTCCCCATTCCACTCCTTCCCCTACAGCCCCACCCCACCTCTTCCTGCCCATTTTCTTTCCCACTCCTCCCCATTCCCTATCAGTTCCCCAGTGTGCAGGAGGGAGGGAGAGGAGTTGACCAGTAGGGCTAGCAGTTCCAGATGTTCTACCCCCTCCCTCCCAGCACCTCATGTGTGCTGGCTGTGGAACCGCTGTTCCACAGGAAGCATGGGAAGGAATTAATTAACAAGGCTAGCAGACTTAGTGGAGTAACATCATGGATCACCAGCGGTCCGAAGACCCCAGTTTGAGAAACGCTGCATTAAAGAATTGTATTTGGCACATTTAAGGTTGTGACACGTATGGCTGTTTCAGGTACAATATTCCATTTCTGTAATAATAATTCGTTACATTTATGTAACTAACCTCTGTTGTCCAGGTGCTTTACACACAGTAAGTATATCCTCAGTTACAGGTGGGGAAACCGAGGCACCAATGTTGTAACTTTTTCTGTGGTCATATGTTAAGACCATGACAATTGGGAACAGAACCCAGGAGAGCTGATTACTATTTCCCTCTTCAAGCTATGAAAACATACAGCATGTTATTTGCAAAAGCGGTGATGAGTCCTGTGGCACCTTATAGACTAACTGGTCTTTGCCCAGAAAGCTTATGCTCCAACACTTCGGTTAGTCTATAAGGTACCACAGGACTCCTCACCGCTTTTGCAGATTCAGACTAACACGGCTACCCCTCTGATACTTGACAGCATGTTATTTGTAATACTGTCTTGGGAAAGCCACATGTTTAGCTGAATAAGATTTGTGTTATGAAGATGATAGCACTGACCTCAGTGTATTTGAAAACCAGAGTAGCCTGCTGTCAGTTCTTGGCACTGCATTTAGGCTGCCATATGGAGATTTATTGTGGTCTTTCAATAAATTGCAAAGCTTTTTGCATAGTTCATGTGTTGCCGAGAGGTCTCTGGGAGAGATTTACAGAAGAGTGCAAAGGGAGGAGACCCAGATGGGTTAGGGGATTCTACTTGTGGCATTGTCTGGTGACTTCTGTATGGAAATGGATAGTGTATGGGTGAAAGAGGAAATATCAAACCAGATGGGTTTCTTTTTCCCTTGGCTTAAAAAATTAGTAAAATTCTGCACCTATATCTGTGGTGGAACTGATAATAGAGGTCTTGTTTTAAGGCTTCCATTTATTTTCAAATAGCTTCTTAAAGCTCTTTTGTAACTGCACCTTTTAACTTATTCACCATGCTGTATCTTTACATATTTGCTTTCTGTAATTTTTATCATGTGTATTACTTCTCGGATATAATTTGAAAGACACTAGTATATTGCAAATGACAGTGCACATCCATATGTTAATTAAGACACAGGACTGCAATTCAGAAGACTCAGTTTCTTTGTTCAATTCTTTTGTCAAGAAACCTGGAGCACGTTACTCCTTCTGCTATACTTCAGTTTCTTCATTGTGAAAGGGAAGAATAATCCCTTTTCGCCCAAGTGTCAAGGCTTAAATTGTTAATGTCAACAAACTGCTTTGAGGTCATTAATAGGAAGGTTCATTAGAAGTGCATATTATATTTTTTTCATATCTGCTAAGTACCTGTCTTGTATGAAAGTCTCTTACCTTAGGGTTTTTAAACTGAGTTGATATTGGGAAATCCTTTCTAAAGCCCCTCTACCTACAGGCTTTGAAAATGATGCATTGCAAGAAAGTTCTCAGCAGTATTCAAAAAGAAACAAATCCAACTTTCCTCACATTCACCTAATAGTTGGGAGGCAGAAAAGCCTTTTTTACTTGACTTGTATTTAACAGCCTCATCACACTTAGTACATTTTCTTCCAGAATATGCTCAGTGCCAGTGTTCCTAACCAAACAACACTATTGAAGAACTCTACAGGACTTCTAATCTCCATGGCAGCTTAGCATAGTGGGTGTTTTTTAATTAAAACAAAACAAAAAACTTTTTTCTTCAACTCTGTCTACATATTTTCCTCAAAGGAAGCTGTTACCATTTTTCAGCTTTCACTTAAAATCTATGTAGCACACTATCTAAAGTGTAAACAGAATCATCAAAATGACAGATTTAAGACAGTTTTCTTAACTTAAATACAACTAGCTGGGACAAAATCTTGCATGTTTTCTCATCTGCATTTTAGTATATTTATATATTAGTACTGAGTGTTGCATAATTCTTACCTGGAAAACTTGATTTTATTCCTACAGTGCTCAGAAGTATACAGGGTGATGGTTCCTGCCCTACGGAGCATAAAAGAGTAAAACTGCACTTTGAGTAGGGCTGTCAAAGTGTAGTCAACTAAATGATTAATCAATAAGCCTGGGCTTATCGGTTAATCCTATCGACTATATACATGCCCTTCCCCTCCCCCCCCCCCATGCCTGTGAAACCGAGGGGCTGGGGGGGGAGGGGGTCAGAGCCAGTTTTTAAGCTGGCTTCCCACAGGCACCAGATCTCGCAGAGCTGCCTGCCCTCCTCCCCCCACTCCTGCATTGCTACCTCTGATAGAGAGGCAACAGTGTGGCGGGGAGAGGGGGGGAAACGGCTCTGTGGTAGTCAATACACGCAGGCAGCTGGCTTGAAAGCTGACTTCCCACGTGTACCAGCTCCCGCCTGCGCCTTCACCCTTCAAAGTGTGAAGGGTGAGGTGGACAGGCAGGAGCCGGTACACGTGGGAAGCCTGCTTTCAAGCCGGCTGTCTGCGTGTGCCAGCTCTGCAGAGCTGCCTGTCCCCCACGTGCACTGGCTCCATGGAGTCGCCTCTCCTCCCCCTCATCCTGGATGCGGGGGAGAGAGCAAGGGAGGCTGCTCCATGGGATGCTGACCACAGCCTCTGTCCACAGGGAGCTTGTGCCCGCCCCCAGGGACTATCAAATAATCGTCTAACTGCTAAAATTTTATACAGTTACACAATTATTCAATTAATCAACATCTAACATCCCTAACTTCGAGATATTGTGTTCATTGCTATCTTTATACCTTGCCAGATTCATTGTTAATTTCAGTTAGACTGTAAACTCTGCAAGCCAAGGACCACATTTTTCTTATGTGTAATTGAAAATAGCTAATATACTTGTGGATGCTATAAAATATACACGAACACAACTGATGTTAGGTTTTAAATTATTTTTAATTGTGGTGTGAAATAAAAAAAAAATCTTGAAAATTGTGTTCAGACCTTGCATGCAAGTTGCTATAAAAATCACAATAGACATCTTAATTGCATCTAAAATACAAAATGCATCTTGGCACCATGTCTCTGGGGGTGTTGGCAGAAGTCCACTAAAGAAGCTATTGAGAGATTGCCATGTGCCTTAACTGGGTTTTAGTTTCTTCTAAAATTATATTGTTGATATGAGAGAGTTATTAGAGAATTCACCTGGGCTTCAGGAAATAAAACAACTTTTTCAGCTTGGTGTTTATAAACTACAGACATTGCCAAATGGGAATGCATCTTTAGGTTAGCTCTTTTGTTCTGATACCTTTCACTACTTGTAACTGTTTGGGGCTTTTAGAAAACAAACACCCTGTATTTGTGAATGTATCCGTTAAACCTAAAAAAATTTAGCTTGGTTCAGGTTTTATCATTAGCTTGTGAATGAATATCTTTGACATCTTAAGTACTGAAGTGGTTGTCCAACAGTACCGGAATACTTTGTATTTTTGACTCGGGAATGCCTTGTTTTTTGTAGGGCAGTGTGAGATTGAGAAGTTCTGATTGTACTGTAGAGCAGACTGCCATTAGTCACAGGCTGGCAAACACTCCTATCATTAACAATAGGATTTCTTGTTCTCCTGCTTCCATTCAGCAATCGCTCTGTATTTTTAAGCAATAGTATCATTTGATAACAAATTAATGGTAGTATATGATATTGGACTGTCATTCATGAATTTGGCCACTGTCCTATAATATAGCTAGAAATACTGTTTTTCCCAGGGACTCAGTTACTTGAAACCAGGCTGAATATCAGAGTATTCTTGATATTGAATTTTCTTCTCCTCTTCTCATACTTTATTGATACTAAATGGTATCTAATATATTTCTGGCGCTTGATCATCCCAGAAACCATGTTAAGCAGCCATATAGCAATATGCTACAAAGTTTGTTCTGTAGTGTTGCATATATGTTATGCTCAAATAATAAAAGGTCTAATTGTAGTCTCCTATTGATTTTAATAAATGTTGGATCTGGCTGAAAATGCTGAAATCCAAAATACACCAGTAAATGTTTAAGATTCATTGTCAAAAAGCTAAGAAAAATATTCTACTGTTTTAACCAAACAGCTTTCAAACTTTTGCTTGTATTTCTTAGCTAACTGTAACTTAATCTCCTGGGTCTCTTTTACATTGATACATGTAGATTTCTTGTTGGAGACTGCAGCCCATTTGGAGTCTATTTTTTACATTTTTATCCAGCAGTTAAAAAAAAAAAATACTTCTCTGTTTTGCCTGGGGATGTTAGAATGCATGTAATTGAGTAACCATATGTCAAGGCTGTTCCCCACTCAGGCACTCCAAATGCAGAAGATGGGGGCCCACAGAAGACCTTCAATACCTTGCCTCTACAGGCTCTGCTTACAAAAATCTCCCTAGAGTCACTGATGCTCTGGCTCTGGAAGTTAGGCTGCCACCATCAAGTGATTTTAAGGAACCCTGAAAAACCAGGAAAGAACACTTGAATTCCTTCCTCGGGGTACCCCAATCTCTTCTGCCACAAGAGAGCTTGAAAAAAAGGAACAAAAGAAAACACAGAAAACAAACCGTGTCTTTGATAGCTGACCTTTCAGGCTAGGCTGACACACACACAGACCTGTTACCTTCCAGGACCCAAGAATCACATCATCACCTTAAAGATGATTTTATTAACAAAAAATAAAAAGATATCCTTAATAAATCATATTTGGTTTGTAGATGTCATAGAGATGCTGAGAGAAACAAATTAAAACACAGAGAACGTAGTGTCTCTGGGTACAGCAGTTACATATGGGCCCCTGGGAGCTGGTGTGTGCTGGGAGCCGGCTTTTAAGTCGGCTACCCGGGCATAGCAGCTCTCACCTGTCACCCCACATTGCTTACTTTGATACAGAAGCAGCACTGCGGGGCAGCATCTGGCTCCCCAGAAGCAGAGCAGGAACCTACATGTAACCATGAACATTAACCGATAAGCCCAAGCTTATTGGATAACCATTTACATGGTTAAATTTTCACATCCTTAGTTTTATCTGCACCGTATTGAGAGTGCATAGAAGTTCTGATACCAGAATGATCATCTAAGCAGTTGAATGGAAGAGCTGCGGCTAAATCCTCTGCACTTCTCTGAAAATCTAAACCTGGATTTTTGCTAGTGATTGGTTTTAAATTATTTAGTGAGGTGGAGAATGCTCAGATAGGAGATGAGAATGCTTACTTGAGAGATGAAAAATGAGGACAATAAAGTAATATTTTTGTGTGTATGTGTAATATGCCAAGCAACACAATTTCCTTGTAACTTACTCAGCAAGAAACAGGTTAGAATCCTTATTGTGTCCATATCCCTAGGAACTTTAAATCCTTGAAGCATTACATAATGTGTGTACTTGTCACTACTTGTTGATGGCGGTAAAATGAGGTCATATCTTCTAAGTAAGTGATATTTATAGCTGTAAAAGTCAGTGATTGACTCTTTACAAACTGGCTTCAGAGGTACCTGTTATAGGAATGCAGAGGAAATTTAATCTCTTGGGGTTTGCCTCTCAGCTAAAACTATCAAATGTGCCACTCACATGGGCTTCTCAAGTGGTAACAGCTTTTGTTCAGTACTAACCTGAGCTGCATTTTGGCCAATATCCAAAAGGTGCAAGACTGCATGTCCTTTTGCTAAGTCCCTGAGCCATCCAGTCTCTGCTAACTTAAATCAGACACGTTCTTTAAAAAGAAAAGAATCATAGTACATAAGTGTTTAGTATTTCTGTAGCTGTCTCTCGTATGTCGTTGGTCATTTTAGAAAAAAATTAACACTTCTTTTAAAAATCTTTAAAAGCAAATCCTTTGCAGTTCAAATGATTTGTCATTAAAATTAAATGTATAATTTTCCTAACAGTAAAAATGCTGAGACTAGAAAATGACAGATGCCAAAATTATTAAGCTTTGGCCACAGGGAATGAAGTGCAATGTCACCCTTAAAGTTGGTGTCTGGCTTGAGAGGGATTAGCAGGACAGTGTGTTGAGGTGTAAGTACAGTGGGGAAAAATATGAATGGAGTCAGGTGCCTCCAAGTTCAAATCCTAGTCTTTTGACATTGGTCTTGTGTAAATTGTTAACTTTTCTGTTCCTCAGCTTCAGATTATATATATATGCAAATAATTTCAAGTCTCCTGGTTTCACCAGGACCGAGTTCACTGGATAAAAGTTTGTGTATTTATAAATTACTTGCGCATCCCACAAAGTACTTGTGGTTCAAGACTGCTTTCTGGTTTGCTGCAGTGCAGTAAATGTGGGGACCGATATGTTGGAGCTAGACTGTCATCTGACGAAAGATGAACAAGTAGTGGTATCGCATGATGAGAACCTGAAGAGAGCAACTGGAGCTGATGTCAGTATATCTGACCTCAAGTACTCGGTAAGTTTTAAGAAAATAGAAAAACCCCAACCCTAATTATTAAAAAAGGCAACAGATACATTTTGCTTTAATACATCAGGCTGGGGAAGGAAAAGAAGCAAAGGACACCACACCTGTGTTTTCCAAAATATGTGTCTTATTTGTAGAACATCCCTCATAGTAATATCTAAGTACTGACCTGTTTAAAAACACATCTCTTGCAGAACTGTCATTTTTCACTAACATTTTACTAGAATTAATGAAGTCTTAGATAATTTCAAAATCATTCTTTGGTTTATGCACTTGCTTATAAAGGCAGCTCTAAGAATAGTCATTCTCTTTGTGTCATTGTGCAAACAATGCTCAAAGCCATTTTTAATACCAGCTAAAGAGTCAAGGAGACTTTATAAATATATACAAAATGATAATTGTCTTGAAAAAATAACTATTTGTGATTTGTCTTGATGTGTGTTATGCTTCTCATGTTTCAAGAAAAAACAATTTATTGTTTTTGTGTTTGTTAATGTTCAATTTTTCTGTATTTTTAAAAGGAACTCCCACCATATCTCTGCAAATTGGATGTCACATTTCAGAAAGGTAATCTTTGTTTCTTTCTAGGTAAACCTATCATTTTAAATTGTAACCGCATTTACAATATTTTTCCATGCGGTAATGGTGGCATAGTTCTTATTCTGACAAATGGGATGAAAGATTGTTTTGATCATCTGCCTTGATTTAAAAAAAAATTAAGTTGTTTTGGAGTGTAGGAGGGGGCTCCGACTTTCCGAGGATCAAGGCTAGGGTTGGGATGTTAAATAGTTAACTGGTAAGCATGAGGCTTATGGGATGTTTACTAGTTAACCCGCCCTTGCTGGTGAACTCTGGCACCTGGCCAGGGCAGCCCCAGCCACGGAGGGACCAGCAGGCCAGGCAGCAGGACTCCATGGCCATGATTGGGCTGGGCAGCAGGCCCCAAGTTAAAACAGTTAATGGATTAAGCACTCTTATTCAACCAGTTAACCATTTTAACATTAGGGCAGGAGGGGCTTACCTTGAGTGGCTTCTGGTCAGTGGTGCAGCAGGGGCACTAAGGCAGCTTCCTGTCCCTCCTGGCACTGCAGCCCATGCTGCACCCCAGAAGCAGCCAGCAACAGGTTTCCAGCTAATGGGAGTGCGGGGTTGGTGCTTGGGTCAGGGCAGTGTGCAGTGCTCTCTTCCCCCTAGGAGCCAATCCTGTTGCTGGCTGCTTTTGGGGCACAGCGCAATCTGTGGTGCCAGGACAGGCAGGTAGATGCTGTAGCACCCTCACTGGTCATCTGATCATCCTGCAGCGACGAAACCCAGTGCCTGACATTCCATGACCCATGGGTTATGACCCATAGTTTGAAAACCACTGACCTAGATAGTTGCAGTATTTTCTTTGAGTGCAATAAGTATTCTGGCTTTTCAGAACTATTTTTCTTGTAGCCTTTTGATCATAAGGTTGAGTGTTCTTTTATCTGCAAGATACTGAGGCAGATCACAATGGTGACACAAGTCCATTTGCTTTTCTAGAATGCCACTGTGAGGGTGAAGACAATCGCATTCCACTGCTGAAGGAGGTGTTTGAAGCATTTCCGACCACTCCAGTCAATATTGACATTAAAGTGAATAATGATGTGCTGATTAAAAAGGTGCATTACACATTATCTGCTGCCTAAAACTATAGTAACTTGAGTTTCAGTAACTTGAATCAATTTGTGCAAAGGTCATATCTATCTTATACTTGGATAAGAAACAGGAAATAGAGCTGATGATGCAGTAGAAGATGGGATTTCCCTGAGTCAGGATTGAACCTGTGCCTCAGTATATTCTTTAAAATAAAATGCAAAAACACAGAAGTTCTGGCAGTTATGAATACTGGCACCTAGATACTATATAGGGATGTAAGCGACTAGTCGACTAGGAACTCGACTAGTCGCTCCCTCTGCTTGCTGCCTTTATCAGAGAGAGGCAGCAAAGGGGTTGGGGGGGGAAGCAGGAGCCAGTGCTGAGGGGAGCTGGCTTAAAAGCTGGTTCCCCCCAGTACCGTCTCCGCGAAGGGCAGGGGCAGCAGTGGGGAAACGGCATGAGCAGGGATTGAAACAGATCCGCTTGTGCTGGTCCTGACTGCTGCTCCTCTCCCTTTGAAATGTCCCAAGGAAGAGGCACAAAGGGGAACCCGCACCAGCAGGAACTGCTTTGGTCCCTGCTGGCGCAGGTTCCGCTGCCTCTCTCCCTTTGAAATGTACAGGAACCATGGGTGGCGGCTCTTACTCATTTCAAAGGGAAAGAAGTAGCAGGATGGTGAGCCTCCCCCCCTTGACTAATTGAGTAGTGGATGGAAATTCCATCGACTCCTCGATTAGCTGATTAATTGAAATTTAACATCCCTAGTACTAGTATTATAGTACTATATGCTATTTAGGTAATGATAACATAGCACTGCCTAGAAGAGCAAAACCCCTGAAATGGTTGGCTGGTAAAGCCCTCTTGGTGTTTAAACACCACATACGCTCCACCAGGGTATCTTCACTGTGTCTTTATTACTTTTTATGTTGTACTCTAAGTGCAACACAAAGTAGCAGCTAATGAAAGGGGCCTTCCTCCTGTTCCCTGGCTCAGCTTTTTATACTGTTTGCTTTCTTCTCTGAGATATCCAGCTCCTGAGCGAATTACTTCATTAGCTCATCAGACTTCCTACTGTTGCAGGGAATCCTCACTACCCTTCCAGACCCAAGCAGACAACCTAATACCTTCCTACTGTAACTACACCCCATGCCCCTGTCCTAAGTGACCAGGGTGCAGTTTCCCCAAAGGAGCTCTATTTATAGTCACTAACACCATGCTGCAGTATTCTTTATCTCTTGTCCTGAAATGTTGTCCTGAACAGCTGCTGCATCCTATCCTAGAAGTGGCTGTGTTAAAGTGTGGGAGAGAATATGAAGAGCTGGGTTTTTTTCTGAAGGAGCTCTTTGCAGTACATTGAGCTCCACATACATTTATTCTATATCACTGGCAGAATTACTTATCTCAGATGGGTGGTTTCAGTGACTAACTGTCTGTATTCTGCTTTTATGATTATCGATTGCAGGTTTCAGAATTGGTGAGCCAGTACAAACGAGAACATTTAACAGTGTGGGGCAATGTCAATTATGCGATTGTGGAGAAGTGTCATAAAGAGGTAAGCACCAGGAAATAACTATGCCCTAGTTAAGGATCAGTCTCTCCACTCAGTCTGTCAATGTATGGTGATTAATTTATACAGTATTTTTCTGTAAATGCTGAGTATTTAGCTATTTAACCAGGTTTTTCACCTGTACTCAGAACTGTAGTACCAATGTGGTATTAAATCTTCCACACATTAAAATATAAATTTGGCACTTCCTTTTTTGTTCTAACTTTTTTAAAAATAATTACTTGATAATTTTTGTACATATGAGTTTTTAATTGATGCTTGAGAACGAGACCCACACATTTGTCCTCCAGATCTTTCTCTGACCTCTTTCCTGGCTTCTGCTGTCTTTCCCTATCAAGCTCAAAGTGCTGCTTCTTGCTTTGAAGTCTCTCTGCTTCTCTATCTCTTCCACTTCCCATCCTACTCTGAAGATTCTTTCTTCACTCTGTGCTCTCATGTTACTCTTTAATTTGTGCTGCTAGTCTCACCAATGGCCTTCAGCTGAAGTGTACCAAGGGCTCACACCCTTCTTCAGTTTTTGTCGAACATTCACCTGCTCTGTGATAAAACATTCAAGCAGTAAGGCCTACCCACAACTGTATCTATTGTGTTCTTGGTCTTATGCCTTTAGACTGTAACCTGTTTGTGGGAGGGACTTTTAGGCCAGATCCATACTATGAGGGAAGATCAGCTTTAGGTACGCAATTCCAGCTATGTAAAAAAGAGGGATGTTAAAATGTGCTTATTTTTGTAAATATGTAACCAGTTACATGTTTACATGTTGGGGGAGGGCAGGCAGGAGCTGGTGCTCGCAGGGAGCCGGCTTTTAAGCCAGCTCCCTGCACATACCGACTCCCGCCTGCCCCCCACCCTCACCCCATGCTGCTGCCTCAGCAGAGGCAGCAGCGCAGTGGGGGAGGCAGCTCTGTGGGAGCAGTAGGGTTGGGGACTGCATGTAACCATGAGGTTAACTGATGAGTCTAGGCTCATCAGTTACACGGGTACATGTACACATCCCTAGTAAAAACGTAGCTAGAGTCGATGTACATAAGAACATAAGAACATAAGAATGGCCGTACCGGGTCAGACCAAAGGTCCATCTAGCCCAGTATCCTGTCTGCCGACAGTGGCCAGCACCAGGTGCCCCAGAGGGGGTGGACCGAAGACAATGATCAAGCGCTTTGTCTCCTGCCATCCCTCTCCAGCCTCTGTCAAACAGAGGCCAAGGACACCATTTTATCCCCTGGCTAATAGCCTTTTATGGACCTAACCTCCATGAAATTATCTAGCTTCTCTTTAAACTCTGTTATAGTCCTAGCCTTCACAGCCTCCTCTGGCAAGGAGTTCCACATGCTGACTACACGCTGTGTGAAGAAGAACTTTCTTTTATTAGTTTTAAACCTGCTACCCATTAATGTACCTTTAAGCCGAGCTTTGGTGCCATACTCAGTCAACTTCCCTTACTCCTCACACCCTCAGCATTCAATTTTAGCCAGTCTTTACTAGACCCTCTAAATCGAACACCAGAAGATCGACTGCCACATTGTCAATCTTCCCACAAGTGGTGACCTGGCCTTAGGCTTGATCTACAATGTCTTTGCATCAATTTAACTGCTTTGATTGGGGGTGTGTTTTTTCTGCTGAAGTAGTTAAATTTGGACAACTCCCCTGTTGTGGTGCAGTTAAGGTTTGTCTGTATGCTCAGTGCATGACAAGCTGGGATGTTGGGCACTAATTATCCATGCAAATCCTGATGATGTGCTCTAATAGTTCTCTAGTGTGCTTAAATCTACTTGCATTTCAAAGTGGGTTGGCTCATATTGCAATACAGAACTTACAGAATGTGTCAGGAGGATCCACAGTGACACTTAGTGTTCAGCAGGCTACTGAGGGTGTAATTTGAACCCCAGCTTGTCAGCACTAAATTTTCATATAGACAGTCCCTTATACTCATCTAAAGGAGGCTTAAACCGATACAGCATATTCCTCTTCCTGTACAGGAATAAGCTATATCAGTTAAAGCACTTTTAATATTGGTATGGTTTTGTCTGAAAGGTGAGAATTGTACCACTTTATAGTTAAAGCAGTGCAACTTTTGTGTGTAGATGAGCTCTGGTTTGTTTGGTTTTTAGCAAGATATATCCACTGCCAAATAGTATTGCATATATCTATTATACAGGATCAGTAATACTGAAGGAAAACAAAATTAGTGAGGTGGGCAGGGAAATCCATCTATGGTGTGGATTGTGGGGAAGGAGTAAGGACTAGTACCACCTTTCTCAGGTCTGTCCTCTGAATCCTGCTGTCACTTGAGTTCCTCAGTCTTTTATTTTCTGGTTGTCTTTGTTTCCCAGTCATAGCAGAGCCAGATATTGCTAGCGTGGCAGCTGGTTTCTCTTATCTGCAGTCATTTTTCCCAGGCTGGTGGCTACCTTGAAGTCAGTCAGAACCACACTCATTGGGTACCCAGAGATGCCTGGATTTCTTCCCTTTTGTTTTTCTGGGACAATGCTCTGCTCACCTGTTCTATGAAACTGGATAGTCCCCTTCTGTGCACGAGTAGTTCAGATGGTAATGGAAGTATGAAAGACAGGAGATATTTAGTGCATGAGCATGATCCTGGTTTTCCCCAAGAATTTTATCAGATTACAGAAATGGGATGCAGACCACAGTCAATGACTAGCTCTCTTGAAACCCTCCCCTTCATCAAGCTTGGTCTAGCAGCAGTAGAGTGCTAGAACTTCTGATTGCTTGGAACTTTAGCTGGGACTGCAAAAATCAAGAGCAGACACAGCCAACTTGGACAGTTGCCAATTGTCCAATGTTTCATGTTTTTAAGCATAAATGCTGCACTTTAGAACACACAGATTCACTGAAGATTGCTGAAGCTTTTGTACCAAAACAATCTGATAAATAACTTGCATTATTTTTCTACTGTCTTTACAGAATGCTGATATTCCTATCCTTTTTTGTTTGCAACGGGTCCTGCTGCTTGTTGGCTTATTTTACACTGGTCTGTTGCCATTCATTCCCATCAGGGAGGAATTCTTAGAAATTCCGATGCCTTCAATCATCCTGAAGTAAGTGATGTACATGCTCATCAGGGTATCATAACAGTGAGATAACTCCAAGGCAATAAAATGGCTATGCAGTCTTGGACACTGATCTAGTTAAATTTCTGAAGCTGTATAGGGTCAGTTTGGGACAATACTTTTTTACAGGAGGCTTCCAAGGAAATCTGAATACTGAAATAAGTAGTATTAGTGATCTAATATGTGGCATTGTTCCCGTTAGTATTTAATCGGTGCCCCAGCACGTCACAAGGAACCAGCTCTGTTGAAAATCTCTTCAGATTATAGGGGAAAAAATTAGTCTTTGCTATTTGTGTTAGAGATCCTGTTTAAATATCTAAAGATTCCATTCCACTTCAAGCAAGAGTAAAGGGCTTGACTTCAGAGTCCAGGCCAGTTTGGGTAATTGATTTCAGATGTTTTCCCCCGATTGTTCAAGATGTTTGTGTAGTGTTGCTATGAAGTGTCTACCTTACAGAGGTAAGAGAAATAATTACTATATTATTGGATAAAATGCTTTTGGTGAAAGGCATCATATAAATGTAAAATGATATCTTTGAGAGAGAGATTAATTCATTCATTCTCTTATGTATTGTTTTGATTTTTTTTTTTTTGTGTGTGTGTGTATTTAAGCAGAAGTCTTGCTAAATTTCTATTTTTTAGTTAAGAAATGTCTACCTGACATCCTCGAATGTTTTTAGTGGTTAGTGGTGGGATTTGTTTATGTTCAACTATGTGCAACCAGCATATTTCATGTTTATAGCAGGGTCCCTAATCTATCCTTCCACAGAGAAAAGTAGCTGTCTTTGCAAATGCCAATTATACCAATGCTAGTTAAAGAGCATTATATAGCTTTTATATAGTGATACATTCTTCAGTGCTGCAAAAATAAATTATTCTGACATCATCTACCTACCTTTTATTAATGTAAAAACTGACATGGGGATAAAGCAAGTCAATGAAAGCCAGAAAGCATGTCATTATCTAAGCTTGTGTTATATTTTGGGATCTCTTGAATTCTCATTCCTTTGCCCAAAGCATTACTTAAAATTGCTTCTATGTTCCCATCTCTCCTGCCTTTCACCTAAGTAACATGTTCCTCCTATGTGGCACAATCCAAGTAGCTGGTCTCAAAGCCAGAGAAAGACTTTTCTTCCCACACTCTTGTGAGTGATAGAGAAACTACTTTTGAAGTCACAAACCCGATCGAGCACAAATGACACTTTTCTGTGCTGAGGTAAACTTAAATTCCTTTTTCTTTTCTTAGGCTGAAAGAACCAGAGAAGATGACAAGAAGCCAAAAATTGGTTATCTGGCTTGCTGATGTGTAAGACTTTAATATTTCCCTGATACACTTCATTTTCTGCATGCATTGTGATTATTGCATCAAGTGACTAGGACAGTTACTGCTGTGAAACTAGCCACATTTTATATATTGTCAAATTTTGGTATCTTGTAGACCCGAGGCAATACCAGTATGCATCTCCTGTAGCATATGGGAGTATCTTTTGCAGGTTAATATCACACATACATTTATACAGTGAAACCTGTTCAAAGGGGCACAACCATTACGCAGATTTTTACCTCACTTATACCCATAAAATAATCCTGAATTATTTCATTTACTTTAGTAGAGTTAACTCTCAATTTTCATGGGCTTGAATCAGTTCAAAATCTGGCCCCTTTACTTCATGTGGCCATTTCATCGTAGCCACAAGATATCCTGCACGGTTTTGTTGGACCTTTACGTGATGATGATTAATGTGTGTCCTCTTCAGGAGAGAGACTGGATCTAGTAAGTCTTTGTCTCTCATTTCTTCTATAACCCCAAGTAAAGATCTAAAAACCCTTTGGAGGGTCCCTTATCCTGCTTTCCTAATGCGGGAGCCAGGTCTAGCCCTGGGGAAGCCTGTGTTAGCTGTTCAGATGCTCCCAGGGTGGGCAGGGCTTGAACCCACCATCCTGTGCTCCCCAGGCAAATGCTGTATGGCCTAGTCCACTCAAGAGCCCACCACACCTCTGACCTCACCTTGAGAGGGACTCTTATCCTGTGTTGGCTGTCTGGCTGCTCCCAGGATGGGTGGAGGCAGGGATGGGATTTGAGCCCATCACCCTGTGCTCCCCAGGCGAATGGTCTAATGGATCGTCACTTAAGAAAAGTATCTTGTTTATCAGCATCAAGGATGAAGTTCCTCTTGAGGCTTAAGAGGATTATTCTGTGGGTATAAATCAGATAAGAATCCTGGCTATTGGTGGTGGTGTTCAACTCATATTTCACTGACATTAACATAGAGGGGTGTTGCTATAAAATAAGACCCTTTAAAAAAGGATGTCTACCTGGAGTTGAGCTTGATTGTGTAGAAAAGAGTTAATGAATCGTAAAAATACACTGCTAATGCAAATACAGATTGAACCTCTCAAATCTGGCACGCTCTGGCCGGCAACATCTGTGGCCCAGCATGATTTTAGTTGGCCACACCCTTGAGACATCTGGCTAAGTTTCCCATGGTCCCATAAAGTTTGTTTACAGCCACCAGTCCTGGCTCTCAATGTTCTGTGCTGTTATTTAGCTCTAATTTACCCCTACATGTCTTCTAAGAGCCCAGTAAGTAGTGGAAGTATTGGTAATGCTGCTAGACAATATTGAGTTTCCATGGTTTGGCAAATTCTCTGGTCCAGCGCCAGTCAGGTCCCAAGGGTGCTGGACTACAGAGGTTCAACTTGTAGTTTGAAAGACTTTTTCTGTGCTTCCTAGCTTGTAGCTAGATTGGAAGTTTGTATTACTTGGGCTTCTAAACAGAGTTCCTCATTGGAGGTCCATGAAACTGTGACATGGAGCAGTTTCCACAGAACATTCAGATGTTGAGACTTTGACATAATCTATATCTGGCACATCTGGACTCAGTAAAACTAATATTTTTTTTCTCCTGTTGCAGGTTGTTAATGAGGAAGGCATTATTTGATCACCTCACTGCTCGAGGCATTCAGGTACAGTGTAGTTAAACTAGAAGTCAAGCTGCTTTATAGTTAACATGGCATTTTGTTCATATTCTTAAAAGTTTGACTCCATCTTCCCACTTTCACTCCCCTTGTTCATAAAATTAGACCTTAGAAGGCAATTAGAACTTAGACCACCCAGATACTCCTAAAAAAACAACAACAAATGGTCTGGTAGCACTTTATAGACTAACAAAACATGTAGATGGTATCATGAGCTTTTGTGGGCACAGCCCACTTCTTCAGATGACCGGTCATCTGAAAGCTCATGATACCATTTACATGTTTTGTTAGTATATGAAGTGCTACCAGACCACTTGTTGTTTTTCTGTAACAGACTAACTTGGCTACCCCCTGAAACTTCAGATACTCCTAATTACTAAAGTAGTTTTCTGTGTATAGAGTTTTACTGTAGGCACTGTCTTCATTCAAATCCTTATCGTATTTATAAAAACTGCAGTGGATTAAGTGAAACCTTGCATCTGATCACTGATATTTGTAGTTTACTTTTCACTTCCTGTTTGATATTTTACTATGAAAAGGCTTTTAATAGATTTCAAATCAAATGACCTTTCTAATAAGGTTCCATGCAGAGAGTGCAGGAGGGACATAGAGGATCTTTCCCCAGCACATGTATGTAAGGAAATACAGCTGGTTCCTGACTTACGAACGAGTTACGTGCCAAACACTAGGTCGTAACTCAATCTGTTCGGAAGTCAGATTACATTCACTTACATATGGCCGCGCTGTTCGTAAGTGCGGATTTCATTCATAACTCGGGTTCTGGCTGTATAGGAGGTTGGCTGTAAAAATGAACGGTCGTAAGTCGATGCATTCGTAACTCGGGGACTGGCTGTATTTAGATGCTTGGAAATAACCCTTTTAAGTGAAAACTTTTTTTATTTTATTAAAATATTTGTTTTAAACCTCTACAAAACCTAGTGACTGACTTGTCTCTTATTATCTTTGCATCAGCTAATACTAGTTTTGCTAACTGGGAACATCTGAACAGAGAGAGGCACATTCTTCTGTAGACCATTAGAAGCTGAAGTTTGTATCATTTGTATTAGAAAACTTCTCCTAGATTTGCAGTCATGTGCTTGTTTTTATGAATGCTGTTGATGTTATGTTGATGTGACCACCCTGATATGCCTGGCTTCCCCTTTCACTTATAGGAAACTACTTAGATCATCATTTTCCTTATTTAATTTTTGCGCACAATTTCTTTAATTTTGGTGATGACTTAGATAATAAGTCCGTTTTGCACTTTTGTTTTTAGGTGTATATTTGGGTACTAAATGAAGAACAAGAATATAAGAGAGCATTTGATTTGGGAGCCACTGGAGTGATGACAGACTATCCAACAAAGCTTAAGGAGTTTTTACATAATTATCCAGCATAAAGGGGGAGGGAAAATCAAGCAAGACCCTACAAAGTGGACAGAGTGAGCCAAGGATTTCATTCCTTCATCAGAGTTTTTCAGCGCCATATGCATAAATCACTTGCCTAATGGTGAAAGATGTAATCAGCTGGGTTATATTACCTCATTCTTAAATCATTACATGATGTAGAGATTGTATACAGTTTTATTTATTTAAATTTTAATTGCATAGTTTACATTTGTAAATAGGTTGTTTAGCAATAGTATGCTATACTAATGGTAATGTACAGAAAGAAAACTGTTGGTAAGTCTGCTTTTCAATAGACAGTATTTTACCTATCACAAGTTCCCATAGCCAGACATCAAAAAATAGCATTTGAAAACTATTCCAATCAAATGTTGTTGGGTAGAAGTTAATAGCTGGCAATACATCATTATATTTACATCTCATTGATAGACTTGGCTGTTAATTTCCAGGTCATCTGCACTGAGGAAAAGAAACTAGTGCACAGAAAAAGTGAGAAGTTGGATCTGTAGCTATCTGGACAGATTACCCTGCAAAATTTAGTGAGTAAAGGTAGTAACTTACAGTGCTGTATTTTGACCAAAACTAAATTCTTAGACAGACACGTTTACTTAATTACTTTTATTAATGAGAATGGTGGGATCAGTCTCTGGCTGTAAGTGGACCCCTTTTTGGTATAACAATATCAAGTTCAGTCAATAAATCATAGTATTTAATTTTAGAATCTAAACTACATATGTTGCCCTGCATTCTGGAATTGTCATATGGTTATAGTACTCTTTTTTTAAAAAGTTACTGCTGACGGGCTGTATTTTTTTTTTTTTTCTAAATCTGAATTTAGAAACCAATTTTACTATTACGGGTTGAACCTCTCTAGTCCAGCACCCTTGGGACCTGACCACTGCCACACCAGAGAATTTGCCTGGCCACAGGAGGTCAATATTGTCTAGCAGCTTTACCAACACTTCCACTGCTTACTGGGATATTAGAAAACATTTAGGGGTAAATTAATGCTAAATAACAGCACAGAGCACTGAGAGCCAGGATTGATGGCACTAAACTAACTTTATGGGATTATGGGAAACTTGGCCACCCCCATGATAAGTAGATATCCAGCTGACTAAATTCATGCTGGACCACAGATGTTGCTGGACCAGAGAGTGCTGATTAGAAAGGTTCAACCTGTATAAAATTGAAAAAGGTAGTTGTTTCCAGATATGTAATATAAATTGCATATATTTGTATATCTTCATTAATTAGTTTAGGTTAAATTTGAAAGGTGCTAAAGATGAAAAATGCACAAAAGGATTCATTTCTCAGCTTTCTTTCAGTACAACATTTTTAATAATCTTTTCCACAGAGCACTGTAGTTCTGACTGGAGGTACAGTATAATCTGCAATGAGTAATAGAGCAGCTCACTTGGTAGATAATGCCCACTGGCCAATTTTCCAGAAAAGGAAAGTTGCATTTACCATTAATTTAGGAATAGAATTCAGTTCTGTTTTTAAAATAATCTTTACAGAGAGAAAACTAATGGTTTTTAATTTTTTTCACTCCTGCAGAGTTCCAAAAGGGTTTGGAGATTTTTTTTTTTTTTAAACTGAACTCTTCCATTCTGTTGATGCATAATGTGAGCCAAGGACCTCTTGGGGAGGAGTGCTTTTAATAGAGAAAGAGCTACTTTCACTCTCTGCCCTAATATACCTGCATAAAGATTTAGCAAAGGAGTATTTGACAGATATGTTAATGCACAATCTCCTTCTCCATTAGGTTGATGGATTGAAAATCATATTTAATGGAAGAGACCAAAAGGTGAAACCTAAGTATGGTCTGGGGACTTGGGAACAATGAAAAAAATAGCCTTTTCATCAAGACAAATTTATATTTATTGTGTTATGAACCACTGAGTCAGTACCTGCTGTGTAAACGTCCCTTAAACATTGATTTAATTTTCCTACCTCTTAAAAACAAGAAAAGGAGAAAAACCCACACCACCGTGCAAATACTTACTTTGACAATCAGAGTGACAGTAGTTCATATTGGCTCTTGTCATCTTTAAGAGGATCTTTTCCTAGCCAAAAATAGTAAATTCAGTATGCACTAAATTTAGACCTGTGCACTGAAGAAATAATGTTACTAGGAAAAGCCAGGAAATCCAGAGTATCGAGTAGAAGAGGAGTCCTTAGAAAAGCACAGTCTCTTCCCATCATCACCAGCAGGACTTGCATGTGCATGTCAAACAAAGAATGGAACTGATGGTTTCTTTTTGTGTGCTTTGGCATACTACTTTAATGTTTTTCATGTATTTTTGGCTAATATTTAGTCTATTTGATCTAAAAGGCTCGGTCACTTAAGGTATGTCTACACACAATTTTTATTTCGGGAGAAGGATGCAAATAGCGCTGTGCATTTGCATACTTCCTCCATTTTTTTTTTCTGGAAGATGCTCTTCCGGTATTTACATGCTGCCAAATTTTGAAATAAACCCCTATTTCGAAAGACCCCTTATTTCTCCTACAATGAGATTTACAGGGGTCTTTCAAAATAGGGATTTTTTTAGAAATTCGGCTGCGTGTAGACATGGGTAAATACCGGAAGAGCGTCTTCCGGAAAAAAAACGGAGGAAGTATGTAAATGCGCAGTGCTATTTGCATCCTACTCCTGAAATAAAAATTGTGTGTAGATATACACTTAGTCATTAAACGTGACTGGAACTAACTGTTCTCCTAACTCTTGAGAGACTCTTTCAGCTGTGAGAATGTGACCTCATTCAGTAATAAGACCTAGTCAGATATAGGAATAATGTACTTACAAATATTTTTATTAAGGAACAACTTTAAAATAAAAATTTTCTTCCTGCCGCTTTAAACATCTAAATCTCTTTAAACCCCTTAAACTTAGGGTTTCATCCTTAGTTTCCCTCCCCCCATTTTGTGCTCCAAAGCTGCAATCCTGCAGCCCGTTAGCTGTTCTAGTGCAGTATTTCTCAACCTTTTTTTTAATAAAGTACCCCTTTTTCAACAACAACAACAAAAAGTACCAAAATCTACAGTTTTCAGACACATAGCATTTTTTTCTACCATTGCAACACATTTGTTTAAACAACTTAATCGTCGCCAGGCAGGCGATGAAATTTTTGGGTGTAAAAAGTACAAAACTAATAAAGCGCTGTAAAACTTAAAAGAAAAATTCAGTTTTCTCCAAATTTCAGTTGTGTTGATGTACCCCCCAGACTACTCTTGAGTACCCCGAGGGTACTCGTACCACTGGTTGAGAAACACTGATCTAGTGCACATGTGGGCCTGCTTTCTGAAGTGTTGGAATGTTAAGCTTGTCTGGGTATGAACATGCACAGGTGCACTATAATCACCCCATGTAACAGCTACGGCAGCTGTATTCTAAGGAATATTTTCCCTGAGTAGATTATATGGAAGAAATCCCTTCTGAAGAAGTTTTAAGTGAACCCATACTTGGGATTTTGGCAAATATGTAGCTAGGTTAAATAAATGTGGATCTAATTTTGTCTTAGTGCAGTCAATCTCGTGGCATCTCAGTGAAAGACAACAAAATAGAAGTAATATTCTAACAAACCAGATGAAAAATATGCATTTTCAGTAACTTGTGACGTGCTAAGCTTCTAGATCTTTGTCTAGATCTTTGTCTAGACCAGTTAACCTTCAACCAGATAATTGCATGTGACCAGTATAGTTTTTGCTTTCTAGTAGAAATGGAGGGCTGAGGAATATTGTCTTTTTCCTATTGGGAAAGGAGCAACCCTCCTGCTTCGGAGCCAATGCACCTGCTGCCAGCTAGAGATTAATTTCTTGGTAAACCTGTATTCAAGGAAAGTTGTCCTGGTCATGATTTTGCTAGATAAACCCACTGTTTGGATCTAGATACAAGTTCCTGAATGATTTGTTTTTCCTTCACTGGATGCATTGCTTCTGTGTTTCTAGTGTGGATGTTGTATTTTAAAAAAACCACCTCTCTTCTGGGAGAATAATACTATTTATCATCAAGCTTCAGGGGGTAGCCGAGTTAATCTGTACAGGATAAACTTAAAAAACAACAAATGGTCTGGTAGTACTTTATAGACTAACAAAACATGTAAGTGGTATCATGAGTTTTTGTGGGCACAGCCCACTTCTTCAGATGACCGAAGTTATGGATTTAGGATGTGCAGACCTAAAATAAATAGGGGAGAAGGGGGCGGGGGGAGAAAAAGAGAAGGGGCAGGAAACAGGGAGCAGAGGGAATGAAAATATCAAAGGGAAAAACAAGCAGGCAGAACTGGTGCCTATAAGCACCTGAAGATTGGATACTTAAAAGAAAGCAGATAAGGATCAAAGACAAAAATTGTTTCAAATGGGGGAAAAGCTCTAAGCTTTGTAAATGTAGCATTCATGGCTTTTTTAGACCTCAGCTATTTTCTTATACCATGAGACTTCAATTTCCCACATCTAACAGGGATGAACAGTTCTGCTTTATTATTCAATCTTGAGTTTAGAAGTGAAGTAATTAAAATGAAATTATAGGAAATGTCATTTGTTGACAAAATGTAGGTTCCCATCATTTCAGGTTATCATCTTCCGCACTCTTATGACAATGGTGTTGGAAATGTTTACCTTCTTTTCAGTGGTTCAGCATACACTGTGACCACTAAACTTACCACATTTAAACACTACTTTTGACTTCAATATTTGTACATAGCCTGTGTTTTGATAATCTCTAAATCTGTTTTTGATAGCTGAAGTGTATTGGAGTTGAGGATTAGTGGAGTTCTGATCTGGAAAATATGCTAATTCATTCATTTCCACTAACTACTGCTAAGAGCCAAACTTTGCTTACCCTTAGCACGCGGAGGACACCAGAAGACGTTGGCTAAATTTGAACTGCTGTTGCACAGTACTTGTAACATATCTTGTTTATGGCTATAACAAAGCATTTACTGATCTTGGTAAATATTCAGGAATATAGACATATTTGTCCTATTAAGCCATTTGAATACTCTGGAAATCAGTGTAGAGGTTTAAATACCAGATTCTTGTACAGAAGAGCATGCAAGTCAAACCCTGCATTGTTGTTCAGGCGAATGTGCTGTGTGTTAGTCCCTCTGTCGGGGGATATATCCAGGTACTTCTCATTCTAAAACTTTGTCTGTTCAGTGCATTCTCTTTCTTATGACAGAGGTATCTTGTGTATGAGGGATGCAACGAAATACTCCATGCACTTTTAATTTACAGAAATTGTCACAGGCCTCTCCTGCTGCTGGTGCAGAACTATTAAGCGATGTCTTTTGTTCTTTTTAAAGACGGGTTAAGACTTATGAAGAACGATGCATTAAAACATGTTTGCTCAAAAAGATGTAATCTGAATAATCATTCAAATTTCCTTGCCTTTAAATAAAGACTGATTTCTGGGATCATGACACCATACTCTTGAAATGCAATGAACATTAATGATTTAGTGCTGCTCCTTGTCTGTGGGAGGGTTGTTAGAATTGGGAGATTACTCCTGTTGTGAACTTTGTAGAAATCCTTGGGGAAACTACTTCAGTTCTCGTATATAGCGGTGACAAGCCTTGGAATAGGTCCAGCAATGCATGGTGTACTCCTGATTGAAGCACCTGGATTTGAATGCATTTGCCAAAGTGGCAGCTGCTTGCTTGCATTCAGAGAGATGAAGGTACAGTATAGTAGGTACACTGTTGCTAATCAAACTGGGGAAAGTCTGGCAGCAGATATTGACCATGGCTGAGGAGTGAGGTTTCACTCCCTAAGCACTACCTTACGTGCTCATCTCACTACCTGTGTGTGTTCTCTTGGGACTGAGTTTGACAGCGACTTCATAACTCTGCTTCAGAATTCAGTAAGTACTGTTGCTTCATGAATGTTTAAAGAAGGCTTTTCTGCAGAAGAGGCAGCAGATGCTCCTAAAATGCCAGACTGGTTTGAATCTTGATTATTTAAAATTCTTCAGACACACATTGGCGAAAGGAGAGAGAGAGATGCAATCTGCAAATCGTCATAAATTCTTAGTGTTACCACAGCTATTAAACTTAACAGAGATGGGGCTGAATGATAGTGTTAAGCCAAAGGAAGCAGAGTGTAAAGATTCCCTAGCATCTAACCAGTAGTAGCAGACATTCTGAAACGTAAGAGTGCAAATGTGGCCCAGTTTTCATACTTCTTTAATCGTTATTTTTCCATGTTGGAGGAACTATTCGCGTGTGAACATTGTTACGCCCTTATGGGTAACAACGTTAGGGAACTAGGGAATACCTGATTAGCCTAATTAATTATAATACTAATAACTTACAGAGGCAGGTGCGACACCGAATGCCGTATCTGTTCACCGGTTAAAGATTGCCTTTACCCAAAGAGTGGCGCATGAAATAAATACTTAACAATTTAGGTAAGTTTTATAACAACAGGACTATATTAAGCTAAATCTCAGAATTTACAAAATGGGGGGGGGGAAGTCCCCTCTTAAGGTAAACAATTATATTACCAGAGTCTCACGACGCAGCGCCGATGGATGGGTTGCTGGCGACCTCAATCCTTTGGCTCTTTCAAGCCTTAGGAGAGGAACAACCAGGAGTCCCTCGTCGGTAGACCGAGGATGGCGACCTGCAACCTTCAGGCTAGTTGAAAGCCTTCAGGGAGGAACAGCCAAAGCGATCCCTCGACGGATGTTTGAGATCGAAGACGGTTGATTCACCTTCCGTGAGTCTCTGGTCTCCGTCCTTCTTGCTCTTCGGAGCAACGGGAACTGGCGATGGACGCTAGACTCTGTCTCTATCCTACACTTAATCTATCCTAAAAATAAAACCCTATCTAATTCCTGACGCACCCGTCGAACAGACACGACGATGGCCGCTAAGCGGGTCCGCGATGCAGCCTGCCAAACAAGCACGGTGACGGGATCTAAACTATACTAAAATCTAAACTAAATAACTAACCTACGCTAACCTTAAAAGAAGGGAGGATAAACCTTCCGTTTATCTCCGCATCTAAAGACTTCTGTTAGACCTCTCTCATTCGGTTACCTAAATACCCGGGACCAAGACTCTAGACCTCATTCACACCCTCCTAATCTAGAACCATACACAAGCCCGACGCAACACTTGAAACGGGCGTTGCAAAGACTTATAAAGTGAGGCTAATGAATATTCATGGGCTTTGGATCTTTCCGCTGATTGGTGTACCAGAATGCTTATTTGAATAAGTTCAAAATGACTGGCTGTTACCTTTTTGGAATTCCATATTCATGAGGAACTGTAACTTCTCATGAATATGTATGGATTTTCAAATTTCCACAGTCAGTTTGGCTTATGTGCTAACTCACCTTGCAATTATGGTTTCTACAATGATTGACAGCTCTATGTCTAAGGTGCTAGCATAAGCATTCTGGCATTTTACTCAAATCAATAGCACATCACAACATTTTGCTTACAAGATATACATAGTTGTATCTTACAGACAACACATTTCGCCTATAATATATACATAATTGCAACTTACAGACAATAGATGATACATTATTTGTAACAACGCACACTTCCTTACTCTAGGATAGTCTGCTACAGTGAAGGCTGCTGGTCTAGTGTGGGAAGCCATTAGATCAGAGTTTGAATCTTGATCATAAATTCATTCAGAAGTTGTAACTACACAGAACTGGCAGATGATTGGCAAGCAGAGGGAACAAGCCATGTAACTGGGGAGATGATGTGTTGAAGGTACTGGAGGAAACATTACACAAGGGAAGCAGTGTGAAAACTTGGTCAGTTGTTTAAGGTGATCAGAATCTGGGAACATCAGCTTTGATAAAACACTGCTTAACGTGCACACCTTAGCAGTCAAGCTAGATGTAATAAATAAATTGTCAGGTCTGTGACAGTTCCCATCCCACCACTCTAAGCACTGATTTTGCTTTTGAGAATATATCTAACAAATCAGATGGAAGTTGGGATGACATGAGTGCATCTATGGCTACATATATTCTGAAATAGTCCTAATCTATCCATCCAAATTAGCTAAGTATAGCTTCAAGTATATATGGAAGCAAAACAAATAGATACAGGACATGTTGGAGAGAAACATAAGAATATCCATATTGGCTCAGACCTACAGTCCACCTATTGCAGTATTCTGTTTCCAACATCAGCCATGTGAAATTGATTTAGGAATGAAGAGGCACTGGCATTTCCATTTCCTAAACTTAGACTGTGTCCTTTCATACAGAAGACTTCCACCCACATGGCTGACTAACTCAAACTAGTCTCACATGTGCAGGCATTGCACTGTTTAAGGTAGGTAAAACTGTTTGGAATGTTGCTGGGCAACAGGAATAAGAGTGATAGTCTGAGACGATCACTGCTCCTAGAGAAGAATCTATTTTGTTAACCCAATGGAATGTGCCAGGCAAGGGACTGCTTACCCAAGAAACTGAAATAGTATCCACTATGAATTATGCTTTTTAAGGTTAACCAGGGCGGTGGTGCATATTAAACAGAGGTAGCCATTTACTAAGCCTGAACATACTGGACCTGAATCTGAGACATGGTATATGCACCTCCCATTTAAGTTTGGCTGGCATTCCGCACTTCAGGTAGAGAACTATTGTTTGTATAATAGCCACTTTCTAGCTCTTAGTAAATACACTGTTGTAGAAATTAGGGGGTTTAGATGTTTTAAACTAGTACCACATCAGTTTACCGCACTAGTGGCCATAAGAAATATTTATTGGTACCTTTGTATAAAAAGGTGTCACACTATTGCTAGTGATTAATCTGGAGCTGTTATTGATAGGTTTATCAGAATTAGACCATAATTTGTAGAGACCTACATTAATATAGTTAAGCTTTGAAAACAAAGCAAGAGGATGGTCTTGTATCATGGCCATTTGAACATCTTTTCTGACCTATCTCTATATATTAGGCTCATCCATCTTTAAATCATAGGATTGAGTAGTTTTGCAGATGTGGGGGATATTGTATGTAACCTTCTGGGGAAGGGGAATGCAATGTTCCCATCCTCTGTGCACCTTAACTACTGTCTGAGGATTTGGGTCCAACAGGCTGAAAACTACAGCAGCTATTTGTAAAAGTGACCGTGACTGCCTTTAAACAAATCTAGTTTTATCTTAATTTCTTCATGTAATATTTTCTATTTGACCTGCACTTAAATGTGAAGTTGCAGGTAACCTGATAGTTTGAAATATGATCTCACAATGTAGCATCTGTAACTGCTTTTAATGTATCCTCTGCAGAGATGCCTTTTTGTAATCATTTTAGGATTACTTGGTCAATTGCAGCAGATTTCCCTATGGGTGGCAAATGCTTCACACTTTAAGATCTGTCCCAATATTAAGATAAATGATGTACCAATACTTTCAAAGATCTGCTCCTGAAGTGTGACCCGACCAAGTAATAAGTTGAAATGATGCTCCTTATGACAGTTAACCCATTTGCAGGCACAATTTCAATAGAGATTTGATACCATTTCAGCATAGCTCTAAATTTGACCATAGTCTTCATTGGAGAATGCTAATGGCTTGCATTTGTTCCCACCTGGGGCAGCAGGTCAGTAGTTCTATAAGCCTAGCTCTATGGTGTCCAACCAGTTCTGAAGCACTATCCAAATAGCCATTAGTGGCTAGCATGTTGGATGCCACCGGCCTAGAGCATTACAATTCCACCTGTTCAGCAGAGTGAAATCCTTAGAATAACCTTGAGCTGTGTATTTTAAGTTTTAAATCTTTCACTTCAAATGTAATTTTAAGGTTCCAGGCCGTTATCTTAGGGCAGTAGAGATAGCTATTTGAGGGATCAAAGCATTCAGTAGTTTTTACATGGCAAGCTGATAGGAAGGTTCTTTACCCACTAGCTTTGGGGTAGCACATTGTATCAGGGTTTTTTTTTCAATTTCTGAAAAATATAAATGTGAAATTGCAGGGACAGGAGAGACTGACACATTCCACCTGTACTTCAGATATGTGGCATGTCGTCTTCCCAATATGGAAATTCTGAGGTTGAATTTACCATTTCAGAAAGGGGTAACAAATCCTAGATTTGTAACACAAGCCTGCTGTTGAAAAGGCTAAAAATATTCTAAGTAGTTAAGGCTATAGGGCATGCTTCTTTTGTGTAATGCAATACAGCTTGGTCTGCAGATATTTTTGTGCATCACCATGCTGTGCTACCATCCCCTCTGTCAGCACCACTGTTGATTACAACCTATATTGAATACTGGAAAATGTTTTTACAAATGTATATTTCCCCGCTTAAAGGTAACTTTTACTAAGATATTCTGCTACAATTATATCTGCTTATTTTCACCTAATGTCATGAGGTAGTTTTTTAAAAGTAGTGATTATGGTAGGCCAATAAAGGCCATTTTAAAGCTGTTTGTGGGGGTGTTTTTGTTTAAATTCTCATAGAAAAAAACAATCAATCTCTGGCTAGCTGGAAAAGCTGGCTGACACTTTAATTTGGTAAAGCAATTTCTTCTAAGAAGCTGGTTTTGAGGGATAGACAGGTCAATAGAAAACTAAGCCATTTACTGCTGTTTACTTGTATATTAAAATTTTAGAAGCTATAGCTTTAGTGGCCCTGTATTTAAAATACTCGCTCTGTTTTATTTTCCAGTTGAAGTTCTTGAACTTCCAGGAAAAAGTCTTACTAAAATATTAATAAATCTTTTGTTTATATACTGAGTTGTGATGGTTTCCATTCCCAAGAACACCTACTTATCGCTCTACTACAATGTTTGGGATAGAAATGACTTTTAATTCCCAAGTATAAAGCTAGCAAAACTTCTAATGTATTGCTTACTTTGCTTCTGTATCAGTCAAATGTTCAGGGACACCAGACACACACTGCTGGAGTGACCTGTTGTAAATAACTTGCAATAGGTTCAATAGTTCAAGGCTACTTCAGATAAGTTAAAGCAATAAAGTGGTTGCAAGTAGCATTTTGTAATGAGAAACTTAAATAACTTGGTTACTTTTTACTACAACTACTATTAATATTATTATTTTACAGTTCCCAAAGGTGTACTGGACAACTGACAATAGAAGGGAAACTGATTCTTGACCCAAAGAACTTGCAGGTTAGTTCTGGGCAAAATAGAATAAAAAGGCATTTAAAATAAAAAGATACAGTGGAGGCGAGGGAGGAAGGACAGAGCTGCATCCATGATAAATGTTGAAAAGAGTCTAGTGCTGTAGTTGGTAAAGTGACCATATAACAATGGAACTTTTTTAGGGTATGTCTATAGTTTTAAATGTGAGAACGTAATTCCAGCTAGAGGAGACATATTTGTGCTAGCTCTGAACAACCTAACATGCTAAAAAATAGTGTAGGCCAAAGGAACATGAGGAACAGCAGGGGCTAGCTTTTCCAAGTATGTACTTGTCCAAGACACTAAGCCCATACATGATTGTGTAGTGTTACGCAGCATTACTCTATTGATTTTGCCCACTACAGTCTTATATATGTAACAAAATTGTACCAGTTTAATTAAATGGTTTTAATTAAACCAATTTAATTAAAATAGCCCACCCCCTGTGTGACAGGGTAAGATCCCCCTGCACTAGGCCAGAAGGGGTTAACTCCACTCTGAGGGTCAGGGAGGCCACACCCCCTGTAGCCTGCTGGGCACACTCCTGCTGTGTGGGTATAAAAGAGGGCTACTCAGAGCAGATGGGGCTGACCAGTGGAGGGGAAGGAGCTCAGGCAGGAGCTCCTGAGCAGCCTCTGCAACCAGAGCACCAGGAGCGGCACCAGCTGCCGCAGCAGTTGCAGCTGCACCCACCTCTGGAGCAGCACCAGGCACTGCAGCCACAGTGACAGCGCCAGGCAAGGGAGTCGCCAGACTGAGCGTGACCACCAGAGCCCCATGCAGAGACAGCACAGTGCACCCGTGTGGGTAGGAGCTTGCCCAGGATGGAGGAGCTCGGCGTGTTCCGGCAGGCCTCCCCGCCGAGCAGGCACCGAGAGCATTCGCTGCCAGTAGGGCCCTGGGCCGGGACCTGGTGGAGTGGGAGGGCCCGGTTCCCCCTACCTCCCCACCCCACCATAACCCAGCTACCTAAATTTAGAGGAAGCTTACCTGGGAAATAGGCCAGAAGCCTGTTTACACCCTGAGGGAGTGAGGCTGTGTTTGTGACTAGGTCCGAGGGGCCATAATTATCCTAACGGGTGCACTAGACTTGTGACTAGGCCCAAGGGGCAGTAAGTAGCCTAATAGGGGCTGTATGGTGTGGGGAACAATGAGGGGTGCCCCGGGCATTAGGGCACCCTGTGACACCCTCATATACTCAAACTCAATGGGTATAATGCACTTCCAATAAAATAAGTGGGTTGACACAACAGGGTTGCCTTAATTGAACTACAGTGGTTTCTAAACTGATGTAGTTAAATTTTACAATAGTCTCGTGGACAAGGAAGCCTCACAGCCCTCCTTTGAGAGATGCTCTCTTTTTGCAAATAGTAAAACTGAGATAAAGGTTAAGCAACTGCATAAAACCACCTAGAAAATTTGTCAGAGCCAGAATTTAGTCCTTGTGGGTTTCTGGCTTCCTAACAATGATCAATCCACTGCATCACATTATTTAATATTTCTGTGGAAGGAAAAGTGAACTGGTTTGTATTCTACAGAATGGAAAAGGTAGCAGGACAAAGTCTTCCAGCAGCCTGCCCTCCCAACAAAGTCAACACTCTTTGTTCTTGCAAAATCAGCCTGTTTACAGATCTTTACTCCCATGAAAGTCAAACTCTTCCACTGATCTTTAAGGAACTGGTTTTCAGAACTGGTTTAGGACATCCATACACTCAGTGCTGATGTGATGAATGGCATACAAGCCTCTCCATCTCATCCTCTCCAGCAGGGTTCGGGCATATTTCTGCAATATGACTGTTGCCTGCTTTAAAAGCTGTAAACTACTGCTCTGTGTGTCTGGGTATGGAATAGGACATTGCATTCTGCTAACATCCCAAACGTCATGGAATTCTAGATAAGTTGAGAATGAATCTGTGTACATAAGCCACATTTTAATGTTAACCATGGGGTACAAAATGCTTGATGATATTAAAACAACTTACCAAGACAGGAAAAAGAGGAAGTGCTGGGTGCAGCACCGTCTCCAGCCTTGGCACTGGCCGCAGCCCCCACCCTTTCCCACACACCAGCATTGACGCAGACACTAGCACCGGAGTCGGCACCAGCACAGGGCCCTTGGACGGCATCGATGACGGCACTGGGTCCCGTGACGACTGGCCCTTCTCCATGGGGCACGTCGGCACAGCCACCAGCCATGCCCACACCACCTTCTTGGCACCGGGGAAAACCAGAGTTGATGGCCCAGTACACTCCACCCAGAAGGTCGCTGGCCGCGACTGCCACCACACCACTCTGGTCAACCTCGGAGTATTCGACAGACTCCAAGGCGGAATCAGTCTGGTCATCCCAGGGCTCCAGTTCTTGATGCAGGCACCAGTCCTATTCGCGCTATTGTTTGCGGCACCACAGCACCTCGATGGACCAGTAGCAGCAGTGGCCTTAGCCTACCCCGGTGCCAGCATTACAGCAGCCCTGGCCACCACAAGTGCAGGCCCCGACTCAGTGGCCTTTCTGGACCCCTGGGCCTACCTCCAGAGCCAGGGTGTGGGCCCATCTAGACCTTTCTTTTAGGTTAATGTCAGATTATGCCCCCACTCTGCCTTCCTTCCAAGGTGATGGCTCACTTTCATGTGTCTCAAGGTATTTTTCTCCCTGTTTTTTACTCCTCACCCCATTCCTGGGGAAAAGAACATGCTCTAGACATTAGGAAAGCTTTAGCCTTTTATTTGGAAAGAACAAAGCCCTTCCGTAAGTTCTCACTGCTCTTTGTAGCAATTGTTGAGAGGTTGAAGGGGCACCTGGTCTCTGTGCAGAGGATCTTCTCGTGGATTACGTCCTGTATCAGGGAGTGCTATGAGCTGGCCAGGGTACCAGCTCCTCCCCTCGAGGCCCACTCCATTAGGGCCCAGGCCTCCTTTATGGCATTCTCGGCCCAAGTCCCTACCTTGGACATCTGCAGGGCTGCCATAGTCTTTGGTCCACACTTTTGCCAATCATTATGTGCTAGGCCATCAAGCTCGGGAGGATGCAGCCCTGGGTAGGGCTGTCTTCTGCTCAGTTAAAGGTTAGAACTCTGACCCCACCTCCTAGGGTTTCTGCTCTGGAGTCACCTACATGGAATGGACATGAGCAATCACTTGAAGAAGAAGAAAAAATGGTTACTTACCTCGGTAACTTGTTCGAGATGTGTTGCTCATGTCCATTACAAATCCCGCCTGCCTCCTCCTTTTCGGAGTAGTTTGGTAAGAAGGAACTGAAGGGCCAGCAGGGAGATATATTCGCCGATATACTGGCGCCACTCCAGGGGGCTCCCCTGCTGGCCCAATGTGTACTGCTAAAGGAAAAATCTTCTGACGACGTGTGCACATAGCACGTGCACACCTACATGGAATGGACATGAGAGCATATCTCGAAGAACAATAGTTACGAAGGTAAGTAACCATTTTTTCTGTATATTGGCTATCCATTTGTAATCGTGAACTAACTAGGAGTTGCCACCCTGTACTATCTAGTAATAAGAGGAAAAACGTACTAACAAAAGAGCTGCAGACCTCCCAGGCTTTATGCTCGTCTTATTAAGATGAAGAAACTTGAGATCCATTGAAGGAATGGATGATTTTTAGACTACAACATGTTCCATTAAGGAATATATGAAAGGCATTTTGATAAGATTATAGCTCAATAACATAAGCTTTGGTAGTTACTGCATTATACAAGTTGAACCTCTCTAGTCGGGCACTCTCTGGTCTGGCAACACTGTGGTCCAACATGAGTTTAGTTAACCGGATGTCCACTTCTCATGGGTGTGGTCAAGATTTCCACGGTGCCATAAAGTTTGTTTACAATGTTCTGTGCTGCTATTTAGCTCTAATTTATCCCTGAATGTCTTCCAAGAGCCCAATGAGCAATGGAAGTGTTGGTAATGTTAGACAATATTGACCTCCTGTGATTTGGAAAATTCTTTAGTTTGGGACTGGTCAGGTCCCAAGGATGCCAGAGTAGAGGGGTTCAACCTGTACCAGAAATGCATTCTATGCTCCTAAGTGGAGCCTGAGTTTGTATCTACTTGTGTTTGGCCAACTTGCCACAAGAGGTCACCAGAGCCCTCTCATTTTTCATGCATCTTTTAAGTATAGCTCCAGACTTCCCCAGCATGTGAGCTGATTGTGGTGAGGTGATGCAGAAACTGCAATGCAGGGATAGATGTTCCTCCAGGTTTCAGATCCTGAGCGCTATGCTTTGGCAAAGTTCTAGGGCCACTTAAGCAGGACAATGGTTTTAATGTGATTGACTGCAGTTGTAGTTCCTATTAGTAAGAGGCAGAACGCTGCACACAAAATAAGACGCAAGACACCAAAGGGGAAACAACTGAGCTTCTTAGTATCAAAGTCAGATAATTTAAAACTTTTAGAAGAATGTGAAATTATGTGGTAGAACTAAAAATGGGGGGGGGGACTTGCAATCATCATTTCTAACTTATAAAGCGCCTTTCACTTGATCATATGAAAACAATTTTAAAAGGGTTGTGCTTGACACTGCCTCTGAGAGAGATGGTTTTTGCCACAGTTTCCTCATAAAAGTGTGTCTGAGAGTGGTTAAATGACTTGCCTCTATGGTCACATTACAAATACAATCCAGGAATTCTGAGAAACTGGGATGTTAAGCAGTTCTCTAGGCAGTCTTCCAGAATTTAAATCTGCTTTTCTTTCCAATGTGTCATTAAGAAATTCAGAAACAATAAGATCTCCTGCAATAGTTTCCTTTTCCCTTCTGTCTCTTCAGCAAGGAGAGATTATCCCAAGATCTCTCTTAAGCTCGTGATTCTATATATTGTGGTTACTCTCTAAGGTGCCACAGGGCCTCTTGTTTTTATAGACAGACTAACCCAGCTACCCCTCTGAGATTTTTTTTTTTTTTTGCTGACCTCCGTATGTGATGCTTTGTCAACAATGAAAGCTTTTTAGTCTATGTTGAAATTGACATTAGACACTGGCTACATCAATTTCAGATCCAATTAGAACAGAGAGGAAAGGAAAACTGGTGTTTGCCATATTTTCAGTCTCCTAACAGAGTATTTACAAAGAATGGGATGTAAACAAAGTATTGTTAAGCCATCTCAAACTTAAAGACACACTTATGGGTAGGTCAGAACCAAAATTCTGGTTTACTTAAAAAAAAAATTCCCACAACTTAATATCAGTGGAAATGTATTCATGACATTTAAAAATAATTAGTAAAAATATTATTTTCCATGTTTGCAAACCCAGACTTTGTAGCACAGACCTAAATTCTGAAAGTGACTAAAACCAAATTAACCTGACTTGTCAATTTTCATTGTCCAAGATGGGTGAAATGTCAAAAGTAAATCAGCATGAATGATAAAGTATTAAATAGCATTTTACAAATTTTCAGTTTTAATAATCACAGTTGGTGGCAGGTCACCCAGAGAAGCAATTTTGTGTTTTGAATGTATAGGATCCACCTCTTCCTTGACTTTAACTCCTGTGCATTAAACCCATTGATTTTAATGGCATTATTCGGGACTCACCAATTTAATTCATATTAACCATTGTTCCCTCCTCAACTTTGTTACAACAGTAATTTTTCTCAAGCTGCACCTTCCTTATTCTTTTTGCCCTGTTAACCAACACATTTTCTGATGATCAGACGCCATAAATTCTGAGGTGCAACTTGCTGACAGGTTTAAAAAAAAAAATCTAACCTGAGGTCCTCAGTTACATATCAGCTTTTCTTGATAAGTGTCTATTTAAATTCTCTTTGGCAATTTTAACTCTAGATGTTTTGTAGTTACTCATTTAGGAGATGCTGGTGATTTAAAATTCAGACAAACGCTCTTACCACTTCCTGCATGTTAACACTGGCTAGCTCTGTTGTCACTTGTAGTGCACTTAACACTAATCTTTTTACAGTACCTTGCACTAAAAGTTATTTTGTTTTTTAATCTTTTGCTGCTGAGTTTCAAGATGTCAAATTATTTTTAAGTCAGCTTTTCCCCAAAGAGAGTCAAACTCATGGCAGATCAGCTACAGGCCTGCCTTAAGACCTAATATGACAATGTCCCTTTTATTTTGCAATATATGGTTTTGTCACGAGTGTGTCAGGGTCACTGCAAACTAGTCTAAGATTTGCATGATTTATTAATTTTGTTTAACAAACAGAATATTTAAATCCTACTTTGTAGCTGTAGCCACAACCTAGAGAAATGCTTTCCTGAGAGACTTGTTACAGAATCACTATGCTATCTTGCACAATAATCTTCTTTCACAGTGGTGTTATCGGGGGAGGAGAGGGGTGTTATATTTCCCTGTTCTGAAATGAGACTGAGAGCAACCGAAGGTAACTTTCATAACTCTAAGCAATAGGAGTACAGTATGCAAACCAGCTTAGTTATTTCCTTTATAGTTTCTATTATTTAGCCTATATTATCCTCTGCGTAGCTAATATAGGGAATAAAATATAATATATTTCATGGATATCAGATGGTTGTTTCATTGCCAGTGGGAGACCACGCCATGGAATAACCTGAAATATTTTCATGAACTAAGATAATAGCAGAAAATATCATTGTAAAGTGATGAACACTAAATTCAGCAAGACCTACCAGAGAAATACATTCCAATTTAATACTTCTGCTGTGTAACTTGATCCATTAGCTGTACAAGAAAAGGGCTTGTGCTACATTGTGAGTCAGTGCTGTATCAATTGTTGCATCTTCTATCAGGATTTCAAGAGCGTCCTGTCCATAAAATTTTCTTTAATTGGAGTTGCATGAAAAATATGTGGCACAGGAAGCATTATTCTGATGACACAACTTATTTTTAAATTATGAGCAAGATTCTACCTTTCTAACTCATCAGTGATTTGGGTGGATTCTTTTTAATTTTTGCCCTGGCATTTTTTTCTGGTTTAAACACTTATGTGAACTTCTATAAAAAACAAACCAACCTCCTCTCCCTCTCTCTCCCCTTTCCATTCCCCCCACCCCCCAGCAAGCCATCCCGTGACTTTGCAAGATCTCAAGCAAAGCCACTTTGGGCCTGGTCAGTACTTGGGAGCAAGACTGCCAAGGAATACCTTCAGAAAATGAGACTGGTGCTAAGTAGGAGCAATGGGCTACCGGAGATTCTTTCATATGAAATGCAAGCCCCATATCTTTACTGCAGATGGTAATCTACTTTAAAGAAAACCAGAATTTTGGTTTTGATCTACCTAACAGTGCATCTTTCAGTCTGACAGCCTAATAGTGTCACTTTTCATAGAAGTTGAATTGTTAACTGGAGTCCTTACCAAACTTCACCTTGGATAAATACATTTTGTCTACCAAAACTCCCTCTGATTTTAAAAATCATCCTTTTGACTTCCTGCCTTATATATGTTGTAGTGTTGCTTTGTGGCTATTTAGGCAGCTGCTCCCTTTAACTTCAGAGATGAAGGTTAAAATGACCTTGTTGTAAAATAAATCTATGAATGTAAGATCATTATTTCTAATGTTGGCTAATTGCTTTTGTATTTAAAAACACAATCTTGTATATTAGAAAGTGACTATTGTAACCATCCATTACTGTAATTCTTCAGGGTTTGATTACTAGCCAAGTCATTAGTAATTTTGGGTGATCCAAATTGAGACACCTTTAAGGACAGGGGATTTGCTGCTTCCAGTGGCATAGTGACGGGGATAGGGGGGCTCAGTTTGCTCCTGGGCACCATGCTAGGGGGGGCGCCAATTTAGCTGCCAAAAGTTGTGGTGGTGGTAACTTTTTTATGATTATTTCAAAATGCGTGCGAACAGAGGTGATTGGGTAGAGCGTATTCCCACCACCATTCACACTAAAACACATGCAGTATAACCTCAGCGCTTTCAGTATAACATAACTATCGTCCTATTTACTTTTTGAAGGTTTCTCTGAAACCTTTTCACAGTCAACTGTTGGAATATATACAAAATAGGAAATAGCTTTTTTTATGGTTAACTACTACTACTTTTGGCAACTAAATTGGTGCCCCTCTAGCGTGGTGCCCAGGGACAACTGCCCTCCCTCGCTCGTCACTGGCTGCTTCTCCAGGTTGAAAAGAGAAGCACTAAAGATGTTCCCAAAACACAAGCAAGCTTCACATTGGATGTCAGCAGATATTTTAATATAAATTGAGGCATATGTGGATTTTTAAATATAAATTACAACTATCATACATTTAAAAATTCACGGACTATCATGCTTTTTCTACTTAGGTTGAAGAGCAGGAGGAAACTTTCTAACCGTAAGGGAGATTAGTTGATGGAATAGTTTGTCCCAGGGAATTATTAACCCTTATCATTTGGGTTAAGAGAGTATGATTTGATGGCTAAAATTTAGTGTGGGAACCTTGACTTCTGATTCTGCCCCATTTGCTGTGTGTCTTGCATTCTCAGAGCTTCAATTTCTCCATCTATGTAACGGGGATAGTTATGGATTTCCATCTTTGGAAGATGCTTTGCAGTTGGTGGATGGAAAATGCTATATAAATGCTAATTGTTGTAGTTTTATTCGGGCTCTTTTGAGTCTCTCTAATGGAAGGTGCCATATCAATGCAAAATATGGTTATTAAACCTAGTCTGAACACAAGTGTGTTGCATATACTTTAGAGAGCTGCCTGATGGTGGTGAACCGAACCTTCCAGTTTGCAGGGTGGCCTAACCCAAATGTCCCCAAGAAACCCTGGTACTGAACAGGGCTGCTCTACTAAAGCTGCTGGCAGATCCTTTCTGGGCTCTAGCCCTCTAGCTTATGTTGGAAGAAAGAATGGCGCTGTGCATTATTTCCGTGTCTCAAAGGTGGTGCCCTCTGCTGCCTTTAGGGTCCTCTAATGCGCCCCCCCCCCCCGCAAGCAGCTGCTCCTGCAGCACTGTAGCTTTAAGAGAAAACTCAGCTGTTTGTTATCCTTCCTCCTAGCGCCCATGCTGGCAGGGCCAGCGTCTTTCCCATTGGCTGTCTGCTCCCCAGCTGTTGTCTGCTCCCTGCAACCTACTCCCCCAGGAGGGAGGGGAACAGGACGTGGCCTGGCAGCTTGATTGGTCTCCCCAAAAAGGGTTGGGCTTCGCCCCAGCCAACCGTCTGGATGTTGCTATGTGCCAGCTGGTGCGTATAGGCGCAGGCCGCTGGCAGTCAGGGCCAGCAGGCTCGACTGGGCAGATATAAGGGGGAGGGAGCCTGTGGGAAGGGGGAGGGAGCCGCGGAGCTGCCTGGAGAGCAGGATCCTGGCTTGTTCCAGCCGCCCAGCTCTGTCTGTAGGGGGGACGCCGTGAGGGCTGCTGTGCTGGGGCTGGTAAGCGTCTGGGGGAGCGCAGGAGGGTTCTGCGTCGGAGAAAGGGGGGAGCAGGAAGAGAGGCGGGGGGGGAGGGAAAACGGGGGCAGGGGGCTGCTGGGGACGCTCTGAGAATCTGCCCCCCAACCTCCGGAACCTGCGCAACAAAAAGATCGGCTTCCCAGCGCCGTGCGCGCGTGTCGGGCCAGGGGCGTCTCTGCCCAGGGCTGGGTCCGTGCCAGGAGGCCGAGGCAGCCTGGGTGGGTTTTTTTTTTTTTTGGGGGGGGGGGAGAGGAGGAGTGTCATGACAAGCCAGCTGCTGCGACTGGAGCTGGGGGGGGGGGAGGGACGCGTTGGGTTCTTTCCCTCCACTTTCAGCACATGCTCTTTGTCCCCCGGAATTCAGTGGTGCTTGGCCGGGGGGCGGGGGGGGGGGGAGCATGGTGGTGGAAGAAGACACTTCGCATCCGTTCAGAATTCACCCCTCTATTTGGAATGGGGGGAGGTGGCTCTACGTCCTTTCCCAAGGGAGCTCAGATTTGGAACATGCATCTCCTCCATTCCGACCCCCCCCCCCCAAGGTGCTCCTATCAAACCTCCTCTGTCTGCTGCATTTCACGGGGGGGGGGGCGGTTGATGTTGGGCAATCCAGGCTCTGCAAAGCAGGCACGGTTCCCACTTGGGGGGGAGGAGGATTGGGGAGGTGAAGACAACAGGTCTGAGAGCTTGAAAGGGGCAAACAGTGCACCAGTTAGTTTGCCTGGTTAAAATACAGTTAAGGTGGGGGGTTCTTCTCCCTCCCCCCCCCTCCCAATGATTGAATTTTGAGAAAATCTGCTTGTCTGAATCTGGTGCAGTTACTGGTGTTGCTGTTGGGAATGTGGGAGGTTGATGTAAGTAGGGGAGACTTAGTTCTGAATTAAGCCAATGGCTGTAGCAATTGAAAGCTGGGGAGTCTGAAGTGTGGAGACTCATTAAAGCTTAGCCTGAATTGGAGAAATGATTTTTGGGGTGAGGACTGGTGGCGTAAGGGGCACACTACCAAGGGCAGACACTCTTGGGGAGGGTTCTAGGGCTATTCCCTCCGCCTGGCTGCCAGGCCAGCCTAGAGTGAGCTGCTGACCAGATCTATATGCCATGTGACTGATCTATTTACTAACACTGCCAGTGAGCCCTGGAGATTGGGCCTTTCCCAGCTCAGGCTGGAGGCTGCTGCTCTGCCTGCTCAGGAGGAAATGAAATCATTGCCTGGTGGTGCAAAGAAAAAAAAAAAAAATCTCAAGGCTGGAGGAACGGGATGGGGAGAAGGGACTGCCCTCTCCCCGCATGCCCTTTTGTGCACAGAGTAGGTAGTTTCCTATGGCTTGCAGCCCAGCAGCTCTTCAAACCAACCCTCCTCAGGGAATGGAGATCAAGTGCACAGTCCTTGCCACAGATGTCACCCCATTGGGGAAGGAGGGAAACTGCTCCCCACATTCGTGTCAGCATGGGGTCCAGGAGCATGATGTGTCAGTCAGGGCTCTCATGCCCTGCAGTGCTCCGGACCAAGCTTCAGGTTTTGATCCAGCTAGACAATGGGTTTGAGATGATAGAAGGGACTGAAGACCACACTGAGGGTCCACACAGTTATTTCTGTCTATTTGGAGCCACAAAGGAGTTCAAATGTTCTGGTTTAAATGATGGCGTTGAAGGACAGAGATAAGCAAAGCAGATTGGAGCTAAAACAAAAAAAATCTCGCACTTGTTTTGCCCTTTAGTCTCAATACAGAAAGCATATTTAGTGTTCCCATCTGGTGTAGAGTATGTTAAATGGGGAAGAGTTTGGGTAATATCACTAGTCTCCTGCTATTGCACTCTTCAGTCATCTGGCAGTTTCTCCAAATAGTAACTTTCTGCCAGTTCATTTTCATTATTATTGTATTTAACATTTATTTTGCAGTCATGCTTAGAAGCTTCAGACAGGTTGTAGCCTCACAGTGCTAGAAAATCTGCAAACAGTAGATACCAAAGAACTAATGATCTACATAAGAACGGCCGTACTGGGTCAGACCAAAGGTCCATCTAGCCCAGTAGCCTGTCTGCCAACAGTGGCCAGCACCAGGTGCCCCAAAGATTTGAAAGGGGCTTCCACATGGAAGGGGCATTTTAATTTCCCCTCCACAGCAGAAGACACCTGTTTGCTCAGCTAGGGTTTTACTGGGATTAGCAGGGCCAAGATCTTTGAGTTCCTTAATAGAAAGAGCGTAGCAACCAAGATATTTGGAGGTAAGCACAGAGAAGAGTAGAGACTTCTTTTCCATTCCCATTGGATGAGCAAAAGCATCTCTGTCTTGACAGACCAATAAAGCAGAGAGTTGGGAAGACGAAGCTAAGCTCTCAGGCGACCAGGCAAGCAATAAAGGTGAAAGAGTTCCCCTTCTCTCCCTTGTGAAGATGGCATGGACACTAGTGCGTGATTCCGTACTATTTTTGGTTTGCCTGTTAGGCCTCATTTCCAGGAGCCAGACTTCACCTGCTGGGTCTCAATCTGAACAACAGCAGCAGAACTGATGAGTCTGTGGTACCTTAAAGACTGACACTTATTTGGGCATAAGCTTTTGTGGGCTGGAACCCACTTCATCAGGTGCAGAACTAGATGTGTAGTTGCATTGCCCCTTGGATGCTTTGGATCTGTAGTTTTGTGTCACTGAGTTCTGTGTGTGTGTGTGTGTGTGTGTGAGAGAGAGAGAGAACTGAGATGGTGAGTTTCTTATTGACAAAGGTAGCATCACTATCTGTAAACCTACAGTCTCTCAAAGATATTCTCTCACTAACTGAATACGTTTTAATAAAAGCATTTCAGTTCATTCATCACATGGATAAAGAACCTGGCAAGCATTTTGGAAGGTGGGGACTATTCCATAGCCCTGCTCAAGCTCTCGACAAGAGTTGGGGGAGAGGAAAAAGCCATTCCTCTCTTGCTATTGCCCTGGGCACTGCCTTCCATTGAATTCCTGGATGCTTCTCTAGTCACAAAGGAAGTGGTAGAAAATCCATCTATGATGAAGAGACAGCTGCATTAGACATCAGTTACCAGAATACCAGACCTTGATTACTTGAGCTCGTCAGATCTCCATTAGGAGTCACCAGTGAGGCTCTGTGGACTTTATATAGGCTGATGAAGTTACAAGTAGGGTTGAGGGCTCACTCATTGCTCAAAAGCAACATCAAGATGTTCTTTAAATTATTTCCTCCTTCATTTTGGAACCCTGCAGATTGGTTCCTTCAGATTTCCCCCTCTCCTTCCCCTCCCTTACCTTTTCCTTTTCTGAGACACACTCAAAAGATCTCACAATCTTAAAAGTTAAGGGTCAAAGTTACCTCTTCGTTCCAAAAATCCTCTCTGTGCCAAGGGTATTCCCTAGCTCTGTTGAAGAGACTAGCTCGCTTGCATTCATAAGGCCTTGTACCTTTTTGGGCCAGATCCTCAGCTGGTGTAAATCAGCACATCTACATTGACTTCAGTGGAGCTACAATGACTTTTACACCAGTTGAGGTTCTGGTGCCCTGTCTGCCTTACTAGAGGAATTAAAACTGCAGTCTGCTCTCTTGGGGGTTGGGTGGGGAGGAGAAATAGAGATTAGAGATTTCCCTGATGAACTGCTAGATATCACATCAGGTCACACTTACAATTTCATCCTTCAACCCCTGCCCTTGTTCATCGTGGGATGAGTGAGTCTCACAAATTTGCCCTTTCTCTGCAGTGTCTTGTTTGCCTTTGTGTTCAACACTTGCTGGAGCATGGCTTATAGCTGTGGCTCCCAACTGCCCGTCCACCAACCAGTTCTGGGCTACAAACCACTGGCAGCCGGGCCACAGCATACTGCCAGGCCACGCCCATGCCTCAATGATTGGCTTGGCGGGAATCTAAGTTTCCTGTAAACTGCACGGCAGTGGCTGCCCAGCTGCTAATTGAGTCCTGCCCAGAGGTTTAGGGCTGCCACACAGAGAGCTTCCTGCCTGGGGAGGGGCACTCCCTCAGCAGCAGAAGCTCCCCGCTCCAGACAGCAAGATGCTGGTAGGGAAGGGGACATAAGGAGGGAGGGAGGAGTAGGTACGTGGCTGGGACAGGAGAGGGCCAGAGGGGAGGGGAGTTTGGAGGGGTGCAGTAAGTATGGGAGAGGAGAGGTTTGATTACAGTGATCTGATTACCACAGCTTCCTAGTCTGGGGGAGAGGCAGCCGACTGCATGGGGTAGGTGGAGAAAATGGGGGATGATGCTGGCATCTGTGTAGTGAGCTGGGGACAGAGGAGTTTGGGGTGTCTTAACTTGTTTCCCTCTGGGCTGCAGGCAGCAAGAGTCAGACCCTGTCTGTCTCAGCACAGCAGCCCTAGCTGGACTGCAGACATAGGACTCCCTCCTGGGCTGGGGCAGGCTGTATGGGGTGGTGCCAAAATTTCAGGTGGGTTAAAAGCTGCTTTTGAATATTGGAACAAAAGGCCCAGCTCATAATATTTGCATGATTACATTTCAAACAAAGTTTACATAGGTGTTAATGGTTTAAGATAAGAGAGGAAAGGATTCTTTTAACAGAATTTTTTTAGTGTTGTAGATATCTGCCAACTCTGATCCATTACACAGACACATGTTGTGTGCATACAGATGTGATGTAAAATAACACGTGACCTCTTAAAATTAATTACCATAATGAATATGCAAATAAAATGGTACCAGTCCACCAAAAGTTTGTGAATGGGTTTGCTGGTCTGCGGTATAAAAAGGTTGGGAACTACTGGCTTATAGCTCAAGATTTCTACCTCGCAAAGTATCTGTCTGCCCAGTCCAAGGTTTTTGCTTTGAGATTGTCCACCCAATGTCCACATCAGTCAGTCTAGTTTGAGAGCTTTTTTTCACTTGTTGACACTATATACAGCCATGTTCCTGAAACTAGGGGTGACTTCACTTCAGGAAGTTCAAGTGTCACCAGACTGGCCGTGCCACTCTGCTGCTACAGGAAATACCAAAATTAATAATACTTAGTCCGCCCACATCTTCCACAAAACAATCCTGAGGCACTTCACAAACATAGTGATGTATTTTTGCTCTACTCTGGTGTTAGGTAAATATTATTCCTATTCACTTATGAATAAACTAGTGTACACAGCAGTGATTTGTCTGAATCTATGTAGCCCAAGTCACTGGCATATATGGGTATGAAAGCCAGAAGTCCTGGCTTCCCAAACTCCTTTTGTAACTGGACTAGACGCTATACCAGTGCTGGTCTTTTTTATTAAAAAAGGTCCTTTTTTATGATAGCACTTGGAGAGAGAGGGGCAGGTCAGCAAAACTTCCCAAAAATACATGCAGTTTTTCAATTCTCTTGGGCTGCAAAATTAATAGTTTCTATTGGTCCAGCTATTCCTGTCAAACCAAACACAGGTTATTGAAAATACAGAAGCCAAGGATGTCTGCTTTTGCCCTTCAGAGTTTTTACCAGCTGTATAGAGTGGGGATAATAATTCTTACTTACGTCAGATGAGTGTTTGAGACTTACTCTATTAATACCCTTCAGTTGAAGGATTTCTATGGAGCAAAGTATACGTGCTGTTGGATTATTGTGTTGGTACCCAAATAGTTCCTTAATATGAACACTTCCTTTGACTTAATGAAATCTTTTTTCTCTCAGAACTCACCTGAGAGTATGATATTGGGCAAATACCTTATCTTATTAAAAGTGCAACTTGCAAATACATCAACAGGTATGAGATCAGTTCAGTTAGTTTTTACTAAATGTAAGATTGACAAGTTTGTCCTGACATTCCAGTTTTGGAGGCAGATCACTTATTAGTTAGGATCATGGAGTTTCTTGAAGGGCTATAGTACGCCAACAAAATTAAATAACACAGTCAAGGCTTTATATCAATGTGCAAATTGCTCTGGACTTCTTAATACTCCTGTCATCTGAAGAAGTGGGTTGTGCCCATGAAAGCTCATGATACCATCTACATGTTTTGTTAGTCTTTAAGGACTATTTGTTGTGTTTTTAAAGTTTTTCACTCACTCAAGTGTGCATTTAATTTAACATTGACACTAGTGTCAAACATGGGGAAAATGTGTAGATGGGTACAAAACAGGCATTGTGTGGTTTAACAGCATACTAGGAGATGCAGATTTTTTGTTGATGTAGCCCTTCTAAGCAACAGTTCAACAAACATGCAAGCAAAGGCCAAAAGACTGTCCACAATTGTGTTTAAAAAAAGTCAATACTTATGTAAAAAACTGAGAACTCCAGCAACTCCTGAGTCAACATTATGTAAGAAGGCAAAGGGATACAAGCATTGTCTGTTCACATACCTTGGCAGCATGCAAGCCAATGGAAATTTTTAGAAAAATAATCTCGAGAATTGGCAAAGTGGCAACTTAAACAAGATTTGATCATCAGAAAATCGGCACTTTATCAACCAAACTGCCAGTCTTTTACTCAGACATTATTTCTACCATAACCTATGAGTGTGTAAGCTGGAAATTCATCAGAGGTACAGATGGACATCTAAATGTCTTTGAAAGCAAGTGTTGTGAGAAAATACTAGATATTAAATTAAATGAATTTATAATAGATGCTGAGATTCATCAGAGTTCAGCAACTTCTTATTTCTCAAGTTATTGAGAAGGGAAGATGGAACTATCTGGTATGCATGTTAAGGATAAAGCCACAATATCTGCCATGGCAGGCAAGCCATTACGTAGGTGGAGGGACATGCAAAACGGGATGATCTAAAGAATTCCTCCATGAAGTAGTGCTTAGAGAGGAAAAACGTATAGGACTTAACTCGGAAGATGTGCAAAGAGTGGTCCAGGATAGCTAGGGATAGTGGATGCTCTAAACCAAATTTGATGACATGGGAAGTATTCACTTTCAGATAATTGAGTAATGTAAGGAACTCAGAAGCAGCATAATAGAGTAAGACTGAAAAGTGAGGATATCTCATCATTAACAGGGAAAGAAAAACTGGGGCTATGAATAAATACTGGTTCTATGTCTGCCGCAAATGGTCAGTTGTATTGCATGGGAAGAACTCTCTTTTGATGTCCTTATTTCAAGTCATAATCTAAATTGTAAGATCATTCAGGTAGGGCCTGTGTCCTTTGTTCACTGTTTCGAATGCCATTTACACCCTATGGTATTCATAACAATTTTAAATAATAACTTGAGAATATTGCCATGTCCTGATACTGTGGCTCCTTTTTTTAATAACAGGGTTGACATGTACTCTACCTGGGGAAGGAATATAGGTGCAGGATGAGCAATTCTATCTTACTACTGTACCTTTGAGAGGTTGCTTTATATATCACTATATCACTTCTTTCTACTGAAGTTTTGTCATGGTTAGCCAATTCAGTTTAAGGGCTACTATCACTTTACACAAACTGTTGGGGGGAAGCAGGGGGGTTCTTGCAGTTCTTACTTATGTATAGCCCAAGCAGGTTTTGCTGGTAGGAGCAAAAGCAAATTGGCAATTTGTTTCAAATTCATGCCCCCAGCCAACCTTCTCTGCATGTTCAGTTTTCTGTTGCAGTTTGGCAGTCTGCACTGTTGTCTGTCTGAACTGGTTATTGAATTCTAGGCTCAGCTGTTGGGAAACTGACCTGGAAAGCAAAGGTGGGCACCCTGCAGCTATACTGCTTGCTCTCCCTGCCATGTGTTCCAAGTAACATAGCAAGGATGCTGCTGTCTGACACCTCCTTGGAGACTGAAAAGAAGAAATTTAGCTATTCATTGGCTTTTAGATAAAGGGATGGGGTCCAGCAATCCTTAAGTCTGCAGCAGGTCAGTCTTGTAAGATGACTTCTTCTGTTTTCAATGTCATGTCCTTTTATATTGAGTTCAGCTTGCAAAAAGGATATTAAACATAACCATTGTAACTTTTTGTTTGGTTTTTTTAAATTAATTGGCTACATGAAAATCAAACAGTGTGTTTTTTAAACAGTGTGTGACTTCTAGAATACCGAGAGGCAGAGAAGGATGGGCTTGTGATTAAGGCACTGTACTGGGAGATGGGGGTTCAGCAGCTACCTCATTGCTGCAGACTTGTGGGTGGAAGGTAAGTCACTTTATCTCTCTGGGTTCCCCATCAATAAAAGGGGAATAACATTGTTGCACAAGAAGATGATAATGTTTATGAGACTCGCAGACGCTACACTCCTCAAAGGCAATATAAGCACCTAGTTTTTAAAATGAAATTGTTACCTCAAAAATTTGGTTGCTGATTGGTGAAACACTGTTTAATAGGTCAGGCCTAAAATACAGATCTTGCTAAACATTTGTACATAGTCATATTCGCGCGCGCACGCGCGTGTGTGTGTGTGTGTGTGTGTATATAGTGTGCATAATAAACTGTACATCTATACAGTGTTAATCATTTACTAAAACAACTATTAATGATTTCATCAGTTGTTGTAAAATCCAAGTTTGTTGTAGCCATCTGTAACACCTGCTCAAGGGATTGTAAAATTTAACCAAGAATTTAAACCTACCACACATGTCTGTAACATGCATATCATGTATATTAATTCTTTATAACTACTTATAAATGTTCCCTCAATACAAATTGTGACATTTAATTCAATATAAATGATTTTTTTTAATGTAGAGCGCTCCTAAACCCAACCCAAACATTGTGCAAAATAATGCTTGAGAACCTGAAAGTAAAATGGAGTGGAAATTGTCTAAGAACAAAAGTGAAACTGACAAATCAGTTTGGAAAAAATAAATTAGATCTTTTGTTAATTGTTTTAACAATCTAAGGAGTTAATAACTGATGTAACAGCTATAAGAACAAAACTATACTTCTAATGTGCCAATATCCCTTTAAATTCCCTTCTCAGTTTTTCCATAAAACTTCTAAACTGTCTTCGAGGATCTGAATGGTTTGAGCATGTGCCGAGTCTTGTTTTGATGGGAAGATTTGTAATTCATCACAGACTGGCATACTGCCCTGTAAAAGATACTTTAAAACATGATTAATATAATTGCAATGACAGATTTAGCATTGATGGCTCCTTGGTAGAATAATAAACTCTGCTGCTTTTCTGGATAAGCTGGCTATGGTGTGTAGAGTGTGGCAGGTGCAGTACACTTGGCATTATGCCTTTCTCTGATTCACTAGACTCTTTTAATTGTTGCTTTCCAAATCTTTTATACTACCATCTAGTCACTGCTGTGCAAAACTGGTAATTACTGTTAATGATCTTGTCCCTTTATTCAGCACCTTTAATCAAAGGATCTCAACAGTTTACAAAGGTGGGTGGTAATATCCCCATTATACAGATGGGAGAACTGAGGCCCAGAGAAATGAAATGGCTTGCTAAGATGAATCCAGAGAACTAAACCAGATGCAGTTTGTCTCAGGCAAGAGAGGGGCGAATGCCTATCTGTTGCATGTTTTGACTTAATTTTTCTGTGTTGAGGTGGTGCCTTTGGAGCGGAGGAGAGGGAAGGGACAAAAGAAAATGCAAACTACCTCTGCTGCCAGTCTGCTATGATTTCCATTATTAGCATTTCCCTGTGTCTTTGGGCTAGAGGACCTAGGAATGCCATACAGAACTTAGACTTTGCGCCAATAGAAGTGCATGTTCACCTCTCACAGAAGTGATTATTCTGTTTAAGAAACAGTTTTGACAGGCTGCCTGGAATGCCCCATATAGTGTTACCTGGAATCTTAATACAGTGAAACCTTTGTTATCTGGCACTCTGTTAACCAGCAAACTTCGTTAACCGGCATTGCCCCCAGCCACAATACTGTCACATCTTCAGGTGCATAGGCCTGGCTTGGTTTACCATGATTGGCTTAACTATTTTTATTTAAGAAGTACTAATCATCTTTAACTCAAAATAGAAATGTGAGACCAACTGCCTCACACTACAAAACTACCAATATTAAAAACTTGAGTTTTACTACTATTGTCCATTGATTTTTCCTAGGTTGATGGGACCCTCAGATAACTGGAATTTTTACATAACCAGAATGCCCTAATCCCTGAATGTGATAACACAGGTTTTACTGTAGTTGCATTTCAGCACTATGAAGGTGAAGAAATTAAAGGGTCTCTGCCTACATCCTTTTTGAAAACCCTTTGCTAGGTTTCCTTGGCTGTTTGTGTCCAAATTTGAGCTAATTATGCTTGGTTTCAGAGCCTCCCACAACTTAGCCCCTGCCCTCAGCACTCCAAAAAATGAGGATAAGGGAGGCACAAAATGAGGAGTACAGGATCTTTCGAAATGGGGCATTTCTGTCAAAAATGCCCCGTCTAAACTGCCGGGTTTGGGGGTGTGTTTTTTGTTTTTTTTTTTTTTTTTTTTGAGAGAGAGAGAGAGAGAGCCCTGTTTCGGAAAAAAGCGGCAGCCGCCATTATGCAAAAGAAGCGCGGGATATTTAAATCCCAGCTTCATTTGCAATATCAACATGCCTAATCTACATCCCTTTATCGAAAAAGGGATGTAGTTTAGACACAGCCTTAGAGACTCACAGATCTATAGAATCATGAGCTTTTGTGGGTAAAACCTACTTCATCAGATTAATTGGAGTGGAAATACATATTTAGCTTGGTTTCTGTTATCAGCAGAATACGTACCTGTCAATTATAGGACCTGTGCTAACAAGGTTAATTAAGTGGTCTGGGTGTGTCCCATTCATAGCTTTTGATGTGAAAATGTGGATGTTAAAGGCAGGAGGAATTGGCTTTGTAATGTGCCAACTAGTCAATGTCATTATTCAAAACCCAAGGTAACAATGTCAAATTTGTAGATGAATTCCAGTTCTACAGTCTTTCTCTGTAATTAATTAGTGACATTTCTTTGTAGAAGAATGGCTACCTGTAATCCATGATGGAGTGAGTAGACGGGTTAAAATGTTCCCCTACAGGTTGGTGTGTGACCATTTCTGATGACTGATTTGTGTCCATTTATTCTTTGTCATAGAGCCTGTTTGGTTTGGCCAATATACATGGCAGAGGGGCATTGCTGGCACTTGATGACGTATATCACATTAGAGGATGTGCAGTTGTATGAGTCCATGATATTGTGGCTTATGTGGCTAGGTCCTGTGATGGTGTTGCTTGTATAGATATATGGACAAAGTTGTCAATTGGGTTTGTTGCAGGGGTGGGTTCCTGGGTGAGTGTATCTGAGGTGTGATGTGTGGCTGCTGAAAAGGATTTGCTTCAGGTTGGGGGGGGGGGTTGTCAGTAGGCAAAGATTGGTCTATCTTGCAGGGCCTGAGAGTGAGGGATCGATTTCCAGGATAGGTTGTAGATTGTTAATGTGCTGGAGGGGTTTAAGCTGGCGGCTGTAGGTAATGGCCCGTGGTGTTCTGTTTATTTTCCTTGTTGGAACTGTCCTGAAGTAGTTGACTTCTGGCTACTTGTCTGGCTTTGTCAGTCTGTTTCCTCACTTCCCCAGGTGGGTATTTGTTTTAAGAATGCCTGAAAAAGATCTTGTAGATGTTTATCCCTGTCTGTGGGATTGGAGCAAATCCGGTTGTATCTAAGGGCTTGGCTGTAAACAGCCGATCGTGTGATGTGTCATGGATGGAAGCTAGAGGCATTGTAGGCAGGAATAGCGGTCAGTAGGTTTCCAGTAGAGGGTGGTGTTTGTGACCATCATTTATTTGTTCTGTAGTATCAAAGAAGTGGATCTCTTGTGTGGACTGGTGCAGGCTGAAGTTGATAGTGGGGTTGAAATCCCTGTGGAATTCTTCAAGGGTCTCTTTCCCATGGATCAAAAGGATGAAGATGTCATCAGTGTAGCGTAAGAAGAGGAAGGGTGCTAGCTGGGGAAACATTGTTCGATGTCCGCCATAAAAATGTTGACCTATTTTGGGGCCATGCAGGTGCCCATAGCAATGCTGCTGACTTGAAGGTATAAATTTTCCCTAAGTTGGAAATAGTTGTGGGTGAAGACAAAGTCACATAGCTCAGTCACCAGGTGTACACACTAATATTGCTACCCCTCTGAGACTTTATAAAAGCTGAATGTTTGGTGCTGTTACATGTTGGTGTTCAATCAGAAGAGTACAAAATTGTTTTGCTGTGTATGGGGTGGGTAGGTGGTGGTTTACGTTGATTAATATTAAAAAGTTTTTAAATGGAAAGTGCCATATCATTGCTAAGTGTTTTGTTTGTTTTTGTTTTTTTTTTTTTAATTACAGCAGTAGCCTTAAAACTGGCTGATTATACAGCACTGTTTCAAATAGAATTCAAACCTAGGCAGGAGGCTTATCATTGACTAAAATGTGTATTGCAGGGGAAGGGAGGGGGGAACCTGACTGAGATCGGGGAGATGAGGAATCTGCTAACTATCCACCCTCGGAATAAAATGAGATCACAGTGCTACACTGTTGCATTTGCATCCTGTTTTTTCAATGGGATCTGGAGTGGCCTAGTGGATAGAGTATTCGCCTGGTGAATGCAGGGTGGTGAGCTTGAGTCCTGCCCACCCTTGAAGCAGCTGGACAGCTAATACCAGTTTTCCCAGGGATGGAGCAGCCTCTGGTATTAGGAAGGCAGGATAAGGGATGTCCTGAAGGTGGGATGGGATCTGGAGTGGCCTAGTGGATAGGGTACTTGCCTGGGGAGTGCATGGTGGTCGGATTGAGTCCCGCCCCCCCTCCCCCACCCACAGAGGCTGCTGTGGGGAGGAGGGGGACATCAGTTGCCCCAGAGATGGAGCTGGCTCCTGTATCAATAAGGCAACATACATCTCCCTGAGGGATGGACCGGGCTGAACCATTAGGAAGGCAGGATAAGAGACTTGCCCCTTATCTCCCCCATCACAGATGGGCACTGGAGGAATCTGAATTACAAGCCTGTTGCTGGCTGGATTCTCATTGCCTCGATGGGTGACACAAATCTAGGTACAAGAATCGAGTGGCAAAAACACTTGGGTTGTGTGCACTGTGTGGATGATTTGATGACTGATTGTGATGTACTGCTTTCTAAAAAGCTGTGGCATAAACAATCATTTGCTACTTAGTGTTGTTTGAAGTTCTTTATATGGCAGTGGTCCTGAGAGTGAGAGCCCATTGGGCTAGTTGATGTACATTCTATACATGGTGAGACGTGATTCAGGCTCCAAAGAGCGTCTGACTAGACAAGATAGGAAAAAATAGCATTTTTATCCCTATTTTCCAGGCCTAGGCAGATGTTCCCCCATCCTGGGTACTGAAAATCTGTAGTTTCCACTTTTTGGGGGGTAGAGGGGGCAGTGCTAGATGCTCAGCCTTTGAAAACTTGTCTCTTAAATGAGTTTACCAGGATCACAAAGAGACAATGGCACAGCTGGAAATGGCACCTGGATTATCTGAGTCCCAGACCAGTGCATTCACCCTGAGACATTCTTGCTCTTTGAAGCATCAGTGTGCAAATCAGCACCAAGATAGCTACCACTATGTGGCTACCAACCTAAAGATCCACAGTGAGTGAGTGAGTGACCTCAAGCAGTTGAATGGAACCATATGTGAGATCCTGGTGGCTACAGTCCATGACTTTGATGAAACAAAGCTCTTCAGAGTTGGATTCCCTGTACTGGAATTACACCCTGGGAGTAGGTACATCAGTATCTCCTTGATATATTCATGACTGGAGATACTCGAGAAGGGAGTCTCTGGTTTCCAAACACTGGGTTTATTTAAATACTCTGTATCCAAGCGTTCCCTGTCCTAGACTGTATTTAACTGATAAGCATTTCTCAGCATCTTCAGCCCTTAAAAAGTTTTCATTGATTTCTTTCTCAGAGCAAAATGAAGAAGGGCTGGCCCTTTAACTGCAATAGATGAGGGTTTTAAGAAAAACTAGACTTCGGTTTTATAGGCGTATATCTTCAGCCATTGCTGCTTGGAGCAGTCCACACACATTATCTAGCATACAACTGTAAGGATGCAGGTGCTTGGGATGAGCTAATGCTGGCCTAAGTTGACTGTATTTGCTTCCTGGGTGAGCAACCTCATAAGAACATCTGCCATGGGGGCTGGGTGTGTATGGAGGCATGAATGAATAGTTGCCCAAGAAGCTCTTGGATAAACATCAAATTCTGCTCAGCAAAACATCTGTCGTGTTTTTAGCCGCCATAGAGAGATGCCATTAACTGATTCTTCTTGGAATATTATACAGTATGCCCCTCAACAAAGGACACAGACATGTAAATGGTGCAATTATGTTCCAGCAATTCTCATTGGTGGCTTGCAGTGGGATGGGGCTGCTGCAGGTTTACACACCAGATCCCACCTCACTAGTTTAAAAAAAAAAAAAGTTTTCCTCCTGATTATTTAAATGCCAGGCTCAAATTTCAGCCCCACTGACTTCAATGTGCCTATTCTAGTTATGAATCTAGAAAGATGGATGTAGACTCCTGGTGCTATGGCATCAGCAAGGTAGAATGGACACGGAGGCGGTTGATGGTGCCTATCCTGTCTGCATCGCTCTGCCTGTATTTGGACTTTTATTGTTAAAATAATAAAGGCTTTTTTGTGTTTAAAAAAAAAAAGGCCATTAATGGAATAGAGACCAGCCAATAGCAGAGACAGCAAATGCCACCAGCACAGAAGGTGAGTAATGCTAGACTGCATTGCTGCCAGCATAGCCTGGGTTCATGACTTTGTTTTTTGTCCTGCGGTTAGTGAGGTTGCCAGAATGCATTGTGAGCTGGGCCATCAGGAGTCAAATACAGTTGTGCTTGTGTCTACTGCAGAAGAAAAGAATGAAAACCTTGGTGGTGGTGAGAGTGGTATATGGAGAACCTAGTCTGCTGTTCCACAGATTTTGAGGTGACATTTTAGCAGGACTTAGGGTATGTCTACCCTGCAAACTAAAGCCTGCAGCACTGAGTCGCAGTTGACTTGGGCTCACAGTCGCAGTTGACTTGGGTTTGGGATGTGGGACTAGATAGACAGTCCCACTCAGGTTGGAGCCCAGGATCTGAAACAGTCCACTCCCTCGCTAGATTTCAGAGTCCAATCTCCAGCCTGATCAGGAACATCGAAAATGCTATTTTTAGCCTCACGATCCTGAGTCAGTTGAGCTGCCTCTGTGATGCAGCCCTGTGGGCTTTTCTTTGGAGTGTAGATGTGCCTGGAGCCTCTTAGAAATTTGTGACAGTGCTCGCCTAAGCAAAAAAGACACGTTCTGTTCGTTACATTCCCCTCCATTTTTATGGTGACAAGGTTGTAGGTTGGTAGCAGTGTTATATTCTGAATCTTTTGTGTATGTGATATAAACAAATATATATTTAAAATTAACCACACTTACTTGTGTAGACAGGCGTGTCTGTGGCTTTTTAAAGCCATTTTGCAATCCTAGTAGATGATCAGAATCTTTGCTCACAACTACAGCAGTGATCTTTCCCTCTTGTATTCAGCGGAGAGAGAACATAGTCCTGGAACCAGGAATTTTTTCCCCTTGCTCAGATATAATATGACTTAAACTCTGTTCCTGTTTCCCCATCTGTGAAACAAAGACCATACTTACCCACCTCAGGCATGTTGTAAGAGAGAAGTTATAAACATTTACCATGCTTTGATGCTGGAAAGGGATAAGTGCTAAGTATTTTATTCCTTCCCCTTCCCCCATTAGATTAACTCTGTTTCACTCTCCTCCTCTCACAGGTCATGGCTGCCCAATAGCACCCCTAACTGGTCGAGCCTGGCACTATTTGTGCTCCCTGACAGTTTCCTTCTTTGAGGTGGGTCCCCTCAGCTCTCCACCTGCCAGTTGGTGCTGAAGATGTGGTTTTAGCTTTCTGGCCAAGCGATTAAAAATAAAATGTAACCGCCCCGGAGTAGCAGAAGGCAAAACTCTTGCTGAGACTTTTTGTTTGTTCTGCCGTGGAGACTTCTCTCCAGCCCACCCTCTGGTTCTGTTCCCCAGGCCTGTTTCTGGAATAGAGCACTTAGCTCCCACAGGCTGGTTCCCCTAGTCTAGAGTACCATGATCAGGGTCCTGACTGGGAACCTAACTGCTCTCTGTCCTTCAATTCTCCAAATTGATTTTTCTCAGTCCTCTTGTAAGATCCAGGTGTCCGTTAACTATCACATGACCCTCCTTAATCCAACCCCTCTCAAGGTAGGAAGCAGCTAATTAATTACGGCACAGGTGGGTATGGGTAATCTCCCCTTAAAGATGCCTGTGGTGCTCTAATTGTGGTTCCCGTGTGCTTCTCAAGAGAGAGCGAGAGAGAGAACGAGTAGCAAGTACCAGAGGAGATTGCCATGACCGTTTCCTGTAGGTTTTGTCTAGACATCATTTATGCTTCTTCTTGTTTAACACACTCCACTGGCTGCTTTTTTCCTGACTGGCAGACCGCTTGACTCCGTTGCTGGCCCCGTGCTCCCCACAGCGCTTTTGCCTTTGAAATGTAGCAACAGCCCTGGGGCTGTTGCTAAACTTCAGAGGCGTCCTTATCAGCTATTCGAATAGTTGATGCAAATTGCAAATTCGATTAGCAAAATAATTGAAATTTTAGATCCTTAGTTGGGGTTAGTCAGAAATGAGATCTGAATTGGCTTTAGGGTGTGTGGGGGACAGGGACAAAACAGCCCTATGTATGTTCTCCCCTCCCCTCTCCCCCCCATTCCTGCAGGAGGGAAGTAAGAGAGAAAGTTACACTGTCTCTTTTTTACATGTCTGATTTTAAAAGTAATTGGCATGAGAATCCAGACAGCTTCTGTATAAACCTTGGAAATAAGGTAAAAACCTCTTGCCAGTCTCTTCCTCTGTCCCTTTACTCCAGCTGGTCTTTTCACTGTAATCTGTTCCTTTCTGACAGGGGGTTTGGTTCTTTGCCTTGGAATCCAACTGCATTTGGCCCAAGTCAGAGCACATTTCGTCTCCTGCTCTTGGATGGCAAGGTGCATGGCTCATGCATTCTGGGCTCCAAGGTCTGTTAGTTAGGATTTAGTATCAAATGCTGAATCGGAATTTTGGGGTGGTTCTGTTGTCTTATGACCATGAATGCTGGCGCTCAGTTAACTCAGGAAAGTTGGGATGTGTTGCACTTGGCTACATCAAAGGAATAGGGAGCAAAGAACAGATTTCCTTATATGTTTAACTGCCTTGTTCCTGGCATCATGCAATCTTAATCCTGAATCCTGAGCACTTTTCAGTGTAGAAGGAAAACACTGCTCTCTAACCCAACACAACTGCAGTCTTGAAAGCCCTCGTGTATGGGTGCATGCCTCTCATTTCCCTGATTTGTGAGTAAAGACAGGCCTTGTTGACTGCTGAAATTCAGGGCTGTGACTCTGCATACAGTACCGAGAAAATAAGTAATCTGCAGAGCCATTATTACTGAAGCCCTGTGCAGATAAAAAAATGCGGATCCACATCCATTTGTGATCTGCAGATGTGCCCCACAGATCTGATGCAGATATCTGTGCATTTTCAGGGATCCCAGTCCCAGGGAACGGCTAGACTACATGTTTTTGTCAGAAAAAGGTATGCCAAATGCCCGTCTAGATTGGGCCAAATGTTGGAAAAAATCCCCTCTTTTAGGAGCCCTCTTCTTCCTCGTAGAACAAGGAATATAGGGGCTCTCGAAAGAGCATGTTTGCTCTTCCTCAAAAAAAGCAGAAGAGCAAACGCATTCCCTGGATGCGGCGGAGTTATTTTGGGATACCTCTGGTATCCTAACCCCCTCCCCACCCGCAGTGTACCCCCAGTGAAGCCAAGGGAAAGACTCCCATTGATTTTTAATGGGACCTGAATCAGGGCCAGTGGGATTTAAAAGCTGCATCTCTGTTACAACAGTTCTCACTAAGCACCCTTTATTTTTAATGTGAAAGGTTTAATCTGATGAATTCATCAGTTCATGTACTGGAGACAAGTTTTTATTTCAGAAGGTAGGGAAAACTACTAGGGGAGAGGCTGTTTTAGATTTGATTTTAACAAATAGGGAGGAACTGGATGAGAATTTGGAAGTGGAAAGCAGCTTAGTTGAAAGTGATCATGAAGTAAGAATTCATGATTCTAAGGAATGATAAGAGGGAGACCAGCAAAATAAAGACCATGAATTTCAAGAAGGCAGACTTGAGCAAACTCAGGGAATTGGTAGGTAAGGTCCCATGGGAACAAGACTAAGAGGAAAAACAATTGAAGACAGTTGACATTTTTTCTAAAGAACATTATTAAGAGCACAAGAGCAAGCTATTCCACTATGTAGAAAAGAGGGGGAATATGGCAAGAGACCACCCTCACTTCACCAGGAGATCTTGAATGATCTAAAAATCAAAAAGGAGTCCTATAAAAAGTGGAAACTAGGTCAAATGACAAAGGATGAATATAAAGAAATAACACACATAGGGGCAAAATTAGAAAGGCAAAGGCACAAAATGAGCTCAAACTAGCTAGGGACAAAAAGGATAAGAAAACATTCTACAAATATAAGCAAGAGGAAGACCAAGGACTGGGTAGGCCCATTGCTCAGTGAAGAGAGAAAAACAATAATAGAAAATGTGGAAATGGCAGAGGTGACCAGTGACTACTTTGTTTCAGTTTTGAACAAGGTTTGTGGTCATTGGATTCCGAGCATAATGAATGCTAAAGAAAATTAAGTAGGTTTAGAAGTTAAAATAGGAAAAGAACAAGTCAAAAATTACTCAGACAAGTTAGAGGTCTTCACCAGGGCCTGATGAAATGCATCCTAGAATATTCAAGGAGCTGAAAGAGGAGATATGAGCCATTTACCATCATCTTTGAAAAGTCACGGAAGGCGGGAGAGATTCCAGAAGACTGAAAAATGGCAAATATAGTTCCCATCTATCAAAAGGGAAATAAGGACAACCCAGGAAACTACAGACCAGTCGGTTTAACTTCACTGCCAGGAAAGATAATGGAGCAAATATTTTAAGGAATCCATTTGCAAACATCTGGAAAATAATAAGGTGATAAGAAACGGTCAGCATGGATTTGTCAAGGACAAATCATGTCAAACCAACCTAATGGCTTTTGTTCACAGGGTAAGAAGCCTTGTGGATAGGTGGGTAGCAGTAGATGGTTATACCTAGTCTTTAGTAAGCATTTGATACAGTTTTGCATGACCTTCTTATAAATAAACTGGGAAAATACAACATATAGGGGACTTCTGTAAGGTGGGTACAGAATTGATAGGATAACCATTCCCAGAGAGTAATTAACAATGGTTCACAGTAGAGATGTGAACAAGTAACTGGTTACCCAGTAAGCATCAACCTTAACAAGTGATGCTTACTGGGTACCAGTTAATCACCAGGAGCAGCCCCTCAGGGGTTCGGAGTTGGCCCCTACACATGAGGGGCCGGGAGCAGGAGAGGAGGGCCAGCTCCCGTTCTGGGATGTTGAAAGGGACACACGAGAAGATGACCTTTTTCTGCTCTACTCTACGCTGATTAGGCTTCAGCTGGAGTACTGCGTCCAGCTCTGGTCACGTTTCAGGAAAGATGTAGACAAATTGGAGAAGGTCTAGAAAACATGACCTGTGAGGAAAGATTGAAAGAATCGGGTTTGTTTAGTTTGGAAAAAAGACTGAGAAGGGATGTAACAGCTTTCAAGTACCTAAAAAGGTGTTACAAGGAGAGAGAAGAAAAATTGTTCTCCTTAACCTCCGAGAATAGGACAAGAAGCAATGGGCTTAAATTGCACCAAGGGAGAGTTAGGTTGGACATTAGGAAAAACTTCCTAACTGTCAGGGTGGTTAAGCAATGGAATAAATTACCTAAGGATGTTGTGGAATCTCCACACTGGAGATTTTTAAGAGCTGGTTAGACATCTATCAGGGATAGTCTAGTTTGTCCTACCATGCATGCAGGGGACTGGACTTGATGTCTTTTTGAGGTTCCCTCCAGTTCTAGTAATCTGTGATTTTTGCAGAGTATTACGAAGAACACAATGAAAGATAAATCCCATTTGCAGGGTGAGTAAGAATCCCATCCCATGCGTTCACTCACTCTTGGGGCATCCATGTGAGGGGGGCCTGACTTCTGGAGGAGAAGAGAAAAAATATTTCAGGGAGCACAAGAGGAGGTGACGCTATCCAAATTTCTGGTTAGTTTTCTGATTTCATGTCAAGAAATAGCTGCCTCTGGTCATTCTTCAATCCTATTAAATCGTTCTTAGGCCCTGCCATGTGTTGCCTTTAGCATACATTGGTGAGCTTCTAAGAACGTCCCTTGCATAGTTATTAGATGCATGTGGTATTTATTTACTATAAGAGTCGTGGGTAAAATGCTTTGCTTTTAGGTGTTGGCAATGGCAGGGAAATACGGAGAATACATTTTTTTTCAGAAGAGTGATTTAGGTACGTAAAGCCAGTTTTCAGCAGTTACTTAGGAGCCTTAGTGATTTGAAAATAGATGTCTAAATCAGGTAGGCACTTTTTTACAGATTTTACCCATTGTCCTGAAGGTGGGTTCAGGCAGGGCTCTCCAGCAATCAGTGATTGGCTTTGTGGGTTGTAAACATTTAACTGGCTTCTCAGTTCCCCTCTAAGGGAATTGCCACATTGATTTGACGTGTTTTAACTTCTCATCAACAGTAATCAGAGCTATAGGGATCATGAGAGACCACCCAAGCTAGGGCCCGTGTCTGTTTTACATCATTCCTACAGAAGCTTCTACCTCTGCTTTCTAAATAGCTGCATGGTTTCGATCCATGCTGTAGGACAATTCACCCTTTCTGCTAGTGTGAGGGAAAGATGCAGCTGCCTAGAATGGTCCAGATCCAGCAACTCTCTGTGCCTCCCATCCCTAGCATGTTTTTGGTTATTAATATAGTACAGCACATCAGAGCAGTAGCAGAACTGGCTTAATATATGACATTACTGAACCATTGTAAGAGCGCAGCCAAATAAATCCAGCTTGCGTCACCAAGCTGACCTGGAAGATAATCCATGATGCTTTGGGGGAGTTACTACTGCCTGTGTAGAGACCATCTCTAGTTTGCTTTGTTTGGTTCACTCAGGAATTTCCATTCTAAGTCAGCTTATTGTGAGAAATAAATAAATAAAGCTTGCTGACCCACAAAGTGCAAATTCAAGAGCAGAACAACAGAATCACATGTTTTATGGAAAGGAAAAATCCTCTTGGGAGGAGCATCCAGAGTCTACGATTAATTTCTAGAACATGCACACCATTTTGGGGAGGGTGTGAGTGACTGCTCCCTTTCTACTGTACGTTTTTTTTCCACTATCTACCAAGGCAAAAGAACGTTTTTATGAACTGTATAACATGTAGATAGATGTAGGAGCTGCTGAAAGATCTTGTGCTTTGAGCTGGTTACATTAAATACGTTGAAGAGTAGAAAGTATTTTCACAGTGATTGGTCACATGCCTAACAATGTCCCTTTCGCCAAGGTGTAGCCACTATCTGATGTTCCCCAGGCGAGGCACTAGCATAGTATCTTGCACTTATAGAGTGTCTTCCCTCTGTGGAACTTACAGTATGTACAAGGAGTACATTTTGTTAATTCTCCATTTACAGATGAGGAAAATAAAGTAAGAATAGAAAGATGGGTAGAGCACTTGCCTGGGATTTTGGAAATGCAGGTTTAACTCTCTCCCACTAGCCTCCTGTGTGACTTTAGGCAAGTCACTTAGTTTCTTGGTGTCTCAACGCATAATGTGTATAATAGCATTTTCATGCCTCTGGGGGGTGTTATGAGGATAAGTACAGTGGACTGCGGGGTGCTCAGATAAATATCTTAGAAATAAATGCCGAGAGAAGTGCGTTGACCAAGATCTGACAGCAAGTCAACGGCAGAGCCAGGAATAAAACTGAGTCCCTCTCACTGTGGACTTCTTCCAACTCTTCCAGAGGCCCTGTGCTATAACAGTAAACCATTGTCTGAGCTCTTCTGTTGTTGGAAGCCTCCTTCTTAGGCACTGTCTGTGTGTCAGGTTTGTTTTTCTTGTGTGAATTTGAAGCTATTAGCTATATTATTTATTCTTTCATTTCTAAACCTAGGTCCATGTGAATCCACCATTTGCCTCTACCAGAATCTCTCCCTCCAGTGTGTGGAGCCTGCCCCACACCCATCATCTGTCAAACCACGGCCTTTACCTGTGTCTTCCGCTGTTTCCCGTGCGACCCTTCTTGCGGGAGCGCCTCCTGGGCTACCCCAGAGTTCACACAGCATTCAGTGGCTCCAATGGTGAAGATGACGAGGTCCAAGACTTTCCAGGCATATCTGCCTTCATGCCACAGAACCTATAGCTGCATTCACTGCAGAGCTCATCTTGCCAATCATGATGAACTCATTTCCAAGGTACGTGCAAGAACCTCACCCTGCAGAGTTTCAGGGTGAGCCCCCCCAGGGAGAAGACGTCTCTAATGTAATCTGAGAAATGTCCTGGGATTGCCACCCAATTAAGCTCCTTTCTCATTGCTTGTGGAGATGTCTGGATTATTGGCGTTGCAATTTTGGGCTTTGAAAATGGATCTCACTGTGATGGCTCTTGCAGCTTGGTCTGTCTTTCTGGTTTCATGTGATCAATAAACTAGCTTTAGGGCACAGGTTCTCAAACTCTGGCCTGTGGAACACTTGCTGATGATCTGTGGAGAGCTCATGTTTCATCTCATGACAGTGGCTCTTTTCCCTTTTGTTTCTTGCAGCAAAACTGGAGTAACAGATGGCTAGAAATACACCAAAACTCATCCTGATACTGCTTTTCCATGTAAGCACTTGCTAAAGTGCCCACAGGGATGTTGTGAATTGATGGGGAGGTCTCCACAAAACACTCTACTAAAATGTGGCCCACACCATGGAAAGGTTTGGGTGGCCTCTGCTTTAAAGGAATTCCACTCTGGCTTGTTTTGAAATGTCAAGTAGCCCCTCAAAGACTTGACAAATGTGTGCTCAAGTCACTGTAGCGTTGTAGGCATGTTAGGAAGACGCCACACAAGCATGGCTATTAGCAGTGGAAATGGAAAAGCCATGGGATGTGACAGGGTGTCACTAAACCATTACTACTTATACTTTGGTCTGTGAGTCAGCCTGATGAAGGGTCCTGAGAGCTGAATTTGGGGGAGGGGGGGTGAGAATCAAGCAATAGGAAAGCCACGTGATATGTGGTGGAAATGGCCCCACAGAGATCCCTTTCTAAAGTGTAAAAACTGCCGCTAGCCCTTTGCAGAATGGCTGTCAACCTGTTGTGCATTGCTGGTGTTAGGTGTCCAGTTTCCAAGTCCTGGCTGCCTTGGCAGCCAAGCATTCCATAGAGTTTATTCAGCTCATAAAGTTTGGGTTCAGAAAAAAAGCAGACACAACATGAGATTTATTAGCTGAGACGGGAGGAAATTGCAGCATGGGTTCTCGGCAGGACCGTAAATCGGTTCAGCCACTCGGATCAAGGCAGTCTTGAGAAATGGGCAGACCTGGATCTCCTGGTGTGTAGATGCTTTGCATCCTAAGTTTGGAGTGCCAGAAAGTCCACGGTACCCACTTGTTACCCATGTGCATAGAAAGGCTTAGGATGCATTAATTTGTACTGAGTGGGTCAGTCCCCAGTGTGTCAATGCTTGACAGCCGTGGAAGTCTGTCTGGGTTCTGGTTGATGCTCGGATAGGCACAGTTGTGAAAAATGCCTGTTCCTTCTGAAATGGGCTAGATGAGAGTTCCCCCTGCCCCATTCTGCTGGATGTTTAGTGGTCCAGCCATCATGCTCCAGGTCTTTGACATGATCTCCCAACTGGATGACTGCCTAGGAAGGAATATTGCAGAAAGGGATCTGGGTGTCCTAGTAGAGCACAAGCTAAATATGAGTCAACAGTGTGACACTATTGCCCAAAAAAAAAAGCACACATCATAGTGGGATGTTGTAAGAAAGAAATGAAAAATAATTCTGTTCTCCTCTGCACTAGTTAGGTCTCAACTGCAGTATTGTGTCCAGTTCTGGGCACATTTCAGGCAAGATGTGGACAAATTGGGAAAACGTCCAAAGAGCAACAAATGTTCTAGAAAACCTGACCTGTAAGGGAAGATTGAAAGAATTGGGTTTGCTTAGTTCAGAAAAGAGAAGGCTACTAAGAGGGGACTTAATAGCAGCTTTGAAGTATCTAAAAGGTTCTTTCAAGGAGGAGGAGGAAAAATTTTTCTCTTAACCTCTGATGATAGAACAAGAAGCAATGGGCTTAAATGGCAGGTCGGATATTAGGAAAAACTTTCTCTCAGGGTGGTTAAGCTCTGAAATAAATTGCCTAGGGAGGTTGTGGAATCTTCATCATTGGAGATTTTTAAGAGCAGGTTAAACACCTCTCACCTATAGTCTATATCAGGCCTGGGCAAAGTATGGCCCGTGGGCTGGATCCAGCCCACCAAGCCACTGCATCCGGCCCGCAGACGCTGTAGGGAGCCCCAGGCAGGCTCCCCGTTTGCCTCGCCCCACCTGCACGCCACTCAGAAACGCAGCTGCGGGGTTTGTTGTTGTGTGTGAGTTTTTTTGTTTGTTTTTTTAACTGAGAGTCCGGAGGGGAGGAGGGAAAGTTTTAAGCGCTGCTTCCACCCCCCAGCACAATCCCATTGGCCAGTTTCTAGCCAGAAACAGGCCAGTGGGAGCTGCCTGTTTGAATAACAGGCAGCCACGAAGCACAAGGGGCTCCAGAGCACATGGCTGCAGCCTGTGCAGGCGTAGGGCAGCAGTGTTCCCTCAGAGGCAGGGCTACTCCACTTTGGAAGCCCTGGGGGCCACAATGACACTCACAGCACATGCCGAGGGCCACAACTTAAGTATGCTTGCATATACATGCAAATACATATGCAAATATCTTCTTTCTCACTTACGGGCATGGATACAAAGATTAAGGCACGACTATACAACACACAGGCCCCATTTAATTCAGTTCTGCTGATATTAATAAGTGCAACATTTACCCAATTTCCACCCATATGACACCACTTGTAATGAGCAATGACAGTCTAGGAATTTAACTAAAACGCATCTCAGCAGAAGACCATTATATTGATTACCTTTTTGTTTTGACTCCCACACGCAGGCCATATGTTGAGCCCCGTGTAAACCCAAATTGCACCGCGGGCTGCAAACAAACAGACCACATGTGGCCTGTGGCCATGTGTTGAGTAGCTCTGTTCTGAGGTGTGTGGCAGCACAGCTTCACAGGTGATTAGTCAGCCCCACCCACTCAGAGGCTCAGGGCTCCATGCAGGGAGTTAACTGCCTGGGCAGGACTGATTAATCACCTGTGAAGCTGTGCTGCCGCACAGTTTGGAGGGAACACTGGCAGGTAGGGAGGCTGATTCAGGAACAGCTGCTAGCTGGTAAGTCTCCCGGCCAGAGCCTGTCTCTGGCACTCCAGTCCCTCCCTTTCTCTACCCTCCACTCCCCCCCCCCCCATACTCCACATACCCAAATCCTCTGCCCCCCTCCTGTACCCGTATCCCCTCCCAGATCTGGCACCCCAACCCCCTGTCCCAGATTGCAGTCCCCTTCTGCACTGCCTCCTGTACCCCAGTTCCCTGTCCTGGGTCACAGTCCAACCCCTTGCACCCTAGTCCAGTGCCCCAGGTCACAACTGCCTCCTTCACCCAAACTCCCTCCCTTATCCCAATCTCTCTTCTGCACCCAACTTCTATCCCAGACCCCACACCTCCTCCATTAATATCATGGAAGAGTGCGGCCCTCGACCACTTTCCAAATTCTTAGAGTGCCCCTCCCCCCCCCCCCAGCAAAAATTATTGCCCACCCCTGGTCTAGATGGTTGCTTGGTCCTGCCATGAATGCAGGGGACTGGATTTGATGACCTCTCAAGGTTCCTTCCAGTCCCAGGATTCTGTGTTATTTTTTAAAAATCGGCTATTAAAAAATCAAATTATTGCCACCAACTCTTGATGTGGCCTTTGGCCTTCAAAGCTGGTGGACTTGTGAATGGAAGATCCTGAGCCATCAGGTATGTCACAAAACATGGATTTCAGGGTGGGGCGTGCAAAGTTCTCTGCTGTGGCAGACATGAGTGTTTGCACTAGGAATCAGGGTTGGGCCCTTTCTATTGACACAACCAGTTCTCAACCTTGGAAAGTATGGTGCTAGATATACCCAGTGATTTTTCATCCAGGAAGGGGGTGCTGTTTCTTCTCTCATTGCTCTCTTTCCCTGTTCTAGTCCTCTCCATTGTGCAGTGCAGCTGAACCACTTCCACCAGAGCTGGTGCTGGTGCTACTGTATGACACTGAGATCAGTGTCTCAAGCCATGAAGGTATAGAACAGCTACCCACGAATGCTGATGGTTGAAGTACAGACACATTGAGAGATGGTAGCCTATATACGCCTGCCCATATTTACTCGTGCAAATATATTCATTAAAAATTTCTCTTTCCCCAGTGTTTGCATCATGGTCTATGGTGTAAGTTATATTTAAGGTAATTTTCTTAATCAGAGGCTGTAATGAAATAGTTGATGGAGCCTTAAAGGGTCAGATGGGTTAGAGCAAAAAGGGTTTTATGTACAAAAATGAACATTTACAAAACTTAATATAAATGTATATTTATATTGCAGTAGCACCCCGGCGCTCTAGTCATGGACCGGGACCCCATTATGCTAGGTGCTGTACAAACACAGAACACAAAGATGTCCTCACCCCCAAAGAATTTTATGATTAGAGTAGAAACTTTCCAGTGAAATCTTAGGAGTTCATGGTATTAAAATGTGAATGTTTCTGTATTATTGTGGGGTTGTAGGTATATTCTCTAAGGGGAAGATGTGACTAATATAAACTTAGGAAGTGTTGCAAGCTTCAGAAGACTCTCTTAAACAGTAGTCCAGACCAGAAGGAACAGTTAGTTGAGTGGGTTTCCCAGCAAATCTTGAGTGGAGGGCAGTGCATATGCCAATCTCTGGACTCATCCTTTTGAAGCAAAGAGGGGAAACCCAGTATCTATCTATATATATATATTACCTATTCCCAGGATCAAGGACCCAAGGCACAGACTTACTCATGAGGGTGCTTGTTCTGATCTAACAGCTGTCATGGACCTGTGACCACAGACAAAATCCCTGGGTGGGGCTGATGGACTGCTTACCCGACATAGTCCTTGTGGGCATTGAAGTGATTTCTGGTAAGCTTATTGGCAAGTCTGTTTAAGGGTCTTTCATAGTATTTATTATTTTCTGTCTAATGCTTTTACCTTAGGAATAAATGTGCTTGCTTAGAAAAAGCTATAACTTAGCTGTAGGTAGGTAATCGTGCTGTTTATAGTCTGAGGAAGGAAAACAAAGCAGGCCTGCTGAGGCAGTCTGAATTACTGGAGATACCACAGTGGAAGCAGAGAACTGTGCAGCATGGAAAAAATTCAGAAGGGGGAGAGACCTCTGTCTCCAGCCAATACTTCTCCTGTGTGGGGAGCTGAAAATCTGAGAGTTGCTGCCTTTACTGAATCACTGAGTGGGAATACATGTGCAGTGGCCCTGCCTAGTGACATAAATCACTTTTTCGGTTTCAATTAAAAACCTATTCCTTCGCTGTCCTACCATCATTGCACGGGAGAAGCTCATTGCGAAACTGATCTGCTTGTCCTCCTCATGCAAACCAACAGTGTAAGAAAGAAACAGCATAAAATGAAAAATAAATACGATTCGTGCACCCTTTCCATTCTAAATAGTTTGCGGTTTTAGAGTCATGGAAGAGATGGGTGATTTTGAACCCAGTGGTATCACTTGGACCTAAATGTACCATCACTGAAAACCTTCCTTAGAAAATGTAATGTGATGTGATGTAATGGCTGGGTGCCATTTTTTTGTGCTTAGTGAAATTAATTTTTCTGTTTCTCTTTTCCCAAATTGCATATGGATCTCATGAGAGCAGTGCTGCTTTGAATGCAACAAGACTTCTTAGCTGCTTTGGGATATGTACAATTTCAGCCTTGGCTGAGGCTTTATGACTGAAGCTCAAGATGGGATTGACTCTCAGTATTGTTTTTGTTTCAATCCATATTTACCCCTTTAACTCCTCCATCACCAATGTTCACTTAATCTGGTTTTACATAATCTGGTTTACTTAATCTGGTTTGCCAAACTGGGGATTGCAGGCTCTTTGATGCGTGGGTTTTGACATGACTGAATATAAAACGGGAAACCTTGTAAATTTCAGGTGAGCTGATGGTTTCTTAATCAAAATTGGTATTTAAATAAAAAGAATACAGATGCACTAGTAAACTCCAAAGCTGTTCTATAAAGTAATTTACCAAAATGTTGCCTGCCTACTTGGCCTTTTCTTCCCTAGTCAGAGGGAGAAAGTGGTTTAATAAAATGTCTGATTTATAATAAGATCCTGAAAGTGGGTTTGAATGTCTGGCCAAGAAAGTTTTTAGTGACTAAGGAAATACAAGGTAATCAGATGGGTTGGGTGGAGGGAGTAATTAGTTTCCTTTGCCTGTTCTTTGTATGTCTCAGGTGACATGAATGGGAGGTTCTGCGTGTCTAATTTTCTCATTTCCTCATAGCAAAGCTTCATTTAAAAACGTGCCAAATCTAGCACATGCTTTAATTTCATTGCTCTTTCCAATGCCAAGAGTGTCATTAAGGTAATGGGCTGGGTCCAGTGCAGCTCTGCAACAGATTCCGTCTGACTAAGGGGAAGGAAATTATCTCTGTTCCTGATTTCCCCACCTGTGAAGGGAGATCATATTTCCTTTGTCTGTCTGCATAGATTCTAAGCTTCTTCGGGGCAGGGATTTGTACAGTGGACCCCCAATTTCAGTTGGGGCCTCTGAGTGCTACTCTAACTCAATTAATAATTATGCCATAAAGCTGTAGTTTAGAAAGTCTAGTTGAATAATTAGCAGCTGCCAGAGAGTGAGAAAAATGTTTATGGTATTATACCGGTTCCTTCATTTTTCTTTTCCTCCCCAGATGCACAATTATAAAGTTTTCAGATCTTTCTATGGAAATTATCTTTAATTGACAACCAGATGTTCGGGAAATCTTTCATCCCCTTGATTATGGGGAAACTCATTGGGAGAGGGTGGTTTCTGCGTCATACTTGAGTGAGCTATGGATTACGAGCTGTAAACCATGTAACTTCTGCTTTTCCCGCTTGCAGCAATGGGATTGTTTTCTATTTTGTTTCCAACACCACCAGTTATCAGTGGAATCCCAGTGTAGCTTGGGAGCCTTTTTTTCCTATTGCAATTAATTTGTACCTGTTTTCCGGTGTAATGCCAATCAAAACCAAGAGCCGGAAAATCTCAGGCAAACATAGCAATTCTTGGGTGTGAGACGCTACCATTTTTTGTGGTAGAAACAAAGTCCAACAGAAATGTACTTGATTCTGGGAGTATTTAGGGAATGTCTTATGGGCTTCCTATAGCTTCATTATCATGGAGTAGTGCTAAATACTGTCCAGTGAGAGAGCCTTTGAAATTGGCTTCCTCCTTGATATTTACACTGGACTCCTCTTGGAAGATTCCTTTTTTTTGTATAGGCAGCTGCCCCTAGAGCAGTGAACTACCCAGAGTAAAGGACACAGGAAAAAGCAGAGAAGTGCAGGATGTACTGTCTGGTTTTCATGTGTGTGACTGGGCTGCAGAAGGGAGCCTTAGTAACAGAATGTACTTGGGACTCTGTACCTCCCTCATCCGTGCACATGACTGCTGTCATCACCCAGAAAAAAAATCTGCATAGCCCGCTGATGGCTGGTGCCCTGAGAGTATGGATTGAGTGGCTCCTTTAATGACCCCTTCCCCCCTGCTGTAGAGATCAGAATGTGTTCCCTCTGAAGGATCACAGACATTTGAAATCAAGTGCCTGTTTCTAGACAAGTCTTGCATGAATTCAAACTTCTAAGAGATGACAAATACACATGACGGTCAGCCCATCCCTGTCTTCATAGGAACGGACAGGTGCACATCTGAAGTACCAGTAGCATTCGGTATACCGGTGGTTGGAATGTTCTGCTTCAGGGATGGATCGATGCGGGTCACCAGTGGGCCCCATGTCCCCATTCATTTCCTGTCCTGGGTCCTGCCAGGGCATCTTCACCTCAGGAGAAAGTACAGGAAGTGGCTTTCCCATCCTGTGTTGTATATTCCCTCTTCCTCCTGTCCCATATCAGGGTGAAATAGTCAGAATGTTTGGGAGGACAGTGCAATTTTTATTTGTTTCGACCATTTAAATGTCAGTTATTTTCTAGTGTCAACTGAAATTTTAGCACATTCATTTCGAATCAGAAAACTAACTTTTTGGGGGTTTAAAAAAAATGTGGAAACATCTCGTTTTGACAATTTCAGAACTCTTTTTTTTTTTTTCCTTTTAAATTTCAAACACCTGCAAATAGTTTGGGGCATGACCGCTTTACGTTTTTCTGATTGAAGGAATGTTTCTTTAGAAAATTCCTGACTTGCTCTCAGTTGCCATCTCCTTGCTAGAGCTCTCTTCTGCTCAACCCTCCAGGATATTTTTCTCCCTAATACTCCAGGAAGATCAAGATGTGGAGTGGGGACACCTGCCAGGCAACACGATTTCTCTTCCAGATCCGTTATGCCAGGGGTGGCCAACCTATTCCGGGCAAAGAGCCAAGATATCTGTGGATCCAGCGCGAAAAGCCGGGGCAAAGTTGTCAAGCAAAACAAAAAAAGGACTGCCCCGCTTAAAGGCTTTTTTGGCCACATCAGGCTTCCACTGGCCGACGCCATCTTTAATGGCCGCGCCGGACGACTCCCCTACCCGGGTGAGCACAGGGAGCTGGGAGGAGAGGGCCGTTATCAAGGGCATGGGGGCGGCTTTACGAGCCATGGGGGGAATTCGCGAGCCGCACCCTGGGTGGGGAAGAGCCGCAGGTTGGCCACGGCTGCGTTATGCGATATCTTTAATGATGGAAGTGGAGTTCTCAGTGGACCGGAAACGTGAATTTACCTCATTCTGTTGTTTTGGAGCGGGGCTCGGAGGCTAGCCTCAGAGCATAATGCATCGTGTCATGGATCTGACACACAATTCAGAACTACAAAGAAAGGCAGAAACAGTTAATGCTGAGTGCAGTGTACCCATGCCGTTTAGTGCTGTAATAAAGTTGGTGTGGACTCTCAAAAGGGAAGTGAGTGGATAAGAGAGGGAAGTGGGTGTATAAGTGGGAAGTTACGAAGATGCTGTGCTGTTCAATGTGTATTGTAGCCTGCAAGGTGGAGTCAGCACCCTCTTGTGTGCTGGAAAAGGTTCATAACATTGTATGCAAGTGCCAGAGTGCATGAGTTCTGGTCCCAAGCGCAGTGATTGATCTTTGGTACTGATCAATCTTTGGTAGGTTTTTTGTGCTCGGTATCTCTGGAGATCTATTCTTCCTTTTGCAGATATTCAGTGGAATTTGTTTGAGTGCGACCCTGCAGTAGCGTGAGTGCTGTGTGTTTCAGGCATTATATTAAGCAAGTCTGTATTTACTGGGTAAGCGGGCATGGAACACCCCAAGCGCTTTGTCTGCCTGAAAACTAGCAGCAGCCGCCAAATGTGAGAGAGAAAATGTAGTGGGGGATCGACAGCTCTGATGAGTTAAGTCCTCCATTCATCCCCATGAGGAGTGCCTCACAAGCTGCGCTTCCTCACCCTCAAAAATCCCTGATGTGGAGTACAGCATCTCGGGAAAAGCCCAGCCTCCGCAATCCAGTCAGTCCTTGGCATTTGGAAGATTACCATGGGAACAACAAATGACTGCTGCAGCTTTCGTAATACAGTGATACTAGTCAAATGGGATCCTGTTTTGAGAGCCCGGGCTATCCAGATGGTCATCAACATTCTTCTGGTCAATTCCTGATTCTGGCTAGTTGAGAGCCGGTGTCCTAGAGCCTTCCAGTCCATCTGCACAGCTTACTTAGAGAAGAGCAGTACATGGGAATGGCTATACTGGATCAGACACTAGGTGTGTCTACTCCAGTATCCTGTCTCTGACCGTGGCTGGCACCAGATGATTCAGAGGGAGGTGCAAGAAACGCAGTGTTTACTTCCTGGATAAAGTAACCACTTTTGCACCTGTGTTATAATGGGGCCTGATCCAAAGGCCATTGAAGTGAGTCTTTCCATTGATTTCAGTGGTCTGTGTTCAAGCCCATAACGTCTGTGTCCTCTTGCTTTAAAACTGTCAGTCCTATAGTGGTTAAGGAATTAAGGCTTAATCTGAATCATTTGGGGCCCTTTCTGCACTTCTGATCTGGCTGTCCTTGGTCTTCTCCCTTCATGATGTAGCCTCTGAGTCAAAACAATTTTGATCTGGGCAGCAGAGGGCATCAAGAAAGTGCCAATAAGTAACTGTTGCCATGGTATGAAGAAACTAGAAAAATATTTCCCCCCTTTTTACCTGGAAAATTCAGATTTCTCAATTGTCATTTTGTTCATTATTTTTATTTTAAAGAAAGTAGAAAACTACTTCCTGGACTCCAGTTGTTAAGGTACCTCATGCAATGTTAGTATCTGAACTTCTGTATTCGTGTAGGGAGGTCAATGCAAGTTCCAGGTGCTTAGTGTCTGGAAGATCAGACCATGTACCATAGATGCCTAAGGATTTAAATACCTTGCTTTAAAGTCATAGTTTTTAAGGCCAGGAGTCATTGGATCATCTGTCTGACCATGAGTAGGGCCAGAGAATTTAATCAAATATGTCTTCCAGAAAAACATTGTCTTGATTGGAAGATTTGTAGAGATGGAGAATTCAACATTTCCCTTGAGAGTTTGTTGCAGTGGTTAACTACCTTCACTGTTTACAGATGTATGCTTTTATCTCTGATACTTTGAATTTGTCTGGCTTTAATTCCAGTCACTGGTATAAGTTATGCCTCTTCTTTAAAGAGCCCTTTAATACCTTGTTGGGGGAGGGGAATATAGTCCTCAACCACTGTAATCAAGTCACCTCTTGATCTTTTTTGATAAGCTGAAGTTTCAGCTTTCTATGTTTTTCACTGTGAGGAATTATTTTCCATACTACAAACTATATTTGTACTTCTTCTCTGTTCCTTCTCCAGTTATTCAACATCCTTTCCAAAATGTCCATGCCAGAACTGCACACAATTCCAGAATCTGTTTCACCACCAGTAAAATTACCTCCCTCTTCCTCCTCACTGTTCCCCTCTTAATAAATCCAAAGATTGTTTGCCACGGCATCACTCTGGGAACTCATGTTCTCTTATTTTTCTACTTTGACCCCATTAGGTACCCAGAGTTGACAACTTCGGTAACAGTTTTTTAGTTGCTCTCTAGGTAACGTTGTCTCCTCAATTTCATTCAATTCCTAGCCATTATTTTCATCAATTTTCTAGAGCTTTGCACTTATTTGGTAGTCTTACAAGAGCCCAGACTATATAGACAATAAAGGAAACAGTTTTTTAGACAGTAGTCCTTTTTGGAGACTACATTTGCAGTGACGTTAACTAAAAGTATGGTATATTTAAGTATATAGTGTGTAGTATTTTTTGATGTTTGTTTTATAAGAAATGAGATTGGTGGATTTCACTCCAATGCCTAGCAGAGCAGAGGTCTTTGTTATAGCTGGCATTAATTTCAACCTCTTTTATTAATCATGTTGACCAAGAGCCCAAAGACTGAATGGGCCACAAAGAAGGATGTTATCCATTAACTCCTCCCCTACTCCCTCTAGGACGAGATGGAGTTATGTTGGTGAGTGCTGCCTATGCTATAGTTGTTCTACACCTAGGCCGAGGACATCGGTCTCCGGGGCTGGCAGTCTGGCATCTCTTGCCCGCACAAAGAATTCTTTATTTAAAAAGTGTGGGGGGGAGGCCACTCCTGGAGGAGTCAGAATGTGAAATGTGAGCTGTGTAATAGGTGGCTGTGCAACATAACACTTAAATTAGCTGTTCAGGTCCCATGGGTGCACTGGGCTGTAATTGCTTCATTGGGGGCTGATCCTGCAAGCTGCTGAGCTCCTTCGGCTTCCAGGGACCTTACTGGATGTCGAAGGGGCTCCGGCTCAGGACTATTATTTGCTCAGCTCTTGGGTGTTTCAGAGGAAGAGCCCAGTATCAGCAGTACAGTATCTCCCTGTGTATTTCTGTCTACATAGCAATTACATGCTTAGTGAGTGAAAACATTTGTACTAGTCTTAAATATCACCGTAGTTTAAAATTCTCTGACCAGGGGTGGAGGGAGAGATGGGGAAGAGCATGGACTTTCGGCCCCCCCTTTTCTTTACAGAAATAATGCTTCCACGATCGGCAGCTTCCTTCACCTTAGTAGAAATGAGCTGGGCATGAATAAAATATCATTCCCATTTACTATCTAGGGAGCTGCCAGGACTGCAGGGTGGTGAATCATCTTGGGTGTGGGAGGGGCGGGGGCGGTCTGCCGCTAACTCCTGTAGACTGGACTCCCTCAGTCTTGAGCGTCACTACTATGGTTTGCTGCTTCTAATACTGTGTTAAAGATGTGTAACGAAGGGAAGATGATCCTGATCCACCACTACTTTCTCCCTTTGGAGAACCAGGAAATGCTATAAGGAGAATTACTTCTGCTTAGGACTGCTCGGTACTTCTGGCCTGCAGTGTGCAAATCAGCTCGGCAGCCTGACTCCTGTTGCATTGCATGTTGATCAGGTGTGAGAATGAGTCCATCAGCTGCTGCACCTCTGAACTAGCAGGTGGAGTTGAAAAAGGCAGGGTTGAAACACAATCAGGGGAAAACCCGTTCTGTGTCCCCGCTCTGAAAATGAACCGTGGCTTTGCCACTAAGGCCCAACTGCAAGGCTTGAATACGCAGTTACGCAGGGAGGTGGAGGTGGAGAGCCCATCTTTCCCTGAAAACTGGAATTTCAGATCTTCCGTGAGCTCACCAGTTGTAACTAGCTGGCGTGAAAGAAGCCAGGAAAAATAAATTTGGATAAACCAGTTAGGCGGGATCTGAAGTCAAGATTCCTGTGTTCCAGTCCCAGTTCTGGAGTGCTGTCTGAGGCGCGTCTACACAGGAAAGTTATTCCAGAGTAAGGTACAGTGTAAATGTTTAAAAAAAACCAACACTATTTTGTAATAAAGCCCTGTGTGGACACTCTCCTTTCAGAAGAGCAATTGGGTCTAAATGCGCACACTGCCTTATTCCGGAATAATTTTCATCTGTAGACAAGCTCTGCGAGTCAAGACTCATACATTTGAATCCTAGTTCCACTGCTGGCATGCTGTGGGGCCTTGGGGAAGCCAGATGATGTCAGGGTCTCAGTTTGCCTGTCTGTGTGATGGGGCTATTGCTTCCCTCCTTTATAGGGCTCCTGAGTTTCATTTAATCTTTGCAAAATGCTCTTTGATCTGCATGCAAGGGCAGCAGTAATCTGAAAATGAGGTCCAATACCCTACCCTGGCTTTTAAAAAGGGAGGAACACACACATCTAGGCGGCATGACAGACAGTAGGGGGAAATAAATTCTGTTTGCCTTCTCTGCATGAGGATGAGGTTTGTAGTGCCTTAGTTTACTTTCATGTCTCATGTCAGACTGTCAGTCCCCGGCTTTACTCCATTCACGGAACAGCTAGTTTTTTTGCAGCAAAGACTGTCTCTGCACTTTGTAGATATCGCCACACTCTGCTGTTGTGAACCTCACGGCTGCCGTAACAGAATGCAATGTTCCACTAATACAATATGAGCAGTTACAATCAAAGCAGTAATTAAATAACTGTGTGTTAGCAATTTCCAACAACCATTCCAGCTCGGCTCTGTGGTTATCTTTAAAATCTAGCAGGTAGCAGTAAATAAAACGGGGGGTGGAGGGGTTGGAGAAGGGCCCTGCCCTCCCCTCACTGCCAATCCTTTTTAAGGGACTCAGCTATGGAACAGAACCTACAGAAAACAGCAGCTTTCAAAATAGGGGGAGGGGGAACATTAGTTGCTGCAGCAATTGCAAACTTGCCAGAATAAAAGGCATTTTTCATCATTCTTTGTGTCCAGCTAGAAACAGCTGGGCTTTCTGTTTGTATTTTTCCAGGCCCTTCAGAATACGTCCTAGTAAAGTGATAGGGTGTCTTTTCAGAGTGCCCTTCTCATGTCCCCAGGCTTCTGCCTTTGCATTTTAATATTGACATGGATGGCTCGATTGTCAGAGGTGCAGAGCAGCTGCAGCGCTCGCCCACTGCATGGGGGAGCTGGGGATGTTCAGCCTCTCTAGGACCTCAGGTCACAGAGTGGAGGGTTGAATGGCAGAATTTGGCAGTCTGGCTTAAGGCAGGAGGCTGAGTGATCTTGGGCACTGGAGTAGGCGCTGGGAGATGCAGATCCTGTTCCCAGCTGACACCTTGGGGGAGGTCTCTTCACCCCTCTGTATCTCTTTCCCCTCCCATCCTTTGTTTGTCTTGTCGGTCCAGACTGTAAGATCCCTGGGTATATCTACATTAGCTCGTTAGTTCGAGCTAGGTAGGGTAATGAGGGCAACCGGTGCTGCACATGAAGCCCGGGATTTAAATATCCCGGGCTTCATTTGCATGTTCCCGGGCGCCGCCATTTTTAAATCCCCCTTAGTCCGAACTCCGTGCCCGCGGCTACACGCGGCACGGACTAGGTAGTTCGAATTAAAGATCCTAATTTGAACTACCGTTACTCCTCATTCCATTCCATGAGGAGTAACAGTAGTTCAAATTAGGATCTTTAATTCGAACTACCTAGTCCGTGCCGCGTGTAGCCGCGGGCACGGAGTTCGGCCTAAGGGGGATTTAAAAATGGCGGCGCCCGGGAACATGCAAATGAAGCCCGGGATATTTAAATCCCGGGCTTCATGTGCAGCACCGGTTGCCCTCATTACCCTACCTAGCTCGAACTAACGAGCTAATGTAGATATACCCAGGGATCTTACAGTCTGGACCGACAAGACAAACAAAGGATGGGAGGGGAAAGAGATACAGAGGGGAGTTAGCTTGAACTAACGAGCTAGTGTAGACATACCCCTTGTGTTTTATACAGGCCTAATAATAATGCCTCCCAGCTAGGTTTGCCTGGCATGCAGTTTTCAACCAGGTGTTCTGGTCGAAAAGGGACCTTGGCGGCTCAGGTTAGCACAGCTGACCAAGCCATTGAAAGTCCGGTTGGCCCCAGGCCGGCTGGGGTACAAGAGAAGATTTGGAGTTTGGGCTCTGGGTGGTACTCACCTTAGGCGCCTCCAGGGAAGCTGCAACATGGCCCTCTGGCTTGTAGGCACGGAGGTGGCCAGGCAGGCTCTGGGCACTGTCCCGCAGGCCGGCTCCACCTCCCACAGTTCCCATTGGCCACGGTTCTGAGCCAATGGGAGCTGCAGAGCTGATGTCCAGGCCTCCCCTGAGCTACACCCATGCAGCTCCCATTGGCTGCAGTTCCGGGGCAATGGGAGCTGTGGATGCGGCACTGAGGGGCAAGATAGGCAGACCCCCTATCTGCCCCTATGAGCCACAGGGCCATGTCACCACTTCCCGGGATGCACCTGAGGTGAGTGCTGCCCAGAGCCCCTCCTGCATCATAAACCCAACATTTCTGGTCCCACCCAGGAACCTGCAGCCTCTCCCCCTCCCCCCCCCCCCGCTCTCACCCAGTCCCACACTGCAACCTTTGGCCCCCTCCCATACTCTGGAGCCCCTCCTGCATCCCAAACCCCTACCCCAGCCTGGAGCTCTCTCCCTCACCCTGACCCCTCATTTCTAGCTCTACTCCAGAGTGTGTCTCACCTCCTGCCCAGAGCCTGTGCTCCCTCCCAAGCCCCAGCTTCGCTGCCCAGAGCCTGCACCCCCAAACTCCCTCCTCCACACACCCTCCCCCCATCCTAGTCCAGTAAAAATGCATGAGTGAGGATGGGGTAGAAGCAATGGAGGAGGTGAAGGGAGCGGGGGACAAGGTCTTGGAGAAGGGGTGGAGCTAAGGTATTCGGTTTTCTGCAAATAGAAAGTTGGCAACCCTCCTCAAGCGTTCATAATGAGGCGGAGAGTTTACCTAGACCTTCTACTGTAAGTGAAGCTAGATGGTAATAAACCCCCTTTCCAATCAGCACTTCCTGTGTGAGCATCTCAAGGTGCTTTGTAGATGTGAAGGGTTTCTCCCATAGCAGTTTCCCCTTTCCATTGATGGATAAATTGAAGTCCCGGACCGTCAACTCATGTGACCAAAGTGATCCAGTGGAGATCTGGGATGGTTAATCATTTTGAAGCAGCCTTCCCAGCAGCACCTTGCAACCTGACCTGAACCAAACCAGATGCAGGGCTGCAGATGGCTGGGATGGGTCCGGTCTGGAAACTACCTGAACTTTTATGGCTCAGAAAGTGGTTGGATAGGTTGACAGTGGTGCTAGGTGAGTTGAAAGTATTGCCCCTACGATCAGGATCATTCTGTGTCTCAGGTGGGGTTGTCTCTGACCACCACTGCCTGTCCCCAGAGTTGGTGCAGCGTGACCCCTGGCCATGGGGCGGAGGTGGTGTGCCCACAAGATGCAGTGCCTTTCACTCTGCATATGCAAGCGGGGCAGCAACTTGCTGCCGTGGTGACCAGAGACAGAGCACAGGCATGTGACATGAGGGAAGAAGCCCTCACCAGGCCAAGAGCAATGCAGGGATACTGGCAGGGTCACGGGAAAGGGTTGGGTTTGGGTCACATTGGGAAATGACTTGACGATCTCGGGCTTGGGTTGAGTCTGGGGCGGCTCGAATCTAGTTGGGTTTATGTTGGGATCTAAAACTAGGCCTGAAGAGGCCTCAGCTTTCCAGTGTGCAAGGGTACGCAGTGCCCATTGAACACACAGCTGCTGGTCTCGCATCGCTTGGCAAATAGAACATTGGCCTAGTAAGTGAGGCAAGGATTTTAAGCCACATGTCAGCCACCCTGCTTTCACATGACCATCTGTAGCCTTTGTGCTGCTCTCTCTTGTTCATTGCTCCACTGATTTGTGCTTCTGCACAAATGCTGCCCGAAAGATTGTTGGACTTGGTTAGAAAACCCTGGATTTCCTGTGACTCTCCTAAAAGGATCATTACCATGGAGGCCAGAAGAAGCTTTATCTAGGCTGGCCAGCTGTGCCACCATAGCCATAGAGCGAGCTGTTCTCCCCCAGCAGGGGCGGAGGAAGAAGGTGCATATGTGGGCATAATAGAACATATTCAAACAGGACTAGAATTGAATCCCCGGTAGGGCTGAGGTGACAGGGCAAAATTCCCATTTCAGCTACAAAACCTGCGTGTGTATAGCAGCTTCTCAATCAGCTTCATGTAGTATGGAGACTCGAACTGACTATTTCTTTCCCCTTTTTTCCCCTTCTCTTCCCCACCCCATTTATTTCGAAACCAGACCTTTAATAACTATTCATCTGAAGAAGTGGGTTGTGCCCATGAAAGCTCATGAGACCATCTACATGTTTTGCTAGTCTTTAAGGTGCTGCAAAACTATTTGTTGTTTTTCCAGATACAGACTAACTCGGCTACCCCTCTGAAGCTTGTGTATAGCAAGCACAGCTAACATCTTCAAAGATAGCTCTCTCCTCTGTGTGTGAACCAGGTGTGAACTGGTACCTCCAAGCTCCCTGGTGTCCGGCCTCTGCAAGCATGACTGCATCCTGAATACACATTGCAGCTGCTTAATTTCCTTGAGTATATGCTTTGCTTTGGCAAATAAAACTAGATTTTTTTTTTTTTTTAACAGTAGTGCCAGCTCCAAGCTTTCAAATCTCCTGAGTCAGGCTGAGAAAAATCAGGAAAGTTTTACAAAATAAATCTGGGGTGTTTTTTAATCCACTTGCTGTTCCTGAGCCTATAAAATTTGTGTTTTCAATCATTTCTCTGCACATATATGGTCAAGAAACTTACTTTTATATTAAAAATGAACACACACCCCTGAATTTGTTACACATCCCATCGCTCCGGGAGTTGGTGCTTTAATAACATGAGCTAGCCAAGTCTCAGGATAAAATCATGAGAGTTAGCAACCCTGCTTGAGTTGCCTTTAAGTCTGCTGGAGGGAGTTGGAAACAAGTTGACTTGTGTCTACTTTTGTGTTTTGAAACAATGCACCGAGCCTTCAGCTCTGCAGAGGAGTGTTAAATGGCTATTCAGAATGTGCATGCATGAAAACCTGCCTGACCTCTGGTGTTTTCCCAGTTATTTCCATTCCCTAATCGCTGAAGGGCTGTCTCCTTCCCTCTCTAGAAATTGCTCGGGCACTAGTTAAAAAAAAAAAAAACACTTTTTAGGAAAAGTCCTATTCCTCCTAACGTTAATGAGCAATCAGACTGACACAGGAACTGATTTGGAAATGGTGAAATTGTTCCTAGACACTGACCCACTTAAATCAATTGTACAGCCTGGCTGCCTGAAAGCAAAGCAGCCCCAATATGGCATGGGTGTTGCCGCCTCATTATGCTGGCATGTCTTGCAGACTCTGCCATCCCAGTGAACAGCACAAAGCAGCATTTCACGGCTACTCTCTGTTCTGATTAGTACCTGTATGAGCCCGTTTATTTTTTGGCAATGCTGGTGTATCTCTGATACGGAAGTTTCACTATGTATAGTGTCCTAAGGCTATTGTTTAGTTACAGCAACATTTCCCTAGTTGCTCCTGTCTACTTCCCATTGTTTCCAGCTCCCATTATTTAATCATGAGTCTTGTAGTATTTGGTGGGTTTTTCTGAAAGGCCCAGCTCCTGGAATTGGGGGAATACCCCCCCCCCAAAATCTTGATTTCCTTAAGTATATTTCTAGCCTTCATAATTGCTGATTAAAGCTGAAAAACATTAACCCTGAAAGCTCTCAATACCAGAAGACAAGTTTAAATATAACCCACAAATCAAAATTTAGTCTCTCTTTTAATGCACTTCAGTCATCTGAAGAAGTGGGCTGTGCCCACGAAAGCTCATGATATCATCTACATATTTTGTTAGTCTTTAAAGTGCTACCAGACTATTCGTTGCTTTTTTAAGTTTTTCCTGTTACAGACTAACCCGGCTACCCCTCTGATGATTTTTAAAAACCCGTCTGGTGATGTTTTTGAGACCAGACTCTGGATTCTTGAATGCTTGGGTTTAGCAATACAGGTTCAACCTTTCTACTTCAGCACTTTCTTGTCTGATGACAATTGTGGTCCAGCATGATTTTAGATAGCCGGATGTCCACTTATGCTTGGTGTGACCAAGTTTCCCGTGGTCCCATAAAGTTTGTTTATAGCCACAGGTCCTGGCTCTCAGTGTTCTGTGCTGTTGTTTAGCTCTAATTTACCCCTAAATGTCTCTTAAGAGCCCAGTAAGCAGTGGAAGTGTAGGTAATGCTGCTAGACAATAGTGACCTACTGTGGCCTGGCGAATTCTTTGGCTTGGCACTGGTCAGGTCCCAAGAGTGCCAGATGAGAGAGGTCGTGCATCTCAAAGCCTGCAGACAAAGGCTGGCTGAGTCCTAGTAGGTCCTTAAGCTGTGATTTACAAAGGGGCCTAAAATGGTTAGGATCCTGGCTTTGATGGCCTTTGAGTGTCAACTGAGGAACTAATGCCCTGAGACCTGTTGTGAATCCCACGCTTAAGTCTTCAGGATTCGTACATTATCTCACAGAATGAGAAGAGGCCTGGAGAGCCAGCTGGTACAAACCTATTCTTCCATTGAAAGAGAGGCTGTGGATTTGAAGTTCCCATTCATGAAGTGGCTAGCATATGGCAGACTGGCAGCTTCTTCCGCAAGAACTCTTTTGCGGAAGAGTTCTTGTGCAAAAACTCTTCCAGAAGAGAGTGTCTACACTGGCATGTGCTTTTGCGCAAGAGCATCCATGGCAGTGTGGACGCTCTCTTGCACAAGAAAGCTCTGATGGCCATTTTAACCATAGCGGCTTCTTGTGCAAGAAATTCATGTTGCCTGTCTACACTGCCCTCTTGTGGAGAGCTCTTGCGCAAGAGGGCTTCTTCCTGAGAGGGAGCGTCAGAGTTCTCGCACAAGAAGCCCTGATTTTCTACAGTACAACGTCAGTTGACTTGCGCAAGAACGCGCGGCCAGTGTAGACAAGCGGCATGTTTTGCACAAGGGCGGCCGTTTTCACGCAAGAACGTGCCAGTGTAGACACAGCCTATGTGTCTACCGCTGCCCTCTCTTGCACCAAATCCGATGTGGCTTGGTGACAACTTATGGGGCCATCGATTTGTTTATGATTCACTGAGTTGTGAGTGGTACCATTCTCCATTTCAGCCTACCCAGCTGAGAGACCTGTTTATATACTCCACTTGCTCGAAATGAACCTTTTCTCCAGCAAAAGTGACATCCTACGAGACTTTGGCTGACAGGAGAATTTAGCTCCCTCAAGACGGTGGTAGCGCCTCCAATAGAGCATGATGATAGTTCAGGGAGGGAGGGGGCTAGACCACCTGTACTGTCATTCCCCTTGGTTTCTCCCCGCCTATCCTGTGCCGGGAAGTGCTGAGATGTTTCCTGTTTGGACAAAAGGTGTTAGCAGCAGCATGACTCTAGCCAACTGAGCTTCTGAAGCAAGCCCAGAGCCATTTGGGTGTGAATGGAACAGAGGGGTTTTGCTGGCTAATGGAATAACCATCAAATAATGTCTCAATTTCTCTACTGCATCACACCTTTCCTTACAAAGGAGCAGCACGTTGCAAACTGAGAGACGCATCACGTAAGGATCACTTAATTCATACCTGAAATGCAACTCTGAGGTGAAAGCGGCTTTGTGTTGCGCGGTAGCATCAAAGAGAAACTGAAGAGAATATTGCAGCCACTTGAAACTGACAGAGGTGTATTATTTACAGAGCCCAAACTAGAGTAATTTAATTAACCCAGAGATGAGTTTGGCCAACTCACAGTAATTCCACTTCTACGCTGGGGCTCGAATAGCATTAAGGACCAATGCCCAAACTCAGGAACACAGTTAAAACGGGGACGTCACGTATACACTGCAAGGTGGAATAGTGTGGTAAGCAGTTCTCTGATCTGGTTTGGAAGGAGGGTGCAGGAATGTGTTGGGAGTTGGTGGGTCTGGGAGGGTGATAGGATGCCAGAGCAGAGTGGGGGTGCGGGGTCTGGGCAGAAAGGTGGGTGCAGGAGTGGGCAGGGGGTAAGGGTTCTGCCGTGCAGGAGTGAAATAGGGTTGGGGGTCTGGGCAGGGTGGGGGAGGCTCAGGGATGGAGCACAAACACTTGCTCCCCAATACTCGGGGGTAAGCCCCAAGCCTTGGGAACTGGATCCAGACAATTTAGGGGCCACATCCGGCCCCCAGGTCTTAAGTTCCCCATCCCTGGACTAGCTCATTAAATGTGTACTTCCTCAGGAAAGACTTGGGAGCAAGTGGCACAGACTGGAGAGAAACCATTTCACTGCGCAGCAGAGAATCCCAGAGCCCACGGCACGTTTTGGAGTTACATTTTCCCGTCTTTCTTCCCATTAAAGTTCAAGCTGGTTACTCAAACTTCCTAAATCATCACCAGCCTAGTGCAATTGCTGACCAGTGTGGTTGCTACAAATGGGATGGGCAGATGATTTTTTGCCCTCAGTCCGTGGGGCCTGAAAGATGCCATTCCAGCAGAGCTGTTCTGCAGGGTGATGTTCCGTGGGTTACCAGCAGACAAGAGTGGAGGATGGGAGAAGGCGAGACAGGAGGGGAAGGAAAGTAAATAAATCCTTCTGACAAGTAGGACTGCATTGCTGATGGAGCATCCTTGTGCTGCACACTCTGGTATAATGACACAAACAAGCCAGAGCTCTGTCCTGCTGCTGTTCAGCTCATTGGCTCTGTTTGTATCTGCAGTACAGGAATCCGGTTTGGAACAGGCATAGTCGGGCACCTAACATGGCTGATGTTTCTGCTTCTTAGGGTAGCAGAGATGGGAATATGGCTGTTTAGAAACACGGCCCTGCCGTGTGTGGGCGTGTAGAGCAGGGGGTTTTCCAACTTTTCTGGCAACCCAGTTGAAGAAAACTGTTGATGCCCCGTGACCCAGTGGAGCTGGGAGTGAGGGGTTTGGGAGCTGGGAAGGGGTGGAGGCAGAGGATTTGGGTTGCAGGGGTGAGGCCTGCGGAATGGGGCTGGGAACAAGGGGCTCAGGGATGGAAGGAGGTTCTCGGCTAGGGGATGGGGGTGAGGTGCAGGTGGCGTCAGGGCTCTGGGCCAGGGTGGGGATGAGGCGCTCTGGGCTTGGAGTAGGCGGCTCTTCTGGGGGGCAGGGCTTTGGGGTGTGGCCTCACCTCCCACACTTCTGGTCAGTGGCACAGCAGGAGGGGCTAAGGCAGCTGCCTGCCTCCCCAGCATTGCAGACCATGCTGCGCCCCAGAAGCAGCCAGCAGCAAGTCTGACTCCTACGAGGAGGTACGCAAGAAGCTCCATGCGGCTCTCGCCCACAGGCACTATCGCCCCAGCTCCCACTGGCCAGTTCCTGACCAATGGAAGTGCGGAGCTAGTGATTGGGGCGGGGGCAGCAGGCCGAGCCCCGTGACCGCCTGCCTTGGAGCTGCTGCTGGTCACTTCCAGGGTGCAGGGCGGTGTCAAAACATATTGAGACCAGATACCAGCAGGGTCCCTGGGAGGTTGAGCGAGGTGACCTAGGGCCTGACATTCCACTACCTGGAACAGAGCACGACCTGCACTTCGAAACCCACTGGTGATGGGGAATGGGGCATAACAGCAGGACTAGAGTCAGTCTGCGTTCTCTTGTATTCTCATCTGTCAGGCAGGGCCTGGCCAAAGGTTCAATTGCATGAAGATTGTACACACTTAGATCTGAGTCAAATCCAGGAATGTGCACTATTGTGTGCTCACTGAAACCAAGGCGGGGCGGGCCAAGGTGTTTTGAAAGCCCACATTTGCAAACACACTGTTCAGAGGTTGCCTACTGTATACTTTGCACATGCCTGTTCAATCCCTGTCTCTATTTAACCAGGGTACCGCAGCAAATTCTTGTTTAGACTGGTGACTTAGCCAGGGTTGTTACCAAACTGCAGCACTGATGGGTAAAAATAACCCTCTTGGGCCTGTGGCATCTATACCTTTGTTAGAAAGGCCCTGTGGGCATTGTGTTCTAGGCTCAGAACTGATAAAGGAGCTCTGAGTTTGCTTACTCAGCTAAAGACTTTTCTGCGTGGCTTTGGACATGTCGCTGAGGGCCAGATTGTTACAGGTGTTTAAATCAGTGAGGGCTTGGCTCGTAAATACCCTTAAAAATCTAGTCTTTAGGATGAACTGAAATAATTGGGAAGACTTCTGTTGAATTCAAGGTGATTAAGCTTCTCATAACTATCTGAAAACTAGGGTTGTTAATACTTTGCTTGTCTGCTACCTATCCATACAGCACTGAGAACAGGGGGGCTCTGGTCTTCGTAGTGGGTTCTAGGTGCCCTCTGGTTGGGCAGTGTCCATGGTCCAGCACGGATGTGGCAGGATCGGAGGCTCCCAATGGAGGGCCAGCAGCAGGGAGCCCTGCGGGGCTGGCAGGACAGCAGGTTGCCCACAGCAAGCTGCCAGCATGGCCACTGCGCGGGTCTGGGAGATGTGGCACGTGTCTGCCCGGTGAGGCTGGGAACTGCGGCACACGGGCACTTGCCAGAATTGGGAACCCCAGCAGTGGTAGTGGGGCTGGCAGCAGGGGGGGAGCCATCCGAGAGGCTGGTGGACTGGGCCAGGGCTCAGTGTGGCCAGTGGGCCAGAAATGATCTCCCTTGGTCTGGCAAAATCCTTCATCCAGAACCGGTTATGTCCTGAGGGTGCCAGACCAGGGAGATCAAACCTGTCCCATAGCAATTCATGGCCGTTTGCCCTGCCCTGCTCTCCTCCTCTGGGCTGGGGCGCACCTAGGCTAGGCCACACAGCGCCCACCCGCCTGCCCGGGACGAAGCCCCAGCAGTGGGTGAGCTCCAGTCCCTGCCCCCAGCCCAGCAGGCTGCTGCCCTTGACTCGCTCCAGCTGAGCAGCGAGCCCATCCACACCGGCTCGGCTGCCGGAGTCTCTTCCCAAGTGCCCGCAGGGGGGCAGCCAAGCACCCATCCCAGCCTGAGCCACTGCCCCCACCTGCCCAGTCCAGGGCTCTGCCCAGCGTCACCGGTGGCATTGGCCTGGCTCGCCACAGGAGACCCGCCCACAGAGTGCCGCCAGCCTGGCCAGTGAGGGTAGCCCGCATCTCCCCGAGCCCAGCCTGAGAGCACCGCGCTCGCCTGGCCGCTGCGCTTCACCCACCCCGGCTTCAGTCCTCGGCTCCTCGCCCAGGGCCAGGCAGCCCCAGCCCCCTCCCTGCCTGCTGGGCAGCTGGCTCATCCCAGGTCCTTTGTGGGGGGGGGTGGGAATGCAAGTAGAATAGTCGAGTACTCGACTGACTACCTGATACCCCTAGGTTTATCGGGTGGTCGAGTACTCAGCTACTCTCCTACATCCCTAATTGGCAAGCCACTTCACCTCTCTCTGTTGCTCTGTCTGCAGTGGGGATAATGATACTTCCCCCTGGGGTCGATTGCTTTCAGATCCGGGGAAGAAAAGAGTGAGGTGTTATTAGCTACTTACACAGGGAAGCCATCAAGATAGAGACCCCGTGGTAAGATACAGTAAGTACATAGGGACATAGACATAGTAAGAAGCAGGCCCTAGCCCAAAGAGCTTACAGTCTCAGTAAATCACTGCCAAACACCAGGGGAAAGGAAGTGTTAAAGGACACTGCAAGATTGTGACTTGCCCCGTGTCACCCACGATGTCTGTGCCATTGAGTCCAGTGACTTCTCGTGAGCATTTCTCCGCCCCTCCTCTTATCGCTGGCAGGACATAGCTTACAGCTCTGAGGAGCCTGTCGCTCACAAAAGTACAATCGTGGGCATGCTGTAAGAATCTCAATAGAATGACATGAGTCAGTGATGCTCATTAGTTCAAAAGGAAAGGGTATGGCTCAGGTGGCTTAACATGGTACAACGCCCCCTTATCCGCAAGGATTTGCATGTGACCCAGTTGGCTCCACTTAAGCGCAGATCACACCCCTGTCCCCTTGAGGGACATGACCATGAAAACTGACTCTCTGCAGAGTCAGCAGTAGGAGCAGAGACCGTCTTCATCCAAATGTCCTAAGTAAATTTTAAAAAGTAAAAGGAGCGTGCATAGGGCAGGGGAAGAGAGAAAACAAAGCTCGCGGTGAATAGAATAATTGAATGTGGTTTTTTTTCAGCTGTGAGTATCAGGGACCCTTTAAATCCAGGGTCTCCTGATGTTCCTTCCCCTCCCTATTCATTCAATTAGTCTGTCTTTGACAGCAAAACCACAGGGCACAAGAAAACTCTCCTCTATATCAGTGGCTGTGATCAGCTGGCTCCTCCCTTCACTGTCCCTCCCACCACACTCAGACCATGTAGACTTCCTTAGAGTGCAGAACAGACATTGGTCCTTCTGCTCCTGAGCTCGTTCTCTCAGTGAGAGTTAATTGTAGCCATCACAGCTGGCTGTGTCATGCCGCAGATTCCTCACTCTTCTTGGACGTCAGTGGGCCTAGTTGCCTTTTCATCTTTGTTTCATTGAGTTGTGTAGAGGCTGCCTGCTTGGCATAGGTACGTGTGTTCTTTTCTGATCTGGTCTGCTCTGCGGGCATCATGGGGCTGTGTCCGGTAACTGCTGCTTGGTTTGCCAGCCTATTCCAGATGGCGGTGATTACATTTTCTGCTATTTAACTCCATAAAGACTTTGGGAAATGAATCCAGTCATCTGTTCAATGCCTGGGACTGCTGCTGAGTTATTGTAAAGAAAATCCCTGCTATTAGGAAAGGTAGAAGGGGTGTGTAGGGGCTGGATCACATTCAGACTTCATACCTTTCTGCTGCTGTGCTGACTGTAAATGAAAGGTTCTCTCTGTGCACCCAGTATTGACTGATAGTAGAGGATAAGGTAGGTACAAGCAGGTCACTGAGATGGTGAGCAAATGGAGCTTTGGACAAGATGGTAGGAAAAGGAAATCAACAGCCTTTCCCTCTTTTAAGCTATACCTGTTCCATGCACTACTGCTCCACTCAAGAAAATCTTGGAAGAGCACCACCAGTTTTTCAGAGGATTGAAGAGAAGTTCAATTAGAATGGTAGAAAATTGGCCATTTTGAATCCAGATTAGAATTTAGCAAATGGACCGAACCAAACCAAACCAAAACCACAGATTGAAATACTCCCAAGGGTGTGACTGTTGAAAATCCGGATTCAGCTTTTGACTCCATTTCTAGTGGAAGGAAGGTGAGGAATTGAGCGCTCCTGAGTGAGAGAAGGGACCATATGATAGGGTATTTTGGTATGATAGGAACTTTGCTTTTGATAGTGCCTGAATGCCTTTCTCATTAGCTTAGGATTATCCATTGGATATGCAAATCAGCTGTCTAGGGCATTGCCTGGATACCCATTTTAGATGTCTGCATGCTGAATGGAACTCCCAGATGCAGAAGGGAATTTGAATTTTCATAGTCAAGATCAGGAGTGGCCATCCCACGGCTCGCAAGCCGCATGTGGCTCTTCTCCCCCAAAAGTGCAGCTCACAAAGCCACTTGTGCACCCGCCCCCCCAACAGCCCCCGCCCCTGCCTCCCCCCAACCTCTGCTCCCCTGTGCTCACCGGGGCAGCGATTCAAAATGGAGCCCAAGATGGCGGCCGTCGACAGGCGCGTGATATGGCGAAAAAGCCTAAGCTTGCTTGTTAAAGGGGCAGCCTCCTTTCCTTTCCTTCCCCCCCCCCCTCCTTGCTCGACAATTCTGGTGCGGCTCTTCGCATTTTTTCTGCTGCTCTTTCAGCGCTCTTTGTTAAATGGATTGGCCACCCCTGGTGAAGGTGAAGATTATGTATATTTTTTTCATTTTTCCCTCCTAACCAAAAAGTCTAGACATTTGGTGGGGGGAGCGGGGACGGGAAGGATGGAGAAAGAATTCTGTTGTAAGCGTGGCGGGATGCGGCTCTAGCCAAACTTCCTGAATTAGCAACAAGGAGGGGGGAAAAATTGTTTGGCCTTTCACTGGGAAACAAAAAAATCCTTTCCATTTCTTTGAATTGGATTGGAAAGTATGTGCCAGGGACTGTTATTTTAGTGAAGCAAGAAGTCTGGATTTTTATGTGTGTATGTATAAAATGTTTTTAATTTTAATTTACGTCACAATATCTGCTTTGAAAAAATCCATGACATGGAAACCAGCCACATTACTGGCTGTCACTGCTTGATGCAAAGCAAATGTGTTTGCAGAACAGAGGAGGGGAAGACTGTGCCGAGAACTTCTGCTTAGGTGAGGCTGTGATCATTTTCCTGCGGCTTCGTCATGATCAGTGCATCTAGAAATGGAACAGGACTGGGTTTTATTTGATTGTAAAGGGAATGTGTTGAGGATACAAGTCCAAAATTCGACACACTGGTGGTTCCCTATCCACCTCTTTCCCCTTCTTTGCATTAGCAGAACCCCCCCGGGGTGAGACTGTTCCTTGAAACACAGCCTCAGCAGCACCAAATACTGAGTGCTGGGACATCCTCAGAAGGGGACAGCGTTGTGTAGTGGCCACAGACTGGAAAGAGAGAGAGACAGCAACATCCTTAGGCAGCAGCTATACTGTAAGGGCTTGTCTTCACTGCTGCGCCACATTGACACAGCTGCGACTGATGCAGCTGTATCAAATTAACATGCTATATGGATGGAGACCATGCTCCTGTTGACTTAATGAATCCTCCTCAACAAGAGACAGAAGCTGTGTTGGGGGAGAGCATCTCCCTCTGACATAGTGTGGTATAGACACTTCACTAAACTTGGCATAAGTTGCATCACTTAGGGTGTTTTTTTTTATCCTCTCCCCCCTCACCCAAGTGACATCAACTTAAGCAGCAGTGTGGACAAGGCCTGGTATTGGTATGTGTGAATGAGCGGTGTAAGCAGCACACGCAGCTGGAGTTGCAGGCTTGTGGCTGAAAGTGAAGTAGGCACAGCATGGTTGATAGGTGGTTGATCATCCTTTGGTGAGCTCTTCAAAATTGATGGAGACCCTTTGTAGAAGTGCAGTATGCTGCCTATCTGGAGCATTACTGTGTATGCTTCCGGCCAGGGGATGAGCGCTTCATCTGGAGCTGCCTGTAAGGTAGGGATGCCATTGAGAGAAAATAGTGGTTCTTCAGAACAAAAGCCCAGAGACCTTCAGGATGCCATCTAGTCCAGGCCCTCAGAGCCCTCACCTGTCCTCTAGCAACTGGCTGGAGTAATGTTCAGGGACGGGAGCCCCTGATGTCAAGCTAAAGGCTTGGTTTTGTTCTTTAATAGAGACTGGCTGATGGCAGTTTCCATTGTCACTGGCTATTTCTGTTCCAGCCAAATCCTGCTTCCATTGCTGTTGTTCTTGGCAAACTCGGTCACTTTGGTGTTTATATAAAATGGTTTACTTGGAAGGAGTGGAAGGTTAGTGAGTTGTAGTTGCTCTTGTTCTGCTTTGAGGAAGTGGCAAGCGTTTCTGTCCCGGAGGATCAGGCCTACATGATCCATGTCATCCACCCACCCACCCATCCATCCAAACTCCTAGAACTTCTATGCACCTTTTTCAGCCTGGAGAATTAATGCCTTTTGCACATGTCCTTGTAGAGCAGAACAGAGCCAGACCCAGTTGATTCCTTCCAGAGAAGAGAGAGAGCCTTAGCCTGAAGGCCATTAGCTTAATCCCCTCCTTATTTACCCTATAGTGGCAGAGCGGTCAGTGCACCAAGGATTCTGTAGCACTGTCCGCACAGATATGGTTGGACTGTGTGGTACCCTACCGATGAGAATAAGAATAATACAGGACTTCAGTGCTGAGGAGAGACTGAGGGATGCTGCTCTAATAAACACAATTTCTAGCCTCTGTTTGGAAATGGGTGACGGGGGGGATCACATGAGGATTACCTGTTGTGTTCCCTCCCTCTGGGGCATCTGGCATTGGCCACTGCGGGCAGACAGGACACTGGGCTAGATGGACCTTTGGTCTGACCCAGTCTGGCTGCTCTGATGTTCTTACAAATGTCCCTGAGCCGTGCGTCCTGTTGAATCTGCTCTCTGGGGAATGAGACATTTCTCCCTGCGCAGGAGGCGTGGCTTGTGCCAGAGAGTGAGAGTCCAGAGGTGCCTCAGGGATCTCCTGCATGCCCAGAAACATCTTTTCCCCAACTCCGGCAGCTTCTCTTGGGCTACTGTCTGAATCATCTTGGCAGGCGCGTCCTCCATCACTGGCAGGGCCATCGCCACCACATGAGCTGCTCCAGCGACTCTCGTCCTGGATATGGCATTGTGTCAGCTTTTCCCAGCACTGGCTTTACCCACACGCTCTCTTTCAGTCAACGACTGAGAGGCTCTCGCTGCACGCTTGCAGGCACAGATCTGTCCATGGGCCCATAGGGCTAGGGCTTAAAAGTAGCTGAGTGTTAGGGCACTACACTGAGCTGCAGCCATAGGGGGCTGACCATGTTCTCTTATCAAGGGAGGGGGGGTTAAAGCCAGATTTTAATGAGGTTTGATTTCCTATATTGTTCAGTAATTTCTTCCTTCCTGTATTTCAAGTGACACCGGATCTCTCTGGATATGCCGGCTGACAAACTGTCTCTCACCGGCACTCTACATGTATGCAGAGAAGAAATACCACTTGGATTAATCTGACATTTCCAGTTACTCTGTATTTTCAAACCTTACACCATGTGCTGCTTCTCTATGGGAAGGTGGAGCCTTTCCTAAACTGAGTTTAATGACCCTCGTGGCTGGGGGTCATGTGTAGGGAATGAATTTGGCAACACTGGATCTGAAAGAATCTGCTTTGTTAGTGCTTATGGGTAGGTCTACAGCATGGGTGAAGGTCGGCTTAAGGTACACAGTTCCAGTGATGTAAATATCATAACTGGACTTAAAGTACCTTAAGCCGAGCTAGGGTGCCGTCCTTACTGCGGGAGGTCGACAGGAGAAACGCTCCCGTCGACTTCATTTACTCCTCACGATAGCAAAGAGTATCCGCGTCAACAGCGGTGCCTTCAGTGTTTGATTTAGGGTGTCTCCACTAGACCTGCTAAATCAAATGCCAGAAGATCAACCACTACAGCGTCGATCTTCCCTCTAATGTAGACGTGCCCTAAGCTGAAGGACTGGGACTGTTAGCATGGATGCATCACTTCATAAACCTTTGCATGTGGCTTATCCACTAGAGGAAGACAGAGAGCCATAGTGTGGTAGCGTAGATTAAGTGGCACGGAGAGAACGGCGTGAAACAAGGTACTTGAGGCTGGAACGTGGCCTTGCTCTCTGGGTGATGGTAGGCACTTTTGGCCTTTGCCATGCCCTGTCGTGCATTTTGCTGAGTGGATTCCTGGGAGCAGCTTCACACAACAGGACCTGGCGTATGGAAGTCTCTCCATGGAGACTTCCCGAGTGATACCTTGTGTGTCAGTTGGAGCCAGCCCCTCGGCTGCCAGCTGTTTACAAATCCCCCCCCTCGCCCTCCCGCCCTTCCCTCCATGAACAAAACATATTGCCGAGGGGGGAGAGGGGGGACTTTTATTTAAACCTTGAAAGCTGCGCTCTGGATAAAATAGCCTTTCCTCATTCTGATGCAGTAGCTATTTCTCCCCACTCCCCAGAGCCTGCTTTTTCTCTTTGACCTCTATGGGCCCTGGTTATAAGTGCCTCACCTTTATTACCGGGTGCACATGCCCTCTACAAATTGAGCAATGTTACATTGTCACTACCTCGTGCACGCCACTTCCTTCAGCTTAACAATTGTGAGGGGGAGGAACTGTGCTCGGGGAAGTTCAAAAATCTTTAATTCCTTAGGCGCTTCATGAAAGCACATTAAAAATGCAGGTCGTACTGTCCCATGATTAGCTATTCTTGTCAGCAAGGCATTGTCACAGGGTCATATTCCAGGCCAGACACAAATGGAGCCGGTGGGTGTTTGGAAGCTATGTTGTTAGAGTCCCGGTCCAAGGGGGTTTGGTGCCACCCAGACTTTCGTTGCAAAATACTGTTTTGTCGTCCTGAATGTTACACAGCCAGACACTGGTAATGCCACGATTGTTACTAATGCTGCCAAATGGGACCGTTTTGCTCTGCTCTTGTCCTTCCCTTCCTGTGTTTATCTCTACTCAGCTGTCTCTTGTCATGTGGTTAAGCCCTAATCCTAGAAAGTCTCCGGGCAGGCTTACACTTTAAAAGCAGCAGCGGCACACCTGTATCACTCTTTAGCGAAGATGTTACTATGCTGACAGGAGAGCATTTCTCATCCGTGGCATTAATCCACCTCTGTAAGAGACGGTAGCTAAGTCAATGGGACGTCTGCCGTGCTTAGGACTGTAGATTTTTCATACCCCAGAGCAGTGTCATTTTACTGATGTAAGTTTGTAGGGTAGGCCTGGCCTTAGGTACGTAACTTTATGCATTGTAAGTAATCCCATAGGCAGCAGTGGGACTGCTCAGAGTACATACATTCAAGGGTCTGCATAGAGGTTTGCAAGATTGGGGTCTTAAATTGTCAGCTCATTGCACCAACAATTGCCTTTTTCAATGTGTGTGTTTACAGCACTTAACACAATGAGGCCCTGGTCCCTGATGGGGATACAAATAAATAATAGTAATATGTGTATTCTGGCGCCTCCTTCATGGCTGGAAGCACTTCAGATTGTCAGAGCTGTGTTTGAAATACTGAAGCGATGAGGTCGACTAGCTTAGAACCACACTGTAGGTTTTGTTTTTAGAAACAAAAATTTGAAATAGTCATTTGGAGTCAGGTTTGTCTGAGAGAGGAAACCCCGGAGCAATGGCATTGAAGTGCTGCCTGAGAACCAAGAAGGGAAATTGACCAACTTTTTATTTGTTACTGAACTGTGGAAAGCAAGCACGCAGAGTGCTTCATTTGTGAGAAGTCCATTGGAGTTTTGCAGTGCTGTGAGGGCTGATAATCTCACACGATAACGAAGCGGGTAAGATTCCAAGCAGGCTGCCGGGCTGCCCTTTAAAATGTACATGCATTAGAATTTGAGACAGGCTGGTTCACTTTCCATTTCCATCTCCAAGACAGACCTCCAGTAATGAGCTCTCTTCCACTGATGTTTCACTCTGCACCTTCTCTATCTTGCATACAGTAATGTGCAATTCTCAGAAGTTCACTAACAGTTGCTCCGACTGCCCTTTGAAGCCAATACCATTGGTATGGAGGTATTGTTCATGGAGAGGATGGCTTCATATCCACCAACTGATTTCTGTTTTCTTGCCTTGCAGTCCTTTCAAGGAAGCCAAGGGCGAGCATACCTCTTCAATTCAGTGTGAGTGTCTCTTCATAAATGTCATTGCTCCATCTTTTGGGATACAAATATATATCCCCTGCAGTTAAAATAAGGAGTGGCCTTTTTTGAGACAGAAAGGCTCTGACTTGTGAGCTTACATCATCGCTTTAGAGTTACTGAAAGGAAACAGCATTAATGCAGACTGGACTTTTGGTTTCAAAAAAGGGGCAGAAATAAGCAGGGGTTTTATCATGGGATTGAGAACCCCTAATGGAAGTTGTTTCGAGCCATTCACTTCTCAAGAGGTATAGTGAGGACCAGTCATCGAAAACTTTGTAAATACAAAGAAATATATAAATGCTAAATACTAGTGGCTTTGTTTAGAGCTGGCAAATAATTTTGATCAGAAAGAATTTCCCTTTAGAAAAAATATGTTTTTCTGGAAATCAGTATTTGCCTTGAGAATATGGGGATTATACAAAAATGTCCAGTTTTCCATTTGTGAAAAATGAAAATGAAAAATTTCATTTCAAATTCAAAATGAAACTTTCACTCTGAAATGTGGAATTATTTCATTTCAATAGAAAATATTGAACTTCTCTAGCTCAGTGATTTTAGGAACTTTTCACGGAGTGAAATTTTTCAGTATTTCATCTCTTTATTCTGAGATGGAATGGAACGTAATGTTGAAAGGAAAGTTCTATGTTCAGAATAACTATTTGTTGTTAGAGTTTCCAGGTTATATTGTCCAGTACCGCAACAAAATTGCGGCAAAGGCCTTGCAGTATGCTGAAAGGAAGCAATACATTGATAAGAACTGTATCTTTTTCTTCCCTTCCCTCCCAGAGTTAATGTGGGTTGCGGCCCTGCAGAGGAAAGGGTGTTACTAACAGGATTACACGCAGTTGCGGACATTTATTGTGAAAACTGCAAAACCACACTGGGCTGGAAATATGTGAGTATAATTTATTGTTCCAGTGGATGGATTTGTCTCTCTCCCTTTCTGAAGGTGTGTGTGTGTATAATGGGCCAGAGTACTGAAGTGGGAGTCAAAAACCTGTGTTCTGTTCCTCGCTCTTCAGCTGATCTACTGGGTCCCCTCTTTATGTCTTTGTTTTCCCTGGCACCTTTTGTCTGAATATTCATCTGAAGAAGTTGGTTGTGCCCACGAAAGCTCATGATACTCTCTCTATATTTTTGTTAGTCTGTAACTTAAAAAAAAGAGTGGTCCTGTAGCACCTTAGAGACTAACACAGCTGCCCCCCTGAGACATTTGAATATTTTTCATGGCAGAGGTCATGTGCATAGTCACATGTTCACACTGCACCCTAGCTCCAGATGTCTGTCTGTCTGGGGTGGGAGGCACACCCCCAGCTGTGGTATAGCTATGCTCTAGTTGCTTGCGTGGTTCTCAGGTTGTGTGTGGTCTATGGAGCACTTGCTGGTCTCCTTCAGAGAAATGGCTGGTGTCACAGTCCTGATTTCTTGTCCTTGTTTCCAGGTGGTAAATCACATTAAGGACAGCTAAAAATGAATTAGATGTATTCCTAATGTTTCTTTTTCATACAAGCAATTATTTTAGCTGCTCCTTGGGATGTTACGCAATGGGTAATGGAAATAGATTGAGAACCCTGGTCTCACAGCAGGCAAGGAGAGGTTAAAGGACTTACTGAAGTCCAGACAGCAGAGACCGGTGCTGTGAGTAGGACCAGTGTCTAAACAAAAAAATTCCTGAAAGTTCCGTATTCTTTGGCCCAGAACAGAGAGTGGAATGCATGACTCCTGACTCCAGGACCCTGGTCTAATCACTAAACTGCCCTTTCTTTTCCATGCCTCTCAAGTTTCCCGCAGACTCTACTTTCTCTGTCTGTTTTTTTTTTAAGGAACATGCTTTCGAGAGCAGCCAGAAGTATAAAGAAGGCAAATACATCATTGAACTAGCTCACATGATCAAGGATAATGGCTGGGATTGAATGGGAGCAACCCAGCCAGCCAGCGTATAAGAGAATGCCATCCAAGTGAACATTATATCCAAGAGTGAGAGAGTGACTGAACGCTTGGTTCCATGCATTTAGAGGCTCTGCCATTTGGGAGCATCTTCACACCCTCGTCCATCTTTATTGGTGACTGGCCTCTAAATTTGTCTCTCTGTCTCTTTGCTTTTTATCTGTTTGTGAGTTGACCCTGGCTGCTTCTCTCTGTGTTCTGGCGTTGGCTAAGAGAATGCACCAAATGCCTGACAGCATTCCATGTTTATGAATGTCTAAGTACAAACTGAAGCTGGCTCTTTGGTGGCATTTTATCAGAGGGTCTCAGTGCGCGAGGGAGACCAGAGTTGTTTGGGCAGGAGGAGAGAAGAAGGGGGCTGGAGCAGAAGGGGAAATAAGTAGTAACGCAACTGCTTTTCCTTTAAGTCCTGGTAACCAAGGCTTGAAACGATGGACAGAAATATACCTCATGGCTGCATCCTCTCTGAATCTCGAACCTGCGATTCCAGCGGCAGCGCTCCAGATTAAGTTGGCTGAGCACAAGTCGTAACCAAAAGCCCCCTTGCTAGCTAATTCCTGAAACGGATGTGCAATTCCATCTTTTGATAGGGTGTTTCATACTATTCCCTCAGTCACCTTTTGTGAACGTCTTGATGTGGAGCTTGATGACTAAGGAGATTCCCTGAGCTCTCTCCTTCTGCTTCTCCCTCCTCCTGTTTCATAGCAGATGGGCAAACCATCCCATTAGAGCATGGCTACAGTCCTCCATGCTACTGGGGAAACAAAATTTTGATCCTGGGCAACTGAGAGAGGAGACAACAAATCATGTCATGTAGAGGAGGCTGGTGCTGCAGATTAGAAGATATGACAGATATGCGAGGACACAGACATGTCCTAGGGAAATATGTAGAGGGGAAAGAGGTGCAGACAAACTGAGAAACATAAGATGCCATCTTAGTTTTCCAGTCCTTACCGTGTGCCGTTAGGGCAAAACGCAGGCAGTGTCATCGCGTGAGATCCAGTCATCCTAGTGTGCAATGGGAAAATGGCTTTAACAGGAATTTTTTTTTAGATACTAAAATTTCAGACTCCACCCATCAGCTGCTCTCTTTGAATCCATCAGGGATGTGATGGAACAGTCAGTGGCTCTGGGGGTGGTGAACACGTTTCACAGGTGGATAGTTCAAGCCCTGATCTATCCCGTCTATCTCGACTCCTGGTGTTTTAAAAGGCCTGTTTCGAAACTGAGCAATGGTTTAGGCCTCAGTTGTAGGGGGAGAAGAGATTTTGACATCTAACTGCAGTGGACAAGTCCTATTTTAAATTTTTTTTTCAGTTTTAAATTAATTTTCATGGATCATCTTTGGTGGTGGTGGTGCGTGAGAGGAGGAGAAAGTACGTGAAAGAAGATGTTGCACACATAAAGGACAGTGTGACGCTTCCTCTGCAACAGCCCAGTCAGTATCTGGTGCAGTACACAAGACTATTTAACTGAATTAGTATTATCCATCCGCATGAATTCTTTTTGTTTGTGGAATTATTTCAAAGTAGGTTAATTCTCTGGGGGAAATCCTTCTCAATCCAGAGAATGAAAAATCATGTGCAGGGATTCATAACTCCTTATTAAACTGATCCTTCTGATGATTATAACCTAATATGTATCACCTTTTTTTCCCAATATTCATATTAGCAGAGTTGGAAGGATTTCCAAATCACATTTGCTGGTGAATGGGGGGCGAGGAATGCAGCGAGAGAGAGGCTAATTAGAAGTGGGATTAGATTTCTGTGTGGCGTACCAGTGATTAAAACCAAACCTGAACAGCTAGTGTGAAAAGCAGCTCACCCGAACATGTGAAAAGTTGTTTTCTCACGAGAGAAGGGTTGCATATGTGGCATCACTAGCCATATGGTTGTTACCCAGAAGCGGGTGACACGATGGAGACTGTGTGTTACTTCTAGAAGGCATGAACTGAATGCCTGCCTTGGTCATTGTGTTAGGAGGTAGCTTCTGCCTTCACCCAACCTGATGTGACCACTTCATCTTTGATTTCTGCTAGGTTCTATTTCCATCCTCTTCACTCCCCTCCATCACCACTATTTTCAACAAAAAGAATTTCTCAATACCCATTAGCTTGTTGACTCTGGCATTGGCCTTCTCTTCATTGGCCTTTTTGCTTTTGGCCAGTAAGGGTCATTTGCGTTCTTTGAAAAGCTCTTCTCTTTCCCTAAAAACAGTCTTTCATGGGATCTGCTCGGAAATGGGAGAAGTAAGGGATAGCCCACAACAGACTGTGTGCAGATGGGATGGGGGATACAGAGCCATACCTAGGTTCTGCTAGTCCTCCATGAGTGAGTATAACTTTATACACTACAGTGATCATCAATAAAAATCCAAGACTTCTATAATAACCCTCCTGTATTCAGTCTCAAATCCTGTACCATCACCACTGTAAATTACAATTTTTGCAAGATGAGTGTAGTACAATAATCTGTACGTCATAAACATAAGGGCAGTTACCACCAAGTAGTGTCAGATGCAACCGTTTTTATTCTTTGTGTATTTAAAACAAAAAGTAATCTCTCAGACAGCACCATGCAGTAACAATTTACATAAATTGAATTTTTTATGGCGACTACTGTACATTTGAATACTTGTGGCCAGATCCTCAATTAATGTAAATCGGCCTGGCTTCCATGGTGCTACACCATTTTAAATCCTTCAGGATCTGGGTCCGGACTCTTAAATCCTGGCATGGAAAATGTGCACGTGTGCACATACACACAGAGGGTTGACTATAGGTTGATTTTTAGACACTGTATAAAGAGAAAAGTAAAAATAGCCTGCTAGACTCTTTTACTTTTTGTCCTCCATTATGTGTTGGCTAAACCTAAAGTGCTTCTTATGATGTAAGGTCCACTGTTAACTCATCTGTGACCTGCTGTATTAAGACATATGATAGTGTTGGGAATTAAAAACAAAACAGTGATGAAATCTATAGGCTAGCGGGTGGGTATTATAATCAGGGCATTATCAGTTGATTAGATGCAAAACAATATATTCAGAACACAGCCAAAGAACCATACCACTTCCCATTGGTCGAGTCAGTTAACTATAGTCAGTTAGTTACATCGCAAGGCATGACCTTCACTTCCAAAATGGCGGTACGGACCAGAGAGCCAGCATGTCCCAGCATGCAATGTCCAGACCACAATGGAGCACAGCATACTGGGATTTGTAGTCTTTGTGGGCGGCAACCTCAGCAAAGATGAAAACAGCAAGTTTTGCTCCATTTTTCTGTTTCTTCCCCTCCACTTAGTGTCTAGCAAGCTGCCACCAAGGCCTTGGACAGTGCAAATTCTGAGCATCCCTGAGTTTACATCACACCCAGTGTACCCCAAAGCTAAACTTTGGTAGGTTTCAAATGTTTTGCTCAGGCGGATTATCTTGTGTGGAATTGTGACCCTATAATAAATATTCAGATGATAATATATACCGAACATAATAAGCATTACCTTGTGAAATATACTTTTGTAAATAATATTTAATTTTTTTAAAAAAATAATATATTTGGTGCTGTTTTCTCAGAACCCATCCCTGAGAGCACTTTTTTTGTTTTGTTTTTAAATGATCCCGTTTCCTCTGTCTTAGTTTGAAAATATGCTTAAAGGGAAACAACAACCATAAATATATGCTGTTTTCTTAAGTTGCTATACTTTTCACGTGGACAAAGCAGAAAAGGGGAGCATAACCTCTCGTTCCATCCAGCAGAAATTACCTCCTCTACAGGCTGTTGCCAGGTTACAGAGGTTCTGAATTCAGGAGGGTATTGAAGTATGTGTCTAACTTTAAGCATATGGGTATGCACATGGTTCAGTATTGTCTTCAGTCAGTTCCTGTGACCCCAGACTTGCAGTTGGATCCACACTGGAAGATGTTAATTCCCACCTGGGTCCTATTACTGTCAGTGGGACTATGTGTAAGTACATAGATCTGCCTGAGTAGATCTGATGGCAGCAACTGGGCCTGAAATATTTTCTTGCGCCAGTATTGACTAGAATAAAATAGTGAAGGTTTAGAATGTGGACGTGAATTTGAGTTGCCACCTCAGAATCTTCATTTCCAGTTTCTTGGGGCAGTGGTTCTGATTCGCTTTGCAAATATTTTTGGATGTGGATCCTGGTTTTCATTTTGTTTTAATATAAATAAACCAGGCTGCTACAGAATGAATTAAAAATAAAAGTTTACATCTCTGGCAGTACAATTCTTTCTCCTCTCCCCTTTGTCTTTTCCCCCTCCCTCCCTTTAGTTTTTATTTCATTGGTCATCTTGGTTATCTCAGAGTGAACCAACAGCACAAATCATTAGCCTGTGTTTTGCTGAGTGAGGAGCTGTTTGCAGTGCAGAGTAACTGTTGAGCACTCTCTTTTATTTTCTCTTTTTGGTGCACATATTTAAAAGGTTAAAATAAAATCCAGCAAACCCTACAAATGAAATCTGTGGCTCTTTGTGAGGATTAACTAAGAATTTTCTCTTAATGCATTTTCCTAATTGATATGTGAGTGTATTAATCATGCATTTCATTGCACTTCCTCACTTCGGAAGACGCATCATGTTTCTGTATGAACCAATTCTTGGACAAGCGGCCCATTGGGTAAACAAATTAAAAATGTAATGCTCAGCTAACTGGTAAGAGCTCTCCTTGCCAGGTAAGAAACCTGAGAAAAGGAACATTCAGAAACAAAAATGTTACACACTGATTTGGAAGAATCCTGTATTAAAAGAACAAACAGGAAGGAGAAACAATCACCTTAATATTAAAAACAACAAAATTGACATTTTAAATGCAAGCAGAATGATGTTCTGTAAGGTACAATCACAAATAAGCTATTTTCATGGTTACGAACTGTACACGGTCTTTGTTTTGTTTTTCAGAAGGAAATGGGAATGCTTTCCCGTTGACAAAATTAAGAGACGATATTTCCGATACCAGCCTGTCTATTGATGCTCTTGTGTTTACAAACTGTGTAGACTTTTATTTCTTTGATTTGGTTTAACTATTGTTGGCATATTCTTTCAGGTCATATTGCTTCGGTAATAAATGCAATTGTTTGTTTTTTAGATAATTTGTCTTCACCTCTTTGTGTCTTTGTACATTGTACATAGTTCTTCAGTATTAGAAGGAGGCGCACTGTTTGTCAGATTTACAATATGTGTTGGTGCTCATTTGAGAAAATAAAGTTTTCAAATATTAAAAGCATGGATCTACTTTTCTGTTTTCATCCCTAGGGCCACAAACAAAGTGGAAACTGACCAACAGGGACAGAATTCAGTTGACCTGTAAGTTTGAAAATACTGAAATCACAGAATTGTTTGCGACACACATGGCTCAGTCAGGGTCCGGGTCCCAAGAGTTTACAGTCTAATGCAGATCAACACAGACTTCCACTGGGCCCCATAGAGGTGCAAGGCCTTCCTGTGTGAATCCCGATTCAAAGAGCAAGGCCCGCAATTGCAGCTTTCTATAACTTGTCCTTGTTTTCTCTCCTCTCTGCTGTGAGGGAAGGGTTTTAACATCCTCCCCTTTTGCTTCCCAGTTCAAGGTGTCTTCCCCTCTTAGAAGGCCTGGCCCTCCAGTCCTTCCTCAGCCCAAACTCCCCTTGAGATCTGGTCACTTTTTAAATCTGGATGGTGACACCAATCTGGCCAACCTGACTTGGGGATTCCCAGTTGTTCGCAGGTGGCTATTCACTTTGTTCCTTTAGTAGAAATTAAAAGGGGGAGGAAAAAACTCTTGCAAGGTTTCTGCTCATGTGAGGTTTGTAAAATCCCCACCTACTCTTCTTTTTGATGAACAAATATCTACATTTCAAATCTAAACAAGGTTGTGTCCTTATCATATACTCAGGTACAGCCGATTTTAAGTTGGAAGAGCAAATATTTAACCAGCACAAAGCCACTAACTGCAGCGTGTCCTGCCTTTTCACAAAGATTTCAGAAGTTTGTCATAGTCATTTCACCCTGTCACTCATCAAGCATTAGTGTGGTTAATGGGATCTGGTGAAACAAATGCCATGCTTTCCAAAAACCAGAAGGTAAATTCACTTGGGCAGATGCTTAGCCAGTGTTTCTCAACTGGGGTACTTGTTGATGCATCAGGGGGTTCATCGACTGATCTAGATACTTGCCTCGTTTTCCAACAGGCTACATAAAAAGCACTAGCGGGAAGTCAGGACACACTAAAAATTCATACAATGACTTGTTTATACTGCTCTATGTACTAGACACTGACAGGTAAGTACAATATTTATATTCCAATTGATTTATAATTATAAGGTAAAAATGAGAATGGAAGCAATTTTTCAGTAATAGCATGCTGTGATAAAAATGGAAATGTTAAATCTGATTTTGTAAGCAAGTCGTTTTTAGGTGGGGTGTAACTTCAGGGTACTCAAGACAAATCAGATTCCTGAAAGGGGTACGGTAGTCTAGAAAGGTTGAGAGCCCATTGGCTTAGAGTTTCCCAAATCTATCTATCTCTCTCTTTGTAAATAATTTTGGCTAAACTGAAGGGGGGCCCAATCTGACTGAAACAGGAATTTTGACTGAGGAAAGACTGCGGACTTGGCAGCGGGAAAGGATCTGTAATTGGAACTAATTAATTTGATGTCCCTCTATTCTTCCCCCTCCCCTCCCGAAAGAGTGTAGTATCCTAGGGAATTCCTCAGTCTGTCAACCCTTGTAGTTCCTCTGAAGTCAATGGAGCTATGAACATTCACCCCCGCTGGGGGGTCTGAGCCCTGGCGATGACATTCCTGACACCTGGAACTGCAGACAGCCCCTTCCCACTTCTGCATTGTGCTGCCACGTTTAGGGACAGACACTTGAAGGGGCTCAAGGGTGAATTTTCTAATGTGCAGCACCCACAGCGAGGCCAGATTTTCTGCATCCAGCAGCTCCCAGCCTCAGAGGAGTTGTGGGTCCTGAGCCCTTCCTAAAATCTCAGCCAGGGTGGCCATTAGTGCTGGGCTGACATGGCCAAGAAAGCTCTTAGTGGCCCAATTCTGATGTCTCTAAGGATGAAAGCTTCTATCTAAAAGTCATTGTCTGACTCCCAAATCATTGATTTAATTAGGAGCTTGGTGCCCAGGTAATCTGGATAATCCCACCAAATGGCTGCGTTGTTAGGCCCGTAGGTGACTTGCCCAATGTCACACAGGAAATCTGTGCCAGGGCAGGAACTTGGTTCAACCCAGATTTCCTGAAGCCGAAAAGGAAAGTGCTGAAACCACTGGACATTCCTTCTCCCACTGTGATTTCATATGGCTCATTTACCCCTGCAGGATCCGTGCTGCTGTGTAACTGCAAAATGTGTGGGTGCTGCAGGATTCAAAAAAATGCAGCTCTCCCTTTTCTGCATCACCAGGAGGAGGCTGACCACTCAGGAAAGCTGCATTTTCTGTTAGGGAGACCATGAGTCACTAGATGATATTTATGCTTTTTGCAAATGAATCTCGTTCTATGTAATTCTTCCACGAGGGGCCCGGATCCCGGTGCCTCCTGACTCTGCCGAGACTCTGATCGGGAGCCACTGTGTGCAGCATGGACCCATTTCTAATGTTCTCATCTAGAGCGGGATTTTGACCCCACCCTCGCCACAGTGTGCACAGAAGTAAAAGGATTTCAGATCACCGCAGGGGGAAAGAGCAGCCTTCCGCGACCTGCTGCACTTCAGCCTGGGCCACAAGGCAGGATATGAGCTGTGCCTTTGGCCCAGGTCGCCAAGCTGGCTGGGTCTTGTCTACACGTTTAAAGCCGCAACGCTGATGTGGAGCAAACAGTGCACAGCACATTCATGTGTTTTAGAAATCACCCCTCCCCCCCACCTTCCTGTGTGTGCGTTGCTGCATGATGTAGCCCTACGCTTGCAATAAGGGGAGAACCAGGAGGGGAGTTTGATGTGCTCTTGAAGTGGCACCGCGAGGTACCTAGCTCAGGACAGATTATAATGCCTCAGTCTAGCACTGAGTAAATATTTGGTCATGGGAGAACTAGGTCTTGTGAGGTGCTGGCTTCCCTCCGCTCACAAGGATTTCAGTAGGTGGAATTTGGTGGGAACATGGGAGCAGAGGCCTCTGGAGGGGGCAGACTGCCGGGTCTGGTTCGCGTGACTTTTGATGTCAATGGGGTGTTGAATGTAAGGAAAACTGGTTTATACTGGGACCTCCAGTTCAAGTCTTTGTTCAGGCCCATTATAAAACCAGCTTTATGAGACACTTCCAGCCCACTCAGTCTCATTAGCACTGGCACTACAATCGACAGGTACTTCTTTTCTTTCCCGCTCCCTTCTTTTTCTGTTTTACATTCTAGAGGCTTCGTCTACACCGCCAGTTTTTGTGGCAGAAAATATGCTAATGAGGGACTCATTTGCATGAGTCACAATCTCATTTACATATTTTCTGCCTATCCGTTTTTGCGGTAGGGGCTTTTGCGCAAAAAACAAGCAGTGTGGACGTTTTCTTTTTGCGCAAGATCGGTATATCTCCTTTTTTGAGGCGTAAGGATCTTGCGCAAAAAGGGGGTTTTGCGCAAAAAGAAAATGTCCACACTACTTGCTTTTGCGCAAGAACTCCTAGTGCAAAAACCCCTAGCACAAAAACAGATTGGCAGAAAATATGCAAATGAGATCTTGAGTCATGCAAATGAGTCCCTCATTAGTATGTCTTCTGCTGCAAAAACTGGCAGAGTAGACATAGCCTGTGGAAGTCCCCCTTTTTTTTCTCTGCTCAAGCTCATCTGAGGAAGTGGGATTTGCCCACGAAAGCTCCAGATACTATCTATATTTGTTAGTCTCTAAGGGCATGTCTACACTGGAGGGTTATTTCGAAATAACTCCCCTTACTTCTAAATAACAAGGCAAGCGTCCACACTACCAAGCCTGTTATTTCCAAATTAGGGGCTGGCTTTTTTGAAATAATGGCTCCTGCTTGTGAAGAGGAATAAGCTTATTTTGAAATAGTTATTTCGGGAGTTATTATTTAAAAATAGCCTGGTAGTGCAGACATAGCCTAAGGTGCCATGGGACTTCTCGTTTTTAAAGTTAGAGACTAACATGACCTCCCCTCTGAGATTGTTCAGAAAAGAGAGAGAAATATTGGCATTAGTGGGAACTTCATTGACTCTGGCAGGTGAGTTTGCTTGCTGACTTAACAGGATGGAGGGTGAACTGACACTGGAAGTGGCGTGACCCTGTTACAAACAGACTCAGATACTATACTGTATCTCTTAGTGTCCCACTAAACCCTTTTCCCCCAGTTGCATTGATGTAGCCTTATGTTTGGAATAAGGAGAGGAACTAAACCCTTTCCCCCCTCCCAGTTGCATTGTTCAACTTTTTTTTGCCATACAAATGACCTGGTGCAATGGTTTGTGTATTAGCCCCCAGAGACAGAAAGCTGGGGGCAAAACAGCCAACTAGGGGAAAAAAACCTATCTAGCACAAGAACGAGAGAGGAATCAATGTGTGTTTTGAGGCTGCTGTTTTCTTCCCAGCTGCACTGAAGCGAGTAGTTCCCTAATGTACATAACTGGTCCGAGAACCAGAGAACTGCTTGTTCCTCTCTGGCTCGTAGAGCAGGAGCAGCTATAAAAACTAATCCGAACACTGCACTATTCTCACACCTTATAGGCAGAAGATGGGACATCTGCTATTAGTAACAGCTGATTAATTTACAAGTGTTATTTTAATGGCTCCACAATGCCCATCCCCACACACACACACACTCTCTTGAAATAAAGTTAATGGTTTTGCTTAAATTGCCAAGAGCCAAGAAATTCAGACTTGAGCCTGACATGTTACTCTTAAAATGCTGTGTTTTGTGAGATCATCTGCTGCAGCTGCAGGAAAGCATCTGTATTTCTGCCTTGGTACATTTGCAGCAGAAGCTGAATTACAGAAGGGTCCTGTCCAATGTTCCTGCTAATCTTTTCCATCTGTGTACAGATTTGTTCCACCCATGTGCAGAATAAATTTTATGTGCCTTGAGGCATGCGTGAATGTGCACCACCAGGAGAAACAAAAATCCAGTTGTGGGTGCTCTGCTCATCAGCTGGGCAGCACTGAAATCTCTCCTAAGTGGCTTCACAAGTGCACAGCTTACAGGGAACACTGGTTATGTCTTTCACACTTGTAGCCTGAAGCAAAATACATCCTTTCCAAAATACTGGGCCCTGTCTGCATTAGGATTTTTTTCACTCATGAAGTCACAAGTTCCTGATGCTGTACCGTGATGTACCAAGCTTGACCCAGGCTAAGCGACAAAAGTGCAAGTCCCATTTTACAGGGGGATTGTGTCTGAGTTAGGGTGTTTCATTGATTAACCCATATCAGTGTTTTACACCAGTGCAAATTTCTGTAGTCTATAAAGGCCCCTGGTTTATTGCTTTGTTTAAACCTTGTTAATGTAATTCAGGTTGCTCTCATTAGCCATATAAATGCCCAGTCCTTGGGACTCTGATTTCTGGCTCCCAGCCTGGGGACAGCTGGTAGTCCAGGACAGCTTTTTGGTGACAGAGTAATAGCTCTTCCTTCTTTCCAGATGAGTGGGAGGTGAAATTAAAGATCAATAAGGTGACAAACTTTCCTTAGAAGGGACACAAAGCATACTACATTAAATATATCAATGCTTTCCCAACCATACGTCCCTATGTGGGCAATCACTGCAGTCGTCACAGGGATGGTATGTGTTGTTACAGGGATGTTGTATGGTTGCTAATGGGCGAGGTTATGTCCTGTAAAGATGTGGCACATGCTATGAGTAATAATTAGATTTTATCTAGTACTTCTCATCAGTAAATTTCAAAGCAAGGCCAGTATCATTAGCCCCATTTTAGTGGCAGGAAAACTGAGGTACAGAAAGAGGCAGTGACATGGCCAAAGTCACTGAGCAGGGCAGTGGCAGAGCCAAACACAGACTCTGAGTCCCAGCCAGCATGTTGCATCACCTCTCTGAAGGGTTGGAGAAGCTATACAGTTAGTATTGTCCTGTAACACACCAGTGTGGCAGGATTCAACTGCAGAGCAAATCCATGTTGTTTAATTACTTGAGTAACACAAAAAACAAGGAGTCCTGTGGCACTGTATGGGCAAAAAGATGCATCTGACCAAGTGGGGTTGTGCCCAAATAAATCTGTTGGTCTTCAAGTTGCCACAGGACTCGTTGTTGTTTTTGCGGCTACCACATGGTGATCCCTCTGATATTTAATAACACAGATTCCTTGGTATTGTTATCATGGAGTCCTGAGGCAAATTCCATTTCAAAGTATGAATGATGCTGAACAGCTTCTTTCAGGAAGTCTAGCCTGCTTCTGTGAGCTGCTTTCATCATTTTATTTGAATGTCTCTTAACAAGAGCAGAAACTAGTCAGATATATCTCATCTCAAAAAAGATATTTTGGCATTGGAAAAGGTTGAGAAAAGGGCAACAAAAAAGAAGAGGGGTTTGGAATGGGAGCCATATGAAGAGAGATTAAAAAGATGGAGACTTTTCATTTTAGAAAAGAGGAGACTAAGGGGGAAATATGATAGAGATCTATAAAATCATGACAGGTATGGAGAAAGTGAATAATGAAAAGTTATTTACTTGTTTCCGTAACATAAGAACTAGGGGTCACCAAATGAAATTAATGGGTAGCAGGTTTAAAACAAACAAAAGGAAGTTTTTCTTCACACAGCACACAGTCAACCTGTGGAACTCCTTGCCAGAGGATGTTGTGAGGACCAGGACATTAACTGGGTTCAAAGAAGAACTAGATACATTCATGGAGGTTAGGTCCATCGGTGGCTATGATCCAGGATGGGTAGGTATGGTGTCCCTAGCCTTTGTTTGTCAGAGGCTGGAAATGGATGACAGGAGAGGGATCACGTGATGATTCCCCATTTTGTTCACTCCCTCTGGGGCACCCAGCATTGGCCATTGTTGGAAGACAGGACACTAGGCTAGATGGACTTTTGGTCTGACTCAGTATGGCCGTTCTTATACCAATAGTACTGTCTCAAATCAAATGGCTTTACAGCCTATATTCACTGCACTGATAAAATGCAGCCATCTCTGGGGGGGGGGGCAGGGAGGAACCGGAGGAGAGGAGAGCATTCTGCACTGGGGGATGGAGGAGGAATTTGGATGAGGAACACTGAGGCAGACCCAGAAAAGTTCTCAGGGACCACTAATGTCCTTGCACGACTGTCAAGATCTTGCTTTCTGAGGAAGTAATTCCTACGGCACTACTCCAGGGGCAGGGCAAATAATCTACACAACCCTCTAAGGAGGTAGGCTACAGTTAGAACAAATCTGTGACCCTCTATGAATTTCATGGCTCTTGGAACACAGGGCCACTGGAAATGCCATGGTGGCATTGGGAACAGATAGTAAATTCTCTAGGACACGGACTGTCTTATTCTTCTGTTTATACAATGCTTAGTACAGGGAGGTCCTGGTCCGGAATTTGGCTCCTAAGGGCTACAATAATAAAATAACTCAGAATCCCCTCTTAGAGCTCTGGCCCCTACCACTTACCAGAAAGTCTCTCTAGTGACAAAGGCGCTAGGGCATCATTGAGCAGTTCTAACTTCATCTCTCAGTGGGCAGTGGCACATTCATTCACCCATTTGGCTCTGTCTTGTGCTCTCCACTTCCTCTCTATTGTACCATCCTCCCGGCTGCAGTCTTAGACTGGAAATGCTTTGGCGCAGGCACCGTCTCTTACCGTTTTGCATGCCACCAGCACAGTGGCGGCTGGTCTTCTGGGTGCTATCGCAATTTAAATAACATACATGCAAGCCCATGTATGACAGTGGTATCCCCATTGTAGTGATGGGAAACTGAGGCCTGGGTTGGGGAAAATGACTCCCCCCCCCCCCCGCCCCGGTCACACAGCAGGTCAGTGGCAGAGCTGGGCATGGACTCATGTGTCTTTACGCTAACCCGAGAGCCCCACTTGGCTGTGGGCTTGCCAGCTTGTCTACCAGCTGCAGCACCTTTCCACTTTCCCTCGCCTTCCATCTGCAAAGAACCTGTAATTCTACCAGTCCACTCGTATCACTGCATTTCCCTGACAACGGGGTGAAGAAACTCTCCCCAGGCACCCAGACTTCAAGCTGTTTCCATGGCGACGGAAGACACCGGTGCGTTAGCTCTGGTCCCCTTGCCAGCCAGAGAACATTGGATATTGAGATCCTGCATCACCTCCCCCCACCCCTCCACCTTGTGGCTGAAAAATGAAAGGATGGGAACACCAGCCCTCACACCAGCTTCTGACTGGCCCTACCAGCGGCAACCACGATCAGGCAGGGAGTTAAACATTCCCCCAAAGTCAGAGGAGCCGCTCGATGAGACTAAGGCCCCATGTCTGGCTTTACCAGGCTCTGTCTCAGCTGGGGTGGAGATGCTCTGAGGAGGTCACAGGGGGAGCAAGGAAGGAGGTGGGCCCGGCGGGAGGGTTGTTAGGGAATGGAGGCTGCTGGCAGGGTCAGGGAATCATAAAGGAGGAGGGTGGGGGAGGGATGCTGGGCTAAGTTGGGATGTGGGTCATATGTCGGAGGGTCTTGAAGGGACTTGGATACCTGAAAGAGCCCTGGAGGAAGCTACAGAGTTGTCCAGGAAGGCAGGTGAGAAAGGCTGTTCTGACATGCTGGGGAAACACTGGCCACAGAAAAAGGCGGGGGGAGGGAGGAGGAAGTGGGGAAGAGGCTGGTCATGCTGGAACATGCAGGAAGCCCTCAGCAAAGGAAGAGAAGCCGCAAGAAGGTTGGGGGGAAAAGCAGAAGTTGACGGAGAATATCTTATTGCCCTTATATAAATCCTTGGTACGCCCACATCTTGAATACTGCGTACAGATGAGGTCTCCTCATATCAAAGAACATATACTGGCATTAGAAAAGGTTCAGAGAAGGGCAACTAAAATGATTAGGGTTTGGAACGGGTTCCATATGAGGAGAGATTAAAGAGACTAGGACTTTTCAGCTTGGAAAAGAGGAGACTAAGGGGGGATATGATAGTGGTCTATAAAATCATGAGTGGTGTGGAGGAAGTGAATAAGGAAAAGTTATTTACTTGTTCCCATAATATAAGAACTAGGGGCCACCAAATCAAATTAATGGGCAGCAGGTTTTAGACAAATAAAAGGAAGTTCTTCTTCACACAGCGCGTAGTCAATCTGTGGAACTCCTTGCCTGAGGAGGTTGTGAAGGCTAGGACTATAACAGGGTTTAAAAGAGAACTAGATAAATTCATGGAGATTAAGTCCATTAATGGCTATTAGCCAGGATGGGTAAGGAATGGTGTCCCTAGCCTCTGTTTGTCAGAGGATGGAGATGGAGGACAGGAGAGAGATTGCTTGATCATTACCTGTTCAGTTCACTCCCTCTGGGGCATCTGGTATTGGCTACTGTTGACAGACAGGATACTGGGCTGGACGGCCCTTTGGTCTGACCCAGTCTGGCCATTCTTATGTTCTTATGGGGGTATCTAATAGAGCCCTCTGGCTGCAGAGGGGTTGGGCAAGAGGAAAGGCCCTGACAACAAAGGGAAGCAAAGCAGGACCCCTTCTCTGGGTGTCTTATACAGTTACCATGGTTGGTTTTATCTAGCTCCTAGGAGCCCAGTAATGAACCAAAACCCTGTGGCATTAGGCTCAGCGCAAATCCAAAACAAAAAGACAGCCCCTTTCCCAAAGTGCTTAGTGCAGGACGCGACTGCAGTCAAATCAGCTGAGGTTAGGAGAAATGTCTCTTGTCCGGCTTGACAACCACACCCATCTTAAGCAGAAAAGGATTCAAGTCCAAACTCCATCAAGCTCCGGGAAGGCTCAGCTCACGTCTGGCCTTTGTAATTCAGGCCCAGCTCTTCCTAAACTTAAGCAGAGCCCCTTGTACCCATGACTTTCCGCTCCTGGAAGAGCAAGACGAACAGCACTCTACAAACCAACCCACTCTGCATCTCCCCATGAGTGCCTGTGACCACGTGTGCATCGGATTCACAGAGCTGGGACAAACCAGTTGTGAGAATGAGCTATTGCAGCCACAGGGCAAAGAGATGTCCACCAGCAAAGACAAGGGGAGACGCCAAGAAAGAGAAAGGAAAAGAGAGGGATTTCCCTGCGGTCAGCTCATGTGGACCAGAAGCAAAGGTCGTGACGGTGGAAGGAAACAGATCAGCATTCATGGCTGAACACACCTGGCTTGTAACAGAGAAAAAGAAGGCACCCTGTGTGAGTTTTAAAAAGACTATAATTTAGAGCAATTCTTTTGAATAATGGAAGGACCGTGTTCCTCTCCAACACACACACAGTTGCATTTTTATGAGTCATCCTTCTCAGTAGGTGATAACACAACCTGCCAACTTTCTCAGCTGATTTAATGCTGCTAACTGAAAGGCCAAAACCGCTTCTGCAGTGCTCGATGAGCATTCTAAAATGTATCTGATTCTTGCTGACCTCAGTGCTAAAATCTATTTGCAACCGTAGCTGATTAGATTTAGAGCATCAGTCTATTTTAGCTTGTTTGGAAAGTGCTGACGCAATGGTTCCACCCCCCGCCACTGAAAATGACATGAATTCTCTCTTGCCCGCTGCACCGAGGTCTTACTGGGCCAGTAGACTGCTTAGATGTGCTTGCCTGGACTCTCCATCTGAATGCATAGAGGCCTACCGGTAAGTCCTTCGACTTTGGCATGCGAGCAAGAAGCCCTTTACGGAGCAAGGGGCCTAACCCTGCAAGGCACTGAATATCCTGCACTCACAACAAGCTCCAGGAACAGAGAGGAGGCCTGCAGGCCATGATGTGTAAAGCTACATCTGAAAGCTCACCGGAGCTCAGCCAGCCAAAGAGGGATTGTCTGATACTTGGGAGAGCAACGATCGGGGAGGAGGGCAGAAGCATCTCCAAAAGGCTGGCCTAGCATGGCCAGACACCATGCTGCAGTATGAGGGCGCTTGTGTAGAGACAGCCACATGCACGACCGTTATTGTTCAGCCAAGGGAAATGGGGCTTCCCTTAGCACAGAAATCCGTGTGTCCACCCAGCAAACCCAATGGCATCTGATTTGATAGGACCTGAGGGATGCAGTGTATGATATACATCCCCGAAACCAAATCCATGGGAACTAAGTGATCTCACGGTACCTCACAATCCTTTACCACACAGGCTGGGGCCTGCAAAGCCGTTAATAAGGTGATATCTTCAATGAGTATGCTATCAGTCCTTCGGGTGCCCACCGGTAGCCTATAAACCAACACTGGGTGTACATTAGGAGTGCTATGGGTCTACAGTTAAAGGTCGACGTAGCTACAGCGCACAGGGCAGGGAAGTAATAAAACCCGAAACATGCTGTTGCTTTGGTCACCTAACCCCTGCTGTGGACACAGCCAGGTTGACAGAAGAATGATTCTATCAGGCTATGTCTACACTGCCGGCAAAGAGAGTATGCAGATGAAGCGCTGATTAGCATTTTGTCATGCTTCATTTGCATAACCTAGTCGAGCCATTTTTGCGCAAGGGTTTTTTGCACAAAAACAAGCAGCGTGGACGTTTCCTTTTTGCACAAAAAAACCTTGCGCAAGAACGGCTCGAATAGATTATGCAAATGAAACACAACAGAATACTAATCAGCGCTTCATTTGCATACTCTCTGCCGGCAAAAGCAGGCAGTGTAGACAAAGCGTCAATGTAGCTGCCATTGCTTGGGAAGCCGGTGTTCCTGTAGCAATGGAAAACCCCTTCTGGGCTTATCCCAGCCTAGCTACAGCCCTGGAGTCATGCCACTGTGGTCCCCATAGACCAGGCCTCGGCCTCCATTCTGTAATTAGACTGGTTGCTACAAACGGCTAAACCGGACTTGCATGCAAGTCGGCTGATAAGTTGCTCCAGAAGCTGAAACGCTCTGCTGGCTTTAGCTGTGTTTCCTGTTGTCAAGGCACGTAATTACTGCATCCAAAGGCCAGCTCCACAGTGGGGCCTCTCTCCTGTGGCCATGAGAGAGTGTGCGTATGTCTCTGTCGGGAGGGAGAGAGACTGGGTTTCGCCTAGACATCTGGTGCTGTTTGGTTACGGTTCCCAGGCAATAAATTATGGTGACAAATGAAAGACTAATGCATCCCACCACACTTGGAAAAAGCCATCTGGCCGCACATCTCTAAGATCCTCAGTAGGATGGAAGACTATAAAGCCTGGAGCGTCACCGGAAGTCTGGTCACGTATGTTCAGCCTGTAACATGTCTGGGGTACTAACCCAGTTCTGCCACTGACCTGCAGTGTGACCTTGGGAAAATCACTTCACCTCCTGCTGGCTACGTGTCTCATCTCCCTAGATTATAATCTCCTGGGGGCAGGGACCAGCAGTCTCTGATTAGGTGTCTGTGCAGTTCGTAGGACAATGGTGCCCTGACTGCGTTTGGGACCTCTGGCACAACTACAGTGCTAATTCATTAAGGGGCCTCGGTTCAGCATGAGAGCTGGCAGGGTGTTGTGTGTCGCGGTGAACACTATACATACCGCAGCCCAAGAGCAGAGAAGAGAGACCAGCAGCCCAGGGGATGAGTTAACTTGCACAGTGAAAAACTCCCTTCCCACAATCCCCACTTTCAAAAAGTCTCATTTCACTCACTTCAGCTTTAAAGCAGCCATAAAGGGGGGAACAAAAATCTCAAGCTTGCTGGCCCCAAAGTCTTTCTTTTTGAAGTTCTCCAAAGCCCAAAATAACTGGCTATAAATGTACTAACACTCTCATACCACCCAGCAAGCCTCCAAGGGGAGGGAGGAGGGAGAAACCCATGGAGCCCTCCCCCCGATTAAAACTCCAAATTAAGGATGTTAAATATCAATTAATTTACTAGTTGAGTAATCAACGGATTTTCCATCGACTACTCAACTAGTCGATAGGCACTTCTGCATTCCTCTTTTGAAAAGTACAAGAGCCCCAGTGGGGGCTTTTGTGCGTTTCAAAGTTGGAATGCGGCATGCAGCCGAGGCCAGCGGGAAGTCCCGCTGATTCCGGGCTCCGCGCGCTTTTAAATGCACAAGAGCCTGAGGCCTCTTGTGCATTTCAAAGCAGAAGTACCTGGGGGCATTTCAAAGTGGAAGCACCCGCATGGAACCCAGAGTCAGTGGGACTTCCCACTGGCCCCGGGCTGCACGCGGCGTGCCAGCTTTGAAATGTACAAGAGTCCCCAGCGCCCTCATGGAGCCTGGGGCCAGCAGGGGACTCAGAGTCCCCCACTGACCCCGGGCTCCATTTGGCGCTGCCACTTTGAAATGCCGCATGGAACCCGGGGTCAGATGGGGAGTCCCCATCTGACCCCAGGCTCCACGCAGCACTACTGCTTTGAAATGCCACGGCAGCGTTTCAAAAGGGCAGCTCTGCACTGAGCCCAGGGTCAGCTCCATGTGGCACTGCCACTTTGAAGTACCCCTTCTTCCCCCCCTTTGCTGCCTCTCTCTCATAGAGGCAGCGGGAAGGGGAAGCGACTAGTCGACTCGACTATCTGATAAGCATTTGCTTATCGGATAGTTGACTAGTCCTTAACATCCTTATTCCAGATGCCATGTTCTCGCAGCAGTGTACAAAGGGCAGAGACTCGGGGTTTGCCTTTGCTGAAGAATTAACTTAGGCTCTGATTTGGACACGATCCCAAGGCCAATATTCTCCACACATGGCACAAACCCTCCCGCTTGGTTAGTTCTGCTGGGATGGTGGGGAGTGGGAGGGGGCTGCTTGCCCTCAGGCCGAAACCTCCCTCCTATGCGATGAAGATGCAGACTACCGCCCCCCCGCGCCCAGTGCTGATAGTCCTCCACTGCCTTCCCACAGCATCCTCCCCTCCATGCACCGAGAAGCACAGACACATTCTCCCACAATCCTCAGGAACAAATCTGAGAGCAGCTCTGCACAAAGGCCCCTGGGAAATCCGCACACCCCAGCCCGCCTGCCTCAGCTGTCCTGGCGCACACATAGGGAGTGGCGTGCCAGCGGGGACAGGGTAACTCCGGGAGGGCTTTGCCATCTGGCTGCTAAGGCAGTCGCCCAAGCTGACATCCCTAGTTGCCAGGGCAGCCCTGGCTAGGCCACCCTGGGATGTTCTGTCTTCAGTCCTTTCCGTTCTCGGCATTTGCCCTCCTGGGCCATCGGGCCTCTGGGTCCCGTTCTCCCTGCAGCCTCGCGTGGCGCGGAAAAGCCCGAGAGGAGCCTCCCCTCACAATCTAGCCCCAGCCAGGAGACGGGAGAACCCGACATTCCCCTCTCAGCCTTTTGAGTCTATTGAGGAGAGAGTGGAAAAGCCCCGGAGCCTAGAAATGGCCTTGAGATACAGTTGACTTCAAAGGTGGTGCCTTTTTTGGCCCCTGTCCTCAGCTCAGCAGGCCTGGAGCTTTAGAGCAAGGGCTCTTCGCAGCCTCCGCGTCTGCTCCCGGTTCCTCCGGGTGGGACGTGCTGCGAGCCGCAGGGACCAGCGCTCTGGAGCTGCGGCACAGCGGGGCTATCTCCCTCTCTCACATGTCAGATATATTATTAAACTGCAATTATAGTGGCAGGGCAGCAGGCTGAAGCAGACTATTAATAGCGACGTGCAGATAAGCTGACTCAGACGGAGACAGATCAGGCTTTGGAGAGGGGCTGCAGCCCTTGCCAAGTTGGCCTCCACTCCAGGGACAGGAGATGGGGGGGCGGGGAAGGGGGGGGTGGAGACTGAAGGGGGCGAGGAAAAAGCGTCTCCATTTTTTTTCCCCCTTGGAGGAAGGAATAATTAGGTTTCGTGACAGTCTTGCTGCAAAACCTGTGTGGTGATGAGGATGATCCCCAGAAATCCCTGCTGGGGCCTTTGGGCCACCTTTAATTCTAGCACCGGAACACGCTCACCAGCCACAGGCCATTCGGGAGGACTGGCTTTTGCCCTGAGGCTGGGCTGCCATCTTTTGCATTGACACGTATATTAAAAACAGAGAGGGTCCCATGCTGCTCTGCTGTGACCCAATTTGGCCCTTTCCTGGAGTGGGGTGATACTCACATCTGACTCTTTGATCCTGTCTCTGATCTTGAGACTGCCGGGGTTTGATTCGTTCTTCTCCAACACTGCTTCTCAGTTATTCATAATCCTAATCCTGTGTCTCGTTCCTTCCATCCATGAGCCCAAAGTGCTCTATAAACATTCAGGAACAAAGCCCCCATTTTACAGATGGGTAAGCTGAGGCTCAGGGCAGTTGTAATTTATCCAATGTCTCACCAACTGGTAGAAGAGCTAGAAAAAGAACCCAAGAGTCCTGGGTCTCAAAGCTCTGTTCACACCACTAGACAACAGTTCCTGCCCAGTTTCTATAGCCCTGAGTTCTGTAGTGCTTATTAACAGAGCAGGTGGGATTTGTTTTCCTTTTCATCTTCAACCGTCACTGGATATCTGGGAGAGGGGGGATTTCTATGTGGGCTGGGCTTCAGCCTTCATCTGGACCATCTCATGTATGGAACTGGCTTGTAAAAGTTCACAGGGCAGAGGAGGAGGGCTGCAGAGGTCCAGGTATCTAAGGCAGAGAAATAAATCTACTTTATGAAAGGCTCATGCGGAGGGCTGCAATTGGAAGAAGTCTATTTGCTATTGATCTTACTGCTCCCTCTCCAATCACTTTTTTTTTTTTACTGTCTTGGAAAACAAAGAGCGTAATAACATTAACGTACCAGGAGATTTCTAAGCCGGGCCACAAGCTGGCCTCTGTCCCCTTTGTCAGAGTTCATTAACTCGCATCGGACTTTTAATCAGGCCCTATGGTGAGCATGTTGGGGATGGGGTAAGCCAGCCCCCTGGTTTTGTGGCTATGGGAACTCGGCTGTCTCAATGCACCTCCCCTTGTGTTTCTCATCTCCTCCACAGGGACTGAAGAGTATGTTTAGGCAGGGCTGGGAGTTTTTCTTACCAAAAGCTTTTATAATGGAATTTTAAGACTGAAAAAATGCCAGAGTTATTTTTACCCAAGTTTCAGCTCCGTGTATAAATAGCAGGCAGGGCGGTTCCACCCCCAGCTGGCTGGCATCGCTCGATAAAGGTCCTGTGGAAAGAGGCTTGTGCATGGAGGATCTGTAACTTCCAGGGAAGCTTGCCATGCAGCTCATGAGAGATAATTCCCATGTCCACTAGGTCAGCGGGCGACTTTGGTGATATCGTTGCTGATCAGGGTACCTCCCCCTTGGCAAAGGCTGGTGGCGGGAGTGGAGCTGGCTTTTTAATACCGGAGATTAAAAAAAACAACACACACACATGGCTGTAAATATCTCATTGAGGCGCCTAAGAAAATCCTTCCTCACAGGGTGTCAAACTAGACCCCAGCATAGGAGTCTCCTTTCAAAAGGCGGAGGCTGACACGGGGCTGACCCCCCTCTCCAGGCAGTTTCCTGCACCTGTTCTGGTCCCATGGAAACAGTTTCCGTGCCCACCCAGCCTGGCACAGTTCAAGCCACTCCTGTATTTCCCAGAGCAAAGCTCAGATTCAGTTGCATCCTGTCCCCACACAGGACTTCTGTGACATTCCCCGCCTGGCTCTAAACTTCACAGCTGGTCTTGTGGAGCTGTAGCCAAACTGCGGCTCTGCCCAGCCCCAATTTTACAAAATGGTCTTGTGGAGCTGTAGCCAAACTGTGGCTGTGCCTGCCCCAGATGGTTTATCAAAATCAGATTTAAACCCACCCTCTGTGGAAGCTGGTGCCTGTCCTGTGAGCCCGTGGGTTTACTCTGGTCATGATTTGAAAGCACCCTGCATGGTTAACCTGTGGAACTGTCCTGTGAGCCCGTGGGTCACTCTGTTATGATTTGAAAGGCAGTGCATGGTTCAAAAAATAATTAGATACATTCATGGAGGTTAGGTCTATCAATACTTATCAGCCAGGATGGGTAGGGATGGTGTCCCAGGCCTCTGTTTGTCTGGGCTGGAAATGAGTGACAGGGGAGGGATCACTTGGTGATTACCTGTTCTTCCCATTCCCTCTGGGGCATCTGGCATTGGCCACTGTCGGCAGACAGGATACTGAGCTAGATTGGCCTTTGGTCTGACCCAGTATGGCCGTTCTTACGTTCTTGTGCATCTGAAGGTCCCCCCATCCATCCCCAACCCACCAACCAAGCTGTCGGGAGGACCCGTCCCTGTTGGGATAGGGGGTGTTACCCTGTAATAAAAGGTAATTTAGTGGTAGCCAAGGTAATACAACAGATTGCCAAAAATAACATAAGAGGGAGAGGGTGTTATGTGGCTGCAGTCGAGGCTGGGAGGAATTTAAAACCCCAAACCCAGCCAAACATCCCTCAGCTTTACTGCCATCAAGCCTGTGGCTGGAGCGTTGGAAAAGCTTGGACAGGGATTTGCCATGAGGCGAGCTCAGACTTCAAAGATTTTTTTGTGTTATAGGCAGTCCTGCCAACAGGAATTGCAGGCCCCAGGACCACACATCCATGGGCCCTCTGCCCCCCTCCCTCAGAGAGAGCCACAAGTCACCCTCCTCCTCACCCAGAGAAACCCGAGCACCACCAGAGGCCCCCCTGGTCGGTCGCTGCCCCATCCCCCACCTGCCAGGAGGTGCCCCTCCCTCCCTTCTTCCCCTCTCTGCCCCCCCAGCCCAGCTCTGCCCCCCAGCAGTCCTGCATTCCACCTCGGTGCCTTTCTCCCAGCTGGCCCTGCCTACTCTTGCTTGCACCCTCTGCTCTGTTGCCTTCCCAGCCCGGTTCCTCCACCCCCCTCAGCCCTCGCGCCTTGCAGGGCCATGCCTGGCTCTGCCCCTGGAGCTCGGCTCCCTCCTTCTCCTCCCAGCCTGGCTCCCTCCCCATTCCCAGCCTGGCTCTCTTCTCCCCGCTCACTCTGCCCCTCTAACCCCTGCCCTGCCACTTTGCGGCCCCAGGTGGGGGTTCAAAGCCTCAGGGAGCTGCTGGTGCCCCCTCCCCCTACGCTGCACCGCTGATCTGAGAGCAGGACTTAAAGTGGCAGGGTGCTCCGGGCCCCCGCATCCGCCCTGCGGCTTCAAGCTCTGAGCTCCCCACAGCCAGGTCAGGGCTGCCTCTGCGGTGCGGCAGCTCTGAGCCCCCTTAATTCCACTGAGCCCCTGTGCAATTGCCCCCTTTGCCTCCCCCCATATCGGCAGGGCTGATTACAGTCCACCTGCCTCCCTCCGGCTCCGTTGTGCTTTGCTCTGTCTGTAGTGCAAGGCACAACCCGAGCCCGAAGAATCTGTGCGCTAGGCCAGCGGCTTTCCAATTAGTTTTCTCAGGACCCAGTTGAAAAAAATCGTTGATGCCGCGACCCAACATAATGGGACTCGAGTGCAGGCTCCGGGGCGGGGCTGAGGATGGAGCTGTGGGGTGCAGGAGAGGGCTCCGACTTTGGGGGGGCAGGGCTGGGGCGGGAGGGGCTTGCCTTGAGCGGCTCCTGGGCAGCGGTGCAGCGGGGGGCTGAGGCAGCTTCTGGCCTCTCCTGGCACCGCAGACCAAGCTGCCCCCAGAAGAAGATTCCCAGCCCATGGGTGTGAGGAGCTAGTGCTCGGGGCAGGGGTGTTCTCCCCCATGCCCACTCACCTGGCAGCCTGGCCCCTGGTGGCTTAGGCGGGGGAGTCTTTGCCTTTCCAAACCATCAGCCTGGCCCCGCCCACACTCCGCCCCCAGAACGCCTGCTGTAGGCAGGGCAGCTCGGGCCACACCACCGCCTTTCTCCCTGCTGCTCTGGGGACCAGGGAGGCTGGAGCCATGTGGCCTCCTCCCTTCCTGCTGATCTGGGGACAGGGAGGCTCGGGCTGGCTCCCTGCTGCTCTGGGGATGCTGGGGTGCACAACCGCTCTTCCCCTCCCCATGGTGGGGGCAGAGCCTCAGCAGAGGGGGTGGGGCTGTAGGTAGGGCTAGGGGCCTGCCTCCCCCAGCCCCAGCACCACTGACTGCCCATGGCCGGGCCTCTTGCGGCCACTTCTGGGGCGCAGTGCAGTCTGCAGTGCAAGCTAGGTGGGGAGCTGCCTTCGCGCCCCCATTGGTCACCTGATCCCCCTGCAGTGCCGAGACCCAGGGCCCGCCATTCCACCTCCCAGTGCTGCGTTGCCACCCTTAGTTTGAAAAGCCCGGCTCCGAGCAGACAAGAGGGATGAGAGATGAAATGACCCCTTCGGCTCATCGGAATAGCACCCAAACCCCCTGAGTGCCAGGTCAGTGGCTCTGGCCACAAGACCATGTTGCAACGTGCCCATGCGTCCCGAAAAGGGCGGGCCAGATACAGCCACAGAAGTTTTGCCAGGACTCTTGTGGGTTCTATCCCAAAGCTGAGCCCCAACGGGTAGGGGGAGGAAAAGGATAGTCCCCCCCCCCCCGGGAAGTGACAATGCAGAGAATCCTAGTGAGCCAAGTGAGATGCAGCAGGGACTCAGGGTACAGTTGTGGGCTCTCCAGGGGGAAGGAGACAGCTGATCGGCCTTGGGAAGGGCAGATGGTGCTTTGGGGATGGGGGGAACAGATGGAAACGATTCCTGGCACTCTCTGCTGTTTGTCCGGGCAGACAAGATGATAGGAGAGGCCTGGATGATATTTATGGCCCGTGTCCTCGCGGAGCAGCTCTCTGAGTTACCAGTGCATAAAACAACACTGGCGATGTTAATGGAAAAAGCAGGCGAAGGCAATGCAAAGGGGAATGGCTTCGCACTCGGGAGGGTAAAACAAACGGGCCCTGTCTCTACTCGGCTGAGTAGTGCAGCCCGTTGGCCCCAACATCTTGCAGCAAGAAGAACCGCATGCCCGTGAAACGGTCTAGCCATCAGGGCAGGTGAATGCAACACTCGCGGCAGCTGCCCTGTTCGCGTTAGTGACACATATGAAAGATTTACAAAAAGAGACACAAGAGAGGAGGCGTCTGCCCATGTCTCTTACATTTCAGTGAGGCAGAGTTGTCTGAGGTGGGGCCTGCCTACGTACATTCATTGGCTCATGGCTCTCCTTGACACATCACGGCAACATCAGTTTCCCCCACATGCCCCCAAAGCAGGGAACGGTGTGTGGTAGTTTCTCAGTAAAATGTAGAGTTTGGATCCCAGCCATCTGCCAGCAACCTCCGTCCCTTTTCAGCCATCTCTTTCATTTGCTGAGGGCAGGGGATGTGGTGGGGGGCACCTCTGGATTTTGCGATCATGGGGGAATGCTTTGAAAGAGCAACATGAAAGGGACACAACTGAATTTAACTGTGGGTGTGAAACTGCATGATTGATGCAAATATTTTACTGATGTTTCTAACCCCAGCTTCTCCTCCCTCTCCTCCCCAACTTTCTGTTAATGTTGCTTGTTATCTATCTGGGACGAAACATGGTCTGGTGCTTGCAGGACAGGAGGTGGGCGTTTGGGTTCTGTTGTAAACTCGCCCCCATGAGTCATTTGATGACCTTGCTTCATCTTTTTCGGCTCAGTTTCCCTCGCCGTAAAATGAGGGCATTCATATGCCCCTACAGGGGTGTTATTGAGAAGCTGGCTGAAAAGTTGTATTGAAACATCAGAATTTATTAGCACTAGCTGGCAAATTTGATGTTGAGAGGGAGAAATGTTTTTGGTTTTTCCTTTTCTCCATAGAAATTGTGACTTTTTGTCAAAACTGCTGCAAACAGATGAACATTTTTTAGATGAAAGCTACCAAGAACTCTGTTTTGTGTTTTAGCCCCTCCTCCTACTTCCCAACCCCTCCAGAAAATGTTTCGAGGAAAGTGGATGTGTCTAAATCCAATTTTTCAGTGGAAAACTTCCCATCAACACTTTTTTCCAATCTGGGCTATTATTTATGGTTAAACATGGCTGCAATAAGCTATTCAGCTCTGACTGCAGAGGTTTATTTCAGGACACATGGTTTTTCATGGAGGATTTATTCTCCCTGTAAAGGAATAGCTAATTGTGTGAAGTAAAATGCTCGGCAAAATAACATTAAAACTTTAGTGTCCTCACCACCTGAATGGAAAATGTGTACAGCCTTCTGTAAAGAATTGCCATTAGAAATCTTGGCAATGTTACAGAAATAACAAAAAGTACAGGCGTGTTCTTTTATATAGCTCTGTGTTTGCTTGTTAAACTCTTGTGTTTTCTTGTCCACATGAAAGGGGATTTTCCCATAATTGTGCTGGTTTTATGAGGCTTTAAGAAGCAGAAGGCAAAATACATCCACCAGAGAGAGCATGGTCTAGACACTAAAGTCTACAACTTGGTATTTAGAGATCTGAGTTCTGTTCTAGTCTCTGCCACAGACTTACTGTGTGACTTGGGCAAGTTACTTCACCTCTCAGTTTTCATAGCTGTTAATATGGGGGGGGGGGGTAGCGATGCTGCCTTACTACAAAGGGTCTGTGTGAAAGTGCATTCCTTGCTGTGTGAAGCATGTAGGGAGCCTATGGATGGAAGCACTTTGAAAACATTCGATGGAAGATACCATCTGGTTGGAAATGCCCAGCATCTAAGACTTGGGAAGGAGAGTCATTACACAGAAAGAATAATACCAATGCCCAACTAAAGGTGCATTAATGTACAGAATTAATGTAATTAGAATTCAAGCTTGGAAGGCAAGCTAATGAACACTCCATTAAGTAAATGTAAATTTTCACTGAAGGCTAAGGTGCTTTTGTGCATGATTGTTCAACTTATTAATATGCATCAAGTGATCACTGAGGGGAAAGTTATAGTGCCATATCGCTGCTGGAAATGTGGGTACAGATGAGAATTACGAAGGCATCTGGCTGCTGAAGACTACAGAAATTATTGACTTTCCAGGGAAAGCACCAATAAAGCTCATCGGATGGGCACCGTTTTATTTTTTTATTCACAATTGCTGCATCCTCTGAAGCGGTCAGTGAAACAGTGGTACCTTCCACATAATCTTGCCCTATACTAGACTAGCAGTTCTCAAGACTTTCCCATATTGTTTTGCCCTTGGGAAGAGCCCTTTCCAGAATGACACTGCTGCTCAGATAGACCCTTCACTTCACTCTTGAAGAGAATCTATGGAGGAGCTGCCGCCTTTCTAATAATGGCTCAGCATAGCTAAGCTTTGATCCTGAGGTCTATGTAACTCAGCCCAGGCCTAGGAGTGCATGCTGGGAGAGCCTGATGCAGGGTTTGGAATCTAAAAGGTACACATCTTTATCAGGGAAGGTGAACAACCACTGCAACAATTTACCAAGGGATGAGGTGTAGTCTCAATCATTTGACGTCTTTACATTGAGACGGGACGTCCTACTAAGGCCATGTCTTCACTCTGCAGAAGATCGCTGTGATCAATCTTCTGGAGTTTGATTTAGTGAGTCTAGTTCAGACTCGCTAAATCAAACTCAGAGAGCTCCCCTGCCAGAGGCTAGTACTCCTGCTCTTGCCATGAGTAAGGGAAGCCAGTGGGAGCGTGGGGGGGAGCTCTGGGGACATTGCCAAGCTCTGCTTAATGTAAGCCGATTCCAGCTATGTATTCTGTGCAGCTGGAGTTGTGTACCTTAAGCCGAGCTGCCAGGTCTAGTGTAGACCTGGCCTAAGAGACATGTTCATCTGCATGTTATTAACTGAAAGTCTATGGCCTGTGTTATTTAGGAAGTTAGACCAGGTGCTCAAAATAGTCCCTTCTCTCTGTAAAATATATTCACCTAGATTATTTGCTCCTTCAAGTAGGAACAATGGATCAGATAGTCATCTCGGGGACTCCAGTGGAAATCTCATTGAGGCACTCTTGGATTTAGAGCGGTGATCCTGAAGTCACCCTCTGATCTTGGGCCTCATTCCCTCTGGAAAGCACCATGTGTGTGCACAATGCTCTTTTTTGTGCAAATATTACTAAGTTGATCTGATCTGGAAGCCAATACTCCTCCTCCATAACTTATGAACATGTCATTTAAGTTTGGATTGTGCATTTCCAAGCCCTGATGCTGAGGCTTTTCAAGCTGTGAATTCCCATCTAGGCAGTATGTTAACATATGCTGGTAAATGGCACTGGCATGATGTGCGAATGAGTGACAGAAATCTCTCTCTCTATCACAGGGTGCCTGGGTTGCCACTTCTGTGCTTCACTGGAATTTAGGATTTTGTCTGGAGGAACTGGGATGGTGACAGCATCGACCTAGAAACCAGAGTCAGAACTCTTTTCATTGTTCATAGACCCGAAGAGACCATCTCATCTGGCCTCCGGCATAAACCAAGCCAGAGAATTTCACCCAGTGACTTCAGCTGCAGGGGGAATTATTCTCCAGCATGTTAAAAATTGATTAGGGATCCACTTTACAATTCTTTATCTCTGCTTGCTAAGGTGTGTCCCCACCCTTGGCTCCCAGAAATTCCTGGCCCACTTCCTGTGTATGTAACATCCGTGGTGCATTGAAGCCTGAGGATGGGAAATGCTTTCCATGTGAGAGGTGCATGAGAGCCAGCGGTTAGCCGCTCCAGCAGGGGAGCGGTTTCAGTTGTATTTGTACTTGCAGCTGTTTTGATGGCTGCAGAGTCAGTAAAAAGCTTTGATTCTCAGATCCCCAGATTGCACGGCCAATTCTTTTTCTCTTGTAATCAGTGGCGGCTCCTGTACGACAAATGACTTTTATATTGTGTTACTTCAAACGATTATCTTTCTAATGTATTGGGGACACAGCTAATACTATATAAATGGGGCTATTAAGAAAACAATCTCATATATTAAGCATTGACGAAACCAAGGCCCATTATTTTCAATGACAGGCTAAGTCCATTCCAGCTCAGTTCCCACTATCTGTGAAATAAACAAGAGGGATGCCCTCTTCTTTACATTCGTTCATGATGATGGGTGACTAGCAGTAAATACAGAGACGAGGTGGCTTGCAATTTTAAACTGAAATTGTAGAGGCCCCGTCTCAAGTAATGTAGGTCCAAAACTGCAACTATTCTACCTTTGACATTTTGATCTGACGAAGACCACATCCACAATGGTATTTAGGTTCCTGAATCCCATTGAAACATGTGGAAGTGGGGGTGAGGGGTAAGCACCATTGTGGAGCTGGATGATGGTTCTTTAGGGTTTTTTGTATACAACCACTCTGGTGATTTTTTTTTTAAACATCAACAATAACTACGGTTTATGTAGGACCTACAATTTTTTTCCCTCGGTGGATCATCATCACATCAAATCCACCAGCCCTCCATGTATGGGGACGCTGCATTTGTGGGTGTAGAGAATGGGGGCCATTGTGTGTATATATATGTTTTACTAGCAGACTTCCTTCAGGGCAGGGCCTTGGGGATGTATGTGTGGGAGGGGTGCAGGAGGCTGGGGGCCAGAGGTGTGTTCCTCCTCCCACCCCAGGCCACCCCCCCCAGCCTGCCCGGGACCTGTCCTCCTCCTCCTGCCCCAGCCTACCCAAAACCTGTTCTCCTCCCCCAAATCTGCCCAGCGCCTGTTCTCTGCCCCCCCCCAGCCCACCCAATGCCAGTTCTCCCCTCCAAGACTCCCCAGCCACAAGAGCCTGTTCTCACTCTCCCCCCCCCCCTTGTGCTGCAGCCAAGAGCTGGGAGGGGGGAAAGGGTTTGAGGCAGAGGGGCTATTTACTAGTGTGCTGGCAGGCAAGATGGAGAAGGCCCAGCCCTGCTGACCATTCCCTTCGTGGTGCAGCTGCCTCCAGTGGGCACTCTGCATAAAGCTCTCCCCTGTGGGCTCGCTGCCCCCGGTGGCCACTCTCATATCGCGTCCATCAGAAAGCGGCCCCTCCCTTTGCATGTTTTGGAAAACAGTCCCTGTCCTGGGACTTCCAGTTGTCCTGGCACAACCCAACCCTGACCTTGCTTTACGTTAGGAGAAGAGGAAGCTGCCTACCAAATTTGGTGGCCCCAGCTCTCATCGTTTAGGAGGCGTTCTTGAACAAACAGATTTGCAGGCAGACAGACAGAGCTACCCCTCTGAAGCTTTTGAGACATTCAGACTGACTCTAATATGTATATATGTATATAGATAGAGAGAGAGAGACAGACAGACAGACAGACAGACAGAGAGTCACCAGTTGAGACATCATAGATAAGTCTGAGTTCTGTTTTTCACTCAGAGGGATTCGGCCACTTCTGGTTTTTGTAATAAAAAATGGCACATATCCTCTTCACATTTACAGCACTTACTCTGTGGGCACAGAATTAATTTTCTGAGACCTTACAAGTAAAATTTGTTAATTAGTTTCACTTAAAGTTAATTATAAACTGGATCCTTTAAGAAATGGAACATCTGTATCAGCCTTTTTTTCTTGATCTAGAATTATCTTCATAACAAAATGAGGCATACTCCTCAAACTTCCCATGTACTGCAGTTAAAACTCATTGTGCAGAAAATCTTGTGCTTTGGGCTGCATTTGAAGAAATTAGGCTGTAATTATGGGTTTTGGATGCATTTCCTTAGCGTGTTTGGATTTCTTTTACATGTAATCTCAACACTGAATTTTCTTGGGTTTATAATATTTGGCTTTGGAATAATGCAATATCCTGGTAATTGTTTCACCCTTAAGTTACTGACGGGTACACTCAATCTTAATGTGTGTGTGTGTGTGTGTGTGTGTGTGTGTGTGTGTGAAAATATATATATACACACTTTCCCACAAATGTTGCAAGCCTTCCGGGTTGATTGAGTCCACTGCTTATTTCTCCATTAATCCTTGGCAAGGATACAGGCGCGGAGACATTTATTATATTTTTCATTCTACCCATCAGCAATCAAGTCGATGGCCCAGTGAAAGTATATCCACGCAGTCAGGCTCAAGTAACGCGTTTACATAGTGTCTCCTTAATCCTCATGTGTCTCAAGAAGGAGCGCTTGGATTGCTAGAGCCAGCATCTGTCACCAAGAGCCAAGGCTCCACTAATGAACTGTGAATCAGAGCTTCCTTTTTGTTTTCTTTTTGCAGCATGAGAGCTGGCTGAAAGAGGGAAGGCAGCCAGGGTGATTAGGTCTGGATCCATTCGGCTCAAGGATCAATTTACTGTGATGCTAAGATTTATATTATCGTCAGCGATGATTCGAGCAGGCCCTAGCCTGACGGCCTCCCGCTGGCAGACATATACAGTGCAGAGACTAGCACTTACAGAGTGTAAAGGCCAAGACGGAGCTGACTTGAGAATAGGGATGTGAAATTCTGTTTAATCAGTGACCTGGTTAAACATAATGTTTAACCGCTTAACTGGGATGCAGTGGGTGAGGGGGCCGCTCCAGCCTGGGAAAGGTGATGTTTACCGAGTAACGGTGAATCAGTTAGGGTGCGTCTCCACTGCACCGTAGCTCGAAATAAGATACGCAGTTTGAGCTACTCAAATTGCCTATCTTATTTCAAAATAGCTTATTTTAGCATTTGGGCTGTGTACCCAGTGCCAAATTTCGAAATAACCTGCTATTCCAAAATATCCCTTACGCCTCGTGAAATGAGGTTTACAAGGACGTCAGAATAACGAGCCCAAAATAACGGGCTTGCTGTGAAGACGCGGGATAGCTATTTCGAGATACTTCGGTATCCCGAAATAGCGCTGCAGTGTAGACGTGGCCTTACGTCCCTGCTTCGGAGACATTTCTCCAGTGACTGCAACCTCTCCCTGTGGCTTTCTTGCTACTGAACGAGTGTGAGTAACACTGACACCCAAGGCAAGTCGTTCCTGGGCTAAACCCATTGAGTTCAACATGAGTCATTTCCCTGCCTTTCCCTGGGCTGTGGATCAAGCCCTAAATTGTCATTTGCTCATTAAGAAATTGGATCCTTCAAGGGGCGGGCTGCCATAACCTCCAGATGATGTAATTCAGGATCGGGTCCTAGATTGGTATTGCTGCATGCTGTATGAAAGAGCTGCTGCCTCCAGACTCAGCTTTGTCAAGCACCTTTTGGCCACAGGTGAAGATCTAGCACAGGGGTGGGGAACCTCAAACTCCCCAACCGCCTGCATTAAGGAGCCCGCACTGGTGCTCCAGCCCCTCCATCCCCACCTTCCCCGCAACTTCCCCCATGGGGCTGAAGCACCAGCGCTGGCTCCCCACAGTGAGGGAGGCTCCCTGGGCCTCGTGGGCCAGAGTGGGGCAAACCAGAGCCAGATCCAACCCACTGGATCTGCTTGGTGGGGGAGGAAGCGGGGGAGGAAGGGGTCGAGGGTTTGAGCCCCTCTCCCTCCGCCCAGCTGGTGCAGTAAAGTGCTGCCTGGAGGCTTCCCACCCCCAAATCTACTAGCCTGGGCTCCACTAGGCTCTGGTGTGTGCGGGAAATGTGGGGGAGGGTCTTTCTTCTCCTCAGTTGTGGGCCACGACAGTGAGGGGTTTTGCAGCCCCCAATTGATTTTTCTGTGGGTCAGTGATCCGCCCGACCCAGCCCCGATCTAGCGCCATATTCTCCACTTTGGTAGCCAGTGTTCCCCATCCTAAGCACGCCCGAAAAATACCAAGCCTTATGCCATGGAAACTTTCTTTGTCTTATTAAAGCCTCGTCTCTCCAGTTCCAAATCTTTCCTGCCACCCTTGGCTGCCGTGACCATACATGGGACTCAACAGCGCAACCCCCCAAGCTGCCCGTTTGGCTCCCCAGCTGAGAAAGGACATCAAACTCATTGCCCCCAAAATAGCCAGACCCACGCGTATGGTAGATCAGTAACCAGGTTTTGTGAGGTTTGAACCAGCAGATGAGTAGCCCCGCGGCTTGGAAAGGTTCCACCCTCTGTGAAACTGACACGGTCACACCATGAAGAGGATTTGCAGGGGGCTGGCTAAGGAATATCTGACAGTCTTATCTGGCCCTGTCGAGGCTTCTTCCCCACTTTGGCTTGATAAATGCAGAAGTGGGGGCCCGCAAAAGTACCCAAAACCTTATCTTTCCAGGCTTTGGTATAAAACTTCCCCCCAAACTCTTAAAAACCTAGATTTTGGGGGTAAAAATCCACTTCCACCACCCAAGTAATGATGAGGAAACCAGGGGAGAGATCACTTGGGAAATCTCACCCCTAAAGTAAAACCAAGACACAAAAATTAACCAATACCAGGTTAATAAAAAAAAGAGAAAGAACTTTTATTATCCCTACAATACTTGTATTACAAGCATAGTGACTAGATGGAAAAGTCACCAATTAATAAACTCATGGGGAATTCCACTATGGGCCAAAACTTAGTTACAAAGTAGAGGAAATCCCATTTTTAAATGCACAGACATCAGATTCCTGTTCCCAAACCATAAAATGGTAAAACGGATTTATCTAAACTTTACCCTACTTACAGATAGTGAAGAGTCCTTTCTTGGAGGGAGACGTAGTGTCTGTCCCCCTCAGTAGCTGGAGAGAATCTGCCCAGGGACAAAGGAGGGGAAAACCAAAAATTCCTTTGTCCCAGTTTGAAATTCCTACCTACATTCCTATTGGCCGACTCTACCTGGCTTAGGTATAGTTAACCCCTTAGTCTCCAGGCTGCTGGCCATCTCTCATGATCATGACAGGCCCCTATCAACAAACCTTGTGAAAGACCTTTGGGAAGGTCTGCTGGAGGCAATCAAGAAGGGTAGGCTGGGAGATAATCATGATGGTGTGGGAAAAGGGTCTTCTTTGTGCTGCAGAGACCTCCGTGGAGTGGGCAGCTGTCACAGGGACTAACGTTCCATGAACTCTCGCACTATAGTTAAAAGGAAAAACTTAAAAAACAACAAATAGTCTGGTAGCACCTTAAAGACTAACCAAACATGTAGATTGTAGCATGAGCTTTTGTGGGCACAACGCACTTCTTCAGATGAATGAAATATTAAAAGTCCAGTTCCAAAATAAATAGGGGTGGAGGGGGAGAAGGAAGGGAAAAAATAGTGAATTAGAATGTTCACATTACATGAAGCTGATAGAGAAAGTGCAAATTGTTCTTAAGTACCCATTGTTTGGTTGGTTAAGTCATTAGGATATGGAAGGTAGTGCGATAGTGAGGTAATGTCTTTATTCATACCTTTGTGATGGGTCCCAAACCTGTAAATGAAGTTAAGTTCCAACGCTTCCCTGTGTATTTGGCTTGTGGAATTGGCCTGAAACAACATGGTGACTTGGAGATCCATTAATGAGTGCCGAGGAAGGTTAAAGTGTTCTCCAACAGGTTTTTGTGTGTTGCCTTTTTGGACATCTGATTTGTGTCCATTAATTCTTTCCCGTAGCAACTGTCCAGTTTGGCCAATATACATGGCAGTGGGGCATGGCTGGCATTTGATGGCATATATCACATTAGTAGATGTGTAGTTAAACAAGCCTCTGATATGGTAGCTGATGTGGTTGGGACCATTTCTAGAACCAGTTAATAACATGTGTTGGGGCAGGGCCTGTTTCTGTCAGCCCTTTAGGTAGGCTATAGCCTTATTGGAGGAGAGCATTGGATAGAGGTGGTATCATGAGATGGATGGTTAGAGGTTCTGCATGCCATTTCCAGCTGGCTTTGGGTGAGCTTCAGTAAGTCGCTGAACCTCTCTGTGCCCACATTTCTCCATCCAAAATGCAGATATAGGGGTAACATTCCTGCATCTCGTTGAGGCGCCATGGCATTTATGCTCTAATGTCATGGAGGTGCTTTTCAAAAAATTGTACCCAATTATCATTTCCTAATGCAATGGTTGTCAGGCGATTTAGTGAATTTGTTTTTCCCTGGGTGCTTTTTGGGATCTCTGGAGTGTAATCTCTATAGAAATTCTAAGCAGAGTATAGTCTTAATAAGTGGCCCATCTATTATGTTGATTAACAGGTTTCATGATGAGGTACCATCTGCAAATAGGCACACCCAGTATACTCATGTAATAATACAGAAAATGTAGGGTGCCCCCAAATTTGGTACAAAACTGGTACACAAGAAAACAGGGGAGGTAAAGGTGTGCGGTTTTAGAAGTGGTTGTTCAGCACCTCCAAGACTGGATGTTCTGTTCCTCTTGTAGCAGGATAGCAAGAACTCCATTGTGATGGCATTAGCTATGGATGGGATGGGTGAAACCAGGCAGTTTGAATCCTATTTGCTCTTTTATGTGCCTCATCACACATGACAATGTGTTTGAACTTTTGAAAAGGTGAGCGAATCTCTGCGTGATAGCGGGAGGGTTAATCAACATCGCCTTTGGTGCACCCAAGGTCACCTTAGTCAGACAAGCTGGTTCTGTCTTCTGGGTAGCGCAGGGGTGGACCATAAAAAACAATGGTCGCCTGCTGGTGTTAGTCCCTGGTGGGCTGCCACCTCTATGTCTACCTTTGCCTCTGCAGGTATCCGGTGATCACAGCTCTCATTGACCATGGATCAGCATTCGCGGCCAATGGGAGTGGCGGAAAGAGATGTGGACCAGGACACCACTTCCTGCTGCTTATTGGCCACGAACGGTGACCCATGGCGAACAAGAGTGCCATTCCCAAAACCTACGAGGGTGCAGGTAAATAAAGAGGGAGGGCCCACCAGGGATTACCCTGCTGACCAGATACGTCCCACAGGCTGGAATTTGCCCACCCAGGGTGTAATGTCTCTGTTGTTCACAGAATTACCAGAACAGCGATGGGCAACCTGCAGCCCCCAGGCTGCGTGTGGCTCATCAGGGTAAGTTGCTGGTGGGTCGCCAGACAGGTTGATTACCTTGCATCTGTAGGTACAGCCACCCGCAGCTCCCATTAGCTGCAGTTTGTTGTTCTTGCTGACTGCCATTTCCCACAGCTCCCATTGGCCAGGAATGGCGAACTGCAACCAATGGGAGCTGCAGGCAGCTGTACCTGCAGATGCAAGGTAAACAACCTGTCTGGTGACCCACCAGCAACTTACCCTGACAAACCGCGTGTGGCCTATGGGCCCTATCTTGCCTACCACTGCTCCAGAACTATAACTGAGCTGGCAATGATCTAGTTAGTGATTTCGTCATAACTGTCTGTGAGGGGGCGCTACTGCCCTGCACTCCAAAACCCCCCGCTCTGGTCATGTACGGGGTGTGGCAAGGCAGGGTGAGTGTGTGCATGGCGTGCTCTTGTGCCGCCAACCAGCTGCGCAGGGCGGCACCTGTGTGTGACAGAGTGCTACGGCCCCACACCTTAAACCCGCCCTCCCCCCCACGTCAGCCAGGGACAGGGGGAAAGGTGGCAAGTCAGGGTGAGCGTATGCGCGGTGTGCGAGGGTGCCGCCAAACAGCTGTTTGGGGCAGTGCCCGGGGAAGGAGCATAGGAGGGTGGAGAGAGCATGACGTGGGGAAGAGAGGGCGGGGCCTGGAGGAAGATGAAAGAGGGAGGCGTCTGCTGGGGAGGGGCAGGACGCCGAGCCAGGATGTGGGTAATTTGAAACGGGAGACGGAGAACCAAAAGGGGTGGAGGGATGGAGGCAGTAGGGAAGTTAAGGGAGCGAGGTAAAGGGAGAGGAAGCAGCCCAGGGCAGGGTGTTCGCAGGTCACCTATGGGCTGGCGAGTTTCGGTGGGAAGCCCCGCAAGCCATTCTGGACCACACTAGGTCCGAGTCTTTAGGGCTCTGGGCTGGGGTCCTTGAGTGAGGGAGGGCCTGGACCCCCCTCTCCCTGCTGCCCCAGGTGGCATTACCAGACTACATCTTATCCCGGTGTGAATATCTCAAGACAAGATTTAAAGGCTAATGTTAGCTAGACACGACACGGGTCAGACTTCAGGACCCATGGGATGGGTGGTGGTTATGGTGTATAAATAAAGGCACAGGGTGATAAAACCTTACACTGTCTCACACAGAGCACTTACACCTATGACTAAAACACCCTATGAATCTGACTTCCCATTTTGACTTTTCTTTCAGTGTTTAGTAAATAAGAGTTGGCTGAATTAACTAACCCCCACCCAGGCAGAATTCAGTTCTATGATCCTAAGACTCCAAGACACCTGCTGTACAGTCATGGTGCTGGAACTAGCGGTGTGGGGGGTGCTACCACACCCCCTGGCTTGAAATGGTTTCCATAATATGCAGGGTTACTGTGATGGGATGAACCATGCCTCAAAGCCCTCCGCTGGAGGCTTGTGGCCTTGCCACACTCGGCCCTAGAAGAAAGGAACAGTAGAGAAGTCCTCCAAGGAGGCTAGAGCAGCTGAGGAGAAACCAGCCAATCAGGGACCAGGAAGGCCTATAAAAGAGAGCTGAGGGCTCGCGCTCCAGTCAGTTTGCTAGAGCCTTCAAGATGTGTAGCCTGTGAGGCTGGCTGAGGAAACTGTCTCCAGGAAGGGAAGCTCTGGAGGCACCGCTCCCTCCGAGTGGGGCACAGACAGAAGGGAACAGACTAAGAGAGAAAACTGAAAGACACTAGGCAAGAGGGCACCAAGGTGGGCTCTGGCTAAAGGTGTACTCCAGCAGGGGTTTGAGTGATTCATGCAGGGTGTGACTCGGCCAGAGGGCTGAGTTGCTGAAGAGGCTTCTGACAGAGACAGTGCAGGCCCATGCAGAGGAAAGCACCCACGGGAGGTGAGTGCTGCCCAGTTAGTTTGATTCGATGGCTCTCAGCCCTTCCCCACCATACAAATTGTTTCCATTCCCCTGGTATAACCCTCTCCCTGCAACATCCTGGTAAGCCATGCTCTGTTCCCTTGCTCATGCCCTCGAGATTCACCTCAGGAATGCACACCGAGGCTCATGGTGGTTTCACATGTAATGAATCCCTGCATGGCAAGAGGAGAACGGGCTCCCGCTGTCCAAGCCTCTCATACCGTGTGTACTTGTCAGGTTCACAGTTTATTTGTGTTACGTCAGAATGAATAGCTCAGACCCTCAGGCCTGGGGGTCTGGCCTAAGGATTGGCTAGTTTTCTCAGGCAGCTTACGTGCTAATTCTGTCGCCTGCGGCGCTTCAGAAAGAGAGGGTTGTTTCCCTGTTTAGATCCAGCCCTTACTTCCTCTGTTAGGAACCGTGTGGGCAAGTTAACAGTTAACCTTCCATTTCACTTACAATATCTTCTCCCCCAGCAAGGATCTCCTGCTGATGGATAAACAGTGAAGCAAAGCCAGTGACAGATTCTCTTCTCACCCTGCTTTACACCACTGTCTTCCTTGGCTCTGCTCCTCATTCTCGCTGGAATACGTGAGAGGAAAATCCAGTCCAATGATCCTGTAACACCCTCCTGTTCTAGTGATCTAATTGTGTTTCTAACCAACACAGACTGAATCCTGTTCCCTGTCGGGTAGAGAAGGAACAGCTTTTCACTGTACCATTACTGCCTTTGGATTGGCTCAGTGATAACTTTTTATAACATACCTAAATCAACAGCTGGTCTTCAATGCCAATCATGCCGACATGCTTCATCGTGCCTAGGCGGGCCAATGGCTCCTGCTTCCTCTAATTATGCATGTTATTGCTCTTTCAGATTTAAACTCCCACTGAAAACCAGCTAGATTTAAGCTCCTAGCTCATTTAAGCACATTTAAAAATCCCACATGAGTCACTTAAGAATTGAAGTTACTGAAGGGGCTTTTGAACATGTCAGCTTCGGAGCCTGCCTCTGAAGAAAGCTGGGCCCCTTTAGCTCACAGTATCGTCAGTGGGCGCACAGGATTGGGCCCATCACACACTGTCCGGGTGCTTATTTTCCGTGGGTCTGTGTAGGGCGCACTGTGCTAATCACCTTTCTTGAGCTGAGACCCAATTGCGAAATGTGACTCTAGATCATGGGTTCCCAAACATGGGTTCCCTGGGGGGGCAGGAAGAAATTCCAGGGGTGCTCCCCCCCGTCAAGTTTTGCTGCCCTGTTCAGTTCCTTTTTTCCTTTTTTTTTTTTTGCTCAACAAGTTCTGCTGCTTTTTGGGAGGGGTGGGGAGGCGTGAAGGTTTTTCAAAAATCAAAAAGGGGGGCATGATGCCAAAAAGTTTGGGAACCACTGCTCTAGATTCCAATTTTCTCCAAGTCCGGAATGTTCAGGCTTTTGGTTGGATCTTGTTGTGAAGTTCGTGCAACCCACACATTGACTGGGTGTGGTTGACTGTCCCATGGAGTGTAGAGTTCCCAGATGGTTTAACCCAAAATACTGAATGCCCCCCCCCCAAAAAAAACATCGGGGAAAAAATTCTGTTGTGGGGGAAAAAAAGCAGAATCAGAATAGGGATAGGAACAGGGGAGTGGTTGAGCACTAAGACCCAGGGAAGGCATTGCTTCCCCTTGGTCTTTAGGCTTTTTTCCAGTGGCCATTTAGTTTTCTTGATCAAGCCAGAACGCAGCTTCCCTGCGGAACCAGGTAAGCAAGGGGTCTGGGGGCGGGGGGCTGGGCCCAGTTGCCAAGTGTGTCCGGTATTTTCACCTCCTGTCTGGGAAGAAAATCAGAAAATACTGGACATGTTAGGTGTCCGGTATTTTCTGAATTTTTTTTATCAGACAGGAGGTGAATATACCGGACTGTCCAGGTAAATACCGGACACCTGGCAACTCTAATGGAGTGGCACATAGGCCAGTTACAGAGAGGCCTTCTGCATGTGAAGTGGCCACTCACAAAAAGCACCTCGACAAACCATCTTCTGCTGAAGAGGCTTAGGCCTTGAATTTTTCGAAATCAAAAGGGAGGTGATAAAAGTTTTCCCCAAGTTTGTCTTTTCAATGCCCTTAGAAAATAAGCATTCCCCCACCCAGCTTGCAAGGTGCATGCGCGCCAAACCTTACAGCATTGTGCACAGAGCCTGCAAATTATACAAGGGAAACTACGGCTGAGATCAAAGCCAGAAGTCAAGCAGCCCCAGCACCTGGCACAATCCATGCTGTTATATTCGCTGCTATTAGTGTGATTTCACTGTGATCCTGACAGGTATTATGTCTGGGGGAAAATGAAAAAGATAACATTGCAAGCCAAGTTTTCCAAATTGTTTGGAAGGGATTTTGGTCACAGGAGCGGGTTGCGGTGAGTATAGGGCATGGTGACTGTTGTGCTGAATTTTCCATGGCCCGGCACCTTGTGTGCTCTGTTGCACCTGTACAAAATGAGTCTCAGATACAATAGGATCAGAAAGATAGCATCGTGTGCTCGCTTTGCACTGATGTAAATGACTCTTGCTGGGCAAAGGAGAACCAGGCCCCCTGTAGAGTCATGCAAGGGCTGGGAATGATGTTAATAACTGAAGTAGCGTAGTGTAGTGGTTAGAGCATGGGCATGCATGTCAGCAGACCTGGATTATAATCCTAGTTTTGCTGCAATCTCTCTATGCCCTTGGGCAAGTCATTTTACCACTCTGTGTCTCGTATAAAATGATGGGGTCTAAAGTAGCTGTTACCCATCAAGAAAGAGACTGTGGAATCATTATGGATAGTTCCCTGAAAACATCCACTCAGTGAGCAAAGCTGTCAAAAAAGGCAAAAAGGCAAACAGAAGGGATAGGGAATAAGACAGGGAATATTTTATTGCCTCTATATAGATCCATAGTATACCCACATTTTGAATACCATGGTCGCCTCATCTCAAAAAAGATATCTTAGCCCTTAGAAAATAAACATTCCCCCACCTGGCTGAATTGCTAGGCCTTTCCCCCCCCCCCCATTGGCAGGCCTGGGAGGAACCAAGTATCCATGGGTGGTGTGTGAAGGTAGGGCTGGGCTGCCCCCAGGCCTCACCTCCAACCCCTCCCCTTCTGTCCAGGCCCCACCCCCAGCCCCACGGGGAGGGAGGAGGGAGTGCGGCTCCAGCCTCGGAGCACGGGGGGAGGGCAGGGGCTGGGAGCAGCAACACTCCACCCCCAGAATGCCTACAGTGGGCATTCTGGGGGCGGAGTGTGGGCGGGGCCACACCTGGCAGTTTGGGAAGGCTGTGCCTTCCCTCGACTAGCGTACTGGCCGCCCATGCACGTATCTGTCCTGCTGTTGAAAGCCGGTCTCCATAGCAAGCTCTATACTCCGAGAACTTCAGAAAAAGGGATTTCCAGACTGCCATGACACTCCCTTCCTTAGGCAAAACCAATTGGGTGTGGGAAATAGGAGCAGTCTCAAGGCATGTCTACACTGGGGAGTTATTCCCTTACTTTGAAATACCAAGGGGAGCGTCCACACTCCCAAGCCCGTTATTTCGAAATAATAACTCCTGCATTCTAATCGCTTTTTCCTTAAAGGAAACCTCTTCCCTAGGTTTGTAGTGTAGGAAGGTTTTCCTGAGCTTTTTTCCTCCCAAATGCATATCGATGTAAGTGGCCCAAGAGCTGCCAGAGCTTGTAAAGCGGTACTCTGAGTCAGCAGGGGAAACTGCTCTGCATCGTGACATGTATTCTTTCTTCAGACAGAGGAGCGGATACAATACCTGAGAACACACCCAGCCCCGTTCTCACCCCAACGTATTGCAACATCATATTTTTCTCTCAGCTGGACTCCCTGCTCACTCAGCATTTCATGGCAAATGCAGAGAGACCACGATGAGCCATGCTCCAAAAAGGACTGGCTCTTACTGCTTGTGTGGCAGGAGACTCTCCTTTACCTCTCAGTAGTATAGGGGCTATTACTGTCAGTTCAACTATTCTGATCTCATCCTGTGGAGGGCAGTGCGACGTAGTCCAGGATAGCTCATTACAATAATACTTTCCAGCTAGTGGGTCTACTGGTTTGTTATAGTTTAGAGGAGGTTTGTTATAACTCAGTTATCTTGTTGGTGATGCCTTGTGTCTGTGGGATCAAAGTGCTTAAAGATAAGTCCTTAGAAAGAAGGTATTTATTAAGACCATTGGAAATTGAGGCACAGACAGCAGTGACCTGCTTACGTGCAGTTGCAGGGAGAGGAACAGAACCTAGAACTCCTAACTCCGACAAGCAGCCATTCCCATTCTGTGATTAAAATAGGCTTCTAGCACCTGGAATTAAATCAGTTCATTCCTTCCCGTTATGGGGAGAGAGGGAAGATTTGCCCACTGCATTCTGTTGGGGGAGGTGGTTGTGCTGATATTACCTTTGCTCGTTTCACAGCAGACAGAATGAGCTGCATTTTGAACCCTAAAAAAGCTCCTTTGCAAGATTGCCTAGTGACATCAGTGACGGACATCCTGGCAAAAGGTCGGTGGCCCTCGTGGTGCCTTGGGGAGCTGTAACAGTTCCCCTCAGCTCCCATCAGGATGGAGGAACTTAAAAGTTTTCTCACGAAGCAGAAACGCAGCTTGAGGGAAACCACAGAAGAAAATTCAAGTGGAAGCAAGAAGCCATTTGAAATTGAGAGACACGCCTCCAGCGGACCTATTGCTTCCCCTCCCTGCAGACAGCGCAGCATATCGCTGGTCTCCATGATGCACCACCTGACTGCGAAAACAGCAGGGGCAGCTAGAGATCTGGCAGCTCGAAACGCACTTCTGAAGGTTACATGCTACCCGAGGGTCGTGCCTGAGAACCTCCGACAGCTGAGAAGTGTGGGCAGGCTCCAGATCTGAGCTGGTTACATTAGGGAGCAGGACGGTAGGTGGCTTTCAAGGAGCCAATGGCTGCGTTCGCTGTGCCCACGGCCTCGTACTGGGGACAGTCAGTGGAGACCTAGAAATCATGCTGCCTCCCTGTCTTCGCCTTGACCCACACAGGACTAGCCTGTGTCTGTTCCACTCCACGCCCCCCCCTCCCCCCACAGGAGGGAATCCTGGATTGTCTTGTGACAGTTAAAGTAGATATCTGGACAGCTTCTGTTGTATAAGTGTCAGTTTCAGACCATGTACTATATGCCCTGAGGGGGTGTGAAACTTACTAATCTCACGCCTGCTCTTTCTCCTCTTTGGTCCGTTCTGTGTTGGTAAAGGGCTCTGAAATGGCTGTCTCCTTCAGTCTTTTAGCCTGTCTGACTCCACTTTCTCTAGCGCCTGAATTCAAGTAGGGGCAGGGGGAGACCTCACGGCACCATTTTAAATAATGTGTAATGAGAATGCACTTCGTGCCTTGTAAGGAGCGAATGCTACAGGCATCTCCAGGCTCCAGCTGCCGTGTCTGTCACAATGCTACAGCCCATCAGGGTCAGAGAGGGAATGAGCCTGTTGCCATAAAGCCACAAATTGCATCTGAGAAAAACCAAAGATGTTGTCAAACCACCTTCAGCTTTCCGAGCGTTTACTGCGGGGATCTTTTCACCGCCTGCAGTTTGCACCAAGAGCTAGAAAAATGGCAGGTTTCTCTGTTGCCAGTAATCAAGCAGCAGCATGTTATCTGCCCAAAGAGTAGTCTTCTACCGCGGCTATGAAATTCTGGGATGTGGAGCTGGTGGCACCAAGATTGCAGAGTTAAATAAGTTAGGCCTTGCTATCTTTTCCCCCTTAGGATGGACTTTGTTAAAATCGAAGTGTTTTGGGAAAGATGTTGCTGCCCAGTGACATCCTTGAACAAATGAGTCACAAACATCACTTACTCCTATATTTTCAAAGATTTTTACAGGGGGTTCGGCCGCACAACCCCCCACTGGTCAACGGAAGTTATAACTGAATTCCATACATCTCTGCAAATTTAGGAGCCAGGGTAGGCAAAACATCAGGCCTATTATTCCCAGAATGAGGAAAAGAGGTATTGCCTGGCTCCATTTATGCTAATAGGAACTGCCCACCTAGGTCACTTGTGCAGCAGTGGCTGGATTCTTCAGTGCCACCAGTCCAAGAAAATTATTTAGATTAAGGACACTGCTTTCCTGGTTGGAAAACGGAGCCCGGGTCTGACTCCCGTTGCTCTTTGTGATGCAGATATCCGGACTGGATGGTGACCTTTCTCCTCACGGTATAATTGCTCCCTTGCATTGACATCTGTGATTCAAGAGACAGCCCAGCACCTCGTGCTAAGTCAACAGAGCCCCCTCTACCATCGTGCAGGTTCGCCTGTGGGCGCGACATGGCTGCAGAAATGGAAGATGCTCTTCAGCCTATTTAATAGACATTCTGGGTGAGATCCCAAGTAATTAGGCCCACTGTAAGGAATAAGGATGTTAAGGGCTAGTTGACTATCCGATAAGCAAATGCTTATCAGAGTCAAGTAGACAAGTCCATTTCCCCCTCCCTCCCTCCGCTGCCTCTGTCAGATACTGAAAGTGATCACCAGCGGGTAGCTGTCGCGTGGTTGGTGCAAAGTGAGTGAACGAGCTCAAATCTGGTTGTCAGCTAGAATTGTCACCATCGCCAATGACGCGAATGGGGAGCAGCAGCAGAGAAGTGCGAGGCACAGAGGACTGATGAGAGATCGCAGACTCAACCGCCCTCAGTGTGATCCCTTCCAGGCCAGGGGGATGGGTCTTTTGGTGACACAACACCAAATGTTGTGTCTTTTGGTGACACAACACTGGGGAAACTCGCATGGCTGCCGCCTATGTTCCTATGTCTGAACAGCTGCCACCTATGTCTGAACAGCTGACTCCCATCTCCAGGGCGTTTGGTCTGCACAGACTTTAATTGGAACTCAGCTGACCTGAAAAATACATAAAGATTCTTTTCACAGGGTCGATTTGATGTGTCTCCTTTTGTGTTTTAATTCGCACCATCTGCTAGACTTTGGGCAACACAATGCCATGCATTCATTCTGAGTCACACCCAACTGCGTGCGAGAAGCTAGAAATGGAAAGACCGGCATTCGCTCCTCTGGGGCAGGATCGTTTCCCTGCAGAATATTTTCTAGGGCCCGCTCCAGTCCAGTTTTAAAGGCCTGGCGTAACTAAGCTGTCTCACACACACGATTTGCAAGAAGGTGTTGACACATTAAGCCCTAAGGTAGTCAGCCCCTGGTAATGGCTGTTGGTGTCATTTCTCCAGCCCCTTGCTCTGTTTTTTCATTTGTGTGACCTAGGTTCTGTGGCAGCACTGTGGCAATCCTAGAAAGAGGAAGTTCAGATGCTGTTGTTTCTCCATTTGACTGTGCCTATCTGCCCTGAAATTGCAACAGAAATCTTGAATTGTCTGTCAAAATACCCAGGAAGAAACTATTGAATGGGTGACCGAATAATCCCTAGGAAGAAAGGGTGCCCACAAGGGGCAATAGCCTCTTTTGTTCCCATCAGTGAGAGTATTGAGTATTTTCCCTGCATTGTTTCTGCCCTTCAACTTCACCCTAATTCAGCAACTGGATGGTTGTAGGGGTGAAAATGACAAACCTGCACAACATATAAGCGTCTCCTGAAGGCACTTGAACAATATCATCAATGCTGCCTCAGAAGAATCCTAACTATCCCTTGGGAGGACAGGCGCACGAACACTCACGTCCTGGAAGAGTCAAAGCTATTGAAGCTATCATCATCTCCCAGCAACTTTGCTGGACTGGTCACGTGGTCCGGATGCCTGATCAGCACCTCCCAAAACAGATTCTGTTTTCCCAGCAGAAGGAAGGACGGAGGAGCATGGGGGGCCAGAGGGAGCTATTTAAAGACATGTTGAAGGCAAACATGAAAGTGCGGCATTGGTGGCGACACTTGGGAGAACCTTGCCCAGGACCATCCCCAGTGGAGAGCAGTAATCCATGAGGGGGTGGTGCAATTTGAGAGGTCCCGCCCCAGCGCAGACAAGGAGAGGCGGAGAAGGCGGAAAAAAGAGCCGCAAAAACTGCCCCGCGTCCCTCCAATCGCCATCAGCACCTGCCCCTTCTGCAGTAAGACCTGCAGCTCCAGAATGGGGCTGGTCAGCCATCAACAGATCCACAATAGGAGGGTAACAGGGAGACGTCCTACTCGTTATCGAGTGACTGCCAAGAATTCAGCAATCGCTGCCTATTCAGAAACACGCCCGAGTGCATGCTCCGCTCTAGGCGAGCGCTTCACGGTAACTACGTGGCTAAGTACTTGGTGGAACAGTGGTGCCGAGGGGATGCGTTGCTTGTATTGTGGGAGCCCTAGTCGTCGATCAGGACCCCATTGTGGGAGGCAGTGTACAAACACAGAACAAAAAGACAATATCGGCACTTTGAGTCTGACCTTGCTCCTGTTTGATTAAATGGTGTTTTCCCAGAGACCAGTGGTTCTCAAAGTGTGGGCTGTGGGCCACTTGTGCTCTACGACTGTCTTGCAAGTGGGCTGTGGGCCTAGGGCTCTGCCACCCCTGCAGCGGCGAGCCCACGCTGGTGTTCCAGCCCCGCCCCCCCCTCATGAGGTTGGAGCACCAGTGCTGGCTTCTCACTGTGGGAGGGGGAGCCCCGGGCCTCATGGACTAGATCCAGCTTGCAGGCGAAGGAAGCAGCTCCACATGCAGCTGCTTGGAATGGCAGTGCAGGCAACCTCTCGCCTGGATGCTTTTCCCATTGCTCCCATTGGCCAGAATCCTGGCCAATGGGAGCAGCAGGGGGCGATGCCTGGGAACTGCGGGGGAGAGGGTGTGGACCTAGGTAAAGATCCCCCATCCTCCTCAGGCCCAGACCTCTACCCCCATCTTCCTCACACACACACACCCTCCCACTGAGGCCTCGCACCCCCACTCCGCTCCTGCACTTTCCCTCCTGTCCAGATTCTCCACCCCCAGCCCGTGCCTGCACCCAACCTTTCAGCCAGACCCTCACCCCTATCCTACCTCCCACCCAGACCTCACACCCCTACCCTCTCTTGCACCCATTTTGTCATGCCGGGTGGTTGGTTGGTGATCCGTGGAAAGGTTTGCATTGAGTGGGGTGGGCGGCTGGCCAGAAAGTTTGAGAACCACTGCCATAGAAGGCTTGTCTCCACTATGCCAGTGATCAACACTGCAGCGATCAATCCACTGACCATCGATTTATCTTGTCTGCTTAGATACAATAAATCAATCTCCGAGTGCTCTCCTGTCAATGTCGGTACTACACCAGGACGAGAAGAGTAGCTGGTGTTGACAGGAGAGCAGCCCCCAATGACCTTACCACACAAGACACTGCGGTAAGTACATCAACTTCAGCTATGTTGTTTGCATAGCTGAAGTCATCTAGATTAGGTCGATGGTGGGGGTTAGTATAGGCAAGGCCTGAGTTGAATGGGAGTGGGCCCTTAATTAAATGCTTTGCTGAACTTGAGGTCTTGTGCCATATTGGGCAGGATTACCTACCGCCACAGGATTACCTACTGCCACAAAAACACTTCTTTTTGTCTCAACTTGTTTTCCTCTGTGATGAGTTTCCTGAGCCAAGACGAACCAATGAATCATAGAAGGCCTGTCAGGAAATCTGCAAAAAAAAAAAATCATGCTACTGAAGATGTCAACATCAAAATAATCATTTCTTAAAGAAAAAATTCAGTTGAAGCATAATTGGAGGGCAGTTTTCTCATCCTTCTGTCACTGGTTCAGGCTGGCGCATTGCATATCCTGGCTTTTGGACAAGTGTCATTTTAGGGAGGGGATTTCCCTCAGTGAGCCCTTGTAGCCAAGAAGACTAATGGCATATTGGGGTGCATTAGGAGGAGCATTTCCAGTAGATCTAGAGAAGTTATTATTCCCCTTTATTCGGCTCTGGTGAGGCCACATCTGGAGTATTGTGTCCAGTTCTGGGCCCCCCACTACAGAAAGGATGTGGACACATTGGAGAGGGTCCAGCGGAGGGCGACCAAAATGACTAGGGGGCTGGAGCACGTGACCTATGAGGAGAGGCTGAGGGATTTGGGTTTGTTTAGTCTGCAGAAGAGAAGAGTGAGGGGGGATTTGAGAGCAGCCTTCAACGACCTGAAGGGAGGTTCCAGAGAGGATGGAGAGAGGCTGTTCTCAGTAGTGATGGATGGCAGAACAAGAAGCAATGGTCTCAAGTTACAGTGGGAGAGGTCTTGGTTGGATATTAGGAAAAACTGTTTCCCTAGGAGGGTGGGGAAGCACTGGGATGGGTTACCTAGGGAGGTGGTGGAATCTCCATCCCTAGAGGTTTTTAAGTCCCGGCTCGACAAAGTCCTGATTGGGATGATTTAGTTGGGGTTGGTCCTGCTTTGGGCAGAGGGTTGGACTCAATGACTCCTGAGGTTTCTTCCAGCCCTAGGACTCCATGATTCTATGATTTCACTGCTGAGGGAAGGAAAGAAGAGAGATTTTCCCCTAGACATTAGTTTAAAAATACAATGCACGGTAGCTGGGTTGAAGCTGCTCAGGGCTGACTCTGTTCCTTTGGAGACAGACTAGCAGGCGAAGGGCAGTGAGATGGTCAAAAATGCAGAATAAAAAGTGAATTTATCATATGGGCATCACCACCATCCATGTGGCTGGCAGCTCTGAGTATTGTCTGTTATAGTGGCAGTGTGGATCACTTTGATTAAAGCGAATAGATCAGAGAGATGCACAGTGCTCCCCAACCACAATAACTCTCTCCCACCAAATCTGGCTGATCCTCACTGTTACCATAATACAATAATAGTCACACCCCACCCCACCCTCAAACGTTTTCATTAAGCTGCAAGCAAGAAGCAACAACTTCTTCCAGACCCTGCTTCTGCCATCTCCCAGAGGAATCATTGCCTGCTCTAAGTGTTCAGAAATCATGAGTTTGGTCCACTTACATGTTGATATTGACGGGAAAAAATCTTGTTCTTTGTAGTTGCCTCCTGAGCGTATGTGGGACCAGATTTCAAGCTTTCTTCCACAACCCTGAGGGCTAGAGCCTGATTTTAGTTCTTTAAGTGAGAAACTCTGGTTTCATTTATCACACGACTCCAAAAACGGGACCATTAAACAAAATGCTAAATGTGGGGAGACTCTCGGGAAAGTCACGAGAACTAGGAACTCGGTGAAGGTGCAAGTCCCACTCATTTCATCTGCATGAGTGGGGTACCGGCTTGTTTCGGGAACAGAGCTATTTTGAGCAAAAATTAAAAGTGTGTCTGAGTGTAAAAGGAGTTTATTCTGCCACTTGTTTCATCTGCATGAGTGGGGTACCGGCTTGTTTCTGGAACAGAGCTATTTTAAGCAAAAATTAAAAGTGTGTCTGAGTGTAAAAGGAGTTTATTCTGGTGTAACTTATATCCTCTCTCAGCCCTCACCTTGCCCATTTCTGCCCTCACATGGGTACACAATTGTACATATGAGCCCAGAATTGAACACACTTACATGAGACTATTATAATGCCCAGCTCATTGGGGGTACATCTACACTGCACTTATTTCGAAATAAGCTATTCCGGAAGAAATACTCCAAAACAGCTCATTTCAAAATAGCACGTCTACACTACAGGGAAGCCTCAAAATTAGTCTGAGGCAGGCTGCCCTAATGTGGCTACTCAATTTAGAGCCCCAGAAGGCACTGGGGAGTAATTACTTTGAATGGCCCTGGGGAGGAGCTATTTTGAAATAGCTGCAGTGGGGCGTCCACACTACTGCTATTCTGAAATAGCTATTTCAGAATAGACGTTATGCCTCGTGGAATGAGGTTTATGGAAGTTGGAATAAGCCATCCGTTATTTCAAATTTATTTCGAAATAACAGAATTGCTATGTAGATGCTTGCATTGTTATTTTAGAATAGTGGCCATTATTCCAAAATAACGCTGCTGTGTAGACGCACCCATATAGTGCTTTTCATCTGTGGATCTCCAAACACTACACAAAGGATACTGGTTATACCCATTTTCTAGGTGGGGAAACTGGGGCACCTTGGCCAAGGTCACCAAGTATTCCAGTGACCGAGTGAGAAATACATCCCAGAGCTCCTGAATGGCAGTCGCATGCTTCATCCACTGGTCCGTGCTATTTTCTTAAGCTACAATGTAGCCATGCCTTGATAAACCACTGAACCTTGTTCTCCAGCTGGGTAAATATTAGGTAAGGTGGAACTCGATTCCAGGCAGTTACTTAGCAAATGGCACGAGATGCAAACACAATCTAGCTACCGCCTTATAAAAATATTTGCATATCTCCCTGGTCACTCTTGGTAGTAAAAGCACATGTAAAGCAGATTTGTTCAAAACTCAGCACTTTTTTTTTAAACCGTAATCTTCTAATAAGGGAGACGCATGCTGGAGAGAGATATAACCATTATCCTTCCAGGAGCAGCATTATAATGAAAGCAGATTTCACTTGGTTTAGGGGCATGAATAACTGAGCAGCAAGGCCAAGAGAAGTGGCAGTAGAGGTGACTGCAGCCTATACAGTTATTACAATCTCACCCCAACAGGAATTAGGGTTGCTACATTTTACAGCGAGAGAGTTCCTAGTAAAATGAGATTGTAACAAGCCTATAGATTGCAAATCACCTCTACTAGGGATGTTGGATTGCATGTAATTGAATAGTTGTGTAACTGCATGACATTTTAGCAGTTACACAACTATTCGATAGTCCCCGGGGACAGGGACAGCAGCCAGTGCGCTCCCAGCCCCACTCCCAGGGAGCCCCCTGCCACCCTGCATTGCTGCCTCTGTGAAAACCAGCTCCCTGTGTGAATGGGTTCCCGCCTGCCACCCCATGCAGCTGCCTCGGATGCATCAGCGAGCGGGGGGAGGAAAGCAGGTGGATCAGGTGCTCATGGGGAGCCAACTTTTAAGCCAGCTCCTCAGAAGCACCAGCTTCCACTCCCACCTCTTGCTGCCTCTGATACAGAGGCAGCAAGGGGGCGGGGAGTGCATGTAGTCAGCAAGATTAACCAATAAGCTCAGGCTTATTGGTTAATTGTGTAGTCATCTACCTATTGACATCACTAATTCCTACTGCCACTTCTCTTGGTCTCACTGCCCCATTATTTAAGCCCTTTAAGCAGCTCAAATCTGTGCTCTGTCCTTTCCTTCCTGGGAGTTGGAAATTCACTTAAATTCCACTCTACATACAGGTCTCAGAGGAGTAGCTGTGTTAGTCTGCAACTAAAAAAACTTAAACAACAGCATAAAAACCATTCTTGTTGGTTTTTTTAGCTCTATATACAGTGTTTCTATAACCACCCAACATAAACCTGGATACAGTTTAACATGTGACTCTTTTCATGCTTTGGGGAGGAAAAAAGGCCTCAATTTTTGGGGTGGCTTGTAAAAATTTTACCCATGGCTTTTTAAACATTTATTTGTATGCAAAAACCAGAGCTTGCTTTCTAGTCTGCAATCACTGCGTTTATGTGCCCGGGGCAGGTAAGGATTCCCTGTTGCTGTAACAAGGGCTTCTTTGTTAAGTTTTTCTAAATGGAGAAAGCAGAATGTTGTTGCAGATCTCCTCCCTCAGAGCCCTCCTGTTTCCGCAAAGCTTAGCCCCAGCCACCCTGGAAGTAGTCAACAGGACAGAGAAATTAAGTATCTATGATGCGAGTTCTCTGAAGGTGGCATGTAGGGTTGCCAGATACTTTCCCAAAAAATACTGAACATGGCAGGGGAAAAATTAGTTGAGCAAAAAAAAAAAAGGACCAAACTTGTTGGGAAATAAAAAAACCCGCACAAAAAAAAGAGTCACTGTGCTTTTAAATCCCCATGCTCCTTGCTCCCCCTGCCCTGCCAGATGCGGCAGGGGAAGAATAAGAGTATTTTTGGGGTTTTTTTTACCAGACAGAGGCTGCAAATACTGGACTGTCCAGGCCAATACCGGACACCTGGTAACCCTAGTGGCATCCTTTGTAGGTCCCTTGGGCCACTTGCTTTCATGTGTTTGTCTCTGGAGCAGCATCACATGCTGGGATGACTGGTTTTGGAAGCCTTCCTCTGGGGAGGTGGGTGCCTGTTCCCCTGTCACAGAACTGGGACAGATACCCGAAGAACAACTTGAAGCAAATAGCCACGCAGATTCATTTTTCTGCAGCACTGCACACCTGATTACAGAGCTCTGCGACTTTGTCCTCACCTACAACTACTTCCAATTCGGAGACAATTTCTATCTCCAAGTCAGCGGCACAGCCATGGGCACTCGCATGGCACCACAATATGCCAAAATCTTTATGGCTGACCTTGAACAACGTTTCTTCAGCTCTCGCCCCCTAACACCCCTACTTTACTTACGGTACTTCAATGACATCTTCATCATATGGACCCACAGAAAAGAGACTCTTGAAGAATTTCACAAGGATTTCAACAACTTCCACTGCACCATCAACCTCAGCCTGGACCAGTCCACACGAGAAATCCACTTCCTGGACACTACAGTACAGTTAAATAATGGACAAATTTCCACCACCCTATACCAGAAACCCACCGACCGCTACACTTACCTTCATGCTTCCAGCTTCCATCCCAGACAAATTTCTCAATCGATTGTATACAGCCAAGCCCTAAGATACAACCGGATTTGCTCCGATCCCATAGACAGACAATCACCTACAGGATCTTTATAGAGCATTCCTAAAACTGAAATACCTACCTGGAGAAGTGAAAAAACAAATTGACAAAGCCAAAAAAGTACCCAGACATGAACTACTTCAAGACAGACCCAAAAGAGAAAATAACAGAACTCCACTTGTTGTTACCTATTGTCCACAACTCAGACCCCTCCGCACATTATGGACAATCTATAACCCATCTTGGAACATGATCCCTCACTCTGAGGCCTTGGGCGAAAAGCATATTCTCACTTACAGACAACCCCCCAACCTGAAACGAATTCTTTCCAGTAACCATGCCACACAACCACATCATAAGCATCCAGGAACACAGCCCTGCAACCAAACGCGATGCCAACTTTGCCTACATATCTATACTAGTGAATTCATCACTGGAGCCAACAACATAAGCTACCAAATCAAAAGGTCATTTGACTGCACATCCAGTAATTTGATCTATGCCATCAAATGCCAGCAATGCCCCACTGCCATATATATTGTGCAAACTGAACAGTCTCTGCGGGAAAGAATCAATGGATACAAATCAGATATACATAAAGGGAACATACAGGAACCTATTGGGGAACACTTTAATCTTCCTAATCACTCTTTAAAAGATCTTCAAGTGGCTGTCTTGTCACAAACCAATTCTACTAGTCAGATACACAGAGAAGCATTGGAATTAGAGTTGATCCACAAATTCAATTCTCATGCTAATGGACTCAATCATGATGATGGATGGTTGGGACACTATCTACCTAACATTCAATGAAGGTGGAAACAGCTCTTTGTGTAGATTCCTATGTCAGGAAGGATACTATCAATTGACTTTGATTCTTATCTGCTTTGTTTTAACTACCCAATCTTCAGATACTTACTGATTCCCTCTACCTTCCTGATTTTCTATACCCTTTGCTCCCTATCTTTCACCCCCCTCCTTTTTTTCCTTCTCCCCCCATCTTCTCTCCTATTTATTTTGGGTCTGCACATCCTAAACTCAAAACTCCAGTCATCTGAAGAAGTGGGCTGTGCCCACAAAAGCTCATGATACCATCTACATGTTTTGTTAGACTATAAAGTGCTACCAGGCCATTTGTTGTTTCCTACTGATAGTGTTTTTTTATGCCTAACCTCATCACCCTAACTGAACTGGGCTTGTTTAGTTTGGAAAGAGAAGACTGAGAGGGGACATTATAGCAGTTTTCAAGTATCTAAAAGGGTGTTATGAGGAGGAGGGAGAAAAATTGTTCTCCTTGGCCTCTGAGGATGGGACAAGAAGCAATGGGCTTAAACTGCAGCAAGGGAGGTTTAGGTTGGACATTAGGAAAAACTTCCTAACTGTCAGGGTGGTTAAACACTGGAATAAATTGCCTAGGGAGGTTGTGGAATCTCCATCTCTGGAGATATTTAAGAGCAGGTTAGACAGACACATGTCAGGGATGATCTAGTAGGTGCTTGGTCTTGCCGTGAGGGCAGGGGACTGGACTTGATGACCTCTCGAGGTCCCTTCAAGTTCTAGGATTCTAGGATTCTATAACCTTGGGCCTCTGGAGCTCAGGAAGAGTGATCTCTGTACAGGACGTAGACACTGAAAAGAGAGGAAAATGCCATTTGGTTGTAATCTCCTATAGGCAATCAAGGAACTGCATTGTATAAGGAAAAATGCCTCCTTAGGTGTTAGGAAGTGGCTGCTACAGGCCCTTGTGGGTGAGTTAGAGGTAATCATCAGCAAGGCTCTGACAAAAGCTCTGAGAATAACTTAGGAATGAAAAATGAAAGAATGAGGTTGGATGCGAAATGGGCCTCTGCTGTAGCCTGGGGAGAGGGCTGGGGTTAGAGATGGAGAAGAAATAAATAACTTTGATCTCAGTCTTGTTTCATGGCTTTCAGATCAGGCCTAAGGCAGCAAAATCCAGGATCCCAAAGAAACTCCACAGGGCTCAAGAATAACCCCAAACTCCAAAGCAGAGCTGTGTCATTAGTGCTTTATCCTCTTGTGTGCAAAGGGCCGGAGCCCAAGCCCTCTGACACCAAGGGAAGGACGCCTATTGATTACCCTGGGCTTTCTATCAGATGCCAACATTGACGTGCCCAATTCCCTTCTCATGTACACGGCTGTAAATCGTGGGCTTCAGTGGCGTTTCTCTGGCTTAGGGAAAGGAGAATCAGGGAACACGACTCACCCAAAGTGGATTTTTGTCTCTGTTCTGCTGTGTATTTGCCGTGACTCTCAGGCCTCACATATGATCCTCAAACACACCGTGCCTGCTAAGGACCATTGCTCCAGCCAGAGGGACCGTGGTGATGGCCTTGCATTGTGTAATGAAGTCCCCAGATCTGATTCAATCCTGCAAACCCACAAATCTCTGGAGTGGCCTTGTGGATGGTGGCAAATGAAGTACCAATTGTGAGTTTGAGAGCATGATGTGCTGGTCTATGTCCAGCCTGGTGACATGGTCAAAACAACAGCATCCCCGTTTTTGAACATACAGGTTGAAGCTCTCTAGTCCCATACCCTCGAGACCTGACTGGTGCCGAACAGAGAGTCTGTCAGATCACAGGCAGTCAATATGGTCTAGCAACATTACCAACCCTTCCACTGCTTACTGGACTCTTAGAAGTCACTTAGGGGTCAATTAGAGCTAAATAGCAGCACAGAACACTGAGAGGCAGGACCGGTGGCTATAAACAAACTTTATGGGACTGTGGGAAACTTGGCCACGTCCAGGTTAAGTGGACATCTGGCTCGCTAAAAACATTCCGGACCATGAATGTTGCTGGACCAGAGAGTGCTGGACTAAAAAGGTTCAACCTGTAATTGTAACATTTTGCTCAAAGTGAAACCACTTTGTGCTGAGGATTTGGCACTGGCGACATATCTCTAGCCGCATCAAGTCTGCCTGTCAGAGGGTCCAGGTTTCAAAGAATACAGGTAGCCCACAGGTGTGATAGATGCTGAGCTGTCTTTATGCAGAGACAATTTTGCATCCATATGCGAGACACAAACTTCAAGCAAGAGGCAGTGAGACCCATTCGTCCAAGAACTGGTTTGCTGCAACCATTTGAACTCTTGCAGCCCAGGAAGACGAACTCAGCAGTGTGTAACCCACATATCTACTGTGGTTCACTGTCCCATGGAGTGGCACTTAGACCACTTACAGCCAGAGACAAGAACAAGGGAGCTCTGCAGCCTAAGCTGAGAGCCAGCTGGTTGTATAGCTCAAGTGGTAGAGGCTCCTCGACTAAGCTCCAGAGGTCCCCACTTCAAATTTCAGGGATAATTAGGTGTGTAGGTTACAAGTGCTTGCCATGGTACTCATTCTTATCTGCAACAGGTGGCCTGTCTCTGTGGTTTTGGACGTTAGTCTTCTTCCATGAGATGTTCAACCCCACAGTGAGGACCCTGGAGGGTTGGCCTGAAATTTGCTGACTTTTCCCACACTCATAAGGTGAAAGCAACAAGGAGACTGCTACAGCAGTAGGCCATGTCGGCTGATGTTTCACTGACCTAATTAGCTAGCGCTGCAGTCGGCTATTCTGTGTTCTGGGTCTTTCCCAAAGATGGCAGGCAACTAATCAATGCTGGTATTAAGATGTTTAGGACCTTAAACTTGTATTGACCCCATGGGAATAGAGCTGTAGGAGAATCGGTGTAGTTATACAACCCTTCTAAAGACTGGCTTAGGAAAGCAGAGATTTCTATTATATGACCCCTACTGCTTTTTCTTTGACTGACAGGATTTCCCCTGAGGCTAATGGTAGCTGAGCTGTACTGGCGGATGAAGATATAAAGATGTACTATCATCAGTCCTGAGATACTGATGTTTCTCCCTAAGGGGCAATCAGTCAGGCTTGAATTCAGGCCTGTGTGCCAAAGCACACAGCTCTCCTACTTCAGCTCCGAGTTCGTGTTAGTGGGCAACAGTAGCAGGCCATTATATGCTGTGTGGGCCACTCACTAGAAGGGGAGGTTCTTCAGAACAGTGCTCCATTAGTAGGGGTCCTACCAAATTCACGGCCATGAAAAACACATAATGGAAATCTGGACTCCCCAGTGCAACTGGTCTCTTGTGCACTTTTACCCTATTCCAGTGTTTCTTAAACTATTTAAGACCGAGGAACACCAAACAATATTTTTTTTATGAGGAACACTAAGGGGAAAAGTTATTAAGAAAAAAAAAGGGTTGGGGGGGAAGTTATTGAGAAAAAAAAAAGGTTGCCTGCCCCTTTAAGAACACCTCTGTTGTTCTCTGCGGCACACCTCCGACTGCCTCGCAGCACACCAGTGTGCCTCGCAGTTTGAGAAACACTGCCCTATTCTATACAGATGTCATGAGGGACACCAGCGTTTCTCAAACTGCATGTTCTGACCAAAAGGGTTCGGGGGGGTGGGGGGAGAATGTGTTGCAAGCTTATTTTAGGGGAGTTGCATTATTGCTGCTCTTACTTCTGTGCTGCTGCCTTCAGAGCAGGGCAGCTGGAGAGTGGGAGCTGCTGGCCTAGCTTTGAAGGCAGCAGTGCAGAAGTAAGGCTGACAATCCCATCACCCCCCTCAAATAACCTTGCAACACCCCCAGCCCTTACATTTACAACACTATGACATTTAAATATCTGAAATCATGACATTAACTACTTTGAAAATCCGATGACCTTGGAATTGACTCAAATGGGCTGTGAACTTGGGCCACTCATTAAAAATTGACCACAATGGTCTAATCATTAGAAAATAATTTCATTACTTTACTGGATCTCAGAAGTACACATACTTAAATACTTGATTTAGTATTATGATCAGATGATCCCTGATCACTTAGAAGCAATAGAATTTTTTATACTGCCCAGTACATTACACCTAGGGAGCATTTTCTGTGCCCCCCCCCCAAAAAAAAATTAGGAGGGGGGGAACTGATATTATCATCAAGGTTTGGACTTTTTAATCTCTGTCCCCCTCCCCTTAATATTTCCCCGTGTTCTCAACATAAAGAGGAAAACCAGGACTAGAAATATTTGTCCCCCACATTTGTTTCCAGAAGCGGTTCTGTCGGCCTCATTGCTGCTGTGTAAGTGACACATACAGATAACAACAGCTGTGCTGGATCATGCATCATGAGGGCTTTCGACACTGCTCTGTGTCCTGATGCCTTCTGTGTGGTGGGTCTGAGCGGAGAACAGCCGTCCGACCGTGAGCCCCAGAACAGGATCCCTGATGTGCCAAACCACAATAAGTGAATTGCCAGATTATTCCAAGAAATTAGATTTGCCCTCCCTCCCAGGATCATGCTTTCGCACAGGAGCATGTTATTGCAACATCAGTTACATAGACGCAACTAGTGACTGTTACCGTCAGATTTCTATGCCGTGTACTACGTGACTCTTGCTCCAGGCAATATAACGTCATTTGTTCCTTCATATAAATACATTGGCCAGGATTAGGTTTCACTCTTAGATGGTTGTAAACTAAGGGTAACTCGTTCTAATCAGTCGTTTTTGTCCCCTACTAAGATAAAGGGCAATGTTTTTATTAAAAAATGTTCCGCTTATAATCCCAGAGACATCTGGTCACGTTTTTTCCCCCTACCTGAGGACACTGTGGGCAACACAGTAATAGCTGCTGTAGGCTGGGAACATCATGATACAGAACAGGGTCTTGATGACACAAGCCTCACTCTCACAAATAATCCTGTCAAAATCAATGGAAAAATTGTAATAAGAACTACAGTCTTGCGGGAAGGGTATAACAAGTGGGGTACAGCAGGGGTCTGTTCTGGGACCGGTTCTCTTCAATATCCTCATCAACAATTTAGATGATGGCATAGAGAGGATGCTTATAAGGTTTGCAGATGATACCACGCTGGGGGGAGTGGGGGGCATGTTGCAAGTGCTTGGGAGGATAGAGTCGTAATTCAAAATGATCTGGACAAACAGGAGAAATGGTCTGAGGTAAATAGGATGAAGTTTAATAAGGACAAATGCAAAGTACTCCACTTAGGAAGGAACAATCAGTTTCACATTGTAATGGGGCTAGGCCTCAAGGCCAAAAGGGCCATAGAGAAGTCCTCCAGGAGGCTAGAGTAGCCGTGGAAGAATCAGCCAATCAGGAGCCAAGAGGGACTATATAAGAGGAGCTGCAGGACCAGAGGCCACTTAGTTGCAGCCCAGATCTGGAGGGGAGAAGGTCAGGGCTGGATGGCTGGCTGGCTGCTGGAACCAACGATAGCTCAGAGTGGGGAGTTGCGTAGGTCACTGGCTCCAGGAGGAGACATCTGGAGGCCCCACTCTTGTACTGAGTGGGGAAACAGATTGAGAGACTGGACTGGACTCCGAGAGATACTCTGCAGAGGGCACCGGGATGGGGCCCTGTTAGAGGTATATGTTTGTGATTGCACATGAGGCTGTGTGACTCGGCAGGAGGGCTGAGTAGTGGCCAGGCTTTTAAACCTGAGGCAGCGCAGGAACCTGCACTTGGCCAAACGGGGGGCACTCGTGTGAGGTGAGTGCCGCCCCTGGTACCCATGGATAGAACATGTGAAGCGACTGTCTAGGAAGGAGCACTGCAGAAAGGATTTAGGGGTCAGAGTGGACCACAAGCTAAACATGAATCAATGGCGTGACACTATTGGATGGGGGTGCTCGGATCCAGAGAGTGGGCAAACTAGAAAAACACGCTGCAGCAGCCAACTTCGGATGCCAGCACAGCATGGGAACAGCGCATTGGTCCATGGCCCCTTGCATGTGTTCCAGTGCCCATGCCACAGCTGCGGTTTGGATCTGGTTCCGTCTCTTGTTCCAAACAGGCTACCCGCTCCCAGCGGGTAACCGGTTACCCATTCCCATCCCGACCCTGGGCTCACATCACAAATGGGAGCTATTGAGAGCTATCAAGAGAAAGTATCCTAGACATTAAAGGTGGGAAATCCCTATCACTTGGCCACAGCAGACTTAATTTTGACCATCTGTCCACCAGTGCGACATCACCCCCACACAGTCTGGCCTCCTGCTCTTCACGTGCGTACAGCACCTGCGCAAACAAGCCCCTGCCATTTCTTTGTGCCGCCTGCAAAGGGTACGAGGAGCCAAAGGGGGGAGGAAACTGTGGGGAGGATCCCCTGCTCGCTTGGGTTGTGCCACATGGTCTCCTCTGAGGGCTATGGCAGAGGAGTTATTTGACCCAGGGGAGAGGCCCCATTCTTCTGTCAGTCTTTGATCTTGAGAAGCTCATTGCTCTGCCTCTGCAATTCCACACAGGGAGGAGGGGGCAAGTCTGGTCGGTAGGGGATGTTTGTTGCCCTGTGTTGGGACCCAGACCCGTTCCCTCCGTTCCTACAGCCCAGCTTTACTGTTTGGCGACGAGAAGGCTATTTTTGTCTGGATTAAAACGAGAGGCAAGCTAATCCTCAGGGTTTCAGGAAGATCCGTGAGATTTAGCATTTGACGACCAGACTTTATTTTTAGCTCCACCTCTTTATTGTTTAGCTGCCCCTGTTATAAATGTGGCCCCTCCCCACAGTCTCCTCCTCCCCCCCCCCCATATCCTTTGCAGGCGGCACAAAGAAATGGCAGGGGCTTGCTTGCACAGGTGCTGTATGCGCATGGAGAGCAGGAGGCCAGACTGTGGGGCGTGATGTTGCACTGGAGGACAGATGGTCAAAATTAAGTCTACTGTGGCCAATGGGCAGGTGATAGGGATTTCCCACCTTTAATGTCTAGGATACTTTCACTTGATAGTTCTCAATGGCTCCCATTTGTGATGTGAGCCCAGGGTCGGGATGGGGATGGGGATGGGTAACCGGTTACCCCCTGGGAGCTGGCAGCCAGCCCCATGTAGGACTGGGAGCGGGAGAAGGGACTGCTCCAGCCAGGCTGAAGTGGTCCCCCGGTTGGGAGCCCACTTAGTCGGTTAGCCAATTAAACGTTAGGCTAACGTTTAACCCGTTAACTGATCAGGGTTTTACATTCCCTACCTCCAGGGGCCAGTGTTCTATATAAACCAGTGATGGGCAGCTGAGGCTAGTGAGTGGGCCACACAACTGGCCCCCCTTTGTCTGAGGGGGCTGCAAGGTTGTCATCATTAAGACGGTCTCCCGGGACGGGAGTTTTGTTCACTGCGCTTGTGTCCCTAGAACGTACGGGGGGCACCGGCTGAACCGAAGGCGCACTACTGTGAGTGGATGCCGAGGGAGCGCACGGCTCTCACAATCAGTGTTGCGTGTGATCAGCCCATGCTACACTTCATGTGCCTTTGCTTTATGTGCATGTCACTTTAATACTACCGGTGCGGAAAAAACATCGCGGACAAAAACCAGCAGAAGCTGGCAGCCCTGTGCATGGGCAAACAAAATGTCTCATGGGCCAACATCGAACGCCGATGGGCCCCATGCAGCCCATGGGCTGCATGTTGCCTGCCACTGAGATCAACACACAGTCAGAATCTGTTCCTGTCCCAGAGCACTTACCCTTGAAGCAGACTAAAGATGGGAGAAAGGAAGTCGTATTATCCCTGTGAGTAGGACAGGAAGTGAGGCAGAGAGAAATTAAGAACTGACTTAACATCAAGGGGGACATCTCTGGGAAAGCTGGGAATTTAACCCAGATGCTGTGACCAGCAAAGCCAGTCCCAGTCTCTGTGCAGTAGCTGCCGAGCTCCAAAAGGTGAGTCAGCTCAGTGTTTATTTTCAATCCTCCCTAAGAGCATCTGCTTTCAAATTGCTGCAGAAGGCAAAGACGACGCATGGACCAAATTCTGTTCCCTGGTGCCCCAGTTCAAAGGCAAAGTAATTCCACTGAATGTGGTCGTTATTTTGGCTTTACTCTGGTATAACTGACTCATTGTGCTTGCTTTATGGTGTTTAAAGGTATAAGCCCTGGGGGGGTCTATCAGTTACATCTTCCAAAAGAAATAATTCTGGCTGCATCCTGTCTCTGCCTCCCTTATTAGCATTTAATTGGAGAGGAAAGCTTTCTATAAACACAAAGGGCCTAATTTTCTCCCCCTTGCTGGTACTGCTTTGCTGACGTTAACTGAGAGCTGAACCAATGGATGGAGAATTAGACCCAAGAGAGCCGTAGCTTTGTTGGTCAAACAAACCTGTATACATAGCTGAAATAGTAACTTGCTTTGAAAAATTAGCCGCTGGTCCCTGGCTGCTACCTATTATTAGGTTCACAGTGGCATCGTGGAAAGTTGGGTTCACATCCAGCACGTAGATGGGCTGTTGTGCACTCAGAAATAGGTGAAACGAATTGAAGAAACGGAGGATTGTCCATGAACACAATGCGGGGGGGGGGAGTCAAATGTGTTCATGGTTCCACATGACTTATGGATTTCCTCCTCGAATGCTCCGTGCCCTGCTGCTGGGTGCAGATTGCAATAAATCCGTAGCAGAACCAGGCACCCTGTGCATGTTAGCCAAGGCATCCCACTTTAGTTATGGTGTGACTTGGGGATAACGGCATTTAGGAGCCCAGAGATTATGATCTTCCAAGTCCAGCCACATGAGCAGGACAAAGTTAATTCCAGTTTCAGGGAGTTCCCTTTTTTCCGTGCATTTCACCAGCAGGATACGGCGGGACAGCTCCGCCAGCGAAACCCACAGCAGGAGTATCGCATCATGAGCTGCTCCTACTCCTGAAGGCAGTGCAGCATTCCCTGGCGTTCGGGAACCCTGCAGTGCCTATTGCAAATAGCCCCTCTTGGAAAGCATCACTCTTGCTTTTTATCACCAGCTTGCTGCCCACCTTCAATCAGCAGAGCTCTGGAACGCCAAGAGGCAGAACCGAACCTGGGACCTCTTGGCATGAGCCTCTAAGCTTGAGCTAAAAGCCCGCTGGTCTCAGCTAAGGCTGCAGAGCAAACTCCTTCTCTCTCTCTGTAAGTGGCCTCAGTGCTGCTGTGCGGGACAAGGCACCACACCACTAGGTGGGGGGGGTTACACCCCCGCCCAGATATTCCATTTCATTCCTGAAAATGAAATACTCCCTTCCCAGGCTCACGTCTGTGCTCCCCCCAGAATTACCTTTCTACCAGCTGCACTTTAATGTTGACACTGCAACAGCACCTCGTGGCCCCAGGCAAGACTGGGACCTCAAAATCACACCGAAGGTCAGTAGCAGACCAAGGAATAAAACCCAGGTCCCATTCAGTCCGATTCAGTCCATCTGGCCTGCCCGCTAGATCAGGCTGCATGCTCATTGCAAATGTGTACATAGAATCAGTCTGTTTCTAACAGCCAAAGCTCTGAGCTATTGATAAGCAACACACCCCACTAGTCTCCTGGGGTTTATCTATTCAGTTAATTATAAAATAAGAACTTCGCCTAGGCTGAAGCTACATGAAGCCTGAGCTCTGGTGTTCTCCTTAATTCTTAGATAACAATTCAGCGTTTAAATTCCAACAGGCCAGAGTCTGTTTTCAGCTGCACCCATGTAATTTATAGTAGTGACACCGATTTCAGCAGGCTTGCTTTGATGTTTTCCCCAATGTAACTGAGAGCAGACTCTGCCTCCCCTGCCCCACGCACGCACGCACGCACGCACGCACGCGCACGCACGCACACAAAACCATGTTTTGGGGTTTTTTAAAATCAATAGGCAATCAAGGCAACACCGGCTCATTCATCACACTAACCCGAGCCAGGAGATGAGGGAGTCTAGCTGAAATCACCCTCGCTAACACGTTAACATTGGTGTCGCGGCCACAGGCGGGTCAGTTTCAGAATGCTGCAGTGGTTTCAGACAGTTGTGGGTGATATGACGCTATCTCCTGCTTTAAGCAGCTGGTAAGTTTCATATGGTTATGTCCAGAATATCCCTTCCCTGCTTTCTAAACCTTTCATCCCCAGCTTAGGCCAGGCCTACACTAGACCTGGCAGGTCGGCGAAAGGGACTCCCCTTATCTGAAGCCGAGCTCCACAGCGGGAGGCCAACAGGAGCAAACGCTACCATCTGCTTCCTTTACTCCTCGCAACAGCCAGGAGTACAGGCGCCAGCCAGAGCAGCCCTCAGCATTTGACTTACAGGTCTTAACTAGACCTTCTAAATCAAATGCCAGAGCATCGATCTCTGGAGCGGCGAGTGAAGCCGTGCACTTAGATGGCCTATGGGTGGGGAAGCAACACCACGCACTAAGTGCCCCATCTTCTGTTTGCCAGAAGCTGGGGGGGTCATTTGATAATGCCCTGTTGTGCTCATGCCTTCTGAAGCACCTGCCATTGGCCACTGTTGGCAGACGGGATACTGGGCTAGATGGACCTTTGGTCTGACCCGTGGCAATAATTTTTAGTGCTGCTTTCTTTTGCACCTTCTCTTCGGGCATCCCAATGCGCTTTCTTAGTCACTAGTGAGACAAGCCACACTTCCTGCCATGAGATAGGGAAATATTAGCCCTATTCTACCGATGGGGACACATTATTGTACAGCCGAGGCACAGAGAGGTGAAGCTCTTTCCAAAGGACAGACCTCAGAGCTTCTGCCTCGCGCTCCTGATCCTACCCCAAGACCACTCTTGTTCCCTGGTCTGGTTGCACCCAGGAGCTAAGGATGTGGTGAAGGGAGCCTCCCTCTTTCAATCCACCAGCAGGACTGGATTCCCACCCATTCTACCTCCTTGGCCCTCACCACCAAAGTATCCAAGCACCTCACAATGCCCTGTGAAGTAGGAGAGCACGAGCCCATTTTACAGATGGGGAGACTGAGAAATAGGGTGAATTAACTAAGCTGTCCGAGGAGACACAGGAAATCTATGGCGGCACCAGGAGTAGCAGGCAGGTCTCTTGAGTCCCAGACCAGTGCCCCTGTTGGATAATCCTTCCTCCCCCTGCCCTAGTAAGGTCTTCAGGACAGTGGCAGTTGTAGGCATGAGGCCTCCATTCTCTGTATGTTGGGAAGTTTAGGCCTATGGCTCTAGTATAGAAACAGATCCAGTGGCTGCTCCCCATCCCATCCCCAGGCCAGGTGGCCTTGGGAAAAAGTGCCAGGAAGCAGAGCTTTGCTGCCAAGGAGGGGTGGAATCTTCCCTCTCTGGCGTGGGTTCTCGGCTGTGGTTCCCTGAGCTGTGAAATTGGCATTAGTACCTCTCACTCCTCCAGTCGTGGGGTAAAGACGTCAGCATGGGGCCTATAGGAAATGAATTAAAACTGCATTAATGCCAGGAAACAAATGAGGAAGCCCAACCACAAAATACCCAAGGAAGGGCCATGAGTTCCCATGAAACTAGATCAGTTGTTCTCAAACCGTGGTCCACGGACCAGGAGTGCTCTGCACCATCTTGCAGGTGGGCCTCAGGCTCAGGACTCACCCCTCCCTTGCAGTGGGGAGCCTGCACTGGGACTCCAGTCCTGTGCCCCCCCCCATGAGATTGGAGCTCCAGCTGTGGCTTCCAGCTGGGGGGTGGGGAAGGGGTGAGTCTTGTGGGTCAGATCCAGCTTGGGGGGAAGGAAGCAGCTTCATACACTGCCACTCCCCTTCCTCCTGGCTGGGGGAACGGCAGTGCAGGAAACTGCTCACCTAGAGTGTTCCCCACTGCTCTCATTGGCCAGAATCATGGCCAATGGGAGCTGTGGGGGGGGGGGGCGGTGCCTGGGAGTGGCAGGAGGTGCACAGCCAGGTAAGCACTCCCATGTCCCTCATGGACTCCTCCCCCCCATCAAGATGCTCCAGCCTGCTCCTGCACCCATTTTGTCAGCGTGGGAGGTTGGCTGGTGGTCTGTGGAACGGTCTATGTTGAGCGGGGTGGGCTGAAGCCCAAAAAGTTTGAGAACCACTCAACTAGATGCTTAGGGTTGGATTTTCACTTACACGAAGGCCCCTTTTCCACTGTCCTGGGTTTTAGGTCCACTTCAAGGGCCCTTTACAGAGCCAGAGCAGTCTCAATGGGCTTTGATAGGAATGAGAACCAGGGGGTAAAGTGGCTGAGGGGGGGTGCACATACAGCACCCTCTCTTTATCTTCACTCTTCAAACACTCCATTCATGGCAGTCCTGAGGAGACGCGACGTTGTCCCTCCTACCTGGACTATGTGGAACATGGCTTATGTGCACTCTGCAAACAGATGGGGAGGATCAGCCCATGAGCTCTGTGCCAGGAATGAATTGGCCACACAAAGGAGGCCTTAGCAGCGTAATAACAACTCCCAGGTACATTTTTTATTAAATGACTTGTTATGGGAAGGCTAGATGCCCCCAGCACGGAAATTAAGAGGGGCAAAGGCATACCCTGTTGACGTGTTAATTGAAACCTGGCTTATTTTATGGGGAATGTAGCGGAGTTCAATCAAATTTAAAGTCTAAAGATTTCTGCCTGGAACGATTGTAATGCTGAATGAGCTCCCGTTGGATATAACTTCTTAAAATAATAGGGCTGGTTCCAAGAACCTGTTCTGCTCACCCCTCAAACAAAAGGAACCGTCTGGCAGTCACATTAAACACGCCAGGCCGATTCCCCCTTGGGTAAAGCCACAGAGCTAAGTGACGTTCACGGCCAAGTATTTTACATCCCCGGGCTGCTCTGTTGCTGGGCAGAGCAGGCAGAAATCTGGGGTGTCTGGCTCCAGGAGGATTGTCCCGTGTGCAGTGGGGTCATTCAGCAGCAGTGAACTGACACAGTGGCCTTCAGCCCCGCCTTGGGTTGTCCCTTCCCCCGTTTGTGCCTCTGATTCTGTCCCCACCTTGCACTTGTTTCAATCATTAGCTCCTGTGGACAGGGCTTGTCGCTATGTGTGCTGGGCATGACACAAACACTAGACCCTAGCTGAGCTCTCCCCGCCCATAGGACAGTTCGGGGAGACTGCCCCAGGCCCCACACTTTGGGGGGCCACACAGCGGCCACCCCAACCATCCAATGAATGGGATGTTCTCCCATAGTGAGAAATCTCAGCTATGTGAGTCCGTAACTTTAAAAGTAACGAGTGGCACCTTAGAGACTAACAGAAGAGATAGAGTCATGAGCGTTCGTAGGCAAAACCCAGATGAATTTCCACGGCAATTCATCTGATGAAGTGGGCTTCACCCACAACAGCTCATGACCACATACTGAGGCTAGACCTTGGGGCCCAGGGCGGCCTGGGAGATTACCGAGAAGGCCTGGTGCACGGCGGAAGCAGGGGGTGGGGGGGCCCCAGCCCCCCAACCCTCACCGTGGTGACAGAATGACACAACAGTCTGCTCCATTCTGCTGTTCATTTTTCAGTTGGGTCTCTCTGCGTCCTGTGGCTCCCGCCACTGCGGTGAGCGTGAGGGGGGCCTGCTGTCACCCTGTGCTAGGGCCTCTGGTAATCCCCTGGGTCATGCTGCGGGAGGCAGGGGGGCTTTTGGGAAGGGTGAGATGTGGGGGAAAGGGCAGAGCGGGGGGGAAGAGGCGGGGCAGGAGTGGAACTGGGGCGGAACTAGAGGAAAGAAGTGGAGTGGGAACAGAGCAAGGGCAGGAAGAGGCGGGGAAGGAATGGAATGGGGCAGAGCTTGAGGGGAGGGCTGGAGTGGGGGTAGAGCAGGGGTGGGAAGAGATGGGGCAGGAGTGGAACACGAGTGGGACTTGAGGGAAGGTGTGGAGTGGGATAGAGCAGGGGTGGGAAGAGACGGGGCAGGAGTGGAACAGGAGTAGGGCATGAGGGAAGGTTTGGAGTGGGGGTAGAGCAGGAGTGGGAAGAGATGGGGCAGGAGTGGAACACGAGTGGGACTTGAGGGAAGGTGTGGAGTGGGATAGAGCAGGGGTGGGAAGAGACGGGGCAGGAGTGGAACAGGAGTAGGGCATGAGGGAAGGTTTGGAGTGGGGGTAGAGCAGGAGTGGGAAGAGATGGGGCAGGAATGAAACAGGGTGGGGCTTGAGGGAAGGGTTGGAGTGGGGGTAGAGCAGGAGTGGGAAGAGATGGGGCAGGAATGAAACAGGGTGGGGCTTGAGGGAAGGGTTGGAGTGGGGGTAGAGCAGGGGCAGGAAGAGGTGGGGCAGGAATGGAACAGGGGCAGGGCTTGAGGGAAGGGGTAGAGTTGAAGGAAGAGTAGAGGTGGGGCAGGAATGGAATGGGGGTGGGGCTTGAGGGAAGGGGTGGAGTGAGGGTAGAGCAGGGGCAGGAAGAAGCGGGGCAGGAATGGAACGGGGGTGGGGCTTGAGGGAAGGGGTGGAGTGGGGTTAGAGCAGGGGTGGGGAGAGGCGGGGCAGGATGGAGCCTGGGGCGGAAGGGGGTTTGACCCGGGTGGCCCTGGACCCCAGTGTGGGGCAGGTGCTATTGGAATACTGCTACTGAGGTCAGTCCTTTTGGGCTGTAGACACCTGGCAAAAGAGCTCGGGGAGACTGACATGGCTGGCCTTGAATTAGGGGAGCACAAATGCTGCTTTTGTGCCTCTGTTCTGCGCTACATATTTTCCTGAACAGACATCAACGATCTGTCCCAAAGCGTTGACACTATGGTGACGACCCCCGCACCGCACCTGCTCACAACTGTTTTGTCCAGAATATCAGTCAAGTAGGCAGCATATCACCGTGTGTACCTCTGCTTATACAGAGAAGTGGATTGCTATGAACGTGCACATAATTTAAACACAAGTCCGCTTCGCCCTTTCAGAGGTTGGGATAGCTGTTTTCCAGCGATTGCTTTTACCTCCGTGTTACATTTTTCTGTGGCTCTGTGGGATTTTTGACAATGGATCTCCTCTTGAATCAGATTCCTGAGTGCGGGTAGCTTATTCAATTACACCAGGAAATACAATGACAGTTACAAAAAAAAATAACACAGAAAGGAAAATCCATTCGAGATAAGTCTCCCAGAGGTCAGGAAATGATTTTGGCTTTGGGAGATGAAACGGATGGGTAACAAGATACGAATTTCTCACTCTGAGATGAAAGAACAGGGACATTTAGGCTCCTTCCCTTTTTAATGACAACACATGTGCAGTCACATAAATAGCAACGGGCGTGTGTGACCTACTTCTAGCCTGTCCATAACAGGGCTCCATCCAAACCATGCTGAAGCTGATAGAAAGGCTTCTTATTGACTTCAGGAGGCTTCCCATTAGTCCCACGGGTGGCATCAGCCAATACGGTCCATGTAAAGACGTTCTGCGGTAGGAGAGTTTACCCAGATAGGGGCTAACGGAGACGCCTTTTGAATTCCATTCCCGCATCTGTCACTGGTTGGTTTCTGACTGGGCAAGTCACTATCTCAGTCCCTCAGTTTCTCCACTTGTAAAATGAGGGTGATCATCACCCATGTGAGGGGGCGTCTGCCCCGCCCTGGCCCTTTAAGGCTAAAACCCAGCCCTGGGAGAGGTCTGGGGGCTAAGGCCACAGCTGAGGCTGACATTGCCCATTAGGGGCCAGCTGGGGACTGTAGAAATAAGGGCTCTGGGAGGCAGAGAGAGACAGACTTTTGCTCTGGCTGGGGAGCAGGAGGGACCTGGTTGCCAGGGAAGCTGGGGGCTCCTGAGACAGAGCAGAGCAGGGGAAAGGGGTCTGGCCTGGCCTCACTCCCAGGCTACAGGGCCTGAAGCAAGGCCTCAGGGTACTAGGGCTGCAGGGGGGCAGCCAGGATAGGCAAAGGCAGCAGGTCCACCCCCTTGCCAATGGTGAGTGGCCATTTCAGATGGCAGTTTGCCCCTGTGGCAGGGGCTAGATGAAGACTGGCAGTGGGTCACTGAGGCAAGGTGGGTAAAGGGGGAATTGGGGGGTCCCTGGGAGGGGAGGACCCCAGTGCAGAGACTGATAATCCCCCACCCCCCAGAAGGGGGCCGTGAGACACTGGAGTGGGCACAGCCGGAGGGCAGTGTCCTGAAGGGGACTTCATGGTCTGGGAGCGACATGGGTCTGGAATGGAGAGCGTGGAGTGAGGACACGGGGAGCCAGCAGCCAGAAGGAAGCGCCCTGCAGGCTAATGAGCTAATTCCCTGGGCTACCAGCAGGAGGCGCCGTGGCAGTGAGTGTCTGCCCCGTGACAACCCACCTTCTGTAAAGTGCAAAGGCCCTGTTTTTGAAAGGTGTTTAGGTATTGTTGTGCAGCACCTGAGAGGGGATTTAGGCTCCTGCGTGCCTGAATCACTCTTGAAAATGAGATTTAGGCTGCCAAGCAATGCTGAACACAGCTATGAATAAATACCCTTAAAAATCTGGGTCCCAGGAACTGCCAGAGGAGAGTGACTGCTTAGTGCTAAGTACCCTCAGAAGTGGAGGCGGGATAATGGATGCTTCAGATGTTGCTTTTCTAGAATCTGGGACCAAATTTGTCACTCCCCCATCTTGGCGCAAATGATAGAACAGGCAAATTCTGAGAACCTCCTGCGCCCTCACTGGACATTCTGATCAGAGGACATCCTCTGGGCCCATTGCACATAGGGGGGTAGAGTCCTCCACATCCATTTAAAGTGGGGGTCCCAAATTATTGGATCTGTACAGTCACAGACTTCTTTGTACAGGTTGAACCTCTCTAGTCCAGCACCCTCTGGACCTGAGCGGTGCCGAACCAGAGAATTTGCCAGACCGCAGGAGGTCAATATTGTCTAGTAGCATTACCAACCCTTCCACTGCTTCCTGGGCTCTTAGACGACATTTGGGGAAAATTAGAGCTAACGAACAGCACAGAACACTGAGAGCCAGGACTGGTGGCTGTAAACAAACTTTATGGGACCATGGGAAAGTTGGCCACGCCCTCGAAAAATGGACATCCAGCTAACCAAAATCATGCTGGACCACGGTTGTTGCCAGGCCAGAGAGTACTGGACTAGAGAGGTTCAACCTCTGCCCCTTTGCACTGAGATAAATTCCACACCAAGGCAATGGTGAGTCAGGCCTTTGTCTGCCTCCCAGGATTCACTGTGAAACATATTGCAGCAATAATGCCGGTGGCTGTCACAGCAGTAAATGGGTTTGGGTATTTTCATTTCTGAACACCGTAGCTTCTCAAAGGAGTCTCCTCTCCGGAACAAGAAAAGAAAGAGATTTCTGGTATGGCTATGGCAAGGAACCTCCCCACAAACACTAGCTGAGTGGTTAAAGTGTCAAAAAATGTTTGCATGAGCCAGCACCCATATGTTTAAACAGTCCATACTGCATCAGTCTTTCTGATACCGAGGGAGAATTTCAGGCAAGACACACACAGTTGCTGGTGATATTTGGCAGTGGGAGCAGGAAGAGCTGTGTGCATACACAAGTCACTGGGCTGGTTTGTTGTGTTTTGTTGTTTGTAAAAATTCGATAGATCAGCCATGAGCTGACATCTTCTTTCATCTGCCTTGGGTATAATGGCTGTTACAGCTTCATAAACTGGGAACAAACGAGAGAGGTTAATATTTAATTAGATATTTTATTCTCACTCTGCTCTTTCTTTTGACAGAAACCTTGCAAGGTGCTTGTTCTAAAAGCACATGACAGGCAACGAGAGATATTCTAAATACAAGACAAATGCAGGCTTACAGAGTCGTGAAATGAACACAGAGCCGCTTTTGTCAATATACAACATTGTCAGCGAGTGAAGTCTCTGGAAGGCTTTGCTGGGTCTGCCACAGCTTGCCTGCAAATGCAAATACTTTCCCTGCAGTGTAAGATATTTGACACAAAGGAATTAAGCTCATGTAGGAGAACTGAATGTTGCCTGGCGAAATAGATCAGACAAGTAAAAAAAATTTAAAATGAAGATGTAAATGCTCAATTAGCTTGGAGCACAGAGTTGTACCGAGATCTTAATTAAATCACTAGACTAGGTTTAGTAATGAGCTCGGCATATGTATTTATAGTTTCCAAGTTCCATTAAATTAGTTCAATATTGCTCCTTTTTTTTTAAAAGAAACAAACAAACATGGCCTAATCAATATCAGACACTGCCCTGATTCTGTCCTCAATTATATTGATTCCATGGAGTTACGCAGACGCCAGAGAAGGCTGAATTTAGCCATATAAATCCATAGAACAGTGCTTTCAAAACATTCTCTGGGGCCTGAATTAAGCAGGATTCCATTTACACATTGGACTGATATCAGTCTTAAATGTAAGACTAAGGAAGAGATGGATCTGTTGTTTTTTTCTGGTGTCTGATGGTTTGTGTACAGTGCACCGTAGCTCAAAATAAGCTATGCAATGTGAGCTACACAAATTGCGTAGCTTATTTTGAGTGTTTTGAAATGGCTTATTTCATAATTTGGTGGTGTCTACACGGTGCCAAATTTCATAATAAACTGCTATTCTGAAACCTCCCTTAATCCTTGTGGAACGAGGTTTACAGGGACATCGGAATAGCGAGCCCGTTATTTCGAAAGCTATTTTGAAATAACGGGCGTGCTGTCAAGCCGTGGAAGAGCTATTTTGGGATACTGGAAGTATCCTGAAATAGCACAACAGTGTAGACATACCCTGAGTCAATGCCAAATACTGCCCATCAGCGTTTGTTGAATGCAGAGATTTGAGGTGCAAGGCTGGAGGGGGTGAGACTTTGCAAAACATTGTCCCCTTTATTTTAACTGTGCTCTGTGATCAGTTTTCTGTTAACACGCTACTTCCTGACATTCTTTGGCAACTGTTAATTGTCCTGGGAGAGGTCTGTTGTAGAGAAATACACACCTAGTTTAAGCAGAGTTTGAATAGTTGTAGCCAACCGAATGGGCCCCATTTCGGATGCCACCGAAGTGTAGGTGCATTTGAATGTCTCCATTTGCTCTTGCCTTTCTTCTTCACGCAGCACATAGTCAATCTGTGGAACTCCTTGCCTGAGGAGGTTGTGAAGGCTAGGACTATAACAGGGTTTAAAAAAGAACTAGATAAATTCAAGGAGGTTAAGTCCATTAATGGCTATTAGCCAGTATGGGTAAGGAATGGTGTCCCTAGCGTCTGTTTGTCAAAGGGTGGAGATGGGTGGCAGGAGAGAGATCGCTTGATCATTACCTGTTTGGTTCTCTCCCTCTGGGACACCTGGCATTGGCTACTGTCGGCAGACAGGGTACTGGGCTGGATGGACCTTTGGTCTGACCCAGTATGGCCATTTTTATGTTCTTTACCATGTTTGCTCATACACCTGCCATGTGTGTTAGTGCATCCCCGATGCATAAAGCATTTAAGCATTTGCCCAAGATAGATTTAATAAGACTTTTCTCTCTCTGACAGCTGAATCTATGATTTTAGGTCTGTGGCTCACTTTTTCAACCCCCATTAGCCGTACAGATGTGAATATCTGAGCCCGAGACCCAGCCATAACCACTGAGAATACTTCTCCAGTTCAGATACTTGCTGCACTGAGCCTCATGCTTTGACTGTCACTTCACACTCCCACGCCACCAAGCGAAGCAGGATGGAATAAAAATCCCAGCTCAGAAAAGCATGTAAGCATGTGCTTAAACTCCATTGATCTCTTAAACTTGAGCCCACACGTAAGTTCTTTGCCCAATCAGTAGGGATGTTAAAATTAGGTTAAATGGATAACTGTGTAACCGCTGAAAACCTCAGTGGCTACAGCGCTGCAGGCTCAGCATATAAAGCTTAAATAAGCTTTGTATTGCAGCTAAGCCTCCGTGAGAGCCCCTTGACTGCCTGGCCCTTGGGGAGGTGGCAGTGTGTAACTGACACCGTCCGCTTATCAGTTAAACAGTCAGTCAGCTACATGCTAACATCCCTACTCTGCCATTTCCCTGACCAGCAGGGGTTGCCAGCTCCACTCCCGGGGAGGCTTCGCTGCAGGCGTTGCAGTATAAAGCTTAGACTGCTGTGTGTAACCGCTAAGATTGTCAGTGGTTACATGGCTTCAGGAGGTAGCCGAGTTAACGGGCTGTGTCTAGACTACAGGGTTTTGTCAACAAAAGTGGCCTTTTGTTGACAAAACTATACCTGTGTCTACACTACCGCCGAGTTCTGTCGACATAACGTCGACAGAACTCGGCAGTTTTGTCGACAGCGGTAAACCTCATTCTGCGAGGAATAACGCCTTTTGTCGACAGAGTTCTGTCGACAGAAGGCATTATTGCATCTACACTGTCCTTTGCGTGTCCACTCTCATGTCAACAAGGTGGCTTGCTTTGTCAACGGAACTGGATGTAGTCTAGATGCTCTTTGTCGACAGAAGCCTGTAATCTAGACATACCCTTACAGAAAAAAACAACAAATGGTCTGGTAGCACTTTATAGACTAACAAAACATGTAGATGGTATCATGAGCTTTCGTGGGCACAGCCCACTTCTTCAGATGACCAGAGTTATGAGTTTAGGATGCGCACATCCAAAATAAATAGGAGAGGGGAGGGGGAGGGGAAAAAAGGAAGGGGGGTAGGAGACAGGGAGCTAGAGGGAATCAGTAAGGGTATGGCTACACTAGCTCGTTAGTTCGAGCTAGGTAGGGTAATGAGGGCAAGCGGAGTTGCAAATGAAGCCCGGGATTTCAATATCCCAGGCTTCATTTGCATGTTCCCGGGCGCCGCCATTTTTAAATCCCCCTTAGTCCAAACTCCGTGCCCGCGGCTACACGCGGCACGGACTAGGTAGTTTGAATTAAAGATCCTAATTCGAACTACCATTACTCCTCATTCCACGAGGAGTAACAGTAGTTCGAATTAGGATCTTTAATTCGAACTACCTCATCTGTGCCGCGTGTAGCCGTGGGCACGGAGTTCGGACTAAGGGGGATTTAAAAATGGCGGCGCCCGGGAACATGCAAATGAAGCCCGGGATATTGAAATCCCGGGCTTCATTTGCAACTCCGCTTGCCCTCATTACCCTACCTAGCTCGAACTAACGAGCTAGTGTAGACATACCCTAAGTATCTGAAGATTAGGTAGTTAAAACGAAGCAGATAAGAATCAAAGTCAATAGTTAGTACCTTTTTAACTGTCTTTTTACATCCCTAAATCAGAGGAGTTTGATTCCATCCAGCATTTTAATTTTTTTTTCTTGCCCAAATAAGAATGACTCCTTTGGATGTGCCATTCTTAGTTTCAGTGTGTGCACGCTCAACATCAATCTTCTTTCCTTGGTCGTAGCACTGAGAGGGCAAAGTGGGAAGAGATGCAATGGGATAAGAGGAAGAACTGCTTTCCAGGGAACAGCCCCCGGAGATGAAAGGCCAGGCAGCGATCCCACTCTGACCTGTTCTGTCTCTTCCGTTTTTTGATTTTTTTTCCAATGTTTTTGTTTGTTTGTTTGCTCTGGGGTAGGCTATAAAAGGAAAGAAGTTTGCTCCTTGTGCAGGGGTCTGAAGAAAATGAAGCCACGGAGCGTGGCAAGGCCAATATATTCCCCCCACCACCTCCCACACTTTACATCCCATCACTTTCTAGCACTTGGCAGGCGCCAGGTCTGTTCACTCCCAGTTGCGCAGTGGGGTTGTGACAGGTCTCCACTGCTGCTGCCCCTTCCTACTAACCCTCTGCACTTCACCAAGGATCCCAAAGTGCCTCCAGCCAAAGGCTCGGCACAGCCCTGTGTTATAGAGAACCCCGGTCCCTGTTTCACAGAAACGGGGGAGTCCTCGGAGGACTTGTGCGAGTCTGCACTGCAAGCCAGTAACAGAGCTGGACCTCAGCTGGAAATTATCAGCTGCCCTAACTACAAGGACCATCACACAACACCCCCTTCTGCTGGCATCAGTGCCTGCCCACATCCCTGCCCGCTTTACCGGCTCTCCTGCAGCATATGAGAACAGCCCTCATGCAGAACTTGCTGTAGCTCTGAAGAGGCTAAAGAGGAGAAGCTGGTTGTGTGACCCAGTGCTCTCTCCTTGGAGAAGGAGCAGCCAGGTTAGCTCAGCTCTTGGCAGCAGGCTTGGCAGGGAAACCAGAACTAGGGATGTACAATCCCAGTTAGTTGGGTAACCGATTAAAGGGTGGGCGGCTCCAGCCTGGCTGTGTTGGATCGTCCCCCTGATCCAGCTTGCTGGAGCTCCCCGGCCTGCTGTGCAGGCCGGGCCTGTCGTGGACAGGGGCTGCTCCAGCCCAGCATCCCTGCCTGTGGCGGCTCCCATGGGGCTGGAGCAGCCCTGCCCCCATGGCAGGTGGGGAGCTGCTCCAGCCTTAAGGGTTAACCGGAGCCGGTACGCCTCACCCGTTTAAGGGCGACACTTATCAGTTAACCAATCACATCCCAAACCAGGACACACGATTCACCAATCACAAGACTGATTGCCTCGTCTGAGATGTCCTTGTTCTCGTGACCATTGCATAACACAGGAACCGCGCTGTCGTCAGCGTTCGAGATGAGCAGCTGCCTAGTGCTCTTTCAACACAAACGAGTCTAGTTCAGCTGCTAATGTAGCCACATGATGGGCATACACGGCCCTTCCCCTCCCTGCACATTGTGTGAAGTTGTCTCCCCCATGCCCATGCAAAAGTGGGGATGGGAAGGCTTAGCAATGAGCTCCCAGGGTCCGAAGCGAACAGGGCAAAGACCTGCAGTGGAGCTGACAGCAAATCATTGATTGGCACCAGGCATGTAAGTCACTTAGCCTCCCGGGGATGTGGCTCCCTCATTGTTTGGAATCTACATATGTTCTGTTGATATCAATCAGAATCCATTCCCCAGCCTTTCCCATGTGCAGTTCACACATACCGAAGGGGAAGCCACCATCTGGGAAGGAGCACAGCAGAAAGGGATCTAGGAGTCATAGTGGCCCACAAGCCACATATGAGTCAACAGTGTGACAGTGTTGCAAAAAAAGCAAAGATGATTCTGGGAGGCATTACCAGGAGTGTTGTGAGCAAGACAGGAGAAGTCATTCTTCTGTTCTGCTCTGCGCTGATCAGGCCTCAGTTGGAGTATTGGGTCCAGTTCTGGGCATCACATTTCAAGAAAGATGTGGAGAAATTGGAGGAGGTCCAGAGAAGAGCAACAAAAATGATTAAAGGGCTAGAGAACATGAGCTATGCGGGAAGACTGAAAGAATTGGGCTTGTTTAGTTTAGAAAAGAGAAGACTGAGAGGGGACATGATAGCAGTTTTCAAGTATCTAAAAGGAGGAGGGGGAAAAAATCGTTCTCCTTGGCCTCTGAGGATAGGACAAAAGGCAATGGGCTTAAATTGCAGCAAGGGAGGTTTAGGTTGGACATTAGGAAAAACTTCCTAATTGTCAGGGTGGTTAAGCCTTGGAGTATATTGCCTAGGGAGATTGTGGAATCTTCATCCTGGGAGATATTTAAGAGCAGGTTAGACAGACACCTGTCAGGGATGATCTAGGCGGTGCTTGGTCCTGCTGTGAGGGCAGAGGACTGGACTCGATGACCTCTCGAGGTCCCTTCCAGTTCTAATATTCCATGATTCTATGATTCTTAGTCGAACCATAGGGTTCTGTGGTGACAGCCCTTTTTGCAGACTGCTCACAATGCAGCCTTTTCAGGGGATGTCCAACATGTGAGCAGGTGCGTGGTGCTAAAAGCAAAATGGGTGCAACGTGTTGAATGCCTAAAGCAAAATCTAAAGAACAAGAGGAGGGGAGGCCAGTAAGTTCTGGGCACGTGAGCAGCGGGAATGATGGGTAGGGTGGATTAAGCCGGAAGACGGTACAGACTTTTTCCTGTACTCGAGGAGGAGATGATACAGTGAATTCCATCTTCAAGATGTTTGGGGGGAATAAGGTGAGTTAATGGGATTAAGCAAAGGCTCCACTCTGGCTTCCCCAGATGACATTGGAATAATATTTTGCCCTTTAATAGCAGCTTCCAGGATCTGCAAGTGCCTTTCAAACAGTAATTAATGAAACCCGTACCCCATGCCCTGATGAGACAGAGCAAAGAACTAGCAACATTTTGCCGGTCTCTCCAGTTCATTTAGCTCTCCTTTCTATTTGTTCCAAATTCCGGTGATAATGGATCTAGTTCCAGGGTGAAATCGCTACACTTTTGAACGTGCTGTTCTGAGTTTATATGGCGGTTGTTGGAGCCTTCGGGTCCATGGAAGTAGGTTAGCAAGCCCATGAACCGCCACCCAGCTCCCCTGTGCGGATGATCGTTTCTTCCTGTGCATCCTGGTAAATGTGATTCTAGGTAAAAAAGTCTGGTTGCGACCTGATGCTGGGGCCTGCTGTTGGTTAGAGCCTCTCCCTTCAGGCTCATCAAAATGATCCAGGCTAAAGCACCAATAACTGAAAGCTGTTACCATCTGAAGGCGATTTGACAGCCTCCCTGAAATGAGCTGTTTGGTCACTAGTGGGCATGGGTCTGTGTTATAAACACCATCACTACGATTCCTGCCTTCTGGTAGCAGGCTCAGCAGAAGGGCAGACTGGATCCCTCTTTCTCCCCTGTGTGTGGTCCCAAAACACACTGATAGGGTGATGCATTGGTAGGGCCCTACCAAATTCACCGCCATGGAAAACATGCCACGGACGGTGAAATCTTCTCTCCCCCCTCATGAATCTGGTGATTTATGTGCTTTTACCCTACACCAGGGGTGGGGAACCTCAGGCCTGGCCCCAGCTTGCCTGGATCTGACCCCCGAGGCTCAGGGGGCCCACCAGCATTGGGGAGCCCGTGCTGGCATTCAGGTCCCCTGGTACCCCACCTCAGGGCTGGAGCACACAAAATCTACTAGGCTGGGCCCCCCTGGGCTCTGGTGTGCGAGGGAAATGAACTTCGGATGCTTAATCATCAGGTCTCTTAGCCCTGGTCGACACTAGGGCTTCATTTCAAAATAACCCCCTTAGGTCAAATTTATAAGTCCACACTACCAAGCCAATTATTTCGAAATAATGGGCAGCTTATTTCGAGATCTCTACTCCTGCTTTCCTTGAGGAATAATACTAATTTCAAAATAGTTATTTTGAAATAGCGGCAGTGTGGACGCTCCAGTGCTGCTATTTCGAAATAACTATTCCCCAGAGTCATTCGAACTCATTACTCCCTGGGGCTTGAAGTCAAGGTAGCGAGTTCACATTAACAGAGCCTGCCTTGGACTGCTTTCAAGGCTTCCCCTAGTGAGGACACTATGTCGAGTTTGTTTTTTCGGGCATTATTAAATCGATTTTAGTTATTTTGAAATAGTTTCCTAGTGTAGACATGCCCTCAGCCCATCACCTCTCACCAGCATGGATCGCCCTTTAAATGAAGGCATGAGGCCAATACAATATCTAATTCTTCCTTTCAACTTTTAATATATAGATCTCCATTTGCTTTCCAGAGATCATTAAATATCAAAACTGGAAAGAGTTCAGAGAACAGTGATGAAAACAATGAAAGGGCTGGAGAAGATCCTTTGTAGTGATAGACTCAAGTAGCTTAATTGATTGAGGTTATCAAAGAGAAGGTTAAGAGGTGATTTGATCACAGCCTGTAAGCAGCTATGTGGGGAATAGAAATCTATTAACAGAGGCTCTTCATCTAGTAGACAAGGATATAAGATGATTTGGGGCTAGAAAATGAAGCTAGACAAACTAAATCAATAACTACTCCCCGGAGTAGTTGACAGGAGAGGGATCCCGTGATGATTCCCTGTTGCATTCCCTCCCTCTGGGGCATCTGGTATTGACCCCTGTTAGTAGACAGGCTACTGGGCTAGATGGACCTTTGGTCTGACCCAGTATGGCCATTCTTATGTTCTTATGTTAAAAGTAGAACTAAGATCCACATTTTAACAGTGAGTGTAGTAAGTTAGCCATAAAAACAAGTCAGGGTTGTGGTGGTTTCTCCATCAGTAGAAATTCTTAAATTGGCTGCTTTTCTAAAAGGGACACACTCTTGTTCAGCCACAGCTGTTGGACTTGAAGCAGGAGGTAATTCAGACATGTCCTATGGCTGGTATTATGCAAGAGGTTGGACTAGCTGATCATAACAGCCCCTTCTGATGGTGTTCTACACATGAGGAAACTGAGGCATGGAGTGGCGCAGTGACCATGTGTTTGCAGTAGTACCCTGAGCCTCCCAGGGTATGTCTGCACCAGGGGTAGGCAAGAGGCTGCCAGTGGGCCAGATCTGGCCTGCCAAGCCACCAGATCCAGCCCATGGCCACCTCGCTGGAACCCTTAGGCAGAGAACAGCTCACACTTTAAAAAGCCAGCTGTTCTCCATTCCGGATGGCTGGGGAGGGAGGAGGGAGACGTCCCATGCTGTTCCCATGCTGTTGCCCACCAGCAAAATCTCTTAGCTCCCATCGGCCAATCAGTTTCCGGCCAATAGGAGCTGAGAATTTTTGCTGGGAGCAGGGGCAGGGTAGGAAGCCTTCTCCCTTCCTCCTTGACCCCTTTCCCCTCCCTCTCTGCCTTAGGTTTCTGCTGGTAAGCGCCTCCCAGCCAGAGCCTGCCTCTGGCACCCCAGCCCCTCCCTTCCCTAACCCTCTGCCCCCTCCTGCATCCATACCCCCTTCCAGATCTGGTACCCCAGTGTCCTGGCCCAGATCACGGTCTCCTCCTACCCTAGGTCACATCCCAAAATCCTGCATCCCGGTCCCTTTCCCTCGCCACAACTGCTTCCTTCACCCAAACTCCCTCCTGCACCCCAATCCTTTCCCCCCAGGCTCCATTCTGCACCCCAGAATTCCTCCATTAATAGCCTGGAAGAGCGCGGCCCTCGACCACTTTCCAAAATCTTGGACTGGCCCCCCCAGTCAAAAATTACTGCCCACCCTGGTCTACACTGTACACTGTGCCCAGGCACTGATTCATCTTTGAACCCAAGTCCTCCATCCACCCACACACAGCTGAGTCTGATTGGGTCTGCTGGCAGCCATGGTTCAGGCCCAAGGACCCTAGAACCCTGCTGTGGGTGGGGGTCAAAGCCTGAGTCCCATGGATCCAAGCCCTGCCGTTTTGCCATGTGGACACAGACATGAGTCAGTGGCTGCGTCGTGGAGTACAGTGACGTAGTATGGCTGTGAGGCCTGGGCCAGCATTGTAACCCCAGGCTTACAGTGCAGGCTTGGCACCACCAGGATCATGTACCCAGGTCCCACTGACCTGGGATTACAAGGCAGCGCAGAGCTAGCCAAAGAGACCCAGCACCCAAACCCCCTTCAAACCAAGAGTCAATCCTGTTCTGCAGGCTTGTTCGACAGAAGCGCAGCACCCTTGGGTATGATGTGGTATAAAGATTGATTTCTTGATTAAACTGTACTGTGTGGTATAATTAAGGAAATCGTCCCAGTTCAGAAAGTCATTTAGATCCCCTTAATTGGATTGGGGGAGGGAGCTCTCTCACGGCGAATGGCTTGTTGCGCTGAATTAGGTGTCTCCTGTCACTCTCAGACCTTCCCTGCAGTTGCTGATGCCAAGGAGCAATGCAGGGGCAGATCGCCACCCGCAGCTGAATAGCAGGTCACAGTGTGGGCACCTCATGCTCAACCGCCTTGTGGGCCTAACCAGGAACGACCCCCCACTGACGCGGATGAAATTCGCCACACCCCAGGGACACTGGGAGGGACAGCCTTGGCCCCACAGAGACTGCAGTCGTTAGACCCGTGATGGGCAACCTAGGCTAGAGCATGGCCCTCCTTCATCTCAGTGGGCCTCAAGATTGTCGTAACCAAGATGGTCTCCTGGGACAGGGTAGTTTTGCCAGCTGCGCTTTAGGGAAGTAATAGTGTAGTCGATTAACTGATTAACCAATAAGCAAAAGCTTATAGGTTAATGCTATAGACTACAGGCCAGTAAATTTTTTAGCAGGCTGGTCAGCTTGTTCATGCCAAGTCCAGGACCTACCCCCACTGCGGCTCTGCCTTTAAAATGTATTAGGAGCCGGGCAGGCAGCCCAGCTCAGTTCTGGCTCACACCAGGTCCGGGAGTTCAGCCTTCTCCTCAACCCTACTCCAGACAGGGGCTGCTGCCACCCCGTGCTGCTGTCTGATACAGAAGCAGCAGCACGGGGTGACAGGCAGACAGTCCGCAAGGGGAGCTGGTTTTTAAACTGGCTCCCCTCACAGACCAGCTCCCACCTGGCACTCTGCACTGCTGCCTCTGATACAGCAGCTGCCGCCAGCCCCACCCCCGGGCACTATAGAATAGTCAAGTAACCGATAAGAATTCATGAGGTTAATTGACTGTTCAATTAACCAATATTTAACATCCCTACTGCGCTTGTGTACCTGGAATGTGTGGTCTGTGCCGATGGAACCATAGCAGCGACTCGATGACCTCTCAAGGTCCCTTCCAGTTCTAATATTCCATGATTCTATTGATTGGCTGCTGAGGGAGCACACAGCTCTCGCAATGTTGTGTGCCATCCGCATGCCCCTTGCTTCACATACCTTTGCTTTCCGTGCGTGTCATTTTAGTAACACCAATAGGATAAAACAACATGGACGCAAAGCCGGGCAATCTGGCAGCCCTGTGCATGGGCAACAGTAAACAAAACATCTCATGGGCCATACATAGTACCCTGGCGGGCTGCATGCAGCCTGCGGGCTATGATGGTGTTTTTGCTTCGCTTCCATGAGATGTTCCGCTTGTTCGCAGTATCCCACCGGCATCTCAGTGCCGGGTAGAGTTTAACATTTTAATTTAAAAGCCCTCCCCCCCCAACTTTTACCTCGATTAAAGGAATTATTCCATTATTCTTGGCTGCATTTGTTGTGTTGTTTGTGACATTAAATGACAAGACGCCAGGCTACCTCGAGGATCTTCTTTCGTTTGGCAAGGAAATGGCAGAGTGAATATGGAAATCTAAAGTTCACTCTCAGAATTAGTGTCTGCAGCACAAACTGGTTTTATTCCAGAAAAGTTAATGGCACAGTAAATTGTAGGGCTGTCAAATAAGGTTTGGTGAAAGGATCAATTCACATTAGATAAAGGAAATCACATTTCTGGACAGAAGGAATTAATTTAGAGGAAATCAGTAAGTTGGTCACCAAAGCTGTGCTAGTTTGAATCCTTAACAAGTTTATCTGATCTATATGGTGATAGTGTTTCTCTAAAGATTAAGCCAGGTAGATGAAATTGCAGTGCATGTGTTTTTAAAAGGACAAGGCCCTGCATTTAGGTTTATGAAAGAGGGAAAACATTTTACAAAACCTAATATTAATTTTATATGCAAAGAGTAAGGCTAGGTCTATACTAGGGGGCTATGTCTACACTACAAGGTTTTTGCGTAAAAACAGCCATTTTTGCGCAAAAACCCACGGAGTGTCCCCACCTCAAGCACTTTTTTGTGCAAGTAAATTGACAGAACAAAGGGCTTTTGCCAGTAGAGTTATTCCTCTCCCCATGAGGAATAACTCCTGTTTGCGCTACAGCTCTTGCACAGAAAGGGAGGTGTGGATGCTCCGGAGGGGTTTTTGCGCAAGAAACCCCTATCAGAAAAAACACAGGTGCTCTGATGGCCATTCTGTTAATGGCAATCACAGCTTTCTTGCACAAGAGCATCCATACAGTGTGGACGCGCTCTTGCATAAAAGCACATCGCTTTTGTGATGCGCTTTGGGGTCTGGACACACTTTTGCACAAGAAGTTTTTGTGCAAGAACTCTTCCACAAAAGGCTTCTTGTGCAAAAACCCTGCAGTGTAGACTAAGCAAGGGAGAAACTCGATGTAACATATGCAACTCCAGATATGAGAATAGCTTATCAGCAGTTGACGTACCTGAGGTCGAATTTCTGCAGGATCCTCACTGTGGAAGGTCAAGGGGAGAAACTCTCCTATCAACTTCTATTACTCCTCATGACCTGGTGGAGTACTGGGGTCAATAAGGGTGCTATCAGCAGTCAATTTAGTGGGTCCTTACTAGACTTGCTAAATTAAACCCTGAGAGATTGAGCTCCAGAGTGTCAATCTTAGGATAAGTGGAGACAAGCCCGAAGTGTTGCAATTTGGGGGAGGATGCACTGTATTCCTCCTTGATGTTAAAAAATCATGAGCCAGGCCTACCCATAAATGAGATTTTAAAAATAATAACGTTTTAGATATTTTTATTTGCCTGCTGGTTTTGAATTTTAGGTTTCCATTTTCAAGCTTTTGTCTGAAACAGGAGGATGAGAAACTTTTTTTAAAATAAAAGCTGAGATTGTCATGTAGTCACATGACTCCGGGAGCTGCATTTCTTAATGCATTTCTTAAAGCTTCAGCTCCCGGAGTCATGTGACTACATGACAATCTCAGCTTTTATTTTAAAAAAAGTTTCTCATCCTCCTGTTTCAGACAAAAGCTTGACAATGGAAACCTAAAATTCAAAACCAGCAGGCAAATAAAAATATCTAAAACGTTATTATTTTTAAAATCTCATTTATGGGTAGGCCTGACTCATGATTTTTTGGTAAGACTCAAGATCAAATTGGGAGCTGGCAACAGTGTTATGTATGAATAAAGTCATTGTTATGTCTGAATCCCTGATTTAACTGTAAAACTGAACACAACCTTAACTATGTAACTGGGACTGGCTGTTTATGTTATATAAATATTTCCATGACATTTAAAGAAATTAAAACCAGAGAGGCTTTTTTGTTGCTGTCGGATTCCAACCCAAATATTGAAATATTTTCCTACGGTTGATCACCCCTTTGCAGAGTAGCCAGTTCATGGGTAACGCATGCTGAGGTCTCACTTAAGTCCTCACAAAAAGGCCTAATTAAGTGTGAGTTAAATAGTGTGCAGGCCTTTTGCAGGAAGTGAAATTCACCTCACTGCATTAAAACCAGAAAGCGAAGCTGGCCAGGTGGTTGTTTTCAAACACTAAACTAACAGCCTATATGGCGAAGAGGCATGTAGTTTTATAATTAAATGTGGTATTAGTGAAGGAAGAAAACAATGTTTGTTTGTTTTTTCAAAGCGCACAAGTTTTACGCTTGCAGCATTTGTGAAGCTGCCAAACAATCTTGGCTCAGACCTCCTGAATTGACAATGCAAAGCAACAATTCCTTCCTTTGCAATCCCCTGGTTAGATTGCTCTAGTCTTCCATCAGACCTCTAAGGTAGTAGTTAAGTTGCTACCTTTTTGAAGGGTTGTGCTGAGCAAAACATTAACCCTCCACGGGTCTGGCAACAGCGTGGCTGTCTGTCTGGTCTTGAGTCATGATCCAAAATGATCCTATTTTGTCCCCTGTAGGGTGCAGAGCACACACATCAACTCAGTTTCCTGGGCTGCTACGTAACAGAGACAGACTTGTCATCACTGGTTGGTTCAGATCAAATGTCACTTTAACATCGACCATGTCCTCTATTTAGGGACTGTATCCTGTCCATGAAGGGTGGTCACATCTCATGACTTAACAGATCTCCTGTTCTCTCATTCATAGTCATCCCCTCCATTTATATAGCACCTTCCATCCAAAAATCATCCCAGAGTATAGGGCAAATCCTGGTAAGATAGATATTCAGGGCCCCTGATGGGGGTGGCGGGTGAAGGGGGCTGTTGCCCCGGGGCATGGCAATTTAAAAGGGCTTGGGTCTCTGGGCAGCTACTGCTGCTACCATGGCAACAGAAGCAGCTGGAGTCTCTGGCCCTTTAAATTACTTCCAGAGCCGTGCACGTCGCATTCTGAGCAGCACTGAGAGCTGCTGGGCTAGGGTAGCCCCTAGCCCTGCCCCTTCCACCTGAGGCCCCACCCCTTATGGGGGGCAGGGCTGAAGTCAAATCCCCCGACATTGCCCAGGGCCTGGTGAAGTCTGTCATCAGCCTTGTAGATATCCCGTGACTTTAACAGTTGCTTAGGAACAGAGATAATTTATGCCACCTTTGAAATGCCGCCGCCTCTTGAGTGCAACTATGCATCTTCTTTAAAGGGGAAATGGAGACTCATTTATCCAGCTGAACCTAGGGGGTATCATGCATACAAAAATCAGGAGGAAAAATGGCATTGAAGTTTCATCTACAGGTTGGACCTCCCTGGTCTGGCACCCTTGTGACCTGACCGGTCCTGGATGAGGGATTTTGCCAGACCAGAGAAGGTCACTTCTGCCTCCTTGCTATTGGCCATCCCAGCCCTGAACCGGCCGCTCCCCTCTCCCACCAGCCTCGCTGCCCACTCCCCCACCTTCCCTGCTAAGCCAAGCAGCCCAGCTCCCTGTGCACCAGGCTCCTGGCTCCCAGCCACGGTGCACCAGGCAAACCAGCTGCAGGGTAGGGTTGCCAGATGGTTTAACCAAAAATACTGAACCCCCCCCCAAAAAAAAACGGGGAAAAAATATTGTTGAAAAAAAGGGGGAGGACCAAAGTTCTGAGAAAAAAAAAAGGACCCCCAACAGCAGTTAAGCAAAAAAACTATAAAAATAAAAATAAAAAAATAAAAAATCAGCATGGCCCCTTTAAGAAGAGGCTGTTTTCCAGCAGCCATTTTGTTTTTCTGTTCCAGCCACAAGACAAGCCCCTGCGGAACCAGGTAAGTGGGGGGGGGGGAGTTGCGGGGCATCTGGGGGCATCCGGGAGGCCCGGCAGAGGGTCCGGAGGGGCAGGGGCTGGGCCTGGTTGCTGAGTGTGGTAGGGTTGCCAGGTGTCCAATATTTTCGCTTCCTGGCAGGGAAAAAAAAACAGAAAATACTGGACATTTTAGGTGTCCAGTATTGTCTGAATTTTTTTACTTGACAGGAGGCGAAAATACCAGATTGTCCGGGTCAATACCGGACACCTGGCAACCACCAGCCTTCCACCAGGACTTTCTAGTCCTGGAACATCCGTAGTCATGCTGGAGCCACGGATGTTGCCGGCCCAGGGTTCAACCAGTAGTTTGGTCAAACCAAAGACTGGTCGTGCCTGTGACAGGGGACACTCACCTCTTGAGTCCACTTCCTTTGCTTCTGTTCCTGAAGGACTCTTTCTGCCCCCGTATGTGGTTGACATTGCCTGGCCGAGCTCAGCACATTGGCCAAGTCGGAAAGGGACGAATCCCTTCCGGGACCAGGAAAGTCCAGCAAACGATCTGCCCTCACCAAGCTTTCTCAGCCTTTCTCTGGAGCCTTTAAATCCAGCCTTTGCTCAGCTGTCTAAACCAGCCCTGTCCCCTTCTTGTTGCTTACGCCACTCGGCCAGTGACCAGTGAAGCATCCCAAGCCTGGGTTCCAACCCAAGGACCCAATAAACAGCAGCCATTTACGGCTTCTTGCGCTTAGTGGCTGCTTCATTCACTGGCCTTCTTCCCACATAACCCCTGTCCTTTCACTCATGACTGTAGGGTTAAAGTTCTCAGGTCCTCCCAGATCTAGAGCCTATGGATGTACTGGATCAGGGCCTTGGTGGGCCTTAAATGCCTAATATAAATAGGCGGATCATTGGTTAACCATCCTGCCTTCTCTGCTCACACCCTCGCTAATTAAGGTTCATTCATAAAACATATTGTCCTGAGCCAAAATAAACAGAGTTAAAATGGTTGTGTATAAGGGCAGGAAGAATTAGCAATGGAGGGAGTCTTAAAAGTTGGAAGGGTTAACGATTCAGCATAGTGCTGGGAAGGCCTGGGCACAGATCCCATCCTTTGTTAATGAGACCTCTGTGTGCACAACACCCACAAGCTGCTTGTGGAAAATTTACCCCCACAAGCGCTGTGCAGCGCTGGGCTGCACAGCTTGGCAAAACACACGTCTGCAGAAACATCTGTTTCACAGATCAACTCTAAGGTACACAGAGCCATGTCGGAGCTTTGGCACAGCCGCCCTCATGCTCCTTGGGATGCAGTCTTATTACGTGCCATCGGGAATGATTGCTACGGACTCTCGGGGTCGTTCTGCTCGGGAGATTTTCCATTCCCCCCCAGCAGGATTTGATGGATTGATTGATTGTGTATTAGACTCAGCAGGTAAAAAATGTCCATTAAAAAGAAAAAAAATCCAACCTCCGGGCATTCCAGAATGTTGAGAGCATGTTTGAGGTCCTGAGTTGAGGCTTTATACCGTAGCCATGCAAGCCCCATGGCAGGTTGCCTTTAGACAATACAAGGCTTATTGATGGAGCATGCATAGAGCAGATGGTGCATTCACATTTCATTCTGGATCTTGTACCCCAGATGCAAAAATGCGGCGTGCATCTTGGGACTGGTGAAACTGTGCCTGCCGACGAAAGGGACTGCCCGTTAACATGCAGCCTGCTGCATGTGCCATGGTGCCTACTGACCCGGGCTGCCTAGACTCTCAGAAGTGCATTGCTTAGGTTCAGCGTGCGTCGAGCTTGGTCACTGAGTGCAAAATGAGAACTAATCCACTGGCTGCGGGTGACTCACAGATGGATTACTCCGAAAACGTGATGGGACGGATTCTGTGTGGTTGCCCCAGGTTTCACACCCACAGAGAATTGGGTCCGTTGTTTCTGGAACCACAGGGCTGCCGGATGGGGAGCGAGAGGGTTTGGAAAACGGCAGTGAAATTGCCTTAAAGCGGTGCACAGTGTGTCCCTGGGATGCCTTTGCTTTATTAGAGCAGCCCCATTAAATTGTCAATGCCACAAGCATTCTCCCTATCAAATTAACGGTGCCTGTCCTCGGACATGATGCCAAAATTGCTGGGCCCCAAGAAAGGAAATTGGCCTATACAGCTAGATATGCAAATAAGTGCGTGCAAATGAAGACTGGGCTAAATTACGCTCTACTGCCACATGGAGGATGAGGCAGAGTAAGTTTTTGGCTTCACTGGAGTTAGTGTGGATTGACGCGGGTGTAACTGTGAGCAGAATTGGAGCCATCACACCCGATTGGCCTCACACACCAGTTAGAACGCTGTGGCCTTTGATGGAATTACTCCTGATTTGCACCTGTATAAGTGAGAAAAGTGTTGGACCCATCAGACCTGCTGACTGCGGGGGGGGGGGGGAGGGGAGATGACTGCTCCGGGGCCCAGTGACTCTGAAAGGCCCAGGGTTCCCAGCTGCCGCCGCTGCTACTGTGACAGCAACTGTGCTTGGAGCCCTGGGCCCTTTAAATCGCCATTGGAGTACCATGTGGCACGCTCTGGGCAACTCTAAGGGCTGCGGGGGTGGGCGGCATTGAGGGCTGGCTGCCCTTGGCCCCGCCCCTTCTGGCAGCATGGCACTGCCCTCCCCAGCCTTGCCAAAAGGCCTGATGTGGCTGTTGGGGGACCCATAGTCTTTGCAACAGATGTAATATATTTAGAGACTGATAGCGGGCCTGATTCTGGTCTGATTACCGGTGTAAATCAGGAGCAATTCCATGTGTGCTGATGGAGTTACACTGGCTTTACACCCGTGTGAGTGGGGTCAGGATCAGACCCATTGGTTTTTGCACCTTGTAATTACGTACTATGCATTGGGAATGAAAGAGTGAGTACAGGCCTCTCCCTCCTTCGACGTCTCTCCTGTCTAACACCCGGTCTCTGTGGGCTATCATATTACCGCAGCTCAGATCCAAACTGTGTGCAGGAACGTGGTTAGGAGGAGCCCAGCCCTCTAACCTTTACTCATGGAGGAGGATCAGGCCTCACCCTTGATAGCACATCAGATTTGTGTCATGTCAAGATGAGTGCCCCAGCTCGCTTCTCCCGTTGACTGCACTGGTGTAGCTTTCAGCCCCAAGCTCTTGATCCAAAGGGCAGTGAAGTCTGTGAGAATCTTTCTGTTGCTTTCAATGGGCTTAGGACTAGGCAGGAGTGCACTTTGGCCAGACAGGTCCCAGGGACGTAAGGAGCGGGGGGAGGGTGTTTTTGCAATAGCTCTCATGTGCAAAGAGTAAAAGGGCGAGTACATAGATCAGGTAGAGGAACTGAATGGTGGTGTCTGATTGTTTCCACCAGCCAGCATGGGTAGCCTTGGTGGCTGTAAACACGTAACAACGCCTTCCCAGATTGGAACGAGAGGCATGTGACTGTGAGATGCACTGTTGGGTTTGTGTTTGAGACACATGGTTTGGTTTGGTTTTTAGAAAGCCAGAGGCCAAAAAGCTGCTGGCCCAGTGCCCAGACAGTGCTGACATTTATTATTGGCAGCGCTGCTCCACTGAGTCCACAAACAGCCTGAAACAATGGTTCTTACAGGCCTGAATTGCCCCCATCTGATCCCTGTTTAAATCTCAGGACCAGGCCTGCCAATGGGGAGCAGGAAAGGGGGGCAAGGGGGCGACTGCCCCTGGGACCAGCGATTCAGAAGGGCCCAAGGCTTCCAGCCACCACTTCTGCTACTGCGGAATGAGTGGGTGGCCAGAGCCCTGAGCCCTTTAAATCAACAGTGGAACCCTGAACAGTGCACTCTGGGTTGTGCTAAGCCTGGGCTGGCTGATGGGGGCGTGGTGTAGTCTGGCCCCACCCCTTCTGGGAGTACCCCACCCCTTCTGGGAGTGCAGAGGCTCCGCCCCTTCTGGGAGTGTGGCGCCAGGGCCCTCTCCACCTTGCTCAGGGGCCCAGCAGTTCAGCCACCCCTCCTGCTGAGGACTAACAACAACAATATAACATTAATATTAGCTCTTTCACACTGGAAACATCCAGACCTCAGAAAGCCTGAAGAGGGGATTTCCATAGCTATTTATTTTAGAGCACGCCGGTGAAATGGATACTTTACATCACGATCCCTTCCCTGGAAGCCAGTTAGAGAAGTTAAACCAATGAATGGTCATCCCATACTGCCTGCCAGGAGAGTGTAACGGTGACAGCTGGCGAGCGGTACACGCGGCCATTGGTGGTATGTGGGATTGTGAAGTGGCAATGTTCTTGTGATGATCACAGCGATGAGATGGGCAGAGTTCTGCAGGGGGGTCAGACAAAGCAATGATAATGCGCTTTCCCACCCTTTCGAGATTTGCAGTGTTTGTTGCAGCCCTGTGAGTCATAGGCTCTGAGAGAGACAAGGTGGGTGAGGTAATCTCTTTTATTGGACCAACTTCTGTTCGTGGAAGCTCAAAAGCTCATCCTTTCCCTCAACAAAAGTTGGTCCCATACATGATATTCTCTCCCCTGCTTTGGGTGCATCTACACTGCACCATTATTTCAAGATAACAAGGCAAGCATCTACACAGCCATTCCGTTATTTTGAAATAATTTTGGAATAACAGACGGCTTATTCCAAAATGCGTAAACCTCATTCTACGAGGAATAACGCCTCTTCCGAAATAGCTCTTTTGAAATAAGGTGTGCGTAGACTCCACTGCCTCTATTTCAAAATAGCCCCTCACCGGGGCCATTCTAAGTTATTCCTCCCCAGTGCCTCCTGGGGCTCTAAATCGAGATAGCATGTCCGCATTAGGGAAGCCTGCCTCGGACTCATTTTGAGGCTTCCCTGCAGTGTAGACGTGCTATTTTGAAATAAGCTATTTCGGAATAACTATTCCAGAACAGCTTATTTTGAAATAAGCGTGCAGTGTAGATGTAGCCTTTGTCTCCTTTTAGACTTTACATCTACTAGTTGGAATGGCTCCAAATTCATGCAAAGCCGACACACCCTGGGACTCTTATACTAACACTCTGAGCTTCTACCACGTGAGCAAAAAGCCAACTGGCTCTTAGCTCAGACTGTAAGGCAGACTTCCCTCTCCCTTTCCCAGTGCCTCTGAGTTACACTCAGGAAAAGAGCTGTAGTGGAGACAGCCAGGGCTAGTTCCAGTGACCCTAAATTCAGGGGACATTTAGGGTCCAGTGACCCTAAATTCAGGGGACATTGGTTTCTCCTCTAGTTTCTTCACGTAACCAGATGGGGAGCTGTGTAGGCCTGGCAGATGCAGTATAATCCTTTCAGCAGCTCTTTGCATGGGGCCTTTTGAAGGAGCCAAGGAGTCTGTGTGCTATCTGCAATTATAGGGGAACCATTTAGATTGACATGTAATAGACCTGAACGGATCTGAGCTGGAAACCAGAGTGAAATCACCTTGGAGCAGCAGCAAAATCCTAACACTGAGGAGAAAGCCCTGCACTTTCCCAACCCGGCATCATAATGTGAGCAGATGTAACCCACACACCTTCTGGGCATGGTGCACTGTCCCATAGACCACTCACAAAGAGCGACAATGACTCTCTTCTACAGCAGTGGTCTGTGGACCACCATCTTGCAGGTGGGCCACAAGCCTGGGGCTCGGTCCCTTTTCTTCCCTGCAGTGGGGAGCCCAGGCTGGTGCTCCAGCCCTGTGCCCCCCCCCACGTGGTGGGGATCTGGGGGAGCCTCTGTCCTCGCGGGTTACATCTGGCTCACAGGGGGGGAAGCGGCTCCGCGCACCTCTGCTCCCCTCCCCCCGGCTGGGGGAACAGCAGTGTAGGAAATTGCTCACCTGGAGGCTTTCCCTGTTGCTCCCATTGGCTGGAATCATGCCAATGGGGGCAGTGCCTGAGAACAGCACAGTGAGCAGAGCCAGGTAAGTGCCCCCCAGTGCCCTTGTGCCCAGACCCTCATGCACAACCCCTCCCTCCCAGATCTTCCCCACCCTCACCCCGCTCCTGCACCCTCCCTCCCTCTCATACCCCCACCCACTCCTTCACCCTCCCTCCCGCCCAGCCTCCCCACTTCCAGCCTCCTCCTGCACCCAACTTCCTGGCCAGACCTCCACCCGGACCCCCCATCCCTATCCCTCTCCTGCCCAGATCCTGTGCCCCCATCCTGCTCCTGCACTCTCTCTCCCACCCAGATTCCCTTGCCCCCAGCCTGCTCCTGCACCTCACCTCCTGCTCAGACCCCCCCACCCCCAGCCTGCTCCTGCACCCTCCCTCCCAGACCCTGCTTCCCCATCCCTATCCCATTCCCCTGCAGCCTGGGGAGGGACACTAAATCTACTAGCCCTGAGACCCAGAAGAATGAATCTGGCCTGTCGGAAACTCTGAATTTTTGTCCTCCATTCCTTCCCTTCCCTCTTCCCCACCATGGGGCTGGAGGGCAAGGGGAGTGAGGTGTCTCAGTCAGAGGCCATGTCAGTGAGGGTTGGGTGGGGTTTTGTTGTTGGGTGTTTTGCTTCTCGCTTGTGTGCAGCCCCTGACTGATTTTTCTGTGGGTCAGTGAGCCTGACCCAAAAAACATTCCCCATCCCCGAAATCATTAAAGACAACGTTGAAACCTTTTGTTTTGGACATCAATTAATATTTTACTTTATTTAAAACAAAGTTTGTAAACTAACATGAGAAAGTTAAAGCATTTAAACCTGTTTAATGATTTTAATTAATACCATTTCCTTTCTTACCAGTTATATACGCCCCCTTATGTTGTGGCTGCATATGTACGTTTTTATGCTCCAGCAGCTTAATATGAATCATTTCATATTTCAGCTACGTAGAGATAAGCGGCTGTGTTTTGTCATTGTGGGTGGTTGGCCGGTGGTCCGCAGAAACATTTGCATTGAGTGACATGGGCCGGGGGCCAAAAAGTTGGAGAACCCCTGCTGTAGAGGCTCGTGCACAAAGCTCCAAAGAGACCCCAGGTTCCTTTCACCCTGCCGCCCTCCCCTAAACTTCTCCTGAAAGTCTGACTCCTGTTCCCAACAATTCCCTTAACCACCCAGCTTTTCCCCCTTCTTCCCCCGCCCTTCCAAGCTGCTACACAGAAAGATTTCAGAGTATCTGCAGCAAGCATCTACCGTTCAAGTCCTTGGGTTGACAGAGAAAAATGTGACAGGGCTCATTAATTAGAAGTGTCATGTTTCATCAACTGCTAAATTGTTTGGGGGTTGCAATATAAATGTCAAGGGTCATTGTAGAAAACAATAGATTAAATGAAGTTAGCGCTCTGGCTTCAATTATGTGCATTTTAAATATAAAAGAGAGTCACGTCTCTGTGTAAATAAATATGCCGCCTGCCTGGTTATAAACTGCCAGGATCACAGATTAAATCCAGGTCACGCAGCCGAGGGTTGAAACCCAGAGGTTTTCTGCTGCTGTTACTAGAACCGTCTTACTGTCGTGTGAATGTTGTTGCTCGCTGCTCCCCTGTTGTATTTCATCACTGAGTGCAAAACATCATGATCTGCAGTGCCAAGATAAAGAAACAAAGAACGTTATTGATAGGGCCCTGGCCATGAAAAATCCTCGTGGACCATGAAATCTGGTACCTCCTTCTGGTGAAATCCAGTCATTTGTGTGCTTTTACCATATGCTATGAAGATTTCATGGGGAGACCAGTGTTACACAAATTGGAGGTCCTGACTAAAAAGGGAGTTGTAGGGTTATACCGGTTGTACCTCCAAAATTTGGCACTCTCTGGTCCAGCAGGACCACGGATGCTCCTGGACCAGAGAGCCCAGAGCCAAAAGGCAGGAGGACCAGCCGGGCTGGGCAACAGGGTCAGCAGCCTGGCTGGAGCCCCATAGGAGGGTGGGATCAGAGTCCCTGCAGCAACCTCCAGAAGCTCAGGGCCAGAGCCTGAGCCTCACGGCTTCCCCCAGCTGCGTGGGACCAGAGCCCCGCAGCAGGAGCCAGAGCCTGGGCTGCCCAGGGAGCCAGCAGTAGTGGGGCAAGCAGCCCAGCCACGTTGGTGGGGAGGGTGAGGCCGTGTTGCCTGCTGAGGCAGCCTGCCACCAGCGGGTGATGGTCTTGGGGGCTGGAGACAGGAGACCTCCTCTGGTCTGGTAAATTCTCTCATTCGGGACTAATCAGGTCCCAACAATGCCAGACCAAGGAGGTCCAACCTGTACTGGCTGCTCATCTGCTCGGGGGCATGGGTCCAGAGGCTGATGCCTTAGCCTCTAGGACCCATCCCAGTCCCTAGCTTCAGCTGATCCCATCTTTAGCCCTGGGGAAGCTGGTGTTTTCAGAGCTGGGCAGCCAGAGAATGGTGGCTGCTCATTGAGGGTCAGCTCTGCAGGCAGCAGCGCAGATGTAAAGGTGGCAATACCATTGCATGCCCTCCTTACTTCTGCGCTGCTGCTGCTGTTGCTTTCAGAGCTGGGCTCATAGCCAGCAGCCACCAACCTCCAGCTGCCCAGCTCTGAAGGCAGCACCGCAGCCAGCAGCAGCATGGAAGTAAGGGCTAGCAGTACCACAACCCCCCTTACAATAATCTTGTGACCCGCCCCCCCCAACTCCTTTTTTTGGCCAGGCCCCCTACAATTGCAGCACCATGAAATTTCAGATGTAAATAGCTCAGACTGTGACGTTTACCGTTTTTAAATCCAATGACCGCCATGTTGACTAAAATGAACTGTGAATGTGGGAAAGCCTTAATTATCGGGAAGGTCTTGGTTCTGCAGGAGCTGAACACCATCCCTTGGAGACACGCCTTATTTATATTGGTGCAAGTGAGAGCCTAGTTGGACTTGATCACTTCTAACTACAGTGTGTCTTGGCCTAATTAAGAACCGGAGGAAAGCCTGAAAATCAAAAGTCAGGATTTTCGGAAACAAAGTAGGCATGCAGATTGCTTGAGGGGAGGGACTTGGGGACATTGTCTCTTTTTATTAGCTGTGTGTGTATGTGTGTGCACATGTGCGCGCAGGGTGGCCAACAAACTTGCCGGGCCCCTGAACAAGATGGGAAGGAGACTGGCTCCATGCTCCCAGAAGGGGCGTGGCTTCATGTGGAAGGGGTGGGGCTGGGGCTAGCCTCCCACAGCCAGCTCTTCAGCACCACCTGGAGTGTGTCGCTTGGGGTTCTGGCAGCGATTTACAGAACCCGGATCTGGCAGCAGCTAGGAGTCTTGGGCCCAGCTAGGAGTCATGGAACACCAGGGCAGCTGTCCCATTTGACGTCTCCTTCAGCTGGCCTGCATGTGTGTATTGTGACCAGCACAATGGGGTCCTGATCTCTAATGAGAGCCGGTGGCCACTATCAGAGTCTAAAAAGTAATCAGCAAAATAGCAGTCAAGTGTAATAAACATGAGGATAGACTTGGCTGATGACCTGCAATGGAAGGGTAAAGGTAGCTGGCTGAACAGCTGCATGGTCGTTAGGCAAAAGTAACTAAGCTTGGTACTAAATGAGCTGGGACCGTTAAAATAAAGTACTGTTGCCTATAGGGAGATAGGACTTGCTGGCTCAAGGAGATGCTAATTGTTATTGTTGATACATAGGGCCCTACCAAATTCATGGTCCATTTTGGTCAATTTCATGGTCATATGATTTTTAAAAATGGTAAATTTCATGATTTGAGATATTTAAATCTGAATTGTCATGGTAGGGCCCTGACCCAAAAAGGAGCTGTGCAGGAGGTGCAAGGTTATTGTATGGGGATTGCAGTATTTCTACCCTTACTTCTGCTCACTGCTGGCAGCAGCATGGCCATCAGAGCTGGGCAGCTGGAGGGTGATGGCTGCTGTCCAGCAAAGGCGGAGCTACTGCCAGCAGCTGCGCTAAAGGAAGGATGGCCTTGTACGGTATTGCCACCCTGACTTCTGCACTGCTGCCTGCAGAGCTGGGCCCTTACCAGCAGCCACTGCTCTCTGGCCGCCCAGCTCTGAAAGCAGCAGCGCAGAAGTCAGAGTGACATGGGTAGGGTATTGCCACCTGCACAGCTGGGCACCTGGCCCACATTGCAACCACCACTCTCCAGCTGCCCAGCTCTGAAGGCAGCAATGCAGAAAGAAAGGGGGTGATTCTGTGATCTTCCTAAACTAACCTTGAGAGCCCCCTGCAACTCCCTTTTGGGTCAGGCCCTCCAATTTGAGAAAAACTGGTCTCCCCTGTGAAATCTACATCGTGTGGGGTAAAAGCACACAGAAAGCCGGGTTTCCTGGGAGACCACCAGATTTCACGGCTCGTGGTGCATTTTGCATGGCTGTGAATGTCATAGGGCCCTATTTATACTGCAGTAACAGCCAGGGGTTCCAGTGAGCGAAGCACTGCTCAGACACAGACCAGTCAGAAAATCTCTGCCTCGCGGGTATGAAATCCCTCACTGATGGATCGCTCTTCGGTTCCTAACACATCTGCGCCCCCAAAATCACCCTCACAAGTGGCAACCCCACAGCAGGCTGAGGACCATGGAAACTGAGACCCCTTCTCCGTAGCCAGCTGTGGACTCATTAGCTCAAGGTTGAGGTTCCTTGATGGCGCATCGGCACTGCTCTTGTCTGTGCTTTCCCTGTTCTGAGGCCTTCACTTTAAACGTACTTTTAAAGTAATGAATTCCGATCCAAACTGAAGCGGATACACGTGGGTTTTATCCATGGGCACTCGTGATCCTGTATATTTGTTAGTCTCTAAGGTGCCACAGGACGGCTCCTTGTTCCTTTGGTCAGCCGAGGGCCCAAGAAGCCGTATTTTCACCTAGCATTGATACTAAGGTCCCGGTTAGGTTGGAAGGAGAGACCAGGAGGTGATTAGAGCAATAACTGTAAGAAAGGATGAAAGGAGGGCTCTGCAGAGAAGTGCCTGGTTAAAAAGCCCATGCCTTGTGCACAGGCCAGGAGCAGCTGAAGAAGAGAATGTGCTTTGTCCGGCTTCTGAACAGAATATGAAACAGAATGCTATTGACTCCCCAGTGTGTGGGCTAGTGATTTACAAACCTCTGCACAATCTGCGCTAAACAAAAGGAAGAGCACGGCTCGGAGGGGACAGAATACCAGCAATCAATAACTTCATTTTTAGGACATTATGAATCAATTGACTGGAGCGTCTCCACTACTGCATCTCAATTAAACAACTCCAAGTGCGGGAAAAGGGGGTAGGGGGGAAACTATTTCAGACTATTGTCAACAAAGCAATTCATCTTGGGGTTGTCTCCGTAGCAAAGCTATTTAAAGCCCACATTGAGTGATGCCATTAGGCAAAGACAGCAGGAATCCAAAAAGGCAGTCCTGGAGGTTATCTGCTATACCAGAGGAAGAGGACTTGAAGGAGAATTTCTTATAGTAAATAACATTGTCAGAGTTGGGAGAAAATATGGTTTGAGCCTGTGCATTTCAAAGAGACCTATAGCAGCAGGGGTATTTGATCTTTGTCTAAAAGAGGGCTTTGTTTGCTGGGAACCCAAGGGTCACAGCGAAGACCTGATCTTAACAGTCATTAGATGCCTCCTATAGGACCCTATTAGGGATGAAACCGGTTAACCCAGGAGTGGGGAACCTAAGGCCTGGGGACTCGATGCAGCCCCCAGCTTGCCTGGATCTGGTCCCAGAGGCTTGGGCTCCCCCACCATACCTCCATGGGGCTGGAGCACACAGAATCTACTAGCCTGGGCCCCCCAAGGCTCTGCTGTGAAGGGACTGTGGGGAGTGTCTTTCTCTTTCTCAGACAGGGGCTACCTCAGTGAAGGGTTTGGGGTTTGGTTGGGTTTTTTTTTGCTTCTCACTTGTGTGTGGCCCCTGACTGATTTTTCTGTGGGTCAGCGGCGCCTGATGGAAAAAGATCCCCCACCCTTGGATTAACCAGTTAACAGGCAGCCCAGCCGCGTGGGGGCAAAAGGGCCTGTCCCACTGCACTGAGGGCTGGGGGCACTCCCGCCCAACCAGGCCCGCCGCATGATGCCACTAGAGTTGCCAGGTGTCCGGTTTTTGCCCAGACGGTCTGTTATTTCTGGCCCCTGTCCGGTTTAAAAAAAACCAGAAAATACTGGACATGTTTTTCTTGGATGGAAGGCTGGTGGGGACATTGTTCCCCTGCCATGTCTGGCGTGGGCGTGGGGGAAGCGAGGAGCACGGGGATTCTTAAATGTGCAGAGACCTTTTTTTGTTCTCTTTTTTTGCTCAACAACATTCGTCTCTTGATTTTTGTTTTTGTTTTTTTTTCCTGTCATGTTCGGGATTTTTGGTGAAAGCATCTGGCAAGCCTACATGCCACAGGCAGCAGGAGCTCCAGCCTGGCCAGAGCAGAGCAGCTCCCCGCCTATGGTGTGGTGTGGTAGGCCCAGCCTGACCGGAGCAGCCCGCAGCACAGTGAACAGGCTGGGCTGGAGCAGCCATGCCATGGGCAGGAGGCTGTTTCAGCCTGTCCAGGCCCTCCACAGGCAGGGAACCATTCCAGTCTGTCCGGGCTGGTGTGGACCCTTGCCCGCAGGATCCTGGTTAAGCGTTTAACTGGTTAAATGTAATAGTTAATAGGTTAACTGATTAAACTGGATTTTATATTCTTAGGCCCTATAGGCTCGTAGGGTATGTCTACACTACAGCACTAATTCGAACTAACTTAATTCGAATTAGTTAATTCAAACTAAGCTAATTCGAATTAGTGCATCTAGACCTAAAAACTAATTTGAATTAGCGTTTTACTAATTCGAACTAGCATGTCCACATTGAGTGGACCCTGAACCGAAGTTAAGGCTGGCCGGAACCAGTGCCGGCAGGGCATCAGGTTAGGACTTAGAGCGTGGAGCTGCTGCCTCAGGCTAGCCGAGGGCTGTGCTTAAAGGGACCCAACCACCACCCCGGCCAGACAGTTCTCAGGGTTCCCCGCTTGCTTGTCTACCTCGATGAGGGACACAAAGCAGTCCTGTCTCGGAGTGCCCTGAGTGCCCACACTCGGCACATCAGAGCACTCGGTCATCAGCCCAGCTGCACTTGCCGCAGGCTGCCATTCGGGGGGCTGTCAGGATCCAGGAGGCCCTGCAGGAGAGCTTCCACCCCAAGGAGCCCGCAGAGCCACTCCAGTCCTCCCCACTGGGGGCTCGTGCCCCATTCCTCTCTCACCTCCTTCCACTTACCCCTCCCCAGCCCCACTTCCTGATATAAAAAATAAAGGACACGTGTGTTCAAAAATAGAAACTCTCTTTATTTAACAAAACTGGGGGTGGGAGGATTAACCTCTGGGGAGACTGGGAAGAGAGAGGGTGGGAGAGGGGAGGTGGAAACCTGGGAGGAGGGAGCTGGAAGGGGGAAGTCAGGGGAAGAAGGAGGAGGGGAAGTCTAAAACTATGGTACTCCATATCTTCAGTATTGTGTAGAGATGTGGTCTCCTCACCTCAAAAAAGATATTTTGGCCTTGGAAAGGGTTCAGAAAAGGGCAACTACAATGATTAGGGGTGTGGAACAGGTCCCATATGAAGAGAGGCGAAAGAGATTGGGACTTTTCAGCTTCGAAAAGAGGAGACTGAGGGGTGATATGATAGAGGTATATAAAATCATGAGTGGTGTGGAGAGGGTGCATAAGAAAAGTTCTTCATTAGTTCCCATAATATAAGGACTAGAGGACACCAAATGAAATGGTGGCAGGCTTCAAACTAATAAAAGAAAGTTCTTCTTCACAAAGCAAATAGTCAACCTGTGGAACTCCTTGCCACAGGAGGCTGTGAAGGCTAGAACTATAACAGAGTTTAAAGAGAAGTTAGATAAAGTCATGGAGGTTGGGTCCATGGAGTGCTATTAGCCAGGGGGTAGGAACGGTGTCCCTTTCCTCTGTTTGTGGAAGGCTGGAGATGGATGGCACGAGACAAATGGCTTGCTCATTGTCTTCGGTCCATCCCTCCGGGGTACCGGGTGCTGACCGCTGTTGGCAGACAGGCTACTGGGCTCGATGGACCTTTGGTCTGACCCAGTATGGCCATTCTTATGTTCTTATGTTCTAAGCTCAGAGTCGGGGGTCTCACTGGACCAACTTGATTTTCATGCAAACCTGCTCCTGGGTTCGCATGTAGCCTTTGGTGGCCAGGCTGCCAGCTATCCTGCCCTAGATGGCCACTTTCCTGTGCCTAGTGCGGAGGTCGTGGTCGTTGGAGGCCTCCCCGCAAACCTGGATGAGGGCCACGATCTCCGCACTAGACCAGGCGGGCACCCGGCTCTTGTGGCCCTGGGCAGACTCCTGGGAGCTGCCAGCCTGGTCCTGGGAAGAGGCGGAGGGCTGGGTGGCAGCGGGTGGCTGGCTCATGCCATGCCAGGTGCAGGGTCTGCCGGCTGGGTGCTGGCAGGCTTGCACCTGGCATGGGCACTTTAGCCAGACCGTGCCCCTTTAAGGGCTCTGGGGCCGGGAGGGGGGCAGAAAAGTTTCCCTGGTTTGGCCCAGAGTGGCCACCAGGGCAAGCTGGGAAGGGCTAACGTCCAACTAGTTCGAATTAAGTGGCTACACAGCCCTTAATTCGAACTACTTAATTCGAACTAGGCGTTAGTCCTCGTAGAATGAGGTTTACCTAGTTCGAATTAAGCGCTCCGCTAGTTCGAATTAAGTTCGAACTAGCGGTTTGTATGTGTAGCACCTATGAAAGTTAATTCGAACTAACGGCTGTTAGTTCGAATTAACTTTGTAGTGTAGACATACCCGTAGATATAATACTGTGAGGGCCATATCAGAATGAGGTACATATTGTTTCATTTCCCATAGTCACCGTTAGTGTCAGTCAGTAGCTCTGTGCCTCATGATGGCTTTAACCACCTCTCCTTGGCTTCTAGGTGCCTTATGCCCAACACAGCAGGCTACTTAATTATTCTCTAACTTAGATTGGCACAGGAACCCTTCTAACCAAGGCTCATGTTATCCCAGCCAAGTACACTGGTGGTGAAAGGCCCGAGTCATGTCAGGTTATTCAAACCCTCAGGCCTGCCCAGACTTTAGCTTCAGTTGGCGCCTTTCAGGAACGGGTCCCTGGCTTGTGTCAAACAGAGCAGAGTACAGGCGCAGTCATTTGAATATGGACCATTCGGCTTTGAGCCCCGATTCCCCAGTGTGTTGATCTGGGGCTTTGGAGAAGTGGATGCTGGAACCTGCCATTTCTCTCTTGATGCCTTATGAAACCTGTGGGCTGCATCTCAGTTCTAAACATTTGGGTCATCACAGCCTGCATTGTAAAGCACGGGCCTCTGTGAGACCCAAAACAATTCCTAGGCTACCTTGGTCTAAAGAGACACGAGCCTCTTGAATAACACTCATTCATCAGGCACAGCACTGGAAAGCCAAGGAAATAGCTTGTACCTAGTGCAAAATAAAAGTTTGTCAGAATAACTCAAAAATCTTGTTCCCAGGACAAGTGAACCAGACCATGGCCTTCTAAAGCCAGATTGTGATGTCAAGAGATAGAAGTTGAGTCAATAGTAAACTATGAGAGAGGGTCTAAACAATCCTGCCACTTCAAGTAAATGAATGCACCGCTTTTTACACCCGAATATCCTGGGTGAAAGGTATAATTCAGTCTTTCTCAAAGTGATCCGCAGACCCACTGTGAGAAAGCTGCTAACTGGCCGCTGCGATTCGTTTACTTACCGGCTCTGCAGCAACGGAGCCTCACGGCTCCCATTGGCTGAGGTTCGCTGTTTGGTTTAAATAATTATTCTTGTTTTTCATCGGACTTTGCCCCATCAATGACAGGCCTCGCCTGCTAGTTATTAATAATCAGCTCAGATCCTACCACACGGAACAGTACAAATATGAGTCAACAGTGTGCTAATGGCATATTGGGGTGCATTAGGAGGAACATTTCCAGCAGATCTACAGAAGTTATTAACCCCTTTATTCAGCACTGGTGAGGCCACATCTGGAGTATTGCGTCCAGTTTTGGGCCCCCTACTATGGAAAGGATGAGGATGCACAGGAGAGGGTCCAGCGGAAGGCAACGAAAATTATTAGGGGGCTGGAGCATATGACCTATGAGGAGAGGCTGAGGGATTTGAGCTTATTTAGTCTGCTGAGAGAAGAGCGAGGGGGGATTTGAGAGCAGCCTTCAACTCCTTGAAGGGGGGTTCCAAAGAGGATGGAGAGAGGCTGTTCACAGTACTGACGGATGGCAGAACAAGGAGCAACGGTCTCAAGTTACAGTGGGGGAAGTCTAAGTTGGATATTAGGAAAAACTATTTTACTAGGAGAGCAGTGAAGCACTGGGATGGGTTCCCTAGGGATGTGGTGGACTCTCCATCCCGAGAGGTTTTTAAGTCCTGACTTGGCAAAGCCCTGGCTGGGATGATTTAGTTGGGGTTGGTCCTGCTTTGGGCAGGGGGTTGGAGTTGATGACTTCTGAGGCCTCTTCCAGACCTAAGATTCTATGATTCTATGATCAATTATTTTAATGCACTTTACTGCTTGTATAATGCTTGCTACTGGATCACTCTCTGATTAAGTCTGCTATAATTTTGTCCCCGATTTGCTTCAGGCGCCTTCTAGAATAAGGGACAGATCCTGCTGCCCTGACTGAGGCTACATCTAGACTGCAGGCTTCTTCTGGAAGAAGCTTTTCCAGAAGAGATCTTCTGAAAGAACTTCTTCTGAAAGAGCATGTCCATGCTGCCAAAGTGCATCAAAAAAGTGATCTGCTTTTTCAAAAGATAGCGTCCACACTGAATGGACGCCATCTCGCATTTAAACTGTGATTACTATGGACAGAGTGGCCACCGGGGCATCTGTGCTTTTTCCTCTTTCCTCTTCTTCTGAAAGAACTCCCTCTTCCCTGTCCACACACTCCTTTTTCCAAAAGATCTCTTTCGGAAAAAGTCTTCTTCCTTGTAGAAGGAGGATAACCAATGCCGGAAAAACCCTTCTGTTCTTTTCATTTACTTTCGAAAGAACGCGATTGAAGTGTGGACGTAATTGGAGTTTTTTTCAGAAAAATGGCTGGTTTTTTTAAAAAAAACCTCTGTAGTGTAGACATACCCTGAGGTGATCAATCTCCAGAGGGAAAGATTTCAATGTGTCTGTTTAGTGGGGCATATGGGGGCCCCAAAGAGTCACCTCTCCTGCAAATTTTGGCTAGTGTTCCTCCAAGCACTAGTTTCATATCTAAGGAGGAAAAGGAGGAAAAGAACCCTTGTTGGATCAAGATATCCTACCAGAATTACTAGACTATTTAAAAAAATGTAAATGGCCAGATATTAAAAGGGGGAAAATGTTCTTCAAATACTTAAAAGTCTTCTCCATATGTCAGGCAGTTTTACAGTCCTGCGTTATGTGCAAAACCCCAAAGCAACTGAGGATCAAGCCTGAAATCCCTCTCCCTCGGGAGCCATTGCAAAACATGCAAGACACAAATTCTCAAGACAATAGTAAGGGATGAGAAAATAATCATGAATGATTCTTATGGATATGTGTACAAGGGGCTGTGCAACAGCTCACTTGTGCCCCATACCAGAATCCTGACTTGAAACAGCCTACAGTCTAAAGCAGTGGTCACCAACCTGTCGATTGCGATCAACAGGTCGATCATGGCGCCCCTAAGAGTCGATCGCTGCAGCCAACTGGCTGGCAACTACCCCTCTTTGATCCAGCCCAGCTGGAGCATGGTGCAGCCTTGGCGGGCTGAATGCTGTGGCCACCTGGGCTGGAGCAAAGAGGAGCAGCCGCCCAGCTAGCTGGCCAAGCGGCTGCCCCTCTTTGTTAACTTGCTGGCGAGGGTGTGGGGGGAGGCATGCATGCACCCCCCGGCTCTTGCCTCCTGCTCCAGTAGGGGGCAGGGCTGGGCATGCTGTGCAGAGCAGGAGCTGGGTGGCCGGCACACACGGCGCACCAGGGCCCGGGCTACGCCGCGCTGTTTCCCGCGGGCTGTGTGCAGGGTCGGGGAGCCCCTTCCTCAGCACCCCACTGTGCCTGGACGGGCAGAAGCCAGCCCTGGGCAGCCCTGGGCTCTGCCTGCCCCAGCCCCAGGCCCAGCCCCAGAGCTGGCAAAGGGCTGGGACAGGCAGGGAAGAGACTCTGCCCACCCCCTGCCTCTCCTCGCCCCAGCGCTGCTCCTGGGAGGCTGTGACTCCCCACGCTGCTGTCCTGCTGGTGAGTGCACTGGGATGTGGGGACAGGAGGGGGGTGAAGGAGGATTTGGGGACAGGGATTGCACTGAGCGGGATAGGGAGATACAGGGGATCATGCTGTGGGGAAGGAGGAATCCTGGGGGGAGGGGAGCGAGGCTGGAGCAGAGGGAAGATGTGAGGGGGGGTATACAATTTCACTTTGCAGAAGCTGCACTTTCCTTGACTCCCCACTTCTTTGCCTCCCTCCCCAACTAGCTATTTGGTTGCTTTCTCGTCCTCTCACCTTTTCTGCGTTATTCCTCCCAACCTCCTCCCGCCCTCAAACTCCTCCTCGTACCCCCACCCCACACCCCCTCCTGCCGCCAAACTCCTTTCCAGACCCTGCTGTCCTCACCCCCTCCTGCATCTCACTTCCCGCCCAGATCCTGCATCCCTGTCCCACTCTCTGGCAGCCCTGTCCCGCACACTGAACCCCTCATTTTTGTTCCCACGCCAGAGCCTAAAGGGGTCCATGAAATCCACTAACTGTGGAACCCCAGAAAAGTAAATCTGGCCTATGGGAAGCCCTGAACATCCGTCCTCCCTGTCCCTTCTCTTCACCCCATGGGGGCTGGAGCGCAGAGGAGTGAGGTGTCTCAGTTGTGGGCCACATCAGTGAGGGTTGTAGGCTTTGGGAGGAGTTTTTTTGCTTTTCACTTGTGTGGTCTCCAACTGATTTTTCTGTGGGTCATTGGCCCCCGACACAAAAAAGGTTCCCCACCTCTGCCATAAATAAAGAAAACATTGAAACCTTTTGTGTTGGACATAAATTAATATTTTACTTTATTTAAAATGAAGTTTGATCAACTAACATGATAAAGTTAAAACACTCAATCTGTTTAATAATTTAAATTAAACCATTCTCTCCAGCTGCAGCACTAGCAAAATGGCTCAGGCGTAATTATGTAATTAACGGAGAGTTTCCATTAGCAACAGGAAAGGTTTGGAGAGGGCAGGGCCTCAAGGAAGGGGTGGGGTCTGGGAGAAGACCCTGTCTTGGCCTGACATTTAAAAATTGAACTTGTGTGTGAAAAGGTTGGAAGGTTCGATCCATGATGTGAAACACACCTGCTAGCTCCTGAACACTTGAGCGCGAGATAGGCACAGAGTACCGTGCGAGAGTGCATGCTATACAGACCAAACACAATGTGACAGATGGTCCTTATAATGGGAATAATGAAATCTGGGGCTAAGCTAAAGAGTTGGAGCTGAGTGAATAATGTGTTTTAATATAGTCAGGAGATTATCCACACTGTAAGACCATAAGAGCCCCTAAGAATGAATGGAAGGCAGCCCCTCTCTAAACAAAGGCAGCACATTAACTAAATGCAGTTATAATAACAGGTTCCATTAAAAAAATCATTAGTTTATGTGAGATCTGGGGAAACATTGTAAACTTGCTGTTTAACAGAAAGGTGGAGACCTTTACAGTTCCACACGTAAATGTTCTATTCCATGTTGCACAAAATGGATTAAATATTTAACAGGTATGGTCTGTGCTAATGGGCACTGTCTAGCTGTCCTGCCAAATCCCATTCACACTAAATGGAAGACAATAGATCTGCCTATACCCTCTTTGTATTCCTTCAGGTTAAAGGATAGGAAAGGAGATTGCCGTTCCTGGCCAATGGGAACTCCGGGAAGCGGTGTAGTCCGGGACATCCCTTTCCACAGCTCCCAGTGGCCTGGAACGGTGATCCACGGCCAACAGGAGCTGCGATCGCCCATACCTGTGGAGGCACAGGTAAACAAAGCATCTTGCAGCCTGCTAGCGGCTTGCCCTTACAAGCCGCGATGCGGAGTTTGAAAACCCCTGTTCAAGAATCCTCCCCTGGAGTAAGATCTGTGGCTCTGTATACTTGTTGGCATATAAAGATATTGGAGTCTTATGTGTCGTTTCTTACACTGGAGGATCTTGAAGTGCTTCCCAAACATTAGTTAACCCTTCACTCTTGGGTCACTGCCCCATGTAGTGGCACATAGACCACGTACAGCAAGAGATAAGAACCAGGGAGCTCTACAACTAAGCTGAGCACCAGCTGGCTTTATAGCTCAAGCTGTAGAGGCTCCTACACTAAGCTCTAGAAGTCCCAAGTTCAAATCTATCCAGTGGCATTTACACATGCTTAGAAAAACATCTGCAAAGCTCCTTCACATCCCTCCTCAAAATGCCTTTGCCATGGTGCTCACAAAAAGCTTGACAACAGTTGGGCTATTTGGGAACTACCTATCCTGTGGACCAATGTTGTTTATTATCCTTCCCCCTTCTGTCTGTATCCATCTGTTACCAGTGTTTTATAGTACAATGGTCTCTTGGGATAGAGACCATCTTTTGATTCTGTGTTCATGCAGCACCTAGCACAAAGGGGCCTTGCTCTAGGACAATGCCTCTTGGGGTACAGTAATATAAATAGCAAATCATAATGAAGCTCAACCCCTACTATGCATATTATGTCCATTTTACAGATGGGACAACTGAGGTACAAAGCAGTGGACTGATTTGTCTAAGGCCTCACTGTGAGGTGGAAAGTTGGGAATAGAACCCAATCTTTTCAGGGGGATAAGGCAGAACGCCACATTTATTGGTAGCACATATATCCATCAACGCTGTTTCATATGTATATGATATATTACACTCACACACACACACAAGCACACTCCCTCTTCTTGTTGTTACCAAGAGTTGCTCCCCCTACCTGCACTGGCCAGGTAAGTTGGATGGGAGAGGGGTGGAGACACACTTCTGCAGATCTAGTTCGGTGCTCCGATGGTGACAAGACAAAGGATCCTCCTGCAAGATACCTTTGATTTATGCAAATCTATCCTCTTATGCATATGCAAATCTGTGTTAACATATGCATATGCAGTCTGCAGCGGCTTCTTCTGGGTGTTGTCTTAATGCTGCCACATTCATCTTCAAAGAAGGTGCTTCCAAAAGCCGGCACTTGCTGCTGACTCCCAAGGCATCCATCCATATGTCCAATCTTCTTTCCGTGAGTCCACTTAACAGGTCTTATTGTCCTTGGATCTGGCTTTCATCCCCACTCCAGAGGTGCTTACCTTTCATGCCTTATCCATTCGCACCTCATTCACTCGATTAAGTAAAGGGGGAGAGAGCTATTCTGGTCCTAAGACATTCTCTTTACCTTACTTATTTTTAGGGACTATTCTACCAAGACTTAATACGAAGTTTCTATGTTCTATATGAAAAGATACAATGTTTCTATGTAAAAAGACTTACTACAAAGTTTATATGTTTTATATGAAACGGTACAACGTTTCTACATAAAAGAACTTGATACAAAGTTCAAAACTTCAATGGGAAAATGATGAATCCAGAGATTTATGATTAATACAGAGATGTATCTACAAAGAGGACTACTCCAGCCCTCTCTCAACCCAGCAACTTGGGGACAGGTGAGAAGCGTCTCTCCTTGGCTGTTGCAGCTCCAGCAGGCACAGCCGAGGATAGAGTTCAGGTTTCTCCAGGTTCATCTGCCCCCTGCGCTCACCAGTCAGAGTGAGGAATGCAGCAAACTGGGCACTTTCCCTTCACTCCCTAACCAAGGGGAACATCCAGCAATGTTCCCCTTTGAATCAGGAGCTGGGGGTGAGGAGGCTCAGGGCTGGGACAGTCCTGGATGGGGGGGGCAGCCCCCCAGCCAGCCCCTTTCACCTGCCTGGTGAATCTGTCTCTTTTCTGTATGGTTCTGTGACGGGGGTGGGCAATAATTTTTGGCTGGGAGCCCCTTAAAAAATTTCTGAAGTGGGCCTGGGCCACCCTGGAAGAGGCGGGGCCTAATCTGGAAGGGGCGAGGCCTAATCCAGAAGAGGCTGGGCCAGAATGCTTCTGGGCTTCCCCAACCCCAGACCATAATTGGTCTGGGGGTGGGGGAGCTGTGTGAAGCTTCCCTCGCCCTGCTCGAGCATACAGCACTTTGAAGTGCCGTGCTCTCCTTGCAGGGTTGGGGAGAGAAAACTTCGCACAGCTCCCCCGCCCCCAGGCCAATCAGGACTTGGGGGCAGGGAAGCACATGACGTCTCCTCCTGCCCTGTGAGCAGCGCACGATACTTCAAAACGCTGTGTGCTCCTCACAGGGCGGGAGGAAGCTTCGCACGCTCCTCCACCCCCAGGCACTAATTGGCCTGGGGGCAGGGGAGCAACAGGGCCTCCACGGGCCAGATCAACCCACTTGGCGGGCCAGATCCAGCCCACCGAGGCCCTTTTGCCCACCCATATTCTATGAGAACCAGTCCCATTCCAGGCATATCCCATTTTCCTGGTACAACCAAATTCTGACCTTACTGTAAGTTATGACAAGAGGAAGCTCTATACCAAATGTGATGGTCCTAGCTCTTACTGTTTAGAAGGCATTCTTGAACAGACAAACAGACACACAGACTGACAAACTCTCTCAAACATACAGAAGAACAGTAGTAATAATAATGAGGAAACATCCACAAGCTCAGACTAGGGGAAATTATTTGAAGGGCTTCTTCCCCTCTAACAAGACCAAATCTTTGCTGTGGTTCCCTTTACATGGTAAAAGATGTGCACAAAGTTATAGGCTTCTAGACCCATGAAACATACTGAACCAAACCGAGTGCTGCATATCCCCAGGGATGCTGAAAGGGGCCGTGCACAGGGGAGAGAAGGAACGAGATACAACTGTTTGTTTGGCAAATCATGGACACAATGAATCAGCCGCTGTGCAGAGGGGGCCTACTGAGCAGGCCTGTTTCTCTTCACAATGATGCCCAAAGCCGCCACTGTCTAGTGACAAAGTGGGACTTTCACCGCAGCTGTCTAGCTGTCAGAGCAGCCCTGCACAAGCAGAACAACATCTCAAAACACAGTATCTTGAGGGAGAGCCACTAAGAGGCTGAAGGGGAAAAAAAAGAGCTAAAGAGGGCAATCGGGACCTGAAGGTTCCCAGTGTAATGCAGGATTAGTGGGGAAAAAATGGACTGGCCTTTAAAATTCATGAAGACACACAATTTAAGACTCATGAATACCAGGGCTGCAATTACGTAGGGTCAGGTGGTTTTTTTTCAGTACCCCAGAGAGAAATTAAGTCATTAACATGATGTGTGTGTGGCTGCCATGTGCTCCCCTTTTGTTGCTGGATGCTCAGACAGACCTATTAAGTGTTCAGGGTAACCCCCAGGGAATTGGTCATGATGTTGCATAATGGCAATAAAGAGGGAGGGGGAATGGGCTTTGTGCTTGATGACATGGTGTGTCTTATAGAAAGCTGCATATTAAGAGCAACAATGTTGCTGAGAATGAGGATTTAAACAAAAAGTATTTTATTGAGAAAAAAAGCCAAGTCCAGAATATTATTGTCAGTCTCTAACAATGCTGTCTGTCCAGTGTGTGGCAGGCTACTTAGACCTTCCTCTTAAAATGCTGCAGGGATGACTTGTGATTAAGGCCCTGGAGTGGGACTCAGGAAATCTTAGTTCAGTTCCCTGCTTTGCCAGATTTTTTTCTCTGACTTTGGGGTAATCACTTAATCTGTGCCTCAATTTCCCATCTGTAAAATGCAGGTAACAACTACCTACTTCACAAGGGTGATGAGGATGCAATACTTAGTGGCCTTCTGGGGCTCACACATTATGGTGTATTTTTATATTAGATTAACAGATCCCATATTAGCTGTCTTCTCAATCAAGATACACTTAGCAGTTCCTTCAAAACAAAGGCAAGGGAGGGAGGAGTTGGAAACAGCATTCCCTGTAAGCTGAGTGCTTGTGCAGCCACTCAGGATGATTCCAGTGCCACCCCAGCTGATTAGCAGAGCACCCACAGCTAGATTTGTGTTTCTCCTGGTGGTGCACATTTGCACATGCCTTGATGCACATAACAAAATTTATTTCGCACATGGATGGAAAAGTTCAGAGGGAACATTGGTTGGAAAAGAGGCAAGTGATCCTTTTATCACAATGTGTAATTGGGGTGGGGCAGGGTAAGGCATCCACAGAATTGTGAGCACCCATTCAGGTCTCTTGGAAAAAAGTTGCAATGTCTGTCAGATGTGTGTCACATTTCCCATTGTGATTTTGAAGTTCTTCTTGCAGTTGTGGAATGAAGGGGTGCCAGGGTTCTGACTTGTCCTTTTTGCTGCCAAAAAGGTCTCTGTGTGAAGAGGATATCCTACTTAATAGGCTGCAGATATGCTCAATCAAAATGTCCAGTGCAGGGAATTCTTGGCCGATCCATTTCTAGGTTAGGTAAGTCACCAGGATATCTCACGGAGAATCGCTGATTTTTTTTTTTATCTCCAAGTGGTGTCATTTAGAAAGGATCATGTACTAATGTCAGAAGGTCAACCTAATTATAAGCTATGAACAGAGCATTACAAGATTTTTATCAAAAACTTGGCACCGTTTAGACTGTTCTAAGCACAATGAAGGAAAGTCCCCATTGATAGAGTATGTCAGGCAGTTTTGAAGCATTTTGCTGGGAGTTCTATTTAGCAATATTTATTGGGTCTGATAAGGAAGGAACAATCAGTTTCACACATACAGAACAGGAAGTGACTGTCTAAAAGGAGTACTACAGAAAGGGATCTAGGCCCTGGTCTACACTAGGGCTTTATTTCAAAATAACCCCCCTCAGTTTGAATTAATATCTGAAGCGTCCACACTACAAAGCCTGTTATTTCGAAATAATGGGCCACATATTTCGAAATCTGTACACCTGCTTTCCTTGAGGAATAAATTTAAAAATAATTATATTGAAATAGCATTAGTGTGGATGCTCTAGTGCTGCTATTTTGCAATAACTACTCCCCAAAGTAATTTGAACTAATTACTCCCCAGTGCTTCCTGGGGCTGTAAGTCGAGGTAGCGTGTCCACATTAACAGAGCTTGCCTCGAAATGATTTCAAGGATTCCCCGTAGTGTGGACGCTCTATTTCGATTTTGTTATTTCAGGAGTTATTAAGTTGATTTTAGTTATTTTGAAATAGTTTCCTAGTGTAGACCACAAGCTAAATATGAGTCAACAGTGTGACAGTGTTGCAAAAAAAGTAAACATGATTCTGGGATGCATTAACAGCAGTGCTGTGAGCAAGACACAGTAAGTAATTCTTCCGCTCTACTCCAACTGAGGACTAATCAGCAGAGAGTGTTGTGTCCAGGTCTGGGCACCACGTTTCAAGAAAGATGTGGAGAAATTGGAGAAGGTCCAGAGAAGAACAACAAAAATGATTAAATGTCTAGAAAACATGAGCTATGAGGGAAGACTGAAAGAATTGGTTTTGTTTATTTTGGAAAAGAGAAGACTTAGAGGAGACATGATAGTAGCTTTCAAGTATCTAAAAGGTTGTTACAAAGAGAAGGTAGAAAAATTGTTCTCCTTGACCTCTGATGATAGGACAAGAGGCAATGAGCTTAAATTGGAGCAAAAGAGGTTTAGGTTGGACATTAGGAAAAGCTTCCTAATTGCCAGGATGGTTAAACACTGGAATAAACTGCCTAGAGGGGTTGTGGAATCTCTATCACACGAGATATTTAAGAGTAGGTTAGATAGACATGTATCAGGGATCATCTAGGATGGTGCTTGGTCCTGCCATGAATGCAGGGGACTGGACTTGATGACCTTTGAGGTCCCTTCCAGTTCTAATATTCTATTAATTGTCTATGAATTCTATGGATTGTCTAAAAGCTGGGAAGGCAGGGACCAAGGAACTCAGATACAATGGTGACAAGGAAGGTATAATTGTCGAATGTGAAATTTTGCTGCAGTTTACACTGGTGTAAATCTACAAGTGGCCATACAGACTTCCATGGACGCTCGTCAGATTTACACCATGGCTATGTCTACACTGCCCCCTCTTGCGCAAAAAAAATGCAAATGAGGCGAAGTGTGGAATATCGCTGCGCCTCATTTACATAATTAATTAGGCTTCTTTTTGCGCAAGAGGCTTTTGCGCAAAAGCCCCCTCTTGCGCAAGAGTTGTTCTTCCTCTTTTTTTCAGGAAGAATGGCTCTTGCGCAAGAGGGCGGTTTTGTGCAAAAAGGATATTCCACGCTTCGCCTCATTTGCATATTTTTTTGCGCAAGAGCAGGCAGTCTAGACATAGCCCATGTGCCTGCAAGTAGAATTTGCCCCACTTCTAGTGATGCAAGTCTGTCTTGCTAGTTTTCAAGAAAGACTTCTTTACCAGTGTCTTACTGCCAGATACTCTTTACGTTCTTCCCACTGTGGGGTAGTAAGTGTAGCAGCAAGTGGCCCAATTTAAGCCACTCGGGCAAACTAAATAGGCCCTAAAAAGTGGATTTTTGGCATAAGTGGACTTTTAGCTCCCGTGTTTTGCCAGCATATGGGCTCATGCCAGCCCTGCTCCATGTGCCTGTCTGGGGCTGGACCACACTGTTCTAAAACTGTTCATTGCTTTTCAGAGTCTAGAGAGGGCAGAGGGAAATAACATGTACATTGTAGTAGACCTGAAAGTTCTCTGATTTGCCCCAGTGACCGAGCAGGCCTTCATGTCCCCAGAATACTGGCAGCACAAAGATATATGAGGGCACTTTTTTTGCCCCCCTTTGTTCCTGCACCAACTGCAGTACTGCAGTACCTGAAAATGGAGCCCAAGGATTTTATATAGGCCAAAACTTCAGAGCTCTTTTAGGAGCAGTGTTTCTTTTCTATTTTCCTGTTAGCAGGTATATGATTAAGTCACAGCTCTGAGGCGGTGCTATGGGAATTGGAAGCTTAGATAAATGATTGATTCTTTCGCTCATTTGAGAAGGAAATCAGAAAAGGGATGAAACCGGGTATGCAGTGATAGCTTCAAAGCCTGACAAGTCCCCAGAACCATTCATTACTGCAGGTGTAGAAAAACTAGGATTTGAAGAGACCAGTCCATGCACTGCTTACGGTGGACTTATTTAAGAATGGTACAGTTCTGAAATGATGTAGTTAGGGGCTCTCTGGTTGGGCAAGAGCTGCAGGGGAGAGAAGGGAGCAGTCCATCTGACTCCTCTTTCAAAGAAAACTAGAGAGGAGCTGTGGCTACTGACATATGTAAAGGTTTTAGGTTCTGGGTCCCCTGTTCAAACTGTGTCCTTAATCTAAACCGATGAGAGTTAGAAGGGTTAAAAAAACCCCACAGAAGACCCTTTTAAATCTCTCTACAACTGGTCCCTGACTTATGAACAAGTTATGTACCAAACACTTGGTTGTAACTCGATTTGTTCATAAGTCGGACCCCATTCATTTAAATGCGGCCTCACTGTTTGTAAGTGCGGATTGCATTCGTAACTCGGGGACCAGCTTGTAATGAGTTTAATGGGAGTTGGTCGTAACCAGGGCTTGACAAATGGTGGCAAAAACCGCTCACCAGCCTCGTACTGCGCATGCTGCGAATGAACGGGGCGCGCGGCTGAAATCTACTCGCCACAGGCGAGTAGATTGTATAGTTTGTCAAGCCCTGGTCGTAACTACGAACAGTCGTAAATCGATGCGTTCGTAACTCGGGGACTGGCTATATATATATTTTAGAGTGTGTCTGTCTGTGGGTCTGTCTGCAAGTCCATTTGTTCAAGAACTCCCATTAAATGGTAAGAGCTGGGGCCACCAAATTTGGTAGGCAGCTTCCTCGTATTCTAACATAAAGCAAGGTCAGGGTTGGGTTGTGCCAGGAGAACTGGAAGTCCCAGGACAGGGACTGTTTTCCAAAACATACAAAGGGAGGGGCTGCTGTTTGGAGGGATGTGATAAGAGAGCGGCCACTGGGGGCAGCCACAGAGCCAGGGGTGTGGCCAGCTGGGCTGAGGCTCCGCCATCTTGCCTGCCAGCACAGCAGTAAGTAGCCTCTCTGCCCCAAACCCTTTCCCGCTCCCAGCCCTTGGCCACAGTGCAAGGGGCGGGGAACCAGGCCCCAGGTGGCTGGAGGAGCTGGCCAGGGCCCTGGAATCAGGCCCTGAGCAGGATGGGGAGGGTGGCCTGGGGGGGGAAAGGAATACGCCCCTAGGAATGGCCTGGAGGGAGAACAGGCCCTGGGGAATGGCCAGGGGAGGGGGGAAAGAACAGGTCCTGGGGAATGGCCAGGGGAGGGGGGAAAGAACAGGTCCTGGGGAATGGCCAGGGGATGGGGAAAGAACAGGTCCTGGGGAATGGCCAGGGGATGGGGAAAGAACAGGTCCTGGGGAATGGCCAGGGGATGGGGAAAGTAATCTAGATGGCTCTGGGGTGGGGAAAGAACAGTCCTGGGGAATGGCCTGGGGATTGGGGGAAAGAACAGGTCCTGGGGAATGGCCAGGGGATGGGGAAAGAACAGGTCCTGGGGAATGGCCTGGGAGGGGGGAAAGAACAGGTCCTGGGGAATGGCCAGGGGATGGGGAAAGAACAGGTCCTGGGGAATGGCCAGGGGAGGGGGGAAAGAACAGGTCCTGGGGAATGGCCAGGGGAGGGGAGAAAGAACAGGTCCTGGGGAATGGCCAGGGGATGGGGAAAGAACAGGTCCTGGGGAATGGCCTGGGGAGGGGAAAGAACAGGTCCTGGGGAATGGCCTGGGGAGGGGAAAGAACAGGTCCTGGGGAATGGCCTGGGGAGGGGGGAAAGAACAGGTCCTGGGGAATGGCCGGGGAGGGGGGAAAGAACAGGTCCTGGGGAATGGCCAGGGGATGGGGAAAGAACAGGTCCTGGGGAATGGCCAGGGGGAGGGGGAAAGAACAGGTCCTGGGGAATGGCCAGGGGATGGGGAAAGAACAGGTCCTGGGGAATGGCCTGGGGAGGGGGGAAAGAACAGGTCCTGGGGAATGGCCAGGGGAGGGGGGGAAAGAACAGGTCCTGGGGAATGGCCAGGGGAGGGGGAAAGAACAGGTCCTGGGGAATGGCCAGGGGATGGGGAAAGAACAGGTCCTGGGGAATGGCCAGGGGAGGGGGGAAAGAACAGGTCCTGGGGAATGGCCAGGGGAGGGGGAAAGAACAGGTCCTGGGGAATGGCCGGGGAGGGGGGAAAGAACAGGTCCTGGGGAATGGCCAGGGGATGGGGAAAGAACAGGTCCTGGGGAATGGCCAGGGGAGGGGGGAAAGAACAGGTCCTGGGGAATGGCCTGGGGAGGGGGGAAAGAACAGGTCCTGGGGAATGGCCAGGGGAGGGGGGAAAGAACAGGTCCTGGGGAATGGCCTGGGGAGGGGGGAAAGAACAGGTCCTGGGGAATGGCCAGGGGATGGGGAAAGAACAGGTCCTGGGGAATGGCCAGGGGAGGGGGAAAGAACAGGCCTAGGGGATGGGGAAAGAACAGGTCCTGGGGAATGGCCAGGGGATGGGGAAAGAACAGGCCCTAGGGGATGGGGAAAGAACAGGTCCTGGGGAATGGCCAGGGGATGGGGAAAGAACAGGTCCTGGGGAATGGCCAGAGGAGGGGGGAAAGAACAGGTCCTGGGGAATGGCCTGGGGAGGGGGAAAGAACAGGTCCTGGGGAATGGCCTGGGGAGGGGGGAAAGAACAGGTCCTGGGGAATGGCCTGGGGAGGGGGAAAGAACAGGTCCTGGGGAATGGCCAGGGGAGGGGGGAAAGAACAGGTCCTGGGGAATGGCCAGGGGAGGGGGGAAAGAACAGGTCCTGGGGAATGGCCAGGGGAGGGGAAAGAACAGGTCCTGGGGAATGGCCAGGGGATGGGGAAAGAACAGGTCCTGGGGAATGGCCAGGGGATGGGGGAAAGAACAGGTCCTGGGGAATGGCCAGGGGAGGGGGGAAAGAACAGGTCCTGGGGAATGGCCTGGGGAGGGGGGAAAGAACAGGTCCTGGGGAATGGCCAGGGGAGGGGGGAAAGAACAGGTCCTGGGGAATGGCCAGGGGAGGGGGGAAAGAACAGGTCCTGGGGAATGGCCAGGGGATGGGGAAAGAACAGGTCCTGGGGAATGGCCTGGGGAGGGGGGAAAGAACAGGTCCTGGGGAATGGCCAGGGGAGGGGGGAAAGAACAGGTCCTGGGGAATGGCCAGGGGAGGGGGGAAAGAACAGGTCCTGGGGAATGGCCAGGGGAGGGGGGAAAGAACAGGTCCTGGGGAATGGCCAGGGGATGGGGAAAGAACAGGTCCTGGGGAATGGCCAGGGGATGGGGAAAGAACAGGTCCTGGGGAATGGCCGGGGAGGGGGGAAAGAACAGGTCCTGGGGAATGGCCAGGGGAGGGGGGAAAGAACAGGTCCTGGGGAATGGCCAGGGGAGGGGGGAAAGAACAGGTCCTGGGGAATGGCCAGGGGATGGGGAAAGAACAGGTCCTGGGGATATGTGCCAGGGGATGGGGAAAGAACAGGTCCTGGGGAATGGCTCAGGGGATGGGGAAAGTAATCTAATGGCTCTGGGGTGGGAGCATTTAAGAACAGTCCCTGGAGGAATGGCCTGGGGCACAATTTGGGGGTCGATAAGAAACAGGTCCTGGTGGAATGGCCAGGGGATGGGGAACCAGAACAGGGTTTTCCAAATGAAGGGAATGGCCTGGTGGAGGGGGGAAAGAACAGGTCCTGGGGGACATGGCCAGGGGATGGGGAAAGAACAGGTCCTGGGCGAATTGCGCCAGAGAGGAGGCGCCCAAACCTTCCGAACCAGGTCCTGGGGAATGGCCAGGGGAGGGGGAACAGAACCAGGTCCTGGGGAATGGCCAGGGGATGGGAAAGACCACAGGTCCTGGGGAAGGTGGCCTGGGGAGGGGGAAAGAACAGGTCCCTGGGGAATGGCCTGGGGAGGGGAAAGAACAGGTCCTGGGGAATGGCCTGGGGAGGGGGGAAAGAACAGGTCCTGGGGAATGGCCAGGGGAGGGGGGAAAGAACAGGTCCTGGGGAATGGCCAGGGGATGGGGAAAGAACAGGTCCTGGGGAATGGCCAGGGGAGGGGGGAAAGAACAGGTCCTGGGGAATGGCCAGGGGATGGGGAAAGAACAGGTCCTGGGGAATGGCCTGGGGAGGGGGGAAAGAACAGGTCCTGGGGAATGGCCAGGGGAGGGGGGGAAAGAACAGGTCCTGGGGAATGGCCAGGGGAGGGGGGAAAGAACAGGTCCTGGGGAATGGCCAGGGGATGGGGAAAGAACAGGTCCTGGGGAATGGCCAGGGGAGGGGGAAAGAACAGGTCCTGGGGAATGGCCAGGGGAGGGGGAAAGAACAGGTCCTGGGGAATGGCCGGGGAGGGGGGAAAGAACAGGTCCTGGGGAATGGCCAGGGGATGGGGAAAGAACAGGTCCTGGGGAATGGCCAGGGGAGGGGGGAAAGAACAGGTCCTGGGGAATGGCCTGGGGAGGGGGGAAAGAACAGGTCCTGGGGAATGGCCAGGGGAGGGGGGAAAGAACAGGTCCTGGGGAATGGCCTGGGGAGGGGGGAAAGAACAGGTCCTGGGGAATGGCCAGGGGATGGGGGAAAGAACAGGTCCTGGGGAATGGCCAGGGGATGGGAAAGAACAGGCCCTAGGGGATGGGGAAAGAACAGGTCCTGGGGAATGGCCAGGGGATGGGGGAAAGAACAGGCCCTGGGAGGCGGGATGGGGGAAAGAACAGGTCCTGGGGAATGGCCAGGGGAGGGGGGAAAGAACAGGTCCTGGGGAATGGCCAGGGGATGGGGGAAAGAACAGGTCCTGGGGAATGGCCAGGGGATGGGGAAAGAACAGGTCCTGGGGAATGGCCAGGGGATGGGGAAAGAACAGGTCCTGGGGAATGGCCTGGGGAGGGGGGAAAGAACAGGTCCTGGGGAATGGCCTGGGGAGGGGGGAAAGAACAGGTCCTGGGGAATGGCCTGGGGAGGGGGGAAAGAACAGGTCCTGGGGAATGGCCAGGGGAGGGGGGAAAGAACAGGTCCTGGGGAATGGCCAGGGGAGGGGGGAAAGAACAGGTCCTGGGGAATGGCCAGGGGATGGGGAAAGAACAGCTCCTGGGGAATGGCCAGGGGATGGGGAAAGAACAGGTCCTGGGGAATGGCCAGGGGAGGGGGGAAAGAACAGGTCCTGGGGAATGGCCAGGGGAGGGGAGAAAGAACAGGTCCTGGGGAATGATCAGGGGAGGGGGGAAAGAACAGGTCCTGGGGAATGGCCAGGGGAGGGGGGAAAGAACAGGTCCTGGGGAATGGCCAGGGGAGGGGGGAAAGAACAGGTCCTGGGGAATGGCCAGGGGATGGGGAAAGAACAGGTCCTGGGGAATGGCCAGGGGAGGGGGGAAAGAACAGGTCCTGGGGAATGGCCAGGGGAGGGGGGAAAGAACAGGTCCTGGGGAATGGCCTGGGGAGGGGGGAAAGAACAGTTCCTGGGGAATGGCCAGGGGAGGGGGGAAAGAACAGGTCCTGGGGAATGGCCAGGGGATGGGGAAAGAACAGGTCCTGGGGAATGGCCTGGGGAGGGGGGAAAGAACAGGTCCTGGGGAATGGCCAGGGGAGGGGGGAAAGAACAGGTCCTGGGGAATGGCCTGGGGAGGGGGGAAAGAACAGGTCCTGGGGAATGGCCAGGGGATGGGGAAAGAACAGGTCCTGGGGAATGGCCAGGGGATGGGGAAAGAACAGGTCCTGGGGAATGGCCAGGGGATGGGGAAAGAACAGGCCCTAGGGGATGGGGAAAGAACAGGTCCTGGGGAATGGCCAGGGGATGGGGAAAGAACAGGTCCTGGGGAATGGCCTGGGGAGGGGGGAAAGAACAGGTCCTGGGGAATGGCCTGGGGAGGGGGGAAAGAACAGGTCCTGGGGAATGGCCAGGGGAGGGGGGAAAGAACAGGTCCTGGGGAATGGCCAGAGGAGGGGGGAAAGAACAGGTCCTGGGGAATGGCCAGGGGAGGGGAGAAAGAACAGGTCCTGGGGAATGGCCAGGGGATGGGGAAAGAACAGGTCCTGGGGAATGGCCAGGGGATGGGGAAAGAACAGGTCCTGGGGAATGGCCTGGGGAGGGGGGAAAGAACAGGTCCTGGGGAATGGCCTGGGGAGGGGGGAAAGAACAGGTCCTGGGGAATGGCCTGGGGAGGGGGGAAAGAACAGGTCCTGGGGAATGGCCAGGGGAGGGGGGAAAGAACAGGTCCTGGGGAATGGCCAGGGGAGGGGGGAAAGAACAGGTCCTGGGGAATGGCCAGGGGATGGGGAAAGAACAGGTCCTGGGGAATGGCCTGGGGAGGGGGGAAAGAACAGGTCCTGGGGAATGGCCTGGGGAGAGGGGAAAGAACAGGTCCTGGGGAATGGCCAGGGGAGGGGGGAAAGAACAGGTCCTGGGGAATGGCCAGGGGATGGGGAAAGAACAGGTCCTGGGGAATGGCCAGGGGAGGGGGCAAAGAACAGGTCCTGGGGAATGGCCAGGGGAGGGGGGAAAGAACAGGTCCTGGGGAATGGCCTGGGGAGGGGGGAAAGAACACGTCCTGGGGAATGGCCAGGGGAGGGGGGAAAGAACAGGTCCTGGGAAATGGCCAGGGGATGGGGAAAGAACAGGTCCTGGGGAATGGCCTGGGGAGGGGGGAAAGAACAGGTCCTGGGGAATGGCCAGGGGAGGGGGGAAAGAACAGGTCCTGGGGAATGGCCTGGGGAGGGGGGAAAGAACAGGTCCTGGGGAATGGCCAGGGGATGGGGAAAGAACAGGTCCTGGGGAATGGCCAGGGGATAGGGAAAGAACAGGCCCTAGGGGATGGGGAAAGAACAGGTCCTGGGGAATGGCCAGGGGATGGGGAAAGAACAGGCCCTAGGGGATGGGGAAAGAACAGGTCCTGGGGAATGGCCAGGGGATGGGGAAAGAACAGGTCCTGGGGAATGGCCAGGGGATGGGGAAAGAACAGGTCCTGGGGAATGGCCTGGGGAGGGGGGAAAGAACAGGTCCTGGGGAATGGCCAGGGGAGGGGGGAAAGAACAGGTCCTGGGGAATGGCCAGAGGAGGGGGGAAAGAACAGGTCCTGGGGAATGGCCAGGGGAGGGGAGAAAGAACAGGTCCTGGGGAATGGCCAGGGGATGGGGAAAGAACAGGTCCTGGGGAATGGCCAGGGGATGGGGGAAAGAACAGGTCCTGGGGAATGGCCAGGGGATGGGGAAAGAACAGGTCCTGGGGAATGGCCTGGGGAGGGGGGAAAGAACAGGTCCTGGGGAATGGCCTGGGGAGGGGGGAAAGAACAGGTCCTGGGGAATGGCCTGGGGAGGGGGGAAAGAACAGGTCCTGGGGAATGGCCAGGGGAGGGGGGAAAGAACAGGTCCTGGGGAATGGCCAGGGGAGGGGGGAAAGAACAGGTCCTGGGGAATGGCCAGGGGATGGGGAAAGAACAGGTCCTGGGGAATGGCCTGGGGAGGGGGGAAAGAACAGGTCCTGGGGAATGGCCTGGGGAGGGGGGAAAGAACAGGTCCTGGGGAATGGCCAGGGGAGGGGGGAAAGAACAGGTCCTGGGGAATGGCCAGGGGAGGGGGGAAAGAACAGGTCCTGGGGAATGGCCAGGGGATGGGGAAAGAACAGGTCCTGGGGAATGGCCAGGGGATGGGGAAAGAACAGGTCCTGGGGAATGGCCAGGGGAGGGGGGAAAGAACAGGTCCTGGGGAATGGCCAGGGGAGGGGGGAAAGAACAGGTCCTGGGGAATGGCCAGGGGAGGGGGGAAAGAACAGGTCCTGGGGAATGGCCAGGGGATGGGGAAAGAACAGGTCCTGGGGAATGGCCAGGGGAGGGGGGAAAGAACAGGTCCTGGGGAATGGCCAGGGGAGGGGGGAAAGACAGGTCCTGGGGAATGGCCTGGGGAGGGGGAAAGAACAGTCCTGGGGAATGGCCGGGGAGGGGGGAAAGAACAGGTCCTGGGGAATGGCCAGGGGATGGGGAAAGAACAGGTCCTGGGGAATGGCCGGGGAGGGGGAAAGAACAGGTCCTGGGGAATGGCCAGGGGATGGGGAAAGAACAGGTCCTGGGGAATGGCCAGGGGAGGGGGGAAAGAACAGGTCCTGGGGAATGGCCGGGGAGGGGGGAAAGAACAGGTCCTGGGGAATGGCCAGGGGAGGGGGAAAGAACAGGTCCTGGGGAATGGCCTGGGGAGGGGGAAAGAACAGGTCCTGGGGAATGGCCAGGGGAGGGGAAAGAACAGGTCCTGGGGAATGGCCTGGGGAGGGGGGGAAAGAACAGGTCCTGGGGAATGGCCAGGGGATGGGGAAAGAACAGGTCCTGGGGAATGGCCAGGGGATGGGGAAAGAACAGGTCCTGGGGAATGGCCAGGGGAGGGGGGAAAGAACAGGTCCTGGGGAATGGCCGGGGAGGGGGGAAAGAACAGGTCCTGGGGAATGGCCTGGGGAGGGGGGAAAGAACAGGTCCTGGGGAATGGCCAGGGGAGGGGGGAAAGAACAGGTCCTGGGGAATGGCCAGGGGAGGGGGGAAAGAACAGGTCCTGGGGAATGGCCAGGGGATGGGGAAAGAACAGGTCCTGGGGAATGGCCGGGGAGGGGGGAAAGAACAGGTCCTGGGGAATGGCCTGGGGAGGGGGAAAGAACAGGTCCTGGGGAATGGCCAGGGGAGGGGGGAAAGAACAGGTCCTGGGGAATGGCCTGGGGAGGGGGGGAAAGAACAGGTCCTGGGGAATGGCCAGGGGAGGGGAAAGAACAGGTCCTGGGGAATGGCCAGGGGAGGGGGAAAGAACAGGTCCTGGGGAATGGCCTGGGGAGGGGGGAAAGAACAGGTCCTGGGGAATGGCCTGGGGAGGGGGGAAAGAACAGGTCCTGGGGAATGGCCTGGGGAGGGGGGAAAGAACAGGTCCTGGGGAATGGCCAGGGGAGGGGGGAAAGAACAGGTCCTGGGGAATGGCCAGGGGAGGGGGGAAAGAACAGGTCCTGGGGAATGGCCAGGGGATGGGGAAAGAACAGGTCCTGGGGAATGGCCTGGGGAGGGGGGGAAAGAACAGGTCCTGGGGAATGGCCTGGGGAGGGGGGAAAGAACAGGTCCTGGGGAATGGCCAGGGGAGGGGGGAAAGAACAGGTCCTGGGGAATGGCCAGGGGATGGGGAAAGAACAGGTCCTGGGGAATGGCCAGGGGAGGGGGAAAGAACAGGTCCTGGGGAATGGCCTGGGGAGGGGGGAAAGAACAGGTCCTGGGGAATGGCCAGGGGAGGGGGGAAAGAACAGGTCCTGGGGAATGGCCTGGGGAGGGGGGAAAGAACAGGTCCTGGGGAATGGCCAGGGGATGGGGAAAGAACAGGTCCTGGGGAATGGCCAGGGGATGGGGAAAGAACAGGCCCTAGGGGATGGGGAAAGAACAGGTCCTGGGGAATGGCCAGGGGATGGGGAAAGAACAGGCCCTAGGGGATGGGGAAAGAACAGGTCCTGGGGAATGGCCAGGGGATGGGGAAAGAACAGGTCCTGGGGAATGGCCAGGGGATGGGGAAAGAACAGGTCCTGGGGAATGGCCTGGGGAGGGGGGAAAGAACAGGTCCTGGGGAATGGCCTGGGGAGGGGGGAAAGAACAGGTCCTGGGGAATGGCCTGGGGAGGGGGGAAAGAACAGGTCCTGGGGAATGGCCAGGGGAGGGGGGAAAGAACAGGTCCTGGGGAATGGCCAGAGGAGGGGGGAAAGAATAGGTCCTGGGGAATGGCCAGGGGAGGGGAGAAAGAACAGGTCCTGGGGAATGGCCAGGGGATGGGGAAAGAACAGGTCCTGGGGAATGGCCAGGGGATGGGGAAAGAACAGGTCCTGGGGAATGGCCAGGGGATGGGGAAAGAACAGGTCCTGGGGAATGGCCTGGGGAGGGGGGAAAGAACAGGTCCTGGGGAATGGCCTGGGGAGGGGGGAAAGAACAGGTCCTGGGGAATGGCCAGGGGAGGGGGGAAAGAACAGGTCCTGGGGAATGGCCAGGGGATGGGGAAAGAACAGGTCCTGGGGAATGGCCTGGGGAGGGGGGAAAGAACAGGTCCTGGGGAATGGCCAGGGGAGGGGGGAAAGAACAGGTCCTGGGGAATGGCCAGGGGAGGGGGGAAAGAACAGGTCCTGGGGAATGGCCAGGGGATGGGGAAAGAACAGGTCCTGGGGAATGGCCAGGGGATGGGGAAAGAACAGGTCCTGGGGAATGGCCAGGGGAGGGGGGAAAGAACAGGTCCTGGGGAATGGCCAGGGGAGGGGGGAAAGAACAGGTCCTGGGGAATGGCCAGGGGATGGGGAAAGAACAGGTCCTGGGGAATGGCCAGGGGAGGGGGGAAAGAACAGGTCCTGGGGAATGGCCAGGGGAGGGGGGAAAGTACAGGTCCTGGGGAATGGCCTGGGGAGGGGGGAAAGAACAGTTCCTGGGGAATGGCCTGGGGAGGGGGGAAAGAACAGGTCCTGGGGAATGGCCAGGGGATGGGGAAAGAACAGGTCCTGGGGAATGGCCAGGGGAGGGGGGAAAGAACAGGTCCTGGGGAATGGCCAGGGGATGGGGAAAGAACAGGTCCTGGGGAATGGCCAGGGGAGGGGGGAAAGAACAGGTCCTGGGGAATGGCCTGGGGAGGGGGGAAAGAACAGGTCCTGGGGAATGGCCAGGGGAGGGGGGAAAGAACAGGTCCTGGGGAATGGCCAGGGGATGGGGAAAGAACAGGTCCTGGGGAATGGCCAGGGGATGGGGAAAGAACAGGCCCTAGGGGATGGGGAAAGAACAGGCCCTAGGGGATGGGGAAAGAACAGGCCCTAGGGAATGGTCTCGGGGGGAGAACAAGCCCCAAGGAATGGCCTGGGGGGGAGAACAGGCCCTGAGGGATGGCCTGGGGGGGCAGGGAACAGGCCCTGAGGAATGTCCTGGGGGGGAACAGGCCCCGAGGAATGGCCTGGGTTGTGGGGGAGAAGAGACCCCAAGGAATAGCCTGGGGAGGAAAGAACAGGCCCTGGGGATGGCCATGGGGTGGGGGGGAGAACGGGCCCTGGGTGGGCTGGAGGGATGGCGTGGGGGTGGGGAGATCAGGCCCGAGGCAGGTTGCAGGGTGGTTTGGTGGGGAGGAGAACATGCCCCTGGCCCCCAGCCACCTGCACACCCCCACACGCCCCAGGCCCTGCCCTGAAGGACCTGGGCAAGGTGGGTAAGTCTGGTAGTGTATCTAAATGAACAGCATCTATAAATGAAGGATAATTCTGTGCCTTTTCCTGCCCAGACAGCCTCCAGTACTCTGTGTACCTTTATATACCAGACACACATTTCTAATCAACCCTGCCTGATCTTTTGAGAGGAGACGGGGAAGGAAATGTCTTAAGGACAGGATCTTTGGTAAGATTTTAAAATCTGGACTGTTCTAAGGTTTATGCTGCTGCGGGCTGTAAGAACACTGCTTTGGAGCTGGGCCTTAGATATCTGTATGTATAATGTTACAGAGCTCCAGAATGTTTAAAGGCAGGCCCATACATGGGGGGGATGAAGGGTGTGAAAGCACCCCCCATGGTCCCCTAAGTAAGGATGCTCTGGCCAGCCAGGGGAAGGCAAGAGCAGCGCGCTGCCCGAGCCTTCCTCCCCCATGCTCTGACCAGCCAGGGGAAGGCTGGGGCTGGGGGGTGCATTCACACCCTTGTGGTCCATAGTTATAAAAAAAGCACACACCCCAGAAATTCCACTCCTCCCACTCCCTCCCAGAGCTGGTTCGCAGCTTTTCAAGCTCTGGGAGGGAGGGGGAAGAGCAGGGACGGAGCACTAATTCATGGCGCTCCAAAAGTGCTGGGAGGGAGGAGGCCGAGTAGGAAGTTTGGGGCTCGGTGCCCCAGTGCGCGAGAGGCGTATGCAGGAGGGGGGCAGATAGGGTGTCCATGGGCCACAGGAGGGGGGCAGATAGGGTGCCACAGTGGGCCACAGGCTGCAGGTTGCCCACCGTTGATCATGAGGCCCCCTGAGATGAAAGAGGGCCTCATGACCCCATCTGCAAAAGGAGACAATAATATTAACTTCATCGCGGGTCTTGGGGGCTAATTGGTCTGTCTGTAAAGCACTTTAAATTCCTCCTTTGAAAGTGCTCTAGAACTGCAAAGTATTATAAGATAAAATCAATGAAAAATTAGACTATAGGAGGCATCTTCCAACTGGGATGTTCCAGCAAAAATTGTACAAATAATACTGTCTGGAAAGCATCCCCCAGGTAGGGATACAGATCTTTTTGAGTACTGTTGCTGACTCACAGCTAGTGACACAAATGTTGGGCATTAACATAATGGACATCAGAAAAAGGAAAACTATTGATTATCTGAAATGAGGTGGGGTTATGTACAGTACCAGCTTACATTTCTCTGCAGCCAAATTAAAACTTAGGGATCTCTCTCCTTGTCAGCTCCCATATATGGAGATTCCAGGCTCAGGGTGATTATCTGTCTCCACTCGTTCAGTGTAATTAATAGATGTGGTTTTCTCCCCAGCTATTAAAGGATCCTTTGTTCATCATGTACGAGACCATCTTTTCCAGAGCATGGAAAGAGAAGTTCCCCAAGGAATTCAGATTTCAGGTCTAGGACGGTTAATGATAAAATAGGTTTCCTGTATTCAACTATTTCTCTATTCATCAGAAAGCAAAATACATTCATTTCATATGTCCAGCACAATTTGGCTAGGGTAGGTGGTAGAGCAGAGGTGGGCAATACTTTTTGTTGGGAGGGGCCACTCCAAGAATTTGGTAAGTTGTCAAGGGCTGCGGTCTTCCATGATATTAATGGAGGAGGTATGGGATTTGTGATGGAGGTTGAGTGCAGAAGGGAGCTTGGGGGTAAGGGATTGGGGTGCAGGAGGGGGTGTGGAGTCTGCGAGGGAGTATGAGTGGAGGAGGAGGTCATGACCTGGTACAGGAGACTGGGGTGCAGAGTCCAGGAGGGTGTATAGGTACAGTAGAGCAGTGTTTCTCAACCAGTAGTACGAATACCCTCAGGGGTACTTGAGAGAAGTCTGGGGGGTACATCAACACAACTGAAAACTGGAGAAAAATGAATTTTTGTTTTAAGTTTTACAGCGCTTTATTATTTTTGTACTTTTTACACCCAAACATTTCATTGCCTACCCGGCTACTATTAAGTTGTTTAAACAAATATGTTGCAATGGTAGAAAAAAATGTTGTGTGTCTGAAAACTGTAGGTACTGGAGGTACTTATAATTTTTTTTAAAGGGAGTACTTTATAAAAAAAGGTTGAGAAACACTGCAGTAGAGGATTCTGACCTGGAGGAGGGGTGCAGAGTCTGGGAAGGGGTTGTGAGCTGGGGCAGAAATGCTTGAGGAGATGCAGGGATCTGAGTTGTAACCAGGATTAAGGGATTGGGGTGCAAGGCCTGGGAGGGGGTTGTGACCAGGAGGAGGTGCAGGGTCTGGGAGGGGTTGTGACCTGGGGCAGGAGTACAGGGGATTGGGGTGCAGGAGAGGGGCAGAAGGTTGTGGGAGGGAGGGACTGGTATGCCCAGCAGGTTCCTCAGCCAGGGTTCTTGCCTTCCATACTCCTGCACCAGCTGCAGAGGCCATATACAGCTGTGAATACTGTGAGCCCGGAGGGGGACGATATTTCATGCACTGCCTGTCCTATAAACAGGCAGCTCCTATTAGCTGGAAAACAGGCAATGGGAACTGCAAGATTGTGCTGGGGGCAGGGGCAGTGTGCAAAGCCTCTCTTCCACTTTCCACCAGGCTTGCAGCGTTCAGAGAGCTGCTCTGAGCCGCATGCGGGCAGAGAGCCTGGCTGAGGTTTCTGGGGGCCAGATCCAGTGGCTTGGCAGGCTGAATGCAGCCTGCAGGCCGTATTTTGCCTGCCCCTGTGGTAGAGTAACATTGAGCAAATTTGCAGTGGTATCTAAACCTCATCCTCCCTAAGCCAAGAGGAATGTATAGGTTTTATAGCAAACCTGAAAGCCAAAGTGCAACCTTACTTAGCACATTTATTAGCACAGCAGTTATAAGGGTGGGGATGCATCTTTTTAGTGGCTGGAGGAGAGAACTGCAGCCAGGATTCCTGGATTCCTCCCCTCCCCCTCAGCTTTGCCAATTTGCTGTCAGTGCAAACATCTTAATCTGTTTGTTTTCCTCATCTGTAAAACAGCGAATCTCTCTCGGAGTTGTGGGGTGTAATTCTTTAATGTTTAAGTAGCATGAGATTCTTGGTTGAGAGCCACAATATAATGCAAGCACAAAGTTCAAGGCTGCCAAAGAGTTTGACTAAAATCAAGCATGCCATCCCTACCCTAAAAGGGGGGAAAAAATCACCTCACCGGGCTCCATAAACTGTTACTGTGTAAAAGTGCCCACGCAAAAAGTGTGAGTCATGTGTGATTAAAATAATACCTGTTAGGAAGAAAAACCATTTACATATGAATATCACTTAATAAATTACCATTTCTAAAAATGTGCCAAGAAAATGCAGTGATGGGATGTTTGCAGTACTCACTGGGGAATAGTAAAACAGTTAATTTGAATGCTATTAACTCAGTGAGTTACTAGTGGAAACATAACACCAGCACATACAAGGTAATAAATTAGGTATATATTCATAAAATGAAGTCACAGCTTTTATATTGTCACATCCCGTACTGTATCCTGAGTGAAGAGAACTGTATATCGATTATATTAATTTAGATGTAAAACTGATTATGTTTTTCATGCTCTCAGATGAACATTAAAGTCATCTTGGGTGACTTTCATAGAAATTTTCAGGTAAATACAGAGGATTTATGGCTGCTGAATGCCTGAATATCTTTTTATTGAACATAATATGCAAGCTGCAAGATAGAAGGGTGTGTGACTGATTTGTCAACAGCTGATGAGCAGTTTATGTGCTATTGGCTCATAGATGAGTTTTTGTCTTATACAAATGGTTCATAGCATTGATGAACTGATCATAACAAGTATGCATTTGGAGGTGTCTAATGATGGTATTGTTTGGCAGTGATACATCTTCAGTGTACTTAGCAAACTAACTAATCTGTCTTTGCAACTTCCTGTGAACAATGTAGGTAGTATATGTAAATATTATGATACTGAAGTAGAGAGGCGGAATCAATGGTAGCTGTAGGATTAGAACTAGGAATTTCTGTCTCCCAGTTCTGTGCTTACATGATAAAGAGAAATTTGCAATCACTTATTTATGCCAGTGAAAGGTGAAACATTCTTCATGCACATAAACAGGGTTCCTAAAGACACACTAAATCTCAGGATGCACGTACAGTTTCTCCATATCCTTTCTAACAACAGTGGACCACCTAGATGAAAGGAAGTGCCATCCAACGCCTTGTTTTCAGCATGTTTAATCCTTTGATTACTGTTTAAATATAATAAAAATCTTACTTTCAAGGGAAACTGTAATATTGCATGTATCTTTTATTTGGGGATTTGTGGGGCTTTTTCCGATAATCTTTAAGTATACCTACTTTGCCACCTTCTGGGCATTTGGGGATTTGCACACCAGACTATCAAAACCAAAAAACAAACATTCAGCAGAGGTTCTTCAATCAAAATGAAAATGTCACAAATATGTATTAAATTGTATTAAGTGAAAGGAAGCTTTTGATTTTGTTCAGATGGTCTTTATCATATCACATATTTAATGTCACTTTACAATATAATTAAGTTTGAAACTGGATAGTAATATTTCCAATTATGTTGTAACTTGTGACAATTTATTGTTCATAGGGAAAGATTTTCCTATTAATGGGTACTTTGCCGGTAATATAAACAACCCCTGAACTTTTTTATTGAGTCGAAAAGTACTTTGGATCATGATTTAAGCTGTTCCAGTGAGGATTTGCCACAAATATTGCAACCTTTGGGCTTGTGGACGAGAACCAGAAAATGAAACCAATTACGAAGCGCATATAAGCTAAAGCAGGCTGCTATTGTCACAATTTTTCAAACCAAGTAACATGCAAAACCCAGTGTCAGCGGTGACAAGTGACATTACTTGGGTTTCATAGAATCATAGAGCTGGAAGAGACCTCAGGAGGTCATCAAGTCCAGCCCCCTGCCCAAGGCAGGACCATTCCCAACTAAATCAACCCAGCCAGGGCTTTGTCAAGCCAAGACTTAAAAACCTCTAGGGATGGAGATTCCACCACCTCCCTAGGTAACCCATTCCAGTGCTTCACCACCCTCCTAGTAAAAGAGTTTTTCCTAATATCCAACCTAGACCTCCCCCACTGTAGCTTGAGACCATTGCTCCTTGTTCTGCCATTTGTCACTACTTTGAACAGCCTTTCTCCAGCCTCTTTGGAACCTCCCTTCAGGAAGTTGAAGGCTGCTATCAAATCCCCCCTCACTCTTCTCCTCTGCAGACTAAATAAACCCAAATCCCTCAGCCTCTCCTCATAGATCATGCGCTCCAGCCCCCCAGTTGGTGACTGAGAGAAGGGTTTCAACAAAAAGGGGAGAACCTTATTCACCCCAAATTTGCACCTGACTGGACCTGTGACAAGTGGAGATAAAGCATTATCACCAGGGCCTGATGAAATGAATCCTAGAATACTCAAGGAGCTGATAGAGGAGGTATCTGAGCCTCTAGCTATCATCTTGGGAAAATCATGGGAGACAGGAGAGATTCCAGAAGACTGGAAAAGGGCAAATATAGTGCCCATTTATAAAAAGGGAAATAAGAACAACCCAGGAAACTACAGACCAGTTAGTTTAACTTCTGTGCCAGGGAAGATAATGGAGCAAGTAATTAAGGAAATCATTTGCAAACACTTGGAAGGTGGTAAGGTGATAGGGAACAGCCAGCATGGATTTATAAAGAACAAATCATGTCAAACCAATCTGATAGCTTTCTTTGATAGGACAACGAGTCTTGTGGATAAGGGAGAAGCGGTGGATGTGGTATACCTAGACTTTAGTAAAGCATTTGATATGGTCTTGCATGATATTCTTATCAATAAACTAGGCAAATACAACTTAGATGGGGCTACTATAAAGTGGGTGCATAACTGGCTGGATAACTGTACTCAAAGAGTAGTTATTAATGGTTCTCAATCCTGCCAGAAAAGTATAACAAGTGGGGTTCTGCAGGGGTCTGTTTTGGGACCGGCTCTGTTCAATATCTTCATCAACAATTTAGATATTGGCATTGAAAGTACGCTTATTAAGTTTGCAGATGATACCAAGTTGGGAGGGGTTGCGACTGCTTTGGAAGATAGGGTCATAATTCAAAATGATTTGGAGAAATGGTCTGAGGTAAACAGGGTGAAGTTTAATAAAGCCAAATGCAAAGTGCTCCACTTAGGAAGGATCAATCAGTTTCATACATATAGAATGGGAAGCGACTGTCTAGGAAGGAGTACAGCAGAAAGGGATGTAGGGGTTATAGTGGACCACAAGCTAAATATGAGTCAACAGTGTGATGCTGTTGCAAAAAAAGCAGACATGATTCTGGGATGCATTAACAGGTGTGTTGTGAGCATGACACGAGAAGTCATTCTTCTGCTCTACTCTGAGCTGGTTAGGCCTCAGTTGGAGTACTGTGTCCAGTTCTGGTCACCGCATTTCAAGAAAGATATGGAGAAATTGGAGAGGGTCCAGAGAAGAGCAATAAGAATGATTAAAGGTCTAGAGAACATGACCTATGAAGGAAGGCTGAAAGAATTGGGTTTGTTTAGTTTAGAAAAGAGAAGATTGAGGGGGGACATGATAGCAGTTTTCAGGTATCTAAAAGGGTGTCATAAGGAGGAGGGAGAAAACTTGTTCATCTTGGCCTCTGAGGATAGAACAAGAAGTAAAAGGCTTAAACTGCAGCAATGGAGGTGTAGGTTGGACATTAGGAAAAAGTTCCAAACTTTCAGGGTGGTTAAATACTGGAATAAATTGCCCAGGGAGGTTGTGGAATCTTTAACTGTGGAGATATTTAGAGTAGGTTAGAGAAATGTTTATTAGGGATGGTCTAGACCAGGGGTTCCCAACCTTTTTCGGTCCCCATACCTGCTTGGCTTTTAGTAAACCTTCCCATACCCCCTATTCAATATGAAAGGAAATAAATTCTAGACTATAGAATCCACAACTTTTTTCTCTAACACTACTACTTTGGGAATATTTCAATTAGGATAATCTAGTTATTTACCAAATATTTCCCGTACCCCCTTGACAAGCTTCTTATAAGCCCTGGGGGTACACATCCCCCAGGTTGGGAACCCCTGGTCTAGACAGTACTTGGTCCTGCCATGGGGTCCTGCGATGACCTCTTGGGGTCCCTTCCAGTCCTAGTATTTTGTGATTCTATGATAGCGCCACCCATTCAGCCTGGTGGGGTCTTGCACTCGCTTGGCATTGGGGTGGATAAGACAGGCACAGAGCACAGTAGGACCTTATACAGCTAAAGGGGCAGCTTTGTTCCCCAAAGAGCAGCTGGGGCCCACAGTGGGCCTGCGCCCCTCTCCCTGTGGTGCTATGGCCCCTGTGCTGGTGCTGCACGGTGAGTTGTGGGGGTCACACAGGCCTTGAGGAGCAGGGCCATTGGCTGGGGAGAAGGGGCAGGCCTGGGGCACTGAGCTGACCGCCCCAGGCTGGGGGGGAGCGCGGCGAGAAGATGAAGATAGCAGGAGGGGGCGTGGCCAGTGACAGAGGGGGCGTGGTCCGCCTCTCCGGCCACCGCAGCGCCCACGGGACGTCATCAGAGCGCGCTAGAGTCCTACTTCCGAGTTGGGAGGTGAGACCGGCTGGAGTCACGTGGCAGGTACCTGTGAAAGGGTAGGGGAAGCTCCGCCTACTGGAGAGTGGGGGGGCGGCGGGGGGGGGCCCAGAACCCCGCGCTCCATGGATGCGGGGGTGCCGGGTCCCCCTCCTACCTCTGCTGGGGGCCGTGCGGAGAGTGATGGAGCCTCCCCCCCCCCGTTACTGCGGCTGTGGGGGGGGGTGTCATAGCTCCTGCCCGCCCCCCCCCCGTTGGTTATTGGGGCATGGACCCTGCCCAGCTGTCTCCCTGCCCTGGTTAGCGGGGGGTGGGGGCGGGAGTGAGGGGTGTCATGGCTCCTGGTTACTGGGGAGGGGGACTGAGTGAGGCGGTGTCATGGCTCCTGTGTGGCCCCCTCCCTCCCCTGGTTACTGCCTGTGTGTTTGGAGGTGACTGCAATGTTCTCTACTCTGCCTCCGTCTTTGGTTAATGGGGCGTGGGGGATGGTGGGATATACCGTATAGGTGCACAGTGTGCACGTATAGCTGTGTTCTCCAGTGTGCTACCAGGTTTGGCCAGGGGCCATTTTATCCCTCATTTCGTCCATTGTTGTGGAGTTCAGCATTTGCCCTGGACATCCTAACTAAAGAGTTGAGGGTTGCCTCTCTGGTGAGGCTCCCAGGTTTGTGCTTTAGTGGAGCTGAATTCTACCTTTGGGAAGCTGTCTGGAAAATGTCCTGAGCAGACTCCACCTGAATTTCATCCCATTAGGATTATTCCGAGAGAGGATTTGTTTTTCCCTGTTTAATGCAAATGTGCAATATAGAATGCTTACTATATATTGTGATACAAATATCAGATGTGCATGTAATTATAACCTTGGGAGGTGTATTTACATATATCTCTACATCACAGGAGAGTTCTCAAACTGTTGCACCAATGGAGAGAAAATGCAGTTGCCCAAAGGAAAATGACAAAGGAAACTCAGACTTCAGAGCCCTCCCAATTCACAGATACAGGAAGAAACTAGTTCAAGCCGTCAGAGACAATTCATTTCTTATTGTGACTGGGGAGACAGGGAGTGGTAAAACTACTCAGCTTCCTCAGTATCTGTTTAAAGATGGTAATTATTTATTTTCTCCTTAAGATGCGAGTTGCCCTGGTGAAGTGTTAAACCCTTCAGTTAGACAGCACTCTTAATATGCTCTTTAAAACTTAAGAAATGTCCTTGTTTCTTGTCCCTCTCTTTTTCCAGGAGGTCTACAAATGCTAGTCACTCTCTCCGTCCCCTCCCCCCCCCCCGAAAAAAAACTGTTAGCAAAGTAGACTGAGGAAAATATATTTTTAAAAAATCTTAGCACAAAGATGTCTGTTGAATGTCACTAGAGTGTGGGTGTGTAAGGAGGGAGAGATATTAGTGAATCAGTCAAAGAAGTCTTTAAAAATATATTTGTGACAGTTCACGTACCACAAACATAATTAATTGATGAAGCAATTTCCTTGCCCTTGGTAGGCTTTGCAAAGCATGGAGTGATTGGTGTGACTCAGCCACGCCGAGTAGCTACCTTGTCTGTGGCTCAGAGAGTAGCTGAGGAGATGAACTCTTCACTGGGAAGCACAGTGGGATATCAGGTTCGCTTTGATGACTGCACCTCTGAGGTATGAGTTGAAGATTATTTATTAGTTTTATTTTTTTTTAAATCTATCAATGAAGCAATATAAACCGTTGCGTTCTGGGCCCTGTAGTGTCTGAAGCATGCCTCCCTTTTAGAAGAGGTTCAATTTTATACAAATCGGGTGCAGTCCTTGAATTCCTGGTAAGTTGTCAATATGATCTTTCTTGGGTGTCCCTATGTAAAATAAAATAAAGCTAAGTCTCAATACCTTTCAGCGAGGCTGTCCTTGAGCTACATGAACAATGCACATTATATAAATGTACTCTGCTTTGTGGATTCCTTTAAATCTAAAAGTACTTTCTGCTGCTCAAGAGGTCTCCTTTAATTGCATTCTGTATGTGCATTGTTGTGAATCTCTGGTGGAGATGCTGCTTTAGCAGTCTGAAATGTGGTTCAAATCTATTTTATATGCTGTGCATGTTTCCATAGCACATTACAACTAGAGCATTGCCACAGAACCCACAAATTCTCAGAAGGCTGTTTTTTTAAACAATCTGAATGTATATGGTTGGTGGATCCTTGATTATGATTTTGTCATTAGAATGACTGGATTGTCATCAGGAGGTGATGCTGAAATCCCTCAATTTAGAAATGATGGACTGCACATTTTGGGACTTAGAGCACTTAAGAAATGTTTTCAGTAATGGACTTTGTGTATTTGTGAAGTGTTTCAGAAAACCTAGCAAGTATGTTTTGGAGCGGTGGCTTAGCACATTAGTAATAGCATGTGAGGTCTCTCACTGAATCTTGAGTACTGTAAATGATCAGCTTCAGTCCAGAGTCACTCCTGATATGTGACTGTGAATAATGCAGTCCATATCTAGGGCAATAACTGAATGGATGGTTAAACTATTCAGGGTACTGCAATCAAGTATATGACTGATGGCTGCTTACTGAGACACATACTGGCAGACCTCCATCTTACCAAATACAGTGTCGTCATACTGGATGAAGCCCATGAGAGGAGCTTAAGCACAGTGAGTGTTCTTTTATTTGACACGCATTGTTCAGTATCCCTGAAAAGGAACTTGCAGTTCTGTTCCATATGGGTTCTTATGATGCGCTTATCACCTTAGTGCATGAAGTGATGTGACTAGCATCTCACATGAATTTGTTCTCCCATTCATCCCTGGAGGGGAGATGTGTTTGCAGTGGAGTGTCTTGTACTTTCATTAAAAAAAACCCCCAAAACTATCAAAACATGTCATCTGAGAGAAGGCGAGGTGAAAGCAACACACCTTGTACTTGGAGTGGAAAGTGATGAGGCTTGTGTTGGTCCTTAGTTCCTGTAACAGTTAATTCCATTTAGTTATAAGAGACTAAAGAGGTGATACATTACACCTTGATGGCATCTTTCCTTTAAGGCTCTGAGAGTGATTTACATGCTAACTAAATCTCATGACGTTGTGAGATTTAACACCATTTTAAAGGTGCAATTGAAAGGTTAGAATGGTGAAGTGATTTATCTAGACTCTCGTACAGGGAGTTGGTCTCAGACATTAAAACAGAACCCAGGAGTCCTGATTCCTTGCACATTCTTCTGATAATTCATCATGTTGTCCCCATTATCTGCACCATCCAGATAGAGATGTCAAGTATCAGAGGGGTAGCCGTGTTAGCCTGGATCTGCAAAAGCGATGAGGAGTCCCTGTGGCACCTTATAGACTAACAGATTTATTGGAGCATAAACTTTCATGGGCAAAGACCCACTTTGTCAGATGCAGATAGAAATGGTCTATGCTGCGTAGGCTGTTTTTTCTTCTCTTTGGGGGCCTTGAGATTTACGGTTTGTCCATGTGAGGTTGTAGTGCTTCTGTGTTTGCCTGTTCAGTTTGGGTCACTTTCTCCACAGTTGTGATCTATTTATTCCTTCCTTTGGCTGTGGCACAGTCCCTGGGGCCTTCGAGCTGGGACTGACGCTCTCTTCTGAAACCCATGATCTCTTCACCACAGCATGAACTGGCTTCCTATTTACTGAATTTGCAACAGTGTACGGCCCCATCAGCACTATTCCTGGTGCTGTTAGCTACAGTTTTGTTCAAAAAAGTAACATTTCATGCTGGAAAAACTGACCGCTTGACTGCTACTAGTAAGTTGCATTGCACACAGTGGATGGAAAATTTTTTTGAAACAAATGCTAGCTTGGGGCGGGCAAAATACAGCTCGCCGACCAGATCTGATGATCTGTCCTGCCCCACAGCACAGCGCAAGCCTCAGACAGGCTCCATGCCTTCTGCACCTTGGCACATCTCTCAAAGTGGGCAACTGTAGAGGTCATGTGTTCTCTGTACACAACGCGCTCCGTGGGGGCGGCCTCTGTGTGCTGCCCCTGTGCCCAGCACAGTCTTGCAGCTCCCATTGGCTGGAAACCGGCCCTCCCTCAAAAGTTATTGCCAACCTCTGTGCTAGCTGAAACCATGCCGTTGGCTACTCCCCCATGTAGCCTGTAGCACACCTGGTTTTGATATTTCTTTGCAACAATGTTACAGCCATGTTTTCATTGATATAACCGTGGTTATCAGTGTTGCAAAAGATATAGCTATGATCCATGACTCTAAGACCCAGTGTTCCATTAAAATTTGTGTTAAGTCCAAGGCATTAAACCAAAGCTATATACACTTTTTAAGCCTCTCCTGAAAGGGGAGTGTAAGGGGGGGAAAAACGGTTCTTCTGTCAATTAGCCTGGGGATCTGATTTCTTCCCATACCTCTCTCTGTTTTCTGCATTAGTTGATTTTTTTTTTTTTTTTTTTTGGTTGCAAAATAACTGAGGAAAGAGGGACCACCTCTGCATGCAGCACAAATCAGAGACTATTAATGGAGTGGCACTGCTTTAAAAGCAGTTGCCTTTTTGCAACTGAGGAGAGAATTAGGAATGAGAAACAAGGTGGTGTTAGCTGTGTTGATTTCAGCTCACGGTTACAGAGCTGTGAAAAGAAACTTGGGTCTCTTTAAGCCTGCAAAGCATCTTGTTGCTAAGCTTTACAGAGCAACCAGAATATTTCCAAGAAGGAAAAGACCTTTTTAAGCACTTCTGCCTCCAAAGCACATGATTTAATCTTGTTCTGTTTACCAGCATCTCTGTGATTAAAATCAACCCCTCGCCATGTATTCTAGTGGGCAGTGTTGCTGTGTATTCAGGAGAGTTGAGTGATGAAGTGATCCTTGCTTTCAGGACATTTTATTTGGCTTATTGAAGAGACTGTTCCAGCAGAAGAAGCCGCCCAAGAGAAGAAAAGCCCTGAAGGTAGTGGTGATGTCAGCCACCCTGGAGGTAGACAAGCTTTCAGAGTTCTTTGGAGGCTGTGCAGTGGTCGACATTCCAGGAAGGAATTATCCTGTTAAGGAGATATTTTGTGCCCTGCTTGGCCCAAAGGATACAGAAAGCTCTCCCTATATTACAGAGGTATTGCTTATTTTCCTTTGCCTGTTTGCCATGTTCTCTCTGTTGTAACTGGTTAGCTGGTAAGCATCACCCTTAACGGTTGATGCTTCACAGGTAATGGTTAATCAGTACCTGGGAGCAGCCCTCTGCCTGTCGCCTGCCACAGATGGAGGGCTGCTCCTGCCCTGCAGGGCTACTAGCTTCCAGTCTATGTGGGCTGGGAGTTGTTAGCTTCTTTTGGGGGGAGGAATTGGTGGGAGGGCGGGGCTGCCGGCTCCCAGCCCATGTGGGCTCATGGATTGGGAATCATCAGTCTCACGCTAGGCGGAAAGTGGCTGGAGGGGAGGGAGCGAGGGTCTTGGGGGAGGAGGGCCACCCCTATTTAGTCAGTTAACTGGTTAAACTTAATGTTTAACCCATTAACTAATAAAATGGGATCTAACATCCCTAATGATAATGAGCTCTCAAAGAACATTGGAGCTTGTCTCTGCATGAAATGTTAAACACTTTATGCAAGGCTGCTTTCTCAAGCTTCCTAGTTTTTGTAGGGGAAAGAGGGAGGAGGGAATTGATTTACACTCTCAGATACAGCCAGTGATGAGAGAAGTTCTAATTCCAGCAGATAATCCTGTTAGTGCTGCTTGTTTCAGGCTGTAAAAGTGACCCTGGATATCCACTTGAATGAGTCAGCAGGAGACATCTTGGTGTTTCTGACTGGTGAGAATACCTTTTTACTTGAAAAAATCTGCTAAACAGTGGTATTGCCAACAGAGTGGCTTGTCTTATCGCTGAATGTCCAGCTTATCCCAGAACAGTGGGAACTAGGGGCGCTAGTGCTGGGTCTAAGTGCATCATTGCAGCAATGCACATGTGAACTAGGACAGGGCTACTCAACTTTGGAAGCCCCGAGGGCCACATTGATACTCACAGCACATGCCGAGGGCCGCAGCTTAAGTGTGGTTGCATGTACATACAAATATATGCAAATAGCTTCTTTCACACTGATGGAAATGAATACAAAGATTAAGGCAAGACTACACAACACACAGGCCCCACTTAAGTCAGTTCTGTTGATATTAATAAAATGCAATAATTATCCAATTTCCACCATATGACAGCACTTTTAATGAGCACTGACAGTTCAGGAATCTAACTACTAAAACACATATCAACAGAAGACCATTATATTGACTTGCCGTTGTGAAGTGCGTTCCCAATGGAGGCCATGTTCAAAGGATCTCACCTGTAGGCCGTGTGTTGAGCCCTGCATAAGCCCAAACTGCACTGCGGGCCACAAACAAACAAGCTGCGGGCCGCATGTTGAGTAGCCTTGAACTAAGGCATGGAAGGCAAATGTAGAGAAACTGGCTGTGGCACACAAATCATGATTTTAAAGATTATGGATGGGATTTTCAAAAGGGCCTAAGTTGCTTAGGGCCCCAAGTACCATTTAAAGTCAATAGAACTTTGTTTTAAATCACGTAGGCACTTCCAAAAACCTGCCCTAAAGCTGTTTTGGATAGCTTTTCCAACAGTGGTTATTATACACCTCTAACATTACCTCAATTCCTGATGTTTTCTGTCCTATCCAAATGTGTCAGGAGAAAGATGCCATAACTACCTCCCTACTTCTTTACAAACCCAACCAAGAGTCTTCACAGTCATTTGGACTGTGTGATGGCATTGGTCACTAATGGTTGTAAAAGTACAGAACAACAAGATCAGAATCCAACCCCCTACCAAGGCAGCATATAGTCCCTTGAGAGAGATGATATTACATAGTAAAGACTTAGCCAAAAAGCTGAAAATAAACCAAATCTAGTTATACATTTACCCTTCTGCCTTTGTAAAAAATTCTGGAATCTTGTTTTATGCGATGTGAGAAGGACAAAAATTACTGTCAGTTTCCTTCTAAGGACCTGGTCTTATAGTCCTTGTGAACCAGAACCTCTCCCTGATTTCAGTAGGGGCTTTAAGCAAACCCAGTAATTATGTTGATCAGTTCTTTCCAATGTGGGAGAGAAGATAAACTGCATGTTGTTTTTTCTGTGTTCATGAAAAAGAATGAAACAGTGCATTGTATATTTGTACAGAAGAAGTGTTCCTTGCTGTCTTCCATAACAAGAGAAGCTCCTTAAATAATCCCCCTAGCCAAAAGTCAGTTAATATATAATTCAGTTTGCTGAAATACTTAATGAACCTAGATACAAAATACATATGTAAACCATCACGTTACACAGGAAAAGACTAAGCAGAAACCCCAGTTTGAAAAAATTGGAAACGTTACTCTGCCATTTATATAGACATCTCCATAATACGTGTCAAAGACCACATTGTGTAGAGATGTTGCAAACTAACCAGGCTGACTCCTTGTTACATTTCAAGTGCTTCTGTATTTGCTTTAGGTCAATCTGAGATAGAAAGAACTTGTGACTTGCTTTTCCAGAAAGCAGAATCTATTGATTACCGCTATGATGTGCAAGATTGTTCTGTTGAGGGTTTGCTTATCTTACCATTGTATGGATCGATGCCAACAGGTAAGGCTTATTGAATTAAATCAATATATGTTTAGTTCATGCAAAACTTAGCTGCAGTTAAGTAGGGATGTAAGCAACTAATCAACTAGTTGACTATCTGCTAAGCAGAAGCTTATCGGATAGTTGATACACTAGTTGAGTAGTCGCTCTCCCCCCCCCCCTTGCTGCCTCTATCACAAAGAGGCAGGAAGAGGGGATGCTGGGGTGAGCTGGCTTAAAAGCCGGTTCCCCCCCCCAGCTCCATGGGAGGGGGCAGAGGCACAGTGCGACATTCCAACTTTGAATGTCCCACTGGGGTTCTTGTACATTTCAAAGGCAGAACGCCACACTAGTCCTTATTGACTAGTCAAATAGTCAATGGAAATCCCATCGACTATTCAATTAGTTAATTAATCAAAATTTAACATCCCTACAGTTAATAATCCCTACAAGTGTTATGTGTGGGATCCTGGTCAAATATCTTTATTTTCAATGGAAACAGCCCAGCCCTTTGCTTACCTGTTCGAGAGTGTGTTGTTACAAGCTAATCATACATAATCTGACCTGACCAGTTCTTGCTTGGGGACTGTGAAATAAAATCTATGTGCTGCTGGAAGTGGCAGTGTTGGCTTAAAAGGCAGTGCTCTTCTTTCCATATCAGTCCTGAACAGTCTCAGCATGGAAAGCAAATACTATGTTGTTGAAACTCAGTCTTTCGGTTTGTACCAAAATCCAAAGTTCTGACTAGTGGCTGTCATTAAAAATGGTATAATGGTATTGACGATAATTTACTGTCTCCTGACCAAACTTCAGCACTGATGATGAAATTTGCCTCTCCAAAATTCCCCTTGCAGCCTCAATAGGAAAAGGTATTTGTTTTCTCTTACAAAAGAATTGTTTTCTGTACTGGTTCACAATAGCAGTTGGCAAAAAAAGCTGTTAAATAGTCTGTCAGTACTTTTTCATAATGACATGTCTTTCCTGTACTGAAAATAACTTATTACTTCTCTTGTAAAGCTGATGCATTCTTCTGCTCCCATCAGGGAAAATTCTAATGCCATAACTAGAAGCCTGAGGATTTCCTAGCTACGATTAGAGCATCATACTTTCCCTAAAGATTCCTGTTCTAGCTACTGTGTCCTTCCATCTGAGGACTGCATGGAATTCTTGTTAAAGCTCGTTAACTCTGCTTTTTAATTGGCTAGGGGGAGTGTTGAGTGCCAGAATGTCTTTTTCCTTTTCAGTACAGAGTTTGCTTTCATCCATTTTACGTACAATTTGGGGATAATGTCTCTTATGGTGAGATGAGACGCATGTTCTGTTAAAATATGTTTGGTAGTTGTTACAAAGGGATATGACTTAATTGCTCAGTTGCATTGCTCCAACTAATTTTAATCAAAAGTTACCTTTTAAAACACAAGTGTTGCCAATATGATGTGTGGCAATAAGAGTATACATACAACGGAATGTGGTGGTACTCTACATAGACGATACAATTATTGAATTAAGTTAGTCTGCAGTGTCACTGCCTTATAAGATACATGCTAGTTTTAAAGACCTTAAAAACAAAGGTTTTGTGACTCTCTTATAAAAGGCACATGTGTTTTCAGATGATCTTGAATGTGGTATTAATTGTGTGGGTGAAATATGAAGAATGGTGAAAGGCAGAACTAATGTACATGAGGTGAGCAGGTCAGCAATTTCATAGCCAGGCAACTTCAATAGAGAGTATATTAGCTGATAACATGCTGGGAGGGTGCAGACCTCCCTCCCCAAATGCTTGTATGAGAGAGGAGTTATTTATTTTTATAACACCAAAGATACTAGGATAGTGCTTGAAAGACATAATTATTTTATTATTGTGCTAGTGCCTAGGAGAGCCATTGTATTTGGTAACACATAACAAAAAGATGGGCCATCCCCCAAAGAACTTGCAATTTAAGTATAAATGTATGAATTTACAGTAAGATTTTCAAAGGCGCAAAGGAAAATTAGATGCACAACTCCCATCTGTGCCTTTGGAAATATCCTAAATAAGAAAGAGGGACATGTGTTTATTACTCAACCAGTCCATCTTGTCCTAACCTGCAGTAAAGTATTTTGAGGTTTTTACTAAATTAGTGGGAAACTTATTCTATTGATCGCCATTTGGTTTGGTTACTTAGACCTCACATTGTTTCTTAACATGTTTTAAATCTGTCTTAAACCTTCCATTTAGAGCTGGCATCTTGCTTGGTTCCCTACCTCTGTATTTCTCTTGCACAAGAGCTGTCCAAAAGGCCTGCACTTAAAAGCACTTAAGCTAGAGATTTTCTTAAGGAATTCACAGTAAAACAGGTGATGTCATTCTTGACATGTATATTAAAGACACATTTAAAGCAGTATTTGTTTTGAAATTCTTGTCCTGGCTCACCTCTGTAATTTGTTGTCTTTAGTGGGTAATCTTGTCCTTTTCTAGAGATGGAATTTGACTTTTGTGCCACTCTGACATTACTTGATGGAATCTTTCTCTTTAGATCAGCAGAGAAGAATATTTTTGCCTTCTCCGCCAGGCATCAGAAAATGTGTCGTAGCCACAAATGTTGCTGCAACATCTCTGACAATTGATGGAATCAGGTAGTTATTTCCTATCCCTGGTAAAAGCTGTAACCAAGGGAATGACTCAGAGTTGCATTCAAATTGAAAAACCTCATCCATTTTTTCCTCCTCCTGTTGTTCTGATCCTACTGAATAAGTACATGCCCTTTTGCATCAAGTGACTCTTCTTTTTGTAGACCCAGAAATATGTTTCTCAATCAGTTTAAGAAATTGTTGCATCTCCTTTGCTTCGGCACTCTTAAATAGGCTTAAAGAATTTTTTAAATATCATTTTATCTTATTTTGAAACCAAACTCAGTACTTTGCTTCCATTAAATCAGTGTAATTTCTGTGTAGACAGGTTCTACATGAGGAATTTCCTCAAGGTCCATTCCACTGCAATTCAGTAATTGGCCAGCAGAGTTCAACTATCTTCTGCATTTACAGACCAATCCTGTTCCATATGACATCTTGCTATGGGCTGAGGATAAGGAATTACTGCCTGAACTAGGTCCCTCTTACTATATCTCATATTTTAATTTTTTTTCAGGTATGTTGTTGATAGTGGATTCGTGAAGCAGTTAAATCATAACCCCAGGGTTGGTTTGGACATACTGGAAGTGGTTCCCATTTCAAAGTAAGTTAGAAGAAAAGTGATTTACTTTTTCGTTTGAGAAGTTCTTAAAATGCCTTTGAAAGTTGCTTTAAATGATGTGACGCAATTTATGAAGAAGAGAAGAGAGATTTGGGAGGCACTGAAGCACAATTAACTTTAATTTGCAGCTCGATGAAATCAGTCTTTAGAAAACATCAAGGGCAGTAAATAAAATGTTTTAGTAGAGCATGATACTTTAATTCTAATCATGAGCAGTGAGGAAGAACTCACCATGTGTTATCAGTAATCTGAACAGTGATTTATATATCCTTTTTCCAACACTGAGCACCACTAATTCAAAGAAGTTCAAGGAAGTTTTGCCCAATATCATTTCTTCACACTGTTCCATTTTGCACAGCAAGGTTCTTTATTAAATCTTTCCACCAGGGGCACACAAATTGCTATCATAAGTATAGTGTGCTTTGCTACTTTGATGACAATATTATTTTTCTTATTTTTGGAGGAGTGAAGCAATGCAACGAGCAGGCCGAGCTGGCAGGACATCATCTGGAAAATGCTACAGGGTGTACAGCAAGGAATTCTGGGATCAGTGTATGCCTGATCACATGATCCCAGAGATTAAGAGAACCAGTCTTACATCTGTCATCTTGACCTTGAAGTGCCTTGCTGTACATGATGTCATAAGGTAACCCCTGGGGAAGGGAATTGTAATCTCCCTGCATTAACTCTTGTCAATGCATGTTAGAGTGTTGGCACCAGAAAGGGGAACACACTATGGCCTAGGGGTAGCAAGAATAGGTTTAGGTATCAGGACAAATGGGACCGTTCCATGTTAGCTCTTCTGTCATTTGCCAAAAAATCTCCAGCATTACACTGTATCCGAGGCTTTGATTTCTTTGGGATCTGGCAAAGCTAGCTCCTGAAATAGCAGTAATCGTTGTTAGTGTTTTAAAGCAATGCCGTTGAGGTTTATATGCCTAAAACTAGACTTATGTTGAATAATTAACTAAGGGTCCCAGGTGCAGGGGCATGTGTAAATATAGATATATGTATGTATGCAGACACAGCTCCTTTGGGATCTGGAAGCTATTTACTATATTAAAGAGAAATGTGAAACTATATAGGTAGGATATTATATTGAAGGATTCTAGGAGTATTGTAATAGAAACACTTACAATTGTAACAAACTACTTGGAGCCCAAGCAGTGGAATTTATTCTGCCTTTCTGTTTATAGGTTCCCCTATTTGGACCGCCCTGAAGAGAGGCATATTTTAGAGGCTCTTAAACAACTTTACCAGTGTGATGCTATTGACAGGTGAAAAGGGCAGAAACAAATTTTTTATCTTGTAACCTTAGTACCTATAAAAAAATCCTTTTTGTGCCTTAATGTTGTCCTGCTATTAATGAGCTGCAACATAAATTGCTAGATTGCTGTGCTCAGCAGCAGAGCACATATCCTAGTTTGCCCATGAACTTAAGTATTTTCCAGTCTGAATAGAACGTTCTGATTCAAGAGGAAGGATGGGCCACTAGCAAGGGCACTTACTGGGACTCAGGAGATCTGGACTCAGTTCTCTGCTCTGCCCCAGATCTCTCTGTATGACTTAGTCTTTTCTCCTTCATTTTCCTCATCTGTAAAATGGGGGGAAATAGCTGGGCTGTTGTGAGGATGAACATGCTAAAGTGTGTGAGAGTCTCCGATGGGGCCTGTGTAATACTGATGGCAGATGCACACTCACCTCTTATTATATGCGTCTAAGACTTTTTCATCTTAGTGCTGCATTCCTGATGCGCACTGATGGTGCAGACTGGGCAGGACATGGGCAAGACGAGAGAGAGTTTAGGCTGCTAGAGAATAATCTGCTGTATGGATTTGCCAGTCCTCTGTCTCTCCTGGGTTTTGGGGGAGTGTGTGTTTGTATAAGAGCCAGGGGAGGCTCTGCTGGAGATGTCCTGGCTATTTGGGTCTTGTACCTATGTTCTGGGTTTACAGATTGAGTTTGTGCCATCTGATGTTTGAATCTTTTCCTCCCAATAAGGAGAGGCCACGTGACAAGACTGGGAGAGTTTTTGGTGCAATTTCCTCTTCCTCCAAACCTGACCTGTGCTGTCATAAAGGCAGCTTCTCTCGACTGCGAAGATCTGTTGCTTCCCATAGCTGCGATGTTGTCTGTGGAAAATGTCTTCATACGACCAGGTAGGAAGTCCCATTCTCCAGAAACAGATCAGCTTTAGGCTGCGGATTCTACCCTGAGCAGAATGTGTGGGAGGATGCGATTGATCAGCACACAGTGCTCAGTCTGGAGAACTTGGCCTTAATGTCCTTATGCATTTTTGTCGTCTCCTTCTCCTTCCTCCTCTTCACTAGTTTTCCATTCAACAGGGTAGGGCAAAGGCCCTGCCAGGGCCTGGCAATTCAAAGGAGTATGGGGCTCTGGCTGCCAGCACTGCCAGGCTGCGTATGCCGAGCAGTGCTAAGGGCTGGGAATTGTGCCACAGTCTGGGCAGTGCTGAGTGCTCGCTGCCCTCGGCCCCGCCCCTTCTAGGAGCGCAGAGCTGGGCCCTCCCCCATGTTGCCCAGGGGCCCTTGGAGGCTGTCTGCTCTGCTGAACACAAGCTGCTATCACTTTAGCTAAAAGAGAGACTCCATGAGTGGTCTGTAAGGAGCATGCTTGCATGTTCAACTAGGTCAGTCACTAGAGGGAGACATGGCTGCACACCCTAAACCAGCATATTACACAAACACACTGTGTAGCAGTGTAGGAAGTGTCACTGTTGAAAGATGCTCTTGCTCTTAGCAGTAGCTCAGATCTAGCATCGTAACCAAGAATAACACCACAGCAGATGCTACCTGGATCCACTTTTGGTCAGTCTGCAGTGAGAGACCAAGAGCTGACAAGATTAAAGGAATGAATTTGCCCTAGAGGTGACCCCACTGCAGCCGGATTATTAGTATGGGGGAGGGAGTCTGCACTGCTGACCCTGGCCTTATGTCAATTCTGCAACGAAGCAGAAGATAGAGTTTTGCTGGGCTCTCTGGTCAGAGCCTTTCACTAGCTCACTCGCTTTTTAAAAAAAGTTTGTGTAGCAAAGTCTTGGGGAGACCTTTGCCCTTTCTGCTCATGCTCCTTGTCAGCAGTGGGTTATCTCTGTAATGTATTAACTTGTCTGTGCTGGTACAGCAGCAAAAGGCAGTTCAGACAGGTCCCTTTTAAGGTGCTGAATCTCAAAGGATTTTTGCGGCTGGATGGTTCTGTGCGGGTCCTTGCACTCCCACCAACTTGATTTTGCTTTTCCATTCTCCCGCTGGTTCAGCTTGCTCATGTTTCCTTCTCAGCCAGTTAACAAACCAGTGCAGCACTCCAGTCCCTGTTAAACAGCAGCCTCTCAATCTGGAAACAAGGGATCGTGACATAGGCTCAGGTCCTGAAAATTATTCATGTGCTTAAAGCTCAGTGCATGAGTACTCTTGCTGACTTCAACGGAGCTACATGTTTTTGAAATTAAATATCTGGATATAGGTGTGGTTGTGGCCTGGGGAAGTACATAGCATAGTACATTGGACTAAAGCTGCCCATCTCTGTCTTTAATTGGGGTGGAATCCTTTGGGTTCAGAATTGGAGGTCAGGTTCTTTGGCATGGCACATTCCTTGCAGTTACCTGAAGGGTCCTTCAAAAGGCTCATGGGTTGAGTGTTATGCCAAACTGTTGATTTCTTGTATTTGTCCATCACCATGTTATCTGGACCTCACAATGTAAATTAGATTCAGCAGGGCGAAAGAAACTGCCCACGAATTGCAGCTACAGGCCCTGTTTTTTCTGTGTCGTCAGAAATGTGAGGTCCTGCTGCTCAGATGATCAAATCTTCCACTCATTTAATTTCTAGAAACTCTTTCACTCTGTTGCTTCTGTGTATTTGAATGTTGTCATGCTACATGACCACTCAGAGTTGATCATGAGAGCGAACAATACTCACTAACCTTTCCTGAGGAAAGAGTTTAGCACTTGCTTGAAAGCTGCATCTCCAGTGCTAGCTGACAGTTTTAATAACAGCTTTAATACCAGCTTCATGTTCGCAGAAGTGAGAGAGGCAAAGCAAGGGGGGGGGAGTGAGTCTTAAAATAATTTAAATAAAGGGCCACGACTGTCAGCTGCCCCTTGAGAGAGATTATAGAAAATGAAAGTAGGAGTGACAAATGAAAATGTAATTTGTGAAAGTGAAATAGAGCTTGGTATTTCCTCAGCTGAGCTTCAGAAACAAAAGGAAGCAGAACTCCGACACCAGGAGCTGTCATTACAAGCAGGAGGATGCAATGATTTTGCAACCCTTTTGAACATCTTTGAGCAGTGCAAATCCAGGTACATAGTTGTTTATTCAGTACACAGGCGATAGCAACTGGGACGTCTGTTGTTTGTTTCTTCCCTAAAGCCCATCTATATGGATATGTGCTCATGCCAAGCTGGGTTTTTGCAGACTGTGTGTCCAGTACAAAGAATCTGCTCTCTGAATTTACAAAAGATCTGAATATGTTGCCTTTTTTTATGTCCATAATAAAAAAACCAGCAGCAACTTGCTGCCTTCCACTTATGAAAGCCCTTGTTATAACACCAGTTTCTCTATTCCCAGCAAGTCCCCTGCAATGTGGTGCCAGAAACACTGGATCCACTTCAGAGCTTTAAAATCTGCTTTTAGTGTGGACACGCAACTTCAGGAAATAACCAGTAAGCTTAAACAGGTGAACAAACTTCCTCTTAAATGTACCTTAATGGCATTTGTCTTTGTGCCAAGGTTAGTTGTGTACTGCAATATGGAGTCTTCACTAGAGGGTTACCATCTTGGTCCCAATCAAAACTAATCTGCTTAGTTTTTTTTTTATAACTACACGCTGCATTGTAGCCAGTCCCCTAGTATGTGGTGTAGTGGTAGCAACGGACAAAAGGAAGGTCATACAAAATGGTTGACTGTGAAGTGTAAAAGACAATGAGGTTTTAAGCTCCTAAGGGGGAAAAGTCTGACTAATTTTCCTTTTAACACAGACACTAATCCATTTTGTGCTGCTCTTTATGCAGCTGTCAGGCTTCCCAAGAGAGCGTTTTGATGGTTCCAGAAATGAAATACTCCGAAGATGTCTGTGCACGGGATACTTTGCCAATGTAGCCAGAAGGTAAAGAGCGGAATTTGGGGTATTGCATGGAAACTATTTGCTGCATTTGTTAATATGTAATTCTAAATCAAAACAAATAGTCACAGCAAACCTGTACCACAGTTTATTAAAGGGTCAACTTCCCTTGTTACAGCAGACAAGGAGGTGTCTGAGGGCAGAACTGGGAGTCAGGAGTCTTAATTTCCAGGACTTACTCTGCCACTGACTCTGATACTGATTTTGGACAAATCAGTTCACTTCTTGGTGTTTCAGGCTCCATATCTGTGAAATGTGATATGGAGGATAATAGTTAATTACCCACCTTGCAGGGACATGAGGAGGCCTAGCTAAGATTCGTAAATGTCAGAATGATCGTCTGTTAGCAAAATGGACATCTGAACCCACATTTGTCAGCCAAGTGTGGAAAGAGTGGGGCTGAGGGCAGTCAGCTCTTAGTTGCAGTCCAGAGTGAGGCATGTCCACCTCTTCTCCAGCTGTCAGAGCCGCATGGAACAGGGCTCTGGCGGCATTTCAAAGGGGCCAGGGGCTCCAGCCGCTGCTGCAGTATTGGCGACAGCAGCTGGGAGCACCAGTCCCTTTTCTATCGCCTGGCCCCAGGGCAATTGCTCCCTTTCCTCTCCCTGTCCCCCTCAGCGGGCCTGTTTTCTACTATGCTGCTGTGTTCAGGCTGAGTTGCTGTCTAATCAAAGCTGAGCACATGCCCATGTATATAAATAGATTCCCTATGTTTTTAGATCTGCAGGCAGGACTTTCTGCACGATGGACGGACATGGTAGCATAGTCCATATTCATCCTTCATCAGCAGTAAGTTACTTTTGCTCATAGGTGTGTATGTGGAGGGGGTGTTTCGTTTTTTTTTTTTTTTTTTTTTTTCAGGTAAATGGAAAAATAAAGCAGGTTACACAGATTGTTTCCTTGATGTTTGGCTTGTTTATTCCTGGTGTAAGAGAGAAATTAACCTCTTGCCAGGTAAAATACTGCGCACAGCCTCAGTAATGTAAGGCGCTAGCCTATACCGCATCTTTCCTTAGGAAGCTGCCAAATCAGAATCTGTACAGATGTTTGCTTTATGAAGGCAACATGATCTAAAGACTGTAACTCAGAACTGGAAAAGATAGTAGCTGTGTGTTCTGGTTCTCACCGATTTTTCTGTGTAACTTTGGGCAACTCACTAATGTCTATACCTTAGTTTTTCCCATCTGCAACAAGGGGATAATATTAACCTCCTTCAGAGAAATGATAAAGGGATGGATCAATTTATATGACAGAAGTACTTGGAGATCCTTAACTCAAAGATGCTCTAGAAATGAAAAACATTATTGATAAAAGTTATTGAAGGCAACTCTAGGTTCTGAACTAGTCTGTGATTAAATATTGGACATTTCAGCATTCAAAAGAGGAAATCATAGGAACACCTGAAGGATTAAATCTCACTTCTCAAAAAGGAATTGGGAGAAGAGGACAAAAGGGTTTAGCTGTTAACCATTTGGTGACAGGAATCTGAATTAATATATCTTTTTTTTTTTTTCTGTTGTCAACCTATAAAGCACATTTTTTGAAAAAAATTCAAAGTGGTAATTAGGGATGTGAAAGTATAAACATGCACATGGCTAAGTTTCATGGTCATACTCAGCCCCCCCCCCCCTCCCCATTTCCTGCTGCCTGGGGGGAGGGAGAAGCAGGCGGCTCCGTGGGTTGCCTCCCTCCCCCACATATCAAAGTGTAACTTCTGAAATTTTCATTGGTTACACATTTTAACATCCCAAGTAGTAATCTGAAAGAACATGCATATCTTTACCTTTAGCTTCATGACCAGGAACCTCAACCTGAATGGATCATCTTCCATGATGTCCTGGTCACGTCTAAAATTTATGTGAGGATGGTGTGTCCTATTCGCTATGAGTGGGTCAAAGACTTGTTGCCTAAGCTACATGAAATTGATGTGTACGAACTGAGCAGCGTGGCACGGGAAGAGGTGACTGAGGAGGAAATAACCAAATGGCAAAACAAGGAAGACCTTAAACGACAATCTGGTGAGTAAACTGGACTTAATTTCTGCTTCAGGTTTAAGGAAAGCTAACTTCTGCCTGCTTTAGCCATGATGGGGGTGTGAATAAGAGAGAGATGGCGTGTAATTTATACTGAATATTTCAACATCTAGGCTAGTGACTTCATACTGGCCATGCCCCTTAACCTGGCCACATCCCTTTTGACTTCTGCCAGTAACATTAGCTGTGCACTCTTGTAGCTGGAAGAAATGTATTTTAAACATGGACACTTATTTTAAATTGGAAAGGGTATTTTCCCCCTCCGGTAGAGAGTATAATTATTTGCTAACCTGATATTGTCGGAAAGAAATTCCAAGAGTTGCTACCTGTTTCTTTCCCATCTATAATGTGTGGGGGAGAGATCATCACAAATACATTGTCAGCAAAATAACATCTAGCAATGTTTAATATCTATAATTTAAACAATTATAACTTTAAAATAATGGCCTGTTTAATTAAACTGGTGCAAATTACCTGATTCAGCAGCTTGACATTCTCTGAATTCTTTTGTCAGTGGGTTCAGTAGAGAAACCACTTACTCAAAGGGACCTTTCACCCTTGAACTCCTCCTTCAAAACACTGATGTGAGACACACTGGCAGGGCGCTGTGAGGGAACTGTGAACTGTCGCTTCCTTTGCTGTTCCTGACCTAGATAAATAGGGAACTTCAGGTTCCAAGCTAGCACGTTTTCCCCTCAATACTTTCCTTGATTAAGAGTCATAATTAAAAATGGAACTATGAATCAAAATGGTTTAATGTTATGACAAATTCATGTTTCTCCAATACTGAGGCAGGTGAAATCATCCACTGCCATGATCTGAGAGAGCTCAGTGGGAGCAGGAGAGAATTTGAATTTCTACTAGAGAAGTCCTAGAAGAGGGATTCTTCTATCTCTACTTCCATTTTTTTTCCTTTCAAGAAAATCCAGAAAGGCATTGTTTTCCTAAGCCTCGTGTATTTTTGGAAGAAGTAGCATAGAAAAGTAACAAATTAATAGAACTGGAGTTCCAAAGGCTCAGTTATTGTACATGAGACATGGTCCAGATATATACTAGGGGTGATCACAAGTGCAAAAATTGACAAGAGGGTTGAGGGTATGATTTTTCTATAACTTAAAGTGTAGTTGGATATAGTGTATATTTGTTTGAGACTTTTTTTTCCAGTTTTTCCATAGAAAGGATGTCCTAGTTACTTTGCAAACTGTCTCTTCTGGGGGTTGTTGGATCATTTCATTGGTATGGCAGAGAGCAGCACTTGCAAAATGTGAACTTCTGTTGGTTTTAGTCAATCCACTAACCCTGTTGTTCTGTAGTCGGGGGCAACAGTGTGATGCTGTTGCAAAAAAAGCAAACATGATTCTGGGATGCATTAACAGGTGTGTTGTGAGCTAGACACGAGAAGTCATTCTTCCGCTCTACTCTGCGCTGGTTAGGCCTCAGTTGGAGTACTGTGTCCAGTTCTGAGCACCGCATTTCAGGAAAGATGTGGAGAAAGTGGAGAGGGTCCAGAGAGTCTAGAGAACATGACCTATGAAGGAAGGCTGAAAGAATTGGGTTTGTTTAGTTTAGAAGAGAGAAGATTGAGGGGGGACATGATAGCAGTTTTCAGGTATCTAAAAGGGTGTCATAAGGAAGAGGGAGAAAACTTGTTCATCTTGGCCTCTGAGGATAGAACAAGAAGCAATGGACTTAAACTACAGCAAGGGAGGTTTAGGTTGGATGTTAGAACAAAGTTCCTAACTGTCAGGGTGGTCAAACACTGGAATAAATTGCCCAGGGAGGTTGTGGAATCTGCATCTCTGGCGATATTTAAGAGTAGGTTAGATAAATGTCTAGACCATCCCTGATAGACAGTATTTGGTCCTGCCATGAGGGCAGGGGACTAAACTCGATGACTTCTCGAGGTCTCTTCCAGTCCTAGTATTCTATGATTCATGACCCAGCTGGAATCTTTTGTTTTTCTGCAGCAAGACTAACAGATGACTCTGCCAAGAAGATGGAGAAAAGGAATGATGATAAATCAATCCAGGATGCCAGATTGCGTTACCTCCAGAGAAAACAGCAAAGGGCACAGTGTATATCTGCTATGCCAAAGGAGATGGACTAGTACAGTAATGGGTATTCCAGCAATAGCACTCAGTGCAGCTGCTTGTTGTTAAGCTTGCAGCATAACTACCCCGCACCAAATGGTGAGAATTGAAGGAAGCTGCCAGTTCACTTGGAGTTTATCCATTTGGGGGCACGAACCTGATGCTTCTTGCTATTTTTGTGACGGACAGCGGGTGGGGGAAAGCTTCAATGAGCTGAACTTTCATGGCCGTGTGTCATAGGCAGTAACTTGTTCACCACCGATGTGCCTGTTCTGTGTCCTATAGCTGGAACCAGAGTTAGCTATAAAAATGGGCATTAGGGCTGTGAATGGTTAACCAGTAAGCATGATTCTTATTGGTTATGGTTAACCGGTGACTCGGCCAGACTGGAGCAGAACCCCCAACCTAACGTGAGTGGGGGGTGCTCCAGCCTGCCCAGAGCAGCCCCCGCCCACAACAGGAATGGGGCTGGGCCCACTACCCAGCCAGAACAGTCCCCGCCCATGGCAGGGAGGCTAGACTGGCTACGCCACAGGCCCCCATAATGTTTAACCAGTTAACTGATTAAACAGACTTTTCAATCCCTAATGAGCATTGTGTCAATGCAGTTTTTGCAACATTTTCTTGAAAAGTTTTTGAAACGGAGTATAACTGTGCAGTTACACTTTAAAAAAAAAAAGTGTAATTTGTTTTATTTCTTTCTGTAAATTGTTACTTGTGGTGTGATCGTTTTACTGAATGATGTATATTTCCATTGCATAGCACCGCATGTGCTCTTTTAACAATGGAATAAGAAAAATCGACTTTAGAAATGCTTATGTCATATCCTGCCTCAGCAGAGCACAGGTAACATTACCTGATCATTACCTGTGGTATTGAGCTGTACCACACACAGTGATTGCTTTGGCATTAAAATGTCTCATTGAGATGTGGGGTTGCTCAGTAAATAGCTGTTTGCGTACTTGCCGTCAAGGCATGGCCTCTTTGTCATAGGTACGTTGCCCTGCACTGTTCTCATCCAGCTGGCAGAGAAACAGCAATCTGTCCATTTCTCCTCTGCCACAATCCACCTCCAGGCCGCCACCACCTCAGAGCTGTCTGATTTCATGTCTGAATGTTTTTTAATGATGGGTTCTGAGAGGAATTTACAGGGTGCAAACAATGCTGTTTACTTTCTTGAATCAAGAATAACTGGGGAAAGATTCTCCTCTCCTAGATACTTGCTTCTTTCTAATCTCTGTCATCAGTTGGTGTTGAGGTTTTGTGTAGGGCAGTGATGGGGCATCCTGCTGCCCATTGGGGTTCTGCATGTGGCCCACGAGGCATTTTGTTTACCATTGCCCATGAGCAGGGAGTTGCCGTATTCTGTTAGTTTCCTTCCAAGTGGTTTTTGTCCTACCGGTATTACTAAAGGGACGCGTGTGCTAATTGCACAGTGTTGATTGTGAGAGCCGTGCACTCCCTCTGCATCCAGTCAAAGCGCTGCTATGGTTCCATTGGCACCCCCCCCCATGAATTTTTGGTGCACAAGCACAGCTAGCAAAGCTATACCCTATTCCAAGAGACGGTCTAGGTTAGGACAGCTTTGTGGCCCACTGAGATGACGGAGGGCCACCTATGCGGCCTACTCGCAAGGCTCGGTTGCCCATCGCTGGTGAAGGGCATTAGGAAGGAGTGTAATGTTTCCTGCTGATAAAATGTGTTGGAGAAGACAGCTACGTGTAACGGAGACAGACTGCAGTTGTCTGAGTGGAATCAAACCTGGGACCTCTGGAGCTTAGTACATGAGCCACTATACCTCTGCATGAGCTAAAATCCAGCTCACTGTTAGTTAAGGCTGTAGAGCAGACTCATTATTCTCTCTGTAAGTGGTCTGGGTGCCTCTAGATGGGACAGTCCACCGTACCCAGAAGATGGGTGGGTTACATGCACCCATGTCCTCTTTCTTCAGAGCACAGTGGAATTGGACTAACAATCAAAATCTGCATTTGAAAATACATGCAAATGGGTTAGATAGTGAGGTGCATGCATAAGTCATGTACACCTGGCTGTCGCCTTCATGCACAAGTTCACAATCTGACTGAACCACCCTGCTTGAGGTCAGGACTCAGCAAGTTGTCACTAGCAGCTGTCTCGTTATGGACAATGGGAAAGAACCGTGGCGGACACGTTTGCACAAAACAGATGGCTTCCTCCTCAGACGTTAATCCTGTAATGTATCTTTAAGGCAAAGTTGTTTAGGTAGTAAGTGCCAACAGGACGGGACCACCTCTTCCTCTGTGTTACAGGAGCTGAGCTATCTAGTTCAATAACGTATAAAACCACTATTGCGGGTAATCCACTCCAAAAATGGTCGTGTAAACTTCCTGCTTCTGAGCTTGTGCTTTTTGTGGCTTTCCTTTGTACGTAGTGTGCAGCTGGACTCTTTTCTGCCCGTCCTCTTTGCTAATTGGCTGAGAGATTTTGCATTATTTCTATTATTGTAGTGTCTGGAAGTCTAGTCGGCTAAGTGGTGTACAGCGCCAAAGCGCTGATGTGAAACCCAGGCTCCGCCTTCAGAGTCTCCATTCTACTCCAATAGACATCAACAGCAAAACTCCTCTTGGCTGCACTGAGCAGCTCATCGCCTGCTCCCTTTAATGCAGTTCGCAGCTGCTTAGCTATGGTCACATGTATTTCTGCTAGTGTTTCTATTATTGTAGTGTCTGGAAGTCTAGTCGGCTAAGTGGTGTACAGCGCCAAAGCGCTGATGTGAAACCCAGGCTCCGCCTTCAGAGTCTCCATTCTACTCCAATAGACATCAACAGCAAAACTCCTCTTGGCTGCACTGAGCAGCTCATCGCCTGCTCCCTTTAATGCGGTTCGCAGCTGCTTAGCTATGGTCACATGTATTTCTGCTAGTGTCAGTACAGTGTCTCTGTTACAAGAGAGTGATGCTGTTGAAACACTGTGGCATGCAAGGCCTTTGAACAAGGAGGTTTCCCTGGCACTGTGTTCCAAAGGGGTAGACTTGATGCTGGTTTTGTGGAAATGTAATGCTTCCATGTGAGTGGCGTAATAGTTTTAGTTCTTTAGACTAACATTAGAAAGTAAGGCAGCAATGGGCAACCTAGGCCAGTCAGTGGGCCAGAGGAGAATAGTGAGTGGGCCGGAGGAGTGGCCCTCATCTCAGTGGGCTGCAAGATTTGTAATCAAGATGATCTCCCCGGGACCGGGTAGTTTTGTTAACTGCGCTTGCACACATAACATTTTCAGGGTGCACTGACTGAACTGTAGCAGCACTTCAGCTGCAGAGGGAATGCATGGTTTTACAGTCAATGTTGTGTGCAAGCTGTGTGCACCTTGCTTCACGTGCCCTTGCTTTGTCACTGGAGCAATATGGTATGAAAAAAATGACACGGACAGAAACCAGCAGAAGCTGGCGACCCTGTGCGTGAGCAATGGTAAATGGAATGTCTTGTGGGTTGCCCCAAGAAGCCTGATGGGCCGCATATGGTCCTCAGGCTACCACTGAAGTAAGATCTTAAAGCCTGCAGGGTACGAATTTGGAAGAGACTGCCGGGAAATGCCGGCCTGCACAAAAACACAGCATGCCCAGTACACACTGTCTGGCAATTTGTGGTCAGCATTACAGTTCTGTATTTCTGGGAGGGCCGCTCACGTCTGGTGTGCACTTTGCACACCGAGAGAGAAGCATGATCCCTTCATCAAGGAGCTTACAAGCTATCGTGTCTGCAGTTTACTCCCTGTGCTGCTCTGCAGAGGACGCTGTTAACTAGCTGGATTGTAAGATGCTTAGCTAAGGCTACATTAGATATGAATAGCAATAACAGAAGCAAGAGCTAATGCCTACAGCTGCTGTATAAGTCACAGTCATGTAGCCCTTACAATGTGAAATTCAGTACGGCCCACCACTTTGCTAATCCCCTTTGTGTGTACCAAATGCAGAGGTGGCTGCAAAATGAATGCCTTTCTAGCTCCTACCGGGCTGAGTGAATCTGAATATTCTTGGGCGAGAGCCATGGAAGCAGTAGTGGCTACAGCTCTTGCTTTGGTGTGTTTTGCAATGTATTTAGATAGAAGAGCTTTTTGTTCTTACACGGTCTTTACTTCAATCTGTTCTTTAGCAGCCAGCCCGCCAGCCCTCACTCATTTTACTTTCTTACTTGCTTTTGTCACCCAGTACCCTGTTGTTTGAATGTCAGTGTACTTGCAATGTTCTTTCAGATGATGGCTACACCACATACAGCCAAGTCTACACTGGGGAAGAAATCTGATTCAAGATGTGGCAGCTCCACTTAGGAGAAGCTCTCCTATTAACTTCCCTTACTCCCCATGACCTCATGGAGTACCAGGGCCGATAGGGGCACCATCAGTATTCGATTTAGTGGGTCCTTACCATGTCTCCTAACCCATAGCTTATGCAGAGATTTCCTTGGACTTCATTAGTAGTAAGGAAGCCTCCTATTTTTTTAAACTTGAAATGTGGCCAAAGATCCCAGATTTTGCACTGTCAAAGTCCTGAACACACATGAACCAACTGATTTCTTGTTAGGGCAAAAGTGTTTGTTTAAAAAATAAAATTACTGAGGAGCTATATTATCTTTCTAACTAAACACATCAATGGTAATAATGAGCCTTATCTCTTGTTTGTCCAACCTATTTAATCTCTGGTCATCTGAAGAAGTGGGCTGTGCCCACGAAAGCTCATGATACCACCTACGTGTTTTGTTAGTCTATAAAGTGCTATCCGACCATTTGTTGTTTTTTAAGTTTATCCTATTTAATCTAGTAAATTGCACTGCCATTCTGGCAAACAGGCTTGAAATTTAAAGACAAACTATACAAGAAAGTATCACTGAAACATAAGCCAACTGCATAAGGAAAATATGAATTAAGTCTGCCAGGGTGTCCTTAACTTACCTCTTTTAACCAATGCATTACAGCACATATGGTCCTTTATCAGAGGATTGTACATACCATATGTACTGCTGTAGCTAAACAAATAAAGTAAATTAGCATTAAAGCTGTTCAGTAGAGAGACTAATAGCTTTAATGCAACACACAAAGCAATACTGTGTTATTAAAAATCCCTGTGATGAGCCTGGGAAATGTAGGGGACTCCTGAAACCCTGGAATAGGCTTCATGTGTTTAAGTCTTTGTAAAATTTTAAAAACACATTTCATCATGTATATTTCTGTGACAAAGATATGGGTGATTTGCTGTACGGCTAAAGATAGTACTTTGACTTTTGTCCTGTTCGTTACGAGGAATTACTCATCCAGATGCTACACATTAAAACTTGGTATTCCATGAAGTGCAGCAGTTTTGTTTCCTAAGCCGAAGTGGAAAGCAGAATGCAGTCTGACTCAAGCAAGCAACTCTGAATGAAACACACGTTGGTGATCTTGTTGGAGAAATCTCTCTGAGGGAGGGAAAATATGGATTGGGCTCTGACTTCCTCAGCAGCTGGTGGATGGGGATGCAATTTATTGACTAAGCTTCTGAAACACATTAGAAATGACTGGCTTGTGTCCTCATGCAATGACAAAAGAGAAACGACTGATAAGGAAAATGGGCTAGGAAAGAGCTATGCCTTACAGAGGTTGAGATCAGCTTATGGAAGGAAATCTTTAGATTCCTGGCATGCATGCTAATGTCATTAAAAGGTCTTGAGAAGTTAAAATAGCAGCCACATCCTGTTTGAAGTAGAAAAGAAAAAATGCCAGAGAGGAAGAATCCTTCTCTTTAGATAGAGTGCCCCTCATGGGACTTTTGTCTGTATTTCAAATAAGGACTTTTTTTATCCAAAGACATAGCAGGAAGTGAGCCAAGCAAAACTCCCATAGAAGCAGGTGCTGGCCTGTCTAATTGTTACCATATCATAGCTGCTTGGAGAAAATAAAATCTGGCCCTTTATTTTGTGTTAATTACAATGTTGGTGACAGGTCCCACAATGGGATTTAGGCCTGCATGTGATCTGCATGACACACCACGGCTATCCCTGAACTAAACAGTGTTTTTTTTCCTGTGAAAGTGGAGGGTTTTTTCCTCCTCACAATTCATGCTTTTCCCTCTCCATGCTGTTTCACAGGTTCATAGAAAAGGCCTAGGACATAATTCAGGCCATCACTTCCAAGAAGAGTGGTCTGATTCCCTGATAGTGCATTAAACTATTTTTTTTTCAATGTTTACATTTTCTTCAGGAGCTGAGAGAGAAGTGCCTTCTGAAGGGCTCCGCCTGGCCTTTTTCTTCAAAGACCAACCATTGCTTTCCGTCTGTCCTGAATGCGGACACTGCTCACCCAGTGGAGTTTCAGAGTGACGGACGCCGGTGTGCTTAGTCTGTGTACTGGCCTTCACCTAGTCTCTGGCATGGAGACTTTGACCAGCTACGTCAGCCTGAGACCTTTAAGCATTTCACTAAAGTCCAGGTTGTGCATTCTGTCTGTGTCACATGGCCGCACATGCTAGTGTCCCTCCTCAGCCTGCGGGGCTGGTCCAAGTTCAGAGCGGGGGCAGGGGCACTGTTCCAGTTGGAAGCAGAAACTGACAGTCTGGTATTTTCTTTGATGTCATTCTGTTCATGTGCAAGAAATACAAACTCCTGCTTCTCGGAGGGCAGGAGGAACCAAGATGGAGAAGAGCTGTTTCTTAGCTCACAGCCCTAAGGCTCTTTACCAAACAGCTTTGAATCTACTCTCTGTGTTGTTTATTCAGGCTACATCTATACTGCATAGTTATTTCAGAATTAGCTACACACAAAAACAACAAATGGTCTGGTAGCACTTTATAGACCAACAAAACATGTAGATGGTATCATGAGCTTTTGTGGGCAGAGCCCACTTCTTCAGATGACCGGAGTTTTGAGTTTAGGATGTGCAGACCCAAAATACATATAAATTGGGGGGGGGGGGGAGAACAGGGAGCAGAGGGTAGAGAGAATCAGTAAGTATATGAAGACTGGGTAGTTAAAATGAAGTGGTTAAGAATCAAAGTCAATTGATAGTATCTTTCCTGATGTAGGAATCTACACAAAGAGCTGTTTGCACCTTCACTGACTGTTAGGTAAATAGTGTCCCAACCATGCTTCATCACGATTGAGTCCATAATATTCCGGAATAGTTATTCAGAAATAGCTTATTTTGAAATAGCACGTCTACACTGCAGGGAAACCTCAGAATTAGTCCGAGGCAGGCTTCCCTAATGTACACGTGCTATCTCGATTGAGAGCTCCAGGTGGAATAACTTAGAATGGCCCTGGTGAGCGGCTGTTTCAAAATAGCAGAAGTGGAGCATCTACACACCCCTTATTTCAAAATAGCTATTTCGGAAGAGGCGTTATTCTTCGTAGAATGAGGTTTACAGAAGTCGGAATAAGCTGTCTGTTATTTCGAATAATGGAATTGCTGTGTAGGTGCTTGCATAGTTATTCTGGAATAATGGCTATTATTCTGAAATAACTTTGCTGTGTAGACACACCCTCAGGGACACATGCTCAGAGGCTAGTGTGTGGCTTTCTTGCATTTTGTTTTTGCCCCTGGTTATCTGTTTCTAGGAGTTTTATTTCCCATGTCTCTGTATACCTATATACCCATACTCGGGAAAAGCTTGCCACCCATTTCTAACCAACACCCTTTTGTCCGCTGGAGGGGGTAAGGTTTCTCACTCAGCTTGCCAACTTTATTGTGTGTTCGCACCCAATTTCAAAGACATAACTCAACCCCTGTACCTATTTCTGTTTTATGTCCCCTCCCACTTTGGGGTTTACTTTTATTTATTTTATATATATATATATATATATATATATATATATATAAAAATTTATTTATTTATATTTTTATTGTGTTTTTAAAAATGTTGTAAGCTGCCTCAAATATTTTAAATAGAGAGGCAGGGTAAAAATATTTTAAATAAAATAAATATTTCTGCAAGGTGCTGACTGCTTCCTGGAACTTGATGAACCCTATCAATCTCCACTGACTTCCCGCGGATTTGATGACATGCTCAACAACTTGTAATTTTTTAGACTAAGATTATTGGGTATTGATGTCCTTAGGCTTGGGCCGCCTATGCAGTTCCATAGAAGGTATTGAAGTCTATCATATAGGCACCATTTAGATTCTGAAAACCCCACTTGGATTCTTAAAACTGCTGTCTAACCCCATAAGTACCCAAGTCTCTAGCGGTGGGCATGTATAAAGCTGGATGAGTCCTGACACCATTGCACAACTTACCACCTGCTTCGAGCCCTCGCACAAGCTAAAGACCTTGTGACCTCACAGGAAGGGATTCTCATACTGGTTGTTTCCCTGCCTCTCCTGGCACTCAGAGCACACCTACAGGCACGGGTCCTGCACAGAGGTAGTTGGTATGTGGGTATTTGGGGGATACCCAAAAGCCTGGTAGTTGGGGCGCTGATTTCACTTGGGGAGTGGCATATGTAAGTTTGACTTCCTATTCTGTCTGCTTAAGCGCAGGGCTTTGAGCTCATGTCTTCCTCGTCCCTGGTGGGAGGGAGGCCACTGGGTTACAGTGTCAGACTCTCGCTCTTTCTCTGGCCGCTGGATATTTACTTGTTTTTACAAAGTGGAACAACTTCAGACGTAGAGATTCAGAGTGTCCTATCCCCAGGATATGGGAGATGCAAGTTCTAGTTCTGCTCTGTCTTAGGTAGAATGGGGATTTCAATCTGGGTCTCCTACCTCCTATTAGCTTTTAACGAGAAAGGGATGACCTGGCTGACAAGCCCCTAACTCCAGAAGAAGATTCATGGCTGAGAATCCCAATCAGAGGGAGGCATGTTCCTCCAGCCCCTCAGTCAGCTGCCTAAGGCCTAAAACAATGGGAGTTAAGTGCGTACATACCCTTGAGGATCTTGACCTAAGATCCACCCCTTTCCTCTGCATTTCCACTTCTTCCTAGTACAGATAGCTCCTTGCTCAGCTTGCTGGCCTCTGGGAAATCCCTGTCTTAGGTACCTAACTCTTTCCATACAACATCAGGGGAAGTGGTGTGCCTAACTCAGGACTGAATTCCACTAGGCAGCAAGGCTCCTAGGAGGTAGGTGTTCCAAGACATAACTTTATGAATCTAACCCATGGAGTAGACCTTGGCTCATAATGTACACCTAGATGCCCTCACCTGCACTGACATACAGTACAGCTAGTAGCACATCAACTTCACTTGTTCTGGTGTCTTGCTTGCGCCTAACGTAGGATTTATTTCTTCCTCAACCACCTTCTACTGCCTCCCATCTTTGGGAGGTTAGGGGTGTTGCAGAGGTCCGGGAGCCTCAGGAAGCATTGAAGTGAGGTTGTCATAGTTTGAGGAGTTCACAGGAAACGGGGTGTGAACAGGGCTGGTGTTACCATCAGGCGAACTGAGGCAGCCGCCTCAGATGCCAGACTGGGGGGAGGGGGGGGCGCCACTAGGACCCAGACTGTAGAAAATTGTGTCTGCTGCTGGTGCAGCAAGGGGGTATGAGGGCGTCATTTGAGCTCCCCGCCTCAGGTTCCAAAATGTTGTGGGCTGGCCCTGGGTGTGAATTATCACGTGCACATGAAGGGTGTTAGCTGGTACCTTGCATGTTTTCTTTGATGTAGAGCTGCACAAGGACTAGGGATAACTCCGACTTTTGGACAGGGAAGCTGCTATTGGGTCAGTACAATACACCCAGGCTATGTCTACACTGGCGGGTTCTTGCGCAAGAACATCTTGCACAAGGGTTCTTGTGCAAGAAGTCTTACACAAGAACACGTCCACACTGCCATGTCCGAGATGTGCTTTTGCGCAAGAGTGCCCATGGCAGTGTGGACGCTCTCTTGCCAAGAAAGCTCTGATGGCCACTTTAGCCATAGGGCTTTCTTGCGCAAGGAACCCCTGCGGCACGTCCAAACTGCCCTCTTGCACAAGAGCTGTTGTGCAAGAGAGCTTACACTTGTAAGAAAAAAGCTTAGCTCTTGTGCAAGAAGCCCTCTCTTACCACACCGTACTGTAAATCTTCTTGTGCAAGAGCGGGCGGGCAGTGTGGATGCTCTGCGGGTTCTTGCGCAAGAACGGCCATTCTTGCACAATAACCCTCCAGTGTAGACAAAGCCCCAGTGTCCAATTATTCATATTGGTAAGGCTTTCAAGAAACAATACATAAGACTCACACTTTGTGTATGTGGCTCTCACCCAGGGATCTAAAAGTGCTTTTCACTCATTCATTAGCTCAATCTCATAACAATGCAGGGCTCATTATTAACAACTCCAAATGTTCAAAAATTAGGAGTCATCCCTCCTCAAAAAATAGATTGACTTAAAGTACGATTTTAAAGGGTATTTTTCTTTTAAATTTACCTTCTGCATTTGAGCCTCTAAAAGTAAGATTTTCAAGATGTTTTACCTGCAATTAATGTGGTCTGAAAATTAAAAAAGAAAAACCTGAGAGTCTCATGCAATTACGTGACTCCCTAAGCTGTAACTTTAGTAAAAATATTATATATTGCACGTCTCACGATAAAATCCCAATAGTTGCTTACATTGAGTGCTCTAGCCTTCTAAGTATTTGGGCCTAGTTTTTCCTTGCTGTCACCACTGGCTGCATTGGGGTTACACCAGGAATGCATTTGCTGTTTTATGTTTGTTTTTATGTGTATGGCTTTCCAATTTTTTTAAAGGTGCCAACCTCAGGCAATTTGTTGACTTGAAGAAATGTGACATTTGACGTGAACCTATGCCTGTCTCCAACAGCCATTCCGCCTGCATTCACTGCCTCGGGGAAACATGCATCCCCCAAAAGTGCCTTCATTGCAGTAATCTTACTTCCAGAGCTAGAGACGAAGTTTCCTGTTGTGCCAAGAGGATCCTTATGGAGCAGTCCCTTCAGCTGCCTCAGCGAACCCACCAAGAGACAAAGGACGAAGCCTTGACTTGCAAGGTCTCTAGGACGCAGGCTAGCACTCCTCCAGTCAGAGATTCTCAAAAAATAGACTATCCCCAGCAAAATCATTACCCAGGGTGCTGACCTCAAGATGGAGCAAAGGGAACCCCTCCGGCACCGCTCCAGCATGGGCCTCTGTGGTCACTGACTCGGAGTCCAGACGCTTTGTTCTTTCCACGGCACTGACCACTACAGCATGGGACTCAGCACCGATGACAGCTCTAGCTCTGATGCCACCCCCACCAGTGCTGAGTCACCACCCAGCACTGAGCGTCAGCCCTACCCACAGTGCCAAAGAAAACGGACACAGCACCACTTTGGCACCTCCAAATCTGGCACCGCTGCAGTTTCTGGACCAGAGAGACATAGCAGTCTCATCAGTATTGCCTTTCCCACTCTTTAGCACCAACCAATCACCGTGTCGGGTCTCAGACCCCTAACCAGTATCACCCACAGTCTCATCCACAGTGACTCTGAGGCAGAGGAGCACGGGAGCAGATTCTCATCCCAACACTCCTCTCCCACTCGTAGACAATCTCCATGGCAAGCACATCATGTGAAGCCTCACCCTCAGATGACCTTAAACAATTCCAGGAGTTATTCAAAAGAGTGGCTGCAAATCAGGAGGTACCACTCCAAGAGGTACAAGAGAAACAGCAAAAACTACTCCAGATTTTGCAACCCTGGTAGCAATCCAAGATTGCGCTGCCAAGCTATTACGGAGCTATTAGACCAAGCTATTACAGATGCATCAGATGACATATGGCAGACACCTGCCTCTGTATCACCAGCGAATAAACGGGCTGCTAGAAAATATTTTGTTTCAGCAAAGGACATGGACTTTAAGCAAATTTTAAACTAAGACCCTGTTGAATAACACAGAAAATTCACAGAGGGTAGATGTGTTAGTCTGTAACTTTAAAACAAGTAGTCTTATGGCACCTTAGAGACTAACAAAAATATATATAGTATCATGAGCTTATGTGGCCAAAACCCATTTTATCAGATGAGCTGGAAGCACTGCTGAAGAAGTGGATTTTGCTAACGAAAGCTCATGTTGTTATATATATTTTTGTTAGTTTCAAGGTGCCACAGGACTACTCATTTTTACAGTGAATTCAGAAACTTTGACAGTATTTACCTGGGGTTGGCAAATGCCTGTTAAATGGCTTCATTATCACTTGAATAGCTCTTTCAGAGGTTCAGTGTTCTGCTTATAAGTCTGGAAGGCTTTTCCACTTTTCAGTTAACTAGATCCTCTCTGAAAACAAGGAGTAGTCCTGTGGCACCTTAGGGTATGTCTACCTGCAACACTATTTCGAAATAACTAGCGCTATTCCGAAATAACTTAGTCCGCATCTACATAGCGGGCAGTTATTTTGAAATAGCGTCAAACTGGAGGATGTCTTATTCCGACTCCTGTAACCTTCATTGTATGAGGAATAAGGGAAGTTGGCGGAAGAGTGCTCTATTTCGAAATAAGTGCTGTGTAGACACTGCCTATTTTGAAATAAGCTATTTCAAAATAAGATATGCAATTGATGTAGCTCAATTTGCGTAGCTTATTTAAAGTTAAGCCCGGCAGTATAGACGCACCCTTAGAGACTAACACACACACATATACATATTTGGCCTACGTCTACACTGTAGCCTTCTTCCACTAAAGCTTATGCAAATGAAGCACGGAGTGGAATACTGCCATGCTTCATTTGCATAATTAATTAGCAGCCGTTTTTGCGCAAGAGGCTTTTGTGCAAAAGGGAGCTGTGTAGACGGCTCCTTTTTGCGCAAGAGGCCCGCTCTTGCGCAAGAGCCATTCTTCCTGAAAAAATGAGGAAGAACGGCTCTTGCGCAAGAGGGTTTTTTTGCGCAAAAAGGAGCCGACTACACAGCTCCTTTGTGCACAAAAGCCTCTTGCGCAAAAGCAGCTGCTAATTAATTATGCAAATGAAGTGTGGCGATATTCCACTCTGTGCTTCATTTGCATTACCTTTAGTGAAAGAAGGCTACAGTGTAGATGTAGCCATAGAGTATTATAAGCTTTTGTGGGCAAAACCCACTTCTTCAGATGAGATGATCTTGAGGTCTCAGAGATCCTTTCAGGGGGAAACAGAGCCACAGAACAGGGACAAGAAGATGCAGGAGGATGGACATTAAGAGCCAGCAGTGCCCAAAATTGTCAAGTGCCCTGTTGCAGCTGCTATTTAAGGACAACCCTGGCCCTTCCTAGCTAAAGGGTAGGAAGATGGGCCCACTATACAGGGGGTAATTACATGACAGGAGGCATTAGGTACTGCTGTTGCACACATGGTTCTAATAAGGCTCCTAAATATTCACCCCACAGGCCCGGGCCTTTTTACAGGCGCTTTACAAAAGTCCAGAGGGGCCCCACTCATCAGAGTCACCTTACAGGGCATAGTCCAAGGTCACCAGCATTTAGGCTAATGGTAGGGACCAGGATTCGAACCCCGCGCCTTAAGTCCCTGCCCGCAACGCTAACCTCTAGGCCACAGAGCGCCGAGCTTATAAAGGGCTCCCAGGGGAAGGATGGCGCGTGCGGGTCGCTCATTGATGGTGCTGGTCACCTTGTCCACTGGCTCCCCCGTCACGTGACCCCGGAGCCCGCCTTGGAGCGCGGAAGGAAGTGACGGCGTGATGCTCCAGTCGCATGATGTGGCAGAAAAAAAGACCGGGGGAGGGATGAGTGATGAGTCCTGAAATAGTTCCTTCCGGTATGAGGATCCCTCCGCGGTTCCCATTGGATATGCAAGAGTCTGTCCTCCGCCCTCCTCGGGATTCTTCCGCTCAGCCAACGCTGTTAATGCGGGGTCCCGGGCCCTGAGGAGGTGCCTGCTCTCTTAGTGAGTGTATCGCTCCGCCGGCGGGGGCCGTTTCCGGATCGAACGGCTCGCTCCCTTCCCGGCCTATTCCGCCATTGCGGTTCCGCACCCCGGTGGCCCTGAGGAGACAGCCTGGTGCGCTCTCGGGCTGGAGCCCGCGCCAGCCGCCGCCATGGCTCAGATTCTGCCCATCCGTTTCCAGGAGCATCTCCAGGTGTGTGTGTGTGTGTGTGTGTGTGTGTGTGTGTGGGGGGACGGGACTGGTCGAGGGGGGCCCGCGGCGGGGGGGGGGTCGCGGGTACCCCCAGGGCTGAGCTCTCCCCTGTAAGGAGGGTGCTGGGAGTTAGCTGGCTTGTGGCGCTTCCTTCTGTAAGGGGCGGGATGTGACCCCCCCCCCCCCCCGACTGCTCCACTTCCCGGCGTACTTACAGCGGGGGGGGGGGTACCGCTGCTCGGGGGCGCTACTCACCCACCACCTGCCTCTCCACCCTCCTCTTGCACCAGCTAGTCTGGGGCTCCAGGGGGCACCTTCCCCTGGAGCCTGGGTGGGGTGGGGGGAGGCGCTGCTACACAGCTGCCTTGACTCCCCACTTGCTCGGGGTATGGCTCTAGCAGAGCATTGGGATGCTACGTCTGCCCTGGTACCTGGTGCGTTTGTCCCTTCCCTCCAAAGAGTCTGTCAGCTGCCGCTGGCCAGGCTCTGAAATGGTATTTGTCTCCCTCTTATTTGCCTCTTTTTTTTTTTTTTTTTTTTTTTGCTTAAATGTGGCCCGTTTTTTTGGGGGGGAGGGGGGGCATAAAAATGTATATGCCTGATTACAGTCCAAGGTCTAGCATGTGCTGAAAGATCCTTTGGAAACGAAGCAGTTTCCTCCTTACTGTGGTTCTGTTCTAGTGTCTCATTTTCTTAAGTACTGTACTTCAACCTGGTGTGTGGGCGAGGCTGGGTCTCGGCCTAGGCCTACAGTAGCACCTGCTGGGTGGTGCAATGTTATGGGAGGGGTAAACCGAGAAGATCCCTTTGTGGCTTAGTTCCTCTTCCCATCTTGAGAGCAAGTCTCTCCCTGGGTTAAAACCAAGTGAAACTGCTGAATTTTGTTCTGGAGAAGCTTTACAAAATGGATGATGTAACATTAACTTTAACAATAACTATCTGTTTTGCATCTAAATAGACAATGTAAGTTATCTTTATATAGTAGTGATGGGTGGCTCTGTAAGGTGTAGTTCTCACTCATTGCAATACTGCATTAATCTCATATTGTTGCAGAAAACTAGCTTCTAGCTCTGTGCCAGGAGGAATCATGCACTTAGCAATAATATGGAAGTTAGTAATATAGCTGTCTGTGTGTGCTGATAATTGCATCTGCTACAACTTCCCCTCCCTATTAATATAGCATAAAATCATTTCCAGTAAAACTAACTTCATGTGGATTTGTCAGATCAGCAGTAAGGTTGGAGTACTAAAGTAACCTCTCTAGATTAGAGGGTCTCTTGAATAGAATCATCTCTGAAGAATATTAAGGCTATGTACTATAGATGAACTGAAGTTTAGCATGTTGCCTGGCACTGCAATTTAGATCTAATGATTAAAAATGTTTGGGGTAACAAATGTAGGAAAGGGATGGGGAGGGGGAATGTCCTGTTATAAAAGTCTGACTCCACCTTTGTCATGCAGTGATTTGTCTTCATGCCAAAACCTGTGATGGAAGCTGCAGAAAATTACACTGTTCAACAAATGCTTCTGAGATTTGCTTGGCATGGTGCTTTTTCCTCCCATTGATTGAGCTAGCACCTTTGTGCTACCTTTCTGAAGTGTGGTTTTTTTTTTTTTTTTTTTTGGGGGGGGGGGGGAGGGCAGGATGGGAATTGTTCTAATAGCTGGGCTGTTCCTTAAATGGTAGGGAACTTCCTGCATGGCTTAGTTGGGGGTATGGAGAAAGCCATACTGTTTCTTTTTAAGAAGTGACTCAGTCAAAACTAGAAATGATTACATATGTTTCGTTTCTAGCTACCTCTTCAAAAGCACATTGGCAGCTGAAACCCTAATCCTGTAATTGTCCCTAGGTCCCTCTAATTTAAGGCTTTATAGTCAGTTTCCTATCTGAAAATGTCATCTTACACAGCAAGAAATACAAATGGGGAGCAGTTAAACTGACTAGAAAAGTGCACTCAAATTCCAAGTGAACAAGCTGAGAACTATTTGATCTGTTTCTCCATAGATTTAAAAGTATGCCTGTACAACCTCATCAAGCTTGACTACATCAAGCTAGCACCTAATCCTTGAGTGTGCATCTTAGCTTTACACTAAAGATACTTTGACCAATGGAATTTTATTTTAAAAAAGACAAATGTCACTAAATGACTGCATAAGTTCAAATTCAATATATAGGAAAGACTGCATAAACAAACTGGAATAATATCTCTTGCATGCCAGATCATCCTGTTTTAAGCTGTGGAAAATAGATCTACAATACATTATTTAAATACAAACTCTGCATGTGATCCATCCCACTATAGTGACAAATGAAGCCTCCTTGCTCATGTTAAGAACTGGGTTTCATGCCAGTATGCTGAACTGTTCAGTCCAGAGATTGACCTAATCCTTAAACAGCTGGCCTGACAGCTTCTACAGTTGTCTTGCAAACTGCATTGATGCACTCAGTTGAATAGCTAGTATAGGTTTTCCATTTGCAGGGCTTCTAGTATGTCCTGTTTGAGACTAAATGATTGCTTATAGCTGTTTTAACTTCCTCATTCCCAAACTTCAGAAGTTATTCATCAGTCTAAAAACCTTCCCAAAACTTTACAGTTGAATTGTCCTAGATTGTGCTCCAATTGGGTTTCTTATCCTATGCTTAACCAATAAACTTTGCAAGAGGAGTCAAAACACCTGAAACTTGTTTTCTCTTTAGTGTTGAACTGCTTGCAAATAGCATTAGCAAACTTAATTCAAGAAATTGTGTCTCAAGTCACCCCATGTTCCCAAGTACGAAGCAGTTTTGGCGGGGTATAGTTCTAAGCACTATAATATCACCTCAAATCTTTATTTATTTGAAAAACTAACTTGAATTCAGAAGCAACCTGACTTTAAAATGCTTGCAGGGATTGTGTGGTTTTAAGTGGGAATTTTACAGTAGGAAAGCTTGGACCTGGCAACAACCTTTACTAATGTGGCTCGACTAGATTAGCAAAAAGCACATGTAAAGCTTTAAAATATAGAGCATGTGAGCTTTTTAAGGTGTTTGAGACCATGGATCTGGATAGAACAACCACCCAATTTTGAAGTAATAGTTTCAGCCATGTCTAAAGATTGAACCTGATTCTCATTAGGGACTGAGCATTCTCTGAAAACTAAGATGGCTGCCTCACTTGCCACCAGCTAGCATGTTTGAGTAGCTGGTGTGGATGGGACACAGCCACTGGTTTCTGAGAGTCCTTTATTAAAGGAATGCATTATCTGTTAAAAGCCACTGACTATTTGGAGGATACTGTACATAAACTACAATAAATACATTATAAACGTACTCCCAGAAATTCAAATATTAGCTCAGACTGAAGCTTTTATGTATGCAAAAACTGATTGGATTAACTGGTTTTGTGACTGCACTTGAACCTTTCACAAGCAGCTTAATAGTCTTAAGATCCATCCTGCTTGAGAAACTATGCATTGATGGCAAGCATTAACTTAATTTCACAGGTTTCCTAATGTATAGAAACTGTTTCACTAATCTGTATTGTAAATGCAGAATACTTCAAAGTGTAGAAACCAATGAAGTCAAACATCCTTAGTTCAATATGCATCAGGATTCCTCCTAGCTGTTCAGGAGAACTCTAGGAGCAGGGCATCAAGTAGGCTCCCACAGTAGGAGTAAGGCTTTCATAAGAATGGCCAGACTGGGTCAGACCAAAGGTCCATCTAGCCCAGTGGCCAGTGCCAGATGCCCCAGAGGGGGTGGACCGAAGACAATGATCAAGAGATGGCACAAGACAAATCCCTCTCCAGCCTCTGACAAACAGAGGCCAGGGACACCATTTCTATCCCCTGGCTAATAGCCTTTTATGGACCTAACCTCCATGAAATTATCTAGCTTCTCTTTAAACTCTGTTATAGTTCTAGCCTTCACAGCCTCCTCTGGCAAGGAGTTCCACAGGTTGACTACGTGCTGTGTGAAGAACTTTTATTAGTTTTAAACCTGCTACCCATTAACTTCATTTGGTGTCCTCTAGTTCTTCTATTATGGGAACTAATAAATAACTTCTCTTTATTCACCCTCTCCACACCACTCATGATTTTATATACCTCTATCATATGTCCCCTCTATTCTAAACTGAAAAGTCCCAGTCGCTTTAGCCTCTCTTCATATGGGACCCATTCCAAACCCCTAATCATTTTAGTTGCCCTTTTCTGAACCCTTTCTAGGGCCAGAATCTTTTTGAGGTGAGGAGACCACATCTGTACACAGTATTCAATTGAGTAGACTAGAATCCTGTATTCCTACACTGTTGAAACTGTTCAGATCCTCTTTTTGCTCATCAAGCTTATAGCATTTTAGATATTAATCTATTTTTGGCAAAAACTTTTAAAAATTGTTTGCTCTTAGAACTTCTGTGAATAATTGAACAAGCAATTTGATATCTAAGGCCAAATCTCTGAAAAGAATTGTGTATTCAAGATACCAAGTATTCCACACTGCGTACTAGTACTAGCCTAGATTTCAGGAATGACTAATATTAATGTCTCCCTTCCCTAGCCTGCATCTGTTGTACTAATCTCCCAAACTCCACAGTGGTTGGTGTACTAACAGGGGTGCTTTAATACCTCTTAAAAAGGCTTGTGGTATTGGGGTCACTTCCCCTCAGATTGTCACAGCTCATGCTGAATTACAAATGTTCCTATTAATGGTTGCTTGTATTACTGTGAACATTTTTAGGTGCAGCCTTCTCTAGGACTAATGCAGAGACCTCTGGGCTGAAATAAATGGCTTCAGGAGCATTTAAAGGGTACAGTCTAACTTATGTGCTCTTTAAAGTATTTTAGTTAATACTCTGTAGAAATATTATGTAAGACTTAAATCTGTCTCTAGTGTTGAAATAAAATTCTACCACCAGTTCTGAACTCTGAAGAAATAAAAGAAAAGTAACAATGCTGTTTGGTCTCTAGCCCTTTTTGTGTACTCAGACACCTTCACACTGGTGGTGGCTGGGAATTAGGGATGTTAAAATGAATGTAATTGAATAACTGCTGAAAAGTTTAGTGGCTACATGTGGGGTAGCAGTCAGCTCCCCAGGAGCTGATACATGGTAGAAGCTAACTTTTTTTTTTAAGCTGACTCCCTGCACATATTGGAAGCTTGTGTTTAACCATGAACACTAACCAATAAGCCTGGGCTTATTGGTTAACTGTTTGCACAGTTAAACTTTCACATCCCCATTGACAATTCACTGAAGCATGTTCTGAAAGTGTGTGGTGTAGCTTTTTTTTTTTTTTTCTGGGCTGTCAGTGGATTAGCAACCAGAGATAGGAGTTGGGCTTTAAATGACCCTGATATTTATCAGTAATAAAACTAATTGCTTTAGGAAGTAGAAGTTATTTGTACACTATTAAAATAAGCTGCTTGCAGTATTTCTGACTGTGTAAATTAGTATGGCTTTACTGTGCACCAAGATGAATAGCTGCAGTAGCAGGCTTACATTCTTCTAAAGTATTAGATATACCATGCACTTTATTAGATATAATGTAAAATTTATCTGTCAAAACACTCTGCCTAATCTTGTTTCTAGTCTGCAAATAAGAGAATAAGTCAAGTGTAGTAGGTTGCCAAGTCATTAGTGAGGCTTCTAACTGACTTAGCAGAAAATGGGGAGGAAGGTGAAGAAACAACACACATGAACACTTTAACAATGTGTGACTCTAGCAACACTTCCTTACATTACATGTGCCCTTATTACCAATCACAGAAGAACTGTGATTCTAGTTGACTGACATGAGCTATCTGTAAAATAGAAATTAGACCTTTGTCTCTGCTATATATTGGGTTAGTAATGTAAAGCAGTGGTTCCCAACTTTTTTTATACCTCAGACCAGCAAACCTATTTACAAACTTTTGGTGGACGGGTAACATTTTGTTTGCATAAACACCATTTGACCCCATGCCCTGTGACTCCACCAGGCCCTCACCCAACACCCCTTTGGCCCCACCTCACCCTTGCATTCCCCAGAGCAAGGGTGTCCCCTCCAGGGAGCATGGCCATTACTACTTCATGGGCAAGGGGAGCAGCTGTTGGTAGCACATGCTCCCTCCTCCATGCCCCTTCCCCCATCTCTACCCATGGGTGTGAGATGTTTGGGGCTGGGGGGGGGGGGGAGGTTGCAGATCCCTAGCTGGGCCACCATCTTACCTGGGTGGGAGGGCAGAGGAGGGAACAGGGTGCTGCCTCCTGCCACTGCTTCAGCCCCAGTGCTGGCAGTGAGCAGAATCAGTCACCATGGCTGCCAGAGCTGAGCTATTGTGAACAGGTGGCTTACCTCTGGCAGCCAGCGGTTCGTGGACTGGTGATTAGGAAGTGCTGATGTAAAGGAGATGCTGGAACAGTAGTAGGGATGCTTAATCGGCCCTTCCATTGACTAGTCTAAGCAGGGGAGCTGCAGCGGGGTTAGCTCCTGGGGCCAGGAGCTAACCCTGCTGCCACTCTGCCTTTTAAATGTATTAAGAGCCAGTAGGCTCTTAATACAGTTAAAAAGCAGAGGCACAGCATTTGGGACTGGTTGTGAGCCAGGAATCAGCTGATTCCTGGCTTGTGCCTGGTCCCCACTACTCTGCTGCCTCCTGTGGAGACAGTGCTGGGGGGAACTGGCTTTTAAGCTGGCTCTCCCAGCACCAGCTCCTGCTGTCCCCCTTGCTGCCAAGTGGGAGAGGTGACTAGTTGGCTATCAATTAAGCTTTTTCTTATTGGATAGGTGACTAGTTGCTTACATCCCTAAACAGTAGTAATCAAAACGTTAACCTTTTTAATACTGATATTAATAACAATTAAATGTCTTGGAGCTTATTGCATTTTTCATATTTAAACAGTTCATTCAGAACTACTTGCTCCAAGAGGCTTATGGTTAATAAACAGACTTGATTTTAATAAGTTGTCATATTCAGGGCTTGACAAATCGCTGTTTCTACTTGCCACAGGCAAGTAGATTTCAGCTAGTCGCCCCATTCACCAGCAGCACGCACATGCGCAATGCAGGTCTTGAGCATGTGCAGTGCGGGGCTGGTGAGTAGATTTCACCACCGTTTGTCAAGCCCTGGTCATATTTATGGAGTGTTAACCAATTGGTCGAACTACATAGCATTACTTTCAAGTAATTTAACTGATTAGTTAAATCAGGACAGTGTACACCATCTTAGTACAGCTGTCAGGTTGTTTGCTACAACTGAAAATTGGAACAGTCTAAGGTGTGGATGCTGCTTAATTTAAGCATAACTGGAACTTGTGAAGATCTTCCCTGCATGTGAATGTGCTCTTCACTTTTTTAAGCACTGTTAATACTTGTCTCAATCACTTTCACTCTAACATTGGAGCAATACGAATATTGACTTATTTGGAAAAAGCATCTTAAACTACTAATTGAACATGGGTGACTCTCTTCTCCTCAGTGCTTTCCCTATTTGAATAGGTGGATTTGGAAGCAGATGCTCTAATTCCCAAAACCTAGAGCTAAAGTGCATGTGTTTCTGATGTAGTGCAATAGCTTTACACACTACTGTCAAATAGGCATTTTGAAAGTTGTATAGCTTAGTTTCCAAAATATTGTGGAACGCCTTAGAGTAGTACAGCAAAACTATGCCTGTTTTAGGCAGCTAGGAAGGAAGCCTACGGTTCAATGCTCAGCTTTCCATCTGAACAACTCCACACTCAACAGAGGACTAAACTTGTTCTATCTTGCTGGGACTAGGTCATATGAAATTTGCATACACCTGCCGATTAAACTCAGACAAATGCATCTCCTGTTCACTCCTCCAGCACCATATCTGCAACATGCAAAGCAGTGAGAAGCAATAAGTTATTACAGTAGCATGAACTAGATCTTGACTATGAATTTTGGTCATCTTCCTTAGGGTCCCAAGCTTGTGATGTAGCTGTATGAACTTAAAGAAGGGACTTAAGGGTGCTTTGAAAGTGACAAGGATAGAGCTGAGCCATGGAAACAGTTACTACTTGTGCTATGACTAGTTAACTGGTAAGCCTCCTTAACAGGTGAGACTTACTAGTGAAAGTTAACTAGTGCAGTCAGGGGGCTACTCCAGCCTTTCAGGGGGACCTGCTGCAAGCAGGGAGCTGCTCTGGCCAGGCTGGAGTAGGCGCTGTCCTCAGTGGCCCTAGGTGCCTTGCAGGAAGGGGCTAATCCAGCCAGGATGCCAGAGCAGCTCTTGTCCTGTTGCAGGAGGTGGAGTGGCTCCTGCCAACCCACTCTGGTCTGTTAACCTAGATAGTTCACAACTGTCACTACATTGTTAGAATCTAGGAAATGAAACTGTAAATTTAATTAGTTCAGTCTTTTCTACAAGAATGTTAATAGGCATTTGGATGAGTTAATTGGCTCTTGATGGATAATATTTGTCTTGATCTCTTGACTTGCTGAGGCAGCTCCCAGATATTCTAGCATAAGGAAGTTTCCAGCTATTAACCAAGTTTTCAGTGAGTGCTCTTAAGACTTCTAAAATTGTCCATCTTTTCTAAAGGACAAGTCCAAATTTGATTTCTAGTGCAGAAGCAGCAAATACCACACAGGATTGTCCCTTCTGTATGAAAACTTAAACATTGCATAAAAGCCTAATGCCACATTTTCAAACACTGACTTATACAAGTCCAAAATTTCTACTGTATTAGTAACAGATAACAGTGGAGCATCTAACTCTCAAAACATAAAGGGAGGCTGAAACTCAATGAGAGCTGCAGATAAGCAAGTGCCAGCAAGGCTTCCTTAAGCCTGTCCCCTGTAACTTCAGTTGTTCTTTCTGTTCCCGGCATGGTTTGGCTTCCTAGTCCTGCAGATAAACCAGGTTTAGCTCTTTGAGGGGAGGGGGTGAGTTTTCTCTAGCTATAAGAACAATGGCTTATATCCTGTTGTTGAGTGGTAAAGCTAGGAAACTCTGCATTCTCAGCATTTTTATGCCTGGCAGAGGTGTGGGGGGAGCTTGATGAACAGCTCAGCAGATTGTTGCATCCTTCCTGAAAAAAATCTGCTCTTATGACAGTTACTGATGTCAGCATGTTTTCATTTGTCCATTACAACAAATGTGTTAAACCGAAAATGAGGGGTACCTTTTTAAAGGTACACTAATCAAATCAAGATACTTGACCTTTACTGTGGTGTGCACAGCCATAAGAGATGCTTTAACTTGCCATACTGAAGTGGCTGTTGCACTTTATAGTGTAAGTTGAACCTTTGTGGTCTGGGACTCTCTGGTCTGGCAACATCCGTGGTCTCGTAGGACCATGGCTGTTGCTGGAACAGCCACAGAGGTTTCCAGCATCATACCAGCTCTGCTCCCAGGTGGCAGAGGCAGGGGGGGCAGGGAAACCCCTGTGGCTGGGGGTGCAGAGCTGCTGCCAACCAGGGGGCAGTGCATTGGCCAGATAAGTGGCTAGGAAGGGAGCCCTGGGAGAGCCTGAGGCCTGATCTCCATTGGTCCAGCAAACTCCCTCATTTGGGTATTCATATAAAGCCATAATCTACTACAAATGGCTTGACACGCACCATGCAGCTTAGTTCAACTCTCCGACTTTTTTTTTTTTTTTTGTCTTAACCACTTCAGACTGAAGGCAGAACATAAGGTTTTTGGCAAAAGTTACAGACATGGTACTACAGTAACACTCTGGTGGCTAGTTTCTGTAACTACTTCACAAAATGCCAGGAGTATTGCAGTGCTACTTCTTGGGAACTCTGCAGGTATAACCAAAATGTCCTATGAAACTTAAGCTGTGAAGTAACTCTTCCCAACCCATAGTTAGTTTCTGAAGTGAGTATTTAGCTGCTAAAATTAGGCTGACCTTTATTTTCCTAACTCTCTCCCATGGAAGCCCCAGTAAATGCAACAGATTTGAGTTTTCTAGTGTAGTAGCACTTAAATTCTCCCTTCCCTCTAGGCTATTTTCATCTTCACAAGCAGTGAACTTAATGTGAAGGTAATGTCAAATACGGTCTCAGCTTCTGAATTTACCTAACACTTGGCTTTGCAACCACCATCTTCTAATGTTTATACACTTTTCCCAGCTGCTCTAAACACCTGCACAAAGGGCAAATTATCTTGAAACTACTAGATGTAAAATCCTGCTTAACACTTAACTGGGACCCAGGCTGGGGACTACACCAGCCCCCCTTTCCTCATTTGGTTACAGTAATCTCCAGAGCTAACATAGTGGGTTAAGTTTTAGTGTATTGACAGCCATCTTTAACAACTAGGGAAAAATACTTCTAGGTATAATAATTGAACAACCTTATTTTATAGATGAGTTTCAGTTAATCACCAGCTGAGATTTAACTTGATGGAAAGTAGGACTAAAATACTTTTCCTAATAGAAAGCCTACTGATAAACACTATCTTTGTACCAGAAGAAGAGCTCTTTGTAAGTGTAAAAGCTTGTCGTTCATCCGGAAAAAAGCCAGTCCCATAAGATTACCTCTCCATCTTCTCATGTGTACCTTGTAACTTGGATGGGTACTTAAAGGTGCTGAATATGGATTCCCAAGGTAGACTGAACTGGAAACTCTCAGATTAATACCAGTTCTAGCATCTGTTCCCTTAATTCAGTTTGAACCTCTCTAGTCCAGCACCCTTGGGACCTGATTGGGAGGTCAGTATTGTCTATCAGCATTACCAACACTTCCACAGCTTACTGGGCTCTCAGAAGACAGTTGGTGTTAAACACAGCCAGGACTGGTAGCTGTGAACAAACTATGGGACTGCATGAAACTCGACCACACCCATTAGTGGTATCTAGTTTACTGGCAGGCAGATGTTGTCAGACTAGAGTGCCAGATTAAAGAGGCTCAACCTGTAGTGAGGTTTGGTTCTCTTCATCCGAATCTGCATTTTCGCTGATACAGCTCCTGTCACAACTTGGAATGTTTGACTGGTCTATGGCTAGATAATCTGCCCTGGAGATCCCTTTTTTTAAATGGGGACTAGAGGAGACTCTTTAGAGCAGTTTCCCGATTTTTATTTGCCCCAGAACCCCTAGGGTTGCCTAAAGGCCCTGGTGCAATTTGTCAAAAGTCCCAGTGCAAAAAATCTAAAGGGGGGGGGCAGGGGAGTGCTGGCTCCTCCCAGAACCCTTACTCTTGCTTCACAGAACCCTGGGGTTCTGCAGAGCACTAATTGGGATACACTGGTGCAGGCCTGCACTATATACACCTGTCCTTTGTTTGAACTAAGGCACTCTGGAGCAGTAACTAGTTAGGCTGATGTACCTGCATTGACAAACACCCCAACTCCTTCCCCCCCCTCCCCCCTAGAGCTTCTGTCATAGCTAACTCCTCTTGAGGAGGATTAACTAGAAGCTCTCATTGTGAGGGTGCAGCACTACATGCAGGGTCAGGTTAAGACCTTTAGAGGCCCTAAGCACTGAAAAGATGATGGTGCCCCATATGTAATAAAATTTTATTTTTCAAAATGACAGCTTACGTGTATGCTGAAACTAAAATAGCTTCTTTCTAGATTTTCTGACTGCAAAATTCTGGATAAGTTCATTGAAGCTGACTTGATGAAGCATGTCCACTTCCATACACAATAGGGAAAGTGAATGAAGTCCGTCCTGACACATTGTTCTCTGAGCGTTTTTATTCTTTTCAGCTGAGGAAAAGAGCATTCTGCGGAGTTCTGATTTTTCCCATGATGACTACTTTGGGGGGGGTGTGTGTGGCTTTTTTTGAGAAATATCAAATTTTTTCAACTTTTTTTTTTTGGACCAACTTCTGTTGGTCAGGAAGACTCTCCTGAGCTAGAGAGTTCTTCAGGTCAGGAGTTGAAAGTTATTTTTAAAAAGAGCTTCAAAAGCTCTGAGTGGGTACCCTCTCTTCAAGGATCTATCTAACATAACTTTCAGTTTACCAATGTAATTCAAGTCATGCTGTATAAAGATGTTCTTTGGGGGTGTGTGGAATGCTTAACTCTTCTGAAAGCCCTGGGATTGTGGTGTGAATTAAAAGCTGTAATAGCAAATGGCTCACTATTATTGTGAGAAGCAGCTCCACTGAGCCTAGAGCTGCATGCAACATAATTGTAGTCAAGTTGGTCCCAGGATATTGAAAACACGTTCATACTGGACCAATTTCTGTTAGAGGAAGCTTTTGAATTGTACAGTGACCTGACAGCTTTTGAATCAATTTCTCTGAGCTTGGTCCAGTATGAGACTAAGCTCAGAACACATTGTGCATGAGAGCAAAAGTTGGATGAAGTTTGTGGCATTGCCAAGTAATGCATTGGTCTGATGCACTAACTGTGGTCTGCTTATAAAGGCTATTAATGTGGTGAACTCACTTGGTGCCCAATTAGTCTACAGTCTTTTAAATCTAGAAAGCACTCTTTACCCTGGACACAGATGTATTAGGATTGCCTGGAAGGAACTTCATATGACTCAAATCCTGGGTCAGTTGGGGCTTGAAGCAAACTGAAGGGTGTGTCCTTAGAGCTTGAGGCAGATGTGAGACTGCTTGACATCACTCATGTGACCTCTGGCAGAATCTGAAGAGGTGCATGGGCTTAGTCCAGGCCTAGGGAAAATATTGCCCACAGGCTGGGTTCGGCCTTCCAAGCCACGGGATCTGGCCCACAGATGCAGCAGGGAGCCCCAGGCAGGCTCCCCTGCTTGCTTTGCATGCCATTCAGAAAAGCAGCTGTGAGGGCTGTTTCTCTTTCAGAAAACTGATCCTGAGGGGGAAAACCTCTGCCCTCCTCCTGCACCCAGACCCCCTCCTAGATCTGGCATCCCATCCCCTGTCCTAGGTCAACTGCTTCCTTCACCCAACTTGTTCCCAGACCCCCTCTTCCTCCTGTACCCCAATGCTTTACCCCCAAGCTCCCTTCTGCAACCAACCCCCATCCCAAACCTTCTCCATTAATATCATGGGAGTGCATCCCTTGACTACTTTCCAAAAACTTGGAGTGGCTCCCTGTCAAATTATTGCCCACCCTGGCTTAGTCCAGCAGTCCTATTGGTTAGGATAGCTTGAGCCTCTGTCTACTCTAAATGAAGTGTGGTGTGTGGGGGGTGTGTGTGTGTGTGGTTTTTTTTTTTTGTGACAAGTGCTGTTGACATGCAAAAGTGGCTGGAGCTTTGAAAGGGGGAGGGATGCAGGGCAGCAGAGGTCACCACACTGAGCACAGCTATCACAGCAGGCATTATGGGATACTGGCAGCCATTTCTCTAGACAAAACCGCAGAGTTGACAGCAATGTGGAAGTATAGACAAGCTCGTAGACTGATAAGGGAGAGGGCTTCTCTTGGTTCTGTCAAATGTTTAGCTGTTCCAAGTATACTTGGAAGATAACTTATCAATCTCTTGACACTACATCTCAGCTTTCCCACTCATGCCAGTTAGGTACTGACAAGACTACATCTTGCACTTACAATGGGATGGACTTGTCTTCTATAACCCACTTCTAGGTGGGTGGCTTTAGATGGTGAGCTATTGAAACATGGTGGCAGTTTTCCACTTCACTTGAAAGGAGTGAACAGAACTAAATGTGTAAAACTCCATTATATACATTTTTAACCTCAGGTGGCGCACAGCTTGCAATTGGGAAGGTAAATAGTCCATGTAACACTATTATGGTGCAGTCCCCACTGAGTTTGGGAATGCCTATTAACAGTGAATTGTTTAAATGGTACTCTGTGGCTGTGTTCTGGAAGAGTCTTTCAGAAATAACCAGAAGTTCTAGACTGACTTTGAAGAAATTCTTAGACAACATTAAATCTCTCAGCTGAAATATGGAAGCATTCAAGTTTCCACGAAACATCTCTTAAAATGCTTGTACATCTCAAACTGCAGAACGAATTCTAGAACTAAATCAGTGTTTCCAATACAAAACTAAGACATCTTGACCTGTAGATATTTTAACTGGGGTCCATTGGTGCAGAGTTCTCCTAAAAGTAATGAGAAATAATACAGGCTAGAAAAAACAATATGCGCCTAGTGCAGCAGTGCACAACCCATGGGCTGTCTTCTGGGGGGGGTTGCAGCCTTTTGATATGGGGCCGGCCAGTATTTTCTCTTCCTGGCTCAGTGCCTGACACACATGGTGGAGGTGGGGGAGTGGCAGGGGAGTAGGCTGCAACAATGTCTCCAGCTTTTTTCTCAACAAATTTTCCTGGCTTCAGGGGTCAGGAGTGAAAAAAGGTTGAGCACCACTGGTCGATTGCATCTACACTCAACCACATACTTCATTGTGACATGGTATTTGATAGCAGCAAAATACTTCTAAATAGTATAGATGTGAGTTGGTACCTTGTCTTCATCTGGCACTTGAGCACAGATCTCTACTAGTGCTATTGCTCCTCATCTAAGAACACAGTTGCTGAATTTTGTGTTTTGGCAAATCAAATCATGCCTGCCACTCCAGTTTTACTTCCCTTACTTGCCAATCAAACAAAGCAGGACCCAGTGTATTCCATGACACTAAGTTAGCTTTCCAAGTTCTGTAACTCAAAATAATTCAGTCCCATCTGTTACCAAGATGCATAAGTAATGGTCATTAAGCAGTATTTTTATATAATTTGGGGTGTTTTTTTTTTACAGGGAAAACTGTTGGTATTAACCAAACGGCCTGCCTCTATGGGGTAGATAATTGTGTTGGTCCAGCTAAGAATAGTCTACCCACACAGCATATGAGGGGAAACTTGTCTGCTTCCTCAGTCCATCTTCTTGGCTTGCTAGACTCAACTTCTGGCTCTTGCTGTTAACTGGCTGCAAGTTGGACATGGTCTTGCTTTCCCCCCACCCCACTCTGTGTGCCTACAGAACAATAAAGGGAGTAGGCACTAGAAGCCAGACGGTTTTCATCTCCCCCTCAAGAAGAAACTATTATGGATGCCTAGCCATAGCAAACAGTTGCATGTGAAAAATACTGAATTCACTGAGGTCCTGGGGCTGGTGGAATGTTGGATTCCACTGTTGCAGCCTTGGTGGTCCTGAGTGAACTGACCAAAGCAATCCCTAGCTCTTAGCTGCTGGGTTTTTCCCCTGAGGCTCTTTGCATATTTGTGCATTGGTAACCTTGAACCAAATGTTACCTAGCCCTCATTGTTGCAGATAACTTTCACTTTAAAAATTGAGATACTAGAAGACAACTCTGAAAACGTATCCACTTCAGAATAAATAGGGGAGAGGCTCTGCTTAAAAGTGGTGTAGAGGAAAAATAGTATGCATATCTTTCTGGCCTCTTCAGGCTTCATAAAGGCTGAAATGCAAAAGCAACATTTTGTTGGTGGCAGGAAATCAGTCTGAAGTCTTAAGTCCTGCTTGGCCAGGGATCCTCTTACTTGAATGGCCAGGAGTGTTAGGAACATGGGTTTCAAGTCTTAATGAGAATTTTGCGTAAAAGGAGGTTTTTATTGCCTTTCACTTGCACATGTTTGTTTGTCCTTGCTGTCAATGTTTGTCCTTTAGGGGAAAAAAGTAATGACCTGAATTTCCCATATAAAACCAGACAAGAGAATCTTAGGAGGGTGGGGAGAAATGACCCAAATTAAGTCAGTTATAGATCAAAGGCAAAGAAGGCATACATCCACTTTCTTTGTTCATGGGTTACCTTTTAAACTTCATAATGGCCCACTCAACATGAAGCAAAATCCAGAACTACTTCTGCAAGGACCACAAACGCTAGGACATATTAAATAACTTTACCTCTATCTTATTAGAGCAGTGAAAAGCAAATCTAACACTTTCCTGCCTAAAATCATCCTGTCTCTGTTTAATTGCAGACTACTTGTCTGGTGCTTTTTGTATATTGAGTTTAGACTGGGGTTCCTAACTGCTAGTCTGCAAATCAGTGCTGGGCCATGAACCACTGGCTGCTAGGCTGCAGCACATTGCCAGGCCATGCCCAGGCCTTGATTGGCTCAGTGGGAATCTAAGTTCCCTGTAAGCTGCATGGCAGGGTGGCAGGATTGCTGCTGATTGAGGGTTGCCATACAGAGCTCCTTGCCTGGGGAGGGGCACTCCAGCAACAGAAGCTCCCTGCTCCAGACATAGGGTTGCCAGGTGTCCAGTTTTGAACTGGATAGTCCAGTGTTTGAGCTTTCTGTTCAGGAAATTGAGTATACATGTCCAGTGTTGTAGATTGTGATGTCAAGTGTGTCCAGTATTTTTGTTGAAACCATCTGACAACCCTATCCAGACAACATGCATGCTGGTAGGGAAGGGGATGTAAGGAGGGAGGGAGTAGGTACATGGTGGGGACAGTGGAGTTTGCAGCATGCAGTAAGTATGGGGGAGGAGAGGCTTGATTACAGCAATCTGATTACCTCAGCTGGATTTGCCTGCAGTTTCCTGTGAAGAAAGCCAGCATGCTTCTCTAGCTTCCTGGTCTAGGAAAGACAGCAGTTTGTGAATGGGTTAGCAAGTCTCACTGGTTTAGACTGTCTCAGTAGCATTCATTAGTATACTTCAATTTTTAGTTGAAGCAGTTGAAAAGATGCAGTTTGGCTTTGCCATCTATCATAGCAATATAAAAATCTACTACTATTCCACTAATTCTTATGGGAATAAATATTTTACCTGGCCCACCATGAGTCTTTTTTTTTTTTTTTGATAGTGAGTGGGGAGATGTAGGAATGTTCTGAAGGCTGCAAATTAGTTTCCCCCAACTACTTTCTAACTACTAGTTAAACTAGGTTTGCCTAGGTCTACCTTTCTTCCCCTCATTCCTTTACTCTTAGAATTTGGAGTAGCTGGAGCTCCATATTGCTCCTCAACAAAATGGAATAGGTTGAAAGCTGGTTAGGACAAATCTAACTTGTCTGTCAAATGAACATTTATCATTACTACAATCCCTGATCTAAATAATGTAGCTGACTGGATAAGCAAAAGCTTATAGGGTAATGCTATAGACTACATGCACTTCTCCCCATCTCCCACCAGTATTATTATTATTATTTTTTTTTTTTAGCAGGCTGGCCAGCAGCCTGGCTCAGTCTTGACTTGTGCCATATCTGGGACCTACTCCCACTGCAGCTCTGTGTAGTGGGAGGCAGGCATCACCAGCTCAGTTCTCTCATACTGGGTCGAGGAGCTCTGTGCCCCTCCCCTCCAGACAGGGGCTGCTGTTGCCTCTGTATCAGAGGCAGCAGCATGAGGAAACAGGCAGCCCATCCACAAAGGGAGCTGGCTTTTAAACTGATAGGCAGCAGCAAGGCATGGCAGGGAGCTCCTTGGGAGTGGGGCTGGAGCACACACTCTGCCTATCCACTTTGGGACTACAGAATAGTCAGTAACCAATAAGAATTTGAGGTCAATCAGTTAATAACAATATTTAACATCCCTAGCTTAGATGCATTCACCATCCAAGCTTGGTAGGGAATGTTCTCTCATGGTCTATGTGCAGGTAATAGTGAAATCAAAAGCTTTCATGGTGAATTTCTGATAGTTGGAAAAGTTGTGTTACTGATTTGGAAAATCCATGTTGTAAGCAGCTGAAGTTTTGTGTGTGCAGTCTCCTATTGAATATGCACTTCCCAGGGAGGCTATGAAACTAAAATGGTGGCAAACAATATGCAGAAGGTGCTGTTTGAGTTAAGTGCAGACACAAACATGCACAGGCTTTCATTTTGACACTCCACTTGGCTAAGGCTCAAGAACTACTGAGTAGTCTTATGCAGACTTGTTCCATATGCCAGGTCACTGACATCTAAAATTCCAATAGATGGCATATTAGAAATTCAACTTTTCCTTGGACTAGGGATATAAGCAACTAGTCAACAAGCATATGCTTATTGGATAATAGACTAGTCCCTTCCCCCCTCCTTGCTGCCTCTATCAGAGGCAGCAAGGTGGGGGAGCAGGAGCTGGTACTGGGGGAGCAGAGGGGAGCCAGCTTAAACTGGTTTCCCCAGCACAATCTCTGCTGAGAAGCAGAGGTATACCAGGGGACTGGGCATGAGCTGGGAATCAGCTAATTCCTGGCTTGCACCCAGTCCCCTGTACTGTGCTTGTGCTTCTTAAATGTATTAAGAGCCTGGCAGCTCTTAATACATTAAAGGCAGAGCCACAGTGGAGTTAGCTCCCAGGGCCAGGAGTTCACCCTATTGCAGTTCCCACTATCGACTAGTTGATTAGCTGATTAAATGCCATTTAACATCCCTACCTTGTCCTTTTCCAAAGTCAAATCTGAAATTGAACAGAAAGTTGCTCAGCGCACAGACTTGGGGTAATTCCTTGCTTGGATCCCATAGCAGTGTAATTGTATACAATGTCTGCATTAACTTGCTGCAGGATGTAGAACTTTTGCACACAGTTTAATACAACCACTTGGAGTCTTGTTGCATAATTTAGCAGCAAGTATAGTCTAACTGGAGGGCTGGGCTCTTGATGAAATTGTGCAACTAAAGATGGGAGTCTAAACAAGTATCTTTTTTTTTTTTTAAAAAAAAGCTTCAGAGGGGTAGCTGAATTAGTCTGTACAGGATAAACTTAAACAACAAATAGTTTGGTAGCACTTCAGATTAACAACACAGATGGTGGTATGAGCTTTTGTGGGCACAGCCCACTTCAGATGACTGGAGTGAATGTCCAGAACCAGAATTAAATAGAGAAGGGAGGGGGAGGGAAAAAATGGGAAAGGGGAACAGAGGCAGTGGATATATAAATATCGAAGGGAAAATCAAGCTGGTACGTAACAGGCAAAACTGATGGTCTATAAGCACCTAAAGACTAGGTAGTTAAAAGGCACATAAATGCCAACTAATGGTCCTTAGAGGAAGAGTACTAACACCAGGATCTACACAAAGAACCGTTGGTATCTTTGCCCAGCTCTGAGATGTGGGAAACTTTAAAAACATTGCTCAATGATCAGGCTGTGATCTGCCATCTCAATACTCAGGCAGGACTTTCTCTTTGCAGAGTGAATGGAAAGCCAGTTTGAGCACACTCAGGTTTCCGTGTGTGTGTCAGTGGTGGTTTCCTCCCCCCCCCCCCTTTTTGGGAGCATGATCAGAGCACTGGCTTGGGGGTCAGATTGTCAGTCAAAGCTGAGAAGACAAATGCCATGTTTCACAGCCCAGGGCAACTGCACCATATTCTCCCTTATTGGCTCACCAAGGGCACATTCAAGGGTCTAGTCTCCTTCATCCCCCTTTCTTGAGCAGAGAACATCATCTTTTCCCACTCCTGACCAGGAAGCTTTTTTTCAAGTTGCAGTCTCATGTCCACACCAGCATCTCCAGCAAGCTAGACTACAAGTCAGGTCAGTGCCTACTTAGCTTTCTCTTCAGAAGCTGTGAATAACTGACAATGGCTATAAACTACCACACAGCTCTCTTGTAAGCAGGCACACTTTTCTGAAAGGTGAAAACCTCTTGAAACAGTACATTTATGCTAATAAGGTCAGGTCCCTCCCTTATATTCCAACACAGGTGCTCATAAGAGTGAGCCCTTCAAACCTGAGGGCTTCTCCTGCAATAACACCTTTAATTGCTTTAACCTAGTCATGAGTGTGCTAATTCTGAATTAGTCTCTACTTTATGCATCTTGAGCCTTTGATCTTAAGACTCCAAGAATAGACAATTGGCACAGTGGTCCTCTCCTCAGACTACAAATTTGTAAGGCTGTGGCGTTTGAGGTGTATGCATAACTGCAGGCTGGGAACTTGCATTCACCTTCCTCTAAGCCAGTGGCTCCCAACCTTTTTATACTGCAGACCAGCAAACCCATTCACAACTTTTGGTGGACTGGTAACACTTTATTTGCATATTCATTATGCAAATAAAATGTTACCAGTCTGCCAAGAGCCCCGGCCCCCAGAGCAACTGCCAACAGCCAGCTTTAGCTCCAGCAGTTACCATGTTGCAGGCAGCTGCCACAGCAGAAGTTGGCTGTTCATGGCAGCTTTAGAAGCTGCGGTACACCCTGGTCTCCTGAGCCCCAATGCCATCCCTAACCACATAATCTTCCCACCCCTTCACTTCACTTCATTACCCTGGTGCCAGCCACTGACACCAGAGTCACCAGCATCCAACTCCCTTAGTACCAGCCTCCTGTTTCCAGATCCCCACTGCACAGAGCCCCAGTGCCAGCCCTGCCCCTCACCTAGCCCTATGCTGCCTCCCAGCCACCAGCTAAGCACTGTTGCCTGGGTCGCAGCTGCTCTAAAGCTGCTGTGCTGGGCTTCACTTGGCCCTTCTGCCATGCAGCAAACGACTCTTCTGGGTCTGGGGGGAGACCCTGCCTAGTGCTGGCTGGCTGAGAGGTGGGACAGGACACGCCTCTCCCAACAGCTGCAGCAGGAAGGGAGTACACCTGGCCCCAGAGCCTGGCACTGGTCTGCAGCCCAGCAGTTGGGAACACTGCTCTAAACAACCACTGTCCCATAAGTAAATTCTTGTCTGCCACACTTTCAGTTAAGTCCTTTGAAGTTCATTGCACTTCCCATCTCACCACCTCCCTGAAGTTTGATATAATTCCAGCCCACAATAGACTTGAAGTATGCATTTAATCCAAAGATACTTACACTTGAAAAATATTGAATTAAGTGTATTATAGGAAATTGTCATTTGTCACCATTGCCAATTTTATAGTGTGGGGTATCAATTACTCCATATATCTGATATTAAGTGGTTTTTTTCCTCACTTTTTTTTAAATGTATCTGAGCAGCATCTTGCCACTATTTCTGTTCTGAATGTGGCTTGGTTTGTTAGCCAGCCTGCATAAACTGAAGTCCAGTAACAACTGTAATAAGCTGAACTCTGTCACATAGGAGGTGCACATTGTGATCTCTCCCATGCTGAGTACAGCAGGACTTAGAATGTGAAACACAGCAGTAGTGTGTAAACATCACTTACTGTTACCAGGTCAGCATTTGGGAGCAGTTTGTGGTGGTTACAGCCCACTTCAGTAATATTGTCTCTTGTCCCTTGGATTAGATGTGGCTCTAGTGCAGTAGTCACCAACCACTCAGGCACCTGGCTCTTTAGAGAGGGAAAAGTGGCTTGTATTGTCCAACAGTGAGTAGGATAGCATGTTGAACAAATAGAATTAATTTTAAGTGACTTGTTGTACAGAAGAACATAATCTCTCTTCTCAAGGAGTCCACTTTAACCAAACTCACTTGTGTTGACTGCCAGTCAAGTTTCATCTGCCAGTCAGTGCCTAAATACATGCATATGGAAAAGCTGACTTACACACTTTTGCTTAAATTTGAAAATCTGGGCAGCATCTGGATCATCCACTAAAGCTTCACTGGAGGATTTTTTTTTTTTAAAGCCATTCAGCATTGATTAAAATCACTTCTGGCAAAAGTGAACAAAACCTAAATATTAATAATGGGGCAGGTTAACCTAGAACACAATACTAATATTGAAAGTGATATGAAAACCACAAGGCTCACAATGCCCTTATGACCTAAAGAGTTTCCTCGCTTGAAGTAATGATGGGTTTGTTTGGGAGGGAAATGTGGAGGACGTGATGAGCCTTTGTGACCTGACTAGCTCTGTCTTGAAGTCAAGTGGTTTGAAGTAATCAATGGGTTTCTGACTCAAATCATGATAACTAGCTCAGGCTCTTGGTCTGGAAAGATTATTGTACCCTTGCAGAAGTCTGATTTGTCTTAAGTTTTTTGCCTCAAACTACATGATTACAAAATCATACCTAAAGTCAGCACACTACTGAAATCACTTGTTCTCATTTTTTACAACAAATATTCCAACTGATGGATTGTGTACACTGAAGAGTGCATAGAATATTATAAACAAGAACAGGTTGAACCTCTAAAATCTGAGACTCTCTCTAATCTGGCAACATCCATCATATTGCCAGAGAGCCCTGGCTGGCCAGGTTCAGAATTATAGGCTGGGCTGCTGGTGGGGAGCCCAGCCCAGCCCCAAGGGGGAGAGCACAGCCCTGGCCAGGGCTGGAATCAACTGGGCTCGTAGCCTGGACTGGTGCTTGGGGGGCACAGCCACTGCCAGGGCTGGAGGCAGCAGGCCAGCCCCAATCCAGGGCTAGTGTAGTTGGGTCCATTCTAGCCCCAAACCATGTTAGGCCTGGCCAGAAGTGGTGGCAGGCAGCACAGCCCCACCCAGAAGCAGAGCCTACTGCTGCATAGGGAGCCTTGACCTCCCCTTGTCCAGCACCCTTGAGACCCAAATGGCCCCAAATGATGGAGTTTGCTGGACAAGACCTGTAACATGGAATGTCAGGTTTATGTAGCTTGTTCTGAAATCTAGATGCCTTGATCTAGTCCAGGGGTGGCCAACCCATTAGACAAAGAACCAAAATAGCAGTGGATAGAGTGCAAAGAGCCACATTCCTGGGGGGGGGGGGGGGGGAGAGGGCAGCAGGGAAGCTGTGTTGAGGGAAGATAGGTGCTGGTACACCATCCTGGGGCATACCATCACAAAGCACTGGAAGAGGTGAGAGGTGCAAGTGCTGGGAGGGGAATTTAGGTGCAGGAGCAAGTAGAGAAGAGGATGCTGGCTCAGAGGGGGCTTCAGGCTGAGGAGTGTTGGGGGTCAGGTGGAGGGTTGAGGTGCTGAACAAGCTGCAGGCTTGTGGCTGTGAGGATGCAGGAGTTTGAGCTAGGGTGCATGAGGGGCTCAGGGCACAGATTTGCAGTGTGTGGATGGTGCAGGAGTTTGAGGATGAGAGGCTCAGGATGAGGTTCCAATGTATGAAGCTCAGGTTTGGGGTCTGGGGGGGGCATGCAGGAGGGTTAGATGCTGTGGCCAGATGGGGGCGCTTGGCCTCAATTGGAGGCCTGTTGGCCAGGCTTCATTTTTAAATTGTCAAACACAATGTTTCAGCATTGTATTTGAGGGGCAGGGAACCTGTTTCGAGTCAAGGGTCAAAGAAAAGTCAGTCAGGGCCACACAAGTGAGATGCAAAAAAACCTGCTCCAAACCCCCCCCTCCCCCCGCTTCACTAAAGTGGCCCCAACTATGTGCTGGTGGGGGCAGCATGCTCATTGGGGGGGGGGGGGGGGAAGAGACAGCTGGGGCCAGTACCTGGGGATCCCAGGTCTCAAGAAGCACACTGGTTGCTCTTCCCCCTCTCCTTCCCCAGAGCCAGGCACTGCCCCTCTCTGTACTAATCTCCCCCTCCTGCCTCCCCGCTCTAACCTAATTCTCAGGTCCCAGAGGCAGAGCTGCTGCTACAGCCATGCACATCTCCCTCCAGGCACTGGGCAGCCAGCCTTGAGGCATGCCGTGCACACCTCCCCTCCCCCCACTAACCTTATGCCCAGGTCCCAGCACCACCAGCACACCCAGAGCCCCTGCTGCAGCCTGTGCTTAGCAGCTGGCTGCTAGTACGTGCAGGCTTGGGACACTGCAACCTGGCCTGCACATGCAGGATATGACGCAGTGCACTGGGGGCCCATGAGCATGCATGTGGCTCACAGCAACCTGGCCATGAGTGGCTGACCTAAGCAGTTTTGGGTTCTATCGCAGCTCCTGACGGAACTGGAATTTTTTTTTCTTCAGCTCAAGAGCTGCTGGTTGGCCACCCCAGACTAGTCTCTAGAAGACCTCAGAGTACCCGGGGTATGTGTTAGGGATGTAAAATCCTGGTTAAACAGTGTTTAACTGATTAAAGGTGGGGAGCAGCCCTCCCTTGCCACAGGCAGGGGCTGCCACCAGTGAACCAATGAGCATCACCCATTAAGGGTGGTGATTAATGGGTAAGCTAACTTTTCACATCTCTAGTATGCATCTCCCCAGGTTGAGAACCACTGCAATAATCATATTGGTTCTCTCTAAAAGTTAAGACCTTCTCCATCATGGCACTCTGGCTGCTTCTATGAACTCCAGAAAATGAAGGTTGAGCAGAATAGCCTAGTATAACACACCCTCTTTATCAGAGCATGCAAGTGAAGACTGTAATGCAATTGCTAAGGTGCTTATGTATAACTGATAAGACAGTCAAATTTGGTTAAAATGTTGTGTTTTTTCTTTTTCTAACACTGTTCGAAGTAGCCGTGGCCAAACTTTCAAGAAGCCATGTGTTGGACCACTTGACTTTCTCAGTTTAACTAAATATGCTTTGATTAATACCTTTGTTCATTTAAGATTAGTGAATAGTAAAGTGGCAGAATAAAAGGCCACTCAGATTTAAATGTAAATCTTATAGTTAGTTTTTCAAAGATGTACAATTTACAGAATGTCTCATCTTTGTTAGGTGGCTACTGTTCCATTCTACCAGTGAAGAAACTGAGGCACAAGTTGCCATTTCTACTAAGTTGTGTTTAAAAACAGGAGCTGACCTTGGGTCTCAATACCACTATTCCAATACATTGACCTCCAGAAAAATACTTGTACTACTGAGCTTCACTGGCTAAACTTTGACTTGGGATTTAAATACTTGAAGTGGTTAAAATTAAAGCATAATTTCTCATGTTTGATTAAAAGTTAGCTTTACAACTTCTCAAAGGTGGATCAGGCCTAAGCAGGAAAGGGCCAGCTGCCTGGCTCAGTAAATTCTTCATGCTGTACTACGCAGTGTTACAGGCTCCCTGCTTCCCCTTCTGAGAAGTGGATCTCACAGAGCAGATAACGCTATCCTGACTGCAGCCCCTGCTAAACAGTATAAGTTTATTCTAATCTAGCCAATACAGAAGTGATTGACAGAATTGCATCTAACACTTAGCTTTATAGTTAAGTTTGAATTTCAAACTGGTGTTGGGGTAATGAGTGCAGAAATTAAATCCTTAGCCTGTTCTCAAGAAGCTAGGTTGGGGAGGGTTGAATATTGAATAAATCTTAATCAATTTCAGGCAAAACTGCATTTGGATATCAGAACAAAAATGGTTGTGATGCAGACCAGTTGTTCAACACTTCTCTCAATCCCTCTATTAGCTGTTCACTCTGGATTTAGTGTGTACATTTTGGAAGGGGAGAACCACCAGAACTTGTGGAAGACATTACAGCTTGAGGGTGGATAACAATACTTGAATACCATGTGTGCTAGTGCACTAAAAATAGAGGTGTAACCATGGTAGCATGAACAGCCATAGGGTCTGACCACTCAAAGTACCTGCCTATGATCTGGGGTGGCATTGCATTGGAGTGGCTTGCCCTCGCAAGTCACACTTACCTCTATCAGTGTGGATATGTTTCCTCAACCTGGAGTCTTCACCTTTGCATGTAGACCTACCATAAGTTACTTTGTTCTGGAGCATCATATGCTAGATATTCAAGATCAGAATTGTTTCAACCTTATAAAGTTAGAAAAATGCTCTGAACCTATCTTGGAATAAAGGATAGCAGGCTTTCCTCCAGATGTTCACCTCCTAGATGTTGAGCACCTCTGTATCCTACCCTTAGTAAAAACTTTCTTGTCTTTTGTCTTCTAGCTCCAAAATCTGGGGATTAACCCAGCTAACATTGGCTTCAGTACTCTGACTATGGAGTCAGATAAATTCATCTGCATAAGAGAGAAGGTAGGAGAACAAGCACAGGTGGTGATCATTGACATGAATGACCCCAGCAATCCCATTCGGAGACCAATTTCAGCTGACAGTGCAATCATGAATCCTGCTAGCAAAGTCATTGCACTAAAAGGTATGAAAATAACCTCTTCTGTTTAAGATCTGACCATAGAGTATAACTTCCTAGGTAAGTTACCAGTTATTCAGGGAAAATACCAGCTTTTTGAAAACTGAAATACCTAATCAAAGGTAAAACCGGATGTTGGGCTGACTTTCTAAAAGCATGTTAGTTCCTAAAAATCTTCAGTCTCTGTCCCTTAAAATTCACCATGGAAAAACCTGTATCCTTGCTTTGTTAAAATGTGATCAAGTAAATGTCACCACTGACTTTTCAGCAGGTAAATACATTTACACACCGAGGGGGAGGTGGCTCATGTTGCCTTTCCCCCTTGGTGCTGCTGCTTCTGATACATATTGGTTCTACAGCAGAGATGAGGATTTTGCTTGGTGTAGAATAGATGGTTATGCAGTTTTACAGCTTGTGGTGGCCAGTAAAGCTATGGAATCCAGATAGATAGTTGTCTGAAAGTCTTAATTCTTGGTGGAGCAAAAAGTTTCAGGTGACTCTGCTAAACCTCTCTTCCCCAAAAAACTTGCATACCCTTCTTTCTCCTATTTGACCACCTGATTTGTGGGAGGGCAGAGGAGGTGCTGCATGAGTCAAACAAGGAAACAACTATAGTTCGAAGAAATTCATAAGTCACAATGTTCTACAGATTTACAAGATACAATTTTCCTGAACTAGGCAAGATTTTTTTTTTTTTTGTTGCATAATATGTAGCTTAAGATTTTTGTAACTTTTTTCTGTTGACAGTTATTCTCAGGAGTACTGAATGTTGCCCAATTTTTAGGGAGGGTAAACTACTTGGAAATTGAAATGGTTAACTTTTTTTCTAAAACAAATTGTGTAGACAAATTCATGAAGACCTTCTACCTAATGTCAAAACAAGCTAAAGTATACCTTATTTTAATCAGGTTATCTTATTTTCTCATCCTGTATTGCTTTGAACTGATGCTAAATAGTTACATTAACAGTCTTTCTGATGGTTTTAATGTTGTACTATTTTTGTTACATCTCTAATGCTTTCTTGTGTATGCAGATGGTGAGTCCTCAATTTAGATTGTATTAGTTTTTGTCCTGTTCTATGAAAAGAGAATACCAAAGTCCAAAGGCTTACAGGCTTAAAGGCTTAACAGTGCACATTACTGAACAATTAAGGGGTAAGAGCAGACAAAGGCCTACATGCTTATCGCTAGAGAGCCTTTTCAGTGCTACTCTAAAGAATATGGAAACAGTGTGCTCCAAATGTAGGAAACTGCTTTTGAAAAGTAACAAATCTACAGATGCACTTGGCCTAAAGCAGTAAACTTAGGACCTGTCAGACTTTTTATAAACAGGATTATGGCTGACAAGTCAAGTCTGGTGGTTTTCCCTTGGTGTGCTTTGCATATTGTGTGGGATGGAAATAACTGGGCTGTGTACTCTAATTCCTGTAGCATAAGGGATAACTTTTATGCCCCATAATTGAAGAATAATAATGAAATGGTGCAAAACAAGACACTGAAATGAACTGCAGTCTTACGTGCTAGAGATACTATACTTGCTACCTGCAGTTCAGATGCAGCATTCCTTAGCCATACCAGGCTAGAAATAGAGGTTATCTTATTAGTGACTGTCAAGTAAACCAAGATTTGTAGTAGATCCATATGGACTTCTTTTTAACCTTTCACCCAGAAACCTGGTTCAGAAAATACACATTTGATGGCTAGCTTTCAATAGCAACCAGTGTAAATGAAACAGCCTCTGTTTTGCATCTTACAGTAACAATCATATGTGACTAGCTACTTTCACTGTCTAATGGTGAGAATAGCTTGAAATTGCTGCACTCTACATTCCCTAATCTTACCAGTTAGCTGAGACCAGAATGTTTTTCTGGCATGTCACACCAAGCTTTCTTGCTTCCCCTCTTAAAAAGTAACAGTGATTCCTCACACTAAAATAGAATGAGTCTCAGCATTCTGGTGGCAGGAGGAATACAGTGGGGTGGGGGGAAGGGGAAGGGTAGCATGGTTGTTTGGGATGTGTATTTACCCTTCCATGTAACTGAAAACATTTGCCTTTCCCTATGCTCTAGAGCTTGCACTAGTCACTTGTTCTGGTTCTCCCTTCCACCCTCCCTGTCCCATATATAGTTGATATTTATCTCTGGTCTGTTGCAACCAAAGATCCTTTGTTTGTTTCATTAACCACAATGCTTAAGTTGGTAAGCTAACAGGTTAACTACAAACAAATCTGACAGTCACTACTTGACCCTTTTATCCTTGTCATTTGTTATACTTGAAACAGATGTGGACATTTGACAGCTAAAAAGTTTAGTGTGCCTTATAAAACAAAATTCAACCATGTGTTCTGTAAATGTGTGCACTTAATTTGGTGGTTATATGTAACTAATCTGGTCAGGCACTTAATTAAAGCTGTTTCCACCATCTGTTATCAATTGGGTGCTTAACCAATTCTGAGGTCAGGGTTTTTATACAGCCATGTGTAGTAAGTAATTAGATGACTATGAATATCACTGGCAAGTGCAGTGCATTATGGCATCCTCCTAAGAGGAAGGCTAGATGCAAGTCTAACTTCATAGTACAGCTATTGTGGTACTCAAAGGGGAGGCAACTGGTAACTCAGCTTATTGAACTGAACTTGTGTCTTTTAGCTGGGAAAACACTTCAAATCTTTAACATTGAGATGAAGAGTAAAATGAAGGCTCATACTATGACAGATGATGTTACCTTCTGGAAATGGATTTCTCTGAACACAGTTGCTCTTGTAACTGACAATGCAGTCTATCACTGGAGCATGGAGGGGGAATCTCAGCCTGTGAAAATGTTTGACCGACACTCGAGTCTTGCAGGCTGCCAGATCATCAACTATCGTACAGATGCTAAGCAGAAATGGTTACTTCTGACTGGCATATCTGCACAGGTACGTACTTATTGATGAGTCTCATCTGAAAGGCCTAAAACTTCACTAATACCCTCCTCTGTAACCAGCATAACTTCCCTCCAATATGTACTATTCTAACAGACAATGAATGTTGGTTCTAGATACAACAAATCTATGCAAGGCCTAAGACTGTCTTAAGATACTCATGACTCCCAGCTTAATTCTGAACAGACTTATTTGGAGGATATATGGTTTTTCTACCTCCTGTTTCATCTGGCATGTTCGGTTTTATCTTATTCTGATACAGTGGGGTTAATGCACAACTCATATCTGGTTAGCAAAAGGAGTTAGTCAGCACACTGATTCTGTAAACGGTATTAAAAACTCAAGCTAAATGACTTTCCCATAACAATCTGCCAGTACTTAAGGTGGTGGTGGCAGCGAGTAATCTGTTACTAACCTCTCTTTGTTTAGCAAAATCGTGTTGTGGGAGCCATGCAGCTTTATTCTGTAGATAGAAAGGTGTCTCAGCCTATTGAAGGGCATGCAGCTAGCTTTGCTCAATTCAAGATGGAAGGCAATGCCGAAGAATCTACTCTCTTCTGTTTTGCAGTAAGAGGTCAAGCTGGAGGCAAGGTAAGCTCTGATGCTTCAATGCTATATACCTCATTTTTGTTCTAGCATATTTAGCATGGGAGTTAACAGATTACAAAAAACCATAGAGGTAAGCACTACAGTGCATACGTGAGTCACTGAACTAGCTAGTGTTTTGCCTTCCCTCTCTGTTTTGGAAGGAAGTACTTGCTTACGTTAGTTACCACTACTCTCAAATGGCTCTTTATATGCCTGTACCTAAATCTTAACACTGCTCCTAGCCAAATCACTACTGAACCCTCAAGTAATTGCAGATAATGTAACAAATAATCAATAGCCCATTGGACAAATCCCTAATGTGTAAGGATAGCTGAACAAGTCATATTGCTAAAGTTTTTCCAAGGATCCAGAATTCAAATTGAAGTGAGTCTGAGGTCTGTTTTCTAAATCGAGCACCAGAGCTTTTGCTTAAGTGGCAGAGCTCTTCTTGCTTATCCTTCCTGATGCTAGTAAGTGTGCACTATAATCCTTAGCTTTAGTGTGTTCCAGCAGGAGGTAAACTTTGGGGTTCTCCTCTACTTGGAATAGCAAATGAGGGTTCAGGAGTGGAAAGACTAAAGTGGAAAACAAAATTTGTCTGGCTTACAGCTGAGCATAGAACACAGACCATGTAGCTTACTAGCTTTTTTTCAGTGATAACTCAACTTGAATTTCTCTGGAATGCAGTCAGATTGGACACTTCTGCATATACCAACAATTAAATGGTAGCAAAACTGTCAAGCCAGTGGCTTTTTGTGGCAAAATTTGGGAACTCGCCTAGCATTCTGGGTGTAAACGATATACCTTGTGGCCTCTAAGCTCTTTCTTATAGTAAGATCCAGTGACTCAGCATAGCATTCTTGACCCCCCCCCCCCCCCCTCCCCGTCTGAATTCTGTGACAGCTTAGAGGCTCACATGGCAAACACAGCCCTTATGTCTGTTGCCACTTCCTAGTCTGACTCTGGTACCCAGTGAACATGAGTGACCATGTAGCTATGCAGTATTTCAAGAAATAGGGTTAATTAATTCTAATCTCACTTGTTGTGCAGTTGCATATTATTGAAGTTGGCACACCACCAACGGGAACCAGCCGTTTCCCAAGAAAGCAGTGGATGTCTTTTTTCCTCCTGAAGCCCAGAATGACTTTCCTGTAGCAATGCAGGTATGATAGATGTCCATGACCAAGATGAAAGGATAGTTCTGATTCAGCAGATATGGTAACATAACAGGATGATAAATGTGTACACATTCTTGAGCAACTACAGAATCTTTGCAGAGCAAAGTAAATGTCCTAATGTGATAAATTATTACACTAAGTGTAAACTTAAAGTTGTAGAATTTATTTATGGCTTGAAGGGGGAAATTCTGTCACCTTTAATGGCTGATTATCCTTTCTCTTTAGAACAAGTATCAAGATTTTGGTGTAGGTAAACTCATGACAGTATATTGAAGCAGACATTTTGCTACTGTTAAGTGCGCACCCTCACTCAAGCACAATTAAACTATCAGTTGTGCAGTAAAAACAGTTGTACCACTTCCTGCTAACCATGGTAACATTGCAACAAATGACTAAAGTTTTAAGAGCACTGATTATTCAACCTTACTTTTATCTTGCAGATTAGCGAAAAGCATGATGTGGTGTTTCTGATCACAAAATACGGTTACATCCACTTGTATGACCTTGAAACTGGCACCTGCATCTACATGAATAGGATCAGTGGAGAAACTATATTTGTCACTGCACCACATGAGGCAACAGCTGGAATTATAGGAGTTAACAGAAAGGGACAAGTAAGGAAATTCTGTTTCTAGAGCACAGGGCTAGGACTGTACCAGCAAGAGTCAAGTGGGCAGGCCTCATGACTATTAAGTATTCTCAAACTTCTGTTCAAATGCTCATTTTTTTTAGAAACTTGTGATGAATACATTGACTTGGGCATTTTAAAGTGAAAGTACAGGCTGAATGGTCCAGCAACATCCATAGTCAGCATGATTTTAGTTGGCCACACCCATGGTTAGCAGACATTGGCAAGTTTCCCATAAAGTTTGTTTACAGCCAGTAGTTCTGGCTCTGTGCTGTTTAGCTCGAATTTACCACCAGATGTTTTAGAGCCCAGTAAGTAGAAGTGCTGTCAGTGCTACTAGACAATAGTGACCTCCTGTGGTCCAGCAAATGCTTTGGTTTTGCACCAGTCGGTCCCAAGAGTGCTGCACTAGAGAAGTCGAACCTGTACCAGTCTGCTTCATGGGACAGCTTACTGGCTGGCCCCAAGATACTAGGTGGTGATTGATCAGAGGTCATGAATGTTTGACTAGCATCAATTTTTTGGGGACCATATTTAACACTACTGCAATTCAAATGTGCTACTTTGTTATCCTATCTGGGTCTGCCTCTAGCAGTGTACATTTTGGCTAGATGGGGGTAGGCAGGAGTTAGAAGTTCAGTGTAGAAATCTCTACCCTTTATGAAAAGGGGTAGAACTAGATGCCTGAATAGTGGTCACTAGTGGCTCAAATTTAGAGGTCTGGTGAACAAAGGCAGGAAACAGTTGCAGTGTCTTAATTCTTTCCAGTTACCTATTAGAATAGACTTCAGTTAATTGTACAGAACCTCATCTGCTTGTAACTAGGCAGAACTCCTGTGGGTAAAGTCTACTTGCTGGTGTGAGAATCCCTGCATTCAACCTAGCTCAACTCTTTAAGCAAGTGTCATTCAATACTTAAAACTAGAAAGGTGACCTGTATCCTAGTAATGTGAGCTGCTGCCAGTGCTGTCCTTTAGGGCCTATCCTCTATAAAGGTGGTAAAATCTTCCTCACAAAGCAAGACATGTCTCTAATGTAAATCAGGCTATTTGGGAGAACTTGTATAAATGTTCTCAGTTCAAAAGGGTAGTGCTGGATATCTTGTATCGGTCACTAAAATGCAGAAACTTCAGAAGTCTACATAAGAGGAGGATGTCAGTGTGAATTTTAGGAAAATGTGTAATCCCATTTATTATAGTTAATATTCATAACTCCCCCTCAGATTAGTTAAACTTCATGTAAGATGCTACTAGGAAAATTTTCCTAGCAGCAACAAGTGGGGGAACTTTAGCTATTAAAACTAGGATAATCACAAATAGCTCTACCATGTCCTTGTGATCTGCAGTGCTAGTGGAGATGACTTTTTCCTAGTGTTACAGCTTGTATCTATACCTGGCAAAACTTAGTCTCTGTTTAGCCCTTAGATATTGTAGCTATTTCCAGTTAGGATTAGGTATAGAATGTGCTAAATGTGGGAAGTAAAATTGATAGTGACTTTGTTTTTGTGCACTAGTGGTGGTTCGTGTGGCCTTAGATACAGGTTCAGTTGTTAAGGCTTGTGGGCTAGGAATACTGTTAGATGGCATGGTGAATGAATGGAAGGAACAGACAGTGTCGTGTCAGTGACCTTGTAGATGAGTGGAGGCAGTTTGAAGAGACTCAGCTAATACTTCTGGCACAAACATGTGGAGAACTTTGTCTTCCGCAGATAAGTGTGGAGTGGAAGAACATATAAATTGAAAGTGTGGGTAGGTGGGCTGGCTCTCCATGTCTTGTGCATGAAGACTGAGGACATTACTCCTGGGGTTTCTTATATAGCAGCTAATAGCAAGCCTTTCCTGCCAAATTGTTTGATAATTCAGCAGTTTTTGATGTGTAAACTACTGGCTCTGAAAGGAATACTCTAGGAAACACTAGTAGAACTTAATGTTTGGATAGGGAAACATCTCAACTTAACACTGCACAAGCAATATTCAGCCTCACGACTTCAGGAGAAAATGGCTGTAAATATTTGGCAAGTTTTTAAACCTAATGTTCTGGTTACTGTTGAATTAAAAAAAAATTAAGGAGAAATGGAAGGGACCTGTTTAATGCTAGTACCCATCCCTTTTTGTCAAGGAAAATTGTTCCCCAGTGCTATTAAAATTGTAGGACCAAGAAATGGGACTCTTCTACAGGACAAGCTCTGAAGTCAATAGCTTACTGCAGTGGCAGACTCCTGGTATTCAGCCTAAATAGTCTTCTGCTTAACCTAACTCGTTACACTTATCCTCAACTTAAACAATTAACTTGTCATGGCAGTGTTGAAAATGCCTGCAGAATGAATCTACCCTGAGTAGCTGGTGTACACAATCTTTCGCTCATAGTAAATGTTCGTTTTTTCTTTCCGATTCAGGTGCTCTCAGTATGTGTAGAGGAAGAGAACATAATTCCTTACATCACTAATGTGCTGCAAAATCCTGACCTGGCTCTGCGAATGGCAGTTCGCAACAATCTGGCAGGAGCTGAGGAACTCTTTGCCCGAAAATTCAATGCACTGTTTGCCCAGGGAAACTACTCAGAGGCAGCAAAAGTGGCAGCAAATGCACCAAAGGTATAAGTTGTTAAATGTGCCTCAAAGCTGGAAATACATTCTTCACCTTTACAAGATTAGGTCTCCATGTGTGGTGTGGACTGAAGTCTAACTAATCACATGGGTCCTTTAGCAAGACCAGAATTTTACTCTATGAACTAGTACTACAGAAATGGCTTAAACAGGTGTGTTCACCCAAGCAATTTGCGAGGACAGACCTCTTCAGTGGAACAACTTACCCTGCAGCAGTGCAGATTGTATGAGGCACCACACAAGGCCTCTTAAACTAAATTGAAGGAACAAAGTGGATGGAGTAACACAATCATACTAATCTGGATGAAAGTTGATATTGTAGCTGTGTCCTTATTCTGCAAAATCTGTTTTTAAATTAGGAGGTACTAGTTGGGTTTGAAGTAGGGACTTATGGGAGGAAGAAGACCTTGGTCAGGATATGAAATGAGATTCAGGTCAGACTGCTGATGCTTTGCTGTGGGATCAATAAGAGCTAGGAGTAAGAGGAAAATAGCCAGAGTCCAGAGCTGAAAGTCCAAGGATGTGAAGGCTCCTTATGACAGTGGCTCTCTTGGACTCTTAACACCACTGGGGGAGGAGTGAAATCTTTCCTTTAGAGCCCAGTGTGCCTGCCCTGCTTACTGAATAGCTACACTGCTTCTAGAGTTTGGCTTTCATTCTGTCTTCTCAGGGTAACAAAGTATTTCCAACTAGAGGTTACAGAGATGTGTACACACTGTCATTAGTTTCAACCTTAATGTATCCTATACTAGTGCTGGGCTGGTGCCAGAGCTTACACAGAAACAATGTCATAACCAAAGAGCTAAGTGATAGACAATGCCACTCTGGTTAATGTAGCTGCTATCCAGGGCAGGCAAACTGTTCTTAAATCATACAGACTCTCAGACATTGGGCTACTGTATATATAATGCTGAAATGCTGGCTGTTCCCTCTGGGTGGCCCTTGCTGCATGGGGAGTGTGGGGGCCCAAATGGCTGCTTGTGCCGCTTGCTCCCCCACAGCAGCCTGGCTGAGTGGCACAGAAGTCAGCTGAGCACCATGGTAGGCGAAGGGGGGGCAGGGCAGTGATGTACATGCCCGGGGGTGGGGCCTGGCCATGTATGTCATGTCACCGACCTGCCCCCTTCACCTCCTGCCATGGTGCTCGGTTGACTTTCGTGCCGCTTAGCCAGGCCGCCACAGGGAAGCCCAAACAGCCGCTTGCTCCCCCGCGGCAGCCCGGCTGAATGGTGCAGAAGTCAGCTGAGCGCCATGGCAGGAGGTGAAGGGGGGGCGGGGCGGTGACATGAGGTGTGACAGCGGCTCCAGGCCCTGCCCCCGGCCGTGAACATCACTGCCCCCCTTCACCTCCTGCTGTGGCGCTCAGCTGACTTCTGCACCGCTCAGCCAGGCTGCTGCGTGGGAGCAAGTGGCACAAGCGACTGTTTGGGCTCTGCACTCCCCATGCAGCATGGAGAGTGCAGAGCTCAAACAGCTATTTGGGCTCTCAGCTCTCCTCCCCCTCGGGGGAGTGCAGAGAGGGAGGCGGTGGGGTGGGGGAAGACCTGAAAATCCTGTCTTATGACAGGCTAATTGAAAACTAGCCAAAGGGTGGTCTGGATCTGGCAGACAACATAGTCCTGAGTGACTTATAAAATGTAGATTTTCAGTAACAGAGCACTGAATAAAATGTATTCTCTGTATTTAAGGGAATCCTGCGTACTCCAGACACCATACGCCGATTTCAGAGTGTTCAAGCACAGCCCGGTCAGACTTCTCCCTTGCTCCAGTACTTTGGAATTCTTTTAGATCAAGGCCAGCTGAACAAATATGAATCCTTGGAACTCTGCAGGCCAGTGCTTCAGCAGGGACGCAAACAACTTCTGGAGAAATGGTTAAAAGAGGATAAGGTAAAGCTGCCAGGCATGTCACTTACAAAAGTAGGGTAATCTCCACTAGCGCTGGCCCTATCCTGTCTTGGTTCTTCCAGTGGCCCTGTATGCAGTGCAGAATTCAGTATTGCAACTTATGTGCACTGCTGTCTTTGTGGGATACATGTCTATAGACTGATCTAGTGCTCCAGCATAAATGTCTCCATGATGCTTTTATGTTAATCTGCTGCCCACTGACACTTGATAGCTGCCCTCGCTTCCTGAGAGAGTCAGGCAGAGTGTGGGTGAAGAAATATCACTTGTTAGAAGTCTCTGCAAGGACACTTCTCTATTTCTGGAAAAACTTCTGAATAAAGTGCTGGTAATGCTTACTGTCCCTAATCCCATGATGTGGGCAGGGACATTTCTCAGAGCCACTCCTTAATTAGCTGGAAGGAGTTGACACTAGCAGATGTAAGCCTGCTCTTCTCAGTGCTTAACAAGTACACTCTTGCCCTAACTTAGAACAACCAGAACAAGAATTGTAATGCAGACCTGCCTGATCCTTGCCAGTTAGTCTCTAGTCTGACCTGATCAACTGGGATTTTTATGTAAATCTCACTTAAGGTGCTGTTAACATAACCTCAAGGTGCTAGGGAAATAAGCCAAATGAAGGCAAGCTGCAGAACTATCCCATTTACTCTGAAGTAATAAAGCAAGGATACATAAGGCTCAACGTACAATAATATTATGGGGCACTTGGAATATAACCCATTGTATTGCTGCCACCATGGATGTAGGGTACTACCTGAAATACTTTTGTAAGGCTAAAATGTTGGCTCGCGAACAATAACAAATGAGGATGCATTTTTATAAAGGAATTTACAACAGCCTAAATCAGTTACTGTAAAATACATCTTATCCTGCTATATATGAAGATTTATCACAGCGCTGTACAATGGGTACTTTTATATAGAGATTTACTGTCTAAATTTAATAAAACAAGTTCTTAACTATATTCTCTCCATAGCTGGAGTGTTCAGAGGAATTAGGAGATCTCGTGAAGTCTGTGGACCCGACATTGGCACTTAGTGTCTATCTAAGAGCTAATGTGCCTAACAAGGTCATTCAATGTTTTGCTGAAACAGGACAAGTCCAGAAGATTGTTCTGTATGCTAAGAAGGTGAGCTGTACAAGTATAGATAAGTTGCACTTTGCAATGCAAACCTTATTGAATCCAAGAGCACAAACTAAAGGGGAACGACTACTAAATCTTTTAAAAACAGAGTAGCATGTTTCTTACTATGACAAATATAGCATGACTTTTAAAATCTCATAAGATATGTGAATAGCAAGTGTGTTGGGGAAAACTTTGCTTTCAAGATTCTAATTTGAAAACTTATACTTTGGCCAGAAAGGAAGGGGGGGGGGTGTGACACAAGCTGGCATAATCAAGATCTCACTGACCTTGGGCAGCTTTTTTATATTCCCCACATAGATTGGACAAGAGCTATGAGTTCTTATACAACAATCTGATTCCAGACACTACTAAGCAACTGCTCCTCAGCTCTGATTTATTTTGCTGCTCTTGAAGCACTAACAATCTTTATTGTGGCTCCCCTTACAGGTTGGATATACTCCAGATTGGATCTTCCTGTTAAGGAATGTAATGCGAATCAGCCCTGACCAAGGACAGCAGTTTGCTCAAATGCTAGTTCAGGATGAAGAACCTCTGGCAGATATCACACAAGTAACTTCAAATTTTAACAAAGGAATGGGGATACATGCCTACTACTGTGTAAAGCTGCCTGTGGGGGAAGGATATTAAATTGCCTCTTACTGTACCTTTTCAAAATTAGATTAAGATAATGCAAACTTAATCTAAATAGGTAAACTAAGCTTGTTCAGCCATGTCTACAAGCAAATGATAGTTTGGGTACATGACTCTACCTTGAGGCTTGAAGCATAACCTGTTGTAAATCTAACTTTCTTGTCCTCATTAGGAGGCAGTCCTGCTCATACAAGAGCACCCATTGACTGACCTGGGATAATACTAGTAAAATTAAGCCAGATCTCATGACTGCATTTAAATCTTCATACAAGAAGTAAATTTGAAATGAAACCTTTCCACTTCCACTGTTAAAAGTGTGGTACTAAGTGTGTGTTTTTTTTTTTTTTTTTTTTTGCAGATTGTGGATGTTTTTATGGAGTACAACCTAATTCAGCAGTGTACTGCCTTCTTGCTGGATGCACTGAAAAATAACCGCCCTTCTGAGGGTCCCCTGCAAACACGTTTACTTGAGATGAACCTCATGCATGCACCTCAGGTATGTCCTATAGATATTGCAAACTGACAGCTAAAACAGGTTTTTGTGTCTTGTAGTCAAACGTCCAATAGCATACATATGATTCTATTTTAGACATAGTAGCTTAAGGGTTTCAACTTTGACACTTAAAATGAAATAAATAGTAACTTGCCTAAACCTAATTATTGAAAGTTTTTTTTGTTCAAACAGCAGAATGTGGATCTAAAATATGTAGGTCCTAACAACTTCCCTGTTTATAATTGTCTTCAGATAAGATAAAGGAGGTTGTTGGATTATTTCCCCCCCCCCCAAAAAAAAAAACCCCAAATCTGGTTGTCTCAAATTCATGTGTAGGAACCTACCACTAAGCCTGGCTCTAATTCTAGTATCTTAAATGACCTCTTCAAAATTGAACTACAGAAGATCCTGTGACTAGACTTCATTCTGATTTAGGTAGTAACAACTACTCCAGGTAGTCACTAATCTAAGCATACACAGATTCCTTAATGTCCAAACTCCAGAAGTAGAGTAAACCCCATCTTGTTCTAACCCTTTCCCCTTTATAGGTTGCAGATGCTATCTTGGGAAACCAGATGTTTACTCACTATGACCGGGCTCACATTGCACAGCTGTGTGAGAAAGCTGGCCTGCTGCAGAGAGCATTAGAACACTTCACTGACTTGTATGATATCAAGCGTGCAGTTGTCCACACTCATCTTCTCAACCCTGAGGTAAAGGATCCAAAATCCTGTATAGCTTTGGCTAGCTTACCTTCTGGGATCTTAATGATCAAATGCAATATAATTGAGCTTTAATTTTTTTATGTAGAATCTTTAAGTACCAATTTTAATCTTGCTGTCTCTCTAGTGGCTGGTGAATTATTTTGGCTCCTTGTCAGTAGAAGACTCTCTGGAGTGCCTGCGTGCCATGCTTTCTGCTAACATTCGTCAAAACCTGCAGATCTGTGTTCAAGTAGCTTCAAAATACCATGAACAGCTGTCAACCCAGTCGCTTATTGAGCTGTTTGAGTCTTTTAAGAGCTTTGAAGGTAAGGTGTGCTAGGAATACTTCCCTTTCTTAGAGGTGTAATAGTCTTTGGAAAACTTTTCCATCTCACTTCCTTGTATAAGGGAACACCTTCCCTTTTTCTCAAAGGTGAACAGGGTGTCTAGCCAAACAGTGACTTTCTGGCAGTGCTATCAAGCATTGGCCTTCTGGCCACTTGAGTGGACTTCAGAGAAGTGCATGTTCCAGAATGCATCTGACCTGGCAGTTGCACATAACATTGGACCTTAATCCTATTTGTGTGCACTGTAGTAGTCACTGCCCTCCTTTATGTAGGGTGACCATATTTCCCAGTGCTGAACATGGGACACTTAGAGAAACTTTTGGAATTTGCCATTGAACATGCTTAATGTGAAGCCTGCAGTAATCTTCCTTCTCCTCTCCCCCCCCCCCCCCCCCCCCATGGTGCTATAATTCCAGGGGACAGGAGGAGGTGTGGAGCTATCACTTGCAGTTGCATTGTAGTTTGGGGGAACATCCCTGGTACCCCCTGCCCATGGGCTTCTGTCACATGGAGGAACACTGGGGATCTGGGATTCTGCCATGCCACTCCTGGCTTCAGCAGGGGGGAGGGGTGATGACCCAGAGATGAGGGCTTCATTCCTGTGGCACCTAGCTTCCAGTCCTTTGGGGTTGTCAGGCTTCGGCATTTGGCCCTGGAGCTCCTGGTTTCAGCAGCAGGAGGAGGAAGAAGGAATGCTGGGGACTAGGGCAAACGAGGCATCTGGGGCTGCACTGACTGCCCAATAGGGCAGTGGAAAATACAGGACAGTTTGTCCCTTTTATAAAAAAGCAGGGCTCCTGTGAGGGCTTCAATATGGGTCTGTCCCATTAAACAGGACGGATGGTCAGGTAACTTAACACTCCCTACCTCTGCGCAGTGTAAACTGTGCAGCAAGATCAAAGTTTGTGCAAGACCATTTAGATGCAAGACAAAACTGAGTGAGCTGAACACTGCTCCCTTAAAGTACCTACCAGACACCATGTTGGAAGCAGAGCTGCTGAATGCTTTTCCAAAGTGTGCCATACATTCCATCCTCTCAACATGGGAAAGTGAATAGCTGACTTATGCGCTTGCACCATGATGCAGCCACAGCTTGACTATGGAGGACCAATGACTGGCCAAGAGGAAGGAAAAAGTGACTGACTCTTCCTAATTAGACTGGACTCAATCTTCAGTTACTTGCCTGGAGCCGCTGGACTTGTATAACACCCTAGTGAGGGGGCTGGCTGGAGCAGTGCAAGCAATAGCAAAGTCACACAGCCTTAATCTTCTGCGCATGCTTTCTGACTCTCTGAAGGAATTACTATGCTGCACTTGAGCTACAATGTTCCTTCTGTGTCTTTTAAACTGAAGAAACTTGAGTTCAAATGTCTTGGGTATCCCATGGCTACTCTGAGCAAACTAAGACTTCTCGTATAATCAACTCTTAATTTGGTATTAAGACCGTTAATATTCAATCTTGTTTCCCTTAAGGTCTGTTTTATTTCTTGGGCTCTATTGTAAACTTCAGCCAGGACCCAGATGTGCACTTCAAATATATCCAAGCTGCATGCAAGACAGGGCAGATTAAAGAAGTGGAAAGAATCTGCAGAGAAAGCAATTGCTACGATCCGGAACGTGTTAAAAACTTCCTCAAGGTACAGAGTCTGAATAGCACTGCAGTGTGGCCTCCTTTGCAGCATGATTGCTTTGTAACTTGTCACTCTAGAGTGTCCATGGTCACAATATCCACCCCCACTAGGGGACACAGAATGCACATATGAAAGCTCAAAGCAGAGTTCTTAATCTTTAAGCAGTTTCTTCTAATCTAGAGACCTTCTGTAAAATAAGAAGGATGAAAGCTGTTCTTCAGGCCTCATGTGTCACCCTAATCTGTATTGGAGGATACTGCTGAGCCAGTCTGTTCCTTAGTATCGTAGAGGTGGACGTGTTCAAGTTAACAGTCTTAACTGAAACCTACGATGCCAGTTGGATTTAACATGAACTATGAATGGAAAACATTCTACATGTTACCTGTTTGGTTTTCTTTTCCGTGCTAATATCTCCTCCCCCTCCCCCTGCTTCAATTCTATGGGACAGTGGTGTGAAATGTTTTTAGAGAATTAGTGATATTCCATCAGGTTTGAGGATGGAAAGACCATGTACAAAGTAGAAAATTGGTAGCCAGTTGGCATTGTTACACTGTTTATGACCATGTCTGCCAATCAGACTAGCTAAGATGGTCTGTTTTGAAACAGACCTGCCAGATAATCAGTCTTGTCTGGGAACATTTCCTGCCTTCACATTTTGTTCTGGCCAGATAGCAATAGGTGTATTATGCTATTTTTAATAGCCATTTGGTGTCACAAAGCTATCTGCTCAACACTCCCACACCTGGCATGTAGAGAAGTCTTGTGTTAGTGTTCTGGAAACTAAATGAAGAAAAGTTGCTATTGGGGGAAGGTGGTGTGTGAGACTTGCTGGTTTACAATCTGACAAATTATCCTCAATGGTTACTATGTCAAATTCCTGATGGAAGCTATTATTTTTTGTGCTGTTCCTTGTGTCTGTGGAATGTGCAGGACATGTACCAGGTAAATCTCAGAGTATAGGTCTCCCCATTGGTTAGCTCCTTCAGTGTCAATTTGTATGTAGAATTACATTCTGGGATGTGCCCGTTAAACAACTTCCAGCAGCTCAGACTAGGTTGATTAGTCAGGGTACTCTAAACGTATGTCCAAAGGCCTATGGAAATGAATACCCCAAAATTATCTGCCAAAAAGCAACATGTTTAAAGGTAGAACGGGAGCCAAATACTGTACAAGTTACTGATGCATGCTCTGACTTTGACCTCTGCAGCCACAAGTCAGTGATTCAATAATGCAGTAGTTGGGTAGGCTTTTAAGGGAGATGTGACTCTGCATACACATCCTAACTAAATTCACAAACAGTAGATTTCTTGGATTCCAGAGATGCTCAACTCACACCTTAATGTGAAGTGGTGAGCTCAAATCCATGCCTAACTGGTAGTCTCACATGACTGAGACCACCTCCATCCTTAATTCTTTGGTTAGACTCCTCCTGTTGCAATCCCAGAGTGTTAATCCTACACACTCAATGCCAGTGGCAATTCACAAATGCTGAAGTATAGCTTAGATTTGTAATACCGATTGTCCTGTGTTGTAAAACTGTTTGTAGATGTGGGTGTCTCAGGGACCTGTGACAAACTTCAGATTTTTTTTGCTCTAGGTATTATAACTAGGTGTAAACCTTGACAATTCACTACATGTGCATGGCTTCAAAGAACTGATAACAATGGTAAAATGCAGTCAGGTAAAGTAGTTTAGGAAACCAAATCAGCTGAGAATTTAATGTTAAGTATCCCTGATCAGATGGTCTCCTCAGACTTGCCTGCCTTATCCACTCTCTCCAGTCATCTTCTAATGTGTATTCATAGCTCCACTTTAATTTTTTTTTCCTCTGCTCTTTGCAGGAAGCAAAACTGACTGACCAGTTACCACTAATCATTGTGTGTGATCGCTTTGACTTCGTCCATGATCTTGTGCTATACCTATACAGAAATAACCTCCAAAAATATATTGAGATTTATGTACAAAAGGTAAGGACCAAATGTTGAGGGACTTAAGTTTCTGTCCAAATGGCTTGATATGGCCTCATCCTGTCTTCACAAGGACAGTCATGGCCACACATGCATGCAGTACTAACAAATGCCACATTCATGTTCTAAATCTACTTTTAGTTTGCTGTCAGACTTGGAGGGGATGTTAACCATGTAATTTCCTTTGTGTGCTCAATATAGCTATACAATCTTCAGAACATAAGCAGGCCTTCCTCATATCAAGTGATTGTGTCTGGCCACCTCATTAGTGAAAGCAAACCCTTTTTCTGGGAAAGGGGATTCTCACCTCTCAAACACTACTTGATTTAATTCCTTCTCTTGTTTGTACAACAAACTGCCCCCCAAGCTAGTAGTAGCTGCTGCATTTAAGGATGGCTAAAATGGCCTAAAACTTTAGAATAACACGTCCACTTAGCCCTGTTGTTGAACTCTGACTTATAAGCTCTTGCCAATCTTCAGATTGGTGAGGTTGATGCATGGATTTCTCAACTTGTCTGAGTCAGATTAGGAGAAAGAGAGGCCCACTTGAAGTGCAACATGTATGAACTGCTAGGTTCTCAGGGGAAGAAAATGCTATCTCTCCGTTTCATCATTATAATGTTCATATTGCCCTAGGTGAATCCAAGCCGTCTACCTGTTGTCATTGGAGGACTGCTTGATGTGGATTGTTCTGAAGATGTGATAAAGAACTTGATCCTAGTTGTGAGAGGCCAGTTTTCCACTGATGAGCTTGTTGCAGAAGTAGAAAAAAGAAACAGGTATCCAGTGCTAACAAATAACATCTCTGTACACCTTCAGCATTGGCTCCAATGTGGCTGCTCCCTCAGAATAAACTTCAGTACCTTCTGATTAAGTTAGGCTCTAAGCTTTAACCAAAACCTGTAAAGGCCACCTCTGTCACAACGACTTAAATTTATAGGAGGTTACATAACTTTATAACAATTCTCCCTTAACTTGAAATCAAAAGCTACTGCAACAGACTTCTCTTGGGTTTGTTTTAGGGATTCCTTGGTTCCATGATACAGGAAATAAGTTAACATTTGCTGAAATGTTATGAACATCGGGTCTTAAATTGTCTTCAGCTTTATGTACAACTTCCATAGTGTCTTGTATGGAACATTGTAGGTGGGGACTAATGGGAAAGGATACCTAATCTTGTAGACTCCAGAGGTTAATCTGGAGGCTTCACTGGCTTGGCAATTAGACTTAATGGAGGTGGCTTTGTTTTTTGGCATTTAACTAGGTGGCTTTAAATAGAGATTTAAGATAAATACTCATTATAATTCATCCTCCTACCCTTATGTAGTAACTTCAGGGAGAATCTGGGGAGGTCTTTGTCAGGTAGATGCTGCGGACTTGTTCATAACACTTACCTGTTGTGTTTTGTTTTTAGGCTAAAATTGCTTCTTCCATGGTTAGAAGCAAGAATTCATGAGGGTTGTGAGGAGCCAGCTACTCATAATGCACTGGCTAAAATATACATAGACAGCAACAACAACCCAGAGAGATTTCTGCGTGAGAATCCCTACTATGACAGTCGTGTTGTGGGAAAGTACTGTGAGAAGAGAGACCCTCATTTGGCATGTGTGGCTTATGAGCGTGGCCAGTGTGACTTGGAGCTTATTAATGTGCGTATATTCAATGAGTTCAGGGAAAACAGGGTGGACTCAGACTAAACTTTGACTGATCCTTGCGAAGAGACTTGTGCATTAACTGCAGAAGCAGATGCTTTATTTGCAGTGAAGTTACAAGTGGGAACTAACTGGCATCATGTACTCTATTCCCTGCCTCCAGTTTATAAAAAAAAAAAAAAAAAAAAAAATATCCCATTACTTTTTCATCAAGGTAACACTTCCAAGGATCTGGGCCAAATCTGACAGCAGTGAGATTACTTTGTCCCTGGAATATCAATGTGTCATAGAAAGTCTGGGATTTCTGGCATGAATCTTGAAATGAGCTTAGTTTACTGCCAAACTCACACCACATAATTAGAAGTTAATTCAGTCTTCTCAGTCCCAAGATTGGAAGACTGTCTAGCACTTTCCAAAAAGAATTATATCTTCCAAAGCCAAGCAGGGGGCTAGAATAGATGGCCTCTTGTCCCTCCTACCCTTATTTCTGTGGAATAAAGCAAATCTTAAGCAATTTCATTATCTGCCTTGTCTCTTAGGTATGCAATGAAAACTCCCTCTTCAAGAGCCTCTCGCGTTACTTAGTTCGCCGTAAAGATCCTGAATTGTGGGGGAGTGTACTGCTGGAAAGCAATCCTTATAGAAGACCGCTTATTGACCAGGTATAGCCTCCCTCAAACTTCCTGCTGCTTAACCTAATCACAGAAAGCTATAATGGAGGGCCAAGTATTTGTAACTTGCTGACTATGGCTTGACTCCTCTGTCTGTAGGTTGTGCAGACTGCACTGTCTGAGACGCAGGACCCTGAAGAAGTATCTGTTACTGTAAAAGCTTTCATGACTGCTGATCTTCCCAATGAGCTCATTGAACTGTTGGAGAAAATAGTTCTTGATAACTCTGTGTTCAGTGAACACAGGTGGGTAAAACTCTAAACCATGCAAAGGAAACTTCAGTAGGCTCCACTGAAGCAGCCTAGCTCTGTGCTGAGGCTTGCTGCAGTGTAAATTCCAGCTGCTTTGCTTAAGTGTTTTCACTCCACAAATACATAAGTTCACTCTTTATGGTTTGGGGATGAGAAGTTAGGATGAAGTCCTTGACTTCATAACACTAACCAGTAATTTAATCAGTGAAGCAACTGACTCCACACTCACTCACAGCTCTCTGTTTCTTGCTAGGAACCTGCAAAACCTCCTCATTCTCACAGCTATTAAAGCAGACCGTACTCGTGTCATGGAATATATCAACCGCCTAGATAATTACGATGCTCCAGACATTGCAAACATTGCTATCAGTAATGAACTTTTTGAGGAGGCTTTTGCCATCTTCAGGAAGTTTGATGTCAACACCTCAGCTGTGCAGGTATCCTAAATTATTATCTCTTCAGCTCTTGAGACAGCATAAGCCTTAAATGGTGACACCTCTTGGCTCTGCTGCTGCCCATCATTTTTGAAGGGACTGCCAACAGAATCTCCTTTCAAAGATGGCAGGACCAGTCACCTTGCTGCTGCTGCTGCTTTGCTTATTTGGTCTCAACTTTGATTATACAAGCCTTGAGTGTTGAAAGGAAGCTAAACAGATGAGTTTAGGCTTATGCTTTCTTAGGCTGTCCCTTCAGACTTGTTGCAGAAGATGGAAGATGCTTCTTGGGGCACTTGTGCTAAGCATTAGTGAGGCTTTGGCTCTCTACCAACAACTTGATTTACTCCCTAGTCTAAAGAAAACAAACTAGTGTCTTGAGTGCAACCATTTAGTTTTTGGGAAAGCAAGACTAATGGCTGTATTGATGGTGACTGATTTGCTATCACTTCCTCAGGTATTGATTGAACACATTGGAAACCTGGATCGTGCATATGAATTTGCTGAACGCTGCAATGAGCCTGCTGTGTGGAGTCAGCTTGCCAAAGCCCAGCTTCAGAAAGGGATGGTAAAAGAAGCAATTGACTCCTACATTAAAGCAGATGATCCTTCCTCCTACATGGAAGTTGTTCAAGCTGCCAATGCTAGCGGTAGGATTTCTAGCTTTTATAGTCAAACTGAATCTTTTGTGCTATTCTGGTAGGTCCAGATTTCTGAACTCTAACCAAAGCATGTATAAGCTGTTGTAGTCATTGAAATGACACTACAATCGAGCTTTTACCTGCTAGTGTTATGGGTTGTATTAAATTCTGCTGAACTAAAGAAACAGGTTCAATTTTTTGTCTTGTATCTTAATACTGAGTGATCAAAATTTAATCAAGTTGACAGCTTCAAATATGGCTGATCAAATGACTATAAATCACTACTGGCTCCTCTGCAGTTTTTACTGCCCTCTCCTGGTCAGCTGTTCTAGCTGCACTGTTTCTCTTTCTCCTCCTCCCCCCCTCCCCCCCCCCCTTAGGCTTTTGAACTGTGAGGATTGCTTTTAACAATATAACAATAGCAAAATAAAACGCAAGTTACAGAGCTTTAAATATCTCCTGTAGTAAAGGGGAAAACTCAGATCAGTCTAGTCACCAGCATGGGAAGCTGGGCCACTCATAGTGGCAAACTCTAACATTTATCATTGTAAACTAACACATTTCTAGTCCTGGTCATCCTCAAACTAAAAATGGTAACTTCTCATGACTGAGTCACCTACAGTGTGAAATTCCTTCACCTAGGGAACTGGGAAGAGCTGGTGAAGTACCTACAGATGGCACGCAAAAAAGCCCGGGAGTCGTATGTGGAAACGGAACTCATTTTTGCTCTTGCTAAGACAAATCGTTTAGCTGAGCTGGAAGAATTCATAAATGGACCTAATAATGCTCACATACAGCAAGTGAGTTTCTGCTCTTGGTTCTCTAGCTGTCCTAAACTTTGGTCTTCAGACAATGCCAAGCTTTGGTCTGCCAAGCAAGTATTGGGTTTAATATATTGTAAATGAGGCAGAGTTCACTTTTTACTTAAGTTCTGGACACAACTAGCTAATGGCTTCAGACTTTGGGATGGCTCTAACGTTAAATCTCAGTCTCTATAAAATTCTGTTTTGTAGCTTGACTAGAAGGCTAATATTTCAACTTAATCTTAGGTTGGTGATCGCTGCTATGATGAGAAGATGTACGATGCTGCTAAGCTGTTGTATAATAACGTGTCAAACTTTGGCCGTTTGGCATCCACATTGGTTCACCTAGGTGAATACCAGGCAGCTGTTGATGGTGCTAGGAAAGCAAACAGCACTCGAACATGGAAAGAGGTAAATTGCCCCATTCTTTAAAAAAGTTTTAATGTTTCAGCTCTATGTAAAAGATCAGACACTTGCCTCTGGGATCTTACTGAGATATTGACTGGACTCTTCAGTATACAGCTGGCTAGAGCTGTGTTTTTCAGTTTTTTGTCTAAAATTCATGTTATACCTGAATTTCAGGTTTGCTTTGCCTGTGTTGATGGGAAAGAATTCCGTCTAGCCCAGATGTGTGGACTTCATATTGTAGTGCATGCAGATGAATTGGAAGAGCTCATCAACTATTACCAGGTAACAAGACCTGTACTAGGTCCTTATTCTAATGCTACTGAAAGCATCAACCAAAGCATACCTATGTAAATACTATTGTAACTCTTGGTGATGGGATCACCTTTGTTTCAAAGTTGGCATGCTGTCTTTTTATCCATTAGTTCCTAACTTCTTGCTACAGCTGGTCTCTAACTGCACCTGTCTCTTAAGGATCGTGGCTACTTTGAGGAGCTGATCACTATGTTGGAAGCTGCACTGGGACTGGAGCGTGCCCACATGGGAATGTTTACAGAGCTAGCCATTCTCTACTCCAAGTTCAAGCCCCAGAAGATGAGGGAGCACCTGGAACTATTCTGGTCCAGAGTCAATATTCCCAAGGCAAGTCTTGAACTTAAGGTGCATTTAAGCAGTACTGGGTAGTACAGAGAATAGGCTTTCATAAAGAAATGAAATTAAAGACTCACTCCTAATAAAACCACCAGATCTAGTAAGCATCAACACTAATGAAATACCAAGATTGAAAGTAAATCAGTGCTCTAAAGCTAACTTACTTTTGAAGCTGAAAGCTAGTCATGGCAGGTTGAAAACCACAGGCCTGTATTACACAGGAGGTCAGATGAGATGATGAAAGGGCCTGTTCTAGCTAGGGATGTTAATAGATAGTTCATGAGGTTACTCAACTATTCAATTAAATATCAGCTAATCAACTACTCTAGAGTTCCCAGGGGTAGGAGTGGGGTGGGGCTGGCAGCCAGTGTGCTCCGGCCTCACTCCCACGGAGCATGCTGCACTGGAGTTTAAAAACCAGCTCCCCATATGGACTGGCTGTCAGTTGCCCTCCCTGCCTTTAGAGGCAGCAGCCCCTGTCTAGGTCTGGACCCCAACCCTAATCAGCCAGGACTGAGCCAGGCTGCTGGCCAGCTTGCTAAAGTTACTGGCAAGGGGGGGAGGGAAATGCATGTAGTCAACTTATAAGCAAAAGCTTATAGATTAATGCTATAATTGACTACACTATTACATCCTTAGTTCTAGCTTTTGAGCTATTGACCTTTAACTTGACACTTAATTCTGTGTAGGTGCTAAGAGCTGCAGAACAAGCCCATCTTTGGGCAGAGCTGGTGTTCTTGTACGATAAATATGAAGAGTACGATAATGCCATCATCACAATGATGAACCACCCAACTGATGCATGGAAAGAAGGACAGTTCAAAGATATCATCACCAAGGTACTGCCTGATCCTGTGAGATGTCTCCCCACCGTTCTGCATGGCTTGATTGGCATTCTAGCTAATGGATTTCTGATGAGAAAATATCCTAGCTAAAGAACTGGTGCTAGTTTCAGCATAACTTTTTTTTTCCTCTACATCACTATCTCATGCTTATATCGGGACCCTGGATACATAGTAAATGCCTAGCAGATTTACAATGGCACAAATGATTGATTGGATTGCTTTTGGAAAGTTAATAGTTAATCAAACCATGGAGAAGAGTACACTGAGCAAATCTGAATTGCTTAATGCTGGCAGGCACATGGGCAAGGTGTGTAGGGGGACGGCTCTACCACCCAGAAGGGGCAGGACCAAAGGCAGCCAGCCCTTGGCACAGCCCAGACAGCAGCACTGCCCATACCCTGAGCCATGCAGAGCAGTGCTCTGGTGCTTCCACAGCAATTCAAAGGGGTCCAGAGCTCCGGCCACTACCAATAGTAGCAGCAGCCAGAAACTCTGGGCCTTGGGGCAACTGCCCCATCCTTCTTCCCCCTTCTGGGCCAGTCAGTAGCCCTGCAGGCACATGTTTCAAGCAAGTTACCTGAAACCTATGCAGAAATCTCTAAACAGGATAGCATCAAGGATTATGTCAGATATTTACATATTCTATCTGCCTTTTAGGTGGCCAATGTGGAGCTGTATTACAAAGCAGTCCAGTTTTATTTGGAGTTTAAACCCTTGTTGCTCAATGATCTGTTGATGGTGCTTTCTCCCCGGCTGGATCATACTCGTGCTGTAAACTTCTTCAGTAAGGTAAATTGGGTTTATTTTCTGTAACTGACTTGGCTGCATGTAAAGATTTTTTTTGACTGGAGTTGAGAAGCAAATGATGATGTAGAGGCTTGTCACAGCTACAAGCTTATGAGTGTTCTTGCTATATATTCAGGATTCTCTTGTCTCATTTCTCTTGAAGGTTAAACAGCTTCCACTTGTTAAACCCTACTTGCGCTCAGTTCAAAACCACAACAACAAATCAGTGAATGAGTCTCTGAATAATCTCTTCATTATAGAAGAAGACTATCAGGTAAGATTTTTTTAATTTAGTGCTGCCCTTCTTGAAAACACCTTTTGTGCATGTTAACTGCTACTGACTTATGAATTTTTGGTATAACTTTGCATCCACTAACTAGAATAACACACTAGGATTATTTCAGGTCTGAAAATAGACTCAAGTTTGAGCAAAGGAACAATGCCAACAGCTCAACTGTAACTCAACCTAGATTGGATGAACTTTCCTTAAACAGTTAAGCACTGAGGTTTGAATGTCTAATTTTATTCCAATTCAGGCTCTTAGGACGTCCATAGATGCCTATGACAACTTTGACAACATTTCCCTTGCTCAGCGCTTAGAGAAGCATGAGCTGATTGAATTCAGAAGAATTGCTGCATATCTCTTTAAAGGCAACAATCGCTGGAAACAGAGTGTTGAACTCTGCAAGAAAGACAGACTGTATAAGGTAAGACTGAAACACTACAACTATGAAGATGTATTTTCACCTGGCTTACTCTAATACTGGTAGCGGTGATCCTACCCTCGCTGGTATAAGTGCTTGAAAAGTTGTTTTGTGCATCTTGGAAGCCTCATTCTTCCAAGTAGGTCACTTGCATTTGGATCTATTCCAAAAAACCCTATGGGTATGCCTAGCATTGTTCCTGCTCTACTGTTAGGTGGTTTTTTAATGAGGCTTTTTGTTCTTTCAGGATGCAATGCAATATGCTTCAGAATCGAAAGATACAGAGTTGGCGGAAGAATTGCTGCAGTGGTTCTTGCAGGAAGAAAAAAGAGAATGTTTTGGAGCTTGTCTCTTCACCTGTTATGACCTTCTAAGGCCAGATGTTGTCTTAGAAACTGCATGGAGGCACAACATCATGGACTTTGCCATGCCCTACTTTATTCAGGTCATGAAGGAGTACTTGACCAAGGTAGGAGCGGTTAGTTTGACAATGAGATCTTCATAGTCACTTGCTGTGAGATTCTGTTCACCTGCCACAAATATTGATACTGGCTTTATCAAATGTCTCACGTTCACTCTTTCAGTTGGCTAGCTACAAGTTAGCAGGAAACTAGGTGCAGATTCTGCTACATGCATAATGTGACTCTAGATGTGAAACTTTCTCCTTGTTGAACTGTGGAAGTCTGGAAACCACCATGTATTACGGGTTAGCGTTTCCAGGTGGACAGGAGTGGAATAGAAGGTCTTGGATACTCTTGAATCTAAACATGTTCGCCATGACTTCCAATGAAGAAAAGTGTTTTGGGTAACTCAGCAATTATTTGGCTAGTCAAAAGATACAGGAATCGAAATATGCAATGACCAATTGTAATGTGTCAATCCAGGCTCATCTTTGGGATGGAATCTCAGACTTCAGCTAGGAAGCAAAATACTCAAACATGCATTCAAGGACACTTATTCTAGTTCTAGAAGATGCTCCACTGTAGTTTGAAAAGAAGGCTAGTTACTTCTGCTTGCTCTTTTTGTTTGAAACGCTCCTTTTGCTGGAAGGAAAGCATCCTGAAAACTAGACTGTCCAGATAAATCTGACAGACTATATTGTCCCAGAACAGGTTTAAACTTTTTTCCCCTCAAGGGTTTGGTTTACTTGTGTAAACCATCAGGAAAAAGCCACAAGCTATTTAACTTGCTCCTGTTTGATTTTTTTAGTAGTGATTTTCAATTTCAATGTCACCAGTTTCTTCTTGGACAACTTCAGCTATGCTGATTATTTTTTTCAGTCACTTTCCATGCATCTTTTGGACTTTTTTTAAATGGTAAAACCTCTGCAAGGGAATCCAGGCTTTTGAGTGATAAAGCAAAATAAAGAAATAAACTTTGGTAGCACAGACTTGCCTGTTCACCTTCAAAAGGAATTTTTATTTTTGGGGCAATTCTAGAGCCACTTGAAGTCAAACTAGTGCAAAGAAATTTTGGTTGAAAGCAACTCAGTGTTATGCGGAATGTTTCTTGTGGGTGGCTATGGGATACTTTGACTAGTCCAAACTAATATCAGTGTTACCTTTTTTGAGATGGAGCATACTAGTCTTGGGATTAGTGTGTATGTATTACAGTATAAATGCTCTTGCAGCATTATCTTAGTCTGTTTGACTTACCAGTCAGTGAGATTTGCTAACTAATACAAACCTCTGAAGCAGTTACTTCTAGTGTCCTTAGTGTTTACTCCTTTTTTTCCTCTTGCACCTTAAGTTATTTCTTGCCTAATTCTTATGTTGCTTATTCTACCATTATGTGCTATGTATGGAATTTGGTTTTTTCTAAGCTGCACTTCTGAATTTCTTTGCAGGTTGATGCAATAAAGGAAAAGGTGAAAGTTGATTCTTTTCCATATTTAAGTCTGGAGGACTAAGTCTAAAACTGCATGAGTTTTTTTTTTTTTTTTCCCCTCTTCCTACCTTTACTACACTGCTGCTACTGCTTTTTTCCCCAACAATCTCACTAAAGCCTCTGCAAGTTGTTTAAAACTACAATAGTTAAAACTGTAGGAAAAATAGTAGATGCACTTGCTACTAATCAGCTAATAGACTCTTCAGGAAGGGCAGAAGGCTGCTCAGTTGGATCACAGTCCGAGTACTGTTCTAATACTAATGTTGACCAATACTGTGCAAACAGTAGGAATTGGGCAATAGCCACTCTCTCTCTACAAAGCCATAACTAAAGCTATTCCAACTCCAGCCACAACATAGCTGTATGCTTTAGGTGTACATTCTTTAGCAATTTTCACAAACTTGTAAGGACTGTGATCCAGTCTGACTCATTGATTCTTACTAATGTGTGTGCTGATAGTAGGCAGAATAGATACTAGCTGCTTCAGAAGAGACTTTTCCTCATGTTTCTTCAGGTTTCCAGTTGTTATGGTGCTAGTCTGTTTCCATGCAGTAACTTGAAACTTAAGCTATTGTGTCCAGTCTTGTTCTCTTCTCCCCTCTGACAAATCCCTTGTAGTAGAACAAAAGTGAAGACTGCCTTCAGGGCTTTTTAGCTCCCTAAAAACCAACCTCTTGCTATCTTCCTCAAACCAAAAACCCTTAAGTGGTAATGCTAAAACCTGACTGCTTTTGAGGCCTCTCCAACACTTGCCTGTTGCATCTCAATTATGCCCAGCCTCAGGGCAGATTCTAAAGCTTCCGTCCATCTGTATCCTATATCCACTCCCAACTTTCCTTGGAACATGAGCCTTGCTGGCATAGTTTAAGAATGACACTTGTCTGTTAAAATGGGGCTGGGCAAAGGGCAAGCAATCTAAGTGGCATGAAGACTGATTTAGTGCAAACAATGTTTTTACTAGTTGACTCATCCTCTTGATCACCACTGGAACTCAAGGCTAACCTGAGTAAAATGCAATACTGTAAGGTCCTGCAGCAGCTAGTAGTTGAGGCAGAAAGCGTGTGTGTGGAAAAAAGGTAATTGAACTGCAGTGTCTGCATTATTAAACTGAGCATGTACAACAGTCATTGCAATTACATCCCACTACTCCTGAAGCTACAAAGCATTGCTGTGGGCTGCGTGTGGTTTTTTGGGGGGAGCCTGTATGGCAATCATTTTCCAATCTCACTACTTGCTTCAGTACTCTTGCCTCTTTTTCATGCACACATAACACCAAAATAACATTGACCGCATGTTACTACTTTTCCTCTGCAGCTTATTGCAGTCTTGGTGGAAAAGCCTTTTTAAAGCCGTTGTATTTCACTAATACCAATGTAACAGGCACTGAACCCACTGATGCTTAATCAAAGGGTGTATAAGGGTCACTGGCCTCAGACCTCTAACAAGCTTGTGTTTGTAATGAAGCTCTGTGTGTTTGAGGCAGCATCAAAGCCAGAACAGATAAAGGAAGGGCAAATGGAGACTAACAGAATATTCTGGGCTAAGGGTTAGCCATATGTGTGGGAACCTGAAATTTTCTGCTTAGCTGATGCTACTGCTCCTCCAACATCCCACTGTCCTATGCAGAGCCTGTCTGGATCTATGCTTGAGCATTCCAGTCCTCCTCACTATTCTAGTTTAATCCCATTTTATTCTGGAAACAGATTTACTACTGAACATAACTCTTCAAGACTTAGTGCCATTCTCTCTCTGGACTCTAACTCGACAACTTCAACAAAGCATTTCAGTGATAACATCTCAGACAAGGTTCTGCTATTTACCCCAATCAGTGTTTTGAGCAGAAGATGCTTCAATTCTCAGATTTCAAATACAAGTATTGGCATTTATCTCATGGACTGTGGCCTGCAACTGGGGTCACGTGAATGTATGGATTCATAAAACCTTCCTGGACTCCATAATGTAGCACATTTCCTCTGCCTGAAGGACAGCTTGTCAGAATGATTGCCCAGATGCTAGTTCATGTGCTCAGTTTGGCAACACCTTTTTTTAAAAAAGGTCCTGAACATCTGCTATAGCTTGAGGCATCAGTTTGGGAGTACCCATTAGGGAAGTGACTTCAGGATTGCTTCACATCGCAGACAAATGACCTCTTCTAAAGATTGCACATCTGAGTTGTTCCTTTGACTTAAGTGGCATCAGCATGCAGTAGTTTCCTCCTTGAGTGTAACTCCAAATAACTTCATCTTCCATACCATAAGATGTAGAACACTTAATGGCTATCAGACTTATGACTAGCTAATGCTATATCATTGGCTAGATAACTCATACTAAAGTGGTATGGAATAGTCAAATATAAGCAATTTCCTACTACAAAGCTATTCTCTTCTCCCTAGAACAAACTGAGACTAGCCAACTAAAAGCAAAAGTACACTAATATATAATATGCACCTAACCAGCCTTCAATAACCCTAACATGGTCAGGGTGAAAAGACTTCTTGCCCCAAATGTTGAAAACTAGTTCTGATCCTCACAGCTGACTTAGTCTGTCCTCATGTGCAAATTTTACAGTGGGAGCTGGGCATTTAAGCCCCTAGGCTCGGATACTCTGCTTTCTGTGCAGTGTGGCTCTGAAGAACTTGCCCCATAGTTTGCTACAAGACTCCTTTAAGGCTATATGCATTCACTGCATCTGAAGCCTTAACAGACTGACTTCCCCCTAGGGTTGTTAGTGAAATTAACATCTTGATGCTCAAGTGGTGTCAGATGCTGTAATGGGTTGATATTGTTGATTATAATTGGTCACAACTATTCCATGCCCTAAGAATGGTCTCTTAAATGCTAGACCTGGAGATGTCAAGGAACACTTGAACTAAGCAAGACTTCTCATTTATTGTGCATTAGAACTGACAATCTTTCAGTTGTTGCGCACTTTTGTTGCAGTGTGGTGCTAAACGTGTACTAGGTTGAACAATCTTATGTTGTCACATCAGACTGACAAACTTTCTCTGCGTTCTAAAGTTGCTGGAGCATTAAAATGACCCCAGTGAGCTTTCCTTCTAGCATATTAAACATGGACAAGGATTTAAAAAAACCTAACCAGCTTCCCCCAGCTGGGACCTTCTTTGCCAAATTTCAGCCCTTCAAGGGGACTTTCTCATGGAAACACTGAGACAAGCTTAACTGTAGCAGTACCAATGTTGCTACTTCAATTTGTAAGCAGTGGTCTTTCCTTGAGGGTGGTTAACTTACACGAAGGCTTTTCCACGTCTCTGCCAGAAAAATAAGTAACACTTACCTACATAGAAAGATGGCTTAATTATTGGGCCTTTGTATTCCAGGTGGATAAACTGGATGCCTCCGAGTCCCTGAGAAAGGAAGAGGAACAAGCTACAGAAACACAACCAATTGTTTATGGTAACCTTTTCTGATTCACTTATCACTGTTAATCATACTAAATATTGGTATTGGTATTGATACTGCTTCTGATCAACACACTACATGGCAACCCACTTCTCCTACCCATATCCAAAGAAATAGCCCTGAAAGTGGGAAGCATCTGCTAATTAAGCTTGGGGGGGGGGGGTGTCGGTTTAAGACCCATAGTCTGATGAGCAGTTTAATTCACTGCCCTTGTAGCAGGCTGGCTGAAGATAGCACATACCCCAACTCCTTGGAAGGTTTACCAAGGTAAATGTTAGCTACAGGCCAGAGGACTAGGCATTCCACCCCTAGCTTCCCACTTGTTAGCTTATGGCCCCCTAACTGAATCCACCCAAACTTAAAAGGAACAGTTGCCACTGACACCACTTACTTTGTAGTAGTATAGCATCCTCCCATGTGTAGCTTTTAAACTAAGCCTTTTGGACAAGGAATGTCTGTTCCTTTGTGCAAGGTACTGTACGGGGTCCTGTGTTTGCTTGGTCATTGGGCACTACCATATGGTTAAACTTGTTTGAAGCCAAATAGAACACCAATATTAAACTCGTTCTGCTATGAGGGTCAACTAGTCACTGGCACTGACTATTAAATACTAAAGCTATCTGAACTGCGCATCTCCAAAACTAAGTTCTCCTTGGATCCAGATCTATTGATGGTTGTCTTCTGTTTCTACAGCCTTAAATGTATTCAGGGATCTTACTAACATGGGTCACCTTGGGAGTTAAGGTACTAATTGGAGTACTCAGTCTTGCAGTGTTAAAGCATGTTGAGCCATACCCTATTTTGTGGCAAATATGGCACTAAGGTGCCGTTTTTTCAGTTGTAGAGTTCTCTGCAAACACACGTTAGAACAGAGATGCATAAAAGCAGGGATGCCTTCCAGGAGAACAGTCACTGAGCCTGCTACCCTTTAGTGCTCTCCTTACAAGACAGTGATAAATTGGGAATATGCAGAAGGTGGTTACATCACTTGGGTGTTGGGTATAAATTTGAGGCTGGAGCCTGATCTGTGGTGAGCCACTGTGTAAACAGTCCATGACTTAAAATGGAATCAAGACTAATCCAAACTGATGGGGGATTAGACTGGAATAGGACATGAGTAGGTTAAGGTGGATAAACACCTCCCCTCATCATAGGGAAGTAAACTTATTTGCTATTCCATCTCTTGCTGGCTATACTATGAATAGCTTCTAGACATTAAAGTAATACCTCAACTCAGGTATACTTTTCAAGAAGAAACCAAGTTTTAAAGGGTTTCCTCTAGAGAATATGCTGGTGGCTCCTAATAAGCTAGTCAGGACCTACTCAAAGGCAATGGAAGCCAGATAGGGAATCTCATTCCCTAAATGTGTACTCAGCATTCCTGTAACTTGTACATCTTTCCTGCAGTTCCCGGGGGGGGGGGGTGTGGTGGAGGGGGGCAGGGAGAGTAGAAATGAGGTAAACTGCTGCAGTAGCTAGAAGAAACTAAGTCACTTTGACAGTCATTTTACTCTTCCTGTTTTTTAGGTCAGCCACAGCTAATGTTGACAGCAGGACCCAGTGTTGCAGTTCCCCCACAAGCACCTTTTGGCTATGGCTACACCGCACCTCCATATGGGCAACCGCAGCCTGGCTTTGGGTACACCATGTAAGGTGCAGTGCAAGTCAATCCGGAGCTAGCATATTTTCTTACTGAAACTCCACCGTCCCTCCCAGCTTCAACTCAAACAGGGAAAAAGCAAGCATTTTGCCTTGTGTTCTTGTAATCTTTATTTCATGAAGGACTATGGTTTTCTAGCTCAAACTGTTTGGATCACACTTACGTTGAATCTTTTTTCACATTCCATGTCATTTAGATTTTACTTTTGAAAGGGGAATAGCTTAAATGTTCAAGTGGGCTTTCTTTTTTGCGTGTTTTTTGCAGGACTGCTTCTTAACATTAAAACAGTGAGTCATGGAGATTCCAATTTGCACTCTGTAGTGTTAAGAAACTCGAATATTGAATCTTGCATTCAGTGTATGTGCCGCTTACAGTATGTACTGTCTCTAAATGCATTTAAGTCTCATTGTATATGCAAAGGTATTTGTATTTGAACTTGCAAGACTGCCGATGACAGACAACACTAATCAGCATATCCTATTCTGGATTGCATAGCTCCTAAAATGATTTAATGCAAATGGACAACCTTGCCTGATCTTTAAAAAATGAGTAAAATTTTCCATAACATGCAGGTTTTCCAGTTTTGCTTATAGAAAATGCTAGTGTTTTGCTCACTCCATATGTAACAGATGACCTTACGTTTGTGCTGTATCCTGTGCTTTTTTTGTGTGGGGTCATTCCATTCAGGAACAGAGCACCATGATTCCAATCTGTGTATTTACTAACCCTGCCCTGAGGTTTGTGTATGTTGGATATTGTGGTGTTTTAGATCACTGTTTTGAGTGTACAGAAGAGAGAATTAAAACAAAATATTGCTGTTGAGTTTTGTTTGTGCAACTTGAAATTACTCAAATTTAAAAAATAAATTACTGGACTGTGGACATCTTGTATAGTGGTAGTTTCACTTACGTATCTTACTCAAACTAATCTCTCTCTCTCAAACTAATCCAACCATTTGAAACCAACTATTCTGGTAGATTCACTTGGTATAAGGGACCCGAGTTCAGACAGCATTCCTTGGTCAAAGGGAGAGGCCGTCATCTTAGCAAAACACGTGGTGAGAATGGAGGCTATTGGAAAGTGGTGTCGTGCACTGATGGATTATGCAGCAAATATGTATTGATGCTTTTCCTATAGCAAGGACTATACCAGACAGTTAAAAATAGCACTTTTCAAAAGTTGGCTACATATTGGTCAGCTACAGCATCTTAACTGGGAGATACTTTAAGACTATAGTCTGTTTCAGTTAAATTGACAAATCATGTCTTAGGTATGTTAAGTTGCCTTAATATATTTAGCTTCAAATAAAATTGTCTTAAATGTTTGACAATGCTGAATACTGTCATATTTGAGTAAGCAATTTAATACAGCTGTGGCTAGAGCGCGCACACCCCCCCCACCTACCTCATGAAAACTTTTCAGCCATAGCGCACACTTACTATCAGAGTTGCTGGTTAAGAATTTTGTTAAAACCAACATCTGCTGAAATCACCTTCAAATCTGAGTTCCCCTCCACAGGTTTTTCCTTACCACTTGAATTTGAAATGTCTGTCACCTTAAAGTTGTTAAATATGCTCTACAGAGAACTGCTTGAGTTGATCAGAAAACTTGGTCTGGTACAGAATCTAAAGAATGGTTCAGTGGTGGCATGTCACCAGTACTCAATCTGCATCTGCTTCTCTATTTCTGAAGTGCATTTAAGGTGCTGGCTTTGGATAGACCTAACCCATGCAGTGCCTTGCTGCTTGCAACAACTTTCCTAATGCCACATTGTCACCATTCCCGCACCTAACCACGGATGAGTACCCGGTGTAGAGAAGCTGGCAGTATAGCTTTCTCTGAAAGGGGCTCCCAGCTCTGGAATAAGCTTTTCTAGCCCAGAGTGGCCCAAATCTTGAGTTTTGGAGTGCAAAGACATATGTACATGGGCTGCTCTGAAGGTGGGCCTCTGCCTGCAGAGCACCAAGCTTTTCTCACCTACACTTCTCACAGGAGCAGCTAAAGGGGACCTAACCAAGCCTCTATCTAAAATATACAGATGAGTTTCTAATTGGCCAAAGCTGGAAACTTTCCTGACTTAACACATCTGTGTTCAAAATTCCCTAATCTAACTAGCTGTAAATGATCAGACTCAAATAGAGGAGTTGTGAAGCTAAATTGCTTCAAACTGTCATGACAAAGCAAATCATGTCTTAAGGGCTACCTAAGGCCTTCAGACATGTCTCCAGGTGATCATGGAGAACACAGCAAGTCATGAAAGACTAAACTTCCATTTTTGGTGTAACTGGTTTTAGCCTAAAGCCAACTGAAGTAAACACATGACTGGTAGGGGAACTTTCTCCTCTGTTGTGGGCCATGGATTACTAGGTAAATCAGAAGCTAATTAAACTGACACTCAAGCTGCCAAGAGTGTATGCTCATGTGCTACTTTAGCATGGGGGTTATCAGGAACAGAATACAGCTTATAAGTAGTTGTAAATTTGAAGCGGAAGAAAAATTAGGTTTAGTAATGCCAGTAGTAAGTGGGGAACAGAAGTATGATACTTCATAACCATGGTCTAAAATAGTCTGTAAATACAAGTATAACACTATTTTCCATTGGCACATACTACTTGTAGCTGCCTGATGGGAGACTAGTCCAAAAGGAATATGCCTTGTTACTTTTGTAACAGGACCTGCCTCCAAAGCCTTGTACAATCTACTGTGAGCAAGATTGCATCTGAACCTCTGGATTGCAATAAAATGAGGATGAACTAGCTAGGAGGAAGGAAGGGGACAGGCAATCTAGCAAGATTGGGTGTACCTGCATATGAGAAACCTCTGTATACTCCATGTAGGGTACAGTTAAATCTTCACCTACAGTTTCTTAAAGCATGTTTAACTTATTGCTATGCAAACCAAGTTCAACGCATCAACTAAGTTGATTGCACTATTACATTCCTGTAATATACAGTCAATTAACCTATGAACTTTTGTTTACTAGGTAATGCTATAGACTACAGACATTTCTCACCTTCTTCTGCCCCAGTAAACTTGTAGCAGGCTGGCCAGCAACCCAGCTTGGGCTAGGTCCAGGACCTATCCCTGCTGCAGCTCTGCATTTTAAAGTTTTTATTAGGAGCCAGATGAGCAAGCAGCCCATCTCGGTTCTGACTGGCACCAGGTTTGGGAACTCAGACCCTTCTCTGCATGCCCCTACCCCCCCCCCCCGCCCCACCAGGGGCTGTTGCCACCCTGTGCTGCTGCCTCTAACAAGTAGCAGCGTGGGGTGATAGGGAGCTGGTTTTTAAACTGGCTCCCCCTTGCAGACCAGCTCCCACCTGGCACCCAACACTACAGCCTCTAACAGAGGCAGCAGCAAGGAGTGGCAGGGGTCCCCCTCAGAAGTGGGGCCAGAGCATGCTGGCTGCCAGCCTCACCATCTGGGATGACAGTAGTTGGGTAACTGATTAACCTCATGAATTCATATCAACTATGCAATTAGGCATGTTAAATATTGGTTAACTTATTGCAGAGTTCATGCTGCTATTCCTTTCAGACTTTTTAACAGCTACAACTGATGCACAGCTTCTCAGACAATCTGAACTCAAGTTCCTGAACAGCTGTAGGGTCAGTTACACTTCAGGGTGTGGGAGTTGTCCTGGTTTGATACCTGAAATCAGTCATAGGATCTGAAGCACTGTTAAAGAGAATTTAACCCTGCCTGCCTCCAGAGTAGGCACATAGCTGTAAGTCACTTCTGAACCAGACTTGAGATGTATCTGAACAAGGCTCCTTAAACTTGGTAGCCACATCTACTCTTCAGCCATAACTTAATTGAAGATTTAGAGCCGAGTCCACCAAAGACTAGAGGACCTGATACACTCCATAGGAACATGGGTGTATTTTCTGACTCGAACAGCTTATATCTGTGGGGAGGCCTCTTCTTTTATGGGATCTGAAATTTGGTCTCAAATCTGACTCCTAGGTAGTTGGATATTTTCTTCCTCAGTGGTTGTAGCATTCAGTTTTGATAGGCAAATTCTCTTAGGGTAAGGCTGCTGTGACTTGGTTCCTATAATCTTAAAGCACACTAATTCTATGAACTACTAAGCAACTCACTAGCCACTGTTACTCTGGGGAAGAGTATATGTAGAGTTAAGTTCTGTCCCTTTGCGTTCAACATTAAGGGAAGTCCCAGCAAGTTACGCTAATCTAACTAGAGAAGGCTTCTATGGCTATCAGGGAATCTCCCTTTAGGCAACATGAGTCAACAGTGACACTGTTGTAAAAAAGCAAACATGATTCTAGGATGCATTAACAGGTGTGTGGTGAGCAAGACATGAGAAGTCATTCTTCTGCTCTGCTGATTAGGCCTCAGTTGGAGTGTGGTGCCCAGAACTGGACACAATATTTCAAGGAAGATGTGGAGAAGTTAGAGAAGGTACAGAGAAGAGCAAGAATGATTAAAGGTCTAGAGAACATGACCTATGAAGGAAGACTGAAAGAATTGGGCTTGTTTAGTTTGGAAAAGAAGATTGAGGGGGGACATATCTGAAAACCACTATCTAAAAGCATGTCACAAGGAGGGAGAAAAATTGTTCTTCCTGGCCTCTGAGGATAGGACAAGCAGCAATGGGCTTAAACTGCAGCAAGGGAGGAAATAGCTCTGAAGCTTCAATCAATACACTAACCACAAGTCTATTTACTTCTGCAATATAGCCTGGTGTTCAGTGCCCCATAGGTTCTGTATTTGCCAGACATTAGGTTTAGCCTCTCCATATCAGGGCCCTAAAATCTACCTGCAAGATGCTTAGTGGTTTCTCTAAACCTACAGTTAGCTTTGTTGGCCAGACTGAATTTGAACCATGCATTTTTCTCATCCAGAGCAACCTTCTAAGGTCCTCTCTGTGAAATGCTGCAGGGAATGACACTGGCTAGGGACTCAGACATAGCTCCTTTTTCAGCTCTGCCCTAGCTCAGTGGGTGAGTTTGGCCAATCATTGCACCTTTGTGCCTCATTTTCCCCTTGCCTTTCATCTTATTTAGCTTATTTTTAGAAAGCACTGCTGTGCTTCCCCCAAGAGGCACTTAAGCAATGCTGAGCAACTACCTAAGCTTTCCCCTGAGATGTCACTTTCAGTAATTAATTAAATCACTAAAGGGCAGTTTTCCTATTGACCAGTCTTGTCATCAAACCTATGATCAATTCTAGCACAGGTTACTGCTCTAGCACTTGCACCATGGATGCCTCACTTTTTCCTAACATAGATTCAGAAGAATATTTTTTTTTGGTGGTGGGGCTGTGTTCTACCCTTGCTACAACTAAACTAAAATGAAGAGCTAAACCTGTTATCCTGATCCAAAACCAAGAGGGTCAAACAGACTAGTTGGCTAAATCCAGCCTAAACATGATAAAAACAAACCCAAAGGAATTAAACCAGTCAAAATTCTCAAATGGGAATTGGGGTGCAAGGTACATCCACCTCATTTTCATGTCGATTACTGGTTAGCACTGATACAAAGAATAGTGCAGGAAGGTGGAGAGATGATCCTAGTTACCAAGGTTCCAATTTCCTATCCATTAGTGTTGTTACATGAACCAACCAGCAGGGGGCAATGCAATAACAGGGCTCCTACCTTGTATCAAGGGCCAGCTGTTGCTTTTCACTACTGTTCCTTAAAGGCAAGGCTTGAACTCTGCAGGTGGAGCTGAGCGTCAGTCTCAGTTGATTACATGATGTTGCATCAGTTGATTTATTGCATAAATGTTTCATATAGAGACAGTTGCTAATGTGGTAACAGTTATGGTTTCAGAGCTCTGCTGTTATTTCATTTCCCCAAGAGCCTGCCTCAAACTGCACTAAGGGAGCTATTTTTCTACTTGTAGACTTTCCAGATACTGTTTCACAACAATTTGCAGTTGGTCCTGGTGGCACAGGGCAAGCTAAAATACAGCACAGACATGGGACTTAAAAAAATACCAGCTGACATCCTATCTGAATCAATGCTATTCTACAAGCAAACTGGAACTTGTCCTTTTTTCAGCTGTCTTGCATGTGGAAGTGGGAAGAGAACGTGACAGCAGCATCATAGCAAACAGCTGAATTGGTCTCAGAACCTTTGTTCCCTTTGTGTTACTGAGCTCAAAGTCAAGCTACTAATGAGTTACAACCTTCCAATATTGCTTGGCACTCTTGCAAAGAGTAGTAGGGGTTAGACTTGCTCTTTTAGCATGGGTAGTGACATCTTATCCACCTGCCATTTTCCCTGCAAATTCTGTTGAATAGTGTAGTCTTCCCTTCCTGCCTTGAGTGTTGTTGCATGCTATTAAACAACTGCTGTATTTCAGGCTAGAGATGGCTGAAATGATTGATATACATAGGTTGTATATCAGGTTGTAAAATTAAGCTAACAGCGTTACATAGTTACAGTTACATAAAAGCCAAGATGGGCAGGAATGGTGTCCCTAGCCTCTGTTTTCCAGAAGCTGGAAATGGGCAACGAGGTGGATCAGTTGATGACCCAGTATGACCGTTCTTAACAAAAGAATTAAGTTCTGATGTCTGGATTCCATGTGGCAATTATACAGCTGGAAGTTAGGAAAATAAGTTTACTTGCACATAGTCTGTAAATATTTATGGAACATATTAGAGTTGGCCCTTGTGAGATAAACATGAAACCATGTTTACCATCCCTCTGCATTTTCCTCAAAGACCCAGTTTTAAGTCTCAGGCCGCTAACTGCCATCTGGCTGGCTGGTTGAGTACTTGTTCCTCTCCCTCAAAGAGTTTTAGGTGGCTGCTTCTTTTGTGATTGATTGGGCTTATCCTAGCAGTTCAATATAAAAAACAAAGTGACCATACAATGCAAGGAAAGGTCTAATGAAGATAGACATGCTTTTTATTTATACTCAAATAGAACCATGGAAACGAAAACAGCTTGGATTTTATTCCCACTACTGCTTTGGTGCTGCAGTAGACAATTGCTCCAATAAAACTCAGGCTTGTTCTCCATCTTAGAAGAGTTTGAGATGGCCAGAAACTTTGTCCACTATATCAGCTGGTCCTGGTCCAATACCTAGTACAGTCCGGGAACCTGGTGCTATCTGAGTACGACCTGCATCTTGGATTATACTCACAGTCAATCCCAGCTCTTTCGCATTAACAAGGAGCTGAACTAGAGTCTCTTCATCTGGGGCTTTGAGAACCACTTTTGGCTGTCCACAATACTCCCATTGTTTAAGCAGCTCAGGATTTCTTCGTTGAACTTGCTTGTAGGCAGAAACTGCAGCATGAGAACACTGTGCTGCTACTTTACCCTTTCCCATCTTTAAATCATTGCGGACTATCAGTACCATCTTGTATTCGCCAGACTCTCCCATTATGCTGGCTTCATTCCCCAGCTCATTTGCAAGCACTGGCATTTTGACTTTGGATGGCTTAAAGAATCGTCCACGAATGCCCCAGCCCAGGCATACTCCACATGCGACTCCTGCAATTATGCTGAGAACACCAGGTTTAGAGAGAGAATCCATAGCAGGAGATTGACTAAAACAAAAGAGATGTTAGATTATCTTTAATATCCATCCCTTTTCTTACACCATTTATTGATGTACCACCATACAGAGGGGGATGGGATAGCTCACAGAACCGAAGTCTCTTGAATCCAAGTTCACAGTGCTTACTATCAGAGCAAGGGTGGGCAAAAATCAGGCCCGGGGCTAGATCCTGCCTGCCTAGCTAATAAGCAGAGCCTCCATACTTGCAGCCAGCAGTGTGTTCAGCTGCTCCTCCCCCCACCTTGCTCTGTCCAACAGCAGAGCTGCTCCCAGGATTCTCCTATCAGCTGTGGGAGAGAAGCGGGGAGAGCTGAAGTCAGGTTGACGCCGTCCCTGTACCCAACTCTCTGCAGAGGAGGGGTCGGGGAGAGGAAAGAGACACAGCGGAGCTGCTCCAATCTGAAGCATGGATAAGTGACTCAAAGGAGTGCCTGTGCGTGCACTCACACAGTTCCCACTATCTCTGCAGGAAGTGGGGAGACAGAGCAAAACAGCTTTCCCTGTCTTAGCATGTGGCTTCTCTCAGAAACTTACCCAGCAGCAACCAGCAAACACTGAGTCTGTGCCACAGAGTCACTGTCACACACACTCAATCTGTGTCAGTCTCACACAGAGTGCCTCTCTTACACGCACACTCACTCTGTCTGTCTGTGTCTGTACCACCAGCCCCACTGCTTCCACATGAGGACCTGCCCCTTCCAGGAGGACCTGGAGCCAGCCCTTGATCACATACCAAAATTAAAGAAGTCACCCCCCTGCAAAAATTAATGCCCATCCCTGACTTGAAAGGATCCTCATCAGGATCAGAATGTATAACTCATGTTAATATTTTGCAATATCTTACAGTGGTCTTTTTTTTTTTTAAACTTTCTGGAATCATGACCAATTACTCTATCATTTAAAAAGGGACATTCATAAAAACCAAGATGGGCAGGAATGGTGTCCCTAGCCTCTGTTTTCCAGAAGCTGGAAATGGGCAATGAGGTGGATCAGTTGATGATTTCCTGTTCTGTTCATTCCCTCTGGGCCACCTGGCATTGGCGACTGTCAGAACACAGGATACGGGGCTAGATGGACCTTTGGTGTGACCCAGTATGACCGTTCTTAACAAAAGAATTAAGTTCTGAGGTCTGGATTCCATGTGGCAATTATACAGCTGGAAGTTAGAAAAAAAGTTTACTTGCACATAGTCTGTAAATATTTATGGAACATATTGGAGTTGGCCCTTGTGAGATAAACATGAAACCATATTATGCCTCTTTGTTTATTTAAAAAAAAAAGAACACATACTTTTACAGTTAATGGCCTGATCTCTGAAGATGCTCAGCACCCACAACCATAATTTAAATTAACAGGAGCTGCCCTGCTCAGCACCTCTGAAAGTAACGCCATTGTGGGCAGGTTCTTGGGAGCATAGGTAAGTTGCACAGTAATATGATGCTATATGGCTTAGACAGCAAATTCTAGTGTCACAGTTCAGTGGACAACAGTCATTAAATATGTATTGATTTTCTTTCTTAGTTTGCTTGCTTTGTGGGAAGAATGAGACAGCAGTTACCCACAGAAATGCATTGCTAGAAAGAAATTCTGCAGCCAGAATCTTGCTCTGCTTGAGTGAATGTAAAAAACACCTAAATCAACTGTAATTGAGGCTTCATAGCCAGGAAACATTATTTAAGCACTATTTGCCCTAGTTGCTAGTGAGGAAAAGCTGCAAACAGACTTTAACAGTGTTTCTTAAACTGTGTTCCATGGTGTGCTGCGGAGAACAACAGAGTTCAAAATGGCCACCCTTAAAGGGACAGGTGACTTTTCTCTCCCCACTCTCCCCCCTTAAAAAGTTTAAGAAACACTGGACTATAAAGATCTGGAATATAGAAACAAGTGCTAACTGTAGCAAAGAAATAGTTTCTAAGTGAGGTCATGTTTCTTGCTCTGTGAAGCATTCAGTATAACCAGAATTGCTCTGCACTTTTATTATCCAGTCACAGTTTGGGATTTTTGTTCCCCTTCAATATAAGCAAAGTTTTTCTCTCTATCCAAAGTCCAGTGCGGGGTGTGCTTTGCATGTACAGCATCCCCAGTCCAGACCATGCTATTTAGCCAGATCTAGCGAGAAGAGGAAGAACAGCTACCAGCAAATAACTCCAATGGTGGGTGACGAGTCACTAGATGAGGGAGGGCTCTGAGTTACTATGGACAATTCTTTCCTGGGCTGCTGGGTCTTGCCCACATGTTCAGTGTCTGTCTAACTGCCATGTAGCTGACTGCTATACTTCGGGTCTGGAAGGAATTTCCTCTCAGGTCAGATTGGCAGAGACCCTGTTTTGTTTTGTCTCATCTTCTGCAGCATGAAGCACAGTCCATGTGCAGATTTAAGATAGTGTAAATGGTGGATTATCTGAAACCTGAAAAGATTAAATCATGACCTGAAGACGTCAAGAACGCAGCCAGAGTTTAGGGGTCTAATATAAGACTGGATGGGTGAGGTTCTTGTGATATGCAATGTGCAGGTCAGACTAAATGATCCTTATGGTCCTTTCTGACCTTAAAGTCTAGGAGCATGTCAGGACCAAATTATCCCTCTAAACTTTTCCATCCATGAGTGGATTTTTCCATGTGCAGAATAATTTTATGTGCACCAACCACTAGAAACAAAATCTAGTGGGGAACGCTCTGCTAATCAGCTGGGTGGCATTTGAATCTCTCCTAAATGGCTCCACAAGAGAGCAGCTTACAGGGAACACTGGTCAGGCTTTTATTAAATAGACTGAGAGCTTTGGCAACACCCCTTCCCTGCTTCGTGCCTTAGTTTCGCCACCTGTAAAACAGAAAGAATGACACCTCTCTCTCCAAGGCATGTGTGTTAATACTGTAACACCCAGGAGGTGAGGCAAACTATGAGTTCCAGTGAAGGGTAGGAGCAGCTGGGCACAACTCAGAGGCCTAAGAGCCCCAGCCACTGCATGTGGCACAGGCCCTTGCATAAAAGGGTGCCAGCCTTACATAAGCCCCATCTCCCAGACACGTGGGCTGGGGCCCTTTTACACATAACAGCCACTCTGGCTCAGACCAAAGGTCCATTCAGCCCAGTGTCCTGTCTGTGACAGTGGCCCATAGACATGAGCACCCTGCACACAGCCTGCCGGTGTCTCGCAGGTTCCTGGTACCGCGGCACCGCTCCCTGGAGTCTCCCAAGCCCCCATGGAGACCTCACACGAGACCCACTCCAGTGTCCCACAGGCCCCTGCGAACCAGGGGCCCCAGCAACGCGGGAACTGTGGGTCAGCGTCTCATGCGCCCCCCTCCCCCCCCCCGAAACCGGCCTTACGTGACGAGGAGGCCACTCGGCTCCACTCCTCCCGCCCCCAGCCCTCCGGTGGGGGGGACGACGGCAAGTGAACCGGAAGCTGAGTCACCTCACCTGAGACCCGCCTCCCGCTCGCAACCAGCGACGCCGCTCGCTGCGCTGTTCCCCAACCGCCGCACGCGAGCTTCAGCCGCTTCCGGCGGCCACCGCCTTCCTCCTCCCGCCTCCCCCCCCCCCCGCGATCGTCGCCCTCCTATGACATCACGCGCTCACGTAGCAATCGGAAGTGATTGAATCCGGGGCGCGGCACGTCTGTGAAATGTCATCGACGGCCGGAAAACGAAAAATAAAAGCGAGCGGGGAGGGGGAGGGGGGGGCAGAAAGAAATCAAGCGCGAAATTCTTTTCTGTCAGCGGATTTGACGGGGGAGGGTAACTTCCGGGAGGCGCGCAGGAAGCGATGGCTTCTGCGCTCACTTCCGGTAGGTGGAGTGGGCGAGATTTGCCCGCCCCTTCCCTCTCGCCCCCTCCCCTCCCCCCAGCAGTGCTGGGTTGGCTCGCGCCCAGCGGCAGCAGGAGCCGGAGACGCCGGGTGGAGAAGCCGCAGCTGGACCAGGGTGAGTTCGGCTCCCGCGTCGCCCCTCCTCCCCCTGCGCTCCGCTGAGGGCGCCGCCGGCGACCCCTGGAGCAGAGCCCCCTCCCCCGCAGCAGGACCCCTCCCCGGCGTGTCCTGCCTCAGTTCCCCCTCAGCCGCGGCCTCCCTGGCGTGATGTCCCCCTGGCTCCGAGCCTGGTCGGGACCCCTCATGCCCGGCCCCGTCCCCCTTCCCGGGGCCAGCCCTGTCTTCCTCCCTGGAGCAGGGACCCTCCCTCGCCTCTTGTCTTCCGAAGCAATCCCCTCCCTGCCCCTTCCTCGCCCATCACTGAGCATCTCTGGCCGGGGAGGGTTCGGGTACCCCTGTCTCCGAGCCCACGGGCTGTGGGGCCAACCGCCTCCCATGTCATTCTGAGACACTTGAGGTGCCAGCTACGTCCGGACAGCCCGGCAGGAGGCTGTTGTGGTGTGAGGGCTGGAAACTGGCTAATACCGAGAGGAATGCTCCAAGACTGTGGGTAAGCGGCAGGGCAGGTGTCAGTGCGTGTCCCTGCTGTGGTAGGTCTGTCCTTCGCTAACGTCTTTGTTACCAACTTGGCAGGAGCGAAGGGTCCACTGATGAAATTGGCAGCTTGTACTAGTCGAAAGGCTAGAGAAGAGGACCTGGATAGATAGGCAAGATAGAACAGACAAAGGATTCTTCTTGGAGTTGAGCAGGAGAGTAACCTTCTGCATTTGCAGTCCATGGAAGGCAGAAATCTGAAGCGAGACTAAGGGAACGAGTGAACTGGAGACATGAGTTTAGTGTGACATATGGCGGCCAAAACAGGGCATCATAGTTCTAGGCTGCACGGGCATAATATCATAGTGAAGTGAGCAGCAAGGCTTCATATAGCTCTTGTGCGACAGCTGGGCATCACATTAGAGAGAGTGGAAATTTTCAGGGAGTTCTTAGAAGAACAACAAAAATGATTTGGACTGTAGAGATTGACTCATGAGGAAAAAATTAAGAGCTTGGCTAAGAGATGACTAAAATTGGCGACATAACAGCCTATGATTATTTAAAGAGTGTACATTGGGAGTATGACTAGAAACAATGGGAGAAAAACATAGGCAGAATTACAGTGAATACTCCTTTCTAGTTAGCTATGTTGCTGTGAAACAGTCTTCCTAAAGGACATGAGTCCCATTGCTTGTGACATTTCAAACCAGATTGGATAAAACTTTGGAAGTTGTAAAAGAGGAAATCCTTGTATTGGCCCCAGGGAGAGTGACTGATGACACAAGAAGTAATTTCTAGCTGTTAAGATTTTCTGTTATTTTACCACCCCTTCATCAGCGATGCACCTTCTTCACCTTCCAGCAGTGGGATTACTCACAGCACCATCTGCATCAATAAATGCCACCTTACCTATTACTCCCAGGCTAACAGTCTGTTGCCTTTGGTTAGTGACTGGTATTGGGCTTATATTGAAGACCCAGACTCTTTGTTCTCATTCTCTCTGACCAGAAATAGTGTCATTTCGCGATTGTGGCAGGATACTGGGCATTAGGACTCCTGCATTATCGTCCATCTCTGCCACTTGACAGTTTGTGTGACTTAGGATAAATTGCTTGTGGCCTGATTTTGACAAAAACTCAGCTATATGATTACTTCGATAGTGACTACCATTTGTGCATGATGCTAGTACTTAGCTCTCCTATAGTGCTTTTCAAATAAGTAGATACCAAACTGCTTTCTAAAAGAGAAGGAGGTACTATCCTTGATTCAGAGACAAGAGAAACTGTGCTTCCATAAGAGGTCACATAGTGGGTGAACTTGAAATATCACCTACACACATATTGTACACCCGGGGTTATTTTGTTCAGAATCTAGTTATCTTCTGTACCTCAGCATGCTAATCTGTAATTTAGGAAAATAACACTTGCCTATCAGAAGGTTTTGCTGGTATAATTAACATTAGTGATGTGCTCTGAGCACCTTGGAGGGACGATAGTACAGAAGAACAAAGTAATATTGCTTAAACTGTATTAAACCCATCTTGGCATTAGCTCTTTGCCTTTACTTTCTTCTTTGGGCTTTTGATCATCTAAAATTATGATAGGGTTGATGGTGTGATTCCACAGACTTCAAGACTGCGAAACTTTAAGTCCTGTTAGAAGTTGCAAACCCTCACCTTCTCACAACGGTCAAAAAGTAAATGTCAGATCTTTCTAATACATGAGCTTATCCCTCTGGAAAAAATCACATTAATGGCAGCCCTCCCTAGGGATGTTAAAGTTAGATTAATTGGCTAATCGAATAGTCGATGCAATTTGCATTGATTATTCAATTAGTCGATAAGGGCACCTCCACCTTTGAAGTGTAGCAACAGCCCCAGGGCTGTTGCTACACTTCAAAGATGAAAGTGCTGCGGGGAGCACGGGGTCCCCTGTTGACTCCATGCTCCCTGTGGCGTTTCAAAGCAGCAGCACTGCACAGAGCCCAGGGTCAGCAGGGGAGTCCTTAGCTGACCCTGAGCTCCATGTGGCGCTGCTACCCAGGCCAACTGAGAACTCCCCAGCTAGTCCCGGGCTGCACACGGAGTTTCAAAGCACCTGTCATCTCTCTCCCCTCTCCTTCCTCCCTCGTTGCTGCCTCTTTCTGATAGAGGCATCAGTGGGGGTGGGGTGGAGTGGGCAGAGACTAGCTGACTAGTGTGTTGACATTTGCTTAATGTATAGTCGACTAGTTGTTCACATCCCTAGCCCTCCCCCTCTCAACATCATGTTGCTTTTGTTGCTTTGGAATATTTTTATTCCTGGTAATCATTACAACTTGGTTATGCGATTACCTAAGCTAACTGTTACAGGATGGAGAGTTTGGAAAAACATGTTGTGCAATAGAAAAGGTCATCTTCCCTCAGCAATGTCTATTAATTTGGACTGAGCTTTGTGTCCTCCTTTTAGCAGTTGAAGTTGGCAGTTGTGCACATTTTCTGCGAGTAGGGTTAGGCACAGTAGAGTCAGTTTTTAGTTTTTAAATCGGGAGTGGCAGTGGGAAAGGAGAGCAGATGGAAAGAAAGTGCTGGCTTCTTAACTGAACTTCCTAATGCTTCCATATTTAAATCCTATACTGACAAACTTTTTTTTCCTGCTGTGGAATGCTTTCTGTATTTTAGTTCATCTTCATCACTGTTTTTAATCAAGTCTTCCAAACACATTATTGCTAAAAAATTGTAGCATCTATTTATTTAATATTTATGGCTTAGTTTACATGGCTTAATATGTATAAGAAAAAATAGCACACTGGAAAGTGCTTTTAAAATTATATACTGGGGCATTTTAGAGACTTAATATCTTGCTGCCCCTGGTAAATAGTTGTTTTTTTTTTTCTTTCTGGGTTAACCTGTTCTCTACTTCAGTTCAGCCCAAACCTGCCATTTAGTATTATTTTAGACCTATGTTACAGCGGGGCTGGACTGGAAGAAGCCAACAATGGTGTCACTACTCCTGTTCACCTGGAAAATAATTGCAGTTTGTCTTCCATCATTTAAGGAGCTGAGATTTTTGGATTGGTTTCTCAGTTCTTGTCCCCAAATGTAAGCCTCCTAGTGTGTGGTAAAAGTGGCCATTCCCTTGATATATGGATGTGACAAGAGACAACTTGTTATCCAGGAAGTAATATTTAATTTGTTCTGCAGTGTAAGGACAAAGGCTTCTGCTAAGCCAGGTCACAGTGTTACCTGGTTAGATTTTTGGGTGTTTGAAGGATGTGAAGGGCATGCCCTTCAAGTTGGCTGACTCATTCTACAATAGAAACAGCTCTGTCATACCTATTATTTTTTTCTTAATTTAAATGGATTTCTTATCATTCTCTGCTGAACAACCCTTTTCCAGGGAACCTGTTCCCCTAGTGGGAGGTTCAGAGTTCACCTGTGTGGGACAACCAGTGTTAATAGGGTACTGCCATCCAATCCTGTATGTCCTACTTGCAGATGCTTATGTTTCAAAGGATGTAGTTTGGTGTGTGAGACTCATGCAGAGCAGGTGAATGGAGACACAAAGTCCCCAGTGGCAGCTGGAGAGAATTGCAGTCAGTGTTTCCCACTAAGTGCACTATAAACCTCTTTTCTCCCTTTCAGATTTGGATAACCAGTATATGTGGTTCCACATACAGAAGAGGCATTTCCTAATTTTAATGACCACACCTATGGCAAGGGGGAGGCCCACCACAGACAGGGGCAGCTCTGGCCACCCAGTCGGAGCAGCCCCTGTCTGCAGTGGGACCTACAGGCCTGGAGCTGCTCCAACCCCTACCAGTTAACTGGAACTGGTAAGCCTCACCCTTCAGGGTTAACCATTCACATCCGTAGTTCTGGTCACATTGTTAAAGTCAAGGACTGAACCAGAAGCTCAGGGTACTGGAGTTGTACAGTAACTTGGCTGCAATACTTATTATGAGATCTTTGAGGATTCTCTCAAATCTCCCTTCCTAGTGACATGCATTACCCTCTCTGAAGGATTAGAAGTAGTTTCCTCAGCAGCCTATCAACCCCATTCAGAAGACTGTCTGAAAAACACAATTCATGGAACTGGCTCCTTGCTTCATAATCCACCTTGAGGTTAGGCATGTTGTCACCTGTCAGCTTATGGTGTGAGGACTCTGACCTATGTTCCCTGTTGTGGGCGCATGTGATGGGGCAGCTATAGACTGCTGTGTCAGCCAGTTCGCTTGCTGCATGGAAAAGCATGGATGGGAAACACTCAACCTGAAGCCCTTTGAAAGGGAGTAAGAATGTATTCTTTTGTGAGGAAGAAGTGTGTCTGTCTACAAAAATGTAACTTTTAAAATCTCTATTAAAAAGTTGGATTCTGAGTGTGTTGAGTTCCTATCTGCTCGTTAACATGGAGTACAGCCAAGTTCTTGCTTTTCTAATGGAAGAATTAAATTAAACCTCCTTATTTACATTTTTTTCATTCTGAAATTTACTAGGAAAATGTGAAATTACAAAACTGTGGCATTATTGGTTCTAAAGTAATGTCTGTCCCCAATTTGGAAAATGGTATAGAATTATAGGGAATGTTAATATTACTGAATTATCTACTATATATTTGAGAGAGTTTGTGTGTCTGTGTCCGTCTGTCCATCTATGAGTCCACTTGTTCAAGAACTCCTAAACAATAAGAGCTAGGACTGCCAAATTAAGTATTCAGTTTCCTCTTATCAGAACTTAAAGCAAGGTCAGGATTTGGTTGTTCCAGGACAATGGGATGTGCATGGAATTGTTTGGTGGTTTTTTTTTTTTTTTTTTCTCTCATCAAACAGAAAGGGAGGAGTGTCATAGCAGGGATAGTTATACTCACAAATAAACACAGGGGGCAGTAAGCATTGTGGGCCATTATATCTCTGAATGACTGCAGTGGGGCAGCAAGTGCCCCAGCCCAGGTGAGCAGCTGCTGGCCAGGGGCATGGCCCCTCCCTGTCAGCCTGTGGGCGCTTCTACCCTGAGCCTCTCCTCTGCCCCCACCCCTGACTCCTGCACCCTCCACACTCCCAGCCTTGAGCCACCCACATCCCCTAGTCTCTGCCCTGATTCTTGCACCCCTCACGCTCCCAGGTCCCTGCCCTGAAGGATCTAAGCAACACCAAGTAAGTCTTCTAGTTCTAAGTTACTTTTAAAACTGTTTTTGAAGGGAATTAACTTTTAAAAAACTACTTCAGGGTGTTTTATAGAAGTGACAGAGTTTGCACAAATAAGCACTACTGAAGATAATTTGTTCAGCCTCAATATAGATGCAACTTTGCATCACTCTGGTACTCCCATTGTTCCAATCCTTCAATCGGTACTTGCATGGAAAGACCATATTAACCCATCCAGAGCCTTGTTGAAGTCAGTGAGGATCTTCACAGGCACCAAATTTCAGTCTATTTGGATCTGATTGTGTGGCATCCATTAAAATGTGGAAGGCCATGAGCACTATCGATTAATTCTTTTGAAAAGGCATCCCAAAGTCTTGATGAAAATGTTAGCTGTTGGGATTTTTTTCAGAAGACTTTTCTCAAGCTATATCTAACTAGAAAAATGGAAAGTAGGCCTGGCGAACAGAGGCGTGACCCATTAAATATAAGCCTGTGGTCTTTAAATTACTTGCCCTCACCTTTGTGGGATTAAACAGTTTTAGCTGGGAAAGTGTTTTAGAATTAGAATATATGTACTCATATGAAAGTAACCCATTATAACTAGATCTATGGAGATTTTCAATGCCTTTAAGATGTGTCCTAATTTATTTTAATTGAATGCTCCCCTTGAGGTTTTTCAAAGGATTAAAACTTCTCAAACTGTTACTTTTTATATTTCCTGGGGGCTTTTGGGAGATTTATTAACCTTCAGCTTGTGAATTGTGACAGTTTTATATCATGTGATGAACAGGCCATATCTTTCTCTATAGGGGGCAGAAGATCTTGGAGAAAAGCATTTATTTGGTCTTAACGGTCTACAGAGCTGACAAGATAGTAGTCTGTACCATTGGCTTAATATACAGAAGAGGAGGAAAAGATCTGAGATACCTGAACAGGTATATTATTTCATTTGCAGGCTGTTTTTTGTTCTTAACTGGCAGAAATTCATTCATGAACTGATAATCCGTAACTATATAATAGAGGAAGATGTGTCCTTGTTTTGATTAGAACCAAGGCACTGTCAGTCTAGACTTCATGAAGGGATTGTCCACATCTACAGCAGTGCATCTGCACTGCTCAATGAAGACACTACTTACGCTGATGGGAGAGCATCTCCTGTTGGTGTAGGAACCTCGTCCCCATGAGAGGTGGTGGCTGTGTGGATGGAAAACCCTCTTGTTGGCACAGAGCTGTATGTATTACGAGTTAGGTTGATATAATTACGTTGCTCCAGAAAATGGATTTTCCACACCTAAGAGCAGCACAGTTACAGGGACATAAGTTGGTAATGTAGACCATGCCTGCATTGTTGCCTCTGAATTAGCAATGAGTGTGGAGTGGTGGAGGGAGGCAATTCAATCTAAAGTAAAAAAACCCTTTGTTTTAGATCGCTGTCTGCTTTCTGCATGTGTCAGTGTCCTGGCTCCTTTTGTCTTTACTGTGGAAAGAATGGACTTGAATGTTTAATTGGTCATTTGGTGTTGTAAAAAGGGAAATGTTAGCCCTTAATGGACAGAGAAACTCACAACTGGTCATTTGTTCGGAATTGGTTCAGTGCCTTCCTACTATTTTGTGTTCTATGAGCAGGGTTTTAGTGTCCTGTCGTGCTTGAGAACTGCGATGAGTTAAGTTAGGTGGCGTTATGAAGGTGAGTACTGGTTGACTACCTTTTTGTGAAGAGGTTTTTCAAGGGGCTTTGTCAAGTGGATGCTAATAGGATTTTTCCTTTAGGGTTGTTTGACCTCTGTTCCAAAAGTGTCAGATAACTGTAGACTTACAGTGGCTACAGTCTAGTTCACCTATGATAAATCCATTTTTTATGTTCTGTCACTTCCGTAGAATTGCCATTTCTATTATAAGTGGAAGCACAGGGAGCTTTTTGTTTCTTGTAAAAACACGTCTAAAACTGTGCAGTTTTACATCATGTAGCTTGTCTAATATTGGTCTGTAGTCACATACAGTTTAAATGTACACTAAATATTTGTGTGATGGTAACACCCACTGTGTTGAGATGTGTGGGAGCTAAGGATGTTAAATTGTGGTTAATCAGCTAATCGAGTAGTTGATGGAATTTCCATCGACTAGTCGATAAGGGGGAAAGCTGCAGCGAGGTTAGCTCCCAAGGCAGGGGACTGGGACTGCTCCAGCTCTGCAGGGGCCATTGCAAGCAGAGAACACTCCAACCCAGCCGGTGAGTGGGGCTTACTCCAGCCCAGCCAGAGTGCCGCCACCCTCCCCCGCCTACCCCATTCAATTGGTTAAACATAACGTTTAACCAGTTAACTAATAAAATGGGATTTTACATCCCTACTTCATTTATCTCTTGCAATGCACTGCTTGCATCCGCACACTGGAGTGCAAAATATGTCTCCTGCATGACTTCAGTCACTGTGGTTTGGAAGACGAAGATACCTTAGTGAGTTCCTGAGTGATTGGAACATCTCCAGGCTGGTATTTCTGGAGAGTAGCTTTGGGTAAGCTTGAGGGGAGGGCATTCCAGCTAGCCCCCTCTCCCCAGTACCGAGAGGAAGGATTTTATACTCCTGAAAACCAGGCTGGTTCTGCTTTAAATGCAGTTGACTGGAATTCAAAATCAGGAGTTTTGATTGGGTTTTATTTTGACAGTACAATAGTTTGTTTTTACAAATTATTTGTTGTTTTACTGCATAGTAACAACCACTGCTTTTGTTGTTGACAAAATAACACTGTGACTAGCAGTAATTGTCTTTTGTGATTGAAAAATGTTATGAATCTCACTAAAGCTGAATAGAGTATTGTGGGGCAGGGTGGGCAGCTCTCCAAGAACCTTTGTGAGCGAATCTCAGGATCGCTCTGACACCAAGATTGTAAGTAGCTCAGATGGAAAATGAAGGGAAACTTGCTTTTTTAACCCCTTATTTTGCACTATTTACTCCTATGTTTGCAGGTCACTGCATTATATTTGGCTGCTTGTTTTCCATATCTAGACAGAACTTCCTTTTCAGTCCCAAGCTTAGTAAATCTCTCATGTAACCAGTTAATAAATGTGATCACTAGAAATGATACAATCTGGCATCTTAATGGACTTGCTGCCCAGGTGAAATCAGGAGATGGCCAAGCATTTGTCTCTGACACATAGCCACACCCATGCTATATTCTGATTTGGATTGGTGCAATTCCACTGCAGACAATGGGGTTATGCTAGTGTAAAACTGGTATGGGTGACAAATCGGGAGAATCTGTCTGCCCTGGTAGCATTCTGAAAACATCCTTGAACTAATGATTCTCATGTGACAGCACAGCTATGCTGTAGAGCTGCTGCTGTCTCATTTCAGCCCTGTGTGATCCTTAAGGCATGGCAGGTTTTGCTGCCTCTCAGATATCTATTATCCAACAAAAGGAAGCTTTTGCAAGGTCACATTGCTTTGTCTGCTGTTAGTTTAGGCCTTTTGGAATCCTTTAGCCTTTGACTAAACAACAATTTCTATTAGCAAAATAACTATAACCCTATTACAGTTTGTTGTTACACTATGCCACTGTTGCTCGTTTGTTAATTATGGGGGAATATTTCTTGAAGGTAAGACTGCATGAGTGCTTACTATTATTTGACTGCTTTTATTCATGAAGCCTAGATCTTTTTGCTGGGAAATAGGGTATTTAGTTAAGGGTAACAACTTAAATTGCACTTTGACCTGAAAGTATTTTAACTGTTAGTGTAACGTATGAGACTCCTGCAATGGAAAGAGATTAAACTATAAAAGAGATTAAAAAGGAAAGAAAGTATAACTAGGTGCGTTTGCCAGTACTTTAGTGTATAGTCAGTTTCTTCAGTTTGTGTGGGACTTCTTACATAGCAACTGTGCTGTGAAAAACATTTGTTAAAATAGTAAAATAGAGGTTTTTAAATCTACAAACGTCAGGGACGTTTGGGGACAAGTCCTGTTATCTGAAATGTATTTCAATTTATTTTTTAAATTGATTAGATTTGAAGTTGCTGCTTCCCCTTAAACTTCCCCTTAAGCTGAAGATAGCCTCTCTTTCCTGCGCAGCTGAGTGTCCAACTTGATTCTTATTCTATATTTGTAACATAAAGGAAAGGAGAAATTTCTTGAAAACTACTTTCATTTCCTACCAATGTGCAGTTTATGTAGTTATCATTTTAATAATCTCCTTTTCCATCTGATACAAGAAGCCTATCAAAAATTGTAAATCTTTTGTCAACTCAGAGAAACTTAATGTAGAAAAGAGGCGTTAGTTTCCTAGACTATTTCTTCCAAAACAAATATTCAGAGGCTATTTTAAGGTGTAGGAGTTAAATTTTAAAGTACGGATCTTCATTGGGTTGTGGCAGGTGTTTTTTTTGTTTTTTTATTGCATAAGAATTGTCAGCTGGTCAGTAGAAAATCTCTGTTGCAGCATTCTATTTCAGGCTATCCTCCTACATGTTGCACCACTTAGACTCATGAATAAGGAAAAACATGGTGGTTAGCATTCTTGAAGGATGAAAAATTACATTACATTAGAAAAAAGCAAATAATGGGGGAACTGTGTAATCTTCAGGTAGCTGTAGAAGGAGGCAGATTAAGACCATGTTTTTACTGCTTTTTAAAGTTGTGGATTGTACTTTAGCTGGCAAACAAGGGACAAATCTATATCCCAGTTCTTGAATTCAGCTATTTTTATAAAGGATGTGATCTATTTTGGTGGCTTGTTGCATGCATGTGTAGCTGGGGGGCATGTACCATCATGCATTCTGATCTCATTTTCTAGTGTGAAAGACATCAAGAATATGGAAATATGGTGTCAGTAAGTATTTAAGCATTAATATAGGTAGGGTATTTTTTTTTTTCTGGCTTTGTATCTCAGTCAACTGCAAAGCCAGCTGGTAGCACCTTATCTGTCTGAGCTCCAGCAGCTGTAGTCCCTAGTTTCGGGGTTCACCACACTTCAGTTTTGAACTCAAATGTATCACATTAAAAGTAGCTAGTGGTTAAATTAACTGAATCGTGTCTTAAATGACAACTTAAGAAACCAGCAAAAATTGATTGCCTGGTAGAAGTGACAGTTAACAGTTGAGCAGAGTTTTACTTTGGGGAGTTTTGTAAAAAATGCAGCGGTCACAGAGTTCTGCAGTTGAAGTTTGTGTGTGTGAGAGAGAGATGTGCTTTAAAATTGCCTTTGCCATATTGGAAAGTCATTCACTTCCAACATTTATGTAATATAATATTGCAAGATAAGCATTCTATGTAGGTGGCTTGGACATTGGCGCACACATGCAGGATTTTTCCTCTTCATTTTCAGAATAGTGATAGGAATCTTGTCTATTATGGGTAAACATTATACTTATTTTTTGTGTGTGGTTTTGTTTTGTTTCTTGCTATTAGATCCTCCCAAGTGACTGATCTATGAAATGGCAGAGAATGGAACAGATTGTGATCAGAGACGCATAGGAATGATCAAAGAACAGCAAAATGGGAATTTCACAGGTAGGCTGAAAATGGCAGTTCCTCTTCCAGACCAATCAATCTGGTACCCTCAAAAGATTATCTGGGAATGTGTGGGTTGGGAAACTAAGCCCAGATAGAACTGAGCAGATAATGACAAAAATGTGCGGCCTAAAACTGTTCTGTAGCCTTAACATGTATCCATCCTATTGACTTGAATGAGCATATGCTTAAGTGGTACAGCGTCAGGTGCTAATTTAAAAAAAAAAAAATTTTGGCAGGAATTTGGGTTTAGAAAGCATTCCAAACAACCCAGCCCTTTGACAGCAAGGAGATTGCATTTGGACAGTGAAAAAAAATCTACCCTGTTTTGGGAGAAACACAAATTTTTGATTTCTGAATTAGTCCTTCTATAAACTATAGCTTGTCACTTGCTCAAGATGAATTGCTGACAAAACGACTAATTCTCTTGGTCACTCTTTGCAGGTCTGTTTCTATCACTGGGCCTTCTCTTTGAACTAACATAAAGATTCCGTGCTCTAAGCATTAATTCTATGTATGAAAAGATAAACTGGTGGTGGTGGTTTTTTGGCTGTATTTTATAAAAATGATCAGAATCTTATCTTGTTTCCTGTCTGCTTCATGTGGTTTGTATGTGTCAGTTCATGCCCTATGCAGTTCAGCATTCTGGTTCTTTCTCTTTCCTTACCTGTCTTGTCTCTAGTCACTGGTAACCTTGTATGTGTACTCTGGGAATTCACCATTCTGAAATAGTGGGGTGCGTTACAGTGCCATCTCTGTCTACTTTGTTTCCCTCCTTTCTGGTTTTTTTTTGGGTGGAATAATCTTCTGTGGCAGATGAATGTTTGCATTCATCAACTTTAAGTAATGCATATTGAAAAACATAATCCCATCTCTCTCTCTCTCTCTTTCTCTATCTATCTATGCAATGATGAGGACTAAATTAGCTGTTAACACTCAAGAGAGATTTAATTGTGGATGGTTCTCTGAAAAAAAAATCCACTCAATGTGCAGCAGCAGCTGTCAAAAAAGCAAGCAATGTTATGAATCATTAAGAGGGATAGAGAATAAAACAAAGCACATCTTAATGCCTCTATAAATGGTATGATACACCTACATCTTGGATACTGGGTGCAGATGTGGTCACCTAATCTCAAAAAATATCTTGGTAACAAAAATGATTGGGGTATGGAATGGCTGCCATATGAGGAGAGATTAATGAGACAGTTTGGAAAAGAGACGACTAATGGGGGGGATACGATAGAGGTCTATAAAATCATGACTAGTGTTGGACTCTTTCCCATAACACAAGAATTAAAGGTCACCAAATGAAATTAATAGGTAGCAGGTTTAAAATAACCAAAAGGAAGTACTTATTCATGCAACGCATCGTCAACTCGTGGAACTCCCTGCCAGAGGATGTTATGAAGTCCAAGACTATAACAGTGCTCAAAAAAGAGCTGGATAAATGTATGGATCGGTCCATCAATGGCTGTTAGCCAAGATGGGCAGGCAAGGTGTCCCTAGCATGTGTTTATCATAAACTGGGAATTGGTGACGGGGTGGATCACCTGATTATTACTTATTCTGTTCATTCCATCTGAGGCACCTGGCATTGGCCACCGTTGGAAGACATGATACTGGGCTAAATGGACCTTTAGTCTGACGCAGTATGGCCATTCTTATGCTGAGTTTATACCATTAGTTTTTTAGAGGTGTGGTGGTTTTTTTTTTCCAAGTTTCTTCAAACCCGCTCATTTATTGTTCTTTAACCAATTATTCTGTTCTTCCTCATGCTATTTTTTATTGCACCATTTGTGGCTTTTTTCAAACTTTTTATTGATATTTGTTCAAAATCTATCTTACAGCACTTTTAATAACTGTGGAGTGTCTTTGTTAAAGATGTTCTATGAAATGGCAGAGAATAGAACAGATTCTTAAACCAAGAATATAGCACTATTCAAAGAGGGGTAGGATATTTATACCGACAACAAGAATAGACAAACTTTTTATACAAAAGTTTTAGAAGGAACGCAAAGCCTCTTTCTTCTCCGGTTTGAATCCTTCTTTAATTAGTAGGTATTGGAAAAAGGCTTCCCTGAAAGGCAAGTTACTCCATCAGTCGTCTTCAGTGCACACAAGCTGTTCTGAGTGAACAAAATTCCAATTCTTCTGACTATCCTGGCAAAATCCTTGATTGACACTATCTGGGACAAGTCATCCTGAACCAACGTAGTTAGTTTTTATTAGTGTTTATGGTAGAGATGTTAAATTTAGGTTAATTGGCTAATTGAATAGTCGATGCAATTTGCGTTGACTATTTGATTAGTTGATAAGGGTGCCTCCACCTTTGAAGTGTAGGGCTGTTGCTACACTTCAAAGGCAAAAGTGCTGTGGGAACATGGGGCCAGTGGAGGACTCAAGCGGTCCCTCTCTGGCCCCATGCTCCCTGCGACTTTTCAAAGTGGCAGCACCACATGGAGCCTGAGAACAGCGGGGGAGTCCTCAGCCCCAGCTGCATGCGGCATTTCAAAGCAGCAGCGCCACATGGAGCCCAAGGTCTGGCCCCAGGTTCCACGCAGCGCTTCCGCTTTGAAATAAGGATGTTAAGTATCAGGTAATTGAGTCGAATAGTCGATGCATTTTTGCATCAAATATTTGATTAGTTGATAGGGTGCCTCCACCTTTGAAGAGAGACAACAGCCCTAGGCTGTTGCTACACTTCAAAGGCCAAAGCACCAAAGCCCAGGGTCAGCTGAGGACTCCCCCGCTGACTTCGGGCTCTGTGCGGTACTGCTGCTTTGAAATGCCGCCATGGTGGCGTTTCAAAGCGGCAGCGCCACATGGAGCCCGGGGTTGGCGAGGGACTCCCCAGCTGATCGCAGGCTCCGTGCAGCGCTACCACTTTGAAATGCTGTGAGGAGCCCGACACCTGGGGAGCAGCAGCAAGGGGGAGGGCAGCAAGTCCTTCACATCCCTACTTTGGAGTAAGGATGTTAACTATCGAGCAATTTACTAGTCGAGTAGTCGATAGGCATTTCCCATTCCTCCCACTGGGGCTCTTGTACATTCCAAAGGAGGAATGCGGAACTCCGCATGCAGCCCAGGGCCAGCGGGAAGTCCCGCTGACTCTGGGCTGCATGCAGGCATGTCAGCTTTGAAATGTACAAGAGTCCCCAGCGGAAGTGCCCGCATGGAGCCTGGGGTCAGCAGGAGCTGGGAATCACCTGAGCGGCAATGCCCCTTTGAAACGCCGCCTCTGCATTTCAAAGCAGCAGCACGGCGCGGAGCTCGGTATGGGCTCCATGTGGTGCTGCCACTTTGAAGTACCCCCTCTCCCCCTCCCCCTTTTGCTGCCTCTATCTGATAGAGGCAGCAAGGGGGAAATCTACTAGTTGACTCGACTATCCGATAAACATTTGCTTATCAGATAGTCGACTAGTCCTTAACATCCTTACTTTGAAGCACCTCCCCTTCTTTCCCCCCACTTTTGATGCCTCTATCGGAGGCAGCAAGGTGGCGGGGGGGAGCGACTACTTGTGTGACTAGCTGTTCACATCCCTAGTTTATGGTACTCTCAATTATTGCACTAAATCATGTCTATAACTATCAGTACATTCTTGTTCTCCCACTTTTAATGTGTAACACCAGGGACTGTTACACTGTGTGCAGTGTTTTGTCTTACAATTGAATTACTGCAATAAAACTAATCTTCACGTTTATAATGTCTACGCTGGCTAAGAACAACAGTTCAGACAAAAAAGTGTGATGTTAGAAGGGGACCCCTTTTTTTTCAGTGGATTTACTTGATCTGGGTGATAGAGGGGATGGATCTTTGTAAGTAACCATTTAAACATGGCTTGAGGTTCTGTACACAGTGAATGATGTTTTTCTGTGAGTTCAAGATAAAATTAGGCTTCAGTAATGCCGAATGGGTATTGGCTGAATGTAGCTGGTTATGGAGGCAAGCAGTGTAGTCTCTTGCAAAAAGACTTACAAATTCTAAGCGCCTTGCAGACTAGGTCTACACATTGCTTGTTTAAATACTTCCATGGCCATGAAACTCTGGGGCAGCTGAGTGGGAAAACTGTAAGCCTTCCTTTGCTGTAGGTCAATTCACATCCATCGAGGAACTCTTTACAAGAGGAGGAAGAGGAGTTAAAACTATCATGTAACTTTTGGTTGTGGTGGAATGTGAACTGTCAGCTTGTCAGTGTACTAACTCTTCCATCCATCTTTATTTCTAGACCCCTCTTTGCCGAGTGAACAGAAGCTAAGGGACCGAGAAGAGAGGCAAAATATTGTGCTCTGGAGACAACCACTCATTACCTTGCAGTATTTTTTCTTGGAAACCCTAATAAACTTGAAGGAATGGACCATAAAGTAAAGATCTCCTTTAATTTCCACTTCTAAGCTCTGTGGGGAAACCCATACTTTGATTCAGTAGGTCATTGTGGCATCTCAGTTCTGTGATGATTCACGTTTATAAACGTGTCTCAAAGAAAGATATTTTTAAAACCAGCCATATTCCCAGCTGTTCACCAAAATGATAATGTGTGTAGGTTACATTGGTATCAAACTCCAGCTTGCCTGGATAGAAAAGAACCAGAATCTTTTTTTTTTTTTCCTGAATATTTGAATGATAAGCTAGGGCTTAAGGGCCCTGATGGCATGAACTATTGTATTAATGATTGCATCTAGAAGGGAGCTCAGATTTTATGAATATATGCCTTTGCTCACTAATGTCACACCATATCAGGGCAAAGTTCAAGATTACATGGCAGTTATATTGATGTTAATGAAACTATACAAAGGACTTTGCTTCTAACCTACGTGTTCCATTCCACAGTAGGAAACAATCTATAGTAGTGCTGTCTCTAAACCATTGCTTGGAAACAGTGTATTGAATAGACTGTCACCATGGGTAGGACTGTTACCCCCCCAACCTGACTAACCTCCCTTCCTAATAGGGAAGGGTATAGTGAGGTTGCTTACTGTATTAAGCATGAAAAGGTTTGTACTAGAAAAAGATAAATATGAATAAAATTATCAAGGGAGAACACCATTTATAACAAGCCATTCTAGCATGTGGCTAATGAATAGTTTTGTGCTCAAAAATGAGCCTAGGATAATTTTCCAGCTCAGCAGGCATGCTCTGATGTGGTCTTGGGTAATATCAGTAGTTAGAATGCCCCCTTACTGAGGGCTTGTCCATTATGGAGATTTGGCAGCCTTGGGAGAATTTACAGTGCACCAGCCTGCTGTGTATGTTGAAGCACACTGTGAACTTCTTGTTTATGGCAGTAGGGCCCATGCAGTTACTTAGTGCACAGCAGGCTTGTGTGCATAGATTTACCTCTTGACTTGTCATGCATCAAGCTTAAGCCCTTTCGTCAGTTGAGAGTGGTCATAACAAGCTGCATTCTCCCACTCTCGAGGCCATAAGCAGAGTGCTAATATAGGGGGCCCATTCAGAGGCGTGAGTAACTTAAATGTTGATTTGAAATAACCCGTTTGATAAAAGTTTGTATCTTATGTAGTGTAGTCCTTAAATATTCTTTTACACTTCCTGCTTTCTTTCAGTGTTCTTGGGATTATTCCTTTTGAGAACTGGTTTTTTTCCCATGTCCCATGTTATGCATTTGTGGCAGCTGTTTATTTAAGATTCTCTCAAGTATACTATAGAAAATAACATTTGAGTTGATATTTTATCTGATTTGATTGATACCTGACTTTCTAGATCTTAAATTTTTGTGTAGCTGTCTTGCACCTTATATTGTAACAAAGCAATATTTTGGACACTAACATTATGCAGTAATAGCAGGAAATAACTTTCCTCTTCTACTTTAATATATTAACAGACACAAATTCAGGTGGTCCTAGGCTGGATTATGTACTGTTAAATGGTGCTTTAAAGTGTAACTGCCAATCGGAGAACTGCACATCTATCTGAATTCTCAGCTAGTGTTACAAGTAACATCAAGTATTTCTATAAGTGAAAGAGATTAGTGAGTTTTCATATTTAATATGCATTTGAGGGTTTTGTGTCGTGTCAAGTCAGTTTCACTGTTTTCCCCTATGTGGTGGTCCCCCCCCCACCCCCCCGGTTCATTGTGAGAGATTCACACATTGCAGTGGGGAGAGAAAAATACCATATAAGGAGAGGTGTGGATATAAAAACACAGTAATTAGTAGTGGACTATAGTGGTACCTGAAACTTTAATTATTTTAAAATTTACTCAGTTCCAGTTGATAGTGTTGTTGTTTTTAAAAACATGATGAAACAGCAAATGTGTGTAATATAGCGTTAGGCAAGAGTGTAATTGTTTAAGATTGACAAGAAAAAGATAAAATAAATGATCTCTCTTTAGCCAATTGTGTACAGTCTTATTGCAGCCTTGTAGAGCTAGACAGACACAAAAGCCAATGTAACTGGATCTCAAATTACATGAATACTTCCAACTCCCCACTGATAATTGCCTTATACTTGATAATTAACTGGAAGTTTTTCACGTTAAATTTTTCTGAGCTGCAACAAGAGACCTTTTCAAAGTTTCTTTTCAACAGATTAAGAGAGAACCCAAGTAGTTATAAGACGACCTTTCATAAAGCCACTTTGGCCTACTGGTTAGAGCACATGCTAGGAGTTTTAGGTTCTATTCCCACTGCCTTACTGTGACCTTGGCTAGCTTACTTTACTGCTTTGAACCTTGCTTTACTCTTCAATCAAGTTGATAATACAGCAGTACCCGTTATCTTGGGTGTCAAGGCCTAATATTTGTTAGAACATGGAGTTAATTAGATGAAAAATGCTTTCAGTGTGTACAATAGAACACTTTTATTCCAGTTCTGAGTGAGATGAGATTCCCCTTAAAGAATCAAGACTCCTCAGTTCTTTTATGTACACTTTGACCTATATTGTAACATTATAAATTTGGCAGGCTGCATTTTTACCCTTTTGATGCACCCCAACAAAGCTGTTCTGCAGTGACACAGAGGTGGGTTGGCAATGCATGGAAAAATATGAATGACCCTAATTGCAATTTGTCTTTTAAGATTGTGGCATCGCCGAAGTATCGTGATGTCTTTTTTGCTGCTGCTTGCAGTGCTTACAGCTGCGTATTATATTGAAGGAACACATCAACAGGTATGCAGTTCATCAAGTTATTTTCTGTTGTGTTTGGCACTTCCTATCCTTGACTTCCTATCCAAAACATACACTTAGGGGATTGAATAGTGTCATACAGGAATGGTAATGAGTCTACCTGAGCGTTCATTTTATTCAGCTAATAATTCCCTGTGGAGTGTGCTCCCTTCTGTCACATAGCAAATCAATAATAGATTAAAGATAGAGACTTATCAGATCATTAAGTACACCTCTCTGTAGCCGTGTGTATTCTGTGTGTCCTCCATCTCTGAATAGCTAATTCTCTCCAGAGCTGCAATGCCACTTCACATCTGCTTTTCAGAGGGTTCAGCACTGGACCATGCTGTCAGGTAAACTAAGACCAAATGGGACTGTAATGTCAGGGCTCCCAGGTAAATTGTTTCTTCCTCCTCACAGAGGACTCTCCAAACCATCTGGGATGGTCCTTTCCCTCTGGTCATAGAATCGTCTAATGGATTGAGCACAAGAGTGGGAACTAGGAGCTCTCGAGTTCAGATCCTAGCCTATTTCTTATGCTGTCTCCCCCAGTTTTTTAAAATGGATTTAATACCTCTCGGCTGATATGAAGATTGATTGATGCTTTTACATTAGATGTACAAATGTTAACCATTACAGAAATGTGAAGCAGGGAGGAAGGCCATACCAAGTCTCTGATCTTGTCCTGTGAGTGGCAGCCCTGTCAGCCCAGCCCTGCAAAGGAGATGGCTGGCTGGAAGCTATCCAGCCGCTGTCCCTTCTTGTTCTGACTGACTCTTTAACGCATCCTTTCCAGATTGCAAAAATCTAGTCTCAATCCACCTCCACCTGCTTCCCCTGTCAGAGATTTCACTGCCCATCTGTGGTGCTTGCAATATGTTGCAGTAAGAATCTTAACTCCCATGCCCGATCGTATAGGTAGTATTCTGGTTCAATAATTATTCTAATTGTTGTTGGTATAGTTTTGTGAGACCTAAGAATAGGTGAGCCCAATGAGTCATGTCCATGGGGAAGAAGCTTAAACAGTGTTAAAGTAAATTTCATTCTGCCAAGCTGTTAGGCTAATTGCCTTTTAGGTACTTTTACAGGCATAGCGAGAGCCTCATTGTTGGTATGTAAACGTTTGGCCGGGCTAGAGCAATGATCCTTTGCACTTCAACTGGGCTTTGAATCCTAACCTCCAGAGATCTAGGTGCTGCCATTTTCTGACTGGTGTTAGTTCTTTCCACTGACTAGCATACAGTATGGAAAATGTTCTCTGGTGCTTGTTTTCATAGAGTCTTAGAACTGGAAGGGAACTTGAGGTCATCGAGTCCAGTCTCCTACCCTCACAGCAGGATCAAGCACCTTCTAGACACCATCCCTGACAGGTGTCTGTCCAACCTGCTCTTAAATATCGGCAGAGATGGAGATTCCACAACCCCACTATCAATTTATTACAGTGTTTAACCACCCTGACAGGAGGTTTTTCCTAATGTCCATTCTAAACCTCCCTTACTGCAATTTAAGCCCATTGCTTCTTGTCCTATCGTCAGAGGCCAAGGAGAACAATTTTTCTCCCTCCTTCTTGTAACACCCTTTTAGATACTTGAAAACTGCTATCATGTTTTCTCCCATCCTTTCATGTGACTCATCCTTATCCTTGACCTAGAAAATGAAGAGCCTGTTACATTGCAGAACTCCTACACTTGCTGCTGTATTTTTAACACAGGCACACCTTTATTTAAATCCAGAGGCTAACAGAATAATCCTTTAGAATTCCCCTTCCAAGTGTACTTTTAGCAGAGTTCACACCCCATGGCTAGTGACTAAGCCCTAAACCATTCAGGTGTTTGGCCTCTGAAATGAGTTGGTGCTTTAGTCAAAAACTGCCCTTGCATTTGGTACTGGCTAGGAATTCTGTCTCTTTAGAGCAGGGAAGGGGAACCTCCAGCCCACGAATCACGTGTGGCTTAATTTCATCTGGCCTGTAGCAAGTCTCTGTACCATGGACTAGAAGCCCTGAGCCACAGCGGTGCCCCCCAGCTAGCAATCCAGGAAGCTGTGCATGCTACCCTGCCTGCAGGCACTGCCCCCACAGCTCCCATTGGTTGGGAACTGCAGGCAATGGGAGTTGTGCAGGCAACGTCTGCAAACAAGGGCAGAGTGCAGAGCTGCCTGGTTCCTCCTCCTTCTCCCCAGGCTGCAGAGATGTGCTGACTGGTTCCATATCAAGGAGATGCCAGAGCATCTCAGACCCTCTCCTGCATCCCAACTCTCAGCCCTCAGCCCCATCTCAGAGCCAGCACCCTTACCTTCTGCCCCAACTCTGAGTCCCTTCCCAGTGCCTGCAAATGATAATGGTGGGAAAGTTGGCAATCCTAATCTCAAAGCCTAGGGGAAAGCCATGAGCTTCCCTGCCCTTAGCGGAGCTCTGTGTGCCCGCCACTGATTTTTCTGGGGGGAGGTGGGAAAAAGGTTTCCCCTCCCCTGCTTTAGAGGACAGCTGAACTCCCATTTCACCACTAGGTGGCTCTGACAGATTTTGGTTGAAGTAGTTCAGCAGAGCAATGTGAGGAAGTTTACACTTATTCTGTTATCCCATAACCCCGCGTTTCTCAAACTGTGGGTCCCCGGAGGATCGCGAGCAACTTAGAGGGGGGTCGCGGTATCACAAAGTTTGAGAACCCCTGCCATAACCTTTCATAGGTGCTGCGTTCCCAACAGATCTTTTGCTTCATCATGCAGACATTAATGGTGCCTGGAACTGAATTACTATGCCACTGAGTGCACTTGATACCCTTTTAGATCATCACCTGTCCTAAGCACTTAGGAAGAGCCAGCAGCACCTTTCTTTCATGAGAATTGATTCATCCTGATTTTCTTTTGTGATTTTTTTTTTTTCTTGTTTTTCAGTATGTGCAGTATATGGAGAAAAAATTCTTGTGGTGTGCCTACTGGGTAGGCTTAGGCATTCTGTCCTCTGTTGGACTTGGAACAGGTCTTCATACCTTTCTACTCTATTTGGTAAGAAACCTACAACTATATTTTCTTTAGTCACACTATTCCTTTTTACAAAGTGCTTTGAGATCTCTGGGTGAAAAGTGCTCTATAAGAGTTGGGTGTTACATACCTGTGGGCTTGAAAAAGGTTCCTCCGTGCTGCTAGGTCTCTGTGGTGTCATCTTTGCTAAATGCTGGTGTTAACCTTATTCTGGTCTCTGTGTGCTATAACAGATTGTACCTCCCTTAACCAGGATAGAATCATAGGGCTGGAAGAGACCTCAGGAGGTCATCAAGTCCATCCCCCTGCCCAAAGCAGGATCAACCCCAACTAAATCAACCCAGCCAGGGCTTTTTCAAGCCGAGACTTAAAAACCTCTCGGGATGGAGATTCCACCACCTCCGTAGGTAACCCATTCCAGTACTTTACCACCCTCCTAGTGAAAGAGTTTTTCCGAATATCCAACCTAGACCTCTCCCACTGTAACTTGAGACCATTGCTTCTTGTTCCGCCATCTGTCAGTAGTGAGAACAGCCTTTCTCCAGCCTCTTTGGAACCTCCCTTCAGGAAGTTGAAAGCTGCTATCAAATCCCCCCTCACTCTTCTCTTCTGCAGACTAAACAAACCCACATCCCTCAGCCTCTCCTCATAAGTCATGTGTTCCAGCCCCCTAATCATTTTGGCTGCCCTCTGCTGGACCCTCTCCAATGCATCCACATCCTTTCTATAGTGGGGGGCCCAGAACTGGACATAATACTCCAGATGTGGCCTCACCAGAGCCGAATCAAGGGAAATAATCACTTTTCTAGATCTGCTGGCAGTGCTCCTTCTAGTGCAACCTAATATGCCATTAGCCTTCTTAGCTACAAGGGCACACTGTTGACTCTGGGATTCTCTGGTCTGGCAACATCCGTGGTCCAGCAGGACCAGGGATGTTCCTGGACCACACAGCCCAGGTATAGAGAGGTTGGGCTGTGGGACAGGAGCACGGCAGAGGAACCGGCGACTCAGCTGGGAGCCTCATGTGGGGAGGGGAGGGAGGAAATGCAGAGGGGCAGGTGGCACAGCAGAGAGTTCTGCCCCCTGTGGCTGGGAAGTAGTAGGGGTTGGCAGCAGCTGCAGAGCTCCCACTCCAGCCCTGGCCGCAGAGCTCAGGGTCCGGCAGCAGCAGCTAGGGAGCTCCAGCCTGGGGAGCCACGGCCAGGCAGGCAGCAGCCGTGCTGGGCTGCAGCCCTAGCAAGGGGCAGGAGTTTAGCACAGGCTATATTGGGAGGGACTTCCCCTGGTCCGGCAAATCCCCTTGATTGGGACCTGTCAGGTCCTGGGGGTGTCAGAAGAGGGAGGTCCAATCTGTATCCTATTGAACTCCTGGTGAGACCCTGCAGTTGAAGATTGTCTTCACCTTGCAGAATTGAACACATAGTTTTTAATGCTAATTTTCAATTCTACCGGCACTAATTTATGTACTTAAAAAGCAAGGAAGTTTTATTGTGTGATGTAGCTGTGACAGATGGTAAGTGGGATCTGGACTGGATTTTTTTTGGATGCTTGGGTTTTTTTGGGGGTAGATCAAAATATTAATTTTCCTAGCTGAAACTTCTGAAATGTGCAGTAAATGATTCTTATAGCTCAGTCCACAGTCATTCTGGATGTGTAAATAATAACAAGATACAGGAAAAACATGTCTTGGTACCACACTAAATTAACCTCTAAATCTCTCTGATGGAAACCACATTGTGTTGTTTATCTCAACTTCACTAGCTTGAAGTCAGGAAAGTTTTTGTTGGTTGGTTGGTTTGGTTTAGTGTTGGTCATTGGGTTAATTCTTTGATTACAGAACAACTGTAATGGTTTTTTAAAAGGCTTCATGGTCGCAAAAATGATTAAAACTATATTGTGTGCACTCAACTCTGTGTTGTATTTGGGACAGTTACTGATGGCTTAATTTTAGGATTGTTTTAATCATGGACAATTGCACACAAAGCATTTCAGGAAACAGGAGAACTCTTGTTTTACATACAGAAGAGCAGGGCTACTCAACTTTGGAAGCCCCAAGTCCCACAGTGATACTCAGAGCACATGCCAAGAGCTGCAGCCTAAGTGTGGTTGCATATACGTGCAAATATATATGCAAATAGCTTCTTTCACACTGATGGACATGAATACAAAGATTAAAGTAAGACTACATAACACAGGCCTTTTTAAGTCAGTTCTGCTGATATTAATAAAATGCGATATTTACCCGATTTCCACCCATGACAGCACTTTTAATGAGCAATGACAGTCCAGGAATTTAACTACTAAAACGCATATCAACAGAAGACCATTATATTGATTACTCTTTGTTTTGGCTCCCACCCGTGGGCCGCTTGTTGAGCCCCGCGTAAACTCAAACCGCACTGCAGGCCGCATGTGTTGAGTAGCCCTGTAATAGAGCAATGCCGCTCCGACTGAATGACAGTCTGATGCATTCACTTGAGCAGTAGGAATGTGCATGCACCATAGCTGCTTTTCTAAAGTCTTTGCCTCCAGAAAGGGGGATGCGTGACTACCCTCTTCACTCTGAATTAGGATGAAAAGAGACTGAAGGATACTTGGTTGTAAATTTGAGTTACATGGAATGTTTTAATACACTTTGAATTTGGTTTACTTTATTTTTCCCCTCTGTAGATTGGAGAGATTAGTGAAGGGGAATGTATGTGCAAATGTTAAAAATATCCCCGCCTCCCTTTTTTTTAAACCAAGTGCCCGATGATTGTCCACCCCCCCACTTAAAAATCAATACACATTTCCATTGTTTGCAGGGGGAAGCTTAAAGCTTAGGGTTACATGCACAGATGATTGTTGAAAGCAGAAGGGAGAGCATGAAAAATGGCAAAGCTCTCAGGATTCCTGTAGACAATCCTGCCTCAATTGTGGGTTTTTTTTTTTTTTCTATTGTAAATGTTCTTGACTTTAACTAGAAAATTAGTAGCTTCTCTTTTTATAGGCTAGAAGAGACTGGAACATCTTTGGTATTGTGATAGCCCCCAAAATCCCTATGCAGAATCAGGGCTGCATTGGAAGATAATGGCCCCTTGCCCCAGTGAGCTGACAGTATATTACTAAAACCGTAACTGAATAGGACTGCTGGGAAACCAGGATGTTGTGGACACTTATCCCCCTGTTCATCAGAGTATTAATCCTAGGCTATATATATTGCTAGTTCTGTGAAGTGTGAAAAGTCATGTAGCATCCAAGGATACCTGAAATCTGAGAGGGTCATTTCATCAACTTGTTGTAACATGGTGGAGTGTTTATGGGGGCTAGAAGATGCAGCATCACTGAAGAGTTCTATCATAAGGTACAGTGAATAGCCCTTTTAGCTCTATAATAAAGGAGAGTTCATATGTTAAGTAATTTAAATCTTTAAATAGAAACACAAATGAAACAGGGCAGTGTTCGACTTTCATTTGTCTCTTTGAAGCAGTATGTGTAAACTGACAGACGTGTAGTTCACTTTAATTTTTGTCTAGTCATTAACCTGACTTGTCTGTGTCATAATTTTCTGCGGAGTGAATAAATGAGCAGCTGTCCCAACATAGCACAAGATAGCATCACACAGGAAGAGAAGCTTGGATTAATGCTGGTTTAGTGAAGGTACTTATTGTGGGACTTTGTAAAATCCTTCTGCCAATAAAGCTGCCTTCAAGAGCACATCATCTGCCTGCTGAAGTTAAATCAGACATTTCATACTAAGCAGGCACAAATCTATGGTTGTCCAACTCTCAACTACATTGGCAATTGATGAAGAAAAATAGGCTTTATCTTTTGTCCAAAGTGGCTTACTTTGGAGGCAAATGTTGCAATCCCAAAGAGGGGCAATTTGCTCTGTGAACTGCCAGATACGTAGTTGGGAGATGTTAAATTTCTCCTATGAAGTTCTCCTTGTGTCTCATTTGTGATTCTCATCCTCTTGTCTTGAGCTGATAATGCCAAATGTTGATTTTTGTATTGCAAATGTGAATACTAGGGTGAGCTCTGCCAAACATCTCCATTTGTGCCCTAATTCAAGATCTTAACCCCTGTCTTCATTATCTGCACCTCCTAGTTACCATTCAAACTCTGGCCAGTTTCTGATCATCAACCTACTGTGGTGAGTCCATGTAGCATAACTCAAAGCACTGACTGGCTGAAATGTACACATATGGAATTAAATAACTGGGATGTTAACTCCAATTTGAGATGTTACTTGAGAGAAGCCAGGGATTGGATTGGCACAGTTAGACTCCATGACTTGGGGACTAGGTTCTCTTTGCAAATGCACTTCCCCAATTCAGTTAAACACTTGGAAGCACTGGAGACATGCACATACTGGTGGTGTGTGCCAACATGTGAACCTCCATGAATTGAGCCAGATGACCTTCACGCAGGGGTCTCAAACATCCAGCTTGCGAGCCGGCCCCTGGTGCAATTATGCAGTCTGGCCTGGGACTCCTGGCAGGCTGGGAAGTGGGGAGGGGCCTTTCTGTTACCAGCCTCCAAGTCCTGCCACTTCCCACCCTCTGCCCCTCGATGGCATCCCATCCTCCAAGGACATGGCTTCGTGGGGGGGCTGGTGCGGTTCAGTGGCAGCAGTCAGTGGCAGGAGCCTCAGTGGAATGGCACGCAGCAGAGCGAGTGCAGTTGCCCAATGTACTCTGCTTTTCCCCTCAGCTCCTGCCTCTGTGGAGAGTGGGGGGAGGGGGCGGGGGTACTGCTGCTCCCCTTCCCTCCCCCCCCCCCCGCGGTGATCTCCGAAGTGGTGTTCTCAGGGAACGGGGTGTCATGGGGTGGGGGAGAGGGTGAAGTGATGACGGGAAGGGACGTGGCTTGGGGGCCAGTAATGGACAGACTCCCCTCAGCCCTCCTGGAGTCTAGAGCCAGATTGTGCAATTGCTCTGGTTGGGATGGCCTATGGGCTGGGAATTTGAGACCCCTTCCTTAATGTAAAGTCAACAGTCATGCCACAAAGCTGCAACACCTAAATACTGATTTTTTTCAGTGTAAAAAACCAGACAAAATAGACTGCTCTGAATAACTGGAAATAGATTATTCTGGGGCATTGCAATTCAATGGTGTTTAACACTATTAATTGAATTATACAGGAAAAATGTGTGTGCTGTTTAGATACTCTTAGGATAAATTGAGCAGAGAATCAATTTCCCACAAGAGGGAGTGCTATAAGTTTTCCTACATCTGGTCTACGCTGAGGCTTATGTCAACATACGTGAGAGTGAAAATCATCCCTCTGAGTGATGTAGCTTACTTCAGCCTAATGCAGTGTCTACTCTGTGCTATATCAGCGGGAGTCACTGTCCTGCTGACTTACCTTCCAGCTATCAGAAGGTAGATTATGGCATTTGACAAAAGAGCACTTTGCCGTCAACTTATCATGTCTTCACCAGACCTACTGAATCAATGCCATTTCATTGATCACAGCAGTGCAGACTTTGCATACCAGCATAGACAAACCCCTAGTGGTAAATAGGTAGAGGAAGCATAGGTGCTGTTTCTTTCCATATACTTATCGAAAATACTGTTCAAACAAGAGAGGTACAAATCATGACTCTTCTGTGGATCATTACACCAGATTTTCTGTCTTCTTGAGTGTTCTCAGCTGTGGTATTGCTCAGTTGCATTAACTCAGGTATTTGCAGTAGTGCTGGTCCTGCAGCCATTAGGTGACACTACTAATGTAAAAGCACAAATGTACAATGTATGTAGGCTTGGCAGAAATTGAGTTTTTTGGTTTTGATAATGTTGACAGATTGATGTGTTAAGTGTTGACATTTTAAAAGTTCATATTTACACAAAATGATGGTAGGTGGTAAGACAATAATTATTTCAACAGAGTAAATATTCAGATTCAAAAAGCTAAAGCTCTATAATCATTAAAACACGGTCAGCATCACATATGAAAAAATACAAATTAAATATCCTTAAATCAACTTAAGTTCTCATGCACCATGTTTTCTTTCTTTGCCTGTCTATAAATTTATTATAATTTATGGAAATATTTTTCATCTGTTTGTATCTATGGTGAAATGGAAGTTCATGGACATTTACCAATAAAAATATTATCCTTCTAAACCTAAATATATAGAGCTTCTTATTCACTTTCCAGAATGCTACCAGTTTAAGGATCAAAGTTTTTTTTTTTTTCCCCCCCTCTCTATTGCCAAGGGCAGTGTTGAGTTAATTAAGTGTATTTGTAGTATATTATCAATTGTGTATCTAATATCTCCTTCAGTCTGAGAATTTATATCCTGCATCAGAGGGAACACAAAGTACTACCTTGTGACTGCAGAGTTTAATGGAAGTCTTTCAAATGAGCAGTATAAATTATTATTCCAGGTGAAAATAGGTGTATTCAGAAGTTCTCCTTATATTCAGTCTTTGAAACAGATTCATTTAGCTGTCCAATATATCAAATTTTTTTAAAATAACCCACAAGCACTCTAGGTAAAAGAGTTTGTGTTCATTGCACACATGCTCCTTTGTTGCTAATATATATTCACCTCCCATTTGTAGAATACTCATTGAACCATAAATTACATGTGTACTTCATTAGCAGACATAAGGATTTCTGCTTTGATATCACTGATGAAAATACTTTAAAATGTTGTAAAAATCAAATCCGGCCTCAGTGACTTGATTTTTTGGGAGTGGAGAGTAGAGCAGCAGTAAAGTGTTTTTAAATTATTCATAATTAATTGCTCAGACCAACTCTGAATGCACAGTGAGATTGTTGAAAAGGCAATTACATGATTAGACAACCGTCTGACCCTGGTACTTCTGAGCATTTGTTGCTGCTTGCAACATTTTTGCTATTAATTACCAACTACTAGGAGGTGCTAGCGTATATTATATACAATACAGGTGCATCTTTTAAAAATATATAGCCCTATATTTGATAGGTACAGCTATCGTAATATTAGAAAAACTATGCACAAGCAACCTGTGAGCTTGGCAAATAATTGAGTAAAATTGTGTGCACTAGATCCAATTTGTGAATGACCCTGGATGTTTATTCTCTCTGGCCTAGTTAGTTAGTTTGCAAGTGTTAAAACAATTATTTCTCTGGATCCTGCAGAGGATCTCAGTCCAGCTACATGTCCTGCCATCCACAGAGGTAGATCATAATATCAGAAGGTAAAAGAGCATTGGGCTGGCCATTGTGCATGAAAGGGCGAGTAGGTATTAAAATTTAGAGCAATTTCAACTTTAGGGGAGGCTTACTGTCGGCAAGAGACTGTGGTTAGTATAAATTCAGATCTGATGGCTCATATTTAGGTTTTGTTGCCTTAGTCACACACAGATCCTTAAAGTAGTCAAAGTGCCCATGTTTAGTATTTAAATGTTGTTCTTACACTTGACTGCCATTTATCTTGAGGACCTTCCTTAACATTTAACTACTGGTAACCTAGCTGCAGCCCATATTGGTTCTGTGTGTGGCTCACGAGACCTTTTGTTTACCATTGCCAGATTGCACTGGTTTCTGTCCACTTTTTTTTCCTACTGATATTACTAAAGTAACATGCACATTAAGCAAGGGCACATGAAGTAAGATATGTGATGATTGCTTGTAACGTACGCTGTGAGAGCCGTGCACTCCCTCTGCATGCAACCAAAGTACTGCTACAGTTCGTTTGGCACACCCTGCAAGTTCTAGGTATGCAAGCACAGTTAGCAAAACTATCCTATCCTAGAACAAAAGACAGGACTATGCAGCACTTCAAAGACTAACAAGATGGTTTATTAGGTGATGAGCTTTCGTGGGCCAGCTCATCACCTAATAAACCATCTTGTTAGTCTTTAAAGTGCTGCATAGTCCTGTCTTTTGTTTCAGCAAGACCAGACTAACAAGGCTACATCTCTATTACTATCCTATCCTAGGTGATTGTTTTGGTCACAACAATCTTTTGGCTCTCACTTATAAATTCCCCTCACTAGTCTAGGTTTCCCATAGCTGTATTAGACTGCTTAAAATTGCTCCTCTGGTTTCTAGTTTCGTGCTGCTTCAGTTTTTTATCCAATGAAAAATGCAACAATTTAACTGGATTTTTGGAAACAACGCTCACCCTTACCACTAAGTGTCACTCTGAGCACAAGGTTGGAATGGAGTATGGTTTTAAAATAGAATATGGAAGAAGACTTACATGATTCTTCCAATAACTCTTCATTCTCTTTTGAAAATAATATTTTAAAAATAATAATTGGCATGTAGTTCTGTTGGGATTTAGACTCTATTTGGCCACTCTGACATTTTTTTCATTGTCCCATTGTTTCTTTCTGCTGTCAAAATAACTTCTCACATATTACTAGAGTTTTCAAACAGAAAACTCGAGTAATATTCTTATACAAGGAATTTATATAACTTGGTACGTCTACACAGCAGTGTTATTTTGGAATAACTGATGATGTTCCGAAATAACATAGTCCATGTCTACACTACAAGCAGTTATTTCGACATAATGTCGAAATAATGTGGAGCTGAAGGACTTCTTACTCCCACTCCCATAACCCTCATTTTACAAGGAGTAAGGGAAGTCTAGGGAAGAGTGCTCTACCGTGGACTTCCTGCTGTGTGGACAGCGCCAAAAGCCGAAATAAGCTATTTTGACTTAAGCTACGCAATTTAGCTGAAGTTGCGTAGCTTATTTCTGCTTTAGCTGCTCTGTGGACATGCCCTTAGAGAAGTCTTTGTGCTGTTACAAAAAGTAATGAATGAGCTGCAAGTTGAACTTGTAACTATATGATTGATTTATAGTGCATGCTTTCGCGATGACTGACGCTAGGTGGAGCATTTGTTTGAATTATTGCTTGCGAATGATGTGTAGTGTTCAGCAAATCCTTGCCTCGTGAGTTGGTTTCAGTTCATCTCTGGCATAGAAATTGCAAAAGTAGTTGAAACGGAGACAGACAGACAAAACAATTTCAGAATTATTACTCATTTAAAAAAAAAAAGCTTGTGCAGAAACAAAAGGTCAGTGGCCTTGTAGAGCTGATGATTAATTTTCTGTCATTTCTAATGTTGATGGCTAAGTGGGCGTGAATCCCTCATGGATCGGATATACGGAGGGAATCAATTTTAACTGTTGGATTTGCATGAGATTTTCAAAAAATGAATTTGTCTAATTACTGCTAGAGCTAAGCGGCGGGACTGTTGAATAGGTTTTCATTGATAGTCCTGGTGTGAAGTAGAGCAAACAGGAAATGTAAAAGTGCAACAAGAACCTCCAGGCCTGACCCTCAGTGGTAGAAGGCAGGAATGCGTTGTGCGTGGGTAAGGGAAGGGATGTTACGTTCTTCAAAGCTTTCATATGTTGGGTTCGTCTCTGTAACGAAACCTCAGTGCAAAATCTTGTAATAAAAGAAAGGAGGTGACACTGCAGTAACTGCCGTGTACTACAAGTGATAAAAACAGTCCCACGAAGACAGAAGATGAATTAAAGGTGTTACGTCCTCCTTACAACTAAGGGAGTAGAAGGAGAGTGTTTAGATTTCTTCTCAGTCAGGGATTGGTGCAGTTTTGTGCTTGAATCAGTTCTGGGGTTAGTTTGATTGGTCCATGGGGTTAACGAGCTGCTCTTTCATGAGGTCCATGGCTTGGAACTGAAAAAAGATCAGTTTGATCTGATCTAAACGTCAGGTAATTCAGTTTTTGAGCTGAGGACTTAAAATCCAAACATCTTGTGCAATACCCACTGCTTAATACTATTGCCATTCAAAAACTATGTCAGGCCCCCCAAAATCATGAGATTGCCTTGAAATGATGAAATTTTAAACAAACAACAGATGTGAGGTTTCTTCTTGTTTTGCTTCTGGGTTTTGAGCCTTTAGGATACAGACCTTTTTTGGGTATACATAGCAGGATAATCTTATTTTTCCTTAAGTGAAATCTGCAATTCCTATGTAATCATCTGACTCCAGGAGCTGGGCTTTTAAGAACACCAAATATCCCAAAGACTCTTGCTAAAACTGCAGGAGTTGGTAACACTGGCGAAGGATTTTGTCCACTTGTGTGGTAATTTTGTGAAGTGGCCACACTCTGTGAGAACCACCAAACTTGTTTTCAGTTCTACCGACAAAGTTACTGTTTGGGTAATTTTGCAAGCCCCATACGTTCACCTGCCTTTCCAGCTATTGCCTCTAAAAACAAATATCTTTTAAAGGCTTCCAGAATGGCTGCCTCCATTTTGTTGTTCATGTCTAAAAACATTGCTATCAAATGATTGCCTGACAGGCTCTTTTTACTTAATTTCCACTACTTTGCAAGGATTCTTACCCTTTGCATGAGGAGCCTTCAAAATTATTGTTAGCAATTAATTAGATTGATGGGTTCCATGTGTGTAGAAAAATGTGAGGAACAAAGAACTTGCTTCTTTAGCAATATGTGTTTTCTCCCCTCCCCTCCCCCCCCCCCCCCGCATGTAATTCTTCTGGTTGAAGAAAATGTCCTTTTCCAGTTGGCATCGTTCTTCAGTTTGCATGTCTGCTTATAAACCTAGAACAAATGAAAGAAGGGTCAGTGCTGTCCTGGCCAATATTTCGGAACAGATTACTCTTGTTGACCAGGTAAGATAGTTAAAAGAAAAATGTGTGGTGAATACAGGTCATGATTAAAAAATATCTTGAAATGGAGCCTGTTTGCATGAGAATTGTTCATGATTTTGTCTCATTTGTTTCCTTCATGCCTTTAAAACCAACTTCCTTAGCTGTCCTAAGCTAGTTACAGTGAACTGGAACACATGGATCAACAGGGACCTTAAAAAATTAATTCTATCACTGGTTGATGGCAACTCCTCATTAATTTGTACATGGGCGCGAGTCTGCTTGATGCTGGCAGCATTTAGACTAGTAACACAACTATGCATTGCAAGAGTCCTAGTAGATTAAACTGTGTCTCATACTACCAATTTAATTGAGTAAATTTCTTATTCTCATTTTCTTAAGTCTTCTCTCCATGTGAAATCCTTAAGCAAGAAAGCAAAATACTATTTTGAGAACCAAAATGACTTTGAATTTCAGTGTCTATAAGATGTTGGTGTAGCCAGCAGCAGTGACTTGGAGTTCTAGATAGTGAAGGAAGCTAGTAAATACTTGGCATGATATTTTGATCCTTCAAAGACTGACAAGCCGCACATTTTAAACTCTATGAAAAAAAGTTTTTGTTTTTATTTACTCAGTCCTGTTCTGCATTGTGCCTGCAATTCAAACTGCTTTGCTGGGAGACCCTACAATAATAAACTTAGTATATTGTGTTTTCACAGTCATTCACACATCCTGTTATCTCTCTGTTCTGTTCCCATGTGCAGGCCTGAATTTTGTATGTTTCATGTCACTCTTTGCTCACAAGAACAGGGCAGAGAGAAGGCACAGCATAACCCTGTAAACCATGACACAGCTGGAAAGGCTCAGAGTAGATTTTATCACAGCATCAGTTTGAATTAATATTGTAATGTGCTCTTCACTGATTATAAAAATATATCCGTGGTTAAAGAGGAGTGGGAGAATGCAGGCCTCATGACAGATGGGTGTTGAGGGAGGAGAGAACAGAGTATAAACCATCCCTTGCCTCGCATCCCAATTCTGCCCATGTGGGATCAAAAATCTGCTTGTAACTGCTTGTGTGAGAGAGAGGGGGAGAGAGAGAGAGAGAGAGGGAGATAAGTATTCTTGTAAAATGGCTCTATTTTGTTTTAATATGTTAAAGCTGGTGTTACTCCTGGAATTAACACCATGGCTATGCTGCATGTTTAACGGCACCATATGCATCATCCCCTGATGACTGTTGTTCAATCATATTTGGAGTTTGTTGTTTATCATCTGGGATTTCCATTAACCATACTCTGTGGGGGGAAAACTTTACTGAGGTGGGAAGAGAAAAGTGCTAAATTAATGGCTCCCAAAGTAAAATGAGTGCAAAGATGGAAATACAAAACTAGCACAAAGATATCCCAAACAATTTGATGTATGCTTGGAAAGCTTAAGAAGCTCCAAGTTGAGAAAACTACTTTGTTCTTAATTCCTGCTTAACAGTTTGTGCTGCAACTCAGATAATGTGACTCCCTAGGCATTCCTGGGCCCTCCTGATATGCGGACAGAGTGGGTTGATTACAGAAGAGCGTTTAAAAAAAAAAAAAAAAAAAACCCTTCCCAGAGTCAAATCTACACATACTTACAGTCTGTACTTGTTAGATGAATATGGACTAGCAACTTGTCTGATTCCAAGTTGTTGCCGTTAGGGGTGAAAATGCTTTGGCTTTATTAGCCAACTATCTCTGTGCCAGTTTTCCTTTTTAGTCACATCTGAACTGAACAGTTTTCTGTGTGTTTAGCTGCCCGCCAGTCCTTAAGATAAAAGGTGCTGTAAGTTAGTCTTGCTTTCCTGAGAGGTATAATGACTTAGTAGATAAGTATGAGATGAGTCGCAGGCAGTGGCGAAGCTAACAGGCTGTTTCCCATGAGAAACTAGCTCTTGTTTTTCTTATTTATCTTAAATCAAATATAGAATGACACATTTTCCCCATTTAGTGTCAGGGTTGAGTCTTGTATCAAGTACTACAAATTCCTTATCCAAGGAAGAAAACAAGTTTCTAGCCCACCAGAGCGCATTCAGTGTAATCTTCCATCTCCTGTAGAAGTTGTATAATTTTTCCTTGACATGTAATTTTAGCTCTACTTTTAAAACATTTTATATCTTCCTACATATAAAATGTTAAAATCCAACCTAATTGTATTTGTCAGGCTAGTGTCATTTCATCAATATGAATGATCTGTAAAGGGAGAGAGGTAGGTTTTTTCACTTGATACACTGTTTGATGCTCCATAATTTTGTTCATAGAATAAATATCAAAATAATTAACATAGAAATTGCCATAGATATTTCTTTGGATACTCAGTCGTTCACTTCCCCATACCTTACATACTTTCTAATACAATGTATATGCTGATATTTTTAAGAATGTGATTGACTTTTGTACCTTGAAATACATATCTTTAATTTTATGACCCTCCCCCTCATTAGGGAGAAGGTAGTAAAAAATCTTCTAATTGCTTCTATTTAAATATATATTGTGCCTGTTTGGAAATCTGTGCTTTCTGGAGACTTTAAATGTTGTCTTTCAAAATAACTTAGTACCCTAGAAATAATAATGATGGATATATACTAACTCTGGTGATCGATCAAAGCATTGAACTACGTAAAAACGAATCTACAGCTAGAAATGTATCCATGAGTTTAAAATAAAGCTCCTTTTATAACAAATCAGGGCTCTTTAGATAGCGATTCCCAAATTTCCCTAAATTACTTTTGCCAAAAGCAGATTTGCATCCAGTCCTTACTGTTGATGATCACACCTTGTCTCATTTGATTTATAAATTGCACAAATACTTCTAACAAAATCACATTCCAGCCTAGCCACAGGCTCCTGCTGGTCGAGGAGAGCAAATGTTTCTCCCCCGAATCAGCAGAAGACCACTGACTCAGATGTTTTTGTCCTTGTCAGTGCTTGCCCCTGTAATTAAAAAGTGCAAAAAAAAGTTGGGGGGAAGTGGAGAGAATTTGGTGATTAGGATATCATTTAAATTGACATTTTAATTATTCCTCTTGCCTCTACTAGTTTTGCTGTTGCTTATTTAATGTAATGGGGTACTGAAGGGATTTTTAAATGTATGTCCATTTAAATATGGGCCTAAAATTAAACTCATGCAGCAGATATTTCTTAATAGGTTACAGTATATCTACCTACCATAAAAATTAAGTGAAATTTGGAAAAGCCATTAATATCTTTTTAAAAAAAGAAAATTTAGTTAGTGTACATGGGTACATGTGAGAAATAAGAGTAAAATACTTTAAGGATTAATATTTAGACTCAACCAAAAAAACAAACAAACAAACAAAAAACCAACCAAAAAACCACCCACTTGAAAAAAAATAGGCTGGTATTTTCAGAGGAGCTGTGCATTGTCATTGCATTGAAAGCCAATGGGAACTGGATACCAACTCCCAGTTGTCTGTGAGAATCTCCCCACCCACAAAGCTTAACTAATCATTTTTGCAAAATATAAAATAAAATGTCAGCTGTTTTTGTTGGAACATTTATTGTATGATCTTACTACAGCTCTGGTTATGCCAAACCTAGTCTTGTGAGATTCCAGGAGAAGTTATGGACTTGTGGACCAAGGCATTAGAAATGTATAATGGAGGCTTGTTTTTGGAGAATAGACATTGTATGTGGGCTTTGCAGGTCTGAACTGGAATAAAAGCAGATGTCAAAAATATCACATGCAGCCTGCCAAACCATGGTATGTTGTCCAGTTGGCTTTATTTAAAGCAGGAGAGCTCATTTGTGTTAAGTAAAAGGCACAAGATTGTTCTGCCTCCCTTACTCAACTAATTCTGAATTTGAGTACTTCACACTTGACCATTATTCTAAATGAACCTTGTACATTTTATTTATTATTCCAGTGAAAATGTGGCTTCTGTGGGTTCCATCTTTTCAACTTTTTTCCATTATAGAATTGTTTGCATTTCAGTGGGGGAGTTGTGCTAAAGTGGTTTATTTGTCAGGTAGGTAGAGCTGTGTTCTGAAATGTGTTTTTTCCATGGCTGCTTCTTGCTTTAGGATTTTTTTTTCCATTTGCAAACTTCAGTTTTTGAAACTGTCAAAGCTGGGCAAATAAGAAGATGTGTATTTGAGACCATTAAAATATTCAAGGTATGACAACACTTGTTAAAAGAACTGAGGGAGTTAATTGTGGCAAGTTCCTAAATAGTAAATTGGGGTCGTGTGGGTGGGTGGTTTGCTTTAACATTTATTCTTAGTACACTGTTATGTATTCCTGTTGTGCCTAAGTTTAAAAAGTAGGCTTCCCCAGGCAGAGTCCTATCTTAAATTGTCCATCAGCATTAATTTCAAAATCTCAACCATTGAGATCATGGTCATTTCACTTATGAAACTGTGGCAGAAGACTTGACTGTGCTGGCAATTGTACTTTTTTTTACTTACACTGCTATAAGCTTGAAGCTAACAGGTTCTGCACTTGCAGTCTTTCATCACAACTGGCTGTAGTTACATTATGCTGCAGTATGTTTTCTAAATTTTGTGGAACTGAAAATCATACTTCTTGATTCACACACCGTAGCCTGGTAAACTTGGCAATGAACTTGCCCTTACCCTCAAAAGACCATGCAAAATGGCACTTCAGATTTAACACACACACTTGACTTTGGGGTTTTCCTCCATGCAAATTTCCAGCTGAGGAGAATGATGTTGAAGTTTTGAATAGCTGGCGACTATAGCTTGGGGCACAAGGCCTTAAAAGGTCTTTCCATGCATGAAGCTATTTGTGTATGGGAGGGGTGGGAATATCAAGATTCTTTGAAATATTAGGGCATATCAAGAAAGGGATGGTCTTCTGGTTAAGACACTGGTTTAGGACTCAAGATCTGGGTTCATTTCCTAGTTCTGCTGTCTAACCCTGGACAAGTCGCTTAATCTTTTCTGGGGTTGGTTCTCCATATATTAAAAAAAGGATACTTTCTTTGTCTTGTCCTTCATCTGTCTTGTCTGTTTAGATTGTAAACTCTTTGGGGCAGGGACTGTCTCTTAACTGTAGATACATACGAGGTCCACCCAAAGAGACTTTTAATCAGTACTGCAATATAGATCATTAGTAATTTTTCACCCATCTGCAGTCTCTTTGCCCTACAAAATCAAAATAATTACTTGGTATTTAATAGGTCTGAATGTGCTCTCCCATAGACTTTGCTTTTGTGTGATTCTCCATCCCTAGAGGTTTTTAAGTCTTGGCTTGACAAAGCCCTGGCTGGGATGATTAAGTTGGGGTTGGTCCCCCTGCCTTGGGCAGGGGGCTGGACTCGATGACTTCCTGAGGTCTCTTCCAGCCCTATGATTCATTTGATGTAATTGCTCCTAATTTACCATGAGATCAGAACTATGACTTTATTTAAATAATTAAGAAAGTAGTTCAAGATAGTGTCTGTTGAGCACAAGGTCAATAACAAGGGCAGGTAGAAATAAAAAGGACTGGCTTGACAGGAAAGTGGGAATTTTCTTATTTGTTACAGCAGCCTGTAAGTTACCATGTGAAAATTAGAACAGACCAGATATTTTTGACATTACTAAATTTTGTTATTCCATTGGGTTCAGAGAAACTGCTAAGATTGACAAGAGTGAACACAATAAAAAATCCACCTCCCAAAGTCTAGAAAAGAACTCAGTAAGTTGCTCATTCTCATAGATAGCTCATTTTCACTTTAAGGCTAGAGTAATCTTCTGCTCTGACTTCTTTGCCTAATATAGCTCATAAAATTTCACCCAGTAATTTTTGCAGCAAGTCCGTAAACTCTCCCAAATAGTCTCTGGTACCTGTATTAAAAATGCCATATAAAGGGAAATAGACCTGTCTAAGCACTAGGAATTGTTGTGCATCGAGGGCTTTCTCTTGTTCCCATTACCATTTCATTCACAGATTTATTTTCTGTATAATAAATGGTAATTTTGATTTGATTTTTGTATTATGATTCCCTGATGCTCTAATAGACTCTGACTCACTTAAGGAAAAACCACAAAGGAAGATATTAACAGAATGTCTCCCAAAATGATGACCAAAACCCACTGTGTAATTAATAGCAGACTGAAGACTGAACAATATGTGCTATGTATGTAAACAATTGATTATGAATTTATTCTGCTGAGGCTAAGACTAAGCTATCTTTATTAAAATAAGATTTTTTGGAAACTTTCAAAACAGTTTATACAATTTGAGCATGTTGCTGAAACACAGATGGTAGGTGATTTTTTTTTTTTAGCTGATTCTTTGTTTTAAAACTCCTGATCTTCAGCATAAGAATAAGTCTGAACTATTTGCACAGACTGATAATAATTTTACTACAGTACTTTGTAGACATACCATGGCAGTTTGTTCCATTGTTTAACTGCACTTAAGTTCTTTTACTCATTTGAAGTCATCTGTACCTGAGATCTGGCCTCAGTAAAACACCTTTGTAACCTTTAATTTAACGCAGAGTTGTCTAGAAGTCTAATGAAACTTAATTCTATTAATGATGATGCTTGGCACTTGTACAAGAGTTGAGCTTTAAAGCATTTTAAAAACAATCTTCTGAGCATCTCAGTCAGCCCATTGTATTTTACAACACATTAGGAAACTAAAGCAGAAGAACTGTGGCTCGCACACGAGATTACTGACGTACAAATTGATGTCTAAAGTAGTGGTGGGCAACCTGCAGCCCGAGGGATTCTCTGTGCAGTAGGGATGTAAGAGTGTAGTCGATTAACCAATAAGCAAAAGCGTATTGGTTAATGCTATAGACGACACGCATTTCCCCCCTACCCTTATCAGTAAACTTTTTAGCAGGCTGGACAGCAGCTTAGCTCAGTCCTGGCTCATGCCAGGTCCAGGACCTACCCCTGCTGTGGCTCCGCATTTAAAGTGTAATAGGAGCCAGGCGGGCAGGCAGCCCAGCTCAGTTCTGGCTTGCGCCAGGACCAGGAGCTCAGCTCAGCTCCCCACCCCAGACAGGGGCTTCTGCCACCCTGCTCTGCTACTTTTGTATGAGAGGCAGCAGTACGGGGTGACAGGCAGCTGGTCTGCGAGGGGAGCTGGTTTTAAAATTGGCTCCCCTCGCAGACTAGCTCCTGTCTGGCACCCCACACTGCTGCCTCTGATACAGAGGAAGCAGCATGGAGTGACAGGTTGCTCCTCGGGAGTGGGGCCAGAGCGCACTGTCTGCTGGCTCCACCCTGGGGACTGCAGAATATTTGAGTAACTGATAAGAATTCACGAGGTTAACTGACCATTCAATTAACTGATATTTAACATCCCTAATGTGCAGCTTGTGAGACATTTTGGTTACCATTACCTATGTACAGAGTTGCCAGATTCCACTGGTTTCTGTCCATGTCATTTTTTTCCCCATCCATATTACTGAAGTGCCACGCTTGTGAAGCAAAGACACACAAAGTGGGGTTCATGCTTATTGCACGCAGCATTGACTGTGAGAGCCATGTGTTCCCTTTGCATCCAGTCAAAGCGCTGCTACGGTTCTGTTGGCACACCCAGGAAATTCTAAGTATGTACGCGCAATTAGCAAAACTACTCTGTCCTGGGGACCGTCTTGGCTGCAACACTCTTGAGGCCCATTGAAATGGAGGAGGGCCACTTGTGCAGCCCCTTGCTAACCTGGGTTGCTCATGGCTGGTCTAAAGAAAAGAGTGTAGAGAAGGGGAGGAACACTTCGAAACATTGTCAGGCCCAGCTAGGCTCTAAACCTAGGTTTTGTAAAACCTGGGGTTTTTTTTTGTAAAACTGAAATCAGGAGAAACATTACAAATATGTTTAAAAGATCCAATACAAAGAATTGCTCTATTTTTGGTCAGGGCATAAGGATTTCTTTGCAGTATTTGCATCTCAATCACAGGCGGCTCTGTGCCTGAGAAACTGAAAGACTACTCAGCTTCTTTACTAATTGCTCATAGGGAATTGAATGAGAAAAATTGGCTAAAAGTATACTTGTGGGAGGGAGTTAAGGTCTTCCAGTATTAACTCTACAGAGTTTGCCATTGGCGGCCAAGAGGAGACGCAGGAACCAGCAGGATCAGGTCATGCTGTTTCCTACGACTCTGCTTGGCTGCCAGTCATAAACCACAGCCAATAGGAAATGTGAGGCTCCGTGGCTACGGAGCCGGTAAGTAAATAAACCCGAGCGGCCCAATAGCAGCCGTCTCAGAGTGGGTCCGTGGATCACTTTGAGAAACATTGCTGTCCAGTGTTACATGTTTCCTTGCCTGCGTTATTAGTATTTTAATTTTGTAGTCCCTTTAAAACTGAAACAGAAGCTCTAACGGAGATCTTATGTTTGGAGTTGGATGTTTATTCACTTGTATGAATCTGAAGGCTATGACCATTGTGTCCAACATTATGTACCATATGTAAAGTCAAGTGTGGAAGTCCATTTTCCGTATGCATTTGCGTCCTGCTAGGTTTCCTATTAACAATATTATTTAGAGTAGCTATTGTATAATGCTCACAAAATGTACTGAAAATGTGTTGTTTGATGTATTTTCCAGGGTCCACACATAGCGTCAGTTACACTTGCTGCTTATGAATGTAACTCGGTTAATTTTCCTGAACCACCATACCCTGATCAGATTATCTGCCCTGATGAGGAGGGGATTGAAGGATCCATCTCTTTATGGACCATAATCTCAAAAGTCAGGCTAGAGGCCTGCATGTGGGTAAGGTTTAATTTATACAATTTTACCTAAGATAAACAAGGTGGTGCTGGCTTTTGCTGACAGAAGCGATGTATAATTATTCACACTGTAAGCATGATTTGCTGATTTGACTTTAGATGTCTGTATAGGATCTGAACATCTTCAAAATGTATTGAACAGGAGCAGCTGAAAATAATAGGCTTCATTTTTATCAGCTCCAAGTAAGGAGTAAGGTTTAAGGAAAGAAGGAGTTCTTCTGTTTTGTTATAAGATTTTCTTCTTCAGAGTCCTATAAAAGTCAGCTCCGTTTCCAAAGATAACTATTTTTTTCTAGGTTCTTTAATGGAAAATGCATGACATTTATGAGGAACTCAGTGCAAAAGACAGGTTTTGAAAGGAGATTCTTTGCCCAGCTGTGCTTGCAGATTAAGGGCTGAATCCTGTGAGCAGTTAAGCAAGTGAGCAAATTCATTCTCATGAATACACCCTTCAAAGTCCATAGACCTGTTCATGTGAGTGAAGTTATTCACGTGTGTTGAAAGGATCAGGTCCTAATGTTATATTAAAAGTATTGTTGTATTAAAAGTAGCCTGTTCACATTTTGTGTGTTGCATTGAAATTAAAAATCCATGTTTTCCTGATTGAAAACGTTCACTTAGAGCAAAAACCAAAAAAGGTTGGCTGCTAAACACCGAAGCACACTTAGGAATGGATTTAGTGAGGTGGATGTGGGTGCTTGTCACTGGAAATGCACTCTGATCTTACTTCAGCGTTCACTTCTTTGGCTTTTTAAAAATTTGCTTATTGAAGAATAGTGGCAAGCTAAAATGTTTTTCCCCATAAAACATAAACTATTTTGAAATGAAATTTACACACACACAACTGTTATGAACTGCTTTTATGCCAAAAGGCTTCATTTTACTACTGATGATGACTTCCTGCTCTGACTATTGATTAAATTATTAAATGCTTGGTTTTCAATTTCAGATGTGGGAGATGGAATGGGATCCCTATAATATACAGCATTTGATCTTTTCTAACTAGTTTCTGGAAGCCTAAAGGTGTGAAAATAACCAAAATGTAAAGAGTCTAATTGGTGTTATTACAGCTTTAAAACTTATCAGTGACCCTATCGCCAACAAAGAAATTAAATCTAGATCACACGTGTTACAGGTTTATAAGTAAAAATATTTACAGAAATCTTACAAGGCTACTGCTTTGGAACTGGTTGGACACCATGGTTTTAATGTTTGAAAAATAGTTAACTAACTGAAAATCTCCTATACACAAGCTTCTATAAGGTAGTAAGGGCATGTTTAGACTACATCCTTCTTTCAAAAGAGGGATGTAAATTAGACAGATTGAAATTGCAAATGAAGCTGGGATTTGAATTTCCCTCGCTTCATTTGCATAATGGTGGCAGCGCGTTCTCTTGAAAAAGGGCTTTTCAAAAGTAACACTGCCATCTAGACGCAGTTCTTTCAGGGGGGAAACCTTTTTTGAAAGATCCTGTACTCCTCTAGACGGCTGTTTTACTTTCGAAAAGCCCTTTTTCGAAAGAACGCGCAGCCGCCATTATGCAAATGAAGCATGGGAAATTAAAATCCCAGTTTCATTTGCAATTTCACTCTAATTTACATCCCTCTTTTGAAAGAAGGATGTAGTCTAAACATGCCCTTACTGCCTTATAGAAGCTTGTGTATAGGAGATTTTCAGTTAGTTAACTATTTTTCAAACATAACACTGCCATCTAGACGCAGTTCTTTCAGGGGGAAAACTTTTTCGAAAGATCCTGTACTCCTCTAGATGGCTGTTTTACTTTCGAAAAGCCCTTTTTCGAAAGAACGCGCAGCCGCCATTATGCAAATGAAGCATAGGAAATTAAAATCCCAGTTTCATTTGCAATTTCACTCTAATTTACATCCCTCTTTCAAAAGAGGGATGTAGTCTAGACATGCCCTAAGTTCAGAATCTCTTTCGTTCTTTGTTGTTTCTCACTGCTCTACATCATAGTCTTTATTAAGTGATAAGAATGTCATTTAAAATAAAGTTCTAGGGTTGCAAGGAAAACGTAGCTCAGGATAAATGTGCTTGCTGCACATCTTTGTGAATGTACAAAATTACTGACCTAAACTGAAAATTAAGTAGCTCAGAAAGAAATGAACACAGGGTCCAAGGCATGCAACTATCTTGAGCTTTGAGAGAGAACAAGTGGTACCTTAGAAGGCTTCCCTTAGTGCGGCTTGCTCGTTCAGACCAGGGGAATTATGAGACTGAGAAACCCAAAAGTTTTGTGTAATCTCCTCTTTCTTCCTACCCTCCTCCAAATATATTACCTACCTTTTTATTAAACTTTGTCTGCGAAGCTGCTCCCGGGGCAAATCTTCCAGTCTGTCATTGGTATCTAATGTAATATTATGCTTTCTTGGACTGTTTCTTTAGTACTTAAAATTTGCTTGTTAATTTCCTGTAGATCAAATCAAATTTGCAGCTGCTGCTGCTTCCATTGTTTGTTTCTCTTTTGTCTTTATTCCAGTTTACTTTTATAGAAACCACGGAAGAATTCTTCGTCCTGCCACTGTTAAATCCAACATCCTTTTATGTGGAACACAATACTAAACTCCTGCAAAGGAAGTAAATGGACTGATGATTTTAGTAACTCAAAATCTGGCAAATAAATAGCAACATTAGTTTTTCTCCTTCCAAACTGAAACCAAGAAGAGTAGGTTGATTTTTTTTGATTAGTGTTTGATTATAGGAAACTAACTCATGAAAACTAAAAAGTTATGAACTACCAATTTCTAGTCTTCTCTAAAATCAGAAATTGTCAGTACAGCTGTTCTGAATTTGAAATGCAAAGGAGCTATTAGAAGGTGTCTCATTGAATGAACCGGGATTGGGAAGTTTTTGACACAGCTTCCTAGTGTCCAGTGAGGGGTGCAACATTAACTATCTAAAGAAAACTGGTGTTTAGTCATGTGCAGTCCTGTGGCTTGGCTCTAATGTGGATGCTGCCCCATACTTCTTGATCAAAAGGTGACAAGATGGTGGCAGTGATATGACACATACTGGTGATGTGTGAAAGCTGCAGAAATTCAGAGGTTCCAAAAGGGAACTTGTTGGGGATGGTGGATAGGAGATGTTCACCTTCTACCTAGCTATTACAAATGCTCCTCAAATCTTGCTCTCAAGGAGTTCTGTCCTCAAGGGCATCCATTCCGAGAGCTAAAACATGTGGGCCAGTTTCAGCTACACCTTTTAAACCAGATGCAACTTCACTGAGGTGAGCAGTTGTACCACTTTCTCCCTCCTCCCCTCTGGCAGTGACAGATATTCCTATTGATAATGAGCATTATTAGGTCTAAATATCAATCTGTCGCTAAGGAATTTTAATCCAATTATGCAAAATCAAGTACATTCCCAATCTGTATAAAATGGGCTTCACTAGTCCTGGCTTGCAGAAGGTGTTTTTAAAGGACTTGCAGCCTGCAGAGGTAGGCCAGTTTTCAGCTCTTGCCACCTCACAGAAGCTAGGAATTGAATAGCACCTTAAATGTGTTGATGCTTTTTTGTGTTTGTTAGACAGTATCTGGAAAGGTAAAAATGTGTATAACCTGTCAGGATAGGCAGGACAGTCTGTGTCTTTACCAAGATAAAGTTTTAAAGAAGCTTTCGAGATGACTAGTTTCCCATTTTAACTGTATGTGTTTGTGAAATAATGTTGATTCGCACTTGCCTTTCTAATTCCTTGTTGATCCGGGGAAACTGTTATTAAAATTTCCATCTGAAATTTGCTTAGAAACTGCTTTGTTTGCAAAGGGTAGTATATAGTTGCTGCTTTGGATCACTTAAACACTTCCTTTTTTACATATTAAGGCAATCTGTCTTGAGTAGATGTGGAATCATATGATCTTGTGCTTTTCAGATGTTTTGTAATAAAGACCTTGTGATTTAACCAATTTAAGGAAAGTTCACTTCCAGTACACACACGTGAACCTTTCCCTTGGTTGCCAAAGTAAATTGGCTCATTGTTATGATGCAAGCACTATTTCTGTGGTTCTTGCACTGCCTTGAGAACATAATCCCAATTGATTTTTCTGAAAAATAGCTACAGTTGTTTTCAAGCTTAACTTTCTATGATTAGAAATAGTTATGTTTTGGTGATGTTGCATTCATGCAATGTGTTACACATGTGGACAATAGGAAGAGAAACATGAGGGGTATTTATTTATGCACTATACAAAGAGGGCATTTTTAAGAGTTTGCCTAATAGTACAACTAATGTGTTTTTATAGTGTTTAAAATCAACCTGTTGATTTAGAATATACAAAATGGTTGGCATAGCCCCTGCATAAAGCTGCATACAGAATATGAACAAAGGAAACTGAAGGGCTTTATGCTGCTTAAAGGAACATACAAGCATTTGTCGCATGCTAATGGTTGTTAGTCTGAAGAGACATCTGTGTTGGAAAAGTACTAGACCTCAGTCACACAAAGCACCCAACTATTGTGCTATTACCTGACTTACATTTAAACCATTTGCATTTAATCCAAGTTCCTGTTTCATTAACTTCTGTTTATCTGTATGTCTAATACTGATTTTGTTTTTGTAACTAGAGCTGTATTTACCCATAAGCTTGAAATGAGTCATTTGCTGTCCTGAGAAAAATCATTTTCCTGCAGTGAAAAGGAACCGTCCTTTGATTCTTAATGCTCGTGGCTTTCTTGACCCCATTTTGTGGACTGACAGCACCCTCGGGACCTGACTGGTGCCGGACCAGAGAATTTGCCGAACCATGGGAGTTCAATGTTGTCTCGCAGCATTACCAACGCTTCCACTGCTTCCTGGGCTCTTCCTGGCAGGGTGGGAGGAGACTTCATGCTCCCCCTGGCTCCACCCCCAAAATCTGACTGGCCTGCGGGTGAGGCCGGGGGGAGCGTGAAGTCTCCCCCCACCCTGCCAGGAGTGCACTCCTTGGAGGGTGGATGCAGGGTGGGAGGAGACTCAGTGCACTCCCCCTGCCCCCAGGCCAATCAGGGTCTGGGGCGGGGAGAGCATGTGAAGTCTCCTCCCGCCACTGCAAGGGGCTCAGCTACTCAACTGGCGGTTGACTCTAAGCGCTGGATGGGGGCTTCTTGCAGCGAGGGGGAAGGGAGCATGAGATTTCATGTGCTCCCCCTCGCCAGGCTCTGATTGACCTGGGAGCTGCAGGGGGGAGCACATGAAGTCTCCTCCCACCACCACGGGCACGGGTACCTAGAGGGAACCACCAGCTGTTCAGAACAGCTGGTGGTTCTCTCTGGAAGGGGAGCAAAGACTTTGCACGCTTCTCCACCCCCAGGCCAATCAGGGCCTGTGAGTGGGGAAGCATAGAAGTGTCCTGGCCCTGCCCCTTCTGCCTGAGGGCCCTGCCCCTTCCTGGGCCATTTCAAAAATTATTGCCCACCCCTGCTATAAGTGAACATCTGGCTAACTAAAATGCCAGACCATAGATGTTGCCAGACTAGAGAGGTTCAACCTGTACATAAGTTAAGGTCTGTTCAGCAATAAGCTGTAGTAGAACTTGAGACTGTGTTTTCCAATAAACAACAATGCCAGGTGTCACAAGTAACAAACTTTATTACAATGTACAGAATTATAGGTTGGGTGGGGAGAGCATGCATGTGGCTAACTTATGAGAGGTGAAAATGTAGTTTCCCAGGGTAAATTTGATAATAGTTGAACCTGGGAGAATCTTATGTAGCTGGTAATGATAATAAGCTTCCATTGGAAATGAGTGACCCCTGCAATTCTGTTGGGATAACCTTTATATGTATTTGACTCTTATGATTTTTACTTTTTTTTACTTTCCAAAAAGAATTGTGAACATAAGTTGAGCTGTTTTAAAATGAGCTCAAATGAAGAACAATAACATTAAAATAATTATTCTTTTCCCAGGGCGCTGGCACAGCTATCGGAGAGCTGCCTCCTTACTTCATGGCCAGAGCAGCCCGACTCTCTGGTGCTGAACCTGATGATGAAGAGTATCAGGAATTTGAGGAGATGCTGGAACATGCAGAGGCTGCACAAGTAAGAACACTGCAAAAATATTCAAATGCGTTTAATTATCACAAAACACAGCACGATTAAGATGCAGCAGACAACCGTTCCACTGAAATAAACATGCAAGAAAGCAGTCACTGTGACTTTGTGAGGGACTGCTCATAGGTTAGAAAAGAACCTGCATGGCATACAGAGATGTGGAGAAAACCAAATAAAAATGTATAGGGATATGTTAATGGAGACACAAAAGTTAAGGCAAATAATGGCGTTTACACATACAAAAAAATTCTACAAATATGGCAAAGGAAGTATGAGAGCAAGGATGGGCAATAAGATGGCAGCGGTTCGCCAGGGTTAGCCCCTGGTGGAATGCCTCCACAGGTACAGGTGCTTGAAGCTCCTGTTGGCCATGGATCACGGTTCCCGGCCAATGGGAGCTGCAGGGAGTGGTGTCCCAGTCCACCAGGAACTGCAGTTGCCCGTATCTGTGTGGGCGTAGGTAAATGCAGCGCATGCCAGAAACTAATCCTGGCAAACCAGATCCAGATCTCACGCCAGTATCTGTCCACTGCTGTATTAGAGGAGAGGTGAGGCCCACGCATAAATGATGTAGGAGTCATTAAACCAACTGTGATTGTGAAATAGCTGAACTGCCAAACTGTTTCTTAAATCTCTCTTAAAGAGATAATCCCCAGCCAACTTGTTTTCACTGGTAAAACTCATCTGCCTTGCCACTAGCTGTTTCTGCTGCCCATGTCTTGACCGATTCAACAGTCTGAGGAAACATATTCTTTCTGATGTTGAAAAGCGACCAATCTGCTTTGAATGATTTCAGCTCAGTTTTATTGATATAATATGACTTGCATTGGCACATATTCTATATAGAGTGTAAAAGACTGTTAATAGCTTTCTGTTCAGGTCAGCAGTCTGTGTGTGCCTTCATTTAGAAATTATTTCAAGTTTCTAAATGTACAATTCTGGAGGGCGGGGGGGGAGGGGTGGAATTCCCAAAAATGTCTTGCTGCAGAATTTCTCCTCTGTATTCTGCTTCTTTTTTTGTAGACAAAAAAAATCCTGTTTGTCTACTAAACCACTAGGTGGAAGTGGGTCACGACAGATTTTTATATGAAAGAATGAAGCTGATACTATCTACTATGCACAGCAAAAGTGTTTGCACTCCTTTCTCTTTGACTAACCCTCTACTGTAGCTCAAACTACCCAGTCTTAACTTTTAAGAAGTATAAGTGTTTCTTATCCTCTTTGGAGAGGTTACTGTATGTAGGAAAAAGAGAGAGAGCATTTGAATAGACCCACAAATCTCTGAATTTTCTTCTGAAAACAGCCTTAAGTTTCCTTGCACTTCTTTACAAGCATTATTTCTAATCTAATAGTGTTAGATAATCATAGTATTTAATCTAGCTTTTCAGCACTTCAGGACAAGCACCTCATCTTAAAAACTTGTCTGGAAATGCCTAACACACTGGCACTAGATAAATAATAAGAATAAATTAAGATCTCCATGTTTAAAAATCCTAGCAAAACACAAAATGAGTCAAATATGTGACTCAGAACTGAACTACTATCCGTATTTATTTGCTGTGACTCTTCCAGCAAATTATGTGAGATTTTTAAAGTTCTAGGTGCAACCAAGATTGGTTTCCAAAATGCAGGTAAGATTTTTGGATATAAAATATTTGCTAGTGAGAAGCTTGTTAAGCTAGACCAAAAATACCCTTAACTACAATGACTGTATCATGAGCTTTCGTGGGCACAACGAATTCACAGACACTGTAATTCACAGAAATGGTTGTGCCCACGAAAGCTCAGGATACTATCTATATTTTTCTGTTAGTCTCTAAGGTGCTATAGGACCACTTGTTTTTTAAGCTTTTTTTTTAAAGTTACAGACTAACACTGCTACCCCTCTGAGACTTGTCCACAATGATGGTGTGATTGGTGAACAAATGAAATGCTGTCTGTCACTGAGGGAAAAATGACATTGTACTTACAGGTGCTTTGATTTAATTTTCTCAGCAATTGAATTTGTATTGAAGCACATTGTTTAGAGGATAAATGCCCTGATGAAATTTCTTATAACTTTACTTGCATCTTGATTCCAATAAGACACTTTAGCAGGAGGCTCTCACAATCTGGTTAAATTGTACTGCTGTTATAAAACGAATAATTCAGTATTTAAGATTGGACAGTATTTTTCGCTCGCTGATATGACTTCCTTTGTGCTTTTGGCTTTGTCATGTTTTTGCTAGATGCCCGTCTGTGAGAGGCATGCATGGATGTCTCTTCGTATGGCCTTAAGCACATCCTGGTATCATTCGCAAAAATGAACCTTTGTCGCTATTTGCACTGAGTAAACACTACTTCATGTGCAGTTTAAAGTCGTCTTATAATTGCTGAATAGCAATGCTTTTATAACCTGAATCAGCTTGCCTTATTATCTAATTCTGATCCTTGGTGCCTAAGAATCTAGAGAACGTGACAATCTGATGCCAGCGGAAAACTACAAATATGTGGCACCATTTAATGGTGATGAAAAGAATCCTTGCAATATAAAGGCTTTTCTCCTCCCCACTCATTGGGAGGTGTGAAAAGAGGTGCATTAGTGTTAGGCACTGTGTATGCTTTACTAGTGAAGACCTGCTAAATTGACTGCAGAACAGTCTCCAGTCAACTCCGGTACTCCCCTGGAACAAGTAAGGTCAACCTAAGCTACATTAGATAACTACATTATTCATGTAGCTCGAGTAGCATAACTTAGGTCAACTTAACCCCAGTAGTGCAGACAAGGCCTTGGAGCCATGGTGTCCAACACGCTAGCCGCTTGCCACTTGTGGATATTTGGCCAGTTGAGTGTGGCTAATTGGTTCACAAAATTATTTACATTTTCGGAATAATGTGGTTAGTTCACTATAGCAGTAGCCACTGTCATAGCTACTGGTTAGTCACCATGGCCTTAGAGAATAGTTTTTGCTTTTAGTTCTAATGAGCTGCTATGGCTGCCTACAAAGCAGAGCCAAGTTGCTTGGCATTCTGCATGTTTTGTATTGTTTTAATATAGAAAATTTGTCACAACTGTTTCTCAGAAACACCTTTTGTTTTTGAGACACAGATGAGGATAGATGTGTCATTCTGTCAAGTGATATCCAGTCTGTGATTGACCAGAAGAGAAAAAGTTCACTGGGGATTTTAAAAGAGACTAAAGAGGAATAAAATGATTTAGAGTGGGTTATATAGTATGATGGATTAGACCAATTGTTCTGTTGAAATTTGCATAGGGGAGGAATATTGTCTCCCTAAATTTAAAGAGCGTGTTTGAGTGGGTTTTCTTTTCATAAATTGTCAATCTAAATGACCTGGCCCCTTGAGTCACTTTTTGAGAGAAACCATGAGCTGGCTGATGTGTAACTTTCTGGTTTGTATTTTTCCATTAATATATTTAGAAAAAGCCCCCTCATCTTAATGGAACACCACTTCTTCTTTTTCGTTTGTCAGTTACAGTTAGCGTAAGTTATCTAAAGAGAACTTCAGCTCTTCTATTGCTTCATATGTCTCCTTTTATTCTGCTTTGTTGTCTTGTTGCCAGTACTGTAATTCTGGCTTGGCTAATCAGGATTACTTTTCCATGAAATACTATAGTAAATGCAAAGCCCAGGTGGCTGTATTGACTAAACTACGCTAATGTCGCCTCCGATATAGTAAATATTTTCTCCCTCTAGTATGAATTTTATTTTTTTATAGAATTTTAATATATTTTTCCAATGGTTGTCACTTCAGTTAAACTCCAGTGTCCTGAACTTTTCTATCGGAGCTCTCCACTCTAAAGATGAGGAATATCACTAGTGAAACCTTTCAAAGCAACTTCTCAATTAGAAGTTGAATCTGTTACTCAGTGCTAGAACAGCGTGTGGGCAATAACGCAGTGAAAATGTAACTTTGTGCAGCTTCTTATAGACACTTGTCTCTGCATTTGCCATAATATAGTTATTGATTGTAAACTGTTTTTGGGTGTTAATACAGAAGAACTTAAAAGCTAATAAAAGTGTGTGGTGGAAACAAAGCTTAGTGCAACTTAATACAACTAATGTGTGGGCCTTTGCTTTATCATACTGCTTTCTACTACCAGGAGAAAGTAACTAAAGAGGGCTTAGTAACTAATTATATCTTCTTTGTAGATCTGATCATTAGTGACTTTGTATGTTTGGATTCATATTTAAGTGGCATATTCTTTAAGGGCTAATGATTTACACTTTCAATGCTGGGGCCTTGCTTCTGTGCACTGCTGCGCAGCCAAGTTTCCCTTTACAAATATTTTCTAGTTGCCTGTGTTACTATCAGCTACTGGCTGTTTGTTTACTTTCCAGATTTATGTTCTGGCTTCTTTTAAAGAATACAAACTTGAAAAAGGGTTAATGCCATATAAACCCTGAGATAAAACAGGACTCGTTGTAAATGATTGAGTGCCATCTGCACACTGAGTATCTGCCGTTGCTGGGACCTGTTTTTGACTCCACTGAACCTTTTACTGGTTGTGGTTTGTCTGGCCATCACATGACTTCTCTGAAAATTCCCCCTCCCCTCCATTTCCAGTAAACTGTTTGAACAGGAGTGACTCAGAGTGAAACCAGCTTCCCTGTAACCACAGGGCCTGGTAAAGAATTTGTCAACGTGGACTTGAGGGGGTTTGTATTCAACTTAGCTGTAACTGCTTTGGTTTGTATTGCGTCAGGAGTTCCATAGAACAACTTCCTGCCTGGAGAGTAAGTTGCTTGCCTGCAATGAGTTAAACTGATGAACTCAGATATACAAGCCAGGAGATGTGTGTGAAACTCATCTTTCTAGCATTTCTGAAAGGCTTTGTGCCTAGAGCTGGATTGCTTTTCCACACCTTGATGGAGAGTTTCTCATTTCAGAAATCAGAGTGCAAAGTACACCACCACGCCCAGCCATGGTAGCTTTGAGAATGGGAGCACTGTGTGTTCTGACAGAGCGCTGTGACTTCACTCACATGGCGTGAATAAGCAGAAATGTTACATAATTACCAAAGTAGAGCTGGTCTGTGGTGAAATTAAATATTGATCTATTTCTTGATTACAGCAAAATTAATAGTTGTGGTCAGATTTCTCTGAAAAGCTTCCTTGGTTGCCAGCTTGTTGGATCAAAAGGTTATCTTGTTGCCTTGGTTTTTCACAAGAAAATGCAGTGCTTAAAATACTGCGTGGGGGGCTGTAAAGAAAATGGAAGTGCAGTAAACACAGTGCAGGGGAAATCTTGACACTTTTTCCTTCCCAGAAAGTATTTGTTTGGACGCCATTCCAAATGCCATTCTTCATCTTTCTTTCAGTCTTCCAATCACCCGGTTCCCTCATCAACTTCCTCTCTCTATTAATTGTGCTGTACAAGAAAGAGATTGTCAGTGTTTGGTCTGGGCTGCCTAATGGGTGGCCACCGGGAGGCTTGTCTGCACATTGTACATTCCTGAAGTTTGATGCATGCATTTGTTAATACATGTATGGGAGTTCTTTTTTTTTTTTTTTTAACTGTTTCACCACCTTGGGCCAGCCTTAAAAATATAAATTCACACTGACCTAACTCTGGTGAAGCGTCCCCTTAAAAATAGAATCTTTCTGTGAAATAGGGGGCTTTATGGTGAGCTAGGAGTGAAATTATTTTTCAGTCATGAAAGATCCAACTAAATAGCACTATCACCTTTAGTATCAACTTTGAGGTGCATGGTAGATTGTTTTGGATTTTGGAAAGAATGAGTGAAAACTTTACTTCGGAAACCATATTAAAGAGGACTTTCCTAGGAAAGGGGGCAATGAAGAGTTAATATAGCCAGACTGTTGATAATAGAAGCTGAGCCTTTTTTCTTTCTTTGGTTATAGGCAATAAATACAGCAGACTTGTGCCTGCATTGTTCTATTCATTTGCACACCTGTTTACAGATAAGAGAAAAATAACCAATTGGCAGCATTAGGTTACCTTTTCTTAAACTAATTTAAAGAGGTCTTTTCAGTTTTCTGTTTAATTTCCCTTTGCAACATGCAGTAGGAGCTTTATGCTTTAAAATTTGTTTACAAGTGTCTATTTTTTTTAAAGCCTGGAACATGCAGAAGAGTAACTTCTTCGTACAAAGTCACCAACTTAGAAATCTTTATCACCTTGAAATGGCTTGGCTCAATATCAGCACTGAAAGCAGAAATTAGTCTAGTTGTAAATCTCATGTTATTTTGCAATAAAATCTTATCATGCCAAAAAGAGTATAATATGAGTTTCTGATCTCGCGAGCTGCTATTGCATGGCAGTTGTATGAATGAGCAGTTAGTTTGAACTCCGCCCTTGGATTTTTACAGGGAATTTGTCTCAGATGAAGTTAATTCTCCTTATATTCTCTGTAGAATAATCAGTAACTTCTGCATAAATCTCTGAATCTTGGTTTACTTTTTCTGGGAAGCTGGGATCCAGTTAGACATTTCTAATCATGATCTCTGTTCATCTTAAATTCACATGTAAAAGTTGTACTTTCTCCCTTACTCACAATTTTCTTAGTTCGCTTATTTAATCCCTTACTTTATCTTCTTTTAGGACTCCCCTCAAATTTCAGTAAGATTCATCCCAAATCTTTAATTACCACTATGCATGTGGATTGTATTTGAATTTGTGGCCTTATGTAATTTGGAGGAGACAAGTCACTGGGAAAACAAGGAGCTTCTCAAAGATGGCTTGGATTATAAAAGCTAGGAATGAGCAATTAGGGATGGATCACTTGATGATTACCTGATCTGTTCATTCCCACTGGGACACCTGGCATTGGCCACTGTCAGAAGACAGGATACTGGGTCAGACGGACCTTTGGTCTGACCCGATGTGGCCATTCTTATGTTAATAAAAAATAATCTTTCTACTCCTTTCTGTACTAGGTTCTGTCATATAAAAAACACCCAAATGTTCGATGTCTAGGATAGAGATCAAAAGGGGATGCTTAAAGTACCACCCTACTCTTCCCCTCAGTAGGAGCCTGAAGTAAATAGAGATTCATTCTTGTGTCACCAAGAAAATGGCTACACTTTTTTTTGTTCCAAACACCACTGAAATCCTTACCATTGTAGGAGAGTAGAATGCAGATGGCTTCTCTTGAGTCATCTGGCAGCCTTGGCTGCTTCCCCTGAACAATAAGGGGCGAGAGAGTCTGAGCTCTGTACATCAATCTGCTGATTAGACTTACTGGGGGGGGGGGGCGGGGGCTCTTGCATGGAAGAAGACATGTCTGCTAAGTAGTAGATTGTTTGCCTGTTTTTAACTAACTGTCTATGCTAAAGCTTTGTTTTGGATTTTTTGCTGATTTCTCCCCCCCCCCCCCCCCCCCGCGATTTCAAGTTCCTTTTGAGGGGGATGGATAGAGAGATAGATAGATATAGATATAGATATATAAAATATTTTTTAATGCTGGTGATTATTTTAATTTGGGTTTGTCTGGGGACAAAATAGCATTGCATGCTAGGCTCATCCGGCTATCCAAAATTGCTTCCTTCCTTATTGTAGGCATTCAGGGGTAGGTAATCAATCTTACTGCATTCCAGACACAAAGAGCTTTTGTTACCATAACTAGATCTTAGTCAAATCCTGTATTATTATTTTTTTAAATTTGGGTAGGACAAGACCTCCAGGATGTCCTGCAGCTGCTAGTTACACCAGCATGCTAGCTCAGCTGCCAGTGGCCAAGGGAATCTGATTGGAACCTTAGTATGGATGAACCTTTTAATTTGATGCTGTATGCTAGTGTTTGAACAGCCACCACCCTGTCAGACACAGTATCAATAGACCATGTTTTTAGGGATGATAAAATGCATGTAATTGAGTAACTGTGTAGCAGTCACTCACACACTCACACACACTCACACACGGCAGCAGCCAGCTCTCTGGGAGCCAGTGCGTGCTAGGAGCTGGCTCCCCAGCAGCAGTGCAGGGCGGCAGCCAGCTCCCGCCTGCCACTGCAACCCAGGGTGGCATGTAGCCATTTGGGTAACTGTCTGACAACTGCTCAAACACCATCATAAGCTCATGCTTATCTGTTACCCATTTAAACAGCTACACTCTTTCCACGTTAATTGATGTTAGCTCGTTCAGAGAGGAACGGGGCTTAGGGGTTGCTGCCTAATGTGTAGGAATGAGTCTGGCAAATTTTCTATACTTACCCATTCTTCATTAGTAGAGCAGCAGGAACTAACTTAACTGTGATTTGACTCCTCCTTGTCCAGAACAGTAGCCTGGCTGACTTCTCTGCCGAGGGACGAATATATGAAAAATGCTTAGCTGTCTTCCATGAAGCAAACTTCAGGATCCACACATTGCCAGATCTCTCACAAGAAGTGATCTTCTGGAATAACTGGGTGTACCCGTAATTCCTCGATGAGTGAAATAATACTAGCTTGTGTGTAATGTCTGTGTAGCACTTTAAAATGTAAAGTGGGTAGGTCAGGTAATGCTCCTGCACCAGTCTGAGATGGGGAGCTGAGCTCACGGGGCTGGGGATGTGGTAAAACACGCTAGTGCAGTAGAGGACAGATCTGATAAGACTGTGAAACGATATGCTCCTTCCTCTTCCCTCAAACTGTTTCCTTTAATTGTGTCTCGTTCTTTGTGTAGTTTCTTTCTTTTTTTCTGGTTAAAATGAAACGGGAGAAATTTTTTTTTTTTTTTTTTTTTTAAATTCACATGCATGAGAGCTTCAGATCCAGCTGGAGAGAAGTGCCAGACCTCGGTTTGTGAGCATTCCCACTCACTTTGAGCTCTGACCTAGACACATTCAACCCCATGGATCATTGCCATAGAAGTGATTCTAGACTGCTGGGATCCTGGGGCTTGTAACGCAGGCTTTGGAGATGCTTTAGATTTCGGTGTTCTGAGAATTTGTTCTGGCTGGTCCTTATCCCAAGATCTTTGTTTTTTCTTCTCCAAGATAGTGGAGAAAATTAGCCTCTTTTTATTATTCCAAATACTCTGATTAAAACAGAACTCTTTATTTTCTTGCTACTATGTTTAAGCAGTAAACTGTAAATTGTGTAGAGTGCATGTCAATGATGAACTTAGATTTGCAGATTTTAGTGAGAGCTCTTATTTTTCACACAAGAGGTTACTACTGTGGGTAAGGGTCCTATTTCAGCAGGTTAAAAATATCAACTATATTGTCATGTCCAGTACAAGGAAAATCTGATTTTCATTATGTTCTGGCTTTTTCTACTTTGGTACCTATCTAATTGTATGTGGCTTTCATCACTATAGTGTCAATGAGCCTGCCCCATAACAGCATTAGTATCACATGAGGTACTTTTAGTCCCTTTTATTTTTAGTAGTGATCTTCAAAACACCTGTGCTTTAAGGGCAATAAGGTTAATTGTCTCTCATAAGAGAACTTTTCCTTTTTTTTTTTAAAGAGGTAGGAACTGAGTTTAGTTACTTTCTCTCTCAAAATGTGACTCACCAAAATTAGATAGATCTTGTTCCATCATTCTGAGTGAATTGGAAATATCTCCAGATAATGTGGAAACTGCATGAAAGGCATTATTAATGTGAGCGGATTTGGTGGCAGAAATGTATTGATATATTTCTTCACACACACACGTGTGTGCGCACACATCGCCACACTACTTGTGTTCCTCCAAACCTTTGTTGCATTTTGATGTAGATAATTTTACATGTTAGTAGCTTGTTGGCCATTTATTACTGTTTTATTACTTTGATCTCCTTCAACATCGTGCACTGAATCTTCCTTTTCCTGATCAGTAGGCTGGTAGTGTAATTCAGTTGCAATATGTATATTCTTATTAGTTGGGACTTGTGCACTAGTCACCCTCTTCTAAAAATATTCTCAGTAAATTTTAGAAAATCTTTTAGCTATTGTATAATTCCCTGATTCCATGACCAAACCGATACTTTTGTTATAGCTTATAATCACGTGTGGTTGTATGCCAAGTTAGTAGCATAACACCCTGTTTTAGGTAATCCAAGGTCTTCTTCCATTATCCGTCATTCTAGTTTACCTAGTAGCTTGTTACACTGGTGTCTAGAAAGCGATCATTTTTATTTTGTCTATGTGCCTGTTTTTATTTGGGCTCCTTAGTGTGATTACCCTATTCTTTTCTAGAACTTACCATTTTCATTTCAACTTCTCCAGGTACTTACATGACTGTCCTCAACTTAGTACCTGAGAATCTCTTATTCAGCCAGAATTTCTATTTTCCTTCTCCCTACCGTGGCATTAGGGAGTCCCTAGCAGGTGTCTGTGTTCAGCTTCAGTGCTTTTTGCACCTGCCAGCTTTCCTCCATCTTATTTAAATAATCCTCCAAAACCTCGTTAATTTTCTGGTTCCATGTCTGTTAAAGGGATCACATCCCTCTTGCACAGGTTCCCCTCTTTCCATTAAGAATTCCTTTGTGATAAGTTTAAATCTCTCCTCTTTTCACCATCTTCTTACTCAGATTCTGAAGGTTCCCTCATCTCTGGTTGGCCTTTTGCATAGAACTGAATGTGTTTCAGAGAAACCTACAACATAGGACCTAGAGGAAAATCTGCCTTCCTAGTCATTTAAATGTAGATTCCAGTATCGTTGTCCTGCTCTTTTTACTGCATCATTGATATCACTGTGTGCGAGGTGTACAGTCCACCTCGCTAGAATTTTTTTTTAGATGGGTTAAGAACTCTGCCACCTTCACACTTGGCAGTCCTCTGATAACCAGCTGTTGATAGGCCATTCGCTCACCAGGGCCTGTGGATCTCACAGTATTCTGAACTAGGGATGTAAAATCCCAGTTAATCAGTTAACCTTAGGTTTAAACGGTTAACAAATAAGCAGGATCCCGTTCCCACTCCCATCTACCCTCACGCAGGGGGGCCAGCTTCTGTTCCCTCCCACCCCACACCCCTGTGTGTGGGACTGCTGCTGCCCTCCACCCTGCATGAGAGTGCAGCCCCATGCACAGAGGGGCTGCTCCTGCCCCCCCCCCATGTGTGTGGGTGGCTGGTTCCTGCTCCTGGCCCTCCTGGGGTTGGAGCAGCCCTCCACCCACAGCAGATGGGAGCCTGCTCCCAGGTATCAGTTAATTGGTACCCAGGAAGCATCATCCCATTTGGGTGACTACTATTGGAAGCTGGGTCCCAGACGTGGCATTGGGCCTTCCATTCTGTGTTCTCTCTCTCCCTATGAGACTGGTTTCTTCACTTGAAGGATTGAGGCAAGCAGTTTGGAGATGGCCCCATTCCATAATGTTCCTATTTGCTGTCTTTTTAATACATCTCTCCATCTGTTACTTCAATTTAGCAACTCTGACCTCAAGCTGCTGCCCATGGGGTCTGGAAACCATGAGCGCTCTTCATCAGATGCATTACATATCCAAGTTAGCCACAAGATGAGTAGTCATATATTTTTCACTCTGTACAGTACATGGGGCAGGCAGCTTGTACACTGATATATTGTCCTGATGATCTTCTGTTTCCATAATTAAATGGGGTTTTCAGTTTACCACTATGAATTGGGTTGAACAGAATGTTTCCATTGAAGGCAGTGAGATTTTGCCGCAGAATTGCAATATTACTCTCTGGTTTACGTAGCCCATCCTTTTATTCTTCTAAATTCCCAATATTAATATTGTACTCTGTTCTTTGATACCTGGTGTTCTTTTGGGTATTTGTACACTAATCTTTTCAGTTGTGTATTGAGAATTGGGTTTGTAGTGTGCACTGTTGGCTGTTTTCAGGAGTACATTGCTTGGCAGATAAAAAACAGAGACCAGTTTCAGCACTTTAGATCTAGATTATGTGTACTAATCAGTAGAGATGGTAGCTGCTGTGTTGCTTTCTTGGCTTGTTGAATATGTTGTAATATATGAACCTATAGCTAGCAGTTTGGAATGCCCTTGCATTTAGGAACATCTTATTCCGATGAGTTAATTCCTCCCTATCCACTGAAATTCTAGAATTTACTGCCTTAACCACAAATGGTCTGTATTCCATAAATTCTGTGTGATTCCTTTGTGTTAGAATAGAAAGCCAGAAGAAACAAAATATTGCGAAGCTCATTTTTAACATACCTCAGATTTTTAAATGAAAAAGGAGCTCTGTCTTTGTAGGCAGCACTTAAAAGTCAAGAATTTGTAATTTTAATAATCCATAACAGTAATTTCATATGTTGTCTTTTCAGGAAGAATGCACTCCTTCTTTAGATGATTTTTATCATATCTTGCATTATTTAAACTAATTTTACACTTATAGCAAGTAATGAACCTTACAGCCCAATTAGAAATAAAACCTGCATGTTCCTGTGTAGAACTACCTTTTATATGAGTTAGACACTCGTATTGAGAGGCGAGGCACACATTGGGGCAAGTCATGACTTGTTCAGGCCCACTGGCAGCGGGGCAATTGCCCCAGGGCCCAGCAATTCAAAGGGGCACAGGGTTCCTGATCACTAAGGGAGCTGCCCAATCCCCCCCCCACACACACACACTTTGCCCAGGGGCCTACGGAGGCTGTTGGTCTCTTAATAAAATATCCCCAAATATTTCTGTTTGGCCTCTAAAGACCCTCTTTTGTGGAACAAATGGTGCCCTGCTGGGCAGGGTTTGTTTAGGTCAAGCCTTCTATCGCTGACTTCCATCCAATCCTTCATTCCAGATACTGCCCTCCAAAATCACTTAATGACTTCAGGCATGATGGCAAACCCCCTAAGTGCAGGTGGTATATGAGTGCAAAAACCTGTCGGGTGGAAGACTCCAGACTTCCTCCCGGAGCTAACCAAGACCAGTCCATTCAGAGTTTTATAAACTAGTAATGCTAATGAAGACCAAATTGGTCACACAATGGTTCTCTTTGGCATTAGAAATGCTGAATGAATCTACAGGTGAACCCACAAACAAGCCCATTAAAACGTTCTATTTAATGTGTAGAGCCTCATAATTTGGCATTTTCTGCGTTGTAACAAATCTCAAATCTCACAACCTTTAGGAAAAAACTATATAGACATTTCGGCTACGTCTTCATTGCCAGTTGTGGCAGAAGAAAATATGCTAATGAGACACTCATTAGCATAAGTCGCAATCTCATTAGCATATTTTCTGCCATTTCTTTTTGCACAAGGGGTTTTTGCACAAAAAGAAGCAGTGTGGACAGGTTGTTTTGCATGAGAGCCTTATGCCTGTCCAGGATAGGCAAAAACCCCTTGTGCAAAAAGAAACAGCTGAAAATATGCTAATGAGATCATGACTTATGTTTGAGTCCCTCATTAGCATATTTTTTGCCAGAAGAACTGGCAGTGAAGAGAGAGCCTTCCAATGTGATAACACTTCTTAATGATTGTGCCCTTGGGTAGCACAATGATGGGAGTATTAGGGGTCGTCTACAAAGAGCAACGATATATTGCACGCTATTTGGTCCAGGTCAGAAGTGGGGAACCTGGGGCCTGGATGCAGCCCCTGGCTTTCCTAGATCTGGCCCCCAAGGCTTAGGGAGCCCCCCAGCATTGGAGAGCCCTTCCTGGAACTCCAGCCTCTGCTACCCCATCATAGGACTGGAGCACATAAATCTATTAGGCTGGGCACCCTTAGGCTCTGGTATGTGAGGGGAATGTAAGGAGTCTTTCTCCTTCTCAGTCAGGGGCCAGGGGTTTGGGGTTTTTGTTTTTGTTTGCTTCTTACTTGTGTGCGGCCCCCGACTGATTTTTTTTTTTTTGGGGTGGGAGGGGGAGGTCAGTGACCCCTGACCCAAAAAGGTTCCCCACCACTGGACTAGATAAACACTTCCAAAATCACACCCCTATACTGCACATGACTGCACCATGTGAACATTTGGTTAGATGGGCAAGTTGATGCACTTGTCAGTGCTTGGGTAAGTCTGCTAGTTTTACTATGTCTCCAAATGTAACAATTGCAGAATTTTCCCAGGACTAACTTGTGCTGGCTGAAAATGGGAGTGCCAGTTTAAATTTGTTTTAAAAAAGCATTCTTCCTTATAGATCCCTGCATATCTCTACTGCAGGCCTGCACAACTTGGAAAGCGGCAAGGGCCATATTACTCCAAAGAAAACAGCTGCAGGCTGCAAGTAGGGATGTTCTCTGAAAAAATACTGAACACGCGGGCTGAAAATTTTTGTTGAGCAAAAAAAAAACCTGCGTGTCTCCACTTGGCCCCCTGGCATTTGTCTCTCCTGCACCCTGCCCTTTGGTGCCTTCCCCTTTCTTCTGACCTGCCTCCCTCCCCTCAGCACAAGCCCCTTCCCCTCCCCTACCTGGCTTCTGCCTTCCAGTTTGCAGGGCTGCCGGAGCCTTTTTGAATCCAGCGGTTGCTGGCCGTGACATCACGACGCCACGTCATGCCAGTGTCCTGGCGTCTGCCGGCGTCCCGCCCTCTGGCTCGCGCCCCACCTTCTCGTGCTAGAGCTGCATGCAGGCAGCCCGGCAGCGAGAATCTCCGCACTTCCCCCTCCCCGGCGGCGGCAGATCGGATGTGGCCGTGCCGCCTGTAGTTGGCACGGGCCGCACAGTGAACCCCTGCAGGCCGCATGAGGCCCTCGGGCCATATGTTGTACAGGCCTGCTCTACTGCACGTTTTAGATAGCTATGTTAAAATATCAATGAACCACTTCTGGTCACATGCTTTTTGCCTGCTCTTTTTAATTGACTTGTCTTGTGGAAACCTTGGCTCCAGAACAGAGCCTACCATAACTGACTGGTAGCATCACAGTGGCAATTTCTGGACTGAAGTGGATATCAAGTAGAGCACAAAATTGTGTAAGCATATTCATCTTACTGCAATACTCTGAACAACTCATTGCAACCCTCAGTATGTTGGAAGATCTCATTCTCTACAGTGTTACACGATTACCATAGACCCAGTTTTCTAGTCCCTGAAGAGAATATGCCTTATTCCCATGAATAGACCCATTGAAGCTTTAGGGAAGGGTTACTGGCTAGAGCCCCATATTGTTAATGTTCAGAGCTCTTTGGTAACTTTCAGTTAACTATCTGTCCTGGGTCTGGGGACTAGATGATTCTGGCTCTGTTTTAAAGATTAAGAAAAACAGTTGCCTGAATTTTGGACACTTTATGTTCTGAAACCCAAACCAATGTCCTTTAAAGATTCAGCAATTACTGTTTCATGTATACAAAATGTGAACCAATGTCAGGAATGGATTCATGCAGTTAAAAATGCATCTATTTAGCGAATGCATCGAAGAGCATATTTTTAAGTCCAGTATAATTTTGTCCTTCTCGTAAAAGCAAAGCAACACTTTTTTTTTTTTTAAACGAAGGAAGGAAGAAAGGAAATGAGACTACAGATTTCATAAATGGACACAAAACAAGCCATGGGAATGATCCAGGGCCTTGCAGATGAGGCACGGGATAATTTTGTGTAATATTTGAGGAGCAATGGTTTTTATAGTGGCAAATGGTCTATGTTAAGATATACACAAAGCAGTGCCATAGGATGGTGAGGTGGTGGATCCTCTTGGTAAAACTTGGAGAAGCAAAAGATTTTTGTTGTTTTTTAATTTCCCTTTGATTTTGTTTGCCTGCAATTGTAGTAATAAAATGTTAGCATCAAGAAATTTGTATTTTAGGAGAGTTGCTTTTTCAGAAAAAGCAGATCTGAAGCAAATTTTTCTGAACTGTCAGTTGAGACCTGTGATTAAGTATTTCAACATTGCCTATTTTTGATGATGCTTATTTCCATTCCTGTTCTTGTGATCTGATGATTAACCCAGTGAAGTAATATATAATCATTTAACCTTCCCTTGTCTGTATTGCAGTAGTCACAGGAAATCTATTCCCAAACCAAAAACAAATCATCTTTGATAGCAACATAGTGAGTAAAAAAATACTGTTATGTTAGGGTGAATGAATCATAGTAGCGGGAAGGAGAGGAGAGGAAAGTCTAGATTCTTTAATTTTGGGGAAATATGGTTTGCCTGTAAGTAGCTGAACTTTGTGTTTATTTTAAAGTAAGAAATAGATTAATTATATGAGTTAATTGTTTTATTAAACACTAAAGAGTGTATTAGAAAAGAAAATGTTCCCAACATCAGTCTTTTCTTTTGTGCACTTGTATTGTGAAATAGGTAAAAGTTGTGAAACTAATGATTGTAGTGTCTGAGAAATGAAACTTATGAGGGATTTTTTATTATTGCAGATGTTCTAAAGAATTGACAAATTAAATTTGAGGAAGCAATAGTTTCCTGCATTTGTTTCCATTAAAATAAACTACTAAGCACTGCAGCCGCATAACTTTATAGTGATCCTAACCTGTATATTGCTATCAATATGCTAATGTAGCTGTGATTTTATTTTAGTTTGGAGTAAAGTATAAAATATACAGATCATAATTAAAATTAGTTTAGTTTTTTTAACTTAATAATGCTGTCTTTTTAAGTTTTTATTTTAAACATAATGAGAAAAAGGGAGCATCTTAAACTGAAAATAGTTGACACGAAAAGTAACTAGTTGTCTGTAACGTGAAATATTTTACACTTAGAACTGAAAAAAGACTAAAATTTTGTGAAGTAAAATTAAACAAAAAACCCTCCCAAAATCCATAAAATAAAGTAAGAGACGATTGGGGGGGGGAAACAGTTTGAAATATATTTAAAAAAAAACCACAAAACTTTTTACTGTTGTCTGTAGTATTTGTAAATCACACTTTCTGAAATGAAAAATGTTTGCTCCACCGTGGAAGAAAATATTTTTAAGTTAAGGCAGACTGTTCACTTTTTGAATTGTTTGTACCCTAATACAATCACCTGCATCTTTAAAAAATAAGTATTTATATTTTAAAAGGATAGTTAAAGTAAAATATTAATTTATATTTGTTACTTAGCATAGCCTCAAAATCTATATATAATTTAAGTGTATTATAATTATGTCCTATAAATGTTTTGCTAAATGTTAGTTCATGGAGCTTTTGCTAGAGGGTTTGTTTCAAATTCTAACTCATAAACATGGAATAGTAAAATTTAAATGTGATCTACTTCTGTTGTAATATAGCACATACCTGTTTGAGTAACTGGATTTTATGTGTGTATAAAATTATTTTAAAGATGTATTAAACCTTGTTTAATGTAATAATGTGTAAAAACTGTAGTAATTTTAAAGTCACTTTAATTCTATGAAAATTGTGAAATCATTGGCAAAATAGGAATTGAAAGTGTCATGGTCATATCCAGTATTGTTATAAAATACATAGAGCAACATCTTATGAAATTTCTATGCAGAAGGCAGCATTTTCTTTATTTTATCATTTCCACAAAGATGTACATTCTGTTGTTGAAATAAAATGGTCTTTTTTAATAATAGGCTTTTCCCAGCATAGATGAAATTGCCAGCAGGTATACTTTTAAGACAGTATTTTCATGTTGACCTTCATTAGGCCATTGGAATGGCTTTTTTTCCTCTTTAATTTGTGTTGCCCTTAATGATTTTTATTGGTGTCTGTGTGATCATAATGAAATTTTAAAAGGTTTCACTTCCTTTCTCCTCATGCTTAACTGAAGTTAACCTTGTGAAAGTTGTGTGTGTACTAAGCAAATGAGATCCTTACATATGTCACTTCTCCTACAAGTACCTTTACATTAAATTGATTCTGATTTGTTTTCAATTAAGAAATAATTTTGAAGACATTTTAGTATGAGAAGCAGCCACTCAGGCTAACCTGTTTGACATATGTGACGTTTTGGGTTATCCCAGTTGACAGATCAATTGTTATTTAAAGCCACAACTTGCAATTAGTGACTAAAATATAGGTAATTTGTGTAATTATTGTTTAAACAAGCCTCTTTCTTTAATGCCTTGTATTTCCCTGCTTGCTTTATCCAGAAAGTCAGACAATACAAAATGCTGTAACATAATTTCCTATAAATGTAAAAATGGTGGAAAGCACTGATAATCCTACAGTAGTTTGTCAATATGTCTAAAAGAAAAGATGACACTATGAAATGTCTTAAATTATATGGAAGTGCATCCTTAACTTGCATAATAAACTGCTTCTTTCTCAGACTGCATCTGATGAAGTGGGTCTTTGCCCACGAAAGCTTATGCTCCAATCTGTTAGTCTATAAGGTGCTACAGGACTCCTTGTCGCTTTTGCAGATCCAGACTAACACTGCTACCCCTCTGATACTTTCTCAGACTGTTTTCTGCTGAGAGAGTTCAAAGCATATAGATGAGAGAGTAAAAATATGCAACACTTATACTTTCGCAAATTTAAATTTTTAGTTCCAGTCCCAGTGAAGTCACCGGGAATCTTAAGATTTGAATGGGGGCAGGAATGGACACTGGTTTGTAACCTACTAGTGGTTTCAATAGCCTGTAAATTTAAAGTAGGAAATCAGCTGGAAGTAGTTTTAAATATATAACTGTTTTATTTGTCAATAGAATGTGTAGATAGTGGGTTGAGAGATGCTATCTAAGAGAAGTTATTACTATTCATATAGCAAAATTTCCCCCATCTGTTCCATGAACTCCAGTGGTCCACAGAGAGTTCCCTCTAAGGTTCACGCCTGGACAGTCTCACATGAGGGAATGAAGAGCTGCCCACCTAAGTGGGGGCTCATAGATGTGACTCTATTAGATGCCTAAACCCTTGCATGCAAGGTGAGGTTGTGGCGTTGGTGGGGGGGGAATAGGTAGGTAGGAGGTGGCAGAGTGGTGAGAGGAAATGTGGGGGGAATTTGGGACGTGGATGGCTGCAATGGCCAGAGAAAGAGGGGACCTTCTCCAGATCCAGGGCAGCAGTTTCCAGGAAGAGGTGGCCCTCCTTCCCAGCCTCAGCTCTGTGGCTGCTGTGCTTGGGGACAGATCCCTACTGATATTAAAATGAGTGTTGTGCGCTTTTAATTGTAAAATAAAAAAGCCCTAATTATTATTAAGGGGTTTTGTATAGAGTGCTTTTATCCAAAGCGCTTTACAGTAGTTAGCTAACAGTACAAACAACATTTGGAAAGATCATTAAGTGATCTGCTGAGACCCTCAGCAATTTTCAAGAGGTCTGTGGGGAAAAAAAATTAAGAAACACTGTACTAGAGCATAATGAAATAGAGCTTTTGGATGGGCACTTTTTTTTTTAAAAATTCACAAAAGCACTCAGTGCCTCATTATGAAAAGTATTAAAATACCACACTTTTGTTTTTCTGTTTTCTTTAATTTGTAGCATTTATTTTAATTTTTGTTAGTCCTGATTTGGAAGTGTTGTAAAAAGTTTAAACAGAAAATTTCAATAATTGCTCTTTCTACAAAAATAGGTTCTCCATTTAGAATTTCTTTCTCAGCATATGAGGCTCTCATGAAGTACAATTGTTGTGTGGATTTTAATGGTGACCTAATTGTTAGAACAATAAGCTTTTCACAGTCAGGCAAGTATTTTTAAATCTAAAATTACCATTGCAACTCAAAGCACTTAGTAAATTACTAAAGATCCTCCAAGTTTTTTGTTGGTTAAAGTGTCATGAATGGATTTTATTTTACTGTAGTTTGGAGGAAAGATGGAATGTTATAGAAAAGATCTTCATTACAAAAGTGACTGATAAGTTGTTTAAATATTTAATTTTTTACTTAAAAAATATGCGCACATGTGAATTGCATCCATTTTTTTTTAATGGTTTTACTAATGAAAATTTTTTTCTGTTCATATGCGTTAGCTTACAATTGTGAAGGTTCTGTTATAATAATGAGAATAAATTTGAAAAATACATAGGCTAAATTACCATCTAGCCATAAAAAGGGAGGAGATTTATAATGAGACTGTTAAGCAGGACATTTGCTATGAAAGGAGGTGTTGTCTAACAATCCGTAACAAAATATAAAATCTTTCTTTTGATAAAATCAGATCATTTTATTAACAAGACTTTCCCTACTTTTAAGCACTCTAATATCAAAGTATTCTCATTTTATACTGTATAGTTTGACCATGGCTCCACTTAAACAGATCTGTTTTAATTTGAATTGCAATATTCCAACAGATTTCTATTTTACTTCCTACATTTACATGGAATTAATTTATCTGCAGGAGATGACATTTTATACTAACATGGATTTTAAAATAGCCATTTTTCTGTCTATTTGATAAAGTGACCTACACTCTAAAGTTAATTATGTCAAATGTTTCTCTGACTTTAAAAATCAGTATGTAAATAGCACATTAAATGACAAAGCTATTGTGTTTTGGATGACTGAAATCAATACTTTACAGTCTTTTATTAGTGATAATTGTAGCCATGTTGGTCCCAGGATATTAGAGAGACAGGAAGGGTGAGGTAATATCTTTTGTGGGACCAGCTTCTGTTGGAGAAAGAAGCAGGCGTTGAGCTCCACAGAACTCTTTGGGTCCTGAAAAGGACCTGAAGAACAGCTGTATTTGTTACTTGAAAGATTCTCTTTCTTTTTTACCAACAGAAGTTGATCGGATTAAAAAATATTACCTCACCCACCCACCTTGTCTTTTTATTAGTGATAAAGTGTTTAGATTAGATTAAGACAGGGGTTCTCAAACTTTGTGATACCGTGACCCCCCTCTAAGTTGCTCACAACTCCGCAGGGGGTCGGGACCCACAGTTTGAGAAACGTGGGATTAAGGAATTCATAGGAGATGAAACGGGAACAGTTCACCAGTATCATTATTGCAGACTTCAGTCATTTAAATGCATTATGGCTCTGACACAGGGGGAATATAGGCATAATATTGACATGATCACCATCTTCACTGCTTTTTAAATTCCAGGGGTGAAATCCTAGCTCCGGTAATATCAGTATGGGTTTTGTCATAAACTTTGATGGGGCCCATAATCTCAATACAGATTGAATCTCTGTAAACTGGGACTCCCTAGTCCTGCAACATCGGTGGTCTGGAAGGACCACGGACATTCCAGGACCAGGGAGTCTGAGTGGAGAGCTGGGCTGCCCAGCTCCCCTTAGCTGGGCTGCCCAGCATGCCACATCTGGGGTGCTAGGCACAACCCAGCGGGGCTGCCCGGCAGGGCCGCCCGGCAGGGCCAGGAGCCCAGCGCATCAGGAGCTGCGCTGCCTGAAAGGGCAGGGAGGGGGATGGAAGGACTGGCAGGGTTGAAAGGCTGGTAACAAGGGGAGAGCTGGGCAGGAGGCCAGCAGCCAGTCTAGGACTGGGCATGCCGGTAGCAGGGGGGCCAGGTATGACCTCCCTGGTCTGCAAAATCCCTCATCCGTGACCGGGGTGCTGGACCAAGGAGGTCCAGTCTATAGTTGTAGCAACCAGGAGCACATGTTGTTGGCGACCCTAGTTAGTGTCTTTCCATTGTGCTTGATGCATGAGGTTTTATGGAAATACTGTGCGCGAACTTGATATTCTGAAAGTGTCCTTCACTGTCTGCGAGAGACTGATGAAGGCCTTGCAAGGATTAACCTCTTCTGCCTGTATGATTAGTAGTGCAGTAGTGGCAGCAGCAGCAACTCCAGGGTATGGAAGGGAAAATATACTAGGGACTATTATTCTATAAGAGTGATCTTTACCCATGTTACGTAGGTTGGAAGAATCCTGTCTGCAGGAAAAGCTAAAAGCCAGTAACGGTGAATGTTCACAATTTCAAGTTGGCTAAACATGATGAATATTTAGTTCACTGACGTGTCAAATTTGCTTTCTTGTCTTAACAGTTCTGTGATTACTCACTCGTAAAATACAAACTTTAGAGGGCAGGTTTGAGAATATGAAATTATATATGATGGTGTTGAAAAATGCTGTCATTTCACGTCCATCCTTATTAATGCTCTGCTTCCTTGTTCCCAGGACTTTGCCTCCCGAGCTAAACTGGCTGTCCAGAACCTGGTACAGAAGGTTGGATTCTTTGGCATTTTGGCCTGTGCTTCGGTGAGTTAATTCCAATAACCAAGTGTGGGGAGGGGGGAGGATGGGGAAGGGTCGTGGAAATGTCAGTAATTTCTGTTGAATGTATTACTTACCTGAAGTGAAATAACACTAAATTGCCCTTGGCTTGGCCTTCTTTTTAACAACCCAATTTTAATCTTCACATTAGTCAAACAAGAACTGCTGTCCGTGTTTGGGGGGGTGGGAAGGGGAGTGATGGTGGTTATTATTTGTGGTAGCACTTGGGAGCCACAGTCATGGACCAGAGCCCATTGTTCTAGGAGCTGTATAAACAGAGAACAAGGATGGTTCCTGCCCCAAAGAGCTTAGGGTGCATCTGCACTGTTATTTTGAAATAACAATGCGAGCGTCTACAGCCATTCCATTATTTCAAAATCATTTGGAAATAATGGATGGCTTATTCCAAAATCTGTAAACCTCATTCTACAAGGAATAATGCCTATTCTGAAATAGCTCTTTCGAAATAAGACGTGCGTAGACGTTCCACTTACTGCTAATTTGAAATAGCCCCTCATCAGGGCCGTTCTAAATTATTCCTCTCTGGTGCCTCCTGGGGCTCTAAATTGAGATTAGCACGTCTACATTAGGGGAGCTTGCCTCGGACTAATTTTGAGGCTTCCCTGCAGTGTAGACGTGCTATTTTGAAATAAGCTATTTCAGAATAACTCTTCTGGAATAGCTTATTTTGAAATAGCCGTGCAGGTTAGACTTACCCTTAGTGTTTTGTGTCCTTTAATGCCTCGACTCTCAAACTTAAAATGGAGGTGGATTAACGAGGCAGTGAGAACAAAACAAGGGAGATGCACGCTGTCTAGGAAAACTTTTAATAAGTCTAAGAAAACCCCAACAACGCACAACTCAGGGCTTCCCAGGAGTTTCTGAGTAGCTTATTGCTATCCATAAGATGCAGTAATTAAATATATGGTAGCGCTTGTTACAGGGGAACCTGATGCCTACTGTGATAGCGCTGCTTCCTAAGACGGGGAAAGATTTATAGTTCAGTGTGCCTCCTTTTGAAGTTTTCAGCAGAGTTAACAAAGTTATCCTTAAAGGCTAATTTTATAAGCTTCTCCTTTATAAGAAGCAGCAGACTCTGCAGTACCCTATATAGGTCTTTCTAATGCAGGCACGTGCCATTCTGCCCACTATTAGGGATGTCACCATGTAATTGACTACACAATTCATGGATAAGCCTGGGCTTATCGATTAATCTTGTCAACTACGTGCATTTCCAACATCCCCTTGCTGTCTCTCTATTCCTACTGGCTACTCTGGGTTGCTGCTCTATGCAATGTGGTGGCTGCCTGCTGCCCAGCTGGGGAAGGGGAGGTGGCCATGGCTGGGTTTTCTCTCAGGTGGCTACTGTGCTGCATAGAGAGGTGATGCTTAGCAGATACCTTCAGTTGGTGAGAGAAGCAGCTCCATCTTGCTACCTCTGCTCCCCGCCAAGCAGGTTCCCCCCCTCCCCCCAGCACTGGCTCAGCGGTGCTGCCTGCCCACACCCACCGTGCTGCTGCCTCTACCCGTGCTGTGGGGGCAGGGGAGGCTGATGTGAAGCAGCCTCTATCCGCATCAGGTCTGAACTCCCTGCAGCCTGTGGACAAGAGGCTGCTCTGTGGGATGCAAAGCAGCCTCTGTCCGCAGGGAGCTCCAGCCTGCCGCCATCCCACATGAGGCAGCAAGCGGCCGGTCTGTGCCGGGAGCTGGTTTTTAAACTGATACAGAAGCAGCAGTGCAGAGTGGCAGGGGGCTCCCCGAGATTGGGGCCAGAGCATACTGGCTCCCAGTCCCCCCCCCTCCCCCCCCCCGGGACTATAGAATAGTCAAGTAACTGATAAGAATTCATGTAGTTACTTGACTATTCAGTTACTTGATATCTAACATCCCTACCTACTACCCTGTGACGGGGGAGTAAGCAGGCCTGCTGCTCTTATCTTGCTTCTCCAGATAACGAACCAGTTCTTACTGATGGGGGATTCATCACAAAGCACCTGTATCCTGGTTTGTTATGGCTGGTTCAGGGAGTACCCAGGGATCCTGATTAAAACCTTGTTTTCATTCTTGTGGAGTAGTGACCTATCTGTGGTGTGTGTTCTCCACACGTCTCTGTTTTAAAATAAACAAGAAGCAGGAATAGAAATATTCCCAAAAACTCCCCATACGAAACCCAGTCAGATTAAAATAATCACTTGCAGGGATTCCCCAAAATGTGTCCACAACAGATTCGTTCAGCTCACCTAGTCATAAGGAGCCCGAGAGAGCAAATGGACTAAGCACTTGGAATCCATTGCAAAGTCACAGCCCTCTAGCAGCCTCCTGTCTTCTAAACCATGGGGCTCTTGGTTCAAGCACCTCCACTAATGGCTATGGTGGTTCTTTTACATAGGGGAAGCAAAAGTAGCAATGTGTCAAACGAGGGGTGTTAAATATCGGTTAATTGGATAGTTGATTAACCTCATGAATTCTTATCGGTTACTGGACTATAGTCCCTGGGGGCAGGGCCAGCAGCCAGTGTGCTCCAGCCCCACTCCTGAGGAGGCCCCCGCCACTCCATGCTGCTGACTCTGTATCAGAGGCAGCAGCGCGGGGTGCCAGGCGGGAGCTGGTCCGTAAGGGGAGATAATTTAAAAACCAGCTCCCCTCATGGACTGGCTGCCTGTCACTCCGCGCTGATGCCTCTGTATCAGAGGCATCAGTGCGGGTTGGCAGCAGCTCCTGTCCGGGCGGGGGATGCTGAGCTCTAGGACACGGAGTGCGCCAGAACTGAGCCAGGCTGCCTGCCTGCCTGCCTGGCTCCTAATGCATTTTAAATGCAGAGCCTCAGTGGGGGTAGGTCCCAGACCCAGCATGAGCCAGAATTCAGCTGGGCTGCTGGTCAGCCTGCTAAAAATTTACTAGTGGGTCGGGGGGGGAGATGCGTGTAGTTTATAGCATTAACCTATATGTTTTTTCTTATCAGTTAATCGCCTACACCGTTACATCCCTATCTCAAAACTTGTAGGGTTTTAATCTAGTATCTTAAAATGCACCCTGAAAGCAAACCAGAAGTTGTTAAGGAAATAGGAGTTGTTTTCTCCCCACTGTAGACGACAGATGAGATTATTGGTTGGGGGTGAATTGCATATCCCAACTGGCACCTGTTGCCATCCATCTGCGAGCCTAGATTCTTTATTAACTTCCAGGACGTTAGAAGTGGTGAATTATATTAATTGCTTGTCAAGATACAGAACTGAAATTTACTTGCAAAATAAAAATTGTGATTTCTGGCATGGCCCTCATCTGGTAGCTGTTATACTCTTTCCGATTTATTAAACTTTTGAACTGCCTAGTGTCGCTCTAGAGTGTAGGTCTAGATCACTGAGCCGAACGATGCTCTTTAAATTGCTCCCAACTAGAAAGCCGTTAGACTGCATCATTGTTGGGGCTGATTCATCTCTCGTGAGACATTACTGAATAGACTCATTTGTTTGCTTTGTTTAATGAGAAAAACAATGTAAAAACGGCAGGGATTGGAGCAGTTGGACTGGATGAAAAGTGGATATCGGGAAAACAGGAGAATGTGTAAATATGTGGCAGGATGCTTTTGCTTAATGTTCGGTCATTTTCTTAGTGTGATGCAGTAAAATGCCCCTAAGTTGGTATTATCTTAAATGTGAGAGAGCCTATCAGCTCAGTCTGCTTCTGATTAATAGTATGGTATTTGTTTTCATGTTTATGGAAATTCCGGATGACTCAACTGTATGCTAAGGATATAAAATGTTATCTTTTAATTTTGTGTATGAAAACACTGACAGCATAATATGAATTGCTCTTGGGCAGTGCTTCAAGGAAAGCATTGGACAATTCTAGGCGGCATGTTTTATTGCTTAGGTTGACCAGAATCATTGTACGCAACCAAGATTCCTAACATTCTTTTATTCCCATCACAGGCTCCCTTGGTGCTATCATCTCATCCCACTCTATTTCAGGACTCCCTGGATCTCTGTGCCCTCTTCCTGGCCACATGCAAGGGGCTCTGTGTGCATCCCCATTTCCCTTTCTCCTCATTCTTTTTTCTTTTGTTTTCTCTTGGAGGGTACGTCTACACAGCACCCTTACCTTGCAAATTGCATAGCTTATTTTGAGGTAATTTTGAAATAGCTTATTTCAAAATAAGGCACTATTCCGGAACGTCCCTCGTGCAATGAGATTTACAGGGACTTCGGAATAGCGAGCCCATTATATTTCGTTATAACAGGCTTGCTCTTAAGACATGGACTAGCTATTTTGGGATGCTGCAGGTATCCCAAAATAGCTCCGCTGCATAGACCTAGCCTGAGAGATAAGTTATTCAGATGGAGGGAGGGGAATATTGTGCAGTGTTCAAAAACACATTAGAGAGACACTCAACTCCACATTTGTGTCAAAAACCTCACACCTCAGCCAACAGAATCTCAAACCTCAGCCAACAGTTTATTCAATGGCAATTTCAGGTGAACCATTACTACTATCCTGAAGATAATTCCTGCAGCTTCTATCTTGAGGAAGCTACAGCCACTTGGCCATAAATAGTATTTGCACAATGTTCCCAAGTTATTCTGTTGGTTGCACGCGGCTATGTTCGCAGTTGATCAAACCCTGTGAAGTTTGGCGGCCTTCACAAGAGAGGGGAAAAAAGCATGTTTTTATCTGTTTGTTAATTTGTAATCCTAGTATGGAAAATGTAATTTGTAGCTTGAACAAATAGGATGAACTTCAACCAGCTAACACACATTAAAACTATAAATTGCCTTGTCTGTATAAGAAGTTTAACACCCTATCTAACACAAGTTGAAAATACACAGCAGTGGGCTGGTGCAGTGGAGAGCACAGCCCCAGCTTGGGCTGGTGGTGGGGAATGTAGGTCCCACCTGGGCCGCAGGCAGCGGGGTTGGAGGTGCCCGGGGTGCAGCTCGAGTCGGGGCCAGCACAGCGGGAAATGCAGCTCCACCTGGGCTGAAAGCAGCAGAGAGCACAGCCCCAGCTGGGCTGGTGACATCAGGGCCTGGTGCCCCCAGCACATTGGGGAGCACAGTCCCATTCTCAGGTCAGAGCACAGCCCCAGCAGAGCTGGGACCAGAGGGGAGCAGGGCTGACAGCTGGAAGGGGAGCATTGACCTCCCCTGGTCCATCAAACTCCATGGTTCAGGACCGCTCAGGTTCTGAGGGGGCCAGACCAGGGAGATGCCATCTATAACATGTTTTAGTACTCTAATGTAGGCAGGTCGACTTGTATTATAACACGTTAGGTGGTTAAGTTCCCTCTAGCTAATACATATTGAAATAAAAGTTGCCCCATCTGTGGTATGTGTTCATGTATGGCTATCAAACAATTAAAAGAAATAATCATAGTTTTAATCTACAAATGTAGAATTATTTTTACATAACGTCTCTCAAAAATCAAAGCAAAGTAAAACTTTAGAGCCTAAAAGTTCACTCAGTCCTACTTCTTGTTCAGCCAATTGCAAAGACAAATAAGTTTGTTTAGATTGTGAGAGATAATGCTGCCCGCTTCTTATTTACAATGTCGCCTGAAAGTGAAAACAAGTATTTACATAGCACCGTTGTACCCAGCACTGCAAGGTTTTTATGTGCCAGATGTGCTAAATTTTCATATGCCCTTTCATGCTTCAACTTAGAGGCACTAAAATAATAATAATAATTCTACATTTGTAAGTTGCACTTTCACGATAAACAAATTGTACTAATATACTTGTATGAAGTAAATTGAAAAATATTATTTTTTATCCTTTTTATGGTGCAAGTATTTGGAGTAAAAATAAAGTTAACCCCAGTACACTTTGTATTCTGAATTGTAATTGAAATCAATGTATTTGAAAAGCATCCAAAATATTTATAATACATTTAAAATGGTATTCTATTATTAATTTGTTTTGTTTTAATCACTTGCATTAAGAGCAATTGATGAACCTATTTTTATATAAGTTAAAAAATATTTGCCAATGTGATTCAACAAATAATCCCCTCCCCCCAGCCTGCTGTAGACTTGTCTTGTACAAGCACGATAATCAACACGTCCCTAGACTAGGGTAAATCCAGTTAATAGCTTTCATCATGTAAGATGGTCATTAGTGTGGTTAAGATGATGCTGTAGCTGAAGAGGGGCCTGAGTGGGTACCATTTGCTGTCTTTTGCTTTTCTCAGAAAGTGGTATGTGCTCATATCAATTTCTAATTAAATTTGGAATTTCTAGTCTGCAACACCCATGACACAATCCATATAAACGGAAACCTGAAATCTTCAATGTCACTTTTATAGCTCTCTTAGTATGTGATTTGCCTGTTTGTTCACTTAACACAACAGGGAAAGCACAAATACTGTGGGCAACAGGCCGTGTAATTTACTGCTACTGTAAGCAGAACATGTTTGTGTGTTTACGTGTATGTGACAGATGCAGTATGCTGTGTTCTGTATGTTAAAGCTTAAAGTCTTGGAATCAGTTGGTCTTTTCTCCTATCATGAGCCCTTATCTAAAATGTTCTTGAAATTAAATAAACATTCAAGTGAAAAGTTTAACAATAAAGAAATCCTTCAATGTTTGTTGAAATGCTTTTGTTCTTTAAAAAAAATTTTTGCTTTTTAATGGAGTACATATGACTCTAAATACAGGGGATTTTATGCCTTTCAGATAGAAATCACTGGAGATCATTTTGAACACTGACTCACAGGAGCAATGTGCTTGTCAGGGAGAGAATTTGAAATCCCTCAAACTGCTTACTGTGGTTTCTATGCTTTTCATATGGAAAACGTCTGTTAGCTATTATTTTAATCTGAAGATAAAGGGGGAGTATCAGAGTGGAATTGTCTAGGACATTGTCTAATGGAAGCTTCACAATTTAAGATATGGGCTATAACACTGGCATTTTTGTATGTATGAAGATTCGATTTTTTTTTATTGCTTTGAGAAAGAGGGAGGAGATCATTTTTCAAAGTTTGAGGTATTCTTAAGCAAAGTTAATTGAGTGTTGAGTTCTGATTCTTTTTTTTTTTTCCTTTTCCTTATACTTCATAGATTCCGAATCCTCTGTTTGACCTGGCAGGGATAACATGTGGCCACTTTCTCGTTCCCTTTTGGACCTTCTTTGGTGCCACCCTAATTGGGAAAGCAATAATTAAAATGCACATCCAGGCAAGTACATGTTACACCTCTTATAAAACACTTGGGTAGGGATTTGTCTTAAGTAAGAATTACACCATTATCTCTGGAGTAATTCAGTGAGATGGGGCGATCCTTTTCTGACTCGCTGTGATGGAAATTTAGTGCAACAGATTTAAACTAAAGTTTCTGTTAGCGTTAGTGTTCTCAAAACTTGGGCAACTAAAAAATCTATGGCTATAGACTAATAAAACTCACCGCCTACACCACTCAGGAAATTGGTGGTTAGCCAAGTTATTTACCTAGGGTTTTTACCAAACGGAAAAGGCTTCATACTCATAATGAACTTGCCTTTTTGGTAACGCACATGCTCATTTTCAAAGAGCACTGGAAGGAGCATTTATCAGTGAGGAAGTATTGTTAAATGTTCACTTTCACTTGAGTTAACTTTTTAAAACAAATTCCAATCCTTTCTTCCCACTGATACCTGGTCTCTGCTAAAGCCAGTCTGTGGCTATATGTTTGGGCAACTTTAGCCCTGGTTTTCAAAAGTGACTGGTGATTGAGACACCTCAAAGGGTCTGATGTTCAGAGACTGAGTACTTAAAATTTTCTCAAAATGAAGCCCTTCCAGTATGTATTCAAGTGGGCATCCAGACACAGGTACACCCAAAATCACTAGGTATTTCTGCAAATCTTGGTGCTATCTTTTAAAGTCACTGGAGAAACTTCTTATCATTCTGTTCAAAGCAAGATAAATCGGTATTGTATTCAGTTACATTGTAGGTATCGGGGATGCTACAGTTGGATATATGCTGTGCCCCTATGTCCTCTGCTTTGTAATCACTAGACAAATGTCTTTTGATTCAGCATCCTCCAGGACTATACAGCTGTGGCCATTGAATTAGTTTTAAAATCTTTGCCATTTCATTAAAGTATTGATAATGAGGACTGCATGAGTTTACTACTGCAGTACACCCAACCAAAAAGATCTCATCCTATACCAGGACTCTGTTAGTGGAATAATCCTTCCACCTTATTTTTTCTGCCTAGTATTTTTCCAAGCAACTTTGCTTACTCTTAAAATGGAGGCCAATTCATTGGTCAGAAATCATGAAGTTGAGTTTATTGTGAAGAGACTTGCATTGGTCAATGCCATTTTTGCCTTCCCTGGATTTTTTTATATAACTAAGACGTGTATAGTTATGATTGACTTGTGCTGACTTGGAAAAGACAAAAAAATAAAATAGTGTCTGTGTGAAGTAATTCCCATGTTTTTTGTTTTTAATCTGTACAGTGAAAGTAATTTGCAGAGAGCCTGTGATTCTCTATTGCTTTGAAATGTAATTTCATAGTGATGTGCCCTGGGTAGCAAAAGCAGCAAATATTCCCAGTGCCTTGTGCACCTGGTAAACCCTTTTAAGTCAGAAATGTGCTTACCTATTAGAACTACATTTTGTGCATTGTCTTCTTTCAAGCAGGTTGCATGAGAATCTGAACTTTGTCGTCATCTTAGTGTAATTTGAAATTTTAGGAAATGCAGTGGTCATGGAAATAAGTTATAATAAAATTGAACTGGAAGCCAGTGGGTCCATATGTGGAGCCATTTTAGTTGCATTTAACTGAGCCTTCTAATATGGCCCATTGAATGAATTTACACAGTTTTATTAATTTTCTTAATCAGAGGCCAAGTCACTCCTCATCAGATTATGTATGCACTGATTTAGTGGAGTCTGAATAAACACTATGCATCATCTCACCTACAATCTGCAAAAGGGCAAGCTATCAAATTGACAAAATTGAAATGAATCATGGCTACAGTAAAATAACTTTTAACTGTAGCAAGTAGAGGGATAAAGTTATCATGAGGCTTTGGGTTTGTCGTGTAGGCATTTTATCTACTTATGGTCACCTGTCTGTCACTGTAATACATTCTTACTTGACATTTTTAACTTTTAATATCTATGGCAATCATCTCAAACAGGTCACTTCCTCTAGAGGGAGAAATAATTTAATTTTCATAGGCAAATGTGGGTACCCATGGTCTCATTTATTTTGTCCCTGAATTGGTAGAGTCTTTGTTCCTTACACTGCCCTTCTAGGGGATAAGAACTTGTAGCCAAAAAGATTCACTCTTTCAGTTCCATGAAACTTTGAATTTTATCTACCCACATATATGTTTGTGATTGGGACAAATTTGTCTTTCTGCACAGTGATGAGTGGTTTCCTCCTCCCCCCCTCCCCCCCCCCCCCAATGAAAACACTGATGGAGTTGAGTGACCTTGAGCTTCTGGGAATGTAGTTTAGGGAGGATATGTAATAGCTAGCAATGCAGGCTGGAAATAACATTGCAAGAAATTCAGTGTATAAGGAAATAGAATAAAAGTTTTAAAGTGTTTAGCTCTTTTCTGTTCTGCCTCTTTCATTGAAAAGGTCAATGAAAAACAATGTCACTGAAAGAAAAGTTAAGGGGAAATTATCTGTAAGTGCAGAGAAGCCATTTAATTGGAAAGGAATATAAGTTGTTGTATTCCATTGTCCTTGCTTCCCTTTTGATTAAACATTTCTCTAAGTGATGCTTTCCTTCCTACAGAAACTGTTCGTTATTATAACATTCAGCAAACATATAGTGGAGCAGATGGTGTCCCTAATTGGGTGAGTAATTCCATAACTGACTAATACCTTCAGTGTCTGAGTGGAAAAATACAGAGGAGTCTGATCTCGTGTGCTTGAAAGTTAACTTTATGCTAAAGGAGGCAGTGCTTTACTCTCAAGTAGTACAATCTTTAGCCGGCAAAGCTGGTTTAGATCTTACTTGAGCTGTCACTTCTTATCCCAAAGGTTTCAGCTCCCTCAAGTGACATAATAACATTGACGTTTGGATGGATGTAGTATGTGCACACCATGTTGTTGTTATGAATTAGTGACGACACTGCTCACTGAAGAGCTGCAGTATAATCTGGTAGCTTTCTGTGATGATATATTGTGACACCCAATCAGATAATGAATGAACAGTCACTACTTAAAATGTACCGTGTTAACATATTGCTAAAGATGGAGACCCTTAGAAGAGCTATTCCATGCATTTTATAATATGAAATACCTTTTAAAGTGTTAGGATGAAAACTTGAGAATTGTAATTTTTCTCTGTTACAAACACATATTTTTCATTAGAGAAAGTTGCACGCCATTCGGGGATAAACTTCCTATTTTGAGAATTTACCTTTCTTTTTCCAGACTAGTTTGTTTGTTAGAAAATGATGTGCACATCATCTAATATTGTATCACTAACTTGTGCTTAACTGTTCACAAGGAACATTTTTGTTCTCAAAACAAATGTTGCAGACCTTTTCTCATGCTTTGTTCGGACTGCTCTGACCTTAGAAAAAGTGATTTTCATGTTTATTAAATAATGGTTTAAACCCAGTATTTCATCCGATAGACATCAGATGTTAACAATCTGATATCAAAATCAGTTCTAAAGATGGGTATTTGCTTGCTCCTTAAGGTCTTTCAGTCATTTTTGAGGACACATGGTTGATAGGCAGGATTTTTTTTACCTTTTTATAGTTATCAACTTTTCTGTATTTTTTTTAATTGCCTCAAGAAGAGTTTCTGGTTAGAAATGTCTGGAAATAATTGCTATTTAAATGTGTAAACTTGAAATAGTAATGTTATATAAAGAAATAGGAATGCCTGATGTAACATTCTTGGGCAGTTCACCGATGGAACAGATCTGATTTTATGGCTTCCTGAGTTTCTTATTGGGAGACTGGATTGTAACACACTTCAAAATGAATGTTTTGTTTTTAATATTCCTTTTAAAAGAAAACTACTGGTTAGAAATTATTAATTGTCTCTTTGACATTAGCCATTCGAAGTTGGTTTATTTTATCTTTGATCAACACTACTGCTGAGTAAGATATTTCCAAAGACTTCCTCAAATGCAATCTTTGGGCCAAAGCTTGTTTTTTCTACTTCATCTGCCATGGAGATCGTTTTGCATCAAATTACTTACACATTCAGAAGATTTCTGCTGGATTCAGATTTGTATTAGATAGTTGATGTCAGAGTTCAAAAATGTTCTCTGGAGACAGTAAGTTTTTTGGAATGTCCCAGTATCCTTGACTTTTCTCAAACATTGTCTGCTAGCATTACCTCATCAATTGCTCGCTAGAGTAGTATAAAAAACTTAAGCAACAGCTTGCATTAAACATTCTCATTATTAAGTACAAAAAGAATACTCAGTGATTTGCAACATTAGCCTTTTTAATCACATTCATTCAGTTAGTTTGACTTGAGAGAGTTTGTAGTTCAGAGATGTTGCCTTTTGCAAAACAGTGTCTAAGTAGAAATATTTTTTAAAAAGAAAATTGATGTACAGGATCACCAGAGCCTAGATGGAAGATTAAGTTGAGTTGTAAAGAGAGAATTAACATCCTTAAAATTGTTGTGATTCTATGCAATAGACCATACTGGCTTTGATAAATTGATGAGTTTTAACCTATAATGAAAAACAGCGCTGTGTGCAACTCTTCCTTAAGATTGCAATTGTTGACTGATGTTACCAGCGTCTGTGGTCATTGTACCCTGTCTTTGTAAGACCATCCCTTGAATACAGTTCAGGCTGCTTTGGTTTCACAATTTTATTGTGTAGAAAGTTTTTCTTACAGATCCCCTACTAAACATTTCAAAATTAAAAACAATTACAGAAATAAAAAAAATTAAAGATACTGAGTGGTGCAGCAAGGGGAAATGCTAGCCAAGCTTTAAAGTAAAATGGAGAAGTTCCAGGCACAAAGACCTAAGGAATAGACTGCAGAGTTATTTTGGATTATGATAGGGTGTGAATTGAAAGCGTAATAGCTATTCCCCATGTGGACACTTGTATTTTAGAAGAGTGCCTTTTTCCAGTTTAGCATCATCTGCTTCCAAAGTGGTGTTAATTTAAATCAGAAAAAGGTGCTCTTATTCTGAAACAAGATCATCTGCACAGTGAGCTGTTCTGGAACAGCTCTTGTGATACTGCTATTCTGGTCTTTGTCCTCATGTAGGCAAGGCTAACTAACTGGCAGAACAGCTGAGAAAATGGCTGTCATGCCAACTGCACCAGGTTGTGTGGAGGAGCCCTGAGGAAAGGAATAAACGTGCTCTCTGACGAGAATGGGGAATAGCGAGTAAGAGACAGCCCTAAGAAGTGGGCGCAAGATCACAGAGGATTTAGAAGTCATGGAGGCTAGTGTTCAACAAAAGCAGTTAATGAATTAGATTATTAATTGGTATTGTTGTAAAAGCCCCACTGGTAGCCAGAGTCCTTGTTGTGCGAGGAGCTGTAGAGGTTGACCCTCTCTAATCCAGAACTCTCTCGTCCAGAAACATCCGTCATCCAGTATGATTTTAGTTAGTCAGATGTCCAGTTTTTGTGGGTGTGGCCAAGTTTCCCGTCATCCCATGAAGTTTGTTTACAGCCACCAGTCTTAGCTCTTAGTGTTCTGTGCTGTTATTTACCTCTAATTTACCCCTAAATGTCCTCTAACAACACAGTAAGCACTGGAAGTCTTGGTAATGCTGCTAGACAATATTGACCTCCCGTGGTCCAGAAAATTCTCTCGTTCAGAACTGGTCAGGTCTTGAGGGTGCTGGACTAGAGAGGTTCAACCTGTACAAACACAGAAGAAAATGGCAGTTCTTTCCCCAGAAAGGTTACAGTCTAAATGAATGAAGAGCCAGTGAAGTTATTTTAGGATGGGGATAGTGTACTTGGTTGTACTTGCAAGAAGGTGGGTACCAGTATTCTGCATATGCTGGCGTCTGGATTGCTGCTGATATTCACAGTGAGCTGAGAAAAGGCAGAAGGATTGGCAGGGCACGCCTCAGATCATTCAACTACCATTGTGATCAGCTAATAATTTGGAGGTTACAATGTTGATGGTTAGAGAGGAAATGTTTTTGCCTAGGGTCTTACAAAGTGAGGAATGGAGGATGCTGTCAAGGGGGAAGATGATGTATTAACTCTTACTTTTGTATTCTGTGAATTTAAAAACAAGATTAGCTTACTAAGCAGCCATTTTACATGCTTCTGTTCTAGTTTTAGGCCACAATTAGCCCATTTTTTAAAATTGTTTAATTAGTATGTATGTTGTGGCTTTTTTCTGTTTTTTTAAATCTTTCAACTTAATTGTTTTACCTACAACTGCAGGAATGTTTATGAAGTCACTGAGCACACTACTTTTAAACATGATCGTATATTTGACTTTGAAGTGGTGATTTCAAATGGGCACTAGGAATTTCCAGAAAGCTACCGAAGGAATATTACTACTCAAACCCAACCATACAAAGAACATTGGCAAGCTGTTACAATACTGAATGATTTATCTGAAAGAAAAATGCACCCTTTTATCACTCTGTGGAGGAGTTTCTGTTGCTTAGTGATCAAAAGAGAGGAGAGAAGAAATAGCTTTAGACGTGTTCTTGATTCCTGTTGGATGTTTTGAACTATCCTAAGCTCTTGCATAGTTTTGTCATGTTAAACGGCTGCTGAGTTTCACCCCAGAAGTAGCTGCACTTTCATAAGTGAGGTTATTAATATCCTATGTAGATTGTAAAACCTGTTAATAAAACACTTCAGCATCCTTCAGGAATTCAGTGCAAATGATCTTTGTTGGACCTTGCCAGCAGGAAGCTCATTCTAAGGTCAAGCAGCAAATGCTGCCATTATAGTCCTGTTGCCTAAACAGTTCGAGACCGAGATGTGCCCGCTCTTATTTTCACACAAGAAGTGTTTTATCAGAATAAGGCATAGACAGTGTTTGAGCTGCTCCATTTGACAGTCATGTCTCCTCTCTAAAAACAGTGCCTGAGGAAAATAATTGTTAATTAATTGCCAAAGGCAAACACAAGTGAGGTGTGTTGAGTCAGTGAAATGTACGCAAAAATGTAGACTGTAGTACTCTGAAGTAGTTTAAGGGCTAACTTGTTGATGGCGTAACTCCCATTAATATTCTAGAGAGTCTGATTCAGAAGACCTAGGTCTGATACTCTAACCTGAAATATCAAATACTTCTAAACAATTTCTCAATCTGAGGTTTTACCGGAGCCTGTTTTAAAGCCACCCAATTCCGTCAGTGTTTGTCGAGTTTCCGCTAATAATTAAACCGCTTTCATGAAACCAGTCTCTCTTCATACTTGAATCACTGACTTTATGAACTAACGGTGTGAAGCTCCTTTTTACATTGTAATTCACAACACACCCATTGACTCAGCAGCAAATTAGTCGTCACTGATTCTTGTGACTTTATCTGTAAAGGGCATTGTGCTTTTTTCTTGACAGTTTTTCCACCAAAAATGTGTCAGAAAACTTCAGCCACCCAAAAAGTTTAAATTTTTTCCTTTACGTTTCCCCCTCAAAATTTTGCTTGCTTTCTCTTTCTTTTCTTTTCTTCCCCTCCTCCCCCCCCCCTTTTTTTTTTTAGCAATAGGGGAAATGATAGTTAATCTGTAGTGTGGCCTTTTCTATCTCTAAAGTAAAGCTGCTCTTAATCAGCTTGAGGACCTCACCAATATAGTGAGCATCAAACTGGCAGAATCCATATCACTTTGATTTTAACAGATTGTTGTCCAAAGAGCAAGATCTGATTTAAAAATCACATATCCTGTCTTTATATTGACTCTTTTAAATAAATAAATAAATAAATGCCTCAGCAGTAATATGATGCAGGAAGTCCATATCCTCTGACCCTGCTGAATTGCCACCAGAATTAAAGTATATATTAGAAAATTGCTTCTAAGTAGTAGTTAGTCTAAGACTTGCTATTTATTAAAATTCCATTGAAAATAATCCAAAATGCCTGATATAGATAATTTAGCAGTGACTTTAAATAAAGTCTCCAGAGGTAGTAATGTATTTGGAAGATTGCAACATTACACCTGATATTTCCTGATGCTGTAAATCAGTGGCTGTCTTCCCACAGGTATATTGGAAACCAATGGGATTGTGCCTTTATAATACAGCTGGGTACACAATGGGGAAACTGACACAAAAAGAGTTTGAATAGCTTGAAAGGGACACAGATGTGAAGGAAATTTGAGATGTTTTGATGTGAAAACCTTTAGATGGATCACAATAGAATTAAAAGTTTATTTGAAAAGAGCTTGTAGGATTTAAATCTGAACTAGCAAGAGAATGTTTGAAAGCTGTATTTTTGCTTTTTAAAGGTGCAACTCTGATTTTTCTTATCCCAACAGACTTGACGTCTAACACAAACTACAATGATGACTCTGTTAAAGTTAGTGTTTTAATATACCAAAATTAAAAATCTCTCCAGGTGAAATGATGTTCATGACATTTAGGTCACTTGTGCATTTGAGTATGTCCCAGATAAATTAGATAAAATTTAAGGAAATTTTAATTTCATGGTCACATGAGTATTTTATCTGAAAATTATTCCTAATAATGTTTTGTATGAAACCAAAATAAAAATGCAAAACAGTTTTTAACCCCAACTTTGCTCCCCTTGACCAGATTTAATTAAATATCACTAGTTTTGTTCTCCAATTTTAAAATAATACAGGTGACTTTTTTTCTTCAAATGTTTTAAAAACCAAGGTAGCACTGATTAAAAAATTAAAGCCAGTGGCTCTGCCCTCACTTTTAAAAGTCACGTCTCTTTAAGCCATAGGTAGTTTGGCAGTGAGTCCAGATTTGCTGCCGTGTAATCTATCTTGGTTGAGTCAGGCAAGGAGTCTGAGGTCCATTCTGACTCACCATGAATTGTGTCCTGGTATTGGCTGAGCCTCAGGGAAATGGATGGTTTAAATACTGTGAGAATCTTTATCAGCACAGGAAATGACAGCTCATTAAAATACTAACCGTTAAGCCTGTTTAGATCACTGTCTGGAAGAAAATTAACCATTTGAAGGTTCAGATAATTTGCCAGAAGAAAGTGCTCTTTTTGGAGAGTGGTGGAAGCATGCAAATCGGTCAGCTTTACTTTCTAGTCTAGTGGCACTCGACATGCATCTATTCAAACCTGTATATCAGGGGTTTATAACTGGTCATAAAACTCTTGCTGAGAAAATGTTAAGCCATGCACAATCGTAACATCTTGAGCCTTTTTAAGGAAGGTAACACGATGTGTAATTGTAGCTAGTGAATGCCTTGTTCCTCTTCTGCAGTTACTCCGGGAGGAGTAAAACATACAGCTCCCGAAGTAGTAACTCAAATCTGCGTATTTTAGGAGCTGTATGTGATTTACAGTAGCTTTCCACAATTGTGTGGAAGTTGAAGGCCGTTGCTCTGTCTGCCATTGCTAGTTTGATCAACAAGCAGAACCAGTCTTCCTCAGAGTCACAGATAATGGAAGAGGAGAGCCCAGAGCAGTAAATTCCCTACATGAAACTTTTGACTCTTCCTTACTACTTAGCACTTTCTTTTTTGTAGAGGCAGAGAATCAGTTTGGCCTTAGGCTAAGTTTTACTCTGTTAGTGAAATCAGAATATATTCATGGTTCATGCTGACAAAAAGCAAAAGGATTTTTTTTCCTTTTGGCACCCCCCCCCCATAAAAAAGGGGGCCTCGGGATGTGATCATACATGATCTTTTTGTCTGTTTTGGTGTTTTAAGCCCAAAAGGGTTAGAGGCAGAGTGGCCAGTTCAAAAACTCTTCCCGCAGCTATGGTGAACATATGCTTCCTGACTCAGAGTTGGGCATTTTGGGTCTTAATCTCTGTAATTTATCACCCACAAAAGCAACATACAGCTGAATAGAGGCAAAAGACGTGGTTAGTAAGGGCATGTCTACACTACAGCGTTATTTTGAAATAACAGGCTTCTTGTTCCAGAATAATAAACCCTCATTTCATGAGGAATAATACCTATTTCAAAATTGCTGTTTCGAAATAGCGGTACTGTGAACGCTCCACTGCTGCTATATTGTAATAGCTCCTCCCCAAGGTCATTCAAAGTAATTACTTCCCGGTGCTTGCTGGGGCTCTAAATCAAGGTAGCATGTCCACATTAGAGGAGCCTGCCTTGGACTAATTTTGAGGCTTCTCTGTAGTGTGGATGTGCTATTTTGAAATCATTATTTCGGGAGTTGTTATTCTGAAATAAGTTATTTCGAAATACCCTTGCAGTGTAGACATTCTCAAAGAGAATGTATTCACAGATATATGCACAGAGGCATTCTCTGTCTGGGAAGCCCCGTAGAAAATTGATCTGAACTGAAGGAGATTCTTACGTGGGCAATTCATTGATGAAGGAGGACAGGTATTTCCTTGACTCTGGCTCTAGATTTATTTTAAAACAGTACAGTTCTATAGCTGTACCAGTTTTGGCCCCAATTGTAGGAACTCTGACATGTTAACCAGAATGTGGTACGTAGGGTCCGTTTTCTTATGAACACTGTCTCTTCTTGAACAAACACAGTGCCTGTGTGTTTAGTAGTCATGTAGTCTGGACAAGCCTAATCCGGATATTAGCAGTGAGTCTTTCCAGCTTATTGGAAAGGGTGTATTTTTAAAGAGAACATTCACAAAATGTGACTCAAGCCTGCATCAACACCTTTATTTTAAGTGATCTGTTTGAGGCTAGAGGCCCGGCTGATAGTTTGCATAGTGTATTTAGCATTCAGGTTTAGATTATTTTTCCCCTTGAAACTATTTCCAAGATAAAACTGACCTGCATATATTCAGACTTTGAGCGCTTTGCATTTCCTACTGAGCACAGCCCAGAATTTAATTCCTGTTATTCAGTTCATTTGTCTAATGGGGTATGGAATTAACGTAAATTGCTAATATCCTGATTCAACAACATATGTAAGCACATGCTTAAAATTAAGCAAGTTCTTCTTAAGTTATTCCCTTTTGAGTACTGTAGAAAATTGGTTATCTTTCATTAATTCTTTCAGCACTACATAATGTAACAGGTATGGTAGGCTAAAAATCAGTGCTACCCAGTTTACCTAATTACATTGAGACTCCTATTGTGCAGAAACTTATAAATTTGAGTAAGTTTACACATGTGCCTAAGTGTTAGTAAAATTATGCACATAAGTTTCTAAACTCTTTGGTAGTGACCTTTTCTGTAAAGTTCTAGTACAATGATAGCACAATAGAAGTACAGAAAAGGATTATCCAATTGCCTCAAACTGAGAAAGTTCTAGTTATTTTTATGTTCCAAGTCTATTTTTAAAGAAAACGTTAATGAAGTCTCAGTAAATACAATCATAAAACAGTAAAGGGTACCAACCATACAGGAGGTATAATCAGTAAAAACTAGTCAAAGTATACAATGAAGCTTTTTTCTTTAAAAAAAAAATCTGAATTTTAATATTGCTGAAAGTTTGAGTATATTGTAACTTTGGGTGTGGCAGGATTTTATATTTGTGTGCGCTAAATACCCGTGAAAAGGTACTGCTAGCACTTTTCAAATGGTGTTCCTGGATTCTAGGGCAAGACACAAGCACGGCTGCCATTGTTGACTTTGGCCTTTTGCAGAATTGAGGACATAGAACATCCCTAAATTAATTCCTGTTTGAACTACAGTGTATCTTTTAAGAAAAACATTGTCTTGATTTAAAAATTCCCAGTGATGGAGAATTCACCACAGTCTTTGATAAATTGTTCCAGTGATTAACTTTTTTGGTGCATCTCTTCCAAGCAGTTGAATTTTTGAGAGAAAAGTCTCTTTGCCCCAAAGAGAGTTAGGCTAAGATTCCTGCTGAAATCATAAGCACCATTTCATTATCACCATCAGACATTTGGTAGCTAGAGTTTTGCAGAGACAATGATTTTTTTTTAAAGTAAAAAAATTATGTAAGATCCAGAAAATTGCAGTGTGTAGTGACTTTGACCCATCAGTTTTGATTATGATAGCCTGCAGATAAATTATCAGTGAATTGCAAGTAAGTTGGTAACACAAGAAGAAATGTGTTCCAGACAGTTAAACCAAAATAACATTTTATCACAATTCTTTACGGAAATTTTAATTCTATTTAGCTGGTGCTGACGCATTCTCTAGCATTAATATTTTTTGAAAAATGAGTAAGCTCTTTAATATAGGATCATCCAAAGTATATCATGATGCTTCCAAGATTTCTAAAGTTTTGTTCCATTCATGAAGAATTTGCAAATCTATTTTTGGATGAATATCTCAAAACATGATATTTAAAACAGGCAAATGAAAATAAAAAATCTTTTAAAGCTAACTGTAGCTTCCAGCTAAACAGAAGTGATTTTAGAATAGATTTTTACGACATTTTGTGAAATTGGCACAAAATCTAGTAATAAGGGAATTGCTTTTATAGTAATATTATAGTGTAAATGAATATTTTTTACTAAAATTATTATAAAGGAAGCCACTATCTGTATCAAATGTATTTAAGCTTCCAACAAGTTTCAATATATTTTGATAATGTTAAATATTAATATAGTCACAATTCCTCAAGAAGCATCAGATTTAGTATAGAATTGTTACAAAGTAAAATAAAAAGTACAATTTCAGGATATGCAAATGGTCCATATTTTTTTATCTGAACTCTCTCATTCTGAATCCAAATGGAGAGAGATTTATTTTGGCAAGCAATATAAAATCTAAAAAATATATTCGAAAGCTTAATATAAAAATAAAGCCAATCTCACTCTCTTGCATCAATATCAGGGATGCAAAGGCAATTAATGAATTTTGCAAAATAATAAATACAAGAAAGGAGACTAACTCGTGGAATCTCTTTTGCTCACTTACGACAGTCATCACGGCTTTTGATGTTTCATAATGTCTTGGTGAATAATCTTTCTTTTTAAACAAAAATTGAGTTCATACATTTGTGTGTTGCTAAATCTTTGAATGGTAGGGAGCTTGTGTGTGTACAGATTATATAGTGTATTGATGAGAGAGTTCTATTGTACTTTGATTTCTTCTCCCATTGACTTCTTATTTCTTTTAAAAGACCACAGGCTTTACCCTTAACTATGGAAGTTGAGAAATCTGAACAGGATGGTAGCTTGGAGTGTGTGGGAGAGTGCTTGAAGCCATCTTACTGTTTAGGGGATATCTTTCTCCTTCCTTTATTCAACCAATTGTGCAATGTTGTATGCGGTTTTAACCACTAAAGATTAAGAAAAATTTCACTCTAGTATTGGAAATCTACTTGTATATAAATCTGCTACTTTCTAAATTTCACTGTAGCAAAAATGAATAAAATGCACATTGCTTTGGCAATTGTGCGTATAAGTATAAATATATCATAAGATACACTCAGTTGTTTAGTAATGCAGAACCTAGTTTAGGGTTCCCGTAGTTGTTGTATGTATGGCCCCAAAGGTCCATAAAGCGAACTTAAGTCATCATTTGCTATTATAAAAAAATGTGCAAAATGCTTTAAATGAAATAAATGTTTAAAATGTGCTCTTGATGTAAAAGAAGGAAATGCACTAATCCGAACTCTATGAATATCTTAAATTTCATGACACTGTTGTGATAGTAGCCATTATAATTTGGAGACCAAGTAGATGATTTTTTTTTTTTTTTAAACAAAGGGCTGGGACAACTACTTCAGTTCTTATTTAAACACTTCTGTTTTAAAAAGTATGTAAAGTTTTAAAAGTAAAATATTACCCTTCAGTAGCTTTTTCCTTTATCTCATGTGTATGTGTCATTTATAAAAAAAAAAAAATAAAATTACACAAGAGTTTTAAAACAGTGACTCGTACTGAGCAACAATTCATTCGGGAGAACTTCTGCCGCAAACTAACAGCTCCGCCTTTATGGGAGTTTTCAGAAGAACTCTAAATAGTTCCTAAAAGTTGCTATAACCTTATGTGAAATACATGGAGGTACATATACAGTCACTTTGCTAAATTTTTAGGAAAATTTACCAGTTCCAAAATGTATTCACTAGCTTGTTCACTGATTCCTCATCAACATGGATTTTTTTTTTTTTTTAACTTGGCATTCAGTAAAATTGTTTTCCTCTAACTGGTGGAGCAAATCTTATGAGCAAGTCTGATAGTGAGTTATTTGTACATTTCTGATTCTGTGGATTTAATATATTTGGAATATTAGAAAGCCACTGTTTTCCTTTTTAAGCTATACTATATTTACCCAGGAAAACATAATCTGTCTAGTGAAAAGCGGTGAATAATAAATGCAGTATAATAAATAATTAAAATGTAATCTGGGAAGTGCTTTTTTCCTTTTATTTTAAAAGCACATTAAGTGCTTTTGAAAATCAGATGAGGCATGTCTTCATTGGGGAAATTTTATGAAATTTATGACAAATCCATGACATTTATGAATTCATGCTTTGACAGAAATTCATAAAATCTCACTGGTGTTTCTTTGCGATCCTTAGTGTAGAGAAGTGTCTAGTCATAGGAACTTTGTCACCACTGATGGGAAGTTGCTATAGCGTACACTGTGCACAAAGACTTAAAATCTCTCATGGGTAATTCTAAAACACCCAGAACCATGTATTAGGAGCAAGTAGGTCCCTATGGAAGGAGAGGATACAGCTCCTGACTTAGGTGACTGTTGGCTGGAATGATCTGCAATGGTTAGAGCCGTGGTGTCCAGCCAGTTCTGAAGCAGTAATCACTGCAGTGGCTACTGCTATAGCAAAGTAGCAACACTCAATCGGCCAAATAGTCCTATGTGGCTAGCATGTTGCACACCGCAGGGTTAGATAGTGGATAGACAAAATGATACTGATTCATTTGAGTAGCCTCAGGTTACAATTTTAAAAAACGCCCTGGCATCTGCAGAATGGCATTTGGTAGCTACTTTGCTAAGCCTGTCCGACATAGTATTTCCAGCCCTTTATAGAAGGGAGAAGGCAAATGAGTACATGAACTTATCAGTGAGCCCTATTACAGTCATCTGAGAACAAGGTGTTTAGTAACATACTGTAGTTGCAGTCATCTGCCATAAAACATGGAGTGAATCAGAACAAGGTTCATAGTTCCTTCTTTGTTCCTTTGTTAATCACTGACTAGTGGGAGGCGCCTTTAGAATTTGCTAATGCATTCTTTTTGGATAAGGATGACGCACAGATTGTCCTAATAAGGACTTAGTTTGAGAAAGGAGCCGCCTTCTTTGAGAAGATGGGGGCAAGTCACAGGGCAGGCAGTTTCTTTTTTAACTGAGGGATGACACAAGCACAAGTCATTTCCTTATTAATCGGTTCAAACCAGTTCTTACAGGAACTGCTGGTGATAAATGTGGGACTTCTGAGAAGTCATTCATTTTATTCTCAGCCGTGCATCAGTGCACAGTCTTAGCTGAGCTTCTCCCCTGGCTTTGAGGAAATGCTGGAGCATAGAGCTCTCTGTGTAGCCTCTGAATTTAGCATCAATCTGCTGTGAAATCCTTTTTCTTTTACTTTTTGAAAATCTGGGGGACCCACATGTCCCTCTTCTTCAGCTGAACTGAAAACACACACTGTATTGTATGGGTCTCCCAGTTATCCCATGTGGGGTGATGGCTTCTGATCTCTGGCTCTAATCTAAACTTTGTTCCTTTTGAGCCAAAGGTGGTAAGTTTAAAATAAATAAATTATTTTCTTTCTTTTTTTTTTTTTTTTTTTTCCCCTCTGCAAATTTTGTCTTGTACTCGGGGATGAAATTTGCATCAGTGCTGTCCCAAGTATAGGTCCTTCTCTTCAGAAGCCGTTTCAAGAGTACTTGGAAGCTCAGCGAATAAAACTTCACCATAAATCTGACAATGGAGTACCACAGGTAAGAATTCCCTCCACTACCCTTTTTCCTTTCTTCTTCGCTTCTCCCCCTTGATGCCTTCCCCATTTTATCTGGTTAAGTTTTGAGTCTTGTTTTCAAAGGGCCTGCAAATCTCAAAAGAGATGAAGTTTGGAAAACAAGCTGATAAATTCAAAGGAAAAACTGTATTGGTACTACGTATAAGTGGGTTAGACATTCTGTCCATTTGGGAGTAAAGTAGGCAGCTAAGCAAAGCTGGTGGTTTGTCCTGAATTTTCTGTTCATTTCTTTCTATTTATTTCTTTTGCTACAATAGACAAGCTAGCAAAAGACAGGGAAAAGTTAACTTCATATATATAATTGTAGGTAAAGAACTCCCCACAGTATCAAATATTATTAAAGCATACAGGATTTGAATTTTTTTTTCTTGTTAGCTACTTAACCCTACTCCCCCCAAAAAAACAACCAACAAAACCATATCTTGATGGTCAAAGAGAAAATATAAGGAACATACATTGTTTAAATGGGGGCCTTTTCATGCAAAAATCTTTAAATACATGTCCCACAGCTTTAAATACAAAAGGATTAATTAACACTTAAATTTTAGACCTGATAGTTTTAAGACAACTAAGCTACTAATATACACAAATTCTCAATTTTCTATTTCAATCTCTAAGCCCTTTGTTTCTGTAAACATTTGCTTTTCTAATTCTTAACAGAAGGAGGAAAGTAATTAAAGGAAAATCAGTCTGGAATAACGCCGCAGAAGCAAATTCCACCCTTGGAAATAATTTCTGTGCAGTGCAGTGCTGCCCTCCTTTGACCAAAATAGAAAGTTAGAAAAAAGCAGAGGACAGAAAAAACTGCAATAGAAGCATGATTTTTTTTTTTAGTCCTTCACACTTCCAGCTACACAACTGGAAACTGGATACTAATTGGAAGCTGACATCCTACAGGCACTTCAGTAAAAACTGTTAATCAGTGTCCATGTTGTACCTTCTGCAACTGACTTAACACTCACATCACAATCTTGAACTTTGAGTCACCAACAAAGAGAAACAAAATCATGGAAAATAAATTACTTCTCCACTCACTCCCCAGAAGTGATCAGGTGCCCTGTGGCGATTTGGCAGCCTCTTTCATGTTGGCTTTAAAAGACCAAAGTTAGCTTTGCAAAGAAGCTGGCAGGAATCCTCTTAGCCTGTGCTTGTTCCTGTTGTAGTCTGACAAATTATACAGAGAATCCTGAGATGGTTAGATTCTTTCCCTTTAGGCAGGGGGAGATTTCTTCTGCATTCTGCTAATCTGAATTTTCCCCCCTTGTTCTGTTTTTTTTTCTTTTTTAGGGGGATAACTGGTTATCGTGGATGTTTGAAAAACTTGTGATTATCATGGTTTGCTATTTCATCTTGTCTATAATAAACTCCATGGCCCAAAGCTATGCCAAACGTATGCAGCAGAAGATGTACTCTGAGGAAAAGACAAAATAAGCTGTGCAAAACCCATTGGAATGGGCTTTAGCAGACATGCAAGTGACGGGTCTTACCATATGTTTTAAAAATCGGCATTATTCAAAACAGGGAAGAACTTTTTAAAATCATCAATTTTCCAGCTGTAACAAGTTTTTAATTATTTTCTCTGGAAAGTAATTCACTATTAGAGAATTACTTTCATTTACAAACGTATGTATGTTTAAGGTAATGTATATACTCTTTCATTCAATCTGAGTTGTACTTTCTGGAGTAGCACATGTGATGCTAACGAATGTTGAACATAAATGCTTTCCATTTAAGTTTAATTCCCAAATGGACGATTTACTACTTAGCACAACTCCAGATTTCCTGATTAACTTGCAGCCTGGCTTAAAAGTAACAGTTTTGAAGGACGGCTGTCATGCCTCACAATTTCAAGGTCATTGAAATGTATGTAAATGTGAATAGACTGGGTAACAGTCTTGCATGTCCCTCATGGTAACACGAGTCCATCTGAGTTCTCAGAAATGCTGACCCATCGCACATACTCGCAGTTGGAAAAGCCGCCCTTGCCAACTTCCTAATGGTGTAAACAGAGATGGTCGATGTCAAATTGGTGCAGTTGACTTTTTTATTCTGTATATTTAGAATGAAGTCAAGATAAAACTTTATAAAGTCATCTTTGATCATTCCAGAATTTCTTGTGTCGGTCTTTATAAATTGTCTTCTCAACACCGTTGGTTATACTCAGTTTATCGTTCATTTCTTTATTAAGCCTTTGTGTAGTGTATTGCATGTAAATACAGAAAACTTTGTGTTCTTGATTTTTTTCTCTTGAAGTTCTTGCTCAGCAGAAGGAAGTAGAAAGCATGTCCTAGGCACCTGGCAGTATGGTTTGGTTTATTTAAGTAGGCTAGTGGAATGACGTTACTAATTTTTTTATCATACACTCTAGATGTTTTGTTAATAACAGGACTACAGAGTACAGCACCGTGAGTGCTGCAGGAAAAAGTTGGGGAAGCATGGAGATCAGAAATTAAAACAGGTTTGAAAAACATGGGAATGGCAATTAATAACCACAATAAAGAACATTCAAGTATTTAAAAATGACCATATTTATTTTCTTTTAAATATTATTATAAATCAGCGTGTGAGAGAAATTAATTTTCATTAACTGGCTAGGCTTGTTCTCCTCTTAGTACATAGGTGACCATTCCACTGCTACTGTGTATATACAATGCTTTTCTGGTAGTTTCTGAACTAGTAGGAATGTAGTTTTGTTTTAGCCATGAGGAAATTAAAATAAATTGACTTATTTAATCAATATTTTAAAATGGTGGTACATGGACCCTATTTAAGATAGAACTGGCTCAAAACCATTTACGTGTGTGTGTGTGTGTGTGTGTGTGTGTGTGTGTGTGTGTACACATTAGCGTAAGGCAGTCTTGAGCAAGGTGCAGTAAATGTGTATTTTGTTCAGTCTCCTGCCTGATTGTTCACTTGTGTTGCCAACCGTCGTGACATCTCCATGGCTGTACCATCCTGTCGGATAGCTTATCAGACTGATGTTGACTGTTGGATCTCATGGCAACAACAGTCGGTAGGCTGTCTGACATTTTGGTATCTTTCATCTGACCGTTTGCTCATCCATCTCAAATTCCGTCTTTCATTGAACATCAACAGGCATATACGTGTTTAAAGTTCAGAATGCAAATTAATTTAAATGTAAATTGTGTCTCATAACTGTTTTTCTTTAACTATAGCACTCTGCCTAGGAAACACCTTACAAATTACATTGCAAAGTGTGTAAGATTTGTAATGTTTTTGCTTGTGTGTGCATCATACATAATTTTAAACAAATGGTCACAGTGTTACTTGAAAGCATAAGGAGGATTTTATATAGACTCTGTGTGATATTTTCAAAGGTCCAAAGGGCAGTTACTAGCCCAGCACCCATTGAAATCCAATAGGTGTTGGAGACCCCACTCTTGTTTGTGCCTGTAGATTTTAAAAAAACAAAACAAAATAAAATGTAGCAACAAACTCATATGACTAATTCTACGTGCATAAAATCTTGAGTATTTGATATTTCACAGCAATGGTTTAAATCAGTCAAAACTTAAATTATGCAATTTGTGGTTAATCATGTGTTATATTCAACAGCTTTGAGCCATTTATTCCTCCCCCCTGCGCCCCCAACATATTTTGAGTTAGGGAAACATTGTGGCTTGCTATTTGTATCATTTTATTTCATGGCAGCTTTGTTTTGTTCAGATCGAACATCTACCAAACATGAGGCACTATTTTCATTTACACCAAAGCCCCTTTACACCATTCCATCAGTGGAAAGGGCCCATAAATGAGAGTAAATGTAATGTAGGCCTACTTTCAGGTCCCTTCACGCTACTAGAGTGAGAAGGAAGAGTCTTGTGTAATTAAGAATCTAGCCCTAGATCTGTGTGTCTCAGCATGTCTACAAATAATTTCTCAAAGGCGTTTAGCAGCCTCTTTTTTTATCCAAAATCTTTGCAGTGACTCTGCCTAGAGACCAACCAACTTGCAAGCTTTCCCGTGCATCTATTTATAATTATTCTGCCAGCCTTGTGTGCCTGTTCTGATGAACTGTGTTGTAATTCTGAAAGCTTTCTAAAGTTCATCTTTTATCTGATATTTAGAGACTGGACTGACCACTATACCATCTTCTTTCTTATCAGACACTGGATGGTGATCCTTTAATACTTAATACAAGGTAAAAAATAAAGATTTTTAAATTGATGTCTTGTTTGCTCAAATAAAAAATAAATATATCTAAGTGGTATAGCATTTCCTTTTGTTTCATTTCAGCTGAAGTGAGTCCACTGGTGTATAGTTAGCCTTTTCATGTTATCCCATAAATGCACTATGCCAACACAGACACACAGCAATGTAATAAACATGCTCCAAGAAGAAACTTCACAACTGCATTTGACAAATCCAAAGGAAATTCCAAAGCCTTTAACATTATATGTGGAAATGGGATTTGGTCATTCGAAAAGCAAAAGGTTCCTGTTTTTTCTGTTTTTCAAATGACATGGACATTCAGTATTAAAGGAGAAAAGTATCCAATTAGGGCTTCACTGAATTATGTTTAATGAAGAAATACTTATAGGTAAATCACCAGTGTAAAATGTGGCTAAATCACTAATCCCCCCCATGTTCACTAATTATTATTAAAAATAGTAGATTAGAACTGAAGTCTCAGAGGGGATTTCAGCAGATCCTCCTCTTTGATCCTCTAGGGGATTCTAGTCCAGGACAATGTCTGGACTGGCCTAGAGGAGCTCAAAACCATTGATGATGGCAAATGCTCCCACTAGAGGCAAGTTCTGTATTTCCCGTCTCATCCATAAAAATCGATGTGGGAATTGCCTGTTCCCTGCCTCACTCGCTATCGCTCTGAGCCACCTGTCTCGATCTGTTGCACTGTTTCTTGTTAGAATTATCATTAAACCAGCTGCCCAAGGGATTATACAGCTGCCCAGTTCATATTTGTAGAACTGTTTAACCAGCCTCAGATGTTCTTGAATACTGTTGTATAATATCCTTTCTTAATGTCCACATTGGACCTAATTTTTAAATTGCTCCCAGTCCAGCCTCGCTCTCTTTGCAAGTACAATTAATTTCAGGCACAAACAGCGGTTAGACATCTCTCCCAGTGACCGGCACAATCGAAAATATAAATACTTGGGCCCATAATTGACTGCAGGTGCAAAAATAAAGGACGGTGATTACGTATATTCCTCAGAGGCAACAATCAAAATTGCCATTTTCCTCAAAGCACGTGGTTAAAAATACCTTTTAATAGCCATGCTGTGCTAAAAGGTTGACATTCGTAGGCATGATAATTGGAAATTAAATACTCCTTGGATTTTAAACGCTGTTGGGGAGCTGTGGCGGGAGAAGTGGCCTTTATTTAAAAAAAAAAAAAAAACAACACTACTCCAAGCTCTCACAGGGCTGCAATAATAAGCAGAGTGGCTTGTTCTCTTTCACTTTTCACAACCTTCCTTGCTAGCTTGTGGCCCTCCTTAGATAACAGACTATTTAGGTAAAGGGTTTGCTGGGATTTGGGGGGGGGGGAGGGGGGAGTCTTCAGTACATTTCTATCTTCAGTAAATTGTTTGAGTGGGATAAACGCTTTCCCTGGGTTAAGATGTGCTAAGCTAGAACGTTCAGAATCAAGTAACAGGCAACCTTTGCACATGCTCTTATGGGCTCATTTTAAATGGGATTATGCAAAATGTATTTGAGCCTGCTGCCATACTCTTCTCTAATGGAAGCGCCGGAGGGCACAGCAGGCTAACAATGCATCCGTCCTCTTCCACCCACTTCACTTCTTGCTCTACAACAGGGTGGGTGAAATACCCAGGGGAAAAAGCTTTCTTACGGGCGCAACAAAAATTGCGTGTTGCTAGACTTGCCATGGGGAGCGGGGGGGGGGGGGAGAATGAAGGAAGAGGATGTAATACAGGTTGGAGTTTTCAAAGGAGCTCAAGGAAGCCTAGCTGCCACTGAATTTAGGCTCTTTTCAAAAGCCCAGGCCTAATATTTACGATGCTGCCTGAACACACACAAAATACTTAAAGCTACAGTCATGAAGTGGGTCTAGCCCAGGGGAGGGCAATAATTTTGATGGGCAGGGCCACTCCAAGAATTTGTAAGTGGTCAAGAGCTGCACTCTTCCATGCTATGGATGGAAGTGGTGGGGGGTCTGGGATGGAGGTTGGGGGCAGAAGAAAACTCGGGCTAGGGGATTGGGATGCGGGAGGGGGGTGTGGGCTCTGGGAGGGAGTTGTGACCTGGGGCAATGGATTGGGGTACAGAATGTAGGGGAGAGAGGTGTAACTCTGTCCTTGTCCCCAGCACAGTCTCACAGCTCTTATGGCCCAGGTCCTCTTCCTGCCCGCTCAGTTTGCTCAGAGATGCACAGGTCCCTGCAGCCGGCCGCTCTGAACAATGTGCGGGGGCAGGCAAGGAGCCTGCCAGAGGCTCTTACTAGGGTTGTGGGTGGCTTGGTGGGCCGCATCCAGCCCATGGGCTGTATTTTGCCAGCCTTTAGTCTAGCTTCATCCTGGTGTTTGTATTGGATTTCAGGTGTAACAGCCTGCAGTATGAAGTCAAGAGCCTGGAACAGTCTTATTGCCCATAATCCTATTCAGCAAAATGTGCATTTATCGGTGTTAATCCAGACTAAGCAGGCTTGTAGCCGTGAAGTCATTTAGCCCACTCACTGCTTGTGCTGGTGAATTGTTGAGAAAAGAGGGTGCTCTGAGGTTTTTAATGCTCTAAAATGAATCTAAACATGTAAATAGATTTAAAAAAAACCAGTTAATTGGGCTGAACCTTATTTTAGTCTTTTGTAAGCTAAACATTGGTCTTTGCATGAGAACCTTGAACACTTTAACAATTAAAACCAAGGGTCGGTGTTCTCTTACCGTCACTTATGTTGGTTATATTTAATAACTGGTGTATTACAAAATGAATCCTCATTCAGCATTTCATGAAAGTGAAATTTGGTTTTAACTGTTGTTCCTGTAACTTCCTAAGAAATATAAACTTGGTTGCTCAAAGTCCTTAACAAGCTTGTTACCTGCCATTTCCAGATGAAAGAAAAGAGGCATGTCCTGTTTTGATAAACTCTGTACAGCTACACCCTTCTCATAATGGCCCTAAGATCTGCCCTCTGTTTATGCAGGGCATGTTGGTCCTGATCTTTTGGGCCAGTGGTATAAAGCTGTTTCACCTAGACTGGCTGCTAAAAATCCCAGTTATACAATCAGTCACCTTTTTTCCTTGACAGAGTGTGTATTGCTTTTAGTTATCATTACTGTGAGGAGCTTTATACCAATCTGTAAACTGTCTTATTGAGAGAGAAGCAGTAGCCATGGAACTAAATCAAGTTTTGAGATCCCAGTTATAGGACACCACTTTTGGGTGGTGATTTGTCTGTTAGATTGGTTTTAAGACAGAAGTGTAAGCAGTACTATACTGTAGCTGACTATCTGTCAAATTGCCAGGGGCCTTTGTATGCTTCAATGATAGGAAAAAAGGGAAAAAAGTCTGATGCTTTATTAGCAAAAATTATCCATAGAATAATCCATCAATGTTGCCTCTAATTTTTCCACCCATGTGCAGAATAAATTTTGTTGCGTGCACCATGGTATGTGTGGAGGTGAACCACCAGTAGATGTATATCCTGCCAGCTTTGGGTGCTCTGCTAATCAACTGGGCAGCATTTGAATCTCTCTTGGGTGGCTGCCCAAGCACTCAGCTTACAGGGAACAGTGGTCCTCCCTCTCTGTTCTCATTTAAGTGCTTTTCCTAAAGTCTTGCTCTTGGGCTGTCCCAGACTCCAGGGCTTTCTTAAGCCACTAATTATAGTTACTAATTATGCTGTTGCCTCTGCAGGTGCCTTCCCTGAGCAGTTAATTGAGCCTCATCAGTTGCTTTAGAAAGTAAGTGAAAATAGTCAAATTATTGCAAATGTGGACCACTTACCAGGTGTGTCATCGTTAGCCTTTTCCACAGTCAATAATCAAAACCTGCCTACTCCCCTGGTATTACAGACAAAGCAAGTGGAGTTGGGAAAAGCCTAGTTCACCTAGCCTTCCCCAGTGAAATGCTCCCCCCCATATCTGCAGTGATGGCTTAGTGCCTGGGAACTTGGCTTCTATTCCTATCTCTGCCACTGACTGACCTAAGTTGTTCTCTCTGTGCCAAAAACCTTTGAGTCTCCATGTCATTCTCAACCTTTCCCTTCCTCCTTGGGGCCTTATTACTGAAGCTATTTGCATAAAAACAGCCACTTGGTTTCAGAGGTTTGTTTCCTGCTCCTTATTCCTCCTCTAAATCCTACTGACCTCTGCTTGCAACATCAGTGCTTGTGATGGAAATTGCTTTACATGGTGCATAAGAGGCACTCCAGGTGGGAAGCGGAGCAGCAGGAAGAAGAATTCTAAAGAAAGCCAGAGCCAGTTTATTACTAAGAATGTCACCTAAAAAGGTCAATAAAAAAAGGGTGAGGCAGGGGACGCACTTAGCAGCATTGCTTAGATTGAATGAGCATTTGTTGGTGCAGTGGGTGATTTTTAAATCTGGTACCTCCCTTAAGCATTTTATATGTGGCTGGATTGCTTATGTAACTGCTGTATACACACGCAAGGGTGACTATAGAACAATACAGTTGCTGTGCTCAAGAGTCACAAGAGAGTGGCTATTGTCTGCAAATGGCTGCAGCATTTTTAAGTGAAGCCATAGTGTGGAAAGTTCTCCAGCCCTTTTATGGAGGCTGACTTCAGTTCTGGTTCTGGGAAGGGCATTTGCCTCAGGCCAAGCTATGGCGAGAGACTAAATGAGAACTGGAATAGCTGAGCTTCCAGCTCCTCTGAGGAAGTGGGTTCTGCCCGCAAAAACTCATGATCCTGTATATTTTTGTGAGTCTCTAAGGTGCCACACGACTACTCGTTCTTTCAGTCCTCGTCCAATGGGCCACATCCCTGCAGTTCATACTTGAGCAAAACTCCCCATGACCTTCAATGGCAATTTTGCCTGGGATAAGGACTTGACTCAACATGATAAAAGCCCCTGGCTTTCTTGTTGGAGAGAGAGTTTACAATCTGTACCTCAGCGCTTAATTTTGTTACCCTCGCGTCCACGATCATGCTTCCTACCTGCAAGGTGTTCGTGTGGTCAGTAAAGACCAAGTGTTCCGCAAAGGAGGGCATTGTCTCGACTTTACAAATGGGAAAATGAAGACCCACTGAGGGTCAGTGGGTTATACAACTTCCTACATCAGTAACAGGTCCTCTATCCCACGCCTCCCATGTCACAGTGTTCTGCTCAAGATTGTGGCTTCAATCTTTTATGCTTGTGAAATGGTGATAGAGAGATTGACCGCTTTTGTAAAGTGCATGGAAAATCTACAGATGAGAAAAAGCTATAGAAAAACAGGTATTTTGTATGAACCATAATTTCAGCTTTTCCCCTGGGATTATAATGTACTTTTTCTGTGGTTTTCTGGCTGGTGTATTTTCCTTTGAACTCCTAGGCCCCAATCCTGTAATTGCCTTTGCATGAGCAGACCCTTTTGGAGTCCCACTGACTTCAGTGAGGCTGTGACATCTGCCTGGCCGGAGTGCTTTTGACATCAGCATGGCTTGGTTCTGCTCAGGCACCGGCATCCATCTGTGTGGAAGTAAGATTGGGACCATCATTTGTAATGTCATCAGAATATCACTCGCCCATTTGAACTACAGCAGCAGACTTTGGAGTTAACTCTCTTTTTATAGACAACAGTACTCTGCAGCAAAACTACAGGATTGTTTGGGAGGAGAATAACTGGCCTCGGCTGCCTGACAGAACTCAATGGGAATATTCATTCTTAGCAGATGCGAAAGAGGAAATATTTGATTCTAAGTGTTTTAGTTGAATTTGTATTCATCAATTGCATAGATTAGCATTCTGGTTTTTCACCTAAAATCCAATAAGGCAGGGGTTCTCAAACTCTGTGATACAGTGACCCCCCCTCTAAATTGCTCATGACCTCTGGGGGGGGGGAGGGGGTGTCAGGACCCACAGTTTGAGAAATGCAGCAGTAAGGAAATGAGAAGTTGTCTTATGCTGTTGAAGTACTGAGTAATATAGTCACTTTCTAGATCATGTTGTAGTTACGACATAGGCAGAACTACACACTTGAACAGCCCAGAGAGCGGGGGGAAAACCCACTGGTTTTTCCCTTGTGAGTTGCAAGATTCAAATGCCAAGGAGCGTTCCACAATGAGTGATACTGCATGTCACAGCAGTGTGTATTCTTGAGCTCAAGAGTCTGCACTGACCGGTTTGGAGAGCAGTCGCTCTGAACTGTTGCCCAAGTCCTAGTATCCTTAGTGCCAGTGTTCGAATGATTCTGCAGCTGCCTTTGCCAAACAAAAAAGACAAAGCGTCAGTATTTGATTACACCTTCTGCCGTGGGTGGGAGAAGGGCTGCGTTCCACTTGGCTCCAGTGGTAGTGTTCTGCTGACATGCTCCACGAGATGATCTAGTTCATATTGAAGTTTGCTGGGCAAAAGATCAAATTCAGTCATGCCATCTGCCCACAATTACACCATTCTCAAGCAGATGAACTGTGTAGTGGTGACTCTGTGTATAATATGTATAAAGTAGTCAGAGGACACCACAGAATAGAATTTACACCCTTTAAAAGCACAAATAATATACCATGATGGGGGTTGGGAGTGAGAGCATGGGTGGCAGACTGAGAACAGCATCTTCAGCAGTGTTACTGAGCATGCTCAGTACAAGCCAAGCAGCAAATTGGGGGAGACCAATTCCTTCCCTCTCCCCTTACATACACACATCAGTTTTCTCCAGGGGGCTAAAAAAAGGCACTAGAAAACTCTTGTTTGTTTTAGCAGATAACTTAGCAAGTAGCAGACAGGAGCACTGCATCTGATTCAGATATAAAAGAAAAATAAATATTTGACCTTCTCAACTCGAATATGAACATATTTGGACCTTGTGTGGCAAGTCACTTAGGGGACACGGGTTAGCCTTAAAATGTTAATATATTTTCTGACTTTGTTTCTAACTGCAGAGAGAGACTGTTAGGACTCCTGGGCTCTATCTCAGCTCTGGAAAGGGAGTGGGTTATAGCAGGGGGAAGATACAGTGGGCCAGACTGAGTCAGACCAATAGTCCATCTGGCCTAGTATCCTGTCTTCCAACTGTGGCCAATGCCAGGTGCTTCAGAAAGCATGAACAAGAGGCGGCACTCCTCAGGATCGATCCCCTGTCACCTAGTTCCAGCTTCTGGCAAACAAGCTAGGGATGTCATCCCTGCCCATTCTGGCTAATAGCCACTGATGGCCCGATCCTCCTTGAACTTATTTTGTTCTTACTGGAACTCTGGAAGGCTACGTCTACACTGGCAGCTTCTTGCACAAGAACTGTTTTGCGGAAGAGTTCTTGCGCAAAAAGTCTTCCACAAGAGCACATCTACACTGGCATGTGCTTTTGCGCAAGAGCATCCATGGCAGTGTGGGTGCGCTCTTGAGCAAGAAAGCTCCGATGGCCATTTTACCCATAGGGGCTTCTTGTGCAAGAAATTCATGTTGCCTGTCTACACTGCCCTCTTGTGGAAGAGGGCTTCTTCCTTGTGGGGAGAGAAATAACTCTGCCGGAAGAAGCCCTGTTTTCTGACGCTGTACTGTAAATTTACTTGCGCAAGAACACTCGTGCAGTGTAGACAGCAGGCAAGTTTTTGCACAAGAACAGTTGTTCTTGCGCAAGAAGCTGCCAGTGTAGATGTAGCCTTTTAGTTTGGGCCTTTTCACCATCTCCTGGCAGAGTTCCAGGCTGCCTATGAGAAAATAATTTGTTGTGTTTTAAATGTGCTGCCTACACATTTCATTGGGTGAGCTTCTTACGTTATGTTAGTGAAGAAATAAATAATATTTTCCCCCACCAGTCATGATTTTCTAGGCCTCTAACATATATCCCCCCCCCCCCATTAGTCAATTCTTTTCCAAACGGAAAAGTCCCCGTTTTGTTAATCTTGCCTCATATGGAAGCTGTTCCTTACTCCTAATCATTTCTGTACCTTTTTCAAATCCAATATCTATATTTTTGGATGAGGTGACCAGCTCTGCATGCAATATTCAAGACGTGGGCATTATATAGAGGCACTATGATGACACATTCATGACATTACATAGAGGCAATATGATAATTTCTCTTTTATTATCTATTCCTTTCCTAATGAATCCCAATATTCTGTTTGTTAGCTTTTTAGATGGCCACTGCACATTGAGCACATGTTTTCAGGGAACTATCCACAATGCTTTCTTGAGTGGCAACAGCTATTTTAGCCCCCATCGTTTTTGTACATATTGTTGGGATTGTATTTTTCCATGTGCATTACAGTAAATGCTCGCCAGTTGTGGTGGATGTGTGCCTGGCACCACGACGAATGGCAAAATCCACAAATACAGTGGGCTGCTGGCTGCCGCTGTGAGTTTGGGGTTGAGGTTGCTGCTGTCCCACAACAGGCTCTCCCTGAGCCCCCCTCCCAGGCAAGTGGATGGGCTGCAGTGGTGGGGGGTGAGGGGCAGGATAGGAGAGACCCACAAATTCATGAATAATGAGTCTGCAAATCATCAGGGTCTCCTCTCATTTTCAGTTATCACACTGAATGCCAGCTGCCCTTGTGTGGCCCAACCACGCAGTTTTGTGACACCCCCTTGTAACTCTTTGCGGGCAACTTTGGACTTCATTATTCTGAATCAGCTGCAACTGTTGCCCCCTTCCTCTTTACCCCTTTCTCAAGAACAGTTGACCACCAGTGAGCCAACTGCAGATCCCTGCAGCACTGCACTATTTAGTACTCCCCCCCCCCCCCGGCCTTCTCTTTTAAGTGGAGTATCCGCAATGGTTTCTTGGGCTTAGGAGCCATCAATTACTTGAGTGGCCAACCTTCTGTTGTCTTAAGCATGCTGCCTCCCTATGTGTCTAAACAAACTCCCTGCCCCCAAAGGCAAAGCTGGAAGCAGGCACTTGCAGTTCACAGCTGCTGCTGGAGCGAGGGCATGCACTTCAAGCAGGCCTCAAGTCTGAATTCCAGGGGTTCAAACTTTAGGGGTGGCCCACAGACTCCCCAAGCCCTCCATAAATGGCACCACTGTGTGTAACAGGCTGACAGGGCTCCCCTGAACCCCCATCCTGTTTGCAGCTCTTTAGCCTGCTGGAAAGGGTGAAGTAGGGCTGTGCTGACTCACTGAGCCAGGTGACTCATTACCCCACCCAGCTATAAGGGAAATGGCTGTCTAGAGGGAGAGGCTTATAAACCCACAAGGGGCTATTGTGATAATCTAATCTGACCTAAAAAGCAGGAGAGGCTCAGGCAGAAGGGCTGGAATGAGCCATGCGGGGGTAGGCAGAGTCGGAATTCTAGGCCCAGACCAATCCACAAAGGGGGCTTATGCTGATCCTTATTGTGTTGCTACGGCTGGCTGGGGCCTGTGCTTTGGAGAGCAGTTTGGGGAAGGCACCAGCTCAATTTCTTTACCATCAAAAATAAGTCCCAGGGCTTGTCTTTCAAATGGGGTTTTTATACTGGATTGTGTCATGAGCGGGTTTTACTCTTCCTACCTATGGATGCCAAAGGATTTGGTGTTCTCTTCGGACAGGCCATTTTTAAAGTGGCCTTCCACACTGGCTAATGTCTCCAGAACGCAGCCGTTGACTTGCAGCTGTGCTTTCCTTCATGGATTTCATAAGATGCCCCCATCAACACTCAGGTGCCTTGTATCAGAGTTTCATTAGCTGGCTGCAGCACATCACTTCCTTCTTCCTGGTTAACTGCTTACTCTCCTTAATCACTAAATCATCCCCTGCATTCAAGGCCCAACCCAGTTCTTTATCTGTTCAAGCTGTGCAGACAAAATCTGCTGCAATGCTTCACCACACTGGTTCTTTTGTGGCTGCCGGGCTGCGGCTCTCCAGGTAGTGTGTGTCCAGAGCCACTCGTGGCTTTGTCCCTTCCTCAAACATTTCCATTATTTCATCTTGGCAGGGAAGGTGCTGGGACTGCTGAAAAGCACCTGACGAGGGAGTCTGAAGTAAAGTTCCCGTAGTCACGAAACTTGTCAGCAACACTCAGCCCCGGTAGCAGCTATTTTCTGCCAACCACCCCGTCTGCCTCAGCATTCGCATGGAGGCAACTGAGCAAACAAGAGCAGAGAAGGCATTATGCTCCATTCCTTGGCCTCTTTCCAATAGACCAATTGTATTCAGGGATGGGAATGTTTAGCTGGTTAACTAGGAACCCTTAACTGGTGAGGCTTAGCGGTTACAGATCACCGGTGAGGGCTGGAGCAGCCACTCTCTGCTCGCCCCAGCCAGGGGGTTGCTCCAGACACACGGGGCCTGCGATGGAGGTGGGGCACTCCAGCCCAGCCTGAGCATTCCTGTTCTGCAATGGGGAGAGGGCGGGGGGGCTGCCACTCTAGCCTAGCTGGGCTGGAACAGCTCCAGGCCTGCCCTGTTTAATTGGTTAACTGGTTGAACATACCAGTTAACTAATTAAAACAGAATTTTACATCCCTAATTGTAACAGAGGTGATCTGTTACAATTAGTTCTTCAGCTTTGGCTACTTATCCCAAACTAGGAGCGTTAACCAGCTTGTGGGTACTGCTGAGTCAAGCCACTTGTTTTATTTAATTACTTTTATAAAAAAGTGAAAGATCCCCCTCCAAGCCTCCACTTGCCCTGCATAATTAATTTTCACAGTAAAATAAAAAGGGAGACGGCTCAGGTTGCTAAGCAAGAGTCAGAACCACAGCTCCTTCCCTACTCACACGCTCTTCCCCACGTTCCTAGGAACACAGAAGGGCTACATGGCATGGCAGAAAGTCTGTCCAGTTTGGAGCGGAGTGAGGGAACCAAATCCAAAGTCACTGTCTCTGATAAAGAACACCCTGAGAGGAAGTGGCATAGGGAAGAAACAAGACCCCTACCACTTACCGACTGTCTTGTACTAAGTAATTGAGACTGCTAGTGCAAAAGCTACACTTCCCTTCTCCCCTCACATTTTTCTCACAGCCTGAAAGCCATTTTTGCTGGCTTGCAACTTGTTTTGTGAAAATTCATTGTTTAGGTCCCTAGTTGCCATCCCCTCATGTTGCTGCAAAGAGCTCTGTTCCTTGCTGGAATTAGCAATACTTTGCCCCAAATCCTGTTTGTGAGCAAAGAGCATCCCCATAAAGCAAAGATTAACAAGTGGCTCCAGCTCTGCCTTTGAGCTACTGAATCTGTCCTCTTTGTTTTCCAGTCATGGCTGATTCGCTGCAATTGCAGCAAAATTTCCTATCTGTATTTGGAATTGCCTGAGTTTTTTTTCCTACCACCAAGATCACCCTTTAGAGTGTTGTAAGAATCAGGAAATTTAACAGCCATCTCTTAATTCTGAAACTGAAAAAATTGTCAAGTCAAATACACCATCCCACAGGCAAAATGGATCCGTTATGGCCATGCTCGGAATAGGTATACATAAGAGAAGCAAAGGAAGGATAGTCATGCAGTAAGGAATATCTGCTTACTTGCTGATGTAGCATTAACAAACCTCAATGCTACCTTCTCTGATTCCAAGGCGGTTTATATCTGCTAACGATATTATCTTGTTTTGCCATGTTCTCTAGAACTTTAGGTTAGGTCATGTGTTCCTGGAACTTTATCAGTCTTTAGTCATCAGTTTCTTGGTTACCTATTGTCAGCTCAGATATGGGAACTACTACTTCTTCTGATACTTAGCAATGCTCTTTGAAAACACTGAGGCAAAGAATTCCTACTATGTTGCTAACAACCAGAGGGGGAAAATTCGCCTCTCCCTAGTGTCGTTCCTTGACCCTTTGGTTCCTTGGACAGTTTGTATGTTTATCTAAACCTCTTGTGCAATCTTTCCTTCTGAAGAACGTCCAGTCTCTTGAGTAAAAATAAGCAAGTTGGAGACTTCCAAGAAGGGCTTAAAAACAACACTACCACACCACACCAACCTTTTTATTCAAGTTAGCAACCCAGCAGCTAGGAAACAGTGATTTTTATAGAGAAGTAGTTTTCTGTACCAAAGTTTCAGAGGGATAGCCGTGTTAGTCTGTAACCAAAAAAACGTTGAAGAACAAATAATCCTGTAGCACCTCAGGCTATGTCTATACTGCCGGTTTTGCCAGCAGTGAGTATGCAAATGAGGAGCAGATTAGCATATTGTCATGCCTCATTTGCATAATTTATGCAAGCCGGTTTTGCAGGGGGGGGAGTAGTGTGGATGGGGTTTTTTTTTTGCACAAAACCGCATTTTCTGCAAGATCCTTATGCTTCTCCCCAAGAGGCATAAGGATCTTGCGCAAAAAACCCCATCCACACTACTTCCCCCCCCCCGCAAAAAAGTATTGCATAAATTATGCAAATGAGGCACGATGATATTCTAATCTGCACCTCATTTGCATACTCACTGCTGGCAAAACCGGCAGTGTAGACAGAGCCTCAGAGACTAACAAGAAATGTAGACGGTATCTTTACCTTAGCAGGTTGTGCCCACGAAAGCTCATGATCCCATCTACATTTTTTGTTAGTCTCTGAGGTGCTACAGAACTATTTGTTGTTTTTTAAGATTGTTTCTGTACCAAGAGATTCCACATTAAAAATCCCCCAAACAACTTGGAAAAAATCAGTATAAAACAAATATTAGCCCTAAGCTTTCTTTCCCTGCCATCTTCAGGGGGAGTTGAATGAGCCTTAAAGCAGGAACCAGCATGGCTAAGTGAAGACTGGCTAAGAAAAAGCAAGTGAGAGAGGATACATTGGATTGGATTGCTTGCTAGGTCTCCGGAGGAAAAAATGTGATGATGCGATGTTGTGACATCAAAAAAATGTAAGTGGGTTTGTGTGAGAACAGTAGCAAGAGGTTAACTACAACAACAAATGACTAGACTGCCATCCCATGAAATGTTAAGCCTTTAACTATAAAATCCCCTAAATCCAGCTGTGAAATTCTAGCATGGATATTGTTTACTGAGCTAGTTTTAGTGTACAACAGGAAGGAATTAATATCTGTCTCTGAATTGAGTCCTAGCACACACAAAATAAAGGGTAGGCCTAATCGTCTTCCTATTGCCAACAGCCAGCTGAATCTTCTCTTTTACTGGGAAGGGGCCAGGGAGAGAAAGATGTGTCTGTCTTGGAGTTCAACCTCACTGCCCCAGTAGCTAATTCCATGTTTGCCAGAAGTGGGGTTTGTCCTGAAACTGCTAACACTGGTTCAGCCGTTAGCTATCCTGATGCACTCAAGCAATTGTGAATTTAACCAGTCCTGGCTCAGTCAGTTACACGCTTATTCAACCCTCAGCAAGAAGACTCATAAGTTCTACCAGTTCTTCCTTCCTGACAGCCCAGAGATACCACGAGAACAGCTGCTCCCAGGGGATCTTAATGCTACTGTTCTGGGCCTAATGTGAAGAAATGCAGAGGTGACTAAACCAGCAAAGGTAGTAAGGGGAAAATGGGATGACAGGAGGCACTTGGCAAGTTAATCAATGCCCCAGCTGAGTCACAAGATCACTTCTGCATCTGGGACTGCCACTAAGTTAGACGTCATTTGAAAGATATTTTTGGACCTAAAATAACTTCATCATACTGACAAACCAAAATATATCTGTAGGGAGAGAGGGAAGAGAGAGTTCAAGTGTGTGTCAAAAAGAGGTCAGACTTTCTATGCTTAAACTCAATAGTCAGCGATTTAGTCACAGCACAGGTGTGTGTGAAAATTATATCTATCTATGAAAAGGATCTGTGCTGTGAGTAAACAACTTACCACTACAGTATGTGCTTGCTCACATTTTAATTGGACTACAAGGTAATCAGAACCTAAGGGAAATTTTATTGTACATATCTCCTGAGCTATCTTAAGGGAACAGTCTTCGAGATTTATGGTGTTACCACTAAAAGAAGAGTTATTTGTAATGAAGAATCTGGGGTATATAGATAGAAAAACTAAAACCGAAGGAGAAGAAATACAAATGAAACAATATAAAATGAAAAAGGCTCCAGTCAGCAAGGGATGAAGAAGTTATGCGTAATTTGGTACAAACTAAATACACTTCTTTTTCCCAGTGTAATAGTTTACCATATGAAAACCTTCTGCCGCTTGTCTTGTGCAACAACAAAACCCAAAGCAATAAACAACCAGAAAGGTCATGCATCTCTCCTATTCCCAGTGTATGTGCTGATGCTGTACCCTGCATGGGATTGCAGAAGCTTTCCTACTGAATTAATTCACATGGTGAACATTTGGAGTTTGTCATTTGACAATGGCACCACCTTGTGGTTGTGGAAAAAGGAGAATTTTTAACATTCAGGGTCCTGTGTCTTTGGAATCTTTGGCAGGATCTTCTAGAATATTTCATTTATAAAAGCTGTATCTGCCCTCACTGTGGAAAAATAATTATAAACCTAGAACAAATATAAATGGTTGAGGTGAATCCCAGAATCTGCATGACAGTTTGCAACCGTAGCTAAAACAGATGAACTGCTTTGTTCTTCCCAATGGATTATTAATTCTGAACCATAAATACTGACAACCTAAATGTGGCACATTGGAAAATAGAGACACAGCAGAAAATAAATTGAATTTACCATAATCAACGCAGTATCCGTAAGTGTAACTTTATAATTCACTTTCATATTAAGAAAAAATGTTACCTACATTTTGTTTGTTCTTCGCTTGTTCTTTGAGTGGTGTTGCTCGTGTCCATTCCAACAGGTTTGTGCCTGCACATGCATATTAATTAAGAACCTCAATTTTTAAAAAAACAACACTTTAAGATGCTGCAGAATCTGTCATACTGGAATGTTACAGAGTTCAGGGGCCTTACCACAAAATATAACACCAGCTTTCTGCACAACATATGGGGCCTTATTTATATTCCCTAATAAAGTAGTGACTCTGAGCAAATAAGTTAAGGTAAATTATGCTTCTGTATTTTTATTACTACTACTTTGATCATGGATATTTTGGTGGCTATTGGTAAAATATTTTCAGGGCTAAGTATTAGAATGTAAAATTTAAAAAAAACCTAAAGATCAGATTGTATTACAATTGTAACTAACAGCATCCTTCAGTCCTATTATAGTAGGATAGCTAATATTAGCTTAGAGGCTAGATTTCAATCTGAAAAAAACCATTCAGGCTATGGAAATTCTTCAGGAAAAATATGCACAGCTGAGGGAGAAGGAGAAAAAGTTATAGAGGGCTTCAAATTAAGGAGAATGTACTGAAAAATGTTTATTAAATATTTAATGTATAAATTCATTATATATACAATACACTTGCCTGTATGGCAGACAAGAAATGTATTCAGTCCTGATGCAGATTACTATTTCATCACCAAAAACAAATCCCATCCTGTATACTCCAATACCGTCCTTAGCTACTTCAAGTTGGGGCAGCTGCAACAGAGGGCTTTTCAGCGTGTACTCTCTGACAAAGTCTTATTGGTGAGTAGTTCAAAATCAAAGGCTGGCATAACTAGAGATAACCTGTTCCAGAGTTGTGAAGCAGTCCAGGAAGTCCTCTTCTTCAATCCCAAACTTAGTGTATTGGTGAACATAGGCTCTGAAGGGGCAAAGATTTGGGGTAAACAACAGCAAAACATTACAAATCAGCATGCCCTCAATGCTGACACTGGTCCGGCAACATCCGTGGTCTGGAAGGAAGGATCACGGATGTTGCTGGACAAGACCGCCCCGGAGGTGAAGAGCACAAGCTAGCTGGGAGTCCCGTGATGCTGGGGAGCCCCAGCTGGGCTAGCAGGGGCTGGTCCTGCAGTGGATTGGGAGTCCAGCCCTGGGGAGCAACCAGGTCAGGGAGCACCTGTGGCAGCTAAGAGGAATCCCCAGCCCCGGCTGGGACCCAGGTGGCAGCTGAGCTGGAGGTTGGTGTGGGGAAATCCCCAGCCGGGAATCCCGGTGGAAGCGGGCCAGCAGCGGCAGTGGAGGCGAGGGAGAGCCCCGGTGGAAGCGGGGCCAGTGGCGGCCAGAGATGGTAAATTTTGGAACAAAACTATTCAGCTCTTGTATGGCTAACCCCCTCATTTACTGGACACTTGCCACCTGACACCCAATAATCTTGGCCTCATATGATAAAAGAGGAAATTATTTAAGTCAGGTTTTAAGGAAAAGTAAACCTCAAGGGTCAGAGCCTTTATAAACACAGAAACTCCCAAAATATTTTTTGAGACTAACCAGGAATCTTACTGTTTCCTGGAATGAGCAGCAAGTCTGTGTACAAGCTAGAAACTGTGAGTCAGTAAAAGAGTTTGCACTAATTTTAGAATAGCTATTCTGGAATGTGCAAGTATCTTCTGGGATTTGTTTAGTGCTGGTGAAAGTGCTAACTTGACCTCACTGGAAACTCATCCTATTTCTCAGAATGATAGAACACAGGCAGAGCAAGCTACCAGACAATGCTCTGCCACATTGCCTCAATCTTAGAGGTGGTACCACCAGAACTGAGATAAGTCTCTATGATCATCCAAGTTTCTCTGCAATGACTGCTGAAAAAAAAAGAAAAAAAAAAAGGGCAATTGTGCCATGGAAAAATGGTTCAAGGCCTCCAACCATTTGACAAAGATAAGGGAATAGCTAATGGATTTTGTTTTACTGTTTTCAAGTGCCCTATAAAAAAACATTGTTCTGGCAAGTTTCTCTAAAATGAATTTGTTTGAATGTTCTAGGAAACAAGCCACATAGAACTGGTTCCTCTTAAGTAGTTTTAATCAGTGGGAACTTTGTTCCTCCTCTTTGAAGGAATGAATGTACTCCTCTAAGTATGTATTGCACTCGTACTTTATAGCAACTTGCAGCCACTACCAGTCTGGCTTCGATTTGAACCTGTGACACTGAGGGCTTCTATGCCCAAATCCCCCAAGAACATTATTTGGAAAACTACCAACATAGTGACGCATATTCCGTAATGGAACAGGAATTGTGGTTTCTTTTACTGTGGCTTTAAAAGACACCTTTTTAATCCAAAACCAGAATGATCTATGAAGCATTTTAAACTGAGATGTTTGCAACTATTTACTTCCAGTGCAAACATTGAAAAGTCTAAATGCTAAACTAACATTCTTATTTTCACTTACTTGGAAGCAAACATATTCCAAGCTTTCCCCACAATGTTGTCCATAAGTTTCAGCAGGAACTGGCTGTTGCTGACCAAAGTAGCCGATTTTTCATACTTGTTAAAGGCCCTTGGCATTTTCCACACGTTAAAGGCATCTTGAGGGCTTAGCCATGATGTATACAAAGCTGGATCTTTGAAACCTCCTGCAATGGGAATGTGACAGTCTTTTCTGATGAAGGAAGAGTTTTACCAACATGACTTTCTTTATAGGTTCAACTAGACTTTTCTAATCAGAATGTTACACCGAGTATTGTACACTAGAACTCTTCACCTCTGCTTTCAATCTACAGGTTGAACCTCTCCAATATGGCACCCTTGGGACCTGACTGGCGCTGAACCAGAGAATTTGCTGAGCCATGGGAGGTCAATATTATCTAGTGGTCACTATTGTCGAGCAGCATTACCAACACTTCCACTGCTTACTGGGATCTTAGAAGACATTTAGGGGTAAATTAGAGCTAAATAACAGCACAGAACACTGAGCACCAGGACTGGTGGCTGTAAACAAACTTCATGAGACTGTGGGAAACTTGGCCACCCCCATGATAAGTGGAAACCAAACTAACATCTGTGGTCATGCTGGATCACAGATATTGCCAGATGAGAGAGGGCCATACGAGAGAGGTTCAACCTGAACACATAGACTAAAAAAAGCGATCCTGAAAAAGGATAGGTTATGACTGGTCCTGTGCCTGTCAGGGCAGCAAGGAGCTGTTGCAGACACTGCCCATTCAGTCTCACAAACCAAGATAAATAGACGGGAAAGCTGCAAGTTGCACTCATGACTTCTGCATCTAAGCTCATAATTAAAAGCTAGGGCTTTGGGAGTGGTGTAGAATGAGGCAAGTGATCTCGTAAGACCCTGATGTGAAAGAAAAAACAGCTACAGTAAGTTATCCAAATTGCATAGCTTATTTCAAGTTAATTTTGAAAGAGCTTATTTTGAAATTTGGCACCGTCTATACAGCACTTATTTCGAAATAAACTGCTATTCCGAAACGTCCCTTACTACCCATAGCATGCGGTTTACAGGGATGTCGGAACAGCAAGCTGTTATATTTCGAAATAATGGGTGCGCTCAAAAGATGCAGAATAACTATTTCGGGATAAAATAGTGCTGCAGTGTAGACGTAGCCTATAATAGCATCTGTTCCTGTAGGGTGCTTTAGGAAACCCTGATAGATACTTCCAGTGTATTGTCTACATATGTAAACAAATCAGCCTTTCATGACTACATAATGTCCTTAGACCTTAGAATGTGTTTGCAGAGAGAACAGTGGAATATGGAAGGGGAAATAACTAACGTACTCCGTCCATTTCTTTCCTCACCTAGATCCACGCTTTGCACATCTTTTCCTCGCAGGACAACCAGGTTGGCAATGGAAGTGTTAAAATGTAGTGCCTTATTTGGAGAGGCTTTGGGGGGGACAGGATTCCCTGGTAGGGGTGGTCGCACCTGCCAGTCGATACCTACAGACAGAAGTTTTTGAAGCAAACTAAAATCCATATTTCAATCATGTGCTGTGCATAATTAATTTTTCGGGTACTAGCTTCCTGACATGAAATACAGCTGCACTCAAAGGGTATGTCTACACTTGTAGCCTATTTCGGAATAGGGCTGCAAATGTAGGCATTTGGAATTGCAAATCAAGCCCGGGATTTAAATATCCCGTGCTTGATTTGCATCTTCCCGGCTGGGCGCCATTTTTTGAAATTTACAAGCCCGGAATAACTGCCCGCATCTACACACGGCAGTTAAACGGGCATTTGAAATAAAGCCCTATTTCGAACTACCTGTTATTCCTCCTGCAATGAGGTTTAACAGGTAGTTCGAAATAGGGATTTATTTCGAACGCCCGTTTCACTGCCGCGTGTAGATGCAGGCAGTTATTCCGGGCTTGTAAATTTCAAAAAATGGCACCCGGCTGGGAAGATGCAAATCAAGCATGGGATATTTAAATCCTGGGCTTGATTTGCAATTCCGAATGCCTACATTTGCAGCCCTATTCCGAAATAGGCTGCAAGTGTAGACATACCCAAGGAGAGGTACTGCAGGCTACTTGGAGACAGTCTAGTACTCTTGATATTCAGTCCCTAGCACTGGAACATGCAGCAGACAGTGGTGCCAGAGCACACGGGCTCCATTCTCTGATCCAACAGCAGTCATGGGACTCTTAGTCTTAACAGGAAATTGAGCAGTTGTAGTGAGCAGGGATGGCCTCACTGACTCCAAGGAGGGAGAACCCCTCTCTGAGCATGGATAGGCTGAGCTGAAGCCTGCCCCTTTAAGTCCTCAGCAGCCTGGGGGAGGGGCAGGAAGTATAAAAGTTAGGCCCATAAGCTCAGTATGGGGCCGGCTGTTGGAGGGAGCGGAGGCCGACCCTGAGAAGGCTGAGGAGCTGGCTGAGGCAGACGACTGGCCTGGGCCACCAGGCCCTCACCTGGAGAAGACGACCCTTTTCTCCCTACACCTAGACTGGGACCATACAGACCCTGGGGTCCTGCCCCGACCAGGGGAATAGGTACAACCAGAGGGGGAGTCTGGAAGTGGCCCAGGGGAAGCAACGGATGATCAGGCAGATCTGATCACCCTTTAAGCTGGGTCAGCAGGCTTCAGTGTATCCCCTGCTGACCCCAGTGGCTGCGAGGCTGCCACTGCTAGGGCCCTGGGCCAGGACGTGGTGGAGTAGGGTTGGGCCCACGTCCCCGCTGCCACCTCCGCATTTGGGTGGCAGTTTCCCCCTTTCCACTTGTGCTACAGAAACTGTTTGCTTGCCTGCCTTGCCCTGAACCAGGCCCTGGGCCGCCATTCTGACTGTGGGGAATTGTTTGTTTGTTGGCCCGCCTTCCAGCCTGGTCTTAAAGGGACCACCGAGCTAGGACGTAAAGGCCCGAGCACTGGGCAGGGACTCAGGACCGAACAAGGACTCTTACAGCAATCTATGGGTTAAAGCAGGGATGAAATGGATGCTCCTATGGCTAGAGCCCTGCACAGATACAAACTTTGTATCTATATCTGTATCCACAAAAATGAGCTGCAGATATCTGCATCCATATCTGCCGAAGCAGATATCCACAAATTTGCAATATTCTAGATAGGGATGTGAATGGGACTACTCCAGCCCCACAGGGGGCCCGCCGCAGACAAGGGCTACTTTGGCCGGGCTGGAGCAGTTCCTGCCTGTAATGGGCCCTGGCATCCCCTAGACAGGGGCTGGCTTCGGTTGAGACTTCTTTCGGAGTTGGTTAAGGTTATCTAGTGAGTTCCCACATGTAGAAACTTTAGACCACATGTAGAAACTTATGTTGAAAGAGTATCTGAGCTAAAGGGCATGCACACACCTTACCTTCTTCCATCTTAGCATTAGCAATTAGCATCTGTCTTAGATGTTTGATGAGCCCAGGCCAAGTAAATGTGCTGTATGCCAGGGAGTTCTCTGACATCTGAGGTATGTTACAAAGACCCAACATCTTGAATTCAGGATGGGGAACTAAAGACTCCATTAAGTCTCCTGGAATAAAAAAAACAGCTACCATGATTGCCAAAATAATATTTATGCTAGTCTATGAGAGAAGATAGTGAGGAATTTCATGAGGATGTAATGACACAAGCTGAATGAGCAACACGTAGAGCCGTCAGGAGCAGCCCGAGGCCGGCTGCGGCAGCTGGTGCCCCAGGCGGAAGGCGCGATCGGCGCCCCCGCCTGCACAGCCGTCAGTGGCCGTGACGTAATCATCGGGTGCCCCGGGCCGGCGGCGCCCTAGGCAACCGCCTAGTCTGCCTAGGCTCACAGGCCACCCCTGAGAGCCGTGGTGTCCAACCAATTCTGAAGCAGTAGCGAACTAGCCACACTCAACCGGCCAACTAGCCACATGTGGCTAGTGGCTAGCGGCTAGTGTGTTGGACACCATGGATGTAGAGTTTACAAGGGCAAGTCATACATGTCACAGTGAACAATACAAACAACTTATACACATTGCTGGGGTCTATGTTAGCTCTAGGGACAGTAGAGTTTAACCAATTAACCAATAAGCTAATGCTTATTGATTAATGTTATTAGTCAAACTCTGCCCACCTGGGGAGTTGGCTGCCCCCCACTGTCAGCTCTGCCATTTAACTTGGAGCAGGTAGGCTCCATCACGGCTTGCGCTGAGTCCTGGCAGCCAGTCCCACTCCCAGGGAACCGGCTGCCCCCACTGCGTGCTCTGCAGTTTAGGAGCTGGCAGGCCCTGTCCCAGCATGTGCTGCGTTCCAGCAGTTGGCTCTGCTCTGAAGGAGCTGGCTGCCTCCATTGTGGGCTCTTCTGTGTAACTTGGTTCTGTCCCAGCACGCACCAGGTCCCAGCAGCCGGCTCCATGGGAGCGGGGCCAGCAGAGGCTACTGCCCAGCTCCTGGGGAGCCAGCTGCAGAGCCCACAGTAAAGCTTCTCCGCAAGCAGGGCCAACAGGGGCTTCGCAGAGCCCGCAGTGCATGTAACCGCTAATTTTTAATGGTTACATGGTTACCTTTTAAAACGACTTTTTACACCCCTGGTTAGCGCTGTGGGGAGGTCACAGACAAAATCACTGAAAAAAATCTAGTCATTGTTCAGCAGTGGTCAAAAAAAGCAAGTATGTTAAAATAGATAAAGAATGGGATGGAAAACAGCTCGTTAGGTCAAAGTATAAATCAGTTCCAGTGAATGGATCTCAAAAAGAGATAAACAACAAATAGCGGACAAGGTAAACTAAATGCTCCTATTTACTCTATCATAATACAAGAACATGATGCTATGATATGATGCTGACAGACAAAATTGGCAAGAATTCATTTCTTAAGATTGTGTGTGTGCGTGTGAGAGAGAAATATGGACAATGAGTTAATGTCAAATAGGATTAGTCAGAGGGGATGTAAACACTCCTGAGTCAGGGCTAAAGCCTGCTACAGAGTGATGTGGATTAGAAGGAAATTTCCACTAGGAGCAGGTTATACCATAGTTGCCCACTAGGGTGTTCCTGGTGCCTCCCTCTAAATCTAAAAGCATCAGATAATGACCACAGTTGATGGAAAGATTCTGAATGTGGCAGACCACTATTCTGAACCAAGATGGCAATTCTAATGGTCTTATGACATTTAATTCAAACAATAGCTTTAATCATGTTTGATTAGACCACTGAAAATTGTTTTCTCCTCCTTCATAGTAAAGGGTGTGTAGCAGAAGGGTAAAACTACATGAGATGCACCACAATTGCAAAGCAACAGAGGGAATAACCCTGTGTTCCTTAACACCCCTAGGGACACAGACACATATACAGAGATGCATTTCTGTCTGATGTGGCATACGGAAAATAATAAACCCTGCTCTGTATTTGTCTGGCTGCACTTAGAGTCTATTGTTGCAGGGACCAGTGAATACCAAAGTGGAAATTTCAGTTAGCAACCACAAATCTTGGCACCATTAATTTTTCATTTCAGGATCACACAGCACAGACCTATCTTACCACTATCAAAAACTGCATAACATGCTGATTTTGATTTGCAGAGTTATATGCAAGCTTTTTTATCTGTTTTCAGTTTGCAAATAGTTCTAAAACTAACCCCAAAACTGGAAACAAAACCACTAACTCACACATGGTTTCACCTAAAATGTAAATTAGTCCCAGGCTGACACTAGCCACTTGGAAAGAGGAAGCATCACTATGCGGTAAAGCATGAGATTGAGTGTTAGAAGCTCTGCTCTTAACTGTGCTATAAAACTGATGTGCAAGTCACATAATCTCTTTCCGAATCAGTTTCATCAGCTTTAAAAGGGGGGCCTAATACCCAACTCACAGAGGGGGCTGATGTTGTTTGAAGAGTGCTCGGAGATCCTTGAACTGAAAGCATTAGCAGGCACAAAGCACTATTATAATTAGATACCTAGTGGGTTTCTGCTATACCGTGAGGTGCCTGCTGAGGAATAAGTGGGCTGGAACACACTTCCCAGTTGATGTGCAATTACTTGATTTACATCCCTGAAGGAGATCTTTTTAATATTCATTAGCTGAGCACAGATCTTGTGGATGGCATCATTTTCATGAACAAGGAGAGCATCTGATGACTGGTACAGGTGTGAGAGGGTCAGAACTGAGTTGTAGTTTTGAACAATCACCTGGAAGTGAAAATGCACATCAGCAAGGGTGAATTAACAATAAAGAATTGTTGTCTATGTAACTTAACCCTCACCCCGGAACTTCATCTCTTCTGATATTCTTCAGGAAGTGGCTGAGTTCACCCTTTACCAAGCTCCTGCACCCAATTCAGAAACCATTTTAGCTTCCACTTGGATAGTGAACAAGGCCTGTCTTGATCTTATCATCCACAGCTGCATTCCTAGCAAGACACTGAGAACAAAACTGTATGATCATCCTCTTTTATTATACTTGCCATGTAATGAATTGGATCTTTGTTTTAATTCCCTGATCTACCACAGATTTCCCATGTGACCTAGGGCAAGTCACTTAAGGCAGCTGTACCCTACAAAGTTTTGCTGGCATAGCTATATCAGTACAAGATGTGGGGGAAAAATTCACATCCCTGATCTGACATAGCTATGCCAGAAAATATCTTTCCCCTGACCCTTCCCCTAGGTCCTTTTGTCTGCATAGCTGATACCATGTATAGAGGTGGTTTAACAATACTGACAAAAGATCTCATTATACTGGTATGACAGTGTCTATTACAGTTGAATTGATAAAGCCATTCTAGTACCTGCTAGCCCACAGTTTCTCTGTGCCTCAGTTTTCATCTGTAAAATAGGACCTCTGTGTTTCACTAAGGTGTAACTATGAATACATCAAGAAGAATTGTGATGTGCTCAAACACTATGGCAAAAGGGGCCTTACAAGTACTAAGATAGCCTCAGGTGCTAGTAAAATAAATCTCATAGTTGGCATAGTCAGGGCTTGCAGCTTTACAAACACATTTGAAAGATCCACAGCAACTGACTACAGGCGAACAATGAAACTACTATACATAAAGTGATACCACATACACAAAGTAAATAAACTGTAAAAAGAGACAGCTGTCTCCCTTTCTCCAGTATCTTTCAGTTATAGGCATTTTAGGTGTAATTCGTTGCCAAGTCTAGGATGCTTTTTTTTGGTTTGCTTTATAAGTAGACTGTCCTTTAAATTTAGATAAAAAATTTTGCAGAACTCTCATGGAGCTTGAACATTCACCTCACCAGTTCCATATGGCCAGATGACCTGGTTGAGTAAAAATGAAGTTGGGAAAGCATCCCTTAAGCATTGGGTTACAAAGGCTCCCATGCCTGATCCTGTACCACCAGCCAGGCTCATGACTGTGAAAAATCCACTCAGTCGGTCACACTTCTCCGCTTCCTTCTGCACCAGGTTCATGATAACTTCTCTGTACCTGGGCCCATGAACAGAGTAACTACAGCATAAGAGAGGAAGTGGAAAGAGTAAGAACTCTTACCTTATGGCAAAACAAAAGCAATAAAAAAAACTACACTAACATACAAAGCTATTTCCTTCTTTTAAAAATGCCCATCCATTTCTGTAACCCTTCCTATCACCAGTGCTCCTTCTAGTGAACAATTCTCAGTTCCTCCAATGTGCCGTTTATTTTGCATTAAGGGCCTGATCAAATTAGCCTGCCATTCTGCACCCACAAATCAAGTAGTTTTGGTGACATTTTGTTCATTTTTCACTGTTTTGTAATGGGGTGGTAAGTCTTCACTGTAACTACCAATCTCAGTTCCTTGCAAAAAGAGAAGCAGTCCACAATGGCAATAAAATCAGGATAATGTTATGAATGCAGTATATTACTTCACAGTTGCAACAGTTCTGCTTCTAAGGGAGGATGGCTGTGAATCTAGTCAGTTTGTTAGTATTATTAGCAAAAATAGTGGTGATCATTCATACCCATTTGCCCAATTGTTTCCAGACCCCTGTTTCTGACAGAAGTGTGACTGATCGTCATATTTCCAGTGGCCAGACCTAGCAGCCATTGACAGGGTCTGACTGATTACTTTAGGTTCCATGTCAACGAGTACAGCCCGGGCAACTGGTACTGGAGAGAGAGGAAAAAAATGCAGAAATCAAGAAGAATGCATCATACTTAAGCCTTTTAACAAAACACTGTTCAGATACTAGGTATAAAACACCAAGGCTGTGTCTACACTGTTCTTGCGCAAGAACCCACAGAGCGTCCACACTGCTCGCCTGCTCTTGCGTAAGAAGATTTACAGTACGGCGTCGGAAGAGAGGGCTTCTTGCGCAAGAGCTACATTCTCTTCTAACAAGCGTAAGCCCTCTTGCGCAAGAGCTCTTTTGCAAGGGGGCAGTGTGGACGAGCGGCAGGGGTTTCTTGCGCAAGAAAGCCCTATGGCTAAAATGGCCATCAGAGCTTTCTTGCGCAAGGCAGCGTCCACACTGCCATGGATGCTCTTGCACAAAAGCATCCACAGCAGTGTGGACGTGTTCTTGCACAAGAGTTCTTGCACAAGAACCCGCCAGTGTAGACATAGCCTAAGAGCAATCCATCCTATTAACTGCAGGGGAACAGTACATGACAAAGTAAGCAAGATTTGACTCTCAAAGCCTTATATTTACATAGAACCTTTCATCGTCCCAATATGTTTTGCAAGCTCTACATAGACTGGAGTCCTTCTCAGTAGAGAAACCATTCATGATAGCTAGCATTTATATTGGACAGGCTTCACGTCCCACTCCTTAATCTGGTCTAACATGTGCAATAGACTGAAATCAGGAAAGGAAAAAAACAAAACATTTCACATCTGGAAAAGGCCTTTGTTAGTTCTCTGAACATATGATGGCAATCAAAAGGCATCTAATAAGAAAAACAAATAATTTGGTTACTGGAAGAAAAAGAAAGGTTGGCTTGGTATTAAGGCAGGTTCAGGACAGCAGGGTTCTGTTCCAGCTCTGCCACTGAACAGAAAAGTCACTTCCCTGCTCAGTGTTTACTTTGCCATTGGTTACATGCTGATGATAATTCACAGGGGATACGGAGCTGAGAGGGTGAATTCATGAACATACCTTTAAAGCACATCCTTTAATAGAAATGCAAAGTACTATTTATTATTACATATATTTCTAACAGGCTGAGTTCCAGCCCCAATGGTTATGAAAAAAAATCCTTAAAAACTGTACCCCCAGTTTTCTCCTCACTGAAGAAACGTTCCTTGGAAGCTTCCTGGTAGGATTCATTCTCCTTCTTGGAACACAGTCCGTGTGTGCTGTGGAAGTCACTGCAGATAGCATTAAACACTTCGTAACCAATTTGGTTACCACATTGACCAAGCTGTACTGTGACTATTGACATTTTCCTTCACTATGGATTTAATCCTAAAAAGAAAAAAATATACAATTGTGCTTTTTATAGCGGTTGATTAAGCTAGACAGAATGGAAGGCTTTGGACCAGTTTCATAACCCATGAAAAGCATACTTGGGCAGTGAAATTTACCCTTGTACAGAGAGCAACCATGTGGTTTTCCAGACTACTTAAGCCCTGCAGCTATGTGGAGTTAGTGGCTGGAACTCCTCTGAAGGGTCTGTGACCATCATTTGGTACTGACAGTGGCTACCGTGGGGTAGGGATGTAAGCGACTAGTTGACTATCTGATAAGCACATACCTCTTGGATAGTCAACTAGTAACTCAACTAATTGTTTCCTCCCCTTGGGCCTCTATCAGAGAGAAGCAGCAAGGGGGGGAGAGCAGGAGCCCATGCTAGGAGAAACCAGCTTAAAAACCAGTTCCCTTAGCACCGTCTCCATGGGAGGGGGCCGGGGTGCAGCAGGGAACTGGCGGCACTTCCACCTTTGAAGTATAGCAAGAGCGGGGCTCTTGTACATTTGCATGAGCACGGGGCAAGTGGGGGATTGCTTGAGTCCTTCGCTGTCCCTGTGGTCCCCTTGGCACTTCCACCTTTGAAACGTACAAGAGCCTGCAGAACTCTTATACATTTCAAAAGCAGGGAGCATGGGGCCAGAGAAGGACTGCTTGAGTCCCTCACTGGCCCCATGCTCCCCACGTGCTTTGCTTTTGAAATGTACAACAGCCCTGCCGGCTCTAGCTACATTTCAAAGGCAGAGGCATCCTTATCAACTAATCAAATAATTGATGTAAATTCCATCCACTTAAATGGCTCTTAATCGATTTAAAAGGCTGATGCGCAGCAGGGGAATCAGCTGTCCCGTCTCACGCTGGGTCACTCCTGTTGGCCCTTAATACATTTACAAAACAGAGGTGCATCTGGGACTAGGCGTGAGCCAGGAATCAGCTGATTCCCAGCTGGCACCTGGTCCCCTCTACCTCCCGCAGACAAGGTCCTGGGGGGAACCGGCTTTTAAGATGGCTTCTCCCAGCACCAGCTCCTTTTCCCACCCCTTGCTGCCTCTAATAGAGGCAGCAAGAGGGGGGAGGGGAATGACTAGCTGACTAGTCCCTCGACTATCCGATAAGCTTTTGCTTATCGGATAGTCAACTAGTTGACTAGTCATTTACATCCCTAGTTAAAATGCTGGTTTATATTAATGTTCCAACTGAAGGTAGCAACAGTGGGAAATCTTAGGCTAGTTCAAGATACAACCAAGGTCAGATTATAGCCTCATATTCTCCTTTAAGTAAAGCAAAATCTTTTCTGACACTGCCTAGAGAAGACCTGACATGACCTACCCAACCTTCTAATAGTCTCTTCCTTGCAAATGTTAAGAGACACCTGCTGCTGACAGATCTACAAGGTCACAGCATCTAATGTCAAACGTGAAAGGTTAAATTCTTGAACACATAACAGGGGTGGATGAAATTAAGATAGATCAATGAGAAGAATTTCTCTCAAAAGCTAAATTTACATAATCCATCCAATTGAAAGTATATTGTTGGTATTGAATTCTGATAAACCAGCCAACCATGGACCACTCATTACTCCCACAAATTCCAGTTCAATACCCAACCTATCTATCAAGAATGTTAAAAATGATTGTATCTTATCCTTGCCAGGGAAGGGGGTAAAGTGGGTAGAGGGGGGGCTAGCACCCCCAATCCTAGGCCCCCCTCATCCACATGGCACTCTCCCATCCCAGGTCATCCAGACACATACAAAATACCCCATATCCCAGCCCCCACTCACGTATGAGGCACCCCAATCTCCAGCCCCACACATGGCTCCCCCCATCCCAGCTCCCCCTCATCCAGTCACGTACATGGCTCCCCACAATTCCAGCCGCTGGTCCCTGCCCCCCTCATATATGAGGCACCCCGATCCCCGCCCCCCTCAATCCAGCCACACACAAGGCTCCCCCCGTCCCAAGCCCCCTCTTAGGTGGCACTCCCCCACCCTGCTCCCACGTGCAAAGCGTCGCCTCCCCGCCTTCCAATGCAGCCCCCACGAGCCCTGTCACAGGGCGCGCACCCCAGCCCCGAGCGCCTCCCCACCAGGCCCGAGGCGGGGTTCCTGGCCCCGCTCGTTACCTGAGTCTTGCCCCGCGATTCTGCTTCAGCAGCGAGCCGCGCGCAGCGTTACCATCGCAACAAGCCCTTTCCCCTCCGGCACCTGTACAGGCAGAGCCGCCTTAACACCCCCCCCGCCGCCCCCCAAAACCACAGACCGTTTGCGCATGCGCTGAGCGAGCAGTGGGTGGAGAGGGCCTCAGAATGTGCAAACGCGCTCTCCCTATTGGAAGCTTCAGCGGGCCTCACCCACGGGCAGCGAGCCGAGAGGCTTCACACTGCAGCCTGCGCATGCTCCCTGCCACTACCTACGGCGGCCGAGTGAGTTCTTGCGCAGGCTCAGAACGAACCGCTCCTCAGGCCGCACGCCCGGGTGCGTTCTGCGCCTGCTCCGTGTGGCTCCTTGCCGTCACCGGGCTGGGTCGTGCGCCTGCGCCGTCGCCGGAGTCGGGGTGGGGGCGCAGCCGCGCTGAAGCCTGGCAGCCGGCGATGGCGGCCGTGGCGGCGTTAGGGGCTGCGGGCCCATGAGGCGGCCCAGGCCCCGCGGACTCAGCAGAGCGAGGAAGGGGCGGCCGGGGGCGCTGCTCGCACCCAGGCCATGGCGGGCGTGTTCGACATCGACCTGGACCAGCCCGAGGACGCGGTTTCGGACGAGGAGCTGGAGGATGGGGTGAGGGGGGAGGCTCGAGCCGGCCAGGGGCTATGGGGCGGGGAGCCCGAGCCGGCCAGGGGCTGCGAGGGAGAGGGCCTCGCCGGGGGGCCCCGCGGCCGCACCTGGCGACGGGGAGCTGAGGCGGGGGCCGGGCCGGCGACGGGCTTGCGGGAAGGGTCCGCCGCAGTGAGGGGCGCTGAGGAGGGTGACAGGGGCCGGCCTAGCGGGCGGGAGCGGAGGGTCCCGTCTGGCTGAGCTGCTGCGCGCTTCTGTGGCAACGGCTGCGCCGCCCACGGCGGGGTTGCCGCGCCGGGGGTGCAGCCGCAGGGGCTCGCCGGCGACGCGTCACCTGGCGGCAACTCTGGGCCATTGCCGCTCGGGTGGCAGCTCGTTTCACCGCCGATGTGCCCCGCTCAGGTGACCCCCTCCTCATGCGGGGGGTTTCCTCCCGCTCCCAGCTTTTTAAGGTGACGGCTCAGACCTGCCCGCTGCTGCTGCGGGACATTTATTTTAGGGGTAGAACTCAATCCTGTATTAAAGATAATACCTTTGAATTGGACCAAGTCTTAAGTAGCTCAATAATCATGGTTTCTTTTTTGAAGAATAGATTTCTTGAGCGAAGAATTATCAGTGATTACATAATAGCTGACTTACCATAATATGCCATACTAAATGTGAGGATGCTTTTACGTGTGAATGAAAGGGTTGTTTTACCCTTCTTAGTATGTAATTAAAAAAAAAAATAGAACTACTTGGTTTTAGATCAAAATAGTTTGAAGTGTCCCACACATTAGCTCAGAAATGCTATTCTGTATTGTACATGCTATTCTATATCTATAACTCTTGCTTCTGTGCTAACCTTCACACTCAGAGATGCCATGGTATTTACCAGAGGTAGCTTTTACTTTCCTGGGAAAAATAAATTAGTCCTAATTTATGGCATTTTCTGCCTTTAAAAACTATTTTGTTAATGTGTACCATATTACACTTGGTTTATATTTTTAAATTGTGGTTATATTGGGCAGTATATTCATAGATTAGAATTTACAAATTAAAAGTAAAACTAGTGGTTGTAATGGTAAATATGCAGTTATAATACTGAACATTTATCTGAATGTATACATTTTGATTTAGTATTTTCTCGAGGATGTCATACATGTTATGGTTTATTTCATTTTTCAATATTGTGTAGACAGAAGTAAAACACATTTGATTATATGAAAACAGCAACAATGCAGAGGTGTGGGCTTGAAGCATTAAGCAATCAGAAGCATACAGCATTTCAGACTACCCTCCAAGTCATTTGGCAATCTAGCATTCTATGGCAGAAAACTAACTTTGATGTAGTGAATAGACTGAGACTATTTCTCCATTTTGAATGGTGTATCTAGAAATTTGCTGGACACCGATACAATTATTTTCCCCAGATTTCTGATATGAGATGACATTTACCATTGCTGTGGCCAAACTACATTTTCCCAGGGAATTTTCAAGCCTGTGAAAAGTGCACAGGTGTTGAACTGCAAGAAGTTGATAGTGAATACTAGGTACAGAAGAGTGATGATTGCTACAGCCTCTCCAAAATAAACTGAGAGTCTCACCTTAAGTCAGGCCTCTATTACTTTGCCAATACCATGTTGCTCTTGATACCACTACAGTCTGAAACCAACAGTTGCTTACAGTATTTTTACACAGATTGTTTGTCAGTATAAAGTATTCCTCTGGCTAACTGTAGCCAATATAATTTCTCACTTTACTGATGTTGCTCCCAGGGTCTGGTCTTGAACCAAAAAAATAGCTGGCTATAAATGTTCCGTATTTCACACCTTGAAGGCTAATGGTCCATGGGAGTGAGCAAATTGTGGTCCTAGAGGTCCCAAAAGCTTAACCGTAGGGACTAAGAGTCAGAGAATCCTAGTTCATCAACTATTAGGACTGTACTATCTAATAAATGTGGGTATATTTGCAGCACAGTTTCCATTGGTGTTAATGCCTATTAACAGCAAACTTAGCTTGCAGCAAGGATGAACAAACTTGTGGTTCTGGAAGGCAGTCAGATTCAGTTTGACATTTTTAATGTTAGTAAGATGTGGGGGGAGCAAAATAAGACTTTTGAACGGTAAATAAAAGTAGTTACACTGTAGACTTAATACAGATAAAGCAAAACATAAAATACAAGAGGAAATGATTGGAGGCGGGAGGATCAACAGGAAAGCATGGGCTTTTACTGAAAACTGCCTCTAGGTGGCATAATGTGTAACATTGAAGAACAGAAAGACATCTAACTGAATGTGAAAGCTGCGTTAGACTAGGTAATCTTGCAGCTGGAAAGTTTTCACTCCAAAGAGCTATCCTAGCAGCAGCAAGAATAAGTGCTGTTACAGCTGTGCCTACAGATACTGCTAGTCTAGGAAATGAAATTCCTTGAATGAAATTATCTTGTTCAGCACTGGTCATATCCCCAGGGTGCTGGACTAGAGAGATTCAACCTGTAATAGATCTTTATTAATTGTGGTAATTTGGAAAAGCCAGAGAAGGCCTATTTGTTTAAGAAAAATTTGCTGGAACAACATTAACATCCAACATGTGTGGGGTTTTTTGATAACCAGATATTTTGCTGCAACTATATTACAGTCTTTAATGTGCAGGGCTGACAGCAGGAGCCCCACTGCTGTCAGCTTGCATAAATGGAGTTCTACTGTACTAATGAGTAAAAAGTGTGTTGCGAGCCTCAAAATATGGACTGTACAAAGTATGCCAATTAAAATCAGAATTGCAGTGGAACCCTAATAGTGAAGGATCTGCAATATCACGAATTAAGTAGGGCCTTGCTTCTTGAATATTTTACGATATAAAAATGAAAACTGTAGCTTTCACACCTTTGTATGACTTCCCTGCCCTAATTATTTAGAAATGTCATAGTTCATTCACTGTTGTTTGTTTCTAGTCCTCTTAGTCATTTGGTTCCACAAGTCAGAATCTTTAGCGAGAACTTTTATACAGGATAGCAATAATTATATGTATGAGTCTTGTTCACCAAAATTCTTACATGAACATGGATGTAAAAACAAAAATTACAACACCACTGCATATTTACAAGAGTTTTCTGGAGTTGGATTCAGTGCTGCAAGTATAAACATAATCAGATAGCTGCAGTTAGCTAAAAAGTAGTGGATCGCATGGCTTTTGTTGTGTCATCTTTGGGAATTTTGTAGCTTTCCTGCAGAACTCTGTAAACGCTTTATGAAAACCTATCATGATTTATTGCATATGACTTCTTGGCCAGTGTAGCAGATTTTAGAGCTAAATCAGTTAAACCGTGACATGGTTTTGTTTTTAAATAAAAAATACTGTTCTTTTCTACTCACTTTTTGTTTACAGTTATGCTGTTATTGTAGTGACTCTTAAACATTCTCCCCCTGTACCCAGGGTCAATTAAGTGAAAGCATGGACCACGGAGGAGTTGGCCAATATGAAATGTAAGTTTCTCTTAGAAAACATTTCTATATTATTCATGCTAACTACAAATGCTTTTTTCCTAATTCAATAGAAAAGTTTATTGTATTAATTCAATTTTAATAGGTATATCTTAAAAGAATTCCATGAAGAAATTGGCAACAATCTGCTAGTATCTTACATTTTGTATGTTACTTTTCCGTACACTTTTTACTTTATTTGAATACTATTTGTGATCAGGCTCATTCAGACGTATTAAATGTTAATAATATAGTGCACTTCTATAAAAGTTAATTCAGAGATCACAAATGACTTTACATGCCTTAAGTTCCTGAATGCACATTTAAACATGGCTTTACCCAAAAGCATGAATTTTATAGCATGCTTTCCTAACAAGAATTATAGACTCCATTTTATTATACATCAATTTATTACCTGTCAGGGCAAGGGGAGGAAAGGGTTGGAAAAACTCCATTCGGGTATGAATAATTTCACTATATATGAAATTTTGCAGCCCCTGTGAAGTGGTATGTATTATCCATTTTACAGAAGATTCTGACAATGATGGAGAGGTTCTGGTGTTTGTAAGTTCACAGGGCAAACCAGAGGCAGATAGGGGAATAGCATTCAGAAGTTCGGACTTCAAAGTTGTTTAGACAACATTGCTGTTGTTAAGTCTAATTAAAACTATCTTGGTTGCTTCAGGGCCAAGTCTGTAAATGCATCATGTTGGAAGACTCAATGAGAACATGCCAGTGACACAGCTAAAACACAGTTCAGATTTGTCAGTGTGGATAGGAACAAGCTGTGTTACTGACTTATGCTGCAGTCCTGCCAAGTGTAACGTAGAAACGTCCTGTGCTTTGGCAATATTGACCTATATTTTAGTTTAACGTTACTGTGCCGCAGGCATTTTTGCAAGATAGTAAGACTTTCGTCATGTAAATATGACCCTACATATCATACCTGGGAGTCCTATAACTTTGAATGGAATTTATGAAGCTAATTTTTACCTTAAGGGTAGCAGCAGTGCTCCTCAATTAACTGAATTGCCAAGAGTGCCTGTTTCAGTCTACAGAAAATGTACACTTTTATAAAATGTCATTTCAGGAAATGCATGGCACTGTGAATCCTAGGAACTTTCTGCATTATGCAAGCTACCATTCATCACTATGCATACACGTTAATAGAATTTCTTGTGTTATAATTCTGGTCATCTCCTATGCAGACTATCAGTTTTGGCAATGTATATAATGTGCTTAATGCAAGGAAATATGCATGATTATTCTTTCTTTAACTTGAGTTAATTTTGTGATATACTGTTTTGTTTTATTCAGCGGCATGGAACATTGTGAGAAATTTGAAATTTCGGAAACTAGTGTAAACAGAGGTCCAGAAAAGATCCGACCAGAATGCTTTGAGTTACTACGTGTACTTGGCAAAGGTGGTTATGGAAAGGTACAAAATCTTCATCTTGGAAAATCTATTATCCCATCACATGGGAGGCAATTAAAGAGTTTTCTTGTTGGCTGCTTGTTACGTAGCCCAACGCTTATATTCTGTTCCCAGAAAAATTCTGCCAATGCAGATGTAGACAGGTGTTCAATATGAATCACAATTCTTTTTTATTGGCAAAGCATTTGATCAGAACTGTATTTAGTGACTGTAATCGGTTTCACAGCTTTGCCACCAGTTGACAATAAAATAATTTAAAGAATATATTAGAATTCTAACTGCCGTTGTGACTTACAAGGAACTTATTTACTTTGTATTCCACAGGTTTTTCAAGTACGAAAAGTAACAGGAGCAAATACTGGAAAAATTTTTGCCATGAAAGTTCTTAAAAAGGTAACTTGGCCTTCATTTCACTTCTTTCTAAATCCAAAAAGGAGGGTTGTCCCCTTTGCAGTATACTATATAATAATTGTTCTAATGTGCCAAGATTGAGCATTTGTCATTAATATATTAAAATTAATCTATACATTAATTTAAAATTGGAATATATATTTCACATTTTCTATAACATTTGTGTGTTTCTAGACAATTGATCACTCTTTTTAGTTTTAACATGTGACTTCATATTTAACAATGCAAGAAAAACTAAGCAGTTTATTATGTTGCTGACTCAAAGTATGATTGTGACAATATGCATAAAATGTCGAGATTTCTATAAATTGGGAGTGGGGCTCTATATAGAATTTCTCCTCATTTAGGAATCCTGTTTTTTTTCGCTCTCATCACTCTTCTTTGTTCTTTAGGCAATGATTGTAAGGAATGCAAAAGATACAGCACATACAAAGGCTGAGCGTAATATCCTGGAAGAAGTGAAGCATCCCTTCATTGTAGATTTAATTTATGCCTTTCAGACTGGTGGAAAACTCTACCTCATCCTTGAGTATCTCAGTGGTAAGTATAGTCAGTTTTGCTACACATGAGCTTTTCAGTATCCCTTATTTTAATCTAGAATCTGAAATGTTCCTATTCCTAAAATCCCTGCTGAATGCTCGTAGTTGACTTTAATAATGAAAATGTGCAGAATAATTTATGCGAAACCCATAACTCAGTTTATATAAACAGCATAACAAAACTGATATTAAGAATATCTTCAGGGAAGTAAAGGGGATGCACAGATAGCAGGACCCTGGAGACTAAATTCCTGTTCTGACTCCTAGTTGATACTTCCTGAATTAAGTGACTGTTCATCCACTTTTCACACATTAACAGCCCTGGATTAAAACAGCTTTCTGCAGAGCGTAATTTCATCATCTGTCCTTTGATAAGTGAAGGTAGCTTTCTAGTAATGGTGAGAAATAAAAAATGTATTTTCAGTAGCAGAGCAACAGAAATATGGATTCTTCTAACATCTTAATTTTTCCCCTTGTAGGAGGAGAACTATTTATGCAGTTAGAGAGAGAGGGAATTTTTATGGAAGACACAGCCTGGTATGTGAAACAAAATTGGCACTTCTGGGGCTCAGTAGAATTTGAGAGAAATACTAAGTGATTCATTTTATGACTTAAAACACACAACTACCAGTATATTTTAAATCTAGTGAGTTAAGAGGTACAATGTTGTTGGAGGAGGGAGTGACTGTCTGTTTCATTCTTACATTGTTACATCTCTGACCAGCTGATTTGGAATGGCATTACAGTCTGAGATGGGGGTGGGCAAGACAGCCTCCACAGGCTGCATGCGGCCTGCCAAGCCAGTTGATCCAGCCCGCAGCTGCCCTGCCACTCCCCTGCTCTCACGTCATTCAAGACCTGGGGATGGGGGAGTGTGCAAAATCTCCTCTTCTCCCCGCCCCCCCCCACCAGGGGCATCAGAGGGAACCACCAGCTGTTCAGAACAGCTGGCAGTTCTCTCTAGGCACCACATGCCCCGGGCAGGGACAGGAGTGAGAGACTTCATGCGCTCCCACGCCTCCAGGCCCTGATTTGCCTGGCGGTGGGGGGAGCGTGCAAAGTCTCCTCGCTGTGTGTGGGGCTTAGAGGGGAACTGCCAGCTGTTTGAAACAGCTGGCAGTTCTCTCTAAGAGGCAGAGGGCAAAGATTTCATGCACTCCCCCAACCCCAGGTCAGTCAGGATCTGTGGGTGGGGAGCACGAGAAGTCTCCTGGCCCTGCCCCTTCTGCCTAAGGCCCCCCCCTCCCCTTTCAAAAATTGCTTCCCACCCTTTGTCTGGAGATTTCATTGTCCACCCTATTGAAGGGTGTTGCTGTGTTCTATTGGAACTTTAGGCATGTTTACAGAGGGGATGCACTTGAGTTGGTGGGGAACAGCAGCCTATATCTGCCTTTCTAGGAGCCTTCTGCATGAAAGAAATGTTCAAAATCTTGGTTTTGGTGCACAAAAGTGAAAGCTTATAGCTTCTGGTTGCTGCAGTTCAATTTAAGAAATGATGTGATTGGTGTATTTATCCCACTTTTTGAGAGCACGTGTGAAGAAAGAGCTGAAGTTTTATTTAAAGATCATTCTGCTAAGAGAACCTTTTCGATAGCTATATTTCACGCATGACATAAGTAAATGAAGTGTACTTTCTCAATTAAGCTTTACACAGCACGCAAGAGGGGATGAAAGCTCTACCTTCCCACAACAGTCTGAGTGTTTTGGAACAGCTCAGATTTGTATATATAGCATTGCAGCTTTATGCTATAGACAGCACTGCAGGGCATAGCTTCCCACTTCCTTTCCCAGAACGGGGGATCAGTTTAAAGTAAGACTTAATGACTGGTAAATTCAGATCACAGCAAAAAATATTAAAAACAGAGTAACTAAAATTAACCTAAAGCTGATGGTGTAATTGTGTCATTGCATTGTGTCCCTGTACCCTTTGGCAAAGAAACCTCAATAGTATAATTATTTTAATGACACTTTCAAGGAATCATTGGTGTGTGCTAACAAGTATAATTGTTTTAGTGCTTAAGATGCTTTGTTGGATGAATGAGTTTAATTGTATCAAATCTCTTTTGTTTCAGCTTTTACTTGGCAGAGATCTCAATGGCTTTGGGGCACTTGCATCAAAAAGGAATCATCTATCGAGATCTGAAGCCGGAAAATATCATGCTAAATCATCAAGGTGGAAATATAATAAACAATTATGTAGCCAATAATTCTCTCAAAATCTTTTCTCAAAGGTCACAGAACAATATAAAATTACCTCAGAAAACTGTTATTACTGTTTTCCTTTCTTCCTGCTACATCCAAACAAGTAGCTGTCATTGGCTATGCTCTAGTCATGGCATACAGTTCATTGTAGTAGTTACTAGGGATGTTAAATATTAGTTAATTGAATAGTCAATTAACCTCAAGAATTCTTATCGGTTAGTTGACTATTCTATTGTCCCCGGGCAGCCCCTGTCTGGGGGGAGGGGTCTGAGCTCCCAGACCCAGCATGACTTGGAACAGCTGGGCTACTGGCCCGCCTGGCTCCTAATACACTTTAAATGCAGAGCTGCAGCAGGTGTAGGCCCAGCACCCAGTGCAAGCTGGGACTGAGCTGGGCTGCTGGCCAGCCTGCTAAAAAATTTACTGGCAAAGGGATGTGTGTGGGGGGATATGCGTGTAGTCTACAGCATTTACCTATAAGCCTTTGCTTATCGGTTAATCAACTATACTATTACATCCCTACTAGTTACAGTACATTAGTACTGGAGGTGGCAGAACAAATGGGTCAAAAAGTGGCAAGAGACTTTTAGGGTAAGCCCACTGAAAACTTTTGTATTCCATAGTGTGATATTCACATGTTACTGAGTCTTATCCTATCTGTGATATCTGAATTCAAACCTGTTCTGTAATTTTCGTGTTTACAAATAACTATGCTAACAAGTTTTAAAACCCTGTCATTTGATCATGGCAGCAAGTCCAAAACTCTGTGTGTGTTAAGCCTGCAGCACTATTGATCAGTTCCAGCAAATCCTGGCATTAAAGGGCTAAAAGACTATTTTTAAGTAAGCTGGTTTCCAAAGTCTGGATTAAGCATAAGACTAAATGACTTGATTTCATCTGGGCAGCAGTGGAGTCTTTTGTAGACATATTGTTTTCATATATGTAAAAACTTTGTATATGAATTGTAATAAACATCATGGTGCCAAATAATTAACAACTTGATTCTGTATGACTGGGAATAAGCTCATATAAAGAGTCAGGAAGCTGCTGCTTAGATGTATTTGTTTCTTTGTGCCTAACTAGTAGAAGGGTTGCAATAAGATGTGAGCATCTAGTTAATTGAGAGTTTACTACAGGTCTAAGAAATGAAAACAAAACACGAAGAAACTTTTTCTATTGGTTTGAGATTGTCTTGGTGGCTTTGCTGTGTTTATGTTCCTCTTCACTGGACCTGTATGTAGTTTTCATCCATTTGACCAAAGCTTTTGATAGAGTCAACAGAGGGGATCTGTAGTCTTTTTCTAAATAACCTGGGCTGCCCAAGAAGGTTCATACAAATCATTCATCTGTTCCACAACCACGACAGTGCAAGTACTTGGCAGTGGTGACTTTTTCAGTGCATTTGAAATCTCAAATGGAGTGAAGCAAGGATATGTCCTTGCTCTAGTGCTGTTCAGCTTGTTTGCTTGTGTTTTCAGCCATGCAACACGGGGCTTGGATCAGGGGATATACAGCTGCTACCAACTTGATGGCTCTTTCTTTGGTCTTTGAAGGCTCAGTGCTAAGACTAGACACTGGAGAGGCTTCTCTTTGAGGCACTTTTTGCAGATGTCTGAGCCATCAAGGCGCAGTCAAGACAACCTTCGGGTCATCATCAATAGATTTTTTTTTTTTTTTAATCATCTCAGTGCTTCGGCTTCACTGTTGGTCTTGGAAAGACCAAGGACTTGTTCCAAACAGCACTACATTCCAGTGTCTCTGCCAGACATTTTCATCCAAGAGAGACAGCTGAAAAATATGATCATTTCAAGTATTTGGGCAGTACTCTCTCAAGTGATGCCTCCTTTGATAACTTAATCTCCAGAATTAGTAAAGCCAGTGAGGTCCTTGGCCGACTTTGAACAAAAATTCTTAGCCAGCACATCTGTCTCTTCCCCAGATTGAAGAGCTACAGTTCAGCGATGCTAATCTCTCTTCTGAATGGATCTGAAACATGACTCTTTATAGACATGGCTATAAACAGCTTGAGCAATTTCACATGCGTGCTCTCTTCTCAATAATGAGCATTTGCTGGCAGAACAGAGTGACTGATATTAAGGTCCTTGAGAGAAAAAACACAGCCAGCATTGAGGAAGTGTTATTGACAGCACAATTTAGGTGGACTTAATATGCCATCCGCATGGAAGATGCCCATCTCCCAAAATAAATCTTGTATGGGAAGCTGAGTCTGCAAATAAAGGAAGGGTCAGCCTTTTATAATCACTTCAAAGATAGTCTGAAGAGCAGGCTCGAGTGGGTTGGTATCAATCCCAAAGAACTTGAGCAAATGGCTCAGAATAGGACTCATTGGCGGTCTCTTGTAAAATCAGCATGTGACAAGTTTGAGCAGGATCAATGAAATTATCTCCAGGGTGCAATGAAAGACACACAGAGATGCATCATCAAATATAGATGACTTATGGATGACTCTGTGCATCAGGATTTGGACTGTGAGGGCATATGAGAATGGCCTCATCAGTGATGGTCTATCTAATATACGTACACTCAATGTCATCATTTCTTGAGGGAAAGATATAAGCCTGTACCTTTTACAGACTATATTTTAAGATTTTTTTTTAAATAACTAAAGTAATTTTTCAATTTTGTCATATCAACAGATGTAGACTCTGCCTCCTGGGAAATGTTCTGTTTCCTTATAGACAAGGAAAGACATATTTATACTCTCCATTTTATAAATGACATTTATGTTGAGTTGCTGATATCCATGTGGTTCTGTTGTCAGAATTCAGAGTGGTTTTAGAATTAGATGTTTTCTTTTATTTCAGGTCATGTTAAACTAACAGACTTCGGACTATGTAAAGAGTCTATTCATGATGGAACAGTCACACACACTTTCTGTGGAACAATAGAATACATGTGAGCTGCATGATGAAACAGAAAAGTATTACTCTGGTCTGGGGGTAATGGCTAAATTTTACCTTTTTTAACTGATGGTTCAATATGTTCAGTTATAGAACTTTCAGATTATGAATGTGGATTATGTTTAAAAACTTGAAACCTGAACCATAATTAAATGTTTAATAAAATACTTTCCTATTTCTAATTTTTCTCACTTTAGGGCGCCTGAAATCTTGATGAGAAGTGGGCATAATCGTGCTGTGGACTGGTGGAGTTTGGGGGCATTGATGTATGACATGCTGACTGGCGCAGTAGGTGCACAGTTAAAAACCGCATGCATTTTATTCTACATGACTGGTCATTCAGGTGTAGGTGTAGATAGATGTGTGTGTACTTATCAACTGCTGATGCGAAACCCAATTAAAAATGGCTAAATCATGGTCTTGTGCTGTTCTGTAATAGCCCAAGAAATACTCAGTCACATGTGAATCAGTTATCCCTGTTTCACAAGTGGCTGAAACTAGCCCTGTACCAGGTATGCAAATGAAGAGAACAGAATAGGTTTTTGTTAACGGCAGTGGTTCTCAAGCTATGGATCGTGAGTTCTTTTTAATGGGGTCACTTAAGGCACTGGGGTCATGTAATGTTTGTTGTTGGGAGACGGGTTGCAGTGCAGTGATAGAGAGCAACTGTTATAGTTTTTCACATGTTGTGTTTTTCATCACACTGCAATTGTTTTTTCAGCCCCCGTTCACTGGGGAGAACCGAAAGAAAACCATTGACAAGATTCTCAAATGTAAACTCAACTTGCCTCCCTACCTCACGCAAGAAGCCAGAGATCTGCTTAAAAAGGTAGTTTTAATTAATGTTAATCCTACACATATATGCAAATGTTAGAAACATATTGATCAAAATTGCTATGCTGCTTTTTTCCAGGTGACTCATAGTGCTACTATATGTTTCAATCAACTTAATCTTTTAATGGAGCTTGGTTCAGTCTTCAAGTTGCATGAGGCAGAAAATAATGCTTTGTTTGAAAACTCCTTTCTGAAGTTCTGAGACCTGTCTTACCGTTGTTTAGAGACAAGGTAGGTGAGATAATATCTTACTGAACCAACTTCTGTTGGAGGGAGAGAGAAGCTTTTGAGCTTATGCAGAGCATTTCTATATAAGCTCAAAAGATTCTTTCTCCAACAGAAGTTGGTCCAATAAAAGATAACTCACCCACCTTGTGTCTAGTATCCTGGGGCCAAAATAATGGTAGTAATTAAAGTTGTCTATAATTTCACTGTATAACTACTAAGCAGTTAGACCAAATAATATTTTAACACAGATGTAAATATTTCTATTAATGATTCTTAGTAGAAATACTTGTTATAAAAATTGATTAACCGTTTCAATAAATCGTTTCCTTGGTGTGTTTTTTCCTCTAAGCTGCTAAAAAGAAATGCTGCCTCACGTCTAGGAGCTGGTTCTGGAGATGCTGCAGAAGTTCAGGTAGATCTTGTTCAATATCTCTTGATTATTTTATTGAGAAACAAGATACAAGGACTACCCAAGAAGAATAGACCTGGAACATGTAATTCTCTGAAGCATAGTGAGAGCAGAGGCGTGGATTTATACAAATGGTCAAATGTTTCCTCTGGGGAATTTAAGAAAGGACTAGATAGATGTTTAAATAATAAAGGGTTCAAGGAAATAGCTAGTGGGGTAAAGATGAAGTGCTAAAGATTTTTTTTCTCCCCTCTCCCATTCACTTTTTTTTTAAGTTTTCCTACATCCCATCTCCCCCTTCCTTTATGACTCACTGAACAAGTTGATGCATTGTGGTATTCTAGTGGGTTGGTGAATAACTCAAACATTACATTTGGGGTTGAGTGTCTTTTCAGGAAAGATTATTGTTGCTTGCACGCATAATACGAAACAGATATAACTCAATTCTTTCATCTACAAAATTATTGAATGCTTTTCCCCCAGCCTATACAGGTTGGGTTTTCTGACTGTATTTAAACTTCACCTGTACAACTCACATCATTCCATATTTTTATAGTGTTATAGTTGATTGTCAGTTTTATGACATTGCTATTAGAAATAAATATTTTTGAGAGATGTATATATGCAATGGCATGTTAACTCCATGCTTCCAATCTAGGTTATTTTTTCTGTTGTAATTTGAACAGATCAGAAATTAAGAGAATAATAAACAGAACCAAAGCCTACATATGCCTAAAAGAGACAATAGGCATAATGTGCAGAATAGTAATATTCCACCATTCCCAACAAATTATATTAGAAGATATCAAGTACTGAGAAGCTTTCACAAATCATTAGCTGTCATCCTTATGTTCTATATGATGGTAAATTTCCCTAAATTTCTGTATTTAGAAAATGTCACTTTCTAAAAAGTCAATACATCTGCCAAACATAGACCAACCTTTTTGTTGATGATGGTAGTTGATTTTTGCATCTGTGAAGTTAAATAAATTTGGCATGCAATATCCCTTAGACGTTTTTATGTATAAGTTGAACCTCCTTAATCTGGCACTCTCTGGTCCGACATGATTTTAGTTTAGCTGGATGTCCACTTACCATGGGTGTGGCTAAATTTCCCATGGTTCCATAAAGTTTGTTTACAGGCTCTGTGTTCTATGCTGTTGTTTAGCTCTAATTTACCCCAAACGTCTTCTACAAGTCCAGTAAATAGTGGAAGTGTTGGTAATGCTGCTAGACAATATTGACCTCCCATGGTTTGGCAAATTTTGTGGTTCTGCACCGGTCAGATCCTGAGGGTGCCAGACTAGAGAGGGTCAACTTATACTATCACATGGAAATCATGCCTGGTGCGAAGTTTGCAGATCTCTCGAGACATCTAGATAGACTTATGTGTAGTGCTGGGGAGGAGCCGGTGGTTGTGGTATATGTAGGTACCAATGACATAGGGAAGGGAGGGGAAAGGTTCTGGAGGCCAAATTTAGGCTGCTAGGAAAGAGATTGAAATCCAGGACCTCTAGGGTAGCATTCTCTGAAATGCTTCCAGTTTCACGCGCAGGGCCAGGTAGGTAGTCAGAACTTCAGAGTCTCAGTGCGTGGATGGAGACGATAGGGGAAGCCTCAATAGGAAGGATGGGCTCCACCTAAACCAAAATGGAACCAGACTGCTGGCACTTAACATTAAAAATGTCATAGAGCAGTTTTTAAACTAAGGGCTGGGGAAAAGCCGAAGGTGCAGAGGAGCATGTGGATCGGACAGAGACATCTCCTAGAGGAGGCTCTATTAATAGAGATGCTCTATGTCAGGGCTACTCACGCGGCCCGCGGGCTCATAGCCCGTTTGTTTGCAGCCTGCGGTGCGGTTTGGGTTTACACAGGACTTAACGTGCGGCCCACAGGTGGGATCCTTTGAACATGGCCTCCACTGGGAACATGCTCCACAACGGCGAGTCAATATAATGGTCTTCTGTTGATATACGTTTTAGTAGTTAAATTCCTGGACTGTCATTGCTCATTAAAAGTGCTGTCTTATGGGTGGAAACCAGGTAAATATTGCATTTTATTAATATCAGCAGAACGGACTTAAATGGGGCCTGTGTGTTGTGTAATCTTTGTATCCATGCCCATCAGTGTGAAAGAAGCTATTTGCATATATTTGAATATATATTTGCATGTATATGCAACCATACTAAAGTTGCGGCCCTCGGCATGTGCTGTGAGTATCATTGTGGCCCCCGAGGCTTCCAAAGTTGAGTAGCTCTGCTCTAAGTTCTAGTCAGGAGGAGAGGATGGAAGTATGGGTCAGATCAGATGATGTGATGAAAATGAAAAAGAGTCTAACACATCAGGAAATAGCAGACAGATAAATAGTGAAAAATTTTTAAAGTGCTTATACACAAATGCTAGAAGTCTAAATAATAAAATGGGTGAACTAGAGTGCCTAGTTTTAAAGGAGGTTATTGATATAATAGGCATCATGAAAACTTGGTAGAATGAGGACAATCAAAGGGACACAGTCATACCAGGGTACGAAATATATTGGAAGGATAGAACAGGTCATGCTGGTGGGGGAGTGGCACTATACATGAAAGAAAATGTAAAATCAAATGAAGTAAAAATCTTAAATGACCCTAAATGTTCCATGGAATTACTATGGATAGTAATTCCGTGCTCCAATAATAAGAATATAGCATTAGGAATATATTACCGACCACCTGATCAGGACAGTGATAGGGCTATGAAATGCTAAGGGAGATTAGAGAGGCTATCAAAATAAAAAACTCCATAATAATGGGGGATTTCAACTATCCCCATATTAACTGGGTACACGTCACCTCAGGATGGGATGCAGAGATAAAATTTCTTCATACTTTAAATGACTGCTTCTTGGACCAGCTGGTTCTGGAACCCACAAAGGGAGAGGCTATTCTTGATTTATTGCTAAGTGGAGCACAGGATCTGGTTCAAGGGGTAAATATAACTAGACCACTTGGAAATAGTGACCATAATGTAATAAAACTTAACATCCCAATGGTGGAAAAATACGTCAGCAGCCCAACACTATAGCATTTAATTTCAGAAAGGGGAACTACACAAAAATGAGGAAGATAGTTAAACATAAATTAAAAGGTACAGTGACAAAAGTAAAATCTCTGCAAGCTGCATGGAAACTTTTCAAAGACACCATAATAGAGGCCCAACTTAAATGTATATCCCAAATTAAAAAAAAAACAAACAGTAAGAGAACCAAAGAGTGCCACCGTGGCTTGGCTTAACCTAGTAAAAGAAGCAGTGACCAATAAAAAGACATTTTAAAAAGTGGAAGTCAAATCCTAGTGAAGAAAATAGAAAGGAGCATAAACTTTGCCAAATTAAGTGTAAAAATATATGAAAAGCCAAAAAGGAGTTTGAAGAGCAGCTAGGCAAAAACTCAAAAAGTAATAGCAAAATGGTTTTTAAGTACATCAGAAGCAGGAAGCCAGTGAAACAACCAGTGGGGCCCTTGGACGATCGAGATGCTAAAGGAGTACTCAAAGATGATAAAGTTATTGCAGAGAAGCTAAATGAATTCTTTGCTTCTGTCTTCACGACTGAGGATATTGGGGAGATTCCCAAACCTGAGCCATTCTTTTTAGGTGACAAATCTGAGGAATTGTCCCAAATTGAAGTGTCATTAGAGGACGTTGTGGAACAAATTGATAAACTTAACAGTAACAAGTCACTGGGACCAGATGGCATTCACCCAAGAGTTCTAAAAGAACTCAAATGGGAAATTGCTGAACTATTAACTGTGGTTTGTAACTATCCTTTAAATCAGCTTCTGTACCTAATGACTGGAAGATAGCTAATGTGACGCCAATATTTAAAAGGGGCTCTAGAAGTGATTCTGACAATTACGACCGGTAAGTCTAACGTCAGTACCGGGCAAATTAGTTGAAACCATAGTAAAGAATAAAATTGTCAGAAACGTCGATGAAAATAATTTGTTGGGGGAAAGTCAACATGGTTTCTGTAAAGGGAAATCATGCCTTACTAATCTGCTAGAGTTCTTTGAGCAGGTCAACAAACGTGGACAAGGGGGATCCAGTGGATATAGTACACTTAGATTTCCAGAAAGCCTTTGACAAGGTCCCTCACCAAAAGCTCTTAAGCAAAGTAAGTTATCATGGGATAAGAGGGAAAATCCTTTCATGGATTGATGATTGGTTAAAAGACAGGAAACAAAGGGTAGAAATAAATGGTCAGTTTTCCGAATGGAGAGAGATAACTAGTGGGGTCCTCCAAGAGTCTGTCCTGGGACCAATCCTATTCAGCTTATTTATAAATGATTTAGAGAAAAGGGTAAACAGTGAGGTGGCAAAATTTGCAGATGATACCAAACTGCTCAAGATAGTTAAGACCAAAGCAGACTGTGAAGAGCTTCAAAAAGATCTCACCAAACTAAGTGATTGGGCAACAAAATGGAAAATGAAATTTTATGTTGATAAATGTAAAGTAATGCACATTGGAAAAAATAATCCCAGCTATACGTACAATATAATGGGCACTATTTTAGCTACAACTACTCGAGAGAGATCTTGGACTTATTGTGGATAGTTCTCTGAAAACATCCACTCAGTGTGCAGCAGCTGTCAAAAAAGCAAATAGAATGTTAGGAATCATTAAAAAAGGGATAGAGAATAAGACAGAAAATATCTTAATGCCTCTATATAAAACCATGGTACGCCCACATCTTGAATACTGTGTACAGATGTGATCTCCTCATCTCAAAAAAGATATATTGCCATTGAAATAGGTTCAGAAAAGGGCAACTAAAATGATTAGGGGTTTGGAACGGGTCTCATGAAGAAAGATTAAAAAGACTTGGACTCTTCACCTTAGTCTCCTCTTTTCTAAGGGGGGATACAATAGAGGTCTATAAAATCATGACTGGTGTGGAAAAAGTGAATAAGGAAAAGTTATTTACATATTCCCACAGTATAAGAACTAGGGGTCACCAAATGAAATTAATAGGCAGTAGGTTTAAAACAAACAGAAGGAAGTTTTTCTTCACTCAGCGCATAGTCAATCTGTGGAACTCCTTGCCAGAGGATGTGGTGAAGGCTAGGACTTTAACAGGTTCAAAAAAGAGCTAGATACATTCATGGAGGTTAGGTCCATCAATGGCAATTCGCCATGGGTAGGAATGGTGTCCCTCGCCTCTGTTTCTCCAGAGGTGGGTGACAGGGGAGGAATCACATGAGGATGATTACCTGTTGTGTCCCCTCTCTCTGGGGCATCTGGTATTGGCCACTGTCAGCAGACAGGACACTGGGCTGGATGGACCATTGATCTGATCCAGTATGGCTGTTCTTACATTCTTATAAACAGTTGAGTGACTGTGTTATTACTCAAAATGTAGAGATGCAGTCAATAGAATGACATAGGCAAATGAAATTTCCAGTTTACATTTCATAAACCTCCAACTGTTGTTTTCTTTTAATCCACTATTTCACTGCTGGTGACAAATGTACACAGTGAAGAACTGTGAATTTAGAACTTAATTTTGCTAGCTTGTGGAGGTCTCATGACAAAATCCTGATACAATCACACATTTTTTCTGAAAGTTTATATTTAAAAAATTTTCAACATCCATTTTAAACTAGGGATGTTAAATATTGGTTAATTGAATAGTTGCTTAACCTCATGAATTCTTATCAGTTACTCAGCTATTCTGTAGTCCCCCGGGGGTGGGGTGGGGCTGGCAGCCAGTGTGCTCTGGCCTACTCATGAGGAGCCCCCTGCCATTCCGTGCTCTGCCTCTGGTGCCAGTTTAAAAAACAGCTTTCCTTGCGGACCGGCTGCCTGTCACCTTGCACTGTTGCCTCTGATACAGAGGCGGCAGGATGGCAGCAGCCCATGTCTGGGGAGGACCTGAGCTCCCAGACCCAGCGCAAACCGGAACTGAGTCAGGCTGCCTGCCCGCCCCGCTCCTAATACACTTTAAATGCAGGGCCACCACAGGGGTAGGTCCCAGACCTGGCGCAAGTCAGGATTGAGACGGGCTGCTGGCCAGCCTGCTAAAAAATTTACTGGCAGGCGGGAGGGAATGCATGTAGTTTATATAGCATTAACCTTATAAGCTTTTACTTATCAGTTAATTGACTACATTATTGCATCCCTATTTTTAACTATTCTTGGGTAGTCTAATGAAGCAGTGTAGGGCATATAATAGATGCTACATTTGAAATACACTTAATTTTGGAAGGAAAGGAGCCCTAAATTGAGACATAGAGAGACAGTTTTTCATCAGTCAGTCGCATCTTAGCTAGCTTCATGAACAATGAGAAAATGAGCTATATTTTCTATCTCCAAGGTCAACAAAGTATCTTAACTTCTGCCAGGAAGATCAATTATGGCTTTTCATTCTTTTGAATTTTCTTAGGCTCATCCTTTCTTCAGACACATTAACTGGGAAGATCTGCTAGCTCGGAAAGTGGAACCTCCCTTTAAACCATTATTGGTACGTACCTGGAATCCAATAAATTGTTTGTTCCTTGTATGCCTTTAACGGCAGTTTTCTCAAACTTTGACCTACCTTATTGGATCTAAAACTCAAAAGTATCTGCTATGCTATCTTTGTAACTTTGCTCAGTTATAATGGATTTATACTCTGATAAACTGACCCCTGTGTTGCAGCTTGAGAACCCTGTTCATAAAACTGTAAATGCTGCACACTTAATTGAAATAACTTAACTTGTACTCAGCATTGCTATCAGAGCTAGGGCTAGAAGAAACTACCCATCTTAGAGCTTTCCAAGGGATTCTTTTGGGAACTGATGCCCAACATAAACACTCAAGAATTAAAAGGCCTTATGATTGTTCTTCTACAGACACTTACCATTGTACAAAGGATACTGGATAGCATTACTGTGTTATGCCCACTTCGGCTACTCTGTTCTGTCCTCGGGGTCGGAGCTTGCTTTTTTAAGTAGACGTGGGGCAGGAAACCCAACACAGAATCAGAGTAGACTTTTCCTTCTTAGTTTTACTTGTTTTCCTTTAATCCCAGGTTGTGGAGCAGTTCATTTCAATTTTACATTGTCCCATTTATAACCTTCTGGCTATATAAGCTCAGAGGTGCTGTTTTCCTGAATTTGTTTCTAAGAATCAAACATGCTGTCAATACTTGGCAAAACCTGAAATTTTCAATAGTCTCTCAGTAAAATATGAATCAAGTCACTTTATTCAGCATCTTGAGTGTTACCTCTCAGTTTATCCTGCATATAATTTTACAAGCATCATTTAACTTCAAAGTGGCAATATTGTGAATAAGGCCCAAGCCTCAATCTATTGGACTGCAGTTTAAAAAAGAGACTGATATTTATGAAAATGTTACCTGTACAAGATGACTAAACTTGCATCTTATAACTTCAGCAAATTCTGTGGTGTGCTAATCAGTTATACTAACCAGATTGCTAAAGTTAGACAAAATCTCTGTACAATTATGAAGCTAAAATTAACTATCACAGGCAGGGATCTGGGAGAAGGCATAAATTGGGAGAACTGCCTTTGGAGTAATTGGTAAAATTCCTCATTTGAACAGTAGACAGTCACTTGGTAGTCATTTATTCCACTGCTGTCTTCTGTCCTTAGCAAGACAAGCATTTTTGCTTCTATGAAAAAAGGGTATTTGGGGTGTGAAACTACAGTAGACTAACTGGTGTAACTTCTCACAAGAAAGTGACATTTGTTTCTATTGTAACTTGAGGTTTATTTTAAAGGCATCTTTTTAATTTGTGTTCCTTTTTGATCCATAATTCTTGCTCCTCCCCCTTGCCTTTATTTCTCAGTGTCAGTGCCCATAGTGACCTCCCACTGGCAACGGCAGGATTCCGTCTCCTCTCCAAGGTTTTACTACAGCAGAGCTCTGCCAAAAACCTATGGAATCAACTCCATCCAGAGGCTTCACTGATCACCGCTAAGCCATTTGGTTGATATCTGTATTATAAACCCTTAATCATTTTGTTTTTGCAAAGCAATCCGAAGAGGATGTGAGCCAGTTTGATTCAAAGTTTACACGTCAGACACCTGTTGATAGCCCAGATGACTCAACTCTCAGTGAAAGTGCCAATCAGGTCTTTCTGGTAAGTGAACCAGGGACGTATGGGTGTTGACTTGGAAAGGTACATTGTGTTCTTGTTAGGAAATGGTATAGCTCATTTCAAGTGAATTCCTTCCATCCCCAGAAAGAAAACGTTACATTTTACCACTTACAAGAATGACAACTGTTTGTGTCAAGCAACTTCCAAGACCTCAAAATTTTAAATATATTATTCATTGCAGAAGGGTAGCATCTCTTTAATCATTTTGCCTTGTAACCTTTAATAAATAGTTTCTTAGGCTTGATTATAGCTTCATTTATACATTGGACAGTAAGAGCCTACATTTTAAAAAGGGAATTGTTCACATTTTATAGTAAAATGGACACATTTTGAATTGCAGTCACAGTGAAATAGCATATTACTTAAATAGGAATGCAGAGAAAACTATGTGCGAAGAGGATATAGTGTAGACCAAAAGTGTTATCTTTGAGCATTGCCTATATGGATCTATAATCTGAACAGCAATGACTGGGCTGCGCAAATATCTTGTTGATATCTATGCAGGAGGATTACATTTGCATTCCCCACCTAATCATAGAGCTGGAAGAGACCTCAGGAGGTCATCAAGTCCAGCCTCCTGCCCAAAGCAGGACCAACCCCAACTTAATCATCCCAGCCAGGACTTTATCAATCCAGGACTTAAAAACCTCTAGGGATGGAGATTCTACCACCTCTCGAGGGAACCCATTCCAGTGCTTCACCACCCTCTTAGGGAAATATTTTTCCTAATATCCAACCTAGACCTCTCCTACTGCAACTTGAGACCATTGTTCCTCATTCTCCCATCACTGAGAACAGCCTCTCTCCATCCTCTTTGGAATTTCCCTTCAGGAAGTTGAAGGCTGCTATCAAATCCCCCCTCACTCTTCTCTTCTGCAGACTAAATAAGCCCAAATCCCTCAGCCTCTCCTCAGAGGTCATGTACTCCAGCCCCCTCATCATTTTTTGTTGTCCTCCACTGGACTTTCTCCAATGTATCAACATTGTTTCTGTAATGGGGGGGTCCAGAATAGAATGGATGTGGCCTCAGCAGTGCTGAATAAAGGGGAATAATCACTTCTCTAGATCTGCTGGCAATGCTTCTACTAATGAATACTACTAATATGCCATTAGCCTTCTTGGCTACAAGGGCACACTGTTGACTCATATCCAGCTTCTCATCCACTGTAATCCTCAGGTCCTTTTCTGCTGAACTGCTACTTAGCCAGTTGGTCCCCAGTCTGTAATAGTGTTTGGGATTCTTCCATAAGTGCAGGACTCTGCACTTGTCCTTGTTGAACCTCATCAGATTGCTTTTGGCCCAATCCTCCAATTTGTCTAGGTCACTCCGGACCCTATCCCTATCCTCCGACGTATCTACCTCTCCCCCTAGCTTAGTGTCATCTGCAAACTTGCTGAGGGTGCAATCCATCCCCTCATCCAGGTCATTAATAAAGATGTTGAACAAAACCAGCCCTAGAACTGATCCTTGGGGTACTCCACTGGAAACCGACCAGACATTGAGTCATTGATCACTACCCATTGAGCCCAACAATCTAAGGAAACAGGGAGTGTCAGTACCAGCCATCCCTTGGGTCATCCTAAAGTGCTTGAGAGGACAGGATTAGAATTCAAAATGACCTTGACCGATTGGAGGATTGGTCTGAATTCAACAAGTTGAAAATCAGTAAAGACAGTGCAAAGTATTACACTCATGAAGGAAAAATCCAATGAATGGCTACCAGATTGGGAATAAATGGAAGTATTGCTGGAAAAGGTGTGGGAGTTCTAGTGGATTGCAAATTGAGTTTGGTCAGTGTGATGCAGTTCTGCAAAAGGCTTAATAGCATTTTGGTGTATATTGACAGGTGTGTTGTATGTATATAAACCTCTGCAGGTAATTGTTCTGCTCTGCTCAGCGAGGGTAAGGACTCAGGTGGATTACTGTGTCCAGAGCTGGATGCTACACTTTAAGAAAGACGTGGACAAATTGGAGAGAGTCCAGAGGAGAATAACAATAACGATAAAAGGTTTAGAAAACCTGACCTGTGTGGAAAAGTTGAAACTGGCCAGGTTTGGTCTTGAGAAAAGAAGACTCAGGGGTAATGTGATAACAGAAACAGATATTTCTTTGATAGGATAACAAGGCTTATGGATAAGGGAGAAGCAGTAGTTATGGTATATCTAGACTTTAAAGTATTTGATAATGGTCTCACATGACCTTATCAATAAACTATGGAAATACAACCTAGATGGAGCTACTGTAAGGTGGGTGCATAATTAGCTGGATAATTGTTCTAAGAGAGTGCTTATTAATGGTTCTCAGTCATTCTGGAAGGGCATAACAAGTGGGATTCCTCGGGTCAGTTTTGGGACTGATTGTGTTGAATATCTTCATCAATGATTTAGATAATGGCATAGTATGCTTATAAAGCTTGCAGATGATACCAAGGTGGGAGGGGTTGCAAGTGCTTTGGAGGACTGGACAAATTGGAGAAATGGTCTGAGGTAAACAGGATGAAGTTTATAAGGACAAATACAAAGTACTCCACTTAGGAAGGACCAGTCAGTTACCCCCCCGCCCCCCCCCCCACACACAGCTTTTTTTGTGTGTGTTTAAAAAAAAAAAAAAAAAAAAGGTGCCAGTACTGCAGGGGAAAAGTTGTTGAGTTCTGACTGAAGGTGCTGGTACTACATCTGGAAGTGCCGGTACTGTGTGGACCAAGGCCATAGTGGACCACAAGTTAAACATGAGTCAACAGTGTGACACTATTGCAAAAAAGCAAACATGATACTGGGATGCATTAACAGGAGTGTTGTGAGCAAGACACGAGAAGTCATTCTTCTGCTCTACTCTGCACTGATTAGACCTCAGTTGGAGTATTGTGTCCAGTTCTGGGCACCACGTTTTGAGAAAGATGTGAAGAAATTGGAGTGTCCAAAGAAGAGCAACAAAAATGATTTAAGTTCTAGAAAACATAACCTATGAGGAAAAACTGAAAGAATTGGTTTTGTTTAGTTTGGAAAAGAGAAGACTGAGAGGGGACATGATAGCAGCTTTCAGATATCTAAAACGGTGTTACAAGGAGGAGGGAGAAAAATTGTTCTCCTTGGCTTCTAATGATAGGACAAGAAGCAATGGGCTTCAATTGCAGCAAGGGAGGTTTAGGTTGGATATTAGGAAAAGCTTCCTATCTGTCAGGGTGGTTAAACACTGGAATAAATTGCCTAGGGAGGTTGTGGAATCTCCACCACTGGAGATATTTAAGAGGTTAAACAGACATCTATTGGGGATGATCAAGACAGTGCTTTGCCCTGCCATGAGGGCAGGGGATTGGACTTGATCTCTCAAGATCTCTTCAGTTCTAGTATCTTATGATTCTATGACTAAGAGCTATTAGAGAGGATAGTGATCAGTTGTTCATGTCCATATTTTTAATCTACATCAAAGGACTCTCAGGCTAGGATGTCTAGGTTTGGAAAAAAATTTCTAGCCCTGACAATCGTTAAGCCTTGTAATAGGATTCCAAGGGAGGTTGTGAAATCTTCACTGTCGGAGATTTTTAAGAGGGGGTTGGAGAAACAACTATCAGGGATGGTCTGTGTGTACTTGGCCAACATCAGCACAGAAGGCTGGATTAGATTTTTTTTGAGGTCCCTTCCAATACTATATTTCTGTGATTCCATGGTTATAAAAATAAACCTTTCCTCCCAATGACATGAAATTTTTCCTATGTTTCAGGGTTTTACATATGTGGCTCCATCCGTACTTGAAAGTGTAAAAGAGAAGTTTTCTTTTGAACCAAAAATTCGATCACCTCGCAGATTCATTGGCAGCCCTAGGACACCAGTCAGGTATTTTTTAGCAATTTACTTTTCAGTGAACAATTGAAAATTCTCAGTGGTCAAATTCTTAATGGTTTTAATTTCTGGAACTAGGATACTTATTTTTAAAAACATGCTCTTTGCACATTTTACAAGCAGCTTCACTGCAGGCAAATTTATATTTGCCAGCACAGGAAACACTGATCTGCCTGCTACACTCGCCATTCTGGTGACCTCAATACACTATACCAGGGCTGGCCAACCTGTTGCTCGTGAGCCGCATGCAGCTCTCCCCCCCCACCCCCCTTTAAATTGCGGCTCGCGAAGCCACCCCTGCGCCTCTAAAAATGGTCCCTGGTTCCCCGTGTTCACCGTCTGGCACGGTGAAGCCAACAAGATGGCGCAGGCCAATAGGAGCCACCCAGGGTTTTTGCTCGACAACGTTTTTCCCTCGGCCCTTTGTACTGTATCCCCAACTATTGTGGCTCTTTGCCTTTAACGGGTTGGCTGCCCCTGCACTATACTCTAAAACTGCTGCTGGATCATCTATATTCCTGTGCTGCTCAAGAGAAGAGAAATGTTAGTGCAAAATTTCTCTTCCACACTCCTACAAGCATGTTACATTATGAATGCCAAATGAAAAATACCTAGTGTCAGCAATGTGTCTAGTTTATAGTGGCTGCTAAGAACTAGCACAGATGTATGCTTCTCTCAAACCAGGGAAGTGGAAGATAAAAACTAAATACTTCAGAGAACAGGCATTTATACTCCACTTCTTGCAGGGTGAAGGAAAAGTCTTAGCATTGCATGTATCCTCAATTCTAAGTGATTTATATTTTTTGTCTTAAAGCCCTGTAAAGTTCTCCCCCGGGGGTTTCTGGGCAAGAGGTGCTTCAGCCAGTGCATCAAATACACAGACACCTGTGGAATATCCAATGGAGACAAGTGGAATAGAACAAATGGATGTGACAGTTTGCGGAGAGGCATCGGCACCACTTCCAATACGACAACCAAACTCTGGGCCATATAAAAAACAAGCCTTTCCCATGATTTCCAAACGGCCAGAGCACTTGCGCATGAATCTATGACGACAACAAGCTTTTTTTTAAACCTGTAAAGGTGGAAAAACAGAATGGACATAAGCCCCCCTGCCAGTTAAAATGTGAGGGCTCATATGGTTTACTTTTAAAAAGTGACAGTATCAGTCATTGCACAGAACGACTTGGAGAGAAAAGAAAAAACAAACATGGATTTTTTTCTATTAATCAATGGTGCATAAAAAAAACTTAAGCAAAATGGTATTGCAGAACTCTAGGCACGTCAGCTAACTGATTCCCAGTGACATCGTCTCGCCTTATCAAGGATTTTTCAGGTGATAGCTTGAAAACTGACAGTATTAAGGGTAGGATGTTGCTCCAGAGTCACTGTCTAGTCATGACTGTGTCAAGAAGGGTTAGCCCTTTCACTAGGCACAGTGTGAAATGCCTATAATACTTGCGTCTGAGGATTAATTAGCATGCAAGCTTGGTCCAACTGTTTCCTACAATGGTGTGGAATCAAAGATGAAAGATAAACTTAACAATTGATGTTTCATGTGCAAACAACTTAATTTTTTTTATATAAATATATATTTTTCAAATAGATTTTTTTGATTCAGCTCATTATGTAAAGTATCCCAAAATTTAAAACAATTATTTGTTGGTGTGAAGAAAAGGTAGACTCACACAGTTCTTTTTCTTCTACTGATGAAACAAGTACATTGATAAAGGAATCATTGTTAATTACGTACATGGCTGCTGAAGGTAAGAAAAGGGAGAGAATTGTCTTATTTGCTTACCCAGCTAGAATAGCTATATTATCTGTATCACTTAAGAGAAACAACTTTAAAATGGCAATGCTGCTGTGTTCTATGCTTAACTGGAAGCCATGAGCTACACACACATCCTGCATATTTCATCATTATCTTTGGCAGACATTTCACTGGAAAAAATGCCTTTTATTTGTATGCCAGTCATTTGGTTCAAGACAGCTGAACATGGTCAGATTCTTATCTATCTAAATAGGTCCATCAGAAGGCAAGGGTCAGCAGTAGGGAATGCATTGCCACAGTGAACATCTAAAAGTTCAAGTCATAAGTGAATAATTTTTTTCAACTAATGGGTAAGAATTAGAGGAGTTTTTGTATGGATTTTGTCTCACATTTCCACACAAATTAAAGTAACTTCCCTGTGTGGGGGCAACAAGTTTGCTGATTGTATTTAAAAAGAGAGAGAGAAAAGTATTAGATGGCCTTTCAATGAATGTCTTCCACAGTGGGTCAGAACTTAATTTAGAAAACATGTTCTAAAGATACTATTTATGTTCTTGAAATTGTCATGAAATCTGTACAAATGACTTACAGGTACAAAGAATAAAATAAAGGTAACTTTACCTTATTTAAATACTTCCTGCCTTAAAGAAAGCATTTCCATGAACACAGCTGGTGAAAGGGTTAATATTTGCAGAGCTTTACTCGAGTGAGAGAGTGGTGTGTGTGTGTGTGTGTGTAAGTAAATGATCATGCAACTACATACAAGTCCCGTCACTTTTTTGCTTGCCTCATATTGCATTATCTTCAGTCTGACTGCAAAGTCTATTTCTGGTGTTCCACAACAGGAGCGATTTCTTTATAGTTCTGCTTGCTCTGTGTATAGTGAATCTTCTTGAGCCATAGGAACCAAGCCATAAAACTCTCTAAACATGTTGAATCCAGTCAGAGAGGCAACACCTTCTACAACTTAGAGGTCAGGAGGCTTAAATGAAATCAGATTAATCCCCCATAAAATATGAATATCAGTGCTTGACTTCTTAATGATGAGCAAAAACACAATTGGCATTTTTCTTTGAGGAGCCTTTTGTGGAGGTCTGTTTTCATTTTAATAAAATTATGGTAAGTTTGCCAGCAGTCAGCACATGTACTGTATTGGAAGAAGAGTGCCATTTTCATTTTTTTACAGGGCCATTGGGGACACATGGTGGAACTGAGATTGTAACTCTTGCACTCTATACCTATAAAGCACGTTTGCAACCGGCATCGCTTTAAGCAGTATCTGCTTTGTGCCAGCTACTTGTTATAAAGGTCTCTAAACCTTGATTTTACTTGAGTATAGTAGAAGTGATATGAAAGACCAAAATCAGTGATGATTTTTTTTTTAAAGCCAAACAATTATCTCTTGCTCCTATTTACAAGTAGCAGTTGTGCTCTGGCTGGCTGGATATGATCATCCAATAGAGTTGATTAGTATGGCTGGCAAGAATGGCAAGATCTGTTTGTCAGAGCTCATTGCTTATTTACATATCCAGTTTATTTTTAAAAAGTAAATTTCATGTTTTATTACAAATGTTTCATCCCATGGACATAAATCCAATACCCTACCATAACTGTGAAATTTTCAGTGTGAGACTCGGACAGCAAGCACACACTATGCAATATGGTTTAATCCTGTATTTATTTGTAAAAATCAGACATAGATCTATCTATCTCTATCTATATATATATATCTATCTATATATATATATATATATATTATTAGTGTCGATATGAACAGTCATGAACTTTTAATGGGAATGGAGTTCTGTTCTAGCTCCTATATAGCTGCTTCAGACAAATGCTAGAATTCAAAATGCATTGACTATTGGAGAGCTTAACAAGTGCTTTTTTGTTCATTTAAAAAAATTGTCTTAAAATTTTCTTTAGAGTATAGAATCTTTTATTTTTTACAAGCTGTGCTTTTTTAATTATAATCACTGAAAATTTTGCTATCATTTGACTTTTATAGGGTTTTTGTATCATTACAAAAAATATAGTAAAACTGAGGTTAATATCTGCTGTGGCTAACCATGTACGTAAAAGTATTAAATCTTAAACTTGAACTAGATTGGATTTTTTTACTAGATATTAAATTAGAGGGCTATTTTGTTCTGCATTTCATTCTAGAAACTATGAACTTAGGTTGGCTATGTTACCAGCATTTATTTTCTTTCCCATTTGATGTGGAATGTTTTCAACACTTTTTCTATAGGAGGAGTGATACATACATACATTTGATTTCATTAACATACTAAACTTTGTCTTAATTGTGCCATCTGACATTTGAATGTCATCCTGGTATTAGCTGGTAATAAAAAGGTCACTTGTTCTTTTGAATCTCTTTTTTTAAGAGTGTATTCCTACAAGAATAGCGAAATTTATGGAGAACAGACATGAATGTTTGTGTCCACTATAATTCTAGAGATGTTGGTTTATTTGGGTTTGTCTTGTTAATAAATGAGTAATTCCTGAGTTAAGAAGTCATGGAAGAGCGCATATTCAGATCAGGTGGGAGACTGCAACTCTTTAATATCAGAAAACCTAAGCATTGTCTCTACTGCAATAGTCTCAAGTAATCTGAGTTCACAAAGCAAGATACTGTGTGTTCCAGTGTTCCAGGTGTAGATGGATGAACTGCTACCATCTACTTGGGAGAAATTCCTGTAAATCAAGAGTCTGTCCTTATCATGAACAGCACAAGTATTGTCTCAAGGAAATAAGACATTTCTATGCTATAGGTGTAGATTCTTGGGGGCTGGGTGTTGTGGTTCGTAGTATATTTTTACAAACTGTTCTTTTCTGCTATATCAAATTGACTTTGTATCTGTAAAACTCTTCAGCTGCCTTATTAGGAGTGGTATGAGGGTAATCCCCGTTCTGCTTTTCATTTTGTATTTAGTTTACTGTAATAAAATATACTTGATTTCTGAATGGATGTAAATAGCAATTAAATGCAAATTTGAATGAACATATGCTAGTACAAGTGGCTTATTTTTTGTTAAATAAGATAACCACCAATCATAAGTTTAGATCTTCATAATTTATACCTCATGAAATGGAGAAGTTTTAAGAAGTGACCTAACTGAAGCTAGATACACCCAAGTAACCTGGTTTATTAATAGTGCTACCTCACCTAGGTCCTGAAGCCTTTGGAAAGTGGCCATGAATTTGCCATTAGTTACCCATTCATCAGTGATCTGCCTCTTGCAGGGGCAGAGGGGGGGGGGGGGTGTGGGTGGGTGGGTGTGTGTGTGCACGTGCAGCAGAAGACAGTGATATGGAAAGCTAAGGAAGATGCTTCTGGCCCAAGAGAAGCATGAAGCTGACAGGCAGGTGAGAGGATGGTATTCAAGGGATAAAAATTACTCACTTGTTTTCTTCTACAGTGAAGCTGAAATACATTTCTCACTGCTGAGAAGTGTCAAGCTTTTGGTTTAGTTCCTTATTTTGTTTTTGTAAAACTTAATAAAAAAAAAAGATTGCTGGGTTTGGATAACTTTTACTCAGTTCTCTCCAAATAAATGACCTCCATAATCCACCGAGAGGGGGGATGGCAGTTCTCAAAATTCATTGCACCGCAACCCCTTTCTGACAACAAATATTATTGACACTGCAGGAAGGGGTACCAAAGCTGCATACACCTAAAGGGGGGGAGAGAGGCAAAGCCTGAGCCCCATGGTCCCAGGTGGGCAACCTGGCCACCTGGGAAGCCCCAACAGCTTCAACCCTGGGCAGGGGACCTGTAATTTAAGCCCAGCCTCTCAGGACTAAAGAGCTCCAGTTTTGGCCCTAGCAAGTCCAACAGCAGCCCTGGCAACCTCATTAAAATGGGGCTGAGACCCATTTTGGGTTCCCAACCAGCAGTCTGTGCTGTAATGTAACAAACTCTTCACAGAATTTTAATTTTTGAAGTGTTTATCTAGTTAAAACCTTTTTTAAAAAATGCTATTGCCTACATTACCTAACTTTGACTAAACTTTTCAAAAACATGACTTCTTGCTAAAGCACAAAAGTAATGGGTTTAGGGTGGGTAAATCTAAAAGCAGAGCATTTAGATTTGCACACACTCACTGAATCTTATTGATTCCAATTTCTTTAAAATGCTACTAGCTGTTCTATCCCCACTCCCCCACAAAATTAAATTTTTCCATGTTAGCTGATGCTCTTTATGTGGACCTGAAAGGCTTGTTCGGAGACAATATAAGCAGTGCATACCCTACCTTGCTGAATGACTTATGTGACTAATTCACTACATAGCATCAACAAATAGGAAATGCACTTTTGTGGTCCCACAGATATGAAATGCACCTGTTTCTAATTAGTCTTGATGGGTGTTCTATTTTGAAACAAATTGCCTTAAAAGAAATGTTTATTTTATGGTAGCACCTGCAACTATTCAAAATGCAAGATTTTAATCAGAAATGGGAACTTCCAAATTCCTCTCAAGGTGTTCTCCATGAACAGGTGAAAAAATACTTCATACCCAAAAAGTGAAGATTTGGTTAAAATCTGTGAAACCATCTCAATTAAAATGTTTCTGCACTAAGGATGTTATATCAAGTAATTTACTAGTCAAGTAGTCGATGGACTACTCAACAGGCACTTCCGTATTCCTCCTCTGAAATGTGCAAGAGCCCCTGGTGGGACTTCTGTACATTTCAGAGGAGGAACGTGGAACTTCGCTTGCAGCCAGGGGTCAGCAGGAAGTCCCGCTGATTCTGGGCTGCACAGGGCATGCCAGCTTTGAAATGTACAAGTGTCCCCAGCAGGGGCTCTTGTTTATTTCAAAGCAGAAGTGCCCTCAAGGAGCCTGGGCTCACCTGGGGACTCTCCAGCTGACCCCGGGCATTTCCTCAGAACCTGGGATGAGCTGGGGTCTGTGTGCTGCACTGGAACCCAGGATCAGCAGGGGAGTCCCCAGCTGACCCTGGGCTCCATGCAAATGCTGCCATGCCATTTCAAAGGAGCAGTGCCACACAACTGAGCCTCAGCGTTTTAAAGGGGCAGTGCCGCCACTTTGAAGTAGCCTGTCATTCCCCTCCCCTCCCCTTTGCTGCCTCTGACTGAGGCAGGAAAAGGGGGGAGGGGGGGAAATCGACTAGTCAACTGGACTAGTCCTTAATATCCTTAGTCTGCAATATGCTTAATTCTTAATGGTACCTTTATAAGACTGTGTGACTGGCTCCTTGTGTCTAGGTGTACTGATAGCAGCATAGAATGCCTAAACTCCAAGTAGCCCGTATTGTGATTCACTAGACCATAATAGGAAGAGGATGAAGAAACATTGTTATGCAGTTGCTCACCCTATATGCCAGAACTTGAGCTGGTGGGAAGGTTGGGCACTAAAGGAAAGTTTTACAATTAAAAAAAATGATTCTTTTCTTGTGGCTTAACAAATATCACTTAGCTTGAACTCTAAGACACTTATCGGAACAAACACTATCTCCCAAATCTGTGTGTGTCCTTACTGTGTCAACCACACTTAGTTTTGATTTAACTGCCACACTTACACATGCAGTAGTTTCTCACCTTCAGTAAAAGGGTGCATAAGCTAAATTAGGCCAATTGACACTTTTGCAATCCTAGTTTGAAATGTTTGCACAAATTTAATTGATGCATTTTTTAAAATTTAAAGTGCTCCTCCATAGATGTTACTATGTGGAGTTAACAAAAATAAAACTGTCATAGAAAGCAAAGCAAAAATACAGGGAAATGAATTACCAAGTACAATTTTACACTTTTCAGTAAAATTACTTTTAATTGTTCCACTTAATTATCATGGAAGGAATTCCCAACAAATGTTTGTAGGTACTTGGCCCTCACTCTAATAATATAGGCGTAGCTAGCATGTAATTCAACTGCTGTTCCATCTAGATTACCAAACATCTCTACCTAAAAGCCACACTCCAGTCAGGCCGCATCTTTGCTAAACGGAAGCTTTATGCTGCTACAATTGATCATCTGGAGTTTGATTTAGCAAGGTGTAGTTAAGACTCGCTAAATTGAACTCAGAGGGCGCTCCCTGATGTAGCTCATTCTTGACAGGTGTTTGTCTCACCTGCTCTTAAAATATTGCAGTCCTTAATAAACTTCCTATTTTCCTTGGAAAGGGGAGAAGGTTATCAGTTTAGTTCAAAATGAGTTAAGTCACTTAACATGAGCGATTTGAGAGAGAGAAATAACTCTAGATTAAGCTACATTTTTCTATCCAGTGTTCTAGCAAAGGTAATTACTTTTAGCTGGCCACTGCAGTTCAGCCTAATTTGTCCCTTAAGTTACTCCACGATGTAGGTTTTAGACACATGTATTTCACTTAATCATAAAATAGTTTTGCTGCTGGGCATTTGCCCTCAGTTATAGTTAGCCCAAATTAAGCATTTTTTATTCTTTTCAAGATCCATCTTTCTACAGAAAGCACACTCGACCACTTTTAGAATAACGAATCTGCTACCAGTCAGAAGGCGGGGAGCAACATGATTTTAGTATGTTGCCATCAGCACAAAGTTAAACTCATCTCATTGCTTTAGGGTGTGTCTTTACAGCTGTTAGGTCAAGGTTTGCCCCTACCATGACCCCCACACAAGGCTCCAGCTTAATTGGGGCTTTAAATTCAAACGAGCTAGCTGTTGGCCACGAATGGCTGGACTGAAACTCAAGTACTGTGAATGTTTGAGTGAGTAACACAGGAAAGATTCTGCTTTGATCATTGCAGTAACCCCTCAACTGATTTTTCAAGTCAGACAGAATGCTGCCTGGGGCACCTGAAATGTAGAGTGTTGCAGTGGTAGTTCCACACACAAAGACAATCAGCTTTTCATCACCCTTAAGGTGAACTACAGCACGTTGAGTTTGTTTTAAAGAAATCGCGAGTTGCTTGTTTTCCCCATATTTGCAGTACAGGACTAGGAATAAAATGCATATTCATATGCAATAAGCATGTTAGAATCCAGCACAAAGTGCAGGTCTATCCTCTACCCTCCTACCCATAAAGACTGCAGTCAGAACTGCTTTTTTTCCAAAAAAAAATCTGCCCTTCTGGCATTAGCAAAATCAGGGTTAGGCAACATATTGCCCATCAAGCCTTTGGATCCAGCCTGTGGCCTGCTCCACCAGGCCCCTCAAAGCAGCTGGCTGCTCCATGTGCCCCTCTGCACCATACAGTGGTGGGGGAAGGGATTTTGCGTGCTGGGGGTAGCGTGTGAATTCTCCCCCCGAACGTGGAGCAGAGGCACATGGAGCAATGGCTGCAGCAGGCAAGAAGCCTCCCTGAGGGTCCTGCTGAGCTACTAGCTGGGAGCCGCCTACGTAAGCACCTCCTAGCCAGAACCTGCATCTGGCACCCCACCCTCTCCCACACCTCAACTCCCTGCCACTGCTCACCACCCAAGCCCTCTGCATACCCCCCAGGTCACAACGCCTTCCCCGACCCTGCGTCTGGCACCCTACCTCCTGCCCCAGGTCACTACCCAAACCCTCTGTACCCTGCCCCCCCGCCCTCTCCTATTAGGGATGTTAAAACGTTTCTTTTCAGCGGTTATACTTTCACATGCAGGGGGGCAGACAGAAGCCGGTGCTTGTAGGGAGCCTCTGTGTGAAACTGGCTCTCCACACGCACAGGCTCCCGGCTCCCCCTGCTTCCTCTGATACAGGGGGGTTAACTGTGTACACATTGACATCCCTACCTCTTACACCCCTCCTGCAGGTCAGAATCTTGTCCGGCACTCATAACCCTTCCCCACCCCTGCCCCAGGTCAACCCCCTCCGATACCCAAACTTCCTCTCAGACTCCCACATCCTCTTCTGCACCCTAATCCCCTACCCCAAGCTCACTTATGCACCTTATCTGTCCCAGACCTCACAAACCCTCCATAGAAAAATGCAGATCCCCCTCAAATTATTGCCTATCCCAGAGCAAAAGTCTTCAGAAGCATCCTATCTTCTGCCTGCAAGTTTTAGCTATAATTTTATTGGGTTTCTTCGGCTGCCTTCTTTGCACTAATTTCCTATCCCTCTGCCCTCTACTTTTATCATATAAGCATAAGAATATCCTGCTCTGTTTACTCTGCTGAATTGGAGGCAAACCTCAAGCAAAAACCATGTACAGTAGACTTCCGATAATCTGGCACCTTTGGAACCTAGGTGGTGCCGGATTATCGCATATGCCAGAGTATCGGGAGGCACTCCAGCAGGGGGCTGTGATGGGTCTGCCGGGACCTGCACTGCGTCCAGGGGGTGGGCGGGGAATGGCGTGGCAAGGGGCGAACCCTCCACCGTTTTGCAGGAAGGGAGGGGAAGCCCTGCGCCGCTGCCGAGAGTTTCCAGGAGGGGAGCGGGCTCCCCACCCCCCAGACTGCAGTAGTTATCGCCGAGCAGGCGGGTGAGGGGCGGCGCTGTGGGAGCAACCTGGCAGCACCCCAGCTGCTCTACTCTGCCGCTTGTCCGCCGCTCAACAGTTTCAGCAGCGGCAGCAGCGGACTTGGGGAAGCGGCAGAGCAGAGCAGCCAGGGTGCTGCCGGGTTGGTCCCGCAGCGCCGCCCCTCACCCCCCTGCTCGGCGATAACTACTGCAGCCTGGGGGGGTGGGGAGCCCACTCCCCTCCCAGAAACTCTCGGTGGTGGTGTGGGGCTTCCCCCGCCTTCCTGCAAAACGGTGGAGGGTTCGCCCCTCGCCGCGCTGTTCCCCACCAGCAGCTCCAATTGTCAGGCTGGCCGGAGCACTTCTGGGTTCCAGTTGTGCCGAACTATTGGGAATGCCGAACCACTGGATGCTGGACAATTGGAGTATTACTATAATAATCAAATAGTATCTGGTTATTATATCAGTATGGTATATAGCAAAACAAAGGACAAACTGTTGACGCTATTAATTCCTAGGCTTCAGTTCTGGAAATCTCAGGCTCAGATTCCTCAACCTCAGTAATCAATTGCCTGTTCCTTCAAAGTAGTTAATTAGCAGATCATTACTGAACTCCCCAATTGGAATTTGCCTTTTTAGAAAGTTTTCCCAGCATGCTCTCCTGATGGCTGCCTCTCTAGATCTGGTGGTGAGAGCCAGCTGCATCTCTATAATAATCATTGTCTGACAACTGCAGGGGATTACTACTACTGGCCTGTAAGTAAGCAAACATTTTAATTCCTTTTAATCTGTTATTGCCTTTGCTCATCTCTAAGGTAGCAGCACATTCTCTTGCAAACAGACTCAACACCTCTCAAATTGACAGTTTCTTTCAGGGTTCAATTGAGTAAATAGCAGAACCACCATGAACTAAATTCAGACCTGCTGTAATTCCATTCGCAAGCTAGTTTGTGCACATTTATGTCTGAATGGGAGAGGTGAGGAGAGACAAGGAAGCAGAGGGAAGAGAATGACTTGATTGCACAATTAGTGTAAGGACTAATCACCAGTACATTTGTTTTTGAAAAAGTTATCTAGTTTAATGGGGCAAACAGTGATCTTTCACGTGTTGCACATATTTAGAAGTTGCTGTCATCAATGGAATAGTAGCAAGTCCTGTATGTTTATACAACATGCACCAAAGAATTTAAAATGCATTTATTCTCTATTCTATGCACACTACAAACTGTAAATATAAAATAGATTCTCTCCTTTAAGAAAATCTGGTTACCAGATAGTTGACAAAAATATAGTATTAACGATTTGTTTTGAAAAATACAAACTTTATAAAATATTAAGTAAAAAAAATCTTCCAGCAGTAGTTGGGTAATTTATATAAGAGAGAGGTCCACTGCAGAGCTACAGGAATTTAAGTGGGGAAAATTCTTTTCTCACGATTTTCCTCAAAATGTAATGAAAAAACAGCTAATGATGTAGGTCTAACACACGGGAAAAGAGCTCATTTCTCTGCACTATTGAAGGCCCTCCTTGAATGTGATGTGTAGCTCTGCAACCGCCACTCAAGTCCACAGGAGTTGTGGGTGGTCAGCATCCCAAGATCACAGCCCACATCTCTATCTGCTGGGTTTGGCAAAGTCATACAAGAATAAATGCAATTTACTGGAACACTGCAAACTATTGTAGATGTTCCTGTAAAACAATAAGTAAAGCAGTTGCTATAACTAATAGTGCAGCATTTTCAAATATTTGACCATTTCCCTCAAGCATGATGAAAAAAAATCAAAATGCTAGATACTGAACATTAAAAATCTTAAATTATGAAAAGGCAGATCTCAGTATATGCTGTTTTAATACCCAAATCATAGAACATTTGATAGAAGTACTTGAGGATCTTAAATATTCCTTTACTAATCTTAAACACAGTCCCTTTACCATCCACAGTAGTATCCATATTAAACTGCAAAACCTTAATTCAAATGAATGTACATGGTAAAAAAAAATTAAAAGGATCTAACGTGTTTTAATAAATCTGTAGATGCATAGAAGTTGCTCCATCCTTCCATTTGTTAATGTGGTCTGAAATAACAGTTCTGCAGAGTGGACACGTTCTCTCTCTATTGAACCATAAAGAGATGCATTCTTCACAAAATATGTGCTGTAATGAGAAGAATGACAAGCACTTGACTTTTTTTTTTTAAACTGCAAGAGCACAAATGATCTAATTTATTACCTGTTTTTCAAATCTATGTAGAATATTTGAAGTTACCCTTAATTATTAATGGTTCTGCTAAACTATTCTACTTAGATAATTTTACATAAAACCAGGCTACAAAAATTAAATTTGCAAACTTAAGCATTCAGACTTTACAAAATGCCAGGAGGTTACCTCTGCAATGCTGATTCAGCCCCTCTGTGTGTAATGACATGATCATGTAATACTCTTTTTTTCCCCCCCCCAGAGGATTCTTGCAAGAAAACAAAATATTCATCAAGTGAGCACCCTCCATTTTGTGCACTCTCTAATCCAGCACCCTCAAGGCCTGACTGGTGCCAAACCACAGAAGTCAGTATTGTAGTGAGTGGGTCTCTATTTTTTTCATTTCACCAAGGTGAATAAATGAACTGTGCTTGCAATGCTGCTTAATAATGTATGTCTGTAGTGATACACCCTATATAAGTCTACATGTAGACAATGCTTATAGCTCTCTTCATAACAGAGTTAGTATTACACATTTTACTGTATTGGCACAAGGAGATAAATAGATAAAGCATCTCTCTCTCTCACACATGAACATGCACTCGCCAGCATTATCAACACTTCTACTGCTTGCTAGTCTCTTAGAAGACATTTAGGGGTGATTTAGAGCTAAATAACAGCACAAAACACTGAGAGCCAGGACTGGTGGCTGTAAACAAACTTTATGGGACTGCGGGAATCTTAGCCACACCCATGATAAGCAGAAAACTGACTAACTAAAATCATGTTGGACTACGGGATGTTACCAGACCAGAGGCTGCTGGACTAGAGAACTTCAACCTGTATTTGAACCTGGCTCTGAAAACAGAACTATTAATTTTCTCATGGGTAGGTATAAAGTGTCCATTAATTTGGGTGCCCCATTTGAGACTTCCAGGACGTGATTTAAGATTCCTTAGCATTATATAGCACTTCATCTGTTCAAAGCAAAGCTCCCATTGACTTTATTTGGAACTGCGAGAGCTCAGAACTTCTGTAGAGCAGACCCAACGGTCTCACGTCAGGTACCCAGACAAGAAGGAACACACCGCTAGTGACCACATTTGAAACGTTTGGTTTAACCGATTTGATTAGTAACACATAGGATCTCTGTGGCCAAGGCAAAGACCGAATCAAATTCTCATGGGTAGAATTCAACTCTTTTACCATGAGCCCATTGTTTCTGTTTCTATTCCTGCAACCCCCTGCCTCAGTTGTACTTATGAAACAAACAATGTAGAATTCTACAGATTAAAAAAAACAAAAACGTAACTACACAGCCCTGATTCATCCCCAGAGCAGGTGCATCCTGTGCACTGAACGAGGCAGAGGCCTTGAGGAAAAGTATGTAATCATACAATTAAACAGTATCACACTGCTTACACATAAGGGGGTCACATTCAGGTTGCACAGACATTGTGGTATTTCCTAGAATTGAACATTTGACTTTACAACCTTAACAGCATGCTTTAATGTAGTATCGTTCTGATGTGTAACTTAAAGTCTGAACCCTCCCTCCCAAATTTCCTCCCATAGCACACGCCACCTATATGGTTCATCAGATCGGAACCCTTCAGGTCCGCCTCACAAAACAGGATAGCAATAGTAGCTTGTCATTCTCTACATGAGCCACCACTAGAGGCAATGAGACATCCTGTGCAAGTGTGTTTCACAATTATTTGCGGAGACAAAAGGAATGGTGATTTTGGGGTTCATTCCTGACCAAATGTGATCTCTTTTGACCCATCCACTCCTTGTGGTCCCAGTCCCTGCCTATTCCCCACGGCTGGCTCCTCACCCACTCTTGTCCTCCTTGCTACCCAGCCCGAGTGCTTTTCTCAGGCATTTCATCCTAGTCCCACTCTCCTTGCCCAGTCATTCCTAGCTCCTTCGTACCCTAGCTCCTAATCCAATCTGTGCCTCCCTACATACACAACCCTAAACGAACCCCATTCTTAACATCCCTCCACTTCTTGGCCCAGTCTCTGATTCAAACAGTCCTGGTTCTGACCCCCACACGGACTTCTCAGATTTGTCTCCCCCTCCTCTCTGCTCTCCTCTCTCTCCTGGACCCCTGGTTCAGTTCCAGTCTCCCTCTACCTACGTACACAGACCAAATTTCCCTCTCCCTCTGCTAACCCAGGGTCCCAGTCTGTCTTCCCACACTGAACTCCCAGTTCCAGTTCTGTTTCCTATCCTTATGTTCCTTGTCCCTATCTACTCCCCTTGAAGATCAAGCTCTTCTTTCCCATACACACAGACTAGGTCTAGACTGCCCCCTCTTGCAGAAGAGAATATGCAAATGAGGCAAGGCAGTGAATATTGCCACGCCTCATTTGCATACTTAATGACCTGCCATTTTGCACAAAACCCCCCTCTTGCGCAACAATGGCAGCTCATTAAGTATGCAAATAAGGTGCGGCGATATTCACCGCTTTGCCTCATTTGCATATTCTCTTGTGCAAGAAAGGGCAGTCCACACTCCAATTAGGTGGTTTCATCCTCCATACTGCCTAGACCCAGAAAGGAGGTCACTAAAAGCACAGGAAAGACAGGCTCCTTGAACTCACTTCTGGTGCCCAGACCCAGCCCTGGCTGCAGCAGTCCAGAGTTGTAATTGCAGGAAAAAGTCCCGAGTTCTGGGCAGATTTTCACAGTGACAGCAAAAATTACATCCCTGTCTCTAAAGCACAAGGGAGCTAGGCAGCAAAGACACCATAATTTTTTTAACCTGGGGAAAACAATGTTGTTTTCTCTCGCCTCGTTCTCAGAAGCGGCTGGATTATTTTGGCTGAAATTTCCCCAAAATTTAAAAACAAACAAAAACCAAGCCAGACACACACAACATGGAAAATGTCATTCAAAACGGTTAAAAGTTTTGCCAGTTATGAACAACTGAAAACTGGGTCATGTTGGTAACCTTAACAATATATGGTGCTACCAATGCCTATTTGTAGTAACAGCAATTACTTCATTAAAAAAACAAACAAACAAACAAAAAAAACCACTTTGCAAAGCGTCAGCAATAAGAAGCCTTACACAGATATTAGAAGTAAATGGACAGGAGTTAACGACTGCATAGACCAGGGGTGTGCAAAAGGGCCTCCAAGGGCTGGATCCAGCCTGCTAGGCAGGTTGATCCGGCCCGCGGAGGCCCTGCCACTCCCCCGCCCCCAGGCCAATTGGGGCCGGAGGGTGGGGGAGCACGCGAAGCTTCCTCCCACCCTGTGAGCAGAATGCAGTGCTTTGAAGCGCTCCCCTGCCCCCAAGCCTGATTGGCCTGGGAGGCGGGGGAGCGGTGCGAAGCTTCCCTCGCCCTGCGCGAGTATATGGCACTTTGAAGTGCTGTGCACAACTCGCAGGGCGGGGGGGAGAAAACTTCGAACACTCCTCCTGCCCCCAGGCCAATCAAGGCTTGGGGTCGGGGGAGCGTGTGATGTCTCCTCCCACCCTGCGAGCAGCGCACGGCACTTCAAAGCGGTGGGTGCTGCTCACAGGACAGGAGGAAGCTTCGTGTGCTCCCCCACCCCCCCCAGGCCCTAATTGGCCTGGGGGCGGGGGAGTGCCATGTGTGCCTCGCAGGGCGGGAGGAGACTTTGTGCACTCCTCCTATCCCCAGGCCAATCAGGGCCTGGGGGTGTGGGAGCTGAGCGAAGCTTCCTTTGCCCTGTCCCGCCCCTGCGAGGAGTGTGCGGCACTCCCCTGCCCCCAGACCAATAATGGTCTGAGGGTGGGGAAGCCCAGAAGCATTCTGGCCCCGCCCCTTCTGGCCAGGGGCCACTTCAAAAATTTTTGACATGGCCCCCCCCCCGGCCAAAAATTATTGCCCACCACTGGCATAGACAAAGCAGACAATTTGAATACTAGGGATGTTAGTGTATAATGGAGTAAATGATTAATTAAGCCTGGGCTTATTGGTTAATCCTATCGACTACACGCACTCCCCCGTCTCCATCAGCTGTTTCAAGCCAGATACCCATGTGTATCGGTTCCCACAGACCCACCTGCCTCCCTTTGCTTCCTCCTACGGAGGCAGCAAGGGGGAGCAGGCAGGAGCCAGTGCTGAGGGAGGACGGGAGGCTGCCACAAGCAGCCTCTGTCTGTGGGGGTCCGAGCTCCCCCCAGACAGAGGCTGCTCCACATTCCATGGAGCAGCCTCTGTCTGTGGCAAGCCTGGGCCCAACATGGGGAGAGGCTGCTTCACGGCAGCAGCCCCTGTCCATGGGGAGCTCGGACACCCTCCCCCGCAGACAAGGGTTGCTGCCACCCCGCACTGCTGCCTCTGTATCAGAGGTAGCAGCGTGGAGCAACAGGCAGCCAGTCTGTGAGGGGAGCTGTTTTTTAAACTGGCTCCCTTGTGGACCAGCTCCCGCCTGGCACCCCACACTGCTGCCTCTGATAGAAAGGCAGCAGCGCAGGGTGGCACGGCGCTCCCCAGGATTGGGGCCAGAGTGCACTGGCTGCCAGCTCTGCCCCCGGGGATTACTGAATAGTCACATAACCAATAATATTTTATGCAGTTACACAACTATTGAATTATACGATATCTAACATCCCTAATGAATACAAGTTTATGTGCTTTTTCAACTCCAAGTGTATACTGTCTTCAAATCTTATTAAAAACATAGGAATTGCCATATTAAATCAGACTCATGGTCCATCTAGCCCAGTATGTTGTCTCTGACTGCAGCTAGCTCTAAATGCTTTTGGGGAAAGTGCAAGAAATCTCCTAATTTAAAGCAGTTAGGTATTTCTTTAGTCTTTGATGCATGAAGTTTGAAAACTCTTCCAAAATTTGTTAGCATCAACTCTGTATATTCTTTTATCCATATAAGTGCCCGATCCCTTGTTGAATACTTGCTAAGTTTTTAGCCACTAGTATTAAACAACTGTTCCAATATATATTATTACTGACAGCTGCTATATTTAGTATTCAATATGAAATTTCAAACATTACAAACAAAAACTTTCAGGCAAATATACACAAGTTAGCCAGGCTTACAAGACTTTTCCACCAGAAGGGAGTTTCCTATTCATAAGCATCTACAAGTGCTTTCCACAAAGCTGCTGGTTTTCAACTGACACTGTCAACATCAGCTTGATTCACAAAGTTTTAGAACAGGAGCCTCCCCATACTGCAATTCTCCAATTCAAAATTTCTTTAGAATTACCTGGCAGATGAGAAGAATAGGCTTTTGAAATTCAGCTTGGCATATTGAACAAATATCATCTGCTTCCGAACGCTGTCGCTTGCTAGCTGTCACTCCGTAGTGCTGTTAAAAAAGAGGTTTTGTAGCAAATGTTAACATATAGGAAAGGATAAGGAAGAAACTAAGACTGAAAGGAGGTGGCTAGATGGGAAACAAATCTCTGGGGCAGCAGAATATGAAGTGTTTTAATACTTCGGGTGCTACACTGACACATACGTGCTCCAGAGCAAGGTGGTACTTGGGCATCATCTACTGAGCGCACTACCTGGGAACTTTGAAATTCATGCGCTACAATGGTGGCCCTCCTACAGCAAAGTTCTGGCATAAGTTGTTACACACTGACCAGAATGAAAACACATCACTTACATAGTGCAAGATATTTTAGTATTAATCTAATTAAACGTTAAAAATCTGCATATATATTTTGGTGCAGGCTCTACATTAAATATATTTTACTGACTATCCAATATTCTAAAAAAAGAATAATTTTCAATTCTAAATGGAATAAGTATTCATACTTCTCAGAGGGGTAGCCATGTTAGTCTGCTACTTTAAAAACAACGAATGGTCCTGTGCCACCTTAACAAATGCATTAGATCATGAGCTTTCGAGCGTAAAACCCACTTCATATTTCAGTTATTTTGCCAAGATCTGGGTCTTATTCATGTATATTTCAGTTAGCTGCTAATGTGTAAAGGTTTGCAAGAGGTGAGTAAGCAAAGGTGAGTAAAACAAAACAGCCCAATTTTAAAATATATTCTTTTGGCTATACTTTATTTACATTGTATTCAAATAAATTCACCTCAAAATGCTGCTCACACAATAAAAAAAACTGATCACTTCTGAAGAGATTTTAGGTCAGTCCATAATCATAAAGCTGAGAAATTAAATCTTACTGTGCAAGAAATTGTAAGAAGGGAATATATATAGTGATTACTTTGAAAGTTAAACTCTACGTAAATAAGAGAACATAATATGATCAAGAATAACACACTAAAAAGCTATATTCCAAGAAGAATCATTTTGTGGAAGCCACATTAGTCATTTTGTTATTACAGAGAATTCAATACTCACTGGTCGTGTACAAAAGATCCGCAAAACCTGTCTAAAGTTTCTCAGATGTCCAAAAAAGCTTAAAAGCTGAAATTGAGAAAAGAAAAATAAAATTATGCTTAATATTGATTTCCAAGGGCTAGATTTTTAAACTTTGTGCAGGTTTTGAAATTAAGAGCGCGAGTGCTAAAATTCTATGCAAAACTTTGCACACTTGGCCTTCAATGTTTTACTTTTAGTCTGGTAATTGTTTCGTTACAGGTGGGGCTGGTAACTCTACTTATTACTGAACTCCTCAATACTTCTTTTTAAAACCATGCTTTTGGTTGTTTACAAACTTTGCAAATTTTAACTTTAACTCTGAAATTGTCCATGTTGTCTATTTGCCTCAGGCTGACCTCTAGTGAATAATTTCTACCAAAATGGTTCAGCTATTCCAAAAGTGAGACTAGGGTAAATTGTATTATTTTTGCCCGTGTTACAAAAGTTCTGGTAACCTTTTATTTTAGATGCTTTAGCACCCCCATGTTTTGGATGAGGGACTTGAAATTTGGCAGCGAGCTGCTTTTGTATCAAAGATGTGTCTTCTGCCATCCCCATGAAAATTCATCCATATTTGGTCAAGCTATATACCTTTAAAATTATAGTTTGTGTATGCTTAGTAGAGAATTTGCAGATTTCAACTGCTAATATCTCAGAAGAGTTTGTTCTCACTGGAAAAATATAGAATATGATCATGAAATTAAAGACTGTACCATACACCACACACACACTAGGGGGGCAAATTAAGGTGGCATAGGCATTACTTAATTTGTGAGTACTTGACTTTGCAATCTTAATAAAGTTTTAACAATGATCTTCTGATTTTGTGTGTATATAGTAAACAACAGAACACAGCTGCTAGGTCTAGTGTAAGTACAAAGTGAGAGTGTGATTGCTGTGTTAAAGTGAAATTCAGAACTTGAACTTGCCAACAGTGAGAGCAACCCAGTGGCTATTAGCTTGAAGGACACAAAACATCCTGGCATTAACAACTAGTTTAGGCAAAATTCCTACTCTCACACTCACGTGCAGCAAGCAATTTTTGGACTGTGTAAGACCTTAGTTTTCTAATCATCCTTTAAAGGGAGGGTGAATAGATTTGGCACCTGACCTAGGAAATTAATATTGATTTTGGAAGGCTTTATTAAACCAGCAAATCAGCTCAAACTCTGGAGAATATTTCAGAATACATTCATTTGTACGTCTACATCTCTTTTATGGTAATTACTGCAGGAGCTGATAGAGGAGGTTATCTTAGCCTTTAGCAATCATCTTTGAAAAAATCATGGAAGTCGGAGAGATTCCAGAAGACTGGAAAAGGGCAAATCTAGTGCCCATCTAGAAAAAGGGAAATAAGAACAACCCGGGAAACTACAGACCAATCAGTTTAACTTCTATGCCAGGAAAGATAATGGAGCAAGTAATTAAGGAATTCATCTGGAAGAAAATAAGGTGATAGGTAACAGCCAGCATGGATTTGTAAAGAACAAATCATGTCAACCCAATCTGATAGCTTTCTTTGATAGGATAACAAAGTCTTGTGCATAAGGGAGAAGCGGTGGATGTGGTATACCTAGACTTTAGTAAGGCATTTGCTACGGTCTCGCATGATCTTCTTATCAATAAACTAGGGAAATACAACTTAGATGGCGCTACTCTAAGGTGGGTGCATAACTGGCTGGATAACCACTTTCAGAGAGTAGTTATTAATGGTTCACAATCCTGCTGGAAGGGCATAACAAGTGGGGTTCCGCAGGGGTCTGTTTTGGGACCAGTTTTGTTCAATATCTTCATCAATGATTTAGATATTGGCATAGAGAGTATGCGTTTTTGCAGATGATACCAAGCTGGGAGAGGTTGCAACTGCATTGGAGGATAGGGTCATAATTCAAAATGATCTGGACCAGTGTTGCCCAAAGTGTGGTCCGCGGCCCAGTACCGATCCTTAGAAAAAAAAAATACTGGTCCTTAGAAAAATTATCGTGCACGATCCTATTAATTTGTGTGACGGGGTAGCAGCACCCCACACTGCCAAGCACAGGAGGGGGTGAAACAACCCGCCCGACAGGTAGGGCCAGCGACACAATTTATTTGCATATCCATCATTTGCTTAATGAATATGCAAATAAATGTTACCAGGCCTCCAAAAGCTTGTGAATGGGTTTACTTGTCCCCAGTATCAAAAAGATTGGAAACCACTGATCTGGACAAAACAGAGAAATGGTGTGAGGTAAAGAGGATGAAGTTTAATAAGGACAAATGCAAAGTGTTTCACTTAGGAAGGAACAATCAGTTTCACACATACAGAATGGGAAGCGACTGTCTAGGAAGAAGTACTACAGAAAGGGATCTAGGGATCATAGTGGACCACAAGCTAAATATGAGTCAACAGTGTGACACTGTTGCAAATAAAGCAAACGTGATTCTGGGATGCATTAACAGGAGTGTTGTGAGCAAGACACAGGAAGTAGTTCTTCTGCTCTACTCTGCACTGATTAGGCTTCAGTTGGAGTATTGTGTCCAGTTCTGGGCACCACGTTTCAAGAAAGATGTGGCGAAACTGGAGAAGGTCAGGGAAGAGCAACAAGAATGATTAACGGTCTAGAGAACAAGAGCTATGAGGGAAGGCTTGTTTAATTTGGAAAGGAGAAGACTGAGAGGGGATATGTTAGTGGTTTTCAAGCATCTAAAGGGGTGTCACAAGGAGGAGGGAGAAAAATTGTTCTCCTTGGCCTCTGAGGATAGGAAAAGAAGCAATGGGCTTAAACTGCAGCAAGGAAGGTTTAGGTTGGACATTAGGAAAACTTCCTAACTGTCAGGGTGGTTAAACTCTGGAATAAATTGCCTAGGGATCATGTAGAATCTTCATCTTTGAAGATATTTAAGAGTAGGTTAGATAGACATCTATCAGGGATGGTCTAGATGGTGCTTGGTCCTGCCGTGAGGGCAGGGGACTGGACTCGATGACCTCTCAAGGTCCCTTCCAGTTCCAATATTCTATGATTCTATCATTTTAATACATTAAAATACAGAGGAAAGAGAACATTTACATACTTTTAGGATGAAGTAGAGCAGGCCCAGCAATACTCCAAGACTCCATCCCAATATATTGTCCTGCTCTCTATAGCCAATAAGATAACGAAACCATACTGGTATGGGGATGAACGAACGGTAATACTGGCAGAATTCTTCTAACAGCATATACCAGTAGCCCTAGGAACAACAAGAGGAATATTTTAAAATACAGTTAAAACACAGATAACTTAAAGTTAACGCACCTTTTCTATATAGTAATACTTATCCATTATATCTTAACTAGGGATAGTTCAGTGGTTTGAGTATTGGCCTGCTAAACCCAGGATTGTGAGCTCAATCCTTGAGGGGGCCATTTAGGGATCTGGGGCAAATCTGTCAGGAATGGTACTTGGTCCTGCCATGAGAACAGGGGACTGAACTCTATGACCTCTCAAGGTCCCTTCCAGCTCTATGAGATAGGTATATCTCCATATGTTAGTGTCTCAACAGATCTGAAATACAGTTTGGAAACTTTTGTCATTAAATTTCCAAACATATAAGTTACAAAACAGCACCGTGTTACAGTCCACTCTTTAAAAATGGGGCCAAGATCGTGATTTTAAAAAAGGATTTTACAAGATGTTTTATTGTTTAATTCACTAACACTTCACCAATCAGAGAGTCAGGTGTCAAGACAGACAAAATCCTTAGTTGACATTTGTCCATATCATAAAACAACTGCACAACTGGCAGACTCTGCTCAAGAGAAGTTCAGAAAAGACAGATTACTTATTATTAGAATAAGGGTGCCTTTGCAGAGTGCCTACCTACTTATCAGTGTTATCAGTCTTGCTTTCATAAGCATTAAAAAAGGAAAAAAGTTACAAGAAAAATACGAACATAAAAGAGCACTTAGATCAATTTTCTGTGTATATAATATTGAGAAAAACTGGGATTAAGAAAAGGCCTTTTCTTTTACAAACGCATATAAACCAGTGTTTCTGAAAGTGTTCTGCAAAATCACTTTCAGAAACACATTAACTGGCTGCCTTGGTTTGTTTATTTATTGGCGCCACGGAACCTTGCAACTCCCATTGGCTCTGTTTTGTCCTTTGCAGCCAAGGGGAGCCGCGGGAAATGGCGTGGGCCGGGTCACCACTTCCTGCAGCTCCCCTTGGCTGCAAAAGACGAAACCGAGCCAATGGGAGCCATGAGGCTCTGCGGCCACGGCGCCAGTAAATAACCAAACTGGGGTGGCCAGTTAATGTGTTTCTGGAAGTGATTTCGCGGAACACTTTCAGAAACACTGAGGTAAACAGAATTCCATTTCCATCCCCCACAATTTACTCTGTATTCTTTAAAAGGTCCATGGCTTTCCCCTTTAAAACAGTTTGGAAATCAAATTATAAGCACCTAGAAGATCATATAATAATACAAAACATGCCAAACTAATCCAATTTCTTTCTTTAAAAGAGTTACTTGTCTGGGGTGGATGAGGGAAAGCAGATGTGACATCTTCATTTTAGTAAGGCTTTTGACACAGTCTCACATGACATTGTTATAAGCAAACTAGTGAAATGTGTCTAGATTAAATTACTATAAAATGGGTGCACTACTAGCTGAAAGACCGTACTCAAAGTTGGCAATATTTTCTCCCTCTCCCTGCATCACTGACAGATCATGTGTAGAGCTTTAATTTAAAAAGATGTGCCTCTAGATGGAATTCATGACTGGCTGATTGTACTCTAAAAAGGTCTTCGTGATGAAGCTAAGTGTAGATTTTCTTACCTTGGACTTAAAAGACATCATAAAAGAAGGCACTAAGAGAATAAAGCATTTGAAGCCCATGAAGAGGAATTTCAGAATAAAGTCTGTGATTCCCACGATCCAAAGTACCTCCCAGAAATTTGTAAAATCCACAGTAGGTTTTAAAAAGATTAAGCTATAAAACAAAACCAAAAAAACCTAATGTTACAAGAGTGGACTTACCAGAAGTACACATCATGAATGGATATTTGTGTATGCTTTCATTTAAATTATTCATTATTTTAAAAATAATGTTAAACAGCATAATGTTTTCCTCTAAAAGGAATGGGGGAGATCTTGTGTCATCCATCTTGCTCCACATTTCAAATCCACTTTACTACATCTGCATCTTAAATCGTCATCCTGCCACCCAGGTACTTGCTCCCTTTCCTAGTCTGCCAATGTTGCCCCCCTAATCAGCTAGCAAGGTTACTGTAAACTAGTGACAGAAGAAACTGAGACATGCCCTGCTACAGTCTCATGGCAGTACATCCTCAGTACTCCCACATCAAGTTACTGACAGGGCTGAGAATTAAACCTAAGTTGTGTCAGTGACCCCCCCAAATACAGGGCCTAATCTTGAAAACTTTATTCACGAGTGTTCTGCAGTAAAGCATTCTGGGACCGAGTCCATCATCCATCCATCCAACTTGTGTTAAGACAAACCAACCTCTTGATTCTCTTAAAAAATGCCAGGAGCACAAGTGAGATTTTTCCACAAGAAATTACATTTCATTTAAAGTGACTAATATAACATAGATGTTCCTCTAATTACCTGTAATAAAGTGACTGAGAGTGGAAGGTATAATACAAGAGGAGAGATGATCCAGTTAGGAATATCAGTACCCACGCACATTGCAACTTGGAGCACCTTTCCTGTAAGATACACATTAAAAATGTAATAGTTATTTTGATTTTTTTTAAAGCCTCAAGTTAATTTCTTTCACACTCAAAACTAGAATTGCAGCATTTAAATACAGTCTCCAGTGCAAGATGCTGCTATTTTACTTTAGGCCATGATGAAGTGCAAAGACAGATCACTGTGCTCACACAGATCTCCATGTACTTTAATGGGGTGAATGCCCAAGCAGTAAACCGTTCTTCAATGTTATCTTTATATTATCTCCTCAACCACTTTTCTGAGTAACAAAATTTTCAGTAACTCCTATGCTCCCATAACAGATACACTGCATATGAAATGATAGTCTTAACAGTTTTTAAAATACAGTTAAGAATTTCTGTCTCAATGGCAGAAGCACTGTCGGGCATTTTGATATGGAAAAAAATCAGAAAAAAAGACTGTACCAATATTTTATTTTAAATTTGCAAAGTATGTTTCTCTGACAAGTGCTAAGTCAGGCTCGGAAGTGTGAAATTTTTATTGATCGCTAAAACATTTACATTTCAAATCCTATAATATTTATCTGTTTTGATTAATAAATTAATAAAAGATCATTTCACATTTCTCTCAAACTGATGCCTGAAAGTCTTTGGTAACAGTTAATATAAAAGCACTTCAACTTCATTGCAGTGGGCAATACTTACTCTTAGAAAAACCTGATTTACAATGCTTTTGTTTGCATACATAAAAGTTGTTAGCAGCCCAATTCCAAGAGAAATGCCTATTAGGAAAAATGGGTCAGTTATATGCAGGAAAATAAGAAACTGGATTAAAATAAAATAAGAGCAAAATGAATGCACTTCTAATAAGAACTTGTAAGAACGTAATATAATTTTAACAGCTCAGGCAATCAAGCTAAAATAATTATGCTACACTGAATATGTTAACAAAAGAAAAACACATAGGTGATTGAAATCTCTGTTAGGAAATTTCTCCTTCCATTGAAGAAATCAAATTAAAATGAATCTAAAAACAAATCAAATTATACTTCAAGCACTCTCATAAGCAGAATTATATGCAGGAAAAAAGGGCTGGCCCCTTGTACCATACTCTGTTATACTCTACCGATTATATGCTGCATGGTCAGTTTGATACACAGAATCAAGATGTACGGAAGACTTTTGTGCAGCCACTGGAAGAGATATCTGAGCTCAGAGATGGAGCTGCCACTGTGTTCCTCTGAATCTAAGGTGGAATCTTCGGGCCCCCTCGCTTCATTGTGGGAATGGCCATGTGAACGACTCTGGGAACCTGACCTTATGTGCCTGAAACTGGGGTTTTCCCCAGCTTCTCCCAAGGCAGAGCTTAGCTGGATGTGAACATCTCCACTACGGTGGCAAGAGCCTTCTCCTGGCAGCCCTGCTGCAAGGGCACTCTGAGAGGATGAGGGAACATCAACACTTCCTGGGGCATTGTGGAGATGACTGCAGTTTGATTGCATGGCGTTGAATTGATCTTTCTCTGGTCCAGATTCTTTTGTTTCAATGCTATGTCTCCTAAAGGGAGGGAAAAAGCCACATTTAAATGAGCAGTGTTCCATTTAGCTATGAAAAAAAGAACTGTCTGCCTGAAATACAGAGCCATTTGGCCATCCTGATCTAGGTACATAGACCAGTGGTACAGTAATAGATATACAAACACTGGGTTTTTTTAAGCTCTGGAGGCTTGTTTTTAATACTTCTGCCCTCTACCGTAATGAGAAGCCTCTGTGTGAATTGCTCAGAGCAAACACTGTCTTATTTTCATTTAATGATGCATGCTGTAACCCCTCAATGGGCTGCCACACATACAGTCTGGAACAGCCAAAGCTCCACTGAAGATTAGAAAGCACGCAGCTGAATATAAGGAGACAGGCAATAGCTTGTGTAGCAGAGGTTTTAATGTGATCTATAAACTTACAGAAAAAAGGTTGCAAACCATCATGAGATTAAAGATGGAAATAATAAAGTTGGGGGCGGTGACTGCACATGTAAGCATCCATAAAATGGCATGAATTTAGACACAGACAAGTCTAATCAAAATCCAGAGAGTATTGAAACACTGAGTGCCATTATGGGATTATCAGAAGAGATTATCCTGTCTGGGGAAGCAAGTGGAACCAGATTTGTTCACTTTTTAAAAGACACTTGGAAGAGCCTGGACCATATGGGGGCTTGGCATAGACAATGTAATCTTGGGACGGAGAAGAAAGCAGGAAATAAAGAGCAAGTATGTGGAACTGGGTTACAGCTGGTAGAGAATCTAGGCCCAAAGGAAAATGCAGACAGTAGCATTGCCTAATGGTTAGAGCAAGAGACCCGAGTTTTATCGCCAGAATTGTCATTTACTCACTGTGTCCCTTGGCAATTCATTTCACTTCTGTGCCTCAGCTTCCCCATCTGTCAAATGGATATAAAAGTTCTTATATACTTTCCAGGAATGGTGTACTGGTTCATTAGATAGTAGTCTTTTCAAAGTATTTTGAGATTACCAGATTAAGAAATCACAGAACTGCAAAGCATTTTTACAGTAGTTGTCTCATAACAAATACTACTTTTGAGGTTCTGCTGGGATTTTCATTATAAACTCTTTTCAGTTGCTCAGTTTTCTCAGATGCTTTTTTTGTTGGCCATATTGGGAAGTTTGAGTAAAATCTGTTGACCTATTTTTCAGTTATGCCAGCAAGAAAAAAAAATACATCTACATTAGATTTAATACTAGAAACAAAACTAGATGCTGCTAATTTGTGTTTAAAAAGTTATTAGTATTTCAGAAAAACTACATCCACAGCAAAACTTCTCTAATATTCAGAGTTATTACTGATATATTTATTATCTGTTGCCCATAAATCATATTGTAGGCCTCAGTCTTGCAAAAAAACCCTCATGTACTGGATTTAGTGTGAGTAATCCAATGAACTGAAGTCAATAGGACCACTTAGATTAATAAAATTACTCATGTGTGTGTTTGCAGGATCAGGCCCTTAATATTTATGTTGCTAAAACCGATTAATTTAATTAGCATTCATGATTGGCGGTTTATGACCCGCAAAAACTACCAGGACAAGTAGTTTATAGTGTAAATAATTCCATTGTCTTAACAGAGCTCTACACTTAGTAGTAAGGCTTTATAGAATCAGCCCATAGCAGTTTACCTGTTCTGAGAACTTTCAAGTTAACTGCTCATTTATTATTAAATCATACTATAAAAACACACAATGCATAATACTGCTAAGTTAAAGTTACTATGAGAATTCTTTTCACTTCCTAAATTAAGTATTTAATAGGCACCATAATGTTATTAACAAACATTTTGTATTTTAATCAATAGATCTCAGATCTACTCTCTGAACACTGACCAAAACATACTCAGTTATGGGATGTACCCAGATTTCTCAACATGGTAGATAGCAAACAATTGATTCTGAGGACACTGGTCTGGGTTGCAAAACATCTTTGTCACAGTGCAGTGATGACCTAACACAACATGGCATCCTGTCCTGATTCCATCCCATCAGACTATCACCCTGCTGCTTTGGGATGACACCAAACACAGTTCCTCCATATGGTAAAGACCCTGTTGTCGGGTAAAAACAAGGAGGAGTCCTTGTGGCACCTTAACAATGCATCTGACCAAGTGGGTCTTTGCCCAGGAAAGTTTCTGTCCAAATAAATCTGTTAGTCTTTAAGGTGCCATCCAATTCCTTGTTGTTTCCGCAGACACAGACTAACAGGGTGACCCCGCTGATCCTTGCTGCCAGGCAGATATTGTTGCAAAGAAAAGAGCACCCAGTTGAGCGACAGTTCCCACTTTTAAAGCGGGGGTGACTCACACCCTCTCCCATGCCACACTAGGTGGGCAACCCCAGCCAGGGAGAGGCAGATGCCCCCTTTCATCTCTACCCAGGGGAGGGAGCGGGGCAGACAGAAAGGGGCTAATTCCCCTTCCCCCTCTCACGCCTAGCAAGGGGACCGAAGGGGAGACGAGGAGGCAGCAAGTGCCCCCCCCCTTCCATTTGCACGGAGGGTGGGGCTGAGGCGAGGGCAGAGACAACGAGAGGCAACGTCCCTCCACTTCCCTTTGCGCCCCAGTTAATGGCGGGGATAAAGAATGAGGGACAACCCCGCCCCATTTCCACCCAGGCGCGGGGCAGCAGGGGCCCAATCCCGCCGGGGGCAAATCCCTCTCCAGCGCAGGTAGGGGGCGGAGCCAGCGGGGCAAATCACCCCGCGGTCTTACCCCTCATCACGCGGCCGAGGCCCCGTGCCCAGCCCTGCTGCCCGGGCCGCGGCCTCCCCGGGCCTCCATCGCTGACGCCTGGGCTAAATTGGGGGCGGGGGAAGAAGCAGCAACTACCGGCTGTGGGAAGAGGAGGAGCTGGGGAGGAGGAGAGAGAAGGCCCGGAGGGGGGGGTCTGTCGCCATAGCAACGAGGCGCAGGCCCAGCGGCTGGGGAGGGCCTGGGGAGCCGAGCTCGCGCGGGAGGGGAGCGGGGCAGTCAGCGCGTAAGGCGGTGAGGGGGAGGAGGCTGAGGAGGAAGATCTGGGGTTGAGGCGGGTTCTAGCAGCCGGGGAAGGCAGAGGCGGTGGGGGCCGCTGAACCAAACTGTCAACCCTGGACGTAATGGAAGCCACTTCAAGCGGCTGCACCGGCCCCTCCCCCTCCAGGGCCAGCACCGGTGGGCAGGGAGGGGGGTGAGGGGAGAGATGGAGGTAGGCGGGGAGCTGGGGTTTAAGCGGTGCTGACTGAGCATGGGCGAAGTTAGCGGTGGGGGGGGGGAGGCAAGCCCCCAACCCCGCCCCCTCTGCCCAGACATGGCTCCTCCACAGCACAGGGAGGTGAGGCAGCCGGCGGCCCCAGCCCCCTAGCACGGGGAGGGCCGGCAGTGTATGGCCCCAGCCCGGAGCACAGGTGCTTGGGGGCAGCAACATGCCACCTCCAGTACGCCTATAGTAGGCATTCTGGGGGGGGGGGGGGTAGGGCCAGTAGCGGTTTGGGAAAGCTGTGCCTCCCCCTGCCTGGCATACCTGCTGCCCATGGTGCTGAGCGTGCAGGTGCAGCACCCTCCTTTCCCAGATGCAGAATACGCAGCTGTGTAGGGCACCTGAAAATTTGGGGCCCCACTGGGTCTTAATTAGGGATGTAAAATCCCAGTAAATGGGTTAACTGCTTAAGTGCTAGGTTGACCTAATGGTTAACCAGTTAAGCAGCTAAGCGGGATCCAGGCTGGGGACTGCCTAATCCCAGCTGGAGCAGCCCCTGGCCCTGAACTGGGACTGGTTGCCAGGGCTGCTACTGGCTCCCAGCTCCCAGTCCCCAACAGAGCAGCCCCTGTCCACAGCGGGTCCATGCTTACCATGCATAGAGGCTGCGCTAGATGTGGGAGCAGCCCCTGCCTATGGTGTGCCTGGAGAGCAGCCCCTGTCCGCAGCAGGCCCCTGTGGGGCTGGAGCAGCCCCCTACCCCTGGTAGGTGGGTAATGCTCCAGTCCCCCCACCAATTACTGGTTAACTGGAACTAGTAAGCATTACCTGTTTTGGGTGGTGCTTACTGGGGTAACCAGTTAATTTTTCACATCCCTAGTCTAAATGTTCACTCAGATGCTTCTTTTTATGCTTTCTCTGTGGCTCTGTTTCCTCCATAGAGTATCTAGTTAACATAAAAGTGGAAAAGCCTGCCAGACCTATTAGCAGACACTCAACCTATGAAAGAGCCATTCAGATGGTAATGAAGCCATTTAACAGTCATTTGCCAACCCCAGGTATACATTGTCAGTGTCTGAATTGACTTTTAGTCAACAGGGCCTTAGTTTAAAATTTGCTTTAAAAATATTTCATTAATGTGTTGCTGAAGATTATAAAATCACATCTCTAAACAATTGTTATCCCTCCCCGCCTCCCAGGTTGCCATTGGGTACAGGGGCACTAATTTAATAATACTGTGCAGGGCCCCATAAATCCTAAGGACATCCTTGCGCAAGTAACAGTGAGTTGAAGGTGTTAGGATGTGGATTTTGATAGAAGCTGGTATGGTAGGTGACATGGAGGTGAAAGTGGCAGCGGGATGCAATAGGTGAGGCAGCAGAGGGTGAACTTAAGGAAGCATGTTGGGAGAGTTATGACAAATTATGTGGGAAGTGAGCAGGGCCATCTCAACGGGGATACAGGGCCTGGGCAACCTCCCCACAGTGCCCCAGGGGCAATCCCCCCCTCCACACCCCCCGCCCAACGCAGGCCCCAGCCTGCTCCCTTATCCCTTCCCCGAGCAATGTAGCCTCGTCGTACAGGGGGCCGAAGCCAGAATGATCTGGCAGTCTGCTCTGCCCCATCGAGCTGCTCTCTCCCTGCCCGCTGTGCCCTACTTCTCCCCAGAAGCACAGCACCTCGAATGGCTGCCCCAGTTCATCTTATAGATGGGATGGCTCTGAGAGTGAAGTGTAAGCTAAGATCACAACTGAGAAGCTCCAGCTTGGCTGCTTCTGGCTCCAACTGGGGCTGCTGGTTCAGGTGTAACATCACAAACAGCTACGATCACAATTGGCTCCCAGTAGCTGTTTTTTCATAGAAGCCAAATCTGACCAGTTTAGTATCAGTTTTAGCTACCCATCTGTGCATGATTAGTGGGGAAGCTGATTCTGATAGATGGAGGTTCACAGTGTCACATTTGGCTGTCTGTGTGCCTGATACTGGTCCAGAGGGGTCTTTCACATCCCCTGGTCCAGGGGGCAGCCAATTCTGATAGATGGGGTTCACTGTGATAGATGCTCAGTTGCAGTGCGCATGCTCAGTATGCCCTATGTATGGAATCGTGATAGGCAACTGTTTCTGATGTTACACTGGCCCCGTGCTGGGCTGTGAACTGTCAGCCCTGCTTGGGGGATCTGGCAGGAGTGGTCCCAGGTACCGGTTACCATTATCCGGTAAGCATCAACTGGTTATCTGTTGCCATTATTCAGGATTAGGGATGTGAAATCCCTATTTTAAAAATAAATGTTTCTCAGTTGCAAAATGGTAGAAAATAATATATTGGTTTTATATGGAAAACCTATAGAGAAAATGCGTTGGATCTGAGAACATGTATGTCAGTTTTCAGCCCAAGGGGACTTTTTTATGCAAAAGTTATAAAAATCCTGAAATTAATTATGTCAGTACAACTTAGACAGAATCCTAATTCAGTAACTCCTCTCCCATTTCTCTTAATTAAGGCCCCAGTCCTTCTGACTTACTGTTAACTTTAAACAGTGAATTGTCCTGTTGACTTCAATAAGATACACAGTAAGTTAAGCACATCTATAAACTTTTGTAGGATCAGGGCCTGAGTCATTAAAACAATAGAATGAGTGCTGTTTAAAAATGACCATTTACATTTCCTTTTGGTAACTGAGAATTATATATATGGTACTGCAGTTAGTGCAGAGCAGTAAATGCTGAATTTTAAATTACACTGTGCTATTTAGACTTTTATATAAACTTTACAACCTCAAAATATACGCACATATTAATATATTAATCTACTATTACTTAGTGATGTGGTCTATTCTACATTCTGACCTGAATGAGAGTGTGTCCTTTAGTACAGTGTTTTCTCAAACCGGGGTTTGCAGACCTCTAGGTGCGTGCAAGGGTACTCCAGGGGGTCCAGTCCATCTTCCCTGCTTATCAACTCTCCCCTCTCTCTCCCAGTGCCTCTTGCACATTGCAGAACAGCTGTTTAGCAGCATGCAGGAGGCCTAAGAGAGAAGAGGAGGAGGAGGAGCAGCAAAAGAGGGTCAGGGAAGAGGTGGTGTGGGGGTGGCCCTCAGGGGAAGGAGTGGAGTGGGGGCAGGACCTGGGCTGAGTGGGGAAGCCTCATTTCAGTACTTAGGACTTGATTTTCAAAGTTACTGAGCATCCAGAGATCCCACTGAGATTTTTGGCAGGTCAATGCTTATGAAAATCACATGTTTCAATGTAGACCTTGCATAGGGTGATGTCATGGATTGGGGGAAAAATTATCCCAATCCATGACAAGTCTTCTAGAAACTATGGGCCAGTTCCTGTTGAAATTTAATGGGGATTTGCTGAGGCATCAACGAAGAAATCCTAAACAACAACAAATGATTTTTTGTCTCCTTGGCCAGCATTTTGTTAAAAAATATTTTACTGAATATCCTAATCGACCTACTCTATTAGTAAGTGAGTTTTATGGGAACTTTGAGCTTGCAGCAACTTAACATGAACATATACAAATCTGTTGTTCTAAAAGTAAAGTGTTCTGTTCTATAATTGTATTTTTAAATGTGCTAATTACCCTTCTTTAATTGGGGACTAGAGGACAAAGACAGGTAAGGAGGTAATGGCAGTATGGCTTCTTCATGTGCTCTGCTACCAAAGAAAGAGAGGATGTAGGACAGTGTTTTTTAACACCCGTGTGCCATGGAGAACAGAATTCAAAATGGCTGCCCTTAAAGGGGCAGGTGACTTTTTTTTTTGCTCAATAACTTTCCCCAATCCTCAATAACTCCCCCCCGCCCCCCTTTTTTTTTTGCTCAACAAAAAATCCTTGGTGTTCCCCATAAAAAAATTATTGTTTGGTGTTCCTCGGTCTTAAAAAGTTTAAGAAACACTGATGTAGGAAGTAATGTAGGGGTCAGAGCTCTGTGTGAGTGCCCTGGGATCCATAAAACATTTTGACACATCTCAGGACATCCATCTTGTTCATGGGTTCTCCCTTCCATGCTCCTACAAATCGCAACCTGGAAAGATGCTTCAGGAACTCCACCAATTGTAATTCAGAGCTGCTTGCGTTACTTTTCACCTCCTACGCCTTTTTCTGTTGGTGGAGATTATCTAGCCCTGGATTTAGCATTTGAGAATAAAGCAAAGTAAGACTGGTACGTGAAGAAGTGTGTCCTATAGCAAAGGAACTTAATCTCAAGCATAAAGGTACTGAGAAGTAAACATGTCTCTGGATATTCTTTCTGAAAAATAAGAGATTCCTTTGAGCAAACTTTCCTCCAAGATAAAGATATTTAGGAATAAGTTTGGTTCAAAATAATTTTACTGAGGACTAAAATCTTCACTCCCCAGAATTTCTCCCTCTGTATTTACTGGCACCAGTCCTTCCTTTCAGTGACTGACACAAGGCAATGCTCACTGGCAAATTTTCTCTGCTAAAATTTCCTTCCTTAATGTGATAATCAGCAGTATTGGCCCTAGCAGCAAAAAATGACAAGAACTGTTTTTAAAAGATGTTATGTTCTTGTGATAACCCAAACCTTCTGCACCTAGTCTTCCACAAACTTGGGTGAGGTAGATCAGAAGAAGTTGGAAGAAGATACAAAGATTTGGCTGAAGCAATAAGGCTTAAAAGCTGCAGAATGTATTAGCTATCAGTTCAGACTTGGTGAGTTAAGATGTATTGTCCATGAACGTGGTGTCTAACCACTTCTGAAGCAGTACCCGCTATAGCCACACTCAATCAGCCAAATAGCCAGGTTGGACAATGAAAGCAACTGCCACTATCTGCAAATATTAGAGCTGAATTTTTGTCTACAAAAGTATTAAACAGGAAGTTTTGAAAGGCTCAGATTCCGTCACCCACTCTTTTTATGAATAAACAGGAATGTGATTGTGCCACAGAAATAATGGGTCAGGTTCTGGTTCCTTCTCTGGCTGCTTTCCCACCATTTTGTTTGAGCAAAATAGCTAAAAACCAAGCAGATCTGGCTGCCTGAGGAGTCTCCTACATTTGAAAATCCTTGGGAGGTAAGGCATGACTGTAGCATCTCTTATGCCACGCATAAGAGAGAGTGGCTTCTCTGGTCAGTTTGTTGCTGGATGTAAGCTAGAGTGGCCATTTATCAGTTCTAATTTTATGCTGAGGAATAGCCCAGTCCTTGGTTGGCCCAGAATCTAGAGATTATAATGATGAATTGTACCTAGTTCTTCATTGTGCTTGTTTTCATAGATCTCAGAGCACTTGACAAAGGCAGTATCATTATCCTCATCTTTTCAGATAAAATGCCACCGAAGGAAATGGTCTTTGCACCTCCTTTAATCTTGCACCAAATACAGATTTGCCAAATGGAAGGATGTGAGGTAAATGGGTCAAATTTATCTCTGATATCATTCTACTGAAGTTGGTGAGTTAATATGGATCAGTTTGGCTTGTGGTTAAATTTGTTTCTGTAGACGTCTCTCACATAACTGCCACAGTTACCAGGCTAACTGCACTTCTGATTCTCTCCTGATCTCTGAGTTCACCCCCTCTTACATCTCATGTCTTGAGCTGTCAGTGTCTTGGGGTGGAATCACACAATTCTCCCACTCTCAGACCAGGTCTGACTTATAAGTTCCTGCAGTTCTGTTTCCTTCAGGAGCTATGACAGTGGTATCCAGTGACCAGACAGCCTTCTTCAAGGAAAGTATTTATTTAAAAAAAAATCTTAAAACAAACAGTATTCATGTTTAGCTAACCCATGTGTCTATCTGTCTTCCAGATGAGGATCCTGGTAGTCCTAAGCTTCTTATAGCCTACGAGCTTTGAGTGATGACTCCTTCCCTTAAATCACAAACTAGTTCTTGACGTCTGCTGCAGGGAGTTTTCTGTTTGTAAAAGCTATTTTGAACACTTCCTCACAGAAATTGTCACCTTTAACCTTTTAGTGTCCCTTTTGATCTCTCTAGACTTCCATTCTTGGCAAAACAGATGCATAACTTTAGGTTGGAGTCTGGAAGTAAGCCATTATCTTGTAGTTGCTTCCATAGAGCAATTTTATTGCTTTTCTGCTTGTTTTTCTTACAGCCCACTGTTAAGATAGGCCAGTACATCCATACAGGAAGTCTAATAACCCATTATAACTATATAGTAACTTTATCTCACTGATCAGGCCACATACAATTACTATATATCAGTATGCTCAGATTATTACCTAGAAGCTCCATGCCTGCCATAGAAACATTGATCAATTTCATTAATATGTTTTCACCTATGAAATTGTAGAAGTCATTGTATTCCAGTATTCTTTTATTTCCTGCTATAGAGCCTGATCCTACAATGAGTTCTCTGCAGGTAGACCTCTGTACCTGTCTGGAGACCTGCTGAAGTCAGCAGGATTCTGTTTAGGGGTCAGCCTATGCAGAGCTCATAAGAGGACTGAGTCCATTCTGCTTATTGTCCTTTCTTGCTTATTATGTTGTGTGGTGGTTTTTTTTTTTACAAAAACAAAAATTCAGCTGAAATATGTCTGAGAAGAAGATAAGATTAAAAATAAATGAAAGGGAAATATATATAGCAATATCACACCAACTTCAGCTAAGCAGTAATTATGGTTTAGCACAGGAATAGTCTGCTTTTTATCTTTTATTCTTTTATCAAATTAACTTTTTATCTTAGGAAATCTAAAAAATGTTGTCATGTTTAGTGTTGCTGTATTTCCTACCTGAAGCTAGAAATGAAACAGCTACAGGATTCCTTATTTCAGTATTTGCTCTTGAATAAATTGGTTTGAATGTGAAAATGATTTTTTTTTTTTTTAGTGTTCATGTAAGTGGTTGAATTAAGCAAGATTTTTTTGTGAAGTTACAATTAAAAATAGATTCCCTTCAATAATAATTACTTGACTTTGGTCTCTTGAAAATACTTACTTTTAAAAGTGCTTTACAAATATTAATTGCACTTAATTGGAATTCCAATTTTCTGCTCAGGGTTAGGAGTCATTCTTAGGTACCTTAATGTTGGAAAATGCAGTTTAAACTTTGGGGTTTTTCAAGGCCTTTTGGGCCTTATTTTTTGCTCTCAAACTTGCGCATTCATCTGCAACGTGGAAAGTGGGGGTAATGACAAAACCAGTCAGAAATCTCCACTCACTTACACTAATGGTAATATTTTGTACCAATCTACATTTACTTTGCACAGATATAAGCTTCTTTACAGGGAAGTGGAGGATCAGGTCCTTTGAGCCCAACACTGTATTGCTTTAATTGTGTGTTTGGGAATGTACGATATGGAGCACTCAAGAATTGCACTTGTAAATTACTTTTTAAATCAATTACATTTTATTTTCCACACTTTAGATAATTCTGACAGACTGGCTCCTAAAATGGTGCATTTTCTTAATGATACCTTACAACAGAGTAACAACAGAGATGGAATTGTTATTGGCTAAACATGAAGCGTGGGAAAAGGTAGTTTCTTCTTTCAAATATTATTAGGCAAAGACTATCCAGGTAACTTATATCCCCTCATTTATATGCTAGGTTACTTTGAATCAACATTAACATCTACATTAAAGATACACTGATAGACATCCAAAATTGTAAATTGTTTGTGACTAGAACCCTATTTATATTAAATTTTGCATTTACATGCTTTAAGATTCACATAAGGATCTACCTCCATGGGAATGGAATTCTAAGACATTGGTTCAAGTAGAAAAGAAAGTGTTCATATCTGGAGTCTCCAAAATATCAAGATGTTTGGCTTCAGGTTGTGGTTCATTCTGTTATAAATGTAGGAGTATCTGTGATATCCAGATCTAAATTCAAGTTTGCATTCTGAAATCTTCCAAATTTTGATCCAAGATTTAGAATCAGGCCCCCCCTTACTCCTCCCCCCTCTCTCTTTTAATACCGGGGTTTACGAGAGTGTTAACATTATTTAAGTCAGGGCTACTCAACTTTGGAAGCCCTGGGGGCCACAATCCTGTATCATAGAACTGGAAGAGACCTCAGAAGGTCATCAAGTCCAGCCCCCTGCCCAAAGCAGGACCAATCCCATCTAAATCAACCCAGCCAGGGCTTTGTCAAGCCGAGACTTAAAAACCTCGAGGGATGGAGATTCCACCACCTCCCTAGGTAACCCATTCCAGTACTTCACCATCCTCCTAGTGCTGTGGTCACCAACCCATAAATCGCGATCAACTGGTCAATCCTGGGAGCTTGACCAGTCGATCGTGAGGCTCCCCAAACAGCCGGCGCAGTACCTAAAATGCCGGTCTGTCACACGCTGGGGACTTTGTTCCCCTGCTGCCTTCCTGCCTGCAGGGGAAGCAGGGTGGGAGGGAGTGGGAGTCCGGGGTTGCACCAGCTCCAACTGCTCAGGCAGCGCGCGCTGCCTTGGGGAGCAGTTGGAGCTGGCGGGGTCTGGGACTCCCCCTCCCCCGTGCAGGAAGGCAGCAGGCACACATCAGACCAGCGTTTCAGGTACCCCACCGCTGTTTGGAGGAGGGGGGAGCAGCCTGCTCACTTCCTGGGCCTTGGTACGCAGCTGCAGGTCCCCAGGTACCAGTCCCTGTCCCCTCCCCCTGCCCAGACCCCCACAAGTACCCTGTCCTCTGCCCCAGCACCCACCGGCATCCATTGGCACCCTGCCCCAGCATCCTGTTCTCTGCCCCAGAACCCCCTGGCGCCCTACCCAGGCACCCTGCCCCAGCACCCACCGGTACCCTGTCCCCTGCCCCGGCACCCACTGGCACCCTGTCTGCTGCCCCAGCACCCTGTCCCCTGTCCTAGGCCCCTGCCCCGGCACCCACTGGCACCTTGTCTCCTGCCCCAGCACCCACAAGCACCCTGTCCCCTGCCACAGCACCCTGTCCCCTTCCCCCACCAGCAGAGTTGGGGGCACATTAGTGAGGCTTGAGGAGTTTGCAGGGGTTGTGTTTTTGTATCTCACTTGTGTGGTCCCAACTGACTTTTCTGTGGGTCAGTGACCTCTGACTCAAAACAGGTTCCCCACCCCTCTCATAAATAAAGACAATGCTGAAACCTTTTGTGTTTGACATAATATTTTATTTAAAAATGAAGCCTGGCCAACAAGCCCTCAACTGGGGCCAAGCCCTCATCTGGCCACAGCATCATAACACTCCTGTACCCCCCACTGTGACCCCAAATCAGAGCCTATCACACACTGGAACCCCTGTCCTGAGCCTGTCACATCCACAAACTCCTGCACCTGAGCCCCTTGTTCCACGAGGAATAAGGGGGCTTCCAAAAGAAGGGGTTTTTCCAATATTTGGCCCAGTCTAGACGGGTGTATAAAGGCCAGGGATAGCAAGTGATGGCGAGAAGGGGAACAGAGAAGGTGGGGCCTCAAGGAAGGGGTGGGGTCTTGGGGAACGGATGGGGTAGATCTTGGCTTGTCCTGATCTTGGGTGTAAAAAGGTTAGAGATCACTGTCCTAGTGAAATAGTTTTTCCTAATATCCAACCTAGACCTCCCCCACTGTAACTTGAGCCCTTTGCTCCTTGTTCTGCTATCCGTCACTACTGAGAACAGCCTTTCTCCATCCTTTTTGGAACCTCCCTTCAGGAAGTTGAAGGCTGCTATCAAATCCCCTCTCATTCTTCTCTTCTGCAGACTAAACAAACCCAAATCCCTCAGCCTCTACTCATAAGTTATGTGCTCCAGCCCCCTAATCATTTTGGTCGCCTTCCACTGGACCCTCTCCAATGCGTCCACATCCTTTCTATAGTGGGGGGCCCAGAATTGGACACAATACTCCAGATGTGGCCTCACTAGAGCCGAATAAAGGAGAATAATCACTTCTCTAGATCTGCTGGCAGTGCTCCTCTTAAAGCAACCTAATATGCCATTAGCCTTCTTGGCTACAAGGGCACACTGTAATCCCCAGGTCCTTTTCTGCAGAACTGCTACTTAGCCAGTCAGTCCCCAGCCTGTAACAATGCTTGGGATTTTTCTGTCCCAAGTGCAAGACTCTAGTCACAGCAAATGCCAAGGGCCGCAACTTAAGTGTGGTTGCAAATATATATGCAAATAGCTTCTTTCACACTGAGGGGCATGAATACAAAGCACTTCCCACAATGCCCCTGCACTCCCAGCTCCTCCCTGGGGCTAGAAACATAGACACCCTGTACCCGTCTGTTCCAGCCAGCCCATCTGCTTGTGTCTTTCAGTGCTCACTCTGCCTGGGAGATGCCTTGCCATGTTCAAAGTATTCCACCCGTGGACTGCGTGTTGAGCCCTGTGTAAACTCAAACTGCACCACGGGCCGCAAACAAATGGGCCAGGCCGCATGTTGAGTAGCCCTAATTTAAATCTTACAACTACTATAATCATGTTCAAAAACAAACATGTATATGATAGGTTAAGAACTTTTGAAAGTGCCAGTGTCAGTAATTCTGAGGTAATTTGTGAACACGGTGTAACTGCTTTGCTTGTGCTTTCTCAGCCAGTCAAGAATGCCAAATCCTTTTTGAAGAGTGTGATTTTTCTCCTTTATTAAAACATAAAAAGGTCCTCCACTTCAGGCACACAAAAGTGCTCCTTTCCATAGACATGAGAGTTAATAGAGGTTTTTGAGCTGATGTACAGTGTCTTCATTTATACATTCAGGCTTAAAATATTTGGGCACAAGATCAGCTGCGGTAACTACCCAACTAACTAAAATAGATCAATTTATAGCAGAATATGCAGCATTTTGCAAAATAATACATTTCACCAAAGTCATAACAGTGTTTCCTTCTCTAAGTGTTATTGCATTTATATAGATCTATCCCTGCAAATCCACAGATAGCTGCAAGTATCCGCATGTGCAGATATGGATGCAGATACCTGCGACTCATTTTTGCACGTACAGATGAGGATGTGGATACAAAATTTTGTATCCATGTAGAGCTCTCTCTCTATATTCCATTTCAGATGCGCGTATGTGCTCAGTGCAGTAGAGCCAGAGACTTTTGTAGACAGGGGTTCCCACAGGGGCAATGCATGTGCCCTGTGTGTCCTAATGCCTCTAACAGAGGCATTCCCACTGCCTGGAGCTCACATTGATGCCTTGAGCTCTCTGTCTTTCTAGTGCTGGTGAGAACCCTTTTCAGTTAAATAGGTTTAAAATTGTTAGCTTAGCCTTACTGTTGATAGATTAGTTTATTAGTGTTCCCTTTTGGAGTGTGTGTGTGTTTTTTTTGTTTTCTCCCTGATAGAACTACTTTTATTTGTATTTACTCTTGTGATGGTATGCCAGTAACTGGAACAGATATTCATAAAATCCCCCACGTTTTAAAAATTGCCTTTCTTGTGATTCCGTTTTGGCCATTAATGAAGAGCATACTACATGCTTTATTTGTCTAGGTGCAGGACATATAAGGGACAAATGTCAGTAAGTTCTTTATGGAAAAACCTCAGGAGGAATGTCCAAGGGTGTACCTTATGGAATAATCCATTTGTCCTGCCTCTGATCCAGGCCATTCTTGAACTGAACAAGCTGAGTAATCCTTCACCAGGAGTGCTCTGGTTGACCCGTCTGCTCACAGAGGAAGAAAATCTCTGAAACCTCCAGAGAGGAGAGACATAATTCTCTATATCTGGGGACATCTGGCCCAAATTGCTAGTCCTCTGGAGAGCAAGACTGCATTGAGAACCAAGAAGTGCTCCTCCAGCATGCACAGGGACTCTACTTGCCATACTCTCTGCTGCAACAGACTATTCTCTTGGTGATGAAATGCATTTACTTAATTTATTTTATTCCTTAAAACAGCTTTTTAATTTAAAAATATTTTCACATATTTCTTTCCTTCCACCCAACAGAAATGTGAAAATACACCCTGCATGCATTCTTTTCCTACAAATGATTTCAGAGACCAGCAAAACCTTAAATGTGCTCTACGTTTTCAATGGTACATATGAATCCTGCCTAACCTATTCAAGGTTTCATGCCTACAGGCAACTAAATTAAAACACAGACTATTGCTGTATACCTATATCACTTTTCTTAGGACCTGATACTAATCTCATTTAAACCATTTTACACTGATACACTACTTTGAGTGAGTTAAGCCCAATTTTGGTGGTTCCAATCCTACAAACATTTACAAACACACAGGTAACCATAATTTAATGAGTAATTTAACTGAAGTATATGGGAGTATATAAATACGCATTTGTGGAGTTAATCATGTGGATATAAGTTTGCAGGATTGGAAGCTTACACCTGTGTGAGATCAGAATCAAGTTTAATGGCAATTAATGTACAGCTGTCAGGTTTGCCTCATTACAAGGGAAAAGGTCTTTAATTTAAGACCCAAATTTACCTCTGGCTCATATATTATATTCTTGTATATTCATTAATGACTTCACAAATGTTCACTCAGAATTGGTTATAGAAAGTGTTAAGCTAAACGATATCGTAATAGTGCAGGTCGAACCCAAGACTTTTGAGAGATTCTCCTTCTTGATGCACAAGGAGTCATGTGAATATCTCGTTTCTCTGAAGTCCTATGGGCTTTGGGATAGGAACTGCAAAGAGGGAGCCAGCCAGATACTGAAGCTGGCACAGCTGCAGAGAGCAGTTCAAGGAAAGACCCAATAGACACTGATGTCATTGTACTGCTTTCTACAGTTTTCATGCTGAACATTTTTTCCCCTGTGCTGTCTGGCTCTTTGTTCCAATACAGTCCGCCTCCTCCTTCACCATCTCCAGACCCATCCTTTTCTTTGTCTTTCCATCTAGTTACTCCTCTCCTGTTATAACTACACCAACTGAACTCAAATAATAAAACCAACACAATTTGGAATTAAAATTACATTTGTCACTTTTGCAATATTCATTCTGGTTCCATAGTAGATCCTATTTCCCTGCCTTTTGCCTGTCTTGTCTGTTCAGATTCTCAAGATACATTAAAGAGGGGAGAATTCTGAAAGATTGGAAGAGATCGTGAACTGTTCTTCTGCCGAAAAAAGGCAATTGACAAAACATTTGCAACTATCGACCCATGTGTCTGCTTTCTCATCTTTATAAGGTCTTTATGAGAATGATTTATGCCAATATTGAGGGTGTCCTTGAGGAAAACATAAGAGAACAAGCAGGCTTTCATAGAGGATTCTCCAGTGGACCACGTTTTTGTGGTCACGCAGACAACTGAAAGGTGTAGTAGAAAATACAAGATCCCACTATGCTTGTTGTTCATTAACTTTAAAAATGCAGCTCTACATGCTCTCCTTTTGCAGGGCATCTCCCCTGTGTATGTTAGAATCATACAATACTCCATGATGGACGCAGCTACAGAACTGACACTTTTTGATGATCCCTTGATTATCGAAGTTAAGCGAGGCATAAAGCAGGGGATGTTTGTTTGCCAGTGTCCTGGGAGATGACCTGCGGAGGATCAGAGTGAAAGATGGATTTCTGAGTGATGGCGAGGTTCTTCAAATGCTTCTTACATAAGAACATAAGAACATAAGAATGGCCATACTGGGTCAGACCAAAGGTCCATCGAGCCCAGCATCCCATCTGCCGACGGTGGCCAATGCCAGGTGCCCCAGAGAAGGAGAACAGAAGACAATGATCAAGTGATTTATCTCCTGCCATCCATCTCCTGCCCTTGTTATGAAGGCTAGGGCACCATACTTTATCCCTGGCTAATAGCCATTTATGGACCTAACCTGCAAAAATTTATCAAGCTCTTTTTTAAACCCTAATAGAGTCCTGGCCTTCACAGCCTCCTCGGGCAAGGAGTTCCACAGGTTGACTGTGCGCTGTGTGAAGAAAAATTTCCTTTTATTAGTTTTGAACCTACTACCCATCAATTTCATTTGGTGTCCCCTAGTTCTTGTATTATGGGAAAAGGTAAATAATTTTTCTATAATCACTTTCTCCACACCATTCATGATTTTATATACCTCTATCATATCGCCCCTCAATCGCCTTTTTCCCAAACTGAAAAGTCCCAGTCTCTCTAGCCTCTCCCCATATGGGACCCTTTCCAAGCCCCTAATCATCTTAGTCGCCCTTTTCTGAACCTTTTCTAATGCCAATATATCTTTTTTGAGGTGAGGAGACCACATCTGCACGCAGTACTCGAGATGTGGGCGTACCATAGTTTTATATAGGGGAAGTATGATATCTTTTGTCTTATTATCTATCCCTTTTTTAATAATTCCTAACATCCTATTTGCCTTACTAACTGCCGCTGCACACTGCGTGGATGTGTTCATAGAACTATCCACTATAACTCCAAGATCCCTTTCCTGATCTGTCGTAGCTAAATTTGACCCCATCATGTAGTACGTGTAATTTGGGTTATTTTTTCCAACATGCATTACCTTACACTTACCCACATTAAATTTCATTTGCCATTTTGCTGCCCAATCACTCAGTTTGCTGAGATCTTTTTGCAGTTCTTCACAATCCCTTTTGCTTTTGACTGTCCTGAACAACTTTGTGTCATCTGCAAACTTGGCCACCTCACTGCTTACCTCATTTTCTAGATCATTGATGAACAAGTTGAACAGGATTGGTCCCAGTACTGACCCCTGGGGAACACCACTAGTTACCCTCCTCCATTGTGAAAATTTACCATTTATTCCCACCCTTTGTTTTCTGTCTTTTAACCAATTCTTGATCCATGAAAGGACCTTTCCTCCTATCCCATGACCACCTAATTTACGTAAAAGCCTTTGGTGTGGGACCGTGTCAAAGGCTTTCTGGAAATCTAGGTATATTATATCCACTGGGTGCCCCTTGTCCGCATGTTTATTAACCCCTTCAAAGAATTCTAACAGATTAGTTAGACACGACTTCCCTCTGCAGAAACCATGCTGACTTTTGCCCAACAATTCGTGCTCTTCTATGTGCCTTGCAATTTTACTCTTTACTAGTGTTTCTACTAATTCGCCTGGTACTGATGTTAAACTTATCGGTCTATAATTGCCAGGATCTCCTCTAGAGCCTTTTTTAAATATTGGTGTTATATTGGCCATCTTCCAGTCATTTGGTACCAAAGTGGATTTAAAGGATAGGTTACAAACCACTGTTAATAACTCCGCAATTTCACATTTGAGTTCTTTCAGAACCCTTGGGTGAATGCCGTCTGGTCCCGGAGACTTGTTACTATTCAGCTTACCAATTAATTCCATAACCTCCTCTAATGTCTCTTCAATCTGAGTGAGTTCCTCAGATTTGTCACCTAAAAAGGCTGGCTCAGATTTAGGAACCTCTGTAACATCCTCAGCCGTGAAGACTGAAGCAAAGAAATAATTTAATCGCTCCGCAATGGCACTGTCTTCCTTGATCGCTCCTTTTATATCTTTATCATCCAAGGGCCCCACTGCTTTTTTAGCGGGCTTCCTGCTTCTAATGTATTTAAAAAACATTTTACTATCATTTTTTGAATTTTTGGCTAGCTGTTCCTCAAACTCTTTTTTGGCTTTTCTTACTACATTATGACACTTAATTTGGGAGTGTTTATGTTCCTTTCTATTTTCCTCACTAGGATTTGACTTCCACTTTTTAAAAGCTGCCCTTTTCTCTCTCACTGCCTTTTTAACATGGCTGTTTAGCCATGGTGGTTCTTTGTTAGGTCTCTTACTGTGTTTTTTTATTTGGGGTATACATTTAAGTTGGGCCTCTAGTATGGTGTCTTTAAACAGTTCCCATGCAGCTTCCAGGGATTTTAGTTTAATTACTCTCCCTTTTAGTTTCTGTTTAACTAGCTTCCTCATTTTAGTGTAATTCCCCTTTTTGAAATTAAATGCCAGAGTGTTTGACCGCTGCGGTGTTCTTCCCAACACAGGAATATTAAAAGTTATTATATTGTGGTCACTATTTCCAAGCGGTCCAGTAACAGTTACCTCTTGGACCAGATCCTGCGTTCCAGTCAAGACTAGGTCGAGAATCGACTCTCCCCTTGTGGGTTCCTGTACTAGCTGCTCCAAGAAGCAGTCATTTAAGGCATCAAGAAATTTAATCTCTGAATCCCGTCCTGAGGTGACATGCACCCAGTCAATATGGGGATAATTGAAATCTCCTATTATTACTGTGTTTTTTATTTTGGTAGCCTCTCTAATCTCCCTTATCATTTCAGCATCACTATCACTGTCCTGGTTAGGTGGTCGGTAATATATTCCTAATGCCATATTCATATTAGAGGAATGAATTGTTATCCATAATGATTCTATGGAACATTTTGATTCCTTTAGGATTTTTACTTCATTTGATTCTATATTATCCTTCACATATAGTACCACTCCGCCACCCGCACGACCTGTTCTGTCTTTCCGATATAATTTATATCCCGGTATGATAGTGTCCCACTGATTGTCCTCATTCCACCATGTTTCTGTGATGCCTATTATGTCAACTTCCTCCTTTGATATGAGGTACTCCAGTTCACCCATCTTATTAGACAGACTCCTAGCATTAGTGTAAAAGCATGTTAGAAAACTACCACTATTTATATGTCCGCCTTTCTCAGACACATTGGATTTTTTTATGCACGATTGTTTCACATCTGATCTTGCCCATATATTATTTCTTTTCGCAGATGACATCATTCTAATTGTGTCGAAATCCGAAACATTGCAAATCCTCCTCAGTGACATTGGTAAGAATGCGAAGGAGATTGGCCTGACTATCCACACTGGAAAAATGAAGTGAATGAAAAACGCATATTGTTCAGAGTACATCATGCAGCTAGATGGACAGTCCGTCAAGCTGGTAGATCAATATATATCAATATATTTTTGACAAGCATTGCAGTTGGACAATGAGTTGGGCCCATAGTTGAGCAGGAGGAGGAGGTTGGGTTGGATTGGGAATCTGAGCAGTGTTTTTGCTGATTCTAAACTTCCCGCTGCCACAAAAGCCCATCTCTTTAACACTAGTATATTTCCGGTAATGCTATATGGCTGCAAAACCTGGAATATGACACTTACAGAAGAATCAAAGCAGCAAACAACCCAAAGAGCAATGGAAAGACATATGGTTACAGCATGTTACTATCGATGATTTGCGCGCAAGAAGCGGTGTCAATGATATCATCCAACTTATATATGACTGGAAAAGGAGATGGGCTGGCCATGTAGTGAGACTGAGACACAACAGATGGACAGTGTGTATATTCCATTGGTATCCACAAGACGTGACAAGAACAAGAGGAAGGCCTCCAGCACGTTGGGTGGATCCTTTCTGGAAGATTCATGGAAGGACGTGGACAAGAATCACACAAAACAGGACGATGTGGAAAAGATTATCTGCATCGATGACATCACGGATCCTCCAAGTAAGCCTGTTCAGATTGTAAACTCTTTGGGGGCAGAGACTGTCCTTGATTTTCTGTTTCGATCAGCGGTTCCTAACCTTTTCCAGATGGGGACACATTTTGACAATTCAGGAAGACTTGGTGACCCAGGGCAATTCAAAAAATGTGTGAATGGCTCCTTAAGAGCCACCTGGGGAGACACCTGGAGACCCTTTTGAAATGTAATGGCGACCCATATTTGGCTCCCGACCCATAGTTTGGGAAACCCTGAGTTGGATGGTTCTCGGTACAAAGAGGCCATGTTTAGCCTCAGGCACTACATAGTAAACATGACAAATACATTAAAAAGTGACGCACTATCTAAATAATAAATGGGATTTGAAAAATCCCCTCTTCAGAATGATAATGGGCAGGACATGATCTGTCAAAGGATGCAGGGCTTAAGTTGGGGATAATTGTTGATCAAGAATCCTCAGGGCTTTGACAGAGATTTTCACTATTCTATAAACTAATTGATATTTTCATATTTAGCTAAATATCCCTATGAATTGCCTATGTACCTACATTTCCTACATCAAAACTTATTCCCGTCATGGATAGAAATCTTTGAAATAGCTGAGTGGATTATCAGCTGCCTGGAGACAGAGGACACTGAATTCTTCACTCATTTTCAACAGTGTTTCAGAAAGAATGTTGCAGTTGATCCAAAACTATGATCTATTATTTTTTAAACTCTAGACTCTTTTATATTTACACTATTTGCAGAAGTTTAAAATAAAATGTTTGCTGTAGTAAAAGTCAATATATGGAATAAAGTACTTTTAAATATGATCTAGTGAAATTATTAAATGATCTTTAAATATATATTGGTAGCTTTTTTATCTCTGTGGATAATGTTTCTGGTTTTTTCTATATTATAATATATCCTATCTAATACTCTCATTTTTTTTTCTTTGCAGGAATTCCTGGTGCAGTTAATAGCTCGAGAAAGAGCGAAAGCTTAAGAAAGGTATAGAGCCACAGACAAATGTGAGCAAAACAAGCATCTAACCAAGGAATTACTGGCAAGTCCAGTCATTTTCGTCAGAAAGTGGATGGGTGAGGTAAGAAATCTTAATGTATGTGAATTAATTTTAAAAAAACAAATGCAAAGATTGATTCTTGTCTCACATACACTGTTTAATCCTGGGGGAATTTGGCAGTTGTTGGCATTTGCAGACGTAGTAAAATTGCAGAGTTCCCCCAGGGCTGGTATTGTAAATCAGGAGTGACTATTAAACCAGATAGAGTTAAACTGGTATTAATAAGAAAAGAATCACCAAAAAAAAATAACCAAAGATATGTTTTTATTTAAAGATTGTTTTAAAAAAATATTTTTCAAGAACATTTGGCATTCCCTTATTATGCACATTTTTATTTATATATTTTTTTGAGATTTGCAAAACTGTCTTCGGTTTCACCTATGCAATCTTCCTTATTTCAGTGGAACTGCATGGCTATAACTGAGAACCAAATGTTGTCTAAAATGTATTACTCTAGCCCTGAGGGTGGGGGGTGTCAGTACAGGTTGGACCTCCCTGGTCCAGCACCCTCGGGACCTGAGTGGTCCTGAAGGAGGGATTTTGCCGGACCAGGAGAGTTCATTTCAGCCCCCCTCCCACTGGCCCTCTAGCCCGGCTCCACTCTTTGCCTGACTTCCCGGCAGGCTCCCCACATGCAACCAGCCCTGCTGCCCTGCCACTGCAGCCCATGGTCCTGCTGCTGGGGCTCTTAGCTTCGCCGTGGCAAACTACTGTCCCGCTGCTGGTGGTCCTGGCCCCACCAGCCCCACCCCACCTGAGCCTGCTGGCATTCCAGCCACTCCATCATGGGTTCCCATGGCAGGGCTTCCAGCTTCTAGTCTCCCTGCAGCTAGTTTAGCTGGGTTCCCGGTCCCCACAGGTCTCCTGCCTCTGGTCCTTCACTGAGTCTCTCTGGTCCAGCAATATCTGTGTCCGGACCGTGGAGTTCCGGTTGAGAGAAGTTCAACCTGTACTTCCCTTGAATTACATGCTGAATTTCCCTTTAGCATTAATGGGAATACTACATATGCAGAATATGGAAAATACACTCTGCAATATTTGTTAGCATCAGCAACTGCACCAAAATATTTTTCATGAAACCCCTAATTCAAAGCATTTAACACAGGTTTGGCTTTAAACACATGCTGATATCTATCCCTAAATGAGCAAAGCACTTAAGCTTGTGTTTAAGTCCTTCTGAAGTAAAATTACACTTACACCAACTCTAAGGGTATGTCTACACTACAGCATTCTTTTGAAATATCTTATTTCAAAATAGTTATTTCAAAATAGCTTATTTCGAAATAATGCGTCTAGACAGAAAATGCATTTCAAAATAGCGTTTTGCTATTTCGAAATAGTGCATTCACACTGATAGGACGCTGAATCGCATTTAAGGCCGTCCGGAACCGGTTCTGGCAGGGCATCAGGTCAGGAGTTACCTTGTGTGGCTGCTGCCTGAAGCTATCTGAGACCTGTGCTTAAAGGGACCCCCCCCCCGGACAGCCGGTTCTAAGGTTTCCCTGCTTGCTTGCCTACCTCGCTGAGAGACAGCAAAGCATTGTTTTCTCTGCATGCTCTGGTTGCCCTCACTCAGGACACCACAGCACTCTGCAGCATGGAGCTGGAGCCGCCCCATGGCACTCTGGTGCTTCTCCTGGACGTGTTGCTGCGAGCCTGGCAGCACGTTCTGCAGGCAGTAACAGTCTCCCTGGTATGCCCCACTGGGGGTTTGTGCCTCATTCCTCCCTCACAACCTTCCACTTACTCCTCCCTAACCTCCCTTCCTATTGTACAATAAAAGACATGTGTTCATTACAACAAAGCCTCTTTATTGAACAAAACTGGGGTGGGGGGGAATGAAACTGAGGTGAGACTGGGGAAAGAAGGTGGGAGAGGGGAGGAAGGAGGGTGGGAGAGGGGAGGGGGAAACCTGGGAGGAGGGAGCTGGCAGGGGGAGGCAAGGGGAGGAAGGGGGAGGAGAAGCTCAGGGTTGGGGGTCTCGCCGGCCAAACTGTCTCCCAACACCGTGGGTGCGGGGGCCTCGGTGTGCCTGGGGGTGTGGGGAGGGTGTGGAGGAAGAAGCAGGACAGGGAGAAGGAGTGGGAGGAGGAGCGGTAGCTGGGGAGGCAGCAGGGCCTGGAGCAACAGGAGGCAGCAAGCTCTGTCCCAGGGTCAATGACCACCTGGGGGGCATGGACCGTCCTTCCCCCCAGGATGCGGTCCACAGCATCAAAATAGGAGCAGGGGTCTGGGTCTGCCCCTGTTTGGGAGCTGCCCCCTGTGGCCCTGGCATACGCCTGCCACAACTTCTTTATTTTCATGCGAACCTGCTCCTGGGTTCGCATGTGGCCTTTGGTGGCCAGGTTGGCAGCCATCCGCCTGTAGACGGTTGCATTCCTCCATTTAGTGCGGAGATCATGGACGTTGGTGGCATCCCCCCAAACCTGAATTAAGTCCCTGATCTCCGCACTGGACCAGGCAGGCACCCGCCTTTTCCGGCCCCTGGCAGGCTCCTGGGAGCTGGCAGACTGGTGCTGGGGAGTGGTGGAGGGCTGGCTGGCACTGGCTGCCTGGCTTATGCTGGGGCCACTGGGTCAGGTGCAGCGACTGCTGGCTCTGGGCTGGCAGGTTTGGACTGGGAGGCACTGTGGCCAGAGTCTACCCCTTTAAGGGCTCCGGGGAGGGAGGCAGGGAGAGGAGTTTTCTTGGTTGTGCCCAGAGTGGCCACCAGGGCACCCTGGGAAGGGCTGGAGGCCCCCTATTTCGAAATAAGCGTCCACACAGTGCTTATTTCAAAATAGCAATTTCGAAATTGGTGCTATTCCTTGTGGAATGAGGTTTACCAATTTCGAAATAAGCCCTCCGCTATTTCGATTTAATTTCGAAATAGCGGTTTGGCTGTGTAGATGCTGGTAAAGTTATTTTGAAATAACGGCTGTTATTTTGAAATAACTTTGCTGTTTAGACATACCCTAAGGGACTACTAGCCCAGAGTAAAAGGTCAAATGAGTTTTTTTAGGTCTTCAGCTAATTAGGCACCCTTTGAAAAGGTAAATATCTTGACATTCCTACTAAAAATTAAGAAAGTACTAGAGTAAATGAGAATTGTTGAGTTTTCATTAGAAAACAAAAATAAAGCTTTTCTGAATTATTACAATGTAGACTGTTGGCAAAATAATGAGTGTAGGAAGTAAAATCAAGACAGTTTTCTGTGATTATAGTGCATACTTAAACATGTTTAACAAAACAACTTCACTTTCATCAAGGAAACAATCTTAGAATCCATAAAATAGTAACACGTTTGTTTCACGTACAATAATGAAAATTCTATTTTTTTTTTCCTTTCAGGTGTTTTTGTTCCATCGTTGTCATCTTCTTACAGCTGATATTCCAAGTGCCTGGATTCACTTGCAGCTAGGTGGTTTACCTGCTTACATCCCTGGGCTTAGCAGGCAGACTTAAAGGTACAGAACTTCCCTTGCTTTACAGATACAAGGATGTATGATTGGAAACATGTTGCTGAAATTAAAGGGCTGCCTTTTAAACAAACAACTAATATCTGCAAAACAATACTGAACATTTTGTAGGTGTTTGGTAAGGCCCAGTTCAGCAGTGCGCTAAAAGTACATGCTTTACTTTAAGCAAATGAGTACTCCTTTTGTAGTCAGTTGAACTAATCATGTACTTGACAGTTAGGCAAGTACTTGAGTATATTGCTGAACCGGGGCTTAGTTTGTTAACCTGCCATATATATTCAGTAGACTTGGTAATATTCATGTTACAGAAGTTAAATGTAGCTAAAGGCACATACTGCTGTGAGTATCTAAGTACCTAGGTAGATAAAATGACCTGGCATTAGCATTCTGAACCACCACACAAGAAACGCGTTCTTTTATACCACAGATCAAAGGAAGTTGTATACACTGTGTTAAGATAGAGCAAACCTCTCTTTGTGTTGGGGATGGATGAGAATGAGGGATCTGCTGTGACTACTCTTATCTAATTTTATGGACATTATTGATAGCTTTCAAAAGGAACCTCATCCAGACTGTCTTGAGTGGAGATTTGTGGCTACAATGCATGTTTTAATGGGGGAGGAAAGGTTAAAGAGAGTATCCTCTGCATTCCATCTGGGGCATGTCTGTCCTACTGGAAAGAAAACAAAATATAAACCTAGTGATAACTATCACAGATATGCTCTCAATCACTCAAAAAATGCTCAAGCCCTCTGAAGTAGTGAGACTTGCAAGTTTGCATGTCATTCCTATCTTGTGTGTCGGGCAGACATAGACTTGATGCTGTTTTCATTCTTGGTAATGTTGCTTTCAGGTGGTCTTCTAAGGCTATATCCACACTTAAGACCTTGCAGCAGCACTGCTGTGACACTGTAAGATTTCTTGTGTAACTAGTTGCTCTATGCCGAAGGGAGAGCGCTCTCCTGTCAACATAATTAAACCATCTCCAATAAGTGGCAGTAGTTATATCAGTGAGAGAAGCTCTCCTGTCATCATAGCGCTGTGCACGCTTCCATTTATGTCTGTGAAACTTATGTCACTGAGGGATGTGTGTGTGTGTGTTTTTCATGCTGACATGAGTGATAGTGTAGACATGGCTGTCAGATTCACATAGGCATACCTATATACTTCAAAGCAGGGGTGGGCAAAGGGGCCTCCGTGGGCCAGATCCGACCCGCCAAGCCGGTGGATCCAGCCCGCAGCCACCCTGCCGCTCCCCTGTTCCCAAGCCAATTGAAACCTGTGGACGGGGAAGCATGTAAAGTCTCCTCCCCCCCGCCAAGGGCGCGTGGCAGCTAGAGAGAAACACAGGCTGTTTTAAGAGAGCCAGTTTTTCTCTCTAGTTGCCATGTGCCCCTGGCAGGGCGGGGGCAGGAGACGAGACACTTTGTGCGCTCCCCTTGCCCCCAGACCTTGATTGGTCTGGGGGCAGAGGGAGCATGCAAGGTTTCCTCCCATTGCTGCACCTAGAGCAGTGGTCTCTAACCTTTTTAAGCATGAGATCACTTTTTGAATTTAAGTGCAATCCAGGATCTATCTCAGACCCAAATACCCTTGTCCTGCCTCCTTTGTGCTCCTTGCCCCGCCTCTCTCTGAGGCCCCCATCCCTGCTCACTCTATCATCTGTCCCTCCCCCATCCTCATGCACTTCACCAGGCTGGGGCAGAGGGTTGGGGTGCAGGTTCTGGTCTTGGGTTAAGAGCGTGAGGGGCTCTGAGCTGAGCTTGGGGCAGGCAGTAGGGTTGCAGGAGGGGGTTCTAGGTGCAGGCTCTGGGAGAGTGTTTGGATGCAGGGGAGCTCAGGGCTGGGGTAAGGGCTTGAGGCACAGGAGGAGGTTCATGACTGGGGTAGGGGTTCAGGATGTAGAATCCAATTTGGCACTGCTTACCTCAGGTGGCTCCTGGGTGATGGTGCAGTGGAGCTAAGGCAGGCTCACCCCTGCCCCAGCCCTGGACCACTCCAAAAGCAGCCAGCAGATTTGCTCTATCCCTAGTCCTTTTGTGCCCCCTCTCTGCTCGGTGAAGATAAGATACAGGGTGCGAGAAGGGGGCACCTTGATATCAGCGCCCTCCTCTCCCTCCCCCTGCTCTGCACAGCAAGCAGGAGGCTCCTGGGAGAACAGCTCCAAGGCAAAAGGCCAGAGGTGCGCAACAGTGGGAAGAGGAGCAGCTGAAGTGCTTCAGCTGCTCCTCTTCCCACTGTTGCGCACCTCTGGCCTTTTGCCTTGGAGCTGTTCCCCCAGGAACACTTGATAGCAACATGGCCAAACCAGTCAGGATCACCTGTCAGAGGCTCCAAGATCTACTAGTAGATCCCGATCTACTGGTTGGTGACCACTGACCTAGAGGGAACTGCCAGCTGTTTTAAAAGAGGTGGCGATTCTCTCTAGGCACCAGGGGCAGGGGAAGCGGAGACTTCATGCGCTCCCCCACCCCAGGCCAATCATGAAAAGTCTCCTGGCCCTGCCCCTTCCGGAGCAGCCCAAGACCACTTCAGAAATTTATGAAGTGGTCCCCTTTTAAAAATTATTGCCCACCCGATTCAGAGGAACAATTCATGTTATAATGTTGACTTATCCCTACATGTGTTACTTCTTCCCATATTTCTTCACCTATGGGATCTTCCTCATAACATTTGGATGTTGAAGTGCTATGTGAAACAGTATCTTAATTGACTCATAAATTGGAGAAGGCAATGCTAAATCTGTCATTTACAATGAATATTTTATATCTGGAAATGCTTTCTATATGGTATGTGAAACATTTTTAATAGAAATGGATGGTTGTATTGTTTTGTTTCTTTTTTTACCAGTGAACAAAATACTTTAAATTCTCATTTTAAATACTGTTTCTTATTAATTCAGATTGTTGATTTGCTTGTATGCACTGAAATAATGGAATTAAATTATGGAAACATACATATTAACGATGTTTGTATGTGCAGGCTGCTTGTTGATCTGTCTCTGAGGCTCAGCTCAGTGGAAAGTATGTAACTGTATGTTTGTGTTTATGTTGATATTTAAGTGTGTGCTTTGGAGCCTAATAATTTTTGTATAATGAGCAGGATTTCAGATACAATGAAAAGAAAATCTTATTTCTAGACGTTTATTTAAACCTTCTTTTCTAGCCAGAAATATTAGAAGAAAATGTCTTAGGACCCAGTCCTACATCCTGATGGTGCTCCCAACCAGGCCTGCTGACAGGAGGGAGCAAAGGCAGCAGATACTTAGGGGCCCTGCAGTTCAAAGAGGCCCGGGGCTCCCAGCCATCATCATGGCTAGTACAGAAGCAGCTGGAACCCTAGCCCCTTTGAATTGCTGCCAGAGTGCCTCTCCATTCGGTTTTGAAGGCTTGGGGCGGGGGGGGGGGGCGTGCTCTGGGCGGTGCTGAGAGCTGGTTGCCCCCAGCATTACCTGTTCTGCCCAAGGCACCACCTCTTCTGGGGTGTCAGCCCCACTGCTCCCCACAGGGGTTTGCTTGTGCCAGTCAGATTATAGGATTAAGGCATGAATCATTGTTATAGTGTTCCTACCAATAAATACTGGATTTCATCAATATATGCATTTTTCAAATGAATGTATAGAAAGAATTATTCTTCTTTAAAACTGGAAAATAGCATACATTTTGGTGAAATTAGAAAGAAATGTTTTAAAATATGTGGAAAAGTGAGCTAATTAGGGTATGTCTACACTACAGCGTTATTTCAAAATATCTTAATTTGAAATAGTTAATTCGAAATAAGTTATTTTGAAATAATGCGTCTATACACAAAATGCAATTCGAAATAGCTTTTTGCTAAATTGAAATAGCGTGTCCACGCTGATTGGACGCTGAATCACATTTAAGGCCAGCTGAACCGGTTCCGGCAGGGCATCAGGTCAGTAGTTGCTTTGTGTGGCTGCTATCTGAGGCTTGTGCTTAAAGGGACCCCCCTGGACAGCTGGTTCTCAGCTTTCCCTGCTTGCTTGCCTACCTCGCTGAGGGACAGCAAAGCATTTTTCTCTCTGCCTGCTTGGTTGTCCTCACTCGGGACACCACAGCACTCGGTATCATGGAGCCAGAGCCGCCCCTGGGCACTCTGGTGCTTCTTTTGGATCTTTTGCTGCAAGCCTGGCAGCAAGTGCTGGAGACTGCCTGGCACCATCTGCAGTAGCCCAACCCCTAGGTCCTCTTCCGGACTCCCCTGGGGGGACACCAGTGGCGACTGGTGGGACCACATCGTCCTGGAGCGCTGGGGAGACCAACAGTGGACCCAGAACTTCAGGATGAAGAAGGACACTTTCCTTGAGCTCTGTGAGTGGCTTGCCCCTGCTCTGCGGCGATGGGACACGCACATGAGGCCCGCCATTCCCCTCCACAAGCATGTGGCCATCGCCCTATGGAAGCTCTCCACGCCGGATAGCTACCGATCCGTCAGCAACCAGTTCAGCGTGGGGAAATCCACCGTCAGAGCAGTGCTCATGCAGGTGTGGCCGTTTCCAGCCATTGTGCCGGGGGGGAGGGAGGGGGCAGCAAGGAGTGGATGGGTTGCCCCAGGGAAAAGGAGGGGAGGGGGTGCAAGTCCCCTCCATAGGAGGGTTTGTTCTGTTCCAGCCGCACTTCAGATTGCCCATAGTGGCCAGGATTGCGGGGGTACTTCTCTATCATTCTGCAGGCCATGTCTGACCACTGGGGCCGCTTCCTGGACATCAATGTGGGCTAGTCCGGCAAAGCACACGACGCACGGGTGTACCGCAACTCCTCCACGTGCCAGAGGCTGCACACCGGGACCTTCTTCCCCAACCGCCACATCAGGGTTGGGGACGTGGACATGCCTGTCTGCCTGGTGAGGGATGCGGCCTACCTGCTACAACCCTGGCTCATGAAGCCCTACATTTCATGAGGAGGTTGAGAAGGGAGAGGCAGGAGTGGGAGGAAGAGCAGGAACTGGGGAGGCAGCAGGTGCTGGAGCGGCACGAGGCAGCACGCTCTGCACCAGGGTCTGCAGATGGGCACAGATGGCACAACCGTGGGCAAGCTGCTCCCGCCGGAGCTCCAAATCTAGTTCCACCCAGCGGTCGAGAGTGCGGTGCAGGGCTTGCAGTGCCCCCAGGTGCTGCTCTCGGTACCCCTGCAGTGTTCGGCTGGTCCTCCTTTGGAGCCCTCATGTGTGGGAGCATGTCCCAGGTGGGGTGGTGTGCTCTGCACGTGCAGCTGGTGCGGCTGTGGAGAAAGAAGAGAAGTGGTCAGTTCTCCCTGGGGACTCAGTGGGTGAAGCCCAGCCCCCCTCTGCAAGGTGAGGATGACTGTTCCCTGCACTGTCAGAGCCAGTGTGCTTGCACAGAGGCCGTGGTCGGATTGTCCGGCTATCCCCGAGAGTGGGAGCTGCCCTGAGACCGCACCCATGCCCCTGTGCTGTGTATAGTGCGGCCAAGGTGGGGGGGGAAATGTCCCATGCCTCTGTGTAGAGGGGGCTTGTGAAGGGAGGGCATCCTGCTGTGTCCCGCCCCGGGGTCAGGAGCATGTCAGGTCTCTTCACATACGCCCCTGTGTGGCACGCAGATTGAGCCACCTGCCCAGGGGTGGCACGGCATGTGCTTGCACGTGCAAAGGTTGCTGTGTGATCCGTGCGTGCACAGGTTGCTGCATGCACAGGTTGCTGCGTGATCCGTGGTAAGCAAGGCCCACACACGCGGTCCCTGGTCTTCCTCCCCACCCCCCTGGGAAGGGGACAGTGATGGCACTTACATGGTGTGGCCTCCCTGGACGACCCTGGTGACTCCGCTGCTGGGACAGCTCGGGGGTCCGGCTGGCATGGCACCCTCCGTGGCGGCTCCTCCTCCGCGCCCTGGTCAGGGCCCTCTGCTCCCGGCTTGCTGCCCCCTGGGCTGGCACGGACCGTCCCGCCCCCCAGGATGCGGTCCAGGGCTTTGAAATAGGGGCAGGTGTGTGCCCTTGTTGGGGAGCTGCCCTGTGTGGCCCTGGCATATCCCTGCTGCAATTCTTTAATTTTCATGCGCACCTGTTCTTGGGTGCGCATGTGGCCTTTAGTGGCCATGGTGGCAGCTATGCGGCTGTGGACAGCTGCGTTCCTCCATCTAGTGCGGAGATCATGGACGTTGGAGGCCTCCCCGCAAATCTCAATGAGGTCCATGATCTCCGCACTAGTCCAGGATAGCGCCCACCTTCTCCGACCCCTGGCTGGCTCCTGGGAGCTGGGGGACTGGGCAGTGGAGGGCTGGCTGGATCTGGCTGCCCGGCTCATATTGGTGCCACTGGGTCAGGGTCAGTGACTGCTGGCTCTGTGCTTGCAGGCCTGTAGCTGGCACATGCAGAGTGGCCAGAATCTACCCCTTTAAGGGCTCCGGGGTGGGGCAGAGGAGAGGAGTTTTCCTGGTTTGGCCCAGAGTGGCCACCAGGGCTCCCTGGGAAGGGCTGGAGATCCCCTATTTTGAAATAAGCGTCTACACAGCGCTTATTTCGAATTAGCTATTTCGAATTTGGCATTATTCCTCATAGAATGAGGTTTAACTAATTCGAATTAAGCGCCCCGCTATTACGAATTTATTTCAAAATAGCGGTTTGCCTGTATAGACGCTATTAAAGTTAATTTGAAATAATGGCTGTTATTTTGAATTAACTTTGATGTGTAGACATATCCTAAGTGTGGTTTAAATTTGCTTACATGTAAGTTTGTAGAATAGTAGAAAAGTACTGGATATTCATCATATTTCTTTTCTGTTTTATTCCTAAGAAAATAATGTTCCATGTAAAAGTAGCTTCCATGTAGAAGTTTTGTGCAAAATTCAAAATTTTCAGTGTAAATTTGCGGTTTGGACTTTAAAATTTTGCCAGGAAGCCAAGATTTTTAACAATGGCCTCTAATTTTGGATGTTTTCAATTCCTATATTCAAGCCTTTTCATCAGTAAGTCCTGATTTTTAAAGTTTCTGAACTCCTACAGTTTCTGTTGATTTCAGTTTGAGATGTGCGGGCTCAGCATATCTAAAAACTGGTCTGAGGCTTCTAGAATTGAGGCACCTGAACTCAGTGGCCACTTTTGAAAATTATATTTTGTGTTTGACTGATAAACATATAGGGTGTAATTTATGGATATGAAGGACTAGTCTCTCCCTCCCCCCTTTGCTGCCTCTATCAGAAAGAGGCAGCAAGGGGGGGAAAGGAGAGGGTACTTCAAAGCGGCAGTGCTGCGTGGAGCCTGGGGCCAGATACCAGGGTCCACGCAGCGCTGCCACTTTGAAGTGCTGCTGTAGGAGCCCAGCGTTAGGCTCCTCCAGGTATTTCAAAGCGGCAATGCCACAAGGAGCCTGACTTCAGGCTCCCGTGGGGGCGTTTCAAAGTGGCAGCGCTGCACAGAGCCCGGGATCAGCTGGAGTGCGCTATGAGAGATGCATAGAAAGGTATCTTGTTCACATGATGTACCATAATGACCGCACACTATGTAAGATATTAGAATTCTCTAATGGGCATGTTTTAAAAATAATTTAAAGAATCTACAGTCAAATTTTTCTTTCAAGATTTTCAGTAACAAAAATTCTTCCAGTCTGTGTGAGGGCCTGAGTCTGTAAACTCTTACATTTTACGAGACAGAGTTATTAAACAGAATTTGGCAGTGTCTAGGAGTTCTTTCCCTATCTTTTGATACACATACAAACACACAGGGTTCTGGGCCTGATCTAATAGCTACGGGTATGTCTACACTACAAAGTTAATTTGAACTAACAGCTGTTAGTTCGAATTAACTTTAATAGGGGCTACACATGCAAACTGCTATTTCGAATTTAATTCAAAATAGCGGAGCGCTTAATTCGAACTAGGTAAACCTCATTCTACGAGGAGTAACACCTAGTTCGAATTAAGTAGTTCAAATTAAGGGCTGTGTAGCCACTTAATTCGAACTAGTTGGAGGCTAGCCCTTCCCAGGTTGCCCTGGTGGCCACTCTGGGCCAAACCAGGGAAACTCTTCTGCCCCCCTCCCGACCCCGGAGCCCTTAAAGGGCCACGGTCTGGCTACAGTGCTCGTGCCAGTTGCAAGCCTGCTAGTACCCAGCCAGCAGACCCTGCACCTGGCACACCATGAGCCAGCCACCCGCTGCCACCCAGCCCTCCATCTCTTCCCAGGACCAGGCTGGCGGCTCCCAGGAGCCTGCCCGGGGCCGCAAGAGGCGGGCGCCCACCTGGTCTAGTGCAGAGATCGTGGATCTCATCGAGCTTTGGGGGGAGGCCTCCAACGTCCACGATCTCCGCACTAGCCACAGGAACGCGGCATCTACAGCCGCATGGCTGCCATCCTGGCCACCAGAGGCCACATGAGGACCCAGGAGCAGGTTTGCATGAAAATCAAGTTGGTCCAGTGAGACCCTTGACCCTGAGCGTAGAACATAAGAACATAAGAATGGCCGTACTGGGTCAGATCAAAGGTCCATCTAGCCCAGTAGCCTGTCTGCCGACAGCGGCCAACACCAAGTACCCCAGAGGGGGTGGTCCGAAGACAATGACCAAGTGATTTGTCTCCTGCCATCCATCTCCAGCCTTCCACAAACAGAGGCCAGGGACACCGTTCCTACCCCCTGGCTAATAGCACTCCATGGACCCAACCTCCATGAATTTATCTAACTTCTCTTTAAACTCTGTTATAGTTCTAGCCTTCACAGCCTCCTATGGCAAGGAGTTCCACAGGTTGACTATGTGCTGTGTGAAGAAGAACTTTCACGTATTAGTTTTAAACCTGCTGCCCATTAATTTCATTTGGTGTCCTCTAGTCCTTATATTATGGGAACTAATGAAGAACTTTTCTTTATTCACCCTCTCCACACCACTCATGCTTTTACAGACCTCTATCATATCCCCCCTCAGTCTCCTCTTTTTTAAGCTGAAAAGTCCCAGTCTCTTTAGCCTCTCTTCATATGGGACCTGTTCCAAACCCCTAATCATTGTAGTTGCCCTTTTCTGAACCCTTTCCAAGGCCAAAATATCTTTTTTGAGATTAGGAGACCACATCTGTACATAGTACTGAAGATATGGCGTACCATAGTTTTATACTTCCCCTCCTCCTTCTTCCCCTGGCTTCCCCCTTCCAGCTCCCTCCTCCCAGGTTTCCCCCTCCCCTCTCCCACCTCCTTTTCCCAGTCTCCCCCGAGGTTAACCCCTCCCCCCCCCAGTTTTGTTAAACAAAGAGAGTTTCTATTTTGAACACACGTGTCCTTTATTTTTTACATCAGGAAGGAAGGCTAGGGAGGGGTAAGTGGAAGGAGGTGAGGGAGGAATGGGGCACGAGCCCCTGATGGGGAGGACTGGGGTGGCTCTGCGGGCTCCTCGGGGTGGAAGCTCTCCTGCAGGGCCTCCTGGATCCTGACAGCCTCCCGATTGGCCCCCCCGGATGGCAGCCTGCGGCAAGTGCAGCCAGGCTGATGGCCGAGTGCTGTGATGTGCCGAGTGTGGGCACTCAGGGCACTCCAAGACAGGACTGCTTTGCTGTCCCTCATCGAGTTAGACAAGCAAGCGGGGAACCCTGAGAACTGTCTGTCCGGGGTGGGGGCCGGGTCCCTTTAAGCACGGTCCTCAGCTAGCCTGAGGCAGCAGCTTCACGCTCTAAGTCCTAACCTGATGCCCTGCCGGCACTGCTTCCGGCCAGCCTTAACTTCGGTTCAGGGTCCACTCAATGTGGACATGCTATTTCGAATTAGCAAAACACTAATTCAAATTAGTTTTTAGGTCTAGATGCACTAATTCGAATTAGCTTATTTCGAATTAACTAATTCGAATTAAGTTAGTTCGAATTAGTGCTGTAGTGTAGACATACCCTACTAGACTTAATGGAAAGTTCACTAATGTTAATGGAGCTTGGATCAGGTCTTAATCCTGACCAAAAATTCTGTATGAAAAGATTGGTCTGCCCTGTTTATGGAATTCATTTAAGTTCATCTGTGTAAATATACAAGACTCAAAATCTAAGCATTTCACCCTGCAGCTAGAAGAACCCATCCTGTGGTTGTAAAATACTATATCTTTCATTATCAAAGACTTAGAAATGTTACTTAATATATGTTATTTGATCTATATTTGGTTCTTTATAATTCAACCTTTGTGATTTTCCTTACAGCCAGAAGAAAACAATTTTTGTTCTTTAGTTTCACAGAGAAAAGATCAAGGATCAAACTTTTTAAACATTGCATTGGCTAAATTACCTTTGGTGTAATTTGTTTTGATAGCTGGAAAGTTTTCTCTTGGCTTCCAGGACATCTTGCCAGCTGGAGTGAAGGATGGTTTACTGAAGCTAGTTTTACCAGTACCTCAGGTTGAGATGTCACACACTGTATGTGGTAATTTAATTATATCTTGTATGTTCTGACAGTCAAAATTGTACTAATCTTTTCTTTACAAAAGAAAAAGGGATAGTGCTCTTTTTATTGAGACTATTTGTCATCAAGAATGCTTTTGATTGAACAAAGACCTAAACAAATCAACAGATAAAGAGCACTCTGTCATTAATTAATGCTACATACAGAAGAAAAACCTTAGATTGTGATTGGTTGAAAATTGTCATATGAAGCCTCAGTAAGTTACTGTTGTTTACCTCTTCAGAAGTTGATACATTTTAGGTTTTTTCCAGTTATCCAGTCAGACCACTTCTGTGACAGGCTGAAGAAAATTAATTGAAAACTATTATTTTACCTTGTAAGAGAATAACTTTTTTTTTCTGGTCCTGTGAGTGCATCTGTTTTTTAGCTTCTAAGGAAAAACTGTTACATCATTGAAATGCATTACCATTATGGAGAGATTTTCCAGCTGTTTCTGTTGAACACTTTCAGAAAATAAGTAATAAATCACACATTGGGCCAAATCTGAGAAGGATTTGATCCATGAACTTCAGTACATATTGTATATTTGCTTCACTCCAAATCAATATTTACCTCTCTAGTTAATAAAGTTTATTTTTCATCCTAACAAAAATCAATATTTACTTACTATTTTTAGTGCTTTGACAATGTACTCAATTCTGTATTTCTAGCAGCTTGGAGTCTTAAAGCAAACTTTTCCATAATAAATTAAACAGATGTCTATTACATTTATTATATGCTGGACAAATCGGCTCCCTTTGTGGAAAACACTTCCTAATAAAGTAACAGGATTATGAGCACAGAAGTTTATAAGCACAAAAAAATGTAAATTAGAAAAATGGGTAAATTGAGTAGATTTGGTACTGAATTTAGCAATAATTGTCTAAACCCATAAAGCAGGTATTATACCTTGTTTACATTTTAAGGTAGCATCTTCTCTGAGTTCTATGGAACTGAAATGACAAACCCCATAAAAATATTCATGGCCAGATCCTCAGGTTGCATATCAATTGGTGATCTAACTTTATATATACACTGATTTGCATAACCAGACTGAAAGAGGACTGCAGAAGTTTAACTGGAAGCAGACTTTGGCCTCTAGCAATATTAATGGGAGTTACCACTGGACAAATTCTTCATACATCCTGAGAAAATTCTTCCCTTAAACACTTAATTCTTTGCACATCACAAGTTCCCACAAAATCAGCAAAAGTGTGGGTTGCATGTGAATGGGAAAAGTGGGTCATTTTTCTGAAAATAATTATAGAAAAATCCCAGAACATAGTGTTGGGCCCTGCACTGAGTTCTCACAGTGATGATGATGCAAAGTAATTTTTTTTGTTTTATTCGTTTAATTTTTTTTAGAGGAAACTTGTTTGAAAGAGTTTGGCCCACTTGCTGTGGAGTTGTTTCAGTATTTTATGGCCTTGAAAAGCTGTGTTCCAAGACTAGTTCTTTTAAACCCTCATGTTTATAGAAAACCAAAGGAAAAACAGAAAGAAAAAAAAATGAAACCATTGAATTTACTGTTTGGTTCAGTGGTATGAACATTTTACTCTACCATCTGTTGCTATGCATTCTATTTGGTTTTAAAAAGGATTTTTTATATTTTGCAACTCTGATCGTAGCATAAATATTTTAGGTTCAAATATATTTCATAGAATTTTTTTTTTAAAAGAGATAAACTTACAATTTATTCATGGTGAACCAAAATAGGTTCCCTTCGTAGGATGTCATCATTTGGGTCCTCACTTCCCTTCAGTGTTTTCAACATAAGTCTTATTTAAAATGTCTCATCCACTGGTGAATGAAGGTTAACTTGGGTTGCATCTACACTGCACCAATAGCTTGAAATAAACTATGCAATTTGAGCAAATTGCGTTGCTCATTTCGAGTGTATTTTGAAATAAACCGCTATTCCAAAACATCCCTTAATCCCTGTGGGACAAGGTTTACAGGGACATCAGAATAGTGAGCCTGTTATATTTAAAGCTATTTTGAAATAATGGGCTTGCTTAAAAGATGTGGAATAGCTATTTCAGGATACCGGAAGGATCCCAAAATAGCACTGCTGTCTAGACGTACCCTTGTTGTCCTTCAAACCCTTTGCATTATCTGTGGGCAAGCCTATATTACCAATTTAAGTTAGCTTACATTATCACTGCAGTGATTCATGTCCACACTTACCCTCCTTCTGTCGATGGTGAGCATCCTCACCAAGACCACTTCTACTGATTTAAGAAGGGCAACATGAAGGGCTGAGAGCCCAAACTCTCAGCTCCATGTGTAGCTTCTTGCCAGGAGTCCGGCTGCTCTCTGCTATGAGCTCAGCTGGCCCACAGTCAGACAACCTGAGTTATCATTCATCTGCCTTATACTGGGGTCAGAGTGGAGTAGTTCCACCAGTGCTATGGAACTTCAGACACACCCATTTGTTTCCCATCAGACATATTCAAAACCAAATATAAACATTGGTAACTGTGGCCTCAACATTTTATTCTAAGAAAAACAGCTCTGTTGTGTTTTCTCCTTTCTGATAGTTTAAATTCTTCCCTTTCTATTAGCATGCCCAGCCCCACGCATTGCACCAGGAAAGAAGGATGATGTAGTGGTATGAGCACTAGGTTGGGCTTTGGGAAACCCAAGTTGCATTTCTGCTCTGCAACAGAAACCCTGTTATTTTAGTCAAATCACTTAGCCTGTCACTCCCTCATTTCCCATCTGTAAAATAACATTTTAACCATAGCATAATGTGACTCTGTCAGGGTATGTCTACACAGCAAAGTTATTTCGAAATAACAGCCGTTATTTTGAAATAACTTTACCAGTGTCTACACAGCCAAACCGCTATTTCGAAATTAAATCGAAATAGCAGAGGGCTTATTTCGAAATTGGTAAACCTCATTCCACAAGGAATAGCACCAATTTCGAAATGGCTATTTTGAAATAAGCGCTGTGTAGACACTTATTTCGAAATAGGGGGCCTCCAGCCCTTCCCAGGGTGCCCTGGTGGCCACTCTGGGCACAACCAAGAAAACTCCTCTTCCTGCCTCCCTCCTCGGAGCCCTTAAAGGGGTAGACTCTGGCCACAGTGCCTGTGCCAGCTCCAAGCCTGCCAGCCCAGAGCCAGCAGTCACTGCACCTGACCCAGTGGCCCCAGCATGAGCCAGGCAGCGAGTGCCAGCCAGCCCTCCACCGCTCCCCAGGACCAGTCTGCCAGCTCCTAGGAGCCTGCCAGGGGCCGGAAAAGGCGGGTGCCTGCCTGGTCCAGTGCGGAGATCAGGGACTTAATTCAGTTTTGGGGGGATGCCACCAATGTCCATGATCTCCGCACTAGATGGAGGAATGCAACCATCCACAGGTGGATGGCTGCCAGCCTGGCCACCAAAGGCTACATGCGAACCCAGGAGCAGGTTCGCATGAAAATAAAGGAGTGCGGCAGGCGTATGCCACGGCCACAGGGGGCAGCTCCAGACCCCTCCTCCTATTTTGATGCTGTGGACCGCATCCTGGGGGGAAGGACGGTCCATGCCCCCCAGGTGGTCATTGACCCTGGGGCAGAGCTTGCTGCCTCCTGTTGCTCCAGGCCCTGCTGCCTCCCCAGCTACCGCTCCTCCTCCCACTCCTTCTCCCTGTCCTGCTTCTTCCTCCACACCCTCCCCACACCCCCCGGGACACCGAGGCCCCCGCGCCCACGGTGTTGGGAGACAGTTTGGCTGGCGAGACCCCCAACCCTGAGCTTCTCCTCCCCCTTCCTCCCCTTGCCTCCCCCTGCCAGCTCCCTCCTCCCAGGTTTCCCCCTCCCCTCTCCCACCCTCCTTCCTCCCCTCTCCCACCTTCTTTCCCCAGTCTCACCTCAGTTTCATTCCCCCCCACCCCAGTTTTGTTCAATAAAGAGGCTTTGTTGTAATGAACACATGTCTTTTATTGTACAATAGGAAGGGAGGTTAGGGAGGAGTAAGTGGAAGGTTGTGAGGGAGGAATGAGGCACAAACCCCCAGTGGGGCATACCAGGGAGACTGTTACTGCCTGCAGAACGTGCTGCCAGGCTCGCAGCAACACGTCCAGGAGAAGCACCAGGGTGCCATGGGGCGGCTCCAGCTCCATGCTGCAGAGTGCTGTGGTGTCCTGAGTGAGGGCAAGCAGAGCACGCAGAGAAAACAATGCTTTGCTGTCCCTCAGCGAGGTTGGCAAGCAAGCAGGGAAACCTTAGAACCGGCTGTCCAGAGGGGGGTCCCTTTGAGCACAGGTCTCAGATAGCTTCAGGCAGCAGCCACACAAGGTAACGCCTGACCTGATGCCCTGCCAGAACCGGCTCCGGCTGGCCTTAAATGCGATTCAGCGTCCTATCAGTGTGGACGTGCTATTTCGAAATAGCAAAACACTATTTTGAAATGCATTTTGTGTCTAGACGCGTTATTTTGAAATAACTATTTCAAAATAACTATTTCAAAATAAGCTATTTTGAAATAACGCTGTAGTGCAGACATACCCTCAGGTACTAAGACAGGGGTGTGCAGCCTTCAGCATGTGGCCCATCGAGGAAATCTGCTGGCGGGCCAAGAGACGTTTTGTTTACATTATCATCCTCAGGCAGGGCCCCTTGCAGCTCCCAGTGGCCGTGGTTTGCTATTCCTGGCCAATGGGAGCTGTAGGAAGGCCAGCACATCCTGCAGCCCTCGCTACTTTCTACAGCTCCCACTGGCTGGGAACGGCAAACCGCGGCCACTGGGAGCTGCAGGGGGTCGTACCTGTGGATGGTCAGTGTAAACAAAATTTGTCATGGGCCGCCAGCAGATTATCCAGATGGGTCTTGTGCCAAAGGTTGCTGATGCCTGTAGTAGAATAATGGGAGGTATATAAGTAATTTAGAAATGGGAGTGCCCAGTGAATGGGTCCTGCCCTGAGCCACTGCCCTGAGCTCCCCCACACCTCCCAGCCCCCTGCCCTGAAGTTTGCACCTCCCACTCTCTGCCCTCAGTTCCCACACCTCCCAACATCCTGTGCCCCCTGCCCTGAACCCTGCCACCCAATGTCCTGTCTACTATAAATGAATAAACTGAAAGTTTCTCTCTTTTTTTTAATCTATTAAATATATTTGAACCTAAAATATTTATGCTAGGATCAAATAGAGTTGCAAAATATTAAATATCACCTTTTAAAACAGATAGAATGCATAGCAACTGATGGTAGACTAAAATACTCTATCCATTGAACTGAACAGTAAATTCAGCGATTTAATTTTTTTGTTTGTTTTTCCTTTGGTTTTCTGTGCAGCTGAGGGTTTAAAATAGCTCGTCTTGGAACACAGCTTTTTCAAGGCCTTAGCACCATTGGTAGTGGTCCTTCCTGTTCTTCCAGAGTGTGCTATTGCATATCCTAACCCTGTGCATCCACCTTGTGCACAAATGTGAGTCTTTTTCAGCTGTTGGGCTCAGATCACAGAAAGAAATACACTTCCCCATAATCTAGTCCTCATAGCCTAGGCATCAGATGCTTTGTGGCCTTGGATTCTATAGTTTCTGGTCTTTTTGATTCTATAAAAATTCTCTCCAGGCTACCCCGTGTCCAGGTTCCATCCTCTCAAAGAGGGTACCGTTCCCCTACCATTTCTTGCTAAATGTCTCTCTCATAAATGAGCAATTATATTAAAATATCCCGTTTTAAAGGGAATTAATGAGCATGTATGGGGGCATGAAGGGAAGGAGAGTTGCTGTCTGAAACAATGAAACCCCTACTAGTTACAGGACTAAGACTTTCATGTAAAGGAAATGGGAATTAATATGAGAATTTTGTCAGTTTAGATAAGAGACAAGATTATTGAACTTTGTGATTCTGAGAGCCTTCACAGTCTTTAAAAAATTCTCTAGATGACGGTTTCTTTTCATGTAATCATCTAGTTAAAGCTGTGATCTCCTGCAGCTGTTGGTATTGGCTTCAATGGAAAGACAGAGCCAGTTTGCCCTTTGGTTGCTGCAGTGAAAGGTTACTGAGTATCTTTTCAGTCCAGTTTTCATAAACCTCAGATAATGTAACCAGCAACATTCTTTTGTGAGGCTGGTGGCACGTGTTATATCAAGAAAAGGGAGAACCCTTTATTAAAAGGTAATGTCTCTTGTAGCTATTATTCAGTTTCTGTCTTAAAATGGCACTGAATTATAGCTGGATACATAGGGCCTGATTACGGTTGCTCAGCTTCAGCTACCTTTGACATCAGTGAGAATTGAGTGTGTACAGCATCTGGCTCTAATGTCCCTATTCCAAAATGTTCAACTTTTTAAAATGAAAGAATGGTGTAGGTCAAGGATGGTTTTTGTTTTAGATAAGAGTGGCTGGAGGCCTTCTAAAAATATTTTGTTAGTTGCCAGAATGTACTATAATTTTAGAATTGTGGAATTTTTCAGTTTTTTGTTAAACTGAGAGTGAACCTTTCTCTAATTGCATGATTTTGGATTGAAATTGGGGGCAAAGGAGTCACAAGACCTTATTGAAAACTGAGCATTAGTTGAACTACTTTGAGGAAGTAAGTTAGCAGCAAATATTGCTTACAATTTAAACATCAATTATTAAGTTAATGTTAAATAAATGTTTAAAAATACTCTTTTGTAATACACTGTACAAGCCAATCAATAGCTGCTGAGATTGACTAATACCCTAAACAAAATGGAGTTGTTTAAATAAAATGTATAAACTATTTATTACATGCATAATACAGATCAAATGAGATTAATGTTATACAGCAAAATTAAAATATTTTTTCCTTGTGAGGAAGTGAAATGTTCTACTCCTTATGATTTCTGTTTCCACTGCTCTGACACCCTCCAACCCCCTGTCCTGACTCGTGCACTACCCACCGTCTACCCTGAGACCCCTGCCCTGAGTCCTGCATCCACTGCCCTGAGCTCTCCCTGCCCCCTGACCTCACTCCTACACTTCACCCCCTGCCCTGAGCCCCCCACTTTCCAAAATCCTATAACCCCTGCCCTGAGGCCCCCACCCAACCGCTTACCCTGACTCCTGCAACCACCACCCCCTGCCCAGAACCCCCACGCCTTCCAAACCCCTTCCCATTCTCTTCTGTTAATTAGCCATACTGTTTTATTTTACTTCAGTATTTGACTTTATTTTATTACTCTGAATTGTTCAGAGGTATTTGCAATAAAGACATTTCACAAATTACCTGAGCAAACTTATAGATCCTGCAAAAAATCACAAGCACATTTACAATCACGGGGAATTTTGGTCATAGCAAAAAGTTTTGTTTAATGTAGTGTTGCTTATTAAAAGAAATAAAATACAAATAATAATCACTGAGTGTTAGTAATCACTTTTAAGTCCAAAGGCTTGTTTGACCTTTATGCAGATGTGTGTTTCTTGCCAATAGTGGACTGCATGATGTATACTGATATATTTTGGAAAGTGTTCTGGTCATGAGTGTCTTTTTTCATCCAATCTTTCCACATATCAGGGTTCTAAATGATCAAGTGTTACTGCAGAAACAATCACTGACACTTTATATATATTTTAACAATTGATTACATCCTTTTTCTGATATCTTTTGAACAAAAAGTGCTGAATTCTGCATTTTGATACTTAAAGCAGCAGTTACACATCCAAAAATAACCTTCATGCACACTCCACCACCATCCTGCAATTGCTAAGGGTGTGACAAACTTCTCTGCCTGCCCTCTGAGGTCTGAATATGGTTTCATGAACTGTTGCAGGAATGGACACCAACATCCAACAGATAACAACATTACAAGGAGGAAATAAATAAATGTTGTTTCCGCTCATAAAATGTTTCTGAGATTTGATCCTGTTTATCTGCAAAGAATTATACAAAGGTAATTTGCAGGAGTATCAAACAAAAAGGGACAGTTTCCTTGCTCATTGTTTCAAGCCTGCCTTTTCCCTAAGGACCATGCTATAAGTGCCTCTCTTACTGTCTCCTTTGGTTTGATACTTTCTCCATTTTATTCCTCCAACACAACAATATTAATATTCTCATTTTACAGATGTGGCAGCAAGACCACTCACCCCTTGCCAATGATGAGTGCCTGGCTCAGACTGCAGTTTGCCCCTGTGGAAAGGGGCTAGATCAAGAATGGCAGTGAGTCACTGAGAAAAGTGGTGGGCTTAGGAGTAACTGGGTCCCTAGAACGTGGGTGCCGCTGTGGGATAGAATCCAAGGGAAGGGGCACTGTGGGCTGGGAGTGATGTAGGATCCTCCCAACATGGTGGAGATTGTGAAGGGACAGACAGGCCTGCCAACCAGGGTGGGGCAATTGCCCTGGGGCCTGGAAATTCAAAGTGATCTGTGGCTGGAGCCCGAAGTCCCTTTGAATTGCTGCCAGTGCACCGCTCTGTGTAGCCCTGCGCCTTGCCCCAGGGCCACAGTGGCTGTTGGCCCTGCTGGGGACAGGCAATAGCAGGTGAGACACTGACTGGAAGAGGATGCTTCTGGGCAGTGAGAGCTAATTCCCAGGACTGGCCATCAGGAGGTGCCATGCAGTGAGCCGAGCCTGCTAAAGAAGGGTTTTGTTTAATAATCTTAATTAATTTTTCAGTGTGCTATTATATTAAATTAGCCTAAATGATATACTAGTTTAACAGCATTTGACCTTCTGAGTATATTCCTTTCTGTGTGGGTATACAGAAATATTTTTATGTCATTCATAGTTTGGATTCTGTTATATTTATTGTTGCATGATTATTGACATTGTCCTGAAATATAGTTGTAACAATTGCTCAAAGGTTAAAAAAAATGGGCAGAACACTAAATACTTCTCATAATTTTCTACATACAGAATTATTTGTCTGTGATTATTCTACAGATATATCTGATCCTTCTCTACTTTTTTAAAAATAGGTGTCTCTCTTTTGAACTTTACCAAGTTATCCATGTTCAGCATTCAGTGCTGCAGTAAAAATTTTACTTTTGTAAATCTGGTTTGCTCGTAGACAGAGGCTGACACAGTAGATTTAGTACAGCTGCAGAATTAATGTTCACAAGTCCCATGCTGCAGTTTTCCCATATGCTACATAAAAATGCTACACACTTCCTCACTCTAAAGCTACTGTATTAGGGTGTTAAACTGATTTTTATGCCTGCAGCTTGGTTAATGTTTTCATTTATATACAATATAGTTTTGCATAACCTCAGTCAAACAATGTATTGCAAAATAATTTACAATAAAACCATAATACATTTATACAAAGTATTGATTTAGTATTAATTTTCAAACAGTGAAAGTCAATGGATCATAAATCTGCAAATAAACTGGCCAAATGAAAGCGATAACTGACAAAAATATTAGTCACCAGAGAGTTGCTTGTGTTGTATATGTGTTTTTTTTTTAGATAGTTACAAGAAAAAGTATCTTGGAGAAAGATTCTGTAAATTATAAAATTTGTAACATAAAAATAATATAATAAAATAGCGAAGAAAGCCACCCAAGAATCTGAATCATTGTTTTGACATTCTATAATCATAATTCAGTCAACATAAAAGAGTAATGAAGCTGCCTTCCTAGTTTTCAGTATTTTGGGGGCAAGGGAGCAGAGGCTTCAGAATGTATCATTAGGTTCCTGAAGATGGCTTTATTTGCTATGTTAAAAGGTGGAGGAGGGGGAAGGATTTTTTGCATAGTTTTAAATGCCAGATCTGAGAGTCATAGGATTTAAGGCCAGAAGAAACCACCAGTCGTCTAGTATGACCCGTACATTACAGGACACCAACACCAGGTGCCAAACCAACAACCAAAATGAGACTTAAGTATTTCAGCTCACAGCAGAATAAACTATTATGTGCCACAGAACAGGAATAGGAGAGAAGGAGCCCTGACCCTCCCTATCTAAAGTCCCATCTCCAGCCATGGCCACCTCTGATGCTTCACAGGAAGAAGAGAGTGGTGGGCGGTGAGGGAAACAGCCCAGAATACATCGTGGGGAAGAGGGAAATTCCTTCTTAGCCTACGTTTCAGGGTTTCAACTGGCCACTGGAGCTTGTAGGAGCATAAGACATAAACCAGAAGTGAATCCCAGGACTGTTGATATAAATCCAAATGACATTAATGGAAATACTATCATAGAATTATGTGAGCTTACATCAGGACCAAAATGGATCATGACAGAATTAACTTTTGGGACTCTCCTGATGTTCATTAAACTGTGTGCTTATACCCCTCATGCTGTGAAATCAGCCACTGAAGGGCTTGATTCCTGCAAGGTATCAATCACCTTTAGCTGCCATTTACTTTAAGAAAATTAAAGTAAATCAATCATCAATTTAGCATAGAATTTAAGCAAACATTTAAATTTAAGGGTATACTAGATTTGACTTCTACCCGACATTCAGCCAATTAGACCTATTTCTGATAAATGCACATTTTTGTAAAAGTAGTTCAAAAGTGCTTATAAGTTGGTGAAGAGCATTACAGTGTAATGTGTAGATGAAAAAACTTGCTCAGATACAAATATGCACATTATAGACTTGGAAATACTCTGCTCTAATGGGGAAGGTTTTCAAAAATGAAAGTCAGTGGGACTTGTGGTCCTATGTACCTGGGCTACTTTTGAAAATATCCTCATATGTCTTTAATTTACAGTTGTTGACAATGTTTAAAGCCAATATCAAGAACTGCTTGCTAATAATATTTTAGTTATAATGTAAATTCTTAATTGTACTGATGTTTGTAACTAACAATAAAAAATAGAAATATAATGCCTTTTAACAAAAACTTATCTTAAGACTATATAACATTTTATTGTTATTAATATTCTAGTATAAATTCCTATTTGCTCATATTTATCAGGCTTCAAGAGTGTCTTTCTGTATGTATCTTGAATCCCATATAATTCCTCTACCATATTATCAAATCTTACATCATTAAACTGTCCATTTGATCTATATGTAGATACACTCCACTATATCCCTGATAATGCAACAATAAAAAAAGGTAAGCTTTGGTACTACTGTGGCTTCATGTTTTAATTAATGTATAGGTATTACTTCATTTTATGCTTTTTTTTTTTTTTGGTCTTGAGCACACTCTCAACTTGTCACACTCTTGAGGCTCATGTATTCTAGTATGTTAATTACTTCAAAGAATTGCAGTGCATAAGGTTTTTCTGAAATAAAGTTTCAAAGTCAAAATCTGCCCTCAGATTTGCATGCAAAGTGCCTGCTCCAGTAAATGGAAGTTGCAAACATAAGAGGAAGAATTTGGCTTTGTGATTTGAAAATTAGGGCCAAAGACCTACAATGTAAGTTTCCCAAAAGATGTTTTAGAAGTTCATTAAGGTAATATTTTAGTACGTAGCATGTACAGTAAAACCAAGCTCCCAAATGGAAAAGCTTCTTCTGATACCTATATTTCCAAATTAATTTTCTATGTACAAAAGTATATAAAACAAAATTAAGTAACAATAATAAAGCACACTGAAATAACTTTTTCCTCTTAGGTAACAGAGCAAATCAAGAATTCAGGACTGCATAGCTTGCTTGATATTCTGACATTTCTTCTTCTTAATAGTACATCTCAAAATCGAGAATTCAAGTACTGAATGGTTTTAAATGGAGATGGTCCAGAAATAATGGATATCAACACATGCGGTGTTCTGCAAGTTCATACAGTGGATATAGATTCTGGAGACCTCATTCTAATAGGTATGTTAAGCAAATATTATTACCTAGCCCTCTTTCATTCCTCTGCCATTTCTCTTTGCTCCTCAGTATGCTTTCTGATGTTTGTGTCTTCTCAAGTGTAGAGCAGAGAGTTTTATTTTATAACACACGCAAACTATTGAAATGTTCCTTTTAGGGACTGTGGAGATCACTACTAGAAGAAGCCTGAGAATAAAGTAATAAACATTTTTATAAAGCATAGAAAATTAATACAGACAAATATTTTAAATTGAAATGCACTTAAACCACTGTTTATAGAAATACTGCTCATATTTTGCAACTGGATTGAAAAGAATGAATTGTTTAGGTGATCAGGCCAGCATGTGGCAACTATAATTTAATTTAGATAAATAGACAAGGGAATTGTATTAAAGGGCCTTCCAGTTTAATGATCAGGTGAAAGATTTGGAATGTGTCGTGAGAAAAATAATCAAAACTATCAGATCAGTACATAATGGCAGTGAAAAAAGGCAAAAAAGATGTTAAGTTGTTTGGTAAATCCAGCACACAAGTAGTTCCGTTGATGTGAGGGGACTTAACAGAGATCAGTATTTGGCTTTGCATTATCAGATGGACAGAATACAAAGCAAAAGACACTATTGCTCCTGCATTATGCACTTCTTGTATTTCCATCTGGGAAATTTATGCAAGATGTGGCACAGAACCAGTGTTGTTAATTGGAAAGAATTCGGCAAAGGGTAAGAAATGATACCAAGTGTGATGAATAGGAGGAGTGCTGGCCAGCACCCGGTGACTGAGGGGTTAAACTCAGGTACATAGTATGGGTGTTGGCAGGGGGCTAGAAGAACCAATGGGGATAGTGCTGAAATTTGCATTGTATAAGTTACCTAGCCTACTTTCTTTGTGCGGGGAAGTTAAGCCAGGAATTGAGAGAGACAGAATGATTTAAACCTGGGCAGGATTACCATGCCTCTGAGGAATTTGGGGCATGAAAGTGGACTGAATCAGGAAGGGATTGTGAGTAAACAAAGGGAAATGTGTATTTAGTCGCGATTAGGGTATTTTGCTTTATTTTTGTGGTTTGGTTTGAACTGCTCTGTGTGAATCCATGCCTCCCCTCCCCGATTCACTATGTAAGAGTTGTTCCCAGAGATTCTGTGTTTTAATTTGTTTTTACTTAATTGCTCTGTAACACCTAGCAATCAAGCATGCCTTATCAAGTATATCTTTTGTTAAAAAAAAATCACTTTTTTAAGGTGATGATTTGATTCTTGTGTCCTGGAAGAGAACAGGGACACTCTGTGTGTGTATGCATGCCTCAGACTAAGAGGTCAGCTACCAGAGACTGCAGCTTGTTTTTTCTCTTTTCTTTTTTCAAGCTCTTTTGGGGCAAAAGAACTTGGGTACCCCTGTGTGACGGACCAGGCTGGGTCTGGGCACCACTGAGGGCGTCCGCTCAGGGCAAATTGCTCAAAACCAGGGCTACCTACAGCCCTCAACTGGAGACCTTTCCCAAATAGGCCACAAACCAGTCACACAGAGTGCTTCAGCTGCCAATCCGGCCAGCAGAAGCCTCACGAGCAAAACCCCTTAGACACTCCAGCTCTCCCTGTGCCACAATCAGCCCCGGGCTTTACACACAGGTGAGGGGTTATAGAGCCCAATCTCACCAACTCCAAACAGATCCTCCCACTCCCAAAGAATCAGCCACAGTTCTCAGTCAGTTTATACTTTAGATCTTACCCACAAGAGCACGCTGAGCCAATCCTTTAGAATCTAAAATCTAAAGGTTTATTAATAAAAGAAAGAAAAGGTTGAGAGAAAGATTGTTAAGGAGAATGCATTACATACATCAATCACCAAGTTCTTGATGTAGGCTCTTAGCAGAGATGTTACAAGCTGCTATCATAGAAGTCTTGGATGTACATCCTATGTCAGGATGGGTCAGCAATCCTTCCCAGCTCTCTGTCCCTAGCAAGGCTGAATCTGGGATCAGTAGCAAGATTGAAGACAAGATGGAGACTGCCTCATGGCATTTTATATTCATTCCTGGTGTCTCCCGAGCTGGAGCGGGTCACATGGTCAAGTGACCTATCTCTGTTTCGCATGCCAGCAGCCCTTATGCCCTGGTTGGTTTGCAGATTTCCAGACACATCCCTCAGGTGTGTACTGGCTGCTGTGAGAGTCATTGTCCCTGGAGCTGTGCTAATTAGCATTGTCATTCACTGGACATTCCTTCTTTACAACAGGCAGTCCAGGCCCATTGCTCAGACAGAGAACGTTCACAGTACCAATGCAGAGCCCATATTTATAACTCCACATACAAACATCATACAAGTACATGAGTAGCATACTTAGAATCAGTAGAGCATAAGCTTCCATTTGACACCTCACGTGGCCCACTTTGTACCGAATTTGGGGCAAACATCCCCCCGTGGGCGCAGCAGTGATCTGTCTGCTCACTTTAAAATCCAATAACATGACACCCTGAGGAAGAAATTCAAGTGTTCCCTCCTATTTTAAATCACTTGATAGTAGCAGCTTTTTGTTTATTTCTTAGAGCTAGGGTATCTGTGACTCTGGGGGGGGTGTTTGTAAGCAGAGCCTAGAGGCAAGGTATTTAAGGTCTCTTGTGGGCCCCCACCTTCTGCACTCAGGCTAGGTCTAGACTACACCCTTTTATCGGAAAAAGCTACGCAAATTGCGCTCTGATTGCTTTTCCGGAAGAGCCCTTATACCTTAGAACGAGGTATACAGGGCTCCCCGAAAGAGCTCATTTGCTCTTCCACAAAAAAAAGCGGAAGAGCAAACACGTTCCCTAGACACAGCAGAGTTTTTCCGGGATACCGGAAGTATCCCAGAAAAACCTGCCAGTCTAGACGTACCCTCAGAGTGCCAGCATGAGGAACAGCCCTGATACCAAGTCTTGCAATTAAGTGAAAAGGTAAGGGGAGTTGGGCTCATTTTAATCAATAAGAAGAAGAGTTTTTGTTCGAAATATGGACAGTGAGGATAGGGATCACCAGAGCTGATGGACATTTTGAAATTTTCAAAAGCTAAGTAGCAATCTAAATAAGTCATAAGTAGAAGTTTAACTGGATATTAAACTAAGAGCCAGTCAGTGCCTGTTTCTGGTGGCTGTTCAGATAGAAATCCAAGATCTCATGAATTTTTAATTTTCAAATGTGGGAGATAATGCTGGTATCTTGACCAACATAGTATCTCCCATTAAAGCTGATTCTAATGTTCACGACTCTGTCATTTATTTTGAACACATAATGTCTTCCATGTTTGCTTATACACTCCTTATATTGCTATGTCTTAAACTCATTACTCTGCAGAACATTTGAGGGTAACTTGGATATGAAAAGTGTTTCAGAAAAATCAGAGTTTGTTCTTTTCCAAAGTGAGAAGTCAGGCACAACTGTTCCTCACAAGTTATATATTGAGTAATTTACCAGGAAGGAGATGGCAACTGCAATAATAAATATTAGTTTGGGACACCTAGATTTGGTTCTGGAAAGGGAGAGGATTGGGGCATAGGCTGAAAATGGAGGAAAAGGAGTAATAACAAAATGATCAAGAGTTATGCTTTCCTCATTCCTAACATTCATTTTGGAGAAATAATAGTTGCATAAGATTGCAACGTGAAACTAAATTCAGGCTTGATAGAATAGAATATATTCATGTGGATACTGTTAGTTCCCAACTGTAATATAACTTTTCAATTACTGTTACTTCAGCTGATTTACAGCTAAGGATGTTAAGGACTAGTTGACTATCCGATAAGCAAATGCTTATCGGATAGTCGAGTCAACTAGTTGATTCCTGCCCCCTTGCTGTCTTTATCAAACAGAGGCAGGAAATGGCAGGGAAGAGGGCGTAATGCAAAGCGGCAGTGCCGCATGAAGTCCATACTGGGGCTCCGTGCGGCGCTGCCCCATTCAAATGCTGCAGTGGCGTTTCAAAGGGGCAGCATCACATAGAGCCCGGGGTCAGCTCTGTGCGACACTGCTTTGAAATGCCAAGGCGGCATTTCGAAGGGGCAGCACCGCACAGCTGATCCCAGGCTCAGCTGTGGCGCTGCTGCTTTGAAATGCTGCCACGGCATTTCAAAGCGGCAGTGCTGCGTGGAGCCTGGGGTCAGCTGGGGACTCCCCAGCTGATCCCGGGCTCCACGTGGCATTTCCGCGGAATCTGGCATCAGCTGGGGAGTCCCCAGTTGATCCCGGGTTACATGGAAATGCCACGCGGAGCCTGGGGTCAGTCCCCAGCTGACCCTGGGCTCTGTGTGGCATTTCAAAGCAGCAGCGCAGCATGGAGCCCAGGGTCAGTGGGCGACTCTGAGTGTCCCGCTGACCCCAGGCTCCATGAGGGCGCTTCCACTTTGAAATGCACAAGAGCCCCCTCTGGGGGCTCTTGTACATTTCAAAGCTGGCACACCCACTTGCAGCCCAGAGTCAGTGGGACTTCCTGCTGACCCCGGGCTGCATGCGGAGTTCCGCATTTCAAAGGAGGAATGCGGAAGTGCCTATTGACTAGTCGGTGGAAATTCCATCGACTACTCGACTAGTAAATTAATCGTTAGTTAACATCCCTAATTTACATCATCCAACCAGTTTTAATTTGGCTTATTGCACTTTGGAAGAAAGTGCACACATCAAAAGTAAAAAAAAAACCGAACAACTTTAACTGTTCACTTCCACACATTCTAACTTTGTTAATTTAAAGATACAGAAGTTTTGTAAAGAAAGCATACCATTAATTTTCCATGTTAAAACACCCTTTCAGTCTTAACTCTCTTTTTAATTACCTTTGTGCTTTAGAAATTGTATTCTTACACATGGACTCCATTTGTACATGTAGACAGGGTCTTCCATCTGAATGCCATAGGTATGATAATGAAACAGAGACTATTTTGTATTTTTTTTCTATTGCATCGGCCAAAAGAGGACATACAACAATATATATTTGTAGGAGCCTAATTTTCTTCATCCACTGAGTTAAGGAGAATATTGGAAACATTTAAGAGAATACCGCACACTCAAACAAATTGACTGTAAAATCTGTAGTGATCCCTAGTTCCCTGTAGTTTTGACTCTACTTATAGGAAACTCTGTGATATGTGTGCTTAATGGTGATGGGAAGCTGAACACAGGAGGATTTTAATTAAGATTGAGAGGAGGGATGCCAACCAAGGAACCAGCAGCTCTTACACGATGAGCATTAAATCAGCATCCAGTCATTCCCGGCTGCACTATAGTACTCTTGATTGTTACCACACACTCAGGCAAGTATGTGGAGTTTCAGCCGTAATAGTTACTCTATTTGCTTGAAATACATGCTGTCCTATGGAAATCAGTCCTATGTGCCTTACATTGATAAGGATTTAAAAATTAATATTAACTCCTGTTGACTAATGTGTGTTAACAAATACTTTTAAAAAATCTAATGTAGACAGGGCACACCATCCTGTCTCCATTCTTCTTCTTGCTCATCTTTGATTATGGCCTTAAGCAGTGTAAGAATAATCAATATGACTTAAGGTGGAATCATTTGAGATTCTTTGATCTAAATTTCACTGATGACAATGCTCTTCAACATTTCATGTGGAAGGACTTCAAGCATGAATATATGAAGTTAAACAATGGAGAAGATACGGCTATGATTAGAATCATAGGGTTGAAAGAGACCTCAGGAGATCATTGAGTCCAACCCCCTGCCCAAAGCAGGACCAACCCTAACTAAATCATCCCAGCCAGGGCTTTGTCAAGCCAGAACTTAAAAACCTCTAGGGATAGAGATTCCACCACCTCCCTAGGAAACCCATTCTAGTGCTTCACCACCCTCCTAGTTAAACAGTTTTTCCCAATATTCAAGCTAGACTTCCCCCACTGCAACTTGAGACCATTTGCTCCTCATTCTGTCATCTGTCACTACTGAGAACAGCCTTTCTCCATCCTCTCTGAGAGTCAGTGTAAAACCATGGTAATTGGAGATATGGATTTAAACATCAAAATCGATGATGAACTAAAGAGGGTAGATTGATTTAAATATCTTGGAAGTACAATAAGCCAAGATGGTGGGTGCTCTGAGGAAATAAAAATAAGGATTGGTAAAGTGAACACAGCCTTCAGTAAACTTAGGAACATGTGGAAAATTAATACCATATCTTTACATACAAAACGAAGTGTTTACTCAGCCATCATCGTAGCCATAGCAACCTACAGCAGTGAAACCTGGCAACTTAAGAAAACAGATGCTCAGAAGTTAGATGAATTTCCTCACAAGTGCTCGCAGAGAATACTAGGAGTAAGCTACGAGGGAGGAAAAATGAATGATGAGGTCAGAAAAATGGCTAAAGCGAGGTCTCTATCACAAGTAATTTGTAAGTGTGGACATCAATGGCTAAGGCATGTGTTACAAACGGATCATAACCAACTACCATTTATGGCTATCAGTTGGAAGCCAGAAAATCCAACAAGAAAGAAGGGTAGACCTAGGATGACTTGGAAGCATACGATTATCAACGACATAGAAAAATGTAATTTGAATGGGAGGCTTAAGTCTCATGGCAGCTGACAAGCAAGCAAGGAGAATGTGGGTAGACCAATGTGCTGAGAAGCACAGGATGGACTAAGGTAAGATAAATTAGTTGAGTTAAATCAGAAGTGGGAACCTTAGAAGTGCTCTAGTCTTTAACTAGGATAACCACTTAAATGGAGGGAGGTGGGGGGCCACACTAGCCTGGCCAAGTTGGAGTGGCCCCCCCGTCCATGGGGTGGCACGACAGGCCTGGCTAGAGCAGTCTGCGGCATAGGAGTCTACTTCAGCCAGGCTGAGCCTGCCATGGGCAGGAGCTCCTCCAGCCAGGCTGGAGTGCCCCCTGTTTGTGGCACAGCAGGCCCGACCAGGCTGGACTGCTGGTTAACCATAACTGGTAAGTATCACCCAATGAGGGTGATGCTTACTGGTTAACCATTCACACCCTAATACAGACAAAGATTTGCTCCTGTTGAGAGATCCTTGCTGATTGCAGCTTTTTAATTTTTCCTTCATCATTCCATTATTTTACACCAGAATCCTGTAGTTTGCAAGTGTTTTTTACAGTTTTCAGTGCTGTACCAGGTTACATGATGGGATATAACTTCTTAAATGATGCTAAGCCCAGTAAATCAGAGCTAAAGATTATATCTAACTTTCGAAAGGAAAACAGCTTCCCAAAACTTGTACAAGAGTTGGCAATGCTTTTAATTGACAAAGAACAAAGCAAAGGTATGAAAACAAATGATTGGCACCTAGTTCACAAATGCTCTTCCTGCTATTATTTGTTTTATAAACCATAATGCAGTAGGATTGCTTTATATACTTAAGCTCCCGTAATCATTTATTAACACTGAGCCAAATCTATCTTCAGACCCTCACATGCAGCTCCCATGAATCCAGTAATAAAGGGATATGGACATGGGTATCTGAGAGCAGATTTGGCATACTGTTTTTACTGAGTAATAGGCGTATTTGTAGCTAATCAACTTATTGTTCCTAATTGATTAGGAAGCATTCCACAGTAGTAGTTTCATGTGGAAGTATTATTATTCATGGGCACTACCCAAAGGACTCGCAGGCAAGATAGAATTTAAAATAACCCTGCTTTGATGAATGTCACACTAATTAAAACCATAAGGCTTTGCCTGCACTAGCATTTTTGTTGCAAATTTTTTGTTGGTTATGGGGGGAGAAAAGAACACTCCCCTGACTGACATAAGGTTCTCTGACAAAAGTGCCAGTGTGGACAGTCATTTGTCAGTAGGAGACACTCTTCTGCCAATGTAGCTATCACTGCTCTTGAGAGGTAGATTCATTATGCCAGAGCTATCTTCTGCTGGCATAGTCGCGCCATACAGCGGCCCAGCTGCAGCAGTACAACTGTGCCTCCATACGTCCATAGTATAGACACAGCCCAGGAGACTTAAATTAGGAACTCAGGCTATTTACTCACTGCAGCATGTACCTGTCTCCTAGTTTGAATGCATGTGAGCTTGGGACTAACAGAAAGGGAGGGGCAGTACTGAGAGTGGGATGCAATACTGAGGGATGCAGTACTGTGGGATCAGAAGAGGGATGCAGTACTTAGAGTGGCCACTGGAGGCAGTGAGCACAGGGGGAGCTATATGCAGAGTAACCACTGGGGGCAGCTGTGCCACCAAGGGAGTAGCCCCCTGGGGGTGGGGCTCCCTCTGACACACACACTCTACCTGCCACCTGACCAGGTAAGGAGCCCCCCTGCCCCAAACCTTTCTCCTTCTGGCCCTTGGCCACAGTGCCAGGGCAGGGGAAGGCCCCTGCTGGCCATGGGGTTTGGGGGGTTGGGAAGAAAAGGTCTCCCCAGCCAGGGGAGAAAAAGTCCTGATGGATGGGGGGAGCCTGCTCTGAGCCCTTCCTCAGCCCCAATCCTCACTTTCACACCCCAAATTCACTGCCCTGAGCCCCCCTCAACACCCTCCCCCACACTGCCAGCCCTCTGCCCTGAAGGACCTGGGCAGTGCCAGATAAGTCTTCTAGTCAAAATACATTTTATACTCTAAGTAAGGGCTGCACTTACTACTAAAACTGAACGCTGCTTTCCAGTACTCCGTACAGGCCCATACGCAGGAATTTCTCTGTGTGTGTGTGTGTTTGGTGGGGGGGGGGGGTGTTATAAATGTGGACCGCAAGGGTGCAAACCCCCCCCCCCAGTCTCCCAAGTAAGCGTGTTCCAGCTGGCCAAAGGAAGGCAGGAGCAGCGTGCTGCCCGAGCCTCCCTCCCCCATGCTCTGGCTGGCTTGTCATTAAGGTTGCCAAACACTTTCCGTTTTAAGAGTCTGATTTTTTTTCAGTGTGCAAATGCTCAATGGATCAACAGCTAAAATCTCAGAAGATTCCATCCTCATTGAGCATGGTTGAGCCCTTACTATCTCCTGTTGCTGACCAGATCGTGCATACCCCATCCCCTCACAGCTCTTCCATATGATTGGACTGTACATGTGCCATTCCTGGGCTAAAAGGGCAAAGAGGGACTTTCTCTGTCATTCCAGCCCTAGTCTCAAGTCAAACACTAAGGCCATGTCTACACTACGAGATTAGGTTGTGTTTATGAAGTCGTTTTTTTTTTAAGCATCTGATTTTTTATAAAGTCAAAGGTGCATTTCCCCATGGTATGAGCATGAGTTTGAGAGAGTGCATTCCCAGTAGGGTGGCTGTTGTCAACTTTGACAGCAATGCACTGTGGATAGCTATCCCGCAGTTCCTGCTGCCCTTCGACTTTACGTTACTTTACAAAATCAGGTGCTAAAAAATTGAACTTAACAAATTTGACCTTTTCTCAGTGTGTAGACAGGGCCTGAAACAGACACACAGTGAGGGGAAGCCGGTCTGAGCTCAGAGAAAAACCTGCCTTTGCTGTCTAAGGACTCTCTCTCTCTCTTTCCATTCAAAGTGTGCTCTTTTAGGGTGCGTCTACACTGCACCCGTAGCTCCAAATAAACTACACAATTTGAGCTAAGCAAATTGCATAGTTCATTTAAAGTCCATTTCAAAATAGCTTATTTCGTAATTTCAAAATAACTTGCTATTCCAAAACGTCCCTTACTCCTGGTGGAATGAGGTTTATGGGGACATTGGAATAGCTAGCCTCTTATATTTAAAAATAACGGGCACACCATTAAGATGCAGGATAGCTATTTCGGTATCCTGAAATAGCTCCACAGTGTAGACGTAGCCTTAGTTTTGACTGGTGTACAATTTCACGATTTTTATTTTACGCTTAAATTTAATTCTTTGAGTAGTAAGTTCTCAAATGCCTAACTTATCCTGGCCGGAGTAATTATCCCTATGGTAACTTTTAAAAAATATATATTACTAGAAGATTTACCCAGTGTTGCTCAGGTCCTTAACTGTTTTTATTTTTCTTCATTTAAATCTCTGCTCTGGGCTGGGGGTGAGGGTTCAGCATTTAGGCTTCCCTGGGAAGAGGGGACTACCCAGCCCTCTCTTAAGGCAGCAGCTTGGAGCCAGGTCAGAAGCTGCTGTTAGGTATGGAGCAGTATAGTTTGTGGATAGTTTGTGGTGCTCCCATTTAATGGAATTTGAGCTACATGGATCCACAGGCCTTACCCATGTTTGTAGGAGAGAGATACATTTTCTCCCTTTAGAGATCTGCTGTGAAAATTGCTTCCACAGCACGCAGTAGTTGTGATGTGCCCCTGTGCAGCTTCTCTACAATTCTAGACCAACCAGTCCAGCTGAAACTTGTTGTTGTCACTGGGCATTGTGTGCTCACAACGGGCTCTTAACAACTTGGTCTTAAAGGATTAATTGTACAACTTAAATATATTAAACACCAACATTTTTTAAACGGAAACTAAACTAGAATAAAACTGAGTTACAGTCTCTGGAATGGCATTCTGAGGCTGCTAGCATCCCAGCTCATGCCCTACGTCGTCAATCCTGGCATTTGCCAAGAGAAGGCTCAAAAGTGCAGATGTGAATCAAAAACTTTTCTTGCAAATAGAATTCAGTTAAATGTTAAATTTGACTCCTCTTACGGACTTTCAGACAGCACAAAGAGCAAAATGGATACAGCTTGTTAAAAAACAATTCAAAAGCCTGTTTTTGTTCAGTATGTGATTTGGAGTATAATGGAATTGAAAGTTGTGTGCCTTTTTCACATACATTATTATTGTTTAATCACGGTATGTTAGCTTTCATTGTCCTCTTGATTTATTTAAGTTCATTAAACTTCTAATTAAATTGAATTTTACCAGTGAATTGTTACTTTATGAATAAAATAAATCAGTAGTGGATACATTGGTTTGCACTGAATTGCTTATTTGAAAAGGCATTTGAAATTTCAATGTACAGAGGGGAAGAATAACTGGCCTTCAGAAAAGGATTTTATGGCTATAGTGATAAACTTTCACATCATGATTAGCAACATATTCCAGAATTAGAACAATTCCGTTTTACTATAAAGTTAGATAAATCCTAACATGAAAACTCCAACTTTTTATATATTCTAAATCTCCCTAGAGGACCAAATCCCCCTCATTGAATGTTAACAATTAATGAGAACTCTTTTCTAAAATACACTGCACAGATCTTAATATTTATGATACCCATGAAATTTAAAAACATCTGTTCTGCAGAGAAATAGCTATTAACATACACTTAACTGCTGAGAACTGTCAAGTAGAAGAGTCAAAATCTCAATCAGTTGCCTCACAGGAGTTAGCTAAGCAATGGTGATTTCATGAAGTGGTGAGAAGGCATTTTTAGCTCTTTCGGTTATCAAGAATTAGTAATTTTTCACTGTCTAATTGCAAGTTTAAAGTGACAAATAGCCTGGATGATTTCATCTGATAATACAAAACATGGTGTTGAGAAATAGTCACATTTGTGGCATGGTAGTTTTGGAAGGTGCTTTTTTGTTCTTCAGTATTATTAAGAATGCAGAAAGGAAAGTTTTCAGTAGACAACTTACCATTTTTCAAATGTAGTTTTTACTGATCTTATGCATCTTCACAGAAGAGTATTCATGTACTATCAGCTCCCCATTATTTTTCAATTTGTGTGTTCATTTGATAAAATATTTTTTATTCAGTTTTCCTCGTGTAACATCATCTGTCACTGGTAATGGATGCACCTGGATTGTGCTGTCAAACAGCTAATTAAATTTGGTCATGTTAACTTTTACTCAATGGTTAGAAGCAAAGATCCAGTCTGCAAAGCTAGGTCTACACTGGAAGATAAGTTCAAATTAAGATACGCAACTCCAGCTACACTAGTTGCGTAGCTTATGCTGAAGTATCTTAAATAGAATTTCGGTGCTGTCCACATTGCGGGAGGTCGACAGGAGCACACTCTCCCTTCGACTTCCTTTACTCCTCGTAGAAGCAGGACTATCAGCATCGAAGGGGGTACCCTCTCAGTTCAAATTAGCACGTCTTCACTAGTCATGCTAATTCGAATCCTGGAAGATGGACTGCAGCAGCTTTGATCTTCTCTGTAGTGTAGACATGGTTCTACCGAAGAAGTCCGTGAAATATAATTTTTTTGGGTGGAACAACTTGCGACCTTTATCCTTTCCATATTGCTTTATTCTGTTATTGTTTAGTTTTCTTTGCTGCTGTCTCTTAAAATTCTGTATTTTGTTCTAGGTGTTACACCCTTATCTTGATCATTACAGTGTGCTTTTAATTCAAATATTTGGCCTGAATGCTATTTATGTTCCAGATCCAAGTGGACAGAGACTAGGAAAAGTAATATCTCATCCTGGTCAGATTGTGGAACTTAATACACAATCACAGTTAGGCTGAACTGCTGTACCTCTCTTTGACAGGTAATGTGGAAAATGTATCCCACTATATATTATGAAAAAGTTTAACCTGTTTTCTTTGGACCTGCAAACACCTTTGGAAATTGGTGGTGACAAGAATTACAGATGTATGAAGTATGGAAGCATGAAGAAGAACCCAACTGCAATGTGAGAGGAAATGACAGGAAAGAAAAATGAACTTGTGTCTGAGACACTAGAATAGGACTCTGGACATATGGGTACAGTGCTCATCTCTGCCACAGTCTGCCTGTTTGAACTTGGGCAAGTCTCATGCTCTATACACCTGAGTTCTCTATCTGAACATTGAGAATAATATTATCTCAGGATGTTCTGAGGTGCCATATCAGAACTGACCTTTGTAAACCCAAACTCACTTGACTTTCTTGATGTATGTTGTGGTTGAAGAAGGGAGAAATTTCACAACCTTGGGCGGAATTAAAGTTCTCACAGAGAAATCACTGATCTGGTTCTTTGCATTGCACCGCCACCTGAGGTAAGCAGGGCCCAACTGGAGCCCACATCCCAAAACCCTAACCCAGTTATGACCCCCCCTTGTACTCCAAGCCACTGCCCTTGCCACGAGAACCCCTGCATCCAAACACCCTCCCAGAGCCTGCACCCCAAACTGCTGCCCCAGCCTGGTGAAAATGAAGGAGGATGGAGTGAGCAGGAGGCGGGGCCTCAGAAGGGGCACAAAGGAGGCGTGGCCAGGGTATTTTGGTGTGAGGTAGATCTTGGATTGCACTTAAATTCAAAAAGTGATTTCATGTGTAAAAAGGTTGGAGACTACTGCCCTAAGGTTTTGCATTTTTCATATCAAAATTTACTTGTGTACATCCTGAACAAAGTTGTGTGTATGTGAATTGTGCTGTTAGTGGAAATGAAAGACTGTAGTCAAGTGAAGTTTTCGTTTTGATCCTCTGCAGATTAGAACTAAGCATTTTATGTGATTTTTATTATGTGTACAAATGTTAAGGGAATTAGTCTTTACAACTAAGATAGGGACATCATAACTGGAGTGAGGATATGTATGAATAGAAGAGCATGTTACTCTCCACCCATTCCCTCCCTACTGTTCTACCCATTTTCAGAATTAAAAACAACATATGTACAACCTTTATTGTCTTATCACTGTCATTTTAAAGTATCTACTACACTGTCTCCAATTCCCACTTTATTTCTTGCTTTTTTTGTTCTAATTTTTCAGGGGGTTTTATATATTTTGTTGTCCTTTTTTAATTTCTGTTCTCACCTTAAATTCTACTTCTAGCTTTTCACTTCATTCTAGCTCTGCATACACATAGGGTTGCCAGATGGTTTAACCAAAAATACCAACCCTCCCCCCCAAAAAAACACCAGGGAAAAAATTCTGTTGAGGGGGAAAAAAAGGGGGGGAGAACAAAGTTGTTGAATAAAAAAAAAAAGACCCCAAGAGTTATTAAGCAAATAAATAAATAAAATAAAACAGCATTAAAACAGCATGCCCCTTTAAGTGCGTGCATAGTCAGAATAGGGATAGGAAGAGGAGAGGTTGAGCACTAAGACCCAGGGAAGGCATTACTTCTTGCTCAGGTCTTTAGGCTTTTTACTGGCGGCCATCTTTTTTTCTTGGTCGAGCCAGAAGGGAGCTTCTCTGTGAAACCAGGTAAGCAGGGGGTCCGGAGGTGGGGGGGGAGGTCCGGGGCCTGGGACCAGTTGCTGAGTGTGTCGTAGGGTTGCCAGGAGTCCGGTATTTTTGCCTCCTGGCAGGGAAAAAAATACTGGATATTTTAGGTGTCCGGTATTTTCTGAATTTTTTTTACCGGACAGGAGGTGAAAATACCGGACTTTCCGGGTCAGTACCGGACACCTGGCAACCCTACATACACACTGAATGTTCCTCTCCCTCAACCTGAGTCTCCATTTCCATTCCTCTTTTATTCCAGTCTTTGTTCCTTCTTTCCCTTTTGCTGCATATTCCACTATCTTTCACCATTTTAGCTTTCCCTATTCAACTATTTTCTTTTTCCCCATGTGGCTCCCAATGTATTGCATTTCAACTTGAAGAGTGAGAAACTGAATGGGGGATATATGAAGCTAGGTCTTCATCTTGATAATGCATAATGCTTCAGGGCTTAGCTTTATTCCTTTTCTGTTTGTTCAGTATTTATTCTCACTTTTCTTGGAGAGAAAGATGCATCTAAAATATACTGTTGAATTCTTCAAGGTCATAGACTGGATTCTTGTACTGCCCTGTGGCGAAAAATAAGTAAATTTTTGTTTAACAGGTTAAAAGAACAACAACCTAAAAATATTTTTTAAATATTCCACATTAGAGTTTGTTCATCATCATTCCAGCTTGAAACAAGATCTTGTAATGGATAGTAACAAGCTGTTACATTTTGAGGGGCTGAAAACAAAGGCAGGTAGAAAGCCTGAAGTTATTCTCTGAATTGTTTGTCTCTTTGCAGGATAAAGTTTAAAATAAACAACATCATAAAAGATTGATTATAAAATAACTCTTTTATAGGGCTGTCTGCTGTAATTGTGACTTTATTTCTTTAAAATGTGTGGGTTTTTTTTTTTAAGTTTTGGATTTTTTGGATCTTTTCAACCATTATGAAACATGTACAAAGAGTAGTAAATTAATTTGCATAAAATTGACTGCAAAGAGCAATTAGTCCTTCATTAATATGCAAATCTGGTCCAGTGGAAATTCATCTATATATGAGGCTTAAATATGCAAGTCAGTCTTGCTGTGCTAGAAACCCAGATGCTTTTATTTACTTTGAAATTGAGGGATTTGGTTAATGATGTTGTTGACAGGAAAACTTGAATAAATTTGATGATCACCGTCTTTCATATTAGCCAAGAACCACAGGAAAAAATTACCAAGTAAAATACCAATATTATTTGGTAATTTCCTATTACCAATATAGTAGCAAAATGTCAAATACAAAGTAATAAAGTTACAGTTCTTAATGTAGTTAGCTTGAGACTTAAAGTGTTCCCCAAAGATAAAGCAATTTTTCTTAAACTTTGATTTTCCAGAGGGTAAAGACATCTGGATAACTGTATGAATAGAATGCTGCCTGGAGATTTAATATTATAAAGTTAAATCAGTTGCTTGTTTCATTTGGAGAGAATATAAAAGCCTGGGAATTAAAAAGCAGGAGCTTAGGAAATGGTTGTCATCATTCAGCAGTAGTCAAAGTGTTAAATGCCTCTGGTTTTTGTTATAGTTTTCCCAAAAAAGGTTGGCAGTGATCAGAGAACTAATGTACATCAGTGTAAGTGGAGTAGGATCTGAACAGCTAAAATGGGAAATAAGTTAAGAATCACAGGTTAGATGTCTTCAAGTTGTCAGGGCCTAATGAAATACCTCCTAGAATACTTAAAGGACTGTCTGAAGAGATCTTTGAGGCATTAGCAATTATCTTTGAGAACTGCATTAGCAATTATCTTTGTGGAGGACCAGAAAGATCCCAGAGGACTGGAAAGAGGCAAATATAGTACCTATCTATAACAAGGAAATAAGGACAACCCAGGGAATGATAGAATAGTCAGTGTCACTTCAGTACCCAGAAAGGTAATAGAGCAAATAATCAAGTAATCAATTTGTAAGCACCTAGAAGATAATAGAGTTAACATAGATTTGTCAAGAAAAAAAATCCTGTCAAACCAACTTAATAGCCTTCTGTGACAGTTTTTGATATATTTTGAATTTAGTAAAGCTTTTGATACTGTCCCACATGACCTTCTCATAAACAAACTAGAGAAATGTAGCCTGGATGAATCTTTTAAGGCGAGTGAAAACCATACTCAGAGTGATTATCAATAACTCACTGCTTAGCTGAAAGGGATTATCAAGTGGGGGTCCTGCAGAGATCTGTCTTGTGCCTAGTTCTAGTCAATATCTTCAATTATTTGGCTAATGGCAGAGAGATTGCACTTATAAAGTTTGCAAATGAAACCAATCTCAGAGGGATTCCATACACTTCCAAGGTTTGGAGTACAATTCAGAATGATCCTGGAACACTGGAGAAGTGATCTGAAATAAATAGGATGGCATTCATAAGGACAAATGTAAACTACTATCCTTAGCAAGAAATAATCAATAGCACAAATACAAAATTGGCAATGAGTGCCTAGGAAAAAATACTGCAGAAAAGGATCTGTGTGTTATAGTGGATCACAAACTAAATATGAATCATCAGTGTAATACTTAAGCAAAAAGTAGACACCATCTGGAATGTATTGGCAGATGTGTTAGCAAGACATAAGAAGTAATTCTTCCATTCCACTTAGCACTGATAAGGCCTCAAATGGAGTGTTTATGTCCAGTTCTGGGTGCCATGCTTCTGGAGAGATGTGGACAAATTGGAGAAAGTCAAGAGGAAAGCAACAAAAGTGACTAAAGATAAAAAACATGACCTATGAGGAAAGACTGAAAACACTGGGCTTGTTCACACTAGGAGAAGACTTAGAGGTCATATGATAACAGTCTTCAAGTATGTAAAAGGTGGTTATAAAGAGGAGGGTAATAAATTGTATTCATTAGCCAGTGAAGACAGGACAAAAAGCAATGGGCTTAAATTGCAGCGAGGGAGATGTAGGTTAGACATTTGGAAAAATGCTCTTACTATAAGGGTACTTACACCTTGCAATAGGTTTCCAAGGGAGGTTGTGCAATCCCCATCAATGGAGATTTTTAAGAACAGGTGGGACAAACACCTGGGAGGGACAGAATAGATAACACTTAGTCCTGCCTCAGTGCAGAGGACTGGAGTTGATCACATCTCAACATCCTTTCCCCTCCTACATTTTTATGATTCTGTTGTTCCCCCATCAGTAGCAAAGCCAAGTTTTGAACAGTAGTGGAGGCAAGGAAGCAGTGATAGGTCAATTATACCTTTTGGCTTGAAAAGGAACAACATGTACAACCTAAAGGTGGCCAACCACTGCCCTAACTTTGCCATTGCCTCTATTAATTATGTAGAAAGCCTTTACAAGACTAAGTGCTGAGGACTTTGCTCTTAGCCTCTTAGAGCCTGATTAAGAACCCTCTAAACCCAGAGCCATAAGTGGATCACTGAAATTAATTTACATAATATTTTATTACTTAAATTTAAAAAAATATATAACTATTTCTTTTACTGCCATAGTGTAACGCAGGCCAGTGTGGAGATGTGGGGCTTTATCTTTCACAGAGTTCTATCATGTAACACTTGCCCCCCCCCAGCATGTGTCTTCTGAAACTGTTTTGAAGTACTCAGAATCCTCCCGTTGTTGTTAGTTAATATCACAACATCTCTCATCTTTCTCTATCACTGCTGCTTAATTACCTAGAGGGGGTACTGTTGAGCGATTCAAAGTACTCTTCCTTTTTTCCTCTCACACACTGCCCCTTTTTTCTTTCCCCCTTTTCTTTTTCTTATTTTGGAAAACCTTTCAGGATCAAATCTCTTGATCACTTAGTTGTGCTCACTTACACCAGAGCTGAATTTGTTTCCGATTCTCATGTACCTGGGAAACTGACACATCTAAAATAACAGAGAAGCGCAGATTAAATGGAGTGGACTGTATTGCAGTTTGTGAAGTTGTGTAATTGTAAAACCTGAGGACAAGTTAAGAGATTATGCTGCTCATGGAATTGCAGCTTGATTCCTGTGAATTCTTGGTACAGCTGTTTGGTATATAAATCCTAACAGCAATGAATTTTAAATCCTTGATATGCTGTACTAGGCAAAAAGTCTTTGGAGGAGTTAAGGAAAGAAAAATCTACTTTATATATATATATATTATAAAAAAAAAAGCAGGCTCTTTATCTCATCAAAATGATATTTAGTATTGCAGGTGGGCCCAGAAGTAGGGGAAGCTAGGGGAGAAGTGAACATTTGGGGTTGAAGTTAGTTGTCTGTAATTGAAGAATCTATTCACTTGGAATTGGTGGAATCAAAATAAAAAAATATTTGGAGTCAAATGTTTCAATTGATTAAAAATGATGAAATAATTATATTCAATAATAAACAATTATATTCTGTTTATTGCATCAAGCAGAATTTTCTGTGAGGGAGGGAAGATTTTGCAGTTCTACAATGAAGTGGAAAATCCATTTTGTGGTCAGCTTCAGTTACAAGCACATTTGTTTATGTTGTTAATCTTAAAGTAATGCAGCTGAGTTGTATGTTGCATACAAGAATTCTATAATTTCTTTAGAGGGAAATCCTCAAAATCTAGAATGGAATAATCATCAGAATGGAAGCCACTTGAAATTCTGACTAGGTTACTCAAAAACATACTCTTCCTGACTCTTAATTGCAATGTTCAAAGGCAAGAATCAAGAATTATATAGAATAACAATATTACTTATTTTCTTCATATTATATGTCACAGGTCATGTTTAAAGCTCTTTACAAACTTTTCTAATTGACCCATATCATCTGAAATTGAATGGTCACAGCCAAGAGCAGAGAACTGTGCAGTTTCTGACTTCCTACAGTGCAGTAGCTTTTACTGATGTTTAAAACTAATTTTTACTCTCACCACTCACTTGCCCACAATAACCACGGGTGTCTGGATTTCTCATTTCATCTAGTTAAACAGAAACCTCACTTACCAATATGTGTCAAATATTGTCAATAGATATCTAAGCATAATAATAATAATTTGGAGGTGCTTCTTACTAGCTTTATAACCTTTAATATCCTAGATGGGGGGGGTTTCCCCTCAAACTCTGGGTTGGGACCCCAGAGAGGATCACAACCCTTTTTTTAATGGAGTGTCCAAGATTGGCTTAGACTTCCTGGGGTCCAGGACCCAAGCCCCATAGCCTGGGACTGAAGCAAAAACCCTTGGGTATCATGCTTGGGCAGGGGGCTCAGGTTACAGGTCCCTTTGCTAGGGCTGAACCCCCTGGGCTTGTCCCCCACAAAAGGGGTACTGGGGCTCAGGCTTTGGTTCCCCTACTGGGGGCGGAGAGGGTCAGGTGAGCTCAGGCTTCAGGCCCCCTCCAAAAACCCAGTACCTACCATATTTCTTAATTTTACAGCTTACAAAAAGGTCTCTAATGCCTCAAAACAGTTTGGTGCTACAGCATATACACAGGAACCTAAACTAACTTCTACAATTCTGTAGGTATAGTGACTTACATATTTGCATCAATAGCAATGAGAGAGAAAATGCTGCCTTAACTTTTGAAATCAGCAGATTTTATTTAACACCAGAGTTATAAATTTAGGGCAATAAAAATTATACTAAAGCAGTATCTCATAAATATAATGCTGCTTTGAAGATGTTTGCTATTTAATCCAATCCAATGAATGTACAGAGTTCCATCTGAATAAATCACATCAGAAGCCATCATACCAGAAGCAATGAGAGAGGGTTGAATCTCACAAGGCAAATTTCTTGATACTGGATTGATAAAATCTCTGAGATTTTGAACCTTTATTTGTAAAAATGTCTTGTGTCACAACTGATCTAACCTTTTTATAAAACAACAAATAGTCTGGTAGCACTTTAAAGACTAACCAAATATTTAGGTGGTATCATGAGCTTTCGTGGGCACAGCTCACTTCTTCAGATGATTGGAGTGTTGGATGTTGGTTCTGGACATCCAACACTCCGGTCATCTGAAGAAGTGGGCTGTGCCCACAAAAGCTCATGATACCATCACCTATTACTCATGATACCGTTACACCTATTACTTTTCAGGAAGAACGGCATTGCGCAAGAGGGTTTTTCTTGCGCAAGAAGGGGCAGGGTAGATGCTCCTTCTTGCGCAAGAGCCTCTTCTGAAAAAAATGGTGGCTCATTAGGTATGCAAATGAGGCTCGGCGATATTCCACGCTTAGCCTCATTTTCATATTACTCGCGCAAGAAGCCGCGAGTGTAGACATAGCCTAAGAGTTTCCTCCCATGAGCAGAATGAATTTTGTGTTGTGCACCAGTACTGAGTTCATGTGGCTTGTTTGGATGTGCCACTGTGGCATCCAAGTTATTAATAAATATCTTATAAACCTCTACCCTTTCCCTCTGCTGCCATGTCTCCTCCCCTTGCTCCATCAGCTCCCCTGGTGCCTGCTGCCCCCCAACCCTTCACCCTCCTCTGCTGTCCTGACTCCTTCCCTTCTCACTGCCCTCAGCCTTCCTGAGACCTGCCCCCCTCCACCAGCCCTTCTCTCCCCCCTGTGTCCACTCCTCTGTAGCCCCACTCTGATCATGTGAGCCACCCCTCCTCATCCCCTCTCCTAAAACCTTCCTCTACACACCTGCCCTACCTCTCTGCTCTGGTGCTGGTCCCTGCCCTGCAGGTGTCTGCCCTTCTGCTTCACTCCCAGAATCCCCTGGCACCTGCATCTTCCCTTACCGCTGCACCCTCCTGGTGCCCCCCCCCTTCCCTCACTGCCCCTTCCCCCTTTGCCCTCTTTTTCCCTGATGCCCACCCCCTCACCACCCTCTGCCCCCCGTTCTCCTCATGCCCCTGTGCCCTCACACATGACTTGCTCCATCCCTGCCTTCCTCATGCCCACCCCTTCTTTCAAGCCTTCTCCCAGCACCTCCCCTCCCTCCTCTAGCCCCCAATGTCCTTACCCTCTCCTCTCCCAGCATCACCCTGGCCCCTGTCCCACTGACACCTTCCCTCCTGCCCTTTTCCTCAGTCTCCACTTGGCCGCCTGGCTAGGGTTGCCAGATGGTTGAAACAAAAATACTGAAACCCCCCCCCCCAAAAAAAAACACCAGGAAAAAATACTGTTGAAGGAAAAAAAAGGGGGGGGGGACCAAAGTTGTTGAGCAAAAAAAAATATTAAAATAAAACAGCATTAAAACAGCATGTCTCCTTTAAGAGTGAGTGCAGGGATAGGAACAGGGGAGCGGTTGAGCACTAAGACCCAGGGGAAACATTGCTTCCCCTAGGTCTTTTGTCTGGCAGCCATTTTGTGCCAGCAGCCTCGGGGAGCCAGGTAAGCATGGGGGCTGGGGTCAGGGGTCTGGGGGGGGCGGGAGGCTGGGCGCTGAGTGTTTGTAGGGTTGCCAGGTGCCGGGCATTTTCGCCTCCTGGCCAGGGAAAAAAATCAGAAGATACTGGACATCTCAGGTGTCCGGTATTCTCTGAATTTTTTTACTGGAGAGGAAGAGAAAATACCAGACTGTCCGGGTGAATACGGGACACCTGGCAGCCCTACGCCTGGCATTTGTCTCTCCTCCACCCTGTCCCTTAGTACCTTCCCCTTTCTTCTCCTGACCTGCCCCCTTCCCCTCAGCACAAGCCCCTTCCTCCTCCACCCCACCTTCTTCCTTCCAATTTGCAGCGCTGGAGTCTGTGATCAGGCCCCAGCTGCTTCCGGGGCTCCAGACCACTTGCCAGGCCTGGAGCTGGGTCGAGCAGTTTTAAAGACGCCCGGGCGTCTCCACTCTCAGCTGTTGCATGGCGTTTCAGCACGCAGCTCATGCGCTCCAGGGCCGGGGGGGGGGGCGGGGAGGAGGCGCCAGCAGGTGGGGGCCGGGGCCCGCTCCAGGCAGGACCGGGGGAGAGACCCAGCTCCAAATATTGGTGGAGCAGGGCCCCCGGCTCTGAATATTCCTGGAGCATGGGCACCAAGAGCCCATATAACTCACCGCCTATGTCCTTTCAGACCTCAAACATGGGGATTGAAAGAAACAATATTAGACACCTGTCCTTGGTGTATGGTCTGAGCTTTGTAAGAAAGTTGCACCAGTTTAATTTAAAATTTTTTTAAATTGATGCAACCCCATGCATAGAAACTTCTTTTGGTTTGAGAGTGTTTTGTTTGATCTTAAATCTATTCCCAGTCAACCTAAGCTGGACAAAAATAAGCCTGTTTCTAAAACAAAATAAGAGTATTCAAAATGACTTCTGTATTGGTTTAACTAAATCAGTGTAAAAATTAGGGATGTAATAGTGTAGTTGGTTAAGCAATTAACTGATAAGTGAAAACCTATTGGTTAATGCTACCGACTACATTCATTCTCTCCCCATTCCTCCCGTGGCTCTGGCAGTACTTTTTTTGTTTAGAGGGATGGCCAGCAGCCCGGGTCCTGGAAGCTACCTCCGCTGTGGCTCTGCATGCAAAGTAATTTAGGAGCCAGGCACCTTGGCTTAGTCCTGGCTCGCGCTGGGTTTGGGAACTTCCCCCCGGCTCCTAAATTACTTTTCAAGAAGACCTGCAGCAGGGGATAGTTCCAAGGCCGACATGAGCTGGGACTGAACTGGGTTGCCTGTCCGCCAGCTCCTAAATTACTTTTTATGAAGAGCTGCAGTGGGAGTAGCTCCCTGGAGTGGCATGAGCTGGGACTGAGTGCTTGCAGTGCTGACTCTTAGTAATCAATTGTGTAGTCGACAGAATTTGTCAACTACACAATTAATAAATTACACGCTTCTTAACATACCTAATAAAAATCACACCTTTAATTAAACTAGTGCAACGTTAGCATATAAAGAAGCTTTTTCAGTCACCACCAGAAACCTCTTCCAGTTGTGTGCTTGCCCAGGGTATGCTAGTATCATGGAAGGACAATGCCTAATTTGAAAGTATTTATTATGTGACAGTCCAGCTGAAATTTGGACATGCTATTTCAGAAATGCAATTTTACATTTCAGACATAAACACAGTGATGCTTTCATAATCTTTGTGATAAAGTTGTAGAAAAACAGACATTTATTAGATGTCATATTTGTAAAATTAAAGGGACACAATCAATATGAAAATCACTCGCGTCTGAAAATTTCCTCTTAAGTGAAGGTTATGGTCCTCTGTGAACGGTCTTCTTGAGCTCTCCCATCAAAGGTGAAGAATATTTGACATAAAAAATATCAAATTCTTAAACTGGATCAAAGATATTTTCGAGCTCTACCTAAAACTAAGTATACATGACATGTATTTTGCCTCCATTTGATAGCATACTGATTTTTTTTTTAAATAATAGAATTAAGAATCTTTTGTACAAAAAGCATTTCTACCTGCTTCTATGGGGCATACATTTTATATATTTTTACATTAAAGTTGCTCCATTTACCGCTGATTCAAAATGTACTTTTATTGTTTTCCAGATTATAAATGTGGAAGTTTAATTTTGAACAGCTATTATACTGTCAGCAACAACAGCTGAGGAATATCTCTTTGTACTGTATTGTTTTATCCATTCGGAAATATTAACAAAATTAAGTTACCTAGGACAGCATTGTTGCAGCTAAGCTTCCCTGTGTCATGTAGTCTCCTGAATGGTTGCTGGATGATGCATTGATCTTCTGTCTGTTGCAGCTCTGTAGGCATCAAATACAGAACGGCCACCTCTTCAATCCTTTGTCACATTGCACACCTGTGAATGATTTAATGATACTTAATTATTTTTTTGGGTAGGGCCAAATTCTTAGCTCAACATATAGCCATAAGAGGCCTATATGATGCACAACCTTTTTTTTTCCATTTCCCACAGCTGGCAGCCCGCTAGAACAGACAGGGATGTGAAGATGAAGTGGTGATAGTGCTATTCTTGTTCAGAATCTCATCTGAAATCTGCCCCAAAATCCTGAGTTCAGTATACGACAGAATTTGGTGAAGTCTGACTGCCCTTTGGGATAGGAGGAGTTGCATAGCTGTGTAAGCTGTATGTGGCTACACCAAGAAGGTCCTTCGCTCCCCCAAACCAGATGTGAAAGGAAACCTAAGGCTATAGGATGTTCCTGTGCTTAAAAATAAAAATTAATTTGATAAGGATCTAACGATTGAGCATGTGCATCTGCAGCTCTTTCTAAAAGTAAAGCAGAGTTAAGTAACCATACCATGTGCCTTTAACAGCTGGTGTGTTTTCTGCATTCCTGGGTTTGCGTAAGAGGCCATAGATAATCACATTACTGTGACTAGGAATGTGAATGGTAAACCGGTTAACCGATAAGCATCACCCTTAACGGCCCACCCTGGGCAGGAGGCTGCTCCAGCCCCACAGGGCCCGCTGTGAGTAGGGGCGCTCCAGCCAAGCTGGAGCAGGCCCCATTGGTTGGGCTGGAGCAGCTTCACCACCTCTCCTGTTTAATTGGTTAACTGGTTAAACTTAATGTTTAACCAGTTGATTGATTAAATGGGATTTTACATCTCTAATTGAGAGACAAATTTCCATCTATAATAACACTTGCCACATTTGCCCTTTTATCAGAAACAGTAACTTACAGGTGAAGGGAATCTTCTTGATCTTATCATACAGTTCCTCCAATGATGTGTCTTTAGGACTGTAAAGAGAGAGTTTTTTCACCTGAGTGTTTGCTTCAGCGTGTTTGTAGGATTTGCCATTGTCCTTTACTGTACCAATAATCAAATTTATCTTATTTCTTCAGATGTTCTGAGCCCCTTCAATCCAGCTGAAAGCAGCCTAACTGAAGCATTTGTATTTCAGACTTTTTTCTTAAACAGACAATATCTGCTTAAAAATTCAGTTAACAAATTCCTTAGTTGTATTACAAATTATTCCTTAGATTATTAATGTCATGATGAAGTGCAAGCAGCACAGGGAGACATATATGGTTGCAACAGAGGTTAGATGTACTGAGTCCTGTAGACATCATTAACCATTTAAATGCCTTCCAGCATACCCAAGTGAAAGAATTGGATTATCTGATTTTACTGCTCACTCTTTCTGCTGTCAGTACATTTTGGATTTTTCAGTTTGGTAATGAAAAGATTAGTCCATTTTGCCTTGCATTTAGTCAATTTCACATGCAAAGAATACATTTTATAACACAGGATATCTGTACTCCTGGCACATACAAAAAAAAAAAGCTCTGTATGGACAGAAGGGATTGTTGATGATTTTAAAAAGAACTCTGCGATATTCTCTTTAGTTTCTCTTATGCATATCCCCATCTTGGGAGTCCCTACCATACTTAATATATAAACACTGTTGCTATGTGGACTTACAAAATTTGGCCACGGCATTTCATATGCCTGGTGTGTCTTTTGCTGAAAAGGAAACAGCTGGGTATTTTCTGACATAATGTGCCTAATCCACCTCTGCTGTCGTCATCTTAATTGCTGTTGCTGTTTTTTTAAGTCCTCTACAGAAGGTCTTTGTAATGACAAGTGAACAGTTTATGCTTCATAAGTAAACATAAAGAAAGCTGCTGCTAATTGGAGAGGGAATAATGCAGTTATGATTTCTCAACGTTTAAATTACAATCGGTTAAATGGACATATTTTGGTTAAGTATTTACTCTGCTGCATAAAATGTTATCCAATGTGAAATCTGATTGTTACAGTCTGACCCCAGAAATGACTATTTTGGAGGCAAAAAAAATGAATACAAATATTAGTATTTCTCTTATTATTTTATTTCTTATTTTGTCTGTGGCTTTGAAGTGTTAATGATACAATAGCCCATTTTATCATGAGGTATGTACATGTGGGAAATCCCTGTTACACCCCTCAAGAACTCCTTTTTTCTATACACTGCCCTCAAGGCTTATAGCCGTAATCTTCCAGATTAATAGGACTCTTCAGAGCCCAGCAGTGATGCCTCTTAATATACCAGAGGGGGGTTAGTGTTGAGTAACTTCTCCCTTTTCCCTTCCACTGCTTGCCCTAGGGGCTCAGCACACTGCCTCAGCAGCATTCCCAGCTCCTAAGAGGCCGAAGGCTTGCTTTTAAATGTCTCTCTCTCCCAAAAATTATATTTCCATAGTATAAAAAACAAAAAAAATAAGGAGTCCTGTGGCACCTTAAAGACTAACAAATTTATTTGGGTATCATGTTTCGTGGGCTGGAGCCCACTTTGTCAGAGGCATGGAGTGGAAACTTCAGTTTGGCAGGGATCTATACATACAGGCATACAAAGAAGGGAGTGTTACATTACTATGCAGAGGACCAGTGTTAACTAGTCCAATTCAGTCGGGGTGGATGTGGCCCACTTCCAACATTTCCATAGTATAGAAAACTATAGATAAAGCATGCTGTCAGTTACATGCCAAAACTTGTTTTCTTTTGAATGTTAAGATTTTTCCTTTTTGTTCTTCCTTACACAGATAACTCTCTCTTTGGAAAGCATCAGCCTGGAGCCTTGCTTCCTATAATCATTGCAGGGCTGAAGGTGCCCCCTAGTCCTGCTTCCCCTGCTTACTGATTCATTTTGCCAGTAGCTTGTATGAGAAGATATCATTCTTTAGCATCAGAGCAGGGAAAGGAACACTATTTGTGCAGAGAGAATCATAGAGATGACAGTTCTCTTTTCCCCTTAAGCATTCAGTGTGTAATTGCTGAAGACAGTCCAAGCCATTCTAAAGAAGCGTACTGTCTGCCACTCTGTGTGCTCTTCCTCGAGAACCATCTGTTACACCTCAAATATCTAAAGGTCTGCCATCATTTATTGCACCAAACAAATCAATTTTTTTGTCTGACGTTCAGTAACTTGTGAATGTGGCCCAGAAGGTAGTTTGTTACTATTCAAAGCACAGGATCTTCTGTCCGTTGTTGCCATATAAATGTTTTCTCCTGACTCATCATAGTAAATTTCTGAAATCAGGCCTACTGAGAGAATTTTAATTTACATGATAACATGTATGAATATTTTAAAAATCCTCAATGCTTTTTCTCTCGCTCAAGTGTTGTTACCATATAAGCTTTTTCTTTTGGTAAACCAAATCTTTCTTGTAATACTCTGCAGGTCTTGTGTATAAAGGCAATTCTGAATTAAAATGGCCTTATTTTAATTTGATTTATTGTTCCTTTAATTAGAGTATTTGTAGCTGAAACACCTAACCTAACAAATCTTGCTGTGTCACATTGCAGCAAATCAAGATATTTCAAGTTGCACTGTTGGGTGGTTACCAGAAGGGTTCTTCTGATAAGCAGGTAGGCCTATAGAACATGCAATATAGGACCCATTCCTGCAGCATATGGAGTCACTGCGATCTTAATGTGAGTAAAGGCTGCAGGGGTAGGCCTATAATGATAAATTGTATTATTATTTGCAAATCCATTACTCCCTCTTCCCGGCTGTAGATTCACAGAACATCCTCGCCCCCTCCATAATCTGAGATGGTGCATTTCTTTCCCTTTAATACTTTGACCTATGAAAACACAAATGCTTTTTTGAGAAGTGCAGAAATGTCCAATTGTGAAATTCCTTACCAAAGAGGCTCGAAAGACTTGTGCCTAAATTGGGAGTGGTCTCCTTATTTTTTCCATTAAACAATAAAGAACTAATTTAGACCCTGATGCACATGTGTAACTTTATACACAAGTGTAGTCCCATGGATTTCAAAGGACTGCTCACATGCATATTTAAATCTTTGCAGGATCAGGGCCTAACTGTACAGGAATTCAGATTTCCTTTTTTCACTGCAGTATATTGTACCCACATGGTCTATTAGGGTCTTCTACTAAAAGCTGACCCACCAATTGAAATTAGAGCACAATACAAACTTTACCATCTTGTGAAAGTAGTCCTATAATACCCAAACCTGAGGAAGTATTAATGAAAAAGCAGTGTAAGGCAGGTGAGGTGAAGAGCAGAGTCCATTGTGGAAAAGGCTCAATTAAAATCTTAATTACTGTGTATAATGTCTTCACATACCAGTGTAGGTCCTCTAGAACAGTATTTCTCAACCAGTGGCACGAGTACTCTAGGGGTACTTCAAGAGAAGTCTGGGGGGTACATCAACACAACTGAAATTTGGAGAAAACTGAATTTTTGTTTTTAAGTTTCACAGCATTTTATTATTTTTGTACTTTTTACACACAAAAATTTAATCGCCTGCCCGACTACGATTAAGTTGTTTAAACAAATGTGTTGCAATGGTAGAAAAAAATTTTGTGTGACTGAAAACTGTAGGTACTGGGGGTACTTACAATTTTTTTTAAAGGGGTACTTTATAAAAAAAGGCTGAGAAACACTGCTCTAGAAATGCCTTAGAATAGATATTTAGTTGGACCTAAACAGCTTCCTCAGTCCTACCTCCTGTACATTTATTTTTTTCATTATAAAGTAAATTATTGTTCTCTCATTCCCACAGCCTATTTACTGGGCTCTTGGTACTGTACATACTTGATTGAATTGTTTACAGAGGAACACACATTATGTAAACACTCTCCTGTACCTTGTCCTCTGAAGTGCTGCACATACTTATAGTACTGTTCGTAGTAAATGGTTTGGTAACATTATAGTAGTTAGCCATTTCTTTACAGCAATAATATTTTAATCCCTCTTGAGTAAATTGCTTGATAGAAATTATTATTGTACACTTTGTGGCTTTGGGCATCTATCCATTTTAGGTACCTTAAATTGTTAAAAATTAGCTTTCCTCCCACCAACCCCCTTTGGAACTATTTGGAAAAGAGAACAGTTGAGCAGATGCCAATAACAAATCCTTTTGAGACCTCTCTATCCTCCAGATAGTACTGCCTGTGCCAACTGGAGACTGACTGGCATGAATCTGAACTCTTTGTACCACTTGATATATTGTGCTTCAAATGGACCAATTACAATAATTACCAGCTCTGTGGCTAGGATTTTAGTGCTCAGTCTGCACCTCGTACCTCAGCTAGCTGGCAGTATATCCAATCCTACAAATGCTCAATGTTTCAAATACAATGAATGTAAAATAAAATACTTAGAAAAATGAGAAGAGAGCTGGAAGTGAAATTAAATGCCAGCCAATAGTGATGGCATTCATAATGCAAACTGTAGATTACTAGAAAGTTACAAAGTTTGGCCCTAGTCCTGCAATCAGCAATTATAAATGTCTCTAGATTGGTAGAATTTCTGCCTTATATTTCAAAACATATTTTAAGATAGTAAAACTAAATCAGAAAACAATCTGTATAAAGAGGGATGGTATACTTTTCATTAAACCATTGTTATTTTTCAGTTGTCTTTTACATTTCTTACCGGAACCTTAACTCTTCCAGAAGGACAGCATTTTTATTACTCTGCAAAAGATATGTTTTATCGAGAAAATGTTTTAAGTCACTTAATAGAAAAACAAATTAGGGATGAGGGACTGGGGCTCTCCAGTAGCCACTTGCCATGTTATCATTCCACTAGGAACAAAGCCTGCATCAAGATACTTCTGAGCACAATAATTTGTGTTGGACAGTTGTCTTATGTCTCGATCTTTCATTGGGTATATTTAATAAATGTTAAAGGAAACTTTAATCTGCTACAATTTTAATCTGTACTATTACTAGTCCTTTTCATTGTTTCTAGTGTTGTGACCTCTTGATGTCACCTTATTTATTCTGTAGCAATGATAGCATTCCTGGCTGTATCAAAGAGGCAGGGGAACTGTTGGCATAAATCTGTCAACAATTTATATGACCTGATATATGCTTCAGATGAACTATTATAATAATCAGTTGTACTGCTGTAGCTTTGGCTTGTGAGCAGAATGCATTGTGTTATTTAGATAGTCATTTGCGTGTGCCCCAAAAGTATTGGAAGGATTTTCATTCAAAAAGATGGTGAAATAAAAAAAAAGGATGAAATTTAGAGATGGGTAGGTTAGTGAAAATTAGAGGTAGTTCAGTGGGTGTGTAAATGTCACTTTGTACACTGAGCAGCCAGAAGAAGGTGTAAATTAAGATGGAAGGTTGGCACTTTAAGCTATTTATGTTGTATCTAGACTAGAATAAAAAGTGGTGTTGGTGCATGATGCATTATTGCCATTGTAAATGAAAAATGTGAATTCTTGGAGGGAAATAAAGGTTGAAGGCAAGCTGTAGCACTTGAAGGTCATGCCTACGCTAGGAAATTACTGCAAAGTAACTAAATTTGAAATAACTCCTGAAATAACAAAATCAAAATAGTGTGTCCCCACTACGAGGGAGCCTTGAAACTTGTCCAAGGCAGGCTCCATTATTGTGGACACACTACCTTGACTTAGAGCCCCAGGTAGCACTGGGGAGTAATAACTTCAAATTACTCTGGGGACTAGTTATTTTGAAATAGCAGTACCAGGGTGTCCAGACTAATGCTATTTCGAAATAAGCATTATTCCCCGAGGAAAGCAGGAGTACAGATTTTGAAATAACCAGCCCATTATTTCGAAATAACAGGCTTGGCAGGGTGGACACTCTGCTTATTATTTCGAAATAACTCCCTAGTATAGACCAGGGTGAAGACAGGGCCAGAAATTGCCACCACTAGTTCACAATCATAAACTGGTTACACCTGAGTTTTTTCATCTCTTGTTCTTAAACATGTAATGGTGATACTGGAGGAGACGCTGGATCATGTTGTTCACTTCCCACACTGTGTTTGTTATACTCTTGCTGTTGTCCTCTGAATGTTTTCTCATCTTGTTTTATAATTTACTTTCAACATGTATCATTTCCTTCAAAACTATTCCATTGAGAGATTCCCCAAGAGAGCCTGATACCTATTGACTTTTCTTATTCAACAGGGGATGTTTTATCTTGTAAAGAAAAGGAGAGCATAAACTGGAACAGTTTAGAAATGCAAACAGTGTTGGGGAAATAAGGACTTACTTTTTGTTCCTTCTCCACAAATCTTTATTATTGAAACAAACACTGCTGCCTATAGGGAAAACAAGCTATTCCGTATCTTTCTTGGCTAGATATTTAGATGATGATTTGGAGCTAAGTGAAAAGTGAGGGGGATGCAATATGTAGGGATATATGAGTAACATGGTAAGGTACTGCACTGGGTTTCAACTGCCCAGCTCCTATCAATTTTATTGGCTTAAATCTTGTGCAATGCTGAACCTTTCCCCATTATCTCTTTTCTGAAGACTGGTTAATTTTTAAATTGGATCATCAACATTCTCTTCACTCTTCAAGTTTATATGACACAAAGTTGAGCCTTAGAACCACCAACAAACCTCACTTCCTTCTGCTCTAAATGTAAGGTGTGTTTCTCCAGCCTTGCCTTTGCTAGCGCACACAACACAGTGTACTGTGTACATATGAGATATTCAGTTAAAAATTAAAATACACATAAATTTCCCTCTTGGGAAAGGGGGAAAGAGAGCACGTGTGACAGATTCTCATCACGTTCCTTAATGCATTTCTGGAAGTTGCTCAGATACTATAGTGATGGAGGGCTGTCTAAAATGGAGAGTATACTTCTGGCACCAGTATTTCACGACAGGGCTGGGCTTTTTTTGGTTGGCTGGTTGTTTTTTTTTAAAAAAAATTCTGTTTCTTGCATGTTTCAGGAAGCTTTGTTTTCAAATTGTATTTACTACATCCAGATTGAAGATGTCTAACAGGATCCCAAAATTTACCATACATGATTAGGAATAAAGGGACTATTATGCAGTGTTTCTTAATATTGTTTATGCAGTTCCTTTCCCGTGCATAGCTCTTTATAGAACAAATAAGTCAGTTAGTGGCTTGAGGATTTTATAATTTAATTCGGATAAAGCACACAAGGAAGATGGCAAATAAAAAAGAGAAAAAGAAAAATATTTCAAGTAGTACTTAAAGATTTTTAAATAAATTTTCTTTCTTTCTCTTATGAAGGTGGCATGTTTATGTAAATATTATTGGACAGATATTTTGCATTTATAAAGCACCTTTTGGACAAGGATAGCAAAATACTTTACAAATATTAGCTAACATGACACGAGAGAGTTAAATATAATTATTAGTTTAATTTTCCTGATAAGTAAACTGATGCATGGCAGTTAAGGGAGTTACCCAAGACTATATGTGAATCAGTGGCAAAGCTGGTATAATACAATTCTTGGCATATGGAGCTGATGTAGCTCTAGTGAAATCAATAAAGAGGGCTATTTATACCAGTTGAAAATCTGGCCTGTAGTATTAACATGTTTCCATTCCTATCATTTTCTAAAGATGCTGTTTGACAGAAACCACACCAGTACTTGTGCATTAATGCTGAACTCTGCTTTCTTTTAGTGTTGAATTTCTCCTTCGGGATGTGTGACTTAATAACATTGCAAACAACTCCTTATCTCTATGTAGGGAGATAATTACTCTAACCACCAAAGTGCTGCACTGAAACTTTGGAGGTCTTTTGTGTGCATCTAAGTACCCTAAGCAGCCCAGAGGAGTCCATTCTGAGTACTGCAGCAGAACAGATTCTGCTACTGCTGTCTTCATCTTTAGTCACTATGGAGAAAACCATCTGCTTCTGCTTCCAGTTGGAAAGGCGCTTGTGTTCCAAAGGGCCCTCCTCCCACAACCCATCCCTGTCCCTAACTGCTACATTTACAAGAGCAGTAAGGGAATGAATCTCTTGGGTTAAAAACATTCCAGGTTAGTTCTAATTAAAATAAATAAAATAAAATAAAAATCCTGCTAACATATGCTGGCATACAAAAATAATCTTTCTGTGAGAAGTAAACCTATGAAGGTTTTTTTTCTTAAAAGCAAATCTATACCTGCTCATTGACCTTTTATATTATAAACTTATAGTGTCCTTTCCTCCCACTCCTACTCAAGACCTGTAGCAGTTAGACACTGAACACATCTATGGGCCCTAAAATAATTTTCAGGGTCTGTGAAGTGTCAGGTTTCATAGCTTTGCATATCTTTGATCTAATGAGTTGGGTTAGCAGGAAAACATATTGGCTATGTCTACACTACAGGGTTTTTGTGCAAAAACCCATGGAGCATCCACACCTCAAGCGTGTTGTTGCTCAAGAAAATTTACAGTAAAATGACAGAACACAGGGCTTTTTGTGGTGTAGGTATACCTCTTTCTACGAGGAATAACTCCTTTTTGCACAAGAGTTCTTACGCAAAAAGATGTGTGTGGATGCTCCGCAGGGGTTTCTTGTGCAAAAAGAGCCTATCAGAAAAAGCACAGGTGCTCTGATAGTAATAGAGATGTAGCCGTGTTAGTCTAGTCTAGCTGAAACAGAAAACAGGACTATGTAGCACTTTAAAGACTAACAAGATGGTTTATTAGTTGATGAGCTTTCGTGGGCCAGAATAGAAATAGGTCATGCCTATTTTCTTCCACAATTTGATCTGAGGAAGTGGGTCTGGCCCACGAAAGCTCATCAACTAATAAACCATCTTGTTAGTCTTTAAAGTGCTACATAGTCCTGTTTTTTGTTTCAGGTGCTCTGATGGCCATTCTGTGAATTACAATCAGAACTTTCTTGTGCAAGAGTGTCCATGCAGCGTGGACACTCTCTTGAGCAAAAGCACATTGCTTTTGCAACGCGCTTTTGATGTGTGGACATGCTTTTGCGCAAGAAGCGGAAGATCTCTTCCACGAAAAGCTTCTTGCACAAAAACCCTGCAGTGCAGACAAAGCCATTTTGATGTAAATGTTATGTTAGCCAAAATATTTGAAGGTATCTTTTCTTTGCTTGAGCCACTTTTGCAAGTTTAAAATACAACCAGTAACAAACTAGGGATAGTAAATATCGGTTAATTGAATAGTTGAGTTACCTCGTGAATTCTTGTCGGGTAGTTGACTATTCTGTAGTCTCTGGGGGCAGGGCCAGCAGCCAGTGTGCTCTGGCCTCACTCCCGAGAAGACCCCTGCCACTCCACACTGCTGCCACTGTATCAGAGACAGCAGCGTGGGGTGCCAGGTGGGAGCTGGTCCGTGAGGGGAACCAGTTTAAAAACCAGCTCCCCTTGTGGACTGGCTGCCGGTTGTTACGTGGTGCTGCCTCTGACAAAGAGGTGGTGGCAGCAGTCCCTGTCTAGGGGGTGGTCTGCGCTCCCAGACCTGGTGCGAGCTGGAACTGAGCTGGGCTGCCTGCCCACCCAGCTCCTAATATGCTTTAAATGCAGAGTATTTAAATGCAGTGGGGGTAGGTCCCAGACCCATCGCAAGCCAGGACTAAGCCGGGCTGCTGGCCAGCCTGATAAAAAAATTTACTGGCAAGTAGGGGGACGGGAATGCATGTAGTCTATAGCACTAACCTATAAGCTTTTGCTTATTGGTTAATCGACTACACTTTTACATCCCAATATCAAACATATATATGAAGTCACATAAAATAATAAAGCGTTAAAGTTTGTATTCTACCTGCAACCTAGTAAATGCTATATAATAGATCCACCATGATGGGGTTAATACAATGCTGACTACTTTTAAAAACTTTAAATCTTAAAGTTATTTTTTGAAATAAATTTTATATGACTAGAGTACTTCTACTTCTGAACAATTTCATCCTGCTTTTGCAGCTACATACAATCACCACCATAAGAACAAGCTTATTCTATCATACACACTGCATAATACTTTACTCAGAATGGAGCACAGTTCTGCATCAGGGTGGATTTGATGGCTATAGAATCATAGAATACATAGATGTTATAAAAAACACTCTGTCTTTTCTAAAGAACTTTAAGAGACAAAACCCACTCTCGGGGCACAACTAGCTGTTCTGCGGGAGGTGAGGGGGTGAGGAGGGGAGTAAGATATGACTTTGGGCCCCCCTCTCCTCTCATGGCTCACCTCTTGAGCATTACTGCTTGGCTAGCGTTAATTATTTTAGCGTTAATTATTATATACTCAGTATATTAAAGAATGATTAAATAAGTTTGTGTAGTTTTAATTGTGCCTAGTATATTTAAAGAACAACACAAACATTATGCAAGTCGAAAGTCAGCACTTCCCAAGTTATTAATAAAATCAAATGTCCTGTAATTTAAATTTGAAAGCAATCCGCTGCATTGCTTAATATCACATAAAATAATCCGCTAATTATTCAACATGGAGATTTGTTGAGACATACATTATGCTGTAAACAGCAGCATTAGACTACTTACAGTTGTAGCCTCATGCATCCTGCTTTCATGCCAGTACATGGTCCAAGACTTCTGCGAAGGGGGGTAGATTATGCAAGCTTGTGCTCAAATGAAATGACTGCCCGGTTCATTGAACGCTTTTGGTCCATTGTAGACTGAAGGTAATTTGGGAGTGGTGGGGATCAAGGCAGGGAGCTGAGGTGTGGGGGGCTCAGGGCAGGGGGGCTTTTGGGGTTCAGTAATAAGGGCAGGGTGATGTGGGGGGCGGTGCGGGAATCAGAGCAGGTGGTTGGGGGTCAGAGCATGGGGCTGGGAGGTGTAGGGGTGATGGTGTGGGGGGCTGCGGTCCCACACACTGATGATCAGGGAGCGAGAGGAAGTGTGCAACTTGTGTGAAGTACACCTCTGCCCCTTTCCTGGGCAGTCAAGAGTGGCAGGAAGGCACACAAACTGTGCACTTTCCCCTCCCTACTTCATAATCAGGAGAGGAGGAAAAGTGGTGGGATCCAGGTAAGTGAGGCTGCAGCCCCTCTCCCCAAATGGTCTGGGGGGCGGTCTAGGGACTGGGGATGTCCTGGACTGGCGGGGAGCACGCGCACATCCCCAGCCTGCCCCTTTCACCTGCCTGGCTACCTGCTTCTGAGCAACGCAGTCTACTGGGGAGCCCGCCTGGGAAGGCGGCATTCAAGCACCCGAGCTGGCCGGCTTCTTGCCAGAGTGCTGCATCGGAGCGCACCGGCTTACTTTCACCTCTGGATTTGGGGCCCTCTGTGGCCATGGGCTTGCATGCATGGCATGTCCTGCATGCCCCCCTAGTTGTGCTTTTGCCTACTCTATAAGTGCAAACTCCAGTTTGCTCTTGTGCATTGACCTCTATCAGCATGTGCCAGGATTTGGAAAAGACTTTGAGTTCTCCTTGCCTGGATTTAGGAGGAGTTGATGAGGCTTGGATTTTGGGCCCCATCCTTAGGTTACTGGCAGGTGCCACAGGTGGGTATGTTGATAATTCTTGAGTGATATATGGGAGGCTGGAATTTGAAGCCAATTGGCCTCTGTTCAAATGCTGCTGGATGGAAATATGGATTACTCCCACAGGAGATTTAAACTAGCTCTTTGGGTGGGGATTTAAAGCCCAGCATGGTAGGAGCTGGTGGGGAGACAGGTTTCAACTCTGTGTCCAATGTGAAGCCTTGTGGTAAAGCGGGACTTTGATGTTTAAACTAATTTCAAAGGAGCAATGAGAAGTCCTGTGACACCTTAGGCATGGTCTTCACTAAAGAGGAAAGTCAACTTAAGAGATGCAACTTCAGCTACATTTATTATGTAGCTGGAGTGGAAGTATCTTAAATTGTGTTTTGGTGCTGTCTGTGCAGCGAGAGAGATACAGGAGCAGGTGCTCCCTTGAAGTCCCTTAGTCTGCGTGAGGCCCAGGACTACCAGCATAGATGGGCATGCCCTCCCAGTGTGAATTAGCATGACCTGCTACTTCCAATCCTGGAAGATCAGCTTCCATCTTGTCCATAGTGTAGACGAGCCCCAACAGACTCACAAAAACATACAGTAGCATGAACTTTTGTAGGCAACATCCACTTCATCAGATGATGAGCTGGAGAGGAATAACAGGAATAACTAAGTATTTTATCACAGGGGGAAAAAAGGGGGCACCTGTTAATTGTGGGGCCGGTGCTAATGAGGTGAGGTAAAAATGAGGTGTTGAAGGAGCAGCTCATCCTCCCGCGCCACGCCACGGAGCCCCACTAGATGTCGCTCTCTCAACGAGCAGCGAGCCCCCTCTTGCGCAGCTCCCTAGCGCTGCCACAGCCCCCCACGGCCCGGCTGCGCCATTGCAGCCTCTTTCCCTGAACCTCGACGGCGGCCATCGCTGCTCCAGCCCACGTGACGCGGCGGCGGCCAATCAGAGCGTGGAAGGGGGGGCCCCCCAGACTCTCGTCCCTGTGGCCGCCATTAAAGAAAAAGGGGCTCGGAATTAGACGGGAGAAGAATCTTCCCCCTCCCCCCTCCCCCGCCGGGACGCGACATGGGGGCGACTCGCTGACGGGAGCCGGGCGCTCAGGATGCCGCGGCCGGGCAGCCGCCGACAGAGGCACCGCTGAGGGAGGAGGCCCGGCAGCAGGGGCTTCGGGGCACCGACTGCGGCCGCCGCGTCCCTCTGTCTAGGCGGCGGGGCCGGAGCGTGTGGCGTTGTCCCCCTCCCCCAGCTGAGGAGAAGTCGGGGTGCGGCGCCCCAGCCGGGGAGATCCGGGGGTTCGCCCCCCCCGCCCGCGGAGGCCCCCCCCGTTGAGAGCGTTTGGGGTCCAGCCCGCCCTTTGGCCCCTCCCTCTTCAGCTAGGGAGATCGCGGGGTGCAGCCCCCCCCGTCCCGAGAGACCTCATCGGAAGACTTGCGGGGTTCGCACCGGCGGAGGGACCTCCCCACCCCACGGCGAGTCGGTGGGGCTCGGAGCTCCACCCCTCCGGGGGGGGGTCTGGTGGGGGTCAGCGCAACTTCGGGGTAGGCCCCTGCCGAGGAGAGACTTCGTGGGGCTCTGAAAAAAGCCGGGGCGCAGCCCCTGGGGAGCTCCCCCCCCGCAGCGCCTCGGAGGGGCGCCCTGGTGTGTGTCTCCCTTCCCTCCCCCAGCGAAGAATCTGCACGCACAACGGAGACTGTTGGGCTGGTTTCACCCTTCAGATAAGAGGATTTTTTTGAGGGGGGGTATGGTGACACGAAAACGTACCTCGCTGGACTGCTGCTGAGGGGGCTTTCGGGGTCCCCTGCTGAAGAACCCCCTGGCGGATTTGGGGTACACCCCAGGAGAATTTTACCCCAATCTTGGGAATCCTTAAAACAGCTGGTTTCTGAAACCCGAAGTTTTTGTCTGATCTAATCTTTAATTTATTTGGAATATATTTTGAGGGGGAGAAGAATCTGACACCCCCGCTTTTTCCTCTTCCCCTTCGGACTCTATCAACCCTCTACCACTCATCCCCCAGTCATTCCACTATTTACCCCTCTCGTCTGGAGATTAAGAAAACAAGAGGAAGAGCAGGGAGGTGGCTGGATTAATTGCCCCTGTTGGATTATTTATTCCTCAACTCCCTCGTTTGGCGACTGAGATAAGAGGGAGGGGTCGTGAACCCATTTTACTTCCTGCCCCATTGGATTAATTACCCCACTTCTCTCCCCTTGTTGGATCAGTTACCCTATTCTCCCCCCTTGGTCTTCGATTGAGTAGACGAGAGGAGCAGGGAGGATTGTGTATCTTAATCTCCCATCGTTGGATTATTGACCCCTTCCTTTTTTCTTCCCTTTCCTTGTTGTCTTTTCCCCCTGCTTTGGCAGAAGAGAAGGAGAGGTTCTGACTCTTGCCCACTTTACACCGCTCCCCTTCTGCATATTTTACCTGCCACTATTCTGTGTGTGTGTAAATTCCCTTATTTAATTGTATTATTTGTGCGTGTGTGTAACCTCCCTCCCCCCTTCCTTCTGTGTCTCTCCCTCCCCTCAGTCTCTCTCTCTGTCTGTCTCTTTCTTTCTTGTCGGAGGCTGTGGGATAATGGCGTGTGGGTTGTGGCTGTGAGGATGAGTTCCTGCTTCGTGCCGAACGGGGCCAGCCTGGAGGATTGCCATTCCAACCTATTCTGTCTGGTAAGTGTCCACCAGCTGCGGACACACTATACACAGAGGGAAAGAGTTTTTTTTTTGGGGGGGGGGGGGGGCGATGGGGGCGGGGGATGGAAGGGGTAGTGGAAGCAAAGCAGCCATTTTTAGTATAGCTTCTGCTGGATGAGTCCTCAGAGTAGGCCCTGCCTGGAACCAGCTAGCTTTTCCTATGTCCCTCTGTTTTTTTTCTACTCCTCCTCCCCACCCCCCCTTTCCACCCACATCATACCGTCCTTCCCTCTTTCTCTTGTCACTTTTGGCCAATATTACTCCAACACTTAGATTTTTCCATTCTGTTTGCTTGCCCCCAACTTTTTTCTGCTTTCTATTAATTTTTTAGCTCTACCTTCTCACATTTTTATTTTAGTCCTGACAGGAGGTATGTAGCTCCACTGCTCTCCTTTCATCAGACAAACTTTTTATGCTTTCTCACCCCCGTTAGTGATGCCCCAGAAAAAAATCTCAGCTAAATCCTCCCTTTTTCCTGGCTTCTTAATGCTTTCTTTGTCTAATTTTTTCCGTAAGAAGCTGGTTTTGGTGATGATATTCTTACAAATGCATATGCCAGCCTATACTTGTGCACCATTTCACATCCTTTATTTTTTTAACAGTTCACTTTTGACAGCTCCTAAAGCCAGCTTGTTTTGGGTTGGGTGATGGTGCATTTTTTTGCGTGGCTATGGGGATTGCTGACACATCTCATTTTCCTTTTAATGCAAATTAGTCTGTATCAGGTTGATGGGTATTTATTATTACAGAGACTGTTGTAAGTAAACCCTGTGTCTGACTGTTCTTGCTGTTGTATGTTTTGGGGGAGGGGAATCTGGGCAGCTTGAGCATGTCTGCAGGATACCAGTATGAAGGCTGCATCAGGCCTGCAGCTCAGTATGAGTAACATCTTGTAAGTCTTTCAGAAGTACCAACTGTTGCAAATTCCTTAGCAACCCTGAGTCCAAAGCCTGATCTTCCAACTGTGGTGGGGGAGGACACCTATTAGATAAACTGTGCAAATTGTTGTCATACCTGGGGGAGGAAAGACAGGAGATTAGAACCATGTGGGAGAAGGGGGGGATGGTGTTAGCAAGTGCTAGGAACCCCTTGTATATCTTCATTTATGAGGCTGAATCCATTTGGCACCTCCTGCCATGTATCTTGAAGTCATTGTTGCATTTAACAAGGGTCAGGGTTTAAACCTTGATCTGTTTTTTGGTACAGTGCTACTTTGTAAACAATAGTTAAAGTGTAGTGATTACCTGTATGAATATGAAGATATAGAGAAAGACAAATTATTGTGGCTAACAGGGTAGTAACTTTAATTTCAGATTTTTTACAGAAAATTAATTTAGGATTTAATTTTAGGAGTGGGAAAAGAGGCAAATATGATGGCATAGGGTACAGTGGGTACACAAAAGTCACAACTTGTTTGAAGCATTTCATTTCTATAAAACAGGAAATTGTTATTACTGGTAGATTTTTCAAAGCACTAGATGTTATTAAGGGTGTTCACTGCCTAAAAGCATTGTGTAATTTTAAAATACACAAAAGGAATATACATGTGCGAGATCAAGGCTCAGAAGAAAAAATGTTTGTCAGGGTACACAGTTACTTTAACTGTACAGTTAGAATAGTTGTAAACAATTTCATTAATGATTGCTATTCACTCATACTTTTTAATCAATTTTTGCTGAATTTAATAAGTTAGACAAGGTGGGTCAGTGGTATCTTTTACTGGACTAATGTCTGTTGATGATAGAAACCAGTTTTTGAGTTACAAAGTTCTTCAATTTTCTTCTGTGTAGACCACCACACCTACACCAACAACAGCACAAACATTTAAGAACTTGGTCACTTTTATTGCAACTTTGCTTCTGGTGTTAATAATTATAGCAATTATTTAAAGATAGAGGTTGATTGAGATAAAAGCAAGCTGCAGTTCATATTTTAGTATATAAAACTATCTTCATCATTCTCATGTTCAATACTGTACAGTACATTTTAGAATTTTTATAAGTTTTTGCTTTAAAAAATAAGGATGATTCCATCTCTATTATTATTATTATTTTATTATATTATTATTTATTAATAAATCACAGAACTAGGGTTTATGGCTGGCAGCTTTTTGCTAAGTCCTATTTGTAACTTCCTTCTAATGAAATAACTTCTGGGTTTAGTGACCTTGTTTTCCCCAAATGCATTTCACCTAATTTTTTTTTTTTTTTCTATTCCTCTTTTTTGCAGGCTGACTTAACTGGGATTAAATGGAAGCGATATGTATGGCAAGGTCCAACATCTGCCCCAATTCTCTTTCCGGTAACGGAAGAGGATCCCATTTTGAGCAGTTTCAGTCGTTGTCTGAAGGCCGATGTACTGAGTGTTTGGCGGCGCGATCAGAGACCTGGACGGAGAGAGCTGTGGATATTTTGGTGGGGCGATGATCCCAATTTTACTGACCTTATTCATCATGACCTCTCAGGTAAGAGAATGGACTGAACAAAATCTAATCAGTTAGTCAACAGCATACTTTATATGTTCCAACTTGGGTGATGACATATGTTTTATTTTCTATAGTGATGGTGGATGGGGGTCTTCAAAGAAGCCACATTAAACTGTGATGGTGGCATCTTCTCAGAATTGCTTGTGTCTTGAATTGTGTACTGATACAGTTGTGTATAAAGTGGCTGTTTGTGCTGAGAGAAGTGGTGCCAGATGAGTAAGAAGTTGCTTCTTGAACCTCTTCTTATTATTTTTAATATTCTGTGCTTTTTGAAACTGAAAGGAAGTCCCAGATTGGGACAGAATTTTGTCTCTAAAACAAGTGCAAGAGACAGTGGGATGATTTAACATTTTTGGTACAACCTCATTTGTAGGTAATCAGAATTTATCTTAAATCTCCATGCTATTTTTAAGGTGTGTGTGTGGAGGAAATAAGGTTCTAGATAGAGTTGTCTGTTCTTCCAGAGACATGGTCAAAACTTTCTAAACATAGGTGCTTAACTAAGGCATCTCAGGGAGTGGGGTGTGGTGAATCTTGTGCATTAAGACTCACGTTTTCTTTCAAAAGTGCTGAATGTTTATTTAAAGTAAGTTATTGTTAAAGTCGATGAGAGCTTACCATTTTTATTTGGATGTCTAAATATAGGTGTGGTTTTTTTGTTTTTTGTTTTTTTTTTGGGGGGGGGGGGTGCCTAACTTTAGGTATCTTATTTTGAAAATGTTAGTTTAGAAACTAACAGAGCTTTCTTTTTAATATAATCTTATTGACTTATGACTGCTTCCTGTTTTGTTTGGGGAGCTAAATTTTAATCCACAACTTTTGTATACAGTCTCCTCAGTAGGCTTACAGATACTTAATTGTTTTTATAGACTAAGGTTAAGAAGTCATATTATTGTAATCAGGCTTATGAATAAAGAACAGCATTCATATTGCAGATTTGTAAAATGAAATCTAGTTTTGGTATGCAGTGCTTTTTGATGAAAATGGAAGTCTGTGGGTACTTGTTCTTTTCAAGAAAACAATTTCTATCAGATGAATAAATGGTACTTGAGAGAACAAGAATACATTAACACTATCTATGTAATTGTGGACATGCCAAAAAGCAAATATAAAGTTGAAGTGTCGCTGAGCAATTTTATTTGAAATAGTCTTGTAATCTGTAGAATTTCCATATGTACAGCATCTTTTAGGAGGAAGCTTCATGTTTTATGCAACACAAATATATATTGTGTATTGGAAAAGATTCAAGTACTAAAATTACAGATGTTTCTGATAATGTGTTTGAGTTAGCTGCTTGCTGCTGCTATTACTACTAGCAATCCTGGAAATGGTTGCTGATGGTCAGGACAGACGACAATCTTTTGTATGGCTAGATGTAACTTAAATTCCATGCTGTGTTTTTTGTCCTGGGCTATTCCTGAGCAAAGACCAACACTTGCATAGTAAGTTTTGGTATGCTGTTGTCTAAGGCTTAGGGTAAGAAAATAATATTAGGGTATTTTTTTAATAGATCATGAGCTCACTTAGGACTGAGCTCAAGCTTCTGAACTTGTCTGGTCTATTTAGTGTGATAAATTTTATTTGGTCAGTATTTAGCACTTTTTAAAATCACTAGGGGGTAACTTTAAAGTAGCAATCAGGAGGAAATATGTGAAAAATCCCCCCTCTCCCAAGGCTTGCAGCTTAATTCTCTGAGCTAATGGCTGCAGGGCTCACAGATTGTCTTTGGGACTTGAGCATAGATGTAGATGAGCTGGCATATATATGTCTTCCTGGAAGTGATTAAACTCCAGAATTGTCTTACCTAGAATTGGTTGTTTGCTCAACCTTATCTTGAGGTCTGTTTTTTGGATATTTGGGTTGGTGGTGTTTTGACCATCAGTGTCTGCATTTCAGTACAGTTTCTATTCTACACTAGTTTCAGCACAAGATATATTTGGTTTCCTTGCAGATTCTGAGGCTAACAGCTCATGACTGATTCTCTTCCTCCCCCCCCCCCCCCTTGGTGGTTAAACATGCCTGATATCATTCCGACATGGCTGTGTGGCTGGGGTTTTTTTTTGTTTTTGTTTTGGGTTTTTTTGGGTGTGTGGAGGATAACCTCCAAAAGCCATTATCAGCTCTTAAAAGGTTCTAGTCTGCTTGGAGCCTTGTAACCAGAAGCAATTACATAGGTGATCTATAGGAAATGCCTCAAGATTAGGGAGAAGGCAGCCTGAGTCCTGCCTGCAGAGGGCCAAAATGTCCAGCAGGCATAGCCTGTATCAGAGGCAGTAGTGGAGGGGAGGAGCGGGGGCTTATAGGCCAGCTTCCTGCACATACCAGAAGCCGGCATGTAATTGTGCAAGTTAACTGATGAGCCCAGGCTCATCAGTTAACCATGTACATGGTTACACTTGCACATTCCTCATAGTTATTCAGTTCCAATCATGCTTGGATACAGTCAGAATCTAGATTCTGACCTCCTGTTGGAGTTGAAAATGTGGTGTTAGGGGGCCATAAATCATTGATCATATGAGACTTCTTGGTAGCTTTTGATTTGCTGTGAGTTGTAGCTTGACATTGCTTGTGCTTTGAAAGTGCTCTTGAGGGTAAACAGCTTGCTGAGGGATATGACCTATGGGATCTTTCTTATCACGTTCAGGGTTTCTTGTCAAGATAATTTCTAAACATAGTAGAATACCAATGCATTTTATATGACATGTAATTGTATTTCTCTTGCCCTATGGAAGTTAATTCCCTACCTTGGCAGAATGTTTGATTTTTCTTATGTGGTTGTATCTGCCTTCTCCACATCAAGCCTTGGATATAAGCTTGAAGCCTTGCTAGTAGAGGCTGTTGATGTGAAGGGCTCTACTTCTTGTTTCCCTAATTTATGATATGGGCATTTATTCAGAGGTAGTGACTTCATGTCTTTCAGGTACACCCTTTCTGAGTGCAATTTATCAACTATTCTAGGAAAACTATTAAATCTGCTCTGTCTTTGGCATTATTTATCTTGTGGCAACTGTGTAATGGTAATGTCTTGTAGCATTAGTGGGGTGTGATCATAGTAAATCCCTCCCTGCAAGGCTTAAAGTAGAACCTCTGCACTACATATGCTTGTTCAGAATGCTGCAACAGTATTTCACTGGTTTGAGCAACCATAGTTGTAGTACACCACCTCTGTGGTGTTCAGTGTCTGTCTAAACTGTGGGGGTTGAATTTAATGTTGAGTTTTAAACACTGTATGGGTCCAGACTGTGCTCAAGACGTAATCATGTTCCTTCTAATCCCGTGATGTCCAACATGCTAGCCACATATGGCTGGTTGAATGTGGCTATTTAGTGAACTGGCTACACTCCACCAGCCACAACCGATTGGACACCACGGTTCTAATCTTTTTCTATCCACGTGCAGTATAAATTTTGTTATGCACAGAGGCATGTGCAGATGTGAACCAGCAGGAGAAAGGGAAACCTAGGTGTGAGTGCTCTGCTAATCAGCTGGGCAGCTGCACAAGTGCACAGCTTACAGAGAACATTGTACATAATTCTGAGGCAATAGCTGCACTTTGACTTTCACCCACATTTGAAGGATTCCACCATTTTTCCTTTGGCCAGCAAGTTGTAACTTTATTGTGATGAGCTGTAAAATGTGGAACTTTCTCCTTCCCCCTCTCTCACTTCTAAAACTCATAATTTTGTGTACTTGACTACTTCTGTTTTCTGTGTGTGTATTAATTTTACCCACTTTTTTTTTTTTGTATTGGACTACCTTGTTTGTCCCATTCCCAGCATGCTTTGTTGAGGGAGTAATTCAGTCTTGGCTCTGCATTAGACTTAAGGGAAGGTGCAAGCTATAATAAGGAAGAGTAATGGTTGATATCAAAAAGCTTTTTCAGAAATATGTGCAGACATACTAGGTTCAGAAGCACAGCCCCATTGGGGCCAGCACGGTGGACAGAATAGGGGCTGGCACGATGGGAAGCACAGCCTTGGTTAGGGCTGGTGCGGTGTAGGAGCACAGCCCTGGCTGGGGCTGGAATCAGCTGGGTGTGCAACCTGGGCCAGCGCCTTGGAGGGTGCACCCCCCAGCTGGGGCTCGAGGCAGCAGGGCTGGCCCCTATCCAGGACTGGCACAGTGGGGGTTGCAGCCCTGGCCAGGCCTGGCACAGTGGAGGCTGGAGGCAGGGAGTGCAGCCTCACCTGGGAGCAGAACCTACAGCTGGGTAGGGAGCCTTGACCTCCCCTCATCTGGCAAACATTGTTTCTTGCCCACTCAGGTCCCAGACCAGGTAATAGAAAACCTATTTAAGAGCCAACATGATGTGACCAGCCACAGTTCTCTAGGTTCCTAGTAAGTGATCTCCAAAACAGTTTGAGAACCACTTCATTAATGGTTCACTCACTTGTTGGCAATGCTTGCTTTTAATGCGTACTCTTCTGTTTGTAAAAACCTTTGCACCAGATGTCAAATAATGAACCTAAGTTAGTTATCTGTTGTGGCTTCCTATGTGTCTGTATATTAATGTGTAGCAATAAATATTTCTCTTCCTTTGTCTGTTTCTAGATCTTTTGCTGATTAAAGTTCACTGTACAACATATTCTTTGGCATTCTGATGTTGTCCTCCATGTGGAGACATGTCCAGTCCAGCAAAACTGATCTAATAAGCATTGCTCAGTGTAGTTTGTACAGTCTCTTTACATAGTATCTCTATTTGTGATTTGTATCTTGCTACCTGATATGCATAAGAACTTGAAGGTACTCTTGATGTAAATTTTCCAGCTCTTTGCTGTGCCGGCAATAACATGTCTGTTACGCATCTGTGGAGCAAGGTCAAAATTGCTACTGCATTTGTAAATATGGACTTTAGGCTCATGTGGTGATATACATCTTTTAAACTGAATATCGCTGAAGGTGTTTGTCGGAATACCTCCAGTGTAAGTGAAATCCATCTGTATACATAATTATTCTCCCATCTTAGGGGTTTTTAAAAGTTAAATCTGACTAAATGTCCCAATTGATATTTTATACTTGATAGCAATTTTCTCTTCATTGTGGCATATGTGTGGTCTGCACAGTGTCAAAACAGCATGATGCCATGTCTGGCTTGACAAGCTAAATTTGATCTTTGTGGAAAAAGTTAGAGGACTGAAGCAATCTTAAAAGTACTTCTAGAAGTATATATTGTACTTGCTCATAGGGTAGATCAGTGGTTCCCAAACTTTTTGGCATCATGTCCCCCTTTTTGATTTTTGAGAAACCCTCACGTCCCCCCTCCCAAAAAAAAGCAGCAAAACTTGGGGTGGGATTGACAGGGTGTGTGTGTGGCTGGGTCACCTCGCGTCCCCCCTGGAATTTCTTCATGCCCCCCAGTTTGGGAATCCATGAGGTAGATGGGTTTTTTTTTTAAGTATTTTCCTCTGGGAGGATGGGTAGGAAAGGTAAAACACTGGATGGCATGTACATTACATTCAGACTTTATTCAAAGGTTTAACATTTCAATAGAAAAGATTAGTTTGTGTCTTGTTGCAAATATGGTGATAGTAGATATGGTATGAAAGCTTAGTAGACTGTGATCTTGGGCTGTAGCTCATATCTGGACTGGTTCTCAGGCAAGGAAACTGTACAAACAATGTGGGTGTCCAGGGGCAGTTCTATGGAACAGAAGTACTTTTTTTTGGGTTACCTAGAAGTAGGATTAAAGTGTGGTGTTAACTGCATTTTGAATGGGTCTGCTGCGTTTGGGCATAGTTAGAACTTGTTCTTACATGTGAAACTTCTGTGTAATCATACATAGGTAATTACCATTTTCATAATAAGTGAATGATGTATTTTCCCTATGCATGTCTTAATTAAAAATACACAAACATAAACTGTGTATCATAGTTTAACAATTTGTTATCTTAACTATAATTGAAACATTCCATTATTTGTTAAATGTCCATATTAAATATAAATTATTATACTGTTAAATGTTTATAAAAATCCAATTTGTTTCAAAAACTATTCTCCTTTAATTCATGTACAGAGGAGATTGTGGGGAAAATATTAGAATAAGATAAAGAAGGAAACTTTTTGGAGGGGGAAAGAAGAGGATCGAAGGAAGTAGGTGATCAGAGAAGAGGAGGTTATTGCAACTGTTCCTAATAGTGGTAGATTCTTTGAAGTCTTTGTCACTCAAGTTAACTGGAAAATTGACTTTAAAAAAAATCCAGCAATGGGTCAGTATTTTCCCAGATTTAATCCTTTACTGTAAATTAAGCTTTGACTTTGTTTTGGAATATGACATTTTTTGTAGCACTTGGCTTAAGGCTTTATTGTATATTGATATGCTTATTTAAAATGTCATACTGTATCAACTGGTAGTCTTTCTCCCCCTCCCTCCAGCACAGTATCCCTGTAAGTTGAGGCTTCAGTATGGAATGTGGTTTGATGAATGCAAAACTTGACTTATGCAGTCTATATTTATGACAGGGCTATTTAAATGAGTGCTTTTATGAGGAAGTTCAGTTTAATGGGGGGTGAGGAGAGGAAAGGTAAGTGATAGCCTTCTAAATCTATTTGCAAAACTGATAAAAGTAAATGCAAGAACATGCAACGCACATGTTGACAGGCATAATTAAAGTGATGTTAAAATGGTTGTTCAAAGAGCAGGATGAATTCATCTGTGATATAAACAGATTGTTGCTTAAAACACTCAAGTTCTCTCTCAATATGTTAACTTTCAGTAAACTTAAATCAGAAAGATATTTTTAATTATTTATTTATCCTCTTAGTGAAGATGATGACCTAAGCTATTAAGTGCTACAGCAAGCCCTGCAACATTGGAGGAAATAAATACTGGAGGTAGCAGATTTAAAACAAACAAAAGGAAGTTTTTCTTCACGCAGCGTACAATCTATCTGTGGAGCTCCTTGCCAGAGGATGTTGTGAAGACCATGATTTAAAAGAACTAGAAAAATACATGGAGGTTAGGTCCATCGATGGCTATTAGCCAGGATGGACAGGAGCAGTGTCCCTGGCCTCTGTTTGTCAGAGGCTGGAAATGGATGACGGAAGAGGGATCACATGATGATTACCTGTTCTGTTTCCAACAGTGGCCAATGCCAGATGCCCCAGAGGGAGTGAAAACAGGATACTGGGCTAGATGGATCCTTTGGTCGACCCAATATGGCAGGGGGATGGGAGGCTTGCCGTGGACAAAGGCTGGTCCCAGAGCTTAGACCCCTGCAGACAGGAGGGGCTGCTGCCACCCCGTGCTGCTGCTTCTGTATCAGAGGCATCAGCGTGGGGTGGCAGGCAGCCAGTCTATGCGGGGAGCTGGTTTTTAAACTGGCTCCCCTTGAGGATCTGCTCCCACCTTGCAGCCTGTGCTGCTGCTTCTGATACAGAGGCAGCAGTGTGGGGTGGCAGGGGGCTCCCCGGGTGTGGGGCCAGAGCACGCTGGCTACCGGTGCTGCCCCCAGAGACTATCGAATAGTTCGCTTGCTCTGGAATTGCGGCCAGAGCAGGAGCAGCGGGGCAGCCACCACACAGGCCGCCATGAATTGGAGCTGGGATGCAATGCAGTCCCAGAGCAAGCTTCCCGCCCCGGGAGCAGCCGGGCATCCACACTTGCTCCCCCAGGACCGGACCTGGTGCCAGCTGAAGGTAGGAAGGTGGAGTGGGTCCTCCAGTGGCCTAATGGATAAGGTACCAGCCTCCAGAGCCTGGGGTTGTGATTTAAGAATTCATACAGTTACACAGCTATACAGTTACCCAATATCTAACCTCCCCACTTTGCAGCAGTATTCTGCTCCTAGAGCACCTAATGTAAAATGGACTGTAAATAAAAAATGAAACTTACTTTTTCATTGTGTAGAGTCTAGACAGAGGAAGGATAGAGGGGAAAATAGCAAATCTGATGAAAGCAAACTACATTTCTAAAATTGTTTCAGTTCTAGCAAATTTCTGGTGGTGGTGATTTGAGTAAGTAGTTAACTGAATATCGACTCATATTTTTTTTTGTCCTTTGTCCATTGGTTTTAGTAACACTTCACTCTGTTTCATAAGACATTTTTGTTAATTTAAAATGTGATTATGTTCAGGATGGGGCAAAGTTAAATGCAACACTGTCATTAATGCAGGGACTGTGAGGCAAAATGAAAGTCTTGTTCCATGGATTATGGCAAACACCATTGTTGGGAGAGGGAGAAGAAAGGTGAACTGGATGGCTGAAGATCTGGTAAAAGTGATAAGGTGTATTTAACCTCAGGGTTGCCAGAAAGAAAAAATCCAGTTAGGTCAGTAGTTACTTGAAAGCTTTACCTTCTGAACACTTTTTCAATGGCTTATGTGAAGTGATGGTCTCAGTCCAGGTCCCAGTAGACAGGTGTCCTCATTGTCCTCACCACCACACTATGTATCCCACAGAACCAAATTGGAACATTATACAGCCACTGCTAGTGCTGTTTATCTGTTTGTATACTGCACTGAGTGCCTGTATTGCAACGGTATAGTTCTTGATCCTAAATGGCAGGGGTGGGGAACCTCAGGCGGGGGGGCTGGATGTGGCCCCTGGCTCTCCCCCAGCATTGGAGAGCCTGTGCTAATGCTTCAGCCCTTCCTCCTGCTACCCCACCATGGGGCTGGAGCACATAATCTACTAGCATAGTCCCCCCCCCCCACCTCCCACTCTGGTATGCGAGGGGAATGTAGGGAGTGTCTTCTTCTCAGTTGGGGGCCACATCAGTGAGGGGCTTTTGCTTCTCACTTGTGTGGCCCCCAGCTGTTCTTCTCTCCCCCCCCCCCCCCGTAGATCAGCGGCCCCTGAGCCAAAAAAGGTTCCCTACCCCTGCTGTACAGGATTTATATATGCCCCTTTTTTTAAAAAACCCTTACTAGTAACTAAGGATGTAACAGTCTAGTCAACTAACTGATAAGCAAAAGCTTATAGGTTAATGCTATAGACTACACGCATTCCCCCTCCTGCTCTTTGCCAATAAATTTTTTAGCAGGCTGGCCAGCAGCCCGACTATGTGTCCTGGCTTTCACCAGGATCAGGACCTATCCTTGCTGCAGCTTTTCATTTAAAGTGTATTAGGAGCCAGATGGGCAGGCAGCCCAGCTCAGTTCTGGCTCTTACGGGGTCTGGGAGCTCAGCTCCACCCCTTTCCCTGGATAGGGGCTGCTGCCACTCCATTCTATGCAGCAGCACAGGGTGACTGGCAGCCAGTATGTGAGGGGAGCTGGTTTTTAAACTGGCTCCCCTCATGGACCAGCTCCCGCCTGACACCTGTATACTCTATTAGAGAGGCAGCAGCGCGGAGTGGCAGGGGGCTTCTCGGGAGTGGGGATGGAGCGTACTGGCTGCCAGCCTCATCCCCGGGGACTATAAAATAGTCGACTAATCGATAAAAATTCATGAGGTTAATCGACTATTCAATTAAATTAACCGATATTTAACATCCCTACTAGTAACTTTAACTTCTAAGATTATACTGACTGAAATCAAGGACAAAAATATTCCCATCCCACTTGGCCCACTTTGCGTACTTTGTGGATTTGATGTAACTGTACAGTTGGTTTCAGTGTTTCCTTGTTACTTGGCTTCCCCTGTTGCTGTGACACCTAGAAAAACCTGGAAGCCAAACTTAAACCAATATACAAAAGCTGGCAGGGAGACTTGGGCAGTTGTACTTAAAACTATATATTTTTTTGAAACTGGAATTCAAAGTCCCGTATCCTCCTACATGGCCATCAAGCACATTTTGTAAATGTGAATTAGTTTTTTTTCTTTAAACTTAATTTGTTTAAGGGGTGGGTGGGTGTGGGGTGTGTGTGTGTGTGTGTGTGTGTGTGTGTGTAAATATACATTGAATATGCTTTTAAAAAAATAAGTAAAAGTCTTTATCCTATTTAGCCCTCTTTTTCTGTAGAGATGTACAATTCATTCACACTAAGGGGATAAACTTTTTCTAGACATCTAGTGCCTGGAGACAGATTTTTATCTTAAGCCCATTAATTTTGAAGCCTGAAAATACTATACTTAAAATCTTGTTCTGTGTTCATCCTCCTGGAAACCAACATCCTCTCTGACTGTAGTCTGCTGGATGGCAGTTTTCATATTTGGTCTTGGGCTTGGGGATTTTTTTTTCTTCATGCTGTGCTTCTGTGAGTAGAACAGTAAGATAGGTTTAAAAATATTGCTTTGTTTTGTTGGAGTGTTGCCAGCCTGCATGATATTATGTAAGGCACAGTTCCTAGTGACAGATAATCTTCACTTTCATTTAAGGAGGAAAAGGTTTTGTTTCTTGCTCTTATGGTCGTGGTTACAGAGGAAAAAGTTGAAATTGTGATGTGTTCACCTCAAAAGCTCAAAAACCAGAAAGCAAATAAACTTTGAATGTTTGGGTTTTGTTAAGACTCGCATGAAGTTTGGGGGCCTGGTTCATGATTTTTTGGGTATGGTGATATTGGTAAAGGATTTACTGCTGATTTGCTTCAAGCAGATTCTTGCCAAGTTTTTTCTATTGTTCTGGCAGTGACTGCTGCTTGGTGCTTCTCTTCTTTCTGTGCCTATTCCATCAACAAGGGTCCCTTCTCTCATAGAGCCACTCTTTTGTTTGTTTCCAAAGATGACTGCAGGTGCAGATATTAAATAACAGTTTTTTTAGGGTCTGTGGAACATCTTTGTAGGTCATTCATGCTTTGAACTATTTGCATCTGAGACTGTCACACTTAGTATTTTGGTAGAATTGAAAAGAGGAAATAACTTGTTTTTCTTCACCAGCTGATTTGCCTGATGAAGAAGGAAGGCAGCCAATCCAAACAACTAGGCTAAAATTTCAAAAGAGAAATATTTTGGTAATTTATAATGTTTACTATTTTTAATTGAAGAAATGTAATTGTTTCATGGCAGAACAGAACTTTTTGTCCCCATAAAACAAAAGCGTAGAGACTTAAAACAGCTGAGCAGTTCTGCTATATACAAAAAATGTCAGACTTTGACTTGAGTGCTCCACATACTTGAGGTTAAGAATTTCTTGTGCCTGTGCTAGCTAGCACATTTCTTCCTGTTTGTTTTTATGGTAGTTCCTAGAGGTCTTAGTTACATTAGCCCCCCTACCTCCATCATTCTAGGCATTGTGCAATCACATACCAACTGTCCCAAGTACTCAAAACTTAATGAAAATGCGTGGGACTATGGTTTTTGTTCATCTCTTGACATGGAAAAGGTGATATCTGTTGGAGCATTTCTAAAACTGCAATCTGCTGTTTATCTGGGCAGACATTAGCAACTAGTTAATCTCATTCCACAAAGTAGCACTCTTCCAAAATGTGCTTAAACTGGGAACATTGGAACTTGTATTGCTTCACTAAAGACAGTGATAGTGGAGGCTATGCTGTGAACAGAGTTCAGGTCTCTGCTGTAGGAGCCTTATCTTAAGAGCTGTTTAAAGACAAGACTGGCACTGTTGAAGCTAGAATGAAAATTATGACTTAATTCCAAAATCTGTCAAACTTCTCATTCATTTCTACAAATTTTAAACTGAGTTTTTAAGGGGCTGGTCTGAATTTGAACCCATTTAGTTCTCTCTGTGCCTTGAAAATAATGTGAAGTTGCCTTTATTTTGCCCAATGTATATATCTTGTATTTGATTATTACTATGTAGTTAGACTTCACAGACTGTGTGTCTCAGGATTTCCATAATGGAGAGGTACCTCTCTGCATAAACTCCTGTCAGTGGTAATGAGAGTTGCATGCCCATTGGGACAGAACAGACCCCCCCACAGAAAGCATCAAGTTTTATCTAATATTCTCCAGGTAATTAGAATAGAGGAGAAGCGCTTGGATGATATTTAAATTGTTATGGATATCGAGAAACCACTGGCTGAACTTACTGGGCTATTTTATTTAAAGATGAAATTTTACATTTGGCCGAAGTAATCTCTTCCCTCCCCCCCCCCCCCAATTTTGCACAATGCCTTTTATTTAGAAAGGATTGTATTACAGTTATCCCAGGCCTTTTAAAGATGACTGGAATTCTTATTTCTGAGGAATTGACACTTGTATAATTTTGGAGACCACTTAGTTAAGTATAGAAACATTTGGATACTGGCAGTGGTTTTTTCTGTTGGGGAAAAAAAAATTTTTTTTTGAGCTCTAACTGGAGGTGCCGGTACTACGTACCGGGCAGTACCATCACAAAAAAAAGCACTGGATACTGGTATTTGAAATGGCCTGAAAGTGTGTTCATTCTTGCATGTTATAATCAGTGCTTGTAAGTATCCCACATGTATTCATTTCTGAAATTCAAAATCCATGTTACTAGCATATACCATATTGGAACATAGAGGGATGTGAATTATCCATATCTTCTAGTTTTGTTCCTGCCAGGGAGAACTATTTTCATTGGTTGACAAACAAGCAACATTACACTGAGGGGTTGTGTGTTACCTTTATATAACACAAGTCCTTAATTAACATGGCTTAAGATTGCATGTGCTATTCAGTAATAATCACTTTATGTAAAATGGTTCTCAGGAGCCAAAGATTTGAGATAAAGGGAGTGAGTACTTAAAATAGATCCTGGTCTGACTGAGTGCCTGTAACATACAGTCTGTTGTAATTAGCGTCTTTAATTTTATTTTTTTAATGTGTTGGGTCAAATTAGACCTCCGGCAGAATATGGCTCTGTCTGGTCTAAGGATGTTAAATATCAGTTAATTTACTAGTCGAGTGAGTAGTTGATGGCATTTGTTTATTGGATGGTGGACTAGTCCTTAACATCCTTAGTCTGGTCACACTTAAGCTGTCTACATTTGCTGTTGAAATGATGGTATGTTAGAATTTGGCTACTGTTATTGCAAATGAACTTGCTATAAACTTTAGTAACTCTCTTCTTTCTATGCTTTAGTGTATACCAGTGTTCATTTGAGGTTGGCTCTTAGTAGATATCTTGTTCTTTAGGCACAGCCCTTAAGGAACAAAGGTCTTATCTAGTTTGTAACTCATTCTTGATTAGTTATGAATACTTGTATAACCTTGATAGCATGCTAAATTCTGATATTGACGCACTCTTCTCATGAATACATTTTCTAGTGGCTTTGGAGGAAAATAAGAAGCATAGCTACATGTGAAAATGAAATGGTTAGGAAAAACTTTCTCAAATGTACTCTTTGACCATTTGAATTGCAGATCCTGAATTATTGCACCAATAGTTGCGAAGATTCCTTTCTTGTACCTTTCCTTCCCCCAACCCATAGACAATTACCCCAAAACAAAATTGGGTTTACAGACTGGAAATACCTGTTCTTAGAAGCACAATAAAACTAATTGATGTCCAAGGTTTTATTGTAAATTTTTAAGATAATTTAAAAAGCTGTATAGAAATCAACCATTGAACCTTTGAAATGGTGCAGAGTTTATTGTGCAGTTAAAAGTCCAATACCATTAAGCTTTTTAGTTAATGTTTGTTCTGTTCCCCATGTTTGCCACAGCTTGATCAGTATGTGTTGTGAAGCTGTGTGTATGATAAAGTGCTCATTCCTGAGTGTGTGCTTATTTCTGAGCACAGAAAAACAAAAATCTCCTTAGCTCAAACATTTTACAACATACGGTTGCTAAACTTGTAAAGAGCAATAACTGCAGTGCTCTTATTCTAGAGCCGTTCTTGTAATTGTTTCTGTAATGGATTACTATGTTTTGCAATTCTTTCAAAAGCAGCTACTAAAACTTAAACCTGTGAAAACTAGGAAATACAGAGTTAACGTGTTTGTGTCCGAAAGAACACTCACCCACAGCTGCTTCCTGTGGGGTGCTATGTAGTGTCCAACACAATTTTGTCCTTCTTCTTAGGTTTGTTGACTCTGTGTGTTAGGTTGGGTTGCAATGACTTTCTTGATCAATACAGCAAGTTGCAGAGAGGTGCCAGTGCAGCTGGAACCAGAGGAATTGGGAATCTCTCCCCTACTGCCTCTCAAATGTTATGCAGCAGTCTTGCATAAATAATCACTCTTGCCTGGTTGGTTCTAAAATCGAATGTATGAAAGAATATTCTTAAACATCTGTACTTTTATGGCTACCACTGCCACCTCCCAAGACCTATGTATTATGACCATAAAAATAATGAATACAAAATAAGAGTCCTGGTCCTGGTGATGGACCAGGACTTACCTGGATCTGTGTACATATAGCACCCACCCAGTGATGTCAAGAAAATTAGAGAACAGGATGGAGGCACTTTTTTCTGTTGATGCTCTTGTGTATTTTCAATGGGCATCAGAACATCACATCTGTGCTCATTCCCTTGTTGTTGTGCACCCTCTCTGCCATATGAACTCCTATAGCATAGGTAAGCATGACATAAAGGGCATGTGAGCCGATTCTCCCCCCTTCCTCCCCACTGGCACACGAGCCTCCGAACAGGATCCATATGACCACCATACGGGACTGTCCTTTGTGTGTGTGTGTGTGTGTGTGTGTGTGTGTGTTTTTTTTTTTTTTTTTTTTTTTTTTTTTTTTTAAATACTCTGTCCTGGTGTCCCCATCAAGTAGCGAAATGTCCCAGAAAGCCCCGCCAGACGTTTCACTACTTCATGGGGATACCAGCTTGCAGGGGGGGAAAAGTGACTGAGAAATGGCTCCATGCACTGCCATTGCTCCTTGTGGGTGCAGTAGCCTGCCCTCCCCCTCAGAGCGCCTAGGTGGCTCCATTGGAGTTTTGCTGGTGGGCAGCCGGGCTGGCTTCTAGTGGCGTGTATTTTCTGGCCACTTCATTGCTGCACAGCCCCCTCCATCCCCCTGTGGGACTGCCTCTGGTGCTTGGGGCCCCTGGGCTGGTCACACTGCCTCTTCCTTCTCCCTCAGGCTGCTTGTTGGTATAGTGGCCACTGCCGCTGCTGGGGGGCCTGGGTGTCTGGGACTGCTGTATGTCTGCCTCCCATGTGGCCCCCTCCCCCTGTGGAGACCATGCTGTGGGGAACTGGTTTTTAAGCCCCACTCCCACAGTGTCTCTCTGATAGAGGCAGCAAGGGGGGGGAGGAAGCGACTAGTCAAGTAGTCACTTGACTAGTTACTTACATCCCTAATTTATATGGCAATTTGTTGGTTTGCTCTCCATAGATGAAGTGGTCAAGTACACTTCAGGCTTAACTTGCTTGTGTTTACTAGGCCAAACCTAAATTTGCACTTGATCTTATTCAGTACAAGGACTAAGTGGTTTTCTTTTCACAGCTTTTCATCCTCTCTGCTGTCTTTCACATGCTTGAGGATGGTACAGTTCTGTGAGCTCTCAAAGGGACTTGTTCAGCTGCATTGCAGCATTGAGTTAAGGAGACATTGTGTTGTTTCCATTTCCTGGCTTTCAGTGGCTTTTGCTTAGTCTCCCTACAGTTCTCGAATAGCATGTGGCATGATTAGGCAACCTTAACACTGATCTAACTGTTGGCTGGTTGGTAATGAATATTACCATATCTTTCTGTAGCCTTGGATACAGTTCACCCGGAGATGCTTTTATCATGGTATTACCGAGAAGACATTTTTTTTTTTTTTTTAAGCAGTTTTGTTGGAAGGAGATAGGTAACTTTTTTCTTCTGCATGTGTGTTCTTTACTCTTCCAGTATATTGTCAGACAGGATCTGGATTGAATGTAGCTAACTTAAACTAATACCAGAAAAAAAGTGGTGCTGATCTAATAATGGTAAGCATTTTTGAGATGGGAAGATGCCTTCATTTATTTGCCATATCTAGATCTGACTAAATTTGTCATTGTTACAGGGTTTTCTGATAAAAACAGTGTTTAGAAATTCATTTTCTTTCTTCTTTGGCTGAAACATTGTGCCCTTATTCTCAAATGTGGGTGTTGGTCACAGTAATCCATTATTTTGCCACCTTTGTAGCTTCTCCACATACTGTGTCTGAGATTATTTGTGAAGGGCATTCAGATGTCAACTAATGCTCCTACTGCTTCTGAGTGCATTTTTCTGTGTACTCCTGAAGTGGTTGTTAACCTCAAGGCAAAACTTAAGGGACTGATCCCTGTCTTTAAAACAAATAAATCCAATGAAAACTAGGGATGTGAAAGTGTAACATTGCAAATGGTTAACTGATGAGCCTGGGCTTGTTGGTTAACATTCATGGTTACATGCAGGCTCCTGGTATATGCAGGGAGCAAGCTTAAAAGCCAGCTCCTGGCACATACTGGCTCCCCCCCCCCCCCCCCCCCCCGCTGCTGCCTCTGATACAGAGGTATCACTGTGGGATGGCAGGTGGGAGCTGGTAGGCACAGGAGCCACCTGCTGCTCCACATGAAACTGCTGAAATTTTCTGCAGTTACATAGTTAGTTAATTACATGCCTTTTAACATCCCTAATAAAAACAGAGAGGCCCAGATGCACGGCAGACCTCTGCTGGCTATCATACAAGGTACGTTTTCATCTGGTAAGCTAACTGAAGGGTGGCAAGCAAGAGGGATGGTGGACAGACTGTTCTCGCTTGTCAGCTCTCTAACTTGCAATTAACAAATCTAAACCTAAGCCTAGCTGTGTTGAGAAGTACAGTCTGATTATTTCCTTGTGGGGGTAGAGGGAGGCAGCAAAGAATGCCCTGTTTGTTCTCTATGGCTATTTTGCTGCTGGAGGTTATGAATGTATTTTTTTGCTACTTTTATCTGGGAAATATTTTTTTCTCAATTTTATCCATGCGCTGCGACAGTGAGGGCCACTTGAAAATGCTCGTATTAAATGTTTGGGGATAATTATGGCTCTGTACCTTGTGGCCAGCTGGCTTGAGAAACTTCAGACCAGTGCAAAACCTTCTAAGGTTATTTTCATGTGCTGATTCTGGACCAGAATGGACTGTGACCAGACTAAACTTTAAATGTTGTGTGTGTGTGTGTGTGTGTGTGTGTGTGATTTTTTGTTTTTGTAATGATCCTTGCCTCTTGATTTGTCTGTAAAGTTAAGGTTTTTTGTCTGTTTGAAGAACAAATATGAATATATTATAAAGATAGGTATGGGGTTTACATAAGATTTTGAAGAGTTGAGCACTGAACGATAAATCTTTCAGCTACATGAGCTAGATATTGTTTGGATGCTTACAGCTTCCAAGCACATGTCTGACAGTAAAATTTGTCCACTAAATATCTGCTGCTCTTTGTGTGGATAAGAAGGACTGACTTCTAGTAAATACTTTTCCTTCCCAAATAAGTTTCTTTACTTTGCTGTGCTGTGACACTAGACTTGAAGGTTTGCTGTTAAAGAAGGGGAAGGCAGGTAATATTGATCGGGTGTTTTTTCCAAAGCTGGCGGTTCTCTCTAACTCTTAATTTTATAGTCACATTGTTACCATGTTGTCCAATAAACATTAAGGCTAATATTTATTTTGTTATAAGCATAATTTTCAACTGCCTGTTCATTAAGCAGCACGTTAGCCAAAGGGTGAGCCAACTTGCAAGCCAGTGTTACAATTCATAATATAGCAATGTTAAGTAATTCTCTTGTGTATACAAATATCTCTTTTTAATTTGTTTACTCTGGGAAAAAAGATTTAATAGTTTACCTAGATAATTATATTAGCTATGCTAATAAAATAAAGCGACAGTGAATGTTACCTAATAGATCAGTGGTCGACTACTTTTTTTTAGGTCTCATGCTGCTTGGATTAACTGGAAGCCTTTTTTTTTAAACTGTGTACTGTGACATTCTGCAAACTAATAGTGGCACATGTCACTTGTGCTGTTAATGACCTTAAAATGAACCCCCAGAGTTTGCATGTTTAAAGAATAAAAGGTTAATCGACATAAACATTAAACATTACCATAAAGGCTTTCCTTTTTCCCTTTGCACTATAGAAGAGGAAGATGGCATATGGGAGAACGGACTGTCCTATGAATGTCGGACTCTGCTATTCAAAGCAGTTCACAACCTGTTGGAGAGGTGTCTAATGAACCGGAATTTTGTGCGCATCGGAAAGTGGTTTGTGAAGCCTTATGAGAAAGATGAAAAACCTATAAATAAAAGGTAGGTTTTACTATCTCTCAATTTTGTTTCACTTGCTTAATTTATTTATGATGATTTTTTAACTGTAAACTTAAAACAAACAAACAAACAAAAAAAGGTTCATTGGCATGGTCTCTTACTTTGTCCATGCTCTGTGACATAAACTTGGTGTGGGACCCTGGATCTTATGTTTATCTAGGCCCCACTTCTGCACATTGATCGAAATTTCCTTAAAGAGAATATGCCTATTTTCTTGCATAGGGTTAATGCTCAATAGAAGACAATGTTTTGATATTTTCCTGCGCTCTCAAAAGCAGCATCAGATTTTCTCTTTACTGCTTTTCTTTCTCCCACCATGGAGGGGTTTCTTGGCATTCGGAGAGACTAGATAAAGATAAAGAAGCAGAGACTCCAGAAAGTAATAGAAAAAGGGGATGGTGAGGCACACACATGAGTGGAAGTAACTGGCTTGTTTCAAAGTTAAGGACAACACTGATGCCCTTTCCTCTGTGCAGGTAGTTTCTGGGCACAGAGAACATTTTAAAGACTGTATCTGGGAAGAGGATAAGCCAGGCATAGCTCTCTACCCTGAGGCACTTGCAACACTCCTTTGCCAAAGACAGGATTGTGTGTCTGGGAATTTGTTCTATTTATAAGGATGCACAGGATTTCATGAGTGAGGACTGAAAATAAAAAACGCTTAATTTTTGGTCTAGGCTGGAGCAGTTTTTCAGCATGGTGCTGACAGGGTTTAATCCTGTCAGTGTTACCTAGCAGTAAATAGCAAAACAAGGGTAGAAAGTAGGGTTCTCCCTTCATTTATAATTTTAGGATTTTCTGATAACTGTTTCCATTTTGCTGACCATTTCTACTCAGAATTTTGGATTTATTTTCCCTTCATTTGTAGGCATCTTTTCCACAGATGCTGCATGTTGTTCCGAAACTTCTGTTCACTCTGGGATATCCTTGCCCCCTTCCCTTCTCCAGTTTGCTGGCAATAGGGTCTGTAGAACATTGGTAAAGAGGGTATTTGTAAACAGATGGATCAATGTTGTCTTGCTGAGTTGTGGGTGTGGCCGGTTTTGAGGAACAGTATTTGAACCAGTCCTCAGTTATGCTGTTGCACCTCTTGCCATAATCCAATAAAAGTTGTCAAAATGCTGTCATGGTCACTAACTTTATGTAACAACTGGAAAAAATAAATAGAAGCATCCATATAACAGCGGTGAAATGGCTAAAGTTGTGGCTAACCAATCTATTAAACTTATTTGCTTGATAAATTTTGATATAGAGTAAATGCCTTACTACTGTGAAATGGGATGTAGTATACAACTTCACTGTGTTAAGGTTGGACTAGTTCTTAAGTCTTAGATTAATATGGAGAAGTGTATTTAAAGGTGTAGAATCTTCTTTCTAAAATTGTCCATGTCTGTGTTTGGCGAACCCCCAGAATAATTTCCTGTATTGGAAGAGTGATTACTGTTTTTTCTGCTGGCTCAAGTACTATTTCTTTTGGGAGGTGTGAGGAGAAGGAAAAAAATTATGTAGCCTTGATAACAGTAGGCAAACTTAGATACTGTGCCAGGTAGCTTTCAGGTTAACTTTTTTATGTGAGAAGAATGAAATATTTTTTAGGAAAATTATGTCCAGCTTCTTCCAGTATCTCTTCTCTGTCTCATCTCCTAGGTTCAGATTGACCACATATGACAGAATAATGGTATTTGAAGCCTATATAAATCATCTTTGTGCACATATCCCATAGATAGAACTTCTACTGAGGGGTCTAGCTGTACTTTTCTGTACCTCTTGATGATGGTTGGTAGACTTTTTTTAATATGTTTATTTCTTATACAGCTTCTTGAAGGGGGTTTAGAGCAAGGGTTTGATCAAACAACACCTCTCAGAATGTTTCAGTAATAGCAACAGCAAGTGGGAATATTCAGAAATGAATGTAGTATGTTTGTGTTGTGTGTTTTGTGTTTTGTGTGCCCTGGGCTCCCCCAGTGTACTTTAGCTCTCTTAAATACTGTGCGTATTCACTTAAGACAGTTCCAGAGTATAGAGCTCTTGTCATGTAGGTCTGGTAGCTATAGTCGACTAACTGTCAAAGATCCAAGCTCTCATTTTTGCTGTGTGTTTTGTTTAAAGTGTGTGATTGGTCTTCAGGGAGATGGCTTTTCTTGTTTTTACTTGGCAAATGCTTAGTTTTGCATACTGTTGTACATGTTCCCAGAATGTATGAGGAGGCATTCGTGACACAAATGAGTGTAATTGTAGCAAATTCTGTTTAATCCTTACGGGGTGTTAATCTCTTGATAATATATATTCCTTAAGGCCCTGTGAGGATATGGTTCTAAATGAGTAGGTGGTAAAGGAAATAAGTTGTGTGGCTTATACTCTCTTTGCCAAATGAAGTGTTATGACCTGACTTTTAAAATGAATAAACCTTTTGAAAGACTATCATTGGATAGTTATTAGATATTTTAATAATTCATTAAGTCAACCACTGAAAGCGCACACAATGATTAGCCTTTTAAATATCCTTCCCTTTACTTTGTGTCTCTCCAATCTCCTGTTGACATAGCTTAGATTCAGATTGATGACATGTGCACAGGGATGATTTATATGTGCTTTTCAACTGAGCTGCAGATAGGTAGTCTTGTTTTAATCAGAACTGCTCTGAAAAAAACCCAGCAACGTTAAATGATGTTGTAATTTGTGCTCTAGAATTCAGCAATCTATTTCTTCCTAATGTTTAGTAAGATCCATATCACTGTACATCAGCACTTGTTTTTAATGTTTGTTTATTTAATAAAAATAATGAAGTTAATCCTCTGATGAATCATCCTTGGGGTACCATTTAAACTAACAATTACTCCAATTGGATTTATTTTATAATTGTTTTAAGTACCATAAAATAATTAACAGATGCAGACCCAATAAAATGATAAATTTTGGAGCATTCCAACCAGAGTAAAGTAACAGCTGTGGATTTAGAACATTTAACTCTTCATTTTCCTAAAAAAAAAACCAACAAAAACCAGATAGCAAGCTAAAGTGTTTGTGTAAATGAGCAGTGGGACATAGGATAACCACTGTTTCTTTTGATGACAAATCAGAACTTGTGGCTGTGTACACACTGAAACTTGTTTGAAAAAGCATCAATTCAAATTCATGGCCATGAAAAAAATGCATCACAGACTACGAAATCTGGTCTCCACTCATGAAATCTCGTCTCTTCTGCGCTTTTACCTTGTATTATACAGATTTCAATGGGAGGAGACTAGCATTTCTCAAATTGGAGGTCCTGACCCAGAAAGGAATTGGAGGGAGGGATGCGGATAAAGATATCTGCAGCTCACTTTTGCAGAGATGGATGCAGATAAAAAATTTGTATCCATGAAGGGCTCTAGTTTCGTTTACATACACAGCTAAATCCAAGCCTTTGTATCACTCTTTTATAGAGTGCTTCAGTATTTGGAATTTGAAACCATATTACTCACTTGTTTCTATACTTCTAGAATATGAGTTGTATCAAAAATAATTTCTCTTTTCTTACTATACAAATCCTCTCAATGGTTATCTTGAAATCAAACAATGTCAACAAATTTTACAGCAACTCTAATGAAGCTGTACAGGCAGGAGAGCAGGTGATGTTTTTCCTTTGACTGTAGACAGCTGGAGTTGAGAACTGCTGTAAGTAGGACAGTGCAGGATAAACAGCAGGAGCTGAGGGCATTGATCACATGATTGTCTCTTTGGAATATTGGGTTGCTACAGAGACTGTTAGCAGACAAATTTAGCACTTGACATAAGAAAGCAGTTTTTCCTTGTCTGAATTAAGACATTAAAATGGTTGTGACTTCACTTGGAAATTGTAAAAATGATATGGCTCTGAATTCCAGTTTGCTTGAACAACAAGTTGATGATAATCTCTCTCATGTCCAAACAATATTATACAATAAACATATACAGGATTTTAATTAGATACACTTCTAGTGTGTTAAGAAAATTCAGTTTACACTGCCTTTTATTTGAAAAGATAGTTCTTGCCTTACTAAATGTTTGTCCCAGAATGGGCCAAAACATTACATGAAGTTTAATATGTTTGTTTTGTTTGAGGATATACAATGTTTATCCTACTATATTTTTTTATAGCAAAAGCAAATTCCACATTGAAAACTGTAATTTAGAACATCAAGAGACAATTGAGATTAATATTTTGAATAATTAAACAAGGCTCAAATGTGCCTAAATATTGTTCTTTGGGCCTTAAGATTCGTAACCATGAAATCACTGTTTTTAAGTATTGGTTATAATTGTAAGTATGAGTATATTTGCATCTCGCATTTAAAAATATAGTATTTTACTTAGGAGAAGGCATAGCACATTTAACATAATTTGGACATAACAAAAATACACTGTCTTTTGATGGATTTAACTAAAGTCTCAAAACATGAATTAATTTGAAAAAGCATGCTAAGCAACTTGTTAATCACTTTTTTTTTTTTAAATAAATTACTGCGTCTTCTGGGATCATTAAATCACATGCACCTCAGAACTCATTTCTCATATTTTTAAGGCGTCCTCTGCCTTACCCTGTTTCCTCAAAAAAACAAAAGAACCCACCCACCCCCAAAAAACTTTTGTGGAAATTGTTTAGGGAATTTTTATCTGTTTTTTTTATGTGGTGGTGGTGAGGTAGATAGTTTAAACCAGTGTTTCTCAACCTCCTTTATTTATTTAAAAAAAAAAAAAAAGTACCCCTTTTTCAAAGAAAAAAGTACTCCCAGTACCTACAGCTTTCAGACACACAATTTTTTTTTCTACTGTTGCAACACATTTGTTTGAAAAACTTAATTGTAGCCGGGTGGGCGATGAAATTTTTGGGTGTAAAAAGTACAAAAATAATAAAATACAGTAAAACTTAAAACAAATTCAGTTTTCTCCAGATTTCACTTGTTGATGTATTTGAGAGAAGTCTGGGGGGGTACCCCTAAGGGTTCTCGTGTCGCTGGTTGAGAGAGACTGGTTTAAACCATACATGAAGGTGCTCTTACTTTGCTAGTATGTGTTTGCGTTGTTACCAAACTCAGCTCTCTGCTGGTCTTTCTTCACTTCAGTAGACATAGGGAGCCTTGTCAGTACAGAGTAGCAATTATTTTTTTCCAGTCTGTTTGAACAATTACATAAAAGCTCACAAAACATGCATATTCACAAGTTATATAAAGGATGCGAACAGTTAACTGGTAAGCATCACCCTTGCCAGGTGATGCTTGCCAATTACAGTTAACCGTGGGGACTTGAGTGGCCCCTGTGGGCAGGGGACTTATTCTAGCCCTGTGAGGCCTGCTGCGGTGGGGGGCGGGTGGGGGTGGGGGGGCAAGTGCACTCCAGCCCACCTGCTCCCGTTTACCCTGGTTAAACATAACATTTAACCCGTTAACTAAGCTTAATGATTAATAATTACAGTGTCCTATAGTGAAAGCAGGATTTGTGACAGAGAAACTGTTAGCAGAAGGCAAGAAAAGACATGACTTTGTAATAGATTGACATAAGCGGTGCTGCAATATAATATTTTGTTCATACTTGGTGTTTTCTTCCTAGAAAATTTTAGATGGTGCATTAGCTTTTAAAATAATTAAATAAAATTGAACTACAGGTTGGATCTCCCTGCTCTGGCACCCTCAGGACCTGATTGGTCCCAGATGAGAGATTCTTTCTTTTGCCAGACCAGCAAGAAGTCATTTCTGGCTCCCCTGCTGCCGGCCCCCTCCCCCACCCTACTGTCCCACCAGGCTTCTCCCCCTGCCCTCCACCCAGCTGGGCTATGTAGGACTTCATGGCTTCCCACCCCCCAGCCCAGTTGAGCAGAGCGCTGAGCTGCGTGCTGGGCTTTCTGGCTCCTCCCCTTCCCCAGCCGCCCAGCGGGGTTGTGTGCCAGGCTCCTGCTGCCTCCCACCTCCACAGACTGCTGGGACTCTCTGATACTGGAACATCCGTGGTCCAGAGAGTCCCAGTTTATAGAAGTACAACCTGTATAACTAGTGCTTTGATTTTACCAGTCCAGTGGCTTAAAAAGAAAGCAAATCTATAACTGCTGACCGTTTTTAATCCGCAACCCCCTACCCCCCAACAATATGAATCCAGTAAGCATCTGATACATACAACCCACCTTCCTATAATAATGATTCTTATGAAAATGAAAAACTGGTAAATTCCTGCTTCTTTCCACCCCAAATTAAGGCCATTGAGTTTCTTGCTGCCAGGCTGTTGTCACGGAGTGGCAATGGAGTGGCACTGCCAAGTTAAAAAGTGCTCCCAAACCAGTACAAATGTGGGTGGCCACACAGAAAACTGCTGTCCAAAGTGGTCATTGCCCTGCTTCTAATCCTCATCCGTTCAGTAGGGCCTGAAAGCACCTGTTCATGGCTCTTCTTGGGTGTGATTTGTAGCCAGATGATCTTTTCCACAAATAGCCCTCTAGGGAGGAATAGGTAAGCATGTGGTCTTGAAGAAGTTACTGGTTTTCTTCTGTTAGCTCAACAAACCTGTGGCTTTGCTGACAACAGGAGAATGGAGGGGATAATATGATGTGATCCATATTAAGCATATGGTCAGGTGTATAACTCCCATAGATTTATTTTTCTCTGCTTATGTTACAGATTAATGTTTTAGGTTGTGTTAAAAAAAGTGTGGTTTTCCTTATTTCCTTACTGGGGGCAGGGGGAATCCTAATCTCTCCTATTTCATTAGTATTTGGGTAGTTCCTCCGTGTACTCACGAAAGCTCATGATACTATCTACATTTTTTTGTTAGTCTTTAAGGTTCTGCAGGACTATTCGTTAAGTTTTTTTTTTTTTCCTCCTCTGAGGAGATGGCTATTAAAGTAGAATTTTACCCAAGCCTAATTGATCTTTTTATATTTTATTTTAAGAACTTCTTTGTATCTCTAAAAGTATTTAAAAGTGGCTGACTTGCAGACCCTAAAAATAACCCTGAAAAAATGAGGAAGAATGGCTCTTGCGCAAGAAGTGTTTTTTGCGCAAAAAGGAGCCATCTACACAGCTCCTTTTTTGTGCAAAAGCCTCTTGCTCAAAAACAGATGCTAATTAATTATGCAAATGAAGCGCAGCGATATTCTACTCCGCACTTCATTTGCATAAGCTTTTGTGGAAGAAGGCTGCAGTATAGACGTGGCCTCAGTGGATGGTGGCTTTACCTGTCAGTCATAGTACTGTAAACTTTTTGGTGCTGAGCTTGGTCTTGGTCAGTGTCTCCCAAATTACCTTGATGAAAATTCCATAGCATTTAGAAACAGAGGCGTGTTAACGATAGAGCCTTAACACATCGGCTAGAGTTTCTAGCCCCTAATTAGGCAATATGTCTTAGGGGTTTGAGTATGGACTTGAGAGACGGGAACCTCCTTGACTTCTGATCCTAGCTCTGTCAATTACTGAGCCTTGAAAATTCACTGAACTGTGCTGTGTCTGTTTCTTGCGTCTGTAAAATGGGGATAAGTGCTACGTACCATGCAAGATTACTGATAAACTTAATTTCAATAGAACCTCTTTAATCCTGCATGACGGGGAGACCCATTGCAAGTTACTCAATTTTGTGACTAAATAATTCAAATTTAAAGTGAGGCTATATGATAAAATACAGTTGGTCTGTTTTGTCCACTGTGATTTAGTTGTAATTTTTTGATATTCATGAATTGCTGGGTTCTGCACTACAGCATGTATAATATATAAAAAAAATCTTTAAAGTTAAAGACCTCATCATAGCTCTTGATATTAAATTAGTGCTGGCAGAGACTCCAATCTTTTGGTGCCGATTTGAAGTGGGCAGGGTAGTAAAATGTGGATTAAAGTTCAAATTTATGAAGCACTTTGAAGTTTATAAAGCTCTATGTGAAAACTAATAAATGTATAGAAATAGCTGAAGAAATTACCTTTCTATCAGTAGGGTACTTCAGAATTGTTGTATTGGAGAGGGAGAAATAGCATGTATATGTAAATTCTAGCTTTTTTCCTCTTTATTGAGATTTCTATAAAACAGGACCTTTTATATTCTATGACAACATCTTTTCCTGTCTTTCCTTGCCCCAGTTGAAATCAGAATCCTTTGTTTATGACCAATCATTTCCACAGTAACCAGTTGATGTCAGTGTTATAGGATTATGACATCATGTGGTAGAGGACAGCAATAGGAAAAGAAACTCTTGGAAAACAGTCAGTTCTGTTCAAATGCCTATTAGTAGTGGAGGGAAGAGAGAGAAAAATAAATAGAATATTTCTAAATATATTTCATAGAGGACTTTAAATGGCTCTGTTGACTTCAGTGTTGATCACCTACTATTTTAAGAATAAATTTAGCAATTCACATGCTGTTTTTAGCTAGTCATGCGCTCTTCCAACATTGTGGTGGGCCTTGCGTAAAAATGAGAATTAAGCCACTATTTTAGTCAGTGGTCGTTTTCTATTCTAGCAAAGCTCAAAATAGTCACATTCTCTACAGAGTTCAGGACTGACCTAATGCTGTCGAAACTTGGTGATCTGAACTTCAGCAAAATTAATTCAATAACTGACAGAAGAAATGGGTCACGTTTTGATATCAACAAAACTAAAGGCTTACTTTTCTGCTTAAAAAAAGAGAAACTATTGAAATCTGCTAAAATTCTGTACCTTTCCCCCCTGTTTAACTGTGCGCACACTGGAATTTTTGCTCAAAACATGCAGAGCTTCATATCTTTTACAATTATATATGTGAAGAAAATATTATAGTAACTAGCACTTTCATCTGTTTTCTTTAAAATTTATTCCCTTTGGAACATTAGAGAAAAAACAAACCTTAGTTTCATGTTCAAAAAGTCATCACATTGCTTAATATATCATAAACAGTAAGTAATTATCTTCCCCTCCAGACACATGCTATTTTTTTTTTTTTTTTTTTTTTTTATAACCTGGTTGGGCCTCAAATAGCATCTCAGGCACAAGGAAGCCAGAAGGCTCCTTCAATGCGTAGTGCTTTTGACTAATCGTTGGGCGCTTCAGGATGTTGCAGAAGCAATAGTAGTCTCTGACCAGCCTTTGGACTCCTCTGACAAAATAAGGATGGGCTGATGTCCCTCCTTATCTTCTGAAAAAGGGCCCATAAAACTGGAGCCATTCCCAGGCTTCAAGAGACTCCTCAATAAGAGTTGGAAGTATCTCTAGGACTCCTCAGGTACCCAGAGTAGAGCTCACTTAACTGGTTAACTGATTAACTGAGATTTTACATCCCTAGTCTGCATCACTCGCTTTTCTTTTTGGTTCCATAATTAAGGCTAAGTGTTTTAGCCAGCGCAGTGCACTGCTGATAGGTGAAACAGTGAAACTGTGAATGGAAAGGTCTTCCTTTATCATCCTCCTCCTCCTCTTTCAAATCCTGGTCAGGTGTGTCTGCTCTGCAAGGCCTTGGTCCCTTGTTTCTTGGGCCTGTGAGCTGCTTAAGGAGTTCCCTGCAGTCCTACTGTCATCTCTACTCTTACCCTAGATTTGCCCCCCATAACTGTTAAAACCATAATTTTTAAAATGAAAATGTCAACAAAAGGTTGGAATTAGAAATTGAATTCTCTAAATTCTTAAGGTATGAACGTGTTCTGTGGTTGTGACTTCATCTGATTAGCCAGTCAAGTTGGTGAGACACTTTCTAGCAGGGATGTTAAAATGTGTTATATTTTTGTAAACCTGTAACCTCTGAAAAATTTCAGCGGTTACATGTTTACATGTGGGAAGGCAGCCGGTACACACCTGCCTGTACCTGTTCCCCTGTGCTGCTGGCTCTGTATTGGAGGCAGCAGTGCGGGGGTGGGGGAGGAAAGGGGGACTCCACCAGCCCTCGGGGGAGCCACCTCCGCTCTCACCTGGCCCCCCCCCCATACCCCTCCCTCCGTGTGCTGCTGCCTCTGTCATAAATACACATTCACATCCCTACTTTCTAATATATTTCACTGTATAAAATTCTAAATTTTTACAATTGAGGATAGAAATGCATTTTTTAAATAGGCTAATATTTGCCTCTAAATGACAGGGGTACTTCTGACATTGAGCTCCCTTAGTAATGCTTCAGAATTGCAGAATAAGTGTGTTGATAAAAATTGTACTCCTCCCTCCCACTGAATACATAGTAGAGTATTCTCTTCAGTGAAATGTGCAATATTTAATTGCAGAAGTGAAATAGTTGTGCTGTTCTTCCTTATGTAGCTCTTTCAATGAGCCACACTCTTCAGCTGTTGAAACTAGCTATTTTTTTTCTTTTTTTAATCATGTTTGGTTGCGCTACCCAATATTACTACAGTGTTATCCTGGAAATGTTTCAACTTTCTCGCTTTTCCAGTATGAGTAACATGGTAAAAACAAGGCTTGTCCGGTCTTGAGGCTACTGTCAGCTGTATTGTGAGTTACTTGAAGCAACACAAATTTTCTTCCTTCCTTAGGTAATATGGCTGCTGCTATCAGCAGTGAATCTGTGAAAGGGATGTCACCCACCCAGCATCAATGTCTGCTTCCTTTTTTTTGGCTTTTGCCTTCTCTTCCTGCTTCAAAGGATGTGTCAGAACAAATGCAATCTTTCTTGTGGCTTGGTCCCCCTTTCTTTTCTTCTGGTTTATGAAGGGCCTCTCCACAACTTGGATAAAAGGTGCATTGTTAAAACATATAGCTAACACACTTTAACACCTCCCTAGCCCTCCCTCCCCCTCACTTTCCCCAGGAGGATTCACAATGACTAGCTAACATGGGTTAAAATACAACTTGCTCTGTCTACTGGGATTTTAAAGTGTTAAACAATATGTTTTAAAAATATTCCTAAGCGCCTTTCATTATGGCATTTCACTTTTCTTTGAAATGTAATCTGTACCTGAGGATATATTCCAGTATCCTGAGTTAGTGCTAGCTGATACTCACATGGCTCCTTCACAGTGGTCCAGCTCATCATGAAAATGCCAACCTTTTGTTTTTGTTGTTTTTAATCAATTTGAGTCTTTTTTTTGGGATGCTTGTGGTAACAAATTCCAGAATCACATTGGGGCTAGAGCTGCATTGCTGTCAGCAGTTGGGCTAAATATTCACTTACTGATTGATGATCGTTCACTTGTGTTTCTGGAGCTTGGTCTTAGACTCAGATTCTGAATGTCTAGTTCAGACTCCTGCTGATAGCTCAGGGTATGTCTACTCTACAGCGTTTATTTCGAAATATCTCATTTTGAAATAGTTATTTCTAAATAACTTATCTACACACACAATGCATTTTGAAATAGCGTTTTGCTATTTCGAAATAGCGCGTCCAGACTGAGTGGATGCTGAAGCGCATTTAAGACCGGCCGGAAGCAGGTCTGGCAGGGCATCAGATCAGGAGTTACTTTGTGTGGCTGCTATCTGAGGCCTGTGCTTAAAGGGACCCCCCCCCCCCGCCCCCGGACAGCCAGTTCTCAGCTTTCCCTGCTTGCTTGCCTACCTTGATGAGGGACAGCAAAGCATTTTGTCTCTGCATGCTCTGGTTGCCCTCACTCGGGACACCACAGCACTCTGCAACATGGAGCTGGAGCTGCCCCTGGGCACTCTGGTGCTTCTCGTGGACACGTTGCTGCGAGCCTGGCTGCACTTTCTGCAGGCTGCCTTCCAGGAGGTCCATCGGGGGGGCTGTCAGTATCCAGGAGGCCCTGCGGGAGAGCTTCCACCCTGGGGAGCACTAAGAGCCTTCCTGGTATGCCCCTGGGGGCTTGTGCCTCATTCCTCCCTCACGTCCTTCCACTTACCCCCTTCCTTACGTCAAATAAAATACATGTATTTTCATGAACACAAACTCTCTTTATTTAACAAAACTGGGGGGAGGGGAATGAAACTCTGGTGAGACTGGGGAAAGAGGGTGGGAGAGGGGAGGGGGAAACCTGGGAGGAGGGAGCTGGAAGGGGGAAGCAAGGGAAAGAAGGGAGAGGGGAGGCTCAGGGTTGGAGGTCTCGCCAGACCAACTTAATTTTCATGCAGACCTGCTCCTGGGTTCGCATGTGGCCTTTGGTGGCCAGGCTGGCAGCTATCCTGCCATAAACGGTCACGTTCCTCCGTCTAGTGCGGAGATCATGGATGTTGAGGGCATCCCCCTCCCCCCCCCCCCCCCCCCCAACCTGAGTAAGGTCCATGATCTCCACCCTAGACCAGGAAGGCGCCTGCCTCTTCCGGGCCCTGGCAGGCTCCTGGGAGCTGGCAGACTGCTCCTGGGGAGCTCATGTTTTGGGGCCACTGGGTCGGGGCAGTGACTTCTGGCTCTCGGCTGGCAGGCTTGGAGCTGGCGCTGGCAGAGGCACTGTGGCCAGAGTCATCCCCTTTAAGGGCTCTGGGGAGGGAGAGGAGTGTTCTTGGTTGAGGCTGGAGTGGGAAGGCTGGAGGCCTCCTATTTCGATATGTGTCTACACAGCACTTATTTCGAAATAGCTATTTCGAATTTGGCGTTATTCCTCGTGGAATGAGGTTTACCAAATTCGAAAGCACTCTATTTCGAATTAATTTCGAAATAGTGGTTTGGCTGTGTAGACACTAGTAAAGTTATTTTGAAATAATTTTGCTGTGTAGACATACCCTCAGTGTTTTCTTAATTCCAAAGTCCTTGTACAAATGTTGATACCACCCAAACTTTTGTTTTTTGGGAGTGTTTTGCTGTGGTGGATTCTCCCCAAGGTTTTGTGACCAGTTTCTTTTCTTTAGTCCTTGTCCACCATGTTGGTACAAGTGGAACGGGTCTGTCTTGAGTTTTGGAGCCCACCTTAGAGGCTTATGAATCTACAGTCTATATGGCATTTCAAAGTGGTGAGGTTGTATGTAATATGTTGGTTCCTCAAACCATAAATTCAGTACTAGCAGCCTTCTTTCTGGTTGTTGGAAGCTAGCCAGTGTAGGAACTATTTTAATCTCTTTGGGGTAAAATTCAAGAGTCTTTCTGCTTCTGAAAGAATTTTGCCTGCATCTGTTGTTCTATGTGTCTTCTGTGGGAGAAATGTCTTAAAAATTGCAACTAATAAAGTGGAAAAGAGTGTTTTCTGCAACGATGCGTAGTGGAGACGTTGTTCTAGGAGGTCTGCCTGGACATCCTCTTTTTTTCCATGTAGATTCCAACTGTCTGCTTCAGTGCTTGATTTCTCAAGCAGACACTACTTCCATTTTATTCCTTCCTGCCGGGCTAACACATGAAAGTAAATCATGAAGTGAGGAGAGGAAACACACTCAGCCCTTTCCTTTACAATGAGGGTGGGAAACCTCATGCCCAGCCTCTAGCTTGCCTGCATCCAGCCCTCAGGGCTCCCTTCTCTCCCCCCCCCCCCCCCCAGCTTTGAGGAGCCTGCACTGGCACTGCAACCCCCTGTAATCCCATTTTGGGGCTGGACCACACAAAATCTATGAGTTTGGGCCCTCCTTGGCTCTGGTGTGTGAGGGGAATGTGGGGAGTGTCTTTCTCCTTCTCAGAAATGGGGGCCATGAAGCATTTTGTTTTGTTTGTTTGTTCCGGCTTCTTGCTTGTGCGTGGCCTCTGACTGATTTTTTTTTTTTTTTTTTTTTTTTTTTTTTCTTTGGGTCAGCGATAGGATATAAGCGGCTAGTCAACTACCCGATAAGCCTAGGCAGGAGTTGATGCTGGGGGGAACCGGCTTTAAAGCCGGTTCTCCACAGCACTATCTCCAAGGAGGGCGGGGGGCAGAGATGCAGCGGGGTAAATGGTGTGAGCCGTCCCCGCTCATGTCGGGCCTTAGATGCTGCAGTTCTGCATTTTAAATGTAGTAAGAGACCAGTTTGTATCCAGTCCCAGATTGCTACGGCACTGCTTTTTAAATGTAGTAAGAAAGCAAAGCTACAGCAAATCCCCTTATCGGGTAGTTGATGGAAATTCCATTGACTACTCAGTTAGCTTCCTGAACACTATTTAACATCCCAAGACCCAAAAAAGGTTTCATACCCCTACTTTAGAATATTGTAATTCTGGTATAATAAATGGAAAAGAAAACTCTTTGGATTTCCAGTAATGCACCAGTTTGAATTACTTTTTTCTTGCTTGTGTTTTCTTGAATGAAGATTCAATTAGATGTTTGATATTCCCTTCCTTTTGGCTCAACTTTACATCCCTTCTCCCCCCTCCCCCCCTTAGTTGCTTATGAGGTGGGTTCCTCCTTCCTTTCTCCATATAGATTTGAACAGTTTAAAGGGACTTAAATGTCCTTTGCAAATTAAGAGTGTATATTTCTTTGAATTTACTATTGTTCTGTTTTGCACTTTGGCATCTGAAGTGACTGGGTTGTTTTCAGTTCTTGCAGGCATTTGAGTTAAGTTAGTGCTTACAAGGCTCATAAACCGGCCTGCCTAAGTAATTTATAAAAAAAAAAATTAAATCTGTCATATTGTAGGTTCTTTAATTTCCGAGATTAGGGGAAATATTCTCCATATGGTGTGCGGGTAGGGACTTGGAGTTGTCTCTTTCCTAGCGAATTATATCAGGTGAATGCATTTTACATACACCCCGCTTTGCAGCAGTGCTTTCTCTCCTATAACTCTCACATGATTTTTAGGAAGGTATACGTTTTTGAACTAGAGTAATTTACATGGTATGTATTGGTGTCTTTCATAATTAAGTTAAACAAAAAATGCCAGCATCTCAGCACTTTTATTAGCAATCCTACACAAAAGTGACCAAGTAGTTGTATATAGACAAATTATGATCAAAAGACACAAATCCTAAAGAAACAAAATCTTAAAGAAACAAAAACAGTAAAAATTCAGAAGAGCTTCTGAGGCCTTATCTGTGTGGGTGAAGAGCTTCTGTTTCATTGCTGAGTGAAGATGTTTTTCTTTTTAATTCACTGTATTAACACTATATAAATCATCTCTTAATTTGAGTTATATTGATGAGGCATTTGAATATTTTATCTCCTCTTTTCAGAATTTAATAGCTTAAATTAATCTATAGAGAACCTTTATGTTAACACTTTGAGCTTGCTTTGAAGATGTAGGGTAGACACAAAATGTGCCAAACTGGGAGATTTGTTTTGTTTTGAATCCATTCTTTTAATCACTAGGATTTTTTATTTATACTTTTCATTGGTAGGCCCTTCCTCATTTGCTTTATAAAATAAAAATGAAACTTGAACATTTTCAGCTTGACTCACTCCCACTGATTTAAATGTAGAAACTTTGAAGTGAAGTTTAATGTGTTGTTCAGTTAAATATTCTACATAAGCCCTGCATTTTAAGAGCACTGTGTAGTGATATCTACAAGAGAAATTTGAGGTTCTGAATTGTATTTCAAAATATAATTTTTCCTAATTGTTAGTAGTTCTCAATCAAATGAGTGTAAACTTTTCCTGTTTCACATTTCAGCTTTAGAACTTTCAATATAAAGCTTTTACAATTTTTAAAGGTGATCTTCAAAGGATGTGCGTTTAAATCTTGAACATTTTTTAACTGACTTTCAAAGATCACATGCTCTTTTTTGTTTGTTTGTTTGTTTTGTTTCTCTTGCTTGCTTTCTTTTACCAGTAAAGAGCTATCAAGAACATGATCTTCCCTTTATGTTTGACCTTCTGGATGTTTAAGAACATGTTTAGCATGAACTCTGTTGCAACTTCGTTCACCGAAAGAATGCTGAATCCTTAACAGAGAGAGCTCCCCCCATCTTCATTAGTCAGTGAAGATAAATCAGTGTTGACAAAACAATCAATTTAAAATCTTTAGCAGTCTCCTTAATACTTCAGTGTAAATATACTCTGTATTTGTTTACCCGTCTTTCTCTTTTCCCAGTGAGCACTTGTCCTGCTCTTTCACCTTTTTCTTGCATGGGGACAGCAATGTTTGTACCAGCGTAGAAATCAACCAGCACCAACCTGTGTATCTCCTTAGTGAAGAACACCTTACCCTTGCCCAGCAATCTAACAGCCCTTTTCAAGGTAGGTTTCTGTGACTTACTTTAATACTTTTGTTGTTGAGCAGTCCTTCATCCACTGATCTAAAAAATGTTGATGTCAATTGGGGGGGAAGAGGGAGCAGCAATGAAAAGTATATTTATGGATTTGTGTGAATCAATTTTGGCCACTGATTCTGTCATAACTTAAACTTCGATAAAGCTGATCAGAAATAGCTAAGTCATCCTCCTTTTCCTAACTGTTAAGGAAGGCTGTCTTCCTATGTGTAAATTGGCTTAGAGCAAAGGTGTCAAAATCATTGTGGTGTGGTCAGACAGCTAACTTTCTAGTTTTGTCCCATTGCAGAATCCTTACCTAAAGATGCTTTTAGATATTGCATTTAAAGACCTTGTTTGAAAGTAAACCTATAAAGCTTCCATTAACTTCTTCTCTATAGATCTAGCACCCCGATCTTGTTGTAACTTTTCCTCTCCCGTGTCGCTCCCCTCAACTCTTCAGAATTCTTTTCTTATTTGGGGATTTTCTCTCCACCTGTCTCCTTCCTATCCCTGAAACAAACATTTGTCTTTGTCTTGGGGACTTAATTGCTTTTGCTACTTTGAGGGGGGATGTAAAGAATCAGCTATTCTCTAAGCTAGGCACCAGGGGGATCAAGATCAGCAGCAGCGAATATTAGGCCTGTGGGGTGGAAGAGCAGGAGCCCAGTTCTGCAGATCCGGTAGTGATAGGCCAAAACGTTTTAAAAAGAAGCCCTTTCTTGGTCCATCTGGTGACTTCTGGCAGTAGTGACAGGGCTGCTTTTCAATTGCATGTTTCCTGTGTCACTTATACATTTGAGAGCCCCATCTGCATTCCTACAGCCCAGCCTAAATGTCATGCATCAGGTATATCATGAAGTTTATGGTCCTATGTAAAGTAACTATTTACAACTTGCATAAAACATCACATATGGAATAGCATAAAACTTTGTAGCTGTGTTGGGCCATTTCAAAAAGCTGTTGCATAGCAATAGGATTGGAAAGTGAACAGGGAAGGGGAGAGGAAGCTCGAATCTGTGCTGCATTGCCCATGTGGTTCCTTTCCAGTTCCAGATCATTCTGTAGACACAGGTGGGTCCTTTTGAAGATGGGAAGAGAGAGCTTGGGGGCTGGATCTGGTCAGTGTACTATATCAACAAGGCGTCCTGTGGCAATTTAGAGACCATCGGCTTTATTAGGACATTAGCTTTGCTGGGTAAAACTTGCTTCATCAGATGAACTGGAGTGAAGTTAGAAGCAGGGTTGTGTATATATAAAAAAGGTTGTTTGAGTTAATGAGGCTTAATCAAGTCAGGGTGGAAATGGCTCATTCACAGCATTTGATATGGAGATGTGAATACCCACAGAGTGCTATAAGTTTGACACCTTTAGAGTATGGGATCCCATACTATCTATTACAGCTAGTTATCCTACATGGGAACACATTAGCCTCGTATATTTGATCCAGAAATGGAGCTGACTGGGGGGTTGTACTTGTCTATGTTTGCAGTTAAACTATTTCTGAGCACAGTCTAACTGCACTGTTGCTGATGTCCATTGATAACAGGTAACTTTCCTAATATAGGCAAGACTATCACATTTCTTTGTGTGTAGCAGGTCTGACTTATTGGTATTATAATATAATTGCAACAAACAGTGGGGAAGGTGACTACATCTAGACCATTGAACAGCAAGTTAACACTGCCAGCAAGAAAGCTAAACCAGATCCTTAGATGACACAAATTCATATTTACCTGCAGAGCTTTGCTTTTTCGTGTACATAGACAGCTGCATACTCATTTCTATCCATGACACAATTTTCTGTCACAGATGTTCAGGTGGATTAATTTCTAACTGCTGTTATGGAACATGAATTGTTGCATAACTCATCTTCTTTGGAACTCAAACATTTTAATGAGGTATAATAAATTCTTGTTCTGAAATGTCATTGTAGGAATTTTTGTTATGCTGTACTGGAGTGAGCTGAAGTGTAACCAGTCATTGAAATGTATTATTTGATAGATGTTGGCTAAACTCTGAGTCATGGAGGTGGTGCAAATCATTCTCCATGTGTACCCTAAAATTATGTATTTGTATATCTAGTTATCCTAAGTCCTTTTGGATTAAATGGCACACTCACAGGACAGTCATTCAAGCTCTCAGATTCCTCTACAAAAAAGCTGATTGGTGAATGGAAACAATTCTATCCTATCACATCTAACCTGAAGGAGGGTTCTGAGGAAAAACAAGAAGAGATGGATTGGGAAGATGACTCTCTGGCTGCTGTGGAAGTCCTTGTAGGTATGTAATCTTAATGTATGTCAGTCTTTACTGAAGTAGTCCAGCCAAGGAGGCTAATTTTTAAACGTGAACAGTGATCTTGAAAATCTTTTTTGAATGTAAGAGATTCCTGACTCTCTCTGACTTTTATTCTTTGCTGTATATTACACATTGTTTGGAAGACTAGTTTAGCTGCTTTTATTTTGCTGTACTAGCCAAAATGATTTCATAAGTGTCACATCCTTCTTGATTACCTGCTGCAGGTAAGAAGGGAAGCTTACTTTGGATCCCATAGAACATTTTTGTAGCTAGAACTTTTAAGGGCAGTGGACAGTGTCTGTCCTGAAATCTGCTCTACAAGTGATGTAATAGCTTTCAGAAATTTGGGAGGAAATACTAAGGCTCCTTCAGAAAAATGAAGTTAGTTTTATTTTCCCTTCAGTCTCACTATGAAGTGTTCAAGGCCTATGCAAAATGAGTGGTTTGTTCAGAGTAGATTGTGTTGATTTTCATAGTATACTTTTTTTCTTCTGTGATTTGAGCACTGGAATAATTAACCATGTTGATATTTGAAGTAATAGTGTTGGCAGTTAACTTACACCCAGTCAGGCAAATGGGGCATTTCACTTACTCGAGATACTGTTTCAGGTTTTTGCAAACATGGGCAGATCTGGCTGCATTGGTTATACTTGGGTTACATCTTGATGGGTTGTTGTTGGTTTTTTTTTACTGCCACAGCTTCTAGAACAGGGATGGCCAACCCGTTACAGGCAAAGAGCCAAAATAGTTGTGAATATAGCACAAAAAGCTGGGGGGGGGGAGGGAAATGTTGTCGAGCCAAAAAAAAAAAGTATGCCCCTTTAAGAAACATGTTTTTCGAGGCTTTTTGGCCACATCAGGCTCCCGCTGGCCTACGCCATCTTGAAGATACCATATTTAATGGCTGCACCGCACGGCTCCCCTACCCCGGTGAGCACAGGGAGGCAGGGGCCGTTTTCAGGGGTGCAGGGGCGGCTTTGTGAGTCGCACCCAGGGGGGAGGGAGAGTTGGCCACAGCTGTTCTAGAAGCTTTAAAATGAGGACCAGGACACTAGAGAGCAAATGAGGCCTGTCCACTGTGGCCTCCCCGATCTTCCCAAAACTAAATTCTGACCCCAAACCTCTTGAACCCAGCAGAGCCCTGTGGGCAAAGAGCTTTTGGAAAGATACAGTTGGAGTATTGTGTCCAGTTCTGGGCACCGCATTTCAAGAAGGATGTGGAGAAATTGGAGAGGGTCCAGAGAAGAGCAACAAGAATGATTAAAGGTCTAGAGAACATGACCTATGAAGGAAGGCTGAAAGAATTGGGTTTGTTTAGTTTAGAAAAGAGAAGATTGAGGGGGGACATGATAGCAGTTTTCAGGTATCTAAAAGGGTGTCATAAGGAGGAGGGAGAAAAAATGTTCATCTTAGCCTCTGAGGATAGAACAAGAAGCAATGGGCTTAAACTGCAGCAAGGAGGTTTAGGTTGGACATTAGGAAAAAGTTCCTAACTGTCAGGGTAGTCAAACACTGGAATAAATTGCCCAGGGAGATTGTGGAATCTCCATCTCTGGAGATATTTAAGAGTAGGTTAGATAAATGTCTATCAGGGATGGTCTAGACAGTATTTGGTCCTGCCATGAGGGCAGGGGACTGGACTCAATGACCTCTCGAGGTCCCTTCCAGTCCTAGTATTCTATGATTAGCTGGCAACACTCTCCCTTAAGTGGTGCAGTGTGAAGGCTCAGGGGTTAAACCCCAATAATGATGCATGATGGGAATGTTTTACATATTAGAATATTTGTGCTTTCAGTTCTTTGAAAAAAAATCTAGACACATAGTGAGCCATGGAAGCTTAATTTGTCAACGTGTGCATTATGATCTTTAATTGGATGATGGCATACTGTCTTTTTCCACAGGACTGCAGCCTCATTTGTGTGCAGGCTGGACATGCAAGGGGGATGAATTACAGTTGCACAGGCAACAGTAAATCTAGCATGGCCTAACATTTGAGTGCTTCAATTTGTAATCTACATTAAAAGAACATTTAATATAATTTTAATTGAAGGTGCAGGGAAAAGTAGCATATGCATGATCTCCCTTTTCTAAATCTCGTAAGTGGGTTTTTTGTTTTTGCTTTAAAGATCAATTTTTGGGGAAAGGTTTCTTTTCATGGGTCTTAGAATCCTAAGAATTATTTTTTCTTCCCAAGTTTTCCATTATGTATGTATAATCGAGGTAGAACTTAGAGGCCAGGGCTTCCTTTGTCCAAGGTTGTGTACAAATAAAAGAGAGAGGATCCCTGTCCCCAGGAGTTTTGCCCACCCCTGCTTTAACTGTTTGGTCAGAGGGCCACATCAAGTAGGGAAAGTGTATGAAGGGAAGGCTGGGGAAGGTTTGCCTCCCCCAAACAGCCAGGCATCCAACCCTGCCCCTATATTCCCTGCTCCTTGACCTCCCTGAGACACCTACCCCTATTCAACTCCTCTGACCCACACAACCTGGAGCATCTGGACTAGTGGTGTAGTGGCTGTGCCGCCCAGGTGCTGGGGGAGCTGAAGATGTTGTGAAGGGCCTGGAGTTCTGGCTATCCTTGCTTGGTGCTTCCCAGGAGTTGGGCTGGCCCCTCCCAGGAAGACTGTCCTGATCCTGATCCCTGGTGAGGCTCAGGGACCAGACTGAAGGGTCCATTGTCTACAAGTGTTCTACTGTAGAGGTGGACAAACATCCAGCCAACATGTAAATACAACAAACAGATGTAGAATACAAGGAAGCAGTGAGATGCACGGTTTGTGCTTTCATAATAAACCTTACCATTGAGCCTCTGGCTTGGTACACTAGGCAAAGGATAACTTCTTCCTGGAAGAGCCAGTCAAAAATGCCCTTCAGCAGACCGGGGAGTTCATCATTGAGTGATCAAAGACCTTCTCAGTGATTGTGCTCACTTACAGCTCTTGATTAACTGGAGTGAAAAATTGGTGATCAACTAAGTTCCATTTGTCAGGGCAGAGTTCTTTGGATTGTAAACCTAATTGGAATTTCTGAATTTCTTTTCTTGAGTGCACAGAGACCTTTAGTCTGTCATAGTAGCCCATGAAATGTCTGTTTCAGGAAACCAGTGTGTATATTCAACTTTTTAGGAAGTTAAAATATTGGAAATTGTTGTGTCTGACACTTCCATCTGCCCAGTCTGTCTGCACTCTCCTTCTCTAAAATGTATCCTATGTGAGTTGAGATCCTGTACAGAAAGTTTGAGGAGACTGAATTTTTACAGAAAAGAGATTGTAATGCAGTTGATGTACAGTATAATCATTATGATGTTATTTCTAAATAACTTAAAGATTACCTTATGTCTGTCCTATAGATAAAAATTATTTCCCATACATTTTTAATGAAAGAAATGGGAGGAAAAACTTAACTTCACTATTAAGCCAGCACAAATATGTGACTTATTTGCAAGGCTAAATTATTGGAACTGCCTTAATTTTACTGCAGTAGTTAACTGTTTTGTTAATAGTAGCAAAAAAGCAAGTATTTGGGGGTGAGAGGGATAAAAATGAAGAAATTTCTATTTGAAGAGTGAAGTGGCCGCAATACACATTATGAATTAATTGAGGAGCTCTACTGTTGAAGGAAGAAGCTGCTTTATTGGAGAAACTGAAAATGTAGGGTACACTGTATTGCATGAGTGACAGTAAGTAAAATGTTTAGAATAGCAGTGGAGAGGAGGACAATTGCAAAAGAAGGTGAGCTTGTTATGGTATTGAAACTCATCGCAGTGACTGGTGGCATAATAGCCACTTATATGTTGGAACACCTGTAAAGAAAAAATGGTTTTTGACTTTATCAGAATACCTCTGAATAAGAACTGTCACTGGTACTGCAGCACTTGTAATGCGTTAACATAATTAAACAAGACCATATCTCTCAAAATGACTGCTGTTCAGTCCTTATTTATGAAACTGTGAAAGGAGTAATTGGCCTCAAGTTCTCTTGTTTTCTGGCTTGTTTTAATTCTCATAATTTATAAAGCAACAGATAAAATTGCAATGTCACTTTAAAAAAAAAAATAGCCCCTAGAGAGTGTGTCTCCTATTGGTCACGTTACTGGTACTCAGTGACTGAGTTGAATATATTAATAACTATATACTTCTCTTTCAGCTGGTGTACGAATGGTCTACCCAGCGTGCTTTGTTCTAGTTCCTCAGACAGATGTCCCTGCTCCTAGCACTGTGGGGGTTTCTCACTGTGCAACTGCTTGCTTGGGTGTCCACCAAGTGCCTGCTTCCACGAGAGATCCTGTCATGTCTTCTGTAACTTTGACTCCACCTACATCCCCAGAGGAAGTTCAGACAGGTATAAGTCAATTTTCTCAAAAAGAAAACTGTCCTGAGGTTTCTGCTTGTAATACTGTCAGAGTATTTAGATAGTATTCAGAGTGATCTATGCAATTGATTTGTAACCTCCAGTACACTGTTCTTTAATTGTTGCTGTAATCTAAAACTCTTTGAATTATAATAGACTCGATTTTTATCTTTAATGCTTGACTATTTAATAAAAAACTAGTACAGGAATGGTATTTGCAAAATGATTGCAGTTTAAAACCTGAATATTAGTTTGGCTCATGTGCTACTAGAGAGTACTTGTAACTGTTATGCAGAAACTCTGGTTTGGGAGTAAAAAGGTGACATTCCTGGCCTCTTTACAGTGCGTAAAAGCTGATTACAGAGCATATTTATAATGTTGGAGAATGTTGCTTGCTTTCTCATCTGTGAGCAATTGGAAATGTAGTTTTCAGTTGTCAATCTGTATCAGGATAAATATCTCCGAATTCAAGGCTTTGTGTACGCTACCAAGTCTTGTCACCAAAAATTGTTTTTTGTCTCATACAGAGAGACCATTCACATTGCCATGCGACTTTTGTTGAAACACCCACTTTTGGCAAAACTTCTACCCCTACAAGAGACTTTTTTTTTTTCTTTTCCCTTCCCTTTATTGTCAACAAAGAGCCAGTGTAGACTGTGCTGTTCATTTTGTCCACAGAACTGGCTTCCACCAGTATCTCATAATGCTGTAGTGTCCAACCAGTTCTGAAAATAACCACTATAGTGGCTACTGTGCTATAGTGAACTAGCCATGTTCAACCAGCCAAATAACTACATGTGGCTAGAGTGTTGGACACCACGGCCATGATGGCTTTGCTTAGTATTTTGATCTCTGCTGCCCTGCAGGAATACAACCCTCCCCTTCAAAGCTTTGGGAAGTATCTGACAGCTGAGTGAGCTGCTCCATTTGAGGAACAAAGAGCACATCATTGGTTCCCTGCACTAGGGACTACTGCTGTAGGGGGAAGGGACAGGCTGCTGTGCTGCTTTGACTTACTCAGCATAGAGAGCTCACAGAGCTACTCATAGGCAGATTTGACACCCTGAACCAAGGTCTAAATAAACACATGGAGTGGTTCTCAGATTACAGTGGGATAATTTCCCATTCAGGTATTGTCTTTTCCCCACTGTTGGAGATGAGCCACGTCCATTCAAATTTTATTAGCACTTATGTCACAGTTCCATCTCTGTATCCCTTTTTTTTTCTCTTCAGCATCTGAGGAAATGAGTTGTAGCTCACGAAAGCTTATGCTTTAATACCCTAATAAATGTGTTAGTCTCAGCAAAAATAAGTAGTCTCATGGCACTTTAAAAACTAACATGGCTACCTCTCTGAAACAGAGCTACTTATGATACTGCTCCCAGCAGCTGAGAGAGCTGTGGGAGAATGTGGAAGGAATCCCAAGGTGCACAGGTATCAGCTCTGCCTTCCCAGAATACTGCATTGTGGGATACATACGCACAGTGCATTGCTCATGCTGGCTGTGATGGTGCCCTGAGTGTGGACATGATCTATCAACAGAGGCAGCGAGTGTGAACGCCTCCTGACGATTTTTGTTTTGATAACTTTTATGTGCAGATATACCCCAAGTGTTGGAGAAAGTGTTGGCACTGGAGCTCTTCTAATGGAAAGTCTAATCACTGTCTTGAGACTTTGGAATAGCCAGAGTGGATAACAATTAATAATTTAAAAAAGTATGATTTTTCTAAAATTTAAATTCTGCATTTTTCTTTTTAAAAATGAAGCTGTTTGTTACAGTTTCAAACTTAATGTTAGCTTATAGTCACGCCTAAATTTACTATGAACATAATTGAAATGGCAAATAAAAAAAACAGTGCTACATCTATGAACTCTCCATCTTTCAATGAGTTAGTGCTTCTTTAATTGTATGAATTAGAGGAAAGTGCTTACTGTTTGAGGCTGGATCAGGCTTCATAAATGTCACTATCACATACTGCATTAAGCATCTGCATTTTCAGTTTTTACAGTTGAGGAAATGCTGATATTTATAATTTTTCCAAATATGAGTACTGTGAGTTTTCATTGTGCAGAAAAGCTTCTGCATTAAGTACTTTTGGTTTCAATCTAGCACAGGGGAAAGAGGCCTCCGTGGGCCAGATCCAGCCTACCAAGCTGGTGGATCTGGGCTGCAACCACCCTGCTGCTCCCCAGCCCCCAGGCCAATCGAGACCTGGGGATGGAGGAGTTACGTGAAGTCGTCGTCCCCCCCCCCCGCCCCAAAGCGCTTTAAAACAACCGACATTTCTCTCTAGCTGCTGCATGTGCCCCTGGCATGGCAGGGGGCAGAGACTTCATGTGCTCCTCTGCCCCCAGGCTCTGATTGGGGAGGGGGAGAGTATGTGAAGATTCCTTCCTTTTCCCCCCCCCCCGCCAGGGGCACGTGGTATCAGAAGGAACCACTGGCTGTTTTGAAACAGCTGTCATTTCTCTCTAACTGGCAGGACAGGAGCAGCGGATGAGAGACTTAACATGCTCCTCCAGCCCCTGATTGGCTTGGGGGTGAAGGGGGGCACAAGGTCTCCTCCCACTGTGGTGCCTAGAGGGAACTACCAGCTGTTTTTAAACAGCTAGTGATTCTGTCTGGGGGAGGGGAGGACAGGGAGAAATTTCCCATGCTCCCCTACCCACAGGGTGTGGGTGTGTGTGTAGTTAGAGAAGTCTCTTGGCCCCGCCTCTTCTGCCTGAGGCCCCACCCCTTCTGGGGTGGTCTGGGGCCACTTCATAAATTTCTGAAGTGGCCCCTTTTAAAAATTATTGCCCACTCTGATCTAGCAGGTGCAGAGAGAATATTTACTTTTGGAGTAGTTCATTCAAAATTAAGAAACTGATTGGGAATGAAGAAAGCTGAAGAGCTTGTTTTTCTTCCAATCTGTGAATAAAAAAACAGGGGATGGGGTCTATTAAATTAAAAAACTTGAAACACATAGGCAAGGTTCCCTGTAAGCTGAGTGGCTGCGCAGCTGCTTAATGAGCCTTACCCACGGGCTCAGGGCTGCTCTACACAGAGCTACCTGGCTGGGGGAAGGGCACTTCTCCCTCAGCTGGAGAAGCTCCTTGCTTAGGTTGGATTAGCGAGTCTCTCCCTGCTGACAGGGAGGGAGGAAGTGGTGGGTGGGGAGGGGGATAGAGGAATGGGAGGGGAACAGTGTTCCCTTTAAGCTGCATGGCCCCCAGCTATTTAATCAGGCCTGTTCAGTCAGGCAGCTCTGTATGCTCGGAGCCTTGAGCTCCTGACTGAGCGGGGCGGATTAAGCAGCTGTGGGGCTGTGCTGCCATGCAGCTTAGAGGGAACCTTAGAGAGGAGGGGAGTTTGGGGAGTCCTGTCTCCTGGCTGGGCAGCCAGGAGAGGAGAGGGACAAACATGGCTGCAGCTTCCTTAGAGAAACCCAGCACTCTCCTCCAGACACCTGTGTTGGAGTGAGGGGAGGAGACTGTATGGGGTAGATGAGGGAAATACGGGGTAGCTGGGTGCTAGGAATATAAAGGGGTAACAGGCTAGTATTAAGCAACACCCTAATCTGACTGACCGGGGGAGGGGGAAGAGGACTACTCCAGCCCAGCTCTGCCCACCATGCTGCAGACGGGGTGGGGGAGGGGGCGAATGCTATAGTGTGGTGCAGCGGTCTGGTTAAAAAATATAGCTTGACCAATTAAGATTTTAAAAGTTGTTGTACATCCCTTGTGGGTGCTGGCATTGGTGACCTGGGGGTGGGGAGTTGGTGTGTCCTGTCCTGACTCCTAGCTGGGCTGCAGCTGCTGGTGCCTGCAACTCTGAGAGGCAGGATGCTACTCCAGCCGCCAGTAGGTGGGGAAAGGAGGGGATGTGAGTGTGTTGGCATCTTGTGAGGTGGAGGTGAGGGGAATTTGAGTTGTCCTAACTTGCTCCCATCAGGGCTGCAGCAAGAGTCTGACCCTGTCTCAGCACAGCAGCCCTAGCGGGGCTGTAGAGACAGGACTCTCTCCTGGGGAGACTGCATGGGGGGTGGGGTGTACCAACATTTCAGGAGGGTGGTTATGTTGGCTACATGGGAGAGAGATTGCTGCAGTGGAAACTCCATTGTCTCATTAATGCATCAGAGGGAGCTTAGTCCAGGTGTATCTTCCCTTTTCTTGTTGAGCCTGGGGTGAGGAGGGATTGGTATTAATTAGCAACTGAGTTGGTGACATAATTATAAGATCTGAAATATGCCAGGAAAAATGATTGGGGGGGGGGAGGGGGAGAGAAAAATGTAGCACCCCTGCTGTTTTCCACTCTTAGCCTTGTAGAGTAAACACAAAATGGTGACTCCTCTGCAGTTCTGGACCAAAATATTTTTCACCTAGTATCAGGAGGGAAAGATAAAGAGCTTGCTTTTGGCCATGTTGAGTTTTAACAAGTGGCCATCTGCCCAGAGATGTTAAAAAGCCTGGGCAAAAATTTAGTTTGTTTGGAGGGAGATGGCTCCAGAGCAGAGAAGTAATGAGGGCAAGATTTTTACATTGTCAGATCCTGCATTAAGATCTGCTTTCACTTGTATTAGTGTTTTTCTAAAGCATTTAGGGTGCTTTTGTAGATAACCATTCAGGCTGTGGGTAGACCTGTCTCCTGACGTTTGTGTGATTGCATTTCAAACAAAAACAAGGAGTCCGGTGACACTTTAAAGACTAACAAATGTATTAGGGTATTGTAGCATAAGCGTTCGTGAGCTACAGCTCACTTCCTCAGATGCTGAAGAGAGACAGAAAGGAAAAAAACCATACAGAGATGGGGACTTAATGACATTTTAAAAAAACCCTCTGCTATGCCCTTTGCCCTAATTTAAATAAGTCTGCTTTTTGAGTTTACATGGTTACATGATTTACCCGCACTTAATTATACATCCGTGTATGACAATGAATACCCTACCCTGTTAGATACTTGTGAAATATCAAAAGGCCATGTTAATGGATGAATCTAAAACCTAGTGAAGTCACTGTAAAGTTTCCTGTTGACTTCAATGGCCTTTAGATCAGACTGTAAGTTAACTTTTTTCATGATCAAACTGTGTGTGGTTAAGGATTGATTATTATTTTATACAGTTACATATTTTGGGCTGTTTTATTTATATATTCACACACACAAATATATACTGAAGAATTCTTGTAAGTGCTGCTTTTAGTTTGAAATGTGTATTTTAAACTTGTTCTTTGAGGGGGGAAAAAAGAGGTGCAGTATTCCTGAGGGTATATCTTATTGTAAAGGAGAGTCTTTCTTTCTGATATTGGGTTCATGAAGAAAAATATTGACCAGAATTGTAGTACACCTTGTTCTGTGAGGGAGTGGAAGAGGGCGGGGGGCGAGAGAGAGAGAGAGTGTCATTTAACTCATGTTAACATGTGAAAGAGGAAAAACAGCAGAGATCGTTTATTGTGATCACCAAATAATTAATTATGCACAGGCTCGATAGTGTTCCTATTGCTGGAATGAGATTCTTTTAAACACTCGGTGCGTCTAGACTGGCAAGATTTTGCGCAAAAGCAACTGCTTTTGCGCAAAAACTTGCCACCTGTCTACACAGGCCGCGAGAATTTGCGCAAGAGCACTGACGTTCTAACGTAAGAATTCAGTGCTTCTTGCGCAAATATTTTGACGCTCCCGCTCAGGGATAAGCCCTCTTGCGCAAGAATACTTGCGCAAGAGGGCCAGTGTAGACAGGCATCTTAATTGCTTGCGTAAGAAAGCCCGATGGCTAAAATGGCCATCGGAGCTTTCTTGTGCAAAAGCGCGTCTGTACTGGGCACGGATGCTTTTGCGCAAAAGCATCTCTGCCAATCTAGATGTTCTTTTGCGGAAATACTTTTAACGGAAAAACTTTTCCGTTAAAAGTATTTCCGCAAAATCATGCCAGTCTAGATGCAGCCTCAGTGTAGCTAAATGGAGGTAGCAGGGGAACTTGCTTCAGTTTAAACACGTCTGCTGTATTTCTGTGTGACAGGACACTATCTCACTATTCAGCATCTGCCATGTATGCCTACAATTTTTCTGCCTTTTTTTTTTTTTTTTTTTTATTCCTACTTTTAAAATAGCTAACAGAATTCATCCCTCAAAGGGTGGTGTTTGTTTTGCGCATTGGCTGAAACAGTTTTTGAGTTGTTGGGACCTCTATAGTCATGTTGCCCAGGTGACTCAAATCTTTTTTTTCTTAAACTTTTTTATGCTGCTTTTCTATCTTCAGTTGATGCACAGTCAGCCCAGAAGTGGGTGAAATTTTCTTCTGTTTCTGATGGATTTAGCTCTGACAGTACTAGCCACCATGGTGGAAAAATCCCTAGAAAATTAGCCAATCAGGTGGTGGATCGAGTCTGGCAAGAATGCAATATGAACAGAGCGCAGAACAAGTATGTACTCCTTTCTAAAACTGAAATTAAAGCTGTATTTTAAAAATTATTTATAATTATTGTAAAACTTCTTGCTGCACAAAGTGATTTTAGGGAAAGCTGCTTAAGCCTGTTAATCAGTAAAGCATGTTTTATTTTTGAAACACTTTAAAAAAAATTTACTGTGAATGCCAGTTCACATTGTTTCCTTCAGTGTAATGTTTATTATCTTTCTGGATTCTAGTTTCTGGTAGTTTTTACTCTCCTCTGAATCTGAAGAGGTAACATACGTTCTAGTTAAAAATAACCTCCCCCTAATATTGAATCATAGGAGAAAGTATTCTGCTACATCAAATGGCTTATGTGTTGAAGAGACTGCTGACAAAGTAGCATCCTGGGATTTTGTTGAAGCCACACAGAGGACAAATTGCAATTGCTCAAGGTACAGTACCCTGTATACTTGTACAATAATGTAGACAAAGTGAAGTATGCAGGAAAGGTTTTAATGATGGACTTGGGAATTCTAAACCATAACTGTCTGTATTGTGCGGGACCTACAAGATGATGTAGTATCCTGTTGTGTATCCTGAATCCTAAACTTCATTATAGACTTTTGGTGAAGGGCTCGCAGCTGCTGACTAACAAGTGGATTTTTCCTTATTTGCATGGATCAGCACAAGGATCTTAAGGCGGCTAAATGTAGATTTCTGAATTCAGATGTAGAGTTCTGAGGGCACGTAAGGCCTGGGAGCATTCTTAGTTTTTAGCATTCTTTGGCTAGTGCAGTATGGTGTTGGCAGGAGTAGGAGTAAGAAGACGGAAAGAAAGCTGCTGTGGTGTGGGCATAGTTTTCCTTTGGTAGGGCAGCATCTGCATTCTCCAGAGGGGAGGGTAGATTTGAAACCTGTCTTATGGTTGATCAATAGCATTAAGCAGCTCTTCCTTACAGTGAACACCCCACAATAACTAGAGACCACTTGAGAAACCGTGTGTTCTAATTTCTAGGTTTCTCTTACGGTTTTTGCTTTGAAAAGTGAGGGGAATAAGGCTTCCGAGAACACAATAATAGCTTTATTTCACATTAATTGAAGTACTGTTCATCCCAGTGATAACCTAGATTGGGCTTTTTTGGACATAGGCAATTTTTTTTTGTACTCCATACGGAATATTAAATTTTTATGTGACTGAGATGTTACTGATTGAATTTAAGAGCTTGTCCGCACAGGCACTTAGCGAAAGTTTAATCTGAATTAATTAAAGGTGTGAATTCCAAGTATCTTTAAGGTTTTTTTTTTATAATTGTATTTCCAAGACCTGAAGAAACATAGCTCAAAAGCTTGTCTCTTTTATTGTACCAACTTCTGTTGGTAAAAGATCTTACTGACCCAAATTGTCTTTCTCTAAGAACTAGGAAACCATATTTTTTCTGCTTCACTTTTTAATACCTTCTAGGACACTTTGAAAAATTCTAATTAATTTTTAAAAAAAATCTGGTTCATAGCAAGTGAAGGACAGGTGTAGATATATTTTAGGGGTTCACTGAAATATTATTGTCCTTTTTTTTCCTCCAGGCACAAAAATCTTAAACCAAGAAGTTTGGGTCAGCAGGGGCAGGCACCACCTGTAGGCCAGCAACAACAAGCAGCTCCAAAGCACAAGACAAATGAGAAGCAAGAGAAGGGGGATAAGCCACAAAAACGTCCTTTGACTCCTTTTCACCATCGTGCATCTATTAGTGATGATGTTGCCATGGAGGCAGAATCAGCAAGTCAGAGGCTTGTGATGACAGCACCAGACAGTCAAGTTAGATTTTCAAATATGAGAACTAATGATGTAGCAAAGACTCCTCAAATGCATGGTGCTGAAATGGCAAATTCACCTCAACCACCTCCACTTAGTCCTCACCCATGTGATGTAGTAGATGAAGGGGTAACTAAAACTCCTTCTACTCCTCAGAGCCAGCATTTCTATCAGATGCCAACACCAGACCCCTTGGTTCCCACAAAAACAATGGAAGACAGGATAGACCCACTGTCTCAACCTTTCCCACCTCAGTTTCCAGAAGTTCTAGAACCTACAGTGTATGTTGGTACTGCAATGAATCTGGAGGAAGATGATGCTAACACCACTTGGAAGTTTTATAAAGTTCCAAAGAAAAAGGATGTGGAATTCTTACCACCACAACTTCCAAGTGATAAATTCAGAGATGATCCAGTAGGGCCAGCTGGACATGACAACGTAACATCAGTTACAGAGTAGGTACTTTAAAAAAAAAAAAAAAAAAAAAAAAAAAAATCAGCAATGTAACTCACTATAAAATTGCCCAACTTCATTATCTATTTTTTCAAGGATAGTGTCCATTGTTTCTTGAATACAGTATGTTTGAACTGCTATCTCATTCAAAAAATAAATGATTTTTATGAAAGGACATTTGAGTTCCACAGTAATACTTCAGGAACTCCATTCCTTCAATAGACTTAGCATTCATTTGTCTGAGTAAAACAATTAAAAGCTCATTGTAATTTATAATGTGATTCTTAATCATAGAGCTGAATCACCAAAATGAAAGGATGGCTTTTTCATTGCATTGTAGATGTTTGTTATCAAAAAGCAGGAGTGTGTGTGGTTTTTTTTTTTTTTTTTTTTTTTTAAACCATGTAGAAATGTCATGAAACAGAATAGGTATTACAAGTTTTTTTTTTTTTTTTTTTTTTTTTTTTTTGACTGCTGACATATGGGGCCCAGGAATGGCTTTAAAGTCATAGCTAACTTTAAACATGTGAATGTGAGTAGTTCCATTGATTTTATGCAAGCAAATAGCTGTATATTAGGTAGGTGGATAAGGACCATGTTAACTCACAGGCTTAATGAGGAGGTATTAAAGAGCACAATCAAGATACTGTCAGGTGACTTGTGATTGTTTGGGACCGTAAAGTGTATCTACTCAGTGGACATACAAAATAGATTCCTAGTTATCCAGTAGCAGGATTGGTGTCTTTCTATCAGACTTGAGTTTTCTGACAACTTTCAATATCTTAATTCATATTTCATGATTGAGCGGCTGAACTGGAACTTGACTTTCCTATTCTGTTAAATTCTCCTTTAAAACTGGATATATATATATATATATATTTTTTTTTATGTGCTGACTTTTTGACATTGCTGAGTTTAGCTGTATGTGATACAGGCCATTTGAAGGCACGTTAGTACAAATTAGCCTGTTAGGCAAAAATGCATCTGCTGCTTTTAAGTGAATATATGATAAGAGTTCTGTCCCCAGTCATGTGTGTCTGACTAGCTTTTATATTCTATAATGCATATTCCTTTAAATACTGTTTAATTCTTCTTGTTTATATCTTTTGAAAAACTCAAATGATGTTCTATATCAGTGGTCCCCAACCTTTTGGGGCCCAGATCACTGGACGGGCGCTATAGCGCCTGTGGGCACTGCATTGGGGACCACTGTTCTATATGGATGTATGCAGGAATATTTTCAGAACAACTCCAGCTTATCTAGCATTGCCCTTTTTTTAAAAAAAAAATTGGCTCCAAGTAGAGGCTTTCTATTTTTCTGTGTTCTTTTTGCCTCTTCTTTTGTGATCAGAAGAACCTGTCACAGGAGAGGAAAACATGTCTTTGAAAGCTGGATCTGTCTGCAAACAAGAATTCTACTCGGGATGTGAGTGACTAGTCGACTATCCGATAAGCAAAAGCTTATTGGATAGTCAATTAGTCCCTTGACTAGTCGCTCCCCCCCTTGCTGCCTCTATCGGGGGGGAGGGAGAGGGAGAGGGAGCAAGAGCCAGCGCTGGGGGGAGCTGGCTTAAAAGCTGTTTCCCCCCAGCACCATCTCTGTGGGGGGGCAGGGGAGGCAGAGGAATAGCAGGGACCGGGCGCAAGCTGCACCTCTGCTTCTTAATTCATTTAAGAGCCTACCAGCTCTTAACACATTTAAAAATCAGATGCACAGCGGGGGAGACCTGGTGCAAGCTGGGAATCAGCTGGCCCAGCTTATGCCAGGTCTCCTCCGCTGAGCTCCAGAGCCTATCAGCTCTTAATACATTTAAAAGGCAGAGCTGCAGCGGGGTTAGCTCCTGGGGCCAGTGCAGCCTCTGCCTGCAGTGAGGGTGTGGGGGAAGGGCTTGGCCCCTTTTAATGGGTTAACCAGTTAAACATATTGTTTAATCAGTTAGCCAATGAAACGGGATTTTACATCCCTAGTAGAGATCCAGGCTGGTACCACTGTTTATATAATTAGAAAGCTTTTGCTCTGTGCTGTTCTCTGTAAACTTGTGGGTTTTTTTAATCTAAAATGCTGGAAGAATTTTTTTGGGGGGGCTAAAATATTAGTCTCATGTAGCAAGTAGGGCTGTAAAAGTGTAACCGTTCAAACGGTTAACCCAGGGGTGGACAACCCTGGCACATATGCCACAAGCAGCACGTGAGCCAATTTTTACTGGCACACAGGGCGGGAGCCCAGTCCTGCCCCTCCCCCATGCATTGGGGAGCCCGTGCTGCGGCTTGAGCCTCAGTCTTGCAGCTGCAGGCTGGAGCACCAGCTCCTGCTTCTTGCTGGGTGGGGGGGCAGCAGGAGAGGCCCACGTGTTTGTTCTTGAGGCTGCTTCCTGCTTCAGGAGGGGGCTGGGCTGGGCCTGCTCTGCAGAGCCGGGGCTGGGTGGCCAGCACACGTGGCACGCTGGGGCCCAGACTGCACTGCACTGCTCCAATTTTACTTTGCAGAAGCTGCACTTTCTTTGCCTCCCTTCCCAACTAGCTGTTTGGCTGCTTTCTCATCCTCTCACCTTTTCTGTATTACTCCCCCCCCCCAGCCCCCAAGCTCCTCCTAGTACCCTCACCCCACACCCTCTCCTGCCGCCAAACTCCCTTCCAGACCCTGCTCTCCTCACCCCCTCCTGCATCTCACTTCCTGCCCAGATCCTTCATACCTATCCCCAGGGCTTGACAAGCGGTGGCGAGCCCCACTCGCCAGCCGTGCGGTTTGGCGTGCTGCGCATGTGCAGACCATGCTGCGCATGCGCTGATCACGCTGCAGCGCCGTGCTGGGCTAAAATCTACTCGCCACAGGTGAGTAGATTGCCCTAATTGTCGAGCCCTGCCTATCCCACTCGCTGGCAGTCCTGTCCTGCACATTGAACCCCTCATTTTTGTTCCCACCCCGGAGCCTTGTGGGGGGGGGAGGGGGGGGGGTGTCCATAAAATCCACTAACTTTGGAACCCCAGAAAAGTAAATCTCGCTTTTGGGAAGCCCAGAACATCAGTCTTCCCGTCACCCCGTGGAGTGGAACACCAGAGGAGTGAGGTGTCTCAGTTGGGGGCCACATCGGTGAGGGCTGGAGGTTTTGGGAGGAGTTTTTTTTTTTTTTGCTTCTCGCTTGTGTGGTCGCCAACTGATTTCTTTTTTCCTGTGGGTTAGTGACCCCCCCCCCCAACCCAAAAAAGGTTCCCCTCCCCTGATATAAATAAAGAAAACAAACATTGAAACCTTTTGGGTTGGACATTGATAAACTAAGTAAAACTAACTTCATTTTAAATAAACGTGAGAAAGTTAAAATGCTTAAACCCTTCTCCCTAGCTGCAGTACTAGCAAAATGGCTTGGGCAAAATTATGTAATTAATGGTGAGTTTCCATTAGCAACTGGTAGTCTGCAGAAAGGTTTGCATTGACCCTGGTGGTCTGCTGGGCATGCAGTGGAGAGAGCCCCACTTCCCCCCCAGGTGTACGGCCCAGGGAGGAGGGTTAAATCTTGGCATGCCTCTTTGGAAAGATTGCTAACTCCTGGCTTAGCTGATAAACCTAATCTTACTGGTTTCCATTAGGGCCGTGGTCACCAATCGGTTGATCACGATCGACTGGTTGATCGCGAGGCATTTGAGCTCCCCCATTTCGCCCCACCCCCGAGAAGCCCCACTACCTACCTCCAGCGAAAATGGAGGTAGTGCCGGCTTCCTGCGGGGTGCACGGAAGTCTTGCAGCTTTGTGCCACTTCCGGGTGTTCCAGAAGTGCACTGGCTGCTCCCCTCCGTAAGTTCTTTGGCATGCTGGGAACTTGCCTGCGGGGAGTCCCCAGAGGAGGCGCGTGGGGGCTTCCTTGCTCTGCAGGAGGGGTGAGTTGGCCCTGGAGGAGGTGCGTGCATGGGGGCTTCCCTGCTCCATGGGAGGGGTGAGTCAGCCCCGGAGGAGGTGCGCGGAGGGGCTTCCCTGTGCCGCAGCTTCCCTGCGCCGCGGGAGGGGGAAGTCGGCCCCGGAGGAGGCGTGTGCAGGGGCTTCCCTCCTCTGCGGGACGGGGTGGGGGGGGGAGTCCTGGGAGGAGGCTGGGGGAGGGGACTTCCTGCCCCCACTGGCACCCTGTCCCCTGCTGCAGAACCCTATCCCCTCCCCCTGGCACCCTGCCCCCACTGGCACCCTGTCCCCTGCTGCAGAACCCTGCCCCTGGCATCCTCTCCCCTGTCTCCTACTGAAGAACCCTGCCCCAGCACCCACTAGCACCCTTCCCCAGTACCATGTCCCCTGCTCCCACCAGCATAGTTGGGGCCACATTAGTGAGGCTTGGGGTTTTTTTGGGAGGAGGGTTTGTGTGGTTTTTTTTGTTTTTTTTTCTCATCTCCCTTGTGTGGCCCCAACTGACTTTTTTTTTCTGTGGGTCAGTGACACCTGACTCAAAACAGGTTCCCTGCCCTTCTCATAAATAAAGACAATGCAGAAACTTTTTGTGTTTAACATAGTATTTTATTTAAAAATGAAGCCTGGCTAAAAAAACCCCAGTTGGGGCCAAGCCCCCATCTGGCCACAGCATTATAACACACCTGCACCCCCCAGACCCTAGATCTGAGCCTATCATACACTGAAACCCCCTGCCCTGAGCCCCTCACGTACCCCAACCCAAATTCCTGCATCCTCACAGCCACGAGCCTGTGGCTTGCTTATTACTGCAACACTCTCCAGCCTGGAGCCCCCTCCCCAAGCCAGCATCCCCTTCTCCGCCTCCTCCTGCATTCAGATTTCCTCCCAGAGCTTGCACCTCTCACCCCTTCCCACCCCCAAATCCTTCATTTCCACCCCAGAGCCCCCACATCCTGTCTCAACCCAGTGAGGGTATGGCTAGACTACAGGAGTTTTTCCAGGATTCCAGAGAGATCCTGGAAAAACTCTTCCACATCCAGGGATGCATTTGTTCTGCTTTTTTTAGTGGAAGAGCAAACATGCTCTTTTGGTAACCCTTATATTCCTCATTCCACAAAGAATAAGGGGGATTCCAAAAGAAGGGGTTTTGCTAACATTTGGTCCAGTCTAGACAGGCCAAATGTTAGAAAAACCTCTTCCTGTATAAGAATTGGGGAAAAAAGTGGCAGTGTAGAGTGTATAAGAGCTGGGGATAGCAAGTGACGGAGAGGAGGAGAATAGAGAGGGTGGGACTTCAAGGCAGGGGTGGGGTCTTGGAGGAAGGGTGGGGCAGTAGATCTTCACTTGTTCTGAGATTTAAAAAGTGATCTTGGGTGTAAAAAGGTTGGAGACCACTGCATTAGGATTACACACTAGTTGCCTGAGAGCTAGCCCATTCCTCAGGAGCCAGCTTTGCTTTGGTCTTTGGAAACATAATTTTTGTCTGAGGTCATTTGATTCTGTTTCCAAAGAAAAAGTGTGAGCTACAGACCGACTTTTCTTATGTTGAATCTTTATGTATAAAATAAAGACATCTGTAGGTTCATGGAAGATAATTATGATTGGACCCATTCTATTAAGCTTTAGAAGCTTTGTTTAGTCCATCTTATCCTTGTTTTGAAGAGTTTCAGAAGCTGTGGTGAGAGAAATCAATTAATCTGAGTGACGTTTAGGAAGTGCATACTAGGTATTATTACTGGGAGCAGTAAAGGAGTCAGTCATGGTGCCTGGTAGATATCCTTTGTTAACAGGGACTAGAAATACAGTAAGAGATCTGGAATCTGGTGGTTGAGGTTAAGGGACAGTTGAGTTATTACTGTTGCAGTTTGTATATTCTCTGATATCTTCAGTTAGTGCTTTATAGTCAATGTGACACTACTTTGTGTCTTGCAGAAGTGCTTTAATAAATATTTTTGAGCCTATCAGTCAAAGAAAACTAACTACTGAGGTGTTGGTGCTTACAGGTAGCCCTCAAATCTCATAGAAGTACTTTTTAAATCTTTCTTCAGGGCATTCACCTTTTTGTTTGGATAAGACTCTTAAGTTCCTTTTGGAACCTGGTGTTTCAGCCTTCTGTAGATATGAGCCTCAAGCCCCCATAAGTTACTTCCTAGTTGTATTTTAGCTCAGGCTTTCTTATGGTCCCATGTGGTTTTTGGAAGAAATGCTGTGTTCAGTTCCACATGGATAAGAGTCCCAGATTCTTTCAGCTTTTATAAATAGAAGTTGGTTTAAAAGTTCAGCTGTAGTGAGATTTTTATCATTATTTTGTTTGCTTCATCAGCCAGAAGAGAAACCTATCTTCTGCCTTTTTTAGACCTCTGTAGTTTTGAAAAATTGTGGAATGAGTTAGAGACAATAGCTTCTAGTTTTAAAGTTAATTTAATTAAGTCAAAGTAATAGCATCTTTGCTTTCATATGTTAAACTTGTCTCCTGGATTGATGCCTCAGCTGTTGAGTTCTGCACAAGATCTTTACCAGCTCTTAGACAGGTTTTTCTTTTGTGGACCTGCTTCTAGATCAGTATATGAATGTTTCAAAAAGAAATGTTTGTTTGCTGTAAACTCACTTGTGACAAATTCATGTGGCAGCAGAAACTGACTCTACTGTGAAAGTCATCAATACTTTTTAGAGAAATGTGTTTTGAGGAACAGTCCTGTTGATTGTGTGAAAGGTTAACTGGAAAGCACCACCCTTAACTGGGCTGATGCTTACTGGTTCTGGGCAACCAGCAGGGGCTGGAAGGCAGGGGCCTGCTCCAGCCCCGGCCTGCCATGGGCAGGGGCTTCTCTTGTCCAGAACAGCCTCTGTCCACAGCAGACCCAGGCATGCCTCACAGGCAGAGATTGCTCCAGTGGGGGCTGGGAGTTGGTGGCAGTCTCAGCCCCTGCATGGGGGCTGGGAGCCGTGGGCTGGGGGCTGCTCCATCCTGGCTGGAATGGTCCCCTGCCGGGATCCCCCTTAATTGGTTAACTGGTTAAACATTAGGGCAACCTCATGTTTAACTGGTTAACTAATTAACTGGGATTTTACATCCCTAGTGATTGATTGCTACTAGGCGAAGTGTTAAGTTGATAGAAATGTACCAATTTCTTGGGGGTATAATCATAAAGCATTTTGTCTTACCATTGCTAAAAAAGGGTAGGTATTGGAAATTTACAGAAGGAAGTGTTTTCAGGAAATCAAACCATGAAAAGGACTTAAGCTAATCTTCTTGAAACATTTTTTTTATTCTAATTGTACTTTGTCAAGGCAGCAACTGTAAACCACAAATAAAATATACATAGTCACCAATTTGTAAGGAGCCTCTCCCAGTGAAAGAAGGTGCCTATCCATCCATGTTTGCAAGATTTAAACTTTTATTTATGCGTATATTTTTTTTTTTAAAGTTCTAGCCCAAATTAGCTAAAAAGGAAAACCTTTTGAATGTTAACTGCATGCAGACAACTGCAGTGTTTTGCTAAGGTTGGAAGTAATCAGTTTAACTCTCCTGTTTATAGCTTTCTACCACCCTGGCAGAGTGAAATTAATAACTGTCAGTTTCACTGGCCATTCACAACCCTTTGAGTAGTCGTCCAACTGACAACAGTCAGAACTGTTTTGCTCTCTTGCTGCTCTGAAATGCTGAGAGCAGCAGCAGAGGTGTTGGAGTCTTTCTTTCTTCTGTCTTTTATATTGGCCTTTAGCTGATAGTTTTAGTCTTCTAGCTAGCAGTAATTATTTCTGCGCGCGCGTGTGTGTGTGTGATGGTGGTACAGCATTCAATAGTAAATTTCTTCTATCCTGCCAGACAGTAAAGGAAATATATACTTTAATTCAAAGTTTACTCTTGTAAGAGTAAGAAGTTAAATCTTTTCTGTTTTTTATAGTCGATAAATTGTTAAACTAATTATTGCGGAATAGCTTGCTACTATATTTTTTCCTCTGGATACTTAAAATCTTTCTCTAGCTGTTTGTCTTGTTACTCAAATTGCTTGCTTCTAACAAGTTAGTTTTCCAAGTCTTTGTTGTTAGTTTATATAGGATGTTGGAAAAAGGAAAAGCACTCCAGCTGTATCAAGTGTTGCTCCAAATGTAAATGCCAGCTGTCTCTGACGTATGATCACAGCAAATTCATTGCCTTCCTGGGGATAATCCTGGAGATACAAGATCTGATCAAGCATATCATCGTTTCCTGAGAAGGATGGGTTGAAGTCCCTGTTAGCTGTAAGATGCTGCACAGAAGCTATTCTAAACAGTGGGATTCAGAGTGAGGCTATCTCATTGGAGTGTGCTCTATTTCAAAGTGGTCTTGACTGAAAACAAAATTGTAAAGTTATGTTTTTGCAGCCAATCCACTCTGTCTTATGTGGAGAAGATGTTCAAGGTGTTTGAAGGAAGCCTGAGAACATCAGTGTGTCTTCTCGGGTGTGAATCTTTGAGGTTGAGGTAGTTCCTCCCTTACATAAATGTCATTCCTGAAATGACTTGTGCTATCCTCTGTACATTTCTGTAAGCCTCTTTGTGGTGTCTGACAAACTTATTCTATTCCACATTCCAATTATTCTTAACTTAGGCTATCAAAACAGGCCATAGTAGTTGCGGGGTCTCTAGCTTTCCATTTTTCAGTTGGTGCTATTCCGTAAGTGACAAGTAGAAGTGCGTTGGAGATTTTTTTTTGGTCACCGGGGCTGTGATTTTGTTGTGAAACTTGTGTACCATAAATATCCTTGTCAGCTCATGTATCACTTTTGCTTATGGCATGAATGAATTCAGCAACAAGGCATATCGCCATGATCTTGGTGCAGTTGGGACATAGAGGTTTATGCAAACTTGTTGAAGATTCATCAACTTTTCTCACTGGCCATTTATATGGAGGTTTGGAGAAGAAACAACTTCCAAGCAGAAAAGGATTTGAGTTCGGTGCAGACATCACACAGCTCCAGTGGTACTGAGATTATTGGTACAGTCCTGCTGTTTGAAGGTTGTATTTTGCTCACATCCTCTCCCTTCTTTGGTCAATGGCTGCCAGATTGTTTGTCACCTATTTTGGGGCATATGTGAGGTCAATGGGTGTATAGCCATACCGTACCTTTGTGTTTTTTCCTGCTTTTATACCTTTTTTTCTTAACTCAAACTAGAAATTGAAATTCATAGGCATAGAAAACTTCTGAGGTTAGGCTTATTTGCTCTGTCTCTTCAAAAATATGGATTTCATAGGTTTAAATGTTGTTTGTTGTGCTAGCAAAACAATTTCTGATAATGTCATTACTGTATATAAACACAATAGAATGTTGGACATTTTTAATTATTCCTATCACAAATTTAGATGTTATCTACATGCTTTTTTAAGCTCTGTTTTTATTTAAACTAATAACCTGGTGGCACATGCATGCTGAAAGATTCTTCACTCTTTTGAATACCCTAATTTCTTCATAAAACAAGCAAAGACTATCTGTGACTGCATACTGTAATTGCATGTGTTACTCTTAGATCCACCCATCTCCTGAAGAGAGTCAAATTCATAGTGCTCTGTGTGATTTGAGTGAAATGCTCAGGAACTTACTCTAGTAAAACATAATATTGCTAAGCCAATTTAATCAATTACTCTGGTAATTTTAACTTGTTCATTTATAGTAGATTGCAATTCAGAACACAATAGTGTAATAGGCTTGGCAATTTTGTGTGTGTTCGAGAAATGGAAAACATTTAATCTGCTGTGAGACTTGGAACCGTCTCATTTTTTGTCTCTGTTAAGATTTCTTGAAAAGACAAAGAAGAAATTATGCTGGATGCAGTTGTATAAATGACTGGCACATAAAGAGACTTTAAGTTGTGCAAGTGATCGCTTAAACTTTCTCCTGGAAAATGTTTTTAAAAAAATCTGTGTTAATTAAATATTCTTTGGAATTGTGTGAAAGCAGATGATTTTTCACACTTTAACCAAAGCAATAGATGGTTGATGCTTGTTTGTAATTGTATTTTTCTTTTGTGCAGATTAATGGTGCAGTGTAGGAAGCCTTTAAAGGTTTCAGATGAACTGGTGCAGCAATATCAAAGTAAAAACCAATACCTGGTAGCAATAGTGTCTGAAGCTGACCAGGAACCTGAAAATGATCCTTATGCATTTGTTGATGGCGATGTGGAATTCCTTTTTCCTGATAACAAAAAGGATAGGCAGAACAGTGAAAGAGAAGCTGGGAGAAAACACAAGGTGCGTAAAGGAATGATGACATAAATCCAGAACTGTATAAAAACAAATTTCCTTAATTTTAACTATCAAATGGTACTGAAACTATGCTGAGCATAGGCGGTCGTATGTGAAGTACTTGTTAAATAAAAAAATATTAAAAATACTCGCGTTCAAACAGAAATGATCAGTATCAGTGTACACCACGCAAGTTTTTATTCTTTAAATATGGTAAGGAAACCCCCTCCAAATTGTAAGTTTACTTTTGAGGCAAAGATTGAACGGCTTATGGGACTGCTTACCTGTTTGAACAGTTTTAATACTGTAATAGAATATTAACTGGATTAGTATCTGCCCTGTGTCTTTTGGTAAAAGTTAAATAAGATAGAACTATATTCTACAGCAGGAGTCAGCAACCTACGGCACATGTGCCACTTAGGGCATGCGAGCCAATTTTCAGTGGCATGTGGGTGGGAGCTCAGCCCCGCACCGGTTTAGGCTATAGTGGGAGGAGGCACCACTGCCACGGCCATGTGGTCTTGGGACTGTGTGGCAATGGTGCCTCTGGGGCTGGCTCCGGACCATGGGCGTGGGGCCTCCGGGACCGGCCGTGGACAGCTTGGCCACAGCAGTTGCTGCAAGGGGATGCAAAGCCAGGTAAGCATCCCCCCTCGTGCCCAGACCCCTACATCTCAATCCCCCTCACTCACCTCCCCCCTGCCAAGACCCTGCACCCTAGCTTTCTTTGACACCCTCCTTTGTTCCTGCATCCTCCCTCCTGTCCCAACACCCTACCCCCATCCTGCTCCTGCACCCTTTCCCCTGGCCTGGCCAGACACCTACCCCCACCCTGCTCCTGTATCCATCGTTTCTCTTGCACCCTCCACCTGGCCAGACACCCCACTCCCAGCCTGCTTCTGCACTCTATCTCCCACCCAGACCTTGCAGCCTCTCCCCATTCTGTGCCTTACATCCCTCCCATATCTTGCACCCCATCCCTATTCCACTTGCTGGCAGCCCTATCTTGCACACTGAACCCCTCATTTTTGTCCCTACACCAGAGCCTAAGGGTGCCCATAAAATCCACTAACTCCAGAACAGCAGAAAAGTAAATTTGGCCTGTGGGAAACCCTGAACCTTAGTCATCCCTGTCACTTGAAGGGATGGTAAATATTGGTTAATTGAATAGTTGAGTGACCTTATGAATTCTTAGCGGTTAGTCAACTATTCTGTTGTCCCAGGGGCAGGGCCAGTGCACTCTGTCCCCACCCTCTAGGAGCCCTCTTCCACTCCACGCTGCTGCCAATGTATCAGAGGCAACAGTGCAGTGTACTAGGCAGGAGCTGGTCTGCAAGGGAACTCCCCTCATGGACTGGCTGCCTGTTGCCCTGTGCTGCTGCCTCTGATACGGAGACAGCAGTGCGGGGTGGCAGCAGCCCCTGTCTAGGTTGGGTCTGAGCTCCCGGATCCTGCTCAAGCTGGAACTGAGCCAGGCTGCCTGCCCGCCTGGCTGCTAATGCACTTTAAATTCAGAGCCGCAGTGGGGATAGGTTCCAGACCCATCGCAAGCCAGGACTGAGCCGGGCTGCTGGCCAGCATGCTAAAAAATTTACTGGCAAGGGGTGGAAGGAGGGAAATGCATGTAGTCTACAGCATTAACCTGTAAGTTTTTGCTTATCAGTTAATCGGTTAATCGATTACACTATTACATCCCTAGTCCCTTCCCCTCACCCTATGAGGCTGGAGCACCAGAGGAGTGAGGTGTCTCAGTTGGGGGCCACATCAGTGAGGGTTGGGGTTTTTTGGAGGAGTTTTTTTGTTTCTAACTTGTGTGGTCCTCAGCTGATTTTTCTGTGGGTCAGTGACCCTTGACCCCAAAAAAGGTTCCCCCCCCCCACCATAAACAAAGAAAACATTGAATCCTTTTGACACAATATCTTACTTTATTTAAAATGAAGTTTGATAAAGTTAAAATGCTTAATCTGTTTTTCATAATTTAAATTAAACTGTTCTCCCTAGCTGCATCTGGTTCAGAAAATATGGTCACCGTATCCAGCCTGTCCCTGCTTCCTCCCTCTCCCCCCGGCACACAGATCTATGAATAAGTTAAATTTTGGCACACCACTTTTGAAAGGTTGCTAGCCCCTGTTCTATAGTATTGGTACTTTTTATAATCTTTTCAGTACTTTGTGTGGTAAATTTAAAAAAAACTATTCAGGAAGTTTTTAACAAGCTTACAGTCCCTTGCCATGTAAATATCAAAGGTGAAAATAATCCTTTCAACATTGATCTTTTGTTTTGAGAAACATATAGTAATATAAATAGTTTAAAAAAAAAAATGACTCTTCATATATGGTGTTTTTTCCAGGCTGAAGACGGGACCTCTGCTGTTACCGTGTTATCCCATGAAGGAGAAGATGCTATGTCGCTATTTAGCCCTTCTGTCAAGCAAGGTAAATAAGTTTGTTTCAAAATGATTAACGGAATGGATAACAGAATTCATAGCAGTTTTTAGTAACCGCTCATGCAGTTTTCACAATGTGTATTTTTTCAGAATTCAGAAGCCACTTAAGTTAAATTTCAGTATTGAAGCTTGCAAAAATATATCGGATGTAACATTTTAAAAGAAGTTAATAAAAAGTGAAGGGACCTTATGTGTATCAGTCTGAACAGATGTATCTGGATTTCTTGTTGCATAGTATTTAAAAAGACATAAATATCCAATTTAAATGTGTAGTACCTACAATGCTGAGGTGAACATAACATATTAATTTTATTTATAGATGCACAACGTCTTGCTGCTCATGCTCGCACTGCATCAACTAGCCTGTTTCACGAAACAGACTTGGTAGTGTCTTATACTGACCTTGACAATCTCTTCAACTCTGATGAAGATGAACTAACAGTAAGTGATTTGCAAGAGTAATAGCAGCTGCTAGGTAAAAATTGTTCAAAATTGTTGTACATTTTGTGGAGGAAAAAAGATTTTTTTCAAATGTGCTTTTAAAATGCATTTCTCCCCCTGGTGACTGACTGGTATATAATGTATAGATTTTTTGATAATCTAATAAGCCTATTTTATAATTATAATATATAAAAAGTGTTTTGACTACATTTTCACTTTTTCATCCTTATTGGGCAAAAAGAATGTACTTGCCTTTGACATAGAGCTAAACCTGTGACGTTATTACCAGCGCTATGTTGTTCTTATAGCGTAGACTTTTTTTCTTCTTTTGCCAGCATACTCACTAATACACCTTTTAAAATATTTAAAACAATGAAAAAGTCGGGTCATTTTAAAGTGGGGCTTCTTCTATCAAATCATTTCATTGTAGGTAATATCCTGAAATAAAATTATTGCAGTCTCTGGTGGCACTCAGTGTTCCCTGTAAGCTGGGCGCTTGTGCAGTCGCTCCAAGAGAGAATCAGATACTGCCCAGCTGATTGGCAGAGTGTTCACAGCTAGGTTTTGTGTTTCTGTTGGTGGTGCATATCACATATGCCTTGGCGCACATAATAATTATTCTTCATGCGGATAGAAAAAATCCGCAGATGGAGCAAAAAGATTAGAGGGAACGTTGGTGGCACTTGAATCTTTTATAGAAAAGTTACACCGCTGATTGATATATACTAATACCAAGTCTTTGTGTAAAGTAACCTCTAACCACATGCAAAACTAGTACAAACTGTAACATTTTTGTGATGAGAGAGAAAAGTTGGTTGTCTGAGAACATCGATAAGTTTGAGAAAATAAAGGTTCGGAATGAAAAGTGCAGTTGCTATTAACAGCATTAGGCGCATAAAATACATCACTTCTCAAACAAGGTTTCCAGCGTAGTCCTATATTTTTTTACATTTAAACATTACAGTTAGGAAAACTTTAACTGGCACATCTCATCATATTTGTCAAAAAATAAGGAAATGCATTACATTTTTTTGATAAGTGCTTGCCCCTTACTATTGTGTCAATGCTGATGTTTTTCTAACAAACAAAATACTATACTTGATTCCTTAAGTATGATTTTTAAGTTCAAACAGTAGGCATTCAGTAAGGGGGGAAATTTATACTTTTTATTTTTCAAGGTTGAGGAATTATGATTGGACTATACTGTTGTTCAGTTTTGTTTATAGCTAGTTAAAATGCTGTGAATAAAATATTCAGCTGGGAATTTAACTTTTTCCTCCCCCTCTTATAGCCTGGATCTAAAAGAACAGTGAATGGCTCAGATGACAAATCCAACTGCAAAGAGTCAAAAGCAGGAAATTTGGACCCATTGTCATGCATAAGTAAGGCTCCTTCCCCCCCCCCCCCCCCCCCCTTTCTCTCTTAAGTAGATTGCTAATATAACTGTGCCATTTGTGATGTGTAGTTGCAAATTTCAGTTTTGAAATTTTGTAAAATGAAGAAAATACATAATAAATGTATTCCTGGAGTATCCTGTGAAGTACCTTTTTTTTTTTTTTATTTTATTTTTTTTTTTATTTGAAACAGGCACTGCAGATCTGCATAAAATGTATCCGACACCACCATCGTTGGAACAACATATTATGGGTTTTTCACCAATGAATATGAACAATAAAGAATATGGCAGTATGGACACTACACTTGGAGGAACTATACTTGAAGGGAATAGCTCTAGTGTAGGAGTTCAGTTCAGAATTGAAGTAGATGAGGGTTTCTGCAGTCCAAAACCGTCTGAAATCAAGGTAAGCAATGTTGTGTAACTTTGATGAATGCCTTTTCCAAATTCGAGCAATACGCTGAATGTTTCTAGAGCTTTTAATAGAAAGTAAGCGTACCACATTGCCTATATTTTTAACTGTTCGTCCATCCACTTCCATGTCATGTATCTTGTTAAGTGAAACCTATTACACTGAGTTGCTCCTTTTGTGTAGTCAACTAAAGAAATATAGGCCCTGGCCTTCGTATGTCAGCATGTAATCAGTTCAGTACCAGCACTGTAATTACTTTTAAGAATAAAAATATTAATTGCATGGACTAAATATAGAATGTTAATCAAATTAGTAACACATTTTTAATTGATTACTTTAATCTTAGTAGCATTTTTGTTGCTAGATTTTATAACCTACTGTATTCACGGATACGTTTTCTTTATTTAATTTGTAGGATTTTTCCTATGTCTATAAGCCTGAGAATAGTCAAGCTTTTATGGGTTGTTCCATGTTTGCCCCACTAAAGACTCTCCCCAGCCAATGCCTCCCTCCTATAAAGCTTCCAGAGGAGTGTATTTACCGTCAGAGTTGGACTGTTGGAAAGCTGGATTTACTTCCTCCAGGACCCACCATGCCATTCATCAAAGAGGGGTATGCTTTGTGCGAGTGAATGGGAAATAGATTTTCATTGCTTTCTAAAAGTTGTATAAAACTACCAAAATTCTCCACATTTTAGGATATCATTTAATGAAATGAATAGTTTTTCCATTTAGAAAATATAGTGTGAAATATTCAAAGATGCTCTTTAAATTACTGATTGATTGATGAATTAAAAAACTTACAATTAAAAACTAGATCTAGAAGAGGAAATTTCTCTGTTTAAATAGCTGTTTAACTGTTCGTAAATTGTATTCATTGCCTCATTTGAGGATTTCTTAGGGAAGCCTGATGGTATAAATCTAATTGTAATAAGGAATGAAGATTGCAACAGTTGAATTAAATACAAGCCTGGGATTCTGGTTTGGTTTTTTTTTTTTTTTGGTATCCTAGCTACTGCCAGGACTTGGCTTAGCTGCTTTTACTGTTTAAGAATTGAATTCTAAGAAACAATAAGATCAGCCTTTCTAATATTGGGCAGGAAATTTATGTGGTGTGTACTTTATTTTTTTAAATTTCCTTTCCCATGTTCATTTCCTTGTCCTTTACAATTAGAAACCAGTGTGTGATGTGACATCTGCTGGTGATGACAGAGGGTATGTCTACACCTTAGTTAAAAGCCCTGAGGGCTGAGGCTCATTGTGGGGTTGGGCTCTGACTCAAACGAAGGGCTGGTTAATTGTGGCATAGATGGTCTGCAGCTTAGGCTGCAGGGTCCCAGAGCTTGGTTCAGGCTCAAGTTCAAACCTCTATGCTGCAATTAAACAGCTTCTGAGCCCAAGTCAGCTGGCATGGCCAGCCATGGATGTCTAATTGTAGTGTGGACATACCCATATAGTTGTTGTTGTTGTATAGAAATGAGCATCCCTCTACAGTGCTTTCAGTACTGACTGGTTGTTCAGAAAACATGTTTTATTTTCCTTCTCCTTGAGGAATATTGCACTGCTCCTCTGCATATCCATCTTCTGCCAGTAGATTAGGAAACATGGGCTGTATATTTATAAAATTTGTTAGTGGTTCACAAACTGACTTAAACTGCAGCATGAATACAATAGGCTGCTTCTGTTTGGGTCAGACCTGTGTAGAAGCAATGTTTTTCAGGTCTCATTATCCTGGTAAATCTTTGGAGACGTTTTGCTGACTAGAAAAGAAAATGTGAAAGGTTTCCAAGTGTTGCTTCCTTCACCAATCCAGCAGAGTTTGCTGTTAGTATTTTCTGAGTGATACATGTCACCATATTGGTTAATATAAACATACAGTAATTCCTCATTTAACATGTGCCTGCTTAACACGTTTTCGCGATAGCACAATTTTTTTTTTTTTTAGGGAACGTTTTTTGAATTACACAACTGTCCCCGGAATAACATGATTTCCCCAGTCGACTCGTTGCTGGCGGCTACGCAGGGCTTCCCCTGCCTCCCTGTAAAGCGGCAGAGGGTTTGCCGCTCGCCACGCCGTTCCCCACTGACTCCCCCTCGCTGGATGCCTTGCCCCCTCTTCTCCACCCCCACTTGCAGGCTGGTAGCTGGGTTTCCCCAGCCGGCCCGTCGCCGGCGGCTGCGTGGGGCTTCCCCCGCTTCCCTGCAAAGCGGCAGAGGGTTCGCTGCTCGCTGCGCCGTTCCCTGGCGATCCCCCCTCGCCGGACGCAGTGCGGGTCCCGGCAGACCCGTCACAGGGGCATACTCCCAACCCAATCCCCCTCCCCTCTCCTCCCCTTCCCTTCCCCAGAGCCAAACGCCTCCCCTCCCTACTGTAACCCAGTCCCCTTTCTCCCCCAACCTTATGTCCTGGTCCCAACAGACATTACCGCTTGAAACGCAACCCCCACCTTTTCCATTATTTTCAATGGGAAAATTGACCCTGCGTAACACGTTTTCATTTAACGCGATCATTTTCTGAAACCTATCTATAGTGTTAAATGAGGAATTACTGTAGTGTGAAAAGAGAAGGTGCCTTTTGCACTGTGTATGTGTATGGAAAATATTAGCTATAATCAAATTCTTTTCCAAAAACTTTTTTTAGTTGGGTTTTCAGCACTGCTGTCAGAACCGTTCTGCATAGTCACTTAGAACAAATAGGCCCTCACCTTGTTCTCTTGATTGCACTTTTTGTGCTAATATTACTTCCTTTGTTTTAAAATGTGAATCTGAAAAGTGTCTATTTAAAAATCTATGTTCTTGTATGTCAGAAATCACTCCATTTAAAAATATTGTGTCTCTTGCTTTTTCTAGTGATGGAAGCACTATGGATCAAGAGTATGGTCCTGCTTACACACCCCAAACTCATACTCCGTTTGGGATGCCACCCAATAGTGCACCTCCCAGCAACAGTGGAGCAGGAATTCTCCCATCTCCTTCCACACCTCGGTTCCCAACTCCTAGAACACCAAGGACCCCTCGGACCCCTCGTGGAGCTGGGGGACCTGCCAGTGCTCAAGGTTCAGTCAAATATGAAAATTCTGATTTGTATTCACCAGCGTCCACACCATCAACATGCAGACCACTAAATTCAGTTGAACCTGCAACTGTACCTTCCATCCCAGAGGCGCACAGCCTTTATGTGAATCTCATCCTTTCAGAATCGGTAATGAATCTATTCAAAGACTGTAACTTCGACAGCTGCTGCATCTGTGTCTGTAACATGAACATCAAAGGTGCTGATGTTGGAGTTTACATTCCTGATCCAGCGCCAGAGCCTCAGTATAGGTGTACCTGTGGGTTCAGTGCAGTCATGAATAGAAAGTTTGGCAACAACTCTGGACTGTTTCTTGAAGATGAATTGGACATCCTCGGGCGTAATACAGAGTGTGGTAAGGAAGCAGAGAAACGTTTTGAAGCCCTTAGAGCTGCTTGTGTTGAGCGTGGTGGTGGGGGACTGAAAGAACCTGAGAAATTGCCTGATGAGTTAATACTTTTGCTGCAAGATCAGTGCACCAACTTGTTTTCACCATTTGGAGCAGCAGATCAAGACCCTATACCCAAAGTCGGTGCAGTTAACAACCTGGTACGTGTAGAAGAAAGGGATTGTTGCAATGACTGCTACCTAGCGTTAGAACATGGGCGCCAGTTCATGGACAATATGTCAGGAGGAAAAGTTGATGAAGCACTTGTGAAAAGTACTTGCTTGCATCATTGGTCAAAAAGAAATGGTAAATCTACTTATGTTTTTTTTTTTTCTCTGCAAATCTGTCTGTCTTGCTTCTAAGCATCTCCTAGCATGAGGAGTAGAGAGTTAAGCTTGCCAATCGATTTATTCCCACGACATCTGCACTTGAGTGAATTTCCATTGCTGCTGTGTTCCTAGTCTCTGGCCTTTTAGGTACTAAATCAGTATCCTAACTAGGTTTTCTTTGCCCAGAACCAACATTAAAAAAGTATATACCCGCCGTATGGATTTGAAATGCTGCACAAGCCCAGTCTGGGTGCATAGTGAATCAATGCAGTCCTGTATTTGGTATTTTGAGAATGTATCTATTGGCTACTGAGCAGAAAGGAAACACAGATGATACTGAGCAGTTGATTAATACTATCTTGCTTGGAATATGCTGTATTTGTATGTCTTGGACTTTGAAATTTTGGGGGTGTGTGTGTAAGTGTGGAATACATAGGATTTATCCCACATTGCCCCTAAAAAAAGTTTCAAAGTGCAATGACGTTTTGGACAGTTCTGTGCATTATATTAATTTCTGTAGAAATGAATGAAAGGCTGCATAAATAGAAATAACAAGGAAACATGGTATTTTAATTTCATTTTTGAAGATTGAAAGAGGGAGTGAGAGGTTTCTGAAGCTTATTATGGGAGAGTTGGGATTTGCAAAAGTTTAAGTGGTATCTGTTGCCACTCTGAAAAGAACATTGCCACTCTAAAAACAGTTGCCCTCAAAAAAGAACATTCACTTCTCTCTGCAGTGGTAAAAAGTATCTAAGTTCTTTGTGTTGCGGTTTTTTTTTTTCTTTCATTCATGTCCAGTGGCATGATTAATCATCATAAAGAGATTTGAGGCTTGCTTATACTCGGAGATCACAATTTCTGCCTATTTTGAACACTGCAGTGCTGTAGCTGGTTTCGCTATGGCACAGACATTTTTGTTTGCTTTTTGGGCAGCTTGAATTTTTGACTAACTTGCATATACTACAGTTCAAAATACGTTGCTTTCTACTCTTGACTTACAGAACATAATGAAAGCTCGGATTTGTTTCAACCCATTCACGCATCTTGATTTGCATGCTGTCATTTGTCAATAGCAGAAGTGTTGATATGTTGTGCTGCTATAAGTTCTGCTGCTTACTTTATTTTTTTCATTCACCTTAGCTCTAATAATGTTGAAAATTCAGTAACTAACTTAGTGGCTGTGAAATACACATTTTCTTGACATAAGACAGCTTTTATATATGGTAGACCAGGGGTGGGGAACCTCTTTTGGGTTAGGGGCCACTGACCCACAGAAAAATCAGTTGGGGACTGCACACAAGTGAGAAGCAGGGGGAAAAAAACCCTCACTGTGGCCCCTGACTGAGAAGGAAAAAGACATTCTCCACATTCCTCTTGCACACCAGAGTCTAGGGGGGTCCAGCCTCGTAGATTTTGTGTGCTCTAGCCCCTAAGGGACTAGCAGGGGGGCTGGAGCACCAGCACAGGCTCCCCAATGCTGAGGACAGGCCCTGGATCCAGGCAAGCCAAGGGCCAGCTCTGGCCCCCAGGCCTGAGGTTCCCCACCCCGATGTAGAACACAGAGAGCATTGAAGTTTTTGCCAGAGTAGATCTCATGTTAATCCTCTATCTCATGGACCTCCTCTTTTCACATTCATTGTCACAGACACATTTCTCTCCCCATTAATGATCTTATACTGTCTGTGGCGATGACTAAAGCATTCTGGTAGTATTGAATGCAGTTTAAAGTGGCTAGCAAGGAGGAGGACAGCCAACTTTGTACAGCTCACCAGTAGGTGCTCTGTGACCACTGCTGGTTCAAGTTTGGAAAACCCTCCTATAGACACAATATTTTTGAGGCTTATAAAATTGAAGCTTATGTTCTCTTGGCAAATACTGATAAAAGGGTTGGGGGAGAAATGCCTCATCTTATAAGCTTTGGGTTGTTTTTTTTTTTTTTTTTAAACTCTGAGACCGTGCTTATTAGAGTATCAGCTGATAATTTTTCGCCAGATTTGTCAAACTTAATACTTTTTACAGGATTTCCACCAAGACTTTGTGAAAGCAGTGGTGGATGGCATTCCCTCTAAACATCTGAGAGAGGAAAATACTAAAATTTGGAAACTCTAACAATTGAGTTAGGTTTGTGTTAATTTTATAGCTTAGAAGAAGATTGAAAGATGAAGAGCTAAGGGTTCAAGGAAGAGACTGTTGTATAGCGTGGAAAATCAAAGCATAGTGGAACTGCTCTTCTGATTTTAATTGCTATCTCTTAGGTATGTGAAAGACTTGAAGATAATAGTTACATGCCCTAAATGAACAGAACATACGTTTCAAGCAAGTGACTTTTTGTTTAAACTCCCAAATCCATCTAAACTTCAGATCTTTTAAACTCTTTGCAAATCTTTTCTTAGATACCTTTATTGAAACTGCGACTACATTTTTGTTCTCTTTCAGTTGTGGATGTGAGCATGCAATGTTCACAGGACATCCTTCGCATGCTTCTATCACTTCAGCCAGTTCTTCAGGATGCTATTCAGAAAAAGCGAATAGTCCGATCTTGGGGCGTGCAAGGCCCACTCACATGGCAGCAGTTTCACAAAATGGCTGGCCGAGGCTCTTATGGTAAACAACTTTGTATAGATTCCCCTTCATTGGGAATGAGTTACATTTATTTGCATGTCTAATATTTAAATAATATAGTTATTTAAAGCGATGGGAATAAATCATGAATGTTAAGAAACCAGAATGTTTAAAGCAACTTTGCAAGGTTTTCTTTGTTTTTGTTTGATAAGATCCAGTGGATTTTTAAATGTCAGTAGAGTTATAGATGGAAGATCAGAAATAGGCTAGTTGTATCTATTACATACGCACAGTATAGCTTCACTTTGATATCATATGTGCAGAGATATTATGTGTTCAGTATTCAAACCAATATCTTAGGCCTTTTCTACACTGAGAGTTAAGGTCAAATTTATTAAGTTCAATAGTAGTTGTAGTGGCTTTATTAATGTCCATTGGGTACTAGCATGTTACCACGATACATCCTTCACACAGAACAGGTTGGATCTCCCTCTTGGTTGTATCGGGTCTTAATGAGAGTGTAAACTGAGGTAGGGCAGTTTAATGGTTTGTACAGTGCTTTGCTGAGGAAGACTGCTTCTGATAAGAGTGGATTGATTAAATTGTCATTAAAATTGGTTATTTTAAATTACTTATTTTCAAGTGGCAGGCAGGAACTTCATTAAAGTCAGTTATTTTTAACCTTGTTTTGCATTTGAACTTTTATAAAGAAAAGTTGATTCTCATTGGTAACCATTAAAGCATACTGATTTGCAACTACATACAGCTTTCATGATGAATTTTGGTGGTATCTTTTCTAATCGGGAAGATCCACTACATTTGTACACATTCATTTAAGCAATTATATAACTTAACATATATTAATATAAAATTTTACATTTTTTCCTTGTTAGAAAATGGGGGGAGGGGTGTATTTATATTTACTAAATTTTTTTTTATTCTTTTTACTTTTGATTTGTCAAGATGTATTTGGAGAGAAATTGAAATTCTATTAATGTGCAAAACTAGCATTATAACTCTTTATTAGTTAAAACTGCTCTGTGTTGGATACTTCAGAAGAAAAGTTTGTTAAATGTGGTGTTCATTTAAAATTAACTGATTTTATTAAACAAAGTGCTGTCTGCAGTTAGTGAACTGATTTGTCTCTGGTCACCATTAGGGATGTGAATGGCTAGTTGACTAGCCAGTAAGCAAATGCAGCAGGAGTGGGTGGGGGGAGTACGGGGAGCTTCAGAGTGGCAACACGTGTGGAGCTTGGGGCCAGACCCTGGGCTCCATGTGGTGCTGCCACTTTGAAATGCGGCATACAGCCCAGGGCCAGCCTGGAGTAGAGCCTGATGCTGGCTCCCCATGACATTTCAAAGCGGTGGTGCTGCATGGAGCCTGGGGTCAGCTGGGGACTCAGTGTCCCCAGCTGACCCCGGGCTCTCTGCAGTGTTTGAGCCCCCTGCTTGGCCCCATATTCTCTGCAGTGCTTTCAGAGGCGCCCTTATCGACCAATTGAATAGTCAATGCAAATTGCATCGACTATTCAATTAGCTAATTAATCGAAATTTTACATCCCTAGTCACCATGTCCTTCAAGATTTTAGAATTAGATTTCTTCTACTCTCATATAATTCTTATTCATAGATTGGAAGAGAAAACAAGCTTTGCTATGTTTTTCCCAAATCCAAGTCTGTTTCTTAACTTTTAAATGAACTGCTCATTGAACTGGTTTGAATAAAATGAAATGATGAAAATATTCCTTCAGCACCTGCAGTAGGAGCTGGTTCTGTGAAAGGCTGGGTTTGCACATGAACATACTCCAGCTGTTTAGTATGATGGTTCAGTAACCATCAATTCAGTGGCTTTGACTGCAGACGTACTATTTAATACTTTTATTTAAATTATTGTAATAGATTATGGTAAGCTTGAGGACTTAACATAGTTTGTTATAAATTTAATTTTCTATATGCTTATTTTTAAGAGGAAATGTATTTAAATGATCAAAAATCAATTTTCCATTTCTTTAAAAAAATCATTTAATTTTTAAAAAATCCACCCTGGAAATACTACAAAAGCTGCTATTGTGGACCTGGAGCTAGCCATAGAAAATTGTTGACTTGTATATAGGGTTAGATCAGGCATGCATTACACATGCTTATTAAGGCAAAGAGAACTTGATTCTGCTAGATTAATGTTTTGTTTTTAATGTATTGGAAAATATCTTTATCTAGGAACCGATGAGTCACCAGAACCACTGCCAATTCCAACATTTTTGCTGGGATACGATTATGATTTTCTGGTGTTGTCTCCGTTTGCCTTGCCATATTGGGAGAGGCTGATGTTGGAACCTTACGGATCTCAAAGAGACATTGCTTATGTTGTGGTGTGTCCTGAGAATGAAGCCCTTCTGAATGGAGCAAAAAGCTTCTTTAGGGATCTGACTGCAGTATATGAGGTACGATATATATGAGAGACAACAACAATGTAATGCATGTGTGTAATGAATGTAAAGAATATTGTATAGTTAGTCATTTGTCAAGCTTTGATCTTAAATTATGTTGAAATTCTTGCACACAATACCATCTCCATGAGGCCTCTAAAATGGATGTTAGATATTTGGAAGATAAAGACACATCCTGGTGCTTATCAGTATCTTATTTGGATACTAGGGTTTTTTTTTTTTCCAGGCAGCAATTTTCTTATTTTATCAATGCCATCAAGTGGTAAAACTATGTACTACCATTTTAAGTAAGTGCTACCAAATGTTTGTTTGTTACACTTAAACACTTGTATTCCTTGAGCTTTGGTTAAAAGATAAGGCTAGATATGATGGTACCCTGTTTTTTTCCCCCTACGCTTAAGTAAACATTTTGATAACCGAAAAACAGGGAAAACAGGGCATGTATATTGCAGTACAATTTAGCTTTGTAGAATTATGAAGCAGCTTTTCAATTTGTGATACCCTACCATGTGGTTATGTTCTTTAACATTAAAAAACTACCACCAAACATAAAGAACTATTTCTTTATGGTGAATTCCATGTTTTATACCTGGCAACATTGAAAGTCTGAACTCATTACTATAACTTTTTTTGCAGGCTTGCAGACTTGGCCAGCACAGACCTATCTGTAAACTGCTCTCTGATGGGATCATGAGAGTTGGATCCACTGCTTCAAAGAAACTTTCAGAAAAGTCGGTCACAGACTGGTTCTCTCAGGCAACTAATGCCAACAATGAAGCATTTTCAAAACTCAAGCTCTATGCTCAAGTTTGCAGATATGACCTGGGTACTGTATTTTTTTTAAACTCTCCTTATTTCATCTGATACTGTTATTTATAGGAATATTTTAGCAGTGAAAGATGAGAGCATAGATGTAGTACATGCCCAAATATTGTCTCAAGAAGCGTAGGCAAAAATACATGCATATGCACTCTCAAAACGACTTCTTAGCCATTAGTAAAGTCTTCCCTGGCAAGCCTGCCAGATTTCTTCACAGTAAATCCTGCTGGCTATTTGTATGGTAACTTGTTTAGACTTGCTGCCCCGCTATCGGCTTAGTTCTAACAGAGCTGCATTCGGAGTTCAGTATTAGTCCCCCGAAATCTGTTAGTGAATTATCTATGAAAAAGGACTGAGTGGAGTGAACCTGTTCTAGAAATTGAATCTGAAAACTACATGTTGGTATTCTCATTTGCGTTGGGTAAGATGCAAAGAAATCAATCCTAAAACTATTAGATTTTCTTATTGGTCTTTTATATCAGATTGAAAGAATTAAATTCCTACTTTTTTTTAATTTACTACTTCTTCTTCTGTTTTAGGTCCTTACCTTGCTTCTCAGCCATTAGACAATTCTTTACTTTGTCAGCCAAATCTAGTCCCCCCCACAAGTCAGTCTGCATCTACTCAGCCACTGGTGGCAGGTAACACTGGAAATTCCAACACTCCAGCATCCAGTACTGCAGCTGCTACCAGTAGTGCCATGACAGTGACTTCAAACAGTGCCATCTCTTCTGCAGCTACTACAACTAATTCAACTCTGACCACTACAGCCCCCTCGTCGTCTTCCACCAACATAGGCAGTGGAATATCAACAAACAAATCTTCGTTTCCACCTTTCAGCAGCATGAACAGTACTACTTCTGCCTCCCTGCCTACACAGGCTACAGCAGTCCCGAATGGACAGACAGGGGGACAGCAGCAACAACCAGCTCATCAGGTAGCTGGGATATCTGGGGAAACTTCATCTGTCCCTCCACAGCCACACTCAGAAGTCTCTGAAAGGTAATGTGTTATCCTTTTCAACATGCAGTGCTCCTCTCTAAAAAACCAGCCCAAGCAACTGAACATAATGCCCTGTTTTTTATTTTGATCTTTCACCTCTTTGTCAAAAACTTGATGACAAGAGTTAGATGTAAGCTTCTGTTTATCAGATGCCAGGTATTGTATAATGATTGAGCTGAACTACAACCCTAAAACTCTGAGGCTATGTCTACACTACAGGCTTTTAGTGCAAGAAGCTTTTTGCGGAAGAGATCTTCCGCAAAAGCGTGTCCATGCCTCAAAAGCGCATTGCAAAAGCAATGTGCTTTTGTGAAAGAGTGTCCACACTGCATGGATGCTCTTGCTAAAGAAACTTCTGATTGCCATTCACAGAATGGCCACCAGAGCACCTGTGCTTTTTCTGATAGATTCTTTTTTGCGCAAGAAACCCCTTTTGAGTGTCCACGCACACCTTTTTGCACAAGAACTCCTTGTGCAGAAAGGAGCTATTCCTCGTAGAAAGAGGTGTACTTATACCACCAAAAGCCCTGTGTTCTGTCATTTTACTGTAAATTTCCTTGTGCAAAAACGTGCTTGAGGTGTGGACACACTGCAGGTTTTTGCGCAAAAACCCTGTAGTGTAGACCTAGCCTGAAGGTTTGGAACCCATTTTTTCTAGTTGGGTCCCAACTCTAAAAGTAACTCTTGTAAGAGATTGGAATAACTGGGGGGAGGGGTGCAAAAAATAACAATCCCTGTTCTCTGCGACTGTGTCCATAAAGTTTGCTTTCAACCACATTAATAAGCAAGATGTTATATATTCAAGGAGGAAGAAATTCGAGACTAAAGAAACTTGCATTATTGAATACATTCTGTGATTTTGGTTTCAAAGCTGTACTGGTAAGATGGCTTTTATTGGGAACTGGTTGATATCTTGCTTCTGCTACCAGTTGAAGCCATGGGGCAGATTTGCAAATGAGCTCATGTAATGGAGAGGGGTGGACAGCAGAGCTGGATAACACACTAAGTTACTGGAACTGACAATAAGTTTGTGCACTAAACTGGTCAGTAAAGATGTGATGGTGTCATTCCTCACATATTAGTCAGGGCAAAGAAGCTCTTTCCACTTAGTCATAGGGTGCCATCAAACTTCAATTTTTATATCATACATACTGTGTAATCTGATACTTAACATAAAAACAAAGAACGTTGTTTATAGCAATTGGTTTCAAATTAACTTCTAGCACTATGGAGCGTGATAAAGTTGGAGTACCTACAGATGGAGATTCACATGCTGTCTCCTATCCACCTGCAATTGTAGTTTATATAATTGATCCTTTTACGTACGAAAAGAAAGATGAGCAGAACAACTCTTCCAATGTGTGGACTCTTGGGCTTCTTCGTTGCTTTCTGGAGATGGTTCAGATTCTTCCTCCTAACATCAGGAGTACAGTTTCTGTGCAGGTAAGTTAACATTTACTCAAAAATTTAAGGTGAAAATTACTTTTCAGCTCAATTTGGAGAAGCTAGTATTTTCCTCATAGTGGTTTTTTTTTTTTTTTTTTTAAACTTTGGATTCAATATCTATAATTGCTCTACTGTTTAAATTGTAGGAAGTATCAATAAGAGTTTCAAGACCGTTTCAATAGTTTACAACAGCACTGATCCAAAGTTAGTCTGGCAAACAGACTCCTTAAACTTCATTCTGGCATTAGGCACCACTCTGCTAATGGCAGTGGAGAGAGAGGTACTCTTGAAATGTACCATAATTAGTAATTCCTACCTCCCAGACTGACGGTATTCAGAAGCTTTATCCAGCACTCTTGACTTCCAGACATCAGACGTTTGTAGTGATAAAAGATCTTAAGCAACTAGGAGGCTTGTAGATGGAAAGAGGCTTTTATTGTGAAGGTGCTTACACTCCTGGTCTGCGTCATCCAGTGAGATGATTGCTTGAAAGGGCCTCACATCCTAGAGCAGAAGGGAGGGAAGAAAGCCAAAAAGTTGTATGGAACTGGAGAGGCCAGATTATGGAGAGTAACTTTAAAAACATTAGCCAAAGAACTTTTTTAAAGTACTTAAAATCTGAAGGGGAGACAGTAATAATTTTTCAATGTAAATTACACTTGGGTTGTAATGCTTTATTTTCATTCTCTTTTTTTTTTAGATTGTCCCATGTCAGTATCTGTTACAACCTGTCAAGCATGAAGATAGGCAAATCTATACCCAGCATTTAAAATCTCTGGCATTTTCAGCATTTACACAGTGTCGGAGACCACTTCCAACTTCAACCAATGTGAAAACGTTGACTGGTTTTGGCCCAGGTTTAGCAATGGAAACTGCCCTTAAGAGCCCTGATGTGAGTATCTTGAGGTTTTAAAAGTGCTAAAGCAGGGGTGGGGAACCTTTTTTAGGTCAGGGGCCACTGAACCACAGAAAAATCAGTCAGCGGCACACAAGTGTGGCCCCCAACTGAGAAGGAGAAAGACATTGCACATTCTTCTCCCACACCAGAGCCTAGGGGGCTCAGCCTAGTCGATTTTGTGTGCTCCAGCCCCACAGTGGAGCAAGGAGCCTCAAGGGCTGGATCCAAACCCCCCGGGCCTGAGGTTCCCCACACCTGTGCTAAAGATTAACTTTTGGTAAACATGTAGGGAATACTGGCAGAATTGCATGTACACTTCCATGAGTTCGTTGCTTTTTGTTTTGTTTTGTGTTTTAGATAAATGGTCATTCTTTTCAATATTAAAGAATTGCAGTCCTTAATGATTAGTTGTCCTTTGGTATTTAAAATTTGTTGCATTTCTTACAGAGACCAGAGTGTATTCGACTTTATACACCCCCGTTCATACTGGCTCCTGTTAAGGACAAGCAAACAGAGTTAGGAGAAACTTTTGGAGAGGCTGGACAGAAATATAATGTGCTTTTTGTGGGCTATTGTTTATCTCATGATCAAAGATGGCTTCTTGCGTCATGCACAGATCTCTATGGAGAACTTCTAGAAACTTGCATAATTAATATCGATGTACCAAACAGGTAAAAAGCAAAGCTTTTCTGTTCACTTGGCATCTGTAACTTGACTATATCCAGAACTTTGCATCTCTCTCCTGGATCAAAATTCTTCTAGTATAGCGGTGCAGTATAGATATTCTGATGAATTTTGTGGAGCCACTATCTAGCAAAAGTAACACAAGCAGGTGAATACAAGTCGTATTATCTGGGTATTGTGGAACTAAACTTCTGGAAGAACTTATGTAGTGTTTGTGTGTGGTTTTTTTTTTTTTTTTTTTTAAATTGGCATGTAAATAGAAGGCTGATCATACAAGAAAGCAAGCAAGTTTTCTTTCACTTCTATTTCCGTATTCAAAGATTGATCAAATAAAGAAACTATATGCTACATTGATGTTTCGTATTTACATCATTCAGTAGGTAAACTTTGCGGCATGTTCTATGATATTAAAAAAAAAATTTAATGGCTGAACACAACCATTTGTGTGTCTGGTTAATATTCAGGTTAACACTAATTCTTTTATAAATCTAAACATTTTAACTCCAATTGTGAGTAGAAATCTTTCATTTACTGTTGTTTTTCTCTTCCCTCCCCCCGCTTTCTCTCCCTCTCACCCCCAAATCCTAGAGCTCGTAGGAAAAAAGGTTCTGCCCGCAGACTTGGTCTACAGAAACTCTGGGAATGGTGCTTGGGACTTGTACAGATGAGTTCGTTGCCATGGAGAGTTGTAATAGGCCGTTTAGGAAGGATAGGTCATGGAGAATTAAAAGGTAATCGAGCTGTTGAGTGTAGAAACTTGATTTAAAAGCTTTGACTTTTTTGTTTAACTTGCAAAGATAAATAGTCTGATTGGCTTTTCTACCCATTGAAACAAACCTAGCTAAATCTTTTGATGATTCTTTCATAAATTTGCAGGTGAATGGTTTTGCAGATTAGTATAAATGAAAAGTCATTATGCAAATGAATTATTTTAAACATTTTTTTCTATTCTATGAAACCAAGTTCAAAAGTTCTTTTATGGTTAGAGAAATTAATCTGACTCTGTATCCTTAGATTGGAGCGGTTTGCTGAGTCGCCGAAACCTCCAGTCCCTCAGCAAGAGACTAAAAGATATGTGTAGGATGTGTGGTATATCTGCTGCAGATTCTCCCAGCATTCTCAGCGCTTGCTTGGTGGCAATGGAACCACAAGGGTCTTTTGTTATTATGCCAGGTATTTATACAACTGCTCCTTTCTATTGGGCTATGAGGTTTGTTTTGCTTAACAATATGAAGTTCAAGAAAAATATGCATCTACCTTTTTTCTTTCTTTTAAAGATTCCGTATCAACAGGTTCTGTATTTGGACGCAGCACCACTTTAAATATGCAGACATCTCAGCTGAATACCCCCCAGGACACATCATGCACCCACATTCTTGTGTTCCCTACATCTGCTTCTGTGCAAGTAGCATCGTCGACCTATACCACTGAAAATTTGGATCTGGCTTTCAATGCCAACAATGGTTAGAATAGTGATTGTGTAATATAAAATAAGGGGTGTGTGTGTGTGTGTGTGAGAAGTATGTTGGGAGTAAGGTTTTTGAATGCAAATCTATTGACTTCAAAAGAAGATCTATTCCTATTGTATGTGTATGGAGGTTTAGAAATTCTGTTCATTTTTTTTTTTCAAGATGGAGCAGATATCTTTGATTTGTTAGACACTGGAGATGATCTTGATCCTGATATCATTAATATCCTTCCTGCATCCCCTACTGGATCCCCTGTACATTCACCAGGATCTCATTACCCCCCTGGAGGTGAAATGGGCAAGGTAACTATTACAAAGAAAATACCAGTTTACGAATTTAGGCTTACCAGATTCAGGGTCTTGTGACTGCTTTCCCTTCATCATAGTCAATCCAATTTGATCCAAGAATTTGGAAAGCCACAGATTAAATAGCTAGCTAATGTTCTGTTTGGTCAGTAACTGCTTCTTCCTGACGTTTGTTAATGTTTACCTGCTGTTCACAGGGTCAAGGTACAGATAGATTGCTTTCAACAGAATCTCATGATGAAGTAACAAATATCCTGCAACAACCATTGGCCCTTGGCTACTTTGTATCAACTGCCAAAGCGGGTCCATTGCCTGAATGGTTTTGGTCAGCGTGTCCTCAAGCACAAAATCAGTGTCCCCTGTTTCTTAAGGTACCGTACAGCTGAGCAATGATTGGGCATTCAAAGAGAAATGTGTCAAGTGGGATCTGAAGAGCAACAGTTAGAATTCTGAATTCTTCTTAAAGCAAATGAGTGTGGTAATTTTAGTTTTGTTTCAAGAGACATACACCGTTTTGTTCCCTTAGAAACCAGTCAAGTTTGTGTAGTTTTTTGAGACAATCTTTTTGTCCACATTGTACAGAAATGAGTGCTTTATTGTTAACTTGAGCAGGGATGTTCAAAAGCGGTGTTCTCTTCTGAACAGCATCTTCACATGTTGGTTTCACAACAGTGATGTTCCTCCTTCTTACAAGTGCGGCTTTGTTAATTCTTTCTCTGAATAGGTGTAGGCTGCTGTACAGTGCAGTGATGCTAAGCATTTGGCTAGACTTGTCTAGATTACTGGCTCAAATTTGCCTCTGCTTCTTATTTGGAAACAATCCAAAAAGGAAAGATCTAGTGGCTAATTTTGGAAAATGTAGTCTAGTACAGAGGAATAGACCAAGCATAAGACCTAGTTACTTTTTGGCCTTCTTCAAAGAAGAGTTGTATCCTAGATAGATCCATTTATCCAGGAGAGGTTCTCTCATAATGTATATTATCTTGTCTGGCACAATCAAGTCTACTCTGCTGTACCTTGAAACTTTAACTTGCTCAAGTCTAGGATGATGCGTACCGTGTGTTATGATACAGATATGTCTAGCTTCACTCATGGCATGTCGAAAAGCTGTTACTCGTCTTGGTTTCAAGTTAAAGTTCCATTATATTATATGGATGCTGCTGCTGTTTTTCAGACTTTGGGTGGTGTGCTAATAAACAACAGTTGGATTAGGAAGGCTATTAATAGGCTACTGTAACTTTTAATTTAAGACTCTCTCTCATGCAAAATGTTGCACTTGTACCAAAAATGACCTAATGAGAACTCTAAAGATTATAATATTTTGTGGCTTTTTTGAACCTCCTTTTCACTTACTGTGTAGTTTGTTTTCTGTAGCAAATTGTACTACTTCCTTCAGTTTGGCAGGATTTTCAGAGATATTGGTACTTTACAGGCAGCAATTGTAATACAAAATCTTACCAAGATGTGTCTAGAAATCCAGGGCCAAATACTTCCCTGGTGTAAGTGGATAAACTTAATGCAGTTGCATCCACTTCGGTCCTATTTGTGTTAAAAAGATGAGAATATGCATCTCTCTGTCAATGTTAGAATGTAATTTTGAGGTGGGGATGTATTGTAAAGGGATAGGGATGTCTACACTATAACCAATGCAAGGGTGTCTGATAACATGCCTGTTATCTTTTTAGGCCTCTTTGCACCTCCATGTGCCTTCAGTGCAATCAGACGAGCTACTCCACAGTAAACACTCCCACCCACTTGACTCTAATCAAACTTCTGATGTTCTCAGGTATTGATGCTTTAATACTTAAATGAAACTATTTTTAATAGAACTGCAGAACCACATTTTATTGCAGCATGTCAACTTGGCTCTTTTGCAGTAAGGTTTATTCATTATTAATTGAATGCTGTGTATGCTTAATGCTTCATGTAGGACAACACACATTAGACATGGTGCTCTGAATGGCTACAAAATGCATTTAGTCATGAAGTAGTGATTTTTACTTTATGCTAAAAGTAATGCTTTTTAATGTGGGTAGGCTGATTAGAGGTACTAAGATTTTTAATGGAAAGAGGCTGAATGAAATTGTCCCAATGGAAGAAGATCCATTCATGAATGGAGGAGGGATACCAAGAAAGCAGTTAGGCAAGAGGCTTGATGGCACTGCAGAAGTAGGAAGTGCTCAGAGCAGAGATGAGCAGGCACGTAATCATACAGACGTACAGCCTCTGTAGAAGATAAACCATTAAGCTAGTTTTGTTGGATTTTGCATGATTGTTTTCCATGAAGACAAAAAATGTTTTTTCCTGGCCTTGTTGACCTGCTTTGAGAACAGTGACACTGAAGACTAGGTATTTCATAAACCTGGCTAGTTCAATAGCATAAATGATCGGTTGTTGAGATTGTGCAAAACACTTTCTGAAAATGATGGAAATGGAAACTGTATAGCTTGATGGAAGTCTCTGCTTTACAGGTTTGTTTTGGAACAGTACAATGCACTCTCCTGGCTAACCTGTGATCCCGCAACCCAGGACAGACGGTCATGTCTCCCAGTTCATTTTGTGGTGCTGAATCAGTTGTATAACTTTATCATGAATATGCTGTGATCTTCATCTGAACTTTGCAAGAAGAGAACAAGGAAAAGGGATATTTCACTGCGGGACTAAGTTGTATTTCTTCTCAGTTCAAGTTATTTGTGATGGGGTAGAATTCTTGTTACTTCCAACAAATATTGTTTTGACTTCAGAGGGGCTCATTATTCTGCTGTCTTTGTTTCACTGACTCTACAGGACTCTCTTTAGAGTGATGATTGATCAGTCAAAATGTATTATACATTTTAGTGGCAAAATTTAACCCTTTTTCCCCAGTCACAGTATTTGTGAAAAGTAATGAGCCATAGTACCCAGTCATGTTTTAATGAATATTAAAAGCATGGAGAGAAGAGACATGAGGAACAATAGGTTTCAACCTATGGCTTCAGAACATCAAGATGTTCTTGTATCAGATTATAGTACCTAGTATTCAGAAAATGCCTGCATCTCTTATTTATTGTAAGTTTTTAAATGTATAAATTGTCTTATATTTCTTAACCTCTTTTATAAAAATTTTCCTAGAAGGTTTATACTGCCTTCTTGCTTTAAAGCAATTGGTCTAAAATATATGTAATCGTCTTAATTAAAAGTTGCAGTAGGTTGCTTTTAGAGTATTATTTTTTTGTAAGGGGGTGGGTGGGGACAGTAAATTTGTATTGTCTTGATGTACAGTTTAACGGGGATAGAGGGGTTAATGTCCATACCATTGTGTGTGGGGGATTTACAGCTAAGCTGTAGTTGCAGAGTACATGTACAGTAATGAAGTTCACTGTGTTTATATAAATTGAAAAGGTACCGGGTCTTACAGCATTTTATATCACACCTTTACAGAGTAACATAATGGCAATATATAAGTGATATTGTAGGTGGTTTAACTTGTAGTGAGAATAAAATGAATAAACTCTTCAGTTTAATTTTGTGTTATGGTTCAGGGCTGTGGCCAATTTTTCACACCTTTTCCATTTACTGTGGAAAGGTTTATTGTGACAAGAATCTCTACCACCTAGTGTAGGTAACCAGGAATTTTGGCATAGTGGGAATTGCATCATGTTCTGTAAGACTTGTGTTCATCACAAATCAGATGGGACATACAAGTATAGAAAAACATAATAAAATTACCCCTGAAAAATCCTGTAGGCTGAAATTTTTGCCCAGCTCTAGCCATTTTACAAATGCAAAAACAGTCAATCTTGACTTTAAGATTGGTGTGTGTTTGACTAAAATGTGGTGTATATAGATTTTCAGTGAATTCTGGTATTCAGATTTTATTCCACTAGTGAAAGCATTTTCCTTTTCCTTTTAAATCTGTATTTTTGGCACTGTGGTGAAGGTCCCAGGCACCAGCGTATGGACTTTCCCCTCCAGATTCCAGTCAGGGCATGTGCCAACGAGGTTCAGGCCTCCCTAAGGAAGGGATTCCGGAGTCATGGGACTTTTTGTTTACCTCTTCCTCTGCAATCACCATTTTCCCTTCACCTAACACATCCTTCCTTGACTTGCACATGCCAAATCTGTAATGCTCTAAAATGGCCCCTACGGGTGCTCATGAGCAGTTCCTTTCCTTTGTTCCACACCCCATGACTGCCAGACTGAAAACGTACTCCTGCAGTGCCCTTGTCAATCTGTTGTGAGACCCCACGGTAGCTTAGCACCTCGGTCTCACTGGACAATTTGGACTATCCATCCTGCCCATAAAGTCTTTAAGGAGCCAGTTTAAAAATCCCTTTTGTGCACCCACTGTTAGTCCTCTACAAGGACAAAAAAAAATAAATAAATAAAAATCACTTGTATTTACAAAACTAAATTTGGTATCTTACTGAAAATCATGTTTTGTAAATACAAAATATTTGCCTGGAATATCACTTCATGTGAACAAACATAACCTCTTTGCTAATATTCTACATATATACAATATTAGCAGTCTTAATTTGTATAAAGAAAATGTACAATTGGTGGCAGATTTTTTTCAATCATTTCTTCAAAATAACAGTACTGCAATCAGATGTCAACCTATTTTGATATTAAAGTTAAAAAATTGGGTCTCTGCATTAATTTTTCTTGATTATGCTAAAATACACCACGTATTGACTTGCGTATTTTGTTCAATAGCAGCTTTTTCTTTTCAATGTGGCTGAGGTTTTTGAGGGGAAGAGATGCTCCTAAGTCTGCAATTTACAGAGCTTATATCCAATTTTTTTTAGCTCAGTGTTGCCAGATGGCTGATTTCAAAATCTGTCTTAATGTTAACACACCTGTTTAGCTTGGAACTTGTTGGAAGTGATCTGTTTAAAATCTGAAAGTGACTTGTGTTCATAAGTGAGCCAGCTGCCTGACTGCTGAGGTCCAGTTCATAATTTATAATTAAATGAATGTGCTCTGACATTCCCAACCTGTATAGAAAAACTGTGTGTAGAAGTTTTTCAAATGCAGTCAGCAATATAAACAGAGAAAATAACCAGTAAAAAAGATCAGAAGGCCCCTTTTTGAAACGTTTTTTAGAATCATTTGTCCTGAGAGACTGTGTCGTCTTGGTGGCATCCATTGCCAGCAATGTACATATCAAAACTGCCAGCACCAAGGAGCTAATTACCATATTTAGCTTACTTCTAAATAAGTAACTTACATCTTATGAATCAAATTCCTTTAATGATTAACCCTTCCACTCGACTGCTTTCTAACAGTTATATTGTCATGGCCAGTTAACAGCAGAGTTGAACAGAAGGTGCAAGCTTAATAACAGAGTTTATACAGATCATTGACAGTTTGGGTGGCAACATCTCAAAATGCTTGTTCCTAGTGTTGGTCTGTGCAGCTCTCAGTTTAGTAGCATTTTGTGGAACTTCACCTATTAAGTATTTTGGGATTTCAAATTAGAATTATACACATGCCGGTCAAAAAAAATCTAGCCATACTTTCTTTATGCAAGCCATTGTCATCTGGACTGAACACGGTATGAATTAGATTTGTGTACACATTGTTTGGCTGGTAGGCCGCCAAGTGTACTTGCATAAAATCCTTGCATTTTAAAGTAGCTTGTAAATTTTAAAACTTTCTAACATTTTCTGAAATGGCTAAAATTAAAGTTATTAAAACCTTCAGCTATATTCTTACTCAGCTGTCAATATGGCACAGATTATTACTATATTCTTTTAATCTTTATTTATCTTCCATGGTGACTTAACTTCATGTGTTGCTACAAAGATTTGCAGATGTCTTTAATCAAGCACTATTTGTTAATACTGTACTATCAATATTATGTTGCATTATTTAAAAACATTCAAATTTAATAGATGAAAAAGTTTTAAATGCTATTGCACCATTTAATTTGCTGCACAACAGTCTATGGCATAGCATATCAGTCTGTTAATATTATCCATGTAATTTTACATGAAAATATTTTGGCCTGGGTTTCCTCTAAGAACTCAGTTTCTCAATTAAAGTGAAATTATATGACAAAACTATCTTGACAGAAATTCTAAGGTGAAAAATTAATTACTTTCATCTTAATTGAAAGATATAGATCTATGTCTTATATTTAGAAAATCTTATTTGTGGGTGTACTTTATTTTCAATTGAGTGAAACTTCATTTACAGTAAAACTGGATTTGGGACCTACAATAATCCTCAGGGTCACTTTTTCAGGAAGTTTTAATATAGCTTTAGGTTTTCCAAATAAACTGGATTTGAGGACCTTGAAAAGCTATTGGATTTAAATTGCAAATTGTGGCATCATTACTGGACATGTCAATTTCATAAATCTTCTCAAAATAGCTGGGTCACTTTAAGGGAAGTTTTTAAGGTTTTGCTCAGCAGTGACGTTTAATGGTCCAAGTCGTCTTATTTAATATGACATAAAATCAAATAAGGAACAAACACTATTGCTGCCGAATGCCATAAACACTGAGTTGTACAAATTGTGATTGAGGAAATGAAAAAAGTTTATACTTTTAAAAAAAAATTCAAATGGAATAAATTATTCATGAAGCCTTGATTGTGGCGTGTCTCTTTATTTCATTTCCAGCATTCAACTATACGATCCTCTTTCAGTGTTCCCTCTAACCTTTTCCACCCATGTACGGGATTTTTCCCATTCATGTGTAGAATACATTTTTTTATGGGCACCAAGATGTATGTGTCTCTGCACTGCTACTAGAAACACAAACTGTACTCTGCTAATGAGCTGAGTGGCATTTGAATCTCTCCTGAGTTGTCACATTTGTATCTAGCTTATAGGGAACACTGCTCTCTCTACAACAGGAAAGAGCTGTAGCTTATTGAAGATGATGAGAATAAAAGCCTTTTTGCAATGTAGCATAGACAAAAAATACACGAGAACCTCACGGTTAGGACCTTCAGAATTACAAACTAACCCATCAACCACACCCCTTGTTAGGAACCAGAGGTATGCAATCAGGTAGCAGCAGATGCTCTCTCTCCTCTCCCCCCCTCCCCCCCCCCCACGGGATTAAATGTAAATTACTAAAAACTACTAGGAAATATTTTTTTAAAAATTGATAAGGAAGCTGTTTCTATGCTTTTCATTTAAAGTAAAAGTTAAAAAAATGTGGCTTTTTTGCAGGATCAAAACTGTATTAACAAAACACAGGAATGCTGTGATATCCAAAGATTAACAGATTTCTTTGGGCACAAGCTTTTGTGAGCAAAACCCCCTTTTGTTAGCTGCACTCCAACAAGCTTTCTTGGGCAAAGACCCATCTTTATGCCTAAAGAAATATTGCTCTTCACAGGCTTCCTTGTTGTGTTTGTGGATGTAGATTAACAGGGCTACCCCTCTAAAGCTGTATAAAGTGAATGATCAGTGGTAAGCTTTTAAGATACCTATAACCTCACTGCACTCGTGCCTGAGCTGTCATTGTGTGCGTCTAAAACTAGTCTCCCAACCCTTTTAATGACTGCATTTTTACATCACAAGCTTATAGAATGGTACACTTCCAACCTACTTAATTAGCCTCATTAGCACCAGTCCTACAATTTAAAGGTGGTGTGTTTTTTTTCTGTTACATCTTAGTTACTTAAACTCCACCTCATCAGATGAGCTAGATTTTATCCATGCTTGTGCTACTTTATATACCTTTTTAAAAAAAAAAGTCTCAGGGTTTTGCATATTAGTCTGTATTTTTTTTAAAATGAGTAGGCCTGTAGCACCTTATGACCAAAAATGTACCAATACTCTGTGCGTGTGTGCACGCAAATGAAAGCTCATGCTACTCTATACATGTATTTTGGTTAATTTTATGCCCTTGTCTACATTAGGGAGTTAATTTGAAAAAAAGTAGGATCTCCACCTCACCAACCCTATTCTCTCAATCTCTACTCCTGCTCTTTTTGGCTATAGCTAGATGACAGGCTTTTTTTTAACTTCACTTGCGTTTAGACTGCTGCTCCATTCTCTCAAAATTAAATAAAAAACGCAATTTTTTTTTACAGCAGTAAAACCCCCTTTACGAAGAATGCCTCTTTTAGTTTGTGAAAAAAAGGCCGCCTTGAATGCAAACAGGGCTCTTTTGAAAGAACAGGCAGAGGGCCTAGCTGCTATCTTTCGAAACAGAAGTGGCGGCTGCCTCGATGATCTCTTTCAGAAGAAGCTCTCTCCGACGATGTATCCGGTGGGCTATCAGCCTATTTTGAAGTCCTTACTGCAGGAGCTGCTAGCTCCAACTCAGTTAGGGTGAGAGACTCTCGCAGCGTCGCCAGCCCTGAAGGTGCCACAGGCCCACTGGCGGTTTGTGACCGTGACAAGACGAAGCGCCCCCTCCCTCCCCGCGGGCCTTCACCCACACGCCGGTTCCGAACATTTTCCGTGGCTGGGGGGAGGGGGCGCGGAGTGTCTCTGATATCCCGCAGCCGAGGAGGGGAGGCCCAAAGCGGCCAGGTCCCTCGCTCCGCGGCATGTCAAGCTCTTCGCCGCAGGGGGCCGGTTCGCGGCGCCCCGCCGGGCCCGCCTCACGACTGGGTCATCCCGAAACGTCACCGCGCCGCCCTTGACGCCATTTCGGACGTGATGCGTCAGACGCTATTCTCCTTTTCGGCCCCCGCCCCTCCGAGGCGGAAGGCCGCCAACACCTTCTGCTGACGTCAACCACGGCTTCCCTCCCCCGCGCAAGCCGCTCCACCCCAGCGACGGCCGCTTCCTTACGTCACGTCCGGAGCGTCTGTCAGTTGTCCCGCCCATTGCGCCTCCCGCGCCCTAACGTTCCTAGCAGCGCCTGTGACGGCGTCATCGGAGGGGGTGGAGGAGGAGGGGGGGGGGGGGGCTGACGGGTGTGATGTCATCAGTAGGGGACGGGCGCCTGTAGCTCCGGCCGCAAGGTAGCGGCGACGTGGGCGGGGCGGAGCCGTCGCCGGTCTCGGGGGGAGGGGTGGGTCCCAGGTTAGTGGGAGTCCTGGATTTTCTGCCCCGACTCTCGCTGGAAGCCTCGGAACCCTAGGTCTTGGCTGGGGGGAGGGGAGGAGGTTGTTAGAGCCCCCCCCCTCGAGGGGCTGCACCCCGGGTCCTGAGTGGGGGGGAAGGTTGTTAGAGGGCCCCCCCCCCCAGGGCCTGGACCCCTGGGTCCTGGCTGGGAGAGGGTGGTTGTTAGAGCCCTCCGTGGGGCCGGATGCTGGGGTTCTGGGGGAACTGAGGCTGTCAGAGCTTTTCTCTCTCTCCCCGCCTGGCCCCAGGACCTGCTGCCTTGGTCCTGTTTCGGTCTGGAAGGAGGACGGTTCAAAACTGGGTGCCTGGGTTCTGCTTTCAGTGCAGGGCCACGAGCAGAGCAACCCCTGCAGAACGGTTCCTGGCCCTGTTCTTGTCTCGTGTACCTTGCCCTTTCACAACCCTGGCAGCACCGTCCTTTGCTCTTTTTGGCTCTGAGGTGAGGAGGTGGAGTAGGCCGTTGGTGGGAGCTGTCCATAGAAGTGGCAGACATGAATGCAGTTCTAATAAATCACTGCTTTGGATCCCAAGGGTTTCTTGGCTGTGTTGGAGATGTGTCCCTTTCTGGACACCGGGTGTCCAGTATCTGAAAGCATCTTGGAGATGCTCACAAACTTAACTTCTTATGAGCACTTAGTGACAGTTGAAAATAGCACCTGGAAGCCCTGATTACTAGACCTTCCTCCCTTCCCAGAGCTGCAAATAGAAAGCAGGAGTCCTGATGCAGTCTCCCTCTTTAATGGGAGGCATGACACGGATGCCTCAGATAGGAACAGAACTGGTAATCCTGACTCCTAGTATTGTGTTTTAATTGCTAGACCACATTTACCAGCTTAGAGCTGTCAAAAGCTGTGATGCAACTTATCTCTTCTGATGATAATTGTGTTTTTATTTTGTCTTTAGGACAGGTGGTAAAAATGGCAGAGTGTTCTGGCCTTCAGTTTGTCAGCCCCTACGCATTTGAAGCAATGCAGAAGGTGGATGTTGTGCGCTTGGCAGCACTAAGTGACCCAGAGTTAAGGCTTTTGTTGCCTTGCCTAGTGCGAATGGCCCTTTGTGCCCCAGCTGATCAGAGCCAAAGCTGGGCTCAGGATAAAAAACTTATCCTTCGACTCCTTTCAGGAGTGGAAGCTGTCAACTCAATTGTTGCCTTGTTGTCTGTGGATTTTCATGCCTTGGAGCAGGACGCAAACAAAGAGCAACAGCTTAGGTAGCTAAAACCCATTTTTAGTATCATTTAGAAATGTGTATGTCTGAATATTTCATCTGAATGTTGCCATTTCTTCCAGAATGTAATAACAGTAGTGAATCCTGTTGGCCTGGTTACTTGGCATTGTGCTACATTATTGTTTCACATTCCATGCGTGTTTCTTGTACCTTGGGCTTGATAGGACAGCATGCAGGGAAGGATATGGAATTTATTGCTTTTTTTCAGTAACTCAGTGTCCTTCCCCCACCCCCATAGCTGGGCAAGGGGGCACTGATACTCTTCAAAGGAAGTGCTATCTAGTCACATTTTACCAGAAGGATTAACCCTTGGAACTATAAGGATGCACTTGTCTTTGGCTGTGGTCTGTGTATTGTATGGGAATGGAGCAGGGATTCTCAAACTAGGAGTCATGACAGGGAGGGATCAGGAGCAGTGTTCCCTGTAAGCTGAGCACTTGGGCGGCCACCAAAGAGAGATTCAAATGCCGCCCACAGCCAGCAACATGTGTTTCTACTGGTGGCGTACATCAGCACATGCCTCCATGCACATAACATTTATTCTGCGCATGGAGGGGAAAAAACTAGAGGGAACATTGGATAGGAGGTTATTAAATGAGGGGGTCACAAGCTCTCAGCCTCCACCCCAAACACAGCTTCACCTCCAGCAGTTATAACAGTGCTAAATATAAAAAGAAACCTTTTTAATTTATAAAGGGGATCCCACTCAGACACTTGCTGTGTGAAAGGGGACACCAATATAACAGTTTGAGAATCACTGGGATAGACACACCTATTTGAGTGTGCATAAGCTTTTGTCATGTGGCTTTTTTTACTATTTGAAAATATCAAAGTCATGATAGTTTTCTGCGACCACTAGTAGAGTTATCAAGGAAGTTTCATAGAACCAGCAAAACAAGTGTAGATTGTTGTTGTTGCTGCTGCTGCTGCTGCTGCTTTAATATTTAAAGTGCTCAGATACTGTGGTGACGAGCATGGTATAAGAACAGACTAACCAGAAATGCTACTATTTTCTGTGCCTTGCTTTTCTTTAAACATCTGTCTTTGCCTTTTAATGTATTTGTTAGACACAAACTGGGAGGAGGCAGTGGTGAAAGCATCTTGGTGTCGCAGCTACAGCACGGCCTGACCTTGGAGTTTGAGCATAGTGATTCCCCTCGTCGGCTTCGTCTTGTGCTGAGTGAATTATTGGCAATTATGAATAAGGTAAATGTCTTTTTTATTATTCTGTAGTGATTGTGAATTTGGTGTTGGTGGAAATGAAGAACACAGATAAATGGTAGTGTTGAGAATCTTGCAAAAAGCAGTTTAATGTTGTGCATGTTGCATCTGGCCTTGCCAGTGTATTTGGATACTGAACTTGACTCCCTTAGCTACCTTAATTGCAGGCCTCCATCAAGCAGAAACTGTCAATCATGCTAAATTGTCAAACTAGGATCTGCTCTTAGACTTCCCTTGTAGGTAATTTAAACCTTATGTGAATCCAGTTTCTACAACTCAAAGGCCAAGGATAAAATTTCAAAAGTACCTGACTCCCATTTTTATAAGTGACTTAGGCACTTAACAGCAAAAGCCCCAAAGTTCTTATAAACCCAAGTTTTATGTGAAAATGGGGTTTTAGGGCGCTAAGTGATAGAGGCACTCCTGAAATTTTACTCCTGGGCTAGTGTGCAAATGTTGTGTGACCACTGGCACCCTCCATGTTGACCTTATTTTACTTCTTCCTGGTAGTTTATCGGATTTGTACAAGTATCAATTGACTATCAATTCATGGAAGTTAGGTCCATAAAAGGCTATTAGCCAGGGGATAAAATGGTGTCCTTGGCCTCTATTTGTCAGAGGCTGGAGAGGGATGGCAGGAGACAAATCGCTTGATCATTGTCTTCGGTCCACCCTCTCTGGGGCACCTGGTGCTGGCCACTGTCGGCAGACAGGATACTGGGCTAGATGGACCTTTGGTCTGACCCAGTACGGCCATTCTTATGTTCTTATGACTGTGCGCTTAAGTTTGAAAAGTGCTATGTATTAAAAATGGAAGTAAACATTATTGCTGTTTCCGTAACCGTACTTCATCTAATATAGGAATTATTCTCCTACTATACATTAATTCTTCCTTCTCCTCTGAAAAGTGCACACATCTTTTACAGCGTATACGTATTAAGAACACTTAACAGAAAGCTTAGTGAGTTAACAATAAACTAAGTCTTTTAATGGGATAAATATTTCGTATCAGGACACAGCGTTTCAGGCATCTGAGGTTCTTTAATGCCGTAAAGGTCATTTTGATTTAGTAATGAGGTTTTTTTTTTTAACAGTCATGGTTCATAGACTAACAAGAGCTGTTCCCAAAAGATCAGACACCAGTTTAAGGACCATCTACGAGCGTCGCTTCCATTTGTTTATGTGAAAATTCAGGGGCTGCTTGTTCACCATAATTGCAGTTGTATGCCCAAGTCTTACGAGCAACTCTGTGGTTCTTGAGAAATGTGAAAGCAGAACTGATGTACTGACAAAATATTCATTTTTTTATTGGCCATCCTTAACATATGCAATCTATTGAGTTCAAATCCATGTGAGTTTGATGGTAACCAATGGTTATGCTGTTTAGTGACTTTATTAAGCTTGCACAAGATGGTAATGAACAACTTCTTGCTGTAGGTTTTGGAGACAAATGGTGAGTTTTTCTTCAAGTCATCCGAACTCTTTGAGAGTCCTGTCTATTTGGATGAAGCTGCAGATGTTCTCTGTATTTTACAAGCAGGTACGCTTCTTTGTTTCTGACGTTTTCAGTAATGCTATTTATCAATTCAGTGTTTCACTCTAAAGCTAAACTGGTTCTAATTTCATCGATGGTTTTAGACTTAAAAGCCCACCCTACCGTCTGGAATTATCTTAGTAACTGATTTAAAATTAATGGCCAGCTCTCCTGAAAGAGAAACGGCCCATATGTTAATCCTAAAAGCATAATGCGAACTGGAGAGTGACACTTAGATCCATGTGAGTGAGTGTAATGGCTTTTAAAACCCTGTTTCCATTCAGAACTGCCTTCGCTATTACCCATAGTTGATGTGGCTGAAGCTCTGCTACATGTTAAAAATGGAGCCTGGTTCCTGTGTCTCCTTGTGGCCAACGTCCCTGATAGCTTTAATGAAGGTAAGCTGTAATTTATGGTGTTCACTTTATATTTTTCTGGGAGTTTATACCAACTTGAGCATTAAAAATTCATTCCAGGCTCAAATTCATTCAAAGTAGTGTATGTTCTAATAGCCCAGAGACACTCACTTGGAGAAATGTAGTTTGGATATATCTGGATCTTATCTTGAAGGCCTCAGGGGCATTCCTGTCCTCGTTTAATGCACACTCTCCCCTGTTATGGCCACTGCCTCTCACCAAGGAAGCCTAATGATCAGCATGGCACTGTATTCCTAAAATGCAGCCGTGTATCTTTAGGTCGCTGGTATGAATCTGACCCAAGTCAATAGTGACCAAAAAATAATACACCTGGTAGGTAGTAGACTGTCAGTTCAGTACCTGCTATGTGAGCTCCCCATTGCAAAGACCCATCACAATTTATTGTCATTAGAGAGGCCAGGTGATGCATGGTCCTTGGTGACTGAGCTGCCCTTTTGCCTCTGAGTTGTCCTTCCAGGGAAGCCTGGGGTATACTGAGGTGGGAACAGGGAGAAACATGCACTGCTGTTGTCCGTGCTTTATCTCACACATTGATGGAGACTCCAGAGGTGCTAGATACAGTAGAACCCCATTTAGCTCCAGCTCTCTGCATTTATTGAACAGCCAGGACTTCAGGGCCAGAAGTGGGCGATTGCTCCTGTGGCTGCTAGATAGCACTGCTGCATCACGTTTTCCCATTCTCCTGCTTATTCTGAGTTCTGATGATCTGGTGCCAGTGATGATTAAACCGGATTATCAAGGCTCTGCTGAACATCACTTGAGTTCAGTTTGAGAGGGCGAGAGAGAGAGCTATGACTCACTGGGATCAACTGAATCATAGTAAGCTCCTTGGGAAAAAGACTCTTTTTGCTCTGTGTAGGGGGCCTTGCATGCTAGGGCCCTGGTCCGTGACTTGGGCTGCTAGGTGCTATCATAATGCATACAGGAAATAATGAGCAGTGAGCTTTGCAGAGCTGCGTGAGTGACTGTCCAGTGCAAAAATGGCTTTCCAGCCCCCCTCCAAATGTTTAGTTTGCAGAGGCTTGATTAAGAATGGTGAACGTCAAGACGAGGAAAGCCTCGGAGGCCGTCGCAGGACAGAGGCACTTCGTCACCTGTGTAAAATGAACCCTTCCCAAGCCCTGAGGATCCGAGGCATGGTGGTAAGCCTGTGACTGGCTCCTGATGAAATGGCACGTGAGTCCCAATTGTTTTCTAACGTTCAATTGAGGCTCACTTGTAAAATGGCGGCTGGCTTTCTTTGGCTGTGGTGCTAGGTGGAAGAGTGCCATCTGCCAGGCCTTGGGGTGGCTTTGACACTGGATCACACAAGGAATGAATCGTCGGACGATGGCGTGAGCGACCTGGTATGTTTTGTGAGCGGATTACTTCTCGGAACAAATGCAAGAGTTCGGACGTGGTTTGGGACTTTTATCCGGAACGGGCAACAGGTAAGAATCTGAGAATTCCCTGGGAATTGATTAAAAAATAAAGTTCAGTGCTTTGGATTTTGTTGTGCCCAGGGATCCTGTGTTTACATCTCACTGCAAGGCCTGACTTATGGGAAACCTTCCTCGAGATCAGGAGTGGGAGAACCTTAATTTGGGTCAGTGGCCGCTGGCCCACGGAAAAATCAGTCGGGGGCTGCACACAAGTGAGAAGCAGCCAAAACCGCCCCTCCCCCCCCCATGCCTCCCCTTACTGACGTGGGCCCCGACTAAGAAGGAGAGAGACTCCCCACATTCCCTTTGTGCACCAGAACCTAGGGTGGTCCAGGCTAGTTAGATTTTGTGTGCTCCAGCCCCGCTGAGAGGTGGTGGGGAAACTGAAGCACCAGCACAGGCTCCCCAATGCTGGGGTGTGGAAGGAGCCCTGAGCCTCGGGGACTGGATCCTGGCATCTGGCCCCTGGTCCTTAGGTTCCCCACCCCCGATCTAGCTGAAAATGACTGGACACAACTCTCTGGGTTTGCCAGTTCTAGAATAGTGTCACCGAAGAGTGCCATCTAGTGGTCCCTCTCTGCTGCCAGTGATTTTACAGTAGTCTCATAGTCATGTGGACTGCGGGACAATAGATCCAATAAGATTTTAGATCCTAGGCAGTGTTAGACCAAAGGACCATTGTTGTCAGTTTCACTACAGTTTTTCATGCCGAGCAGTAGAAAGTCATGCATTGGTTTGGTGCAATTATTTAATGCCTGTACCTCACTGAAATAGAACGTCGGAATGCCATTTTTCTGTGGCTGCAGCCCGCCCAATTAAATGATTAATGTGCTGCATGAACTTTCTCTGAAATTGTCAGCTCTTAGGAATGTACCTCGTAATGGCCTATTGGGTTTGTTTTTTCCTTGAATTACTGTTGATTGCTTCTTTCACCTTTTCACACAGAGGAAAAAGGAGACTGTCAGTTCTGTGCTTTGGCAGATGAGAAGGCAGCTGCTCCTGGAGTTAATGGGAATCCTTCCCACTGTTCGCAGCACACACATTGTGGATGCTGAAGCAGATGCTGACATGGAACCAAATGTATCTGTGTATTCCGGACTGAAAGAAGAGCACGTTGTGAAAGCCAGCGCGTTGTTACGTCTCTATTGTGCTTTGATGGGGATCGCTGGCCTGAAGTAAAGAATATTTTCTTGCTATTGGTATTCTTACTAGCTGTTCACCCATCTGAAAATAAATAAGACCTTTCAGCTATTAGGAACCTTATTGATTTCCAGTCTGAGTTTTCCTCCTCCTCTGCCATAAAATCCTTAGCCCATACCTAGCAGGGCTTGCCTTCCTTAGGACTGAGAATACATTCTGCTTGCTCTGTCCTGCTCTGGCTCCTCACCTGTTTTGGAGTTGAAGTTGCCAGCTTGTTCCTTCTCTCTTGTTTTGCACAGAATAAATGATGATGTTTAAAATCTGCAGAAACTTCTGTGCATTTCCCTTTCCTGCTTCATTCTTGGCAGGAAAGCTTGTCTGCCCTTCACTTTTGACCGTGAATGCAATTGTGAGACGTCTCCCCGCCTACAGTGAAATTCATCTGAGAAATCTCTTGGTGGTTCTTCTGTAATAAAATTCAGTTCTATAGCATCATTTTGAAAGGTCTTTGGAGCAGAATGTACGACAGACAGCTTGAAAACTCTGGTTATATCGGGTCCTGTCACGACATACACTTGCTTTTACTCTGAATTTTTATATTGGTATGTGTCTATGGACAGATTAATGACAACATATCTTATACAACAACAAATAGTCTAGCAGCACCTTAAAGACTAACCAAACATGTAGCTGGTGGTATGAGCTTTTGTGGGTACAACCCACTTGATGAATGGAGTATTAAAAGTCCAGTTCCAAAATAAATAGGGGATGGAGGGAAGGGAAAGAAGGAAAGGAAAAAATAGTGAATTAGAGTGTTCATGTTGCATGAAGCTGATAGAGAAGGTGCAAATTGTTTTTAATTACCCATTGGTTGGTTAAATCATTAGGATGTGTGGAAGGTAGTGTGCTAGCTAATGTCTTTTATTTATACCTTTGTGATGGGTCCCAAACTTGTAAATGAAGTTAAATTCCAACGCTTCCCTATGTATTTGGCATGTGGAATTGTCCTGAAGCAACACGGTGACTCTGAGATCCATTAATAAGAGCCCGGGCAGGTTAACATGTTCTCCAACAGGTTTCTGTGTGTTGCCTTAGAGGAGAGAAGCTTGTAGAATCTGGTGTTGGTGAATTGTCTGGTCGCCTCCAGTATATACAGTGTGGCTTCTCGTTGTAGGAGTATATGATGCTACTAATTGTGAATCCTTTTAAAGCAGAGATTTTTATACTGAAATCTTTAAAACAATGACCTTGAGAATTCTTAAGTCCAAAGAGAACTGCCAAGTAATTTCTATGACCATACATTGATAAAGTTACTTGTACTTCTAATGTAAATTGCAGCCATTGTAGCCAGGTTGGAAATTCTTTCTGGCGTAAGAGAAATTGACTTGTAAGAGGAAAAAATGTCTTTCATTTCTTTTGTTTAGACCAACTGATGAGGAAGCTGAACAGTTACTTCAGCTAATGACAAGTCGTCCTCCTGCGACTCCAGCTGGCGTTCGCTTTGTATCGCTCTCATTCTGCATGCTCCTGGCTTTCTCCACCCTCGTCAGGTACCTAGAACAATAGAACCTTCTAGAGATATTAGTTGAGCATAGCCAGGGCAGTGCTGTGCTGAAGCATTTGGCCTCGCCACCAGTTCCTCTTCATCTTTTCATTCTCTGTAGACATGTACAACCTCTTGCTGAAGAGGCTCTTGCTGGTGGGGTTAATAACTTGATGAAGCCTAACCTCTCTAGTGCAAAGTGCTTTGGGAAGGGGAGAACAGGCATTAGGTGATTTCTAACTTGATGCTGCAGGGTGCTACAGTTAAGTCCCTGAACTAGGTCTTCTGTGTTCCTTTCCCATTGCATAAGTGTGGTGAGTATCTTAAGCCACCTTTCAAAAGGTTGACACACACAATCCAGAAATGAAACAGCTGTTGTGGAATTTCTTTTAGTACCCCAGAACAGGAGCAGCTGATGGTAATGTGGCTGAGCTGGATGATAAAAGAAGAAGCCTATTTTGAAAGGTGAGAGCTTAATTTTCAAAATAACCCAATAAGCCAAGGTTAGATATATTTGCTTCAGAAACTGATTAGTTTATCTCTGTTCCAACAGCATTTCTGGGGTGTCTGCTTCCTTTGGAGAGATGCTCTTATTGGTTGCCATGTATTTCCACAGTAATCAGCTGAGTGCAATCATTGATTTGGTCTGTTCTACTTTGGGAATGAAGGTAACTTCTCCAAACCTTCCTTCAAAGGAGGTTTTCTTATAAATACACCATCAATGGTGCATTTTATTCCAGTTATCTGACTTTTAGATCTAAAGTCAGAAAATCTGTATTTTCAATTTGTTCTTGAACAAATGTAACTTTAAGAAATTTGTTTGTTAAGATTCTTCATTTAAACAAAACCAAAATGTATATAGAGTAGAATTGAAACATGAATGCCTATTGACATTAGCCTTTCATATGCTAAAGGTGTTTAAGATATCAAGCTAAGTATTTTTTTTAAAAGAAGTGCCCTGTGGAAATGAACTTTGTGTTCTCAATGTACACAGTATTCTAATAGGCTCCATTTTTGGCAATTGGAAATGCAAAGTCCATTCTAAAAGGAGCTGTAAACTTTTCACTTAAAAATATCCCTGAGAAATCATATATCATGTAAACTTTTTAAGCAATATATCACAATCGGTCTATTTTATTTATCAGCTGAGTCTTTCAGGCTTTTTCCCTATAGGAGCTTTCGACTTCACTAAATCTAAACACTGAATTTTCAGAGTGAGGAGAAGACAGAATCTTGAACTCATGACATTGGAAAGTAAAATAAACTGAATTGCAAATGGCGGGTTCTAGCTGTAGCAGGCTGAAATAGCTTTTAGTATTTAAGCTATTTATAATGTTTTTCACATTTGAACAAGCCAGATCTTAAAGCCTTAAGAGCAAACACCTTGTTATTTGTTTCAGATTGTTATTAAGCCCGGCTCACTGAGCAGAATGAAAACCATTTTTACTCAGGAGATTTTCACTGAACAGGTAATCTTTGGGATTTTTTTTAACCATTTCATTATTGTTTTTTATTTGTTGTACTATGCAACAAATGCTTTAAAAGGTTCAGAACAACTATTGCACTTGCTTTTGGTATCTTAGCTTTGTCACACTTGTTTTCCTGCCTTGTTCCTTCTGAAGTTGTATGACTTTTAAAAAATTTACCTGGGACTGCTCTTTTTGTTTGCAGAGTTATTGTTGTAGATCTAATGGGGAAGAAAGACTTCTTGGGACCTGATTCTGTCGTCCACACCCAGGCTCAATAATATTTTGCTATGTCACTAATCCCACTGATTGCAGAACTGGCTGAATTGGGGCTTTCATTTTCTGCTTATTTTGGTGGAGATGGTGATTTTAAAAAACTCCCACCAAAAACTATGATGATCTTTCTATTTCTGCACAAACACATCACAGGTGGAAAAACCATGATGAGCATATCTACCTTCAAAGGTCAAACCCTTTTTAAACAAGGCCCATAGGCAGAGTTGCTGGCATTTTATGACCTTGTGTTGGGATGATTATAACTTTGCTAAACTTTAACTCTGCACAAACATTTTATACCCTGGGTTGAGCTGGCTTTTTGGGAACTTGAAGCCAAAAACAGTTACGCCATTTGCTAGAGCATTTTGGACTTGGTATTGGGGCTCAAGAGTCTGTGCCCACTTTAGCCTACTCCCTTCAGAGCCTGGTGAGGAGCTTTGATATTCCTAAGTCTCACCATTCCTCTGCCATACACACTGTGAAACCCACTGCCAAGGGGTATCTCATCCCCTGCTTGTGCTGGTCCACAAAGAGGAGGGCAAGCTATGCTAGCTGTCAATTACGCTGTTATATGAACTGGCAGAGGTCTGTGCAGTAGATCTGTAGGTTCCAGTCTTGCTTATGATTCAGGTGGCTGCCAGTATGATGCTACATGATGGAATTTCTGCAGTTTAAAAAAACTGTTTGTTCTTTTAAAAAACTAGTCAATTACACTGGGGGGGGCATTTAAAAACATTAAGGCTAAAAAATTAAGCTTTCAACTGTTAAGAAATGACAATTAAAATTGCCTGTGAAACCTTAATTTGGGGTCCTTGTGCATATGCGTTATGATACTCCCATTAATTACATGATCATATTGCATCTCACAAAGTGGTCAAACGGGCAACTTTAATTTTGTCATTTCCTGACTGTTGAGTACTTGATTTTGCAACCTCCCTAATGTTCCTTTAGCAATGTTCTTTGCATGGACTGTTTATATGAACTGATTTTATGTAACTACTGTAGATAATTATTGGATAATGGTGAAGGAATGAAAGTATTTTTCTTGACTATTACAGTTTTTCCCATAGGTTGTCACTGCCCACGCGGTTCGTGTGCCTGTGACAGGAAATCTGAGTGCCAACATTACTGGGTTTTTGCCCATTCACTGTATCTACCAACTTCTAAGGAGCCGGTCATTCACCAAACACAAAGTATCCATAAAGGTTTGACAGTTCTTCCATTCACATTCTGGAACGCTGCATGATGATCAGACATTGGTTCTATTAATAGTTTCTGCTGCTCACTGAAATTTACTGGGATACAAATTTCCACTGTTTCTGTGCAATATCGGTTAATGAAATGTTTACAGTATGAATGAAATCTTTGTTGGGCTGGTGAGTGACCACTATCCTGTACAGTACATTGGGTTAGCGTGTGAGGCTTTAAGCTGTGTAGAGCAGTGTTCCCAACCTAAGTCACACTCCGTTCATCCTGTTTCCATCGATACACTTGTTAAAATCCTAATCAGGAAGAAGGAAGAGTAAGAATGTTCCTGACTAGGACCAAGATGTATTACTAGAGCTTTGCCGCATGGGGAAACTATCCTAGTATTTGATAGGATATCTGGCTCAGTTCAGAACTGATACTTTCCCTTTATTTTCCAACGTGTGGCTCTAAGTGTCTAGTGTATCTAAATTAATTCATTTGGTTAAAGAGTTGTTCTTGCACCTAAAAGTAGAAACAGTATTTTTAGTTCATGCTTTGCTGCTGCTATTAAGTGTAATGTGTTTGTTTTAGGACTGGATTTATAGACAGCTGTGTGAAACCACCACACCACTCCATCCTCAGTTACTTCCTCTTATTGATGTCTATATCAACTCTATTCTTACTCCTGCATCTAAATCCAACCCAGAGGCCACAAATCAGCCAGTCACAGAACAGGAGATTTTAAATGTTTTTCAAGGACTTACAGGGGTAATTTTTTTTTTTTAAACTTCTCACATATCTGCTCTGAGTCAGTTCATAAATGTCTTCAATATGTTGTACAGAAATTTGCTAGAGTATCTCACCATTGCTTTGTTTTCCTGCTTAAGGATGTTAAGAAGCAGGTAATTGGCTAATTGTGTAGTCAATACAATTTGTATCAACTACACGATTGGTTGATAAGGGGAGGCATTCTGTCCCGGCTCACACCGGGTCCAGGAGCTACCCCTACTGGCTCTGCAGTTTTAATGTAGTAGGAGCCTGGCATGCAGGCAGTTCGGCTCCTACTACATTTAAACTGCAGAACCACAGAGGGAGTAGGGCCACGACTGGGACTGCTGCGCGAGCCTCCCCTGCCCTTCCTCCCTGTGCTGGGGAGACGGTGCTGGGGGGAACTGGCTTTTAAGTAGTCAACTCGACTAGTCACTTACATCTCTATTCCTGCTTTTACTCCCCGTATCCTAAACTGCACTTTTCTGGCCAAAGATGGTCAAATGAGGTTTCCTACAGATCCTGTTATTGCCGCTCTTTGCCCTGCTCCCTGGAATATGCTGAAGCTGCTGCTTTTGCATCACCACTGACCCTCTAAATATGTTGCTTTCAAGGAATGATTCCTGTTTCCAGCAACAAATTGAAGTGGAAAATGAAGTTGGCTTTCACATTAACAATGCTTGCATGGTCTTGTATGCACCCAGGCCCTATTTTACATTTCCGGGAAGCATGTGGAGTGAGAATGGGAGGCCAAAACTTTCATAATGGGCTCGTTCCAAGCTTCCCAAAGCAACTCAGCACTTCTAACCATAGAAATATCCAAGATATCAAACATTTTTAGTGGTCTGAAGTTTTCTAAATTAAAAACCAAAATAGCCCCCACAGCCCTAAATGTAGAGTAAATTTAGCATGACAGTGTCACTCTGACTGAAACTCGGCTGCCTTTCCCCCATGTTCTCTTCTGTGTCCAAACTTTTCCTTTAAGAATAAGGGTGATATTGCAACATCACCTTGGTATGGTTTTATATGCAGGGAGAAACCGGTCGTGTTAATCAGCGATACAGCATCACAGCCCAGCTGCTTGTCCTCTATTATGTCCTTTCGTACGAAGAGGCGCTTCTGGCTAACACAAAGACATTAGGTACGTGTGGGCGAGTGTTGTTCACATCATTGTGACTGAAGGTCTCATGGAAATGGAAGAGAACACCACCCCCCCCCCCCGTGAGCAAATGTCAGAATCCGACTGCGACAAGAACTGACACTTCCTAAAACAGACCATGTGACATACATTTCAATTGCCATAGTAATGAGCATGGCAGTAAGAACTGTTGGATGTTCCTCCTCGCTCTAGCAGAGCTAGCGCTGGCTCTTGTATCTAACATGGTGTTATATGGATGATCTGAAGACTGTCAAGGGCAGGAGCCAGCGTAGCGTATATGATGAATCCATGGCTCTGTGCTCTCAGTTAGCCATTTCAGATTAAGCCAGGGTGGAACGTGGCAGAAAAGTTACCTCCCATTTTTCCATAACAAGCTGCATTCTCAGTTGGTGATTACAATACCAAAGCATTTTTGGGGTAACTTTGGGTGTTTTTTCATCTGGCAATGAGTTTAGATTATTGGCATTTGTTTTCTGGTTTTGTGGGAGTGTTTTTTGCTTTAAATGTGGACGTGGCTGAGTAACTTTTCCGTTGAAGTACTTCTAATTGGCCCTTCGTGAGTGTTCAAAGTTCATGAACTCGCCCTTGATTTCGGTGGAAGCCTGCTGGGAAGCATAGTGTGCATTTCCAGCCACCTTTTTACCTACCCCATCCTCCAACATTCATCAGTGTGCCAGTCAGCTGAATGCGTGGAATGCTACTTCATATTATATGAGAGCAAAATGGCCTATTAAAATGGATCAAGCTTCTTCCCCGGCCGATAGCTTGCATACTGCTGCAGAATATGGTGTGTTCTGCATAGTACTATACTACCTGCCCCTGTTGTTCTTTTGAATAAAGACTTGGGCTGTGATGTTGTAAGATATGAGGGTCAGACGTGGTCAAAACTAGTATGGCAGAAATCCAGTGACAATCCATGAACTGAAGGGTGAGGTATTAGTTGAAACTCTTCACAGGGTCTTTAAAGGTTCCTCTGATACTTTTCGTAAGACTAAGGGTACGTCTAGACTGCAAGTCTCTTTCAAAAGAGATCATCTAGACATCCACAAGACTTTGGAAAAAGCGATCCACTTTTCCAAAAGAGAGCACCCAGGCAATGTGAACGCTCTCTTTCAAAAAAGCCCTGTTTGCATTCAAGAACACCTTTTTTTCGAAAGAGCTCTTTCGAAAAAAGGCGTTCTTCCTTGTAAAATGAGGTGTACTGCCACGTTCTTTCAATTCAGTTTCGAAAGAACGTGACGGCAGTCTAGACACAGGTGAAGTTTTTTTTTTTAAAAAAGGCTACTTTTTTCGAAAAAAACCTATGTAGTCTAGACGCAGCCTAAGAGTGTTATCCTATTAACCTAAGTCTCATGGTCTAAATTTAGTCTTGACTAGCTGTAATCTGATTCTTGACAGTCTCACTACAACTTCAGTTGGCAAATTTGATAGTTTATGAGCAGTAATTGTGTAATGTTTGTGGCACAAAATGGCTGCCTCAGAAGTGATGCGTTTTGTTGATGGGTCGTTCAGGATGCGTGACTGGGGGAGAAATGCTGTGAAAAATGCGAAGAAGTGGCGATGAGTTTATTATTACTGCTTTAAAAGAAGAGAGCTTGGAGTGAGGTTCTGACTTTCTGGCTCCAGAGTAAGAAAATGTAGTTGTACTATAACTCCATTCGGACCTCATCCGCTTGCTGCTATTTCTCCAGGTTGCTATTTCAATAGCGCCATTTATCCAAAGTCCTCACAGCAGAGGGTGATTCTGCCATCCTTATGAACTGCAGCGTGAGCAATTGACAAGTAGATTGGCTGTCTGAGCTCTCAATTTATTTGTGACTTTGAATCTGACACGTAAGATTTTAATGGAATGAATGAATGAATTTTTGTTCCTTACAGCTGCCATGCAAAAAAAGCCCAAGTCTTACTCTTCAGCACTGATGGATCAGATTCCAATCAAGTACCTTATCCGGCAGGCACAAGGGCTGCAGCAGGAACTGGGAGGTATATTGGAATGTCTAACATATGAGAGTGAAAATGGAGGATTATCTGTATCTTCTGGTGTCCTGCAGTTGTTGAGCAGAATATAAAAAAGTAGCTTTCTCCTGCTTTTGTGGTGTGTTCTTTATAATTACTTGTAAAACTTGCAGTTCTTCTGATCTTGAGTCTACAAATTATGCTGCATTTCTGCTTAATACCGGTCAACAGTCTAGAGTGTTGAGAGAGAGAAAGCTACCATAGAACAATGGGCATAACACATGCCGGTCTGAATCCTGTGAAACAAACTTCCATTTCTTTTGGTGGATCCTGACATATGTCAAATGCTCTGTAAATGTGACCAAGCTTTTAATTTACTATCTTCCCCAGTCTACCCGATGGACATTTTGGGAAGGTAGAAGACCCCAACATGATTTCCTTTGTATTTGTAGATATTTAAATTCTGATCTGAGACTGTAAATATAAGTTTGCTTAATACTGAAGAGGTGACCTACATGCACTTTAGTACGGTCCCAGGACTCATTCAGTAAAGTTTTCTTGTTGAAGTGATAGGGACAGAACATTCAGCCAAAAACATACTGGGATTTAGATTAGGGATGTAAAATCCCAGTTAATCAGTTAAATGTCTAACTGGTGAACCAACTAAAGCAGGATCCGGACAGGGGACTGCACCAGCCCTGCTGGAGAAACACCTGCTCACCTAGGCTCCTGCTCCCAGTCCTGCACTGGGGCTGGCTGCTGGCTCCCAAGTCCCGTGCTCCTGGGCCTCCCACAGACAGAAGCTGCTCTAGCCGGGACACTGGAGCAGCCTCTGCCTATGGGGCACTTGGTCCCATTGCATGTAGGGTCCCTTGTAATAGCAGCTCCCTCTAGGCGGCTGGAGCAACCCTTGGAGCAGCCCATTGAGGGTGAAGCTTACAGTCAACTGCTTAAAACCTGCACATCCCAAATCTAGTTTGGAGACTGAGTTCTTTTTAACTCTTGAAGGCTTGCATTCTGCATTGCTGCGCCTCCTTGCGACTAACTATCCGCACTTGTGTATTGTGGACGATTGGATCTGTGAGGAGCAAATCACGGGCACAGATGCCTTGCTGCGACGGATGCTCCTTACCAACACTGCCAAAAAACATTCTTCCAAACAACTTCAAGAAGGTGAGTAACTGAATCCGTGAACTTAGGTAGTTCTTTCCTAGTTGAGTTGTGTGGACTTCATAAACATGAAGAGTCATGTGCATGTGATATACCGTGCGTCTGTTTCCTGCCTCCTTTCATTTTTGTGTTTGTAGGTGCACAGTAATTGAGGATTATAATAGCTTCATAGGGAAAACACCCAATAGATCAGATTTCAAATGCACCACTACAGATGCGCCGTCACTAGGCGGGAAAATATGCTTGCTTCACTGCAGTATAATTTATGATGAGCATTGTGAAGATAGATCTCCCTCATATGGGATTATGCTGTATAGTTCAGATCTATTGTGTGTAGCACAGAAGTCACTTGGAATTGTTACCTAGGATATAGATATTATTACTTGAAATCACAGCCTAATGCATCTTCATAGAGTTCACTGAAGTCTAGAAATGCTAGTTCTTACGTTGCCCCCCCTTCCCCAAAGTCATGACACTTCTTCGGCGTGGGTTCCAATTCTATTCATTATGCAAACTGGGCACGAGCCAATTGGTTGGAAACTGTTTGCTCTTTCTGACCACTTCCTTTGGGTTGTGCTTTGGGGGTGGTGTTGGGAACTGTGCTGCAGGGAGCTTGTTAGTAGCAAGGATTATAAATGGTTCATATCTAAACCAGGATTCATAAAATGACAGAAGCCCAGTTCGGTTTAAATTCCCATTGCTTTTTCTCTGTAGCATTTTCCACGCTCCCAGGAAATCATACCCAAGTGATGCAGATTCTCGAACACTTAACGCTGCTCTCAGCTGGTGAGCTGATCCCATATGCAGAGGTATTGACATCGAATATGAACCAGCTGCTGAATCCTGGAGTCCCACGGAGAATTCTTCAGACAGTCAATAAGCTTTGGATGGTCCTTAACACCGTGATGCCTAGAAGGTAGATTCAGCTGACTGTTCGGTTTAACACTGCAGGTGAAGTGGCAGAATGCCGCCACCTGTCTCCTAAGCATTGTCCCATGGCTGCTGTTAATGTGATGGTAAGCTAGGGACTTGATCATAGAAGTTAGCTTGGCACCTCGTGAGATCAGGTCCTTTTTATAATGTCGTTGCTAGTGTTCAACTTTGTATCTGTTTTCCAAAGAAAAGTTCCTCCTCTTATAAAAGACTTCACAGATAAGTTTAAAAAAAAGTCACATAAAAAAATCATAGAAATCTTTAATTGTCTCCAGATCCTCTTGTTGGTGGCTGGCTGAAACTTAGGACCCAAGTGCTGAAGAATATATGTAACAACAGCCTGCTTTTTAAAACACATAGTTTCTCTGTATTGCACTGAAAATACATCTTGCGTGGGTGACATTCCAGAAAAATGCCTATTGGAAGAAGACAATGTCTTGTTTAGCCCATAAAGCAGCATTGCATATGCAGGGTAGTTAAATAGAGAATTTTAACTGTAGGCTCGGAATGGGTAATTAACTGGCACTCATTTACTTCAGCTGTTGTCTGCTAATCTGCATAATCCAGTTTTTACTTCAGCAGCAGCTTTTAGGTTTCTTTATTAAATTGCTTTGTAGGTTGTGGGTGATGACTGTAAATGCATTGCAGCCTTCAGTAAAGATAGTCCGACAGCAAAAGTATACTCAGAAGGATCTGATGATTGACCCTCTGATTGTACTAAGATGCGATCAGAGAGTTCACAGGTAAGTGGACTTCATCTAACTTTGTCACACTCAGGTGCTCTGAGACCACTGCCCATCATGCTGGCTAATATTTTCATTGTATCCTTTCCCATCTGTTGGCATCTGCCTGTTGTCTCTGTAAGCAATTTGGGGCAGGGACTGTCTTTTTCATCTGTTTGTATGGGACCCATCAGAACAAGGTTGTGGTCCTGACTAGGGCCCCTAAGCATTATGTAATAAGTACAAATAATTATTATTCACTGAGTTAACTGAAAGTACTGCCACGTGATGTTATTCCAGAGGGGACGTCTGTAAAGTGTTCTAATAGTCAGCATCCTCTTGAGCTTGAATTTGTTCTTTGCCTTTCTTCTTTGCCACCCAGTCCTCCTATTTCACTTACTTATAAATAGCATTTACTTACTTGGGTTTCTTCATGTTCTGTAGTTGGGGGGAGGGGGGTTTCCCCTTTTTTTCCAGCGTTAGTTCAATCCCTAGTACTTGAGCGTTGTTCTATTGGAGTAAGTAGTTTTGTAGTAGGGATGTCAGCGTGTATACCCAATTAACTGCTAAACCTTGGTTTATCAGTTAATCTTATCGACTCTATTTACTGCCCCCCCCCCTTGCTGCCTCTGTATCAGTGGCAGCAAGTGGCGGGGGGGGAGCAGGAGCCAGTTCTTGTGCGGAGCTGGCTTTAAGCAGGCTCCCCATGAGCACCGGATCCGCTTGCTGTGCTGCCTCTGCACTGGAGGGCGAGTGGGGCAGGCTGGAGCCGATACACCTGGGGAGCTGGCTTTTGGCTCTCAGCTCATGCCAGCTCTGTGGACCTGTTTCCCTCCCTCCAGCCCCTGCACGCTGCTGCCTCTATCAGCTCGGACCCCCCTGTGGACAGGGGCTGCTGCCACCCCACACTGCTGCTTCTTAATCAGAGGCAGCAGCACGGGGCGGCAGGCAGCCAGTCTACATGGGGAACTGGTTTTTAAACTGGCTCCCCTCGTGGACTGGCTCCTGCCTGCCACCCCGCACTGCTGCCTCTGATACAGAGGCAGTAGTACGGGCTTGCAGGGGGCTCCCCGGAAGCGGTTACACGACTATTCAATTACACTGTATCTAACATCTCTAGTTTGCAGTTAACTCCAGTATCCTTTGGCTGACATTCATGTTTCTGTTAACGTCATTTTTTTAACATTCTCCATTGAGTGAGATGAAAATCCCATCCTGCTGTCTGTATCCGGCTATGCAAGTGCAGTTTAAAGATCCCATATTGCTAAAAATGGAAGGGAGAAGTGGCCTATGTTCATGTCCAATGTCTTCATGTCCCCTTTAATCCCAAGTTAGCTAACCTGAGGTAAAACCCTTTTTTTGTGGGGGCAGGGGTGCAGAAAAGACATGCTCTGGGTTGTTGGCTAGTTAATACTACAGCTCTTCCACAAATAAATACCATGATAAAGAGCAGCGCTTGTTGTCAGCTAAAGTTCCCCTCTAGAATGCTGCCATTTGACTCTGCCTTCCACCCAAACTGTAATAGGAGTAAATTACACAGGAAACTGACCTATAGCAATCAATGAATGAAAGGGAGTGGGAAAAACACCGTTCAGATGTGAAGCATCCCAAAGTTCAGTGGTGGTAATGCCGTGCTACAGGCAAACGTGGCTGGCATCCCGGTCTGAGCAATTCCTCTGCGAGTGCTTCCCCATGAAATCCAATTTGCAAATGAACGGAGGCCACTCTTCCCCCTGGGGCTAGCAGCTTGACTTAGTCTGCAGGGCTCGTCAGTCAGAGGAGGTTTTCCACTTTCCTTGCTCACCTACTCTCGCACGTGTGCGCTCTCTACCTGTTTGGTGCCACAACTACCTTTTGTTTGTCGTCTGTTCTTGTGTTAGGTGTCCTCCTCTGATGGATATTACTCTGCACATGCTGAATGGGTATCTCCTGGCCTCAAAAGCCTATCTTAGTTCCCACCTGAAGGAAACGGCTGAGCAGGACATTAGGCCATCCCAAAATAATATGATGGGCCCCGAGGCCCCAGAAGTTACCCGAGAGGAACTGAAAAATGCATTACTTGCTGCCCAGGTAATAATAACGAAGCGGATGGTAATGAGCTAACGATAGCAACTCCAAAATATATAAACACTGCACACAGATATAAGGAATAGGAAAAACAGACTTTTGTTTATACTGACATCTCCTATAATAAGTAAAAATTTGACACTTCAATTTCCAAATTGTATCTAATAGCCTGAACTCTCTTTTTTTCCCTCTCTCGTCTTTTTCTAGCCTGGAGCATCATGCTGATGGTTGACCATTAGTACAGCAGCTTTCTCTGTCAGTGGACTAGAAAAGAGTTCTGCCCATAGTCCCCTTTGTATGTTTCCCTCCCATTCTCCAGAGGAGTATTTTTATACCCTCACAAGGTTGGGGTAATAGAGCATGAGCAAATGTGATAGGCCCTGAAGGCCATTTCAGTGATGTTAGCTGCTTCTGTTAAGTAACTTTATGAAGTGCAAGGCTAGGGAATGATTGATATGGTTACCTTAATGTCTCTGAGCTCTTGTTGTGAGTACTTTTTATTTTACACATACGCTGCTTCCTCTCTCACTCTAACCAAGTGTAAGTAACCACTTGTAACTTGCCTCCAGCTGGGAAAGCGAGTGAGCAGTCAGTTTCACAGCTGCTATAGTTTTTTGAGCAGCCAGCAAGAGGTTTTCATACATGGGGGGGACGCGGGGGGGAATAGCTGTTTGTCCTCTGGATTAGGGATGTTAAAATGTGTTAATTTTGGTAAATGTGTACCGCTGAAAATGTCAGCCTCCTCTCCCTTACCCCTCCACTGCTCTCTGTGTCAGAGGAAGCGGTGTGGGGGACAGAGGATGGGACCCAGTGCTTGTGAGAAGCTGGCTTAAAACCTGGCTCCCCCTGTATACTGGCTCATGCCTGCCTGCCTCCCCCTCCACTGTGCAGCAGGGGGGTGCGTGTAACCCTGAAGGTTAACCGATAAGCCCAGGCTCATTGGTTAAGAGTTCACATGTTTACATTATCACATCCCTACCCTAGATGCAGTGTGCTGCATGGGCATTTATGTATCCTTCTGTGATCTAGAAGTAGCTGAGGTTAGGATTGGTTTCTTCTTTATGGGGAGATGCTGGACCTTTTGGATTTGTATTTTACACTAGCTCGGATTGCTTATATCAGGATGTTCATACACTTGGCTGGTAAAGTACATGTGTTTGCCTGTATATAGTTTGAACAAGTTTTAATATGAAAAATCCCTACCCTACATGCAGGGCTTGACAAGCGGCGGCAAGCCCCGCTCACCAGCCGCGCGGTTTGGCGCGCTGCGCATGCGCTGATCATGCTGCGGCACCGTGCCAGGCTAAAATCTACTCACCACGGGCGAGTAGATTGCCCTAATTGTCGAGCCCTGCCTATATGTGTGGACTATACAACAATATTTGATTTCTGCAGAACCCTTATTAGTCCATTCAAGGATTAATGATTTTTTGCAAGCTTTTGGCTTTCGTTGCTTCGGATTTTAGTTCTTGGTTTAAAATAACCTTTAATAATTCATTACCCGTTATTCCAGTCTGAAACAAGTAAACCCAGAATTCTCTACTGGAACAGTTTATGTATTGTGCTTTAGTTTCTTACATTGCCACTGACCTAGTCAGACAACATATAGTTATGTAAAGTTACACTGAGTACATCCCATACTGATGTTAGGATTTTAGGGGACAATAAAATACTCCCTGGTTGCTACAGGGTGCCTGCCAGTTTCAGTGAACAAAATCTAAACATTATAGCAATGACTAAAAAGATCTGAAATAGGTCACACCTGATTTAAAACTCGTGCGTTTGGTGGATAATAACCCTCATGGTGATTATATTCATTGTTTGACCATGTGTGAGGAATAGAAGGGCATGTAACAAGCGAATGTTTCATTCATGAATCAACATTCCATGGGCGCCGTGTTTGATTAGAACAGTTGCTCCACTATAATGTGATACTGAACACATATACATACTTCATGCTTCATTTCTCTTTTATTAACTTCGGCGCTGCTTGACTGCTTTCCAGGACAGTGCTGCTGTACAGATCCTTTTAGAGATTTGCTTACCTACAGAAGAGGAGAAAGCGCAGAGCAGCAACTCTCACAGTCTGCTAAAAAATATTCAAAGTGCTGCTGCTGCCATTGAACCTCAGAGTAAGGGTGTGGAAGAAGAGCAAGACAGCCTTTTGTGTAATCTTCGAGAGGTGCAGTGTCTCATCTGCTGCCTACTGCATCAAATGTACATTGCAGATCCCAACATTGTTAAACTAGTTCACTTCCAGGTCAGTTTTTTGTTGGCTACATTTTTTTTTTTTTTTTTACATTTTTGTCATGGCTCTTTGGGAAGTGATAGTGGCGAGGGCAGTGCAGAATGAATCCAGAAAGGGTGCACTCGTGCGCTGTTGGAAAGAGAATGATGGCCAAGATTTATTTTCATGAGATGGCTATCTTGCACCTACCTCCCCGTGCTAATTTAGATTAGGGATATAAGAGGTTAACCAGTTACCGGGTAAGCATGTGGTTTATCAGCCTGTTTACAAAGTAACCAGTTAATCGGTGCTGACGGTAGGACCTTGTCCAGGCCAGAGGACCCCTGCAGCTGCAGCGGGCCCAGTTGGCTGGACTCTGTCCACAGTGGGGCCAGGGCTGAAACAGTCTCTGCAGCCAGTGGTTAACTGGTTAACTATTGTAGGCGTTTTTTACATCCTTAATTTAGATTAGGGATGTAAAATCCCAGTTAATCATCACCCAGTAAGTGTGGCCGGTTAACCGTTCACATCTCTAATTCAGGTATCTGACTGCATTATGCAGACACTCAAAAAGCAGTAGTCAAGAGGGATATGAATGGTTCACATCATGTGTGTTCATATGTATCTGTGTACCATTACAAATAGTACTGGAGTGGGCATTTTGGGGAGGGGAGTGGCACTAATCCATATTAGAATGTGCTCATCTTGTAACCAGCCCATGTGTTCTGTATTTGTGCACATTGCTTTGTCCTTGGCAGGACCTATCTGTGCTTGGGGCTGCATTCTGTAGAGTGGCTTATGTTAATGCTGCTTTTTAAGCCTATGAATGTATGTCTGTGCTAAAACCCTGAATTTGGCTGTGAGTGTGGGAATGGAAGGAGAAGGATTGCATCCGCAGAAGATGCTGGTGGTGCTTGTGAAAATCTGCAAAGTTGAGCAAATGAATTGTCTTGATGCAAACATAGCTTGGTTGGCACTTTACCTTGGTCTGGGTTAAGATGCTGAGTAAGCATGATGAGTAAAATGTTTTAAAAAAAACACAGATTCTTTTAAAAAATGCAGTTAAGCTTCTAGTATGACTTTGTGAAATTGAATGACGTTTTCTTCTCTTGTTCAAATAGGGTTATCCATGTGAACTTCTACCACTGACAGTGGCAGGCATACCTTCCATGCATATATGTCTGGATTTCATACCAGAGCTCATTGCTCAACCTGAACTTGAAAAACAGGTACTGTACAGCCATGTAGCTTGAACAATGTTCCCTCTAATCTTTTCCATTCATGCGTATATTTTTTCATTCATGTGTGGAATAATTTTATGTGCACTGAGGCATGTGCAAATGTGCACCACCAGGAAAAACAGAAAACCTAGCTCTGCTAATCAGCTGGGTGGCATTTGAATCTTTTCTGAGTGGCCACACAAGTGCATAGCTTACAGGGATCTCTGAGTTTGAGAAGCATTGGAAGTATTTAACCTTGGAGAACCCTTACTCTGGGCTGCAGAGTACTTCAGGGGAATGGTGAAAAACATTTCCTATTGATGTTAAGTTCATTAACATGTTTTTCTTTAATAGTAACTTTGGTCAAACATTTTAACAAATATTGTAACTGCATTTGTCCATGCCTTAGTTCTCCTATCTATAAAATAGGGACAAATTATCATGCAGAGGGTAAATGCCAAATTTATTGTTTTGTACAGATTTTTGGACTAAAAGTGTGATAGAAGCACAAAGCAAATCTTATTAAAAATAACTGATTTTTCACCTGTTTCTTTCTCCCTCTTTACCCCCACAGATATTTGCCATCCAGCTGCTTTCATATCTATGTATCCAGTATGCATTACCTAAATCTCTCAGTGTGGCTCGCTTAGCTATCAATGTCATGGGAACGCTGCTAACAGGTAAACACCCAGATAACATCAAAACATTGGCATACATTTGTGGAGACATGTAATTTTACTCTGAGGCAATATACATTATACTATGCTTTCTTAATATGCTAATCTGTCTCCGTTGAAAACCAAGATTTAAAAAATAGTTAGATTTGTACTAAATTCTTCATCTATGTAACTTTTAGACAGTTGTGCTGTGCCGAGTGAAGAAACTTGCAAACCAGTAGTAAACTGTTCTCTTATCCTTTGAGTTTCTAATGATTTGTTAGAAATAAGTAACCTTTAAGATACTAGACTGTAGAAAATTTGGATTCCATCCTAATTACAAAACAAAGAAACGTATTGCATAATTTTATCCTATTTAACTTGCTGATGTCACAGAAGAATCATAGTAATTAGAAATGTATGTCTTTTAAATGCATCAGGAAGTAGTGTTGAATAATGTTCCATTTTTGGTAGGTTTTTTGGCTTTATAACAAATACACAACTTTAATCACAACATGAAAGGTCATTTTAGGACAGAGGTTACAGTCGTAAATGTAAGGACAGCTCTTGATTGCTTTAAACATTTGTTCTAAACATTTCCCCTTCCTTACCAGTTTTAACCCAGACGAAGCGCTTTGCTTTCTTCATGCCGACCCTGCCTTGTTTGGTCTCCTTCTGCCAAGCCTTTCCCCCGCTGTACGATGATATCATGTCTCTGCTGATACAGATAGGACAAGTTTGTGCCTCTGATGTTGCTACACAGACTAGAGACTTTGATCCGATTATTACACGTAAGTAGTGACACGGCGTCTTCCAAAACTACAGATGTAATTCAAGACAATAACTGTATCCCTAACACCTTGAAAGGTTATAGTTGATTTTTGAGTGCACAGTGAAAAGTGACCCCCACAGGTTTACAAATGCAAATGGAACCATGAGAGGATGTGATGAATGGTATTTGAGAGAGCAGATTTGGAATGAAAGGGATAAGCAGAGGCTTTTGGCTTCTCATATATTTTATGAACTTCTTATGCTGCTTATTTCCTTCTGTAAAATAAATGAAATTGGATGTTCTACTTCTAGGGTACAAATGAGCTGTAACAGGGCAGAGTATCTCACTTTGAAACATGGCTAAGAAATCAAGTCCATAGTGTTATCTCTGTTCTAGGAAGTAAAATTCCAGATGTTTGAGGTTTGTTGTACAACTCCCTTTAATTTAATAAGAGAGTTCCAGTTAAACCCATTTACTGTCCTTTGAAAATGTGTCCCATAAAATTTGATTCTTACTCAGTTTCCTGTAGGCTGTTTAGAAACAGGAAGGAGATAATTATTATCCCTTCAAGAAGGGACCTTTCCGCTAATAAATCTATTTTGCAGAAGAAAGCGTGAAGTTGTAACATCAAGAGTTCTTGCGAACTTGGCCCTTTTCTTCTTGCACTTAAATTGTCAGATGTGTTAAATTTTGTTTCACTTCATAGAATTTTGTGAGTCAAGTGCTTTTGTCTAGTAGTTAAGACCATTCATTATATTAATGCACCCATGAAGAGAATTCCCCAGAAAGACCAGTTACCTCCTTGTTTCCTTTCATGGGGGCATCTGTAATTGACTTTTTGTTGTTGAACGAGCCTCTCTATCCAGGTGCATCTTGTTATATTTATAGAAGTTCATTGGGCTTAGTAACCATCTTCATATTCTTGCCTGGAATCTGATCAGCTTGGCTCTTGATGTTCACTGAAGAATCCATGACTGATGCAGATTTATTACTTAAGTTGTTGTGAACGTAAGGGTGTGGCAAATCCTGGTTTTCTTTTTTCTCAAATTTATCTGCACCCAAGCAACAGCAAAATTTCACTCTCTGCATTTTTTTGTCTTATTAATCATCAGCCTTGAAGCTTTTAAAAATTTCCTAAGGACATTTCAGCTGGCTTTCTTTTTTTCATATAGCTGTAGCTTTTCATACACTGTCTGGCTCTTTTCATCCCAACAGTGTATGCTGGCAGGGGGTAGGGAAGATAGGAGATGAGGGGAATGGGAGTAGAGTGGAGAAGAGTGGAAATCAATCTGCGCCACATATTAGGTACATATGTCTGGTAGTTTTCAGGGATGTAAAATCCCGTTTAATTAGTTAACCAGCTACACATTGAGTTTAACTGGTTAACTGACTAAATGGAGGTGAAGGCACTGGAGCAGTTCCTGTGCCGCGGGCAGAGGCTGCTCCAGCCCAGCTGCTCGTGGCCCTACACTGGGCTGCCGGCTCCCAGCCCACACGGGCTGGGAGCTGGCAGCTTCGTGTGGGACTGGAAGCGTCAGCCCTGTCCCCACTGCCGACTCCCAACCCATATGGGCTGGGAGTCCCATGGGGCTGCTCCAGGATAATGGCTAACCATTACCCGGCAAGCATCACCCTTAATGGTTAATTGATTACCTGTTCACATCCCTAGTAGTTTTACCATCTTTCTCTTCAGCAAATACGATTGTCTTTCTGGAAATTTAGTGAGACTTGTGCTGTGCAGGAGAGGAGTCGGGTAGGGTTGTAACCATGTGTCCTGTTTGCTACATGGAATAACATTTACACTAGCCCGAGGGGGTGGAATGGTGGACACTGTATAAGGATAGTCTGGTTCTGTGTAGTGGCTAGCTTGTAACCTACAGTGACAAAGTTCAAGTGTAAGTGCCTGTACTGTCCTTTCTAAAATGGCAAAAAGATGGAGATCTCTGTAATAGGGATGTGAAGGACTAGTCGACAGGATAGTCAACTAGTTGCTTCCCCTCTCCCCCTTGCTGCCTCTATTAGATTGAGGCAGCAAGGGGAGGGGAGAGAAGAGTGGGTACTTCAAAGCAGCAGCACTGTTTGAAGCCTGGGGCCACACCCTGGGCTCCATGCAGCACTGCTGCTTTGAAATGCTGCATGCAGCCTGGGGCCAGCTAGGGTGTCCCTAGGCTGCATGCAGCGTTTCAAAGCAGCTGCGCTGTATGGAGCCTAGGATCAGCTGGGGAGTCCCCAGCTGACCCCAAGCTCTGTGCAATGCAGCTGCTTTGAAATGCCGTGCAGAGCCTGGCGTCAGGCTCCTCGTGGTATTTCAAAGTGACAGCACCGCGTGGAGCCCGGGATCAGCTGGGGATTCCCCCGCTGACCCCAGGCTCCATGCGGCACTTTCGCCTTTGAAGTGTAGCAACTGCCTTAAGGTTGTTGCTACACTACAAAGATGGAGGCGCCCTATCGGCACATCAAATAGGCGATGCATTTTGCAATTCGATTAGTCGATGCTTAACATCCTTAGTCTGTAAAGGAATGTCAATAGGATTGTGATGGCTGCTGCGTTTCTAAGGGGTGGAGAAGTATGTAATGGCTGGTACAGGAGAGCTAGGCGCTGACTTAATCATCTTGGGCAAGTATCTCAAAGTTTGTGCTTCTGCTCCTTTCTAAAGCATTTCACAGGATGCTGTGAGGCTTCGTGCCCCTTACCCTAGGAATTATTAACATGGCTGTCTTTCTGTCCGAAAAGAACCAACCAAAAATAAAAACAAGGAGACCTAAGTGAAACCCAAGAGAAATGCCTCTTAGTATTTCCCAAAAGGCTGATAAAATTAAACCACCACATGCCCGGGCTCTGATCTATCCCTCTGGTGATAGCAATGTTTTCAGTTCACCCTCTGAAAACACGCACTTTTGTCAGTGTATATAGCAGAAGAAGCAGTTTTTGTTGAACTGTGTTTGTTTCTATCTAACATAGGTCTCCAGCAACTAAAGGAGAAGCCAAATGAACAATCAGGACTTTGTAAAGATTTGTTTTATAAGCATGGACTAAAGAACATGGGAAGCATGGACCCTGATGTTCAGCTATGCCAGTGTATTGAAAGGACCATCATTGAAATAATTAACATGACTGTTAGTGGAGTTTAGGAAAAAACAAATGAAGTCGTGCTACAGCAAGTATGATGTACAGTGTCTAATGTTGGTAACAGCTGCCAAAGAGGAATTAGGAATTGGATTGGAACCAAGAGTAACTTTCACTTGTTGGACTCTGCACAAAGCTGTGGATTGATCCTGTCCAAAGAGAATTCTTAAGGATACCTGCACTGCTTTCCTTTGACAGCCAATATGCCGGTGGTCCTAAATGAAGACTGTTTCAGTGGAGTTATGTTGTGAATTTGTTTTGCTTGGCTTCTGAAGCAAGGAAGGAGCAGTTTTCTATGTAACACCTTTCTAAAAAGCAGTCTGTGAAGTAAGCCTGATGTTTGTTTTAGCATGTTGAGCCTTTCCACCTTGCAGCGACAAGTTTTGGGTAAAACATGCAGGGAAAATTGGGATTGAAAAGCATTAACGCAAACAGACAAATGCAACAGAGTCTTACAAAGCAAGATGCAATAAACTCCCTAAAAAAGAGCATGGAGAAGACTGGAAAACCACTGTAAGTTGCTTCTGCAGGTTCACCAAGTCTACCGAGATTAAATATCTTTTTATTCGCTTTTCAAACCACTGCACAAGGTTTGAGGTGAAGAGATCAGCAACTCTCAAAACATTAACAAAATCATTTGCAAGTGAATTAGCTTTTAAAAAATTGGTCAGACAAGTGTGGGATGACTTTAAAAAAGTCTTGAAATTAAAAGTTTCAACATATGTTAACACAGCGTAAACATCTTCTTATTACAGAACTTTATTTTTTATAATGCTCAATTATCTTGAGTGTGTTTTTTAAAATATTGCTTAGTTTAACAAAGATGAGGAGCCTAAAGCACTAAATGCGAGAGATCTCTTGATTTATCATCCAGATAGGATTTAAAAATCAATGTTCTTGAGGCCAAAGTGATTAAAGCTAAATTGTCTTGTGATGAATGGCTGATTTTTAACCATAGTAAAGTGGTTCTAAGAAAAGAGGTATGTGATGGAGTGGTGTGCAGTTTGGTGCATTAAAAGGATCAATCCATCAGTACTTCATGCACCCAGAGCTTTTGAAAGTAGCGAGTAGTTACTGCATGCAAGAAAACTGCAGGCTGAGGCCTTTGTTCTCGCCTGCATTGTGCCTAGTACACCCTTCAGCAATCTTCTGCAGCCATGCACAAGCGCTTTTGGTGTAGCAGGGTAATATAGTCTTAACTAAAGCCATAAATACATTAAAGTAAATGGCTTTGTGAGGTGAGTGGAGTATTTCTCGCAGGCATTTTATTAAACTTACCATTCTAAGAGCATGTTATATTAAAATGACATCTGTGGTCTTTCACACAGAAAAAAGGTAAAATATTCTATTTGATTAAATCTGTTTTTATTCCCATGAAGAAATGGCCTGATTCTCTTAAACTGTGGCCTTCTCTCTTCTGTAGCTTGTTCTTCAAAGGTATCATGCCAGTATGCAGAAAAGCTAATATGGATGTTGTAAAACTAAATGTACATTCCAGTATTATTTTGGTATTGACTGGTCAAAGCCTGCATTAACAATGTGTTAATACACTTTTAGTAGGAAGGTGGTGTGCTTTTACCATATGTATTGATGTAAGGTATGTAAATAAGTTAAATTTTATTTGATTTTTCTCAAGATTCTAATATTTTATATGCTGTAGTGACATTTTAACAGAAACCTACTGTACGTATGTGTTTTTTGGATGGATTCATAAAATGTTTCAAATGGATTTGTATGGACTGATTGCTAATTTCAAATTTAAATTCCTTTCCAAATTGGATGTCAGGTTAAGTGAAGCAGTACTTCCCTCAGGCCTCTGGTGCACAGATTAAATGGATTAAAAGCTACTGAATTTCTTACAAAGTCAGAACTTTCCCTCATAAATGGTCCAATAGCTGAAAGGTTAGATGTAATTGCATTTTAAGTAAAAAAAATTACTGACTTCACTGAGTTCTGTCTTATTTTCCCCAGTTACTTAGCTCCCCCCCCCCCCCCCCCCCCGGATTAAACATGAACTAGGCCTTTCCCAACCCCATATCTCTTCAGGAAAAGGTTTTCCTAGTCTGAAGTCATTACGGATGTCAATGTGTAGACAATTACACGATTAACTGATAAGCCTGAGTTTATCGGTTAATCCTGTCAACTGTACACACTTGCCCCCCTCCTTGCTACCTGTGTATCAGAAGAAGCAGGAAAGGGTCAAGCAGGAGTTGGTGCTGGGGTGGGGGAGAGGCAGAGGAGGCTGCTGCAAAGCAGACTCTGTCCACGATGACCCGGGCTTGCCGCAGACAGAGGATGCTCTACGGTCCTAGCTCCCTGCAGACAGGGACTGCTGCCATGGAGCAGCTTGTCTGGGAAGCTTGGACTGCTCCACAGATGGGCTGCTGCCACCCTGAGCTGCTGCCTCTATATCAGAGGCAGCAGGCGGGGGCCGGTCTGCGTGGGACGCAGGTTTTTAAACTGGCTCCCCTTGCGGACTGATTCCCACCTGCTACTCCATACTGCTGCCTCTAATAGAAGGGGGCTCCCCAAGAGTGGGACTGGGAGTGCACTGGCTGCTAGCCCCACCTCCAGGAACTATTGAATAGTCATGTAACTGCTAAAATTTCGTGAGGTTACATAACTATTCAATTATACGCTATCCTAACATCCCTAGAAGGCACTCCTTTAGAGAGAAACTGGTGCATCTCACAGCATTTCCTATCATTTAGGCTCTGATAAACCAAGTGGAAGAACCAGTAGGAGGGAGCATTTGGCAGAGGGCTTTCATTATTTTACCAATCAGTCCAGACAAAGACCCTCACTATCACCTTTGACTGACATTGCTGAAGGTGCATTATCTTGAGTGCCTGAAATTTCACGTGTTTAAAACACCACACATACCTCAGATACAAGTCTGTGCTGCAATAAGATGATCATTACATCGTTACGATTGCCATGTCACCCCCATTTGGAGCATATCAATTTTGCTGAATTGTCATCTTTTAAGAATCAGTGTGGAACAATGTCTCACTTTATATAGGATACCAAGCTAGTCTTTGAATGACCAAGACTTTTGGTTACTGATGATTTGGGCTTGACTTAAACTATCATCATTCATGTATCCATTTGCTAGTCCCTGAGCCATCCATTTGTTGTAGTTATATTTTTAAAAAAGTGAAGAGCAATATTACTAGTATATGACTTTAACTGTTTTGTATTACAGGAAACCCTCACCATTCACGGTGGCACCACTGCAAATGATGAAATTAGTGAATAGTGGGAGCTGTGGTTCCTGGCCCCTACGGTGAGTTCCCTGCAGCTCCCAAACAGTGAGTGCAGGGAGTTATGGGAAACTCACCACAGCTCCTGCCCCCTCAATCCCTCTCACCCAGACAGGAGAGCCCCTCACAAACAGGCAGAACTGCAAACAATGATTCTGAAAATTGTGATGATCTCCTTGTAGTTTTTATTTTGCTTAATTTTTCATCTCCTATGCTAATCCTTTCAGTGGGATAGGAGGCTAAGGCTCTACATGCAATATTTGACAAAATGGGTAGGGAAGACTGTTGGTATGGGTAGAGCATGGAGAAGAGGAAGACAGATGTATCACAAAGTCTGGTTAACCAAACAGCTATCTGCACAGGTGCCAGTATCATACTTACTGTTGTTCAAATAGTAACATGAAGGTATTTTTACAGATCTAGTTTAAAAAAAATGGATGGATGGATTGATTGTAGTCTCCATCCTTGATGGCTAGCCCCCGTTGCCCTCTTCCATCGTGTGTGTGTGTGTGTGTGTGTGTCTCTCTCTCTCTGAAATAGTAATCAGACAGCATAATTTCTTGCAGCACAACCTTGCTGTTTGTTTGTTTTTGGCAGTGTGTGGTGGTAGCTCTGTCTCTTCCCTACTCCTAGTTGACTTTAGGATACAAATATATTTTGTGTGTGAAGCACTATGCTGTAAATCAACCAACTACACTGGCTGTTTGACTTTTTTCTTGTTTTTGTATTACTCTAAATATACTTAGAGAGTGAACACGATAGTGTTCCTGTCTGTCTGCAGGTTTACTTCAATTGCACAGGGGCAATGAGTCTTTAAAGGGGAAAAAATGATCCATCACCACAACTCCCTTAAATTACTGAAACAGATCCTACACTGAAACAGTTTCATGCAATGTTCCACAAGATGTTGCTACACCCTAATGTGGCTGATGACTGAGTGGAGGGATATGACCAGGAGGCCTGTGCAAGTGACTGCACTTACAAATCAGCTCCCACTCTCTATGCTGGCTGGATGAGTGTCACCAGGGGCCTAAGATCTGACCCAAGCTCTGTACCATGCTTGTGGGGACCTGGCCCTCTGCCCATGAGTGGCAAGCCCAGGCCCTGTGGGGAGGGTGTGTGTGGGAGGCCTCCTGTGCCCCACCTAGGCTGACCCAATACAATGTGTGAAAAATCTGGAGGGGGGGCGGGTAGCAGACATCTATATAAGAAAAAGCCTCCATATGGGGCCATGTGGTCCACCTCGCCCCTGCTCTGTGGTGCCAAAGGGGGTCAGGCTCCCCCTGCTGGTACCACTCAGCCTAAGTGGGGGGGGGGGGGGGAAGAGGAGCCCCTCCCCCAAAGGAAAGGGAAAGTGGGCGGGGCAGAGCTCAGCGCCACCGCCCCCGGCTACCTAGGCAACTAAAGGCGCCTGCTGGGCACCAATGTGGGCCTCGGTGGTTGGCTGCAGGCTCGAAGGCGGAGGCGGGAGCTCTTTGGCGGGCGGGGGCTGCTGATTGGCGGCGGCGGCGGAGCGGCTTCCTGTCAGCTGTGATTGGTGGGGTGGGCGACCCGGAGGCGGGAAGACTTGAAGGAACTGACGGGCGGGTGGGCTCGGCGGCTCTCGCTGAGGTAAGCGGCCCGGGCAAAGCTGGAACCCCCCCCCCATCCCGCGGCTACGGGCTGGGAGGCGTGGCCAGCTGCCGGACGGGAATTCAAAATGGAGTTGGGGAGGGGGGGTGCGCTGTGAGACCGGCCTCCTTCCGCGTGTCCCTGCTCTAGGAAGGGCGCAGGGCGGGGAGCTCTTGTTCAGGATGGGGGGGGGCGGCGTTTGTGGCGCCCTTGCACTGCCCCCTACCCCTGGGCCGTCGCCACACGCGGGGGGGCAAACCCCTGGGCTATCCCCCCCCGGGGGGGCCACAAGGGGAGAACAGACCCCTGAGCCATCCCCACACGGGGGAGGGCAGACCCCTTGGCTGTCTCCCCTCTGCTCAGCTCAGGGAATTGGCACAAACCCTTGTAATTTTCCTTTAGGAATGTGCAGCGATTCCTTCCCCCCCGACACACACAAGCTCCCCCCCCCCCCTTCCCAATTTGATCTTTTTAGGCTGGGAGAAAATATGTGAAGTGAGTAAGACAATAAAAGAAGCAAGCAAATGTTACCCTCCTGCTGTTCCATTCCCCCCCCCCCCCACAAAAAAAAAGTGCGGGTGGGTGCCTTGTTCCCATGTCACTCCCACAAAACTTTTTACTAGAGCATCAGTTTCAATGCAAAAGTGTTTACTGTTTGTAAATTGCAAAACAAAACAAACCCCCAAAATATCAACAGGCTAAATAAGCTGGGGACTGGGTCCTGCATCCCTCTCCCTGCAGCCCTTGATTGTTTATTTGACTAGTTAGAGCTGAAGCTCTTCAGATAGGGACCTTGTTTTCTTGCAAAAAGAAAGTTTAGCAACTTTGGGCATAATACAAATAATTCTTTGCTTAAGAGGGAGTCTGCCTTCTGAGTATATTTGAGGAATCATTTTCTAAACTGGGGATATAAGAGTGTGTAGCCATTTTAAATGGGTAATGAGCTTATTAGTTAAACAGTTACAGCCTGGCTCCCAGGGAGCTGGTGGCTGCCCCTGTACTAGACACAGCAGCATGGGGCAGCAGCTGGCTCCTTGGGAGTGGGGTGACAGGTGGGAGCAGGTATGCACTGGGAACCAGCTTAAAATATGGCCTTTGGCGTGTGCTGGCTGCTGGCAGCTTAAAATATGGCTTGACGGGAGTGGGCATGGCAGTTGGGAGCACACTGGCTGCTGGCCACACCCCTAGGGAGCTAGTGTGTAACTACTAAAAAGTATGACGGCTATACGGATACGATTATAACAATTTTTTGACATCTGTATTCTAAATTTGGGAATAGGGACTATCCCTTTTGGTAGTGGGGATAATGGTAGATTGTCACATTCCATTCATTCCTGTGAGATGGTTTATGATGGGGCTGTGTCATACTAGTTATTATGATAGCTTTTTGATGGAGGCCCCCTGAGACCCTTCAGTTAGAGAATTAATCAATGAAAGGTATGTTGCAAAATTTGGTCCCAAATTTTAACTTTTTAAAAAGAAGCTTTTTGTATAACCAAAGACCTGTGGGAGGGAATTGTTTCCTTCAAGCTTAAAAAAATGGCAAACAGTTATTTATAAACAAGCTACCCTGTATTTCCCCTTCAGTGTTTGAAATCCAAACATTGCAGCTTTTGAACATGAAAGTGAAACTGACTATACAGCATTTTCAACTCTTACTTTTCATTGCCCAAAGTGGAATAAGTGCAAGAAGTTAATACTATGTAAATAGGGACAAGTAAATTATTTTTCTCTTAATAGTTTCATTATTAATAATAACAGGTATGAACTGTTTATTTAAAACATGTAATGCTTAGATGGTATAGTGTCTCTCATAATGTTTATACATTGTTATAAAGATGGAAAATCTTGTCTGGAAACCATTGTTCTCATATAAGTACAGGGCGCACTGTCTTAGGGTTCAAGCTAAATAGAGTGTGTTTGTAAAACTGAGGAACTGTTTGTTTCTTATTATTAAAGATCCCAGACTGCTATTCACAGGAGTTGGGGTGCTAATCCAATATCCTGGCCAAAGTCCAATTTGAGTGGCTACATTCCAAAAGGTAATACATACAGTATGTTAGTAATTATTATTGTGTTAAATTACTGAAAAGTCATCAAATGGTAATAACTTGCTGTCATTACTAAGATGGGCTAAATCTGAACTGGTGACCTATAGGTGTAAAGCGCTATATCCCACCATTGCCAATATCCTGAACCACCTAGTCCCTAAATCACCTTAACCATTTATAGTCAGTGTTATCTGGTGCCTTATGTTTGCAGCTTTTTGATAAGTGCAGAGGTAGAGTTGGTTTGTCAACATTTCTCTTTTTTTATTGCAGACATAAATTTGAAATAAATAAAGGAAAAGACCCTTGACAATGTCTTCAGTGGCATCAGAATATACAATTGGTGGGGTGAAGATGATCTTTCCTTGCAAGGCTTACCCTTCACAGCTTGCTATGATGAATGCAGTAAGTAAACTTGTCATTGAAATCTATTGCTTTAATAGTGTATGTATAGTGCTGTAGTGTTCAATACATAGAAGGGAATTCAGATACCAAATAAGAACCTCCAGTGTCTCCATGTATGTGGGGGAAAGCTCAGTTACATTTTTGGAGTATTAGAGTGAATACATATGCCTAAATGTTTATACTAAATATATGTTGAAAGGATGTACACATAATGCATGCCTGCTTAATTAGATAAAAGTTATTTGATACTACAAATGCAATAGCAATGCAAAAGGAAAAGGCTTCAGCAAAATGCCTGTCATCTTTTGATCAAAAGATATAGTACCAACCCAATAAATTTTCATTTTATTGAAGGAGGAGATGTTTTATCTTCCACATTTTATTAAATTTAATTATGACATAGAAGCATTTAATGGCCTGCCATCATTCTTTGCTCCTTTGTCACTGAGGATAAACAGACTCTTGGTGGATTGTTTACATGCAGTTACTGTCTACAGTGAAGCGCTGCAGCTGTGCTACTGTAGTGTTTCAAGTGTAGACAAGCCCCATCAGATGTTGATGCTATTTGGGGAGGTAGGTCTGAAATGACATCTGAGTCACTACTGAACCTATGTCCCAGTGCAGTGAGAGATGTTACAAATGTCTGTGGTTGAGAGAAAACCAAGATCTAATGACCACTTGTGGTCCTGGAAGATTTTTTTTTTCAAAAGTATTAACTTCTGATGACTTTGTCAAATTTCATTTAGGAAATTATTTTCAGCCTATCTTAAAAAAAATCCCTGTGGCTTCAGCTGGAGATGTTCTTCCCTTTCTGTCTTAATTGCTGTCTTGGTGCTGACACACAAGCTTTACTGCACTTTGCTGATGGGAATGTGATAAATATAAATGATGGGAATGTGATAAACATAAAACTAGTGACTCGACTAGTCCCCCTATCAGAGAGAGGGAGCAAGGGGGGGAGCAGGATCTAGTGCTGGGGGGAGCTGGCTTAAAAGCCAGTTCCCCACAGCACTGTCTCTGTGGGGAGAAGGGATAGGGGCACAGTGGGGAACTGGCAGTGCTTCCGCCTTTGAAATGTAGCAAGAACAGGGCTTTTGAAATGTACAAGATACCTTCTACTTTTAAAAAGCAGGGAGCGTGGGGTCAGGGGGGGGACTGCTTGAGTCCTCCCACTGGCTGTGCTCTCTGTGGCACTTCCACCTTTGAAATGTAGCAAGAGCCAGCAGGGCTGTTGCTACATTTCAAAGGCAGAGGTGCCTTTATCAACTAATTGAATAGTCAATGCAAATTACATTGACTCTTCAATTAGTTGATTAATCTAAATTTAGCATCCTTAATATAAATATACTCCTTCCCTTCCCAAAAAGAGAACATGAATACTTATTTATTAATTTTTCTGAGCAGTTCACTTTTTATTTTTTTCTTTCAGATTGTTAAAGGGCTAAATTCCAGGCAACACTGTTTGTTGGAGAGCCCCACAGGAAGTGGTAAAAGTTTGGCGTTACTGTGTTCTGTATTGTCATGGCAGCAGTCTTTTCATGGTAAGTTATCTCATGTAGCCTGATCTAAGATTGTTTAAATTCTGATGACCCACCTTTAGGGTTGACAGGTTCTTTGTCCCAGGATCAGGCCCAGTATTCAATTATACTATGATTGGGAACCCTGATGTGCATGGTTGCAACACTCGCAATATAGAAACTCTTGTATATTTACAATATTTATAGTTTATTAATTCAGTTAGCACAGTCACAAACACCCCAATTTCATAAGACAGGGAATGTCCATCCATATTTCCATACCATATACTTACATCATTCCTTCTAGAACAATCTTAGGTGTTAGCCCATCATCTTTCTCATTATCTTTACCTTCCCCATCACCAGGGGCCATCATTCTGGCCCTTCCAAAGATGACATTTTCTCCTCCCTATCGCCCCTGGGCTGGGGTCCCACTTTTATACTAAGTAACACTGATGATAACATGTTTTATGCATATTCAATAGGGGATGTTTCTAATGCTGAAGTGTTCTTTTCCTATTGGTCAGTGTATCATTGCTCTTAATTTATTATTATATATGTCAATTCGTTGCCATGGGCCTTTGTGGTTATCTGTCGCAACCTGTGTCCTGATTATTCAATTCAGCCTGAACCATTCATTTGGGACTTTTATATAATAATACATCTGTTGAGTCTGAGGGTATTTTTCGTACCATCCTGTGCGGGTGAAAGGTCCAGACCTAAGTTCTCCTTTTTCAGTCCCGTGAAACCATAAATAAACTATGACCGGTATCCGGGTGAGACTATGTCTCAACCACGGAAATCTGCTACCTTAGCTTCTGCTGATCTTGCAGACGGCGTGTTGCAGCATGGACAAAAGATAAAATATAACCCCATATTACTTGACCTGGACTGTGAGCTTAGGTATGTTCTTTCATTCAACTGCAACCCTGCCCTCTAATGGTGGTAATACAGACATGGCACTCATTGGAAAGTGCATTCAGAGGCTGTTCCATCTTGTTATACCCTACAGCAGGAGCCACTGCACTGCAGGGGAACCCGACTCACGAGACAGCCTAGGGCTGGGCTGTACTGCACCCATGCTGCTCCTACACCTAATGGCATCTGGACGGCCACACAGCCCAGTCAGTGCATGGCACCAACAGGCTTGTGGTTGGCTGTGTGGGGGGAAGGCAAGCAATATATGCCCACAGACAGGTACAAGCAGCAGGACCACTACTTTGGTGCTCTTGCTAGACTCTTATATACCAACATGTCTTGGTCCCAGCTAGAAAAGGGCATGGACCTGTACCCTGGGGAGTTAATGGCAAAGCCCTCCCCCAGGGAGTTGAGTGCTGCTGTGTTAGTATTAGCGGTCTTCACAAACTTGGGCAGACATAAGGCGTAGTGTGTTACACCTGATCCCAGCCATCAGTCAAGCTAACACAAAGGGCCTACGGGAATGCTGAGAGCAGCTTTTAGAAGATTTCTTGCATTACAGCTTTTAACTATTACCGAATTAATCTAAATTAACACAAACATATTATTAGCATGATAGGAAAGTAACTTGATAGGCTACACTCAAAATGCCCATATGTCCAGTTTCAATTGGCAGGGGTTGTCTGCATTCTTACATAAACTAGGTCAGTGGACAACCTCAGAAATCTAGTTTCAGGAATAGAGCTAAATCTCCATCTTAGTCCTTATGCCAGTGGTTTATGCTAGAGGCTATGAGAATCAAACTCATGCTCAGATTGTCAGAGCTCTGGGTGCATGGGACCCAAGTATTGAGCATGTGTTGCCAGAATGCAGAATTAATCAACCTTACGTTCATATGATGCTGCAATTCGTGGTGTTTGACACGATCATACAGTTGAGGCACATCTAGCTAGAACACATCACAGGACCTTGACTATACCAAGAGAAATAAGCTTGTGTGCTGACGAGAAGTGAAATTGGAAAGTAATGGAAATATTTCTCTGGATTATATCTGCTAAAGGACAATCTATTCTCAATGCTCAATTACTGAGGGACAATTTACACACTTTCCTATATGTGTGTTTTACAATCAACTCTCTCTATAACTTTTCATGAGTGATGTACCCCCAATACTTGGATGCTAATATCTAAATTGTACTGTTAAATTATTAATCTTATCTGGATTATTGCTGATTATGTAATAAGTATATTGTATTACTTTTAAACAAGCCTTTGTACTTTTAAGCTCTATCCCAGCTGTACAGACACTCTTTCCTTATCCTGTGTATTATATAATTTTAACACTAACTCAGAGGGACTATTGTACTTTTTTTTGGAGCTGAATGGGTAGGGTTTCTGTAAGCGACTTCCATGTAGCTAGTTTGTAAAGGTGTGCAACTGTTATGGAGACAGTGACTAGAACAGGGCTGGGCAAAATATAATCTGTGGGCCAGATCCAACCCACCAAGCTGCTGGATGTGGCCTGAGAGAGCCTCAGCCAGCTCCCTGCCTGCCCCGCCCCCACTCGTCACTCAGGAAAGCTGTCTGCAGGGCCATTTGTGTTTCTGAATGTTGAGAGGCTGGAGTGTGGGGAGACAGGCTTCTCAAGCAGCTCCCACCTCCAGTAGCTCCTATTGGCCGATTTCAGCCAATAGCAACTGCCTGTTTGCAGGACAGACTGCATGTGAAGTGCCCCTCGTCCCTCATTCCCCGGGCTTACAGCATTCAATTCAGAGCAGTAAATATGGCCTCTGCAGCTCCCCTGAGCAGTACAGGGCCTGGAAGGCAGGGACTCTGTCTAAGGAACTTGCTGGGCTGCTGGCTGGGAGCCAGGTAAAGTCTCCCAACCACAGCCTGCCTCTGGCACCTCAGCCTCTCCCTCTCTCAATCCTCTGCTCCCCTTTGTCCCCCCTACCTCATGTAACCCAAACCTTCTGCACACCTTCTCCACAGGCCCCATACACCTTCCCAGACACTGCATCCCCTCCTAAACTCCTCCTGAGGTCACAACCCCCTCTCAGACCTTGTACCTCTATCTGCTGTCCCTGGCACAACTCAAATCCCTGCACCCTTTCCTGCACTTCTGTCCCAGGTCACAACCCCTACCAGGCCCTGCATTCCCTCCTCCTACACCCCTCCCCCAGACCAGAATCCTCTTCTGTACCCATACCTCTCCCAGACCCTGCACCCTAATCCCCTGTCCCAGGTCACAACCCAAACCCCTGCACCTCTACCACAGGTCACCCTCCCCTCCCAGACCTTGCACTGCCTCCTTATCACAGTCCGTTGCCCCAGGTCACGATCCTGTCCTTCACTCCCAAGCTCCCGTCTGCACCCAACCTCCATCCCAGACCCTCGCATCTCTTCCATTAATATAATGAGAGAGTGCAGCCCTCGGCCACTTGCCAAATTCTTGGAGTGCCCCCTCCATCAAAAATTATTGCCCACCCCTGGACTAGAAGCTATAGCCACAACAAAATTGACTGTTACCTCCTTGTTCCTATTATATTGGAGAGCCTAATTCTATAATATGGCTCTGTGGTTATAGTTTTATAACAGAAGAATGACCTTCTCCTGTCCTGCTTTTAGAGAAGTCACTGGATGAGTTCTCATGTGAAAAGGAATGCAAAAAACCAGAGACATCTTTGCCATGTCACTGTAGATGCCATTCCCAGGCATTGTCTAATGACACTTTTGCAGATGTGAACCAAGGTGCCTCTTGTTCTTTCACTGATTGTAAAGCAGCAACTTCCATAAAAAGTGAAACTCTCTCAACAGACAAAGGTAACTTTTGAGTATTTTTTTCTGTTTTTTTTTGCTGAGTATTCAGATTGTGGGTTCACTAAGCTAGGGGGAGAGGTAGATATGCTTGAGGGCAGAGATAGAGTCCAGAGTGACTTAGACAAATTGGAGGATTGGGCCACCAGAAATCTGATGAGGTTCAACAAGGACAAGTGCAGAGTCCTGCACTTGGGAGGGAAGAATCCCAAGCATTGTTACAGGCTGGGGACCAACCAGCTAAGTAGTAGTTTTGCAGAAAAGGACTTGGGGGTTACAGTGGATGAGAAGCTGGATATGAGTCAACAGTGTGCCCTTGTAGCCAAGAAGGCTAATGGCATATTAGGTTGCATTAAGAGGAGCATTGCCAGCAGATCCAGAGATGTCATTATTCCCCTTTATTCGGCTCTGGTGAGGCCACATCTGGAGTATTGTGTCCAGTTCTGGGCCCCCCCACTACAAAAAGGATGTGGACGCATTGGAGAGGGTCCAGCGGAGGGCAACCAAAATGATAAGGGGGCTGGAGCATATGACCTATGAGGAGTGTCTGAGGGAGTTGGGTCTGTTTAGTCTGTAGAAGCGAAGAGTGAGGGGGGGATTTGATAGCAGCCTTCAACTTCCTGAAGGGAGGTTCCAAAGAGGATGGAGAAAGGCTGTTCTCAGTAGTGACAGGTGGCAGAACAAGGAGCAATGGTCTCAAGTTGTGGTGGGAGAGGTCCAGGTTGGATATTAGGAAAAACTGTTTCACTAGGAGAGTGGTGAAGCACTGGAATGGGTTCCCTAGGGAGGAAGTGGAGTCTCCATCCCTAGCGGTGTTTAAGTCTCGGCTTGACCAAGCCCTGGCTGGGTTGATTTAGTTGGGATTGGTCCTGCCTTGGGCGGGGGGCTGGACTTGATGGCCTTCTGAGGTCTTTTCCAGCTCTATGGTTCTATGATTCTGTGTTCTTATTTGTCGTCTTATTGCCAATGCTACACAAGTCAACAGTGAACCAAAAATGCTCCTTTCATCATGCTGTCCCCCTCACGTTTTTTCTAGGTAATTAATGGCTCCTGGCTTTAAAGTTCCCTATTCTTTCCAAGTGTCCAAATCATACTAATTTCTGTGGAGGAAACAGACATCTAAATTAAATAATTAAATAAATAAACAATCAGTGTAATTTTTCTGTAATTCCTCATTTCCTTGATTTTATTGAAGGTTTTTTTTTCTACTGCATTCTAATCTTTCTTCTTGCCTAATTCTATAGTGAATCTACAAACTCTCTGTTACTGATGACAGTCTGTGGCTATTTCACTGATTGTGCTGTCACAGTTTAGCATTATGACTTTAGTCAGAGGTGCTGGAGAACTCTATGGGTGCTCTAGGCTGGAAAGAGTGGGTGCCTCACACCCATGGCGGGCCAGCTTGGCCAGAGCAGCCCACTGCCTTACGGTGGGGGGCGCTCCAGGCCTGCCATTATTAAAATTGTTGATGAAGATATTGAACAGTTCTGGTCTCAAAACACCACTTGCTGTGCCCTTCATTGCTGTTTCAAAGTAAAAAAAGTTAATTTTATCACCTGTTAATAATTGACATCTTCAAACCATGTATCATTTACCAACAGTGCAATTAAAAATGTATTTATTCCTTACCAATATAGAGGAAATCAGTTTTAGAAGGGAAACTTAATAGCTAGTGTCACGCTTGTTATGTTTCTTCTGTTAGGAATCCTCACTCAGGCAAACCATTTTTTCATGTAATTTACCATTTTGCTACTATGCTAATGATTCTTCCTGTATAAATTTGCCTGCATTGTAGTGACGGAAGACAGGGTCCAGAAATGTTTACCAATATTACTGTCCACCATGAGTCTCAACTATTTTTTCTGAATAGGTTTCATGACTGGAAATGTTATTTACATTTATTTAATGCTCTTGTGGTAATGAATACTCCTGTTACAGAACATAGTGGAAAAGTCACACTGTCTTCAAAATTATCTGCAAAAAAATGGGCATCTTTACATAAAGATGAAAATGACGACTTTCAAGTAGACAGGAAAAGGATACGTTTATTAGAAACTGAGCAGCAGGTGAGCAAAATGTATTGGCATTAAAATAATCCAGGCATAATTAAACAAGATTGTCTAATATCAATCACTATTTCAGTACTAGAAGTCGAGATTAGTTGGTAATGTCACAGCCATAAATTAGCTTATTACTTTTTTATTTGTTTTTACTATTGTTACAAAGGAGTCCATTGTTGTATTAAATTTCCACAATTACTTGGTGCATGCTAGTACATAGAAAATTTAAATACTGTAAACTCTGAAGCCTGCTCACCAATAATTGCTGTTAAACATTAAATCAAGGAAAAGAATTCTTAGGCATTTAAATGCTCTTCCACATATGTGCTAATAATCTAATATACATGATCAAGCCTCTTGATATCCCACCAAATTCTTATCACTAGCTTTTTACATAGGATGAAATTTCTCTAAAGTTTTTGTTATATAGTCAGTATTGGTATTACAAATTCCTTAACTTTTTTGTATTACTGAGGTGCACTTTAGTTGTCATTGTATTGTGTTTTAATATTATTACATCAGAAAACTACTTTTAACTTGTTTGAAGAGTAATTACCTATATGTTGAATTTGTTTCCTTGCCATTCATTTCATGCATGTTTCTATTGTATGTCTGTACAATAATTATTCTAATTTTTGGGGCAGTTGATTAATCACAGTTAACGCATGTAATTAATTTAGAACATTAATTGTGGTTTTAATTGCACTATTAAACAACTGAATACCAATTGAAATGTATGACATTTTTTGGCTGTTTTCCTACATTTTCAAATATATTGATTTCAGTGACAACAAGAATATAAAATGAACAGTGTTCACTTTATTATTTTTATTACAAATATTGCACTGTAAAATAAATAGTATTTTTCATTTCACCTCATACAAGTACTGTAGTTCAATCTCTTTATCACAAAAGCACAATTTACAAATGTAGGGTTTTTTTAATTGAATTAAAAAACAAAACAATGTATATCTTTAGAGCTTAAAAGTTCACTCAGTCCTATTTCCTGTTCTGCCAATTGCTAAGAGAAACAACTTTGTTTACATTTATGGGAGACAATGTTGCACGCTTCTTATTTACAGTGTCACCTGAAAGTGGGAACAGACTTTTGCCTGGCACTTTTGTAACTAGCACTGCAAAGTATTAACATGCCAGAGCTAGTAAACATTCATATGCCCTACATGCTTTGGTCACCATTCCAGAAGACACGCTCTCATGCTGATGACGCTTGTTAAAAATATAATGCATTAATTAATTTTGTGACACAATTCTCCCCCAGGGAATTCAGTGTCTTCTGCTGTGTGTTCTACTTGCATTCTCCAATATATTTCTTGTTGTAGCAGTGCTGGATGATGACCCAGCACGTGTTTGTTTTAAGAACACTTTCACTACAGATTTGACAAAATAGAAAAGAAGATACCAGTGTGACATTCCTAAAGATATCTACAGAACTAGCTCCTAGATTTAAGGATCAGAAATGCCTTCCAAAATCTGAGGAAAAATAAGATGTGGAACATACTTTCAGAAGTTTTAAAACAGCAATGCTTCAATACAGATGCTACGGAATCTGAACCATCAAAAAAAATCAGTGTTCTGATGGTGGCATCTGCCTCAGATGCTGAAAATGAACATTCGTCAATCTGCACTGTTTTGAATCATTATTGAGCAGAACCCATTATCAGCATGGACATGTGTCTTCTGGAATGGTGGCTGAAGCATGAAGGAACATATTACTCTTTAGCACATCTGGCACATAAATATTTTGCAACTCCAGCTGCAAAAGTGCTATGTGATTGCCTGTTCTCACTTTCAGGGGATATTGTAAACAAGAAGTGGGCAGCTTTATTTCCTGCAAATGTAAATAAACTTGTTTGCATGATGGGCTGAACAATAAGTAGGATTGAGTGGACTGTAGATGTTTTATACTTTCATTTTTGAGTCCAGTTATGTACATGATTCTACATTTATAAGTTCAACTTTCCTAATAAAGGGATTGAACTACAGGTTGAACCTCACTGGTCTGGTACACTCTGGTTTTTCAACATTCTTGGTCCGGCATAGGGTTGCCAGATACTTTCACAAAAAATCCCGAACATGGCAGAGAAAAAAATTGGTTGAGCAAAAAACACAAAACAGGAGACCAAACTTGTTGGGGGGGGGGAAGTCGATGCACCTTTAAATTCCACCGCTCCCCCCACCAGATGCAGCAGGGAAAAAAATGTCCCTGCCGGCCTTCTGTCCGAGGAAAAACAGAAAATACCGGACATTTTACATGTCCAGTATTTTCTGTTTTTTTTTTTTTACTGGACAGAGATGCAGTTACCGGACTGTCCGGGCAAAAACCGGACACTTGGCAATCCTAGTCTGGCATGATTTTAGTTAGTCAAATGTCCAGTTATCAAGGGCCAAGTTTCACCATAGTCCCATAAAGTTTGTCTACAGCCACCAGTCCTGGCTCTGTGTTCTGTGCTGTTACTTAGCTCTAATTTACCCCCTAAATGTCTTCAAAGAGCCCAGTATGCAATGGAAGTTGTTGGTAATGCTGCTCGACAATATTGACCTTCCATGGTTCGGCAAATTCTCTGTTCAGGTTGCAACAGTGCTGGACTGGAGAGGTGCGGCCTGTACAGTACTTCTCTTAAGTGAATTGAAAAATACAATTTCTTTTATTTTTAGAGTCCAAAGATTTATAACATGAAGTGAGCACTGTGCATTTTGTATTTTGTGTTGTAAGTGAAATCAATATATTTGAAAATGTGGAAAAACATCCAAAAATAGTTTATACATGATATTTTACTCTTTTTAATTGTGATTAAGCACAATTATTTTTTTAATTCTTGACAACCCTACAGGTTTTATCAATACATATAACAATGGAAAATAATGCAAGAAGACATGCTGTAGAGGAGAACTAATCACAGATATCTGTCATTGTTCAAAAACTCCTCCTAAATAATAAGAGCTAGGATGACCAGATTTGGTACACAGCTTCCTCTGATCACAACTTAAAGCAACATAATGGTTTGGTGGTTCCAGGAAAATGGGATGTGCCTGGAATAGGGTTGCTTATAAAGCTATACAGAAAAGAGACAGAATCACAAGGCAGGTGCCCTCTAGGAAGGTCTAGTGGTAGGGGGCCTGAAGTTCCCCCCAGTTCATACAGGAACATTACTGGCTGTTCCCTTTTGCCAGAGAGCCAGGGAAAAATGCACAGTTTGCAGCATTCCTCATTCTGGCTGGGGAGTACAAGGGGCACATGAGCTGTGCACTTTATTTTCACTCCCTGACAGGGACAGGAAGGGAAAAAGCAAGCAGCCCTGGTTCAAATCTTGGGGGGGGGGGGGAGGGGAGGTATTGGCTCCCCTATCTATCACCTTACTTACACACACTCATACACACTGTCCCCTGCCCAGAGCCTCTCCTCACTACCTGACCCTGATTCCTGCATCCCCCATATCCCTAGTCCCCTGTCCTGGGCCCTTCCTTAAGGATGTGAGCAAAGCTGGGTAAATGTGCTAGTTAACTAATAAAGAAAAACTGTTGTTATTGAAGGGTTCTAATTCTTTTTTATTTGATATGCTCTTCATTTTTCCACTGGAACTTTCAGACATAGAACCAGCTTCTGTATTTATGAATTTAACTATTTTTTGTCTATTGGTTTCCAAAATATTTGGCAAGTTAAGATGTTTGAAGCTGACTTCATGTCCCAACATTTTCTTCTGCAGTAATTTCTTCCTTTTCCACAGAAATCTTTTAGTCTAATGTAGTATATCATTGAAACTAATAATAATTCATGGAGTAATTTTCATTTGTAACACTACTTGTTTCTCTTGGCCCCCATCCTATATTGGAATCCTCTAGTACAGATACTTATACCCAGAGAGCCATTGATATCAGTAGGAGTTAGGAGCTACATATGTTTGTAAGGTTGTGGCCTAATTCTGCAAGAAATGAGTTCATCTTCTATGATTAATGACAAGTATCAGAGAGGTAGCCGTGTTAGTCTGAATCTGCAAGAACAACGAGAAGTCCTGTGGCACCTTATAGACTAACAGATTTATTGGAGCATAAGCTTTCGTGGGCAAAGACCTACTTCGTCAGATGCATCATGAAGTGGGTCTTTGCCCACGAAAGCTTATGCTCCAATAAATCTGTTAGTCTATAAGGTGCCATAGGACTTCTCGTTGTTCTATGATTGAATACATCAAAATAAACATCCATTTGCATCTTTGAAACTAGATGTCAAACCTGTGACAGAGGTTGCTATAGTAGGGAAGGTAGTGGTGGTGGCATATTGTTAATTTATTTTGCCTAAAGAAGGCTCAATAAAATATCACTCCATGGTTATAGAAATAATTCATGTTCATTTATTGCTTTTATTTTGCAAAACCAAATGATTTTTAAAAGAAGTTAAGATATATATTTGTCTTGATAACCAAGATGTACAAATGTTAAAGTAACTTTCCTTAAATTATTAATTTTTGGTTAGCTTATGTTAGTGTGGAAAAACTGGTGGGTATTAACAATGCACTGAGTTTCTGAAACAAGTATAGAATGAAGAGAAAAAATTAAAATTATTATAATAATGTTTGTCCACTAGTTTAGTTTAAGTCTCTGATGTAATGCCACATCTTTGTTGCTATGCATTTGAATGTTGCATGTTTTCCCAACAGGTAAGAAAACGTCATTGTTTCACAAAAGGAGTGAAGTTAGTTGATGCTCTAGAAGTTTATCAACAGCGAAGAAATGGAGAGCTGACTGTTCACTCAGAAAAAAATTCTTTTTCTCCAAAACCAGTAAGTAGTATGGGCCTTGTAGCACATTTCTTAGTTTAAGAAACAAAGAAACATTTTTTTCTATTAAGAAATTGTGCACAAAAGGCTATTTTATAAGATGATTCTCAGAAAGTGTCGTGCTACATCAGGATCTAGCACCCTGAAGTTATTTTGCAGACTTATCCCATGATTCAGTCTAGAAAGGATTGGAGGGAAAGTCTTTGGTAAAAGTCTACAATTCTGGAATGTCCTTTCCCTTAACTCAGGGGCGGGCAATAATTTTTGGCCAGGGGCCACTTCAGAAATTTTTGAAGTGGTCCCGGGCTGCACCGCAAGGGGTGGGGCCTCATAAGGAAGGGGTGGGGCCAGGATACTTCCCTACTTCCCCACCCACAGACCATAATTGGTCTGGGGATGGGGGAGCACCTTTGTCCACCCCAGAGGTTCCCCCTAGGTGCCTATGCCCCCTGGCTTTGGGAGGAGACTTCATGTGCTCCCCCTTCTGCCCCCAGGCCAATCAGGGCCTGGGGGTGGGGGAGCGTGCAAAGTCTCCTTCCACCTGCTAGGAGTGCTTGGCACTTCTAAGCGCCGCACACTCCTTGCAGGGTGGGGGCAAGGCAGAGTAAACTTTGCACACTCCTCCCACCCTCAGGCCCTGATTGGCCTGGGGTGGGGGAGTGTGCGAAGCCTCCTTCCGCCCTGCCAGGAGCATGTGGTGCTTCTAAGCGCCACATGCTCCTTGCAGGATGGGGGCAGGGCAGAGGAAATTTTACGTGCTCCTCCTCTGCCCCAGGCCAATCAAGGCTTGGGGCGGGGGAGTGTGCAAAGTCTCTTCGTACCCTGCCAGGAACTACATGCTCCTGGCAGTGCGGAGAAAGCTTCATGTGCTTCCCCCCCCGTTCCCGTTTGGGTGGGGGAGCGGCAGGGCCTCCGTGGGCTGGATCAACTCTGTTGGCAGGCCAGATCCGGCCCATGGAGGCCCTTTTGCTCACCCCGCCTTCATTGTTAGTCCGAGAACTTGTGCGGAATCCTTTTGGGTAAGACTTGAAGGGTTTTTATTTGTTTTTGTGCTTGGAGGTAGGATGTTGCTGGTTTGTCTTTTTTTCATTTCAGAAAGTAACCCACTTAAACATAAGAAATTGCCATTTTGGGTCAGATCAATGGTCCATCTTGCCCAGTAGTATCCAGATGCTTCAGAAAGAGTGAATAGAAAAAGGGAATTTGAGTGATCCATCCTCTGTTGTCCGGATCCAGACTGTAGCAATCAAAGGTTTTGGGGCATCCAGAGAATGGGGTTTGTGCCCCTGAGCATCTTGGCAATAGCCATTGATTGACGTGTATTCTATGAATGTATCTAATCCTTTTTGAACCCTGTTACATTTTTGGCCCTAACAACATCCCCTGGCATCAGGTTTCACAAGTAGACTGTGCATGGTGTGACAGAGTACTTCCTTATGTTTGTTTTAAATCTGTTGCCTGTTAACTTCATTGGATACCCCTGGTTCATGTATTATGTGAAGGTATGAATGACTCTTCCTGTTCATTTTCTCACACATTCATGACTTTATAGACATCTTTCATATACCCCCCTCAGTCATCTCTTTTCCAAGATGAACAGCCCCAGTCTCTCTTTAATCTCTCCTCATATGGAAGTTATTCCATACACCTAATCATTTTTGTTGCTTTTTCCTGTACCTTTTCCAGGTCTACCTCTTCTGGCATTATGGAATTTTCTGTCTCTTTCCGAATGGTTCCTGATATTTAGTTTGCTGTTTTGATTGTTGCTTCACACTAATCAGATGTTTTAAAAGAAATATCAACAATGTCTCCAAAATCTCTTTTTCTGAGTGGTAACAGCAAATTTAGACTCCATAATTTTGTCTGCATAGTTGGGATTATGTTTTCCAAAGGGCATTGCTTTGCATTTATCAACACTGAATTTTATCTCCCATTTTGTTGCCCAGTCACCCAGTTTTGTGAGATCCCTTTGTAACTCTTCACAGTCTGCTTTGGACTTAACTATCTTGAGCAATTTTGTATCATCTGCAATCGTTGCCACCTCTCTGGTTAGTCCTTTTTACAGATTATTTTTTAATATGTTGAACAGCAGGGAATCGTGGATGGTTCCCTGAAAACTTCCACACAGTGTGCAGCGGCAGTCAAAAAGGCAAATAGAAATTTTTGAAGTGGTCCCGGGCTGCACCGCAAGGGGTGGGGCCTCATAAGGAAGGGGTGGGGCCAGGATACTTCCCTGCTTCCCCACCCACAGACCATAATTGGTCTGGGGATGGGGGAGCACCTTTGTCAACCCCAGAGGTTCCCCCTAGGTGCCTATGCCCCCTGGCTTTGGGAGGAGACTTCGTGTGCTCCCCCTTCTGCCCCTAGGCCAATCAGGGCCTGGGGGTGGGGGAGTGTGCAAAGTCTCCTTCCACCTGCTAGGAGTGCTTGGCACTTCTAAGCGCCGCACACTCCTTGCAGGGTGGGGGCAAGGCAGAGTAAACTTTGCACGCTCCTCCAGGCCCTGATTGGCCTGGGGTGGGGGAGTGTGCGAAGCCTCCTTCCGCCCTGCCAGGAGCATGTGGTGCTTCTAAGCGCCACATGCTCCTTGCAGGATGGGGGCAGGGCAGAGGAAATTTTGTGTGCTCCTCCTTCTGCCCCCAGGCCAATCGAGGCTTGGGGCCGGGGGAGTGTGCAAAGTCTCTTCCCACCCTGCCAGGAACTACGCACTCCTGGCAGGGCGGAGAAAGCTTCATGTGCTTCCCCCCGTTCCTGTTTGGGTGTGGGAGCGGCAGGGCCTCCGTGGGCCGGATCAACTCTGTTGGCAGGCCAGATCCGGCCCATGGAGGCCCTTTTGCTCTTAGAGACTAACACATTTATTAGATTATGAGCTAAACCCAACTCTGTCCACACATCTGTACAAGTGACACCATCACAGGACTTAAGCTCATAAGCCACAATATCGGGGCTCTCATACCTGCATAATGTGATATATGCCAGCAATTGCCAGCAGTGCCCCGCTGTCAAACCAGGGATAGTCTCTGCGCCATAGGATAAATGAATACAAATCAGATATCAGGAATGGTAACATATATACAAACCTACAGGGGAACATTTTAACCTCCCTGGACATTCAATAATGGATTTAAAAGCAGCCAGCCTTCAACAAAAGAATTTTATCACCCGATTACATAGGGAGACAGCTGAACTGTATTCATTTACAAGTTCAATACTATCAACTTAGGCTTGAATAAAGATCTTAACTGGATAATGCACTACAAAAGCGATTTTCCTGCCTTTGATATTCACATCTCCACACCAAATGCTGTAAATAAGACACATCCATCCTGACTTTATTAGCTTCATTAACGGTGGTCCTACAATTGACTTGTAACTTTTTGCTTTATTATATATCCTGAATTCTGTAATTTCCACTCCAGCTTATGTGAATTGGGTTTTACCCACAAAAGCTCATGACCTAATACATTTGTTAGTTTCTAAGGTGCTGCAGGACTGCTGGTTGTTTTTACAGTTTCAGACTAACGTGACTACCTCTCAGTCTCTTTACTTATATATAGTGTGCATGATATCTTTTTTCCAGTCTGTTCCTGTGCTGCATGTCACATTAAATGGCAAGAACAAACCTTTTGCATAATCCTAAATGTAAATTGTGTTCATATAATATTTGAATTCCACTGAACAGATTTCAGTTGTGACATGCCTGGAAGGCATGTTTTTGTTTTTTGTGTTTACTTGGAGCTTTATGTCACTGTCTTAGGCCAGTGTCCTGCTATGGGGGCTTCACAGACTTCTGTGTCTTTGCTGGAATATGCACAGGTTTATCTCTTTGATATTAGATTCATGGTCCAGCGGTAGGAAGGTTTCATGTATCTACTTACATGGTGGGAACAGAATATGTTTACTAATCATGGGAATGAGCGCTTTTACTTCTGTGTTCTGAGTTAATGACCTCAGAACTGTCTCACTGACAAGTTAGGAAATATGTATTGATTTTTTTCAGCTCTAAATATCTAACTGAAATTTTGTGACTGCACAATGAAACTGATTCTGTGTTTAGCATGTACTACTTCAGGGGGTGGAGGTGTGATGGAAAATCAGTGGAAGTACCTTCAGTACAACTGCTTCACAGGTAGAGGCTAAATATGGATAAATCATGTCTTTTCAGGTCCTAGAATAGCCGAATTTCTGTTGTTAAAGATTTTTATTGAATTAACCCCCTACTTGTATGAAAACCTTTGGTCCTGATATCTTCAATACCTTTCTAAAATTAGAGTTTGCTTGTATTGTGTTTATCCAAATTATACAATTTCACTGAAAGACAAATCTTTTCTGATTTATGCAATTGAGCAAACACACTCCACCAACAAATAAAAGTGTTAATGAGCTAGATATTTAAATTAAATTAAACATTTAGATAATTTATTTAGATTTTTAAAAATGATGATTTTGGGTGCCTCAATTTTTGGACACCCAGTCTGATGTCATAGGAAAGTCTGATTTTTCTCCCCCCCGACCCCCCCAATCCACAAAAGAGCAGATAATCAGCCATTTCTGAAACAGCTCTCTTATTGGAATGCTATAATTGAGTCATCTAGAAAAGCAAGTCACCTTTGAAAATCTTGGCCTTAAATGTAGAGGAAAGCAATGAATGGAATTATGTATTGACAACTGCAGTGCTATATGGTTTTTCAGTTACATTGAATAGTTCTGTTTTTAAATAATTAATGAAAAAGTTATTTAACTGGATACGTAATTTAATCAAAGTGCAATGACTTTCAAAGTGCAAATTGCTTCTATCCAAGATGTTTTATTTGAATAATTTAAAATATTTCCACTAAACACAATGGGCCAAATTCTCCATAGAGAAACTTGCCCAATAAATCAGCCTATAAACTTTTAGTCACGTTTGACTGCACTTACAAATAGGAGTTTGGAACAATATGTATTAATCTGTGTTTAACACAATGTATAGTAGATTTATTGGATTAAAGAGCATTATGGGAAATCTTAAAACCAAGACCAAAGGAATAAACAGAGGTCTCCTGGGAATTGTAGCACTTGTTTTTGTTGTTTCCTTGTCCTTTGCTTTTCTTGTATATGCAGTAAAGCTTTGTATATTAGTATCTGTGTCTTTCAAATGGGATACAGTGCTATTTTATTGTAAAAGAGGCTGGACCTGAGATTTACAATTGGAATCTGAGCATGATACAAATAGGGAGTAAATATTGAATATATGGTAGGTGAGGTGAAAGAATGAAAAATAGGTTCTATTATGATGTGAAGAATGAACATGAAATGATCACTTTTCATAGCAGAACTTCTAACAAAATGTAAGTTTCTTAAAGGGAGCAGACTCAGAAATAGCAGTGGTATTTGCAGAATTCCCCACTGAAATTTGTTGCGGCTTTTGGAGTCTGAATTTTCTTCACTTTATTAGGAGGAGATGGTAGAGTGTGGGGAAGTAACTCTGTTTGTTGTTCAAGCAAAACCAAAATACAAGGAATATTAGACATATTTCTAAAGTCAGTCCTATAGGGCTTATGTGGGAAAGCTGGATCACTTCAGTGATACGTGAGACTACTTGATAGCATTTATGTGACTTCTTACTGAAGGGCTATGCCAAGATCGTTGCTCCCAGTGGGATGAGGGTGGGATAAAAGTGGGATGAGGGTGAAGAGCTGCATGGGTTTTACAGACAAACTAAGAGGGCTGAGTCTTTCCTTTTCTCAAACTTCCTAAGGATACCCTCTCCTTCCTATTTGCTTTTTAGACTTTTAAGTAATTCCCAAGTAATAGACATCTACAAGTATTCCAGTACCTAGAATAAAATATAGTCATTTGCAATGCATAGTGTATTAAAAAATCTAATTTGAAGAATCTGTCTTTGGAAACACTCCTGAGCTGATGACCAGTGGAGCCTCTTTTCTCTGCCTGATACCCTCTGTGACCTTTTGTACACATCTTTCTGAACAATGACTTAAAAATTATTTTTTATTTTAGCTGTTCACTTCTGAGTCTGGTTTGCACCTTCCTTTCTCAACTGCAAAACAAGCTAAAAGTTGTGATGTTAATTTAAAATACTGGTAGTTAATTATTTTCTCTCTTTATAGAAGAGAGCCAGCACTCCTGTTCATTTTAATGGGCAGTAAATTTTATTACTGTTTTGGACAGCTACAGAGGTTTTCAAGTGGGATTTTTAAATGCCTCATGCTGCTGAAATTCAGTTGGCATTGGGAAATCTGAAAGGCCAGCAGAGTGTGCTGTTGGTTTTCAAATAAAAATCTTTTCTTGCGTTATTGACCTTATCACTGTGGATTTGCTTAAAAATTGAAAGATGGTTTGGGGGTTCTAGAATTGTTTACAAGTAGTAACAGTAGTGAAGAACTTGTAGTGTGTGAAGAACATTTTGCAGCTCATTTTAAAGGCAATTTACTTCTTGCGTTAAAAAAAACTCACATTGAATAATCCACAAGGAGTCCTGTGATACTTTAAAGACAAACAGATGCATTTGAGCACAGTCTTTCCTGGGCAAAAACCCACTTTGTCAGAAGTTTGTGGTTTTTGTTTTTGTTTTGGATTCAGACTAATATGGCCATCCATCTGGTACTTGTTACTTGTTACACTGAATAAGACAGAAGGAAATCTGTATTACTTTTGGGTTAACATTTGAGCAGATCATTATAATGTGTACGTCTGATCTTGCAAATAGGGTTGCCAGGTATCCGTTTTTGTACCGGACAGTCCGGTATTTGAGGGTTCTGTCTGGGAAACAAATTGAGAAAATACCAGACATGTAAAATGTTCGGTATTTTCTAATTAGGTAAGTTTATTATTATGAGGTGTATCAGTTTGTAATTGCGAACTGCCTGGCTGGTAGACATACTCACGCTGCATGAGTGTGTCTACCAGCCAGGCAGTGCACAGCTACGCGAGGGGGGAGGAGGGGCCTGGGCGGGATGGAATCCCCAGGGCCGGAGTCGCTCGTGCTTCGCTGGGACTGTGCATGGGACGGACAGCACCCCAGGATCTGCGTGCACCTGGGTCAGTCCCACTCCCCGCCAGCCGATTCTCTCCCCCTGCTCCCTCCCCGGCCAGTCCCGCCCCCCTCCCGGCCGGCCAGTTCTCCCCCGGCCGGCCCTACTGTCCCCCTCCTCCCCCCGGCCAGCCCTGCTTTCGCTGGCCGGTTCCCCCCTCGCCATCTCCCCCGGCCAGCCCTGCCGACCCCAAACCCGCCCCCCCAGCCCTGCTTCCCGGCGGCCGGTTTTCCCCACACACACCACCTCCTCCCGGCCAGCGCCGCTCCTCTCCCGGCCAGTGTCCCCCCCTACCCCCATCTGAGATGAAGTGTGTCCGGTATTTTTTCTGAACTCACCTGGTAACCCTACTTGCAAATACTTATAGAAATAATGCTTACTACCTGAATAATTGTGTTGATGTCATTAAGGCTATTCAAGCAATAATATACATTATGCCTCTAGTATTTTGTGGTAGTGCAAAACTAGTTTTGGATTACATGTTTGGCATCTCCTAAAGTCAGGAAAAGTAAGATCAGTTAGAACAAGACAGAGAATGTGTTTGTGATTAACAGCAAGGGAGGAAAAATTCAAAGGTTCAAATCTTGAAGACCTACTTGGACTCTATCGATCTATCTTTTAGCGAGTTTGTGCGTGCATCTGTTCGTGAGTCAGTCGCCATCTGTGAGTTCATTTGTTTAAGCACTCCCCCTAAATGGTAAGAGCTAGGACCACCAAATTTGGTATGTAATTTCTTATCTCACTTAAAACAAGGTTAGTGTTCGATTTTTTTCCAGGAAAATGGAATGTGCCTGGAATGGGATTGTTTTCCATAACACAAAAAGGGAGGGTGCTACTAAGAGGGACAGTTATACTGCAGAGTGATCACGGGCGGGTGGCCATGTCTATGAGAGAATGGCCAGCTGGAGGAGGGGCTCTGAATGTTGCCAGCCACCATCCATGGTTAAGGTTTCTGTGCTGGGGCTGGCCATGGTTGCTGACCTCCATGCCCCATAGAGAGAGCCCAAACCTCTGTCCCCCAGCTTGCCCCAGTGGGAGCTCAAGCCAATGGCCTGCCTGGACTGCCATCGGGGGAGCCCAATCCACTGCCCTCCCCCCCACCTGCCACAAGAGGAGCACAGTCCACTATCCCTCCCTCAGCCCCAGTGTCTTGTGGGCAGCGCCACCCCTTATCTCCATGGTGCCCCAGGTAGCCACCACCACCACCGGACCAGTGTGTAGCTGCTACTGCCACAGCAGCACAGCCCTGAGCTCACTGAGAGCTGCTGCTGCTGGACTAGCATGTGGCGTGGCCCCATGTGGCAGCAACTCCTGGGGCACAGGAGGCCCCACCCACTCACCTCCCACTACTGCTCTGAGCGCCCTCCCCCACTCTCTAAATCCTGTGCCACCTGCCTGGAGTCCCCCCTCTATTCCAAGTCCCCCACTCCAGCCGCTTGCCCTGACTCCTTCATACCCCCACTGCCTGCCCTGATTCCTACACTCATGCCCTAAGCCCTTGTTAGCCGGGGTAATGAGTAGTCTGTGAGCCCTATCACACCCGAGTCTTTGACTGCTAGGACAAAAGTCCCTTCGCAGCGGGCAGCCAGGGAGGCTGATGGGCACCCCAAGATTCTGCCCCATGGAGGTGGCATGACTCAACGCTCAGCTCTTATTGCGTTTACCCCTGACCGGCTATGGTTCTTTTTGATTGTGTTTGGTTCTGTTACAGCAACAGGAGGAGTCAGGTTAAAAGCTTAAGCAGTTGTTACTGTTTTATTGTTACAAGGCAAGCTTAGCTGTTAAATGTTACTGCTGTGTTACAGATAACACGGTCACTACAAAGACAATACAATAACAGTCACTTAAAGGTACCATGGAACCCTTTTGGTTCCCTGAGCTCTTATTGAATGCGCACAAACAGACACTTAGCAGGTATATTCTCACCCCTGCGATCCTTACTCCGGCGAAGCCAGGGTTTCTCTCAATCCCAATGGGAAGCAGTCGATACGAGACGAAGGCGTCTCTAAAGTCTCGGGGGTCCAAGACCACCTGACCAGCAGGTATATGGGTGGATCTCCAATTAGAGGGGGCACAGGGCCCCACTTTATACCCCTGTGGTCACGTAGATGCTTCTCTTGTCATTAAAAAGCCAATTAAGTTGGAACGTCTTTGTGACGCCCATTCCCACAGGGGGTCCAAAGCTTAATTTGCACCTGTGAGGTTGAGGTAACTAAATCGTTAGGGCCGGACATTCTTTCTGATGGGGCGGCAGATTCCTCTTTCGGGACGGTGTGTAGACGTATCAATACGGGTACCAGCCAAAGGCAGCTCGAGGCCCCGATCGCCTGCTGGCCCAATTGCCGCTGTTATCTGGTTCCTGTCCAGCATCCAGGGCCATTGTTATTCCAGCACCTCTGGAGGCCCTGGAGCCTTTGAAGACAGTTTCGTTCTCAAGGATTCTCCCTCCCAAGGATGTCAGAGGGAGGAGGGGAGAGCAAGGGGGGGGTGTGTTTCTGTCTGGCTACAGCCCTCCACCCATTGCCTTGACTCCTGCACCCTCCCCCCCCCCCCCGTCTTGAGCCCCCCAGCATCTCCCAATACCCTTAAAAATGTGTTACGGACCAGAGCAATGCCGGGTACATCTGCTAGTGGAATATAAAAAAGAAACCATAAAGACTTCAGTCGATGTATTTTCTCATAGTAAATATGATAAAACTTTCTGTAAGTGTCCTTTTCTGGGAATGTCATTGGCACTGGGAGCAAATACTACTGTATTCTGCACCTGTGATATTGGTCTCAGTAAGTCTTTTGAAACTAAGTTTGCAAGACAGGTGTATCAGATTTTAAAGTCTCTGTTTAACTTCTTCCTCAGTAATTTTTGGTTTTAAAATAATTTATGATCCATTTCACAATTGCCACTTTTGATAAAGAGTTCAGTTATTTATTTCAGGACTATGGAAGGCAAGAAAAATAGATGAATGAAGCTAGATAATGAATGGGTGCACAATAGCACCATTGTTAATGATTTATTATTCAAATGCCAGCCTTTAAAAAGTACAATTAATATGGAAAATGAGACATCCATATGGAAACACTAGTGGAAGGATTAAAAAAAATGCCAAAATTATATAATTGTGTTTTAGCACATTGCATTTCCTGATAAACGTTTATCTACATCTCCTTCATGTTTCTTATGGTTCTTCTGGAACCTATGAGTCAAAAATGAAAAATAAAAAAACAAATTCTGAAATAGCTTGGATGTCTATATTGTGTATTTTGAAATGTAGGATGCAGATCTGTACTACTTCAGAAATAGTGTCCTTTATGGGTGTTTTAAAACAGATGAGATTTACATAAGAACATAAGAACGGCCATACTGGGTCAGACCACAGATCCATCTAGCCCAGTATCCTGTCTGCTCAGAGTGGCAAATACCAAATGCCCCAGAGGGAGCGAACACAACAGGGAATCATCACGGGATCCCTCTCCTGTCATCCGTTTCCAGACAAACAGAGGCTAGGAACATCATTCCACCATTTGAGTTTGCCACTATATCTGACTAGAATTCTAGTGTGTTTTTTATCTTTCAATTTAACATGCATCTAATTTTCTTGTTGCTTTTGTGGGAAGAGCTGTAGTTGGGGATATTTGCAGGATCGGGGGTATGTGGAACAATTTCTCTTCCTAATGTATATGATTGTACTAAAATAATGGTTTAAGTAGTAGATATAATCTGTGAATGAGAAGTTGCAATCCGTTTTTATGGTGATATTTACATTAATGCATAGCAGTAGTAATAGATTCTATAATGAGAGGGCTGTCTTTTTAAAGGAATATTGACATAACAATAACATGTTTTAAGATGGCAAGAAAAGGAAGTGGAAACTATTCCTTGATAAATATTATTATTTATTTAGAGAATAAATAATATTACACAATGCCTTAAAATAGGTAGAATGTACCACATAAATGGTGACATCTCTGCTCCAAAAGCTAAGTATCTGCAAGTAAAGTACATAGCAAACAAATTGACAAGCAGTCAAAGTATCAAATATTATAATAAAAACACATGGAAACTGAGCACATTTCTTCCATAACTATCAGTGTATGCAGATGAACATTGCTAGGGAAGATGCTGATGATTATTCTACCAAGTGGCAACACACACACTTACCCTTTTATTTCTTTACATTCAGGCAGTGAGGCATACCATTCAAACCCTGGGGGCATTGTAAGGCACGTAGCACAGTTGAATTCCTCTAATCATATAAGAGTGAGATTATCAAGCAATAAACCCTTTTGCCGTTATGATCTTTCAAGTTTTACATGTGGATAAATAAATGTAAATCTGCAGAAATTTAATTAACTCCTTTTTTGAACAGGCAGATTAAGATGCTGGTTGGATCACAGTTGTTTTGCAGTACAGAATACTATGACACCTGTTCAGTGTAATTGATTGGGTTGTTAATGTGATGATGGAAATGTTTCAAAACAGGTCAGAAAAGGTGTGTGTTTCAGTTTGTTTTTAACTGAAAGATGACTTGCCCAATGAGAATCTCAATCTCAGAACTGGTTGGCCAGCAAGACCATTTGGTTTATTTTCACTACATCAAATATATATTTTTAATTATACTGTATTTGTCACATGGTTTCTGTGGAGCTTGCCTTATTCTGTTCCCATGATAGGATACTGTTCCACACTAAGCCAGCAGTAAGTGACCTGGCATCATTGTACTACAAATCATTGCTGCATAAGGTCCTGGTTTCTGGCCATACTCTGTCAGCATCCGCTACTTGTCATTCTGTGAGATTCCAAGAAGACCGATACTGGGCATGGCAACCTGGATGGAACAGGGGAAGCTATGTCACTGATACCACTGAGACACCTCTAGTTGCTCATCCTCAACAAAGCGTGGTTTGAGCCTCTGCCCTGCCACCACATCTGGTTCCCCTCCTCCCCAAAGACTACTGTGGCAAGGGAAAGTTGGACTCTCAGAGCAAATGGGAGAGGAGGAGTACCGGACACATGGTGATTGCAGGAGTCCCTGTCTTGCCACCACTTCCAGCTCCCCTCCTCAGACTCTTATGGGAAGGGAAAGTTGCATTCTCCCAGCAAATGGGGGTGCAGAACGCTATTGAGTGCTTAAAAAATCGACCTTAATGAATTTGACCTAATCTTGTGGTGTAGACAAGGCCTGACTGAGCAGAGCTGGACTAGTTTAGAAATGTAATAGACTAAACAGACAGAACTGGTAGATCACACTCTCTCCGCCCTGGCACTTGACATTTACAAGGCAATTAAGGTGGGAGGCCAGATTTCCTTTCAGCCTCAGCTTAGGCATAGTGAGTGGTCAGTCAGCACACCTAGGATTTTTAAGTACAGGTAACCAAATATGTTTGGTGGACAATATGTAAGAAAGAGTAAGTCTATACTGAATTAAACACTCATAGCTGGCCTGTGTCAGCTAACTCAGGCTCATGAGGCTTGAACTAAGGGGCTTTTTTTGCCATGTAGAGCTTCTTCAGGTCCAGGCCTGCAGCTTGAGCCCAAAGGTTTACACTGTCATTAAACGGTGTTTTAGCCTGAGTGTAAACATACCCTAAATGCCACTTGGCTTTATTAGGCTCTTCGTTATATTAGGCTACTACACAACATTTTCTTGGCATTGATTCATGAACAAAAAATAGCATAAAACTTCCAAAGCTATTTGAGTCTCATATTTTTCCTTTCTTTTCTCATTTTGACAATAGAGTAGTGGAGAGATGAGGCAGTGCTCTGTCTGACCATTGAGGATCCTTCTTTATTTCCCCTGTTTTATACTCCTTGGCTGCAGGTTTGGCCTTAAGCACAATTGCTTTTGGAATTCCATGCAAAAATCTCAGAGATGTACAGCCCAGTTTTCATTACCTCTTACTCTTTTTGGTAACAAGGCCAGATGGAAAATCAACTCACTGGCCAGTTACATTCTTCCATCAGAGAAACGAGAGGGGGAATTTTCTGCCCAGTGTTTTTCTGCCTCTACCTCCTTGGCAGTTTGGGAGCCTATTCTTGTTGCTAATTTTTAGACCAACTCTACTTGACCATAATAAGGATGTTAAGGATTAGTTGCTCCTCCTTCCTCCCCCTTGGCTGCCTCTATCAGATAGGGGGAAAGAGGGAGTACTTCAAAACAGCAGCGCTGCATGGAGCCTAGTAAGGTCCCCGTGCGGCGCTGCTGCTTTGAAACGCCGTGGGGGCGTTGCAAAGGGGCAGCACCTCAAGGAGCTGACCCCAGGCTCGGTGCAGAGCTGCCCCTTTGAAACACTGTAGTGGTGTTTCAGAGGGGCAGTGCCGCACAGCTGATCCCGGGCTCAGGGAGGTGCTGCCACTTTGAAATGCCGCTGCAGCGTTTCAAAGGGGCAGCGCCATATAGAGCCCAGGATCAGCTGTGTGGCTCTGCCCCTTTGAAACGCTGCCATGGTGTTCCAAAGTGGCAGTGCTGCCTGGAGCCCCGGGTCAGCTGGGGACTCCCGAGCTGACCCCAGCTCCACATGGCATTTCAAAGTGGCAGTGCCACATGGAGCCTGGGGTCAGCAGGGTACTCTGAGTCCCCTGCTGACCCCAGGCTCCATGCGGGCACTTCCTCTTTGAAATGCACAAGAGCCCCCACTGGGGCTCTTGTATATTTCAAAGGAGGAATGTGGAAGTGCCCATCAGGTAGTCAATGGAATTTTCATCGACTACTCGAGTAGTAAATTAATGGGTATTTAACATCCTTAGACCATAATAATGATACGTGTTAATGTTTTGTGTAGCTCTGGGATAGAAAGACACTTCTTATGATGGTGGGTGAATTTTATTCCTGTTTTCAAATGAATAAACTGAGGTAAAGGAGATTACAAGGAAGCACGTGGCAGTCAGTACTAGAACTCTGTCTGTCTTATTCCTAGTCCCCTGCTTTAATAAATAGCTGTCCAGTCTCCCGAAGACCTTACGTCAGGTTACTCCTCTTCTCGCTCTGGCTGACACTTAGGTTAGGAGCCCCTTAGTATCACAGTCCAACAAAGTAACTGTTGATCAGTGCAACATATTCACAGTTCTTAGGAACTGAATGCATAGTCTCAAAAAGACTTTTAGCATCTACTAGCACAAAAAAATCTGTCCTGCAGAAATTGGAATTGGTCAATTGGCCAGTTTACCTATATATTTTTTTTAAATATGATTTTTGTCCATGTTGAAATGGTAAGAGGTTTCCCAGAAATTCAATAACACAGCTTTGATCACAGTCTTTCGGGGGGGGGGCGGTGGGCATTTTGGCTTCTGGAGGACATGATTACTCACAAGAGTTTCCATTTGTATAGCTCTGAATGGCCTGGCAAATCTAATCTAGCAGAGGAATTGTAAAATTTAGGCTTTATTTAAAGGGAAAATAAGGGTAATTTCCTAAATATAATCGTTTCCCTTGATCCCAATGAAAAGGTCTTGAGAAAAAATCAGTAAAGTATCCTCCAGTTACAGTCTCACCTCTTTTTGCCTTTTTTTGTTGAAATATACTTCAGCTGGCAATGAAACTATAACATGCTTTGGTGCTCAGAAATAGAGACAAAAGTGAGAAGTGCTGTAATGGGATAGACAGATTCTTCATTCTCATTGGCTTTCAGCCATGATTTGAAACTCCTCTGTAAAGCAAGTATTTCATGTATATGCTGTTTTTTTATCAAAATTATGCGTGGTATTGAAATCTCATCATTTATCATGATACATTGTGCTCTTAAATTTTGTATGCTTATGAAAATGTGCTATAAAAATAGAACCATCCCATGTAACACTTTATAATACTTTGTATATTTGTGGGATGGTGTGATCTCTCAAAGCAACATTAGACCAGTTTTTAAAAATACATATTTAGTAAAGAAACCAATCTGCTTTTCTTTTACTTTTTTGAGCTACAGTTGAAGAGGGAGCAGAATTATTTTTTTAAAGGTCATTAGTTTATTTCTAAAAGTGGAAGGGCATGAAATTATTTACCAAGTAGGATCTTTTATTATGTTTTTAAATGGAGGTGGGAATATTTTAAAGGGGAATTTGTTTGATAGCAGTAGGCAGTTCTGGAATAGTAAGGCCTTGTCTGCATTTAAAGTTCATCTGCTTTAATTTTGCCAACATAGTTAAAGATGCAAAATCCAGTGTGCCCACAGATCAATGTAAAAGTGCTTATGCTGGTGTAGCTTACTTCATTTGCCAAAGTGGAATCAACTGTAACCAACATAGAGCTTCTTATACTAGTAGCATCTGTATTAGGGCTTTTACTGGATAACAGTTGGTTTAACCAACCCTACCCCTCAAACCCCCCCCCACTATTGATAAAGTTATGCCTGTAAAACATGTTGAATGTTGACAAGGCCTAAGATTTCTTTTTCGCTTCTGGTTGAATCTAATACAATTTTAGGTCTTGCTCCTGCTACTGTCACTCATAAGTGCATGTGTCTGCCAAGATGGAGCTTGTTGCAGGGGCAAGGCTTAAGTTTAATATAGAGTCTTAGTCATATTTTAATTTATGGTGATGGGGGGAGGAGTTCTCTCATACACAATCACCTCCGTATTTCAGGTGTCCCTAATCCTGTGATACGGACCCTGGTAGGTGGAGAAGGAAGTGGCTTTGCTGGGGGAACTGCAGTGCAGCAATGCACTTCCCCTGAAGATATGGGAGTGGCAGGGGGCGCAGAGCCATATAAGCATACCACCTGCATCCCCCTCATGCCCACACCCTGCAGCACCCCTCCTTGGCCTGGCACATTCTTTAATCTGGCATACCCTGTTTCCCAGCGTTGCGAGATTCAAGAGTTTCAGATGTGTTCAATTTCTGTATTAATAAACTTTAAAACATTTTTAAACTTAAGCAATTGTGCAATTAATTTTGAATCTTAAAATATATCAGGTATTTCATGACAAAATAGATAGACGAAAATATTTGGTATTTATTGCTAGAAGATTTACCTGGCATTGTTTGGGTCTTTAACTCAATTTTTCTTTTTCTTCATTAAAATCGTTGCCCTGGGGTGGGGCTAGGATGAAGAGTTCAGCATGCAGGCTGTCCTGGGAAGAGAGGAGTATTCCACCCTCTCTTGCCGCAAGAGCTTGGGGCCAGGGGACAAGTGCCTCTCCGTGGCCGCTGCAGCTGCAGTGGACACAGCTGTGGGAAGGGTGGGGATGGATGGACAGACAGACAAACTCACTCTTTCAAATATATAGTAGATAGCTGTCCCTTTCTCCAACACTGCTGCCTCAATGGGATTATTGCTGTCCTGGTCCCCATCTCTGAGCCTTGCTTGCCTCTCCCCCATGGTCTTTCTATAGTATAACTGTCCCTGCTAGCAGAACCCTATCTTTCAGTGTTATGAGAAACAATTGTATTCCAGGCACATCTCATTGTCCTGTCACAACCAAATCCTGACCTTGCTTTAAGTTAGGATAAGAGGAAGCTACATACCAAATTTGGTGGTCCTACCTCTTACAGTTCAAAAGTTCTTGAACAAACAGATGAATGAACAGACAGACTCGCTCACAGACAAACTCTCTCAAATATATAGTAGATTTATTTCTGTGGTGGCATTTAGGGACCCGAAGCAGGATTGAAGCCCTATTGTAACAAGAACTGTACAGACACTTAGTAAGAGAGGATTTCAGGTCTGAAGGCCCTTATAAGCTAATTTTTCAAGACAGTGGAGGCCTTAAAAACTAAATACCCAAGAAAAAAGTGTAGGATTCAACAAACAAAGTAGAGTGATCAGGATAATGATTGGAAAACATCCTGTTAGTTCCATGATTTCTTTGAAGTATCCTTTCTTCTCTCTTGCTCCACTTAAGGAACTCTTGTTTGCTGCTATGTAAGGGTGCCGCTTGTCAACTAGCCATAGGGTTTTTATTTGTGTCAAAATCTAAGATTATTTTTAGCATGGGATAAGTGCTAATTCAGGACTGAAAATTCATTTATATATTTGAGATTATATTAATGCAACAGTATATACAGGTTGAACCTTTCTAGTCCGGCACCCATGGGACCTGACCAATGTTGAAACAGAAAATTTGCTGAACCATGGGAGGTCAATATTGTCTAGCAGCATTACTAAGATTTCTACTGCTTACTGGCATTGTAGGGCATGTCTATACAGCTAGGCAAAAGTTGAATTAAGATACGTCAATTGCGTAGCTGAAGTCGAAATACTTAATTCAGCTTTTGGTGCTGTCTACACAGCAGGAAGTAGAAGGAAGAACACTCTTCCTTTGACTTCCCTTACTCCTCATGAAGTGAGGGTGACAGGAATCGGAGTAAGAAGTCCTCCAGCTCGACATTATTTTGAAATAATGGCTTGCTGTGTAGACATGCGCTTTGTTAATTTTGAAATAATGTCAATTATTCCAAAATAACACTGCTGTTTAGACGTACCCATAGAAGTTACTTAGGGGTAAATTGAAGCTAAATAACAGCGCAGAACACTGACAGCCAGGACTGGTGGCTGTACACAAACTTTATGTGATTGCGGGAAATGTGGCCACACCCATGCTGAGTGGACATCCATCTAACTAGCAACCCTTGTCCTCGGCATGCCCTGGGTGGGCTCTCCCACCCGGTTGGAGCGGCCCTTGTCACAGCAGGCCTGGGGTGCACTGCAGTTAGGGGTGCTCCAACCTGGCTGGAGCAGCCCCTGTTTGCAGAATGGGGGCTGCTCCGGCCTGTCCACAGAGGGTGGAGGAGGCTGCTCCATCCCCCACTCACCCGGGCTGGAATGACCCCCCACCCTTCTGTTTATTCATGCAAGTAGTTCTCATTATGTTGGCTATCCTCCAATCAAGGCCCACACACATTAACTCCTAATATTACCAAATGAGAGCTTTTTCTAATGTTTTTAATAGCTTAGTAAAAACTATGGAAAATTTTTTTAAAATTATATACTTGTAATATAAAAATTTGGATAGAGCTTTTTAGATTGTGTGGGAGGATGCTTCTTACAAAGTTACTTTTCTTAACCAGTGGGGTGATGAAACTTTTTGTGTTTAGTCTTAGTGTTTTATCCTATTTGATCATTCCTGCATGCAAGGAAATTTTTGAAGGTAATGAGCTGTAATTTTCTTGCTAAATAATCCCTTTTTGTGGCCTAGCAGTGAGAGGATTGTCTGTTGCTTAGAATTTTTTAAGTGGATACTTGTATTTCCATTCCAAGAGTTGTTTAAAAGCAAGGTGTGCTTTCTTCTGGGCTTGTTTGTTGATGCAGTGTATTGGTAAGAAGGAGAATGATACAATTCTGATATCTAAAGTTGTGGCCTGATTAAACCCATGTCAAATGTTTCCTGTCCTCCTTATCCTATACCTAGGGATGTTAAATTTAGTTTAATCAGCTAATCAACTAGTCAATGGATTTTCCATCGACTAGTCAATAAGCGGTGGAGCTGCAACGGGGTTAGCTCCCATCCCCGGAGCTAACCCTGCTGCGGCTCTGCCTTTTAAATGTATTAATAGCTGGCAGGCTCTTAATACATTTAAAAAGCAGAGGCGCAGCATCTGGGACTAGGCATGAGCCGGGAATCAGCTGCTTCCCGGCTCGCACCCAGTCCCCGCTATCCCCTGTCTCCCCTGCCCCCCGTGGAGATGGTGCTGGGGGGAACCAGCTTTTAAGCTGGGTCCCCCCCGGCACTGGCTCCTGCTTCTCCCCCCTCTTGCTGTCTCTGATAGAGGTGGTGGTGGGGGGAAAGTGACTAATCAAGGAATTAGTCAACTATCCGATAAGCGTTTGCTTATCGGATAGTCGACTAGTCATTTACATCTCTACTCTACCCGGACAGCATTACAGTTCTGACAAGTCTTAACTTCTCTGTACAGCCGGTCCCCGCGTTGTGAACGGTCGACTTACGACAGTTCACAGTTACGACCAAAGCTGTTGTAAATGGCGGACCCAGAGTTACGAATGCGATCCGTGCTTACGAACAGTGCGGTCGTGTGTAACTCTATGGGGTCCGACTTATGAACGAACCGAGTTATGACCAATTGCTTGGTCCGTAACCGGTTCATAAGTCAGGAAGAGGCTGTAATAGTTTCATTTTAGAGCTGATACTTGTAATATAAGACCAGATTTTTCAAATGCAAGTGTCTAGGTCTAGGCACCTAATTAAAGATGGCTTGATTTTCAGAGGTGCTGAACGGAAGAGCCCTCATTGACTCTTCGTGGAGCTGTAGGAGCTCTGATAAACATGTCATTTAAAAAAGGTGCCTGAAAATGGATTTTTAGTGCCTATAAGACAGTCTCAAAAATTTTGGACTTGGTATACATCTCAGAATATTTTTTGTTATATATTTCAGTTGTAACATTCATTTAAGTCTTGCTCCAGTATGTAACATAGTCCTGTTCCTGCAAACCTTACTCGCATGCTGAATGTCACTCACATGAGTGGTCCCAATCTGGCTAATGAGACCACTTTCGTACATGTTTGCAGGATTGGAGGTTTTTAATGTACCATGTAGTATGGTTATAGGTAGAGTCTATATAATCTACTCTTCTTCCTGAGAACTCTCTTCTTTTTAAAATTGCTTTTGATGGTTTTGGATTTATACAAACAAAACTTTCACTATCAGAGGACTCAGTCCAATAACGACGGATGTCCTAATTTCAACTCTTTCCTTTTTTTCCTTTTCATAATTACCTTTAATATTATAACAACAAACTTACTCCTCCAAAAGGCCCTGTGGGATGGTACTGAGCGCTCTTGCACACTGATCTACCTGGGGTCACCAGTTTTACAATCTATTCTAATAAAGCATACTCAATCCTTCGTTCTAACACTTTTTATGTTAGGTGTTAAAAAAATTTGGCTCAGTCAATACAAGTGGCCAAATTGTTTTCAGTTACATTTGTGGAAGAAATGCAAGACAGCTGATTTAAGACATTGCATAGTCTGTCATATTGTGCCTTAGTTTTTCTTATGAACTATGTAATTGCTTTTGTAATTTGTACATGGTTAAAGGCTGCTACGTGATAATAACACAGAGCTCTACTGTCAACATAAAACCACCTCAATGAGCAGCAGTAGCTGTATTGACAGGAGAAGCTCTCCCACAGACATAGCATTATGCACACTACCACTGATTTTGGCAAAACTTATGATGCTGAGGGCTGTAGCGTTTTTTTTCATGCTCCTGAGCGACATGAGTGGTAGAATACACATGGCCTGTTTGTAATGTTTTTATTAGATTTCATGGGAATTGTAGCTATGGAGCCACGTAATACTTGGTATCTTTATTTTAGGGATTTTTCCTGTGGGGCAGTCCTTTGTCAGAGTGCTCTTTAATTTCTGTTTTTCATGAAACATTCTTAGCATTTTTCTTTTGCAAGATGGAGTAAGAGGGGAACCGCCATCCAGGAAGTGCAGCCACAGTCCCCCGGGAGGAGCCGCTGGCTGGGAAGTGCTGCCCTGGCCCCCTGGGTGGAGCCACCAGAACATCACCAACTTTGCTGCCATGGGTGGCCGCTGTAAGCTTCCCCCCACCTCCTAGCCCCATGGCCTGAGTCCTGTGCCTCCCCCCTCGCCTTGAGTTCCCCCACATCTCCCAACCTTCTGCCCTAAGACACTCACTCCATGCCCCTCCACATCCCCAAAACTACTTCAGCTTCATTTCCTTATTTTTTGAAAAAATACAGTCACTGAAATAAAGCATGTACATTTTTAATGTATTCCCCCCCCCCACACACACAAAATTACTTCATTAAAGACCTGAGCAACACCAGTTGCATCTGCTAGTAAATACATAAAAATTCAACCATCAGCAAAACCCACAAAATCCATGCAAACAAAAGTTGAAATTCAGGTAACTTGTCAATTAGGTGTTGTCGCTCGTGTCCGCACGATGATTTTAGACTAGACATAGTGTGACTGCAGCAGCAGAGCCATAGTGCAGAGAGAGGAGCAAAGGTAGGAGTTGAATTTACAGTTTTAACCAGGGTAAGTGAAATACTTCAGAGCAGCCCAGAGTATGTCATACATAATAATGAATCTTCTTAAAATGGAAAAATGTGGTGCTAATTACAGAGAATGCTTGTCTGCACTTTTGTAACATTCTTTTTAGACTTCTGTAATTTATTACAACTTTTGGTAATCTGTTTCTCCCTGGCTCTGGTTGAGGCTATGGCTACACTTAAGAGCTTACTGCTCAAGAGTGGTGCAGCTGCACTGATGGAAACTCTCTAGTATAGCTACAGAGAGAGCTTGTCTGTCACCTTAGCTACTGTCGCTCAATGATGTTGGCAGGAGACGCTCTCACTCTGACATTGTGCTGTCCAGACGGGTGCTTAGTTCAGTGTAACTTATGTTGCTCAGGGGAAGGACACAAGGAGTAACTGCCCCCAGGCCTACTGATTTACAAGGGCACAGGGCTCCTTGTTGTCATTGCCACTACTGCATCATCAGCAGCCGGAGTCCCAGGCCCTTTACATTGCTTCTGGACCTCCCATGCGATGCACTCTGGGCATCCCTGAAAAGCTGGCTAGCTGAGGCTAACCTCAGCCCTGCCCCATCCACCATAGGTCCCACTCCTTCTGGGCCCCCTCTCATCTTGCCCAAGGGTCTGGAAAGTCTCTTCACAGCACGGTTCAGGGTGGGTGGTTTATTCACATCCCTGAGACATATAAATGATGCCAACAAATCTGGTAGTATAGACATAGCCTTAGTGATTAAATTGTGTGGTGGTTAGTGGTATAACAATGTGTGTAAGTGGAGAGGTGGAAGAATTAACCAAAAGGATGTGGCTTAATGGAAAGATTATGCAGAAAGGCAGCATGGTTCAATATAGAAGGCAAAATCTGGGAATTGGGAAACTTGAGTTTTATTCTCAGGTTTTGTTGGAAGCCTTGGGTAAATTGCTTTAAAGAAAGACCTTTCCATTGACTGTACGGGGGAAGATATTCTTAATTCCAATACTAATGCATAATTTTTCTCTTTTTAAAAATTTTACAACAGTTAGTGAGTTGTCATGCTAGTGTAGATGCTAGATTGACTTCACTGGAGATGAGGTGTTTATTGACAGAGCTATTGTAGCAAAGGTGCTGGCAATACCAGCTAAATACCAGTACAGCTGTGCTTTAATGTACAAGGCCACTTTGGGGCTCAAAAGAGAGTTTTGCCCTTTTACTTCTCAGTAACTTTGTCACAACTCGGGGTTTAAAAGGCTTGACTGGTTGGTTAGTTTCTTTTTCATTGTAAGAAAACAAAATATAACATGATATAGTAAACTGTTTAATACTTGCTGTGGTGATGCTGGCCAACTGAAACACACTCTGAGGAGAAAAAGGCAGCTGTCAAATCTAAATGAGAGCCAGAAATATTTCTCCTTTGGATGGGCAAGCTTGGTGTACTCTTAACTACTGTTAAAAGTAAATCAAAACATATATATTAAGAAACTCCTGACTTAATCTTTTTTCCTAAAAGAAAACAAAATTAATGATAACCTGTGGTTTTGTGTGATGTGGTGACACAAATGATAGGGGAAGGCAAACCACAGGGGGGAAAACTGTCAGTACAGAATCTGAATTGCCCTCCTCTCAGTCTACAGTTATCTAGTCTAAAATTTTTAGTAGCTTGGCTGGACATTGACAGAAAATAAACACTTTTGTGATACTAATAATGTTTTGATTAAAATTGCTAGGTTACAATAGTAATAATAGGTCAGATTTGAGGAAAATAATTTACACTTTTGTTTTCTTGTTTCTTTCATTTATAGTCAAAATTCTCTTATTTATATATAATATATATAGTTGCAGTTAAAGACACATCAGCTTAAGTAAATGGGGAGCTGAGAAGACAAACTATCAGATTTATACTTTTTTTTTAAGATGGCCATTTTATTTGTTAATAACTTTGTGTTGATCTTTATTTTTATTTATTTCAGGAAGACAGATACAAACAGTGTATGATGCTGCCCTCATAGTCATAATTAATTAAGCCAATCACAATTTTATACTTTTTACTCTGTGTAGCTTTTGAGCTCCATTTTTTGCCTTCAGTCAATATAAGAAAACTGGTGAGAAGCAATGTCCTGTGCTATATCAACGGAAGGTTTGTAGACATAATGAAAGCTGGGCCCTTCCTGTCCAAAGCATTTGACTGTCTTTAGCCTCTTTGAGCCTGGGAACCCATGTTTGTTCTTGAACTGGAGGGTCTAGCAAAACAGTGCAGTTCTAATATAAATCTAGATGAGAAATTATACCCTGGTTTTGTACTCTCTTGATTAATTATGCAAAAGCATCAACTTTGAGAAACTGGGGCAGCTGTGTTAAGGAATCCCCATTTACACTAGGTAAAAAAGTAAACAGTAAATGGAGAGTAGTGTAACAAACACTTGGAGTATCAAAAAACAACTGTGAAAAGAATCTGTCTTAATGTGCTAGCCCACTGCAGTTTAACATATTGCTTACAAACTTCACAATAGAGTTTGAGTGACTTCAGTTACACATTCCAGGAGACTGGCAGTCTGTTACAATCAGAGTCCAGACTCTGAAGCAGGCTAATTTACAGCGATGGGATGAAGAAAGTTGTGGATTTGTATTACACACTCTCACCTGACACCGTATCTGATCCCTTACCCGCTGATTGACATCTTGAATGAGCTCTTTGAAGCAAGTTCCAGCTTAATTAAAACGTTTGCTTGGTTAGCAGTGATCTGTGAAAGCCTGTGATAAATATTGAATCGGGTTCACCTGCTGGTTACTGTGAGTGGATAAACAGCTGCTTTGTGCAGTTTAATCAAGAGACTGTAGCAGCAGAATACTACTCCTTTTAAAAGAGTTTTAAAAAAAAGAATAGCTGAAAAGCTCTAGTAATGTCACTTGAACTTTTGATATCTTACTAGGGTGTGCTTGTGTGAGATTTCACACAACAGATATTCACCACTGTATTATTCAGATGGCTTTGTAACCACTGAAATATAGAAGATATCAAGAAGTCCTCTTATCTCTGTGCTTCAAAGATCATAGCTTCAGTGTTTGTTTAACCTTATTTTACACGTAAAACTCTCAGTGTATTTGACTCTGCTTTTATTATTCATAGAATCACAGATATGCAGGACTGGAAGGAACTTTAAGAGGTCATCATGTCCAGCCCACTACACTGAGGCAGGAGCAAGTAAACCTAGACTATCCCTGACAGGTGTTTATTCAACCTGTTCTTAAAACCTCCAATGATGGAGGTTTTGCAACCACCCTTGGAAGCTTCTTTCCGAAATGAATTACTCTTCTCGTAAGAAAGGTTTTTCTACTATCTAACCTTGATCTCGCTGCAGGTTAAGGCCTATTACTTCTCCATGTCCACGTCAGTTGATCCCCTTGTCCTCTTTGGAACAGCCCTTCACATATTTTAAGTCTGTTATCAGGTCTCCCCTCTGTCTTCTTTTCTCAAGACTAAACATTCCCAGTGTTTTTAACATTTCTACCTAGGTCAGGTTCTGATATCTGTTGTTTTCTTTGGATTCTCTCCAGTTTGTCCGCAATTCTTCTAATTTGTGGCACCCAGAATTAAACACATTATTCTAAGCAGAGGCTTCACCAGGCTCTGAACAGAGTGGAACTGTTACCGCTCAAGTCTTGCATATGACACTCCTGTTAATACACTGCAGAATGATAATGTCCTGTTTTGCAGCTGGTGACTCATATTTGTTTTGTAATCCACTACAGTCTGCAGATCTTTTACAGCAGTACTACCACTTAACCAGTTATTCCCCATTTTCTGGTGGTGCATTTGATTTCTGCTTCTCTTTATTGAATTTCATCTTGTTGAATTCAGACCAATTCTTCAATTTGTCACAGTCATTTTGAATTCGAATCTTGTCTTCTAATGTGTTTGCACACCCCTTCCAACTTGGTGTTAGTCATAGATTTTTATAAGCACAATCTCCAATCTGTTATCCAAGTCATTAATGAAAATCTTGACTAATATTGGATCAAAGACTGTCCCCTGAATGAAGGAAAAGCAAGGCCCCAGGACTAATTTGTTTTTATTGTAGGAAAATGGGACAAACAAAAAGGGTACGGCCCCCTAAAAATCTCAAACTCTCAGAAGTGGGACTATTATCTTGGGGAAGCCAGGCTTCACAGTGATGGTGAAACTCGACCAGCCAAGGACACTGCTTTGTGGACACCAGTTTGGAGATGGAAGGCAAGGATTTAAAATTTCCCTTTTCTTGAGGAAGAGACCCAGATTCTAGTCTCAGCCTGTGGGAAGAGAACTTGGGGAATGTACAGAATTTTTTACAGGAATCAAATCAGACCCAAGTGAGAAAAACCCAATGAGATGCTCTGAGTGACAGAGGGATTTTGTGAGTGAGAATGCCAGAGAAAAGGTGGAACTTGTTTCATGGGTTCTGGAGGTTCAGGAGCATGCTGATAATCAAACCCCTGATCTGAGCACCAGACATTGTGACAAACTACACAACCAGATGAAAGCACTCCAGCAGAAAATGAATGATAGGATGAAAACTCATGCAGGCCAGAATGGTTGGCTGAGCAGCAAGAATAAAACAAGCAACTAGAGATCATCCTTGGAAAGATGAGGAGACTTCTATAAACCAAACGCACTCATGTTTTGGATTTAAACTCCTCCTTCAGGAGTAAGCCCTCTAGGAGCTGGTCCACATCACTGCCAGTTGGTATAATCAGCCAGGATGCCTTGCAGTGTTCTCTGTAAGCTGAGTGCTTGGACGACCATCTAGGAAGAAATTAAAATGCCACTCAGTTGATTAACAGAAGGCCCACAGCCATCAGCTTGTGTTTCTACTGGTGGTGCAGATACGCTCATGGATAAAAAAAATTAGAGGGAGCATTGATATTATTGTGGCACAAATACAAAGGAAAAGACAAGATAGAAACTGCAATTGGAAAAAGTGACCCCTGATAATGAGGTCACAACCACATTAAATGCAAGAACAAACACAAGTGGATACACATCTGTATCGCAAGGAAAAAATAACTGGAGATGGGGAAAACTTGCAGGAAGCTTTGGGAAGACTCCACCCATCTATATGACCAGGTAGCCATATAGCTTGCAGCTCAGCCAACTTCAATGACATCTGACTCGGAAGGAAGAGGAAATGCAAGCAGCCTTGACTAAGGTGGAAGAAAAAGAAAGCCAGAAGAACATGGCCCAGAAGAAAAAAATCTGTAAACTTGAATCTCAGTTTAATGAACATCAGGAACACCTTGAGCTAGTACATAGAAACAAAGCAAAAACCCAGAAAACAGGAGCTGAGGAAAAAGCTGAAGGAACTCACATTAAAGTGGGAACAGGAGATGGATCTTTTTTTCAGGAAAGCCTAGATGATCATGCAAAGACTCGTGAGGTAGAAACCCAGGAGATGAGACCGAGGTAGTTACAAGCTACAAAGGAGCTGACAACAGCTGGAATACACCAAGTAGGTGACAGCAAGCTTTGAGGAGGCAAAGCAGGCTCTGAGTAAGTATGAGGTGAAGATACTTCATCAGGGCAGAAGGACTCTGAGTTCAACTATGAGAAAGTAGAAGTCCAGCATCAAGATCTTCAGGTGAAATTAGATGATCACAAGAGAGCTTGGATGGAGCTGGTTGGGAAAGTTACCAGACTTCAGGACAAGCTAAAACATGTCTCAGGCCTTGTCTCTCAAGTCAGCCAAGGATGACGTTGCCCTAGAGTCGCATGCTCAGGAGTGGTTGCAGAAGGCTATGTAACCAGAAGCTGAGCTTTAGCACTAAGTTGAGGCAGATGGAGAAGGAGAACTGATCCCAAGAACAGAAAAAAAGGGACCAGGAGACCATGAGATCCACCTCCTGAGTATGAGAGTCACTCAGCTCTAGGAATGAAGGTAGTGAAATGACTGTGGGGGAGATGTTACTCACATAACAACATGGGCGGTAGAAGAACACTAGTGGGTTCAATTAAATGAAATCCTAAAAGCCTCAGGCAAGGCTGTGCAGACCTTTATAATTGAAACCCCAAGAGGGAGCCGGATATTGTTATGAACATTTTCACTTTGCAAATGTGTGTGTATGTGTGTAAATCTGACATTTGCATAATTTACTATCCATGTACTGATATGGAAAGGTGGTTTATCTTGAGTCCCTCTACCTAAGAACAAAAGAATTGCCAAACTGGATCAGACTTATTATGGTCATCCTGTCCAGTGTGACAGGGGTTAGCACCAAATGCTTCTATGGAAGGTGCAAGAAACATGCAGGAAGTAGATGTTGGATGATTCCCCCTCATCCTGCCTTCTAATAGGAACACGTTTCAGCCCCAAAGCCTGAGGATGTTATATCTCCTACAAAACATCTTTAAGTGTTAACTACTATAATTTTGGAAATGCTTGGTATCTATATAAATATCCAATCCCTTAGAACCTTGCTAAGTTTTACACAGTGAAAATGATAAAATTTAATCATAGATGGTATAAACAGTTGTTAGCTCAACTGTTTTTTTAACTCAGTATGGATGGAGGCAAACTGTGTTATAACCAGTTATTTAAAAACTTCCTTGCTTAAATCACTATTTTTTGTTTTTAAACCAGTTATATCACAGTTCAGCTCTGTGGACCAAACAGTAACACAGGTGGAGCACAATCATGTTTACCATTTCTGGGTAAACTTGGCAGTTTTCATAGCGTGGAACAAGACCTTATGGAGAAACTGGGTGTTGTCCATCTTTTCTTTAAAAATGTCACGTTTCTTTATTTCTAAATAGTCTAATGAGCGTTATGAAGTGATAATGTTTTTCTTTATCCCAACTATTACACTTATTTTTCCAGTAACTTTTTATCTAAGAATTATTTTAATAAAAAGATTTAAAACCCAAAATAGGTACTATATGATTTGGGAAATTCAGGAGAAGATTACTTATTGAACACTTCTGATGTACCAGACTGTGTTCAGATGCAGGAAACATGCTCCCTGTTTCAGGGAGTTTGCAATCAAAATAAAATAATAGGCCATACAATTTCTAAGAAACTCAAGAGCATTACTGTGGTGGCAACATAAATATAACAAAAACTGAACCATGGCAGTCCCATTTGAATCCTTTCTCCAACTTCCTGCCAAATATAGAGAGGAACATGGGTCTTGTGGTTAACAAGCTTGCCCTGAAGTTAACAAATTTGAGCTGTTAGTAAAATGTTTTAATATACAAAACATTTTCTTTCTTTCCTCACTATTTTTCCTCACTATTTTTCAGTTGCGCTAAAAGAAATAAGACAGATACTTTTATTGCAGCTTAGCAAGCACCTCTTCTTCTTGTAATTCAGATTTGTAATTTTTACTGCAGTACTTCCCAACTATACAGCAGTTATTACCTCTTATAGTGAAAAGTAACTAGGGTGTCTTTTTCCTCTTTCTACAATAATGGGAGACTGTAATGTCCTAAATTATGCAAAGTTGCAACTACAGTGCTATAAATAGCTTCTGCTATGGACATTTAGAACCCAAAGCATTAGAGATGAAAATGTTCAAAAGCACAAATATTTCATATTTGATTGAACTTACTTTTTAAAAAAAGAAAATCTTTGCCGGAAGTTCCATGACTGACTATTGTATGATGTAGTGTAGCGTGAAGGAGAAGGTACTGCTTTAATCATCTTGTTGCCTTAATTATTCCTCCTTTTATGATGTTTGATTTCCAGAGATATTTGTTGATTTACTGTGTCTTAAGTCATAAGATGGACACTTCTTTACCTTATGGTCTACCAGAAACCTAGCATGCTCAAGTTCCAAACCATAACTTTTTTTATGACGACATTTAGATTCGCTTTATTTTTGAAGGCTTGTTTGGTTTCTCAGCAACAAAAATATAAATATTTATTGCTCAGGAACCCCAAATAATTTATTTTTAAATATAAATAGCATGTATGTAGTGCATCCTCTAGGGATTTTGCCCCAGACTAATCTTCCTCAAAAAAAGCAAATTTTGAGGGCATGAACAAGTTGAACAGTGTCTTTTTATTTAATAGTTAAGTTTTAGATTAACTGAATGTTTTGTCTAAAAATGTGTTTTGAGAAAATAAAAGTAAAAATACAGCCCACATTAAATGAAATGAAGTAACTATATGCAGCTGGGTCATAAATTCATAGTACTTGCAGAGTTGGGGAATAGTTTGCCTAAAAGAGACAGTCCTCTTTTCTGATTGATCTGTATACTGTTTATTTTAACCCATTTATCATGCAGCTCATGGAAACCCAAAGCTTAATTGTTTTATGAAGTGCTTTCTCATTTGTCAATGCCTAACCAATAGGCACTTAAATTAACTTTCAGATTTTTAATACATTTGAAAGACGTTTTGGGGAAAAGATATAACAGAGAAAAAGCATTTGAAAGTGTGAAACTCCAGTTTTTAAAGCAAATAAAGGGCTCGCCATCTAAAATAAGAGCTTTCTCTCTGTGTGTGTGTGTGTGTGTGTGTGTGTGTGTGTGTGTGTGTGTGTGTGGTTTTTGTTATATAGGCACCTTTTTAAAGTGGGATTTTTTTGGGGAGGAGGGGCAGATGGCGTCTGTGGCTTTCAGAAATGTTATGACTACTGCAAAGCAGTTATATGCTTTTATTGGTTACTATAAAATCAGCCTGAGTTTACTGCTTTCCTGATGTTGATTTTTTTTTTTTTTTTTTACATAAAAGGTAACATTTAAAACCTGCAGTAGTGAGTGAAGTGCTTTTTAAAGCCAGTATTATGTCCAATTCAATTTTTTAAAGAAAAACTGTCATCTCTAAAATACTGTAATTCATATATACCCCCACATACATATAGGCACTATGGTTTTAATTTTACCTTTCAAAATCTTTTTAATAAAAAGTTTCTTAAAATTTTATTTTCCCTCCAAATATACAGTAGCAGGAATTACCACAGTTGGTGTTGTACATAAAGAATATTAATTGCATTTTCTAATAATCTTGATTGTATAAGTACAGTGTAGGACAGTAAATATTTCTGTGCTTTGGAAAATTGTTGTTGTACTGGTCTAGATGTCTCTAAAATTTACGTTTAGTTAAGTAAATGTTTAGGCCTTGTATTATCGTCCCTTAAAGTATTAATGCATCATCTCTGAGCGGGGAAAAATGAATTCAAATGAAAGGGATAGCTATGAGCAAAAAGGTCTGCACAGTAAGTAAAAGTAAACCAATTCTGCAACTTATTTACATTAATTCTCTTAGCATGTTAATAAATGTCATTATTTCAAAGACCAAACTAGAATATATCTCAAAATATCAAGATATAATTTGCATTCCAATTTTCTGAGAGTATAAACTGAGTCGGATATTGCCACATATGTAACATACACCACATGTCAGCTGTTTCCTGCTTCGCTGCTGACAAGAGACCCATTCATAACTCTCTTCTTTTTATCCTTTCAGTGAATAAGTAATTATTCAATATAGAAGTCAGGATATTTGGAACTGGCTATTTAATGTGGCAGCACACCGTAATGAAATCTGCTGTTACTGGCAACCTGAGAGGGGAATGTAACAATTCCAGCATGGCTGTAACTTTATCTGCTTTGACAGCCTGTTTATTTGGCACATCAGTGAAGCTTTTATCCCAGTGAGTGACAGCTCCAGAAGGGTCACATTTACATCCATTCTATCATGTATTGTAATATTTAAAGGTGGACAAGGTTGAGTGGGACTCGGGGTAATTTGAACTTACTTTTCCACAGAGTGGAGGGTAAGAGACAGCTTGATCCCCAGTATTGTGGTATAACACATGTCATGACTTAGCATTTGTTTATGCAGGATAATCAATTAAAAACAGGGAAAAACTTTCAGCTGTCAAGTACAGTTTGTTGCTACTTGCACATCACATGAAAAACCAAGTACAAACTATTTTACACTATTAAGACTTGCTGGTCAGTTTTTCACTGTTGCAGGTGTTTTTACAGACAAGTTACTCTTCTTACAGATGTCTTAACATTTTCTTTGTATCATCTACCTGCATCCTAATTATTAGCCTTCCCAATAGTTTGTTGTGGAAGAGACTGAGGAGGATGAGTTTCTCTGTGACACAATAATCAAGAGTGGAGAAAAGACCAGCTGTCCTTTTGTTCCTAATATTTTTCCTGGATTCAGTTCTGTTAGTAAAGAATTGTGAAACTTGAAAGGCAAAATGGGAATATTCACTAGAATTGACTAATGGCATAACACCATGATGAGTGTATTAGTAATGGAGTATATGCTTTGAAGCCAGGTTAGTGAAATTTTATTTGCCGATGAAACAATATTAAAACAAAGGTTTCAGTATTAGTTTTAATTTGCTTGCCCAGTCAGGTCTTGATCCTAAAAGGTGCTGCAAACTCATGTCCTGATCCAGCAAAGCTCTTAAGCACATGCTTAAATGTATGTATGTATGTATGTATGTATGTGAGAAGTCTCTTTGACTTCAGTTGCACTATTCACATGCTTAAGTGCTTTACTGGATTGAGGCCAGAGTAGTCAGTACCTTACAGGATCCAAGCCCTCAATGGAAAAGTGATTTCCTTTAGCTGGCAGTCAGTATAGAAGTTCTTGTATAATAAACAATCCTTTCCCCCCACCTTAATGTTTCTCACTTTTTCTTCATTTGTTTGCTATGAAACAAAGGCTGCCATCTGGTTTGAAGACAGCATATGTCTCTTGTATAACATGCTTTGACTCGGTTCTTAAGGCCTGAGAACTCCTAACAGTAGGTGTCCTGCATAACTTTCTACAAAACTTCGAGTTTTTTCATTGTAATAATTTGTCACAAGTAAATCAGAGGCCATTGCCCATGCTTGATGACAGAAAATAAACCTAAAGTAGAAGAACTTTCCTCACGAACTGTAAAAATTAGTTTTTTTTTCTTTTTTGGCCCATAGGAATAAACAAATTAAAATGTCATGTACAAAATAATGTTGTTTTACTGGCATAGGAGTTGAGTTGAGTTGAGTAAATCCTGGAGAGACAATGAACAAAACCAGTAAACTTTTCTATATGTCAAATTAATAGACAGTATAATCAAGGATGTACATAAACTTTGGTATTGAATTTTGTATTTAAACTTTTTAAAGCAATGGCATATTAACCTGGAAAATATTATACTGACTCGCAAAGAATATATAAAGAAAAGAACAGAAGGAGAATTTGGTAATCATGTTTTTTTTCCCCTTGAGGTACTGTGTTTTCTATATATATATTTTTTTAATTACATGGTGACTCTCAAATTTGAGATTTTGCAACATTTCGTGTATACTTTTAATGTGAGTCCAATATTCATAGTTTGACAGATTAATGAGAGGTTTTGAACCATTTTAGAGGAAAACTCTCAGGAGTCAGTGTTGAGATTTGGTATATGCAATTTGCAGTAGTAATATCCTAATAACCTTTCCTTTTTTGGTTACAGTCTCCTGGCCCCTGCACACAGTGTTCCTGTTCTTCTGCAAAAGAAAACACTAAAGATGTTAGTAATGCAAAGCGGAAGGAAAATGGAGGAAAGACACACATCCCCAAAATATTTTTTGGAACCCGAACACACAAGCAAATAGCTCAGATTACTAGAGAGCTGCGAAGGACAGTGTACTCCAGTGTCCGTATGACAATTCTTTCTAGCCGGGATCATACCTGCGTTCATCCAGTGGTTTCCAGTAGTAGTAACAGGAATGAAAAATGTGTAGACTTGCTGGAAGGAAAAAATGTGAGTAGTTTTGTTTCAGAAAATGAGTGTTCATTAAAAAATATTAATGAAAGATTTAGCTATTTGAGCAGTTGGATTAAGTAACATTCTAACTTCTTTATGGCACACTGGTTAGAAGCTCTTTTGTAACTTCTAATTCATTTTGCATTAGACCATTAATCTTTAGTAAATCTTGGTTTATAGTATCAATATGTAAAAAGCATAATAGAGGATGACCGTATATGATCACAATTTCAGTTTGGGAGCTTAATTATAATTGCAATAACTTTTACTTTCTCAAAACTTGTTTCTTTTTAAAAGCAAAATATGCTGATAAATGTTTAAATAATCAGTTTCTCTGATTTCTCTCTGCTTATTCTTTGATATTATTTAGCGTATCTGAGCATTGAAGATTATTAGAATGCATGAGGGGAAAATCATTGTAATAATTCTATAGTTGGAACAAACTGTCTGCTTGTTCAAAATTAAGAGGATAGGGACTTAATTCCATGTGTTATGGAAGTAGTAATTAGAGCCTTTTTCATGTGAATAACTTGCCACAAATCCTGAACAAATAATCTGCTAATGATGCTAGCAGAGATACATTGTGGTTGCTCACCTATGGTATAAGTTTTATTGATAACAACATAATGTGTTTGTCATCTTGGTTAACCAAATTTAGGATTTGCAGGTAATTTGCAAAGCCTAACAAAAATAACCAAGTTTTTGCTGCATCATAGTGCATGTTGAAGTCCTGAAATGAATGTTCCAAAAAGTACTGTGTTTCTGCTTCTTTTCCATTAGAAATATCAGGTCTTCCTGGTTTTGGTGGAGGATAAGAAAATAGTTGCCTTAGCTGTATGTTGGATTGAACAAGACTAAATCTTAAGAAATTAAGAGGGAATGGGATTTTAGATCACTGTTTAAAACCATTTTGTTTTATAACATTTTATATTAGTTCAAGCGCTGACAAATACTTAAAAGAAAAGCCCTTTTTGTGCAGGTTTCAATCCCTCCCTTTCCTATCCTTTCATTTGTGAGCTAAGAAACTCTCATTCCAGTTTTCTTAAAGCATAAGAAGCCCTGCAGCAAAACCTCTTGATTCTGATAGTAGTAAGGCAAGTAGAATTTTTTTTCCAGCTGCCTTCCCTGTAAGGAAGTTGAAAAAGGGCGCACATTTTTTTTTCTTTGGTCACTTTTAAAATATTTCAGCACCACACATACATTGATCATAAAAGTTGGAAGATTAATTCAGAGCCATATGCCAAAAATACTGTGTGTTTATAAACAAGTTAAAGGTTTTAATAATTGTGAGTGTGTTCATCCAGTAAAAGTTCTTTGCTGGTTTCTAATGTACAGCTCAGAGTCTTTTTTTAAAAAAAAGCAAATAAGCTGACAGAAACAGCTTTAGTTGTCTCCATTGGCATATTGTTTTGAAGGATATATGGTCATACAGTACCTAGTTTGTTTGTCCTTTTGTTGGGGCTTCAAGTTTACTTTGCATTCATCAAGTATAAGTGAGCATTTGCTTTTTATGTTCCCAGGCCATAAGGGTAAGTAGTAGTGGTAATGAGAGCCAATTACACTGTCACTCTAGGTGTCTGTGTTAACCAAGACTGTATTATAGAAGTGAGTTGATAACTGAATTTGTGAGCGAAAAGGCAGTAAGTATGATAACGCTTCAACTGACAATTTGCCCCTTAGGGTTGTGTTACACTGTTAAAAAGAGATGGGCTTTCCTGTTCATGTTATCAGTCTATGTATGACTTGGTGGCCTTACTTGCCTCTAATCTAAAGTATATTTTTCCAGGGATTATTCCCTTCTTGTGGTTTTGCGTACTTAAAAGTTCATAGAAGAAAAGATAGAATGCACAGCAGCTAGCTTTATAGGTTGTTTTTTTTAAAAAAATTATACTCAGACTAGAACAGAAATGATAGTAGTTCAGTTATACCTTAGGAACACCAGTATTAATCAGTGTTAACATTTTAAAATTCTCCACTCCAACCAGTAATTGCTGGGTATCATCTCTGACCCATAAATTAAGATTTGCCTGTCCAATTCCTTTCCTGCCACTCTAAAAAAAACCAAAACACAACACACCCTCCACAAACCCAGGACAAGCTCTGAATGATGTACTTTAACTCTCTTGAATACCAGTTGAAGGACTGCAGTCGAAGTCATGAGCAGAGCAATTATTATTTGCTTTGATTGTTAATGACACCCTCCTGAGCTATCAGCACAGTGGAGACATAAGCAAATGAACAAGCTCAGGTGGATGCAAATATGATTTAAATTCACTAGACATTTCTGGTTGGTAATTTGTTGATATACTGGTAGGTGGATGCGAATGTGCCATATTATGTTGTTTTCTGTGGTTCCTAATTATATTAATCATATATATTTGTATTTATTAATTAATTGTTCATTATTTGGAATCCCTCTCATCCTTTTCCACTGCCAGGTTGCTATTTGTAAAATAGATTAAAAATTTCTTTGGGTTCATTGGGGCAAAATTCTGAAATGTACTTTTGTTTCAGCCATTATACTTGTTGTTATTATAGTCCAAAATATAACAATAACTTTTACAAAATACCACAGTGATAGAGGTGAAGTAAAAAATTGCAAAATTAGGGTTTTTTTGGTTTTGTGTTTTTACAAAAAATATAAGTTCATTTGCACCATTGTTCTTAGTACATTTTTTTTTTTTCAAAATCACACACTTATTTTTTAGGGCAGCTCCTGTGTTTACTACCATGGTGTCCATAAACTTAGTGAACATCATGCTCTACAGTTCGCACGTAAGAAGTGTCAGGCTTGGGACATAGAAGATCTGGTGAGCCTGGGAAAGAAGCTACGTGCATGTGCCTATTTTGCCGCTCGAGAACTCATGGTGGGGGCAGATATTGTATTTTGTCCTTACAACTACTTGCTGGATGCACAAATAAGAGAGAGTGTAAGTATATATGTAAGTAGGGATTTGTCTAAACTAGGGACTTATATCTGTGTAACTAAAATCCACACCCCTGCACAGCATATTTATACCGACTTATCCCCTGGCGTGGATGGTGCTATGTTGATTAGAGGGCTTCTCCTATCAACATTGCTACTGCCTCTTGGGAAGATGGGCGTCTATGCTCTCCCATCAGCCTAAATAGTGTCTTCACTAAGTACTACAGTGGTGCCACAGCAATGTTGAAAGAGTAGACAATCCCTCTATCTTGTTTGTTGCATTGACTGAAGGTAAAGTACAATGAATAAAGAATGTGATAGAGACACGGGCAATTTAAAACCACACTCCTGTTTCAGTTCTTGCTCTTGATGCAAGTAATGTCTAAATTAAAGAGATTAAAGAATATTTTTCTTTTATTCTGCAATTTCCTTAGTTTGATCATATAATAGTACCTCAGGTAACAGTCAGTTTCATTGTTTTTCCACGGTAACTAATCAGTTGTGTGGATTTTTCACACAACAGAAGCAAAACTTTTATGATGGCATAACTACAAAAAGTAGGCATGGGGGCTTCAGAAGGGCATAAAAAGTGAAAATGCTTTTGTTTTGTTTTGTTTATTAAATCACATTTCAACCATAAAAGTACGCTTTACAAACTCTCAGTCCCCATAGTATTTACAGGTAAGGATCAAATTCTGTTGTTTATGCTGGCACTGAGTTTCAGTTTTGTGAAAAATCTAGCTAATACCTCCATGGTAGAAATTCAATCAAACCTTGAAAAATCGCTTCCTGTTGCTTGCACAACTGAAACAATCTGGACCGATTTTTTTTTTTTTAAAAAAGATGAACCTGTCGGCTGTTGTTACTCATTTATGTATATCACTTCATGTTTTACTGGACAATTGTTGTCTTTTGCAGATGGAGATTAACCTAAAAGACCAAGTAGTTATTTTAGATGAAGCTCATAATATTGAAGATTGTGCACGGGAGTCAGCCAGTTACAGTGTTACAGAAACTCAGCTGAGATTTGCTCGAGAAGAACTTGACATGATGGTCATCAACAACATTAGGCGGAAGGATCATGATCCCCTGCGGGCCGTGTGCTACAGTCTGACAAAGTAAGGCCTATATTAAAAAAAACCAACACTACTGATTATATGTAGTTTTTTATTAATATTGTGTATTAGAAGCCACATTGCATAATTAAAAAAAAAATCTTTTGGTTAAAATTTCCTTCATTGAAAGAATGCTAAGGTTGCAGGGTTGAGCACTTAAGATAGGAAATGCCAGAATTCTGGTTGCTTATGCAATACTGGGTTTTTTTTCCTTATAGGGGCTGTCCTTTTAGTGCACAGAACGCATAATACTTTGGGATTGAGTCATGGTTGTGTAGTGAATGAAGCTCTACTTGTAGAACCTCTTCCTCATTTGTTGCAGAATTTGGAAGATTTATGATTAATGAAAGCAGGGAGATGCAGGAAAAGAAAGCAGAGTTTTGTGGTTAAGGTAGCTGAATGCCACCAGAGCTGATTTGGAAACTGGAATTGCCATTCTATGGGAAATTCTGTAATTTTAAGGAAAAACCTCATTCTAAAATGGAACAAACAATTGAAAGTTCTTGACATTGAAAAATTCCAAAACTTTGTTTTGGGAAAAAAAAATAGAAGTAACTTTTGTGTTTTATTTTTTTTTAAAGTGTTTCCCACAGTTGTCTGGATAATCTGGGCTTCTTGAGGACCCTGTGAACAAGACTGCCCAGACTTCCAGCAGCTCACCTGCTGGGAGCAGCTTCTGGAATCTAGAACATAAAAATGGTCATACTGGGGCAGGCCAATAGGATACTAGAATGAACAGACTATCTTCTTACAGTGGCCAATGCCAGATGCTTCAGAGTGAGTGAACAGAAGAGGGCAGTTTGAGTGATTTATCCCTTGTTGTCCAGGCCCATCTTATGGCAATCAGAGGGTTGGGGACACCGAGAGTAAGGGATTGCATTCCTTGGCTAGTGGCTATTATGATTCTTTACTTCATGAACACTTCTAATTATTTTTGAAGCCAGTTATACTTGTGGCCTTCACAGCATCCCCTGGCAGTGAGTTCTACAGGTTTATTATGCATTGTGTGAAGAATTACTTCCTTGTGTTTATCTTAAACCTGCTGCCTCTTAATTTCATTGGGTGACCCCCATTTTTTGTGTTATGCAAAGGTATAAATAACACTTCTTTATTCAGTTTCTCTCCTCCCTTTTTATAAACCTCATCATCTCTCCCCTTCATAGTCTCTGGGTACCTTTTGACTATGGAGAGGTGGATGATATTCTGAAAGCATATTAACATTTTCCTGCAGAACATTTTAACATTTTCAGAAAGCTAATTTTCTGTCAGAAAATTATTCCATAGAAAATTCCCAATGAGCTATAAGGGAGAATGGAATTTTTCCTGCTGCTGCTGCTACAAAGTTTCTATGTGATGTTGAACAAGTCAAATAAATAAAAAAAGAAGCCAACCTCCACCACCTGCCACCATTTAATTTTCTTTTGTGTTTTGATTGTACAGTGCTGTACATAGTGGTTGCTAATATAATATAAATAATAAGTAACTGGTATCCCACTGTGCATGTCCAAATATTCCTATTAAGCAATTGTCTCCTTCATCAGAAACTTGTCTGGAAGGACAGAAACAGTGGAAATGCAATATGAAATAAGAAATCAGTGGCTTTGTTTACAATAACTGAGCTTATTTCAATTACATTTGGGACAAGCATTTTGTTATAATATTGGTTTAGGAAGTGTTGGTCTTTTAGGAAATCCCTATTTACATGAGAGATTATGTATACCTTCAACTTCACTCTCTTCTCCATTGGGAGCCAAGGGTTAATATTTGTGTGCTACTGAGACTCAGCAATTTCCCTGTGGCTACTAATTCTCCTTTGTTGAATCTTTAAATGTTAAACTTCTTAGCAGAAGAAAAAGCTACAAGGCTGGAGATTTGACTGCCTCCAGCTTTTTTAACCTTATCAGAAAAACTCAGGTTGATTCTCTTGTCAAGTCTGCCAACTACAGGGAAAGCAGTGAGTGGAAAACAAGAGACTGAGTGTGAATGACCAATAATTACTAATATCTTTTTGCACCAGAAAAATTGGGACCAGAAAAATGTTATATCCATTTTAAAAAAGTCTGTGATCTGAGTTTGGAAAGCACTTGTTTTAGTACCCTTTCCTACATTTGAAAGGGTTTGCCAGTTCCTCTAGTGGGGATGTGGCTTATAATACCGAGAGTTCTTGGTTCCAGACATGGAGGAAGAAAGACAGGAGGCAAGAGATGTGGTTTAATTAGGCTGCTTTAGCTAATCTGGGAAATACCTAGCAATAAGCTGTATGGTGCAGGTTGTCACACTTTCTGTATTCATACTAATTACAGAGGTAATGAATGGCCTGTGAAGCATAATAGCTTCACGTAATGATTGGTACAAGGTTACACAAGTGTTTCCTATGCATTCTTGAGACATTAAAGAAACAAGTTGTATGTTACGCCCTTTTAAAATAAAGTTAAAAATACATGGGTGGGAGGGAATAGCAAAATTGAGAGAGATTTTTCTCAGACTTCCCCAGCCTGCATCAGAAGTGAGTCTAATTAAAGTTAATTAAGTTCAAAGGTGTAAAACTAACAACGGAGAATAAAATCAGACCTTAAATGCAGAAGCCTCAATCATTTGATTGAAGGCAGTAAGTTGAAATAATTATTATAATATTATAGGAGTATGGTACAATTTGTGAAGTTTACTCAATTGAGCTCCCTGGAAACTATCATACAAGATAACTGAAATTAATGCATGGTTAATTTACAGTTACTATTACTCTTACATTCTTCATTTGCAGTTGGTTAAAGGAAAGCTCTGGTCAGCTTAAAGAAAGGGGATATGAGACATCCTGTAAAGTTTGGAGTGGAAAGGAAATGCTCACCATTTTGCACAATATGGGAATAACCAATGCTACATTTCCTATTTTACAGGTAGAGTTTTATGTTATAAAATTATTTTTAATATGCATAGTATTATTTAGTTTCGTTTCTTAAATGCACATATACTACGTGTACTCTTCTAAATCAAGTCCAGTTTCTCAAAGCTGTCTTAGAAAAGTGTACATGATGAAAATCAAAAGTAAATCCACTGAACCTAGTGCAGTCAGACCTGTGTAAAATGGAAGTGATGAATCAAGTTTTAAATCTATTAGAGTAATTTATTTTCAAAGTAGCCAGCATTGACCTTGTTACAGTGGTGTTATAATTATTCTTCTTCGAGCGATTGATCATGTCCATTCTAATAGGTGTGCATGCGAGCTGAGTACATGATTACTGGAAGGTTTTTTACCCTAGTGGTATTTTTTTGGGGGGGGGGGGTCAGTTGTCGAGCCCCTCTATGGCTGCTGACCTGCCTCCTGCTCAATTCCTTCTTACCGTCTGTGGTTGTCACTGAAACAGTTGTAGTGTTTTGCTTTGCCAAGTGTTTGCTTATTTACCCAAAAACCAATGAGCAAGCCTATGGTGGCTTAGAGACTAACAAATATATCACATCATGAGCTTCTGTGGGTTCTCAGAATTTAAGTCCTACGAGAGTTGTGGGAAGCCTATGCCCAAGGGTGATCTGCACTCATCATGCTGTAAGTGCCTAGGAGAGGACCACAAAACTGACAAGTGTCCCTTTGGGAGGAGCTTTAAATCTAGAAAAAAGGAGGAGAGAGACTGCCAGTGCAAGCTCATGGAAGAAGCCCTTTGCACCACCCTTCCACACCCCACACCCCCCTCCCCCAGCCAACACTGGAAGCAGCAACAGCCCCAACTGTGTGCAGGATTTCCGTGCAGGATGGTTCAACACTGAAGAAGCATCCCTCCCACCAGCACCGCTCCCTGGCTCAAAAGGCAGCGTGGAGTGTGCGTCCCTGGTGCCGCGTCAGAAAAAGAAGGCAGATAGGGATTGGTCCAGGAATACAGGAATACCAGCATCGGGGCACCCACAGGCTGGTCCTCAGCTCCTGGTACCACTGAGTCTGGTACTCTTAGATTCCCCTTCTTGGGAGGAGTTTGAGGAAGATATCAACCTTCCATTGACACCTGACACCTTGAGGCCACATGGGATCTAATAGTTATCATAGCACTTTCCCTGGCCCAGCTCCCAGCCCCAGCATTGTCATGATCAGCAATGATGGCTCCAGCACTTTCTGCCTTTGCGGCACCAATGCGCTATCACCAAACCAGCAGAGAGGGAAGCCAATGATGCTATGGTGCAGGTCCCCATTGCCGCAGTATCATTCCCTTGAACCAGAGGGATCTACCCCTCCATGGTCTGGCATGGAATACTTTTGTGGTTCCAATGATGAGTTGTTGGTCTCAGTATGCATTTGGTACAGATCTTGTTCCTGACACCTTCTCAGCACTGCAGATCACAGGATATGTCGGCACCAATGATCTCCTGACCTCTCAGGAGTAAAGCCGCTTTGGACTCGGCTAGCAATCACTATGAGGTGCAGTGTCTGGTTACAGGTGTTGGGTATACCCCCCAGAAGGTCCAGAACACTACCCAAAACCTGCCCTCTGACTGTGTGGGGCTGTTTGCCGAGGTCACTTCCTCTTGCACAGCCTAAAAGATTCAAGGGCAACGTTAAAATTCCCAGGAATCCAAATTCCTGAGCCCTAGAGGAAGCCCTTCAAACCACAGAGCCCCCTGCCTGTTTCTATTCCTGACCCCAAAGGCAGGACTCAAAGGGTATGTCTACACTGCATTCCTCTTTCGAGAGAGGAATGCAAATGTAGCCAAGCAAAATTGCAAATGAAGCGCGGATTTGAATTTTCCACGCTTCATTTGCATAATCGAGTCTGGATGCTATTTCGAAATAAAAAACACTGTGTAGGCGCAGTTATTTTGAAAGAAACCCCTTCTTTCAAAATAACCCTTACTCCTAAAAAAATGAGGTTTAACGGTTATTTCAAAAGAAGGGGTTTCTTTCAAAATAACCACTTCTACACAGCGTTTTTATTTCGAAGTAGGGTATTTCGAAATAGTGTCTGGACACGATTATGCAAATGAAGCACGGGAAATTCAAATCCGCGCTTCATTTGCAATTTCGCTCAGCTGCATTTGCATTCCTCGCTTGAAAGAGGAATGCAGTGTAGAATACCCAATAGAAGGAGGGGCAGGAATAATAGGAGGCACCAACCACATTCCTCCTCAGGCCAAGGCCAGGGCTCCTCTTTTGAAGATGCGCCCAAGGGCGGAGCTCCAGAATCTAGTCTGGATCCTTACCCTCCTTTCATGAATCAACAATCCCACTTTTACTTTGCCTGGGTCCAGATTCTCAGATCGCTGGTCCCCCTTCCCAATCCCTCTTTAGGAACCCTTCTCGTGAGCAACTCCCCTCGCTGTAGGGGCAATAGAGGAGGTTCCTCAGGAGTTCAGGGGCAAGAAGTTTTACTCCTGATATTTCCTGATCCCCAAGGCCAAAGGGGGGCACAGGCCAATCCTAGATCTGTGAGACTACAATGCATTTATCAAGAAAATGAGGCTTTGCATGGCTTCCCTAGCTTCCATTATTCCTTCCCTGGATCCAGAGGATTGGTACGCATCCCTCAGTATGAAGGATGCATATTTCCACATTTCGTGATCCCGCCCCATAGATGGTGTTGACAATTTGTGGTCAGTAGCCAGCACTCTCAGTTGAGGGTGCTACCTTTCACACTATTGACAGTTCCCCGCGTGTTCACAAAATGCATGGCAGTTCTAGCAGCCTTCCTCCGCAAGCACCTGGTTCAGGTATTCTCATGCCTGGTCAACTGGCTCGTCAGAGCCCACTAGCAAGCACAAGCAGCACAGCATGCATCACTGACCTGTGCCACCTTCCTCAAACTGGGCGTCATTAAACGTTCCCAAATGTATTCTAGTCCCTATGCACAGAATAGAGTGCATAGGAACTTGACTCTAGCCAGGGCATCCCAGCTAGAGCCATGCTTCCAAACCCTCTCATTATCGAGAACATCTGACAATTTCCCACAACGGCCTGGATTAAGTTATTCCATTAAGAAACTGCATTAAGTTACTGGGCCGCTAGGTGGTGTCAGACCTTTCCAGATGTGGTTGGCACAAGTTTTCAAGCCCAGCAGAGACCCACTGGACAGCATAGTTACCTTGCCCATTCTCCAGTCTTTATGTTGGTGGCTACAGCAACAAGCAGTCTGTGCGTGAGTCTCCTTTGCAAAACTACAGCTTACCAAGTCATTGGTCATGGAAGCATCAGCATGGGGGGGGAAGTGCATCTAAGCAGCATCAGAATCCAGGGCCTATGGTTTCAGGTAGGGATGTTCAGGACTAGTCGACTATCCGATAAGCATTTGCTTATCGGATAGTCTGCTAACTAGTCGATTCTCTCTCCCCTCTTGCTGCCTCTGTGATATACTTCAAATAGGGATACTTCAAAGGGGCAGCGCCACACAGCTGAGCCAGGGAGCTACTGTGAGGTGCTGCCACTTTGAAACCCCAAGGCAGAGTTTCAAAGGGGCAGCTGCTACACAACTGATCCACGGCTCAGCTGTGCGGCACTGCCCCTTTAAAACGCCAAAGCGCCGTGGAGCCTAGGGTCAGCTGAAGACTTCCCAGCTAACCCCGGGTTCCGAGCACCATTTCCCCAGAACCCGGGGTCAGTCCCCCGCTGACCCTGGGCTCCATGAGTTTGAAATGCACAAGAGCCCCCGCTGGGGACTCTTGTACATTTCAAAGTAGGCACCTACGTGGAGCCCGGAGTCAGCAGGACTTCCCACTGGCCCTGGGCTGTATGCAGAGTTCTGCATTCCTCCTTTGAAATGTACAAGAGCCCCATTGGGGGTTCTTGTACATTTCAAAGGAGGAATGTGGAAGTACTATCAACTAGTTGAGTAGTTGATGGAAATTCCATCGACTATTTGACTAGTCAGTTAACCGCATTTTAACATCCCTAGTTGCAGGTAGAATTGTCTCTGCACATCAATGTGCGGGTGTTGAGACCAATCCGCTGGCATGCCAAGCATTCAAAAACCACCTTCAGGGTACTGGTGTGTGGGTGTCATGGATAACATGATGGCAATGTTTATATAAACAAACTGGGTGGTGCTCGCTCCTCTCCCCTCTGCCAGGAACCCCTAGAGCTCTGGGAATTTTGCATCGCCAGCTTGAGAGACATACAAGCGTCAGACCTGCTGGGAGTGAGGAATCATCTAGGTGATCAGTTCAGTCAGTCCTTCTTCTGTCATGAATGGTTCCTCAGGTCAGACATCACCCTCTCAATTGTCCAGAAGTGGGGCTTTCCCTGTATAGACTAAGGATGTTAAATTGTGGTTATCTGGCTAATTGTGTAGCCAATACAATTGGCAGCAGCATTCCCTGTCTGCGGGGGGCCCCCCAGGCAGCGGGGGATGGAGAGGAGCACCATGGAGATGGTGCTGGGGGAGCCGAATTTTAAGCTGGCTCCCCCCCAACACCGTACATAAGAACATAAGAATGGCCATTGTGGGTCAGAGCAAAGGTCCATCCAGCCCAGTACCCTGTCTGCCGACAGTGGCCAATACCAGGTGTCCCAGAGGGAGTGAATCGAACAGGTAATAATCAAGCGATCTCTCTCCTGCCATCCATCTCCACCCTCTGACAAACAGAGGCTAGGGACACCATTCCTTATCCATACTGGCTAATAGCCATTAATGCACTTAAACTCCATGAATTTATCTAGTTCTCTTTTAAACCCTGTTATAGTCCTAGCCTTCACAGCCTCCTCAGGTGAGGAGTTCCACAGACTGATTATGCGCTGTGTGAAGAAGAACTTCCTTTTATTTGTTTTAAACCTGCTGCCCATTAATTTGATTTGGTGGCCCCTAGTTCTTATATTATGGGAACAAGTAAATAACTTTTCCTTATTCACTTTCTCCACACCACTCATGATTTTATATACCTCTATCATATCCCCCCTTAGTCTCCTCTTTTCCAAGCTGAAAAGTCCTAGTCTCTTTAATCTCTCCTCATATGGGACCTGTTCCAAACCCCTAATCATTTTAGTTGCCCTTCTCTGAACCTTTTCTAGTGCCAGTATATCGTTTTTGAGATGAGAAGACCACATCTGTACGCAGTATTCCAGATGTGGGCGTACCATGGATTTATATAAGGGCAATAAGATATTCTCCGTCTTTATTCTCTATCCTCTTTTTTTAATGATTCCTAACATCCTGTTTGCTTTTTTGACTGCCGCTGCAGACTGCATGGACGTCTTCAGAGAACTATACATGACGACTCCAAGATCTCTTTCCTGATTAGTTGTAGCTAAATTAGCCCCCATCATATTATATGTGTAGTTGGGGTTATTTTTCCCAATGTGCATTACTTTACATTTATCCACATTAAATTTCATTTGCCATTTTGTTGCCCAGTCACTTAGTTTTGTGAGATCTTTTTGAAGTTCTTCACAGTCTGCTTTGATCTTAACTACCTTGAGCAGTTTAGTATGGTCTGCAAACTTTGCCACCTCACTGTTTACCCCTTTCTCCAGATCATTTATGAATAAGTTGAATAGGTTTGGTCCTAGGACTGATCCTTGGGGAGCACCACTAGTTACCCCTCTCCATTCTAAAAATTTACCATTTAGTCCTATCCTTTGTTTCCTGTCTTTTAACCAGTTCTCAGTCCATGAAAGGATCTTCCCTCTTATCCCATGACAACTTAATTTACGTAAGAGCCTTTGGTGAGGGACCTTGTCAAAGGCTTTCTGGAAATCTAAGTACACTATATCTGCTGGATCCCCTTTGTCCACATGGCACCAAGGCAAGACCAGTCCCAATTAAATCAACCCAGTCAGGGCTTTGTCAAGCCAAGACTTAAATACCTCTAGGGATGGAGACTCCACTACTTCCCTAGGTAACCCTTTCCAGTGCTTCACCACCCTCCTAGTGAAATAGTTCTTCCTAATATCCAACCTGGACCTCTCCCACTGCAACTTGAGACCATTGTTCCTTGTTCCACCATCCATCGCTACTGTGAACAGCCTTTCTCCAGCCTCTTTGGAACCTCCTTCAGGAAGTTGAAGGCTGCTATCTAATCCCCCCTCTTCTTTTCTGCAGACTAAATAGACCCAACTCCCTCAGCCTCTCCTCGTAGGTCATATGTTCCAGCCCCCTAATCATTTTCGTTGCCCTCTGCTGGACCCTCTCCAGTGCATCCACATCCTTCCTGTAACTGGGGGCCCGGAACTGGACATAATACTCCAGATGTGGCCTCACCAGAGCCTAGTAAAGAGGAATAATCAAATCTCTGGATCGACTGGCAATGCTCCTCTTAATGCAACCTAATATACCATTAGCCTTCTTTGCTACAAGGGCACACTGTTGACTCATGTCCAGCTTCTCATCCACTGTAATCCCTAGCTCCTTTTCTACAGAACTGCTGCTTAGCCAATTGGTCCCCAGCCTGTAACAATGCTTGGGATTCTTCCGTCCCAAGTGCAGGACTCTACACTTGTCCTTGTTGAACCTCATCAGATTTCTTGTGGCCCAATCCTCCAATTTGTCTAAGTCACTCTGGACTCTATCCCTGCCCTCCAGCATGTCTACCTCTCCCGCTAGCTTAGTGTCATCCACAAACTTACTGAGGGTGCACTCCATCCCCTCATCCAGGTCATTAATAAGGATGTTGAACAAAACCGGTCCTAGAACCGAACCTTGGGGCACTCTGCTAGAAACCGACTGCCATCCTGACACTGAGCTGTTGATCACTACCAGTAATAGACTTGTTGCTGTTAAGTTTATCAATTAATGCCAAAACCTCCTCTAATGACACTTCAATCTGAGACAAGTTCTCAGATTTGTCACCTACAAAGGATGGGTCAGGTTTGGGAATCTCCCTAACATCCTCAGCTGTGAAGACTGAAGCAAAGAATTCATGTTTCTCCGCAATGACTTTATCATCTTTAAGTGCTTCTTTTGTATCTTGATCATCCAGGGGCCCCACTGGTTGTTTAGCAGGCTTTCTGCTTCTGATGTACTTAAAAAACGTTTTGTTATTACCTTTTGAGTTTTTGGCTAGCTGTTCTTCAAACTCCTTTTTAGCTTTTCTTATTACATTTTTACACTTAATTTGGCCGTGTTTATGCTCCTTGCTATTTACCTCACTAGGATTTGACTTCCACTTTTTAGAAGATGTCTTTTTATCTCTCTCTGCGTCTTTTACGTGGTGGTTAAGACGTGGTAGCTCTTTTTTAGTTCTTCTACTATGTTTTTTAATTTGGGGTATACATTTAAGTTGGGCCTCTATGATGGTGTCTTTGAAAAGTGTCCGTGCAGCTTGCAGGGATTTTACTTTAGTCACTATACCTTTTAATTTCTGTTTAACCTCCTCATTTTTGCATAGTTTCCCTTTTTGAAATTAAATGCCACAGTGTTGGGCTGCTGAGGTGTTCTTCCCACCACAGGAATGTTAAATGTTATTATATTATGGTCACTATTTCCAAGTGGTCCTGTTATAGTTACCTCTTGGACTAGATCCTGCGCGCCACTCAGGACTAAATTGAGAATTGCCTCGTCCCTCATGGGTTCTTGTACCAGCTGCTCCAAGAAACAGTCGTTTAATAAGGTATCAAGAAATTTTGTCTCTGCGTCTTGTCCTGAGGTGACATGTACCCAGTCAGTATGGGGATAGTTGAAATCCCCCACTATTATTGAGTTCTTTATTTTGATAGCCTCTCTAATCTCCCTTAGCATTTCATAGTCACTATTACTGTCCTGGTCAGGTGGTCGATAATAGATCCCTACTGTTATATTCTTATTAGAGCAGGGAATTACTATCCATAGCGATTCTATGGAACATGTTGATTCATTTAAGATTTTTACTTCATTTGATTCTAAATTTTCTTTCACATATAGTGCCACTCCCCCACCCACACGACCTGTTTTGTCCTTCCGATATATTTTGTATCCCGGAATGATTGCGTCCCATTGATTGTCCTCACTCCACCACGTTTCAGTGATGCCTATTATATCAGTATCCTCCTTTAGCACGAGGCACTCTAGTTCACCCATCTCATTTTTTAGACTTCTAGCATTTGTGTACAAGCACTTTAAAAACTTGTCACTGTTTATTTGTCTGCCCTTTTCTGATGTGTCAGATTCTTTTTTATGTGAATGTTTTTCGTCTGAGCTGGCCCATACTTTATCCTCTTCCATTCTCTCCTCCTGACAAAAACCTAGAGAATGTCTATCAATAGACTCTCCTCTAAGAGACGTCTCTGTCCGATCGACGTGCTCCTCCGCACCAATTGACTTTCCCCCCTCTCTTAGTTTAAAAACTGCTCTGCGACCTTTTTAATTGCCAGCAGTCTGGATCCACTTTGGTTTAGGTGGAGCCCATCCTTCCTGTATAGGCTCCCCCTATCCCCAAAGTTTCCCCAAAAGTTCTTTATAAAGCTAAACCCCTCCTCCCTACACCATCCTCTCATCCACACATTGAGATTCTGAAGCTCTGCCTGCCTACCTGGCCCTGCGTGTGGTACTGGAAGCATTTCTGAGAATGCCACCATAGAGGTCCTGGATTTCAGTCTCTTTCCTAGCACCCTAAATTTGGCCTCCAGGACATCTGCGCTACCCTTCCCTATGTCATTGGTACCTACATGTACCATGACGACCGGCTCCTCCCGAGCACTACACATAAGTCTATTTAGATGCCTTGAGAGATCCGCAACCTTTGCACCAGGCAGGCAAGTCACCATACAGTTCTCCCGGTCATCGCAAACCCAGCTATTTCCATTTCTAATGATCAAATCTCCCATTACTAACACCTGCCTTTTCCTACTGACTGGAGTTCCCTACTCCGGAGAGGTAACCTCAATGCGAGAGGATACCCCAACATCTGGAAGGAGGGTCCCAACTATGGGAAGGTTCCCCTCTGCTCCCATTGACGGCTCTCCTTTGCTGAGCCTTTCATCCTCCTTAACAGCACAGGGGCTGTCTGACCGGAGGTGGGACAATTCTACAGTGTCCGCAAAAGCCTCATCTACTTACCTCTCTGCCTCCCTCAGCTCCTCCGGTTCAGCTACCCTGGTTTCCAATGCCTGTTCGTGGTCTCTGAGGGCCAGGAGCTCCTTGCACTGATTGCACACATACTCCACCCACCCATAGGGCAGGTAATCATACATGCTACACTGAGCGCAAAAAACAGGATAGCCCCCACTCTGCTGCTGGGCTTCTTCCTGCATGTTCTCCTACAGCTACCTAGGTTATTGGTAGGGTTTCTAGTTAAATCAGGAAGTTTTGATTAAAACCTTTATACTAAACTATAAAGAATGCAAGTGTACCCTGGCTCTTTCCCACTCCCCTTCCAGACTTCCTCTCAAAACTCCCTGTTTGCTGCCCCTGGTCGCTGACTCACTGCTTTATCAAGCACTGGCCTTCCTGATAGCCCCTCCCCCTGACTAAGGCTCAGCCAATTAACAGAGGCTTCTAGATTTCAAACCTTTAGAACCTCACAGCTTCCAACTGCCAGCCAGAGCACACGCTCCTTCAAACAAACCAACCAAACAGACAGACACAAGCTCAACACACAGCAAGTAACCCCCAAACACACAAACACCCACTACAGACAGCATACAGAAGCAGCAAGAGGGGAAGCGAGTAGTCAAATACTCCACTCAACTACCCGATAAGCTTATGCTTATCAAGTAGTTGAGTAGTCGAGTACTTGCTAACATCTTTAGTATAGACCTGTTCACGACATGAAGTGCCCGAGGTTCTGTTCCTTCCCGGCCCTCCAGGAAGCTGCTTGAGTGTCACGTATTGGAATGGACATGAGCAATCACTTAAAGAAGAAAAAATGGTTACCTGTCTCTCATAACTGTTGTTCTTTGAGATGTGTTGGTCATGTCCATTCCAAATCCCACTCGCCTCCACTCAGTCTGAGTATTCTGTCAGGAAGGAACTATACAGTCAGAAGGTTGGCAGTGTCCTATAGCACTGCCATAGAGCAATGTTGCCTAACCTTTTTGAGCATATGGACCCCTTTTCAAGTTATTAAAATTTCATGGACCACCGCCCCTCCCCCAAACGATCCATTTTTGCTAGCCCAGCTAAACCCTTCCTGCCACTCTAATAGTGTTTGAATGGTAAGAATGGGGTGACATATTCAAAAAAGAGGGGGGAAAATGATAAAAATTGACTGACCCATTTATAAGCTGACTCCAGAGGACAGTTGCAGGTTGTCAGCTTCAGCGTGGGCTGAGGGACGTGCAGACTGCAGGGTCTGGAGCTTCTCTGGTCCCATTGGCTGTTGTTCGCCTGCGCTGCTTTCTCAGCTCCTGTCCACATCCACAGAGCGAGGGGGCTCTCGTGGCCAAAGGGAGCTGCCAGCTCCTCAAGAGTGGAATATCGGGAGGATAGGGGGCAAGGGCAGAACTTCAGGAGCATGGCGGGAGGGCAGCAGCTGTGTATGCCAGGATGTGGCTTTCTTTTGATCCCATTCTCCGGAAGCTAAGGGAGCATGGGGAAAGTGCTTGTTTGCTGTGCATGCCTCTCATTTTTGTTCTGTTTTGTTCTTTTCTGTTTAATCAGATAAAAGTATTCAGAGTTACCACGTAGTGAATTAGTTCTGCCTTTACTGATCATCTACATACAGTCTAACAAATCATATTAACTGCATGCTTCAGCCTGTTCTTTCTTTCTGTACAGTACCAAGCATTTTGAAAGCACTGAAATAAGAACTAAGAAGTTGTGTTAAAATACTGTGGTGAAGACCTCAGATGTATATGCATTTGTTTTGGAATGATATTAATGAGTTTGCCTGTTGCAGAAACATTTTGCTGCTGTCCTTGAAAAAGAAGAAAATATTTCGAGTTTTCATGGAGGAGATGAGGTTATTCAGGTTCCTATTGTGAGCCCTGCTACTCAAATTGTGCTAAAAGGGTTATTCATGGTTCTGCAGTATCTCTTTAAAGATAACAACAGGTTGGTGGAAAAATATAGCCTGAATTGTGGATTTTTTTTCTTTTTCTTTCTAGCAGTTATGTTTAAATTGCAAGTGTGTGCATTTTTGTAAACATCTGATTGTTTATATAAATATGAAAAGATGGCAAATATAAATGTTTTCCCTAAGATATTTAGGTAGTTTTGGTGCATGTGATTAAAAAGAGAACTTCAGGAGCCAAGCAGAGTGGAGGCATGCATTGTGCAAACATGTTCCTGCTTCTTTGCCAAGTTGTCTCTTTCTCAACTATTCAGCACCTCTGCTATTTATTTCAGTGTCAGGCTTCTCCTGGGCAAAAACTACCAATTAAACAGGATAGTGCCAAAAATATTTCTCATGTGGGTAAACATCCGGTAAGAAGTAGGTTGATATCTCCAAATTATTTTTTTTTATATATCTAAAACATTGACTTTGGTTTCTCTAAAGGTCAGACTAGAATATTTTCTTGGCATGTTGCCAAATTCCAATATATGCTTCAATTATCATTAAAGAGATCTACACCGCTCTTTTGATATCTTCACTATTAAAGCCAACTCTAGCTATTAAATATTTTGTTTTAGAATTAATTCTGTAATACATGGCTTAGTGATTATAGGGATTCTTATAGGTTTCTTAAATAGAACGTCATAAATTTTGAATCTTGCATCTTAAATCGTATTCTCTGTTTCTAGTGTAGAATACATTCTTCTATTTACTATGTGGTGCCACAGTTGCCAGCTCGTTTTATTCTAGGCAGAGTTTTATACAGCATTTGGTCGGATGCTTAAGGTGGAACCACATCGTGTCAACGCTGGTTTTGCTTTTTTTAAGTATAATGCGTTGAACCCGCATGACCGATCTTATGAAATATATTTAACAAACACAAATGCAAGTTACATCTGTTTACCGGTTATAATTTATTTCTATACAGATTTGCAGATGACTACAGAATTGCTTTGCAACAAACATATGTTTGGACAAATGAAAACCAACTTGATATTCCAGATAAAAATTCTTTCTTTGTACAACCAAAACATAAAAGGAGTTCCAGGCAGAAAACTGCAGTCCATATGCTTAACTTTTGGTGCTTGAATCCAGCTGTGGTAAGCCAAGTACAAAATGAACCTTATTAACCCTTTTTGATCAAAAATACAAATATAATAGTTTGTATTAATTTTACTGATTTAACCAAATTATTTGCCCTAGGCTTTTTCAGACTTGAGTGGCAATGTCAGGACAATTGTTCTAACATCTGGTACGCTCTCTCCAATGGACTCGTTTTCTTCAGAACTTGGTGTAAAGTTTACTATCCAGCTTGAGGCAAATCATGTTGTTCATAACTCTCAGGTAAATGTTTGAAGCATTGCTTTTGTTCTTGAAACTTTAATGATATTCACTATAAAATAAGCAATAAATGGCAAGTTCAAATGAGGACCATATAAATTTATTCTATTTCTATAACTCAGAAAAGGAAGAGTAAAGCAGATATTTACTTGCATTGAGAAAATTGGCAACAAAATGTTTAAATGAAACATACAATATCTACTATATATTTGAGAGAGTTTGTGCATGAGTGAGTGAAGTCTGCTTGTTCAAGAATCCTCCTGCATGGTAAAAGCTAGGACCACCAAATTTGTTATGCAGCTTCCTCTTATCATAACTTAAACCAAAGTAAGGTTTGGTTGTGCCAGAAAAATGGGATGTGCCTGGAATGGGATTGCTTCTCATAGAGCCATGCAGAAGAGTCCAAATCAACAGATAGGTTAAAGGTGCTGGCTGAGTGCATCATTGCTATGATGACAGACGGCTGGGGGAGTCCTTTTTCCCCGAGGCAGCCTGCATCCTAACCCTGAACCCCCAGTCCCACCCCAGAGAATTGATTTAAATGAAGAAAAACAAAAGTTAATTGAGTTAAAGACCTGAGCAATGCTATGTAAAACTTCTAGTATAATAGTATATTAGGAAAATACTATTTTACCAGTATAGCTAAAAAGTAAACACAGCTAGTAACAGCACCTCACATCTTGATGACTTGTTACACTCTGATTTTCTTTTTTTCCTCTGTGTATTAATTTTATATTCTTGTTCATTAGTGTTAATTTGTTCAGAAGTAATAATATTTTATTTACTTCAGTGTTTATATTTCCCTATTCATTTGGTGTAAATATGTATATAACATTGAAATATTAATACCACAGGTTTGGGTTGGCACCATTGGGTTAGGACCCAAGGGTCGGAAGCTATGTGCCACATTCCAGCATACAGAGACCTTTGAATTCCAGGATGAGGTGGGAGCACTTTTGCTTTCAGTGTGTCAAACTGTTGGCCAAGGAGTCTTATGTTTTTTACCTTCTTACAAGGTAAGGAAATTTTAATTCATATTCTTATTTCTATTAAAAATCCTATTTAAAGATTTATTTGTAATTTTTCATCCCTATATATCAACATGGAGACAACAGCAATGTCCATATTGGAATTGCTTGGATTCTGTAGTTTGGTTACAAACTTGTTTGTGTGGACAGTATGTTTTGTTCCATTATGGGAATAATAGGAGCACTGATGTTTTGATCAGTCATTTAAAAGTGTGCTTATGTGCATTTGGAATTGTTAAAAAGGGCGCTAAATATGAAAATAAACCTTGTCTAGAAAGTGTCACAGTTTAGGGCAACTTCGCCTATACTGTCTTAAGGTCCAGCAAGGGCACCCGGTCCCAGGCTTCCAGTTCACCTGTTGTTGCATTTTTTGTCAGACATACCTTTTTCTTCTTCCGGACTATGGTATTTCCAGACTATGCAATTGCCTGCTTGTGCTGGGGAATTCCCCAGCAAGACAGACTGCCTAGCAGGCCTGCTTTGTGTTCTACTCAAAGGCTCTAAACAAAGATGAAAGCATATTAAAAACAATGAAAGCACCTACATGCATGCTGCTAAGCTTACTAAAAATCATCATCCACATCCACACGGGCTCTAATCAGCATCAGTGCTTCCAATACTTCCAGGATTGCAGCCCTCCACTTGGATGGAGGGTCCTGCTAATTTGTTGGATCAGAAGGAAGGCCCTGAGTCAAGTTAAAATCAGGTTATTTATCCAAAAGTCCTTTCTTGTCTGGGGGTCTCTAGAGAATCCACTTGGAACCAGTATATGCCATTCTTTCCACATGGTAGTGCCTCTAGGGACATGTTGCAACCTGTGTGAATTTGCTTAATCTCCCTGCACAGTGTTCCTCCTTCCCCATGGAATTACATACAATCCCTGGCCCAGAGTGATACATAAACTTAATGCATTAAGATTTAACTTGATTAAAAAAGGTTTGTTTATGGTATTGCAAGAAATTTCCATCTCTTTTGCAGAAAGATGAGATGCTTGTTGATTTTCGTTGAACTGTCTCCATGGTCTAGTTTTTTAAAACCACTTCTTAACAAACTCTTACTGTTCAGCTGCCTATCCTAAAAGGCAACTTTGTCATATGAATTGATTCAGCAATTAGGGTGTCTTTTTGTATTTTCTTTGCATGCTGTTTGTATGTAATATACAGCCATTTCATATCTTTTTATTATTGTTTCATTTCAGTATGGATTTTAGCAAGGTTTTATTGAATCATCTGGAAATGTCACAAAGCCCCCTGTCCCAAATTATTTTTTTTAATTCAAACCACATATTACTAAATTTTGTTGGTAAGAGGATGTATCAGATGGCTAAAACTGTACTTCAGTGATAAAAAATGAACATTTGTATTCTTTTTCCATAGTTCTTATTGTACTTAAATCAGAAGAACAATAGTACAAATGTTGAGTATAATTAGTAGTACAAGTCTGTTTGTTTCATCAAACTGTAACTGTGGTTGAATTGTGATAAACAATTTATTAAAATCAACCATGGTTTAATGTAAACCTTTTAAAAATTAAAAATCAAAACTGGTATCACTGGAAAAACTGCCACTTATGTAGTTCAAGATTTCTGACCACTTTGTTAGAATTCTCACCAGAAAGAGAGTATTTTAAAACCTGAATGAATAGATAAAAAGAAAATATCCGTTTGTGTAACACACTGCATATATTACGTATATTGTTAGAGTGAAGGGAATACCAGTTCCTTATCTTGCCTGATGTTTATAAAGAGCTGCAGCCATCAGTGCAGTTACAGGAATAGCCATTAGGTGACCACATTAGACCACACAATAAGAAATTGGTAGAAAAAGGCAGACTATGAATTATAATCCATCATTCTAACTCACAAAACCACATGAATAAATGTGCAAGACTAGTAAGCTGAAAATAAATTTTACATTGTCTTATTTTAGATCTAAAATTGAATCTCAGGCATTATTTCAGTTTGTGATGTATTTATATAGAACAATCTTGACAAGGGTACTGTTAATGTTGTGTAGATGCTGTTTCTTATGTGTATAAACAAAAGATATTTGCTGAAAGATTTTGTTTTGAGAATAATACTTATCTTAATTGATAATGCTTCGGTACCTCAGATGCGAGTAATAACTGGCATATGTAGTAAGACTGAAAGAAATTGCTGATGAGCTCAGGTTGTCTCCTCACCCCTCAGTATCCCAATTGGCCTTATGCTTCACCAAAAGGACTACTGAGAAAAACACATCAATTGCATGTCTACACAGAAATAAAACATCTGAGGCTGGTGGCTGCGGGGGGCAATGAGATTGTAGGGTAAATATTAGGTGGGACTTTTGGGATCTCTGAATCCGGGCTCCTGCCTGACCACAAATGTGTACAGTGCAGTTTTAGAGCCCCACAGTCCAAGCCCTGTGAGCCCAAGTCAGATGACCCAGGCCCGACATGGGTGTTGTATTGCAATGTAGTTATACCCTTTGTAGTTTTCCTTTGTGGAGGTACTTTCATGGACCTAATGAAATAATTCATAAATATGAATTCCAAACAACGTAAGGATATTTTCAAATCTTATTTCCTATATTTCTCTACTTTTATCCCTTTTATGTCATTTCTTCCATTCTGCATTGGGCCGTCTTGTAGGGCTGAGAAATTTATATGGTCAAAATATGGAGAAAAATCTTAGATTTTGTAAACTTGTTCGCACAGGATTAAGAGGAGGCTTCCCCCATCCTCATGTACAACACTGCATAATTGCCAGTTTGCATTCAGAAGTTCTCCATAATGATTTTCAGAGGCAAGATTCTGTGTTTCATGGACTGTATCTGGTATAGTAAATCTAATATTCTTAAACCTTTGATTACATCATTTACATTAGGTAGGATTAATATTATTTGAATATATTTTAAGATCATGTTTTCTTTAAGATCATGTTGCTAAAGCATTGTTGTGGGGTATCACGTTTCCTCTTCCAATAGGTTAATTTTGCTGAGGGCTAACATAATTCTTATTTGAGTCCCAGTGCATAGTTTGGAGTGAGAGGGGAATATTTTTTTCTTACTGGCTTGAGAGGATTGAGTTTTGGGATCTAGGCATATTGTAATATGGATTCATTCATTAGAATTTTAGCTTGATTAAGTTAGACCAGGAGGAAGAAGGTTTTTTTTTTAGTTGATATGATGAGGTGTTGAGTTCTAATTTTAGTTTTGTTAGTGAATTTATAGTTTGTCTAGGCCAGTGTTTCTTAAACTTTTAAATCCCCGCTTCATTAGCAATTTCGGTTGGCTACATTTGCATCCCTCGCTCAAACTAGGGAGCAAGTGTAGACGTACCCTAAGATGTTGCAGAGACAAACTAAAATGGCAACCCCTCTGAGGCTCTACACTGTCATTGTTGGCCCTGCAGCCTAAGCCCTGGGAGCTCAAGTCAGTTTAATTGGGGCAGGTGCTTCCTGCCTTTTATGGTTGTGTAGATATACCCTATGTACCCACAATGCCTTCAAGATAGAACCTTTGGGCTCCAGGATTCCTGTTTCTCCCCATGAACTCTGCCCAGTGAATCCAGCTGAGGTAGATGACTGTTCAGAGGTTTTTACCCTCTTCAGGGATCAATGCACCTCAGCAAGTACCTTCAGCAACTCCATGCAGCCTTTTCAGAACAGGGTAAGGTTTGTTTATTAAGCAACAGAATATTGTGTGAGGAAGCCCTCAGGTTAACACAGGAAAGCAAAGGTTAAGACATAGTACCCAACACCAGGGATCTCTTGAGCCATGGCTCTGTTGGTACCATCTTGGTTTTCCATTCTGTCCCTGCCTTTGTCAGGCCCAGGTGAGAGGTGCTGTGTTCTGAGTCCAGTTTGTGGCATGGACACCAGTCACTGTTTTCTAGTGCAAGGCCATTGCTCTGTTTCCCTATTGAGAGGTAAGGAAAAATCTCCTCCTGTTGGCCTTTGGTCACCAGCAGGTGTGACTGTCCCATCTGTTGGTGTTTCCACTGTCTCATCTGAATTTGCATGTGTAAGGCCCTTTTCAATTTGTTACCAGCCAGTCAGGTATGTAAGTTCAACATCTTGCCCTTTCCCTTTCCCCTCAGTACACAGTAGCACAAAGTACAGAGGGAAACTGAGGTACATTGGGAAATAATACAAATATTACTGAAACGCCCCTTTTTGTCACAAATGTCATTACCGCATTTTTTCCAATGGATAAAATGGTGACCAGATTCAAACAAGCACGCTCTTGATCTCATGTTTTTAATACTCCTGACATTTAAGGCAATGTGATTTGCTCAATAAATGTGCATGTCTCTTTTTTAATGAAACCTGATAATGTCCTTGTTAGTTCTCAAAGAGAAAATCATCAGTAGCTGCTACTTCAGAAATGGAATTAATTTAATTTCCCACAAAAGCAATTCTCTATTTCATTTAACACTTTAAATGTGTACTTTATATTAGAAAAGGTGCCAAGTTGAAACTAGCCTCCAAATATTAGAGCTTATAAAATATCCGCATATTGCCTTTTTTGGGAGAGTTCTGGAGCTCTGATAATACTCAGGCGTAAGTGTAAAGAATGGATGTTGTAAAAGTAGTTATTGGATTTGGAAGATGAAGGAACCATGCTATTTGATGCAGGTTTTTCACTGTGAACAATGTCAAATGACTAGAGCCAGGAAATAAGTAGTAGTCTATTATCTATACCCATGTGTTGCACCTTTCTTACATGGTTTCAGAAATAAAAACTGTCAAAAGTGGAGCAAACGAAACCACTTGAACCTCCCAGTCTGGAAAGAAATAATTAGGAGTCAGCTATAATGTGATACTTAGCGTTCTAAAGTACATTTTTTTCTGAAGATTTCAAATTACTTTACAACTGTTAATGAATGCTGTGGAAATTGAGGTGTCAAGAAATCCAGTGACATACTCCAGATCACCAAAAAGTTTAGCAGAAAAGAAATTCCCTAGTTTTCTTGTGCCTTGACCTTCAGAACAAGTAGCAGCAACTTTGAAAATTTTAATGTGCTAATAAGGAGAGATGCCCGTCAGACTGCATTAAACTAACCATACAGAGAGGAAGCTATTTGCTGCTGATAAAACATCTCAGGTGAAATTTACATGACCAATGCTTGTTGCTATAGAAACTAGCATGGTAGTTATTTACTGCTTCCAGTGCTAACAGGTGCAAAAAGCATCCATTAAAATCCTCAGTTTTTCTGTCAGTTGCAAGTATTCAATTTAGGTAGACTTTCCTTTGGGAGACACCAGAGTCTCTTGGATGTTTCTCCTACTTTCATGGGATTGTAATGGTGATTTGCCCACATTCACTCAAGACTGGCCTTTAAAAATAAGTGTTTAGAATCTGTAGCAGTGTTTCTCAACGACCAGTTTGTTACCGAGCACCAATCCCTGAGATCTCCCTGGCAATTTAGGAAGGCAGCAAGTGGGTCCCTGGTATCAAAAAGGTTAAGAAACACAGATCTCTCGGACATTACCCCACCATACTATAAAGATTTTCATGTATATATAATTTTGAGCACAAACTGCTTCATAGTAAAACATTTTTGACAAGCAGAGAAGATATTTCTCCAGGCCTGTAATATCAACTGTATTTTTTCTCCCCCACTCCGTATACTTTATCATATTGACTGGACTAATAAAAGAACAGATATGAAAGTCATACATTTTATTATTTAGTTTGTCAAGTTTGATTCATTCTTTAACTTTTCTTGTATCATATTTCCTTGTAAAAAGATTGTATAGTATCCCACTAAAAATGTTTTCTCTTTATATATTTTATATGAATAATTTCTGTAAATTAGTTGTCAATCACCAGTATTACTTTGAAAATTGTGTATAAATACTTTTTATTCTGATTCTTCCTTCTTAAGTGATGGATTCTTGCCTGGAGAAGGTAAATATAAATATATTAAAAGAAACAAACACTTTTTCATTCCTGAAGGTACTACTGACATGGTGATAGAACACTATGCATGCACAGAAAGAGTATGCTGCTAGTCTAACAAAACATTGAGCATATATATAAATCTGTGACTGGAAACACACTTATTTCAAACATATGTAAGATTTTAGTGTTTGGTCAGTTGTGAACAATGGAAAGTGGAGACTTCACGATGGGCATTCATTGTTCAGCATACAGCTTATATATTTACAATGAAAAATTAAATTGAAATATATTTGTCATCTATGCCTTTTACTATTGATTATGATTTCATTAATTCTGGATGTTCATGCTCCAAGCTGAAAGAACTATTTTTGAATGAAGTCCCAATGAACCAGTTAGGCAAGATTAAGCAACATCTATGGCAGAAGTACAATGACCTCATTTCTCCTGGTCATCTAAAGGAGTAACATTCTTTTATATTAAAAATGTACATCTCTCAGCCTTTAAACATATACATAATTCAAAAACATTTTCAAACAAAATTGCATTGAGAATGTCAACTTGACACTAAGCTATAAATGAGAGTCCAACACCTTGAATCTTCTTCCTGAAGCAAAAAGATGTTTAGCAAATGGGGGGGTTTCTATTCTCCATTTGGTCAGTGGGGCAACTATTTCAAGACTGTGGCTGCCTGCAAGTCCTCACTGAGAAATGCTTTTAATTGCAATCCACCAGAATAAATATCTAGGAACTTTTCTCTAAGGTGTTGGAATAGGGCATAGTTCATAACATAGCCAAGACTCAAGCCACCTGTAGATGTAACAGCACCCTGATTATGTCCAGAAACCATTCTGAAGCCATAGACTCTAGATAGAGCACCAGCAAAATGGGTGAGGTGAGCTACATTCTGAACTAGTTAAGTATGAAAGGTCTTCAAGAGCACATAGAGCTTGTTTCAGAAGTCTATCTGGAAGCTACAAATGCACTGTTATATCCATAGTAAATAGCTGGAGCAGTGTGTTCTGCTCTTCCACCAGCCTCTCTTGTACCTTATCCAGACTGATTTTCAGTCATCTAGCTATCATTCAAGCTTCAGAGAAAATATATCATCAACAGATTGATGGCAAAGTAGCCTAAATTATTTTGCAGTTACCCACCTTCCCTTCCTTTCCTTAGATAGGTGCTTTAAGAGGATGTGACAATAGAAACTGCTTTAACACACAGGAGAGAGCCCCCCTGGGAAGATGTGTAATTGCCCAGTACTTCCCTCTGAAAGAAAAGAATAGAAATGGAACGACTCAAGTGCAACTCTCATTTATTTTCTGTTAGGATCTGCAGGTCCATTAACCCATGCTCAAACAGAGGGCTCTGGTGTCTGCACTGCAGTGCAAAGACCAGAGTCAAAGTAACACTATCCCAGAGTGCCTCGCGCTCCCCTCCATCCTAGTGTTTATACTCTAGCTCAGGAGAGGGCAAGATACAGCCCGCAGTCTGGGTCTGGCCTGCCACGCCACTGCATTAGGGCTGCTTGATCCAGCCCATGGACTCCCCTGCTGGGACTAATGGGAGCAAAGAGATTTTGTTGGTGGTGGAGGCAGCATGCAAACCCTCCTCCTTCCCACAGCACCTGGAGCAGAAAGCCACAGAGAGCAGCTAGCCATTTTGTGTAGCTTGGGGCTGCGGCAGCCAAGGAGCCTGCCTCACGGTCCTGTAGGGCTGCTAGCTTGGAGCCACCCAAGTGAGTGCTTCCCTGCCACAGCCTGTCTATGGCACCCAGCCCTTCTGTCCCCCCAACTCCCTGCCCCAGCTCACTCCCCAAACCCTCTGTACCACCCTCCCACAGGCCAGACTCCTCTCCTGAACCCATACCTCCTCCTGTACCCTGCACCCTAGTCCCTGGTCCCAGATCACAATCCCCTCCTTTACCAGACTCCTTCACAGAACCCCCGCCCTCTCATGCACCCCGGTCCCCTTCTCTAAGCTCTCTGCACCCAACCTATGTACCTCCTCCATAGAAACATGTCCCTGATCATTACCAAAATCTTGGTGTGGCCCCCCATCAAAAATTATTGCCCAGCCCTGCTCTAGCCCAGTGAATAGGTTGTACTATGGGAAAATTCTACTGCTCTGCTGTTTCCTTACTGTGATGGGAGTCAGGTGCCCATAAAGAGTGCACACACTGCATAATTAGCTCACTTGGTGGCTGTCTCAGAGGGTTGTAGTTGGAGAAGGTTTTATACTACACTGCCATTTAATCTGAGAATTGGGCTCTCCACCTCTGGGTTAAGTCACAACGGCAGGAAAATGTCCATGTGCACCTGTTCTAAGGATAATTAGGACGACTCTTTGTCTCTGTAGGCAGATTTGGGGTGTCTCTGCGCGCACAGAGCCCAGGAAGGCAGGGAAGGCCTGGAAGCTAGAGCCCAGTGGCAGAGTGGCACCAAGCAGCTGCCCTCCAAGGAAGGGGGTCAGCAGAGTCCTTGGCTCAGCGAGGCCAGCAGAAGGATGACCCCCTCCGCCAACATCCTGACAGCCAGGAACCACCTCCCGCCTGGCAGCTTTGCTCCCTGTTCCAGGCAAGGTTCGTGCAGCAGCAAAGTGGAGCCAGAGCAGGAGCTGTTGCTAACTCCACAAGAGGAGCAGAAACTGAGTGTGCACTTGGCTAGGCAGTAGTGTTCCCTGACTGCCATGCTGCTCCTGTGCCACTGGGCGCCTGGATATACCCAGCGGACTTCCGTGGCCCATATGCACACAAGAAAGCAATAGGATTTGGACCCTAGATCCCAGTGTAACACTGATTCACCCCCCTAGGTTGCACAGGCTTGAGTCTGGGCTTTCATTACAGTGTAGACATTCCCTTGGAGCTCTTTAGGAGCCTTAAGCTAGATTTGCTTCCTGAGAGAGAGAGTTGACACTTGCGATGTACCACTTGTACTCACTTAAATTAAGAAAGAACTGGCAAAATGTCAGAGAATTGCTGCTATTTCTAATCACTGAATTTTAAATTCTTCAGAACTCTTCTTTGAATTTTTGCAGTGGTATTTTTTTTTTAAGTTTATGAAAGCAACTGCTACAGCAGGTCTAGTCTGTTGTATATATGAAGCTGACTGCTTGAAAATTGCTATTTCTACATTGTGTAAGTTAATTACATATAATATGAGAGAAAGCAATAGTAGAGAGGTTTTTTACCCTATTTTAGTAGTATTTAAATAAATGAAAACAAGCCTTTTTCAGTAAAACCACTATTAAAAAACAAATGCCAGATGAATAATGGAGTATAGTAAAATATAAGATGGAAACAATGCATCTATCTTGCACACAATTATCTCATAGCTTCATATCCTATTCTTATATCTAGAACATACAGTGATATATAGACAATCACAATTCTGTTGCTTTTACTTTGAAAGTATTTTTGAATTAGGATAAATTTTACATTTATTAAAATGCAAGTCTAGACACAATTTTGAAGGCTAATACATTACTGGAAAACAAACTGATGATATTATGCAACAAAAATGCATTTGTTAAAATCAGTAGCAACTCTAGCAAAAACACTCTATAAAAAAGAATATCAGAAAGTGAAAAGATTACTCAGAAATCTAAGATGCTTTTAAACAAGATTAAGATAAGGGCCATTAGGGTTCATGTCGCCGACCTGTCTGCATTAAGATATATCTTGCCTGGTGCCTGCATCTGAGATGATTCATTCAATATGTGTCATATCAAAGTCAAAGTACCCAGCAAGGAGAAGAATGCTAATGCTTATAAATTTTAGTGATGATCCATCATGATGAGTTATCTGACCTTTCTTTGGGAGTTATTTACAATAAGTTCTTTCTATGAGCCAGTGTTGATTTCCCTTGAATGTTGATTCATAACTTTTAAAATCATGCTTAAAAAAGACAATTGTTGTGTTTTGAGTTTTTCAGTTTACAAGATTCACCAGTAAAAAGAAAATTAATAATCAGTTGAGCATAATACATATTTTTGTTTTTCTCTTTCTGATTTCCTCCTTTACCTTTCGTTAAGGCAAATGTCTTCCATTGATTCAGACTTTAATCATATTTCCTCTCCATGTGATATCCAGGACCTTTTTCAATATGTTTTAACTTTTCAGTTGGTCTGGCAAGGTTCTGCTTGACAGTTGTAGGGTGATGGTGTGTACTGTACAGTACACTTTACCAAATAGCTATGTGTACTGTGTAGAGGAGATTTCAGCGATGTTATGGGTTCTGATCTAAAAACATTATCAAATAATTCAGGGTTTTTCTTTTTCTTGTGACTCTCTTAGAAAATGAACTTGATTCAGGCCTCAAAATTATTTCATCTAAAACCGGTAATTCTGCCTTTTAGTTATAATATTCCTGGCAGTTGTATTACTGTGTGTCGCAATACAGAACTGAAAGTTCTTTGAGGCTCTTTGTTATTATGGAACTAAGTTGCCTTGACATATCAATAGGGAAAGCAGTAGTGATCATAATACAAGTAGAATAGAAAATACAGGTTGAACCTCTCTAGTCCAGCACCCTCAGAACTTGATGGGTGCCAAACCAGAGAATTTGCCAAACTACAGGAGGTCAATATGGTATAGTGAGTGAGTCTCTTTTTATTTTCATTTCACTGAGGCGAATAAGCAGAACAATGCTTGCAATGCTGCTGCTTAAAGCATGACTGTACAGATACACTCTATATAAGCCTATGCCTACCCAACGCTTATAAGGTCCCTTTGTAACAAAGTATTAGTGTTTGTACTGGATTGGCACAAGGAAATAAGTAGATAAAGCATAAAAACCATGCTTACACTTAATGGCAGTACTACTGCTTACTGGACTCTTAGAAAACATTTAGGGGTAAATCAGAGTTAAATAACCGCACAGAACACCGAGAACCAGGACTGGTGGTTGTAAACTAACTTTATAGGACTGCGGGAAACTTGGCCACACTCATAAGTGGACATCTGGCTAACGAAAATTATGCCAGAGCATGAATGTTGGGGACCAGAGAGCGCCAGACTAGAGAGGTTCAAACTGTATTAGAAAAGTCACCAATCCTGTGTTATACTGTGGATCCTTTCAGCCATATATAATTTCCAGCAATTGATCCTTTTTTGTTTTGGGATGGGGGTTTTTTGAATAGAAGAGAATGGAGAAGGCTTTGCAACTTGTTTGTTCTTCTAAACAGTTTAAAAGAATCATGTTTATCAACTGTTGGACAGTGTGATAGATCCAGATCTCCTACTATATAATATATTGACTCAGATTAACAATTTGAACAATAATTTTGTTTTCTGAATACTAACAACTGCAATATAAAGAGAAAACAAACAAACAAAAAATCTCTGGCACAAACTGAGTCCTACATCCCTTCAGTTCCTGGAATACATCTCTCTCTCATAGTCTCCATTGGACTGAGATCTTTCTGGTAAGGCTCGCCTAGAGACGTTTCTCATTGTATCTTAATCTTAAAGGAGCAGTCCCTTCCCTGTTGACATTCACCTAGCTCCTGACCAGGCATTACAGTTTTTAAAAGAAGCAATACATCAGAATAATGATCGCCAATATTTACAATAGATAAAGTAATGGGAGAAAAAAGGAAGTAATTGATGCTACTTCTAGGATATAGGTAACTAATGAACTCTGGTTCCATCAGGAAGAAGCCTAGAAGGTTACCCAATCCTGAGCCCAGCTCAGTTCTTGAAATAGTAATCTCCTTAACCAGATGGATTTAATAAACACACTTTTAGGTCATCATCACAGGTGGAATTAAACTTGAAACCAAAATATAAAGATAAAAATATTGTTACATGCAATTCATAGAAGGTGTGGATTTTTCTGAAAGTTCACACCACATCATGTTCCAAATGCAATTTTTAGGCATATTATACAGTAGGAAAGGTAGGAGATACAGTAACTCTCTGAGAATGCAGTCATTCCCTTATAGGCAGTTCATTGAACAAGGTTTACAAATGTTCAACTCACCAGTATTCTGGAAATTTGACTTATTAATTTGTTGATTAAAACTTTTAAAACGGAGTCAGTACTTGTCTGTAACAAGGTTTGAAATGGTCTGTTTCCTGTATCTTGATTAATTGTCTGACATTATTTAAAAGAGGATTTTTTGTTAAAACTTGTCCTGAATTATATCCTTTTCTTATATGGTATTTTGAAAAAACAGATGATCTTAGAAGCAGAATCAAGTTGCAGCAATATCTTTACTGCACATATTGGTCTTGCATCTTGATTTAAATCTATGATATTTTTTGCAGACCCAGTGCATCTTACCATGAAACTCCCTAGTAAAGAAATGGAGATTTTAGTGGTTGATCAGAACAAAAGTCTCTGTCATGATATCCGTTCATAGGTCGTCTTTGAAGTGTTATAATTTAGTAGAAATGTGGACTGACTCCAGAGAGAGGAATTGGCCTTCAGCTTCCTCAGTTATAGACAGCTGATACATTACATATCTCATAGCTTGATTGTAGACAGTGTCCATTTGGGAGAAATGTCTTCAGACAGGAAGATAAAGTAAAATATGAAAAAAATTTAGAAAAAAGTGTTGGCTTGTAAAGTGATAATTGTATTCACTTGCATGAGAACAGATATCTAACAATTTTCTAATGGGAATAATCAGAGTAGAGTTTTGCAAGAAAGATTTTTTTTTAAATCTTAGTTGATATTGCCAGCTATTCATAATGAATGCTTCTACTGAAGAAGAAAATTATAAACAAAATCTTTCTCTTCTGACACACATTCAGTTAAAAAATTAAACTTTTTTCTCTTGTGCAGCAGGGAGAGTGAAATTGGTTTAGTACTTTGCTATGGGACATTCATGCAGTCCTGTTCTGTAGGTCTTTTAAGTGCAAAGACTTGCACCATTGAGAGGCAAAGATTGTATGACTTGAAATGTTGTAAGAAAAATTTGGTTTCTGCTACAGATGTCAGTAGTTGCATATAGTGTATTAGAATCGAGTGAGAAAACATTTGAGTATGTAGAAAAATGTTTTCTTTGTGGCTATCAGGTTTCCACTAAATGGTTTTGGAAAGATGTCTGTCTGAGTCCAGACTTGGATGATGTTTTATGTTCAGTGTAGGCTTTGCTTCATTACTTTTCACACCTTTGAGTCTGATGCATAGTTGCCAAAATCATGGGTGCTACAGGGTTGGAGTACCCATGGGGAAAAATTGGAGGGTAGGTGGGGTGGGGGTGGAGCAGGGCTGGGATCTTGGGGAAGGGGTGGAGTGGGATGTGGGCCCAGGGCAGATCTGGGAATCGAGCATCCCCTGGCATTTTTCAGTCTTGACACTTGGGGTATGTCTAGACTGCATCCCTCTGTCGGTAGAGGGATGCAGATTAGGCAGGTCGACATTGCAAATGAGGCAGGGATTTAAATATCCCGTGCCTAATTTGCATAAGAATGGCTGCTGCGTTTTGCCAACTCAGCACTTAGTCAGCAAAAAGTGGCAGTCTAGAGTGGGATTTGTTAAGAAAGAAAGCCTTTTTCGACAGATCCCTTATGCCTCCTGCAAGGAGGTTTACAGGATCTGTCAAAAAAGGCTTTCTTTCTCGACAAATCCCCCTCTAGACTGCCACTTTTTGCCGACAAAGTGCTGAGTCAGCAAAATGTGGTGGCCATTTTTATGCAAATTAGGCATGGGAAATTTAAATCCCTGCCTCATTTGCAATGTCGACCTGCCTAATCTGCAACCCTCTGCCGACAGAGGGATGCAGTCTAGACATACCCTTGTGGTCTGATGTATAAACCGTTTCCCTAGAGCAGCCACTACTGATTTCAAAGTAATGAGCACAATCTAAACTATTTTCTTAATCTCTAGTCATTACATTGTAAGGGTAATGTTCCATGTAAAACTAGTACATCAGGAATTTGGAACTAATAGTTGGGATAAGTATCTCATTCTGACTATATAAAATGTTCACTTCATTAGCAACGCCCAAATATATGGAGGGTGGTGATTATTTGTTTTTGAGACCCTAATGTTGTCATGGTAACATGAAATTACAGAATAGGATAGTTTCAAAATGTTCACAGAACCATATTGGTTTTTGCATGTCCATTCTAAACAAGTTCTGGGGTGGTATCTCATTGAGGTTCACTTGGAATGGATTATAGAAAAAAGGTTTGTTTAAATTTCTATAACAGGATCGTAAATCTGTAGCTCAAAGCCGAGGACCTCTTTAGCTTGCTCTTTTGTTTTCTTTTTGAATAACTTTAGTTTTTTCCTCCCTTTTTCTTTTAGTATAGCATGTGTTACAAACTTTTGGACTTTATAATTTTTTCTATGGCTTGATCCTGTAGACACTGAATAAATAGCATTCATGGAAATAGTGGTTTTCATACCTTGCCAGATGTATTGATCAATGAAAGTGATAAACATTGCTTTAGTTCATCAGCCCTGTCTATTGTTAGGATTACAATAGACTGTCCGGTGCATGCCTCTCACTCCTTGCTGGTGAAGGGAGGGGGAAGAGGAGTAAATCATGGAATCCAAGTACTTTCCCTTTGCTCCCAGATAATCAGGGGAACAGGAAGAAAACCAAGCTGCATCCCAGTGTTTATGGCTGCTCCTCCCTTCCCCCCCCCCCCCCACACACACTCTGATGAAATGGTGCCCTTGCCTAGAAGTAAGGGTGGCAGTGTCAGTCATCACATTCCTGGCAGTAGTACACATCTCTTGGGAAACAGCCTTGAAGATGTTAACTAGTTTTATTACATGAGGAAATGGTGGCCAAAAGACTGGGGCTATCCCCCTGCTACTTCCAAAAAAGACCAGGAGAATCTTTAAATTCTGTCTAAGCTGTCACCAGGGAGAAGTAGAAATGACCTCGATTTAACCTTGGGCAATATTGCCCTTCCTCTGGTGTTGCACTGTAGTATCTGCATTTGATATGAGTGAAAGTCTTGAGCATGCTGTCTCCTGGTCCAGAGGTGTAAATATGCTACCAACTGGGCCATTCCTGTGTATATAGACGAGTAAAGAATACAGTTCTGGTGTTAATTCTGAATGTCTGTTTCTTCTCAGTTTAAGAGAGATTCTTTGTTTTTCATGGGGGTTTATTTAGAAATAATTTTTTTGAGAGAGAAGCAGCAGTTGGATTTATGGACAGATTGAAAGGAGAATGGTACATTTTTCAGTTGCTTCTGAAATTTATCTATTAATGAAAAGGAAAGGTGTTGACTGGATTCATCAGGGGTACTCCCTACAACCATTGTACACACAATTTTAGTAAATAAATCTAACAAACATGCCTTGTTTTCTTCCTAACTGTGACAAAAATAAAGAAGATAAAAAATCTTCTGACAACTTTTACTTGCGTAATGAATTACACTGATAAATTTACAAAAGATGGTAGTCTGTTTCACTATGTCTATTAAAAGCATTAAGATTTGAGCACTGGCTGTTAAAATGAGTAAATGGCAATATTACAAAGTTAAACAAATGCCAAAAAACATTTTCCAGAGTAGTGGGATTGTAACAATACCATTAATGAGGGCAAAGAGGTTTTAATGCAATTTGCACATTCTAAAGTTTCAAAAAGAGGTTTTGAGTTAGTACATTAATAATGTGCGGAACATCTGGAACTGTGTAAGAGCCATAGACATTGAGCAAATGCAGAGTTTCCCGCTAGGTCTGATGCAGACTGATTTCCTCCCTAGTGAGATGCTTGTTTTAAGAAGTTTAAGACAGTAAAATGACAATATCCAGATAAAAGATAAACATTCCACAGTGTGTCTTTGTGAGATGCAAAGAAATGAGAAATCATTAAATTTGTGGAGTCAGAAGGTGAATTTTGGACATTAAAGATGAAAATTAGATACATTCACACTTGAAGTCAAAGTATTGGCTGTCACATTAGAACTTTAAGATTTTTTTTTTTTGTTTGGGGACCTGATAATTACGTATTGTAATGGGTAATTTAGGTTGGATTACGTGCTGGCTGGTGTTTTCCTTGTGCACTTTAAAAGAAAACAATGTCCCCCCCCCCGTCCCCCCCCCCCAGTTCCTGTGCAAACATCTTGTTTGTGGATGTTTAGTCACTAAACACTTTTGGGGACAGTCATCAAGCTCTAAAGCCGTGGTGTCCAACACACTAGCCACATGTGGCTATTTGGCCGGTCGAGTGTGGTTAGTTGGCTTGAACAGTGTAGCTCTTTGGATGGTTGTGTGTGGCTAATTCACTATAGCAGTAGCCACTATGGTGGCTACTGCTTCAGAACTGTCTGAACACCACAGCTGTAAAGCATGCAAATGACTCCACTTATGTTAGTAGTGCCATTGACTTAAATAGAAGTATTTGCATATGTAACTTTATTTACATGTTTGTGTTGCAGAGTAATTTTATCTTTTAGGACAGGTGATGTAAGAAAATGCTGTGGAAAAGTTTTATTATAATTTTCACTTATCTGTGTAGTCTGTTACCATCTCTTATAATGTAGGCAATGACGTGATTGTTTTAAATGTCATATTTATGGCTGATGTCCAAGACTGAAGAACATCAGGCAATGGGACAGAAAATTATCTCGTGGAGAGTGAGCTAGCCAGGCTTCTAAATAGGCTGGTAAACTAGAGATATGTTTGTAAATAAAATCTGGTGCTCACTTTCTACATAGCATTTTCTCATTATTCTTGAGAGCAGGGGGTTCTCTTTCCATGGAAGTATAGCCTTAATTTGTTTGAGCCAAACAGCTGCAATTATATTAAGTACAAAAGAAATCTGAAAGAAAAGGCTCTTTGGAACATTAAGCTATCATACTGGCTAACCCAAAATCTGTGTAACTATCTAAACAAAAGCAGAGTGAAATGATAGAAGAGTAACTAAACAATATGTAAGAAGTGCTATGTATCTCTTGGCTGGCACTAAGGACTTGATCCAATGCCCACCGAAGTCACTGGATTCTTTCCAGTGGTTCAGAGAGCTTGATGAGGTGACCTCTTTCCGGTCAATGCTGATTGAAAGAGAGAGCCTATTGCCAGTTTCTAAAGCTGTGTCTTTTGCCTTATTCCATTTAGAAGCATAATAAAACTAGGAAAGTGATTTTAATTTGATACTTGATGCCCGGCATAGGAGGCTTTGTTTTGAGGACAGAAGAGGTGACCAAAGAGGCTAGGGTTTTAGTGACTTTAAAGCTACTCTTGTGCCTAATGTAGAGATGGAATTTGTTGCTAGCTGTCCATTGTTTTTCCAAGACTCCTTGCTGATAGACTTCTCTCTAATCTTTATCTCGGCTTCTACTTTTTCCATACATGGTTTCATGCACACAAATAACCCATAACATCTTTACTTTCACAAGTTTTAGCCTCAATTTTTTCCTCATTTAACAGTTTTGGGCTCTGCAGTGTAACTACTTTGCTTCAGGGCATTGTACCCATTGCACAGAATACTTTTCAGACATACTGTGTGACATTGGGTGACATAACTCCTGCAAGATATAGGGTAGCCTTTACACATCTTGTGATTCCTGAATGTAAAGATATCTGCAGTTTCAGCTTTTCTCTTTCACTTGGCGGTAACTGAAGAATATGGTAAAAAATTAAATTATTTAAGTTAGCCCCCTGCAATGTCTAAAATCACTGGGTGTAATAGGAGCTTATACCCTCAACCATCCTTTCACATCAGCACCTGAGGAGAGGGGGATAAAAAGGGAAGAGCAAACCTGCAATATTAAATCCAGCATGGAGGGCTGGAGACAGGAATTAGTGACTATGTATGTTACAGGTTAAACCTCCCTAATCTGTACTTCCCTAGTCTGGAAACGCCCCTGGTGCTAAAGCACTCACTGGGAAAAACCGGTGGGCTGGGAACAGAAGTGTTGTGGGATCAGGGAAGAGTGGACCTCTGGCTGGCAAAGGCAGGCCCTAGCCAGCTGGCAGAAGGGAGCAGAGGGGCCAGCATTGATCTCCTCTGGTCTGGCAAATTCCCTGCTTTTGGACCAATCAGATCCTGAGAATGCTAGACACCTGGGAGGTTTAACCTATACTTGAATTAGACAACAAGTCTTCTGTAACTAGAAATACAATCTCTGTCCTCAAATAATCTGTTGCAAGGCCCCTAATTGAATGCCATCAGCTCATTCAAGTCATTCTACCAATCTTCAGTTTAGGACGGAACTGACAGTTCACATCTTTGTAAGATCAATTTCTTTACCATCCAGGAGACCCACAGCAGCCATATTTCCTTTGGCTCAGAAAGGCAAAACAAGTTCAGAATAGCACTTCAAATGAATAACTGACATGCTGTTAAGTACACAGCCGTAAAAAATAACTTAAATTTTTTAAAGCTGATACCTGTTTTGTTGCAAAGAATATTTATTATTTCTTCACTTGCCTCAGATCATTTTTTAATCTGTCAAGTTGGTTTCTTTGCTTGGTTGGTTACTACTAATGTCTAGTGCAGGTATTGACCATCTAGGTTTCCTACTGAGAAAGCAGTTGCAAAAAAAGTGACCCTAATCCATTGGTTGATATCCAGTATTTTATTTAACCCTTTTCCTGTCAATTGCTAACAGAAACATCTCTTGAAAAGTGACTGAATTTCAGATGAATATTTGTATTTGTTATGGCATGGCTGTAACAGGCTGTGAGCAAAAACTTTTATTTCCTTGCAGAAATTATAAGTGGAACAATTCCAAAAAGCTTCTGAGGATTCCAAAGGATATGAAAATCTTTTGAGGGAGTGGTAAACTAAAATGTTTAAGAAACATGAAATGAAGTTAACTTCCTTTCCCTTTTGGGAATCCTGTAACAGAAATAGAAATCTGAAGCTCTGATGGCATGCAAACTTGCTGATAGGGAGGAGTGTGGAGATTCCTAGTCTAACTGAGAAAAGGCAAAACCGTTTGGGTGAAGGAGCCACCCATCACTACCCATCAGGAGATTGTATATTCTGTTTGTAGTTCCTTTTTCCTTCCAAAACCTTAGGCTATGTCTATACTGCAGGCTTCTTGCGCAAGAACATGAGCAAAAACTTGCTGGGTGTCTACACTGCATGCGTGTTTTTGCTCAAGTAAATTTACAATATAGCGTTGGAAAACAGGGCTTCTTCCGGAAGAGTTATTCCTCTCCCCATGAGGAATAAGCCCTCTTGCGCAAGAGTTTTTCCACAAGAAGGCAGTGTAGACAGGCAACATGAATATCTTGCGCAGGAAACCCCTATGGCTAAAATGGCCATCAGTTTTTTCTTGAGCAAGAGAGTGTCCACACTGCCATAGAAGCTCTTGCGCAAAAGCACGTCTCTTGCGCAAAAGCACATGGCAGTGTGGACGTGCTCTTGTGGAAGACCTTTTGCACAAGAACTCTTCCGCAAAACAGTTCTTGCGCAAGAAGCCTGCAGTGTAGACGTAGCCTTAGTGTCTTGTGGATCCTGACTTCTTCCCCAGTTCAAGACATTGTAATATTTGTGAGAGAGGAGATGTGTCAAATGTTTTGGACTGGGAAGAGGTTAGTCACAGAAAGGAGTTAATCAGGTAGCAAACTTTTCATTTCTCACAGTGGAGTACAGCAGCAGAAGCCATATTAGGTGAGAAGCTACCCAACATAGCTAGTTCCTTTTGAGAGAAGAGAAGGCAAGACTTTTAGGGTACATCTACACAGCAGTGTTATTTCGGAATAACTGATGTTTTGAAATAATGTCGAGCTGGAGGACTTCTTATTCTGACTCATGGTAACCCTCATTTCACGAGGAGTAAGGGAAGTCGAAGTAAGAGTGTTCTTCCTTTGACATCCTGCAGTGTAGACAGCACCTAAAGCCGAGTTAAGCTATTTTGACTTAAACTACACAATTGATGTACCTGAAGTTGCATAGCTTAATTAGACTTTATCCCTGCTGTGTAGACGTATCCTTCTCATTTGTTCACAGTACCATGCTCATATTTTTCATCACTTACAATGATACTAGTCTCTGGATTAAAAAGCCAGCCCTTCTATAAAACTTTTGTCCTTATTAAGATTATACGAGCTACTATTTTTGTAGGAAGTGTTCTTTGTCTTGCTGTGACCACTTCTATGTCTAGCTAGCTTTTTTTTATATATAATTACCAGGGCTTGACAAATAGTGGCGAAATCTACTCGCCAGCCCCGCACTGCGCATGCACAAGACCCGTATTGCGCATGCGTGCGCCGCCAGTGAACGGGGTGACCGGCTGAAATCTACTCGCCACGGGCAAGTAGATTCACTGATTTGTCGAGCCCTGATAATTACCTTGAAGTTATCTCTCAGGCATCATGTAATTTCAGGGTTTTTTTCTTTTTGTGATTGCAATGAAAGTAAATATACATTTGTCAGTTTACCCTTTTTTGGTTCTTTATGCAAACTGTTTTTTTGTTTCTTGTTTTTGTTTTTTTGTAATGAACTCACCAACATATCTAAGCATTATATAAAAAAAAATCTGTATTTCTGAAGAAACTCATTATTCTCCTCCCTACCTAAAGCCACCTTCATAAGTGAACTTGGTGAATCTTTTAATGAGAAATATCTTCACTATGGGTATGTCTACGCTGCATTCCTCTTTCGAGAGAGGAATGCAAATGCAGCCGAGCAAAATTGCAAATGAATCATGGATATGAATTTCCCGTGCTTCATTTGCATAATCTCGTCCGGGCGCTATTTCGAAATACCCTATTTCGAAAAAAGAAATGCAGTCTAGACACGGTTATTTCGAAAGAAAACCCTTCTTTCAAAGTTACCCTTAAATGTCATTTTATAAGGAGTAAGGGTAATTTTGAAAGAAGGGTTTTCTTTCGAAATAACCGCGTCTAGACTGCATTTCTTTTTTCGAAATAAGGTATTTCAAAATAGCTCCTGGATGTGATTATGCAAATGAAGCATGGGAAATTCAAATCCACGCTTCATTTGCAATTTTGCTCGGCTGCATTTGCATTCCTCTCTCGAAAGAGGAATGCAGTGTAGACATACCCTATGTTACTTTATCTGGGGAAGATCATCTTGAAAACATGAGTCTTGCACTGGACCTTAGATGAATTCATCCTGATTCTCAGTAGTAGAGTATTCTATAGGCAAAGATTCTGAACTCTGAGGTCTGTCAATTGAAACCTCCCCAATTAACTCAGCCACTGCAGTGGAGTATTGAAGAAGAGGTGGTTTTTGAATTGCCTATCAAAGGCATACATGGCTCTTAAGAGATAATTACCAGGACCTTGAAATGGATCTGGAATGCAATATCTGCTCAAGCTTTTAGTAGTAATCCGCATAGTACTCACTGTCTGAAGCAACATTCAGATAGGTTAATGAAGGGCTGTTGATCTAATTTCTCTGGTAAACCACAATTAAATCAGGACTGTTAATGAAGAGACAGACATTGGTTACCATCGCTTACCTTATTACTCAGAACCCTTGAAAGGAACTTCTTTTAAAAATAGAATATAGTTCTGTAGTACATCACTAGTCCCAGCTACTCTAATGCACTCATCAACATATCTCAGCAGTATATTTAAAAAAAATTCAGTATATATGAAGAAACTTATGACTCTTCTCCCTTCCTAAAGCCACCTTCATAAATGCAGCAGTGTAGAAATAAGGATGGTAATACCATACCATGCCACTCTTACTTCTGTGCTGGTGCTTTCAGAGCCAGACGGCCAGAGAGTGGTGGTAGCTGAATGAGGCTTGGCTCTACCAGCTCCCAGCCCCCGCCGGAGCAGCCCCTCTCCGTGATGAGCCTAGGCTCCCTGCAGACAGAAGCTGTTCTGTATGCCAGAGCAGCCCCTGTCTGTGGGGCGCCTGGGCCCACTGCAGACAAAGGGTGCTCGAGTAGTCCCTGCCTGCGGCCAGCCTCCTGCGGGGTGGAACAGCCCCCTGCCTGCTGTAGGCAGGGAGCTGCTTCAGCCCCCACTGGTCTGGTAACGGCACTATTTAGGGTGATGCTTACCAGTAATCCTATCACGTACCTAGTTGAGGCACGCTTCCACTATTGCAAAATCCAATTTACTGGTGATCTTATTTCACTCCATTTCTGAAGATTTAATTTTTTTGTGTGTTTGCTCAGTAAAAATTCCAGGTGGTCTCTAAAATTAAGGCAAGACTCCTTCTACCTCTGTAACTGGGAAGCTATCATGTATTAAATCATCTGTCACCAAGTGCAGAAAGAGTTTCTTTGCATAGCTTGAGGGTCTCCTTTCTGAGGTGTGGAATAATTCTTTTTCTATTCCAGTATCTGAAGAAGCATGTTATCTTGTAGAGTCGGAACAACCTGAAAAAGTGTAAACAAAATCACCAATGCTGTTCTGTCTCCCAAGACCTTGATGCTATACACCCTCCCATGCCTATCTTTCTTGCCCAAAAATAAATCTAGTAAAGGTGGAAGTTAAAATGAACTCACCATTTCTTTTTATGGGAATACTCTTTACACAGCTTCAGAGCAGACAGAAGTTTGCTGGGCAAGAGAAACAGCATAGAGAATGGCATTCTTCTGAGAAGTTATTTTTTTCTGTGTGGTTGTGCAAGTTGACTATGAAATTATAGATAGACACTCACAAATTTTTCTTCCCTTTGTCAGGGCCAAGTTCAGCAGTATCAGACTTGTTGAGTGGTAGGACAGAAGCTAAAATACCTAAGTGTCAGTAGTATAGGGTTTAAGAATTTGAGATGATTGTGATGTAGGTCCAGGGCTAACCTGCTCATGGAGTTGTATGAGGACTGCTCCAGGCAATTGGAAAAGTACGATAAGGAGGATACAAGATAAGCTGAAAAGCAAAAGGAGGAAGAGGAGGAGTCAAAGAAGCTGGTGCCAAAGTATCTGTGCTAAAAATGGGAAATGAGGGTATATTTCAGAGGGATATGTTGAGAAACTGTTCATGCTCAGTTCAGTGTTACCATGGCCTACAATTTATAGATGACACTGCCTGGGGAACCAGACTATAAGCCATGGAACTTCATGCCAAAAGTGAACTCCCTGATCCAATGCAGGGAAAAGAGGACAGATACACTGATAACATGCAGCTTTTTTATTTGTAACAAAATGTTATGTTATATCACATATCTTCGAACCATGCTAGGGCTGGTCTGACCATATTTGTAATGTCTATCAACTTCAGTAAAAATAAAGAGTATATTAAAAAAATCCAAAAACACTATTTTTGTTTGCAAGCAGCGAGCCCCAATTTGGCATACAACCTCATTAATCGGCGCCAGTGTACTCTTCTTGCAGCTCAAGAATGTAAGCACACCAGACATCCCTCATGGCTTTGCTGTTACAGACACTGTGCAAGTATGAGGTGTTTTTGGTGGTTGGCTGGAAGCAGTCCCAAAGGCATAATTTTCAGCAATCCTATTCCATCCCAAAGTACTCCCCCCAGATCCTTACATATATTCTGAGGCACACAACGTGTTCAAGCTGCATGTAAGGCACTAACTACACTGCAGCCCACACAAGGCAAAAAGCAGCACGATCTTGCTATCAGACTGCCAGTGGCATATTGTACTACTATCTTGCACCAGCACTCAGCATGTAGCTAAATTGCCTCTTGTCTGGTTGGTGTTTCATTTGTTCAGGATAAGTTTTCATTTACCAAGGCAGCAAAAGGTAGGCTGTGTCACCTAAAATCCCTGTTGGCTCATTGCTGACTGTGATGTTAGAGGGGAGCAGCACACCAACTTACCATGCTGAAATAGGGCAGAGCTTTGGAGCACCCTGGTGTATCTGCTGTGGATGGCCATGAATATGCCAGTGATCCACAAGGGCCTGAATAATGTCCTGTTAATGTACATACTTGCTTCAAATGGTGGGAACCAGGGGGGTTATACATGTACCATCCAGTCACACTAGCACAAGCTGGGAAACCCATCCATTCAAACCAACAATTATTACACAGATATTTCAGTTTTTTATAACCCTGGGCACAGCATTAATTGCTTTGCAAGTCTCCATGACCACTCTGCCAAGTGTGAATTTCCTAGTCTGAAACAGACTGGTAATAGATATGCAACAGTTTGTCCCCTCTATCCTGTCAAGCCCTCCTTGTCACCTTCTTTCTTGATCACTGGACCACTACCACCATCCTGCCTGTCGCCTTGTGGCTTTGACCTAGATCCTTGCATACAGGCTATGTCTAAATCCTGCTGATTCTTTCTCAATAACATCTCTCAGGGTATTGCTACATTGTTTGAGTTTTTTTCGGAAGAGGTATGCAAATAGCACTTGCACTTGCATACCTTCTTCCGTTTTTTTTTTTCTGGAAGAGGCTTTTCCGCCATTTGGCCCCGTCTACATGGGGCCAAGTGTTGGAAAAAAAACCCTCTTTCAAAAGCTCCATGTAAACCTCATTTTACAAGGAATAAAGAGGCTTTCAAAAGAGGGGGGTTTTCCGACATTTGGCCCTGTGTAGGTGGGGCCAAATGGCAGAAAAGCCTCTTCCAAAAAAACCCCCAGAAGAAGGTATGGAAATGTGAGTGCTATTTGCATACCTCTTCCAAATCCTCTCCCCACCGCTCCACAGTGTATCCGTACCCTCAGATGCAGTCTTTCCTTTCCACCCACATAGCCAAAACTGTTGTCTAGACTCTAGCCTCTCAACATCTTGCATCTTCATTAATGAATTATCCTTTTCTTTAGGCTTCATAAATGCAATCTTGTCCTGCTCGTATCCATTCAAAATACTGCTGCATTGCTTTGACCACGCCGCTTCTCTCTTTGTGTCACTCCTCTGGTTCCCCTTTCTATACTAAACCCAGGCCTGCCAACCAGCATGAAGGGGAGAGCAAAGGTGACAATTGCCTTCGGGCCTGATGACTCAAAAAAGGCCTGCGGCTCCTGGCCGTCGTTGCTGCTACTTAAATTGCTGCCAGCACCTCACATAGCATGCTCTGGGTGGGGCTGAGGGCTGTCTGGGGAGGGCTGGCCCTAGCACTGCCCCTTCTGTCTGAGGCCCCACCTCTTCCGGGACACCAAGCCCACCCTTCCCTGCCTTGCTCAAAGGCCCAGCAAGTCTGTTGGCCCCACTGAACACATCAAACAAGTCCTTTGTCTTCACTTTCAAGGCACTTCACATTCTTTGCCCTACCTAGCTACCATTTTGCATTCAGTATTGAGAGGTCAACTCCTGTTTCTGATTGGTCTAGGGATATCAGCCTCCATTGTCCACTGGTTACATTTTCCAATTCCTTTGTTTTTAATCTCATGCTGTTCTTCAGGTGTGAGAGCATTTCCCATAAACAACTGTAAAGCTATCTCATTGACCTCCTTTAAATTCTTTCTTAAAACTCTTGTTTGCCATGATGTGTCAGGAAAACTTGACATGGATTAGGCCACTGGTATACTGAGACCCTTACATAACATGCTGACCAATATTGTCTTATTTCCTTGTACTCCCCCATCAATTTGTCTTTTTCCATCTGATGTATTTTATCTTATGCTTTGGTGGTAAGGGAGGGACCTTTTTGTTCTGTTTGCATAACACCTAACATACTGGACTTTTGGCCCACAACTAGGGCTGCAAGTTCTACAATAACATAAATAATAAAGCAAGCCACAGTTTGGTCTTAAGAGATAAAAGGTCACCATTAAAAGTCATTATTACACAACAGTTTCTATGTAATGATAAAAGTAGCTGAAACACGAGGAAAATGACATTAACATTCTTTTTAAAATCACTTTTAATTCTCTTTTTTCCCCGTTATTAGCAGAGTTGTGATAGCGTAGGGCATCTGCATGTGAGCACCAGTCTCCTTATACAGCCATCTGTGGCAACAGTCCTTGTCATTGATAATCTGTTTTAATATAGTTGGGAACCCAACAAAACTCCATTCTCAGTGTTCATGAACACATTTTTATAATACCCTTAATGCTTTCCATTCTGGAGTGATGCTGCAGTGAGAAGTGAGCGTGTTTAGATTAGATTATATATAATTTATATATGCCTTGCTATCTGTCTATAAAAATGATTTGATCCTTTACATTATTTAATGGCTGAGGTCACGTTTTGAGTTTAATTACAGTCACTGTATTTTCTGTGAATAAATATTTGTACAGTGAACTGTCACCTATTATAAAACTGGAGTGTGCAGCTGCTCCCAAAGATACGAAAACAAGAGCAGAACTGTCGGTGCAGAGATGCCATTGTAGTCCTGACATATTGAGTATTTTCTGTGATTGGGCAGTTTACAGTGGACTCACTGCTAGAATTCCCTGGGGCAGCCACTGACAGCAGTTAAAATCTGTTTAATTTGCATAATACTAATATGGTGCTGTTGACTCTTCTGAGACTTTGATGTATGGTTTCGGTGCTACTTTATCCTCGTGCTGTAAATGGTGAAGGGATGTGGGTGGGTGCCTTTTACAGCTTATTGAACAGTTAACAATGATCACCAGGGGCTTGCAATTTCTAAAGTGCCCTGTGGCACTTGCTTTTTACATGTGGCAGATACTTTCTAACAACATCTGCATGGCACATAAGGGAGAATCTGTAACGATATTCAGTGGGAGATTATTAGACCTAATGTCTAAAAAGTTACATGCTATGCTGGTAGGTGAGTGTTTTTTTTCTCCTGAATTTCACAGCTTGCATAGCAATGTAGTTTAATATTTTATTGCATTGTTAGTTTAAATATCTTGAACATACACCATCAAGAAAATAAAGTAAAAATCCATTATTGTTTCTCACTTCTTGCTGTGCGGCTTGTTAAATTGCAGCAAACTGAACTGGAGCATCTTGCTTAACACATGGTCTGATTAGCACTTTTTACTTGCACATTATTCTAACCATTTAAACAGCAGCTGCATAGGAAATAAGGTTTGTCAGAATTAAGAAACATGCCACAGTTTTTTAATGTAAGAGTGTAAGCAGTAAATAATAATTGGTAATCATTACATTTTTCTCAAGTGCTTTCTACTTCAAAGAAAGCAGGAATAAAAACAAGAGTTAGTAATAAAGAACAGTATAACCTAGAAACATTTCTTTGTTAAATAAAACTGCTGTATGCAGCCTGCCTCGGTTGCTTTGACCTTACCATTGTTCTGTACCACTGCAGCTTACAGAGTTCCCACTCCCTTTGGCATTTCTTAAAGGTTCACTGCCTGATGTGATTGAGATGTGAAAAATCAATGTACCACTAGACTGATCACAATCTCATGATGTTTATATTCAAACTCCTGTCTTTGAGGTTTATTATTAATGCATTAATGAACAAAGGTAAGATGTCAACTAAAGCAGATAAATTTGCAATGTTAAACAATTTATTGCAGTATTGATAGCTTTCTGTGACCTTGTAAATTTATGAGAGTTGCATTGTGTCAAGATTCGTTCAGTTCAGTGGACAGGTGTCGCACTCCCCAAATACAATTAATATTAATTTTCATCTTGTACACTTTCTAGGGTTGCCAGATGGTTTCAACAAAAATATTGGACACACTTGACATTACCTCACAATCTACATTACATCTTATTTAGAAAATACTGGACATTTATATTTGCTCATTTATATTTTCTCAATTTGTTTCCCGAACAGAAAGCTAAAATACTGGACTGTCCAGTTCGAAACCGGACACCTGGCAACCCTAACACTTTCTCTAATTTCTTATAAATGTGCACATTGCAATCTGAGAGCCTAAGTCAGATGCAAAGGATTGCATTGTCATGTAGATTAGACTGATTTGCCACTCCTTAGTATTCTATTCAGGTCATGTTTGAGACAGAATGAAAAGATTTTCACTGTTTCAATCCATGCTATGCTGTTCTTTGCAGGATGGGGAGAATAAATTGATATATGTAGAATCCTGGTGTGTGTGTCTGTGTAGTAAACATGAACAACCTTAAAGAAGAGTCTAAGAGGCTCTATTGTCACTTTGAAGGCAACTCCCGCACAAAAGAGAAAACAGTCCTGAGAATACATATTTAACTTGCAGATTTGCATCAGCACATATAACAGCACATAAAAGTATTTAAATTGTTTTTCACATTGAAAAGCATATATTTGAGTGTCTTGGTAAGTTTGTTTTGTTTTACTTTAATGTGACGTTTATAGGCCTTTGACATCCAGGCCTAAAACTAAGCTCTGAATCTGAATTTTATATTAAAATTTCGTCAGTGGTATAGTATATTCACTGCATTCTCATGGCAAATTCAAAAAATAATCTTTTAAAATGTGTTTGTATTATAATATTAATAGAAAGAGTTGCAAGAAAACAATTTTTTCATCATCAATACTTGTATAATGTTGATCATATTAACACGGTGCATACATTCAAAGGATGTAAAAAATTTGCCAGCTAATGAACGACTATTCAGAATAAAGCTGCCTTGTTCATTCTGAGTATTATAATTCTTTTTCCTTGGTAGACAAAAGAGAGAAAACATTGGGTTTCTTTTTCTTACTGTGCTAATGTACTGTTTAGGAAAAGAATATTGGCTAGTGGTTAGATCAGGACTTGGAATCAGGATTCTTGGTTCCATTCCTGGCTCTGCTGCTGGCTTGCTGCCTTGACCAACTCTGAGTCCCTCATGAGTCAGCGTTACCTGTTAGTGAAAGGAGTCCATTGTGAGGCTTGAGGCTTAATGGTCATGAATTGCTTGAAAATTCTTGCATTGAAAGTTATGAGGAACAGTACAAAGTAAATTATTTAAATATATAAATTTGTCAAATTATTACAAAAATTAATTGCAGTTTATCATGCAATTTAAAACATTAATTGTGTGATTAATTGTGGGGTTAATAACAATGCCATTTATTTAAATATTTTTGGGTGTTTTCTGCATTCTCAAGTATATTAATTTCAGTAACACAGAATACAAAGCATAGAGTGCTCACTTTAATTTTTATTATAAATATTTGCACTGTGAAGCATAACGAAAGAAATTGTATTTTTCAATTCGCCTAATACTATTTTTTCAATTCGCCCAGGTACTATAATGCAATATTTTTATCATGAAAGATTAACTTACAAATGTAGAATTACCTACATAAATAATTACATTCAAAAATAAAACAATGTAAAAACTTTAGAGCTCATAGTCCACTCAACCCTACTTCTTGTTCAGCCAATCGCTCAAACAAATTTGTCTACATTCATAGGAAATAATGCTGCCTGCTTACATTGTCATATGAAAGCAAGAAGTCATTTAACGCAACACTTTTGTGGCAAGGTTTGCAAGGTATTTACATGCTAGATATGCTAAACATTCATATGTCCCTTCTTGCTTTGGCCACCATTCCAGAGGATATGCTGATGAGCTTGTAACAAAAATAATGCATTGATTAAACTTGTGACTGAATTCCTTGAGGGAGAACTGAATGTCTCCTGTTCTGTTTTACCCATGTTCTGCCATCTATTTCATGTTATTGAAGTTTTGGATAATCACCCAGCACATGTTGTTTGTTTTAAGGACATTTTCACTGCAGATTTACAAAACAAAAAGAGGGTACCAATGTGAGATTTGTAGAAATAGTTACAGCACTTGACCCAAGGTTTAAGAATCTGAAATGCCTTCCAAAAGCTGAGTGGGTCAAGATGTGGAGCAAGATAGGTATGGCAAGAGACCACAGTGGCTTATCCAGGAGGATCTAAAAATCAAAAAGCAGTCCTGTAAAAAGTGAAAATTAGGTCAAAATACAAAGGATAAATATAAACAAATAACATAAGTATGTAGGGGCAAAATTAGAAACGAAAAAGGCACAAAACAAGCTCAGTCTAGCTAGAGACATAAAGGGTAAGAAGAAAACATTCTACAAATATATTAGAAGCAAGAGGAAGACCCAGGACGGGGTAGGCACATTGCTCAATGAAGAGGAAAAAACAATAACAGAAAATGTGGAAATGGCAGAGGTAGGGATGTTAAACTTTGCGGTTAATCAGCTAATCAAGTAGTCGATGGAATTTCCATCGATTACTAAATTATTCAATAAGGTGCAGACACTCACTCACCCTGCTGCGGCTCTATAGTTTAAATGTAGTAAGAGCCCAGCAAGTTCCTCCCTTAAAAGCTGGTTCCCCCCAGCAGCATCTCTGTGGTACCCTGGAGCTGGCATGAACTGGGACTGCTTAGTCCCGGCTTGTGTCGGCCCCAGAAGCTACCCCTGCTGCGGCTTGTGCTGTCTGTGGCACGCTGAGGCTTTACCCATTCTTCCACCCCCCCCTGCACTGCAGAGACGGTGCTGGGGGGAACTGGCTTTTAAACTGGCTCCCCCCAGCACCTTTTCCTGCTTCCCCCCCTTGCTGCCTCTGACACAGAGGCAGCAGTCAGAGGGGAAAGTGAGTAGTCAAATTGACTACCTGATAAGCATATGCTTATCAGGTAGTTGACTAGTCAACTTCTCCCTTAAGCACCTCTGCCTAGGGATGTGTAACAACTGTGTGTCTGTTTTCACCAAGAAGGTTGGTGGTGATTGGTTTCCTACAATAGTGAATGCTGGAGAAAAGGAGGTAGATTCAGAAGTTAAAAATTACTTAGGAAAGTTAGATGTTTTCAAGTCACCAGGGCCTGATTAAATCCATCCTACAATACCCAAGGAGGTAATGGAGGAGATATCTGATCAATTAGCTATTATCTTTGAAAAGTTAGGGAAGACGGGAGAAATTTCGGAACACTGGAAAGGGGCAAATATAGCGCCCATGTATAAAAAGGGAAATATGGACAACCCAGGAAACTACAGACCATTCAGTTTAAATTTTGTACCAGAAAAGATAATGGAGAAAATAATTAAGGAATCCATTTGATAACATCTAGAATATAATCAGGTGATAAGTAACAGACAGCATGGATTTGTCAAGAACGAATCAACCTGCTTGCTTTCTTTGATAGGATAACAAGCCTTGTGGATAAGGGGGAAGCGAAAGCATTTGATACAGTTTTGCATGACCTTGTTATCAGTAAACTGGTGGAATACAAACTACATGGGTTGCTGTAAGGTGGGTGCATAGCTGTTTGGATAACCATTCTCAGTGAGTAGTTATCAGTGGTTCACAGTCATGCTGGAAGGGCATAAGTGGGGTTCCACAGGGATCAGTTTTGGGACCGACTCTGTTCAATATCTTCATCAACGATTACATAATAGCACAGAGACGCTTATGAAATTTGTGGATAATAGCAAGCTGGGAGGGGTTGCAGGTGCTTTGGAGGATAGGGTAATAATTTTAAATGATCTGCATAAACTGGAGAAATGGTCTGAGTAAATAGGATGGATTTTAATAAGGACAAATGCAAAGTACTCCAGTTAGGGATGAATAATCAGTTTCACATGTACAGAATGGTAAATGACTCTCTAGGAAGGAGTACTGCAGGTAGGGATCTAGGGGTCATAGTGGACCACAAGCTAAATATGAATCAACAGTGTGACACTTGCAAAAAAAAAAAAAAGCAGCAGCAGCAGCAGCAACCATATTTCTGATATGCATTAACAGAGTGTTTTAAGCAAGACATGAGAAGTAATTCTTCTGCTCCATTCTGCACTGATTAGGCTTAAACTGGAGTATACCACATTTCAGGAAAGGTGGTAAAACTGGAGATGGTCCAGAGAAGAGCAGCAAACATGATTAAAGTCTAGAAAAAATGAGGTCTGAGGGAAGACTGAAAGAATTGGGTTTATTTCGCTTGGAAAAGAAAAGACTGAGAGGGGACATGACAGCAGCTTGTAAATACCTAAAAAGGTGTTACAAGGAGGAGGGAGAAAAGTTTTCTCCTTGACCCAGATGATAGGACAAGAAGCAATGGGCTTAAATTGCAGCAAGGGAGGTTTAGGTTGGACATTAGGAAAAACTTCCTAACTGTCAGGATGGTTATGCACTGGAATAAATTGCTTAGGGAGGTTATGGAATCTCCAATCATTCAAGATATTTAAGAGCAAATTAGATAAACATCTGTCAGGGACAATCTAGGTCAGGGATTGGTAACCTATGGCTCACAAGCCAAATATGGCTTACTAGGGAGCCAGGTATGCCTTTCTTGAAGCGCAAGCCCAACCCCTCCATTTTGTCCTGACCCCCCCCCCCCCAGTAGGAAGCCTGTGCTGGTGCTACAGCAGGCCTGGGGAAAACAATCCTGCTTGCCCCCCCTCCCCGCCTGCAGCTCTGAAAAGCAGCTGCTGGGCACTTTGTGTTCCACAAACTATGAGCTGGGAGGGGAGAGTGGTGCTTCATGGCTGCTCCTGCCCCCAGCACAATCCCATTGGCCGGTTTCTAGCCAATGGAAGCTGCCTGTTTCAAGAACAGGCTGTGCAGGAAGCACTAATCCCCCCTCCCTTCAGGCTGTTATTCACAGAGCACAAGGCCATGCAGCCTGTGCAGGGGTGGGGCAGGCTCCTGCCTGAGCAACATGCTGGGCTGGAGTCTCACTGGTAAGTCTCCTGGCCAGAGCTTGCCTCTGGAACCCCAGCCCTTCCCTCCCCTAGCCTCTGCAACCCTCTACCCGCCTCCTGAGTCCATACCCTCTCCCAAACCCTGCACTCCAGTCCCCTGCCCTACATCACAATCCAAACTCCTGCACCCCAATCCTGTGCCTCGGGTCACAACTGCCTCCTTCACCCAAACTCAGTGGCCCCTGACCCCACTCCTGCCATAAATAAAGACAATGTTGAAACCTTTTGTGTTGGAGGTAATATTTTACTTTATTTAAAAATGAAGCCTGGCCAACAAGCCCCCAGTTGGGGTCTAGCTCCAGTCTGGCTGCAGCGTGATAACACTCCTGCACCCCCTCCACCCCTCCCCCACACACATACCAACCCTGAGCTCATCATACACCTGAACCCTCATACCCCCACATCCGCAGTCTCCTACCATAACACTCCTGCACCCCCAGCTGTGTGCCCTGAGCCAATCATACACCCAAATCCCCTGCCTTGAGCCCCTCATATACTTTAGCGCAGATTCCTGCACCCCCATATCTCCAACCTCCTGCGATAAGATTGACAGAAGACCGCCTGAATGCGTGCATGAAGGTGGATTTGACCAGTTATGATGTAAACTTCAAAGAAATGCATGAAAAGATGCAGCAGCAGAAATCCCATTAAATACAAGTCTGTGAGTGCAATATTTAATTTATTCAATTAATCATTGTCAATTATCAATAATATTAAGTTGTATATTTTCAGACATGCAAATGGGCATTCTTATATAGCTCCTTTTTGACCACTTGTTCTGAATTTTGATGTAGTGTGGCTCTTTGGTTTGAAGAGGTTGCTGACCCCTGATCTGGGTGATGCTTAATCCTTCCATGAGGGCAGAGGATTGGGCTTGATGATGCCTCCAAGTCCCTTCCAGTTCTAGTATTCTATGATTCTATGACTCTCTGCTTTCAGAAATCTTACAGAAACGATACATCAATGCTGAAACTACAGTATCTGAACCACCAAAAAAGAAAATCTGCTGGTGCTATCTGACTCAAATGACGAAAAAGAATGTGTGGTGATGTGTGCTGCTTTGGGTCTTTATTGAGCAGAACCCATCATCAGCATGGTCACATCATCTGAAATGGTGGTTAAAGCATGAAGGTACATATGAATCTTTAGCATATCTGTCATGTAAATATTTTGCAACACTGGCTATTACAATGTTTTGGGAATGCCTGTTCTCACTTTCAGGTGACATAGTAAACAAGAAGTGGGCAGCATTATCTCCTGCAAATGTAAATAGACCCCTTCCATTTTTTTCCCTTCTCTTCTCCCCTATTTATTTTGGGTCTGCACATCCTAAACTCAAAACTCCGTACATCTGAAGAAGTGGGCTGTGTCCACGAAAGCTCATGATACCATCTACAAGTTTTGTTAGTCTATAAAGTGCTACCAGACCATTTGTTGTTTTTTAAGTTTATCCTATACAGACTAACTCGGCTACCCCCTGAAGCATCTATGTTTGGTTAGTCTTTAAGGTGCTACCAGACTATTTGTTGTTTTTTAAGTTTTACTATATGACGTTAGGCAAATTGCTTAACCTTTGTCTTTTCTTCTCTTCAGTTTCCCATTCTGTAATTACAGGTAATCACACCTACCTTTATCAAGTGCTTTGAGATCTATAGATCAAAAGGGCTATATAAATACTTACATTATTTTTTCTATTCACAAGGAAAGGAGCCTAAAAGCCAAATCCTGCTGTTACTCTCCCACTGATGGAGCCAGTTCACCATGACACACAACCTGCTACTTCAATTTACAGCATTCTCAGGCTTGGTTGGCCCAAGGTCTAGGAGTACAAGTCCATTTTGAATCAGTTTTCCCACATGGCACTGTGCTTCACTGCTAATGTGCCACTCAGCCAATCTTGTCTGTCTCTTTCTTGTTTTGTTTTTGTTTTTGTTTGTTTAGAAAAAAGAGGTCAAGGGATGACTGAACTTGTTTTTTGACAACTGGTGAGGAAGAGGACAGCAGTGTGGAATGCTAACCTTGTTAGGGTATACCTGCTGTAGCTAAAAGTCAGGGTTGATTTGGAAAGCAACTTCTAAATAGCCCTTTTTCAAAGACTTTTGCCTTTGTAAAAGAGATTGTCTCATTAGCAAGCAAACCAATATAAACAGCCTAAGGTAAATGTGTATACATATAAGTGCTGCTGTAACACAGAAAGCTGTTGCCTTAGAAGACTTTAAGCCACAAAAGAATAAGATAGCTCTAAATGATTTATTGTTTCAAAGGTTTGCCAATTTATTTTAAGAAAAAAATGTAGGTTTTGCATAAATGGCTACTTTAACAGTAGAAGCAACGTATTAACTGTGTTATTCTGGAGTCTTTAGCGTGCAAAACATTTCATTTTTCATTACTGTTGTCACCATTCATATTTCCATTATTTAAGGGGGTTATTGAAAAATTGATGGTATGTTGGTACCAGAGAGACATCCTGTAGGCTGCAGTGTTGATTTATGGCACATGGAACACAGTTCAGTGCTTCAGTTTCCTGCTGGTGAGCGGCACTTTGTCACTGTCCCTAAAGAAAAATCATACCAGTGAAATCCCTTGTGTTTCCCCCAAGTTGAGTGATGCATACTCTTTCTTCAAAAATGATGATGAATTATTCACTTTTTATTGTGCTAGTGTGTGCACAGTGATCCTAACCTTGTTCATAGTACTACAGAATTTTTCTGCCATGTACAGGGTTTAGTTTAATTATGTAGTTTTGTTGCATTTTTTTAACACAGTATATCTTCCAAGCCTGTGTGGGCCACCCCAGATTTTACCCCAAGTTTGCTAGCATATGCAGATATCTCTTACATACGCCTTGGTCATAATGTTGTATTGGACAATATCTGGTAGTGTTTCCTTGAAGGAAATTGTTTCGTGAGTAATATAGATACAGTTATGTCAAAACCGAAAAAATGATTTCTTGTTCCAAAGGAGTTCTTGAAGTTTACAGCTACCTGTCTGCTGTGAAAAGGTTTTTCTTTAAGCTGATCCTCTGTTTTGCAATGGGGTGTGAAAGGTCTAAATGCCTCAGTCTCTTGGGATAGCACTTAATACTATGGATTTCCTGTTCAGGGTAGCTTTCTCTTGGGATCAGCTTAAAGAAAGAAGGACAAGATGGCAGAAGATTTCACAACAGAGAATCCCACCTGTTAAGAATATTAAAAGCTCGTGTGAACTTTCTCCATAAAACTTGGAAGAAATTTAAAAAGTCAGAAGAAATGTGAGATTTGGAGAAAGATCTGTTTTCAGCTTCTTGGATCCATCCCATCTATACACTGATGACATCTCACAAATAAAATCTAACTTCTCTTTTAGGAAATAAAAATTTATTAAGCATTTGATACCCATTTATTTTTAAAGATCTTGTCTGTCAGTTCCAGTCTGAGCTCTCTTTATATAGACTTTCACTTTATATAGGCTTGAGTTATTTTCTGATGCTGATTAATTTAGGTGATCTTTACATTCATATTAATTTTCCAATTTTACAGTAAATAAGTGAATCACAGAGTTTGACACAGGCCAGAAATTCTTACACTGAGCTCTTTTTCATGAAATTCTTTCATGAAATTCTTACACTGAGCTCTGTAAGCCTGAAAACTTATTTTTCTCATCAGCCAAAGTTGATCTAAAAATATATATTACCTTGTCCACCTTGCCTCTCATATTTCCATGATCATATCTACCAGTGAGAATAAACTTTTATTTAGGAAACTAATTAAAAAGTAGAAATGCAAAACAATATAAGCAACACTATAAAAAGAAATTCAAAATGAAACTTGTGCAAAAGATGCATCTGATCACCCTTTGAAATATTACGCTTATGATACTTGTAGTATGGATGACATAAATTGGAAGCTGCTTTTAGTTTTAAAGGATATTTTTTGCTAACAGATATGTGTTTGGACAGGGAATGAAAACTGAAACACGCCTACTTTATTAAATACTGTTTAGTATTTTTCATAACATCTTCATAGATAATTGAAAGCTAGTGGGGCCGCAGCATGACCCTTCCCTATTCCATTTCCTTCTGCACTGGCTGTTAATGGGCTCAGCTTCCTTCGCAAACACGGTGGGGAAGGGGTGGGATGTCACGGCACAGGAGGATCTCTTCATCCCCCATCAGGAATTGTAAGACATACATTGGTCCAAATGCCTTCCACGTCTCTTCTACACAGCCATCACTCTCCCAGTTCTCCATGTTCTTCAGTATGCTCTGATTTAGTGTCCTCCTTCTGTTCTTACCATTGTTCCCAGTTATATTGTTCCTATTTACTAATTACTCTGCAGTTCTTCTTCACCCCACTCCTAAGTACTGAGAGATGGGTTCTTCATCACCTGCTGATTTTGTTTCTGCATCGTTGTGCTCTCATTCTAGCTTCTTAAAATTATAACCTCTGTGGGATGGTGCATTTCTACTGCTCCTATCACAAATGGTATGCTGATCTTGACTGGCCCTTTGAGAGCTACATCAATATTAATAACCAACAACAATTGAATTTTTCATGCTACAGATTTCTAGTGATCTCGATGTGTCACACCTTGGTTTCTAAGCCCTTTTAGTAGACATGTTTGGCAAATTAGTATTTTGGGGAGTTTTTACCATGAGCAATACTAGCACAATGTTCTGCCATAGCTTTTTGAAGAAATCATATTTAGTATCAGGCTATAGTATTAGTGTTGACAGTTTTATATAAAAAGCAGGTGGAATCTGATCAAACATCTTCTTCAATAGATCCTAGAAGACATGTATTTAAGACCACTACTGTTTAAGGAGTAGACCCAGTACCTCTGTCAGTGACCATCTGCATGTTGGGACTTTGTCCAAAACTCACATCTGAGTAAAAAAACTGAAAGAAAGAACAGAGAAACAGGTCTTCCTGCTAATGCTAGATTGCTTTACCAGTGCCTCATTCCTTTTGTAACTTACTTTAAGGAGCTCCCTAAGAGAAATACTAAAAATTGTCATTGCAGAGAATGATAAATGTGGACACCATGTTCATTCCTAAATTCAAAGCTAGAGCCATATAGCTATTCAGTTAACCACTGTGGAGGACTGAATAGGGCCTGAGGCCAGTAGGAGAATGATTTGGACAAAACATTACAACTGTAGATAACTAGGTGATTCAGCAAATCTCATCATCCAAATAGTTTATTAAAGGAGATGTAATACCAATGGAACTAAATGCTGACATTTTTAGACTGTGTTCTGAGTTCATCAGGGAAAATGTGATGGTCACCATGATCCTGTCATCTTACTCTGTAGAAATTTCTTCTGAGGAAGGGAAAAGGCATTTGATATAGATGTATGATCATGCTGTGGTATACCAGCAACTTGGACTAGTTCTTGCAGATGGTCTAAATCGGGAGAGACTTTCTGTAGTAAGAAAAGAAAAGTGCATTTCTTCCTGACACCTGTCTACCCAGACTAGGACTAAGAAGGGTACTATAAGAAAACCCTTTTTCCCAATGGCTGCTCCCTTCATTTTTCTGCCAAAATGTGAATAGCGTGTGAGAACAAAAGATTTACTTTTTGGAATTGCACATAAGCAGAAACATCAATTAATCCTAAGTGGAGGAAAGAGAACGGAAATAAATGGAGAGTCAGAGGGAAATGTGAGAAATACACCATACTTTATGGTTATCCCTGTGAAGAAAAAATATAAATTTTGTATTTTAAAAAGACTGGTTAAAATTATTGGTAAAGAGCTTTGCATTTGTAGAAAGTGTATTTTTTTTGTAATTATACCAAATAGTCTTGCAAAAGCTGGCCATAGTATTTTACATATAATTGCTAATTTTTAACTACCAATGTGGAAGACTTCCAAACTAGGCATAGTAGTTGATTAGTGGAATGTAGGACTCATAGGTCAACAATTCAACCCCAGGCCATGTTGGCAGTTATTCAGATTTTTGATCGGATGTTAGTGTCTGTCCAAACCTTTGAGAACATGTGCCTGTTCTATAAAACTCACCACCACAGTTTCCAATTGGCAGTTGTATTAGAGGGGCCAAAAATTGAATCACCATGGAGACTGAACGACCTTCTCATTCAGGGTGTGTCTAGTCTACAGTGTTTTTTTGAAAAAGTGGCCTTAAAAAAAACAAAAAAAAACTTCCCCTGTGTCTAGACTGCTGCCATGTTCTTTCGAAAGTAAATCAAAAGAACGTGGCAGTTTTTTCGACCGCGGAAAACCTTGTTTTACAAGGAATAATACCTTTTTTCAAAAGTGCTCTTTCAAAAAAAGTGCTATGTAATGCAAACTGTGCTTTTTCGAAAGAGAGCATCCAGACTGCCTGGGTGCTCTCTTTTGAAAAAGCAGATTGCTTTTTCGAAAGTACTGGTTGTAGTCTAGATGCTCATTTTCAAAAGAGGCTTGCAGTCTAGACGTAGCCTCAAAGTTGTTGCTTCTCCGGTTAGGGACAAGCACTTTGGGACAGCTTCCACTTCTGTAGCCTATAATGTGCCAGTTCAGTGAATATGAATAGGACTTCAGTTTCTAGGGCTTTTTACTAGGCAGACTTCACAAATATTAAATTTACATATGAAAAAACAAAACACATGTGCCCCACGTTAAGTCACTTGCCGAGCTCATGGAAAACACATACCTCTTTACTCAGGCAAAACTAAAACTACCAGTGATTTAAATTGCAGTTTTGCAGGAGTCAGTAAGGAGTGCGGGATAGATTAAATTAGTTAAAATGAACTTTTAAATTGACATCTCCTATGCTGATTACCTCCTGCTGTGGCCTAGGCAAATGAGTACATCAGTCTTCTCATGAACTGGTATTGTAAAACTTAAAATGGAATAGCTCTTATTAGCATTATGGCTAATGTTTTGGGATCTGTACTGATGAAAACATATGAAAGAGATTAGTAAAATAGAATACTTAGATAAATAAAGAAATGTGAGTGTGTAATTTTCCATCTGACAGAAAAAAGGCAATATACAAAATATAGTTAAGTATAACAGTATAACATTTAAAGCAAAGCTATTACAATATTCAGCCTCTGGTGCAGTCTCATTTTTGTTGCTTTTGTTAAATAACTCGTGTTTTATAAAAAACATTAAAGTGCTTCTCATGGGTTCCGGGCAAAAACAAGCCACTTTTAATATTCTGGATATTTGTAAAAAGCCACAAAGTATTGCAAAGTTAAGTTTTAATAATTTTGGATTTTTTATCACAAAACATAGAATATGAATTCGATATCACAAAAATGATGAAAGATTTCTGTTATTGAATTACTTCAAAAGTTTGTAATCAGCACTTGTAGTCAGCATCTTATCCACTGTGATTTTTTTTTATGACAAATCTGTTTATATATAATGAGTTCTTGTAAATGAAATGCTGGAATGATCTTAATTATTGTACTATGAACTAGAACATTGTAAGACCTTATTAGATTTATGCTTGAAATTAGTATTCCTAAATATTTTTATTTTTACGTAGGCTATCTGGAAGACCTTTATGTGGTTTAGCTGAATGTGAGCTGTGAGCTGAATGTGAATAGATTCAATAGAGCACTAACTTGAAAGATTAAAAAAAAAAAAAACAGGGTGGAATTAAACTGATTTTTCTAAGTGGACTGTGGTCTAGTTTTGTTCCTTCCTCTCCAATAAGATTTCTAGGCAGCTGGAATTGCCTTTACATGCATTTTCTTTGGTCTGATGCTTGTGGTTGATTTCATGAACTTGTGGAATTTATGGACATTTTCACATTTCATAAATTATCAAAGGGCTTGAACACAAATTCAAGTTGACAGCATTTTTTGTCTCTCTCTAAATTTCATAGTCATTGACGAAATACTTGTGCACCGTGTATGAGTACACAGAGACGCAGATGGATACAGTTTCTGTACATCTGCAGTTCTTTAAATGTTTCTAGTACTGTGAGGTTAAAGGACTGTTCCAAAATTGTTTTGGGGTGAGGGGAGAAGAATAAGTTTTTGATAGTTTGTAATTTCCCAAGTATGGAACTAAACTTATATGCTTACACTTTTCAATAATTTAAAAGTTCACTGTGAGCCTCTACATTTTTTGGAGCCTTGAGGCATTCCTTTTTCCCCCTTCTTTTTTACCCCTGATTTCCAGGTTCTTTTGTCCCAGCTGAATGCAGACTGGATGTTGGGATTCTTTTTGGAAACAATCAGCGTAATCAATTATAGGTATTCACTCGGGCAGTGGTTCTCAAAGTGCGGTCCCCAGACCACTAGTGGTCTGCGGCCGCCTCCCAGGTGGTCCACAGTTCGAGCTCAGCCCCTGACCCAAAAAAGGTTACCCACCCCAGCCATAGATAAGACATTGAATCCTTTTTTGTTGGACATAAATTACTATTTTACTTTATTTAAAATGAAGTTTGATAAACTAACACGAGAAAGTTAATCTGTTTAATAATTTAAATTAAACCATTCTCCCTAGTTGCAGCACTAGCAAAATGGCTCGGACATAATTATGTAATTAACAGTCACTTTCCATTAGCAACTGGTGGTTCTCGGAAAGATTTGCATTGAGCCAGGTGGTCCACGGGCCAAAAAGTTTGAGAACTACTTCACGAAACAATGACATAAATTAACCATTGTCCCACACTTCCCCACACCCCTTGCTGTTCACAACTGAAAATAGAACCTAGAACTGCAGCACAGCAGTGTAGAATGTTATCACTAAGCTACAGGTTTTTTTAATGAGACTTTTTTCAGATGTCTTTGAAATTTATAAATGTTATAAACATACATACAAGATCCTCTAATTAAAAGGAAATATTTCAAAGTAATGAATTTTAGCTCCTCTCAACCCCCTGTATTTTATATAAACTGTAAATAAAATTATATTGATGTGCCAATTCTGAAGAAATTATAGAATATGGTATTATAAGAATGCTGTGTATCCATTGGTATCTCTTACATGTTAGATGGGCTGTCATGAGCCTCCTCTTCAGCAAGTGGTTGTCCTTGCTGTCCCAAACACTCTGTAGCCATTTGAGTTTCACCACAACTGGGGTTTTTGAAGCTCCACTGCCAAACCGCTGGGTTGGGTGCATCTGTGTTTTCCATTTCTGAAGTTTTTTACTACCGGTGTATAGAACTTTTGTTTGACCCTTCAAACACATTTCCAGCCCACTGGAGACACACTTTGATTTTGAAGCAATGCTTATTCAAAAAGAAAATTCTGGTAGCAAACACATGAAGAGCTCTGCATGGGAAAAGGCTTTTAGATCAATGTTAGTCTCTTGAGGATCCCTGACTTTTTGCACTAACAATGCTGCCGATACTGTGATTTTTATTAAGGAAAGCCTAATGGCTGTTTCTCCACACCCCATTTCCAACTAATAGTTAAATGGATTCAGATACTAGACTGGTAAGTTTGATAAAATGCACTTTGTAGCTTTACAAAACCTCCCTGTACAAATGAGGTGAAGACTATGTTGTAAGTTGCGAAGAATAGGACTTTTATGTATAATTGTAAGCTTTCAGTGCGGTACAGTATATTTGTATAAGGTTAGGAGTTTCATTTGTATAAGGTTGGGGCAGTGGGAGAATACGTTTATGGGCAGTCATTAAAATCACTTCAAGGTCCATCTGTTTTAGAAAATAATGATATATCTAAATACCATGATGACAAGTCCTTTGCAAATGACAAGAAGGATGGACTACTTCATTGCTGTAGTTTGCAGTGTAATAAAAGTTAATGGTTATTTAACAACTGAGTAGGTCCAAAGCTGGTATCTGAATCCTTCCTGTGCTGTCAGATGTCTCTTAGGTCATGAACAATGTTTCAGCCTTCCTGTTGATCCTGGGCTGCTCTTTGCATGTCATCTATGTTAAATTCCCTGAAAGTTCCCTCTTTCTAAATCAGTGTTTCTTAAACTGTGTTCTGGGAAACACCGGTGTGCCGCGAGGCAGTTGGAGGTGTGCCACAGAGAACAACAGAGTTCAAAATGGCCACCCATTTACTCTTCCTGTCTCCTCCCCCCCCCCCCCCCCCGGGACTTTTTTTTTTTTTTTTTTTTTGGCTCATCAAAAAATCCTTGGTGTTCCTCATTTAAAAAAAAATATATTGTTTGGTGTTCCTTGGTCTTAAAAAGTTTAAGAAACACTGCTCTAAATACTGCTTGATGTAAGTATTCTTTCATTTGATCCTATTTACTCTACTGGCAAAATAAGAAAGCTATCCCCATTTAAAATTAGCATTAAATATTAAATGTATATATTCTATGTAAGGAATTTCTGAGTAATAGGCATATGACCCTAGAGTGGGGGCATATGAAAGAGACCTGATCTTTTTGTGTTCTTTAGTTTTCTCATCCATTCCCAAGGACATGTTCCTCAGAAATCCGTCAACCAGAGGATAGTTCAAAGAAAATAACTGTTTTCTCATAGTGTTCTAGGGCAATATGACTGCTGCAATTTAACTTGTCAATTTCCCTGTAAGATTTTGGAAATTACACTCACCTTGTAGCTTTAGAAAATCTTTGGCTTTGTTACATGGAATAGGAAACCCCCTTACCTGCCCCTGAGATTGAGAAAAATGAAAACAGGAATCTGAAAATGGAGCATATCTGTGAAGTGGGATATGAGGACCACAGCTGGAGCTGGGAGAGAGAAATGGTCAAAGATATTGAGGAAACCTCTTCTCCCATAACTCACAAGATATTGGAAAGCTTCAGCAGCTGTCTAAGAAACAGGAAACAGCAGAGTTGGGAGATAAGCCTAGCTACTAAAAATTCAGCTCCCCGGGAAGAACTTGCAACTGTTTTAAGATTACAAAAGGGAAACATCAAGTGAACGTCCATCAGCTTCTGGGAAGATGACAGATGCTACTCACCTAACAAGATTTTCTGCTTTCTTAGAGGAAACCTCATTTCATTTATAGAGCCATTAGACAGTCAATTTTTAAAGGGTTTAATAAAACATATATAGACTGCCTTGCCCTGCAAAAACTATTCTTCCCCTGAGTAGAGAAAGTGACAGTGTGTGAGCATTAATGGCCTCTGCGTTTGGTTTCTGGCAATATACCCCACTCTCATTTGTGTTTTCCAACTCAGAGTGCCGTTGTTTTTCATGATAACCCTGCACTTCAGTTCGTAGTTCCTATGAACCATGGATGTATATTATATTTTATTTATTTTTATTTGTAGACATCTCTATAGCACTTGTTATATCAGTGAGTCTAGTGTGTGTATCACATTTATATAAGCATTTGCATACACTTTCTGTATATGAGAGAGATCCTATATATGGCAAACACCATGAAAGTGAACTAAATACATTTTTGTATTAAATTTTGTTTTATCCCTGCCAAACCTCTCTCTCTCATATATAAAAGTTTTTCCTGATGGGTGACAGAATGACATCATCATGCTATCTGGCCGTGAAAGTGGCCAGAGAGAAGGGAATTGGTGAGCATAGCCAGCACGGGGCACAGCCTGCCACTTTTAATTTATATTCATAATCTGCATAATTACATACAGAAGGTACACTTGCTGGTGTCATGGCAGCTGTCAGTTAAAAAACAAATCTGAAGTCATCACAAGCCAGTAGGGGCTTTGAGTATATGCCTCAAAGAACAGGAATAGAGAATGCTGATTACATTACTGTGTAATCCATAAAAGTGGAAAGAACGTTGGCTTTGCAGATGTTTTCTGATGGATCAGGATAAAGATGTTCCAGTAAAATCTTTGCTGATATTGAGTGGAAGCTATTTCTTTTTAAAGTGAAAAGAATACAGTAGGATTGGATGGGTGAATTTAAGTTTTTAAAAAAATCTGTAGAGATGATACAGTATCTACAGTATGTGTGTGTATGTGTATATATATGATTTTTGACAGTGGATCCTGTATGATGTTCTTATGAAATTGATTACCCTGCTGCATGTTAATTCTCCTTATTATATTGTTTTTGCATCAACAAGGAGTCGAATCATTCTGTTTGTAAACTTTCTGATCCAGAGTTTCTAGTAGTTCATTTGAAAACTGAAACCAATGTTTTACATATATTAAAAGCAAAACCTACTTCCTTATTACAGGATAATGGAAAAAATCTACCCATTTTGTTCTGTAGATATGCATATTGTCATGCTGTCTGAAATGGCTCAGAACTGAGTGTGCCAACCTCAGGGCAGATTGTCTAGAAGCAGGGCAGACACTCCAAACTTGTTGTTTGCTCTGTAATTAGAGTTCACCAACCCAATAACAAATGTGAGCTCCAAAGTACTGCAGTAGTCTTATAATAGAGTAACAGATGGTTCCCTTAGACACTGCAGTCTGTCTGGCCGCCCAGGCAAGATGAACTATACGATAAATGGTCACTTACACCATAAATCACAGAATATTGAGGTTTTTCCAAAGTACCAGAGTTAGTCACTTACCCAGGTCAGATTGAATCTTAGATCTTATACCGAAGACAAAGCCTGTAGCTAATTCTGTAGGAAAGTACTTAAAAGTTGGTAGCCAAGAAAAAGAAACAAGGGCATGTCTTCACTCGCTGTGTGGGAGATCAGTGTTCTGGTGTTCAATTTAGTGGGTCTGGTATAGGCCCGTACATTGATCCGGATGACTCCTGTACTCCTCGCCATCGCAAGAAGTAAGGAAAGCCAATGACCTCCGATTGTGGGGCCACTGCCAAGCTCAGCTTAAGGTAGCCTTCCAGGTCTAGGGTAGACCTGGCCTAATAGTTTAAGCCAAGTAGGCATATATACAAATGAGTTTGTCTGTGATTCAGAAGGGCAGAGTGTTTTTTGAGGTTAACCCATGCCAACCATCATGGGGGATCTCTTTGCTTATGTTTAGGAATCTTTGACCCGCAGAATCCAGGCAGCATAAAAGAGGTGGTTTCTCCTTGTCAGGGATCTTTATGCCCTACACTCTGGATCCTAAATCTGATGGGATGAGTTCATGTGTAGGTGTCTCCTTCCTGGAGGGAGTTAGGGATTGGTCCAGGTTCCAGAGGGAGCAGTTTGCACAGCCTGAGGCAAAGGACTCAGACAGCCTACAGTGAATGGAGTTGAAGGGGGTGGAGGGAGAGGAGTGACAAAAGGTCTGGTTTTGACTATGAAAAGCATAATGTTTATTAAAGAACTTAAAATCTTTGAGTGCATGAAATCAGGTGGCTGTACTGCAAAACTGTTAAGAAAAATACTTGTAATCATTCAACAGTAACAGAAGTTAACATAGCATAGTTATTTCTATCCGTTGAACCAGATCTATTTAATCTCCATTCATGTCAAATGTGCGTATTGCCATTCTGGTGTCTTGAGAGCTATGCCATGCTTCATCAGACAAAACTGTCAGGTAAAGGAATGGATCTCTGGGTGTCTTGCTTTCTTGGCTGATAATATTCAGACTAGGGATTGGTGAGAGAAGGGGAAGTGATGATGACTAATTGCATAATTGCCCCCTAGCCAATCAGTCTACAAGAGTCTGTGTTCACTCCAGTGTTCTCTAAAAATTGTGTGCTTGTATGGCCTCTCAGAAGAAATTCAAATGCCACCCAACTGATTAGCAGAGTGCCCACAGATAGGTTTTGTGTTTTTATTTATGGTGCATATTTGCACATGCTAAGTGCGCCTAAAATAATTCCGCACATGAATGGAAAAGATTAGAGGGAACATTGATTGACTTCATACTTTTTGTGTTTTTTGATGTAATACACATTTTCATTAAGCTTAGAGAGCATCCAAACTAAAGTAAGCACACTGTTTGCTTAGAAAGGTTCTAACCTGTGGTAATTTGGAATAACAAATGTAGAGAATGCAATCTGGTAAGTACACCAGGCTTTCTTGTTGCTCTTAAAAAACAGGCGGTTGTTAAATGGTATTTCCATACTTTTGATTTCTAACTTTTTGTTAAGTTTATTTGAGATAATTTAAAAGTATTAAAATCTCAAGCTTTTAGGATCCAGAAGGTGTCGATGAAAATAGCACCTTTGCTTTCAACCCTAGCCATTGGCCTCTTGGTTTTGATCTTTCTAGCTGGCAATGTGAGCAACAAGTAATTTCCGACTCTTTCTTTTCTTTCAATGACCCCTTGTTTTGAGGGAGTGCCACATGGTGCTCAGGAATGGCCATTCTGACATTTAAGGTATGTTGCTTAACTCTATGACATTTTCCTGAGGTATCAAAGGTTGCGAGGCCCCTTGCTAGCAGCTGCCCTTAGTGTGAGGGAGCCTTGTCTGTGCCAGCCAAGAGGTCAGTTCCCTGACAACCCTAGTCACAGGCAGCACAAGTATTCCCCTCTCAGCCTGCACAGGCACTGCTGTCCCTCATGCAGGTTAGCAATAGGCATGCTCCAACCCTTGAATTGTCTGAGTATCCCCTGTTCTGCTAGTCACTCTTAGCATTTATAGATCCATTACTCCCAAAAGAATAATACACACCAGCTTATTAGCTTCATCTTAGGATACAGCTCCACTTAGCACACAGCTCTTAGATTTATTTGTAGAGAAATCAAGTACCTCTTTAACAAAGTACCTCTCTTCTTTGTTGAAGAGAGCAAGTAGGATTAATGGAAATGAAAGGTTACATGTAAAATAAAATCATAACATGTATTCTAGAGCCTAAACATAACTAACAAGATGCTCTGTTGTCTAATAAAGTACCATTATTCAAAGTCCTCAACATTTTTTAATCAGGATGACTGACACCCTCCTTTATGAGACCAAGCCCTTTGGCAGCTTGTCTCTCCAGGTGAAGGACACAAGGGCATCTTTCTGTACCCTTCCCTGCTATTTATCTATTCCTGTTAATTTCTTCTCTTAAAGTTTCCTGCAGTCTTTGTATTAGCAGTTTACTCAGTATACAAATTTACTTCCATTGTAAGATGCACACTACATTCTGGTCAGCTAGGGACATAAATGTTTGCCACCTCCTATCTCATGGAACCTGTCTTAAGGCAGCTGCCTCTGGGTGACCTGCTTTTAACTAAAATACCTTACAAATATAATTACCAATACAGTGAAACCTTTGTTATTCGGCACTCTGTTAACCAGAAAACTTTGTTAACCAACATTGCCCTCAGCCACAATACTGTCACATCTTCAGGCACGCAGACCTGGCTTGGTTTACCATGATTAGCTTAACAATTTTTTATGTAAGTACTAATCATCTTTCACTCAAAATAGAAATGTGAGACTAACTGCCTTACACTACAAAACTACCAATACTAAAAACTTGAGTTTTACTATTATTGTCCATTGTGTTTTCCTATGTTGATAAAACCAGAATTTTTAGATAACCGGAACGCCCTAATTCCCAAGTGTGCCAGATAACACATATTTATATACTGTATATATAAATATGTCCTTACATATTATCCACATGCGCATTTTGCAAAGATTATGATCAGTGTGACACAGCCTGATGCATTTTGGTAAACTAGTACATAAATACCAGACCGTGTAGTCCTTATGCACTCCTATGCCTTTGGTTAGTTGGCATCAAGATGTCTTTCAGTCACAGACTCTGAAAAGACCAGGTCCCTTTTCAGGTACAAAACTGGTAGCTATGATATCTTACATAGCATTATATCATAATGTGATTTAATGGCTTTATGGGTTGGGATACGGTGTAAGGTGCAGAAATGAAAGCATGAAGAATCATCAGGTACTTGTCAAAGATGGGGGAGGGAAAATGTGGAAATAGATGAAAAATGTGGGTGTGAGGTTTTTTTGTGTTTCATAGGCATACGGTAAATAAAATGTGTTTATACTGAATTGCATCAACTGTGTTAATTACTTAAAGAACCCACCAATGCAGCACCTATCACAAGGTATTTCATTTCTTTTCTGAAAATTGCAGAGAGTTGCAACGGTGGAGAGCATGAGTGTTTGAATTTTGAAGTGGCTTATATTGAATTGCACAACTAATATTGACAAATACTGAATAATAGGGATTTTATAACATTGTGATTGGTGTTTTTTATAGTCCATTTTACTGGGGACATGTTTAGTATGTTTTAGAGTATTCTGAAAAATCAGATGATTGACACAATGACATTCTTAAGTTTTTGTGTGTGTTTGTTTAGTTGTTGGATAAATTAAAAGATCGCTGGATGCACACTGGTTTATGGAGAAACCTGGAGCTGGTTAAGACAGTCATTGCAGAGCCTAAAGGAGGAGACAAAGCTGACTTTGATGCACTGCTGCAGATATATTATGATGCAATAAAATATAAAGGAGAAAAAGGTAATGGAATGGGTGAGGATGTCTGAATATTTATCTCATATTAAGTAGTTAATGTAGACTTTTCAGATAGAAAGTGTGGCCAATATTTTAAAATATTTCGAAGTCAGACTAAGATGGTGTTGTACAGTTTATTTTACTATGATTTGATATTTTTGGACTTGAGAGGAATTTTGCCATATCATGGTGTAATGTAGTCATACAATACGTACAAAACTTAGTTAAAATAACATGGAGGCAAAGTTAAGCACTATGAAGTTAGGAAATGCCAGGATTAGCTTTTGTTCAGCCTCCTTGTGCATATACAACATGATACAGTCTTTAATTGCATTATCACATACTGTCTGTTCCCTGGGGCACTGCTCTTTGAGTGATTGTGCACATATACTTTCTACCGGAGATGTTTGTGAACCAAGTGCGCTCAGGTCAGAGACTTTTTCCAGCAATACCAGCAGGCAGTACATGCAACTCTTTTATGCTTATACACAGAGCGAAGGAAGGAGTGTAGCCACCTTTCCCCCATTCCTTCTTACTGCCCATGATGAGAGCTGGCAATCCCTGTTGCTCTTGAGCTTTGATTTTCTTCATTACCCAGTTTACAAAAATATTTTATCTATATGTACTTTTAATTTAGTTGTATTGTTTTTAGATAATTTAATGGTTGTTATGTCTGCATGGTACGGCAATGTGCACGACGAGAATGTGATTTCTAAAGCACACTAATATGTTTGCATTAATTTCCCATGTAGACCAGGCTGGTGCATGTTAAAAGTTCCTAGTACACTTTACCATAGTACTGTTTGAAATAGCACTACATTAAAGCACACTAGGGAACTTCTAATGCACTTTGGAATCCATACCCCCACAGGCTGCATTACCCTATCAGAGAGGTGGGTAAGAGGCGGCAAGCTGGCCGGATCTGGGCCGCCACACCACTGAATCCACCTGCGGCCACCTTGCTGGGACCCTTACTACACAGCAGTTCATGCTGCTTCTAGCAGCTGGCTGCTAATTGTTCTGGATGCTAGAGAGGGATGGGGAGGCTTTGCACTGTGTCCCCACCCCCTAGCAAAATCTCTCAGGTGCCATTGGCAAGTTCCTGGCCAATAGGAGCTGAGAAGTTTTGCTGGAGGCAGGGCAATGAGTGAAGCCTCTTCCCTCCCCCTTCCCCATGCTGGAGCAGAGCCACATGGAGCAGTCAGCCAAGCAGACAGTCAAGGAGACTGTCTCAGGTTCCTGTAGGGCTGCTGGCTGGGAGCTGCCTAGGTAAGTGCCTCCCAGCCACAACCTGCCTCTAGCATCCCACCTCCTCTTTGCCCTCCTCTCCCAACTACTTGCATCAGGCCACCACCCAAACACTCTGTATCCCCTCTCCCCACCTTCTCCAGGTCACAGCTCCTTCCCAGACACTGCACTCCCTCCTACACCCCTCCCCCAGGCCAGAATCCTCTCCTGCTCCTCCTGGACCCTGTACCCCAAGCCCCTGCCCCAGATCATAACCCCCTTCTTCGCCCAAACTCCCTCGTAGATTCCACATCATCTGCTGCACCCCAGTCCTCTAACCCAAGCTCCCTTCTACACCCCTCCTCCCTGGTGTCCCAGACCTTGCACCCCCTCCATAGAAGTGTGACTCTTGACCACTTACCAAAATCTTGGAGTAGCCTCTCCATTAAAAATTATTGCCCACTCCTGCGCTGTCATGTACACAAACCTGACTGTTAGTGTCTTTCACTATGTAAAGATCCCTAGGATTTAAACAGTGTGCCCTGTGAGTTTCTTGATTGATTTGGGCAAGGGAGATGTGAAGAACAAATGTCCAATTTGTAACTCATTTCTGTCGAGGATGATGAAGCAAAAGGACTTCTGGGTAAGCTATATTTAGTCAGAAAAGTGATAAAATCCCTATTCATCACCTGACCTTGACCACAAGAAGATGTCTAGGAGGAGTATCCCTTTGGCTGTGTCTGTCTCAAAGCTGGAACTAGAGGGAAAGCTATATTCCCCTGCCTCTGCCGCTTCAAAGCATTTGAAGTCATCTTCAGCCTCTGAGACTGGCAGACTATCGAAGTCTCATTCTGTGCCCAAAAAGAGGGACAAATCCTCTAAAAAGTCTTCTGGTACCGAGTCCAGGTCTGTTCACAAACACAGCCATTCATTGGAACCATCTGAGGTGGCACTGGCAGCACCAGTGGGGAATCTGAGACTCGTGTTTTCTCCTCTAGAAGAAAGTTATGAGGACTGTGGCACTATCAGAGGAATATTTGGCTTTGATACTAATACTATGGGTGACACCAGCATTCATTGTGTTGAAAGAGCTATTGTGACTCTCTTTCTTAATTGACCAGTACCAGTGATTGCAGCTGGCACTTTTAATCTCCCCAGTACTGCCAGCTCTGTGTGCATAATATGCAGCGTGTAACACAGGCACTGCCGGTACCAGCAGTGTTGACTAATCTCTCTGCCTTCAGTCTACCTGGACTGCTTCTACTGGCACTGATGGCTACACCTTCAATATCAGTACTGCCAGTGCAGCACCCACACTCCTTGTCATCCCTTAACCTGAGCAATGTAGCTTTTGGCGGGAGCAGGCAATTGCCCTGCTTGCTGCTCCCTCATGTCGGTTCCAGCTTTTATATCCAGAAAACCATTTATGGCAGCTCAGGAGGGCAGTGGAGTTTTTATAACATGGTGGGGAAGGAAGCTCAGAACAAAAAAGATTGAGAGCCGCTGTCCTAGGACACACCTTAAAGTTTGTGCCTAAGGTTGTCACTGCAATCCACCTCAATCAGACTAGACATCTCCCAATATTCTTTCCAGAGCCCTGCTTTAGCAAAGCTGAAGAAAAGTTTCATATTCTAGGTGTTTGAAGGGCTCTGTAGTTCTTCCTGGACTGCACAGTCAGTTGGTGCTGCAGTCTTCTTTCCAGTAAACCAAGGTCCTACCACCCTTAAGGAAGCTTCTGGAATGGAATGTATATGTGCACGGTCAGTGGAAAATAAAAATGGTTACCTGTGCTGCAACTTGTTCTTCCAGATGTGTTGTGCACATACGCATTCCATAACCCTCCCGCTTTCCCTGCTACTTGGGATATTCATTATAAGGAATGAAGAGGGAGGCAATACCCACACCTCTTTTTATACCTTTGGCTGCATGCATGAGGCTAGCCGGGATGCATGCTCCGGCTGCTGGCATTTCTGGCAGAATTCTGATTCTAGTCCATTGAGTGCATATATCTATACTGTGGAATGTGTATGTACATAACACATCTCAAAGAACAACAGTTAATATCCTGGTAAGTAAGCATTTCCCCCTCCCCGCACCATCTGCTGAGCCCTTGCCTAGCCAGTCCCAGTTTCTCCCTCTGGGTTCCCTTGATGGTTTCTAGTTTCTGTCCCCAGGCTCCTAGTGTCAGTCTGCTTCCCATGCTCCTGATCTGATGTTAGTTTTCCCCTCCCTGGGCTCCTCATCCTAATATCCACCCCAAGTTCCTTGTCATATCTTCCCAAATCCTTGCCCAATCCTAAGCATCTCCACTGGTGATTCTGTCTCCAATTTCTCTTCTCCACACTGCTTCCAAACTACTCCCTCCATTGCCACCTCCTCCCTCCAGGTCTGGGTCCCATCCTCTTTGCAGTCAAGTAACTTCCTCTTTTCCGCAGAAAAGCTTCTGCTGTCATTCCTGAAATGTTCAATCTCTGAACTGACCACAAGATTCTCCTAATTTAATGGCAACAGTAGTCTCTCAGTTAACTGGATCCTGAATTATTCTTATAGTAAACTTTCTGTGCAGTGTTGATGCCATATGTGTACAGTGAATGTAATGTTTACCCTGTTCATTTCTTAGCAAAGCCACCATTTTGCGAAGCATAGAAACATATTTACTGTGCATGACTTTACAAATTTAATCTTATACTTTTTTTTTAAATACAGTCAGTACAGCATGGTAGTAAGAGAATATCAGTGTTGAAATGATAAATGTACAGCACTAATGCTATCGCTAGGTAGAGCTTTCCTCTATGATGCACTTCTATTATGCCCTTACAAGTGTACTACGAAAATTGCTAATTCAGCACATCACTATTATGTCTAAATTATATTAGTTATCATAATACTTTAGAAAAATCATGTATTTTTATTTCTGCTCACTTTTTTCAAACTGATACACATTGCATTATGCTGTATTAATTTTAGTCCTGTCAAAGAATACTTTAAAATTGTCTTCTGATAATTGATTTATTCCCAGAATGATTGCTAAATCTTCTTTTCTTTGTTCAAGATGGCGCACTTCTCATAGCAGTATGCAGGGGTAAAGTTAGTGAAGGCTTGGATTTTTCTGATGATAATGCCCGAGCTGTTATAACTATTGGTATTCCATTTCCAAATATAAAAGATCTTCAGGTAGGACATCAACACTTAACCAAAACATTTATAACTTGAATTTGTTATGTCTAAAATACTTCACCATGTGCGGAATGCTATATTACCTAATTTTGTTCAAGACTCTCACCTAGCCTCATTTTGAATTCTTCATCATGATTTCTACATGGTAAAATTGAGAGGTTGTGAGGTTTCTGTTTTTAGTTTTTAACACTGCATACTAAGTAATTTCATTTTAAGCCATTGTTTGAACGCAGCTACATTACAGTATTTCTTCATTATTTCACAAATAAAGACTGTTTATTTATCTGATATTGTAGCATACGTGGTAGCTACATATGGTCCAGTGTAAATTATGGGGATTTTTTTAATCTACTTGAGGTTGTTTCCTAAGAGAATAAATAACAGATACAACTTAAACTAAGACTGTTAAAATGGGTAAATAGGTTGAAAGGCAAAGGGAGATAACCCAGTGTTGTAAGACTTTTATTCATTCTTTCATTGTTGTCTTATTGTTGGTTGCTGCATGTCCCCCTTCGGTCCCCATTACCTTTAAAATCCCGGTGTGTGTAGCACTCTTCATTTAGCCCGGGAGTAGATAGTAAACCTTTTGACAAAGCTAATGTTCATGCTCAGCTTGCCTCTTTAAGGTGTAAAATTATTCCATGAAATAATCACTTCCTGGAAGCTGAAAACATTACTTTTTAATATCATTTAGCTTTAGCTGACTTGAGGCATAGCTCTTAAAGTGTCTTCTAAATGTGAATGCCTAAATTAACTAAATTTCTGGGTCAGTTTGTATCTTTGAGTTGGCTAAACTATCAACTCCTTACGCTGTTGAGAAATTTTCACGAGTACACTCACTGACTTTGATGGGACTATTTGTGTCAGTAACAGCTCATCAGCATGTGTAAAAGTGCTCATGTTTAGGTCCATTGTTGTTCTGAAAAGGGATTAAAAATAAAGTATGAAAGATGTAATGAGTAATCTGAGAGAGACTGACTTGCGGTGTGTGTACCCAACTAAAAAGAGTACCCATTGTACATGTAAATAATACAATTTGTTGTTGTTTTTTGCAACCCTGATTGTTGGTTCAGTCTTTATGGGGGTGATAGAGAAATATTCATGAAGAAGGCGGGACCTGACGTTGGCAAAACTCTGGCATAGTACAGACAGAAGTTGTGGAAGCTTTGCCACGTAACTGTCAGTGCATTTTAGTCCTCATTTGCATTCGTTGAATTATTGTTATTGTCTGTTACATCAAATTCAGTGAGAGATTTGGTTCTGAGGGCTTGTCTATACTTCCAGCTAAATTGGCACTGTTGTGATGGATGCCGTAGTGTTGATTTAGCAGATCTGGTGAAGACAAGTTAAGTCACTGTCAGGGTGCCCTCCCATTGATGTCTGTGCTGCAGCTCCCTTAAAGGTGATGGGAGCGCATCTCCCATGGACATAGTGTGGTGCAGACACCATTGTAAGTCATCCTAAGTTACATAACTTACATAACTGAAGTAACATAGCTTAATTCGATTTACAGCTTGTCACTCAGCCCTGAGTGCTTGCGAAGTAGTTTCACATCACCGAGTGGTGGCATATTTCATGACTCTCAGCCACTCCCTTGAAAGAAGCAGAAATCAGGAAACTCAATTGATGTACTAATTGAAAATCTAAATAAACACATGTTGTACAGCATATGGTAGAGGTGGACATGCTTGAGACACATTTCCAGTGGGACTGAATTCCAAAAACAAGGGCATGCTATGGAAAGAGACAATCTACAAATTATCTCTGTAGCTTAATTCTTTCTTTGTACTACAGTACCTAGCTGTATGGAGCCCTGGACCACGATTAGATGTTATAGAAGCACCAAAATTTATAATGATTGATGAATTAGATTTCAGAATACATCAGCTTAAATGTAGTCTTCATATTTTTAATTCTCTTTCCCTACAACTGTAACTCTTGTCCACCTGCTTTATCTATGAATAACATAACCTGACATCCTCCAGCAAATAATTCTACTGGTTGCCACATGAGCAAGATAAATTGGATAATAGCATTACTAATTTATACTAATAGATTCACATAATCTAATATAGGAATAAAGAAAATACAGATCAGAGGTTCCATAAGTGAAAGTTTTCCAAATTGTCTGAAGCCATTTCTTTCACTGTTAAGTGAAGCAAGGACTGCCAATCTCAATACTGAAAATCTAAGCACAATATTTCAGTGAACAGAATAGGGGACTGCTTATATACACTGAAGGAATCAGTGTGTTTTCATTACATGCAATGTGATATCTTGCTGTTGACATTTGTTAGGTATAATAATTTAGGAGTATTTATCACTTTTCTATTCACAACATTTGAAGTATTTTTCTTTTACTGCTATATTTGCTTTATGGGTGCCTGGTTTACACCCAAAGATATATTGCTACAGAGAGTAGAATTTGTTCTTGGCTTACCAGTAACAAACAGTCGAATGGAAGAAGTATTCAGTCTGTTGAAAAGTATTTAGAGAGAGAAGTCAAGAGTGCAGTCAATAGCAAAGCTGTTCTTGTGCTTAAGGTGAATGTTAATGACACACATTCACTGTTTCAACTCATTTAGCACAGCAACTTATTGGAAAATATTCACCAGTTCCTAGAAATATGCCTGTTTTTCTGTTGAGTTAGAAGGTGGCAGTAGTAACACCTGCCCACATTTAAAAGTGTACTTTTGTCTTCACTATGACTGTTTCAAAACTCTAAAAAAAAATTGCCACCTAAGTGTCCCAGTTTTTATTTTGAAAATATGGCCACGACGATAAAGTAGCACTGTTTGGAGGTGGATGCAACTCCTCTAAAATGAGACAGTTGTTTAAACAAAAAATAATTTCATTCTCCATGTTCATTTTTCAATGAGCATCCTCTTGCGTAGAATCAAGACTAATAGATACAGCTATACAGGGGGAAAGATCAGCATTTATGTGTCTGGTTACTGACTGGGTAAATATGAATACTAGTTAATGGGCTAAGAAATTCTTTGTAAAAAATAAAACATTGTGGACCATTCAATAGATAAAGCCAGAGGCTCATCCTTTATCAATATAATCCAAAATAAATAAGGCTTTTCCTTCTTTTAGAATCTGAGTATATCAAAGAGTATTAACATTAACATATATCCACATTTACATCAAATGTTTTATATACAACTCGCTTCAATTCTTTGAGATGCTAATTAGAGGTATCTCTACTGAGCATAAAATTCCAGAGTTTCCACTCTTATGCTAAAAGGTGGCTGACATAGCATGAGATCAGTTAGGAATATAGAGATAATAGTACCAAAGAAACATAAGAACTCGCATTATTCAAATGTATTAGTAACACTATTTATTAGTATTCTCTGTGTCCCAACTGAACAGTTATCCAACTGTTAGTTCCTTTTCTGTTCCATGTATAATAACCTCCACCATTAAGACTACATAACTTTGAAAGGTGCTTTATAAAATAACCTTATACTTCTGTACAGAGCTAACAACCAAAATGAAATATCACATAATAAACAAATAGTAGAGCTGCCAGACACTGGTTATAAATAAGCCAAATCAAACAAACAGGTAACAAGTTTGGTCTTGACACCCAAAACTGACTTAGTTTCTTTAGTTTTTGGGATTTATTCTGCATTTTAAATCCATAATCAAATATTTCTTTGCTGTCCAAAATGCATGTGTAAGTATTGCCTGGGTTACAGCAAAAACAAAACTGCATCCTATAAGGGACTAGTAAGAATGTATTAGTTTAGTGGTGTCTGCTAGTACAATGCTTGTTGCATTTCTAGCTTTATCTTTTTTTAATCATGTATTACTCATCCATAACATTTTGCTCCTGCCTATAGGGTTGCCAGGCATTTGGTTTTTGACCAGAATACCCAGTTGAAAATAGACCCTAGTATCTCTGGTCAGCACTGCTGATCTGGCTGTTAAAGGTCCAGTTCACAGCGCAGCTGGGCTAAGGCAGGCTCCTTGCCTGCCCTGGATCTGTGCAGCTCCCAAAAGTGGCCGGCATGTCCCTGCAGCCATCTTTCCCCAGTGATGGCTCTGAAGCCCCCGGTGGCTACAAAGCAATTGCAGCTGAAGGGGTGGTGCCTGTGGGTGCAGGCATTGCACACCCTGCATAGCCTCCTGGCTGCGCCTCTGCCTTTGCTCCCAGAAGCAGCCAGCATGTCTGGCACTGTGCGGAGCCGAGGCAGGCAGCGAGTCTCCTTTCGCTTCACTGTGTTGCTGACTGGCAGCAGCCTGAGATAAGCACCACCCAATTGAACCCAACCACAGCCCGAACCTCTCTCACACATGATAACTCCCTCCCAGGCCCTGCACCTCCTCCTGACAAGGATAAATTGTCATCCTTAAGGTTACAATTGTGTGTGTGTGTCTGTGTGTGTTTGTGTACACACAAAACACACACACGCACATATATATAATATTTGTTTAATACATCAGCCAGGTCTGAAATAAAATCCAGAGCCAGATATTACAGACCATTACTGTTCACTAGATACCAAACATCAATACTGTGGTGAGGTATTTTTTTAGTTTTAAATGTTAGATTCAAGAAAACTAAAATTTTCAGCAAGGATAAAAACACTAGCTGCCAATTTCAAGTAGGCTGAGGTTCTGAGTGTGTATATTTAGATATGTCACTGCACAAAGCACCACAGTGATCAATTCTAGATGAGAGAAGGGCATGCACCAGTCTCTTAGCATCAGTTTTGAAGAGCTGGCTGGTTCATGGAAATGCTCCTAAGATAATACTGGAAAAGCTAGTTACTATTGTAGATTTATTGAGCAAAACTCAACTTAGGTTCAAAGTGACATCTTGTTAGCACTATTTCTGTGTAAATTCAACTGAGGAATGCTTTACTTTGTCCCTACCTTAAAGTTTGTCAGATATTTCAGAAAGTTCTTGATCACCTCATGTACGTTACTCCTTTTGCCAGTAGAGGTCAAATTGTTACCTTTACGGTGGCACTTTTTCCTCACTGAAAAAGGCTTGTTTGTGGCCTTATGAGAGTATGTACCTGGTTGCAAAACAATTCTGAAGTGCATGATAGTGAAGGAAAGAAATTAGGCAGCCCAGTTGTTAAAATGAAATTGTGTGATGATAATGAAGGGCAGGTGCCAAATGTATACAGAGGATATGTATTTGAGAGAGTTTTGTGTTTGTTTTTCCATCCGTCTGTCTGAGTCCATTTGTTCAAGTATTCCTCCTAAACTAGAAGAGCTAGGACCACCAAATTAGTTATGCAGCTTCCTCTAACTGTAACTTAAAGCAAAGGGCTTGGTTATGCCTGGAATAAGAGAGTTTCTCATAAAACAGAAAAGGAGGGGTCTGATAGCAAGGACAGTTATGCTGTAGAATGACCACTGGGGGAGTAAGCATACCAGTAAGAGAGTGGCCACTGGGGGTGGGGCTCTGGATATGGTTAGCCACCATATTTGGGTAAGAATCCTGTGCTGATGGGTCACTAGCTGGGCAGCATGGTCCCTGCCATCCTGGCCAGACCTGCAGAGTAGTCGCCCAGGCAGTATGGCCCCTATTGCCCTCGCCCTGCCCTGAGCCCCACACACATGCAACCTCCTACCTCGACTCCAACACCCTCCCACTTCTGCTCTGACCCCCCCCACACTTCCCAACCCCCTGCCCTGACTCCTGCACCCCTCACCGCCTGTCCTGAGCTCCCACACAGCTCTCCATCTCCTGCCCTGATTCTTGTACTCCCCACCCCTTGCCTGAACTCCCCACCCCCTGCCCTAACTCCTTCATCCACTTCCCAGAGCCCCTCCTCACTCCCTCAGCCTTGATTCCTACATCTCCCTCCCCCCCGACCGACACACACACACTCTCTCTCCCCCCCCCCCCCAGCTCCCTACCCTTAAGGAACCAAGCAATGCAGAATCAATGTGCTAGTAGAATATAAGAAATAAGTTAGTCTGCTTACAAAATTCTGACCGCTATTGATTTAGATTAACAGATAGAAACTGTTATTTTTTTAACACAGTCTTAGTGGATCACTGTACGTTACCCCAAAACTAGAAAAGATGTTTTTAGCTTATTTTCATACTTTTCTTTTAATCCTTTTAAATTCTGTTGTTAATTTTGAATGATCAAAACGCTGGCGCCTTTAGGATCTACAGATTCTTAAAATGTTCATGTATTACGTGCAATATATATGAAAAGTGGAGGGCTGATCTCTGTAATATCTCATAACTTTAAGCTGTATTGTGAATCAGAGTGGTTCTTGGGTAATTGCATATACAATTGGTCCAAATTAAGCTTTAACCCATTGCCATAAATGATTGAGCTTTGCTAGCGATGTGACTGTTCTGCTTTAGCAGTTAGCATCCAAACATCACAGTCCTATTGCCACAGGATTAAATCATACTTGGTCTGCAGAGAAATTGCTATCCTGCTTATGATGCAGATGCATTTTATGCTTGCCAAGCTTAAGTCCTTTTTCCTTCCTTTGTAGAGTGGGGCAGAGGGTGTCCAATTATGGGCTTTTCAGGCAGTTGAGGCGAGGCATTCAACTGCTCCTACCACAAAACACTGAAAACAATGTATGACAAATGCACTCAGGAAAAATATAGCATTGGTACTGATTCTGGAGAGATAAGAATCCTGTTTTCTCTCTTCTTACTGTTTGTCACAAGTAATACATTACAGGGGCTTTCTTTTAGGCCAGTTTACCTAAATCTTTGTGATTAGTTTCATCAGAACTGGATTAAGACTAAGAGTTGTTTTGGCTACCAATACATTTCTGGTGAAATTAAAGGTACTGGATTTAACCTTTAATGCTCTAATTTGTTTGAGCCTTGGTTACCTGAGATGTCACCTTTCCCGCAAAGTCATTTGACTTGGAGGGAGCCTTCAAGCAGGAACTCCCTTATTGTAAATGAGAGAGTGGTTCTGGGGGGTTAGTCTCCTTGACAGGTCCTCTACCATGGAATTCATTTCTCTCCTTAGTCCACCAGAACCCAGATTTGTTTGTTTGGTTTTGGTTTGGACATTCAGGGGATGCTTCCTTGCTCTAGATTCTGTGACTGAATCTATTAATTAAAAATAATGAGCTAATGGAAATTGTAAAACTTTCTAAACTTTGTAATTTGAGGAGGTGCTTTGAATAGGCAGCAGAGTTCATATTAAATATAATAAAATAATAAATATATAGATCACAAAAGTATATGGATATTTAACTATCTGGTGACAGAACAGACTTTAGACAATTAGATATATATTTTTTAAATAGGAAGTGCAATTGTTGAGCATTTATTAGGCGAATTCCTAAAGCACGTCACCCAACTATTTTCTCTCACCAAAAACGTCACTGGTACTTTAGGGAAATACAGTGATAGGTCAGGTTATTAGATGGTTAATAAATGGCCTCTTCAGGCTCAATACTACAAACCCTTACTTGCACAGAGATCCTACTTTTCTGAGTGATCCCATTAGTTTCACTATGACTATGTGCAAGCATAAGGATTTGTAGGATTGAGTCCTTAGAGACCTATATTTTAAACTGGCAATTCGATGTTGGCTCATCTCCACTGCTAATATAACTTGTATCTGAGCAACCTGATTTCCACACACATTTTATTATTTGTAACTTCATGCTAATGCTAGTGAACTGTGTTATTATAATATAAATAATATGACTGAGAAAGATAATGTAGTAGGAAGAGAGCCTGAGACGTAAGCCCTTATTTCAGAGGCCTCGTATGAGGCTGACCTGCTCATAGAATCTGGGCTAAAATGGCAGAAAGACACATTCTTAAGACATGTTAAGCACAAAATACTCACACAATCACAGTCCTTTATCACATGGTATCAAAACATCCCAATATCAAGAATGGTACAGAACATTCCCCAAGGATAACAGGAACACATTGATCCCTCCTAAAAGAGAAGGTCAAGATGACAGCACCTAACAGAAATGTTTTGATCAAACCAACAGGTGCAAGGTGTGATGGGAGATCATTAGTGACATCAGGGGGCAGTAATAACTACAGGAGAGGCAGTATATAATTTGTTTATATCAGGGATTAAAGATGTGTGTGAGAGGGAATATCTTTGTCTGGCCAAGGAGGGAATGGAAATCCAGCCATTCACTGAGCTGCTTCTATTGTCACAGTCCTACATATCTTAGTATCCTTGTAGAGTCTGCCAAGTGCTATTTACCATGCTTTGTCAGCAATAGAGGTGGCTTGGTGCCTTCACATCTTAACAGATCTTGTGGTCAATGGGCAGTTCGCTTGAGGTCTACTGTGCTGGTTGTTTGTGCGGAACTGGGGCAGCACACAGGGAGAATACACACACGCTGCCAAACTCAAATACATGTTGTCTGATGCTAAAATAAATGTCATTAACTTTTGTATGTTTGGAATTGTAATGTTATGGATCCAGTCTTACAGTCCTTACGCAGGTAAATTTGTCATTGTCAATTATGCTTTTTAATGCTAAATATAATTTTGTCCATATCATTGGACAAAATAGAAACTGCTATTTCAGGTAATTAAGGGTGAGAGGAAAAAGTCTTTCAAATAACCTGTTCAGTCCACTTAAATAATTATAGATTTTTAAATTGTAGTTCATATTATGTACTTAATCTGTCTCAAACAGGATCCCTTTTAGAATATTATTTACTTTGACCTTTTTTTCCCATTTGCCCCAATACAGCGTTCTAGGCACATACATAAATGCATTAGTTTAACAGTCTACACCTACAGGTTGAACCTCTCTAATCCGGCACCCTCAGGACCTGACCGGTGCTGAACCAGAGAATTTGCCAAATCATGGGAGGTCAATATTGTCTAGTAGCACTACCAACTCTTTCACTGCTTACTGGACTCTTAGAAGTCATTTAGGGGTAAATTAGCACTAAATAACAGCACAGAACACTGAGAGCCAGGACTGGTGGCTATAAAGAAATGTTATGGTACTGCGGGAAAATGTGGCCACACGCATGATAAGTGGACATCTGGCTAACTAAAATCATGCTGGACCATAGATGTTGCTGGACCAGAGTGTGCTGGACTAGAAAGGTTCAACCTGTATCTTCTTTACATTTTGGAAATGAAGAGATTAAGACTTGAAAGTATCCTGGACCTCAATAAAAGAAAAATTGGATATTTAGAAAAAGGAGACTGATTCTGTATTGTTGAAAATGGCTTCATACTCTAAAATTGGGTTGCTAGAGCAAAAATAAAAAGAGAAAAGTTAAAGTATTATGTAAAGCTGTGGTACATTTAGTGGTAGAATTTGGCTCTAAAGAAGCAGGAAAATATATTTCTGAGCCAAAAAATGACTTATTTGGCTGTGACCAGAATTTCCTCTGCCCACATCAGGGACATGAAAATAGAGGTAGGAAAATTTGATTTTTGGAGCCAAGTGTGACTTGTTTAGTTCAAGTCATAATTTACTGTTCTTTCCTTGGGGGCTTGAAAATAAAGAAACTTGCTATGAAATGTTGATAATAGACAACTCTGAAAAGCATTAAGCTAACTTTACCAGAGAGGATTTCTCAACTTCCCAGATACTTTTGTTCGTACTACAGTGGAAAATATTTTATAACTATATAACAGCTAAGTGAGACTTTTACTCACTAAAATATGTTGGGGGAAAAAATCAAACCCTTTTATGTGAATAGATGTAACAAAAAAGAAACTTGATAAGACTTGACTTCATGTTCATTGATATTAGTCAACAAGTGAAAGAGAGTTTGCCTTTTAATGAGAAGTTTTTACATATTTCCTTTAGTCAGCTGGTATGGTTTGAATATAAACTATGAAGGCAAATGACCTTAATATTGTTTCCAGGAGTGTAATCTGCAAAACCATGATGGAAAACATAATTTGAATTGCATTTTTCGTTGCTCCGTATTCAGTATTTTAATGGTATAAAAATCAGTTTTACAGCTGGGATTTCTTCACTTCTATAATGAAGAATCAACCAATGAAACTCGGAGACTGACATTTCCAGTTAACAAACAGTAACTTTTCTTAATATGTACACGTATTTCCTGTTGAGGGTCAACATTTTTAGCTTGCATTTTCCCCTGTTGTGCTTTGTACAGGGAAAGAGAATTTTACACCAGTTAAATGGTGACTGAAATGCATTTTTATTCTGAATGAAAATGAAACCTTTGTTCTACATGACACTGTTTCATTTTTCTTGCACTTGTGTAGACTATCTACCTCTTAATGGAAGCTGTACTCACGTACATACGAGTTTCACACTTGAGTCAATAAAAATAGTCATTTAATAAAAAGCAGATACTGTGAGCCATGCAAGTAGTACATGTTGTAACCTCTCTATTCCAGCACCCTTTAGACCTGACCAGTGCTGAACCAGAGAATTTTCCAAACCACAGGAGGACAGTATTGTCTAGCAGCATTACCAACACTTCCATTGCTTCCTGGGCTCTTAGAAGACATTCAAGGATAAATTAGAGCTAAATAGCAGCCCAGTACACCGTGAGCCAGGACTGTAAACAAACTGTGTCTGTAAACAAACTTTATGGGACTGTGGGAAACGTGGCCACACCCATAATAAGTGGACATCTGCCTAACTAAAATCATGCAGGAGCACGGATGTTGCCAAAGTAGAGAGTGCCAGACTAGAGAGGTTCAACCTGTAGTATTAAATAGCTAAATCCTAGAATAAGGAAATTTTCTTTTTTGATCCCATCATGTTTTGGGAAAAGTAAAAAGTCATTTTAAAATACAGGAGATTGATACATAGTTACAAATATTTTTGGCATTATTTGAATACTATACAATAAATTTAAATCATCTCCTTAAAATGAAACTGGAAATTTATTATTTCTCTACTGTTTTGATAGTCCTAAGAATATGAATGTTTCTGAACAACTTTGTCTTAAAAGGAAAACTATCAACTTGGAAATTGTTATTTCTTTAAAATAGTATATTTACATTACAAGAAACACCTTATGTTCAGTGTAACTTGGTGAGAAACTGCAAAAAAAATTCCGAAAGAGGAATGTAAATGAGCCCGATCAAAAATGCAAATGAAGCGCGGATTTACAAATCTCGTGCTTCATTTGCATAATTGCGTAAGAGCGCTTTTTCGAAAAAAGGTTTTTGGAAAAATAAACTGCAGTCTAAACGGGGTTCTTTCAGGGAAAAAACCCTTTTTTGAAAGAACCCATACTCCTGAAAAAATAAGGTGTTACGGGTTCTTTCAAAAAAGGGGTTTTCTTCCGAAAGAACCCGCGTCTAGACTGCGGTTTCTTTTCCGAAAAACCCTTTTTCGAAAAAGCACTCTCATGTGATTATGCAAATGAAGTGCGAGATTTGTAAATCCACGCTTCATTTGCATTTTCAATCAGGCTCATTTACATTCCTCTTTTGGAAGAGGAATGTAGTTTAGACATAGCCTAAGTTCTATCAGATGCAAAACTGTCGTTAGTTTCATTGTTTATTCTGTACAGTCAGTCAGTTTCTCCTTTGATTAAAAGGAGCAAACATCAACAGAAAACCCTTATATACATTTTAAAGGGGAAAAAAATCAGGAGATTCTAGTCAAAGGATGTTCTTTACAAAAAATTGATAAAAAATAATAGTCCTCTGAGCTAAAGGAGGGGCTAGTGAAATTATATGAATGCTATCCATCTAGGTTCTTCTATGCTCCCTCACTTCCATCACCATACACATATGTTTAGTAATAAATTGAATAAAATATCTTCTTAAAATAGTAAAGGATGTGATGAACAGATATGATTGTTTATAGATGACTGCAATATGCAACATTGTATTAGCAAGCCCCCAAAGATACAATAACAGTGATTGGGGGACATATTTTGAATTTTCAGGTGGCTTGTGTTCAAATTTTGAGTATTAAAGGTTACTAATTATTTGTGTTACATTTTCGAAGTGAAATAAAAAGACGATTGGCATTATGGGATTGTCTTCCGACCAAGTATTATTTCAACTTGTTATTGTATAACATAGTAACAATGGCAGTGGTTACTGCAGTATGCAAAAATCACATCTTGTCAAGATGGCTAGGAGGATATTGCCCTTCTGTCTCAATTTTTAAAAATAAATTAGGATTTAGCCCACTTAGAAAACCAAATATATACAAATTTCCAGCCACTTTTTGTGTATAATATAGCCTAAAAAGGGGGCTGAAAACTAAATTCAAAGTGCTTTTTGTTTTCATGGCTCTACAAATTTAAAAGGCATTCAGCAAGCATAAGCTGTGCTCGCTAATTTTGCATATTAGCCTGAAGCAGAAAGAAATTTTAGAGAGTATAGACTATTTTTCTTAAATTGTTTTGTAAATACTGAAAAATAACACTTCTTGCGCCACTATTCCTAATATTAATTATAATAAAAAACATTTTTATGTAAACTAAAAATTATGGATACTAGAGACTGAGTTTTGGTAACTATTTGCAAAATTTTGTAAAATACAGATTTCCTGTAGTTTAGAAAAGTAACATTTAGGTTCAGATTATCAGGCAAGACTAGTGGCTGGCATTTCTCTTCTACTGGTGCAACACTAATGTCAATATGTTGGCACAGATTAAGAAAGTCATCCCTAAATATAACCCTCAGTTAAGCCTTTGGATAAATAATACTGCAAATCAAAACTTTTCTTCTACCTTTAGTAGTTTACTTTTCTGATCCATGAAAAATTTCAAAGTGATTTTCTTGTGTTTATCTTGTCCTTAGCAAGTAGTGTTGACCTTTAAGTTTTTACTTTACTGTCAAAGAATGTTGAAGGCTTTAAAAGTGAAGCTATCACCTTGGGGATTTGTAAGGATGACTGACACTTACCACTTCACCTTAGACGCAGTGGCACTGAGCGTATGCAGCAGCATTGTACCTCAAGGGAAGCTGTTTGATTTTTTTCACTTCTGCTTCACTGGAAATGGATTGAATTTTCTCTTCAGAGCAGAGTTTTGGTTGCATTAGATTTTAATCAAGTCACTTGTTCAGAGTCCCTCAAAGCCTATAAGACTGAGATGAGTAGATGGTCCTGGGGTGAATGTGCTAGATGATTTGTCAAATCATAAAACTTCAAGATCTCTCAGATGCCCCATGCTGTGGTTGACAATACTAAAAGTGTTCAGTGGCTGCAACATTATATAAGCCTTTCGTACTGCCTTTGTCACTGGGATTAAGAGTGAGAATACTTGGGAATGAATGAAGTGCTTCAAGTGAAAAGGTACTCTGTGGATCAAAAATAAGAGAAATATGTGTCTTCACATAGTTAGTTGTAAGTACTGTTCTCTCACAGAAAGATATATAGAGAAATAAGATGCAGGATGATAACAGTTGCCTACAGGTGCTCCCTCATACTTAGAGTTTTGAATGATAGATGAACTCTGTTTATTTCTCCATCAGATTGCTTCAGTGATTTTTTTCTCTACAGCCTTTCTTCCCTGTTTTGACTTCATCTCATTATATGTCCATTCTGCCAGTTTCCTTGATTTTTGCCTAGCTTTGGTTCTATCTCCTTTACAGGAGTCCATTGGCTCCCAAGTACTTCTCCATTCAAATCCCATGAACTCGAGCTCCCAGTTGTTTTGAGTTCTACTCTATGGAAGAATACAGTCTGAAAAATACAAAAGATTTGAATGATGTGGAGCTGCAACTGTAACCACAGAAATGAGAACTATCCTTTTCTTCTAGATCACTGTTATAGAAAGAAAATCTAAAATGTGTCTGTGTTGAAGAAGTTGAGACTTGCATGGGCTGAGTGGCAGTCAAAAAAGGGAGTTGATTACCTCAGGTATTTTGGAGCTCAGGTGGCTTTGCATTATTTGTGCTGTCTTTTATTTTGCATTCGTGCGTTAAATTGAGGTGGATAAATTTGTGGGCCTTTTAAACCCTTTAAAATAAATTAGATTTAAAAACTGCTAGTGTCAATTTGTGAAATATGTATGCTCATGCAATAAGGTTAGTTTATAGCCTCTGTATGCTTCAGCCACTAAAAGGTGATATGAGTCACCTTCAGAGATAGAGAATAACACAGCGAATATCTTATTGCCTCTGTTTGAATCCATGGTACTCCCACATCTTGAATACCGTGTATGTATGTGGTCGCCGCATCTAAAAAAAAAAAATATTGACATTGGAAAAGGTTCAGAAAAGGGCAACAAAAATGATTAGGGGCTTGAATGGGTCCCATATGAAGAAAGATTAAAAAGACTGGGACTTTCCATCTTAGAAAAGAGGAGATAACGGGGGGTATGATCATCATCATTTGTCCTTTGGGCTCCTAATGGAGCATAGGGCCTCCAGTCATTCTCCATTCTCTTGCGATCCTTAGCGATAGTCTTGATTTGATCCCACTTTAAGCCAGCTGCTTTTACTTCTTCCAGGAAGCTTCGTCTCCATGTTTGTTTGGGACTTCCCCTTTTCCTCTTTTTCTTTGGATTCCATTCTAATGCTTGTCTCGTGATACATTCCTCACAGTCCTTACGCAGGATGTGGCCTGCCCATTGCCATTTTCTCTTCTTAATTTCTGGACCTCCGTTGGATTTCTGATTTGTTTTGATCCACAAGTTTTTGTTTGGCATTCTGTCGTACCACTTTAGCTGGAGAATGTGTCTAAGGCATTTATTGACAAATGTCTGAATTCTCTTAGTGTTGCTCTGGACAACGTGCCACGCCTCCAAGTCATACAGGGGGATATGATAGAGATCTATAAAATCATGACAGGTATGGAGAAAGTGAGTAAGGAGAAGTTACTTGTTCTCATAACATAAGAACTAGGGGTAACCAAATGAAATTAATCGGTAGCAGCTTTAAAAAAAACAAAAGGAAGTTTGTCTTCATGCAGCACAGTCAACCTGTGGAACTCCTTGCCAGAGGATGTTGTGAACATCAGGCTTTTAACAGGATTCAAAAAAGAACTAGATACATTCATGAAGGTTAGGTCCATCAATACTTATTAGCCAGAATTGGGTAGGAATGGTGTCCCTCGCCTTTGTTTGACAGAGGCTGGAAGTGGTTGACAGGAGAGGGATAACTTGATGTTTATCTGTTCTGTTCACTCCCTCTGGGACATCTGGCATGGGCCTCTGTCAGAAGTCAGGATATTGGGCTAAAGGGATTATTGGTCTGGCCCAGTATGACCATTCTTATGTTCATATATCCTGATGAGTGCACACAGTTGAGTCTGTAGGATTTATCCTGCACAAAACCATGCTATTGAACATTGTGGGTGGCAACAAAGAGACACACAGCGCAGCATTCTATAGATAACCAAACATTACAAAGATTTAATCATATCAAAAGATAATATTGACCCTTAGCTTTATATACACATATATAGATTGTTTAAAATGAAAAATATGACAGCGTAAAAGTGAAGTAGAATTATCTGTATTAAATAATCTGGATTTTATCTTTGTGCTCTACTGCACATTCATTGGTATGATTATAAAATAGGCTATTCTACAGCATAGAAACTGGTTGGACAGGCTACAGGTGATGTGCATTTACATATTTCATTCCAATTTATATAATTTGCACATGAAATAATGGCACCAGTTTGAAGGTAGTGTTCTAGTGTCAGTTTTTATTGTTAAATAAATTGAGACTGTGTTTAGATGCAGCTTTTAGAGAGCCTACTAAGGAGTGAAAGGTGTTCTGTGAATTACTCTGGTCTTTACACATTCTCTATTTAGTCTTAATTCTCACAGATGATGTTACTTCTTTTGAAGGAAAAAAACGTTAAAATGCTACACTATTTAATGTTTACTTCGACTTAAATTTTTTTTCAGACAAAATAGAAAATATGGGATTTAATGTCTTTCACTTTCCTACACTTGCAGCCTTTGGTTACCTGGCACTCATCAAGAGGGTAAGAGAGGGCAAGTATGTTCTGAATGAGTATGATTATTGTTCTTTCAGGTAAAAGAGTGACCCGAGCTGGACATGGGAGATTATAAAAAGATATATTTAAGATTATATATACTTTGCTTTTTAAATCTGATGTGGATGGATGCAGGGAAGGAAGTACGTATGCATCTATATGTTTAAGCATAATATATTGGTAGTGTGTCAGTATTTGTTTAGCCTTGCCCAGTCTCGAATCAGCCTATCTCCAGTCTGTTTAGCTGTGATTCTCACAACGCCACCAAGTGGTGGGATATAGAACGAGGCAGATTTCTGGTCAGGGTTTTCATTGGAGCTGCTTTTGGTGTTTATTTTAGTGTTATTACAGAGCTGAGTTTTACCTTGTCTTCAGTGTTCCTTTATTGTGTATCAGTTTGTAATTTAAAAGGGAAGATAGAGAACAATTAGGGAAAATAGTTTCTGAAGTGTTAAGAGTGAGCCTGACTCTCTTTAACTTTTGGCAAAAACTCGAGGGGTTTCCCTCCCCCCCCCATTTTAGCAAAGTATAGCACTGTATTTAGTTAAATAAAGTACTGCCTCTAAAAATCTTGAACATATGCCAGATAAAATAAAACAGAGCCATACTGATTTTGTCTATTTAAACTTACTCAGCATACAAGACCTTGTACTGTAGTTTAGCCATTGAAATTTATATTGTGATACTTATACTGATGCATGTGTTTATCGTATGCTGATATTGAACAGTAAATGCTTCTAATGCACATTCTCTCTCTTTCAATTTGGTTTTGCTTTAAACTGTGTAGGTCTAAGGCCCTATCCTTGGCTGAAGATAAAACCATTTTGCATGAGTGTCTGGTGGATAATGTGTTTATTTTTACTGAAGTAAAGTTTTCTTAATAGTTTTAATCAGTAGTTTTAACAGATTAGTTCTTAGTCTAATTTATGGGTTGAACTCTTAGTCTTAAAAAAGCTTATCATAAGTGACTAAGACAGTGTAATATTTCTCAGATACGTTGTTTATGTGATGGTATCTTAAACTTCTAGTGTCATATACACTTGTATTTACCTCAGTTTTATATGAAAGTGCCGTAAAAAGAAACTTATTTACTGAACTAACATTGAAAGAACACAGTTTACAGAATAAAATGTTGCTGAGGCTATATCATTTCCTCTTTATTTTTCTCCAGAAGCGATTAACTCATAATACACTGCTATTTGCATGCCCTAAAGTTGTATATTAAAATATTTTGGTTTTGTTTTTAAACTAAATAAATGGGCTGCTCTTGGACACAGAGATGGTAAGGCACTATACAGGTTTCTATATCTTCGGGGGTAGCCGAGTTAGTCTGTACAGTGCAAAGTAAAAAAACAACAAATGGTCTGGTAGCACTTTATAGATTTTTATTTTGGATCTGCACATCCTAAACTCTGAAGAAGTCATCTGAAGAAGTGGGCTGTGCCCACGAAAGCTCATGATACCATCTATATGTTTTGTTAGTCTATAAAGTGCTACCAGACCATTTGTTGTTTTTTTAAGTTTCTATATGTAACTCTGTAAATGAACCTCCACTCTGACCTGCTACTCTCCTAACCATCACCTCAGCACATGACCGATAATGTAATAATTTAATGCTGTTTTCACCATGGGCTCTCTAGCCTATTTTTGCTTGTATCACTTAAATCAAAGATGAATCCAGGTCTTCACAGATGAAGCATTGTCATTTCAGCTAACCCATTCTACATCACCCTTCAACACCATTCCCAAAAGAGCTTGTCTAGTAAAATGCTTTTTACCTTTCTGTATAACTAGCCTTCTGTTTTAGGAAAGCTTTATAAAATGCATTTGAACTGTGATATAAAGTGCCTCAAAATCTCTCCAAATCACAGTAAGCGAAGTTTGTTGATGGCATTTAGTTTTTGTTGAAATTCAGCAAATTTCCCAGTTAACATTCCATAATGGGGAAAGTCTGTCTGGTTAAGCATTAAAAGAAAGAGTGGTTAACAGGTATAATATTGTTAGACTTCAGCTAATGTGACTGTGACCATGACCTCCCAGATAGATCAAAGACTAATCTCTGTGACAGCTGCAAGATGGCAGAGCTTGCCACAGGCCTTCTGCTGCTGCTTGCTGAAACTATTTGTCTGTAAAGCATGCCTGATAGCTAAGAGTATATTTTTAAGGATGAACAGGTAAAAGTAAAAGGCTGTCTTTTGACATTTTAACTAATTCCTTCTAGCCTGTGGTTTACTGCACATTTAGGATATTCGCTAGCAGGAGAGACTGGCTTTTTCACATATGCATCATGTCATTTCGAATTGGGTGTTGATTTGATGCCTGATAATGCAGAGTTATACGATGAAATAGATTCTGATTGGATTAAAATGACGTGCACTGGCCTTTTACCTTTCCTAAATTTATAACGAATGCTTAACCTTCAGCAATCTGAATAGTCACTTCATGTTGAAACATGATATTTAGAGTGAGAGAAACAGAATATTTTGTTTTTCATCATTCAGTGTACATATCGTTGAGAGGTTAATATCTCTTACATTAATATATAGACCTTAATATTTGTTATCTGACAATATTTTTGCTAACCCTAGTTATTTGTGTGACTATATCTGTTTCTGTAGTTGTGATTACTATATCTCTTTGTGTAGTTGTGACACTATCTGCAATAATTGTAATTGTGGTAAAACTGAATGAGGAGTAATTCTAATGTTGCTTTACTAAGTCTTTCAAAGTAGCAATAAATTATAGAAATTATCAATTTATTAATGTCGACAAAAAACTTTCTGAAGAAATCCTATTAAGAAATTTGTCGTGAGAATAAGAGTTATAAAATACTTTCATAAGAACTTTGTTGTGATGACATTAGATTTTAAAATATGAAGTAGATTTTCCTGTTTTCTTAGATTGTTTTCTACATTTTATTCTCCACTTCAAATATTTTAAAAGGTACTGTCTTTGCTTATTTTAACTGTATTTCTGATAATACACAGATATGTGTAATTACAATTTAAAGTTTTTTGTGAAGAACTTTATTGTTTACAAACTATTTGGGGGGAGAAGCGTCTTTATACTTCAGATATATGAGGACTAAGAAACTTATGCATCAGTCAATATATTCTGAGTGACTGGAACAAATATTAAATCTGTGAAATCAAACTGAATTTACTTTCTGGCTGTAAAGATTGAATTTGTAAATTTGACAGGCTGTTTCAAAGGGCATAAGTACACAAAATAAAATTTCTTACCCAAATTCAAGTTGAAAGTTACCTGTCAGATGCGGTTAGAAGTCTGCTGTTTTCTCTCCTGAAGCGTGTCCTTTCAGATGTCAGTTTAAAAAGGTTAATACTGTGCAAAAGAGCAGTGAAAAAAACCTTTCTTGTGTAGTTTTATGCCTGTTTTAACCAATATATTTTGAAAATATATATTGAAGCTGGATATATTTATCAAATATGAGATCATTCTTCACATTCTCAAAATGGACCTTTAATAAGCACTAGTCCTCTGTTTCAAATGGGACAGCAAAGGGTTTCTTTTGCTACTGATATCAACACTGCTTCTTAACTACTTAAGAGAGGTTCCATTTTCCTTGAAGAGCTGTCTTTTTCCTCCAGAAACTCTCCATTCCTTACTGACTCCCACCCTGGAGACCCTACCCCTCTTCTCTAGCAAGCATCATTGTCCACTGCTGCTCCAGCAGTCCAGAGTTTAAGAAATGCCTTTGAATTTTGGTTTATGGAGCAGAAATCTATTATTTATTTCATTTACTTTTTCCTTTTCTTGAAAAAAACCGTAGTACTTCAGAAGTGTTTCCTTCTTTGCTCACACCTAAAATATTACATTTATTCGCCATGTATGCGGGGGTGTTGTAGACATGTTTGTCCCAGGCTATTAGAGAGAGAATGTGGGTGAGGTGATATCTTTTATTGGACCAACTTCTGTTGGTGAAAGAGACAAGCATTTGAGCTTTATGCAGAACTCTTCTTCAAGACAGTCCTCTCTAAAGCTTGTCTCTTTCACCCTCCAAAGTTGGTCCAATAAAAGATATTACCTCACCTATCTTGTACCTCTAACGTTCTGGGACCAACACAACTACAACTATACTAGATACAAGTTTTGTTTGCAGTTCTGCCACGTGGTGAGGGAACTGGTCCCAGTATTAAATCATTCTACATGTCTGTCAGTTATGTATTCCTTGACAGAAACTAGTTGTGTTTGATACAAGTATATGTGTTCTGGCAGCCTGGTAGCTTGAATGGTATGTGGTTATAGTAGCTCGAGTATTCTACCACCTTCTGTGAAGAATGAACTGAGGATGGTGTTGTATAGAATGGCAGGAGTCAGAGCACCTTTCAGTCTTAGACTACTACTTGAAAATGATTGGAATGACCAACTTAGTGATTATCCATTCTTCGCTGGCAGGCCACTGAGGCCTGGATATAAACATATTATTACTGTATTGCGAATGATAAGCTATTGATTGAATCACATATTATGTATAAGTAAAATGAGCAGAGAGAAGGACATGAAATGTATCTGAAAAACAGAAATATGTTTTAGAATTGTAATTCTAAAACAGAAATATGTTTTAGAATTGTAATAGAAAACAATAAATTGGATATTGTGTTTTACATCACATTTGTAGATAAGTAGGGACTATTTCTGATTGTAGATATAAAAGCTCAGAGTAATTACACAAAGTTTTTGCAACGATCAACTCAAAGAATGTTCACTATTGTAATTTTTTTATCATGTGTATATATAAAAATTCTTACTTCTTTCTGGTAGAATTGTTGATAGGCTGGTCTGTAATTTGTCCAAGACTAGGTGATCGGGCAACAAAATGGCAAATTAATTTTAATGTTAATAAATGCTAAGTATTGGAAAAAATAATCCCAACATTGGAAAAAATAATCCCAACTATACATACAAAATGATGGGGAATAATTTAGCTATAACCACTCAAGAGAGAGAGATCTTGGAGTCATTGTGGATAGTTCTCTGAAAACTTCCACTCAATGTACAACGGCAGTCAAAAAAGCAAACAGAATGTTAGGAATAATTAAAAAAGGTATAGCGAATGAGACAGAATATCTTATTGTCTCTATATAAATCCATGGTACACCCAAATCTTGAATATTGCATACATATGTGGTTGCCTCATCTCAAAAAAGATATATTGGCATTGGAAAAGGTTCAATGATTAGGCATTTGGAACGGGAGCCATATGAAGAAAGATTTAAAAGATTGTGACTTTTCAGCTTAGAAAAGAGATTAAGGGGATATGATAGAGGTCTATAAAAATCATGACAAGTATGGAGAAAGTGAATAAGGAAAAGTTATTTACTTGTTCCCATAACATAAGAACTAGGGATCACCAAGTGAAATTAATAGGTAGCAGGTTTAAAACAAACAGAAGTAAGTTTTTCTTCATGCAGCACAGAGTCAACCTGTGGAACTCCTTGCCAAAGGATGTTGTGAAGACCAGGCCTTTAACAGGGTTCAAAAAAGAACTAGATACATTCATGGAGGTTAGTTCCATCAATACATATTAGCCAGAATGGGTAGGAATTGTGTCCTTAGCGTGTTTGTCAGAGGCTGGAAATGGATGACGGGAGTGGGATCACTTGATGATTCTCTGTTCTGTTCACTCCCTCTGGAACATCTGGCATTGGCCACTGTTGGAAGACAGGCTACTGGAGTAGATGGACCTTTGGTCTGACCCATTATGGCCATTCTTATGTTCTTATGAATGGAAAATAGAGCCTAATTTCAAATTGTATTTTTTAGAAATTTATAGCAACAACATTTACTATACAACTGAAATACATAAACACTGAAAAACCCATGTCCAAAAATTATATGCACTTCGCACATTCAAAAAATCTGTGATAAAATCCATAATTAAAAGGTTTATTATATTTTAGTAAAACGAGAGCTAGAAGTTTAGCATTAAATATTATTTTGGTGAGCGGGGCTTCTCATACATGTTACTAAATACACAGCTCTGGCTGTCTGAAGAAGTTCTAGTCTAGTCTTAAGCAAAGAATGGTCATTATCCTTAATTGGTTTGTAATGTATGATGTAAACAAATGGGGTCTGAGATGGGACCACCAAGCTGATTTCAGTTGTGGTTTAAGGAGGATTTGGATGAAGTGTTCTCTGGAAAGGAAGGGATGTTTGTAACCCAGTGTTCTACCTAACAGCCTCCTCCCTCACTCTCTCATCTCCAGTTGTTTAACTAATTTGTTTAATTTTTCATTTTATGATAAAATTTTGCAAAAGGACATATTGTAAAATAATATTTTAACTTTATTTCTAGGTTGAGTTGAAGAGAAAATACAATGACCAGCACTCAAAGACAAGAGGCCTTTTACCAGGTAGCCAGTGGTATGAAATTCAAGCTTACAGGGCTCTCAACCAGGCATTGGGACGGTAAGAGGAAATTGAATATCATTTAAATATTCTAATTTTTAAACTCTTTTCTTGTGCATGCTCAATCTTTCACTCTGAGTACTGGAGATATTTCTTGTATGTCATCTTCATGTTATTCTTGAAGTTGTTTAAAAATACAGATATTCAAATTTTTGCTCTGTTCAGATAGGCATTAGTAAATTCTAACTGTAAGGAGTTGCCATAAACACTTCAAAAATCAAGCAGATTTTAATTAAAAAGGAAAAAACAGTTTCCTAAATTCAGGAACTCTTTTATATTTTATAGAGCAGTTAGGGCCTTGGAAATATCAGTGCAAAGATTTCTAAATGACGCTTAAAACAGTGGCTATCTTTCGTTTCAAAATAAATAATTCTGCAAACTATAATCCCTACCTTGTAAATATTTCTGCCCTGTGTACTCTCTGGACCAAATGTCTTGTAACAACCAACACAGTTAAAACTGGACTGACATCTTGCAAATCAAGTGGCAAGATATTTGGCAAGCTGATGTTTTCTCTGAACAAGGATGGGGGAGTGAAAATGTAACCAAGCTGTCCTCAGTACTGTTTTAAAAAGATTACATGGTAACTGGGTGTTTGGCATGACTGCAGTCAATGAGACTTTCTGAAAGAGTAGTGTTTATTGCTATTAAATTGAGGTCAACTTTGAGGGGAGATCTACCCTTGCAGTGGCACGCAGAGTACAGATACTACATCCACAGCTAGAATGGGTATAAATAGCAGTGTAGACAATGAGGTGCTGCTTTGGAGAGTAGACACATTCTAGACCTCTAGGATATAAATTGGCTGTCGACATACCCACATCCACACTGCGGACTGCAGTAAAAGACTTCGGTAACAGAGAGAGGCTCTGGCAAGGAGAAGATAGGGAGGGCAGCAGAGAAAGGTTCCAGCAGTGGGAGCTGGCAAAGCCTTTCTCTGTTGGGAGAGTCTTTTCCTGCAGAGAGGAATAGTTCCAGGAGCAGCGAAGCAGCAGGACACTACGCTACCAAAATTAGCAGTGTAGTGAGGGGGGAGGCACCACTTGGGTAAATAGGGAGCTATACAGTATTGTCATATGCATATATCCCCACCCTTCAGATGTGTCTTTACTCTACTTGCCTAAACTGTGGTTCACTGGCTACACTGCTGTTTATACTCATGCTGTGGGGCTCTGCAGGTATGTTCTCTACACACCACCCAGAGAAGTGTGGAGTGGAGAAGTATCCTACGTTTGACTTAGTACAGCACATGAAGGTTATATATATAATAATGAGTGGGGAAGGGATGTGAAGAATAGTAGAAGGTCATGAATACATACTCAATGCTAGATATACATCTTAATTTTCTTTTGGGGAGTGAGCGTAATTCAAAAATCATTTTTAGTTACAAGAGGGTGCAAAAGTGGTGATCAGTGATGGAAGACTTACTGAAGGAAGTGAGTTTGGGGAAGAGAGTTCAGTTGTCTGGCATGTAGGATATTTTATCTGTCTAAAAATATACAAATACCTCACTTAAAATCTGTCACTAATAAAAAGTCTTCATTGTTGGACTGACAATTTAAATGCACGCACTTTAATGTGAGCTGAAAGGGAAAGACAGACTCCCCTACTGGTGTATTTGGGAGAACAATTCTGGTTTATATTATAATTTGATCCAGATTCTGTTATGTTGAGCCTTGAGAAAGGGAAGCCAGTAGATTTCAGTGCATTTAGAACAATATACTATAAATCAAAATATAGTATATGCTGACAGCCCTAGAAAGTGGGTGCCGCAGCTAGGCAAGCATCTTTCTGTAAAATTGCCTGCAGGGATTGAAGTGAGCAGAAGCCATGTTAGTCTTGAATCTGGCACTTTTCTCTTAATATATAGTGCTGTTACAGTGTCTGAAGTAACATAAGTCCATGAAATGTAATAACAGCCTTTGGGAATATACCAGATGGTGTACATGACCAGGTGACAACTGTGCGGTGAATTCCTTGCAATGCTGCTTAACTAAAAGTGTGGGATATGTTTCCAGTGGGTACAATTCATTTCAATGTAAAAGAACACTTTTTTAAGCACTAAAATATGAGAAGCTCAGAAGGAATCTTTTGACTTGAATTTTTTTCTTCTTCCATGGGATGCTTTAAAGATGTTCAAGAAAAATGTCTCTGCTGAGCTAATCATGATGTTGGAAATTAGAAGTTGAGGGTTATAATCCCATCTCTAACACGGTGGTATTGTATAGCCAATCAGACTTCTTTTTGTCAGTTTTCCTTAATTTGTAAAATGAAATTATTATAATGCTTATGTGTGTCTCATGGGAATGTGTGGTGTATTGTTCATTTATTTTTTTATAGTGCTTTGAAAACCTTGTCTGAAAGACACTGAAGAAGGTCAACGTATTCTACACCATCATATCTTGAATCTTAATTTTTCTTTGTATAGAACCTTAACCAGAAATAGAAGTTTATTAAAACCTAGCCAGAATATACTAAAACAAAGTACATCATTTTCTAAATTTTGATACAACCACATTCAGTGCATTCCCATATCTTCTCCCCTAAACTCTTTTCTACTCTGTTTTTAATACTTTCTTTCCCACAACAGTAGATTGCCAAACAAATAACTTGTCTGTTGTATTTTTATTAGACATCAAGTACTCAGTTTGTGAAATATGTGACCTTCTAGTTTGCATGTCATTAAATGGTCACTTTTGTGATTCTGTGAATTGTGTGAAAATGCAGTTTCTCTGCTTAACTATCTTCTGGTATAGGTTTTACATTCCTTCTCCAATAGCTATCCTTTTTGTGGGAGCTCAGGAAAGCACATTTTGCATCTTTTGTGCTTCCAACTGTATGCAACAAAGAATAAATATTTAGTTTTAGATGCTTTTTTGTTTAATTACATTTCTCTTTCATTGGTCCTGTAGATGTATTCGTCACAAAAAGGATTGGGGTGCGCTTATGTTAGTCGATGACCGCTTCAGGAGTAACCCTAATAAATACATAACAGGTAAGATACTCAGTACTCCTGGAAATGTTCCTAATATTTGGATGTTGTGTTGTGAAATCTAGGCCTCAAGAGTGTGATTTCCCAGAGAGAACTGTTGGGGAAAAGGGGACGCTAGGACAAAATATATCTGTTGAATTCAGTGATTCTGTGATTTATGCAGCTACAATTCTGCATAAGTCTAAACCCTGCTTCTGAGTGGCAACAGACAAAATGCACTGAAATACACCCATTAGTCATTGTTATTTTAATGTAATTCCCATCAGAACATGCTGGCTGTAAGATTTGTTGAGGAAAAGTCAAGTTACAGACTTTAACATTTTTCAAAATGAAATTTACAACATATGTAAGAACTATTATCCATTGTATGGTAAACATAAAAATAAAGTTACTTTCATTTCATTTTCATTCATTTGTATGAGTCATTTTGCACCCATAGAGAACTTCAGGGGTTAATGTTAGCAGTTAGAGATTTAACCAGATGATTTGTAAACGTGAACAGGTAGAGACACCACCGTTCCTTTACTAGTGTCTTTGACCATTTGTTTTTGCTGTCATGGTCAATGCAGTTTCTTCATGTTTAGTAAAATTAATTCAGCTAAAACAAAAACAAAAATAGGACTTACATGACACTAGTCAAGAAGAAATGTCTTAGGAATAGATTGTGTAGCATTGTTTCAAAGCTTTATCGTCCAACAACCACAAGTAAATGGATAATGTAAAGGAGATAATGTTGGTGTCCAGTCAGCAGGTGGAGCTCAAATTCTATTTTCTAAGCAGTTTTCTGACATGTCGTTTTGTATTAGGCAAATGCTTAGATAACCAAGGAGAGGACAAAAGGGAGATAGCACAATATTGTGCTAATTACACGTTCTCACTAAAAGTTTGTGAATTTGGTACCAGTAATATTTTCTTCAAACAAGAAAAGCTAATTAAAAACCTTTTCCAACATAAAGTATTTTTAAAAAGGTGTATTTTTATTTTTGCAAAATTAATGTTCACAATCTTCAGTTTTTCAGATTAATCAAACATATGTTTAAGATTTCTGATGTGCAAGAATTATAATAAAGTATTGGTTCATGTGACCATCTTGTACGTGTTTGAAGTATTGTGATTCTTTTAAAAAAAATCAGACGTGTTTTCTAAACTTCAAAACCTGCAAACTATTTTAATACAGCAATGAAACAACTGTAATTAAACATATAGTCTGTACATAAATTCCTCTTATAATTATTCATGATCTTTAAATTAATAACACATGAAGGAAAGCAAGAGGAACACTACACAGATATCAAGGACAACAGTAGAAAAGTTTTGGAAGGCTGTAGCATTGCTGCTGTCCTTAACCGTAGATACCAGTTTAATTACTTTAAAAGAAGGTTAGGTGGAAAATGAGAAGATGAGCTAGAGAATATTTGAAACTGAATGATAACACCATCTGTACTCTAGTTATTTAAAGCAATGTTCATAGAAAGCTATAAACAAATCAAGGCTTCAATCCTGTAAAAAGTCTCATGCTTAACTTTACTCACAGGAGTAGTTCTCCTGAAGTCTATCTGACTATGCCCATGAGCATAGTTAAATGGATAAGTATTTGCAGGACCAGGGCCTAATTTATTAACTTGAAATAGCTATTGTATAAAGTAAGTTTGGTTGTAGTCTACCAATATTTTTTTTATTAGGATTATCCAAATGGATTCGTCAACAGATCCAGCACCATGAGAATTTTAATTCTGCACTTGATTCCTTGGATGCATTCGCTAAAAAAAATCAGGTGGACACTGGTTCTTCAGCCCAATGCAGTAATGAATCTCTGCTCGTACATTCAAGTTCAAAGGATCTGTCATCAACTTCACAATGGGAGGCATCTATTCATCTGTCACCAGATGTTCCTGTTGAAAGTAAGGTACAGTGTTTGGTCCTGGAAGCTCATTCGCCTACAGCAATCACCACAGTTAATTCTTCAGCATCCAGTCAATCAAGTAACATCATGACAACAAAGAAAAGTATGTTTATTTCCCATGTTAAATTTTCATTAACAATTCCCAGAACAGATATTTTTGTATAACCTGTGACATCTTGCATCTCTTTTTTTTGAGAGAGAGAGAGACGTTAAAAAAAATTATGAAGTGTTGTGCTGTAAAATGGCCACTTCTCACAAATGTATACAAATTTAGCTCAGGAGATTATGAGATTAGTTATCCCATCTAGTTATCTTTAAACAAACATCTTTGATAATTGTATAGTGTAAATTTAAAAATGTTTAACTACGACATTATTTTTGTTCTGTTATGAAAAAATATGAAGATAATCTAAAGATAATTAACAGCACGTTTACTAATACGGATGTAGAAAAAAATTGAAATCATGTATTGTGTCATTGTTTTAATTTTTCTTACATTTTAATTGGATTTGAGTCTGAGCCATGATCCTGGCTCCAGATTGTTTCCAAAGTTTAGAGAGTTGTACTTCACATGTGTTCCTTGCATCTATTAGCTTGGCAAAATGAATACTATGCATGCAGATAACATCAAAATTTTGAAAAGTGTGAATTCAGATTTGAATGTAGTTGTTCAAGCTCTTCTTTAACCCTAACCATTAATGGAATATAAGAGAATTTGCAAGTAGACAACATAAGAACTTAAAATAAAAAATACTAACTTTGGCTCAGATACTACAAGCTCAAACACATGCTTTAACTTTATTCATGTAAATTGTCCAACTTAAGTTAATGCATTATGATGTGATGGTTTGGATCATTATACTGAATTTCAATTCACATAGTAGCTCAGTATAGCTAATAAAATTATGTTTCAAGTGTATTGTAAAATAAGGGGGAAAGCTAATCCAATTACTGTTGTGTACTTTTGTAATTTTCACAGATGATCAGACTTTTGGTGTAGAAAGTCATTCTCACCAAACAGCATGGAGAGAGAAACATACAGATTCCAAACCAAGGCCTGTCATCAAGAAAGAAAGGGGGAAAAGGAATAGTTGGACTAATGCTGACCTTATGAAACAATACTTTAGCAATAAGCCATTGACTTCAACACCTCTGCCTGTGAATGAAAAGAAATGCATCTCCCAAGCTCAGTGCAAACAAAAAAGGAGGACTGCTGAGTCTAGTCAGCCTGTTGTAAATGGACCCGAGTGCCAGTCTTCATTGCTTACAGAACACACACCAAGTGGACCGACATTACAACTGGAATCAACTAGCTCCTCAATAAAAATGAGTGAGACTGCAGCTGCTGAAGAACATCCTGCTGAGCAGCATCTCTGCACAAATGGTGTCATAGCTCAATGCATTGAGTTATCTCCAGTAAGAGGAAAAACTGAGCTTTCAACGTTAAATGTAGCCATGGGAGCAGAAGCTGAGGATGACAGTATCTATTTTACACCCGAACTGTATGATGATATGGAATCAGAGGAGCAGCAAATTGAACCATTAATGCAAACTTGTAATAATACTGTGAATGAGAATGAACATGGAGCTTGCATTGAAATCAATACTTCAAAAGTCGCAAGCTCAGTTGGAGAAATGAAAAGTAGTAGTAACATGCGCAGAGAGTTAGATATTATAATGCAAAATGACAAAATTAAGGGTAACGCAGTTAGTGATGCTGCAAGTATTACTAGTGTAGGAGAAGTGGAACAGAAAAAATATCAGGAAATGGATACCAGAAAAAAGAAAAGTAAACTTTCCAGATCACGAAACAAAGGTGTGTCTTCCTTTTCATCAAGCAATACTAGTCCATAGCTACCATGTTTTACAGGAAATTTAGAAATGAACTTCATTATGAATCACTTATTTCTGGTAGGATTTTTATTGAATACGTAGTCTCACAAGTAGAGAAATGGTGAAATGTACTTCCATTTTATCTCTATCAGATTTGATTTTTTAATATATTTATTATTTTGCATACGCAAATAATACTTTTCTGCTGTTTCTCTCAGACTTGATTAAGATTCTCCTTAATCAAGAGCTATGGCGGAAGAGCTAATCAAGACCCAGGGAATCATAAATTGTATACCCAGTAGTACTGTACCTGAAACTATAGCGTGAAGACAAAATTGATCAGTTGTCTATTGAATCCATCTAGCTCTAGTCAGCAGTTGCCGAAAGTTGCATCAGATACAATTATACGCATTTATTTTAGATTTTAAAAATGGGCACATTTTGTGAGCACCGCGTAATTTACTAGAGCAACCTTAGATTCCTAAATTAAGGGAATAATTTTCCATTCCCTGAATTGTTTCCTGTCAAAAAGAACATTATCAGTAGATGAGCAGTGTTGAGCAGACTGCTTGAAAGTTGATGATGATAATATTATGTATTCTTCCTTTATTTCGTGTGTAAATAGAAAGTTTATGTAAGCAAATATCATTGACATCTCTTCAAAATTTGCTACTTTGATCTCTTTTATTTATGGTCGGGTTCTGAGATGTAATAATAGCCAAACAAGAATGCACTTTTTTACCTTATAAACACACTTCTTATGTAGCGTTTGGTCAAGTAAAATAGCACATATACTTACACACAAAAATGTTTCAATCTTATTTTGAAATATTTCAAATATTTTTGTTGATTCTATTGAGTTAAATTTTGTTTCTGCCGACTTCAGTGTGACCAGAGTTAGGGCCATTTATACATACTGAAATTCAGAGCATAGAGAGTAAGTGTTACAAAGAAAGCAATAACTTCTTTTAGATATTTAAAGAACACAAAATTTGGAATAATTATTTCCAGGGCTTTACATATATTCCAGGTTAATATAGTGAATTAACAATTTGACACTGAGGATTAATGCAGAAGGAAGGATTTTGCTGTGATGAAACATTGTGACACATGTAATTGAGAAACTAGATTTTGTTTCTGGAACACATTTGAGGAAAAAATCCTGGGACAATGTAGAGTCTTTGGATATTTATATATTTGTCACACGAGTTGAGTTGGAATGGCACGTGATGTTTTTTTTAAAAATCAGACTAAATAATTCTATGATATCCCCTTGTTCAAAACTGTAAATGTGCATCAAGTATTGTGAATTAAACAGCTTCTTTTCTTTCTACATTAAATATTGCTTTATAAAGATGAGATCTTCGATCTGCAAGTATGGTAAAAGATGGATAGAATATTAAATTTCTTTTGCATATATTGCATTAGATTATTTAGCACTAACCTATAATTCATTACATGACCTTTAAAAAAATCTTGTTTCCTCTATTGCACCATTTAAAAAAAATATTACATAAAGTAAAATATTTTTTCACATAGAACAGTCACTGTAGTAAAATTTATTGTGTCTCATAGTTGCTCCACAACATCCTAATTCTTCAGATTAATGTTATATTTACTTTATTGAACCTTTCTTGAGCACATCTTCAGTCAGTAGTAACTTTTGGTGTAGAGTTCGTAGATCAAATGGCTAGGGGTGGGTCAGAAAAGCAGAGTCTTGATGCTTGATTTTTTTTTCTCCCTCTTTTCATGACAACAGCTAATACTGGAGCCCTTATATAGAAGTGACTGTGTTCTTCAGAATTCCTGCAACAATTGGGGGGGGAGGCGATGGAATAGTTACCATTCTTGATCTAAATACTATTCGTAGTTTACTGGTTCCTTCTAAATGCCTAGTTCTCTGTGATTTGCCAGGCTTCTGCTCCTTGTGGGGTTTTGAGTGCTATTGTTAGAGGCCTCATGTAATCTTCTCCAGAAGGTCACATGGGGAAGTGTCTTTTTATATTGTTGAGTTTAAATCAAAATAGATAATACAAATCTTCTCTCACTTTTGTTGTCTGCATTGGATCACAATTACCCTCTCTGTCCTCTTTCAGATCTTTCATAGGAATTCCCTCCTCCCATAAGGAGTCTCTGGACCCTTCCTCTCTTAAATTTGTGTGTTGTCTGGTGTATGTTTGTTTTCACAGAATCTTAGAATACTAGAACTGGAAGGGACCCCGAGAGGTCATCAAGTCCAGTCTCCTGCTCTCACTGCAGAACCAAGCACTGTCTCTAGACCATTCCTGCTAGATGTTTTGTCTTGTGTTGATTATAAACTCTTTGAGGCATAAAACTGGTCTTACCTATGTTCAAGCATTATATTAATATGTAGTTACTATATCAATATATAATATCGCAATATGTAATAACGTTGATTTAGGACAAGAGCCAGCTATTGAAGTACTATCACCATTCCCATTAGATATTGGCCTTTCCTTGGAGTTCCCTAAATATTCACCAGACCCATCCTAAATCCTGTCTTTTATACAGTTGCTTGGGAAAACCGTGATGGGATCATAGATCTAGATAGTATTGCTAACATTTTTTAAAATGCAAAAACTATAAATTCAGTCCAACATATATGTGCGCACATATAAGCTGCTTGTTCTTATTGTATATATACACATCAATGGTGAAAAGCATTTTATTTTTAAATTTATCAGAGATTTGTGATGACTAAAAACAACAAAAGTAAACTGAATACTTAGCTGTCTACTTTGCACTTCATAACTGAAAACTAACTTAAAACTATTTGAACTCGTCGGTGAAATCTTAAAGAAAGTATCCCATTATTTTGAAACAATACTTAATATTTTTGTGTATAAAATAGTAATCAAATCCTACATTTATTAAAGGACTGAATGAGCAAAGAGCATGCAAACGAAGAACAAAGAAAGCTACTATTAGGGGAAATGGCTTCATCTGTGAAAGAAAGATACAATATAAAGAGTCAATTGAATGAAGTTATTATGTAGTAGTGGCAACTGTTGATACCATGTAAGAGTAATATATATGCTACCTTTTTCCTGGGAGGTGAAATAATGTACAACGTAGGGATGTGAACGACTAGTCGACTATCCGATAGGCAATAGATTATCAAATAGTTGACACGCTAGTCAACTAGTCGCTTCCCCTCCCACTTGCTGCCTCTATCACTTGCTGGAATCCCCAGCTGGCCCAGGCTGCACGTGGCATTTCGAAACAGCAGTGGCACGTGAAGCCGAGGGGTCATCTGAGGGCTCAGAGTCCCTGGCTGACCCTGGGCTCCATGGGGCGCTGCCGCTTTGAAATGCTGTGGTGAGCACAGGGTCAGCGGGGGACTTATTGAGTCCCCTGCTGGTCCCGTGATCCCCACAGCGTTTTCGCCTTTGAAGTGTGGCAACAGCCTTGGGTCTGTTGCCACACTTCAAAGGTGGAAGCGCCCTTATCAACTAATCGATCAAAATTTTACATCCCTAGTACAATGTGCATAGTTCTGCATCGTTAATTAGTTGATTAATATAAATTACTGTAATTTAAATTTTATAAGTAATATAGAGACGCTCCTGGCTTGAAAAATTACACAGGAGATCTACGTTTTGTATTAGCATAAGTGGGACCTGAAGGTATTCAGGACTTTGCGGAATGAAGCTTATAGTTTGCAATAGATGTCTCCTTTCTACATAAGCAGTCTTTACTATTTTTGATTAGTGTGTAATTTTTCAGGCAAAGTTTTTTTCAAAAGAGCTTTAGAGCCACCTAATTCCTTTGAAGGTCAATGGGAGTTCAGCACATAACAGCCTGAGGATCCTTTGAAAAATTCCAGACTAAGTGTTTTGTAGCCTGTAGCCATATTGCCTCTGAGATCTGGTGTGAGTTTCTAAGCCGAGAATTGTTGGTACTTGGGTGGAAAACCTCCAAGAAAATCCCATGTACTACAAGATGTTGGATGGATGATTAAACAGACAGTTCTCTTCCCTTTTATTGTATTAAATGAGTATTCGAGCAGCATACTGCAACAGAACATTTTGGCACTGCAAAATCGCTTTTTTGTCTGAGAGTTAAAACCAAGTCACTAAGTGCTTGTGGTCATTAAACATAACCAGCCATTTTCTTGAGAGAGGGTGTTTGTCTAAATGTCCTAACATGGCAGGTCCTCAGATGACGGAACTTGTGTAAACTCTAAATATTAGTAATTTGTAAAATACTTCTGGGTTCTTCTGGAACAAATTATGTTATTTAAATGTATCATCAACTAGCAGTTTTTTTAGTGCATTTGATTATAAAACAGACATGCAGCACCTCACATTTCAGAAGCCAATAAAGGAGCAACGTGATGTGAAGTAACATGGGTTTCATCTAGTATAACATGCAGTCCTACCTGTAAAAATTATTTCCATTATATTTGCTTCATAAGTCATAGTCTGATGTTTGTTAAAATTCACTGTTTACCCATGACTGATATGCTGTTAATCATTTTAAAATGCTAATTGAAGAGTGTTTACTTATATGCCTAGCAAGTCTGAATGTGAATACTTCACACCTTTATGGTAAATTGATTGTCATTTTAAACCATAAAATTAACTTGTGATCTTATTGTACTGATGTTGCATAAGTTCTCCATTAGTATCATTTTATAAAAAATTCCAGGGCTAGAGGCTGCAGCCCTTACCACATGAATATAGATGCGCAAGTCTGTGGAGCTATCTGTGTTAGTAAGGGGTGCAGGATTGGGTCCTAAAGCTTTACAAAACCATTCTTTATAATGTGCTCTAATTTCAGGAAATATTAACCAATTCAAATACATTGAGCTATTCAGATTAAAATGTAAAATACAGCTCTAACATACAAGAAAACCACACTGATGCTTTACATTTCACTATAATTTAGAGAGAAGCCTCTGAAATTCAGAATGTTTGTTAATCTCTCTCTCTATATAAAAAACTTTTCCTGCAGGATGACAGAGTGAAGTCATAACTTCACTTGGTGTCCCGCCTGCCTCCTCCCTCCCTCTGGGGCAGAGGGGCGGTCCATCCGGCCCAAACACCCAGAGGCTAGGGGGCGGGAAGAGAGAGCCAAGCCTGGCGAGACTTCAGCTCAGCCCAACCTCCCAGTGGCCGGGGGGGGGGAGAGAGCTGGGGCTGGGAAGGCCAAGGAGAAGGGGGAGAGCTGGGGCTGGGGCTGGTGGACCCTCGGCCCTGCCTGGTGGGGGGAGAGCCAGGGCTTCCTCGGCCTAGCCACCCCCCTCCCCACCCTGCGGCAGGGGGGAGAGTCGGGGCTGGCACAGCCTCGGCCCTTCCCAGTGGTGGGGGCGGGGGGAGAGCTAGGGCTGGGGCTGGCACAGCCTCGGCCCATGCCCTCCCACCCCCCCAGCCGCTGATGGAAAGAGCTGGGGCTGGCACAGCCTCAGCCCTCCCTGATGGCCGGGGGTAGGGGAAAAGCTGAAAGCCAGGGCTGGCACAGCCTCGACCCGCCCTCCAGCAGCTGGGGGGAAGGGACAGGCCAGGGTTGCCACCCTGCCTCGGCCTGGCCCTCCCTGGCATCCAGAGGGAGAGCTGGTGATGGTTCCCCCCCAGAGAGGAGGGCTTAGCAAGTGTAGTGAGCAAGGGGCGCAGCCCCCTAGTTTCTTTGAATAAAAAATACTAAAATCTGGCACTTAAAGTTGGGTTTGGTGAATATGATGCTTAGTGTTTTGTTTTATCTTAATTGCTCTGCTGCTCAACCTCTTATGGAGACTTCAGTAGTATAAAATAATCTCATATATAATATATGGAATTTAGGCTAGCCATTTTTAATATTTTAGTATAATATATATTTTACCATTTGATGTAAATTTTAAGGCAATTAAATATTGATTGAAATGGATTTGTACTTCCACTATTAAGATTAATTTATATTTGATGCAATTATTTTCATTAGTATATTACTTGATAGTAATGGTTTTTATTTTTAAATAATTGTTATGATCTACGTATTTAGACATGAAATATTTAATACGTTAATGTATATATTGCCTTATTATATTATGGAAGGAAATGCACAGCCAGAGCCAGCCTTGCAGATCAGGACTGTATTGTATTTTCTGTGGAGCTGAAATATTACCAAAAGCAGAGGGTAAGACCAGTTACAGCTCATTTTCAATTTCCTTTTGGAGTTAGGGGAGTTGTACAATTCTTTTTTACCTTGTTCCTCTGAATAGCGAATGCTTGTTTTAGAATAATCACTAGTTAACCAGAAGTAGGAGGTAATTAGTAAATCCATTATTTCTTTAACATAGATTTTGCATGTACAGCATTTTTTCACTGATTGTTATAGAAAAGCATCTTTTTTGTTTTTTCCTGAGGTCTCATTGCAGATAACTGACCTTCTCAGAATGTGGGGAACTGTAGTCTGTCTAACAAATAGCATTTTTATTATCTGTCCCACATTCCTTTTCCTAAATTTAGAGAGAGGCTGGTGAATTACCAGGTTCTGTCCTTAAAAATGATGGCTAATGGAAGCAGTCTTACTGCTGCTCTTCTTGTTTATGATAGTGTTTTAAACCTCAACCCCCTCGGGGTCTGTTTAAGTGGAGTATGCCAGTTAATCAGCACAATTGGTGGCAGTTGGTTCTGGCAGCACCCCCAGATTAGCAAATTCAAAGGGAGGGTTTACCTCCCAACCCTGCCATAGTTGGGAGATACGTCTTTCCTCTAGGGGTTAGGTGGTGTCATTCTATGGGATGACTATGGCTGTGTGAGATGTGGTATTTTGGCACAGTAGTTTGACAAAGGCCAAAAATATATTTTTGAAGGAACTATCATAGTTTATACATGCCTTCCTACATAACATGATCTTATTGTTATTTTTCTCCCTGTCCCACTGCTTACTTTTGTCTATTTTTAACTGTCAGTTGTTGCCTCATGTCAAACATGGATTATAAATTATTTGCCCGTGACTTTGTTCTTGTGAGACATCTAGCCCTCTTTTGGACTCCTAAACTTTTATGGTAATAATAATGGTCTTGTTCATTGTCTGTACACTTTATAGTCATGCTGCTAAATCACATATACTAGTGGCTAGGGATGTTAGCATCAACCTTGTGGAGAATGTAGATAAGGAAGTGTTATTTACTCCTCATAATGCAAAAACTAGGGGTCACCAAATGAAGTGATTGACTGCAAATTAAAACAAAAAAAGAAGTATTTTTCCACACAGCACACAATCAACCTATAGATCTCCTTACCAAAAGTTGTTAAGACCAGGACTCAAAAAATAACTAGATAAGTTTATGGAGAATAGGACCATTAATGGGTATTAGCCAGGATGGGCAGGAATAGTGTTCCTAGCCCAAGTGTGGGCAAAATATGGCTCAGGGGTCAAATGTGGCCTGCCATGCCACTGGATCTGGCCCACAGCCTATCGGGACTCTGTCCTTGCCTGCCCCACCCCTGCACACCACTCAGAGCAGCCGGCTGCGGGGGCCTGTGCATCTCTGAGTGCTGTGAGCACATGGGAGGAGGGCCCAGCCAATGGGAACTGCGAGACTGTGCTGGAAAAAAGGGCAGATGTGAAGCCTCCCCCCCCCCCCCGCCTTCCGCTCACAGCACATGTGCCCCTGCAGCTGACTGTTCTGAGTGGCATGTGGGGTCAGAGTACATAGGGAGCCTGCTTGAAGGACCTTCTGGGCTGCTGGCAGGGAGCCACGTAGGTAAGCACCTCCTGGCCAGAGCCTGCTTCTGGCACCCTAGCCCCTCCCTCCCGTAAAACCCTCTGTCCCCCTTACTCCCCTGCCCCACATAACCCAAACTCTCGCTCCTGCACCCCATCGTCCCTCCTCTACCCTACACCCAATCTCCTGCCTCAGGTCACAACCTAAACCTCTGAACCCCTTCCTATACCCCTCCTCCAGATCCTCCAGTACTCCTACCCCCTCTATGACCCTGCACTCAAATGTATTGCCCCAGGTCACAACCCTGTCCTTCACCCAAACTCCCTCCCAGAGCCCACATCCCCTCCTGCACTCCAATCCTTCAACCTGAGCTCTCTTTTGCAACCAGCCTCCGTCCCAGAACATGTAAGTGAGGGGTGTGTCTACTGCCTCTGGACCCATCAAAGTTGCACTGGCAAGATGAGCATTATTATATGAATACAACAAAGCAGGCCAGACAGGGCCAGCTTTAGGAAGTGCGGGGCCCAATTCAAACAGTTTTGACGGGGCCCCAGCAGCCAGGATTTTTTGTTGAGAAAAAAAAAAACACTGCACACAAAAAAAGAGTCACAGCCCCTTTAAATCCCCAGCTACAGGGCAGAGTCATGTCCCACCTGCCCCGGGGCCAAACCCCCCCTCTTGCAACGCGGCCAAATCCCCGTGTGCGCCTGCCCCGGGGCCGACCCCCTCCTCCCGCAGCGCAGCCAAACCCCTGCTCTCAACTCACCCCTCCTGCGGCACAGGGAAGCCTCCGTGCTTCTCCTCCGGGGCCGATGCCCCCTCCCGCAGCGCGCCCAGCATGCCACAGAGCTGTGGGAGGGGAGCAGCCAGCATACTTCTGGAACCCCTGGAAGTGGCACGAAGCTGCAGTCAGGACTTCCATCCACCCCGCGGGAAGCTGGCACTACACTGGAGGTAGGTAGTGGGGCTTCTCGGGGGTAGGGGAAAAATGGAGGGTGGGGGAGCCCAAACTTCCTCGCGATCAACCAGTCGATCGCAATCGACTGCTTGGTGACCACGGCTTTAGGGCGTGGGGCCCTCTTAGGCGCGGGGCCCGATTCGGGGGAATCGGTGGAATCTGCCTAAAGCCGGTCCTGAGGCCAGAAGTAGTAGAAGATCATCCATCCTCTTTCCCAGAGCTACCACTTTTGGGGCTTATCACAGACTGGCAGGGCCTTTAAGGCTCAGCCTTGCTCATGCTGTAGCTGTTGTCCTCCTTGAGATCTCAAGTCTGGTAGCTTAGTTACCATTAAGGAATCTGGCTGTGAAAGGGTCAGAGAGGACTGCATAGATAGAAAAGAAAGGAATTCTTTCTCCCCGGGAAAGGGGCTGAGAGAGCCAAGTTAGAGAGACCCTTAGGGAGTAAGTTAGGTTCCTTTGGGAGCTGACATCCAGGGACTGTAAGAAGCAGGAAGGTCTCTGGGAGAAGCTGCCACCATCTTCAGGTGGGGAGGCAGTGAAGAAACCTGCGACGAAGGATGCCCAGGGAAAATCTAGCATAGCAGTGCTTATCCAAAGCAGCAAAGAAGGAACTATGCAGTCTCGAGGAATGGTGGACAAGCATGGGGAATGTTGCCACAGCCAGAGAAGGGTAGAAGGAGCTTTTGTATGGATGTCGTTTGGATGTTGGAATGGATTCTTTAGTTGTCTTTGGTTGCCTGGAAGGGGACAGAACTGAAAAGGAGGGCTGGGCCATGGAAGATCTAGCCAGAGAGAGGCTATCACAGGGCCAAAGAAAAACAGCTAAAAGATGTGCTGGAGATGCCAATTCTGACACCAAGGGCATTATAGCAGCAAGAGGAACAATTTGAGGACTGTGCAACCTAATTTCATCAATAAATTCCTGATCTTTCATCTGTTTTTTAAACATTACATTGTCTGTTCTTGTGCCTTTGGCAACTGAAATATATTGAAGTGAAAGTATGGTACTGGAAATGAAACTGTTCTCAAGCTCTAGGGTGCTTTAGCATTGGTGGACACCAAGGGTGCGTCTGCACTGCAGGGCTTAACTTGAAATAAGCTACATAGATTGAGCTACATCAATGGCGTATCTTACTTTGAAATAGCTTCTTTTGTAACTTCTTTTTGACTTGTCTCAGATTGAAATGTCATTAGAGGAGGTTTTGGCATTAATTGATAAACTTAACAGTAACAAGTCACCGGGACCAGATGGCATTCACCCAAATGTGAAATTGTGGAACTATTAACTATGGTTTGTAACCTATCCTTTAAATCAGCTTCTGTACCCAACGACTGCAAGATAGCCAATGTAATGTCAATATTTAAAAAGGGCTGTAGAGGTGATTCCAGCAATTACAGACCGGTAAGTCTAACGTCAGTACCGGGCAAATTAGTTGAAACAATAGTAAAGAATAAAATTGTCAGACACATAGAAGAACATAATTTGTTTGGCAAAAGTCAACATGGGTTCTGCAAAGGGAAATCAGGTCTTACTAATCTATTAAAGTTCTTTGAAGGGGTCAACAAACATGTGGACAAGGGGGATCCAGTAGATATAGTGTACTTAGATTTCCAGAAAGCTTTTGACAAGGTCCCTCACCAAAGGCTCTTACATGAATTAAGTTGTCATAGGATAAGAGGGAAGATTCTTTCATGGACTGAGAACTGGTTAAAAGACAGGAAACAAAGGGTAGGACTAAATGGTAAATTTTCTGAATGGAGAGGGGTAACTAGTGGTGTTCCCCAAGGTTCAGTCCTAGGACCAATCCTATTCAACTTATTCATAAATGATCTGGAGAAAGGGGTAAACAGTGAGGTGGCAAAGTTTGCAGACCATACTAAACTGCTCAAGGTAGTTAAGACCAAAGCAGACTGTGAAGAACTTCAAAAAGTTCTCACCAAACTGAGTGACTGGGGAACAAAATGGCAAATGAAATTTAATGTGGATAAATGTAAAGTAATGCACATCGGGAAAAATAACCCCAACTATACATATAATATGATGGGGGCTAATTTAGCTACAACTAATTAGGAAAGAGATCTTGGAGTCGTCATGGATAGTTCTCTGAAGATGTCCACACAGTCTGCAGCGGCAGTCAAAAAAGCAGACAGGATGTTAGGAATCATTAAAAAAGGGATAGAGAATAAGATGGAGAATATCTTATTGCCCTTATATAAATCCATGGTATGCCCACATCTGGAATACCGTGTACAGATGTGGTCTCCTCATCTCAAAAAAGATATACTGGCATTAGAAAAGGTTGAGAAGGGCAACTAAAATGATTAGGGGTTTGGAACAGGTCCCATATGAGGAGAGATTAAAGAGACTGGGACTTTTCAGCTTGGAAAAGAGGAGACTAAGGGTCGATATAATAGAGGTATATAAAATCATGAGTGGTGTGGAGAAAGTGAATAAGGAAAAGTTATTTACTTGTTCCCATAATATAAGAACTAGGGGCCACCAAGTGAAATTAATGGGCAGCAGGTTTAAAACAAATAAAAGGAAGTTCTTCACACAGCGCATAATCAATCTGTGGAACTCCTCGCCTGAGGAGGCTGTGAAGGCAAGGACTATAACAGGGTTTAAAAGAGAACTAGATAAATTCATGGAGGTTAAGTCCATAAATGGCTATTAGCCAATATTGGTAAGGAATGGTGTCCCCAGTCTCTGTTTGTCAGAGGGTGGAGATGGATGGCAGGAGAGAGATCGCTTGATCATTACCTGTTCTATTCACTCCCTTTCTCTTCTGCGCTGCTGCTGCAGGGGAGAGCTGGAGAGACGGCTGTGCTGCTTTGACATTTCTCAGCATGGAGTGCTCAAAGAGCAGCTATGCCTTCCCACAGCACTGCACTGTGGGATGCTTACCCATGCTGCTTTGCTCTATCTGTTGACAGGGTGCTAGCAACGTGGCCACGAAATGTTGACAATGGGAGGCAGAAAAACTGGTTTGAATGGTTTTCATTTTCAGCGATATTTGCATGACAGCATGTTAGTCGTCAAACCTTCCCAGTGTAGACCTAGCCTTAGTCTTATTTAAAAGCCCACAGGTATTTTTTGGTGACAAAAACAAGCAGCAAGGTTTATTGCCCTCAAAGCACTCTTAACATCCCATGGGACACTAAGTATACTAACGTGTGCCGTGTAGGATGGAGCAGCTCAGCATTAGGGATTTCTATTGTCCCCTCAACCACACAAAGGCAACTTACCCCAACATTTATAAACAAACAGCTTATGTACTATCTTATGTGTTTCATGTTGCCTCCAAAGGTACTTCAGATATTTAAACTTTGGATCCAGTGCTGTAGCTATCTTTAGAAATCTCACATTGATACCTGCTTTGTATTTTGTAAAATCTGCAGTGAAAGTGTTCTTAAAATAAACAAGTGCTGGGTCATCATCCAAGACTGCTATAACATGAAATATATGGCAGAATGTAGGAAAACAAAGCAGGAAACATACAACTCTCCCTCACGGAGTTGAGTCACACATTTAATTAGTGTATTATTTTCAATGAGTGTCATCAGCATGGACGCATATTCTTTGGAATGATGGCCAAAGCATGAAGGGGCAGCAAGGCAGGTTAAAGGGGCCAGCTAGAGGCATACCTCCTCCCACAGGTCTGGGACTGATCCAACGTTGAGCCCCACCCCAGGGCACCTTTTAGAGAGAGCAGAGGGGCTGAAGCCTCCCCATTCCTACCAGCACTGCTTATTGCTTGCTGCTCCTCTTCCATCACTGTCTTCCTTTCCATCACATGGCATCCTTAAGAACATAGGAATGGCCGTACTGGGTCAGACCAAAGGTCCATCTAGCCCAGTATCCTGTCTGCCGACAGTGGCCAGCACCAGGTGCCCCAGAGAGGGTGGACCGAAGACAATGATCAAGCGATTTGTCTCGTGCCATCCCTCTCCAGCCTCTGACAAACAGAGGCCAAGGACACCATTTTATCCCCTGGTTAATAGCCTTTTATGGACCTAACCTCCATGAAATTATCTAGCTTCTCTTTAAACTCTGTTATAGTCCTAGCCTTCACAGCCTCCTCTGGCAAGGAGTTCCACAGGCTGACTACATGCTGTGTGAAGAAAAACTTTCTTTTATTAGTTTTAAACCTGCTACCCATTAATTTCATTTGGTGTCCTCTAGTTCTTCTATTTAGGGAACTAATAAATAACTTTTCTTTATCGGCCCTCTCCACACCACTGATGATTTTATATACCTCTATCATATCCCCCCTCAGTCTCCTCTTTTCTAAACTGAAAAGTCCCAGTCGCTTTAACCTCTCCTCATATGGGACCCGTTCCAAACCCCTAATCATTTTAGTTGCCCTTTTCTGAACCCTTTCCAAGGCCAAAATATCTTTTTTGAGGTGAGGAGACCACATCTGTACACAGTATTCAAGATGTGGGCGTACCATAGTTTTATACAGGGGCAGTAAGATATTCTGGGTCTTATTTTCTATCGCTTTCTTAATAATTCCTAGCATCCTATTTGCCTTTTTGACCGCCGCTGCACACTGCGTGGAAGTTTTCAGAGAACTGTCCACGATAACTCCAAGATCTCTTTCCTGATTTGTCGTAGCCAAATTAGCCCCCATCATACCGTATGTATTGTTGGGGTTATTTTTCCCGATGTGCATTACTTTACACTTATCCACATTAAATTTCATTTGCCATTTTGTTGCCCAATCACTCAGTTTGGTGAGATCTTCTTGGAGTCCCTCACAGTCTGCTTCTGTCTTGACTATCCTAAACAGTTTGGTATCATCTGCAAACTTTACCACCTCACTGCTTACCCCTTTCTCCAGATCATTTATGAGTAAGTTGAACAGGACTGGTCCTAGGACCGACCCTTGGGGGGTACTACTAGTTACCCCTCTCCATTCTGAAAATTTACCATTTATTCCTACCCTTTGTTTCCTGTCTTTTAACCAGTTCTCAGTCCAAGAAAGGACCTTCCGTCTTATCCCATGGACATGTAATTTACACAAGAGCCTTTGGTGAGGGACCTTGTCAAAGGCTTTCTGAAAATCTAAGTATACTATATCTACTGGATCCCCCTTGTCCGCATGTTTGCTAACCCCTTCAAAGAACTTTAATAGATTAGTAAGACAGGATTTCCCTTTACAGAAACCATGTTGAATCCTTGCATTCCTCTCCCTCCCATCTGATGTGGAGAGAGGGCAGAGGAGTGAGTGACCCATGCTGTGTGCTTTCCTCTTGCTCCCTGAAGGGAAGGGAAGGGGAGGAGCAAGCAACAAGCAGCACTGGTAAGGATCACGGGGCTTCAGCCTCCCTCGCCCTCTCTAAAGGGCATCCTTGCCCCCCCACCCTCACGCACACACCAACTCTCTGCCCCGGGTTCCTCCTCACACCCCCAATACTGACTCTTCCAGAACCCCCTAACCCTCTGCCATAAACCCCCTCATGACTCCAATCCCTAATCCTGCACCCCCACATTCACACCCTCTGCCCAAAGTCCTTCCTCACACACACCAAAACCTAACTCCTGCAACACCTATTCCCAGCACCCCCACATCTCCACTGCCTATACCCTGAGAACCTCCCCACACCCGCTAACCCTCTGCCCTCCACCCCACACTTACATTTCTTATAGGTGTTGTCATATTGCACCCTCTTTAGCCCTCTGCCCTGAGGTCCCCTAGGAGGGACAATACAACAGTACCTGTAAGAAACGTAAGTTATTTTCACCTATGCTTAACTGTGTTATGCTCAAAGTCCCAGACCTCTAGCTTAGAGAAGAGACTTCATTCCCTCCAAATGATATGAGGAGACAATCTCCAAGTGGATCTCTGGCTGAATTCTAATTTATAAACTTGCACACCTTTCTCCCCTACATGAGGCAAGGGCTTACTGTATGACTGCACAGGCTGCATCAGTAGCATCTTTCAAGACATAACTCTGCTTGATATTTACAAGGCAGCATGTGGAGTTCCATCCACACATTCACAAGATATTGTGCTTTGGTCCAAGTCTCCTCCACTGGCACGTCCTTTCGGATGGTTGTTCAACAGGCAGCTGTATCATCTGCATCCTTGGGCTCTCCTTTTTGAGTACTGCTTGTCAGTCACCCACAGCGGAATACATGTAGGGACCAGAACTTAAAGAAGGAAAATTATTTACCCTTTATAACGGGAGATTTTTTAGACATGTGATCCTTATCTGTACTCCATCAGCCATCCTTCCTTCTGCTTCAGTTCCTCTCTGATTCATGGTAAGAGCTGGAGAGGTGTTGGTCCACATCACCCCTTATATCCTCAGCATAGAGCAAGAAAGTGAGGATGCAGCCACAGGCCAACCGACTCTACTTGTTAGAATTCTCCAGTTTTGGGCACATGGCGCACAGTGCAATAAAGATAAGGGCCAATGTATTTTTAAGAACTCTGTGTAGGGTAGGTTTTATTTGCAGCTAGAACATAATTTGGAAAATAGAGCTGTTACCATCTCTCTTTATAATCACTCATAATTTCTTAAATAATTGCAAGGCAACAGTTTATAGATGTCATATCTATCTTTGGGATTGGTAAATGTGGTAAGGAATAATGTGGTAGGCTATAAAGGAGCAACATAGATTCCCGCAAAATGCCAACATCTGGTTTTTGATGGAGCATTTTGAAAGCTTATGGGCATTCAACAGAGGCATTTAATCTCTTAAAGTATGTGTTTGTTTCAAAGAACAATTCAGGAATGAAACTTATGTTTGCTAGACTTGCAAAACAACTGATAGAACTCCAGTATCAACTTCTTCAGGTTTTGCAAACTTTGCACCTCATAGGAGCATTTTAATGCCCTATGACAGCACCTGTATTTCTGTTAAGTTTAAGCAGTTGAATAGGATGATTATGGGGAGGGACAGAGATGCTATTTGGTTTTTTTATAACTATAACGTAAGATGTTCAGGAACAAAAATAGGCTTAGAACAAAGGATAGTGAAGGCAAATGTCGTTTTAATTTTAGCATCATTTTACTCTAACCAAATATCTTGGGTGTTCGGAATTCATATATTTATTTATAGAAAGTTTTGAAGGCAATTGAAATGAGTATTGCATGTTATTAAAAGGAAAATCAGCATAGACCGAATGTTTTAGTGTGAAGAAGCTGGAACTCCCTTATTTTTAGCTTTCATTTGCCTGCTCTTGAATGCAAAATTCTTGCCGTTGTTGTGCAGTGTGATTGAAAAGATAAAAATCAACACTACAGCCTATTCTATGATTTTCGTGCCTGTTATCACTTTGAGATATCATGTCATCTTTAATTAAATGTCCTCCGCTATTAATAAATTGGAGGAAGTTAGTCCTGGGAACCTAAGGATTTTTCATTTAATAAAAAGTGTATGTTATGGCTAAAAAAGTTTAAAATGTTTTTAATTGAATTAGCATCTGGAGTTCAGTTCTATAATTGACTTCTAACAAGGGCCTGCCTTAGTTTTTTCATGAACTTAGCTTGAATTTCAGTCTTAATACTGTTACTATAATGTAATTCATTTTTAAAAAATGTTATTTAAGCTAGACTGTAAAAAAGCTTCCATTTATATTCAAATTTTAGTATGCTAATTCAGTGCTAAATTTTTTTGCAGTTGGTTAAGTTGTGCTTGCTATTGATCTAGAAATCTCCTTTGGCTTGTACAGTCTACTAGATGGATTGTGTGACATCAATACCATATGAATAATCACAGTAACCATTTTTATTCCTGAAAGTTCTCCAAAGAATTATGTGTTCTCTTCTGTGTTAAAATGATAGAATGCTCATAGTTGAAAGCACTTGGAAAGCTATATGAAATGTTTTAGTGCTACAAATCGAAACTACTACTAGTGCTTTGAGATCCAGGCCAGCTAATGTAATAAATCTTCCATCGCCTATTAAAAGTTTAAATCAAACTCTTTTGATGATAAAGATTTTTTAACTTCTAAGTAGTTGTTACTGTTACTGATCAGACAGTCAGCTGTTGAGACAGTAGCTTTTATATAACAGGATATTGTTTTGTTCATCATGTTACCACATTTGGCAAACTTTTATCTTAATGCGCCTTTCGGGAATACCAGTCTGACCTCAATCTGAGTAAAGCCTTAATAGTCGATGTGAGGGATGCTTGCAGGAGGTGGCGCGGTCATTTTCGCAGACTGTATATTTGTTATCGCATGTTAATCAGATTCATCATTCTGTTTAATAAAGATTTCATCTGCCACGCGAATGCATAATCGGCTACGTCTGAGTGACTCCCTTTTGTCTTGAGCAGATTGCTAAAACTGTATTAAGCATCATTAGACAAAAATGACGACCTTATTAATTTGTCCTTTATGTGTTTTCCAGCAGATTGGACCTCATTATTATGCAAACACAGTACACAGAGCAGCACCAGAAGTAGCTCATTAATGTTTCTTTCCCTTAGTTCACAACAGATTTTTATTATGAAGTGTGCATGAAATAATTGCTAATTACATGCATTAAATTGTACAGTGCCTGTCTTAATTATGATTTTTAGAATGTTTTGAGAACTTTGTAGAACATCATGAAGAAGCAGTATGTCAGTACTAAAGCAAGTACATCATAGAAACTGAATTTATACACAGACACACACATTTTATTGCCCCTTTTCTTGTGAATGAAGCACAATTAGGACAGCTATGGATTGTTTTGCAACTGGCTAATTCATCTATAGTTTCTCATTTTAAAAGACAGCGAAAATTAGTTGTAAAAAATTCATAGAAAAAAATCATCAAATAAACACAGGTGCCATAGTAAAATGTGAACTTCTGGAAGAAATGAAATCTTGTAGCTGGCAGACATTTTTTATTATTAAATTGTATTTATTGAATTAAAATGGCTTTGCTATTTACATGCCATCATATTCAATAACAGTTTTAAATATTTCATATTTCAATGTTATATTTATCCACCTGTTTTTGCCTCTATTTACAGTATAATTCTCCTTAAAATATGTAAGTACAGAGGAAATTAAATGTTAGGATTTGGCATTCAGCTGTGGTTTGACAACTTTGTCCTAAGTGCATAATTGGTTTAAGCTGGTAGTGCTTCATACTTATCCATAGCACATCTTCTGTAATCTGTCTGCCACCGTAGCTGATAAGACTTGGCCACAACTGAAGTTTTTGCAGCACTAGAAATGAAATCCTGATCCATTAAGGGTTTGCATGGATTTAGCTTTATAATCTGGTTTAGAAATTGTGAGTAGACGGATCTAGAAGGAGACTAACATTGTTTTCAAAAAAATGCAATGAAAATCAAGTAGATCAGCTTAAAGTTTCATAGTACACTCTGGTTGACAGCATAACCTAAATAATATAATGTCTTTATTTCTGAGACGGGGGAAAGATTCTGTTATTTGTTGGCCATTTGATCAGTTAACATTAAATACTGTCAGAAACAGACATATATAAAAGTTATTTGAATGGCAATTCGACTTTTGTGGTATTATAAAGCATGTTAGGTTATTGGTTGTAGTGATTACTGTTGCATAACTGCTTATAGTAAAGTAAGTCAGTATTAGTAATTTAAATATTGGATGTCTGATCTATATTTACTGATAAAAGTTGAAGTAAAGAGTATAGTTAGCTAACTAGAAACAAAGTGTACTTTTGTATTTTTCTTAAGGTGATTTAGCCTATTTAATGGACAGATCTATTCTGTCTATAATACTACAGTGAGCAAACATCTCTTTATTGTACCAGCATCTCAGACATACTGATGATATTTACATAATTAATTACCTGATAGATATAATAATACATATGCATTTATTTGAAATGAAATGCTGTTGCAAAATGAATGATTATTTATATTAAAATGCATTGCTGTTAATAGTGTTTTGATAACTGCTTTGGAAATTTTCAGCACTCTATAGGGCTGACCTTCAGTTAAACAAACAATTTTTTAAGAATTGTGCTGCAAAATTGAGTGCACTTTTGTGTTTTACACCAGAACTACAATATTAGATACTGTATGAGACATATTGTATAGAACAATACAAACAACATACATGACCTCATACACGCATGGTCTCTTATGAGCTTATAGATAAACTAGGGAAATACAACCTAGATGGGGCTGCTATTAGGTGGGTGCATAACTGGTTGGAAAACCATTATCAGAGAGTAGTTATCAATGGTTCACAGTCATGCTGGAAGGGCGTAACATCTGCAGGGATCAGTTTTGGGATGGGTTCTGTTCAATATCTTCATCAATAATTTAGATAATGGCATAGAGAGTATGCTTATAAAATTTGTAGATGATACCAGGAGGGTTGCAAGTGCTTTGGAGGATAGAGTTATAACTCATAATGATTTGGACAAACAGGAGAAATTGTTTAAGGCAAATAGGATGAAGTTCAATAAGGACAAATGCAAAGTACTTCACTTAGGGAGGAATGAGGAATAATGGGAAGTCCACTTTCTAGGAAGTGGAACTGCAGAAAGGGATTTAGGGTCATATTGGACCACAAGCTAAATATGAGTCAACAGTGTGACACTGTTGCAAAAAAAGCAAACATCATTCTGAGATGCATTAACAGGAATGTTGTAAACAAAATATGAGAAGTAATTCTTTTGCTCTACTCTGCGCTGATTAGGCCTCAGCTGGTGTATTGTGTCCAGTTCTGGGTACCTCATTTCAGGAAAGATGTGAAAAAATTGGAGAAGGTCCAGAGAAGATCAACAAATAAGATTAAAAGTCTAGAAAACATGAGGGAAGCTATGAGGGAAGACTGAAAGAACTGAGTTTGTTTAATTTGGAGAGAAAAGACTCAGATGAGACATAACAGCTTTCAAGTACCTAAAAGGGTGTTACAAGGAGGAGGGAGAAGAATTATTCTCCTTAACTTCTGATGATAGGACAAGAAGCAATGGGCTTAAATTACAGTAAGAGAGATTTAGGTTAGACATTAGGAAAATCTTTCTCTCAGGGTGGTTAAGGACTGGAATAAATTGCAGAGGGAGGTTGTGGAATCTCCATCATTGGAGATATCCAAGTGCAAGTTAGATAAGCACCTGTGTTGGATGATCTAGACCAGGGATGGGCAAATACCAGCCCGCAGGCTGGATCCAGTCTGTCAGGGTTAGCTCCTGGCGGGCCCCCACCACTATATTTACCTTCATGGCAGAAGGTACTGGTGATCACTGCTCCCATGAGCCGCAGATCATCATTCCCAGCTAATGGGAGCTGCGGGAAGCAGTGTCCTGGTTTGTGCCCCTTCCCACTTTTCCCGTTTGCTGGGAACAGCAACCTACAGCCAATAGGAGTTGTGAGCGCTGATGCCAGTAGATGTGCAGGTAAATATAGCAGCAGCAACCCGCCAGAGGCTAACCCTCGTAAACCACCACCATGTTATTGCCCAGCCCTGATGTAAATGGTGCTTGGTCCTGCCATGAGGGCAGCGCACTGGACTTAATGACCTCTCGAGGTCCCCTACAGTTCTAGTGTTCTTTGATACATAGTAACCAATCAGTCAAACAAATAATGCATTGGTAAGAAGTATTGTAGGTTCTGTAATCAGTTGTGGATTAAGACCAAACAGGACCTTGATCTACTAAAATATCAGGCATGCTGCAAAAATATTGGCACTTTACACTGATAGATTTTTCTCTCTCTTCTCCAGTATCTTTGCTTTTCTTGTATGCGTTTCTTCTCCTGCAAGGCAGTTTAGCCATTCAGCAGCAGTCAGTTGTGCTCTGCACTTACCTATGCTTGCTTTGCCTTTCATTGCACTCCTAGTTGTCCCTTTTAAAAGATTTTGCTTTAATTCTCTCACTTTTAGTCCAAGATATAATTATATTTCATACAGAAACAGTATAGTTCAACCTCGGGATTATATATCCTCCTCTCCCACTCCTAAAGCAATCAGAGAACAGAGGATCAAGACCGTTCTTGGCATTATCAAGGAAGTGAACAGAACAGGGTAACAGCTTCTGGCAGTTGGCAGTTTAGGATACCCCAAAGTAGTTTTCAAAACTTGTTGTTGTTGTTACTTTCCTAGAGTCATAAGTATCCACATGTGTATCTACAAAAATGAGCTGTGGATATCTGCAAATTTGCAGGGCTCTAGAAACAAAATTTGTATCCATAGCCACAAAAATGAGCTGCAGAAATCTGTAGCCACAGATGCAGATACCCACAAATTAAAAAAAAACACCTCACTGATGTGGCCCCTGACTGAGAAGGAGAAAGACACTTCCCACGTTCTCCTCCCACACCAGAGTCGGGGGGTACATCTAAACTACATTGCTTTTTCGATAAAGGGATGTAAATTAGATGTATCAAAATTGTAAATGAAGCCGGGATTTGAATTTCCCACACTTCATTTACATAATGGCGGCCGTGGCTTTTTTTCGAAAAGCCACTTTTCAAAAAAAAACTGCGGTCAGGATGGGGATCGTTTGACAGAAATGCCCCATTGGGGCAGGATCATGGGTTACAGGATCTTTCAAAATGGGGCATTTCTGTTGAACGATCCCTGTCTTGACTGCGGGTTTTTTTTCATTATTTAAATGAAGCGTGGGAAATTCAAATCCCGGCTTCATTTACAATTTCGATATGTCTAATTTACATCCCTTTATCGAAAAGGGGAAGTAGTTTAGATGCACCCGAGAGGGGCCCAGCCTCGTAGATTCTGTGTGCTCCAGCCCTGTAGTTGGGCAGTGGAGGGGCTGGAGCGCCAGCACAGGCTCCCCAATGCTAGGTGTGGCCCTGAGCCTCGGGGACCAGATCCAGGCAAGCCGGGGTCCATATCTGGCTCCTATGCCTGAGGTTCCCTACTCTTGGGCTAGATTGTAAAAGCTTGACTCACTTCGATGAGCATTAATGTTAACCTTTGAAATCAATGGAACAACGGAGAGTAACTGCTAAGCCTGTAAGCTCTTTACTTACCCGTATGGTCTATAAAACCTAGAGAGGGGAGATGACCTTTAGGTCATCTAGTCCATCTCCTCTAGCCAATATAGTCCCACCTTGCATTTCTGAGTGCTTTGTCCAATCTGATTTTATATGTTCTAATCACTTAGATCTCATTGATGGGAAATATTTTGTATGTGCCTGTGTATGTATGTATGGGACTGCTGAGAGAGTTAGTGAGAAGATACAAGTTGTAGGCAAGGTTCCCTCTAAGCTGTGCGGCAGTACAGCCCTGCAGCTGCTTAATGAGTCCCGCTCAGCCAGGGGCTCAGAGCTGCCTGACATGGGGAGGAATACGTCCCCTCTGTACCGGCTGGGAGAGACATGCTGCCCTATCCTCAGCAGGGAGCTGCTGGTGTAGCTGAGGAAGAAGTGCCCCTCCTCCAGCCAGGCAGCTCCATGCACAAGTTCTGAGCCCCTGTCGGGGCATCGCTCATTAAGCAGCTGCGGGGCCCTGCTGCTGCGCAGCATAGAGAGAACCTTGGCTGTCGGATTCTCAGAATGTTGATAACACTTAGCTTTATATCTCTGCCTCTTCTGATACAGGCAGTGCTGTTGATTATATAGGGAGGTGGGCCATGGATGAAATCTAGCTGGCTGAGGCTCAACGTACATAAGAGTGAAGTGATAATGGTAGGTTGGGGGAGGCTATCAGATGCCACAGAAAGACTGTCTCCCCCTATGATTGAGGATGTTTTCCTACCTCCTTACCTGTGTTGGAATTCTGGCCTTGTACAAGGTTGGACTTCCCTGGTCCAGCACCTTCAGGACCTGACTGGTTCCGCACGAGGGATTTTATCAGATCAGGGGAGGTCATTTCTGGACCCCCTGCCACCGGCCTCCCCAGCCCGGCTGCCAGCCCCCCTGCCAGTTCCCCCACTGCCCTGCCGGCAGCTGGCTGCTGTGCCAGCCTCCCAGCCCTGCTGCCTCCTCCCCCTCACCCAGTTTGACTCAATGGCCAAGATTTTAAAATATAGGAACCTGAGACTCCTAAAATCACAGGTAAACCTCTACTCTGATTTCCAAAAATGTTGAGCAAGCAACAGCTCCCAGTGGTGTCAATGGTAATTGTTGGCTGTTTATCACTAATAATCAAACCACCTCAGGCCTTGTCCAAAACCCACCAAAGTCATTGGGAACCTTTCTGTTGATTTCAGTGGACCTAACTTTATAAAGTAGAAAGAACATTAAAAAGAAATAACATTATCATAAAGAAAATTCAGACTATAATGTGAAATACTTTCTTGAGAACAAACTGATGTCAGATTTGAAATAGACTAAAAGTCTATAAAGCTTGTGTCATTTTTATTCTGTGACATACATGTATTTTATGAGAACATGGATAAAAGCAATTTATGCCATTGAAAGGCCCAGTCCTGCAATCACGTCTCTGTGGGTTGGGCCCTATGCCCATTTGGATCCAACTGCCAACTAGGAACTGTGGTTGCAGATTTTCTTTTGCCACAAAAATAGCCCATTTGGCTGTAGCTTATTTACAATAGTGGTCTAAGAAAATTGTAGCACAATAAATATTTAGCTAGATTAATTCAGAGCATACAATGGATGTTTATATGCAGTAAAGCAAATAATTCACAATGTTTGATTTATTCATTTTTGCTTGTCTTCTAACAAATCTGTAAGGTAGTTTTAAAATTCCCAAATTTAGACTCTGTTCTGCAATTATCTTGGTGACGATGCAGCAGCCTACAAATTACTTAAACTGAATATAGTATTAACATTTTCCTGGTTGATTACATGATACTTCTTCTAAACAACACAGGGCAAATTGTAAATGCTATCTGACAACATACCTTTCTACATTCCCTTTCTGCAAATATTCAGGTATAAAATTATAATCACTTAGTTTATTTCCCTAATATTTTATATTGTATCTGATGTTCATGATTCACAAGAAGGTTTCATATTTGTACCATAAGACTTTGCAGTAATGTTTCAATATCAGTATCTTTTACAGTAGATAGGTTGCTAAAGTTCTGTTTCCTAGTAATTCAAACTGCATAACAAAAATTTAACTAGGGTTTGTGATGCATGACAGTCGTTCAGAGAGAAAAAAATATTTTACAGTTTGACTGTAGTGAGATGAAAAAGACAAATTCACATTTCCAACCATGCTGTCCAAATTAGTTGTACCATCCCGCATTTAAATCGATCTTTTATTGCGATTTTGAATGGCAAGAAGCAGAAAGTAAGAACAACCAATGCATAACAAGTTGCATTTAAAGCATACAGGAACAGCTGCTGAGATTACCAATGCAACATTCTGATTGTTTTATATTCTAATGAGCAGTCATTGTTACTAGCCAGTATTTTATACTGATTATGTTGCACACATCGTACAGCTGCCACTGACCCCTCAATCAGCACTAACAAAAAACCTCTTTGTTATCACTATGGGAAAGATCTGCTGTTGTGGGTGTCAATTCAAAACAGAGTAACATTCATCAACAGAAAAAAATTAAAAGGACCATTTATAGGAGACATTTGGGCTCCTATAAATGAATCACTGAGCTTTTTGGAAGCCTTGAAATTATCACTCTAACATTGTTTGCATAATTGAATTGTAAATAAAAATGTAGTGCAGGGTTTCTGACTCCCATGGAACTTCTTTTTCATAAAAATATCTATGACTTCTAATTTTTTTAAAATATTTTGAACTCGTGTTCTGCTACAATGTCATTTGTAGTTTGTTTTTAATTTATAAATTGAGTTTTCTGTCAAGTAATTTTACATTGAATGTATTAAGTGATAGCCATTTTTCCCACCTGAGGAGCCAAATGGTAGTACAGGAATAAAAGAGTAACTTAAGGTTGTTGAGATGTTTCCTAGGTCTAATACCTTTGGGTTTGGTAAAGTGTTTACCCTTTTGAGGACATCAGAATACAGTTGATTTGTATAACCCAGGTACAGTACCAAGCACTTACAAAATTAAAGTTACTGTTGAATCTTGATAGCCAGTCCGTACTGCATCAAATATGCATGACTAGAACACTAAAAATTGTGATTACTTGGGACTATACTGTCCTTTAAAAGACTTCCATGCTAAACACATTTATAAGGCTGTGTGGGAAAAACTGTGATCATCTCCACAAACTTGTAATTCTTATTTGGTATTTATCATCATTATTCTTCATGTCTGTACATTTCTTCCTCTTTAGAATACACAGAAACATTTGGACAAATTCTTCAACTGAAGTCAGTAGAATTACCAATCTATGTTGCCCTTTCTAAAGTGCTTGAACTAAAGCAGCGGTTCTCAAACTTTTTGGGCTCCGGAGCCCTTTACATGCGTAAAAATTTATGCAGAGCCCCAGTAGTCCACTGATTGTATGTGTTGTACCTATTGATGTTTCCAGTTTGTCAATCTTGCGGAGCCCCTGGAGATGTCTCGCGGAGCCCTGGGGCTCCGCGGAGCACAGTTTGAGAAACACTGAATTTGAGTAAGATTTCAAAGATTTTGAATTGTGTGTGGATACATACCAAGTGCTATGCAGAAATTTAGCTGTGTATCTCTCTTAAGGGAAGGACAAAAGGCCATTGGGTAAAGCAGTGACTAAAGAAATACTCTTTTTCTGTCTTTCCTATATATTTCTATGATATGACCTTGGGCAAGTCACTTGATGTAAACTCAGTTTCCCCATCTGTAAAATGGAAATAATCTACCTCACAGGAAAACACATATACTCTTAACTGTGAAGAGTTTTGAGATCCTTAGCTGGAAGGTTCTGTGGAATTCCATATTGTTGTTAATGGAAGCCCTACAAAAGCTGCCACCATACTGATATGATTCTACGTAGTTTACTATCAAAGATTTCAGAAATTTAAAATTCTATACTAAAGATATCTATTATAAATAACTGGTGAAAAAGTAAGTATAAAACAATTAATATATCTTTTTATTGCGTCTTTTGTGTTAATACAACTTAGAAATGGTTACTTAAACGTTAGATAAAAAGGAAAGCACAAAATTTTAAACTAACCCTAACCCTAACCCTTGATAAATCTCAGCAGCAGTTCAGGCTTGTGGAAAATGTGTCTCTTATTTTCAACAACAGCCAAGTATACAGTTGATAGAAGAAAATTTTTATTTTGGCTTTTGTTTGAGCAGCTTCCAAAGCATCATTCTACAGGTTAAAAAAAAAACGTTGCCAAGTCTAACTCAGATTGAATTGCTTGGTTAGACTTGCTCTTTTAAGCATCTGGATCAGAAATAGTATCCTCTTACTATGTAGTAATGAAACATTTGGAAATCATCTGAAAAACTGTAATAAGACCACAATAGTCCTGGGCTTTATTTCTCAGTATAAGAAATATGTATGATGCAGAAGTATTTTTTAAAGCTAATTCCACTCTTTTAAAACATCTCCAGACTACTGATAGGTTGCAAGAACACTATTAGGCATTAGTTATCCATTTTAGCTTTGGGTAATATTATTTTCATTAATATATATCTTTATTTCATGCCAAATTTTTCATCACTCTGTGGTTATCTTAGAACACAAAAGGTCAAGACTAATCAATCAAGTTTTAGATCAAAATTGAAAGTTTGAAAGTTTTAGATCAAAACTTTGTTCACCGCAGCATTGTAAAACAAATATAGGTGGAGTGGAGAGAAGATGATATAGTAAGGAGTTGGGAAAGGGTGTGTATGTTTTTAATTACTTTACAAACAAATTGATTTCTTATATACTTATTAGAGGTACAACTTTAGCAATAATGTACTCCATGCTTCTACATTCTTTTACATTAAACAGTCTCCACCACTGACCACAGTTTTCTTTTGCTTTTGATTACACATTTCCAAGTGCTAAATGCTGATGTCTGGTTTGTGATTGTATTTGCAATATTATATATTCAGTTCTTAATTTTTTTCTCATCTGCTTCCTCAGCTTTTGTCTGATCCCTGTGAAGGAACAAGATAATGTTATATGGTGGTACATCATTTCCTTTCTTATAGCTTCTATGTCAACTGTCTACTGGTGAAACATGCAAAGTCTGTAATTCATGCAATGGATTGTGGTGCCAGTGTTTCCCTTGGAGACAGACAGTGTCTTCAAAGATATTTATTCGGTCTTAATTTCTGTTTCAGTCTTGTGGTATCTAGTCTTTTTCTTGTGGTGTTTTCCCTTCTGCAGCAACAATTCCAGCAGTCATTTTAGAGACCTTACCTCTCCAGAAAATCCTGAAAGGTTGCCTTGAAGCAAATGCATACATTGTGAAAAGAAAATGACTCTTCAACAGTCTGTTTTTTTCACTGCAATATTCTTCCTAGATAGTGTTTTATAAGGGTTGTATCTAAAGGAATCATGAGGTTCCAGCCTTGATTTCTTACTCCTATGCTGAGTGCTATGTCAGAGGCCTAGAAAGGACTTACTAAAGGTTTAAACAAATACTTAACTTCAGACACATGAGTAGTCCCGCTGACTTCAATACGATTACTCAAGATGAGCCAGTGTGTCAGGGTGGGGGACTAACTGCTTTATTGTCATCTCTGACCTTAGAAATAATGTGTGTGCTAAGAGATGAGTTACTTCACTTAGATGCGCTTTTCTTTTAAATGGCTCTTGTATGGCTCTCTTCTTTTTCAACCACGTATATAGCTTATTTATCTAGTCCCATGTGGCCTTATATAGAGGAAGGAGAAAGTTATGCAAATGGTTAAACAATACATAAGATGAAGAAAAAGCAGATGGCTGCTCTGTTAATGGGGCTTTGCCACTTGACCCCACAGGAAGAGAGACCTTTCATTGTCAAAAGTTCTCCAAACTCATTGATTTTTCATTCTAGCAGGATTTGTTTGCTTTTGAATTACTGCTGTACCATTATCTGTGTATGAGGTACCTTTCACTAGGCTACACATTTCACTGGTTTCTGGAGACTGGTTCTGTTATGATTCCTGAAGAGAACTTCTCTTCCTTTCTCTTTAGCACAGTCTTAATAAGAGTCAGTCGTGGAATTCTGTTGGAGTTTTTTTGTTCTGTTCAAAATGGATAGAAAAGTGTCATTTAATACTGTTCACGTCTGTTCAGCATTTTAAAGTATCAACATGAAAGCCATAATGAAAGCAATTTTTCATTTTCCTATATAGCAGATTTGTTAAAGACATCAGAATCTTTTCTAATATTTTTCAACAAATACATTTTCCTTGGGAAACAGCAATAAAAGTATTCTGGGTGCAATTAATCTACTCTGACAGTAAAAAAGTTCTCCATACTCCTCTGGGGGGAGCTAGGGGATGCTAATAAAGGACTGGCTTAGTAGGGTCAAAATGCTGTGCAGGTGTGATGCCTTTGGCATGAAGCAACTGCAGGCTGGTGTAGGTGAAACTCATTTTTTTAGTCCTATGATTCCTTTATCCTCCTGTCCTCAATTCTTCATCTTCCTGCCCTGATCCCAGAACTGGAAGATACAAATAGAGTGTCAGTGTTGAGTTATTTCTGGGTTTTGGTTTACAGGACAAGTTAATTTAGCTACAGTGTATCTTCCTGTTTTCCTATGCTAATGATCATACTACTAATAGCTTGTGTATCTGGCTGTGGTAATCTGGGGCCTGCTCCTGTAAGCTTATGGTTTCAGAAATAGATTCTACGTGTGCCAGGTGTTCCAATAGCAATACTGGGGCTACTCACTAGAGTAGGAATTGTGGACTTAGTTCTCTTTTTTGTGTTGCAACATACAATTTTTCTGTTTCTTGCTATTAGCAGCTTCTTGGCTTTTTAAATTTTCACAAGTGGCTCCATCCAATCATGATAATTAAAGATCCTCATGGAACTTTTTGCAACAGTTAGGGGTCTTCATTTGTATACCTCTGCTGTCCTCACCAAACAAAATTGACAGACTCTCCACTAGAATATTCAATATTTTTTTTCGTATAACACAGTAAAGAACTGGGAAAGATAATGGAGTAAATAATTAAGCAATCAATTTGCAAACACCTAGAAGATAATAAAGTGTTTATCAAGATCAAATCACGTCAAACCTACTCAGTAGCTTTCTGTGAAAGGATAACAAGCCTTCTGAATAGGGGGAAGTGGTAGATGTGGTATATCTTGACTTTAGTAAGGCTTTTGATGCAGTCTTGCATGACCTCATAAATAAACTGAAGAAATACAACCTAAATTGATTACTATAAGGTGGGTGCACAAATGGTTGGAAAACTGTTCCTAGAATATAGTTATCAGTGATTCACAGGCAAGCTGGAAGGGTATATCAAGTGGGGTCCTACAGGGATCATTTTTTGGTTCAGTTCTATTCAGTATCTTGATCAATGATTTAGATAATAGCATAGAGAATACACTTATAAAGTGTATGAAGGGTACCAAGCTTGTAGGGAGTTGCAAGTGCTTTGGAAGACAGCATTAAAATTCAAAATTCTCAGGACAAACGGGATAGATGGTCTGAAATAAGTAGGATGCAATGCAATAAAGACAAATGTAAAGTATTCCACTTAGGAAGAACAATAATTTGCACACACAGGCTACATCTACACTGCAAGAATTTGTTGGCAGAGGCAACGCAAATGAAGCACTCTAGCATTTCTCATACTCTCATTTGCATAGTCTTGTCCGATCCTTTTTGCGGAAGAGGTTTTTGCGCAAAACCAAGCAATGTAGACGGGGTCATTTTGCTCAAAAAAACCCTTTTGCACAAGATCCCTTATGCCTCAAAAAAGGAGGTATATGGGATCTTGCGCAAAAGGGATTTTTTGCGCAAAATGGCCCTGTCTACACTGCTTTTTTTTGTGCAAAAACCTCTTCTGCAAAAAGAATCGGATGAGACTATGCAAATGAGAGCATGAGAAATGCTAATGAGCACTTCATTTGCATTGCCTCTGCCGACAAATTCCTGCAGTATAGACGTAGCCATACTAAATGGGAAATGACTATTTAAGAAGAAATGCTGCAGAAAAGGTTCTGGGGACCACAAAGTAAAGATGAGTTAACAGTCTAACGCTGTTGTAGAAAAAGCAAACATCATTCTGAAATATATTAACAGGAGTGTTGTAAGCAAAAAACAAGTAGTAATTTTTCTGCTCTACTCTCAAAGTCCCTTCCAGTCCTATAATTCTATAACCCGTGGCTGTTTTCCTTTTTCCCTGTGGGAACTGTACCATTAAGTGGCTTAGCTTGGGAAACAGGAAGTCGAGTGGGATACTGCAGAAGTCCATGTTCTATTATGCAGAGGTAATTGGAACTGGTCATTTAAAAAATATATCTTTTTTCAAGCACCTTAATCCCAGAGGATATATCTGTACCGGGAAATGAATGAAAATCTCAGAGCCCAGATGTAATTTATTTGCATTTGCAGGGCTAAAAATAGCAAAGTAGACATTCCTACTCTTGCTGGAGCCTTGACTCTGAAAACCTGGGAGGGAGGGGAACCTCCCTACGCTTGGGCTGAGCAGGAATGTCTGCACTGCCATTTTTAGCCCCACACCACAAGTCTGACTCAGTTGACCTGGTCTTTGAGACTTTCTACCCTTTTTTTCTTCAGTGTAACACCCCTCTCCAAGTAGTTTCACTTAAGTATGGTGATATTCAAATTCATTCTACAGATACCCGTTCTGTTTTACTCCAGAGGTGGGTGAACTGGTAAATATTTATTTTATATAAACATTAAAAAGTGCTACTGGGGTCCTTTGGAATGAAAGGCTGTATATGAAATGTAAGATACTATATGTAGATTTTTGTGTGATTTGGACACATTATTCCCCTGTGAGAATTTCATCTTTAAATTGTTGTAGTTAATTTGAATTTATGGTTTGTTGTTGAACAAGCTTTATTTCAAGAGAAGATTTAGTTAGCGCCTTCACCCTAAGGATGAAAGCAAAAAAATCCACTTTGGAGCATAATACTGAGAAGTTGAATATTTAGCACTTGTAAACAAATATCCTGCCCTATTAAGATATGTTACATATAAGGCATTCATTGACTTAGTGGTGTGAAATTCTGTGGGATGGACAAGAAATCTTTCCTGCTGACAAAAATAAACTCCCAAAACTCTAGATTACATGAAATCTTAATCCTTGAATTGGAGTTGAAATTTCTATGTTCGATAACACATCCATTCTGAATCGTCTGAAATGGATAATTTTCTAGCCTCCAGAGAGATTTTTCAAAGACGTCTAGGGGAGTTAGAACCTAACTTCCATTAAAAATCACTTAACTCACCTTAGGGTCCTATAAAAATCCTAGCCATGGTTCATAGAGTTGGTGGCCGCACTATGAGGCTACCCAAAAATTTCCTGTGAGAACCCCTGGCATTGTGTGTCCCCATCTGAGCTTATATGGTTAGATTGCTAAGTCTTATTAAATAAAATGTATTATGCTCTACGGCAGGATTTTTCTCACATACTGCCTGACAAGAGCTCCAATAAACAATAGGAATATAAAATATATCTAAAATTATTTAGAATTTTGCAAAATGTTGCCAAAACTGACAGAAGAGGAAAACTTCCAGAAAACTGAGAGACTGGCTAGATGACTTAATTAAAATGGCTCTCTTTGGAAAATTCCAAGAGGACTGACTGCCATTTACCTTTACCATTTCCTTCAAAAAGTTGTCAGCAAATATTCATTTTTCAGAAGTAATGAAAGTTAGTGAGAAATACACCCCATGTGTTAAAAGTAGTGTCTTACTCAGCAATACAACCTTTTTTATAGATGTGCATCTTTTATTGGCTTAAAAAGGTTTCATTTAGAATATAATAAGTTATATGAAAAACAGAAGATGCAGTTTATAGTTACTCGTATATTTGAAAAAGAAACTCATAAAGCAAAACAAAGTTCATATATGTTTCATATTCTCATTGTGTCTGTCATGAATTTGGGTGCGGTATTGTATTTTGTATCAGCCTTGTAAATTATATAATAGACTTCCACACAAGCATCTTTTTGGCTCATCTGTGGCATTGATAATACTGTTGAATTACATTAATTAAATATAATATTTAATCATAAGTACTGCACATATATTTATATTCAAGATATTGCTAAAATAGTCATGTTTTTCTACTTTGTGGTTTGTATGTTTTTCTGGAGTTTTGTATGTATATCAAAAATATTTTGTGACTAATTTAATGGAAACATATCACTGAAAACACTTTCCCCTGAAATCGTTACATTTAACAAAAAATGGCATTTCAGTTTGTTTGCCTTCTGAAAGGGTTCTGCGGTTGGGGAAGAGTATATAAGGTGTTTAACTTTCTGGGGCAGATGTGGTGAGCTGTACATGTGGCCAATCAGGAGTTTCTTCCTTACCCCTTGACCACATTTTTAGCTCAGTGTTTTGGCAGTGTCAGCTAGGGGCATGGTTATTGAGAAGGGCTAGCAGCCAGAAGTGAAAGTAAGCAGGTGCACCCTGGTGAGCAGTTCGATCAAGAATCGGCTCAGCTGAGGCAAAAGCCAGCATGGAGCTATTTAAAGATCTGGCAGGGACCCAAGTTGCATTAGGACAATACCTGTAAGAAATGTAAGTCCTCTTCACCCCTGCTAGCAGCTAATTTGGTTCAGGGCCTGGGGTCTCCACAACATGCACTAGGTTACCTCAGATTCACGGAGTCGGGGAGGAATTTTCCATCCTCGTATTGGCCTGTAGTCCCCTTTTGTTTCAACAGTGATAATCCATTTTAGGGGTAAATTTAGTTACTAAGGAATTTGATCTTTCAGAAAAAAAATGTCACTTGGTTTGGAAGTTAGCAGGTGACAGCAGCAAAGATAGGTGAGAAAAATTGCAAGCTGGTTGGGATGAAAGGACGGCCTTCTATTCAGACTGAGAGTGCCGAACTAAAATGGGTTGGTAGTGGTTGGAGATAGGAATCCCAGGGCTGTTCACAGGTGAAATGTGTTATACTCTTTCAAAGGACCAAGTGAGATCTGTGGGTTTAGCAAAACTGTATCCTTTTTGCATGGCAAGGGCACAGAGGCAGAGTGGCTGTTCTCTTATGATATATTGTGGTTTTTTCCTTAATATTTCAAATCCTGGAAGCTGCGAGTGGATAGGTGAGAATTTGTTTTAATTTAAAAACTTAAATAAAAAAAATCCTCAGGGTTGTGGGGAAAATATTACCCAAATGCATCCTAACATCTCAAATCAACTGGCAAATATGAAGTACCCAAAGCATGTGATTTATTTTTTTATTTTCATGATTTTTATGCCAGTTCATGAATTTTGAGGCCTGATTCATGATTTTTGAAAAGTGTTGGCAACACTGTCAGGCAATGTGTGTATTTTCAAGACACATCCCCTGAACTGATATATCACAAGATGAGGCTGGTTGCAGAACACCATTTAACCTTATTTGGGTTAGCAGTTTGAATGATAGCATCATAGAATACTAGAACTGAAAGGGACCTCGAGAAACCATTGAGCCCTGCCCTCATGGTAGGACCCAGTACCGTCTAGACCATCTCTGATAGATGTCTATCTAAACTGCTCTTAAATATCTCCAGACATGGAGATTCCTCAACCTCCCTAGGCAACTTATTCCAGTGTTTAACCACCCTGACAGGAAGTTTTTCCTGATGTCCAACCTAAACCTCCCTTGCTGCAGTTTAAGCCCATTGCTTCTTGTCCTATCCTCCGAGGCCAAGGAGAACAATTGTTCTCTCTCCTCCTTGTGACACCCTTTTAGATACCTGAAAACTTCTATCATGTCCCCCTCACAGTCTTCTCCTTTCCAAACTAAACAAGCCCAATTCTTTCAGTCTTCCTTCATAGGTCATGTTTTCTAGACCTTTAATCATTCTTGTTGCTCTTCTCTGGACCCTCTCCAATTTCTCCACATCTTTCTTGAAATGTGGTGCCCAGAACTGGACACAATACTCCAACTGAGGCCTAACCAGTGCAGAGTAGAGCGGAAGAATGACTTCTCATGTCTTGCTCACAACACTCCTGTTAATGCATCCCACAATCATGTTTGCTTTTTTTGTAACAGCATCACACTGTTGACTCATATTTAGCTTGTGGTCTACTATGACCCTTAGATACCTTTCTGCAGTACTCCTTTCTAGATAGTCACTTCCCATTTTGTATGTGTGAAACTGATTGTTCCTTCCTAAGTGGAGTACTTTGCATTTGTCCTTATTAAACTTCATCCTATTTACCTCAAACCATTTCTCCAGTTTGTCCAGATCATTTTGAATTACGACCCTCTGTGGAACCCCACTTGTAATGCCCTTCCAGCAGGATTGTGAACCATTAATAACTACTCTCTGAGAACGGTTATCCAGCCAGTTATGCACCCACCTTACAGTAGCCCCATCTAAACTGTATTTGCCTAGTTTATTGATAAGAAGATCATGCAAGGCCGTATCAAATGCTTTACTAAAGTCTAGGTATGCCACGTCCACCGCTTCTCCCTTATCCACAAGGCTCATAATCCTATCAAAGAAAGCAATCACATTGGTTTGACATGATTTGTTCTTTACAAATCCATGCTGGCTGTTACCTATCACCCTATTATCTTCCAGGTATTGGCAGATGAATTCCTTAATTATTTGCTCCATTATCTTTCCTGGCACAGAAGTTAAACTGACTTTGAATTGATATTTAAGTTAAAGGCAGAGGTCTTTAACCTATTTAATATGTCTGGGGTTTTATTTTTAGGTTGGAACCAGGAGTGGCACTTAGTAATGTATCAGTGTGATAGCCTTTATTATTGAAGATGCACTCAAAGGCATATATGAAACACTAAACTTGCAAGAACAGAGTTAACCACATATATGACATAGTAGTATTTCAGACATTAATCATCTTTCCCTGAATTTTATGTCAAATTGCATAATATTTCTTTGTAGACTTTGAAGAAAAATGTGGCAGTACAAACTTTAAAAAAAACAGGAAATGTGATGAGTGTCCATTGCTGGTGATTGGTGCATATATAAGTAAAATTATATCAAAACTTACTAATCTTCTGCTCTTCTTACCATAAATAACCATGGAATCTATTGTTCTAGTGAAATTTATTTAACTGGATGTTGGTGAAAGAGCCTCCCTTTAAAATATAGCTGGGACAGTTAAACTTGGTATAATATGATGAAATGTTTGAGCTATTTCATAAAGTACGTGTGTGTGTGTCAAATCAATATTACAGTGAACAAATCTTGGGTTTTTACATTAGAGCTCATAATAAAAATTGTTTTCATCCCAAGAGGTGGCTGAGATAGCAACATGTTTTTTTAATTTGAAATGTGTTACATTTTCAAACTGTTGTTTGTTACCCATCTTATCTTAGATTAGTCTCAAACAGCTGCCCCTAGATTTCAAAATCAGAAATTCATGTGGATTTCTGCTTCCTTGCTAACATTTTAAATGTAAAGTGGATAAAATGTGTTTGATGATATTAATTTGTTGTTAGCTAATGTAGTACAACATTACTAAATAACAGTTAATCTATCAAACTAATGCCATGACATCTTACGTGTTTTAATATTTTTAAGGGAAGAAATGTATTTTTCAGATGTGTTTTACATTTGTACCAGGTAATGGAAAGTACAATATATTATGTGCTTGTGCCTTAGAGGAAGCTTCTTAACAAAAATAATTGAATGTAGTAAATCTTTTTCCCTTGCTTTCCCTGTTTTATACCTTCTGCATTGTATCTCTTATGTTAGTACTTATAGCAAACCTTGTTGGTAGTGACACAATTACAGGGCTGATGCAAGTGATCCCATAGTGGAAAACTGCCATTACCCACCATATGTTTGCTTTACATTGCAAGGTTAGTTTAATTCTCTTTCTCGCGCTCTCTCATTCTTCATTTCTTCAGTAAGCAACTTCATTTTTCTGAGATTTAGAGTCTGTTACTGTTTGATTTTGCTATTGGGAATAAGATTACAGTGTTCAAACAATTAGAAATATCCACAAGCTAATAAATCTGTCCTGAAATTGTCATTTTTTTGTGTATCTCGTAGATGTTTGTATTCAAATGTGTCTCTGGATGGATGATTTATCAGGTGTTTATGTTAGAGTTTCATCATATACAATGGTGAGATGATTTGCTGCACGGTAGATTTAATAACATAAATGCTCTTATTACTATTTGTGTTTGGTGTGTGGTTTGTTTATTTCCTTATCAGACACAAATATTAAAAACTTCCCTGTCTTATAAATATATAGTTTATTTATTTGATGTTGAGTAAATATAATCATCTGGTAGGTCACATTCTCAGGGCATCTGGAATACTTCTTTGCTAGTAACTTCTATCAGCAACATATTTAATATATGGCTCTGTGATTCTAAGTTCAAATATATAAATGTCACCCCCTGTTTTTTTCTAATTCATTATAATGGTTGATCATCTTATGGTAGCATTATCTAAAGCATTTTAACTGTGTTAAAATGTGGCAATATGTTGTGTTAAAAGGCTTTTAAAGTATTTAAATGGAATACTTTTTAAAAAGAAACAAATGGCATAGATTAAAACTAATCCAGTAAATATGAGTGTAGCCCAGGCTTGCACTCCTGGTTCATCCAGTCATGCTCTCAACTCAGGTGTTTGTTTAGTGGGAAGTCATCTTGGGAAGTGATGAGAGATGAATTTCACCCAAAGCTAGTTGGACAAGCCCCCAATATGTAGTTTCCATGCCAAAAGCAGTCTTGTTTTGTTATAAACCATTGACCGTAAATGCTTGAAATCATAGCTTGAGACAATTATTGGTGCTCTCTCAACACAATGAACGCTGTAGAAGACCTTAATATAAACAGTAAGGACGTGAGGTTCTGGGTGGGATTGCAACTTCCTTCACTTTTATGTTTTTTACTTTTAGTAAAGTTCTATAAAAGTATTTCAGAACTGAACTTTGTGTAGGTCAGTGTTTCTCAAAGTGATCTGCGAAGCCACTTAAGAGAAACATGCTAACTGGCTGCACCGGTTTGTTTATTTACCAGAACTGTGGCCCCAGAACTTCACGGCTCCTATTGGCTCTGATTCACCATTTCAAGCCAAGTGGGGCCGCAGGAAGCATCGTGGGCCAGACCATGGCTCCCCTTGGCTGCAAATGGCAAACTGGAGCCAATGGGAGCTGCGAAGCTCTGTGGTCGCAGCGCTGGTAAGTAAACAAACCAGCGTGGCCAGTTAACATGTTTCTCAGAGTGGTTTCCTGGACCACATTATGATAGTACAAACATTTAAAATTGTGAAACTGTTCCACTAATTGCCAGTGGCAAATTTAGAATTAAGTGATCTTTTTTACTTCTCACAGAAGTGTATTCACTTAAAAAATAAAATCTCACTTCAAGCATACTTAGCTTAGCATGTAAAATATTACCAGTGAACTAAAACATACTAGCTGAAACCAATTGCAAACAGATGGGACTCTCTTATTCTGATTGGCCATATGTTGCCATAGTAAAAATTGAAAAATCCAGTCAAAACATAACTCATGAAGAGGAAATGACCTTGATGGTTCTTGACTGCTATATAGAATTTTTGTAGAACCAACCCTTGGAATAGATCACATTTTCAACATAAATGGCAACTAGATATTTGTGAAAGATAGAGTTTATTTAGGTTGCCCAGAAGGAAAATATGGTTTTTCAAAAATCTTTGCTATCTACACAGGTGTAAACAGAAAGTACAGAACCAGCACAAATCTAATATGAATCATGCAAAACCATGCTCTTGGGTATTGCTTCACGGAAATGAATAATAGCCATAAGTGTCTGAACAATGTAAATCACACTTGCACTTGGAAAAGTTTCTTAAATACAAGCCTGCGTTATTTCTAATGGACTGGGAAGTTTATGGCTTTAAAAAGTCCAGTTTTATGTGGTTTATTTTAAGTTTAGCTCATATTCACCTTTTTTTTTTCCATTGGAAATTTCTATGTTATCACCCTCTGATTATTTGTAATACTCTGTTAGAAGGAAATAGCAAGTATTGTCACAATGTATAAATGCACTGTGTGCGTCTATGTATATCAGTATGCAAACACACACACTTGCAGTGCTACACAGAACTATAAATGCTGTGTATCTGTATCGTGTGTGTTTATATGTATAAATATGCACGAATGGGGATAATAAGCCTTTCCATGCCTTCATTGTCTATTTGGATTGTAAATTCTTAAAGGTAGGGACTCTTTCTTGCTGCCTGTTATGTGTAGTGCCTAGTGCAATAGTGCACTGGTCTCAGCTGGGGCCTCTGTGCATTGCTGTATTACACATTATAATACAATGTATGTATAATAATACAATATAAAATAACATAAACAGATATTAACGTGTGTGCCTATATGTATGCCATATACACATCTGTATACACACACAATATATAACATTCTACATGAGGGGCTCTTCGTTGCATTGCAACTCCCTTCTGACAACAAAAATTACAACACAGCCTTATGAGGGGAGATGGAAGCCTGAGCCTGCCACTCTGGGTGCAGTGGCCAGGGCCCAAGTCCTGCTGCTGAAGGCAGGGGACCCAAAGCTCAAGCCTAAGAGCTTCAGCCAGGGAACCTGTAACCTGAGCCCTGCTGCCCAGCCCAGAAGGTGGGGATCGGGTTTCGGCTTCAGCCCCAGCAAATTTAATGCCAGCCCTGGTGACCCCATTAAAACAGAGTCACAACCCATTTTGGGATCCAGACCCACAGTCTGAGAACCACTGTTCTACACTGTCATGCTTAAAGCAGATATCTAGTACAGATGTGGGGCTTTTCTCTGCTATATTCATCATACTTGTCATGGGACAAAATCCATACCTTGGCAAATACACTTCACCTCAATTTTAAACACTCTGCAACACTGGAAAATGGATCGTACCTTAGGGGTTGCCCCCACCGACTTCCTATGAGTTAATAACCTAACATGCAAAGTGAGCTGACAGTAAAACTTTCACTTGTTCTGCTTGACACATGTAAATAGAATACTGATGAAATTTGACTAAATCCCAAGTTAAAACTTTGAATGCTTTTGTTTGTGTGTTGAGGGTTATGATGTGATATCATTGTGTATGCATAAAGTTATTGAAGGATTTTATTTTCCCCCTGGGGGATTGTATGTATTGTGCTATTTATTTGTGCTTCATTATAATTCAGTACGAAAAATACATGAGAACAGTACTGAATGTGACAGTGAAGGCAATAGGGGCATTCATAATTCATTTTACCGTTTTGCTCTGAGTTGACTCCTGTATGATCTGCCGGTTCTGAAAATAGGCATTGTTTCATTTAATTTATTAAGAACAGCATTTTCAAAAGGCTTCCTAAGTCCCTTTGAAAATCCCTCCACAAACCAGTTACTTCTAACTGAACATATTTTCCAAAACTAAGATTATTTTGCTTTAAAGCAGAAATTGTATTAATTGCATATTTGCAGCTATCTACATAACCAAAAAATAGTAAAGTTATTTTTAAAAATATATTGCATTTGCTTAAACAACCCATATGCCAAGGTTTAGGCTAATGTCATTTGAAGCACTTAAATTTTAACAAGTAAATAGATGACATAGATTCTGTTTGAGTAACTATATTTAAAAAGCTATGCCCTTCTAGTTTCCTGAATCATTTCAGCTCCTAGGAGCTAAGGATCAAAATTCAGGGCTGACTATTTGTGAAGAAAAAATAAAGATTTGAATTCTTAAAAAAATTAGCTTACTATAGGAAGTGCATAAAACTTTCTTAGGCACATGTTTACAATTTGTGGCACACTTAATATACCATGCAGAATTTCCCCCTGACAATAAATACACATTGTTACGGTGTTGCAAATTTTATAGCCGAACAAGCAAATATTGTAAGATGAGAGAATGGGGAAGATAAATACTGGAGAATAAAAGTGGTTTAATTTTTAACAATTATTATTTGTATATCTATATAGTGCACAGAAACCAGACTTGCTAATGAATCAATGCACCAATGAAATGAGACATAAATAAATGTTTGTAATTATGGGATGTGAGGCAGAAGGAGTCCAAAGATAGACAAAAAATATTTAGGTGTATGAGAAAACTCCACTATGAAGAGAGTGAAAACATTCCATATCTGTCCATTGCATGGATTCTGCCACCTGCTTCCATATAATCTGGCATTGGCCTCTCTTAGATAAGTTACTGGACAAGACTGACTAGTGATTTAAACCATCTATGGAAATGTCTGTGTTCTTAAAACTATATTTCCTTTCATCCCTACCTACTGATTTTCTAGCTTAATTGCATATGGCTTTCAGAATTTGACCTTACGACTACAATATTGCAAAAGGATTTTCTAGACAGTTTGTTCATATGGTCCCTTGAAAAGATCAATAATGAAGCATGACTATTAAACCATCAGAGCAGTGCAATAAATAATAAATATACTATGGATTGTAAAATTTGATTAGCATACCAGTGTTTGTTTTTATTTTTATTCTACCAAATATTCCCATTTTATATTTGTAGTCAAAAATGGAAAGGATTTTAATTTCTCTCTTGTGCTTGGGAAGAGAAAGAAGTTAATAGATTGACTGTATTGTTAGGGCCCCACCAAATTCACGGCACATTTTGGTCAATTTCATGGTCAGAATTTTTTAAATTGCACATTTCATGATTGTAGCTATTTACATCTGAAATTTCAGTGTTGTAATTATAGAGGTCCTGACGTAAAAAGGAGTTGTGGGGTGGGGGGGGGGTCTCAAGGTTGTTGTAAGGGAGTCTCCTGTACCCATACATCTGCTCTGCTGCTTCTGGTGGCACTGCCTTCAGAGCTGAGCAGTTGGAGCACAGTAGCTGTTGGCCAGGAGCCCAACTCTGAAGACAGAGCCATGGCCAGCAGTAGTTCAGAAGTAAGAATTGCTTTGGTATTGCAGCTGTTACTTACAGCTATCTGCAGAGCTGGGCCCTCAGTCAGCAGCCTCTGATGTCCAACCCGTAGCTTTGAAGGTAGCATGAGTGGCAGTAGCATGAGTGGCGTGGTATTGTATTGTCACCTTTACTTCTGCATTGCTAGTGGTGCTGCTACTTTTGGAGCTGGGTGCCCTTTCAATAGTTGCCACTCTCCAGCTGCCCAGCTCTGAGGGCAATGTAGAAGTAAGGGGGGGCAATATCATAACCCCCCTAAAATAACCTTGGGATCCCCTCCAGTAACTCTCTCTTAGGTCAGGACCCCCAATTTGAGAGATGCTGATCTTTCCTGCATACCTTATATAGTACAGGGTAAAAACATGCAAAAGACCAGCTTACATGGTCTGTGACACATTTTTTATGGCTATAAATTTGGTAGGGCCCTAATTGTTGTATAAGATAAGAACAAAGTATTTCCTCCCAGCGTCTAGCTCAATACCTTCTTTAAAGAAATGTCCTCTTTTATGTACCTTTGCTGTACATTTCACGCTGGGTGAAAATATACTTTGGATTGCATTTCATAGCTTTAGTACTTTAAGTCTTGTTGGAAAGGGATCATGACTAAATGCATTTAATCCAGCAGCATACAGTATGAGTGACTCTGAAATGTTATTGATTTCTAATTTTTTTTTAAAGATCTTCTTAACATCATCTTTGCGTGCTCGTATCCTTAAGTGCAGTAAAAATAGGAAGAAATTGTTGGTAATAAGATCCACAGGTATTAGAACTGGTGTCATTCATTTCCAGAGGATTAGAGTAGGTAGGAGTGCATAGACCAGGAGATTGTACATAATAAAAAAAATATATAATTTTTATAGGACACACAATAGGAGGTTTAAATGTGTCTGTGCTGACAACAGGAATTGGATATCCACATACCACCCTGGGAGCGGCCAGTTATCTTGTAAAAGACCGTCTTAGTTCAAATCCAGAGCAAAGCTTCTGATCAAATGCCTCCCAACCTACAGATTAGCACAGGTGTTTACTTTCATCAGTCTCTTTGAGCAGGGTCAGAATGAATGATGTATTAAAGTGAAAAAGCATTCTGTATATATAGGAAAAACTTGCTGCTACTCAATAGTAAGTTAATTCTTAACGAAACTAAAAATACATCTCTCTCTCTTTCACATAAATGGAGTCACCACTAAGTTGTACTTACACCAGTAAAAGAGGAGGGGGGTGGAAGACATTAAATGTTTAAAAGCAAAACGTGCCCAGGCACATGGTGTTTGAACTTAGAAGAGATGAGACTATTTCATTGTATGACTTGTCTAGGGAGTCAACATAGACTGAGGCTAGAGCAGAGAACTGACACTCAGAAGACATGGGTTCTCTTCCTTACTCTGACAGTGATGTGTAATGAAGCCTTGAGCAAATTGCTTGACTTTTTGCTTCCTTCTCTGGATCTGTAAAATGGGAGTTATAACCCTTGCTGACTTTTTAAATACTCTTGATAAAAGTTCAAAATGTTTATTTATTATACTGCTGCAAATTACATTGGATTACTCCTTGTGATCTTATAGTTAAACATTCTGTGGGAAGAATTGATCTTGTAGGGCTGCATATGACATTAGTACACTTTCGGCTATAAGCTGGCCATGAATAAACTTAGGCGGAAAATTAGAAGAAGGTTTCTAGCCATTGGAGGAAGAAGTTTTTGGAAGAGCTTTCCAGAAAGAGTAGAGGAAAAATAATCTTACTGGTTTTAAAATATACCTTGGCACATTTAGGAATCGGATTATATCAGGAGTGGCCAATAATTTGTGGAGTAGGAGTCATGCACAAATTTTGGTAAGTTGTCAGGGACTGCACATTTCTTATTAATGAAATTATGTCACCATCTCTTGCATGGCTGGGCAAGATCTGGCCCACAGGCCAAATCTGTCCCACCTAACAATTTGATCCAGCCACAGACTGCATCTGGCCACTTATTATGTATGTCCTGCTACTGGAGCCACAGAATTTCAAGGACGTGGCTCAGACAGCAGGGTCCTATTTAAATGGCTTGCGGCTCCCGTTCACAGCGCTACCCTGGCAGGGGCCAGAGCTGTAAGCCTTTTAAATAACTGTAGCAACCCTGGGCAGTGGCTAGGCAATGCAGTAGTGGCAGAGCCATGAGCCTTTTAAATTGCTGCTATTCAAAGGATTCATGGCTCCTGGCCCCACTGCTACCGCGTTGCCTACCCGCTGCCTGGAGGAGTCGTAACTATTTAAAAAACTTGCAGCTCCAGCTGTGGCCGGGATAGCACTGCAACTGGGAGCTGCAGTCCCTTTAAATAGGGTCCTGCTACCTGAGCCGCCTCCTAGAAATTCTGTGGCTCCTGCAGCAGGACATACATAATCAGCCAGATGCAGTCCATGGAAGGATCAAATTGTTAGATGGGCCAGATGGGGCCTGCAGGCCATTTCTTGCCCAGCCCTGGATTATATGAATGAGTTGCTCCTGATAGGAGAGGACTGAACTTGATGACCCAACAGGTCCCTTCCAGTGCTGTTCCCAATACAACACTGAAATTAAATTTCATGTGCAGCTGATACTCATCTTGGCTGCAAGAAATGGCCTTAGTAGGCAGAGGTGACTGCTCCTCAGAAGAGGTAATGTGTGAAGAAATGAGAGAGCTACCCAAAGTGAAATAAAAAAAAATAGAATTTTAACAGATCATCAGTCATTTTAGTACACTTGTTATTGGAGTATTGGTGTGAAAGAATGTTCTGATATGACCTGGGAGTATGCAGGCAGGATTAAGTACATTAAATTTGCTTGTGTGGAGAAAAGCTTTATTGCTCTTGCAATACACGTGGGTAACTTTGCAGACTTCTTATTCATGAATATCAAGAGTGAAGGCTCTTTTATAATCTTTGGGTGATTAGAATTTCATTACAGGAAAGTATCATGCCCAACTGTGATTGCTACCAGACATACATTTTTAGACTATCAAGGATCTGAAATAAAAAACAGCATGACTTCGTGTGTTTTAGTAGCCTTGACCCAAAATGATTTCCCACTGAATGCTGTGCCAAATCTTTGAAGCAATAAGGATATCTGCCTGATGAGTTACTTTTCTCTCTGGAATCTAATATTCAGATCCTTCTATCAATCTGATTATTCTCCAATAGTATTCCAAATGTAAGTTAATGGGCTTGCAATACTAAAGGAGGAAAGTGGAAGTGAACACATGCAGTGCCAAAAGAAACCAGGAAAGAAGTCTAGATGTGGCTCAATATTAGTTGAGAGATGCTTGATGACATTACCAGCGGTGATGATTTTCACACACATTCAGAAGAGATGCATTATTTCAGAAAATGAAAAGCTACAAAATCAATACAATGGCTGTCAAGCCAAGTACCAGCAGAAGATGTCTCTTCATTGTCTTTATTGGCTTTCATTCCACTTTTTGTTGTTGTTATTGTTTTGTTTTTTGTCATTAGCATAGTACACTGTCACACTCCAGCTCTCTTGACTCATATATTCTACATGAAAGCATTGTAATTCATAAATTCAAGAATAGAGGACGTGGGTCCCAGTTTGTTTCTGTCAAAGATTTATAATGACACTGAGGGCAAGTGACTTAAGATCATTGTAAACAGATGCCATATGGATTCTGATTGATTGACATGCAAATCTTTGACAGCAGAAATCCAGGCCATGTCAATCACTGGCTGTCAGTATGACTGTACGCTTTGCCTTTTGATATGATTAAACTACAGGGATCATGAGGGGATTCACTTCATTTCACAAGATGGCAGATGAGTAACATTGACAGAAGAGTTAGGAAACCTCAGTATGGCTTCCAGCTCCAATGCTGGAAAAGAATATTAGGGAAGAAAGGAGTTGATATTCCCAGCTGGTGGTTAGGGTCACTATTTCAGAATGTGAGACAGGGCATTCAGACAAGTAAGTATTAAGCAGCCCTGCGTCATTTTCTGAGGATCAAATGGGTATTTATCTTTGTGCATTAATGCCACCTGTCACATTATTTGATATCAGAACACATTCTGTATTCTAATTTTCAAACATATGTGCTGCTATCACAACATTTTTCAATAGGACATGTGCTTTAAGTCCCATAGGCAGGCCAGAGTGCTAACACAGCCATCAATATTTATCTTCCTTGCCTTTTTTTATATCTTTCTCAAAGCAACATTTGGTCTGTTAATTCCCATTTGGTTGTTCCCAGTTTGGTTATTCCCTGTTCCAAAGAGAAGAAAAAAATGGATTGAACGGCCAAAAAGGAGGATATTCCATATGTGCAAACCATGGAATGCACTTACTATATTTTAAGTAAACCATGCTGCTTCATGTAGCAGGTGTCTAAATGAGGTATTAATAAGCTATTGGGCAAGAGAATAGCACCTCATGATAGATTGAAAAATTATATGCTGAAATTATCAGTTGAATATGATGCTATAGTACAAGACACTTGACAGTTAAGTTGGAAGAAAGAATGTGGATATTGCAAATGCAGCCTGTGGTCAGTTGTGCCTTTTGGGTAATGTGGGGGAAGGTGTAATGTGTTTCCAAATCTGGGATAGGAAGAAAGTGTGGGAGAGAAAAATGTGGAAGTTTTCCTCTTAGAAATTCTGTTCTCTTGATGTTTCCATTTCACATTTTTACTTTTATGAATTAATCCATTAGCTATATAATATGTTAAAACATATTGTACAAAATTTTAGTGACCTCTATAGCTATATCTAGTCTACACTAAAATCCAATTCTTTTTGAAGTAAATTGAAGTAAAAATCTAAAGAAGAGCTAGCCAGCCTATGAGTTCCAAGTTCACAAGGTTTGGCCTTTTTTTCCTATTTGAGAAATTAATGCCAGATAGTTTTTGGCAAATGCTTGTACAAAATTATTTAAGGAGTTTTTCAGAAAAATATATTGGTGATTTGTGAACTAATTATATTGACTCACTTATATCTTTGATACTTTGTTGTTTGTTTGTTTGTTTGTAATATGAACGGGTTTGCTAAGTCAGGTGGTATTAATTTTGCTCCCTGATTGGATGACTGAACTTTTTTAAGTAAGAAGTAGGAAATCAGAGATTTCAAAATGACCCTGCAGATACATTCACTTGAGTATTTATGAGCCATTGCTTTCTCCAAACATTCACACTTGTGAAAACAGACTTATATGAACATTTGCTGAAAAAAATAGAAGGTTGCAAAAGATTATTGAAGTGAATTCAGTATTCATTCAAGCTATTTTTGGAAATCTTTATTATGCAGTGTTTACCCCTCTCTGCTTGACAATACACATAACTACACCAATAGAAAAATATTTCAATAATAAGGATTAAACAAATTATGAAAAGCTTACGTAGGCTGTGGTCACTCAGTATCATTCTATATATATGTTTGGTTGTCAGAGTTTAAGCTATTCAAAGTTGTTGATGCTTATGGGGAGGATTCCGGTTTAATTTACAATCTTACAGTTTGTACAGCCCTCTTTAGCAGTTTTTTTTATTTTAAAGAGCATTTTATGCAATGGTGAAAGATGAATGAGGGTTGCAAAGAGTTTTTAATATTTGTTTTCAATCTTGAAGATTATTTCAAAATACATAATCTGACTTTAGGATACTAATAGATGGTTAAAAACAGCATGCCTACAGAAAAATAACACACAGTAGTATGATGCTGCAATGTATCTTTACAAAGCCTAGGAAAAATTATCCATAGTCTCAGGAAGCCATTTAAAAAGTTTGTGGTGACAAGTTAACCATTTGCAATTGTGACATATACATTCTTGATGTTAGTAGAAATATTTCACATGATTTATAACTTGAAAGATAAAGTGACTGCAAGGATTATAAAAATTGTTCCAAGTAACAAGTTGCTAACACATTTTTTTAACATTAGTAATTATTAAGCACAGTGTATTTATTCATGTTCTTTTTCTATATTTACTCAATTTGTAATAGCTTAATATGAAGAAAACAGTAAAACTAAGTAACTTATATATTCACTATAAAAAGACTCATATAATCCTCTCTTCATCTCTACCCTCTCAAAAAAACCCAACTTCGTAGATCAAGTCAGATGTGGGTAGTGAATAATGCAATGCATTGTTTTCACAGAAACCATACAGAACAGAATTTATCCCTGATGTAACTCTGAAATGAAATACGCTTTCTGTGCAATATTGATGTTACTATGACATCATTTTCCAAAAAGAAAGATAATGGAAATAAAAAATAAATGTAGGACAATAATAATAATGAGCTAGTTCCATTGGAGTCTTTACTGGAAATTCCCTTGGATTTTAATGGGAGTTTAGATATAAGCCTGCAGAAATTGACTTGTGAGTACTGATATCACACTTCACCCAGTATCTCTGTGTCTAAGCATTGTTAGATTGACTTTGCTGTTGGTGAACTGAGGCATGGAACAATTACATGACTTCCCCAAGGCTACACAAAGCACTGCTGGCAAAGGCAGGTGAGCAACCCAGCTCTCCTGAGTCCCTGCTCACTTTTGTAGCTACTAGATCATGAATTAGGTTTGGTCAGTGACCTAACAAATAGAAGCTCATTAAAATTACTGTCTACCTTTAGCAGAGCTGGCTGTAAAGCTAAAGGAGGAGCCAGTCTGCTGATAAGAGTGGTTATAGTTGTCTTTGGAACTTGTAAAATATTGCAGGTCACTTTTCAAATTTTACATGAGGACCAATTTGAAAAATTCTTTCTGAAAATATTGAGCAGCTCACTCATATCATTTTCTATATAAAAACATTTGACACTATAGTTCCTGAAAGAGCTCAGTTTTTTCTCCTTTTTCAGTCTATACTGGATTCTTCAAGTGGCAGGACTTATTTCAATGATTTCTCATTATTTTTCACTTCAGTATCATGGAGGCAATGAGGCCTTTGCAAAGCATCACCGGAGAGTCATCCTTTCAACCGTCTTCTGAATGAAGAATGTGCAGTGAATTTTCGTTTAAGAAGCTATCCATATTTAACTGTAGAGGGCAGCATAACATTAGTCTTACTTTTATCTAGCTCCAGACTATTAAACATTAAATACTGCAAGAATATTACAAAATTTTTGATAGTCTGTTGAAAGCTGTTATGCATAAAATCTACCATATGTTCCTGTAATTGATCTTGCAAATAAGATTTCAAGTTCTTTATTTACAGTCCCATAGGAATTGCAGCGCATAAAACATGCAGGGTCTGATTGTTCTTTTTTATGTGTTCTGCACCAGTACAGCTGCATAGGCTTTTGGGTGAGTTACTCTTGGTTTACATCAATGGAAATGACAGGACAATCAGGCCATCAGTTTGGAAAGTGACACAAAAGCACTCCGTGTGGCCTTGTTTCAGAAAACTCCATAAAGACCCTAAAAACTCTGGTCATCTGAAGAAGTGGGCTGTGCCCACAAAAGCTCATGATACCATTTACATGCTTTGTTAGTCTATAAGTGCTACCAGACCATTTGTTGTTTTTTCCTAAAAACAGGGTCAGTCTTAACGAAAGGCCAGCTTTATAAAGGTAAGTAGGTGCCTAAAGATGCAAACAGGCTGCTAGTGCCTGCCTCTCACTGACATGCTCAAATACCTTTAAAAATCTATCCCAGTATGATTGACTTATCATTGTTAATCACATAGGGCCAGACTTTCAAAGCTGGGTGTGTACAATTAAATGTGTTTATGAATGCAGCTAACTTGTAAATATTTGTGCACCAACAGATTAAATGTTTTGCATGTGCATGTGGCCAATTTGGCGCTGTTATTTATTCCTACAAATACCTGGTTTGCATAGCTTTAGGGGTATTTGTAATCAGCTGCATGGTTGCATACATTTGCGGGGGGGGGCGTCAGAGATTATCATGATTCTGTGGTACTAGTTTTAATGCTTATGCGGTCATGTTTAATTATTTCCACTGACTTGAACTAAAAATACTGCAGGGCCATCTCCCTCAGGTTGGTTGACTGAAAATGATTACCATTGGGTGGCTGTTCAGTGGTCGCTTTGAAATGAGTCTTCGTCAATTTGCTAGTATTGATGTCAAAAGACAAGCACCACAGTTGAGTATGTGAAATGCAGTGCCTTGCTGTACCTGTTCTGGAGATAAACAGATGATGTTACCCTTCAGTGATGTATTCTTCAGTAGCCAGACATATTGTAAGAGATGGCATGAAATACACTTAGAAAAGCTTAACAGATAATGTTATAGTAAGATGTTGCAAAGATTTTAGGCCCCAATCCTTCAACATATAGGCATGTGCTTAATTTTAAATCAAAAGGATGTCATAAGAAGCAAATATTAGGCATTTACAGGATTAGGTCTTAATTATTGTTGAATCTAGGGACAGGTGTAAATCAGTCACCATTTTTATAAAGCCTATAAAATCCTATAATAAGAGTATTTATAAATAGCACAATGGAACCAAGTGTTGCCAGCTTTTAAACTAACGTCTTAAATTATCTGCTGCCTTTTAAAAAATTGCAAGCATTAAATAGGAACAAATTGCATAATGGTAATTTTAGGTTCAGGTGCACGTGTGCATGTGTGTGCTATCATTGCTTTGAGAAATGCAAACAAATAATGGCTACTTGTATAGGGCCGTGCTGAGTAAATGCCTGTCTGAATTCCAGATGTTTGCCATCTGACTTTCTCTGGTATGGAGAAAAGGGTTGTTACCTCTGTTGGTATTTTTCTACAGAACATTGATGTGACTTTACTCTTCACATGGGTATTTGCAACACTGTTGTACCGGGATATTAGAGAGATGAAGTGAGCGAGGTAATATCTTTTATTGGACCAACTTCTGATGGAGACTGAGACAAGCTTTCAGGCTACACAGAACTGAGCCAGAAATTTTTTTAATCAGAAAATGCCAATTTGGTTTAAACCAATGTGGTTTTTTTTTCGGGGAACATACTCGTTTTAATGGAAAAGTTTCTGGAACCCATCATGGAATTTCCAACAAAAGGAGTGAGAGCCCTACTCCAAAATAGTCCTGAGCCTAGTAGCTACCTGGGATGGGGGAGACTTATTTCAAGAGCAGCTTGTCAAGATGTTCAGGATCCTCTTTTCCTTGATTTAGAGGGACTTGAACCTGAGTCTTCAGTATCCAAGCTGAGTACCCTAATCAGCTGGCTGTTGGCTAATCTGCATTATCTTTCTGTCTCTGCTGTTGGAGCTGTTCCACTTTGTATAATTAATTAAATATTTTGGGAGAGATTGACTATCAGCTCAATGGTTAGGGCACTTCTGTGGGAGATCAGAGATACTGGGACTCTCCCTTTAGTGCAATGAATTGGGCAGAGCAGGGATTTGAAGGTGGGTCGGCTCCATCCCAAAGGCGTAGCTTAGAACAATGGGCTACAGCCTGTGCTGGGGTTGTGTGGGCCTGCTGGTCTGTCGGTCTCTCTCAAAAAATAATTTTTAAAAAAGTCAACAGGAAAACAATTTGAAATCTTGAAAATTTTTGCAGGATGGTAAAAACATTCCCTGCCCAACTCTACTGACCTTGTCCGTTTGCCCATGCCAAAAAAATCCATGCTTATAAGCACAAAATGGATAAACTGACCAAAAATGGCTGAACAAATGTGGGCATTGTGTATACAAAAGGGATCTGTATTCTCATTTTGTAGGTTCAGCTTTGGAGATTGCTTTAAAACAAAGCAACAAACCTGGCTCATAAGAAACTGACCCAAAATATTGGGCATTTTGTTTAGCTGATGAAGTAAGAAATGAAGTTTGGTGAGATTTGCTATGGCATTTCGAACAGCAGATTTACCATTTTGCTCTGATCCCTTCTTGTACAAGAGAAGCAGGGTCAGACTAAATCAAAACTTGATTGGGAGAACTCTAAAGACTATGTATTGCAGGAACTGGTCTTGATGACTCAGTAGGTGATATTAATCTTTCCCCTGCTTATGATCCAGTCACCTAGAATGCTGACCTACAGCACAGTTATCATACCGGACACTTGTTATTAAAAATCTAACGGCACTTTTTGTAAGCAACGGGTTGTTATCTCTACTATCCTAGACAGCTTGCAACACCTATTTTGTCAACCCAAATTCTTTATTTCCTGTTCTAAATCATTTCACAGCATCACTGTCTAATATTGCTCAATTGTTTCATCCCAATAGTAGATTGAGGGTTTTGTTGTAGGGTTTTTTTTTGGCGGGGGGGGGGAGGGGGAGAGAGATAGGGGGACAGCTTTGTGAAATACTCTGTGCCTTTTGGGATGATTTAAAATGGTTAGTCAATGAGAGAATAGTTTGAAGAAATGTGTTTTTGAAGCCTTTGGAAAAGTTGACCTTAAAAATATGTACCTTGTGGGATAAGTGCTTATAGAACAATGGCTTCTAGCTTGAAGTTCAGTCTAGGTTTAATACTCACCTGCTCCTGTGGGGTGGGTCAGGCATAATTAAAGATGAAGCCCAACAGGGGAGGGAAGTAAGCACTCTGTAACCCTTCCTGTGGCACTAGAGAATGGAGAGGCCGACAGGAAACAGGACGGTTCCTGCAGGGTGACAGTGAAGCCCAATGAGGGAAGATATCTGCAAGACACAGGATTGTAGTGAGCTTCTGAAGTATCCTTGGCACAAGAATAGGAACCAGATGGAAAAACTGTTGTGCAGTAGAGCGCCTGGGAAGAGGTGGGTAGGAAGGAGTCTAGGGAAGTAGTGTTATGCTATCTGTCACAGCAGACCTTGGCTGCTCACCCTCCTAACCCTGGAATGGAATCCAGTGTAGAGAGTGGGCCTTGAGTCCCCTACTAATCATGAGGAAAGTATGCCCAGGAAGGAGCTGTGGGAAAGGTCCTGAAGGAGAAGTGAGGTAAGAAGGAGTCTAAGGAGGTAGACCTTAACTGTTCCCCACAGAGCCCCAAATCCAGCAAAGAGAGAAGACCTGGGTTCTCCTCCCAGCCACCAAGAAAGGTGATTCAGGAGCACCCCAACACAAGAGGGAAAAGGCCCATTGAATTTGGAGCCATGTGTCAAGGAAGAAAGCACTGAGAGGCATTGCTCTGCACAAGAATGGGAGAAATACTCTGCAGTCTGGGAAGGGGCGTGAAGAGTCAGTGAAAAAGAGAGCCTAGGTAGGGGCAGAGTTATTCTGAGTTTAGTTTACTCGACTCTTTGTTTAACCTTGTGGTAGGTAGGTTTAGTCTTTATTTTCTGAGGATTTATTTGCAACATACAGGGTTTGGTTTTGTCAAAGGCTCTCTGTTCCCAGAATTTGCATGAATTGCCTTTAGAAGCTAACCTACCACAACATCAAAGCAACCCCTTTCCCAGAAATAGCTTCCTAGTCCCAACCAGCTATTCCCAGTCCAAAATTGTCCTCTTGCGGGAAATTTTTCACAACTCATTTATCTGGGTCTGGCCCTTTACATGTGGCAGAACCTAGCAGCTGCCCTAAAGTGGCCCTTTGCAACTGACAACTGTTTGTTGCATTTTTGTCTTCCAGCTGGTAAATTCCCATTCCTCCCTCTCCCCCACTTTTGCCTTTGTTTCTCACTCCAAACCACAATTATCTCTGGAGAGATGACAAAAAAGTAGGGATGGGAAGTTTGCATAATAACTTATCTACAGCATATAGGCCAAACCATGAAATCCTTACTCAGCTTTTATTCACTTCTTACTAAGGAAAACTCCAGTTGAAGCTAATCTAGAGTATATATCTGAGAATTTTGCCCAGTAGTCTCAGAATAAAAAGGACTCTATGGATAATTCCTATATAACATTGAGGTATTCATTACTGCTGAGCTTGACTAGCAATGTATGTATCAGCTAAAATTTTCAAATGGGCGGAATGTGTGTGAGTAACCGAATTAATCCTACTGGGCCTTATATTGTGCCCCTTTTAAGTGTGGAATCACAAACTCCTCAAGTCTTCGGAGCTTTGAGCACCCTTTTAAGTAAGGATGTGTCTACGTTACTGGAAAGATCGACACTGAGGTGGTCAATTTTCCAGCGTTTGATTTAGCTGGTCTAGTGGGGACAGAATAAGTTGAACACTGTCAAGGACACCCTGTCAAGAGTAAGGGAAGTCGACGGTGACCTAGCTCGGCTTAAGGTATGTCAACTCCAGCTACGTTATTTACGTAGCTGGGATTGTGTACCTTGAGCCAATCTTTCCCCATAGTGTAGTCCTACCCCTAAGTTAGAGAGCTGCAGCTGTACTGATCCTCTAGCTAGATAACCTATTTGCTGATGTTCCAAATAAATTCCCAGAGTACATGTCTGGATGTGACATTAGAACCCAACTTTCTCATAGCTGAAATGTTATTTAGGTTAATCAGAATGGAACTTTGTCGAGCAGATTGACAAACTGCATGTGAAATCAATTACCACATGAATCAAATGTTTTCAGGACTGTCTTTGGGTTGGATTTACCTGGCCTTAAAAATACAGTTCTTCCTGATGCATCAGGTGGGAGGAGGGAGCAGGAATGAGGTTTCTGTGCAGTTGCAGTTTAGAAAATGAATTCTATTTACTATCTCTTCATTTCCTGGTGTTCCTAACAATCGTTCACAGCAAAAGGAAATTCAAATCAAACTGAAATAGGTTCTTTAGAGTAAGCCCAAACAATTCACAGCTTTCATAGAACACTTCAGTTGATCATTTTGAGCTGCTTTATTCATGAGTTCCTTTGTTTTGTCATTGTCATCACTTTATTGAACAGAAAAAGTATTTCAGCTTCATAATACCTTGAACATTAAAGGGCTTTTCATGTGTGATAAAGTTTCTGTCTAGTATTTACTTATGGTATTAATGTGGTGAAGTCATAATACATAAGAGAATATTCACCAGGTTTATAATTGAGGTTACACCCACTAACACAAAAGTTGTAATGTTTTCAGAGATGCTTTCATTTAATGACTAGTTTACTGAACTTTTCACAGGTTATATCAATACTACCTCTCTAATAATAGAGATCTTTTGTATGCACAGCAGAACAATAGATAAAAACCAAGAACAGATCAACAGACAACTGAAGATAATTCAAAACATACTAATGAAATAGCCTTTGTAAGTTCATTTTTCTATAGTGTCATAGCACAAAAAATAAAACCAATCCCAAGCTCCAGGTAAACATTAAAAGTAGAATAATGTTTCAGCAGGTGTGCTTATCTTGCTATTCAAACTGAAAACTACCCAGCACTTCTAAAAGCAATTGAACAATTTATGGAAATGTTTTCTTTTCCAGATTTCTGTTTAAATCCATTTTTTGGATGGAAGGTGTATGGGAGGAAGACAGGCATGTTAACCTGTTCTGTGAATCTGTAAATAGCAATCTTCAGAGATAGTTTTTGGAGGTTTCCTTCAGAATATTAGTTATACCAAGCTTGCTCACATATCCAGGTGCTTGTCTAGGTAGAGGGGCTCTGTAGGTGTGCAGGGCTAAGTCTAACATATTAATTGCTGTCAGTCTGAGTTTGTATATTCTCTAGGGAATTTGATTATTTAATTTTTATCTTCATGGCCAACAAAAAACAAAACCTTTCCACTAACCTTGCATGTCTGGAGGCAGATACTTTTGACCCAAAGCCCCAGCTCTTCCTCCAAGACCATGCCCCTCCAACAACTTCCTCCCCAGCCAAGCCCTGCCCAACCTCAGCTGGGGGCCGGGGTTGCCACCTGGTGCGGTCCCAGTCCCTCCGGGGCAGTGTAGGCAGTTTGGGGAAGGCAATGCCTTCCCTTGCCTACATTACCCGCCGCCCATGTCTGGAAGTCTGAACAAAAAACTATTGTATTTTCCAACAGCTTTTCTTATTTCAATTCATCTGTTTAAAGGCAGTCTGATCTCTAGGGGAGGCAGGAAGCTAGAGAGGTAGAGAGAGACTAGGAGGTCTGGGGAACCGGTCTTTATGGAAACACTTGAGCGGGCAGCCTAGAGTGGTGATCTGATACAGATCACTGGTGTCTGACTTACCGACGCCATGCAGCCCTTTTCCTGTGCATTGTTCCTGTTACGCTCATGTCCAGACTTCGCTTTGTGTACATGATACAGATCCAGTTTATTGCCCAAATGCTCACAGGATAATATACTTGTCATTTCGGTTGCACCAGCAACTATATGATTCATGCAACACAATTTCTTTCTACGCGGAATCGCACAGTGTCACTGCATATTGTCTCTTCCTGTGCAGCGTCCCATTTAAAGCTGTGAATTTCAGTTGGCCAGAGCACAATAAAAACAATGCAGCACTAGTACATAAAAAGATACTGTCACTGGTTTTATACCCTTTCCTATTCCCTTATGCTTTGGGCTAGTCAGGACTGGGAATGTTATTGTAGGAACTTATTCATCTCTTGAGGGAAGTGCCTTGTATCACTCAACAGGGACCGCTCAGGCTGAGTAAGAGGTGTGTGTTGACAGCTTCTGGGGGAATTGCATCAGATCCTTTTTGTCTACAAAAGATCAGATCCTGATCTCAAATTTGTGGCTAAAATTTCTGGGGCCGCAAAAAAGGAGCAAAAATGCAATGGTGGGGTCCTACTGGGGTTTGATAACTTTGGGGGACAAAAGGGAAAACAAACATGGAATGTTCTAGTGCTATTTGGAAGCCTTTCTTAGGAGGGATATTTAATTCCCTTGGGTTATGTCTGCATAGCAGCATTATTTCGGAATAACGTCTGTTATTGCAAAATAACTATGCGAGCGTCTACATAGCTAGCCCGTTATTTCAAAATAATTTTGAAATAATGGGCGGCTTATTTCCACATTTGTAAACCTCATTCCATGAGGAAAAAGTCTCTTCCAAAATAGCAGTTTTGGAATAGTAGTAGTATGGATGCTCCATGCTGCTATTTTGAAATAACTCCTCCCCAGGGCAATTCGGAGTAATTACTCCCCAGTGCCTCCTGGGGTCTAAATTGAGGTAGCGCGTCCACATTAAAGGAGCCTGCCTTGGACTAATTTATAGGCTTCCCTGTAGTGTAGACATGCTATTTCAAAATAAGCCATTTTGGAGTATGTCTTCCAGAACAGCTTATTCTGAAATAACTGTGCAGTGTAGATGTAGCCTTAGTGTTAAGGAGCCACTCACTCAGCTAAAAAATATTTAGAATGAAAAAGTAAAGGATGCTGATGCTGCTGACAATCTTCCAGGGGAGAGCCCATGACCAGGGCACCTTGTAGAGGAAAACCCTCCTGCAGTCAACTTGCCCCCTCTGCTCAATTCAGTTTCATATCCCCTCCTCTCCAGGGGTACGTCTAGACTACAGACTTTTGTCGACAGAAGTTTTGTCGACAGATACTGTCGACAAAGCTTCTGTTAACAAAGAGAGTCTAGACTACATCCAGTTCTGTCGATAAAGCAAGCCGCTTTGTCGACATGAGAGTGTAGACGCAAAGGACAGTGTAGATGCAATAACGCCTTCTGTTGACAGAAATCTGTCGACAAAAGGCGTTATTCCTCGTAGAATGAGGTTTACCGCCGTCGACAAAACTGCTGAGTTCTGTCGACGTTATGTCGACAGAACTCAGCGGCAGTGTAGACGCAGGTATAGTTTTGTCGACAAAAGTCCACTTTTGTCGACAAAACCCTGTAGTCTAGACACACTCCAGACTCTTTCCTTTGCCTTTCTGCTTAGCTGACCGACCCTTCCCAGCACAACCCTATCCAAAACATTAAAACAAGCAACCAAAAATGGTGGACTTAACACAATGTTTGTAGACAATCAAGTTTTTCATTCTGCTTGCATATTGTGGCCCTTCCCTCTTCCCAAAGGCCTTCTCTGTCTGCCTTAGACAAGACTGGAGACAGAAGCTGTCTACTGCATCTGTCACAATGGGGCCACTCCCTGGTCTCAGATGAGCCTCTGGTGCTACCATAAAGCAAATAATTTTGAAAAAAATGAAGAGGGGAAGCACCAAGAAGTGAATACAGACACAGTCTACATTGACTTTTATACAGATTTCCCTCTGGGGTTTTGAAAGGATGAGACATCTCCCATCAGCCAATCTGTCTGTCTCCCGCAGGCTCATAATCCTTTCTTCAGCGGTGAATTCCCAACCACACAGAGGATTCCCCAGAGAGGGTTAGAAAGTGCTGAGAGTGGGATGAAGCCTTCCCATCACTTCTGTAAGCAAAGGACACATCCATTCACAGAGTTTCCTCTCTGAATGTCCGACAGACAGTTTAGCTCTTCACCTTGTCCAGTCTGATGAGGAAAAATATCTGAAATTTTGAAAATGTTACATTTTTGTGGCTTCAGAAATCCAAAGCAGTTAGCAGAGACGAACCCTGAGAGGGGAGGAGAGATGGGAGAACAGGAATTGGTAACCCACCCAGCAGTGTGCAGCCTGGTATGATTACAAGGCCCCATACCGCTAGGGGCATTACAATTAGGGCAGCTCCTAATGGGACTTGAGGGTGCTCAGCTCATCTTGGAAGGAGCTCGGCACCGTGTAGGACCATTCTTTTGGAGAGTCCTGTATTGAACCCTTCAAGCTAGGCTTCACCAACACCCAGTGAAACACATGATGCAGTGGAACCATAGAGCATGTTTTGTACACGCAGGCTAACTATTTGCAAATGTCAGGGTAATGGGATCTTTTAATTTTCAGAACAGCAGAGGTGCCGTGCCCTACTTGTGGCAGGGTCCTTTGCAAAACAACATCCCGATCTTTTTCCTCCCAAGGCGGCCTGTTCTGATGCCTTGTGGCCTATCACCTCCCATTCTCCCTCAGAACGAGTAATAATCCACATCGACGCAACATCAGAGGTGTCCCAAAGCCCTGAAGGTCTGAGGAGGGTTTGTAGACCGTGAGGAACTCGGAATACAGAAGCGGGTTTATGCTGTGAAGGCCAGGCCCTCAAAAGCTTATGATGCTGGGATCAGAGGCAGTTGTTACTTTTGCCCTTTTCTAGGAATGGCTGCGAAAGTATGTCAGCCTAGAATCGGCACAATGTATCTTTTAAATACTGAACCTCTAATTTATCCCAGTGTTGATCAGAAGAGGAGAAAAAAATAAACTGCCACCCATGCAAAACCAATTTGAAAGAAGAGCCAAGCCCATCATATAATTGGTAGTTGCACCTTCAGAATATTTTTTTACCTAATCAATTTGTTAAACACTGCTCCGTGCCCTCCCACACAAGCTGCCAGAGGAGCTGACCTCAGCTTCTCTTCTGGCTGCTGCTGTCTTCCCAGGGTTGCATGAACTGTGCACCGTTTTGGTTATGAACCGATCCCTGCAGTTCACTTCAGCAAACCAAACTCTGCTTCTTTGTTTGGAGATTTGAGTTGCACCTCCTGGGAAATACCATCTCCCCTTCTCCTCCCTCCTGCCCAAACATAGACACTACCTCTCTATAAATTGCCAGCTTAGCCATTTCTTGCCCTTCCAAACCCCAGGATCCTCTCTCTTTTATACCTTGGCCACTGAATTTTCAAGTGATCAGCACCCAACAACTTCCATTTAGGTGCTGTAAAAAGTGACCAGATTTTCAAAACTTCAGTGCCCAGCAGCTTACACTATCTGCAATGGGAGGAGCTGGGCGTTCAGCTGTCTTGGAAGTCTAACCTGAGCTGTGGGTTGGGTACTGTGAACATTTGAAAATCTAGCTAGCAATGTCTTCAGGGTTGGTGATTCACAGGACTGAGTGGGGAAAGGTGCAACTGCTGGGCAGTGTGCCTTCTAACTTTTTCCATCCATGTGCAGAATAAATGTTACGTGCACCAAAGCATGTGCAATGTGCACCACCAACAGAAACACATGTTGGCAGCTGTAGAAACGCTACCAATCAGCTGGGTGGCACCTGAATCTCTCCTGGGATTCACCCAAGCGCTCAGCTGAGAGAGAACACTGCTGGTGGGGCATGGCAGAACCAGGATCCCCAACTCAGGAAAAGAGGCATCACACCTCAAACGCCAGGTTCTGAGGTACAAAGTGAATGCATCACGTTATCCTACTCCCTTTCTTGTCTCAAGATTTGTTTGGTTAGAAGTTGTTTTGTTTTGCTACATTTTTAAATCTTATGCTTAAACATATGTACCTACCTGGAAATGCCTTGCAGCATTCAAGATTGATATTGTAATGTTTCAGCCATTTTCTTTTTTCACCAAATACTTCAAGGGACTGACCATTCTCAATTATGTTTCATGTGTTATCTCACTCGTACATTTTCTGCTTCTACTTTTATTAATATACCCATTAAAATATTTGAACACACCATTTTTCTCCTGAAAATTATGGATATTTTGGCTGATTTATACCATATTGGAAGAGGGGGTTCCAGAGACAATTCTTATCTAGCCAATGATGTTATTCCAGCGTTCAAGGCTAATATGTTTCTACATATAGTTTGTCCCTGCCCATTCTAAAAAAATTTTCTAGTGCAAACAGTGAAAATCTTCCTGTGGTTGAAGTCCCTAGAAAACTCTATGAACCTTTATAACTTGATGAATGTTTTGGAACAGATGCTAATTCCCAAGGTAAGCAAATCTATAGTTAGTGAGACACAATCTCTTGTCGTGATTTAAGATTGCTAAAATCAGATTGAGACTTTCCAGACTCTAGAGTGGTCACATTTTTCTTAGCTTAACTGTAAATCATCTTTCACTTAGAAGATTTAGAGACAGACTGAGGAGCTAAATCTTTTAGTTTGCCTTCCTAACTAGCTGAAGCCACTAGGTGAGCCTCATTCCGGTGTTTCCCAAAGGATTAGACAAAACAGTTTGGTAATGTTCAAAGTAGGACAAATACCATTACAAGTATAACAGCTTTATCTTTCTAGTGGTTCACATGCAAAATTGGGTGCGATTACAAAACAGGGGAGGTTGTTTGGTTTGAAGTTTAGAATTGACAAAACTCTTTAGCTATGAAATGCATCAGAATGATTTCCTTGTGCTTGATGCCTATTTTGAAAGGAAACAAAGGTTTTAGTAAACAGGAATCTTTGTAAGTTTCCTCTTTTCTCCAATTATTGTATTGGGCAAGATATATAGAATAAACCTTTCTGATCAAAAATCCTGTTACCAATTTAGAATTCTGTGAATCCCATTTTTCAGTGCTTCCTTCTCAAAATTTTGCTGCTCAATTTAAATGTTTTGGATTTTCTGGGAATTGACATATTTGCAATGTGACTTCAGTGTATATCTATTAAGTACTGTTTTTCAGCTTTAGGGTTAGAGCCTGCAAGCTCTTACTCATTTTAGTAGTGCTAGTCATGTCTATGGGATTGTTTGTGTGAGTTAAGTCTCCAAGTCTACTCAGATGGTTAAGGGATTGCAGGAAATGGCCTATATTTTGAAAATTAGTTTTATTTTTGTGTGTGTGTTGGTTGTCTACTTAAATGTTTTGACATGTGTAAAGTACAGGTGAACACTGCGACTTCACGTTATGAAAAAAAAATTACCAAATTAAGACTCAACACCAATAACTAATTTTTGTGAGTTTTGCAATTATAGGGTCTGACTCTAGATTTTCTCTGGATATGATACATTTAGCTTCACTAAGATTTTTTTTCTTTCTTTTTGAAGCCCTACTATTAGAGCAGTGTCACTCAGGTGAATCCCCCTTGTACTACCACTGTAAAGAAACACTGAAAGAGAGTAATAAAAGTACCTATCTACATAAAAATATAAGAATTCCTTTAAAATCTTAAGATTCAGTTTTATCCCAGCCTGTTGTCTTTCAAATGCAAGAGAGAGAAGGTATTTGGGTTGGTTTTTTTAACTTAGATAGGGGCCCCTCTGAAAATGTTTATGTCCGCTACTGATGCTCAGATTATGTTTGATATGATTAAATCAGTTTAACAAACTCATTTAAAGAAACATAAATCAAACATCACAGACTATTTGGAAAATAGAGTGTAACATGAAAGTTGATGATATACCAACTCTGAAGAAGGATCCAAGAAAAGAAAACAGGATTTATTGATTTAAACTTGTTTTTCCCCTTCTCTCTTTTGGAACTAAAGATAGCCATGAAAATAAATAATTCTTACCTTCATTTGTATTCAGCTGTGAATGAAGCTAAAAAGGATTGTGGAATAGGATATTGCTCAGAGACTGTTTAAAAATAATGCTTCATAAATTAAATTCATAAGGTGGGAAATAAACTAGATCATACTGCATTAGAATCACATCATGCACTCTCTGTACAGAGACAAAGATAAAGTGACTAACATATACTCTTGGTGTTACCTTAATGTAGTTAGGAGCACTAGTGATGTGGCTTTGACAGGCTTGTATCTTACCAAAGGGGCATTATATTTGTTTCTATGCTATGTAAAAATTGGCTTTAAAAGGACTGGGCTTCTGTCTATTGACTTGCAATCTGGCTACATGTTGTTTATAAGAAGAGTGCCACTTTGTGTGCATTAGACAGTCAACTCCCACTATAATAAACTGCAGATTCAACCAATTCAAGGAAATGAGCCTTTATGAATTTTGATTTTAGTATTCAGACTGTAATTATGTTTGCAGGAAAATAGCAACCAAAACATGCATGCGCATAGATTTCCCCTCCTGTAAAAGGGGAGTGTAATTTGTTTGAAAGCTGCTTTTGTTTTATTTTTGATAGTACAGAGAAGCTCTTCGTATTAGGAGCTTTGTCTGATTAAGTGCGCAAAATGACAAACAAGGTTGCCCTGTGCTCATCTTCTTCCTTCTTTAGGCAGATAATCACCTTGAGAAGCCCGGATCCTATTCAGCTACTCTGTCAGTCAGCAATACCAAGAGCCTAGTAAGCCGCATTTATCAAACTAAACACTTGATCCGTATCGGCACATCAGCTGGTGGCAAGGTCTAAGACGCAAGATGAAAGTTGCAATTAGGATTTAGGAGGACATTTTATTATCTGAGATTTGAAATAGGTTTTCTTAGCTAATCCAAACATCTTTCCACTCGGATATGTTGACAGAGCCCTTCTGCACATGTACTTACTTCAGCTTAAGTGGGAACTGCAGTGGGTGTTGCCAAGATTTAATACCTCCCAAAGGAGCAGACTGGTCAAGGGCAGGAGATCTAGACTGTGCCTAGGACAATGAATTTAATTTGTGATTGAACAGACATTATAAAAAAAAATCCTCAAAAGGAAAGTAACACTCCAGTGGCAAAACTGCACCATTCGCCTCTCACCTGGCAAAATAACTGAGCCATTTGGGAGTGAAGAGCAATTAGTAGCCTAATGAAGATCATATCTCCTGGCACATGCTGTACATCTCTCCTCTCTTGTCTCTCTGTCAGTACTCAGCTATCACAGTGATAGAGACTATCTGAAAACCTAAGGCAGAGAGTGCTTATGTTACTCAAGCTTCACCCAACGAATTCCCTGCTTTTATACCATTACACACTTATTCTGTGTGACTGTGTCTTGATCATTTATAACATCTGTAGTATTCCATACTGCGAGGACACGGATAAGTATTCTCTGCTGTGTCCCACTTTTTCTCATGTATGTTCATGTGTGAGTCCCTGGGAACTGACTAGCACTTTTGTAACTTTCTGCAAAGCATCACACCACGTAGATGATGCTTGCCTCGGGGGTGTTGTAGGTGCTGCTCAAACATGCCTTTTTTTTCATGAAGATGGGCACAGAACCTGTCTTTGCTGCTCTGTGCATTGAAGACTTTGCTACATTTAGCCACTGCATTAAACAGTTGTTAGCTAAGCTTTACTTCATGCTTCGTCTTTGTACGGTGGGAGTTTTATTACCTGGAGGAATCATGGTCTTAAGAACATAAGAATGGCCATACTGGGTCAGACCAAAGGTCCACCTAGCCCCGTATCCTGTCTGCTGACAGTAGCCAATACCAGATGCCCCAGAGGGAGGAAACACAACAGGTAATCATCACATGATCCCTCTCCTGTCATCCATTTCCAGACAAATAGAGGCTAAGGACACCATTCCTACCCATTCTGGCTAATAAATATTGATGGACCTAACCTCCATGAATCTATCTAGCTCTTTTTTGAACCCTGTTAAAGTCCTAGTCTTTACAACATTCTCTGGCAAGGAGTTCCACAGGTTGACTGTGCGCTTGTGGTTAAGACACCAGATTAGGACTTGGGAGAGCTGAGTTCCATTCCCAACTCTGCTACAAAAGCAAATAACTTTGTCTGAGAATTGAGGCCTATTTCCCTACCTTGCAGGATATTGAGAGGATAATTCCATGAGTGTCTGTGGTGCATGCTCAGATACAGGTGTATTGGAAGCTGTAAGTGCCTGGACAGATGAACTATTAATTCCAGGACATGACCAGTTTTCACATGACTGTGCCAGAGATACTCCATTTGTAAATACACAGCTGTTCCAGCAGACAGATGCTTTTAGCAACTGATGCTCATGACCAATCCAGATACATTTTTAATTCCAAGGAAATAGCAATCCTAAGGCATCTCAAAGCCTACTTTGGGTGGCATTTCATTAATTCATTGGAGGTGAGAGACAGGAAACTCATTCCCATCTTGGAATTAGTCTCTAGCATAAAACCGTACCTACTAAGGTTGGAAATATATAAACCAGCCAATATAGGATTGCAATAATAGAAGAATAGCTATCAGTCTGGAATTACTTACATTATTTTCTCAGAACTCCAAATGGCATATAAAAGCAGATCAGGTGTATATAAATGACTCCATTGTAAAGAGAAAATGTGCACAGTAAAATTTTTAGCTCAAGATCACATTAAAAGGTTTGAGGGTCTCAGTATTATGTGCAACACCATGGACTCAGTGTGGCAACCTCCAAAGCAAATGACACAGAAATGCCTGTGTTTATAGGGACATAATTACAGTCTCAGAATGTCAGGGGCTAACTGATCACCAGGGCTCGACAAACTGCTGACAGGCGAGTAGATTTCAGCCAGTTGCTCTGTGCGCCCCATTCACTGGCGCTGCGTGCATGTGCAGTGCCAGTCTGGCGCATGCGCGGTGTGGGGCTGGCGAGTAGCTCTCGCCAGGGTTTGTCAAGCCCTGCTGATCACCTTATTTGGGATTGGGAAGGAATTTTCCCCTGAGTCATATTGGCAGAGACGTTGGGGGGGAGGGTCATTTGCAGGCTTAAAGTAGTGTAAATGCTGGATTCTCTGTAACTTGAAGTCTTTAAATCATGGTTTGAGGGCTCCTGTAACTCAGCCAGAAGCTAGGGTCTATTTCAGGAGTGGGTGGCTGAGGTTTTGGGGCTTGCAGTGTGAGGGAGGTCAGACTAGATGATCACAATGGTCCCTTCTGGCTTTCTAAAGTCTATGAAGGGTTAATCACGAGTCTGGCAAAATGATAAGTGAATATATTTTCTTAAATTGGTCCAAAGTGTGAACATGCCCAAATTTTCTCTGAGGGTTTCTACCAGCAGTGTTAGCGATGCACAATCATTCTGAAGATGAGAACACTTGTAATCAGTGTTACACTTTTAACATGATTAAATGTGGTTATTGAATCTAGATACTGCAGACATCTAGCCAGTGGTGATGTATGACATAAAACCTGCAGGAATGTCTTCTGCCCTGGTGCTGAGATGGTCTCAATGTTTTTATTTAGATATTTACCACTTAGGTCTTTAGGGTTACCCACTGAGTTATCAGAGAAGAAAAATAGCCAAGCACAGTGAGCCAAGCAAGCACTAAGTTTTAACCAAAAGTGTCAGACAAAATTTACATAAGTGAGAGAAATTAGCCAATTCTTGGGCCCGATCCTTGATTTGAATGAGAGCAGGATCCTAGTTCACTTGTTTGCCACAAACTTAAGTGAGAAGGTACCGATGTATCAAGCAGCTTTTCTCTTCCGGATGTGCCATATATGTACATACGGTTTGTTCCTTAACACCTTTTAGGGTTTTGAGAGAGAATCTTGGCAACCTAGACATTATTCTTTTTTCAGTTTGGGTTTTCAATATATCTGACTCCAGAGCTTGCCATATTTGATCTCTCAAAAACTGAGCCCCTCAACCCATCCTAGCATGTTCTTTCCTTTCACTATCTCATCCCCTGATAAGGTAGAAAGTAAACCATTTGTTGCTTTGAATACAAACCCCAAAATGTCATTGTAGGTAATAAATATGTATGTGATTTACTCCAGAGTTGAATTGAAATACTGACCTTGATGGAGATTCTTAATTCATTAGTCTGAAGTTTGCATGGGATTGTTTCCCAATTCCCCCCAAAAACTCAGCCAAGAATTACAAATGAACCAACACTGAGTGAAATTCAGGCCACTTATAAGGAAAGCAGCATAACCTCCATGTGGGTTTGAATGTGTGTATTTATAAAGTTGGCAAGACTGGCAGAAATGAAAACATGGCAGGGGGTAGAGGTTATATATGTAGGCAAGAGCAAAGTGATGTAGGATCTTGGAGTAAAGGCAAATTTGGTGCAATATAATAACATCAGGCTCAGAACACACAGTTCTTTGAGAAGTAATGGAGTGAGTTTTTTTCCTTTTGGGTTTACTTCATTCTCCATGAAAGAGTAAAGGAACAGAGTAGCTGGTATTACACCACACAGCTAAATATTTTTGCAGTAATTTTTATTAGCCTTTTCATTGACTAACAATTTGTGGGTTTGGAAAATTTCAAATCATTTGATAAAATAATTCTGACCAAGGCATTGCTACAATACAGGATGTGAACAGTAGAGGTCCTCAAGCCCTCGTTTTTTAGCAAGGAGGGTGAGTCTGTCTTTAGTCTCAAACTTAATTTATTTATAGTGGTTATGTTCGCATACATCACTTTATAGAGCAATTGCTCAGAGATGTCGCTGAGCAATTAAACACCATCATTTGAGCGTGTTCTCTTTAAACATTTCACAGTAGTTAGAACAGCTGAAGAAAATTGTTGATGCATGCGACCCAACATAATTTGACTAGAGTGTGGGCTCTGGGGTGGGGCTGAGGATGGAGCTTTGGGATATAGGAGGGGGCTCTGCCTTTGGGCGGGGGGGTTCAGGACTGGGGCAGGAGGGGTTTACCTCGAGCAGCTCCCAGTTAGTGGTGCAGAGGTGGTGCTAAAGCAACTTCCTGCCTCTTCTGGCACTGCAGACCATGCTGCCCCCAGAAGCAGCCAGCAGCAGGTGTTGGGAGTGCGGAGCTAGAGCTCAGGGCAGGGGCAGTGCATGGAGACCTGTGCGCTTCCTCCCCCATCTAGGAACTAGGGGTGTCAACAGAGTAGCTGTTAGCTGGTTTACCAATAAATGATTGCTTATCGGATAACAGTTCCCGTTAACTGCAACCCCCCGTTAACTGCAACCCCACCCCTCCCAGCGTGCTCTGCATTTAGAACTCAGACCAACAGGCTGGCTCAGTCCCAGCTGGTCCAAGTTTCAAATGAAGAGAATGCAGGGGAGCTGCCTCCCACCCCACGCTGCTGTGTCTGTTTCAGAGGCAGCATTGTGTGGCGGCGGCAGCCCCTCTTCACGGCAGCGGTACAAGGCAGCAGCAGCTAAGAATTGTTGCAGTTACACAATTATTGAAATAACATTGAGCCTATTGCCAGACACTTCTGGGGCGCAGCGCAGTCTTTGGTGCAGGATAAGCAGGGAGCTGCCTTAGCACCCCCATAGGTCATCTGATCCCCTGCAGCAATGAGACCCACCACCCAGCGCTGGGTTGTGATCCGTAGTTTGAAAACCGCTAAGTTAGAACCTACCATATTTTTACTTTCTTTTTCGACAGGTGAAATAACTCTACAGACAAGACTTAACTATGGGAACTCTACTAGGGTTCAGAAGCTGCTCTCTCAAACCTTTCTGAAGAAAAATGCTGCCGCATTTTAACAGAGCAAATTCCATTGCTGTCTTTTGATATTTGCTAGCAATGCTGCTGCCTTAGGATAAAATTCTGCCCTCATTTCCATCCAGGCAGCCTCATGTGAGGGTAAAATGTAACTCAGCTGTCCAGACACTGTCAGTTTGTGTTCTAGTCAGTGTGCAATTCATCTTTTTTACTTTCTCTCTCGTGCCTCTCTATTCCCTAAGGTATGTCTACACTACAGAGTTTTGTTGGAAAAATGGCCATTTTTCTGACAAAATGTGAGGAATGTCCACACTGCAATTGCGTTCTTCCTCAAGAAAATCAAAAGAACACAGGAGTTTTTCTGGCATTGGTAATCCTCATTCTATGAGGAAGAAGCCTTTTTGCAAAAGAGCTCTTTTGCAAAAAGGCGTGTGTGGACGGGGAAAAGGGAGTTCTTTCAGAAGAAGAGGAAAGAGGAAAAAGCATAGGTGCCCTGGTGGCCATTCCATCCGTAGCAATCACAGCTTACATGCAAGAAGCATCCATTCAGTTTGGACGCTCTCTTTCGAAAAAGCAGATTGCTTTTTTGATGCACTTTTGAAGTGTGAATGCTCTCTTTCAGAAGAAGTTTTTTCAGAAGATCTCTTCCAAAAAAAGCTTCTTCCGAAAGAAGTCTGCAGTCTAGATGTAGAGTGAGGAACGTAAGGCCTTCATCACTGCCTGCCATCTTTGCCGGTCTCCTGCTTCACTCTTCCCATGTCCTTTATTTTGATCGCTTTCAATTCTACCTCTATTGTGCATTTCCATGTTATCCTTGGTTTTGTCACCTCTGATCTTACACATCCAAGCCCTGTGTATATGTGACATAGTGGGGGTGCTGTCTGCTCTGTAACCTGGGGTTCCCCTGTGCTGTGATGTATGATTGCCACTGACTCACCCACGTGTATTGGCCCAGACACCTAGTCCCAGCCTAAGCAGTTAGCAAAGCTCTTCCCTGGGGGAGAGACAAAGGAAGGGAGGCGGAGACGAACACCTGGCTGGGGGGCAGGGTCTGGGAGTGAGGCAGTTTCTGGCTGGGAAACATGAAGGGAACAGTCTAAGCGGAGTGCTGAGGGTTGAGGGGGCGATGGATCCCCTAATCCAAGGGGTCTAAAGCATCCTGGCCCTGACTCCTGTAACCATATCATGTCTATGCTTTGCTGTATCCTGGAGAAGCAATAAACCCTCTCTATTATACTGGCTGGCAGAGTCTGTTCTGGCTGCTACGGGCGTGCAGAATCGGGGGGAACCCTGACATGCCGTCACAGTATATTAAAGTGAATCACAAATACAGAACTGGTATCAATTAGGTTTTGTTTGAAAGTATGGAGCAGTACATAATTTTTGTATCTATGCAATAATATATAACTCTTCTATGTTTAACTGTATTGCCAACTGCTCATGCATAGGTATCAGGTTCAAAATAAACAAAAGGAAGTATTTCTTCACACAATGCACAGTCAGCTTGAGGAACTCCTTGCCAGAGGATGTTGTGAAGACCAGGAATTTAACAGGGTTCAAAAAAGAACTGGATCGATCCTCCACAAATGTATCTATCAATAGCTATTAGCCAGGATGGGCAGGAATGGTGTCCCTAGTCTCTGTTTGTCAGAAGCTGGGAATGAGTGACAGGAGAGGGATCACTTGATGATTCTCTGTTCTGTTCATTCCCTCTGGGGCACCCGGCATTGGCCACTATCAGAAGACAGGATACTGGGCTAGATAGATCTTTGGTCTGACCCTGTACAGCCGTTCTTATAGATTATTAGAAATCTGTTAATCGGTGCAAAGGCATGCACATGGTTAGGGGTTTTTTTTTCCTACTGTAGGTCATAGGAAAAGGTGGTGGATTATGCAAGGAACTGGATGCTGCACCTTTGTTAATGGGAACAAAGGAAGAAGGAATTTTCCTACTTCATCCATGACTACTTACCCAGTTGCAATAGCTTCCACAGTCTTCACACCCCTCCCAGAAGGAATGGTGGGTGGATGCCTATTTTAGTCATGGTCCTTGCTCCCTAATTAGTCTGGTCTGTCTTAAGCATCCCTGCACCCATAGATGTGTTTGTGCTTTTGTGTGTGTGTGTGTGTGTGTGTGTGTGTGTGTGTGTGATTTGCCCCTAAGCTTGAAACAAGAGTCCTTATGCTGTTGCTTAAGCTTCCAAATAGCCCAAACAGTTGGACTGTGACTAGAGAACAAAGATTTGCCATAACATTAGTCATTAGAGATGCAATTTATTAAAATGCTCCCAAATTAACCTACATTTATTTGTACTGTGTAAGAAACCCCCACATTCTGGCTTCGTGTTTTAAATCTCCGAGCTGTATTCATACGAGAATGGTAGTTAGTTTTGTATTTCCACTCAGCAGCATGTTTCAAACTGCTGCCCTGGTTAACCACACTACCAATATAATTTTGATTTGTGATGCACATTGGGCACAAAGTGACACTTCATTTCAAATTAATTAGTTGATGGTTTTAACCTGCAGTGTTTTCTGGAAAATCTCACGACGGTCCTTTTAGCAGAAAGCTCTCTGAAGGATGGATTAAGAGCTGTCTTGCATTTTATATGGATTAGGTTTTAAATTAACATAAAAGAATAACAATGTGAATCAATTTGATCAAAGAAAAAGTGTCACTAATTATTTAAACAGGACACTTACTACAGGGATTTAAAGGCAAAGAAGCGGATTTCCCTTGCATGTGGATCAAATCAGAAGTATCCCATAATTGACTCTTTACAAGACCTTGTTGCAGTGTAATGGACTAGATATTAAAGCCTTAAGTATTTAAAGCTAGTTTCTGTCTTCTTCTAAATGGAGGTCTACCACTAAGAGCTATTTTACAAGTCTGACACATTAGCTGCATCACTGTGAAATACGCTGGCTCTGGCTTCTATGAGACGGAATTTCAAGAGCTTTCAATAGTTAAATGATGTGAAATGGGTAACATTGAACCTGTGAGAAGCAGTGAGCATCCTAAAAAAATAAATTCCAGATGGGGGTTTCTGTTGGGAAGTTACAGAGATAGTGTATGTTAGTGTTTATAAGCATTTAATTAATTTTATCATCTATTGTCTTTCTGTTTTGTTGGTGTGTTGGGGAAAACTTTGAGTTTCAGTTCCTAATAATTCCTTCTCATTATCACATAAGTAATTTTTTGTTGTTGTTTTTCTTCGTTCTGTGTGTTGTGGATTAGATTATGTGGATGTTTATTACTTATTTGTTAGGGAAAATTGGATCAGGCAAGACAAATGCTGTTGCCAAAAAAAAAATGGATCAGAGAAAATGTCTCATTTTGCAATCTAGGGAGTGCCTTCCAAAAACAATGCTTTTGTCTTCTGGTGCAAATGGGAGAGAGTGGACAAAGATATCATCATAAAATATAGGCTGGAGAAGTATTCTAGTCCCTTTTGTAATGCAACTGAATGTAATACAGTATGCCCTTATTCCATGTCCATAGTCCGTATTCATTGCCTTCAGTGGGATTACCCAGATGAGTAAATGCTCGCAGAATCAAATCCACAATCTTATTACTTCTAAACCATACAACATAGGCTGTATTAGCTAAGGTTTCTGTCAATACAGATTGAAGCTTCCTTAAAACAAACCATTTGGGATGGAGTTTTCTGAACTACCTAAGGGTACGTCTACACTAGCTTGTTAGTTCGAGCTAGGTAGTCAGATGAGGGCAACCGAAGTTGCAAATGAAGCCCGGGATTTAAATATCCCGGGCTTCATTTGCATGTTCCCGGGCGCCGCCATTTTTAAATCCCCCTGAGTCCAAACTCCGTGCCCGCGGCTACACGCGGCACGGACTAGGTAGTTCGAATTAAAGATCCTAATTCGAACTACCGTTACTCCTCATTCCATGAAGAGTAACGGTAGTTCGAATTAGGATCTTTAATTCGAACTACCTAGTCCGTGCCGCGTGTAGCCGCGGGCACGGAGTTTGGACTCAGGGGGATTTAAAAATGGCGGCGCCCGGGAACATGCAAATGAAGCCCGGGATATTTAAATCCCGGGCTTCATTTGCAACTCCGGTTGCCCTCATTACCCTACCTAGCTTGAACTAACGAGCTAGTGTAGACGTACCCTAAGAGAGTTAGTACCACAAGTCACTAAGTGAAACTTGTGCTTCTAAGTCACTTCAATCCTTTTGAAAATTCCACTTTGGGACTTCATGGTGAAGTATTTAACTGTGAGCTTTATTGATCATGGTTAAGAATTTCAGACTTGACTGAGGGATTTAGACCCTGCTAGTTTTAATGAGAATTGTGTATTTAAATCCCCTAGTCAAGCTTTGAAAATCTCAGCTTATATCTGCACTTCATTAGTATCCACCCAGCATCTATTAAACTCCCAGCCCTGCTCCAGGAAATACTCAACTCGGTGCCTTAGAGGCAGTCTCCTTGGCTGTTCAAAAATCCTGATGAGAATCTGGAGATGTGGTTCCCAGGAGTGGTCGGATGCCATGATGACAGGATAAGTAGCTAAGGCATTGCAGAGACACCTACCCCTCCCCCCGGCTCTTTATGAAGCAGACATCATTTGAGAGCAGATCAGGAAATTTTCATCAGGACTCTTTTAGCACTGCTTTAAACAATATATTTAATACAACTCTGCAAGCAGGTAGATAGTCTTATGAACGGACACTTTTAATATTTTGGGTAAAATTCGCTTTTAAAAGTCTGAGATTTGTATATAAAGTATCACTATTACAAGAATACAGTAGTTCTTTCCTTAACATTTTAATATCACTCTCCCCTCCCCCCGATCTCTGATGTGAATAAATCCAGTTATCCTCATAGTGTTTTGGGATCATATGAGCTTTATTAGAAAACGATGATGTAATGCAGTGTAAGCATTGATACAGGATAACACTTTGTTATGTTTAATGATAATGAAACCCTCAAGTCACATAAACTCCATTCTCTGAAAGTGTTAATCAAAAGTGCAGAAGGTGTTTATTTTTTCACATCCAACTGGACTGCACAGTAATATGAAACTGTATGAAGTGCGCACGTGTGTATATAGAACTTTAAACTGGTATCAATGAGTCTAAATTACCCTCAAGTATGAGTAAAATCAGATTGACCAAAACTCAGCTTTATCTTGGTTTTTATTAGACAGGTGTGGTAAGTGTCTTTGTTGTTTTGGTTTGACACTTTATTTACCATGCATGTCTTCGGTGAAGAATTATTCTGTACAGGGGGAAGAAGGGAAAGCTAGATTAAGGGGATACTGCAAATGCTAGCCTTTGAGCAGAAGCAATTTAATAATTTCATTCCTGCCTGTTTATAATAAAAATAGGAATATTGAATATCTATATTGCAATGGATTTTGGAAAACCCAATGAAGAGTGGGTCCCCAATGTGCTAGATATCATACAAACATGCAAGAAGACTAGGTGAGAGGTTCTGTGCTGTCTTTAAGAGGTGGAGTACATAATTCTCATCACAGGGGAATCTGGGGGTGAAGGTGGCTTTAAATCACCTTTGCACCCCCTCTTTTTGGGTTGCTGCAGAAGACAAAAGAGCTTCTGACTAAGGAACCCTTGACTCACCCAGAATTTCAGTAGAAATATCTACTATGTCTCTGCTCACTCCAGGATCCCAGCATGCCTCCTGTAGCAGGACATGCAAAGGGCAGTTTTACTTAGTTCTTGCACTATAGGACTTCTCCAGACAGATCCAGGCTGCTACATAAAGGGTTCACACCCAAGGGAAAATCCAATGTAAGGCCCCCGCACCAAATAGTTGACCATCTAACAGCAGGTGTGGGGAGAGAGATGTCACATATATCAGATTTGGCCTTTATGTCACTTTTGTTGATTTTTAGATTTTTGAGCGTATTCTACTCTGAAGAGATGGTATAAAAGAGTTAACATTTCTGCTCCTAGCAAGCATTCAGTCATATCCGCTGCCTCTGAGACAAATTTAAGGATATTTTATACACTTCTGCTAGCACTGTAGAAGTAACGCAGCTCTGGGAGTGTGAGCAGAATATTTTTCTGGTTTGTGCCTCATTCACAGAACTGTTAACTGAGACTACATCTACGCTACCATGGTAAGTAGACTTAAGGCACGCAACTCCAGCTGTGTGAATAATGTAGCTGGAGTCAACGTATCTTAGGTTTCGTTACTGCAGAGTGTACACTATGAAAGTCTCCAATTGACTTCCCTTACTTTTCTTGTTCGGGGCAAAGTAGCGGGGTCAACTGCTAAATCAACCACTGGTGGATCAATCTCAGAGTGTCAATCCGGGCTGTAGTATAGACATAGGCTTAGATCCAGTTGCATAGCTAAATTCTGCTCTCTGCCATACCTGTGCAGCCACACGGAACTCACTGGAGTTGCATGGGGGTATCTGACAGTAGAATTAGAGCCACAGAAACTTTTAGATGGGGGGGATGTCCTACACAGAAGGAACTCAGCTTGACTCTCTGATCCCAGGTGAGATTTGTAGTGCTGACAGTTTATACTGGTAAACTGGTCTGCAAGTCATTTAGACACAATAAAACTGTAACCACATGATGGCGTTTTTATAGAGCAGCTTTCCATGATAGAAGCACACTCAAAAGGCTGTGTTTTCAGAACTTTAAGGTTTTTATATATGTTGCCTAGACATTGGGCCAAATTGGGGTTTTACGTGTACTAGCATGTGACATGAATATAGCATAGGGTGTACATTCCAAAGCTAAGTAACAATGATTGGTGTTTTACACATGGGGAAATTGAGACAAACTCAGACTTATCCAATGACACAAAGTAGGTCAGTGGCAAAGTTGGGAATAGAAGTCAGCTCTCCTGACTTCCTCCTTGCTGTAACCCACTCACTCAGACTGGCTTCCAAGCATATCTTCTCCTCCCAAAGGTTATAATATTCCCACAGTAGTTTTAACAATACCACTATCTGCCCACATCAATCCTAAATATATGGCACATTCTCTTTACATTGACTGTTAAAGGAAATTGTTGTACAATTGGTGAGCATTAGTTCTGCTCTTGGCTTTCAGTCAGATCTTCCTTGTATGGAAATCGTTAATATGTACTTCCTCGTTGTAGTAGTTTGCAATTTGTGTGAGTTGGATTGAGTTACTGTGCCAGTAAAGTAATCTGGCTTCGGAACCCACTTCAATGTTGTTAGCCAAGTACTGTCTTCAAATGTGTGGGATTCCCGCACAGCTGCATTAACCTCTACCACAGCTGGACTTCATCTTGCTACAGGTATGAGGATGTATCCATATGATTGTGGCTCAAATTCACCCCATACAGAGGCAAAATGGAGTCCTGTTGACATTCATCTTTTGCATTGACCATTGAACTTGTCATATCCTGCATTCCCATGCTGTAATGGAAATCCATCAACTTTTTTGCCTTTTGGATTGTGAGAGGCCATGGAGCTGCAAGAGGATGAGGCAGAACTTTACCACATAAGCCACTTTAAAGAAGTCCTGGTTAATTAAGCATAGAGAATTTAAGTCTTCCCTCTCCATGGTCAAAGTTTCACATCTTTCTTTAAACCTCATTGTATTCTTCAAATTAACAGGCCTCTACTTTGTGCAAAGACCTTAAACCACTTTAAAGCCATGAGAGAAGGGGGAAATCAGGATGTCCAAGATACCTGAACATCACCCTTTCAAAGAGAGCATTTGTTAGTTTGTTTTTCTATCTTCCAATAGAATTATAAAAAGACCAGAATCATCATTAGCTGTTCTGAGTAAAAATCTGGCCTACTTATTCAACCTTGAGATTACTGCCTGAAAGGCTTCTTCCAGGGAGTTCTGTGTTTTAAAAAGTGAGTCCATTTTCCAATTATTTTAACCCAGAAAAATGCTAAGGCATAATAAAAGGTAACAGGAAGGAAAGCATTGTAATCTCTGTAGATTTGGAGGCTTGGTCTGGGGGAACAATAGGAGCTGTCATTAATCTTTCAAGTGAGTTTGCCATTCTTTCCTTTTCTCAGATTGTAGGGCATGCAGCTGTTTAAAAAAAATCTGGGCACCTCCCATATTGGGGAGCCTGTTCTAACAATAATCTAAATTTTCATTATAGAAATTTTAATTTAGATTTTAGAAAGGTACCTGAAGTCAACAAAAGAAACATGCAAAACTAATCAGCTAAGTTTCTGCTCTCCACTCATATAATCAGCCTACATATGGTCCTCTCCTATAGTCACCGATGTATTTCACTCCCACCCATCATTGACCATTCTCATCAGAGTCTGTTTTTGCATGGACTTGCTCATACATCTCTTGCACCCCCAGAACTCTTACAGAAATGACTGGACATGGCAGAATATGCAATAGGGACCCACACTATAGATAACGGGTCAGCAGTGAGGTTGCAAAAGGAGAATTTTTGCCTTGTGGATCTCTGAAATCTGAACAATTTAGGTGACAGGGCTATTTAAAGTCAGTTTCTTGTTAGCAGGCGGAAGGGCAAATTCCAAAATACTAAGAACACAGGATCTTCCACCTCCCATCTTTCTTCTTCATGAAAATCCCTTCCATTGCAGGGACCTTGGTCATTGGCGCACCCTGGTTCCTCGTTTTCTCTTAGTCTAGTCTCTTGTGAACCACAATGCTTTGGTCCAGTTTTGCTTGTTGGATGTAGTGTGCAGGTGCTGGATGGTGCGGGTGGCTTGTGAGATACAGGACGTCTGACTGGCTGATCTGTCAATCCTGTCTGGCCTTAAAATCTATCTGGAAAATAACTATTAACTTGAGTGATGTCAGTCACTCATAGCATTAATTGAGAACTGATGCAAGTGTATCTTGAGATCACATGTAAACACATTCTGGAGCAATTTGGCCAATATTCATCATAATTTCCTGTGTACTGCCCTGTCTGAACCATCTTATCTCAAGAATTGGTAACATAAAAGTTCTTAATTAACAGTCAAGTTGGAACTCATTTCATTCACTTCTGTTTCACATGCTGGTTTCTTCGGACAGGCTCCACATTTCACTTTCTGTAGAGGATTTCTTGCTATTCCCTCATTTCCTGAAATGGCACATGGGGCTTCAGTAGGTAACAAATAGCAACTTTATTGTTCCTCTCTGTCTAAATTCTGTATTTCCAGTGACTTCTTGACCTGTTTTCTGTGACTGGGATGATGTCAAGGAACTGGAAGTAGCCTATTGACCATCTTACAGATTGCTTGTTTCTTTGACGTTCTTAAAAACCTCACCCCCCCATATGCTGGCATTACTCTAAAGGCCCTTCTACCCTAGTTTGGTTATTCCCAGGATTAGTTTGAGCCCTTGGAATGCTCATAAAACTTTTACATATCCAGAGACTGATCCTGAGAATGTGCTGAGCACCTACAGGATGCAAATCAAGAGGGAAAAATAAACATATTTACTGCTTTAGGGCCAAGATTGAAATAACAGCTTGGCAGCCAGCAAAGAGCCATTGCTGGAACTTTGGAGACCAGTAGGGGAAACGGGTAAAATAACCAGGAGGAACATTAGTAACAGCAAATTATATTTTGAAGCAATTGTCAAGCTACCCTTACTCTTTATGTATTTCTATTACAGTAACATCTAGACACCCCATCCAGAAAACAGGGCCCTATAGTGCTAGTTACAGGTAAACCAAAGCTAATCCCTACCACAGAAAGCTCACAGTCTAGGTTTATGGCCATATGAAACAGGTGGCTAAATAGACAAATGGATAGGGGATAGGTTACAGAAGCAAAGAGTATGTTTGCGATATTCTCAGTGCTCAGCGTAAGTACAGGTTGCCTAGCCAGCGAGACATGATCATGATTTTTTAGGCATCTTAAATGTGGCTTACCATTTGGTGGCTCATCTTAGAAATGAGCCCTTAGGTCCTTTAGCAATTATCAGACTGTGTGTGTGAATGTATTATTCATATCCTCGTGACACAAGTGGAATTACATGCATCTTTAAAATGTTCAGTGCTCTTAAAGTGCTGCCAATCAGTGTGCTCTGGGCTCTCCTGTCCCTCCATTAGCACAGACTTCCAAACTAGTTTCATTATGCTAAATCTCTTAGAGGTGTCAATGGAAGGCGGTCTTGAAAACCAGGGAATGGAGCTTCATTAATAAACATAGTTATTTGACTTCCTCTCCAGATCTATATTTTAAAGTCTTCTATAATTGTATTGCCTTTGTTCCTGTTTTTATTCAGTGCCAATTTTGCATAAAATAAGTCTTCTGCACTGTACTCTACTGTTGTAGCTAATCTAATTGTGCTTCTAATTCTTCTGCATATTAAGAGAGGAAACTTAATTTTGCAACAGAGTAGATTAGCTTGCTTCTTGGAGAGAACAATCCACAATCTTTTATCTGTTTCTTATCTGTTCAGATTCTAAACATGGTGGGACAAGAACTTTGTTCTTTCATTTGTCTGCAAAGTGCCTAGCATGTTTTCAGTGCCTTATACATAATGCTCAAACCCTGTCATCCTCTGCACCCGTTCTGTTCACTTACATTACTACAGAACATTTGCCTTTCTGCTCCAAAACGTCCCTTCCACCATGTGGACTACAAACCAAGGCTAACATTTTCAAAGGGGCCGTTAGATCAGTGAAAGTCAATGGGAGTGGGGTGCCTAGCTCCCCTATTTACTCTTTTGGAAATACCAGCTCCAATGTGTGCAAAAGCAGACAGACAAGGCATAAAAGTGATTCCTGCAGATTAGCTAGCCAGTCACTCTTATAAACCCTCTCTCTTTCATGTATGCGATATGTTAACAAAATAGATCTTCTGCCTTTTTAACTCCAGCTTCTCTAGTGATGACACATTAAATGTGCCCATCAGACTCTTCTTGCAATTATAAGTACAATTCTGGATGGGTTTAAAGAAATGTCCATTCTTTGCTAAATTATTTTCACCCATTCACCTAGGAACAATTAATTTGCTTTCAAAAGTGAGCACACCATCATTCATTTTTTTCAACATCTAAATAATAGTGGCAGGCTGGTAATCTTGGTGCCTATGCTGGTAAATGTTCATGACTATTCTTTTCTAGGCTGTTCTGTTTTCCCAGACTGTCTTTCTAGTACATCTTTCTTAAATCTTACGTAGGCTTAGTCTAGAACTAAGTCACCTTGTGCAGCCCATCAGACTTCATAAGCCTAATAATTTTTGGAAGAGAAGTCTCCAACATCCTGATAAGAGATATGGTGGTATTAATTCAATAGGTGGCATTCTTCCTTCTGAGGCTATGTCTCCACTAACTGATGCTCTGGCGAGCAATCTTCTGTGATTTGATTTAGCGGGTCTAGTAAAGACATCCTAAATTAAATGCTGAGGTCACCCCCATCAGCGCTGGTTTCTCCTGTTGGCCTCCTGCTGTGGAGACGGCACCAAGCTCGGCCTAAGGTATGTCGACTCTAGCTACGTTATTTACATAGCTTAAAAAACGTAAAATAATAAAATTAGAGATGTAAATTATTTTGCCCTGGCCAATTCACATAATTCTCGCCATCTCCGACTGGTATACAGTTGCAAGTGGATACAGTGTTCTTCTGCACTTCCTAAGCTAACCTGTTGTGATGCCCTGTTAAACAGCTACTGTGTTCCACGCCCTGAGATGGTTCCATTTCATTGATGGGTGAAGTGAACTATATGGGTATGTCTAGACTACATGCCTCTGTCATCAGAGGCATGTAAATTAGACATACCAACATAGTCAACGAAGCGGGGATTTAAATATGTCCTGCTTCATTAGAATAAAAATGGCTGCTGCGTTGTGCGGGCTCAGCTGTTTGTCCGCATGAACCGGCAGTCAAGACGGGGATCGGTAGGCAAGGAAAGCCTTTGCCAACTGATCCTGTAAATCTCGTTACACGAGGCATAAGGGATCGGTCGGCAAAGGCTTTCCTTGCCGACCGATCCCCATCTTGACTGCCGGTTCGTGCCGACAAACAGCTGAGCCAGCACAACACGGTGGCCATTTTTATTCTAATGAAGCGGGGGATATTTAAATCCCCGCTTCATTGACTATGTCGGTATGTCTAATTTACATGCCTCTGGCGCCAGAGGCATGTAGTCTAGATATACCCTATGTGAGAGACTTCCAAGTTCTAAAACCCTGTTAGATTAACGCAAGCTCTTCTTGTTTTTATTAGTAAAAGATCTCTTTATATAGTGAGTGCATTCTTGCCTGAAGCATGTCAAATCCTCTGTGAGTGCAGCCTATTGTGTTCATCTTTAAAGGGTGCTCTGACCGATATGGTTAAGATTAATGAGGTATTCATTTAATCATGAACTTATTTAAGGATCTACTTGTAAATCTAGTGAGTTGTGCAGATGAATAGTTCCCATTTAACCTCTAAAGGGGTTTTGTTCATTTATGCCTTTTTATTCTTGAATAAGGTTTCATAGAATCATAGGCTGGAAGGGACCTTGAAAGTTCATCAAGTCCAGACCCCTGCACTTACAGCAGGGCTGCGTCTAGACTGGCACGAATTTGCGCAAATGCTTTTAACGGAAAAGTTTTCCTTTAAAAGTATTTGCGCAAGAGAGCGTCTAGATTGGCACGGACGCGCTTTTGCGCAAGAAAGCCCCGATCGCCATTTTAGCCATCGGGGCTTTTTTGCGCAAAACAAAACTGAGCTGTCTACACTGGCCCTTTTGCGCAAAAGGACTTTTGCCCGAACGGGAGTGTCAAAGTATTTGCGCAAGAAGCACTGATTTCTTACATTAGAACGTCAGTGCTCTTGCGCAAATTCAAGCGGCCAGTGTAGACAGCTGGCAAGTTTTTGCGCAAAAGCACCTGCTTTTGCGCAAAAACTGGCCAGTCTAGACACAGCCCAGGACTAAGCACGATAGACCATCCCTTAAATATCTCCAATGATGGAGATTCCACAATCTGCCTAGGAAATTTATTCCAGGGCTTAACCTCCCTGACAGGAAGTTTTTCCTAATGTTCAACCTAAATCTCTCTTGCTGCAGTTTAAGCCCGTTGCTTCCTGTCCTATCATCAAAGGCTAAGAAGAATAATTTTTCTCCCTCCTCCTTGTAACACCCTTTTAGGTACCTGAAAACTGTTATGTCTCCTCTCTTCTCTTTTCTAGACTAAACAAACCTAATCCTTTCATTCTTCATTCATAGGTCATGTTTTCTAGACTTTTAATCATTTTTGTTGCTCTTCTCTTGACTTTTTCCAGCTTGTCCACATCTTTCCTGAAATGTGGCACTCAGAACTGGACTCAATACTCCAGTTGAGGCCTAATCAATGCAGCGTAGAATGGAAAAATTACTTCTTGTGTTTTACTTACAATAGTCCTGCTAATACATCCCAGAATGATGGTTTTTTGTTTTTGCAACAGTGTCACATTCTTGACTCTATTTAGCTTGTGGTCCACTATGACCCTTCGATCCCTTTCTGCAGTACTCCTTGCATGGCAGTTATTTCCCATTTTATATGTGTGCAACTGATTGTTCCTTCCTTAAATGGAATACTTTGAATTTGTCCTTATTAAATTTCATCCTATTTACTTCAGACCCTTTCTCCAGTTTGTCCAGATCAATTTAAATTTTATTCCTGTCCTCCAAGACACTTGCAACCCTTACCAGCATGATTGCATCCCCAAACTTTGTAAGTGTACTCTCTGTGCCATTATCTAAATCAGGGCTACTCAACTTTGGAAGCCCTGGGGGCCACAACGATACTCACAACACATGCCGAGGGCCGCAACTTAAGTGTGGTTGCAAATACGCGCAAATATATATGCAAATATATGCAAATAGCTTCTTTCACACTGATGGGCATGAATACAAAGATTAAGGCAAGACTACACAACACACAGGCCCCATTTAAGTCAGTTCTGCTGATATTAATAAAATGCAATATTTACCCGATTTCCACCCATGTGACAGCACGTTTTATGAGTAATGACAGTCCAGGAAGTTAACTATTAAAACGCATATCAACCGAAGACCATTATATTGACTCGCCATTGTGAAGCGTGTTCCCAGTGGAGGCCATGGTCAAAGGATCCCACCCGCGGGCTGTGTGTTGAGCCCCACATAAATCCAAACCACACTGCAGGCCACAAATAAACGGGCTGCGGGCAGCATGCAGCCCATGGGTCGCATGTTGAGTAGTCTTGATCTAAATCATTGATGAAAATATTGAACAGAACCAGACCCAGAACTCATCCCTGCACAACCTTACTTGTTATGCCCTTCCAGCGTGACTGTGAACCATTGATAACCACTCTCTGGGAATGGTTATCCAATGAGTTATGAACCCATCTTAGGCCAGGTCTACACTAGACCTGGAAGGTTGGCTTAAAGTATGCAACTCCAGCTGTGTAGAATACTGTCCCCACTGCAGGAGCCTGACAGCAGCAAATACTCTTGTCAGCTTCCCTTACTCCTTGTGACTGTGAGGAGTATAGATTCTGACCAGAGCTGCCCTCAGCGTTCAGTTTACGAGTCTGTATTAGACCTGCTAAATTGAACACCAGAACATTGATCTACAGCACAGCAAGTGAAGATATGCCCTTATAGTAGTTCCATCTAGGTTGTTTTTCCCTAGTTTGTTAATGAGAAGGCCATGTGAGGCCTTACTAAAGTCTAGATATACCACATCTACCACTTCCCCACTATTCACAAGGCTTCTTACCCTGTCAAAGAAAGGTTGTTTTGACACGATTTCTTCTTGACAAATTCATGCTATTTCATGCTATTCGTTCTGTTCCTTTCTATAGACAATGACGCTGTGCCTCTAAATTAATATGAGTAGATAACAAGGAGGTTTCCTTCAGGCATTTATTTCTAAGGTGTGAGCACTAAAAGGGAAGATAGGAAAGAAATACTGAAGAAACACCCTGTCTTCTGATCTGTGAAAGAAGAAAAAAAAATGTCCCAAAGGCTGAACTGCCCAACTGTCCCAAAGGCTGAACTGGTCTGTGCTCTGAGCTAAGAGCTTTGTAAGAGACACCGCATGGTGAACACTGGTTGGTGCCGTGTTTTGCTTTCTAGCAGTAATCATTCCTGCCCACCAGCAGTTACTATTAGCAGTCTCCACAAGGAAGGCACAGTGTGGGATAAGAGAACCATCCCACCATCAAAAGCAATTTGTCCATGTTACACAGCTGACACAAGTGAGTGCCACAGCTGTCAAAAACCCCTTTGCCACAAGCAGTGGTAATTATGCTTAAAGTAATGTCAAAATTTCCATTATAAACCACTAATTTCATGTGTTTACCACTGAAGTAATAAAAATAGGCCTAGAACTGACTCTTGGCATACAGCCTTTCTAACACAATATGAACTCAAAACATGTAGATGCTTTTTGAACAGCAGTATCTAAAATATGCAGCTGCTTTTTTCTTCTTTCAAGACAGGATGTTAAGGTCCTTAGTCTATTGTAGGATAGGGATCCCTGTGAAGGGTGATGAGGAAAACTGAAAATGTGCATCTTATTTCACTTAGTAAACCAGCCTGTGGGTGCATATCAGAACTTCCTGTTGGATGTTGAGCACACACAATAGGAGTGGTCGTCTTGGTGAAGAATTGTTTCAATACCAAAAGCCATGGTGTCCAGTCAGTTCAGTGGCTACTGTTATAGTGAGCTAGCCACACTCCACCGAGAGAGGAATTCTTCCATTAACGCTGTGCTGTCTGCACCAAGGGTTAGGTTGGCCTAACTACAGCTCCAAGAGGTGTGGACTCCCAGTGAATTCCTAGTGGAGACCAGACCTTAGATCAGGGGTGGGCAAATAGTAGCCTGCAGGCAGGATCTGATCTGCCTGGGTTAGCTCTTGGCGGGCCCCCCTGCTATATTTACCTGCACGGCCGCAAGTTCCAGCAATTGCAGCTCCCATTGGCTGCGGATCACCGTTCCCAGCCAATGGGAGCTACAGGAAGTGGTGTGCCAGTCCACACCACTTCCTGCTGTTCCCATTGACCGGGAACAGTGATCTGTAGCCAATGGAAGCTGTGATCACCGGTACCTGCGGCTGTGCAGGTAAATATAGCAGTGGCAGGCCAATCCCAGCAACCACCACTGTGTTATTGCCCACCGTGCCTTAAGTGATCTCTTCTGGACCTCTTAAAACCTAGGAATTTACTAATCCTTGCAGAACTAAGGTCTTAATGACTGTGAGTCCAAAATACTGAGAGCTCTGAACTCCTGTTTACTTAAATAAGAGTGGTGGCTACCCAGCACCGTGCAGGATGAGGTCTGTGACTGGAAGTTAGTAGGAGGCATGTGGAGAACTTTACTGCATGACACATTTAACCCACAGGAAAACACACATTTTTTATTTAAATGTATTTCACACTTTTTTGACTATTTGAAATTATCAGACTTGTAAAAACTTCTTTTCGTGAATAGAGCCCTTTATGTACAAAGGCAACTTTTCCCCCTCAGTGCAGTAATTTTACTATACTTTCTTTTGTAGATCTGGCTCCTTCCATCATCTGTTCATTATTGCTTACTGCTGCAGATCCCTCAAGCACTGAAAAAAAGCTATTTGGAATATAAGCTATCTTGAAAAATTTTACTGGTGCATGCCTCACAGTTACCAGGACTAATAAGAAAGCTAAGTAAATGATTTTATATTTAATGTCACCTCAGAGTATTTTTCAGTGTAGTTGCAGAAGCAGTACTTTCTCTGTACACGTGTAAAACGATTGGAAAGAATTCTTGGGTCACAAATCATGGGAGTAGTTCTGGCATTATTGAAGTCAGTGAAAGTTATACCCTGGACATCAGTTGAGCCAGGATTCTTCCGCATATTTAAAAAGAAATTACTTCACTGTTATTAGCTGGAGGTGTTAGAAATGCAGGTAAAGAATGTATTTAAAAATCTGATTTCTTTTTCTTCCTTTTTCTGACTGTTTATTTGTATGCACTTCAGAGTAGAAGATGATAGGAACTTCGTCAATTTCAGTTGTTTATGGTCAGTTTTGAGTTGGCTTCTCTTTTTCTGGTTTTCATGAATTTGCAGCCCCAGCACTGCAGTATTTGGGCTCCAAGCATTTCAAGGGCATGTTTAAACCCCCTCAATGCACAGTGTTTGAATTAATTTTTTAAACATTTGTTTTATGTAACTGATTTTTTTTAAATCCATTATATGTGGCCCAGATTACTTGAGACTGTCCCTTTAATGAAAACAAACCTTCTATCCCTTTTGCAAATATATCATAAATGGATATAGTAGAAATGACAGATACATATCAATGCCATTTTGGAATATGTTTAAAAAAACAAGTTATTTGTCTAAGGAAATATCAAACTTTTAGTGGAATTTGGAAAATATTTTTGGCTAACATGAAAACTAAAATCCCGCACCACAATGTACAGGCACAGGCACAGAGACTGAACAGATGGACTGCTGTAAAACAACCATTTAATAAGGCATTAAAATGCCATTGACTTGGACACATAAAAAAAAGCTATGAAAATAAATGCCTTCCAAATAATTAAGATCTTATGCCTTAGACTAGCATTGATCTCTATATAAAGATTTTCCTTCTGAAATCAGACCAGTATAAATCTGATCATGTAAGAAAGGAATTAGTGTGTTTATCATGAATATGTAAAACAGTTAAATCACTAGCTTTTATTCTCAGTATATGAGTAGGAATAATAGCCAGTCTAGTAGATGCAGCCAGGAATAGGAACTGAGCCCATTACTGCTCTCCAAACTAGAAAGCATAGTGTGACTTCACTTTCACTCAAAGTAATATACAAACATTGATTTTACATTTTAACAATAATCTGCAAACATAGCTGCTGTGAAAAATATATCATTCATTTGTACAGATTCACCCATGCAGCATAACAAAATGTCTTAGCAGTAATTTTCAGCAGCTAATAATGCTTGCAAATATGAAACTATCGCTATAACTTCCCATTGGTGTCACAGATTTTATTGTAAATATAACCCCAGTCTGCGCACTTCAAAGAGTCTCCAATATTTAAAAACATCTGGAAAACGACGATTCCATAATAGGTACATTTTTCAATGTGTAAAATGATTGAAATATTAAACTTTAGGCAGTGACTATGATGCAAGAGTGTTTTGTAAAGCTGTGTTTTACTTATGTCCTCCAAAAAAGTATTTTTATAAATAATAGTAATAAGAAAGTTGAATCCAAAAAGCACATTTCAATATGTTAAGATTGTGGGAAAAGATAATACAAACGTGCTCTATGGAAGAAGGCTTGGATTATCAGCTTTTACACTGAATTTCATAGATTTTATCAGCTTTTATCAAAACAGTACTGTTGCATAAACATTGCTTTTGTTATTTAGTAACTTTGCAGTTCTTGTGTCCATTTTTCCTTACATTAATCTTAAGAATCTTGAAGAGATAATGAACATACCTTTCATATTATAATTGTCAATATTCAGTAATCAACAAAAAAATAAATGTTTTTAAACTTCCAGTTCAATCTGCTGCCTCTTTTTTTAATAACCAAGAGTCATATTACATTCTGATTCTCTTATATGTAACGTAAAGACTTTGGTCACCTGACCCAATTCTATATGTAATTTAGTAAACGGTCAAAATGGAAGATGAAACTCGGTCTTTAACTTGCAGTGTCTTTTATTAATCAGAATTTATATGGCTCTGCTGCTAGCACACTTTTTAAAGGTGTGAAAAATAGCACTCCAGAAAAATGTCATAGGTAGAAACCTTAATTTTTGGATAAAATTCTAAGTTTATCAATAATTGCTCTGCTTATGAAACTTTGGGCAGAATTTTTAGAGTTCAATGAACTTCCTATTAAAGGCTTGTGTTGCCATTTGGCCAGGAGTGCATCCCAATTAGTAACCCTTGTAGCCAAAGTAGCAATGGCATGTATAGGGCAGTTTTTTCTAAGGCTTTTGTAAATGATTAGTCCAAAAGACTAGCATAAAACTTAGAACTAGTCCCCTGCAGGAGTCGGCTAGAGGAAATTAGAGGATCAACAACATAAGAGGAGCACTGAGGTAGGATTGTTCCAGGCGACAGCCACAGGCTTACACGTGCGCTCAGGAAATTGGCTTAATCAAAAGCTGTGGATTCAGGCATGAGGATGAGGATGATAAGTCAGGTGATGATTCTAAATCATGTCTCAACATCACAAAATAGCGTAGGGCTTTTTTCCCCACCTGTGAAAAGCATGTTTCCTACAGAAAGGTTAAATGTCATCCTTATAAGTTAGCCAAAGCGCCTCATAAATGAGAGCTACAAACTCAGTCAATATTAATGAATGACGCGGTTTCACTTTCTCCAAAAGAGCACCCTGTAGACCAAATTTTATGCAAATAAAACGCTGACAATTTTTAGATTCTGCTCTTCTTTCCAGAATGCTGCTGCTGGGAGCTTGTGTCTCAGAATCAGGCAGAATCTTCATTTGTCTGAATTTAGTCACAACATTCATCAGGAGTCTGCCTGTATTTTGGGCCTTGGATACAACTGAAACTTTTCCAGGAGAGCCAGAAAGATTCACAAGAAAAGAAGTACACCACTCTATGTTCGGATTTCAAAATGTCTGTTTGAAGTTGCCATCTGGTCTGCTGGTGAAACACAAAGTGTTGGGACAGCTAGAGACCCAGCACATGTAGAAGAAACAGCAAACTTTTGTTTCAAAAAAGAAGAGGATAATTTTTTTAAAAGAATTCTTATCAGCAATGACGATCTTATACCATTCAATGCCTCTGTTGGAAGGAAAAAACCACAAATGCTGTGACCCAAATGTGGAGTTTAAAACAAAAATTAACATTCAATTGTTTAGGTGACAAAGAAGCAGAACAATTACTGGTATTAAAACTTACAGCCAGCAGGCAAATACTCAGCATGTCTTGAACAAATAAGCTTTTCTGAAGAGAATGGGTCCCCTCTCCAGGTAAGAAAAGTTTTTATAACATGGCATCACTTACACTTGTAATTAAACATCACTGGTTATTCTGCATATACCATTTTCAACACTTTAGATCTTTATTGTGGGATTGTACTAAGCAGAGCTGTGTATTCTGAAGGCAAGATGATTGAATACTGTAAAAAAGAAACCCAGTCATTTCTTTTTAATTACTAAACTTGTGTTTTTATGTCTTGAGCCAAATTTGGCCCTGGTGTAGCTCGACTTGAGGTCAGTCAGAATGACCCCTCTTTGTCATCTCCTTTCTTATCTAATGAAACATGCTGCTTACTAAATGAAAGACGTGGACGTGAAATATCTTTGTCTGTGAAACAACATGCCACGATACTATCCAGCCAGCATCTGTGTTGGACTAGCTAATGAAACAGAGGGCTATATTTTGGCAGCAAGGCTAACAGGGTTACAACTTTTTTATAAAACAACAAGTAGTCTACTAGCACCTTAAAGACTAGCAAAACTAGTAGATGGTAACATGAGCTTTCTGGGCACAGCCTACTTCTTCAGGTGGCAGGAGTTTTAGAAGTCCAGATTCGAGAACTGTGCCCACGAAAGCTCATGATACCATCTATATGTTTTGTTAGTCTTTAAGGTGCTACTTAGACTATTTGTTGTTTTTTAAGTTTTTCCTGTTACAGACTAACTTGGCTCCCCCTCTGAAGCTTTTGAACTTTTTTATAGCAATTAAACATTACCAAGATATTTAAACAAGAGAATAAATTAAGGAACATCTCCCCAAGTCTCATTTATTTCCTACTATTAGACCATAGTTGCAAGCACTTCTAAACATGCATTGAATATGTGTCACACATGAGTACCAAAGATAATACAACTGGCTGGCATTAGCTGTTAGGTCAGGCACAAGAAAAGGGTCCGTCAGGGAGGGAATTTTTATTTCACTTGTGCTTGTAATGATTTTCAGTATTAATACAAAAGCAAACTGTACAACATGGAAACAAAGAGTTGTTAGCATTATTACAATTTGTAGTGCCCAGGAACCCCCATCAGGATACTGTACAAACACATATTAAGAGACAATTGGTTCCCTGAAGAGGTTACAGTCTAATTTCAGGCAAGATATTAAGACATGCAGAGTTTGTTGCATACTATCAGAAGAGCCAAATCCAGCTCACCTGCGCAAAACCTGAGTTTCCTAAGAGGATTAACAAGGTGAATAAACACCTGCTTCCATCATTACTGAACATAAAAACTGGTAGAGACCACAGTCTGTATATTGATCACTGTCTCTCATCTCCCGTACATAAGCTATGTGGTCAGTGGATGTTCAGAACCACTAACCGTACCACTGCTTCAGCCTTTCCCTTTGTGATACCAAGGAACTTTGCTCTGTGACCTTCTGCTGAGCTACTGAGTAATGTGGTGGAAATTCTGCTGGTCTTTATGGCTTTTTTCTCCCAGGAGCGTAAAAAGGCAATAGGATCTGGCCTACAGTAATAATGGATTCCAGGAAAAATTAGCTCTTGCAGGGACAGTGTTTTTCTGTATGTCTCAGATTACCCAGAAGCACTGAGAATTTGGAGGGAAAGATAGCCGTAGGATAGCGAAAACCTTCCTTCTATAATACGGATGATGACCTGAGTCATAGAACTCCATCCACTGACAGTGAAGTTCAGCTAGAGTTTTTATTAGTGAAAATCGTGATTAATTTGGGTTCTGCAATTCCAGCATCTATCAGTAAGGAAATTTAACAAGATGTGAACACCAATTGTTTTGCTATGTAAAAAAACCCCAACCCAATATGAGTCACCATTTCAGAAAAAAGGAATCTCAAACTGGAGTAAAAGGCAGAAGTAGGGATGCTTTAACCCCAAAATGGAGCATAAACCCACCATGTACAGGGTTGAATTTTCTAGTCCGGCACCCTCGGGACCAACTGAACGATTGAATTTTCCAGACCACAGGAGGTCAATATTGTCTAGCAGCATTACCAATACTTCTACTGCTTCCTAGGCTGTTAGAAGACATTTACTGGTAAATTAGAGCTAAATAACAACACAGAACATTGAGAGCCAAGACTGGTGGCTGTAAACAAACTTAATGGGACCACGGGATACTTGGCTACACCTGTGAAAAGTGGACATCGAGCTAACTAAAATCATGCTGGACCACAGATGATTCCGGACCAGAGAGTGCCGGACTAGAGAGGTTCAACCTATAGTAGCAAAATTAAACGATTATAATATTAGTCTTGCAGGAAAGAGACATGGAAAGTACATTGTGGATCAAGTCCTGTTCCTATCAAAACCAATTGGAGTTTTGTCATTAACTTCAATGGGACTAGGGTTTGGCTCTGTCTCTTTAAAATAGCAAATGAGAATTGGCTAAGGAGGTAACAAGAGAGTCCAGGAGGAAAGTTGGGGTTTCCACTAGGACTGCAGTTATTTCACATTTTCAGAGGCCCCCGCTTTTAAATGACCCAATAGCAATGATTGGGGCTGTAGCTAACTTTAACTTTTATGCTTTTGCAAGATATGCTGTCAGCAGTTCAAAAAGCTCAAAAGATAGAAATGCAGAGGGCAGCCTAGAACTGTCGCTGCTGGGCCCATAGTAGGTATTGTCTCACATAGAATGGGGTTTATAAGACCACCCAGTGCTTAAAAGCCCCTTGCAATGTGTGAGCACAACAGAGCAAACTAGAATAACTTAAAGAACAGCAATGGTCCTGTGGCACCTTAGAGACTAACCAAAACCATATAAATAGTATCATGAGCTTTCGTGAGCAACACCCACTTCCTCAGATGCTTCTTCAGCGCGAACTAGGTCCCTGATCCTGCACAGACTTGTGCACACGCTTTTCACTTTACTTGTGCATACATCTGAGTGGGGTCAGAGCCCCACAAAAGGCCTAGAAAGCTGGTGGCATCTGCTGCTTGACACGTTGTCACTTACCTTTCCATTCTAGTTTGTTCCCTGCCATTTTGCACCTGCCCAGTTGCCTGCATTTGCCTTTAATTGCCTGTTTCTCTTGACTTTGTTATAAGCAGATGACTCTCCTGCCAGTGGCATTGCTCTCACTCTCCATCTTCCAAACATCCTTACTCACTCTGCGAAGCAGCCATGATGGTACGATCTCCACTTCACAGAGGAGGAAGTGGCTTACAGGCAGGATCACTGTGGGGGCAGTGCACAGGCGATCCTGATTCCAGTCTCTTGCTTAGACCGTGGCTCATGCCACTTGCACTGTCTGGACCCCCCCCCCCCAGGTCAAATGCACACAAACAGGTACAGTTTTGCTTGTTTTCTTACAGGCCCGGTCGAAACTACGATTTGAATATGGCTCTTGGAGTCATTCGCTTGGTCAGTTTCTTGCATGTGAAGAAGGCAGGTGTGCCTTGTTTATGCTAGAGCAGATGTGCTAGTTAACATGAGCCAACATCAGACCTTTACATCCTAGTCCAGTGTTTCTCAACCTTTTTTTTATAAAATATCCCTTTAAAAAAAATTATAAGTACCCCCAGTATCTACAGTTTTCAAACACACACAACTTTTTTCTACCATTGCAGCACATTTGTTTAAACAACTTAATTGTAGCTGGGTGGGCGATGAAATTTTTGGGTGTAAAAAGTACATAATAATAAAGCGCTGTAAAACTTAAAACAAAAATTCAGTTTTCTCCAAATTTCAGTTAAGTTGACGTACCCACCAGACTTCTCTTGAGTACCCCTACGGGTACTTGTGCCAGTGGTTGAGAAACACTGTCCTAGTCTACACAAGACCACCGAGGGTTGGGGTGCAATATGTAGGAAAACTGCCTTCGTAAGTGGGCTCTCCTCCCTCGTGGAGTCTTTGGACACCGGGGTATTCATGTACCTCATAGCACGCACGCTGGCAGGCATCTCTGTTTCACAGACTTCCCACTGCCTCACTCCTATGTGAAGCTGCTGAAGATTCCAATTTTTCCCACTGAGAGACAGCCCATTAGTCCCTGATCGTCACACATTCCTTGCCGTTGGTTGTGTGCGTCAAGCATCCCTGGTTTTTTTGTAAGTAAATTGAAGTCAAAGCCTGACCCCACTCCACAGCCTACACAACTGGCCAATCTTAGGATAGCTCCCCTGGAGCAAGAAGAGGGAGAAAATCTCCGTTTCTTTCCCAGATTGCAGAGCCTCTCCAGCATCACACTGTAGCATCTCTGCTACTCCTGTGTCTCCACTTCCCAGCTGGGGCAAATGCCAGTGATACTCCCCCCAAAATACTCCAGAGAGCAGCTCTGTGGTACGTGGCTCCTCCGGACAGGTTTGGAATTCTGTCCCCTTTCCTGGGCAGTGGAAATCTACGGGTTCCACTTCCTTACAGAGACCCTGGCATAATAGGTACAAACACCGGATAACTAGTGTCTGCTCCCTCCCTTTAAAAAATAAACACATACCATTGTTTACCCTGCTTAGGACTCTTCAAATGCTTAGGAAATAGTTAATTTCTTCCCCCCTTCTTTCACATCACAGAGGGAGAAATGTAGAAAAACGACAACTCGCCCAAACGTTTATGTAACAATCGTGTACCTTGTTTTAACTGTACCCCATAAATCTGCTCTTCTTTAGTGATACTGTACAGAAATCTTGGTGGACATTTTTCCTGCTTCTAACTGATCTACTTTCTTTCATAATGATAAATGATTGGGCAAGTGGGGAAGGGAAAATGATTAAACGGGTTGCTTTTGAAAAGGACAAAAAGGAAGAACGGGTGATTCATACACAACAGAATCTCTGTGCATGGGGCTGCAGCTCTGATATTTTTTAACTTTCTGACCTTTGGCTCTTGAGAGGAATCCTGGGACAAAGATGTCTAATCAGCTAAGGCAGACACTGTGACACTTTGGTCTCCTGTTTAAACTGAATTGATTGCCCATCCCCACTTCCATTCTCTTCTGGATCCAGTTGCTTATTAGCTGTCACCGTTACCATTCCATGCTGACTGGTTCACATTACTTCAGATACACAGTGCAAGTTCATCACCTTTCCAGGATATCTCCTGATTGATTCCTTATGCCTTGTGATCTGCTCTATATTTTTAGGCTGAACTAAGTTGCTTGGGGTGTTCTCAGATTTATTCTACATGTTCCCCATGAGTTGTGATAGTTTTATCAGTGCTTGAGGCTACTCTTCTTGTGCGCTTGCACATCTATAATTTTTATCATATGCAGTAAAATGAGTGAAGTACAGCATTTTGCTGTCTGTGTAAACCCCCTTCGCAAATAGTCAGATGCCATAAAAATGAGTTACCTGTAATTATATATTAATCAGAGTTCCCTGTAAGCTGTGTGTTCACGCGGCCACCAGGAGAGATTCCAGTGCTGACCAGAGGATTAGCAGAGCACCCACAGCTAGGTTATTTGTTTCTATTGGTGGTGCACATTCACACATGTCATGGTGCCCATAATATTATTCCGCACGCGAATGGAAAAGATTAGAGAGAACATTGATCAAAATGTGTGGCTTTAACCCCTCATCAAAAGACTCATACCTGTGCCTTGCATGTCAATGCTCTACAACACAGCCAAGAGCTACAGCCTCCATCTAAGATATGGGTTTGGGCTTGTTGACAATAAAAATGAAGAGCTTGATCAAGCCACGCTGAGGTTTGTGAGAGCACACGAGTGCACTTCAGTGCACATGAGACTAGGCCCTAAGGCTTTTATGTTTGCCAAACATGTAAATCAATGGTAGGATATGATCATGCGCAAGTTGAAGCCAGACACATCCAGACTGGAAGTAAGATGTTTATTTTTAAGAGAGTAAACCATGGAAGTATTAACCAAAGGAAAAGACAGATTCTGTGTCAATGGCAACTTTTAAATCCACTTTTAAGCTTTTTTTTTTTCTTTTAAGATATGCTGTAGTTCAGAAGGAGCTATGGCCAGTCTTGGGTTGGAAGACAGCGTGATCCAAGTGGTCCCTTCTGACAGTCGACTCAGTAATGTAAGTAGGATTTATTTTTATGTGAAATATCATATACTGTTGTTCTCTATTAAGGGTTTTTGTGAAACGCTTCTTTAATTACTTTAGAGCAGCTTCTTGGGCTTTGTCTACACACACACTTAGATTGGTTTAATTAAATGAGTTTAATTAAAACAGTGCACCTCCTATATGATCACTACAGCTGGTCAATTTTTTTTATTCAAAGTGTTTTGACAAAAAAATATTTTTTTGTCAGAATTGAACTTTTGGTAGGAAATGTCTTTTTATGAAAATGTTCAGGTTTTTGGTGAAACCAACTTTTAAACTAAAAATTGAAATATTTTCTTTGCTGAACAATTTTTTTAAAATGCTGTTTTTGTTTTTTGAGCTAAATCCTGTTACTTTTTGCATATAGATCTGAAGGAAAATATCATTTTGTCCTCCTCTTTCCCCCTGGAACAAAAATCTCTCATGATCAGCTCTGGTGGATATTTGTTTTGATTTGAGTGGGTTGTTTTGGTTTCTCTTAACCAGGTTCCTAATTGACTTAAGCTAAACCAGAATAAGCCAGGTTTAAATCACAATAATGGTGCCACACTTTTGCACTAACTTAACTACATAAAACTGTTTAAAAATCACAGTGCAAGTTAAATGAGGCTGAAGGTAAATGGCAATCAGAGTATGCTGACCCTCTGTAGTTCTCATTTAGGGTATATCTACAGATCAAATTATAGCTACCCCGCGTCTTCGCAAGCCACCAATTATTTTGAAATATTTTTCGAAATAACGGGTGCACTATTTCGGCATCCCAGTAACCCTTATTCCACGAGGTTTTAGGGATGTCTTGAAATAGCACTTTATTTCGAAATTTGGTGCTGCGTAGACATCACCAAATTTCAAAATATAGTAGCCTATTTCGAAATAAACTCGAAATAAACTGCGCAATTTGCCTATTTCGAGTTTAGAGTGCTGTGTAGACATAGCCTTAGTGACTTCAGTCCCCTTTCCACTCACCTGGTACTCCTTCAACAGCGGCTATTTGCTTGTCTTAAAACTAAAACCAGAACTAAGATGCAAAATCCACCACTAAGCATGAGAGGCTGATCTCTAAAGCAGACTGAAAGGTATGATTTGTATCTGATGCCACAACTTGATTCTAAAATTGTCCTTTCTAAAAGACTATGCTTCCTGACTCTCGATGGAGTGTGCTGCTGAGATTAATATACATCCTTTATTGAATGGGACTCCTTGACGTATTGCTCCCCCTTTTTAATATATTGACACTGTAGTTTGTGGAGAGATCAATTTTAAATCCTTACCTTCCTCATCAGCCAGTTGGCCATGTTGCTATTTCCCTGAAATCTTCAAGGACTCTTGGAGCTCCATCCAGCAAAGTCTGAGTACTTTCTTCCCACATTGCATTCAAACTAATTCACCATGTTACCGGAGGTACTGAGCACCTCCCTGAATCAGGCCCTTATTTTCTCTTTAAACCCAGTGGGGAGTCTTGGGAAGCTAATGAAGAGGTGACTTTTTCTCCTAATGGAATATTCCTCTACCACCATCCCACCAGGAGAGTTCTCCTCTTCAAAAGAAACATTTTTCTCCTACACAAACTGCAAAAAGAATTATTTAATGGCATCATGAATTAAGACAGAGAGATCCAAATCTTCCAAAGTATAGAGATGCATTGGAAAAATAACATTGTGTATGTGTGTGTATATGCCCAAAACACCCCAGCTTTTCCAGCGTTAAGCCTCTGTCAGCTACGCAAACTGCCAGTAATCCCAGGCTAGTGCCATGAGTTATTTTTAGCTTGTTTAATGTCAATTAGTAGACTAAGTAAGTAATACTAGTATATCTAGGGTGAGGGCCAAATTCAACCTTGTTGTTTTTAAAGTTACAGACTAACCCAGCTACCCCTCTGAGACTCTCTAAACTGAGATACTCAGGTCCAGCAACATCTGTGGTCTGGAGGGGCCACAGATGTTCCAGGACCAGAGAATCCCAGTGGGGGGCTGGTGGCTAGGAGCTCTGCAGGGTTGCCTGATGGGGCTTAAGTCTGGTGCATGGCAACAGGGCTGCCCAGCGGGGCCTGGAAGCTCAGTGGGGCTGTAAGGACACTGGGGCCAATGATAGGGGAGCTGGCTGTCAGGCCAGCAGCCAGGCCAGGGTTGGGGTGGCCGTTGGATGGGGGGCCAGAAATGACTTCCCCTGGTCCAGCAAAATCCCTCATCTGGGACCGGTCAAGTCTCCAGGGTGCCTGGCCAGTGAGATCCAACCTGTACTTCCACTGATGGTAATGGGAGTTATGCATAGGCTGCTAATGTATCAATGGAAAACAGACAACTGTACATATCCAGCTTTTCCCACCCCTCTCAATGTTTGCTTGACTGTAAGCCCCTACACAAGAAATCTTAACAGTTTTACTTCAACAGTGTGCTCATCTTCCAGATACTGTAGGACTTTCCAACCTTAGGTTAATCTTCTGCCTGTTCTCCAGCACATTAACATGCTGGTAGGGCTATCTGAGCAGATCCCTTACAGGGCATTGAAGGTAACAGGAGGCATGGAACTGCTTTAGAAATGGGAAGGACAAACTGTTTGGGGAAGGCAGCACTATTTCCTCTAAAATAAAATGATAATATCTCATTTGTAATCCAGACAGAAGAATCCAGAATAGATGGTCACTGGGGACTGTAGGCTCATGGCCCCATATATGTTAGGAAGCGGTGGCAGCACTAGTCTCTTCTAGTGTTGACTCAGTGTCACTTTGAGAAATGAAAATATGCCCTTCGGCCTATGCCCAGTGACTCTGGTCCCTCCCACCTCCCCTTATGCCTTGGGATGTTGCTTCTAATTATAAATGCCATTTAAACCCAGAAAGGCACACTGTTTTGGTGTGTTCATTTTCCTTCTCCCCCTCAGTTTTGACGCATAGGCTATCGCTATCAACTCTTTGTTCCTAGAGCTTGAGTGTCTCCATTTAAACAAAAAAACAACAAAACCCTTGAAACAGACATTTAAAATATTACTGTCTGTGAGCTGGTAAAAGGGTCAAACGTGCATCCTAGGAAAGGGTAAGATTTATATTGCAACAGAGGGAAAGATCAGATATCCAATGACTCATCACAGCACATTTTATACTCATCATTGAAATGTATCCAGAGACAGTTGATAGTAATAAAATGGCTTTATGTTCTGATATTGTAAAACAAAATGTCCATGCTATGTAACAAAACATTTAAAAATTCCACACCACCTGCATCGTATGTGGTTTCATCTGTATTATATGTCTTTTGTCTGACCAATTCTTAGTTTTTTTTAACAGCAAATGTGTAATTTAAAAAAAAATCTTAAATAGATGTCTTTCCACAAAAAAAAAAAAAAAAAAACCTTGCAACATTCATTTTTATTAAGTATTTCATTTGTAAAAAGCAAAGCTGAATTGGACAGGTGGCCTGCATTTGTGATATATATATTTATATATCTATATATATATAAATAGCTATTCAGCATGCAAAAATTGTAGTGATTTCCCAAATCTGATTACAAAATTCACACATACTGTCTGTTGAATGGGGTATATATGAATATGCTGGCCAAAAATAACCTTCACTTCAGTGCCCTCATGTTTGTCTAGCTTAAACATCTTATTTATCAGTCTCTTGTCATTGGAATGGATTCAACAAAGCACAGAAGTGACTTTTTTTTTTTAACCTCCATCTACTCACTGATTGTTTGGGAAACGGGAAAAAATGATTCAAGGATAACTTCTGTACTCTAATTGAACCAAACTCCCACTATTGTTTCTGTGTATCTGCTGTATAGTAACAGCTGCACAGGACGGGAGACCCAATGTGTTCAACATACAGAGAGGAAGATGCAATTCCTGCCCAACAAAACTATTCAGTTGAAATCAGTGGGAGTTTTGTTTAATAAGGAATGCAGAATTCCCTGCCCCGCCCCCCCAAAGTGTCCATTTCTCATAATGGCTGTTTTTTTGGTTGGCTAGATAAATTCTTGCAAGCATTTGATCCACTGAAGGGGGTGACCTTCCATTTGACACGTGAAAGTTATTCCACAGTAAAAACATTAGCAACAAATATATTGGTAACAGTTTTTCCCGCCTCCATTGAAATTTTTGTCCCTTGCAAAATCTGACAAGCAGGAATTTAATTTAAAAAGATGTAAAGGTGTGTGCGTGGGTGGGGGGGGGGGGATTGTTCACTGTCTCCACTACTGTGAAAGCAACTTTCAGTGTGGTGCAAAGAAAATGAGTATGTAAGGGCTATTAACACTGTGAAATTGTGTCCCCGAAGGGGAATGATGGACACCCAATTTCTCGAGTCATTTAAATTTAAAAAGGGACTGGACAAATCTCAAGCCACTCTACTGCAAGGAATCAGTATGGTGCAGTGGATAGGGGAGATGAAACTGGAAGAGGAAGGTTCTGTTCCTAGTTCTGCAGTTGGCTTCTTGTATATGCAGCCTCAGAATCAGTGAAGTGACTTGCCCTGTTTTGCTTATTCTTTACTGAGGACAGAAAATGAAACCAACCTACGGAAAAGAGCTGTGACCATTGCTGACCTTGGACCTAACTGATGGTTTTGTCTTTAATCGTTATGGCTCTATGACTTTGTGACCCACACGAAGTAAGGCCCCATGGATGAGTATCTGCTGCTTTAAACAAAGGAAAAGAAGCAGCCACATCACATTTTAGTCATGTGGATGGTTTTAAGGGACCAGGAGGACTGACCTAATTTAGAAGAGATTGGTGAATCCAGGCCATTGATCCAAGAGTTTGCACAGAATTGTTATTTCCATTGACTTGTGTGTGTGTGTAAAGGGACACACTCCTCAGACAAACAACCCCCTTTAGAAATGTACATTTGTGTAGGTTTCACTGAAGTGCAAGTTACCCACAGGTATTAACACTGAAGGAGCATTGTTCAGGAGCAGTGAAACTAGCTGGTTAGAGAGCGGACTCATCCATCAGTCCAGTTTTCCACAGTCCCCATTCCCGAATGGTAGGGTAATGAAGATTCCCTTGAGAGGGAAAAGCTTTGTGAGTAGAGGAATTCGTTTGCGGGGTTCAAGTGCGGAGATGGGGGCTTCCTCTCGCAAACAGGTGGGTGCACTCTTTCCCTGGGGAAGGATGAAGACGGAACTCGCTCCCGGACCTGAGACTGTGACAATTGATTGTATACACTGAAGGGGCTGTTCCCTGGAGGTTGTGAGCTTTGGCTTGTGATAGAGGGGAGTCTTGGCATCATGGTGGTGGTAGTAAAATGAGCCGGGAAAGGCTGGTAAGGCACAGTTTCCATTGTCTGAACACTGTAGCTGGTGTAAGGTGCAACCGAAGTCCACATATTGCAGCTCAGTGGGGGCGGGGGAGGAGGCGGCAAGTCATCGACTGTTGAGACACCTGCGATTTCGGCCCCAGAACCTGAGTACATACAAGCTTCCCTCGGTGTCACCTCGCTGCAATAGGAAGGGCTTAACATTTGCTGGTCGTAGGGAGGTGGCGAACGAAAATAATGCTCTTCTCCTACAGAAGAGGAGGCTTCCAGATAGGAGCGTTTGCAGGGCAGGTCTAAATGGCGAGCACTTTCTGTAAACGAAGAAATAAGCATTTAGAGCACTGGGAAGGAACCTACAGCCCTGGGGCTGGATCCGGCCCTCAGCTTGCTTGGATCTGGCCCCTGAAACGTGGGGATCCCCCCAGCATCGAGGCGCTGGCGCTCCAGCCCCATGGAGGAGGCCGTAGGGCTGGCGCACCAGCAACCTACCTCCTGCCCAGACCCGCCACCCCCAGCCCACTTCCCTGCAGCCCCCTCCCACACACTGAACCTCTCATTTCTAGCTCCTGGGGGGCCCACCAAATCTACTAACCCAGCCCCCCTCCCAGACCCTGGTGTGTGAGGGGAGTGTCTTTTTGCTTTACAGTCCGGGGCCACGTCAGCGAGATTTGGGGTGGGGTTGCTTCTCACTTTTGTGTGTCCCCTGACTGATTTTTTTGTGGGTCCCCCTAAAAAAGGTTCCTCACCCCTAATTTAGGGAAAGGCTTACAAGATACGCTGTCAAGCCCTCAAAAAGCTTCCGAAGCACGTGAATCTGACATTGCATTGTTATTCGGGCTAATCCAATTAAGCTACTTCCTTTTGACAAACAATATTTAATAGCAACTACGAATGTTTCTCTAATCCAATCAGCCTTCAAGCATTTTTGGGCCACCGCTTAAATAAGTGACTTGGGCTACTCCTGTTAGAGCCAGAGATTACTTTTCATCCATCCAGATAACGGAGGGCCAGGACTCTTGACAAATTCAAGAAGTCTTTTAAAATGTCTTATCGCAACCTTTCTTCCTGTCCTCGCAAAAGTTACTCTACATTTACCAGCTATTCATGTCACAGGCTGCAGAAATATTTCAAGATAAGCCAAGGGGAGTGCTCTGGTAAGGATTTCTGCTATGTGCTGGAAAACCAGCCTCCTTTCAATGGACTTTGAGTGCGGTGTACGTTGCTGACCAGCATTCTGTCATGAGCAGTGCTGTCTGTTTCAAGGAGACTGTTCACACACACCTCAGTGTGAGTAAAGATGGTAGAGTTGGGTATCCAGTGTATCCTAATAGTTGTTTCTAGAATCTCCTGTCTTATAAAATCGGTGCTTTTCACTGAAAACATTTAAAGTGCATAGACAAATGGCAACTTGATGCACAGATTTAGAGTACAAATAATTTTGCTTGTATCCTTGATCTTAGATTATTTAATTACTTGCATTTCCTACAGTAAAAAAAGTTGCAGAATAATGTTGATATCAAAAATATCAACTTCCCTTAATGTTGTTCTCTTAGGGCCTGATTCTACTGGGGTCTATGTAACCTTGCAAACCACTGAGCATTGCAAGGCAATGAACCTGCACTGAAGGCAAAAGGTGCAGAGCACCTCGAGGGCTTGTGCTCAAATACTATCCAATCAGAAGTGCCTCCAGTACTTTGCAGTAGACCTGCATGGTTCTCCTGGCCCCGGAGAGACGAGAAGAGGTATCAAAGAATCTACTACAGCGTTTTGTATTAGGGATGTAAAAGAGTAGTCGATTAGTCGACTACCTGATAAGCCTAGGCTTATCGGGTAGTTGAGTCAGCTACTCCCATTCCCTCCCCCTTGCTGCCTCTATATCAGAGGCAGCAAGGGGGGGAAGCAGAAGCCAGTGCTGGGGGGAGCCATCTACCAGAGGCAACACTGTGGGTGGGAGGCCCAGGGAAGTTCCTCTGGCAGCAGCAGGAAGTTGGGACCCCCCGTGTACAAGAGCTGCTGTGGCAAAGTAGCCCCTGTCTGCAGGGGGTCCCAACTCCCTGCTGGGACCCACTGCGGACAGGGGCTGCTGCCGGAGCAGCGTCTCTTCACAGCCAGCCCCTTTCCATGGCCAGCCCCTGGCTGCTGTGAACAGAAGCTGCTCCACAGCAACCACTGTTTGTGGGGGATCCCAGCTCCCCACTGGGACCACTGCAGACAAGGGCTACTGGACCTGGTGTGAGCTGGGACTGAGCAAGCCCAGCTCAGTCCCTGCTCACACCAGGTCCAGGAGCTTCCTACTGCAGCCTTTCAGTTTAAATGTAGTAGGAGCCAGGCTGCCTGCGTGCCCAGCTCTGACTGCATTTGAACTGCAGAGCCGTAGCAGTGGTAGCTCCTTCTGAGCACCTTCCCTTATCAACTAATCATGTAGTCGATACAAACTGTATCAACTACACGATTACCCAGTTACCCTCCTCTTAACATCCTTCTTTTGTATATGGAAGAAAGACCATTTCCCATCGGTAAATGGCTGTTACCTCTTCTTTTCAGGCAGTGATAAAAGAGCCCTGAATCTCGCTGTGCTGTGAAGGAGTTGAGTGGTAGATCTTGAGCGTCCGAAGCAGCAAACTGCATGTGAGCCCCGTTCTCGTACTGATAATGCTGAAGGGTCTGGTGATTCCCATGGAGTGGGTTGACATCTGTTTTTGCTGAGAGCTGGCCGTGCGTGGAAACCAACCTTTGCCTCATGATACTTTTGGAAATCACTGGATATTCTTTGCTGCAGGAGAGGAAAGTTATTTACTAGTCAGATAATCAGTCCTTGCAGGACAAACTCTGATTACATTAGGGTTCCTGTAGCACCGTACAGCCAAGGATTTTCACTTAAAAAAAAATGAACTAAGTCTCACAACCACCGGGGGGTGGTAGGTGAATATTATGACTACTTTGCCACAGCTGGAGCCCCAGGAGGGTTGAGACTTGCACAAATGCCAGTTGGTGTCCAAGCTAGGCTTTGAACCAGGGAGATTCTTGCTCCCAATCGCAAGCCCACATTTGCTCTCCCACAGCCCTGCTACCACAGACCTTCAGATGTTTTTCTCACGACTCCGTTGAAGAAAATTGTTGATGCCTGTAACCCAGCATAATTTGACCAGCGTGAGGGCTCTGGGGTGGGGCTGAGGATGACAGCTTTGGGGGGCAGGAAGGGGCTCCAGCTTTGCAGGGGGGAATCAGGGCTGGGGCAGGAGGGGCTTACCTTGAGCAGCTCCCGTCATTGCTGCAGTGGGGTGCTGAGGCAGTTTTCCTGCTTCTCCTGGCACCACAGACCATGCTGCCCCCAGCAGCAGGTTCCCAGCCTAGGGGAGTGCGGAGCTAGTGCTCAGGGCAGGGGCAGTGCACGGAGCCCGGTGCGCTTCCCCCCTTCCCCCACATCTAGGAGCTGGGCCTGCTGCTGGCAGTTTCTGAGGCACAGCTTAGTCTGCGGTGCCAGGACAGGCAGGGAGCTGCCTTAGCACCCCCATTGCTCACCTGATCCCCCTGCAGCAACAAGACCCGGTGCCTGACATTCTATGACCCAGTACTGGGTTGCGACCCCTGGTTTGAAATCCCCATCCAGATCGTACTGGCGTGGAACATGCATGCGCACACACTCCATGAGCAGATACATACGCACTGCATCAAAGGCCTCTGCCTGCAAATGGTAGAACAGATGTTCGAACTAAACGCGGTATCGCTGCCCTCTCATTGCTCTTGTCTAGCCTCACCTTTGCAGCCGTGCCACACGCAAATCGCTGTCATCACTTCCCCTGAATCCCTTGGCAAACGGATTGTTTTCGATTTTCAGCTGGGTTATCTTTACAAGAATGAAACAAAACCAGAGTCGGTTAATAGCATATCAGACCCACATGTCTGCTTGTGGGACTAGGTCTGTAGATCTCCAAAGAGGCTTTTTGACGTGTCTCATCCAGGGGCATCCACAGTCTGGGTATGTCTATACTACAAAGTTAATTCGAACTAACAGCCGTTAGTTCGAATTAACTTTCATAGCGTCTATACATACAAACCGCTAGTTCGAACTTAATTCGAACTAGCGGAGCACTTAATCGAACTAGGTAAACCTCATTCTATGAGGAGTAACGCCTAGTTTGAATTAAGTAGTTCGAATTAAGGGCTGTGTAGCCACTTAATTTGAACTAGCTGGAGGCTAGCCCTTCCCAGCTTGCCCTGTGGCCACTCTGGGCCAAACCAGGGAAACTTTTCTGCCCCCCTCCCGGTCCTGGAGCCCCTAAAGGGGCACGGTCTGGCTACAGTGCTCGTGTCAGTTGCAAGCCTGCCAGCACCCAGCCAGCAGACCCTGCACCTGGCACGGCATGAGCCAGCCACCCGCTGCCACCCAGCCCTCTGCCTCTTCCCAGGACCAGGCTGGCGGCTCCCAGGAGCCTGCCCGGGGCCGCAAGAGGCGGACGCCCGCCTGCCTGGTCTAGTGCGGAGATCGTGGACCTCATCGAGGTTTGGGGGGAGGCCTCCAACGTTCACAACCTCCACACTAGGCACAGGAATGCGGCTGTCTAGGGCAGAATAGCTGCCAGCCTGGCCACCAAAGGCCACATGCGAACCCAGGAGCAGGTCTGCATGAAAATCAAGTTGGTCCAGTGAGACCCCCGACCCTGAGCTCTGAGCTTAGAACATAAGAACATAAGAACGGCCGTACTGGGTCAGACCAAGGGTCCATCTAGCCCAGTAGCCTGTCTGCCGACAGCGGCCAGCACCAGGTACCCCGGAGGGGATGGACCGAAGACAATGACCAAGCGATTTGTCTGGTGCCATCCATCTCCAGCCTTCCACAAACAGAGGCCAGGGACACCGTTCCTACCCCCTGGCTAATAGCACTCCATGGACCCAACCTCCATGACTTTATCTAACTTCTCTTTAAACTCTGTTATAGTTCTAGCCTTCACAGCCTCCTGTGGCAAGGAGTTCCACAGGTTGACTATGTGCTGTGTGAAGAAGAACTTTCGCTTATTAGTTTTAAACCTGCTGCCCATTAATTTCATTTGGTGTCCTCTAGTCCTTCTATTATGGGAACTAATGAAGAACTTTTCTTTATTCACCCTCTCCACACCACTCATGCTTTTATAGACCTCTATCATATCCCCCCTCAGTCTCCTCTTTTCTAAGCTGAAAAGTCCCAGTCTCTTTAGCCTCTCTTCATATGGGACCTGTTCCAAACCCCTAATCATTGTAGTTGCCCTTTTCTGAACCCTTTCCAAGGCCAAAATATCTTTTTTGAGGTGAGGAGACCACATCTCTACACAATACTGAAGATATGGCGTACCATAGTTTTAGACTTCCCCTCCTCCTTCTTCCCCTGGCTTCCCCCTTCCAGCTCCCTCCTCCCAGGTTTCCCCCTCCCCTCTCCCACCCTCTCTCTTCCCCTCTCCCACCTCCTTTTCCCAGTCTCCCCAGAGGTTAATCCCCCCACCCCCAGTTTTGTTAAATAAAGAGCGTTTCTATTTTTGAACATGTGTCCTTTATTTTTTACATCAGGAAGGGGGGCTAGGGAGGGGTAAGTGGAATGAGGTGAGGGAGGAATGGGGCACAAGCCCCCAATGGGGAGGACTGGGGTGGCTCTGCGGGCTCCTCAGGGTGGAAGCTCTCCTGCAGGGCCTCCTGGATCCTGACAGCCCCCCAATTGATTCCCCCCCCCCCAGATGGCAGCCTGCGGCAAGTGCAGCCGGGCTGATGGCCGAGTGCTGTGATGTGCCGAGTGTGGGTACTCAGGGCACTCCAAGACAGGACTGCTTTGCTGTTCCTCATCGAGGTAGACAAGCAAGCGGGGACCCCCTGAGAACTGTCTGGCCGGGGTGGGGGGGGTCGGGTCCCTTTAAGCACAGCCCTTGGCTAGCCTGAGGCAGCAGCTCCACACTCTAAGTCCTGGTTCTGGCCAGCCTTAACTTCGGTTCAGGGTCCACTCAATGTGGACATGCTAGTTCGAATTAGCAAAACACTAATTTGAATTAGTTTTTAGGTCTAGATGCACTAGTTCGAATTAACTAATTCGAATTAAGTTAGTTCGAATTAGTGCTGTAGTGTAGACATACCCTCTGTGAGTCACCTAAAGATGCTCCGTTAGGTGCAGTTTGATAAGGTGAAAGTTGGGTCTGCGATGTAAAGTTTGGCTTTAAGGCTGAACTTGCCCAAAAGGCCTTTATGTTATTTTCCAGGGTTGAAGGCAGGAGTTTTAGGCTTCATCTATGGTTGAGGTAAGGGCACAGTTAGCAGCCAGGAGTGCTGGAACCCTTTTTATAGTGGGGGTGCTGTCAGGCATTGACCCAAACAGTAAACCCTGTATATAATGGAAACCACTTCAAGTCGGGTTGCTGCAGCGCCCCCCCCCCCAGCGCACGCGCCCCTAGTTAGCAAATGAACCCAACGTTAGTGTTATCATTATTAAAAATGTACCTTTTGTGGCGAAAAGCAAAGTTTTTCAGAACAGAGAGCTGAGTGGATATCCTCCCCCCCCACCCCCTTTTTAACCATTTCCCCTACCCTGAGCCGCAGCCACTTTCCTTACAGCTGAGAATGGCACAGAGGAGATACTGTTACCCAGAAATAGGCCAGCCTTCTCCAGAGACTCAGGCCATGTCTTCACTTACTGGAGGATGAACACTCTGGTGATCGAGCTTCCAGGGTTTGATTTAGTGGGTCTAGTAAAGACCAGCTAAATTGAATTGTGAGGGTGCCCCCCCGTCAGCACTACAAGGAGTAAGGGAAGTTGATGGGAGCACTTTTCCCATCAACCTCCCAGTATGGAGACAAGTGCCAAGCTTGGCTTAAGGTACAGTGACTCCAGCTACGTTATTTACGTAAACTGAAAGTAAACTGAGGCTGTTCCATTCACAAAAGCAGCCCCCCGGTATTGCACTGGCAGCAAAGCAGCAATTCCACCTGAATTATAAATGACCGTAATCAGGATTTGCCAAAAGTATTTGTGGGACCATGCCTTTGATGGAAAAAATGGGGCCATCTTCTGAGCCATTCAACCCAGAATAACTCTATGGACTTCCTTGGGTTTACACCGTTGGAGCTGAGAGCAGCATCTGACACTGAGTCTGTGTTACTTGGGAAAGTGGGACTTACGGTACATTTGCACAGGAAAACAAAAAAACCCCCAAACCTCAGAGCCTATGTCAGCTGATTTGGCCTCATTCTGTTAGAGCTAAAACTAATAGTGTACAGGTTGGAGCTCCCTGGTCCAGCACTCTCAGGAAGTGACTGGTCCCAAACAAGGGGATTTGCCAGACCCAGGGAGGTTCCTGTCCTCATGGCCCACGCTGCCCCCAAACTAGGGCTCAAGCCCAGCCCCACTGCTGCTTGGCTCCAGCCCCTGCCGCCTGCCCAGCTGGGGCTCCCCGGACCAAAGCTCTCTAGCTACCACTAGCCCCACTGCTGCCAGGGCCAGAGCTCCACAGCGGGCCAGTCCTGCTACCGCCCAGCCACTGGGACCTGATCTCCCCTCCGCGCCACTCGCCCCACCTGACATGGGGCTCCCGGCTGAGACACCATCCCCCTCTTCCAGCCCCCTCTTCCATACCACCAGATCTCCCTGTTCCAGGGATCTGTGGTCCAGGAACATCTGTGGTCCTGCTGGCCCACAGATGTTGCTGGACCAAAGAGGCCCAGTTTAGGGAGGTACAACCTGTAGATGTTCTGGTGTGGGCTGATTTCTGAGACCCAGGCAGGGAAGGTTTCAGAGGCTAGGAGCTAGCCCAAGCTCAGATATCTATACAGCTATTGCAAGCGTGAATCAGTTGATCTGCCACAATGTTTGTGGGTTTTTTTAATTGTCCCCATTATCTGAGCAGAGAGTGTATCCCAAAGTCATCTGGCAGTCACTTTCATGCCAGTACCATAACTGGTTCCAGAAACAAAACTCCTTATACGCCACATGGCTAGCAGCTTTGTGTGTGCATGCACACATCCAGCAAAGCACACAATGGACGCCTCGAATGGGTAAGAGCTTTTAATAACTTTCCTACTGATCTGAAGCAGCCCCTGGGGCCCTGCCACTCAAACCCCGTTGGTTAATACCAACGTTAAATGGCTCTGATGGGGTGGATGTGTGTTTTTTAAAAACTGAAAACCCATCCACATAAACCCAGTCTGCCGCTCCTGAGTCAATGGCAAAACGCCCAGTGATTTCAATAGGAGTAAGGTAGCACTCACAATGTCATCTCAGGGTTTATTGCACCATCCCAGAGCTCAGAAGCTCCTCTCTTGTGGTTCATATGTAATGAGATACCAAGGAAATAAAAATATCTAAGAAATATAGACTGAATGCTAAACAACCGTGAATTACAAGGCTATAAAGCTTTCATCAGGGATGTCCTCACTCACATTAGGACTTGCCGTTCACACTTGCTAGTTGGTCTCTCTGTTTCCTCTTATTCCCTGCCCCCCACATGGAACACTTGAATCTTAACAGGGCTTTTCCCACACTCCTTTAAGTTTTCTGCTTAAAAACTTAGTCATGTGCTTGGCTTCTCTGGATGACTTTCCTCTTTTGTAATAAAGTTTAGTCGCCTCCAAGTTTCTCCACAATTCCATCACCTGCCTAAATTTCTGTGTCCGTTTTCTCTCCCCACCCCTGCTTTAATCTTCACTTAGTTCTAACACGCACTTTGGTTCTTCCGGCTGTTCCCCCGGGAGCTCATATGGATAGCCTTCCGAGGGGACCGCCTCTAAAAAGTAATCAAATTTCTTAAGCCACACTGTTCTTGTGCCTGATCCCCACATTTTTGCTGTTGGTTAACATTTTCAGCTCCACTGAAATTGTTTGTTAAAAATGTGGCATGTCTGAAGCAGAACCAAGTCAGACTGCATGTTACAGAATCACTACTGTCTACTGTTGTGCTTGTCACACCCTGTGAGGGGCTACTGTGGTAGAATCTTCATGATTCATTCTGATGGAAGGCAACAACCTTTCAAAAATAATATTCTAAGGTTACTCAACCTGCCTAGCTTCATTGCTCATAGAATCATAAGGCTGGAAGAGACCTCAGGAGAACATCGAGTCCAACCCCCTGCTCAAAGCAGGACCAACCCCAGCTAAGGCTTTGTCAAGCTGGGATTTAAAAACCTCTAGGGATGGAAATTCCACCACCTCCCCAGGTAACCAATCCAGTGCTTCACCACCCTCCCAGCTCCTCCAAAAATCTATGTTCTTCTGCTGCTTCCCTTGCACTGAAAACTGGTATTTTATTCTGTATTGGAATACTGACTCAGGAGCGCTGGTGCCTGGAAGTGGGGTTGCATCTGTTCCCAAAGGGAACATACACACACACCCACCCTTTACCCCCAAGTCTAAGAAATACCAGGGCTAGACAGATGGCCTTAGATTAATGTGCTCTTACAAGCATAACACCCAACCACTTCTCCCAATGAGTTTGATTGCAAATGAAAAATATGAATAATTTCCATAGTGGTGGTATGCAAAGGCTATTGATGGGGCAAAGAGAACATACACACATGCCATGACCCTAAATTCCAGCCTCTCCTACAATGTTCTCTGTCTGTGACATGGGGCAGAATGCACGTAGCCAGCTCCCGTCCTCCCCTGCCTGCTGGTGGCTAGTTGTGGATTTTTTGGCATGACCCTGCACCCTCCAGCATTTGGCACTTCCATGTAATTTCCAAAAATGTTGCATCAGTTTGCGCTTTCAATTAACGTTTTTTTTTAAAATCCCTTCTCAAACAGAATGATTATAAAATATAATAAAAGATACGATATATATACACAATATAATAAAAATACAAATTAGAACATTATAGAAATTATTAAATTATTAATTTAAATTATTGTAAAAAGCAGATAAAAGAGCTTCTCTCCCTCCTCATAATGGATTGGCTGGTATTTGTAATCCAAGAAGGGACATGTCAATACGCCAACGTAGCCAGCATCAGATGCTGCTTTCAACAGCTGTCAGACTCTTCTTGCTGCAGACTGTAAACCGAGCCCAACTTTGATGTTCTTGGCTCCATTTTGGGTGGAGCCAGGGTGCTCTTTTTCCCTGCTTTGGTTCAAGAGTGGATTCTGCAGTAGCCTACCAGTCATCTGAGGAACCACCAGACGCATGGGACCAGGCCTGCTTCCCTACCATCATGTAGCCACACAAGCCTTACTTTAATTTTGGTCATGCTGCTGTAACATGCAGCCTGACTTGGTTCTGCTTCAGACAGCCACATTTTTAACAAAGCCCTTGTGGCAGCAGAAGTAACATTTGCCCGTTATTTGAGACTGCTTTTAGGTCAAGCTACAAAGGGGGATACAAATATTTTACTTTTGGGGTGAAGTTTTCCCCCGCCTCAGCACAAAACCTTTGCACGTAGGGTGAAATACTGGTGCCGCTGAATTTGACGGGAGTATTGCCACTGACTTAACAGAACCAGCGTTTTATCTCTACTTGCATCTGCCCCAAAAGGGAAGATTGGGGCAAATATACAGGAAAACTCAACTGGCTTAACCTAGGTGTGCGTGAGGTGCTGGGGATTTTAACCAGTGTTATTGCTCATTTCATCTTCATATTAAACTGTGAAACCAAGTTCTCAGTTCTCCTTCAGAGATGCTGCCGCTATGAATAAGTGCATATCTGGCTAGCTCAGTATTTCTTAAGCCAAGGTGTTTGGCAGTTGTCTGAAAACAGACCTGATGCGCCATTCCTGTGGTTCTGTGGTTTTCATTCTCTATGCTGGAAAGGCCGGTTTTCTAAAGAAGAGCTTAGTCGTTAGCACCGCGAGGGGGGGATTTGCTCAAGGCCACACAGGGAGCCCAGGGCAGCACCGAGATGAGATCACTAGAGTGGCTGGCGTCTAGCCCTCTAGAGCGTGCTGCTGGGCTGCAGACCTGTGCTACCGAGACGCTGCAGGTCATCAGGTTAAAAGTGAAGCAGTGCTAGATAGCTCTAGATGCTTTTAGGTGGGCACTTGGAGTCAGGGGTGGCCTTAAGATTTTTGGTGCCCTATGCTGCCAGAGCACCTGGCACCCTCCATCCCCTGCGGGGGGGGGGGGCGGGGGCAGCAACTCCTTGGGGGCAGGAGCTGGGGAGGGCGAGGCGGCAGGCCCAGCCAAAGAGTTTGTGGGGCCTAAGGCGGCACGCTGACTGCAGCTGTGTGGCTCCCAGCCAGGGCAGGGAGCAAGCAGCTGGGCGGGCACCGGGTGGCGCAGCGCCCAAAAGGTGCGAAGCCCAAGGCAACCGCCTTGCTCGCCTTGCCCTAAGGCCAGGCCTGGAAGGCAGGAGGAGGGTAGGGAGGCTGGTGGGGGGGCAGGCAGACTGAGTGGCACGGTTGGTTGGAGCTGCGGGCGAACAGGTGGAGTGGGGGGGGGTGGAGGATTGGGGCAGAGACACTGGGCCTGGTGGATTGGGTCTGCCAGGGCTGGGAGGCGGAGTGGGGGAAGGGGCAGGGGATTGGGTCTGCCGGGGCTGGGAGGCGGAGTGAGGAAGAGAGGGATTTAGTGGGAGGGGACGGGGGAAGGAGGCCACTGGAGCCAGCGCTTCCCACAGCCGGTGGTGGCCCTAGGCATATGCAGCATAGGGCACTACTAAATCTAGAGCATCACTGGTGCCCCCAATTGAGTGGTGCCTTTCACAGCTGTGTATGCTCCATGTGCCGAAGGAGGGCCCTGCATGGGGGTCCATTTGTTTGACTCACTTCACACGACATTTCAGAGGCAGCACTAACAAAGCTCTTGTCAATGGCATGGGCAGCGAGGGTCAGATTTTCAAATGCGCTCCGCTCCCGTTCAGGCCCCCACATGAAAGGGCTCAGCGCCCCGCAGCTGCCATAATTCTCCATTTCACAGCTGGGAGCTGAGCTCTTTTGGAAATCAGGCCCCGGAAATCCCTTGGCTCTTTTCATAACAGTAGTGGTGTGTCCTGCTGAATTTACCTCCAGCCACAGCGCCGTGCCGCATGCTGTAGGTCAGGTAGCCATCAGGCTGTCCCGCACCCAGCAGCGGTGGCATGTCAGCTACATTGCGAGTACAAAGCTCCTGAAGCCCATAGGGCTGCTTCAGGATGAAAGGCCCTATTGATGTCAAATGTTATGAGCAGCTAGGAAACAAGCCCTTTCTGATTAACCATGTTTGGGCTTTTGGTCACTTTACATTCACAATCACACGTTTGTGACTAGCCAGTAAGGCAGGTGTGGGGGAACCTTTTTTGGGTCCGGGACTGCTGCCCCACAGAAAAATCAGTTGGGGGTGGCACAAGAGAGGCAAACCCCCCAATAAAACACCTCACTGACATGGCCCTTGACTGAGAAGCAGAAAGACATTCCCCACATTCCCTTTGCACACCAGAACATAGGGGGGCCCTGGTTAGTAGATTTTGTGCTCCCTAAGCTCTGGGGTGGCGGGGCTGCCAAGAAGCAGGATTGGAGTGGAGGGGTTGGTTGGTATGGGAGGCTGGTAGAGTACAGGAATGGGCTGGAGGTGGGAAGGCTGGACGGGAGGGAAGTAGGGTGCAGGAGCATAGTGGGGGGTGGGGGTGCCGCAGGGCTGCAGCACCAGCTCCCTGATGCTGCAGGGGAGCCCTGAGCCTCGGGGGCCGAATCCAGGCAAGCTGGGAGCCAGAGTTGACCCATGGGCCATACCCCTGCAGTAGGGCAAGTACACAAAAGTGTTTGCCAGTATGGAGGAGAACATCAGCTGGGGAGACACGTGACGCCCGCTCCATGGTTCCACCCCATCCCAGCCTTGGCCCCCCCATGTTCTTCCTATCTCCTCCCTACCCCTCCCATGTTACCTGGGGGAGGGAGGGCTTAGGGTGGTATGGCAGCCAGAGGAGAAAGGAGCAGAACTCCTACCCCTGCATGAAGTTGTCGCGTCTGCAGAGGTAGAAAGTAACCAAGTAGAAATACTTTGTTATACTACTCAAGTACATTTTTTCGGTATTTGTACTCAAGTAATTTATTTTTGTGATAAATTTTCGACTTTTGCTCAAGTCGTTTTTTTAGAAAACATTGTACATTTTACTCCACTCCCATTTCCGGAGCACTTAGTTACTCACTACTTTCGGCACCCCACTGACAGTTGCGCAAGCCAGCACTCTGATTTGCTAGAGCCCAATCGCATGCACAGAGCATCCAGTTGTTATGCAGTGACTTTAAAAAAAGCCAAACCAATCAACAAGCAGCCTGGCCCGGCCAGTGAAGACGCCTTTTAATAGCCACATCAACACTTTTTCATTCAAAACCAGTATCTATGCGGGGTGGGGAGCCCCGAGCCTTGCGAGCTGGACCCAGCATACTGGGGAGAAGCACGGTGCCACATGCTGCTGCTCACCCTCCTCCTGGCTGGGGGAATGTGATGCTGGAAACCACTCATGGGAGGGTTTCCCTGCTGCTCCCATTGGCCAGATTTCAGCCAATGGGAGCAGTGAGGAGCGTGGAGCTAGGTAAGCACACCCCCCCCCACTGCCTTCATGGCCAACCCTGTACCCCCATACCTCCCAATGTCCCCCCTTTTGCCCAGTTCTCCCAGCCCCAGTCCACTTCTGCATCTTCCCACCCTTCCAGACATCCCACCCGCAGCCTGTTCCTGCACCTCCCTCCCGGCCAGACCTCCACTCCCAGCCCACTCCAGCACCCTACCTCCCACCGAGACCCCCTCCCTACCCCACTCCCACACATCTATGACCACTGGCATCCCAAAAGAGTTAATTGGGCTAGTGGGAAGCCCTGAAGCTTGGTCGTCCCTGCCTCCTCTATCCTCCTTTCCCCACAGTGGGGCTGGAGTGCCAGGGGAGTGAGGTATCTCGGGGGCCACATCAGTGGGGCTTTGGGGGCTTTTGGGGGGGGGTTGCCTCTCACTTGTGTGGCCCCCCCAACTGATTTTTCTGTAGATCAGTGGCTCCCAACACAAATACTGGTGATAATTCAGGTGGTTACTCATAGATTTCCATAGGATGGCTACTTTTTATTTCTGGATACTTGAGTACAATTCAGATGCAATACTTGTTTTCTTTTACTGAAGTAGTTTTCCAGAAGGATACTTTGACATTTACTGACTTACATTTTTTTTTCACAGTAGCAGTACTTTTCCTCAAGCAACTTTTTTGGGGAACTTTTTCCACCACTGCCTTTATGTGTCGTGCTAGGAGTTCTGCCCCTTTTCCTGCTGTAAGGGGCAGTGGGAAAAGAAGCAGAACTCGGAGCCCTGCCCACACCTCTCCGTCGAGCAGAGTCTCTGTGTCCAGGGCTCCTGCCCCTCCCATCCCTGCCCCTCAGCCCTGTACACAGACACAGCAGCTCTGTAGAAGGGCAGGGGGTGTCCAGCCATGCCAGAGAGGAGGTGTGAGGGGGCAGCTGGCTACACCAGGGATGGGGAACCTCAGGCCCGGGGGCCAGATGCAGAGTCCAGGGCCTAGGAGTCTGGCCTTCAAAAGGCAAAATAAAACTCCTGCTCCTATGAGGAAAAGATTTAACGAGACCAAAGGTGGGCAGGAATTTCACGTATACGTGGGGCAATCTACTTTCATCTGACATGGAAGGGAGATGTCTCTAGCTTGACATCTACTGCAGATTTCCCATTCACTGACATGGGCAAGCAGCCTCCAGAAGCCATGAGAGCTGGTGTTTCCATGGCAACTTTCCTCCAAGGAGCTCAAGCGTTCAGTAAAACTCACTGAAGCCTAATGGAGGTATATAAGTGTCATCATCCCTATTTAACAGGGATAATATAATACAGAAGCAGCAAAGCAGAACCAAGGAGTCCGAATTCCCCAGCCCTAGTAGCTCTGTCTATCACTGCTTCCCAATAGCTCTTAGCAAGGGCTACTGCAAAGATACTTGGGAAGATGGCTGCTGACCTACTCCTACAGTGTTGTCTCTCTGACCTGATAATGCTGGGGGTTACAATGCTCCCTAAGTCTCAAAATCTGTTGCCTCCTTCCCCTTTGTTTTGTTGGCCTCGTTGGGAGAGGAAACATCCTCAAACACCCAGTTGTGTGTCTGCCCCAGTGTTCTTCCCCCAGCAGCACTGCCTCCACCTGCATGACAAAAGCCACAAGCCCCACTAGACATGCATTCCTGGTGCTGCAGGAAATTTGTTTGAACTAACTTGTTGGGCACAGCAGGAGCATGTGGGTAAGAATACAACCCCCACCACTCAACTAAGAGTTGTCTCTGGACAGCCTCAGCTTACACTGCCATCTCTAGGGGCTAAATACGAGGGGCGGAGTGACAGAGGAAGAGAATGTGTATTTCAGATGGGTCAACTCCAAATTTTGCCTCTCCCTGACTGCTCCAATCCCATCCCAAAAAAGTTGCACCCGATTCCCAAAACCAAATCTTCCAATATATGACAATCCATTGAATTTAGCTCCTAGAATTTTATATCTCCCTCCTCTCCAAACAAAAACACACCTCCTCTCATATCCCTAACCAGGCTCTAAGCTGCACTTTTATGGTCACATTCCTTGTATGTCTCACTAAATATATACATGTAATTACTTTCCATTGCAGATTTATGAGCAAGCTTTACTAGTCATTATTAGATTTGCTTGCTGTTGTGAATGACATTTGAGAGTTTATGAGCTTTTTCAGGTTCATTTGTTACTATACACGTGGAGATTGCCAAGATATTGTTACCCAGTACATCTTTCATGCATCTCCTTAGTTGCATCCTTTGCCTCTCCAGTGTTGCTAGCCAATCACTGTGCCTTAGACAGGAACGGCTTGTCTTTAAAGAATACCTTTCCTGCTGTAGAAATGTCTCATTAAACCCTCATCCTCAAAGCACAGTGCCCATACTGAACAGATCAATTCATTTCAGTCGTCTGTGGAGGGCTGCAAAAATTACCCCCCCTAAGCAATCTTTTTGCTGTCCAGCCCCCTACCTTGTGATTCTGATAGGAGGTCACTGATATGAAGGATGTTTCTGGAAACACGTGTGTGCAGAAAGCCGTGTTCTTAGACCCAAAGGCGTTGTTTTCATCTGCTTTCACAATGTGCAGCCTCGGCTGGTATTTATGCATCGAATTAAGGATAATCTGAAAAACATATTTAAAAAATGGTGTTTCTTAAACTAGTCACCGCCATTCCACTGGAGTCACGAAGGGAATCAGCGAATGCAATAAAATATTGCTAATAGCTTTCACTGTGGGCTTTGCTTTCCGAGAGGAATAACTATAACAGAGTGCTGGGCCTTCCAGAAACAGACGCTGGAACTACATTACTTAATAACAGCCAGGACGGGGGTGTCTCAGTGGAACTGCCTGTGGAGTGAAGGACAAAGGAAACACAAGGGCTGCAGCGCTGAACTGAGGTACATTAACAGAGCTGTATGGGGAATCCCAGGACTGGAGTATCAAGGTTTCCTGCAGATTGGGACTGAGCTAGACTGCTGGAGCTGCATGGGGAAGCTAGCTCAGCAACTAGCCTCTATGCTGGTCTCAGTCCATAAGGTCGGCCAGACTGGGTCAGACTAAAGGTCCATCTAGCCCAGTATCCTGTCTGCCGACAGTGACCGATGCCAGGTGCCCCAGAGGGACTGAACAGAACAGGGAATCATCAACTGATCCTTCTCCTGTCGCCCATTCCCAGCATGACAGAGGCCATGGACACCATGCCTACCCATCCTAACTAATAAGTATTGATTGACCTATCCTCCATGAATTAATCTAGTTCTTTTTTGAACCCTGGACCCCCAGTCCCGTATTATTAGCCCATTATATCTTCACATGCCTTCTGTTTGCTCATGTTACAAAAATAAGTGTCTATATTGGCTGCTGCCTTTAGTGTCAGAATATCCCTCCTATGTTTTCTCCTTTCTCCCCTCCCCTCGACTGTCTTCTTGGTGCCAGGCTTATTCCCCATATCTCTTCCATTCTTCTCTTAAATTCTTTGTTGTTGTCCCAGGAAGCCCATTTGTCTTTAATGGGAGAGGTCTCCCCCCCACCGCCCGGACTTTTCAAAATCCTTATTTCTTGCCACAAACATTAGTGCCCAAAGCTGCCTCTGAAGGGCAAGGCCCAGGCCTGTTTTATATGGAGCAACAAAAGATGCTGGCTCTACTCCTTTTGGGGTCTGCTGGTTTGGTTAGCAAACTGTTCCAACTTTGTACCCTTCAGTACTAACTCATGCAGCAAAAGTCACAGATTCTGCATTTCAGACAAAGCAGCAGGTTCCGTATGGCAGCATCGTCGCTTGAAAGTCTCCTCATCTGGCTGCACATAACTCTGCCCACAGTAGCCGGCTGCATCATATACCATTTAAATGTAATTTTTATTGTTGACATTTTCCAGACAACCTTCCCTTTCCCCCTCCCCAGTGCGGAAGAATGAGGAATTTTTGGCATTTTATCAGGTTTGCATCGTTTCTCTTAACCGTTTTGCTGCTGTTAGGTTGCAGGGCTTAGCAGAGAGAGGGCCAGCGCATTGTCTGGTTTGTAGTCTTTTCTGGCCATTCAGGAATCAACCTCTGGAAACACACATCCACAGATAAGCCTGGGCAGAGATCTGATGTTTTTACAAAAAAGGAGCTTTTTATTTATTAGTCATCAGAGATGAGCCTAAGCCTCAAAATCCAGTTTAGATCTGAATTTTCCCTAGATCCAGAGTGTCCTGATTCAAAGACTCAGGGACCATTATGATCATCCAGTCCTGGATAACACAGACCAAAGAACCTCTCTGGAACAATCCTGGTTTCTGAAGACACATGTGGGCAAGTCACTTTGTCCCTATTGCACTGTGGGTCAGCAGCAGAACCAAGAATAGATTGAGAAACTAGGATTTTTCAAAGGGAAAAACTAGGGGGACCCAACTCACATTACATCCGAGTGCACAATTTTACTGGAGGCTCTTTTGCTGCTGGCTCCCAGTCCAGTGCCTTATCCACTTGGCACTGCTACCTGCCCTGCTTGAAGATAACTAGAACAAAGTCACAGTCATGCCCATATTTCTCTTTTGTAGACCCTGATGTATTCAGTATTCAGAGTTTGAACCCAGAAGGATAATTTACAGAGCCTCTGAAGGATACTGTTGTGATGCAAACCTGCCTAGAGGTTAATTTCTGAACACAAACTCCACTAGTGAGTAAGGTATCCCACCTCACTTAGGAGGTTTTGTACTTTTGTCCCTTGCTGCACCAGTCTGAAAATTCAGAGGAAAATGCACAGATTTTATAGTGCAGAGAATAGGAAAGGAAACAGCTTTAGATTCACCAGATCAGAGCAGAATGGTGATACCTTAACGTGAGGTGTCATGAATATATAAGAGAAAGACAGAGGATAGAGGTTAACCTGAGTTAGTCAGCGTCCATGGATCTGAGTGAGAAATGGCTTTCAGCAGAGAGCAGAAACACACAGAATCCATCAGCCCAGAAGGAAAATTTGCCATTTTCTTGATGGAAAAAAAAGCAGTTTTTTCATGGCCAAAGGATAAATTACACCTGCAAAAACTGCCCATTGTGTTTGCCAAAAATCCGAGGCTAGAGAAATTTTTCATGCTCTTTTCTCTCTCGCTCTCTTGTTTTATGATTACGGCACCACTGAAAAATACATTGAGTCATAACTCTAGCTGTAAGCACATTTATTAAATACCATCTCTTGTGTTCTTATGCAACAAGATACGTTATTACAGAGTTCCCAGAGGTGTGTCACATTGAATTATAAGGTACTACTAGAAAAGCGGGTGTTTAAGGTCAATGACTGTCTCACCAGAACATGAATTCAGTTAGCTCTCCCCCTTGAAAACACACATTTTTAAACCAGTCTATTGATGCTTGTATTTCCATCTTTACCATCTCCAGTATCGACATGATGCTAGAATCTAACAAGAATTTACAAGAGTGCTGAATAATCCACCAGTTGAGAGGTCTAATTTGGCTTTATGCCCCTTGTTTCTTTATAACACTTTTGGTATTATCAAATGTTTTAAAGCCTGAGATTTTGTTCTGACATGCCAAATTTCCAACTAGTGCCTCTTGTGGTTGTAGGAAGACAGCCACAAATAGGATATGACACCATGAGGTAGAATACTCAACAGTTCAAATTATAGACCAAAAAAAAAAGAGAAGAAAATCTGACACTGCTAACATTTCAAGAGACTCTGCCTCCTCTTTGAATGACTTTTTGGATGCATCATTTCTTTCCTCATAAAAAAAAGTTCTGTATGTACAAAAGTCGGGAGTTATGCATGCAGGTTACATTTGCACACACACAAATATTCCTTACTTGTATTTGATCTAGGTAATATGAGCCCTCCTTACCTCCCCATAAAAATCCCTTAAGGATGACAAACTGTGCATGTGAAAATGTAGGGCCTGCCTCTAAAAGCAGTTAGCATGTGGTAAAGCTTCCTCACTCTAGTCTGATTTGCACCTACTGTTAGGGGTGCTGGACCAGTTTGTATAGTTGGGTGCTGAGAACCAAACTGAAAACGCTGTACATAATGGAAACCACTTCAAGCTAGGGAGTGCTGCAGCACCCCCCACACACACTTAGGGTTGCTAGGTGTCCGGTTTTTGCCCGGACAGTCCGGTATTTGTGGCCCCTGTCTGGTAAAAAAAAAACCCAGAAAATACTGGACATGTAAAATGTCCGGTATTTTCTGTTTTTCTCAGACAGAAGGCTGGCAGGGACATTCTTCCCCTGCCACATCTGGTGGAGGTGGGGTGAGCATGTGGATTTTTTTTTTTTTTTTTTGCTCAACAAGTTTGGTCTTCCGTTTTTTTTCCTCTACAACTTTGGTCCCCTGCTTTTTTTTTCAAAGTATCTGGCAACCCTACCCACACCCCAAGTTCCAGCACCTCTGCCTACCGTCTGTGTAGATTTTGCTACAATGCACTAAACGTGTTATAATATGCTTTGGGCTGTCCCCATTCTAAAGCAGGGTAGATCAAAACATGCGCCAGCACTTTTAGTGTACCATAGCAGGGTCCCCCCAGACAGTTGGCATACACGAGGCTAGTGTGTAAATCTAACTGTTTTATGGACAATCCCTTAGGCACCTAAAACTCATGATATCAGAGGCTTCTGTTGAAAACAATCTTGTGTCACTGGCTAAAAATACACACAACTATAGTAAGCAAATGCTACTCCTATTGTGACTGACATCAGTGGAAAAACTAACCTAAACAATCATATCATGAATAAGACATAATTGAGTTGCTAAGATAAAGCATATGACACTATGCAGGATGCATATAGGAAACATTGTTCTCAGCTGTAGACAGATTCAGGACTTTACTGTCAGAATCCCAACTCACGGTCTGAGCTTGGACAATTCACTTAAGAGCTCTGTGTCTTAGTTTTCCCAAATGGGGTGGACGATGCTGAAATGGTCTTTTTTTTATTTTCTTTGTCTTACTATTGTTCAAGTAGGTTGTGAGATTAATGTTTGTAAAATATAAAATATTATAGTGCATATTTTCTAAAATTATTTTTGCAGATCATTATACTGTTTATTAAGTGAAATATTAGTTCCTTACCAAAAAATTTATGTGTGTTTACATTGCTGTCTGGAATTGTTAAAAATACACTGGCAAGAGAGAAATATCGGTAAGCCTATATGAATAAATCATGAATAAAACAAGCTGAAAAACAAGAGCTTCCGATTTAACTACAACCAACAGTGCTTCTTCACTAGCATTGCAACATGCTCTGCTACTAACTGTTAAGTGTGGCACACAAATACTAGACTGTTCTCTTATCTCAATTAGATTGGCTGCTATCACTTTGAATAAAGTGTCCATTTGTCCCTGAGTAAAAACAGTCCAGCTCACATGGCACATAGTCACACTTAGAAAGTGAAGCGCAATGTTGTACTATTTTTTTTTAAATCAAATTCAGGTTAACTAAAAAGTGAATAAACTAAAGTCATATGTGGACATGTGATATTAGTGCAATTAGGTATCCACAGTGCTTAGTTTAACAGGAGCCTCATTTGCTCAGCATTGGTGAAAAATCATTTTTATTTAGATACCTAAAATTAGTAGAGTTTGGGTGGGATTTTCAGAGATCAATATGAATAGAGACTTTTCTGGACTTAAGAGAGACTCACATAGGCAATTTTGAAAATCCTTTTTACAGTTGCCGAACTTTAGGCAAATTTCAACACTGAGCTAGCAAGTCTTAGTGGTCACTTTAGTCACTAATATAATATACTGTCTGTTAATTTAGGGACTTGTATGGTCTCCATCACTGTAACACCCATGGTTGCTTGGAAACTTAGGAAAAGGCAGATGGATGCACAGTCTCTGATACACCATTCTTTCAGAAAACAAAATGGCTGACTCTGCTTGCACATGCTGAGCCTTTAGTGATCAGGCCCCCTTATTCAAAGAGTTTTATAGGTACATTTATCACATTCATATATTTTAATAGAGAATACAGTTATCTATTATCAATTATCTCCTGGTATAATTCCATTACCACAGTGTATAGTGACTTGGTCCTGCCATGAGGGCAGGGGACTAGACTCGATGACCTCTTGAGGTCCCTTCCAGTTCTGATATGCTATGACTTGTGTTCTTCAGTATGCGACGTATTATCATGGGCAACAGAAAAACGTTTCTGAGTTGTGGAATCCTACTCAAAGTTGGTCACAATCCCAATAACTTTTCTGTACTTGGGCAATATTTTACAGCCATTTTTTTTCAAAGGCAATCATTCTTTTACACTTGTACACAACCCACACAGTGCCAGTGCTTAAGACGTGCTAAAGTGGGCATTTTACACACACCCATATCAAGAGTTGTATCAATTTTTTAGTCTCCTAGCCTAGCATTCAGTGAGCCTTTTGTGACAGACATGTTCTCACTCCTAAAAGCAATAGGAGCTTTGGCAAATGTCTTTTTTTTTTTTTTTTTACCCTCCCTTGCACTGATCACATGGCTGGCAGCTGGAAATTAAACTTTAAAGTGGCTTAATTAAACAATCTGTTTCTTGCATTCTCTAATCAGCAACAAATGGCAAAACCACATGGCCTCATTTGCTCCATTCCTTTTATTTTCTCCAAAAAACTGTGGCTTTGGGGCCTGGCTCTGTAAGATACTGAGTAGAATCATGACCAACATTTGAAGGTGTTTGGCACTTTGTAGGACTGGGCCTTTCAAGTGAGTGCTAAAGAATATATGGGGCCTGCTCACTGTAATGCAAACGTTCTCTCAAATCATTGTAGAATGTAATAACTTTCACATGACATTTTGGGAGTTGATTTAAGAGAGCTTGCTGTTTCTCCAAGATATCATGTATCGTGTGATGCCGGGGTTGTCATGGCAATTAGCCTTTTTATATTGAATAGTAAATAGCTATGCAAAAGCCGCATAATTTTATGGTTGGGCCCTGGGGATCATGCAATGAATGTCAAATCTTTCATTTTAATGTGTTTTCTGCCCTTTCTTCCTTCTCTTTCAAATGAATGAGAATTAGCGCAAAGGAGGGACCTGTTCTTCGATGGTTCTGTCCACTTAAGTTGGGTCTCAAACAGGTATGGAATAAAAATGATCCTTTTCATTTATGCACAAAAAACCCCGTGTCTAAACAAATCAGAGAGGGTCAGGCACAGACCACAAAAAATGGCTCTCTCGCTCTCCCTTACCTGAGTGCCTCCCAGGAATGATAAAAAGTTGGTGGCTCCTGGATTTGGAAGTAACTGGGGATGGGGTGTGGGTAGCTCTCCAGGTGATTAAACTTCAAATTAGTCCATCGTTAGCCTATACATTTACTAGACAAACACAGTGTTTGTTACCTTCTGTTTAACCGCTTTTGCTTCACAGAGCATGGCACACTTGAGAATGGCTTTCATGGGTTTTTAAACTACTCCGTGAAAGTCACTTATGAATATTTATGATGCATGAAAGTGAAATTGGTCACTTTGGGGAGCGGCTCATTTAAGTGCACTTGCTAGTGTTTACTGAAAAACGAACAAAGAAAACCAAATATCAGACTGCACTTGAGCTCTTCTGGGGCTGCCTTCTCAAGTCCTCATTTTACCATCAGCAACTTTTACAGCACCTGATTCCGCAAGGTGTGAAGAGCATCTTGAGAAATGCTGATCTGCCCAGCGATTAATAGGCTCCGGAAGATGCTGAGCAGCTCTCCAGAGCAATGCTAACATCTCCTAGCCTTTGGCCGATTGTGAATCTTGGTTCCCCCAAGATGCCCAGCTACCGCTCAGAATATAAACCAGATGCAATGATAGCAAAAGCAATCTACTGCAACCTGCCACATACCAACTGGAAATTAAATACTATTCACTGTGGGACAGGTGCAGTCTCTACTGATCTTGAGCCTGCGGACCTGAAGTATACCAAAGCAAAGTGTTTGCAGAAAACTCTATCTTTCGATTTTAAATGAATAAATCCCTAAAATGAACTAAACCAGCTCTCAGTTTAGTCACTAAAAGAGCTTTTTAATTACATGAAAATCTAAAATAAATTCTTCAGAATGGAGACCAAGGACAAATGGCTATTAAAAATAGCACAAGCATGTAGAGACAAAATCAGAAAGGCTAAGACACAAAATGAAGTATGCCTAGCAAGAGACATATAGCAATAAAGAAGAGGTTCTTGAAATGTATTAGGAGCAAGAAGAAGATGGAGGAAAGTGAAAGGCCTCTACTTAGCAAGGAAGGAGAGATAATAACTGATGACATCAACAAGGCTGAGGCATTTAATGCTTATTATGCTTCATTCTGTAGTTTAAAAAAAAGATAATGGAGACAGATATTCAGTACAACAGGGATGGTATGCACACTAAAATAGGAGAAGAATAGGTTAAAGAATATGTAGAGAAGTTAATTGTAGTTAAGTCGGTAGCGCCTGATAAAACTCATCCTGGGGTATGTAAGGAATCAGTTGAAACAATCTGAAGGGTTAGAAATTATCTTTGAGAACTCATGAAGGATGGTGAGGTCCTAGAAGGCTGGAGAAGGGCACATATAATATCTATCTTTAAAAGGGGGAACAAAGAAGACCTTAGGGATTATGCCTAATTTTAATATCTAGAAAGATACCGGAATAAATAATTAAACAGTCAATTTCATAGAATCATAGAATACTAGGACTGGAAGGGACCTCGAGAGGTCAATGAGTCCAGTCCCCTGCACTCGTGCCTCATGGCAGGACCGAGTACTGTCTAGACCATCCCTGATAGACATTTATCTAACCTACTCTTAAATATCTCCAGAGATGGAGATTCCACGGCCTCCCTAGGCAATTTATTCCAGTGTTTAACCACCCTGACTGTTAGGAACTTTTTCCTAATGTCCAACCTAAACCTCCCTTGCTGCAGTTTAAGCCCATTGCTTCTTGTTCTATCCTCAGAGGCCAGAAAGTGAGCACCTAGAGGATGATAAGAAATTGGCACATAGATTTGTTAAGAACTCCTGACATAAAATTTCCTCTTCAACTCATCTGATGAAGTGGGTTTTACCCACGAAAGCTCATGATATAATAAATTAGTCTCTAAGGTGCCCCAGGTCTGCTCATTGTTTGTAAAGTTACACACTAACATGGCTAACCCTCTGAGACTGTTATAAAAAAGGACTGTGAGCAGTTGTTCTCCCAGTCCACTGAAAGTAGGACAAGTAAGGGGCTTAATTTGCAACAAGGGAAATTTAGGTTAGTTATCAGGAAAAAAGTTCTAAGGGTCATTAAGCTCAGAAGCAGTCTTCCAAAGGAGGTTATGGAATCCCTGTCATTGGACGTTTCTAAGAACAGTTGGACAAATGCCCATCAGGGATGCTCTTGGTTTACTTGGTCCTGCCTTTGGCACAAGGGACTGGACTAAATGTTTCCCGAAGTCCCTTTCAGCCATACATGTCTATGATTTTTGTGAAGGTTCTAGTTTCAGGGAACTCCCCCTGAGCTGAACCTTCATGCCCCCAATAACAGCACCAAGCATTGTTGCCACTGCATATACACTACATGTTTCCACACAAGAAGGTTTTATAGTCCATATTTAAGTGCTATAAAAAAGCATCACTTGTTGCCTGCTTTACATCTTAAACATGTGGTCCCCCAACTGCCCTTTTTTCTTTTGTTCAGATCTTTCAAAGGCCTCTTTGCTTCCCCGGCCTGCTGTAGACCTTACAGTTATTTTTAAATGTCCCTGAAAGGTGAGCTGGGATAAAATATACTCCAGCATAAAAAACAACTGTCTTATGGGATCCATATGCTCTGAGAGTAGAGCCCTAATGCAAGGGAAATTATAGCTGAATCATGAGAGTGCTGTCTACTCCACATGGCTCAAGCCCTGAATTCTTCTGTGCTGGTTCCTGGAGCAAGCAGAAACGGAGGAGAGACCTGATGAGATATGTGACCTGACAATTGACAGAGAGGGAAAAAGAAAGTGGAAAAACCTTGGGGAAAGGTCCAATATGAAAGCAAACAATTTTTTTTTCCTTCCAGAGGGTCAAATCCAGAGGTTCTCATTCAGTCCTTATTCCTATGCAAATTGTGTATCTTATTTTGGAATAGCTTATTTCGTAATTTGGCGCTGTCTGCACAGTGCCAAATTTTGAACTAAACCACTATTTTGAAACATCCCTTATTCCGCGTGGAATGAGGTTTACAGGGACGTCGGAATAGCAAGCCTGAAATAACAGGCTTGCTGTTAAGATGAGGGATAGCTATTTTGTGATACTGTGGTATCCCAAAATAGTGCTGCAATGTAGACGTAGCCAAACAGAGCAAATGCGGTGGTCCATATTCAGGCAAATTTCCCAGTAATGTACATGACTAGAATTTGGCCTTATGTCACTAATAGGCGCAAATCTTAACATCTTTCACTCATTACTTATTCAGGCAAACTTCCCATTGAAGACTGAATGAAGTGCTTTGGGATCTGATTCTATATTAAGAAAAAAAAACTTCCTTAGATTGAATTAAACCAACATTGTGACCACAAAAACACCTAAAACATCAGATATAAATCCTCATCCCAACCCATATAATTTAAACTCAACAAGGAATCACACAAGCCATTGCTTAGCCATGTAAATAAATGTCATGTTATCATCTATTCATCTTGATAGGTCTCATACGGTCAGCTCTTTTTCATAGGCACAAAGCAGACAATATAAAAGCCTTTATCATTCAATATCTCTGCACTCCTGGGGATCTGGTCAGTTTCAACACAAAAAAGGGAGCTGAAAATTAAATCCCTCAGACAGATACTTCCACTGTCCAAACCAACCTAATAGCAGCCCAAGAAACTCAACTGGGCTGCCAAAAGCAGTGCTAGACAGAAATTTATTCACATCAGAAACAGATCATGGAAAAGTGACTCTAACTGAAACATAAACCACCAGAGAGCAAGGATATCGGGCAAGCCTATTGCTAAGGATGTGACCCAGCCATGTAGGAAGGCTAGTCACTGGCCCATCTCCTCGTGCCTTGGGTTGCCAGGTGTCCGGTATTGAACTGCACAGTTCGGTATTTTCGCCTCCTGTCCGGTAAAAAAATCAGAGAATACCGGATACCTAAAATGTCCTGTACTTTCTGATTTTTTCCCGGCCAGGAGGCGAAAGTCCTGGGCTGTCTGGCTCAATACGGAGGCAGCCTGGCAACCCGCTGCTTACCGGGTTCCGCAGGAGATCTGTCCAGCCCTGCGCAGGGAGGCAAGATGGCGGGCGGCTGCCGGCAGCCTGTTAGGGCCAAAAAGCCTCATCACGCGTTTCTTGGAGGGCCACGCTGTTTTTTTGCTTAACAACTCTTGGGGGCCTTTTTTTTTTTGCTTCACTCTCGGGGTCCTTTTTTGTTGTTGTTCGGTATTTTTTCTGAAACCATCTGGCAACCCTACTCGTGCCCCCCTCTTCTACATCCCTCACTCCCACATCAGTCCAAAGCACGCCCACTGCAGCCCATGACCCCAGCTCTGCTCAGCTGTGGGCAGGGAGGCAAGGCCTGCAAAACAGGCCAGAACCAATGTTTGTTCAGCCATCCCTTGTTCAGGATGGAAAGGAGGATGCACACCAGGTCCACACGCAATTTGTGTGTGTGGGGTGGTGGTGTTTTTTTGGTAAATGTGGATTGCAATTTTTTTAAATATAAAGGAGTTCAAAAGAGTCATGCAATGAGTGTGCATAAGAGGTTAATGAAATATTTGAGTGGAAACAGTGATTGATCAAACGATTTTGTTATAACATACTAAACAATTATACAGTAATAAAGGTTTTATAGAAATTACCTTCTGGGATGACGGTGGGCAGCACGACCCCCTGCTCCCTTGGCCGCCCCGGCCTGCTGCTGCTGCTCTACCTGCTCGGCGAGGCTAGTGCCGGGTGAGTGTGGGTGGAACTTCCAGCCAGCAGGGCTGGGCCTGGCCTGTTCCTCGCGGGTGGGGGCACCATTCCCTCGGTCATGGGGCTGGGGGTCACGGGGCCACCAGCCCCGCCTGCCCATCCCCCCACAACACAGCGCTCTCCCATCCCCCTAGCATAGTGGTTCTCAAACTTTTTGGCCCGTGGCCCACCTGGCTCAAAGCCTTTCCGTGGACCACCAGTTGCTAATGGAAATTTGCTGTTAATTACATAATTAGGCCCGAGCCATTTTGCTAGAGCTGCAGCTTGGGAGAATGGTTCAATTTAACCAGTAAGAAAGGAAATATTAATTTAAATGATTAAACAGACTAAGCGCTTTAACTTTCTCATGTTAGTTTATCAAACTTCATTTTAAATAAAGTAAAATATTAATTTATGTCCAACACAAAAGGTTCCCACGTTATCTTTATTTGTGGCAGGGGTGGGGAACATTTTTTGGGTCAGGGGCCACTGATCCACAGAAAAATCTGTTGGGGACCACACAAGTAAGAAGCAACCAACCCACTAACCACCCAAACAAAAACCTGCAAAAGCCCCCAGCCCTCACTGATGTGGCCCTCAACCGAGACATTTCACTCCTCTGGCTCTCCAGCTCCACCGGGGGAGGGACAGGGATAGGGAGGACTGATGTTCAGGGCTTCCAGGGTTAGTGGATTTTGTTGAACCCCTAGACTCTGAGGTTGGGACAAAATGGAGGGGTCAGTGTGTGGTACAGAGCTGCCAGTAGGGTTGGCAGGTGTCTGGTTTTGAACCGGACAGTCCAGTATTTGGGCTTTCTGTCTGGGAAACAAATTGAGAAAATACCAGACATATAAATGTCTGGTATTTTCTAATTAAGTAAGTTTTATTATTATTATGAGTATCAGTACGTAGTTACCTACTACCTTGCTGGTAGACATGCTCACGCTGTGTGAGCGTGTCTACCAGCCAGGCAGTACGCAACAACACAGTAGAGAGGAGGGGGGTGGGAGCAGGGCTGGGGTGGGATGGAATCCCCAGGGCTGGACTCGCCCATGCGCCCTGCCAGGACCGTGCGCGGGACAGGCAGCACCCTGGGATCTGCATGTGCCCAGGCCAGCCCCACTCCCTGCTGGCTGGTTCCCCTCCCCCCCCCCCCTCATCCCCCTCCTGGCCAGCCCTGCTTCCCGCTGACCGGTTCCTTCCCCCGGCCAGCCCCGATCTCCCCCGGCCAGCCCTGCTTCCTGCCATATGCAATCAAGTGTGTCCAGTATTTTTTTAAATCATCTGGTAACCCTAGCTGCCAGTGAGAGGAATGGGGGTGCAGGATCTGGGTGGGAGATGGGGTGCAGGAAGGGGTGAGGGTGCAAGGTCTGGATAGGCGGAAGGGTGCAAGAGCAGGCTGAGAGTGGGGTGTCTGGCCAGAGGTAGGGGGCAAGAGCAAGGGAAGGTGCAGGAGTGGACTGAGGATAGGGTGTCTGTGCAGGTGGGAGGGTGCAGGCGCGTGCTGGGGGGTAGGGTGTCTGGCTGAGGGGAAGGTGCAGGAGCAGGCTGGGGGGGTGGTAGTGTGTGAGGGGGCTGGGAGTGCGGAGTCTGGGGGGCACTTACTTGGCTTCACACCCCATCCATGGCATCACCTCCCGCTGCTCCCATTGGCCAGATTCCGGCTAATGAGAGCAGCAGGAAAAGCCTCCAGTGGAAAAGTCTCCCTTTCCTGCAGCCCAGGAAGAGGAGGGGGAGCAGAAGTGCTTCTTCCCCACGAGCCGGATTGTGCAGCGGGGCTCGGGGCTCTCCCCCCCTCCCCCCGCCCCCCACAGTGGGAAGCTGGCACGCCAACTGTGTGGAGGAGGGAGGGCGAGGCTGCAGCGCAGACTCCCTGCTGCAGGGGGAAGGAGAGGGTCTGAACTTGAGCCACAGACCACCAGGAAGGCAGCCACGGAGCCCCTCACGCTGACTTGGGGACCATGGGGGGGTGCGTTTGCACCCTTCACACCGCCTCCTGCATATGGGCCCACACACACACACACACACACACACACACACACACACACATTTTACCTTACATTTCATGTTAGAATGAGTCCACGCTATCAACCCAAAACAGATGAAAGTTTGAAACTGTCTGGAAATAGGGGATTTTCCTTGGTCCTCATGGAAAGCCTTAAAACAACTCAGGCTTGCTTGGAAGTTGGATGAATCGTTCAGTGTACCTGAGGGCGCTTTCATAACAACAACAATGTGCTTGGCAATGCGGATCCATAGCGCTGAATGGCCATGGCCACACTACAGGGCCTTATTCCAGGCGTTTAAAGGCTCCACAAAGTTGTTACTGATTTGGTTCATCCGAATGAACCATGGCTGACCACAAGGCTGCCATCTGTCCATGGCTCAGCAACGTCTCCTCCTGGCCTTAAATCCAACCTTCAGTGTGCAGGGACGTTCTGGTCACACAGTCTGCCTCAGAGCTAAAGTTCCAGCTGGCAGTGACCAATGAGGACATCAGCCTTCTCGAGGCCGGGTCTCAATAATACATCCCTGTTGCTGCTAAAAATCAAACCGCCAAAAAGGCCCATCAGTCGCTGTTCACGACGCAGCTGAAATGCCTCCAGTCTCTTGCTGTCTAAGCAACCAGGCTGGCGAGAAGGAGGGTAGCTGTGAGCCTGGCCCAAAGCATGTTTAACTCAAGCAGAACAGCTTCAACAGATGAGAGCAGCAAGCCCAAGGCTACGCCAGAGCAGGGGTAGACTCAAACCTGCGGCAGTGCAAGCCCAGAAACCTTAGACGTCAGAAACCACTCCTGGCCTAATCAACATTTAATTAAACAGCTTCCACAGGCAAGAGGGCAACACGCCCCACGTCGCCTAGGGCACACGCAGCACAACTGAGTTTGAAACCCCTCCAAAGCCCACGGTAGGCAAAAGTAGGATTCAAACTCACAGCACCACTGAGCGCGGTCGGCTGGCTAACCACGGGCCTACAAAGCGCAGAGTTACTACTGCCCGGAACATATTTAACTGAAGTGTATCAGCTTCAGCAAGGGGACCCCAGCCTCCACCACCAGAGCTAGCTGTATAACCCAGGCATGGACATGGGCTACAGCACATCCCTCCTCCCACACACCCTTGTCAGGTAGCAGACAGGGGATTTGACTCTGCAGCTCCCCTAAGACACCAGAGAAGCCACCACTGGCCTAGAGAGGGGACCTCCTGCATCACCTCACCCCAGTCCTCAAGTGGAACAGCTGCAGCAGGTAACATTGTGGGAGCTTCATCACTGTTACCTGTGACCCAGTGATTAAGGCATTCACCTGGATGGCAGGTGAGCCCTCTTCAATTCCCTTCTCATGAGGCAAGGGGGAAATTAAGACTGGGTCAGGCTCCTGCTCACGCAGTCACCCATCTGCCCAATGCCAGATGCGTCAAAGGCCATGGACAGAGGAGGGCAATTATCAAGTGAGTCATCCTCCATCGGCCACTCCCAGCAGCTGGCAAGCTAAAGTTTCAGGCTGGTTGGAGCACAGGACTGAGTCCATGACTGTCTTGGCTAATAGCCCTCGGTGGAGCCATTCTCCTTGCAGTTGTTTGTTTTTGTATTGCACCTACTTACAGGTTGACCTTCACAATGTTGATGAGCAAGGAGGGCCACAGGCTGACTGTGTCTTGCGGGAAGACGTAACCCTCTTTGGTTTGGTTTAAAGCTGCTGCCTAGTCATGTCCTTGGGTCACCCAGACTCTTGTGTTATGAGGAGGGCTGACTAACACGTCCTTACTTGCTTCTCCACACGGTTCATAGAGCTCTAGTGTATCCTGCTGTTGTAATGGCTTTCCCCTGCTGAAAAGGGAGCCGCCACCCCTTCTCCACAATCACAGATGAGCACCCCCAACCACTAGACTAACGGTTACATGGAAGGCCTCAGCCTCCTTTCCCCTCTTGCCTCAGTTGTTTGGTGGGGCATTCAAAGGTACGGCCCGAGAAATGATTTTGGCGCCTAAGTGGTTCCTGGCCGAGGATCGCAAGCAGAGTTCCGTACTTAGGAGGAGTAGATGTTGTTTCAATTTCCTTCTCCCTGCATGAGGAGAAGAGATTTGAAGAGGGCTCTGCATTCTCTCATGTGTGAAGCTAAGGTGGGTTGCGCCTTGTAGAGTCTTGATGTTGTGCCATTGTTATTAAATAGCAATTAGGCAAGGTCTAATTGCTGAAGCTCTTTGTAGTGAAGTGGTCTGGGTGCTTACCCAGCTGTGTGAGGGATGTGGGTTCAACTCCTGCCTGAGAAGGAACTTGAGCAGCTGCCTCTGTTGTAAACATCTGGCTGCTGGACTGAAAGATGGTCTCTCTGGGGTAGACCTGGTGTTTGCTGCCTCATCCTGTCCTGGTGCAGTTGTTCTACTTTAATGAATGTAAGTACTGTACTGTTCAGAGCTATTGTGAGATTGGTGAAAAACACTGAGAGCCTAAGAGATGCTCCAGTATGTGGCAATAGCAAAGCCTGTTTCATGTGGACGTCCCCCCAGAATTATTTTCATCAGAAATCTTGTTGTTATCGCATCGGCTTCTTAAAGGTCTCATCACTCTAGCTCAGAGGTAGGGAACCTTTTTAGAGTTGGAGGCTGCTGACCCACATAAAAAAACAGAAGAAAAACAAAAACAAACCCTCACTATCAAGGCCCCTGACTGAGAAGGAGAAAGATGCTCCCAACAATCCTCTCGAACACCAGAGCCTAGCAGGCCCAGGTTAGTAGATCCTCCACGGGGGATGGTAGAGCGCTGGAGTGCCAGCATGGGTTCCCCAGTACTGGGGGGGGGGGAACCCTGAGCCTCAAGAGCCAGATCCAGGCAAGCTGGGGGCCACATCTGGCCCCTGATCCTTGGGTACCCCACCCCTGCTCTAATTTCTATATGCGGAGGCGCATGCTTTGAAAGCATTCCACAGTGACCCAGAATAATCGTTGGTGTTCACACCGGCTTTTCTGAGAGATGGTTATTTCACTGAGCTCAAGGGAAACGAATCTTTGGGAGGTCAAAAACCACCATGAAAAAATACTTTAAACGATTAGGAGACTGTTAATATCCCAGCTCCATGGAAGCGATTCTGCCTACCCCACCCCCATGTATTCAAAGGCTATTTGCACTGATTAAAATGCTACTACTAATTGGTACGTTGGGGGTTGAATGACTACACTCAGGGTTTGGTAAAATGTCCCCCACCCTGAGGAAAATGCATCCCGAAGTCCTGGCCAAACATTAACACGTCATCCTGCTAACACCCTGGTGGAGCCCCCCGCAGGATGGTCCTCCCCTTTTACAATTGCACTGAAGCTTAAGGTCAGCTGACTTTCCCAAGTCGCCGAGGAAGCTGGCGGTAGGGTTAGAACTAGGAGATCCAGACTCCCCATTCTGTCACTTGTTATTAAGCTGCTTATGGCCCCTCTCCATACATAACAGTTTCACTGGAAGCCCATTTCAGAGGGTACGTCCAAGCCACACCTCAGTAGGTCCAAGGGGCTGCCTGCAGGAGACATGGTGGTCTGTTGCCTGGCCACGCAGATGGTTTGGGGAGCGCTGCAGCAACTAGCTCTGTGCCGGGGAGTTACGGAGATATTGCCACCCGCCAGGCATTTCCATCACTCTGCCATATAAGGATGGTGGCTCCATAGCTGCCCCAATGACCTGGGGAAAGGATCTGTGTCCCCTGAGGGCCTGATCCAAAGCCCATTAAAGCAAATGAAGATGCTTGCATAGATTGTAATGGCTTTTGTCCTTGGGACCTGACTGAGTTTCTGGCTCATTGTGAACTGGTATTATGAATATGGATTATTTGTATGTGGTGGCACCTAGGATCCCCAGCCATAGGCCAGGCTTCTGATTGTGCCAGGGGCTGTTTAAACACACACCAGACAGATGGTCCCAGGCCCAAAGAGCTCACAACCAAAATGTCAGAAACACCCAACCGGAAAGGAAGTCAGTACCCTGCACATTTCAATTCTGGTTGGCGTGACACCTTAGTGCAGAGGTAAAGACTTATCAATACTTATTAGCCAGGATGGGCAGGGTTGGTGTCCCTAGCCTGTGTCTGTCAAAGGCTGGAAATGGGTGACGGCAGGGATCACTTGATAACTGCTTGTTCTGTTCATTCCCTCTGGGGGCAGCTGGCATTGGCTAGTCGGAAGACAGGATACTGGGCTAGATGGACCTTTGGTCTGACCTAGTGTGGCCGTTTTTATGCAAACGTATTTCTGAGAGGGGAAAAAAATAATTCATTGTGAGAATGATCCAAAACGCAGTGAAAATGATGAGAAGAGAACCTGTCAGAGAATGTCTTTGTAACCGTCTATAAGCACACGCTCTCTCTCAAATGTGGCCACCGAGAACTCACATATATTCTTGAAATCTTTAAAAGACAATGGAATTCCATTCATAAGCCTCTAACCTGATAGAAACAGTTAGAGCTCCCTTAATGCTCTGTACTAACGTGCCAGAAATATGAATATTATGTCGTCCTTTTTAATAAAGACACATCTTTGTAGAATTATCGGGAGACTACAGATCCTAGTCACTAAAGGAATTAGCATAAGCCACTAAACCTCACAGTTAGTGTTCTGAAGGAGTAATTCTCATTTTTCATCTGCATCCAGTAGCTGGATGGGTGTGGTAGCTTGAATAAATCAGCAATTTTTGTGGCTACATTACTGTTGTGTCAGTATTTCTGATCCTCAAGTTCTGAACGTGGAAAATATTTTCTAAGAAAGTGTGCATTGCTACTAATCACTCACATGGTAGGCAAAGCCCCAAATCTGTCAAAGTAATTCGCTTGTTATATCACAAACCAGCCATCAGGACACACTGATAAATCAGACATTCTGTCGGGCTGATTATCTGTGCATATAAAGTTTTTGAAATGCTTAAATTGAAGTCTGACTGTAAGAAGAGGGCTTTTGCCTTTAAACATAAATGGTTTCTTTGGGATTTGGTCAAATCTCTAGATGAACAGCCCAGGCACTTGCCCACTTCTCATAAACACAGGGGCTTTACGGTCAGAAGACACTGTCATCATCATCTAATTTGACCTCCTGCACATTGCAGGCCACAGAACCTGACCCACCCACCCCTAATTGCGCCGGCTGAGTTCCTAAAGTCCTCTCAAGACATATGCAGCATGAGTATTTTTCGGTTGAAAAGCCTGATGCGAACCACAGACCTTTCCTGATAAGCTGCTCCGACAGATAAACAGAGCATTCAGGGCCTCCCTGCACAGAGGATGGCTGTACCAATGCATGTTCCAAGTGCAGATGTACAAGATCACTGGCAGCAGTGCCGTTTACCCTGGACAGTTCCATTTGCCTCTACCAGGTCCCAAGCTCAGAAAACACCTTCCTCACCTATCTGTCAAGCACCCGAACAAAGGTAGCAGCAGCTCCTTAGCCCTGGTGGCGGAATAAATAATTTCAGAGTCCAAAGAGGCAAAAGAAGGTAGGTGGCCAGTGGGGATAGTTTGCACATTAAAAAGATTTTATTGAAACAAATGTTTCAAGGAAAGTTATATGAGGTATAGTATAGGTTGGACCTTTCTGGTCTGGCACCCTCAGGTCCTGGATGAGGGACTTAACCATACTAGGGGAGGTCATTTCTGGCCCTCCCCCTGCCGCCGGCCCGCTCGGCTGCTGGCCTCCCAGCCAGCTCCACCCATGCTGCCGGCTCTTGCACCCTACTGGATCCACCTGGCTTCCCATCTCCATGGGGTAGTCCCGCTGCTCCGTGCACTGGGCTCCCCTCCCCCAAACAGCCCCACTGCAGTGCACCAGGCTCCTGAACTACTGGAAAGCGCCACTGCTGAGCACTGGGCTCCCGGCCCTCTGGTAGCTCGCCTCCAGTAGCTGGCTGCCCTGCTGGCTCTCAGGGCCACCAGCCCACCACTGGGACTCTCTGGTCCCGGAACATGGTGGGTCATGGATGTTGCCAGACCAGAGAGTCTCAGTTCAGAGAGGTGCAACCTGTACAAGTTAAAAACAAAGGCCTTGAGCAGCCAGGGTCAACCTTGGGTTGTGGGGAAATATATTTAATTGACTCTCTCTCTCACACACATTCGCTTAGTATCCTCCTCCCGCAGTCATCTCTGAGTTCAACCACATGGGAGCGTTATTGTGGATGTAACTCAAGGGGTGTGTCTAGACTGGCAAGATTTTGCGCAAAAGCAGCCGCTTTTGTGCAAAAACTTGCCAGCTGTCTACACTGGCCGCTTGAATTTGCGCAAGAACACTGACGATCTAATGTAAGATTGTCAGTGTTCTTGCGCAAATACTTTGACGCTCTCACTCGGGAAAAAGCCCTCTTGCGCGAGTGTTCTTGAGCAAGAGGGCCAGTGTAAACAGGGAAGGAATTTTTTGCGTAAGAAAGCCCCGATGGTGAAAATGGCCGCTGGAGCTTTCTTCCGCAAAATCGCGTCTATACTGGCCACGGATGCTTTTGCGCAAAAGCACTTTTTGCACAAAAGCATCCGGTGCCAATCTAGGTACTCTTTTGCGGAAATACTTTTAACGGAAAAACTTTTCCGTTAAAAGTATTTCCGCAAAATCATGCCAATCTAGACGCAGCCGAGGTAGGAACTCCTCTGTGAATGCTTAGTTCAGTTCAAATCAGGCTAATTGTTAGTTTAGATTAGATGTCAGTTGAAGACCAATTGAAATAAACCCCTCAACATTAAGTAAGTCTCCCCACAAAAGCAGTTTACATTATATCAGTGCAGTGCAACTTTCTCATGTGGACGAGCCCTTTGAATGCAAATTGCTTCCAAGAGGAACGGCACCGGGATCCCGGACGAGCCCCCACTTGTAACTGCCACCAGGTAGATTTGAACCGGGACCTTGGGAGCTCACTATAGGAGCCTCTACCCTCTGAGCTAAAAGCCAGCTGGCTCCCAGCCCATGCTGTAGAGGTCTCTTGATCTTAACTGTTGCTGTGGTCTCGGTACCACTTGCATTGCTCAGTAACCACACCAGGGCTATGTCTACACGTGCGGTTTCTTGCGCAAGTACGGCCGTTCTTGCGCAAGAATCTGCAGCGCGTCCACACTGCCCGCCCGCTCTTGCGCAAGGAAATTTACAGTACGGCGTGGTAAGACAGGGCTCCTTGCGCAAGAGCTACGCTCTTTCCTAACAGGTGTAAGCCCTCTTGCGCAGGAGCTCTTGTGCAAGAGGGCAGTGTGGACGCTCGGCAGGGGTTTCTTGCGCGAGAAAGCCCTATGGCTAAAATGGCCATCAGAGCTTTCTTGTGCAAGAGAGCGTCCACACTGCCATGGGCGCTCTTGCGCAAAAGCACAGCTCGCACATGGCAATGTGGATGTTTTCTCGCGCAAGTCTTCTTGCACAAGAACACGTGCGCAAGATGTTCTTGCACAAGACGCCGCCAGTGTAGACATAGCCTAGGTGTGTGGGTTACACCTGCACAGCACCTCGGACATTGCTGTTGCTATCCACAATCCAAAGAATTAACAACAGCAGATAATTCACCAGTGGAAAATTTATGGACTTGATTAGGAGTCTTCACCCAAGGGACAGCAGTCCATGTTCTAGGTCAGAGGGAGACAACCATTTTTGCAGGAGGGGCCACTTGCTGAAATTAGTATGTGGTCACCGGCCAGCTCCACCCCGGGAAGGGGTGGAGCCTGGGGAGGAGGGGGCAGGGCTGGGGACTAGCTGCCGCCCCCCCCCCCCGAGGCTTTGAAGTAAATACACAGTAAAGGGCTTGTGGCTTCTGGTGCCACCACTACTGCGTTGCCTGGCAGCCGCCCAGGGTGCTGCGGCTATTTAAAGGGCTCATGGCTCCGGCCCCTGCCAGGGTAGTGCCGTGACTGTGAACCATTTAAATAGGATCCTGCCTGCTGTCTGAGCCACCACCTGTGGCACGGGAAGCAGGCTATAAATAGAAAGCGGCCAAATACCGTCCACAGGCCCAATCCAGCCCCCGGGCCGCAGCTTGCCCAGTCCTGTTTTAGGTGATCAGTGCTCCCATATGCTAATAGCTCATTATTAGAATCTGAGCATATTCAGAGCAAACTCCTAAGATCCTGATCCCATTAAACCTTACTAAGACAAGTAATCTTCAATCAGGCTTCACAGCGTTCAATGAGCAAGCGCAAAGCTGCTTTTTTTTCCAAAGTTAATCAATGTACCTAATTAGGTCTCCATCCTGCACACTTTTGACTTTATGAGCCCAGTGCACCCGCTCTAAGCTGTTTAACAGAGGCATAAGTATTTGCAAGATCATGGTCTTAATCAGGTACTGGAGTGCAGAGAATCAGGGCATGGATTTACTCACTAAGAAATTCCTGGGAGGGGGCGGGCCTTAATGATTTGCCTACTCTTTTTTAATGTAAGATACAAGGTGTCTAGCTGCCATGTTAAAAGTGAATAATCAGACCGCCATTGCACACTGAACCCCCCCCCCCCCCAAAAGACCGAAGTCTCCCAAACAATTTTAAATGGAGACTGGCGATGGAAGTAGGGAGCACAAACAATTTTTTGTGCTTCACAACTTTCTATCATCACAGCCCTGTAAAGTTCAGTACAAACTCCTAGAATATGTGTCTGAGAGCAATACAAAGGTGATCTAAGCCTAAAAAAACTTCAGTCCCCCCACCTCCCCACCCAAACTTAGCTGTTAAATGACCAGACAGGGAAGTTGTAAGTACGGTTTTTTTTCAAATGATGTGTTTGCCAAAAAATGTTAATGCAGAAATGGCGTCATTAAAGGCAGAGTTATTTTGCAGTTACTTCTCTCCCCACTTCCCGACAGTTGTCTGCAAGAAGTCTATAGATGTAGCCATGTAACTAAAATGTAGCTTTATGCGAAGTAATGTGCCTCAGTGTACTCTGCCCACCACCCTTTGTGAAAGCAGAAAGGACCTTTACTTTACCATTGGAAAAGGTGCACCAGCCAACATACTGTGTCTAAAGCTCATTCCAAAGCAAAAATAAATTCTTATAATTTAGTTTTATGTTTTAAGATTAGTATTGTAAAATAACTAAATGGGTATAATAATTGGGGAGGGGGTGTTAAATAGTAATTTAATGTTCCTGCTTAAATATTCATATTGCGACTATGTAATAAAATCAGTTCTGTTTTATGTATATAAATAAAATGTATATTAAAATAAATATAAAAACAAAATATTCCCAAAACCAAACATAAAAGTGCCAAAAATTGCTATATACACCTATCAAAATGCAAACAAAAAGCAAATTAACAATAAAAAATAAAGCAAGCACCTACCAATTAAAACAGAATAACTAAAATATTAAAAAAATAAAAAACAAGCACTCATCAAACACCAATTAATTACACCGTAACAATGCAAAACGTACTAATCCCAATTTAAAAAACTACTATAAAAAAACTGCTTTGCCATAAAACTTTGGGGTACATCTTGCCATAACTAAAGCATCCAATATAGCCCCTGCTCCTCTGTCTGTGATCAATCTAGTTGGCCCTGGGCCATAAACTAGTAAATATAACATTAATTGGTGAAACAAGGTGAGTGTGAAAGTGTGTGTGCATGTGTCTGTCTATGTAAGCATATGCTAACTGCTTTGTCATTGTATTTCAGTAAACGCAGTGTATTTCCTTTTCCCCCTAAAAAAATCCTGTATGCGTCTTATAAGCCTAACATAGGAGTGCTACATGGCACAGCAAGTTATAAAGGGATTATTCACACACATAAAAAAGCTTCAGACGAGGGGCAGGTCAGAGATTCTGCTGCAAAATGTGAATGCCTTTAGCATTTCTTATGTCACCGTTCACTCTCCATGCACTGAGATAGGATGGGATGGCTCTCCAGGTAACAAGTCCTGCATTAACACACCTGGTTGGCACTGGCAGTGTCCCTGCAACTGCCAGTGCCAGCGAGGGCTGCTGTCAAACCTCTTTCTGGGTCACTGTGTACCCAAAAATAAAGTAACTGCAGCATGAGTAAATGGCTCGCCATGGTTTTGAGGTTTTAGGAAAATCAAAGACTAAAGGAAATGGCAGGCTCGCCAGACAAGAGCAGGGATAGAAGACAAGCAAGCAGTGTGGGTTTTACGGCCTGTTTTTAGGGAGCATTAAGAGAATTCTTTGAGAGCAAGGTCTTAGGAATTACAAACTATTATCATCAATTTAGTAAACTCTACATAGCAGGAGTATCCCTTGACCCAGTCAAAATTGATGCCTAGGGCCAGGGCCGGCCTTAGGCCGATTCGCCCGATTCCCCCGAATCGGGCCCCATGCCTAAAGGGGCCCCGCGCCCTGAACCCGGAAGCGTGCCGGGTGCGCTGCGGGAGGGGGCATCGGCCCTGGAGGAGGAGTGTGGCGGCTGCCTGCGCTGCAGGAGGTGTGAGTTGAGCGCAGGGTTTGTCTATAATTGTACAAATTAATCTGGAACAAAATAGGGTGTGAATTCAAAGTGGATTAACGTGATTAAGCTACTTTGGAGTAAAGCACTGTTATTCTGGAATAAGAGTGCCCACGCGTAGCGTTAAGCGGGAAGAGTTAAATCAGGAATTGCTATTTCAGAAGAGCTCCTGGTGTAGACAAGCCATCAGCAAAGATGTAAGAGATGCAATGAAGGCAAATTCTTCTCCTAATATCCTGCAGTGCTAGGAAAATTCTGACTAGCCCAGGACATGGTCCTGCCTTCCTTCATATGCATATAGAAAAATGTAAAATGTCAAAAGCAGTTAAAGCCTATTTTCAAAAGTGATTTAAGTTCCACTGATATGTACATGCTTTTGAAAAAGAGACCTAGGCACGTTGGCAAATGTTACTTTTTAGGCATTTTTCTGTCGCATTTACTGAATATAGTAAAATCATATATAAAAGGAAGGCTTTTAGAGGAGAGATTACATAAAATGAGACGGTCAAATTCTCACATGGTGTTGCTCATTATTGTAGGCAGTGGCCCTGCAATAACCTACACTAGTTGAGGATCTGACCCAAAGAATCTAAATCGAATCCGTTTCATAGTATGAGTGTGTCCCTAGAGCGTCAAACAAAATGTTTAACAAATAAAAAAAACCCCAACAACTCAGTCTGTGTTAAATACAGTGTTAAAATTGCACAGTGAAAAATAACCAAAAGCCAAAACAAAACAGGAAAAGCAGATACTTGAATGTTCCAACGGTAACACTAGATATCCTGTTTTTTTATGACCACATTGAACATCCTGTAAGTTCTACAATCTGCATTTTTTTTGACATCAGCAGCAATATATTAAGGTACCCCATTAACTGGGGAGGAAAAACAGGAGACAAAATGTGATGTGTTCAAAGCAGTCAAGTGACTGCTGTCACTGAGGCCTTAACTTTGGCATTTTCGGAAGATGTCATTTTTAGCTGTGCAATCATTAGTGTAGTTGTTTGCATTTAATTTCCATGGTGTATTTTTTCCTCAAGAAGAGAGTGTATTTGGGGAGAGACCCTGAGCTTAATAATGTAAGCACTGAAATGGCCCTGATTAGTCTTTGAAGTTCACACACATTTCATTGGGGTCAATAGGTTGGAGAAGGAGGTCAAGTTCCAAACTTTGCTTGACTGTTTTCTGTAAAGCTGGGTTATCAAAGCATCACATTGCCATGGCTGGGATCTTTACAACACTGAAATTTAGAAATGGGAAGATCATTTAGAATTTGCATAGTCATAAAATGCAGCAAAAATTCTGGCCAGACCCTACAATTACCTAGGTCTGCGCTATTTGGGGGCTTGCAGCATTCTGCTTTCCCTACATCCCTGCAAAGTGAATTTGCTTTTTGGGGGTTGGGTTTGGTTTTAGAATTTTATTGTATTTCTATTTGACTTTTACAATCTCCCTATGCAAAATATCCCATGAGCAGCCTTCATTTCTGCTCAAGCCACTCAAGGAGAATGCACAAGATCTGATTTCACAAATAATTTTGTTAGGTTCTGGTCAAAGCTTGCATGCCATAGACCTAATCCAAATGCACTGACATCACTGGAAAGGTTCCCATTGACTTTAACAGACTTTGGGAAAGGCTCCACTTTAGTATGTTTAATTTCTCTCTCCAACTGAGTGTGTATATTTCAGGACAAATACATTAATAAGAACACTTGATTTTGAGGTGGGGGCTCTTTGTTTTTCACTCAGTATAGATGCTTTTAAGTGCAAATCATTAGCATCAGTCTCTGCTCCCACTAAACTTAATGGCAACACTCTTACTGACGTAAATGGCACCAGAGTTATGCCAGTGCTGAGCCTTTTGAAAACTACCGTCTGTGTCCCAGGGGCCAGAATTTAATCCTTCTGGACAGATCTTTGTCTGGTGTGGGTTTGACAATTAACATTGTGCATAGCTCATGGTTGTGACAGTTTATCACAGCTGAATATCTGCCCATTAGTGTATGGATACTTGCTCAGTTTGAGCAAGACAGATCCACTCCCCCTTCCTTATCAGCACCCCCCATGCTGCCCCTCTGAACACCCAGGGCCGGATTATCCATTAGACACAATAGGCACGGTGCCTAGGACTTACAAAAAAGTTTAGGGTCTACAAAAAACGTAGGGCCTAAAAACAAATTCATAAATTGACTTGAAAATAAAAAGACCCCCCCCTGCTAAATCAAACTTAATAATTGCTATCTTCAGTCAAAAAACAAAACACAAATATAACATAAATTAAATATTAGGCATAAAGGTTATATTTATATATAGCCTTATTTAAAGGCCTACGAGTTTACGAAGACCTTAATCCGGCTCTGCATTCGCCACAAGTATTTCAAAGAGCAGCAGATAAACACAAAGCAAATCCTCTTACCTGTGTTACAGTGTGCTTGAGACCACTAAAATTAAAAGAATTTGACAAATCCTAAAAACTTAACCTTGTTCTAGCCAACGCTGTTTATTTTTACACATCATTCAACTTCGAAGTAAAAACTAGATGGGTCAATGTACGTCCGCACAAGCACACAAACGGCTGGCAGCCAGGAAGTGCCAATGTTCTAAGCTATTAAAAGTATTGGGGGAGAGAATGGTGTATTTCCCAGTCCTACATCTGCAGTACACAGGAATTAAGAGTTTCCAAATAAAATAGCCCATCTTTTATAGGCGTGCTGAAGCCAGCTTGGAAAATGACGCGCTTATGTAACCTGTTTCTAAGTGCTCCATGTACCGGATACATCAAAGGCTCTGGCTGAAACATCTGAAAACACTGACTTGAAAATTCCATCGTGGAGAATAGAAGCCCAATAGCAATATGCAGATGAACAACTGAACAAGTCACGCACCGCACTTGAAGAGGCCTATGAAACAGCACTAAAGCAATTTGCAGCGAGAGCTTGATCTTATATCATTAAAACATCCTCCTTCTCCGTAACATACTAGAATAAAAGAAATGTTACTAATAATTATGCAAATGAATTCTTAAAAGGCCACTCCTACATGGAACTCTGGAGCAGCTGAGATTTATTCAAGTCATAGAATTCTAGACTAGTCAGGGATCTCGTGAGGTTCAGCCCCCAGATGCAAACATTGGCTTGTGCCCACCGCTGACAAGAACGTGGCCAGAACTTACGTGTCCGAACGGATCCAGGTGATTGTTAGTGAGCTTCAGCTTCTGAAATGACACCAGCTGCCGCATCCAGTGAGCTCCCGTGGCAGGTGAGTCCGGATGAACGTATAATCGCCCGGGCATCGCAGGCTCCGCTTTCCCGGCCACCATCCTGTGAACAAGGCATGGACGGATTATATCTTCCTGGCCAATTAGTACCCCAGCGCAATTCAGTACTTAATTCAACAGGGTAACCAGGTGGGCCAAGAGGAGAAACACAAGATATTTAAGTTGCTCCTGCTTCATGGATCGGGTCAGGATGAAGCAAAGAGGGCAGCCTCTTTTCTCATTTAAGCTTTTATCTGGCATTCTATTCCAGAATCACAAGTGATTCTATATTGCAACTGTATTAGAACCAGCCAAGGACAAGTCTTCTCTTTGCCACTCAGCGGTCCAGGAGCATGGGGGGAGCCAGATGGCTCTATGCTGCAGACATGCAGAAGCCAGCATCACCCTACGAGGGCTCCCTTCAGCCTTGTGAAGAAGGCATTTGGGAAAGGAGTGCAGGGGGCAAATCTAAGGTTGGATCCATGTAGCTGGCCTGCAACAAGAACGGAGGTGACTGCAGGACCTGAAGCTGTAGAAGCTCTTGGGAAGTGACTTCTTCCCCTCCAGGCCCTGTGGCAGCCCAGTTCTCAGGGTGTAGCTGGGGCATGGATTTGTCCTCAGTTTCCCCCTGCCAGCCACCTTTGCTCATATTCCAAAAGCTCCATTCGTTTTCATAGATTTAATACTCTCACAGAGCATGTGACAGCAACCCTCTCCTTCCTGTGCATTGTTCTGAGGCTGTAAAACATCATTAAAAGTGGTATGACCCAAAGCAGCAGAGCCTTTCCAGCAGCCATAAAACACTGAAAGGGAAAACAGTTCCGGTGACTGGCCAAAGATAAATTTAAAAATAGTTGACATTGCCTAGGACTCCATGGCTAAAGCAAAGAATTAACCATGGGTTGCATAAAGTTCCCAGTGAATACAACTCCCATCCCACAGGGACTGCAGGTCGATTAAAACACTAGACCAGTTCCCTAAAATGTGCATGTAGGTTACATTTGTATTGGATGTCACTTTGGAAAGGTCAAGTCTGTTCCCTTCAGTCAATGGGAGTTTTGAAACAATGTTGACACTTTGGGTATGTCTACATTGCATTCCTCTTTCGAGAGAGGACTGCAAATGCAGACGAACGAAATTGCAAATGAAGCGCGAATTTGAATTTCCCAGGCTTCATTTGCATAATCGCATCCGGGCGCTATTTTGAAATACCCTATTTCGAAAAAAGAAACGCTGTCTAGACGTGGTTATTTCGAAAGAAAACCCTTCTTTTGAAATAACCCTTACTCCTTGTAAAACGAGGTTTAAGGGTTATTTCGAAAGAAGGGTTTTCTTTCAAAATAACTGCGTCTAGACAGCGTTTCTTTTTTCGAAATAAGGTATTTCGAAATAGTGCCCGGACGCGATTATGCAAATGAAGTGCGGGAAATTCAAATCCACACTTCATTTGCAATTTCGTTCGTCTGCATTTGCATTCCTCTCTCGAAAGAGTAATGCAATGTAGACATACCCTTAGTGGAACAGATGAAGTTCCATCCCAAGAAAGCAGGAGGGTTCTGGGAAGGGCATGGCGTATTTTCAGCAAGGAGAGCTTTTCAGGTAACAAGATGCATGAAATTCCCATGGGCAGGAAAGTCACTATTAAATCTGCCTTCATGTTGGGTCATCTTCCTGTCAGTGAGAGAAGGCAAGAGGAGAGACAAAGGGGGAAAATCTGGAGAAAGAGCAATAAAGCAAAAAAAAAAGGGGGGGGGGGAGGTAGGTGGGGGCTGGATAAAGAAATAGCTCCAGAACTAGGTTCTATGCTGACCAATCCAAGTGTCCTTCCTGTTTCTGAGCTCACAAGGAAGTTCCTTCCGTGTTTTAAACTATCCAACCTCCAGAGGCTTTGACTTTCAATTTGGGGTAGGCCTCAATTCCTATGAGATCCTACTGCCGCAAGAACTGCAAGATCCCCCTTGCACCTGTGTTTCCAAAATGGCAACAGGAAAAGAGAGCAGACACTTCAAAATCTCTCGGGCAGTGGTGGGTTTGTTATGTATTTATTTTACAGAACATATGATACTTTCCGCAGCGAATGAAGCCTCATGGGTGACAACAAATATTCTGTCTCCAAAGACGTAAATCCAAGATTGCAGAAGCAGCCCTACTGAGACTAGTTGCACCAGTTTGGATATATAAGGAAGAGTCATTTGATCTGCCCACAAAGCTTCATCTTGTGGCTTTGCGGCTCTTTCCCACAGAACAAATATAATTAGAGAAGAAATGGACAACAGTCAACCCACTGCAAATCTAAGGTTTCACAGATACATCATTTGTTTAAGGCCAGAAGGAACCATTACATCAGGAGTGGGGAACCTAACGGCCTGGGGGCTGGATGTAGCCCCTCCCCCCCCCCTTCCTTCCTGCAGGTAGAGTTGCCAGATGGTTTCAACAAAAATACTGGACACACTTGACATTACATCACAATCTACTTTACATCTTATTTAGAAAATACCAGACATTTCTATTTTCTCATTTCTATTTTCTCAATTTGTTTCCTGAACAGAAAGCTCAAATACTGGACTGTCCAGTTCAAAACTGGACTCCTGGCAACCCTACCCACAAGGCTGGAGCACACAAAATCTACTACCCTGGGGCCCCTTCAGTGAAGCTTTTTTGTTTTTGGTTGGTTTTTTTGCTTCTCACTTGTGTGCGGCCCCTGACTGATTTTTCTGTGGGTCAGCAGGCCCCCCCCAACAAAAACGGTTTCTTACCCCTGCATTACACTGCATTAAACTGTATCTCACAAGCCACAGAGTTTCATGGCCCCAATAACTGGTGTCTGACTGAAGCATCCATCCCTGATTTAAAAACATAAGATGATGGAGACTCCACCGTTCCCCTTCGTAGTTTGTTCCCTGGTTAATTGCCCTCGGTTTTAAAATACGTGTACCTCGTTTCTAATTTGAATTTGTTTGGCTTTCATTTCCAGCCGTTGATTCTTATTCTGCCTTGCTTGGCTAGGTTAAAGAGCAGTTTGGTATTTACCATCTTCGCAGTGCTTATTAAAAGCAGTTGACACGGATATGCATATTTTCTCTTTTGGAAACCCATGTTTTAAAAAAAAGGCTCTTACCATTTGTTGTCACAAAATTTGTACCGGTGATCGTCAGCTGGGACAATGTCGATCAACAAGATGTACTTGGTCTTGGGGTTCATCCCAGTCACCTTAATTTTGTAGCTAGGAAACATCCTCCTTATGGAAAGCAAAGGGTTAATATGTTAGGGCGGGACTTGACACACAGTACAATCTAATAGACCAAAAAGCGGTTCCACTGACAAAGTGTGAAAGTCTAAAGCTGAAATTTACCCCAAAGGCTACGTACCACTTGGCCATTTGAACAACATTCATCCCTGCAGAAAGAGCCAGAACAAGGTACCTATGAAGTCCAAAAGGGAGACCTATGTGGTGCATAGGCCTTGCATTGATCATTTTCAGAATTTGCCTTCATGCACACTCAGGGCAGTAACTAGGTCTTTAATTGGTGCATTGGGCTTTAAAAGCTACTCAGGATCAACAGGGAATGAGTCTAGTTGGCTTAATGCCTTCCAGGGGGCACCCAAAGCACTCTGAGTGCTGACAATGACTAGGGTCTGATAAAGGTGAAGGAGCTATCTAACAATGCACACTCCACTCTCCCAGTGAAGAGATCTCTGCCTCCTAAGCTCAAGTTAACAACACGAAGGAGACAAGTTATCTCAGGAAAACTCGTACACACCGTTCCTCAGGCACTGAATTTTGATCAGAAATTATGAACATCCAGTGGTTAGAGAAATTGTGTTTGGACAGCCCCTCACACAATGGCGCCATGTCCCATGACAGGGGCTCTTAGGTGTTACAGTAATACAAATCATACTATTGAGAAAAACCTTAAAGGAGCTAGCGGGGGGGAGGGGAGGGGAGTTTTACTAATTGATACTGACCCAAAATAGAGCCCTGTCTCAGAGCCCCCATGTTTCCTCTGTTCAAGGGACGGGGGGGGGGACAGATGAAGGGTCAAAGTCTATGCTGATGTAAACAGGTGCAGTTCCATTGAGTTTACTGTACAGCAGTGGTTGGCAAATACCAGTGCATGGGCTAGATCTGGTCTGCCACGGATAGCCCCTGGTGGGCTGCCACTACATTTACTTGCGCCTCCGCAAATACGGGCGATCGCAGCTCTCATTAGCCACGCATCGCCCTTCCCGGCCAATGGGAGCTGCAGAAAGTGGTATCCCGATCCACGCTGCTGCCATTGGCTGGGAACGGCACTCCACAGCCAACGGGCACTGCGATCAATGGTACCTGTGGCCGTGCAAGTAAGCACAGCGGCGGTTGCCCACCAGGCACTAACCCTGCAGAACTGCTGCTGTTTTATTGCCCACCCCTGCTGTACAACCATTCAATATTGGAAATACTGTTCAAGAATGGAGTGCCTGAGTCAAATTCTGGTGTCAGCTGACACCGCGCTTTTGTAGCCAGTGGAGCTGTACCAACTTACACAAGCAGAAAACTCTCACCCTAAGATGTTACATTACGATGCAGCACTTATAGTGTGAAAACAAACAACAGCTAGATGTGTGTGACAGATTCATCACAAGATTCATCACAATCACAGCGTCAGAGCATGCAGCCGTGGCTGGTGTGGGCGGCTCTGATCCTTGTGGGTTTCCATGGGCCTAAATACCAAGTAAGCAATAAAGGTTTGGCCCAGGCCTTCTGAGTAACTTTTCTGTTGACTTCATATCACCAAGCCACTTCTCCCCCAATAAAAATAAATTCTTTGTGCAAACTAGCTCATTCCCGAGGTCTTTAAACAAGACACAACAAGCCAATTCATCAACATCTGCAGTAGCTCATTTGCACGAGCAAAGACCACAAAACAAAACAAAACAAAACAAAACAGGGAGCGTGGATGAAAGTATCTATATCGTGAAGCATTATCATCTTTAGCAACAGTGGGCCAAATCGGGACATCATTACTCTGTCAAAACAACTACCAATGTAAATGAGAGTTCAGTTCAGATTAATAGCTTGGCCCGGCAGAAAGAGCCCTTCCCCCACTATTGAATAGAGCCATTAGTTTAAACTCCTTTCTCTTTTTTAATGAGCACGTTTCTTCCAGCCAATAAAAGGAATCGTTGTATTTAAGGCTAAAGAAAGTGGTGAGTGCTAGGGACAGCCGAACAATCTCGGCCTGTGAGATGGATGGTAGCCGTTGTCTATGCCACCATTTTGTAACCGCTCAGGGAAAAGGCAACAAAATGGGCCCTGTTAGGAGTCATTTCAATTGACTCTTTTAACATCCTGCATAAATTTCAGATATTTATTCTGGAGTTAGCTGGGACTAAACGGGGGTGGTTTACCAATGTCCATATTTGATTTTCATTCATAAACTATGCACTCCTCTTAACCTTGCCCCCACACAGGTAAGCACCTGTATAAATAAATACAGTCGGACATTTCAGGTTGTGAATACACAGCCCAATTCACACTTTTGAAAAAAACCTTACACAAGGAAGCCAAGCTGAATGCCAAGACTTTTTTTTAAATAGGTCTTAAAATTACACTTAAAAATGAAATGAAAGAAAAAATTGGACTTTCAAGAAGAAATTAGAGCAATAGGATTTTGAATACTTAGTGCGATGGCCCAGTAAAAGCATCTGTAGAAGATGGGGTGGGATTTTTTTTAAATAACCTGTAGCTTCTGAAGGTCTTTTTTCCCCCCAATCATTTCACATCCTGCCCTACATCCAAGCTGCTAAAGTAGCCAGACTGATCTACTGTAAATGTTAAGTGCTTTTTTAATGGCATTTAAAATTAAGCTTCAGCATATGGAGTTCATATAGTATAGACATGCCTCGGTTTATAATGTTCTTTAGTGTAGCCCTCTAAAATAAATACAAGGAGGCAAAGTAATACTATAATATACACAGCTGAAATTCTTTCTGGGTAACAAATGGGAACGCACATCTGATTGAAGGTGTTGCTTAACTTGCAACCCCTACAGCATCGAGCAGTGGTAGTATTACATTTAGCAAGTCAACCGAGTGGCATCTGCCAACTCTCAGCATTTGCTTCCAGGAAAGCACCGCGTCTTGGTTTTTAATGGTGGCCCTGCATGAATGTTTCATCATTTGTATGATGATTAGGGGCTGCACTTTGGCATCCAAAAATATGCAGCTAACATGCTGTCCAGGGACTTGTCTCTTTAATTTGCTTAATGAAAATGTATTGCTCAGTTCCTTGGCCAAGTCTAGTTTAGTCAAGAATCACCGTGCAATTTGATACAACCATGAGTTGTGTATAGCTGGCGAGGATGCACTGCAAATTGGGGAGCTGGGCCCCACAATGCAATGGGTGTCTTGAGTCACCAATTAAGGAGAGTGGATATTAGTGCTGTGCCGTTTTCCTCAGGCTCTTATCTGGCTGGTCGATCTGAGAGAAAACAAAGGGAAGCACATCTGCCATGAGGCTATGTCTTGTGAGCAACCAAAATGCATGCAAAGCCTGTCCCTGGGAGAATGTCTGTCCAGTGAGATTTGGCTCAGGGCTCGATCCTGCAAACAGTTACCGCTGAACACTGAGCTTTTGACTGTGAGGAGCTCCGTTGAGCTGCAGCAGGTCAGGCTTTCTCGAGCAAGTCTTTTTTTGGTACTCCTTCATTTTGTCGGGGCGAGGAATACCTCACTACAGTACCATCACCTTCTGGCCCGTCCAAAACCAGGAGCTGCTTCAACACGACGCGCGCGCACGCGCTCTCTCTCTCTCTCTCTCTCTCTCTCTCTCATCATACTTTTCCCAACTGCTAAAAAAGGCTCAGGCTTGATTTGGTTTGAGAGAGGACAGAAGATGCAGATTCTTTTAATCCAGAGTGGCCCCCTCCACCGCAGTGCCCTTTGCACACATTTCATTGTTCGAAAACCATTTACAGGGAGGAATCCAATGTGGCAATGCATATGCAGGAGCCTTGGCTTCACTGGGAACGTTCCCCAGCAAAGCCTGCAGAGGCGATGCAGCGATTAATTCGCGGGAATACGGTCTTTGAAGAAGGCAGGTAAAAATAGTTTTATCCCAGCTTATTACAGTGGCACTTTGGTGCCCTGGTTGCGGGCCAGGAACGTGTGGTGCAAGGTGCGGTACAAACACACACCAAAAAGATGGCTCCTGCCACAAGCAGCTGATAGACTGGGGACCTGAGCAAGAGGGAGATTAAGTGCTGCGTGAATTTACAACATGGTATAAAACCGGCTTTTTATAATTTGCCTGAGGCCAAAAAGCGAATTCGTATCCGATGCGGGATTAATGCCACATAGTCCCTAGCCTCAGAATCTTGTGAACAGACCAACTAGATTGCACCTGTCAAAACCCGATGAGTTTGGCTCGGTAAGAAAAATCTGCAGCTGGGGAGCAATCGGGGGGGGGGAGGATCACCAAAGAAAAGAAATGCAGAAATTCCCAGCTTCAAGTCCATTACAGCTAAGGAAGAGCAATGCAAATACCTGTTAGCCAGTGCTGAGCTGCCTGTTCCGCACAAGGCTAATTACTGTTTTGTTTGGCTTTTACACTAGTGCATCCTTGACCAGGTGCCCCATTAAAAGGGAGATTCCAGTGCACTGCATTCCCAGGGTGAGGGCACTGCATTCCCAGGGCGAGAGCACTGCATTCCCAAAGCTAGGGCACTGCACTCCTAGGGCGAGGGCACTGCATTCCCAAAGCTAGGGCACAGCACTCCCAGGGCGAGGGCACTGCATTCCCAAAGCTAGGGCACTGCACTCCCAGGGCGAGGGCACTGCATTCCCAGGGCGAGGGCACTGCATTCCCAAAGCTAGGGCACAGCACTCCCAGGGTGAGGGCATTACTTTATCTGGGTTAACATACTGGCAGATATCATTGCCCCAGTAACAGAAGCATCTGTGGAGCTGCCTCCCATTGCACCCAAAACAGGAGACATCTTGTGTCTTGTCGCGCATCTGGCCGCCAGACTTCCAGAGCCCAAGCACCTTCTTTGCCAGCGTGGGAGGACAGCATGTGCGCCCTTTAGCTGCTGCGACGAAGCAAATGTCTGCGTGGAGAAAACTGTCGCATCAGAAGCTTTCCAGCTGCCCCGGCTTGCACCGTGTTCTGGCACCTCCCAACTCCCTACTGTTCCACTGCACTTGGCCCTGAATACGAGAGACTGAAATGCCAGATGTGAGTGGGGTAAGGAAGGGCAGCAGACACCAACTACTGAGCGGCTGTTGCAAAACAAGGCCTTGAGAGACTCATTCGCGTCGCGTGAGTCAAGCATTTGCGGGAATACCTCATTTACTGCCCTCCGGGATGAGGGCTAGGGCCACAGAGTCCCTTTGAACTCGGCTCTCCCTCGTCTCCTTGTCCACACAGCCATCGAATGCCCCTCTGCTCAGTAGCCACATAGGCAACAAGGTGCGGCCAGCAACGAAGATGTGTCAGAGATCAGTTAGTGCTGCTTGAAACAGCTTTGGGCCTAGTCGTGTGCTCCCTGTCTGCCGTGGTGGGGTCACAGAGTCTAACCATCCTCTGGGCAGCCAGCGGTGGGGCTATGGGAATGAAGCAGCATGATCCTTCCATCCCTCTAGCGCTCTAGGGATGGGTTCTGCCTTTCTCATGGGTCTGGTATTTTTTCTTAGCCCGGCTCCCTTTCCATGCTGCCTCCCCTCCTATCCAGTGGGCAGAACAGCAGAGCAAGCCAGTCCCTCCAGCAAGGCCTCATGCTCTAGGAGTCATGCATTTCTTGGACTGACTTGTTCTCCTTTATACTTTTTTTTTTAAAGAAAAACCCACAAGAGGTGGTCGGGGTTTGCCAAGCATCTCCCCGTCTTTGGGATTCACAGAGGATGGGAATCTATGACAGCCCCTGGCACTTCAGCTCAAGCTGTAAAGAGCTCCCAACTTTTCTGCAGTGGGTGGAATAAAATCCCAGATGCCAGCAACTCCAGACCTAGGGAATGTTCACACCCGATAAGTCTCAAGTGCATTCTCACCCCAACCAACTGAGAAGGGGAAGTCCAGTCTTTTTGGTACCACATTGATTGTTCTTCCCCTCCATCCCTCCAAAAACGGCTCCTGGTCTATGAATGGATTTTCCAGACACATTCTTATTTTCCTCCCCAGATTTTGCAGCATCAGCAGATGTGCAGAAACTCCTGTGTGGTAAGGACTGTAGCTCTCACTAGAGTTTAGTGGTGAAGAATTAAAGTTGCCTTTATGTTCCCACAATATAGGAAGATTAAAAAAAGCTGAGTTTTCTAAAGTTCTGGCTCCCTGGCACGGTCTAGCACCTTATGTTAAAATGCTGTCCGTTTTTATCTGAATTGCCATGCTCTTTGGGGAGGCCCATGGACAGCAAAACATGGCGTGCATTGCTTTTAGGAGCTGGGGGGGGGAGGTGCAGGACCCCCCAGAAAAGGTTGGCAGGGCAATGGCACAGCCCCAGTTAAACTCTTCTCGGTGGGGCTGTACAGATGAAATGTAACAAAAACAGCAAGAGCAAGAAAAATAAGCAAGCGGCACAATTCTGTAGCGCTCGCAAGCTTTAGAGTTGACGTGCGAGTGAATTATGGGCTCCGATAATGAAACAGCCTTTGCTTAGCTCAGTTTGTGCTATGCACGTTTTATCTCGACATGATATTCACAAATTGTTTTAAAATGAGCTGTTAGAATAAGTGTCCTTTGTTTATTTATTTATTCTTTTTACAGTCCGAGCCCTTTTACCATGCAGCCGTTCCTGACGTGGAGCCAGAACTTCTGATGTTCAGACAAAGTTTAACTGGCCTTTAATTGTGTGGTGGGTTGGTTATGCAGCAGAATGAGAGAGCGAGAGAGCCATTCCTCTAAGGCAGGACTTCTCAGCCTTTAAGGCAGCTGTACTAGTTTAAAAGTCTGGTGGTACCAACCCGTCACCCCAGCATCTATTCTGCTGTGTGTTCCCTATCCCAATAGAATACTTGTTTGGAAGATGGAGGTTTGGGTCATGCAAGCTCCTTTTGGGGATTGGCAAGTATGTACGCTAAAATGGGAGATGGACGGTTGAGTGTCCTAGGAGTCAGTAGTATCTTGTTGGCAAGTAGGAAAAAGGAACCTTGCATGCCACAGTACTGGTACAGGAACAACAGGTAGAACCTCTCCAGTCTTGGGATCTGCCCTGACTGAGCCAGCAAATTTGCTGGACTTCAGGAGATCAATATTGTCTAGCAGCATTACAAACACTTAGGAGACATGTAGGGGTAAATTAGAGCTAAATAATAGCACAGAACACTGAGAGCCAGGACTGGTGGCTGTAAACAAACTTTATGGGACCACGGGCTACTTGGCCACACCCATGAGAAGTGGACATTTGGCTCACTAAAATCATGCCGGGCCATAGATGTTGCCAGACCAGAGAGTGCTGGACTAGAGAGGTTCAACCTGTAGGGGTGTGTCTAGACTACAGGGTTTTGTCGACAAAAGTGGACTTTTGTCGACAAAACTATACCTGTGTCTACACTACCGCCGAGTTCTGTCGACATAACGTTGACAGAACTCGGCAGTTATGTCGACAGTGGTAAACCTCATTCTACGAGGAATAACGCCTTTTGTCGACACAGTTCTGTCGACAGAAGGCATTATTGCATCTACACTGTCCTTTGCGTCTATACTCTCATGTCAACAAAGCGGCTTGCTTTGTTGACAGAACTGGATGTAGTCTAGACGCTCTTTGTCAACAGAAGCCTGTAGTCTAGACGTACCCTAGTAGTTTGGAAACACTGATGTGACCTGCCAAGAAGTTGGATGTGTCTCTCTGCCAGCGACTTCACATCATGGTTTGGCCTAGACTGGATCATGAAGTGGTTTCTGTACAGCCCTTTATTCTTAATGATCTTGTTACCCAGGAAGAGGCTTGATCTAACCTTCCTATCCAGGACAGAGAATATCACTTCAGTGAAGCGCTTGCCTACTTTGAGCAAAGATGTCCTTTTCTGAACTTCTTGTGGCGGCATGATGACCAGGGAGTTGTAGTGCAATTAGGGTGTGTTGGTACTGCTCTCTCTCTCTCTGAGAAGACTGAATGGAAGCAAGAGGCTTTAATCCTGCAGGTGAAATCTAACCTTTGAGAGTGTGATATGCTGGTAGCACCAAATTTTTCTTTACAGTTCAGGAAGAAACTAATTTGTTCACCGAGGGCCTGAACCAAAACCTGCTGAAGTTAAAGGGATTCTTCCACCACTGACTCCACTTGGATTTGGATTAGGCCCTACCAACATTATAAGCTGGTTCACAAGACATCTCAGTCACCTTTAAACACGTAAATCAGTCTTTACATTTGGGTAAAATGTTCAAAGCACTTAAGTGATTTAGGTGCCTAAGTGCCATTTTCCTAAAGAACTCTCACTAAGATTTAGATGCCTAAAGTGCCAGATATAGACCCGATGGGGACCTAGTGGGGTCTTCAAAAGCAGGGTAAGCACCTAATTCCCACTGATGGGAAAATCTGGCCCCAAATGCCTATTGAAAAGCAGGACGTAGGCATTTGGGAAAAATTTATATTTTGCCATCTGGAAGACACACAAATAGTGCGTAGATAATTCAAGAATCCAGTTCTTTCAATTCCTTAGTCTTCTGTTTTTCCCCTTTGTGACAATATTTCCCATATCAACATAAAGCATCTTTTAAAATGTTTTCCAGGGGTAAGCCAATACAAATTTGGTCATGTCCACTGTTCCTTTAATCCTTTTTTTAAATGGCATTTCCTTTCTGATAGATTCCTCCTTTCAGAAAATACTTTAAAGAGATCAAAGAGTTCTTCAACGGGGTCCCATTTTCCCAGTGAATCCTAACCCTCCAGTCCCTTATTTCTCTTATCACCCACGCCACTCCGCTATGACGCTCTGTATACAAAGTAAGAGCAGTTAGCTTTGAAGTGCTGGATTAGCCCATGCCAGATCCTTGCTTCAGAATAACAAACAATACAGGTTCAACAGGAGTTCTCATCAGTAGTTCATTTTTCAGCCCCAAATTCACTGTCACTAACACAAGCAACATTGAACTCACAGTCTACGGACAGATAGGAGAGATTTATCTGGTGGCAGGACCATGCCCCAACGAGGAGGGGGTCAGACAGTTAGGGAATTTTTCTCATTTGGCAACAGGAGGTTATATTTAAATTTTTTCTGGCAAACTCATCTAAGTTTTAAATAAAATGTTGTTTCTCACACACTGGAGAGCTTGCTTAACCATGCCATGGCTTTAATGATCTAGTATCATTTCCTCCTCTTACCCCATAGCAAATTAAAACCTAGACAAACTTCTTTCCATAAGATGCTTTACCTCCAGTTTCATTACCACCTCCAAGAAAGCTTAAAAACTAAGAGCATTCCTTGATAAAGGCCCAAACCATAACAGAGGCTAGATGAGCTAAAATTAGATTCTGTTTACTGAAGCAGAAATAGCAAAGTACAAAGGTAACTCAGAAAGAAATTGCACAAGAATGATGGCCATTAACAACTCTGTGCCGTTTCAGAATGATATCAATGGTTCTTCTAAAGAAAGCCAACTTTAGCCTTGGTAGAACTCCATTAATTGTTACCCCCTCTGTAGGAGTCATTAGGAGGAAGAATGGATGTGGCCCATAACGCTGACTCCTCTGAATGCTTACGGCATTTGATTTAGTTCCTCAGCGTGGACTGGATCCTTGTGAGTCCAGCATAAAAGGATCGATAGCTGCTATGCCCTTCAAGGGAAGGGCAAACAAGCAGTCCAAGTGCAAGAGACCTGCTTTTCCTGGGATTATTTGCATGAGAGTTATCTAAAAGCGAACGGAAAACCCTTTGGAAACCCATTTAACTCTTAACATTCCAAATCGTGGAAAGAAAATAAGGGGAGACTTGAAAAAACTATATTGCCCTTCACTTCCCTGACTTGTTCCAAGTACAAGAAACTGCATGTTCCCTGCTGGAGTTGTTGACATCTCTAGCAACAGAGCCAAAAGTGACTGGATCCGACTTTCGTTCCCACTGATTTCACTGGGAGCAGGAGTTTGCTCACAAAGAGTGATTGCGGAATCTTGAATGTAGGGCTGGGTAGGCCAAACATTCGTTGAATGACTCATTTATTTCCAAGTTCTAAATGGAGAGTTCCCATTCCCTACCTGATCTGGTTTGGTTTTTTTAAACTTAATACTCTGGGATGAACTTTTCTAAACAGCCTGAGTGATTCTGGAATCCCCTTTCATTTGAATGGGAACTAGGTACCCCTAGCTCCTAGCTGAAAATCTTCACCTGGAAGAGCTTGTTTGTACAAGACAAGTATCACCAGCTGAATCCAAGGTCAGGACTACAGTGAAAGGGAATGTCGACTCAAGATACGCAGCTCCAGCTTAATTACATAGTTGGAGTTGACGTACCTAGTTTCAAGGTTTCCCGCCATCCCCACAGCAGGAGGCCATCGGGAGCAAACGCTCCCCTCAGCTTCCCTTGCTCCTTGCAGAAGCAGGAATACTGGCTACCGGCAGGAATGCCCTCTGAGTTTGATTTAGTGAGTCTTTGCTAAAAAAACTATAAAAAACAACAAATAGTCCTGCAGCACCTTAGGGTACGTCTACACAGCAACATTATTTCGAAATAACTAAAGTTATTTTGAAATAACTTAGTCCACCTCTACACAGCCAGCAGTTATTTCGAAATAATGTCAAAATACTGTCAAGTTAGAGGCCGTCTTATTCCAACTCCTGTAACCCTCATTGTACGAGGAGTAAAGGAAGTCGGAGGAAGAGTGCGCTATTTCCAAATAAGTGCTGTGTAGACGCTCCCAATTTTTAAATAAGCTATTTTGAAATAAGCTACTTAATTGACGTAGCTCAATTTGTGTAGCTTATTTTGAGTTAAGCCCTGCTGTGCAGACGCACCCTTAGAGACTAACAAAAAATGTAGATGGTATCATGAGCTTTCGTGGGCACAAGGTGCTGCATTTGTTGTTTTTTAATTTTTTTCAGCTACAGACTAACACAGTGACACCTCTGAGACTTTATTAGATTCATTAAATTGAACTCTAGAAGATCGATTGTGGCAGGGTCGATCTTATGTTTAGTGAAAATATGGCCTAAGGTGCATATTTAAACCAATTTAGTTGAACCAGTGCAAACCCTTATGATCTTAAGTAGGGGTATTTCAGTTTACCGTAGGTCAATTTTAAATATATTTAAGCTAAACTGAAATAAGCTACTCTTAAACCAAAAACCTAAAACTCACACCGTCAGTTGCAAATTCTCCACGTTCACTAGGGTGAAAGTTGTTCTGTGCAGTTAGTTGTAAGAAGATTCTTAGGAGAAGCCTAAAACAATGTACATCATTCCACATGCAGGTTTTAAGAGATGTTACGGCAAAGATCGAGGCTGGCTCTGTATCCCTTTTCATTGTGTTGTGCCCTGAACCCCACCCTGGGGCTACAAACCAACAATCTTCTTGATCCGAATGTTTCTACTGTAGAGAAATTGACATTTATAAGCCAGGTCTCTGGGGAAAGGGGTTAGATGCCTTGTGGACTGGCGGTCCCTGATGATTAGCCAGAAAATTGTCTCAACACTGCCGATGGCATGATTGTGTGCCCCTTCGCTTGTGTCATGGAATGGTTCTGGGTAGGGACCGTAAAGATTGGGATAAAAAAAAAATCCTAAAATCAGAGGACAGAGAGATCTGGAAAAGGATGAAAGGAAAGAAGTAACCCTGAAACCAATGGCACTAGTCATGTGTGTAAAGACTACCCTTGAACAAATGAGGGTTTGGAGGATCAAGCCCACTGAAGAACTGTGCCAGAGACTGATTTTAGCAGCAAAGATAGCTACAACTAGGAGACTTGCCTAATTCAGGACAGCGCATGGGGGCAGAATAGAAAAAAAACAACTTGTAATGAAGTTGTACAGGTTGCCTTTGGTATACATTGTTCCATCATAGTCAGTTTGTGACTCTTACATGCCTTAAATACAAAAAAAGGGTGGGTAAGTGCCTTAAGAGTCTATTAATCTGGAGCATATTTCAGAAACGTACATAAGGTGCTACATACCCGGGTTCATGTATATACAAGGAAGAGGAACATGCCCCCCCCCCCACCTTTACTTTCAAGGCAACTATGTTTGGGGATTATCCTTCTGTCAGGAAATGTGTTTTTATCGCTCTGAAAAAATATATCTGTATGTGCGAACATGGAAAGCTAGCATTTAAAGTTGAATTTCTGGCTCATAATGTTTCACACACAATACACCGAAAGGCCATAATGCTGCTGAAAGAATCACATTGGCAGATCGGCAGCACGTCACCTCTCAGTTCTCCGGCTCTCTGTGGAAGCACAGACTGCCACTTAGGGGCTCCTCTTTCCAGAATCCGAACTACTGTGATAGCCGCTGAAATTGGGAGGGGTTTTGTCTCTATAGAGGCATCATTTCTCCTTCTCTGCAGTCAAATGTATTAATTTTACATGGAATAAAATGCAAATCTTGAATTTTTTTGCATTAAAAAAGGACACTGAATTTAACTTTAATTTTCTGTCATGTCTTTAGGCCTAATCCTGCATTCGTGCACTCCCCAAAACACCTGGGAACTGCAAGTGTTCAAGGAACGCAGGACTGGTTTCTTAATTGTTATGTTTAATGGGTTCCTTTACGGCAAGTAATGCAATACAAATTAAGTAGAAGAACAAACTTTTTCAAAACATTTTTTAAGGCAAAGACATGATAAAGGGACGGATCTGTGCCCAGCACTACAAACGGGCCATGAAAAGTTGTGCTATTTTATATACGAAGGAGGCAAATGGTTTTGCGCAAAGTTCAGGGAACTTTGCTAACATAAACTTTTTATCTTTTGATGATCCTTTTAATATAAAATAATCTCCCTTTTGCCCCCTCCCACAAGGAAAGAGTCAAACATTAAAAAGATAGTGAGTGCATTTTAAAGATGTTTCCACTTTATAAATCAAGCTTTCTTGGCAACAACATCCTTCCTATTTCAGTACTTGAGCTTGCTGTGGTCTCCAAATGTCTCCTACAGATCAGCCCTGAGAGGGAGTAATAATCCCCTGAAGTAATTTTCAGTCCTAAATTCCTGGTAATTTATAGTTGACTTGGTCTGTGGAGTTACACAGATTGACAACAAATGAAATAAACACACTCCTCTTGAGTTATCTGGCTTATAACTAGAGATCATCATAGAGTTAGATCTCCAAGACTGTGTCTACTCTACCAGGTTATTTTGAAATACGTTATTTCAAACTAATAACTCCCGAAATAACTATTTTGAAATAAGCTTATTCCACTTCACAAGCAGGAGTTATATTAGGAAATAACAAGCCCACTATTTTGAAATAACGGGCTTGGTCACATGGATGCTTACCCTGTTATTTCGAAATAAGAGGAGTGATTTTGAAGTAACTTCCCAGTGTAGACATGCCCCAATTGATCTTACTTTTTACCCTCCTTTGCCCATTAAAGTTACATTTTCTATTTAGAATTTAAAAAACAGACAGACTCCTTTTTTTTTCCTTTTGAAATCAAGTAATTAGACATGTAAGTGACCCGATCCTTCAGGTGAGTGCACATGGGTACCTTCCTGTGCCTAGTTAGAACCCAGCCTCCTCTCAGTCTCTCATGCACACAGAGTCTGGAGCAGGATCTGGATTGTAATTTGTGTCTACAACAAACTGGGCCTATTTTTCTTTTCAGACACAGAATGAGCACCTGTGACAAAGCTCCTTTAAGCATCAGCGTCTGTATCATCTTTTTAAAATCGGGTCCCTGAGAGTGGCTGGGTCTAGGATTCCTACGTATTTACATGGCTTGGAAGAAATAAGATTTTAGTAAGAATTGGACTGAAGAATTGAACTCTTGCGCTGCTGAACTGTTCAGTTTTTGCACACTGGTCAGTGGTGAACTGTGCAATTGAATCAGATGCATCTTCATGTGGCTTTAACTTTGCTGTTTAGTTGTTGTAAAGTGAGTTCTTTTATTGACCCTTTTTTTTCCCGCACGAGCGAGAATGCTTGGCGTAACAGGCCTAGCTAAGACTGACACCCACTCTCGGTACAGAACAGGCACAAACGCTGGTAGAGGAAGCTCTCACACACAACCCATCCACCCCTTCCCTACCTCCCTGCTAATATGCCTCATTCGGGACATGGAGTATCACCTGGAGAAGCCAATGCATCAATCGGTCCATTATACTTCAGAGGATTAGACAGAAGTCAAGTAACAAGGCCCATTCAGCTGCTGGCCTCACTGCTGAGATTCTCAAGACTGCACTAAGGTTGCTCTTGGCGCATTTGGGCCGAAGCTGATCACACCTGTCCATGCAGAACAGCCGTGAAACCACCCACATCATTCATATTGTTTATGAATCATCAGTCACTGCTGACGTCGGCCCTGTTTCAGGCGGAGGGCCAAATTCTTGGCTGGCATAAATTGGCAGTGCCCCATTGACTCTGACAGAACTGCACTGAATTTTTCACCCGCAGAGAATTTGGGCCATTTTTCTAGAAGTGAAAAACCTCCACATCTCAGGGACAATTACCAGAGCCACCCTGTCCCCAGAGCAGCTTCCAAGCACGAACGTGATTTTACTGGCAGTTGTAAGGCCCGAAAGAATGCAGGACTGGGTCCTGACCTATGGATTTGTTTCAGCAATCTCAGTTAAGACGGACACAGAGATAACAGGCCCTTTTGGGATGGTTAGTTTCTAGAATTGGGTAGAAAAATGTTGCTCTCGTTCAGCTAAAGGCCCAGAATTTGCAGTCCTGAGCCTTCGGCTGTTTCTAACAGGAGTTGCAATCCCACTGAAATTAATTGTTTTATGGATGTGAATAAAGGCTTCAAGATCTGGACCCTGGACTTTAGACAGCAAGTTATCATCCCACGGGCATCTTACAGACATAAGCACTGCAGGCCTGGCTCATATCGCTGACATAGGTACATAGGCATCAGCTTCTTTATAGAGTGATGTACAAATAGTTTCACTTTGTCTCCCTGGTGGGGTAGGGTCCGTTATTCCAGAGCAAGAGCATAGTGCATTTTGCTCCCAGGGCCAACAGAAGTGGAGCGGCACTTTTGTGGAAGAGGAGGGTATGCGGGAGGAGCAGACAAGCCTTTAAATGCACCAAGAGCAATAATACAGAAAGGCTGCCTAGAAGGAGACGTGTACTAAATGCTTCCATACTAGTTGAGAGCTGAGCAATATCACGCTGCAGAGCCTCGTCACACATTACAGTGTAGCAGCGTCGTCAGCCAGATTTAGCCCTAGAGAACCATGGACCCGATCTAGAACCCACTGAAGTCCAGAGAAAGGCTCCCATTGACTTTAACGAGCTATGGGATCAGGCCTCGTAGATGAAACATTACCACGCTAAAGCTTCCCCTCCCCTTGGTGATTTCACACTCTTTCTTTACACCTTTATGATTCTCTAATGTGCTGCCAGTTTAAATCAGAGGCCGCCATAGAAGGGAGGGAGGCACTACAATAATTAAACGGGTTTTTAAAACATCTTTACGGGAAGCCTTCACAAGAACCTGATCCAGTTCCGCAGTTGCCAAGGGCAACCTTTCCACTGACATCACTGGGCCCCCACACCTGAGTGGAACAGTTGGTTAGACCGGGGCCTTGCAGCCCATCACACATTCACGGCTGCAAAATTCCATTCTGACAACGCAATGGGGCCCAAAATCGATTCTGGGCCCAACCCTACAAAGTCTTGGGTGCGTCTGCAAGTTTGCTGGGCCTGCTCAAATCCCACTGACTTCAGTGAGCGTTGAGGGCATTCAGCACTCCCCAGGATTGAACCCTCTCTCACCTATGAAGGTGATGGCAGCTAAAATAAAGCATTAATCAAGCTGACGGGCATGTGGATCGCACTTAACGCCAAGGAACGGCAGGCATTCTACAGCAGACCCGTGCTAATTCACACCTGACCAATCCACACACACACAGAATGGTAGCTTCTACCCACCCCTCCACAAAGGTTTGATAACAAGGTCTCTGTTTGCGAGAGTTTTATTTCTTCCACACGTATACCACAGAGCATTACTACTGTCCTACACAGAGAAGTAATCGCTCTGTATAGGACTGGAGTCGCTATGGCCCTGAAGGTCTTTAAAATACAAATAATCCAATGAAACATTAGCATAGAGAATTAAAACTAAAATAGACTCATCAGGTGAGCAGAGTATGTTGTCTGAGACATTCCCCTGGCTTTTCTTGAATTGCATGCTCACTTCGGAGCACATTCAGCACCGGGATAACACGGGTGCATGACTTTAATATGGGAGTGGTCTGACATCAAGGCCTGGTTTCGTAAAATGCCGTCTTTCACAATAGGTCTCTCAGGGCACGTCTACGCTGGGGAGTTATTTCAAAATAACTCCCCTTATTTTGAAATAACAAGGTGCGCGTCCACACTCCCAAGCTCGTTATCTCAAAATAAGGGGCTGGTTATTTCAAAATAACAACTCCTGCTTTCCTTGGGGAATAAGCTTATTTCAAAATAGTTATTTTGGGAGTTACGGTTTCAAAATAAGGTATTCTGAAATAATTTCCCTGTGTAGACTGAGCCTCAGTCCTCAAAAAGACAAATAGTGACATTTAATACATTAAACATATGAGCTGCAATTTCACCAACCTGCCTGCTTTGGTTATTATCATCTCGGTGCCGGCTTCATGAAATTTCTTCCATAGCTCCTTCTCGTGGAGATAGACTTTGATGTTTTCGATTGTCTAAAAAGAATCAAACGCAACACAACAAAATCACCCTCACGAAGAGCAGTCTCAGTCTACAATCTCTCCCCTCAGAACAAAAGCACTAGCTGAAAAAGGCAAAACCCAATACTGGCTGCACTGGGAGCAGGAGTAGGCCCTAAAAATTCCACTGCCTATTGCCAAAAATGAGAGAAACAAACGGAATCCATTTTAATTGCGGAATGTTTTGCAGGCAGCGAGGATATTGCAGCCAAATGGGGTGGGTTTTTTTAAGAGTACCGGCTCCAAAGTTGTTAACGTTATCACATATAACTGTGCATAAAGCCCTGTCTTTTAATATGAGGGACGGGGCAAAACGAAACCAAAAAATCCAACCTTTTAACCATCTGTTCAGTTCAAGGTGAGAAAACGACTAGTCCTCAAAAAATAAAATTCAGTGCAGAGCCATACTTGCTGTAGGATGTTCTGGTAATTGTGTGTGTGAGCGGGGTGGGGGTTAGTGGCAGCAACAAATGGTGAAGTTCGGTAGGAAAATGTTTACCTGGTACGTGCATATTTTAAATTAGCTGACAAAAAGCCAGCCAATTGCCCGGGTAGCAACTCACTCATACATGAGATGAATGCGTAACGTTCAGATTGAAAGGAAATCAGCTTTTTTTTCCCTTATTTGGAACAGACAGTTTTAAAATGAGCAAAAACAGTGACATGATTGTCCTTTAAGTCACAACTCCATCAGCCTTGTAGCAAATTAGTTATTTAAGAGATTATGATTTTTTATAACAAGATCAATGATAGATGACACAATGGGTATGCACATAATATATTATTCTCCTAAGCGTCCCATTGTTTCTCGTTGACCTGATCCTGCAAATATTTACTCACAATTAACCATACTCAGGGCTCATCTGTACATGAAATTTAATCCAGATTAAAGGAAAGTGTGAATGGAAAGCAGATTACCTATTCCAGATTAACTCCATGTACAGAATCCGTTTCCAAAGTATACTGAGATAATTTGGAATAAGGGATTTTAACTCCACCTGTAGATGCTCTTTATCCAGAATAAAATCAGGAGTTAGCTGTTCTGAAATAACTTCCCGCGTAGACAAACACTCATATGATTGGTCCCATATAAAAACATTTGGGATAATCCAGTCTTATCAGTTATTAGATTACTTTTACATTACTCCAATATTGCTCCATTCTGTATCTCTTTGAAAGCAGAGTTTACAGGTCTACAACTAAACAAGCGTTTTTCATCTTTAGAGTGTTCTACAAATATGAATTATCCAGGTATTTAACTGTAAAAGGAGATACTAATACAATGAAAGATAAACGCATCCCCCAGAAAAATAATAATGAATATACCATTTTAAAACACAATAATTGTGTTCCAGTACCCCATTTACAATCATTTTATTTCCATTTTTAAAAGATACTTTTTCTCCTAAAAACTGATCAAAACAAATTTAATCCAACATGCTAAAACTTGCACTGAACACCAGCAGCAAACCCAATCAACTTCTTTGGAGAACTTGATTTTGTTTTGCCACTGACTTCAGTGGAAGCAGGACCAGGCACAGAATGCAAGAAACAAATAACGTAGGTATGTACTCCACGGGTTAGTCAAACCTTGTAAATAGCGAGAAAAATTGAAAGCAAAACCGCCTGGAGGTGAAAACATTTTGTCCTGTTTGGTTACAAATACTGGGAGTGAGCCTGCTCTGAATGTAATCAGTAGCCAAAATCCCACTCATTTCAGATGGAGCGGAATCGACCCAATAGGTAAAAACATTATTATATATATATATATATATATATGTTACACATTTTTAGTGAGCATAATTTCTCAGGAGAGAATTCCTGACTCATGTTTATTCAGCTGCCTATATAAGAAGATTGGAATATGTCTGTAGGTACATATGTATAATATAGGGACCATACAGAGTTGGGGGGGGATACATTCCTTAAAAGGGAACAGATGAGAATGAGAACAGAGTTCATGCAAATCATTTGATAGTGAGGTTGAGGGAACCAGAACCCAACATTGTTTGCTCTTACTCCATTTAAATCAATAGGAGTTTTTACCCATTGATTTGCATGGGCACAGGATCAAACCCTGATGTTTAACTTTAGAGGTTTTCCTATTTCTTCCTGGCAATCCTCTTAGTCTTTGCTAATCCTGCTAATCTGCAGCAGCGGGTGTGAAAGCTAAAGGCAAGAGAACTACCAAGATCTCCTCAATGCATCACTTTTCCAGTTCTTAGCAACCCTGACCTCTGTACTTCAACTCACGTTTGGGGGGGGGGGCGTGTGTGTGAAGGAGGTGCTGATCATCTTGAGACGTTTATCTTTTTCCTATTAAAATTGTCTGCATTTCATGGCACAGTTACCTTTCTTTTCAGGATCCTATTTTCCCTTTGGAACCCCTTCCATTCAGAGACTGGAAGAAAAACAGAGCTAAGAAGCCCGGGGCATGATTACTATTACTTAATGTATTTATAATTATATAGGGCTTTTTTTAAAAAATAGCTTAAACAGCAAAGACAAACGACATAGTTTTACATCTCTGCTTCCTTTCCCCCCTCCCCACCTTCTGGGCAGGTTATAATTCTGATACAGAAAAGTTGTCAACACTTTATAAAAAGCACACTAACTACCCCCAGCCAATCAGAAGGCATGATTGAATGCAAGCTAATTTCCAGTCAGCCCTTTTGGGCATAAGGCGCACCATTGTATTTCATTATTGTATAAAATCCGGAGCATTTGTGGAGTGGGGCTACCAAAAAGCGCCGATGCCAGTCTATAAGTTGGCACATGAATTCTCGGTGCGGTCAGAATTAGGGTTCTGTTGCAAGGCAGAGGAAGGTCTGGGCTAAATATAGGCTCCATTAAAGGCCCTCCAAAGGGAAACCAATGGGTGGGAACTTTATGTTGTGTTGCCGGATAACGGGGATGGTTTCGAGGCTCTCTTGGGCCCTTGAATTTTGATTGCAAGCAGCCCCCGCGGAGCTGGGGTGGACAGCCGCTTTCAAACGCCCTGCCAAAGAAAACCAGATCAGGCGGGGAGCGCTTGCAAAGTAAAAGGGGAGCACAAAAATAAATGACTCGGAGCAAAATGGAAACACTCCCAAGTCCTGCCATCTGGGTTTCTTCGACGGCTTCTCTCGCACAGAGCGCTTGGGGAGAACGCGGGGAAGAAGTGTCGAGCAAAGAATTTCAGAAAAACTCCCTCCCCGGTGCAAGCCGCTATCGGGGGAGCCGGGAATTTACGGCCTCCAAAAGGCTTTGGTGAGCCGGGGCTGCGGGCGCTATTCGGGGCGGGTGCAGGGAGTGGAAAGGCAGCAAGAGACGGGATGCGAGTTCCAGCGCGGGGAGCCGGCTGGGCGTCGTGTAAACGGGGCGCCTACCTGCTCCGGATCCTGGCCCTGCGGACTGCTCAGCGGAGTGCTGCTGACTCCTGCCACTCCAAGGACCGGGGAGCCCGCGGCGGATTCTGCATGCCCAGGTGCCGGGGCTGCTGGAAACCCTTCTTCCGTTTCAGACAGACTTTTCTCCTGGAGCATTTCCTTTTCGACAGGGACACACGGGGTTAGCGCGAGGCCGGCCGGCGTCGGGGAAGAGCGAGGGGCTCGGTGTAGACACGCGGGGAACCGACTCCTACAGCAACCGAAGCTCCCACCCCCACTGCCTCCCCTAGGAGTTTGCAGGCTTCTCCACAGAGACTCGCAACCCCCCACCTCCCGGCCCTGCCCTCTCGCTCCCCCTGATTTACACCGGGGCTTTGGCCCAGCCAGGAGGGCGGGATCGGGCCCACTGGGCGCAAAGCGGCGTTGCCAGGTGCGGGCAGCCCGGCAGAGCCCCCCAGGGACTAGTCATTGCAAAGAGGAGGGCAGCGTAGCCCCGCACCGCCCAGCTTCGGGAGAGACCGGCCTAGGGGCTCCCTGGCCCCCCTTCTCCGCACGAAATTCGCACTTGTAGCGGAGACCTGGCGTGTCCAGTTCGTAGCAGCCTCGCTGGGCCCTTGTCCTACAAACCACCACCCCGCCCCCCGCAGCCTCCTAGCGCTGCGGGCTTCCCGCTCCCGCACCTCGCAGCGCTCCGATTCTGTTCCTGCCTTTTTATTTTCCAAGCAGGACCGCTTCACTCTAGCTCCGGCCTACAAACACCCCTGCCGCCCCCCCCCCCCCCACACACACGGCCCGCCAGGACAGCCACGCCGAGATGCCCGGGGCTTCCCAGAGCCACTGAGTTGCCCCGAATTTGGAGCCCCAGAGGGTGAATTCGTTTCCTTATCCGGATTCTAAATCAACAGAATCCCCCCCCCCCACATCCGCCCCCCGAGAGAAATCTTAGCTGACTTCTCTTTCTGCGCAGAGGAGGGTGACTTCGCTGGGCAGCAAACCTTTGGATTCAAAACCCAGTTTCTCGGTTACCCGGAGAGGGGTCTGCATTCCGGCTCTAACCCACCCTGGAAATCTGTCTGATTTGCCCTGCTCACGGATTGCAGCACAGGCCTGGGGAAAACACCGCTCCTTGCCCCCCTTCGCTTTTTGGTTTGAAACGTTGTTAACAAGGGCAGCGGCTTGATATTCCACATGTTCAACTGGTGGCTCCAAACAGCAAATGTGCCCCTTGCCTCAACCGATTGGTACAAGGAGCAACGATTTAGCTGCTGACCAAAAACTTTGTAAACAAAAGAGCACAGTCATCAGCCGTCGCGGGTGCTTTACACAACAATCAAACACACTTTTCCTCAAATAGAGAAGTCACCGCTCTGTTACATTTACTTCGCTGGAAAGTTTCCACCAGCTGCAAGGCTAGAAATCTTGGTCCCGATTAAGTCCACAGGATCAAGAATTTGATCCTTTGATATTTTCTCTCGGTGTCTTCACAAAAGGCAATTACCGATTTACATAATTACAGTTAACGCTGTGCCTTATTGCCTCGAAGTCCTATTCTAAGTCCTAGATCGTTTCCACAATATTTGTTTAATCTTTACACTTCGATTTCATTCGATTTACACGCAGGGATTTGTGACCCTGAAATTATTTGCAATCTCTGCCCGGGAATTCGCCTTCGTTTTTCAATTGGGTTGGAAATTTGGTTTTATTTTGCCCTGTGATCTGGGCAGCTGCTCTCCAGTTCCCAGTCCCAGAGCCTCCTTCAGTGCGCGATTACCCCCCTTATCTCCCGTCTGAAGTCGGTTTTTAACCTTGGTAATAATGCTAAAACAAAAAGTTGCCCTGTGTAAACATTCTAAGTGCAAGCTCACTCAGATAAAAGGAGACCTCTCTTAAACTTGGACAGAGACTGGGAAAAGCCAATAAAGATAAGGCCATGACAGCTCCACAGAGGCTGCAGCGCATCAACCTGGACTTTACTGTGCACATGTATTTTTCATTTACAGTAGTGCCCTAAGCACAACGAGCAAACTGCGTGTTTATACCCAACTCTTGTCAATAGCGTGAAGCAGGAGATGAACAGTAAAGATTCCTGCTATTTGCTTCTTCTGTAGGACTCTCAACCTCCCCCACCCCACCCCCAGCTCCGGCGGGCTAGTGAATGTTTTGAACAGTCTCGTTTTATCCTAGTAGGATTTGCAGAGACAATTTCATGGAGAGCCGGGGGCAATCCGGATCCAGCCTGAACACAGCTTGGAATCTCATGGAGTCAGAAGCTTTGGTTGTTAAAATTTCCGTAGCTCCCCCAAAGGGTATATTTCAAATGTGCCTTGTGTAGTACAGGTTAATATTGTTTTGTATATTAACTAAAACAGCTAATTGCATGTTTATTAATACCCTATTTATGGATCAGGCAAGAAGTACACACGATGCGACTTCGAATTGTGAATACACTTTGGTCTGGACTTTAGAAAGCCGTTAAAGTTCCATACGCCAGTCTAGTGCTCGCCTTGATCTATTAAGGGCCGTTGAAACTTTCCTCCCGCTGAAAACTTTCCCATTTCCCAGGGCTGTCATGGGTCTGGGCTTTGCCCTGTCTGGGGAAAATAAATCTGGGGCGAGCCACGTCTATTTCTTTATTATTACCAGTCCCCGTCATCAAACCAGTCTTCATCTGCTCTACTTTCTGCCTCCCCAGCCTGCAAACGCTTAACCAGGGCCCGTTGATTTCCAGCGCTGAGAGGCAAAGTTGTATCAAAAAGCAGCAATTCACAACCGAGGGACACAAGCAAGCAGGAGGGCTCCGACAAGGCGGGGGACAGTTTGCAGCATTTCTGCTAATCCCCACATCGCAACCAGCGAATTGAGAATCCAGAACTCCACAGTACACCGAATTACTTTCAGATAAGAGGGGTGTGTGTGTGTGTGAACGCGTTAAAATATTTTCTTATGAACATGTTTCCCCTTTGCGCAAAACCGGGGAGTGGAAAAGGGGGAAATCGCGTTCCTCAGGCACCGAGTCATTTTGAAGGTGGAATTTGTACGAATTACTACGCAACCGCTATTTTCAAAAGCAAGAAATCCTGCGATTTTGACCTGTGAAAATTAGCGCTTTGTGGACACGCCGGGGGGGGGGGGTGCTTTTTGGAAAGCCAGATAAAAATGGAAGCAGCTCTCTGTGAAACGGGGGGTTCTTCTGAGGGAGAATCACTGTAGTTAGACAATTAGCGGGGAGGCCGAATGAAAGTAACGCGCACTACATCCACACACGCGCATACCAGACAGTCCCGGGTACCTATTTACTTGCCCTGCCAGTAGTAAGAAGATCCCCAGGCCGTATATTAAGACGGGGGAAGGATTTTTTCTCACTCCAGAACCAGCTATAAATTCTCTATACTCGGGGGGGTTTTCACTGAGTTGCGCGACGTTTGTATTAACAAAGGATCCGTTCCCCAGCTTCCATGCTGAGCCCCCGTTAGGCCAAAACCCCCCTGTCCCTCGTTCTCCATCCAAACAAACCCTCTAGGAAGAGCCACTCTGCGTCCCGCTTGTCTTACCGCTGGGGGCCTGGACCTGCTCCGGGAACCGGTCCCTTCCCTCTGCACGGACCAGTTTGACCCCAAAGAGACAGGACAGAACAGCCGCGCCGGATTGCGGGTCCCGCGTGCACACACACATACAGGCCGGGAGTCCAACCGGCGCGATGCAGCCGGGCCAGGCCTGGAAAACCCACCGCCAGTCAACCCCCCGCGCTGGCTGCCGGAGGGGGGCGCGTTGCAAACCTCTGGGGGAGTGAGCAGGAGCCAGCTGGGGCCAGGACTTGATTCCCCCGCAGCTCTATTGCCCGCGGTCGTTATTACGTTTGTTCTGCTCAGAGATCAGCAAAACCTCAACCCCCCTTTGGGGCGAGACTCTGCCCCCATCTCTCCCCCTCCCCCCCCGGGCTGACTCTCCCCTGGGGCTGACTCGGGAACTCCCCGGTGCCTCGGGGGAGGCCAGCGCCAGACCCCGCGCCCCAGGCTGCGCTACTGAAACTCTGCCCGCTCACTTCTGGGTCGCGCTGTCAAACCCCCCCCCACCCCAAAAGCCTATTTGGGGCCACGCTTAGTCCCTTCCGTGCTGGGGGGTGGGGGCGCCACCTCTGCCAGGCCAGGGCCAAGGGCAACGGAGACTCCTAGGAGCCCCGCGCCGGGCAGGGGCCAGAAGGGCGCAGAGGGGAGCCCGGGGCTTAGAGGAGGCCTCAATCCCTTCCCCCCGTCCGGCCGCGGTGAGTGTCCCGCCCCTGGGGCCCCCTGGCCGGGGCTGCCCGCGGGCCGCCCCCCACCCACCTGTCCCGCCTCGCCACCCCCCGCCTGAGCGCAGGCAAATCGCCGCCCGCGGGCGGGACCCAACGAAACACCTGCGTGTCCCCCGGCCCCCCCGGGCCACTTACACTGATCGCCGGGGGCGGGCGTCTCGGCCTGGGGGGGATCGTTCCGCTGCGCCTGGACGCGGCGACGGCGGCGGCTTCACCAGCATCCACAGGGGCCGCGCAACCTGCCGCCCCCCGGGGCGGTCTCGGGCGCTGCTGGGGTCCGGCTACGCGGGGCAGCGGGGCTCCCCGGGCCGCCGCCTGCGGGCCCGCTGCGGGCCGGCCATTCCCCGGCGCGCGGACTCACCGGCCCCGGAGCCTCTTGGAAAAAATGTCCCATCGAGACCCAGTTTGGGGCCTTTCGCCTCACGCCCCCCCCCCTCCTCCCTCCCTGCCCCTCCGGTGCTGACGTTGCCGCTGTCAATCAGCCCCGGCCAGTTCCTGCAGGGAATATCCCACCGCCCGCCCCCTCAGCCCCCTCCTCGCCTCCCCGCTGGGCACCCCGGAGCCCTGCGCCCGGCCAGGCCTGGCTCGCAGCGGGGCTCCAGGCGCGCTCCCATCAGCCAGCCCTGCCCCCAGCTCCAGCCCGGCCCTCCCCTGCTCCTAGCCCCGCCGGCAGGAAGCCCAGTGGGACCCCCCAAGCGCCCTAGGCCTCCAGTCCCCTTCTCCAGGCGCAGCAGGTACCGGTGGTGCTGGGGTTCGGGCTGGGCCTTCCTGCCGCTCTCCAAAGACCCCTGGCTCCTTCGCAGGGTCCCCCTGCCCCGGGCTGCGGCTTCAGGGCCTTTCCAAAGCCGGGCTGCACCGAGCACCCCCGCCCCGAGCCGAGTCGCTCCGGAAAGCGGAGCCTCCTGGAGCGCAAACCCCGCCAAGGCGGCCTTTGAAGGCAGGGAAAGTGGCGTTCACAGCCACTGGCGAGGCGATTAGAGGGGCCGGGGATGTGGCCCGAGGAACGCGCTGACCTCGCGTGGGGGGCGGGTTACCCAGAAGGCTGGGGGGGGGGGGGTTCATTCATTGCTAAAGGCGGGACCCCTTTCCCCTAGGCCCGGCTTCCCCATCGCGGGGCGAAATGGAACCCACCCTTCCCGGTGGCGCGTCCGGGTCTCCCAGCTCAGTGTCCAGCAGTGCACGAGCAGACAAGGGCCGCTTCTCACAGGCTGGATTTATGGCCTAGACACGTCAAAACAAAAGCCCCGATCTGGTGTCACTCCGGCCTCCGCTCGCTGGGTCAGTAAGAATGTCTACACTAGGAAATTATTCCGAGATAATAACGTCAGAAACAAGTTATTTCGAAATAAGATAAGAGGGATGTTGTCTAGATGGCGTATTTTTCGAAAGTACTATTTATTCCGAAATCGTTTGTTTTGGGAGTTATTTCGAAATAACTCCCGAAATAAATTATTTCGGAATTACTCCCTAGTGTTGAGCAGGGCGCAGAAGATTGCCAATGCCTACATTTTCGTTTCAGATAGGGGCTTAGTCCTGGCATCCCACGCGCGGGGAACCACGGTGGGAAGGAGGGGAGCCCAGGAGAAGCCTGCCTCGGCTGGCTGGAGACCTCTTTGGGTTTCTTTTCATCTCCTTGCTCGCCCGAGAGGGTTAGGAATCGATCCAATTCAGGATTAAAGGGTCAATCTGAAAATTACAGCGGTTGAGGGAGCCCTGTGATTTACTGCAGTGGCTGGCAAACTCACAAAATTCATCTCCTCTCTTCCCCCGTTGCAATGAAATGCTGCTTTCTGCTACTCACAAGCCCGTGTGCAGGTTCAGGCGTCATATTTACATCTCCACAATAGGCCTGGACAGGTTGTAACGGGGAACAGTCGGGGGGGGGGGGGAGTTGCCATCAAAGTTTATAATCTTTTCGTGGGGGCTGCACGGGGAAACCAGACTGGCCAACCTGCTCACCGAGATCGTTTTGATTTTAAAAGAGGCCAATGAAACCACCGCATACATTTAAGGGCACAAAGGTTAATGCCAAATTTTTTTTTTAAATTGTACTATGGTTTGGGCTTCAAGTCTGAACAATGGCCGGGTTCTTTGGGCCGGGGCCTAACACAAAAGGAACTATTCAGCTGGTGCCAAGGGCTGAGAAATCCATATTTTGGAAAGTCTGTGGAATGTCATCAGCGGGAAGGGGGGGGGGGAGGAATCTCGCTCCACTGCCAGTGTTGGCAACTTCACCGTCTCTGGGGTGCCGGGCCACGCTGGGTTTCACCCTAGCGCCACCCAGCAACCCTCAGCCATGCGCCTGACAGCTTTTGCTACCATGCTGTCCTGGGCCAAGCCTTGTCTTCGCTCTGATTTCTCCCGGGACAACCCGACCGGAGGAGGGGGACGGGGGGTATTAATAGAGCGAGTGACGCTGGGTTCGTCGCAACACAGGGTATGTCTGTTTTTCTCCCCCTCTCGTTCGAAATAATTTCAATTGCCATCTCAGGAGGCTTTGATTGGGCTTTCCAATCACTGCAGCACTCGGTTATTATTCCCCAAAACTCAGCTACAAACCCTACTCCGTACCGCGCGGCTCCTGCTCCCCCCTCCTCCCCCGCCTACAAATTACAGTACGGAGCGCTGAACTCTGAGCTGATCCTGAGATTCGGAGTAATTCTGGAGCAGGAGTCTTGTGTTAAAATCAGGGCGAGCTCTGCCTACAACACGCTGGCCCAGCAAAACCCCCGTTATATTCCCCCAACAGAGCCAGACTTTGCCTGGTTGAGTCAAACGTCTGAAGTCTGGGGAGTGGAGGGGGAGAGTAAAACTTTATTTTTAAAACCCTGACATGCTGATGAGTTTGCATCCACATTTGTGTTTCCCGCCCACTCGCCAGAATTTGTTACCACTCATTCCGGTTATTTAATTATTATGCTTTAACACAACAAAGGCCAAAGTTTTGCATGTGTCCCACAGAAGGAAACACTTAAAGGTGAATTTCTTTCTCTCCTCTCAAGCGCAGTCGAGTACGAAAAATCGCGTTCTAATTCCATCAACCCAGCAGGGTAATGTAGGGGGGAAACCGAACCCGAAGAGAAAACGCAACTAGGGGACCGCTAAACCGAATTACACCCCCATCTGTATTTCGCCTCCTGCTCTGCATTCTCACGAGAGTTCCTAAAAGAGAATCGATCGTTTAAAAGGTAAAAATGCCTAAATGCAAGCCCCATATTCTTGTCTTAGAAGGGAAAGTGTGTGGTAGCGGGGAGCTTGGGTAGAGAGAAGGTAAAATGGGGAGGGGGGGGAATACCGATTTGTAGGTAAATAACCCAACGGCTAGTGATTGTTTATTTTTAAAGAAAAATACGTCCTAACCTTTATATTAGTGAGGGGATGTATTGCAATTTCAGAAGGGGGAGAAAAATCTTTAAGGCTTTATGGCAGCTGGATTATAACACACTCGGTTTAAAGCATTTTCTAACGCGCTGTTTGTGGCTGAAAGCGCAGGCTACGGATTAATCAAGGATTCGAATTAAAACAGATCGGGCAAATTCCAGCCATCGGATTGAATTGCCCTGCGGGATGGTTAATTACCAAAAAAAAATCCCCCAAATTAAGAGGAGTGTTAGTTGGCCACTTTTTAATTTTTTGATTTTGATGGCAGCTAGCACCTCACGAAATTTGCCCTCCCCATTAAAAAAACAACAACAAAACAAAACCCCAAAAAACAAACAAACAAAAAAAAAACAACCCTGGAAAATTTAGCTCCTCGTTTTCCATTACAAATTAAATCCAAAGGAGAAGATAGAGTTTATAAGATTAAACTACTATAAAGTTACAAATGACCCATTTGGGTTCTGGTTTGGTTTTTAAACAGCGGAGGTTTACGGTTTGATTAAAATTAATCCGTCTTCCGAGTTTGTAAAAAAACAAACAAAACTAAACCCATTTATAAATTGAGCAGAATACATAGAAAGTGCAATAAGATATGTGAATCCGGCTAAATATGCGTAATAGGAACGTGTATCAACGCACAAAAAGCCATGCTATGTATATGACTGTACACAGGGGGGGTATACGCGTGTGTATATTATAACTATATATGCACAAGTATATATATATACATATATATATATATCTGTTTGTGTCTGTCTATATATAACGTACATACAACCCCACATCAGATCCTATTGCACACAACTCTGAAATCAAATACTAGTATTGTAGGTACATACAGAATACACATAACAGGGATGTAAATTCGTATTAAATTCTCCACAAAACCGACGCATTTATCATGCCCAATGTAAAGAGATCCGATTTCATGCTGTTCACATTAAATTATTTGGTTAAAAAAAACCACATACACCTCCTCGCCATTTCTGTTCTTCGATAATAAAGTACATCGCTGCAGTATTCAAAACAAAACAAAACAAAACAAAAAACAAGAAGAATGTTCTTACCAGTCGCGTTTGCTTGTCCTAGCCGGACTCCAAGTTTTCCCTTTTTTTCCTCCCCCCTCCCCAAAAAAATCTTAATTTGCAAAATGGACTGTATTCCCGAGCACCCAGGGTTTTAAAAAGACACTGTCATAAAACTTCTGCTACTTTATGGGGCAAGATTTTTATCAGGGTTTTCTTGAAAGTGAATTTAAACCCAAACTCACTCCCACCGTCACGTGATGCAGAAATTGGGAACAGGAGCAGAATAAAAACTAAACTGGGGTCAACCTCTTAATGAACCATTTTCCCACTCCTAAAAAAAAAAAAAAAGGCCCGGGTAGGCCAATGTGATGTTAACCAAGGACTAAGGAGCGGTTTTCCCGTGTCTGGGACGAATTCCCGGAGACAATGCAGCAAACCAATGGGAATGGACTCTAGGTAGATCTTTTCTGCTTTATTACCTGCTAATATCAGCGAGCGAGGGCGAGACGCAGACAAGAGCTAGGGGTCTGGGAGCGAGCAGGTGACAGGTTTGCTGCTCCGGCGAAGGGGTCGTAGCATATTTGGTTGCAGCAATCAAACAACAACCCCCCCCCCCCAGTCACCCCCATCCCTGATGCAGAGCAAAGCACGTGGGCTGCTGTTTGTAATTGACACACTAGCTTGCCGGCCCCACAATCGACCTGGCTCAATAGAGCAAGTTGCGGATAGTGGGGGAAGAAGGAAGAACACAGATGTCAGATTAAGGTGTGTGACACCCCCCCCTCCCCCGGCGTTGTTGCGCCGTTGGTTAGTGAATGAAGGATTTTTATTTGCAGAGGACTGGGGGGGGGGGCGGAAGGAGGGAGCGTGTTTTGGGGTTTTGCCCCTCGCGATCAGCGAACAAAGGACGAATTCAACCCCCTACGAGCGTGGAGCGGAATGTTTGCTCCGGGGAGCTGTCCCGGGTATTGGCGGGGGAGACAAGAGATGAGACGTTGGTTCAGACAGTGGGTTTGGGCTGGGCCGAGACGCATTTGCCCTGAGTTACTTTGGGTGCGCGGGCGCGTGACTTGGGTGGCTTGGTGGGGTTTGCGTCGGCTCCGCGCACCCCCAACCTCCAGCAAGCGCTACGCTCCGGTTTCAGAAGGGGCCAAGCCGGCCGATCCTGCTCGCTCCGTTCGCTCGCCCTTACTTTGGCGTGGACCTATGGGTTGCGTTTACACACACACCGCGCACGTGCGCCAGCCGTTGTGGCTTGTCGCAGAGGAGCAGGCAACAACCGAGGGTGGATTGTGTTGCCTTTCGGCAGGTTGGTTTGTCTGCTTTTACTGTTGTAGGAAGAACAGGCCGGGTTCGAGTTAAGGGCCACGTCCCTTATGGGCCAAACCGTTTCCAAACCGGATCCAAGCAGACTGGGGCCGAGGGAGGGCAATAACCTGGCCCAGACCCCTGGATTTGGGCGGGCAAGTCCTGGGATCAAGGAGGGCAAAAACCCAAGTCCCCCTGCCCCCCCTGCTTTCCCCACGAAGGGAGAATTCTCCAACTTCCACTTGTACTTTGTTTGTCCCCTCTTCAGCGTTCACACCTTCGGGGCTGAGTTTAGCAGCTTTTCCCGGGGGTCCAGAGCCAACAGGCCGGAGGCTGGAGACGCAGACTTACCCTCTCGGGGAGTCGCCTGTTTCTTTTCCTTTTTCAAATCAAAGGCCCCACCCAAATTGGGGACCTTTTTGTAACAGTGCCAGAGCAACACACATGGCCCGCGGGCCTTGTTTGGGCGCCCTCTGGACCTGGCCTGAAACGCGTTTTTGGAAGGATCCGAATCAAACCAGAGGACGTGGGGCGGGGGGAAACAGCCAAGCGGTCGGTCCCAACCGGGGCTAAGAAAGGGGAAGCAATGAACTTTGGCCTTCGGCTGCTGCGAGGCACCCAAAGGAACCAGCCCTGCCATTTATATTTTTTTAAATCCCGCGCAGAATTTGCGGTTCCCAGCCCATCCTCGCAGCCAGTCCGTGGGGGGAGGGGGGGGAGAGGGGGAGGCCAGCAGCGACTTTTTGCCTGCCTTTCACCTTCCAGTTGCATTCATTAGCCATGTGGCTAATTGGGGTGTGTGTATGGGGGGGATTACTTAAATCCGAACGGGGCGTGTTTTCCTTCCGGTTCCTCTCCTTCCCTACGTGCATGTGAGGGCGGATGCCCCTTTGCAAACCGAATTATCGCCGATCGAGAGCAGTACCCGCCGGTTCACACGGCTCTGACTAATCCAGATTGATTTAGCCGACGGTTTCTTTTTCTCGGGGAAACCCTGTTTTGTGATTGCATGTTCTTCAGTCCGCTTAAAACCGACAGTAAAACTGCTGCTGGGGGTCGGGTGGGCTGGGGGGGAAATTGTTATAATGTACGGAAACACCATCATTACCATTAGGACACCTCCACCCTCACATACAGAAAAATCATTGTTCCATAAACCTCCCCTTCCAGAGCTGGGAGCCCTTCAGGGCGGTTACAGAAGAGACGAAACTCTGCAACCTCAACCTGTTTTTAAACTGTGTGTCATATAATTCGTTGTGAATTTCTTTTAGGGTGTGATCGGGGCACCTCTAAGGCAGCAAGAAGATATACAATCATCGCGGAGCAATTAACATCATTTAGCATTAGGCAGGAATGGCCATGCCTCTGAACTCGGCTGTACAGTGATTTTGTACGGTATAAATCTTGGCTTTACAATAAATCTGAGCTTGCTCCTTGGACCACGTGTGAGGGGGTTCTCAGAACCTGAAGGAAAAGTTTGAACTGACACGGACGGATGGAACACAGCGACCAGGAGAATCGCCCTGCGTGGGAAAAGTCTCATGCTGGCTAAGCAAAGATGCTCTGGCATTTTCATATAGATCCTCCAACGGCCGCTCGGTCTGATTATAATAAAACAAACTAATAATTTACAAAAAGGGAGAGACATTCCTATCTTATTTCATGCTAGTTGATTTATTAAGGATTGCACCTTGGTCTTTTATTTCTAAGCGCTTATTTATTATCTTGTTATTTTATTTTTCTAGTAATAGATGCTTACAAAATATCTTCCTCTGGATGCCAGGGTCCTAGAATTAATTCCGCCTTTGCTCGAGGCTTCGGCAGGAGCAGACGGGCTTTAAGCAGTTAAAATACTAGCCTGAGGACTTTTTTTAAAGTATTTTTAAAAAATGAAACCATGCATGCTATGTAAACACCGAAAGTGAGAGCGTACAAAAACTGTCAGCCCTCACCACTTTGCACTTTCTCCTGATTTCTAGGGAAGGCTTTGGAAAATCAGCTAAATATTTTGTTTGAGAGGCTAACCATAGAAATAGTTGCTCAGAGGTATCGATTTCTGGTTGGTCAATAATACCTTCTCCAAAACAAAACAAAATACCCTCCCGCCTCATTTTCTAAAGCTCGGTGGAAGGGAAAAGATCATAATACGATCCTTCATTTTAGAGTCCCCTTTTGATCTTATTCACACCCGCTCCGGAGTAAGTCCAGTTAAGGAGACTGGGTTCGAGGATTGGGCTCCGAATCATTGGAACTGTCATCACAACATTTAAAAAGAAATTGGTTTGTGCCGCTGAAAGCCACAGGAAAGCCGATTGTCCCCATTTTCATTGAACTCTGCCACGTACGTGATTTCATGTGTGACTCCAAAGATATGACGGGTTTAAAAAAAAACCCTGTGGCCGTCATAGCCGGGGTATGAATGAACTTCCCGGGGCGGCGGGAGGGGGGGGGGCGTTATTTTGAGGCGTAAAGAAGCCAGCTTGAGCTTCAGGGACACGTCTGTTCTGGGCAGAAAGGCTCCGCGTTTCTTAAAGGGCTGCAGGCATCTTTCAAACGCGTTTTCAGGCCATTTTGGAAAAGTGACACGGGCTGGGACCCTGGAGCCACCACGAATTTCATCCGAGGCGGAGTTGTTGAAAGTTTCCTGTTCGCCCCGACGCGCCAAGGCAGGTTATCGCTTCCAAAACGCCCAGCAGCGCGCTGTGAAACTGCCCCTCTCGCTCAGAGGGCGCAAAAAGCGCACAACGTGCCCTGTTGAGGCGCAGGGGGCATGAGCTGGTCTGGGTGCAATTGTCCAGCCGCTGGAAAGCGGTGGGAAGCTGCTTTTGTTCCTTTCCAAAGCAGGCTTTGGGAATCCCAGGTTCAGGCCGCGTGAACAAGATGCGATGGTTTTAAAACAAACTAACCACCACCAAATATCCCCCCCTTCCTAGCCCTCCATGTCTGAAGTGTCAGCAGAAAACCTCTGTCTGTTTTCAGAAGGCTGCCGTAATTTATTCTGAAACACCCTGGCTTTTCATCGCTCCTAAGATCAAGTGTTAGATACACAAAGCTAGCGGGGAATCGTTCATTGCTCATCACCACGGAGTGAAAGGAGCACAGAAGGTGGCGGAGAAGTCATTCTTCCAGGGACAAACATTCAAAATCACTCATCAAGGTGCCAGGTCTTATTCATCTTTGGCCCTAAACCCTGGTGATGAATAAAAATGTAATGTGGCCCTTCTTTAATAGTTACATTTACACTTCATCTTTGGGAATGGAAAAAATAAATAAATAGGATCAAGTCTGCCAGTTACCTGCTGTGATGTTTTAATGATTTTCAAGATGTGGCATTTAGCATTTGCACGGTGTGACACAGTTTCCTGTGCTTGCTTGTCCCCCCGCCCCCAAGAAATCCTATAAAAATCTCCTCCAGGTTATGGAAATCCAAAGCACTAAGTACAACTGAAATTCATGCATAAAGGTCTCCCTGGTTTCTAAAGTTCTCCGCACGCCAAAAGTGAGCCACACACTGGATCAAATCCTGCCCTGGCTAAAGTCAAAGGCAAAACTCCCATTGTTCCTAGATTTTTTTAAAGGCAGAATGGCCCACTGCTCATACAGTCTGACTTCCTACAAACCACACCTCAGAGAACATCACTGGGGTAGTGGAAGGTACACACAGGAGTAAACACAATTGATGCATTTATCCTGTCGGGAATATGGTTAGTTTAGCCACTTCTCTCCCCTCCCCCAATTTTGTTTGAATTGAGCAAATCTTCTAGAAAACCTCCAATCTGAATTTTAAAATTGTCCGAGGGAGAATTCACCCACAACCGTGAGACACCCTGCAAGGCCAGGATTTGGTCCATTGTACAAAATAACCGGAATGGACATTTTTGGGTAAAATCCCAATGTTTGCATTTGCACACTGACAAAACTCTTCCATCTCCTCTCACCTCACACCCCTTTTACATTGGTGCAACTCCACAGACTCCAGTTAGTTCCAATTGACACCACTGTCAGTGAGACGTGGATCAGGGATTTTTGTGTGGCCTATATAATCCCGACTGGAATCAACGGACCAGAGCCTTTGCTGGAGTACCACCATTCTCCTTTATGCAGCAGGAATTACACAAGTTGAACTTGAGCGTCCAATCATGGAAATTAATAACAAACTTCGTAACATGTTTATTTATACCATACATGGGCTGCCATACCTCATTGTGCATAGCCAGGGCATATTTCTTTACACTTCCACTCCTCGGCTAGTGTTGCCAGCAGTAGGTACCAGACATTTCCAGGCTAAAATGAAAAAGAAAACACACACACACAAAAGCAAAAAGAAATGACAAATTTGAGAGCATAGATAACTAATATACGATAAACAGCTCTCTTTAATATCTAGCGTGCACTCATGTAGATAGATAGATATATATAATATACACCCTACGGCTGTCACCCTGCACTTAAGTGAGTCACTTTAAGCACAATGGAACTATTCACCTATGTCAGAGTTTCTTGAGTGAGCAAATCTTTGCAGGATCAGAGCCTTTTTTTGTGCAGAGCTACTAAAGAGAATATTTCAATGAGTAATTTAGAATGATCATTATATACTGACATTTTATTCCATGCAACAACTGCAGCTTTGTAACACTGTGCACAATAACAGGATTATCAAATTCACAAGGATGTTTCTGATTGCTATTGTATCATTTTGAGAATGTTTTAGAACTTGAGGCATATATATTAAATGTGCACGCTTTTCAAGTAAAATTATTCAGCTCTAAATTTGTGTAGGTTAATCTTTGTAGCTTCGCAAATATTTCCCATGAAAATATGCATGAACATTCACAGGTCTAGAGAGTAAAAGGGGAATGCAAGGTTCTGCAAATAAGGATAATGATTTACATCAGAATTCATTTTAATTTTTTAAATTAACAGTTGTTTCCCCATACCACTCTGGAGTTATATTTTGATTATCACTGAATTTTTATTTTTAAATCACAGGTGAGAAAACAGTTACATTAAATATTATGAGTAAATTGGGTACTTTCAAAATGAAAGAGCCAATTGAGAATTTTGAAACAATGTATTCAGGAAGGAAAAACCTAGGGGGTCATTACATTGGTAAATGTCAAATTTAGGCAGTCCTTTATTAGAAATATGTAATCCGTCTTGTTAGCCATAAAACTGATTCAATAAAATACACCCCAGAAAAATCTTGTAATCTGCCTGATATTTCCAATTACATTTTTACTCTCCAAATAAACTGAAAACTATCATTTACTGGGATGTCAAACTGGAGAGACAGATCCATTTGTACACAGACAAACACAGGGACTATCTTTTCGTAGCTATAATCACACCTCTAGGCACATGATGAATTTTCCTGCGACTTATCCACAAACATACTAACAACCACAATTCGGAAATGAAATCAAAACGATGTTGCTGTCTAGCACATCACACCAGATCCTGACATTGCTACGGCTCACGTTCACAATCTTCTGCTGCTGCTACGGCTTAAGGCAGGTCAACGGGTCAACCATTATAATTCTCTCTCCACTGGGCAGAGGAGGAATTGTGGATTGAGGTTGGCTGTAGGCTCAAGCGTTCTTGAGTTAGCAGTTCCTGAATGGAGCAGCCCTTCGGGGTTATACAGCCAATGCAGGGACTTCCGGAGTCATTAAGAAGAAAAAGCTTGATGCTCAAAAAAGCTGATTGCTGCACCTGGGGGAAGGGAGAATGGCTGGAGCAATCACTCAGCTCCAGCCTTGTGGAGTGTCTGATAGAGGCCATCATGTGACAGAAGGAAGACTCAGAAAACCTCTAGGTTAAGCTGCTCTCAGGTGTGTGCCCAATGAGAAGACATAAGGGTTGCTTCCAAGGCGCTCCTCAACATGCATCATTTTTGCACTGGTCTTTTGGGACACCCAGTCCACACACCCAATGTTGACATCTCTCAAACTGGGCCTCCCACACACCACGCCCCCAACGCTGAATCATACAAACCGAGCCCTTCAAGGGCAGTAACTCAACTGGCCTAACAAGACATAGGAATGGCAACAGCCTCCATCACAGAAGAAAATGAGATGCCTCATAGGCCATGTTTTCCAGACTTTTAATCGTTTTTTGTTGTCCAGAGAAGAGCAACAAATCTGATGAAAGGTGTAGAGAACATGAGGGAAGACTGAAAGAATCGGGTGTGTTTAGTCTGGACAAGAGAAGACTAAGAATGGACCTGATAACAGTTTCAAGTACCTAAAAGGGTGTTACAAGAAGGAAGGAGAGAAATTATTTTCCTTAACCTCTGAGGATAGGACAAGAAGCAATGGGCTTATACTGCAGCAAGGTAGGTTTAGGTTGGACAGTAGGAAAAAATGCCTAACCATCAGGATGGTTCAGCACTGGAATAAATTGCCTAGGGAGGTTGTGGACACTCTATCATTGGAGTTTTTTAAGAGCAGGTGGGACGAACAACTCTCAGGAATGGTCTGGACAGTGCTTGGTGGGTTCCTTCCAGTTCTATGACTCTGTGATTCTAAACCGTGTGCTGTCTGCTCAGTTCAAGAAGTCTGCTGAGAGCATTGGAGAAACAGAGCTAAGGTTATTCTAAGCTACACTGCTTGGAAGAAGATGCCCATTTGACCGCATGGTAAGCTTAATACTGTCGCACAACAACGAGGGGCAAACGGTGCAAGATAAAAGGATGATGGCAGCAGTTTATAACCTCAGCAAAGTTGTTATGTTATAGTAGCACCTAGAGGCCCCTAGCTGAGGCTGGGGCCCAGTTGTGCTAGGCACTGTACATACACAGAATAAGATACAGTCCCTGCCCTGAAGAACATATGAGTTGGCCATCCTGGATCAGATCAAAGGTCCATCCAGCCCAGTATCCTGCCTTCTGACAGTGGCCAATGCCAGGTGCCCCAGAGGGAAAGAACAAGGAATCTTCAAGGGATGACTCTCCTGTCACCCATTCCCAGCTTCAGACAAAGAGAGGAGAGGGACCCCAGTCCTGCCCATCCTGGCTGATACATACTGATGGACCTAACCTCCATGAATTTATCTAGTTGTTTTTTGAACCCTGTTTGAACACAAGGGCAGGCTATAGGCTGGGAGGAGGAAACACAGACACAGTTTGGTGAAGTGACTCACCCAAGGGCACACAGCACATCAGTGGCGGAGGGGAGAACAGACCCATAGTGAGTCCCAGTCCTGTGTCTTATTTTATTGAACTAGATTGCCTCAGTCACACCTGCCCAGTCCAAGGGGAGTTGCACTGGGTGTAACCCAGGTCAGAATTCAGCCCTGAATTTCAAGCCAATAGCCTAAATGTAATGCTCTGACCAAAGGCGAAAGCCAGACTGGCTCTACAGTCTCAGTTTTATGGTAATAAAACATAGCATTAAAGGTTCCCAGCCTTGTTCAGTGTCTTCAGGACAGAGATGTCTGCATGTACCACCTTCCCAAACACAGATTGGAGGGTCTCACTCCATCTTAGTGAGCAGCAGCACATGGAAAAGCAGAAAGGGAAGGCAGAGAACAACATTATCCTTTCTACTAGTTACCCTGGGGTGTATTCCTGTCCCCTGTTTGCCAGCATTAGGATAGATTCTTCACCTCATTCTGGGAGGGTAAGATAAGAGGTGGGGGGAAGGCCCATAAATAATTGGGAAGCATCATCCAGGAACACTGGATTTAAAACAGACGCAGCCCAGAATGCACATGTAATATCATTGTATCGAACATAAAGAGGAAAGCTCTGTCCCAGCGCTAGCTAACAGCCACAAAATCTCCAGCCACAAAATACACACTTGATATAAAAAAGACATGAGAACTTTCATATCCTATGTCTCCACTATGGGGTGAATAGATGCTGTGGCGATCAATCCACCGGGGGGTCGATTTAGTGGGTCTAGTGCAGACCCACTAAATCGCACACCAATCACTCTCCTGTCCACTCCAGTACTGCACCAGGATGAGAGGCATAAGGGGAGTCAACAGGGGGGGTTTCTTCTGTCCACTCAGCATGGTATGGACCCTGCAGTAAGTAGATCTAAGCTATGGTGATTTGAGTTAGGCTACTAACATAACTCAAATTGCATAGCTTAGATTGACTTGTCCCCATGCCCATAGTGCTGGTCTTACAGACTCAAGGAAAATCTAAAAATAATTTGATTTTGAAAGGAAGGCGGGACGAGAGAGAAATAGGTGTAATTATGTAATGAAAACTGTGTTGCTTCAGGTTTCATTACGCAGTCAGGTTGCTGATGTCTGACATGCCTTCCTGGTCTTGAGAATAGAGAGGGATGTACAAAGGCTCTTTCAGACACCAAGAGCTACAGCAGAGTTGGTCCTCACACCATGAGCGGCCAGCTATAGGGGTGGAACAGAGAAAAGGCCAGAGGTTAATGAATGGGAAGAACAGGCAGAGAAACAGAAATCTCTAGTGAGGCTTAAAAACAAGAAGGGCAATTTCAGAGGGGCTCTGGAAATGACTCAAGAGCCAAAAGAGCCAGTTGAAGATGGGGTGATAATGTTGTTGTGTTTCTTTATCCCTCTGCTACAGCAGAAGGCGCTCTCGGCTCACACGGGAGCCATTGGAAGGGATACAGAGATGGATGGGGCAACTGATAAGATGTGCAGAGATTAAAGGCCTGGAGGACAATGCCCTCGCCCAAACCACCCGACCAGCAATGTCTTCTGAAATTAAAGATGGTTAAACTAAAATTCCCTGCAGGCTGCTCGGTCAAGCCATTGATACACGTCGCAGTCGATACGGTGTTGATACTCCAGACATCAGGACGAAAGCATGTGCCACTGTATTTCTTGGATGTGCTTCCCAATGACGACAAGCTTCCTTCTCTTCCCTCTGCTACCGCCTTGAGTCCCAGTCCCATTCGGTTCAGGACTCCTTGTGGACATTCACAGGAAGGAGTCGACACTCCCAGTTGTATCACACACTGTGACAACAAGGCCGTTCCTGGTTCCTCCTCTGCAGGATGTCCGGACAAAGTTAAAAAAAAAAAAAAAAGCCAAGTACAAATCAGACAAGGTGCAACTCCATCCCAGTGCAAGCAGTTTTCACTGGCTGCACCACTGAAATGTGAGTCCAAAAGGAATCCAACCTGGTTCTTGAGCCTTATCAGAGCTGAACGAAGACGGATTCCATTGCAGTGTTGGACTTGTATTTATTTCTTTATTTTTCTAGAACAGGAAGGGATCTCAAGAGATCATCGAGTCCAGTCCCCTGCCCTCACAGCAGGACCTAGCACCATCTAGACCATCCCCGATCGATGTCTATCTAACCTGCTCTTAAATATCTCCAGAGATGGAGATTCCACAACCTCCCTAGACAACTTATTCCAGTGTTTAATCACCCTGACAGTTAGGAAGTTTTTCCTAAGTTCCAACTTAAACCTCCCTTGCTGTAACTTAATCCCATTGCTTCTTGTCCTATCCTCGGAGGTCAAGTTGAACCAATTTCCCCCCCTCCTCCTTGTAACACCTTTTTAGATACCTGAAAACCACCATCATGTCCCCTCTCAGTCTTCTCTTTTCTAAAACTAAACAAGCTCAGTTCTTTCAGTCTTCCCTCATAGCTCATGTTCTCTAGACCTTTAATCAATTTTGTTGCTCTTCTCTGGACCTTCTCCGATTTCTCCACATCTTTCTTGAAATGTGATGCCCAGAACTGGGCACAATACTCCAACTGAGGCCTAATCAGCCCAGAGTAGATAGGTTCCAGCCCTTTCGCCTTATTAACATCCACTGCTTCCTGTCCTGTACCAGTGAAATCAACAGTAATTAAAATTCCTATTGATTTCAGTGGTGCAGGGCCATGTCTGGAAAGAAGAGGTATTCTCTATCCTGAATGTGTTCCTCCCCAATCAGAGCTGGTGCAGAGCAGAAATGAGAGAGTGACTGTTAATTTCAGGGACGCAGTGTACGATGGATTGTCTCTTTTAGGAAAGGTGAGACGTAGGCATTGCCCCTCCAAATTCTTCTTTTACGTCAGTGCTTATCAAAGAGTAGAATCAGACCCACAGGCTGGGGATTTTCTTCTAGCCATAGAGAGCTGTTTTAGGGCAGCATCCAAAACTCCCTGTAAGGACCAGGAGGGGTAGGAATGGGAAAAGCAGAGGAGGGGGACTGAGGTAAATGCTGGAACCGGGGGTTCTTCTCTCACACCTGCACTTCGTTTTAACTAGGGGAGATAAATGTGAGAGGGGTGCCTGGAAAGAGAGCCAGAGATTCCAGTTCAGAAGCAAAAAGAAGCTCACTGCACCCTGAAGGGAACAGTTATCGCACAACTGTTTCGATAAACCATCAGCTACCACCGGGTCTTTTCTGCCTGGGACTGGAAACCAAACCAACTCTGTTAGAAGAGAACAGGTTACCCAGAGGCTGATGGGGTACAAGGGCACCTTTATTGCCGATACTCGTTCCATCTCGGACCCCTCCAACTTTGGGAATCAAGCGAGCAACAAATGAAACCCAGGTTCACCTTTTTATCTCAGTTAGTACGTAAATACACTTATCGATTGCAGCACTCTTTGAGCCTTAATTTAGGAATGGGAACACCCAGCTAATGCATAATCATAGCCATGTGATGCATATAGTTATACCCACCCCTGCTTACAGCTTTTTAGTTGATGTAAGCAGTTCTCACATCACAAACTTGCTTAAATCAGCCACTTACAACAGGGAAAAGAGGGGTGACACTGAGGGTGCGTCTACACTGCACCCATAGGTCGAAATAAGATACACAATTTCAGCTATGCAAATTGTGGATCAAATTTTGATCTAATTTCAAAATAGCTTGTTTCAAAATTTGGCGCTGTCCACACAGGGCCAAATTTCGAAATAAAGCACTATTCCGACAAGTCCCTTAACCCTTGTGGAACGAATGTTACAAGGGCGCCGGAATAGCATGCCCGTTATTTTGAAATATATTTTAAAATAACGGGCATGTTTAAAGATGCAGAATAGCTATTTTGGGATATGTCTGGTATCCCGAAATAGCACCGCTGTCTTGATGTAGCCTGAATGTCTATTTCAGACTGAATGGGAACGGATAAGGGGGGGAGGTAGATTGCATTGTTAACACAGCGCATCACCATGGTCGCAACTACCCGGACCCCTTATTTAACTCTTACACACCCCAACCAACTCCACAACGAGGAAGCAGAAGGATGGCCATGAGAGCGCCTTGCTAGCTGTCCCGTGCAACCAATGACACTTCTCCGGGTGCCAGCCAACAGAGGGATGTTTGGGGATGAGCAAAAGTGACAGCCTCTGGCGCATGGGGTACCCATGGACAAGTCAGTTCACTACTCAGAGCTTTGGTTTCCCCTCTGTGAAATGGAACTAAAGTTCACTGGTCCAGTATCTTTCACACATGGTTATCACCATCCCTCTATTTAGCACTGTGCAAATTGTTGACACTTTCTTCCTCGGGGCGAAGGTCCTGATTTTTCTATCCCCACCTCCACAAACTCCCAGTGAAATCTATGGGATACTGCAGCTTTAGGACCTTCCATGGGAGAAACGCCAAAGCTTTTGCTGCAGTGGGCTCAAATCTGACTAACTATGGTGTGTTCACGTGATACATATTACTGCAGGGCTATGAGCAAGGCTGGAAAACTAAGTAAGTGCTGCATTGGCATGTTGGCAGCAAATCAAACAAAATGACATTAATTAGGGCACATTACAAATAGGAAATTAAATTAAAGCAATATTGTGTCTACGGAGCCTTCCTTGGGCATTTTCAAAAGGGTCTGCATTTACCGGGTTGAGAGAGAAACGAGGCGGCTGGTGCAGAGGAGAGACTTGTGGGAAGTTGAAAGAATCCGAGCTTTACACAGCTGTAAGTTACATGCTCAGGGACCTGCTCGTTTCTCAGACGTTCTTTTAATTGCAGGCGAATTTCAGTGTGCACGGAAGGCAAAGGCTTAAGGGGAGGGTTTGGCACCAGGCAGCGTTTGGGGCTAACACTGTAATTTTCATTGACAGTTTTGCTGGTACATGCCAGTCCCACTTTGATACCCTGCCCTCCTTTTCTACGCCCAGGAAATTCTCCGGCCTGCACCCATATTGTGGAGAATTTTGTGACAGAACAGAAATCTTTGCCCCTTCCCCCCAAACTCATCGTCAGGGTAGCTCAGCCCCTCACAGGCCTCCCTGCATGTATCCTCACAACACTCTCCCTATGAGGAAGCACAGAGCCACAAGCCCATTTTACAGACGGGGGACTCAGTGCCTTTCCCAAGGTCATGCAGGAAAGCCATCACAGAGCAGGAATCAAAACAATGACGCTCCAAGTCCCTATTAAGGGACTGTGTTTCCTCTTATTGAGCCCAGGTGTAGGCTCACAGTGCCCAAAGCTCAAACAAATAAATGTGTTTACGTGATTACACTGTCTTGTGCTCACCACAGTTGGCAAAAGGCAAGTGCACAGAGGTGCCTCTGCTCCCAGCCAGCTCTGGGAAGTGAGAACAAGTGTTTGTGAGGAATCCTTGGGTTCCCAACCCCCATCTTGGGCCACTAGTTCAGGAAATGTCTAATCACATTTCTCCGTGGAGACTGCAGAAAGAAGGATTCTGGTCCTCCGTGGGGACAAGCCTTTTTCAACCACGATCAGCCTTGCGAGCACGAGAGCAGATTGGTGTTATGGGAACCATAGGAACATAAGAGCGGCCATCTTGGGTCAGACCAAAGGTCCATCTAGCCCAGTGTCCTGTCTGCCCACAGTGGCCAACACCAGATGCCTCAGAGGGAGTGAGCAGAACAGGGAATCATCAAGTGATCCCTCCCCTGTCACCCATTCCCAGCCTCTGACAAACAGAGGCTAGAGACACCATCCCTACCCATCCTGGCTAATAAGTATTGATGGGCCTAACCTCCATGACCATCCAAACAATGAAGCTAAGCAAGTCAGACCAGAAATGAGTTTGGCCTTTAACTGATTGCCTTAGAGAACATTTAGAGAAATACGTTCTGTAGGGAGAATTCTGTGTCTCGGAAACACGCTTTCCCCCAGTCACAGACCCCGAGCCATCCTTAGGCTAGGCCACTTGGTACGGGGCTGAAAAAGGGAGGGTGGTCTGGTGCAGAACAAGAGCCATGTGTTCTTGGACTGGCCTGATCTTCAAACGCAGCCTGGGGCAGTCACAGGCAGTGGCAACGTTACCCATCTACCCTGATTTGGGGGCTAGCCAGGGACTGGTTTGGCCCTCAAGGCTGCTGCGACTGACAAGCCAGCAGCAAAGGTCTCCTAGGGGCCACATGTCCCTTGGTCGCACCCTCAATAGTGGGGACCATGAAGAAGAGTGACACAGATCCCTTACTATGGCTCCGCTCCCTTTGCATAAGAGAGACCAGACGTACTTTGCTTGCTTCCAGGAGTGACGCAAAACAGTTGGTACAATGCAAGGGGCTGGGGGGGGGGGGAGCAAGAGCTGGCTCCTGCTCTCTTACAATCACATAAAGCCCAAATCACAGTACAAGCTACATACCCAGGTCTGGCTTCCTCCACCGCGGCTGGGCAGCCCCCCTCTGGGCCGGAATGCGGCCCGTCTTTAACACTGCATGGCGACACACGAGGATTGGCTGGGAGCGCAAGCTAACCGCAGGCAGACAGAAGGCAAGTCCCACCCCAGCATGCCTGGGGCAGCGGTGTTCTCTCCCCTGCGCAGCGACGGAGCACCAGGGGATCTTTCATGAATCAAAGGGTCACGGTCAGTACGCAAGATGTTGTCCCCTCCCCCCACCTCAAAACCTTGCATACGGCGTAAACCCTGCACGTTCCTCACAGAAAACTGTTGGACACAGATCTTCCGGCCTGCCGGTAAAGGCCTTTATAAGAGCAAAGGCAAACCAGTAAAGGAAAGTAAATCCCAACCATTCCAAACCAGTAAGGAAGGTCCATTCCAAACGAGTCATTAGGCTGAGCGCTTTCCGTCTGGTGTGGCTCCACTCCCCAACTTCTCTCTCGTTTATCTGTCTGGTTCTGCCTGGTTCTTCGATTGTTTCTGTCTCCTGTATAATTCATTTTGCTGGGTGTAAGCCAACGAAGGTGGTGGGATATAATTGGTGAGATAATCATGTTAGGATCGGTTGGTTTAATTTCAGTAGAATGATTGATTAACAGATACCTGAAAATATTACTATATATATTAAGGACAAACAGGAAGTGAGTGGGGAAAAACCAAGATTAAAAACAAGGGAACAGGGAGGAAGAAAGGAAAGGGAATTGGATTCCTGCTTGCTGGAAGTGAACCCCAATACACATCACTTTATTTGCATCTCCAGACTTCGAGTCTTGCTGTTCTCTGCTTGCCCGAGAAGGCCCAGGGAAGTGGGGGAGCGAAGGGGTAAGCCCTCTCACAAAAACAACACCACAAAAGAGAGGGAAGCCGCCTGCCCTGCTCCTCAGAGGCAGGGGTGAATGTGTCTTGCTTGTTGATGGGGTTGCTATGGTGCCCAGCGTGGAGGCCTAGCAAAGCGAACGCTTGGGTAATGAGCTTATGGAGAGATAAAATAGGAAACAGGCCTACCCTGGGCCGGCCGCGCTCGGCCCCGCTCGGTAAACGCTCTTTTTTTTAAACCAAGAGCCATAAATTGTGTGCTAGAGCCAGGCACGCCTCTCCCTCAGCTAACTGCACATTTCCCGTTAGCTTGAGTGGCCCGCAGATGAATTATGAGAGTTAGGCACTGGAACAGAGAGGTTTACTCAGTTGCAACTACATGAAGAAAGGCTGTTCTCTCCCCCTCCGCCCTCTGCAAACGCTGCAGAAAGCTTTCATGACCCAGATGCTTTTCTCTCCTCTTTTTTGTCCACTCCTGATTGCCTCGTCTCGGTAGCCTTGTCTGCAGTTGTTACGGGGCTTGCTCTGTTTATCATTGTGGCGTGTACCACAGAACTCACCTTGACAAGCGTAGCTGGAGGGCCATTTGCTCGCATGGGCTTCTCTTGTCTCCGCCCCGGCCCCTTTCTGTATTTCCAACGAGCGGTCGGCCATGGCGTTCCACTGCATGTCTATTTACCTACGGCGAGCAGGCAGATGGCTTGCTGACAGCTTCAGGAACACCTTGTAGCAGTTGTGGTGGTTCTTTAGATCCGTGGCTTCCCATTTCATTTCACACATCATGATTTCTAAACCTCAGCCTGTGCCTTCTCGGGGCGGCTTCTGACCTCAGTTCCAGCCATGTGCATTATTCAGCTGGCCTGAGAGCAGCCTATGGTCTAGTCTAGGGTCTAACCACTGGAGTGACACCAATTCCCCTCTGTGGGCTGGGCAAAGTCATTTGACCTATGAGTCTCAATTTCTCCATCTGCAAAAGAGAACAGCTACTTCTCATCTCCTCTCCCTCCCACCAGAGAGGATGTATGGATTCAGGAGTTCCCCCTTTAAAACACTTGAAAGATGTCAAGAGCTAGAAAGGCACATTTTAGATGGTGGTGTTAGTAATTTTTTATTCTATTTAGCTGAATGTATATGTATACAAAAATTAGACATCCATTATTCAGCTAATGCAACATACGCACACACTACTGTACGTAGACACATGCGCGCTAGCCTCTACTGCATGGAACAGAGCTGCTCAACTGTGTGTCATCGGACCTATACTCTTACTTGATAAAAGGGATTCTCCTTCAGCTCACCTTGGGATTTTAGAAAAAGAAGCAGCCGGTTCGTTCCCTAATCTCATATTGTGTCTGTGGATGTGCAACCTCCGCGACAGTCAGGAAGTTCACCCTCAAGGCTGGGTCACATCAGCTGCCGTGAGCTTGACAAAGCCACAAGCAGCAGAGAACTCCTCGGGCCGGCGTAAGCTGTTTAGATGCCGAGGGCCCTGCTGTTCGAGGCCCACACTCCACCCTTGGCCTCCCCAGCCGGACATTTCCTGTCAGACTCCTGGACCATCCTCCAGCTTTCTAAGCGGAGCACCAGGCTCTTTGGCTCCCTCTTGGATCCAGACATGAAGGGTGAAGGGTTGAGGGACCGCACAGACAAGGGACCCAAAAAGTGAGACGTTCTCCCTCGTCCCCAGCCTTTCTCTGTATTGACGACGTTCCTCACAAGAAAATGGCAGGAGAGCCAGGCCTTGTTAGTCTAGGCCCCGCCAGCCTTCCCCACGTGGTTACACCTCTGTTCGGGGAGGGAGGGAAGACTTGAAGACAAAGTCAGGGCCGGCTTTAGGCCAATTCCCCTGATTCCCCTGAATCGGGTCCCACGCCTAAGATGGGGGCCCCGCGCCTAAGAGGGCCCTGCTCCCGGGTGCGTGGCGCATGCGCGGCCCCGCCCCTGTGAATCGGGCCCCGCACTTCCTAAAACTGGCCCTGGACAAAGTGGTTGCTTAAAGGGTTGCTGCCATGTTCCCAGGCTCAGATATTAACAGGGAATCAAGTGGCCCTGTGGAACATAAGTGGATGGAGCCTCCAGCCCCAACTCCAATGGGTAAAGCACAGAAAATGCTCACAGAGGGCACGGTTTCTACCTGAACTGGGAACCTGCTTACTTGTGTGTATACATCAAACCCTTAATGGTCTTACAACCATATCATCAAGTGCTTCCCGTACATTTTCACTTTCCGTCGCAGAATGCACTGCATTGTTGCTCTGGGGAGTCCAGGCCCCAGGGTGATAAAACAAGGAGTGTGTTTTTCCAATTAAAACACCAAATGTGTTTTCCTGCCAGTATTTAGCTCAGCCCAATGTGCGATCGGTGGCAACCTTTGAACCTAGAAGCAGCCTTGGGAGGCAATGCAAAGTAAGTTGTTAATATTCCACACAGTGGAAAACAGAGACAGATAAACAACTTAATAGAGGAGATTTTCTGTTTACTGTATGAACTCTCCACTGTGAGCTCCCTCTTAAAAGCACGGCCTCTAACAATCAAGCCCAAACTTTTCAATTAGTGACACAGCATGAAGCCTAGTGCATGAGGCAGAGCTGAGTTTGGAATGCAGGTGTTGGCCAGTTCTCATTGACCTCAGAGGTGGGATTTAGGCGAGTTTACACGTGAGATGTAGAAAACTCACCCCAACAAAACATGCAGCATTTGGCACAAGTTCTCTTCAGATGGTCCCCAAGAGACGAAACAAGGATCATCAGGTAAAATTGTCATGGAGCCCCTGTGTAAAGACTTCAAGATCTGAGTCCCAAAGTCCTTAGGCTTAGTCATCCTTAACTCAAATAAAGCCCCTCTCACACATCCTGAAAGTCAGTTGGAAAAGTCCAAAAAGCGAAGAAAGGGGGAGAGGCGGCTCATTGACTACAATGGGTGATTTGGTCTATGAAGGTCTGTGAAATATAAGCAACCCATATTTTACTCCCTGAAATAGATCCCAAGTTGATCTCATATGGATCCCGTGCTGCTGTCTTGCTCCCAGAGCAGCACTGAAAGAAGCTATCATCACTCACTTTCCATCTGCTGCTAGATTCCTCCTTCTTTTTATCTGATTGTGCAGCTGAGCAAACGACTTGAACTAACCGCACACATTGCTTTTCTGCAAACACTTGTTTGGAACTGAATATCACGGTGTCTCATGTAGCTCACCGACAACCCACGCCTGCAAACTCTCATGCACCTGATGGCTTTCCATCCTGCAAATAGTCCCTGTAAGCTAAGTGCTTGGGTGGTCACCCAGGGGAGATTCAGGTGCCATCCAGCTGATTAGCAGAGAGCCCTCAGTTGGCGGCATGTGTTTCTGTTGGTGGTGCACATCCACACATGCCTCGGTGCATGTAACAACATGTATTCTGCACATGGATGGGACATGGAGAGAACAATGGTCCCAGGTAAGTTGGTGGAACTTGCCACGTGTGTTCAATTACTCACATGTATGACTGCTTGCAGGATTAGGCCTGGGACCATGAAGAGCTTTCTACGTGCACGCTTCCAAGAATGTTGTCAAGAAATGTGTCCTGAACATTGTTATTATCACCTAGAAACATTTCCTGTTGATTAAAATGTGACCAACTCTAAGCTTGATAGGAGCAATTTCTGTCAAGAGAAAAAACAAAAAGGTGTTTTTTGCATTTTCCCTTACAGAGATCTCACAGGGTAACGTTCACATGCTTGTACCTACTTGCATGTCTGTGGGTTTTCATAACACAGGGACACGCGTGTGGGCTCTCATGTGCACGGGGTACTTACGTGCGCATGTCAGCGGTGGACGTGCATGAGAATGTGTCGTATGCAAGCATGCATAGGCTTGCAAGACACGCACCGGTACAAGTTTACGTGTTTGTGGGGAACGGGGGAGGGCAAGAAAAAATACAAGAAATCAGCGTTAAAACGAAAAACTAGCCTAGTAACCTAAGTGAGCATGTGGCTGTGTCCTGAGTAACGTGTATTGGCCAACAGGTCTTCCCTATTGCCTGACCGCTGTGTTCGGAGTAGGCAATGGAACAAGGCTTCGGCCACTAAGGGCCAGTCTACACTCAGGTACACCACGTGGATTAAGAGAAACCAATGCAAAGCTATGTAGGGACACTCTTAATTCAATTGAAATGTGGCTTCGACATGGGCGGCTGGTGTACTAGGCGGGGGAGGGCGCTGCCTTTCCAAACTGCCAGCCTGGCCCCACCCACACTCCACCCCGAGAACGCCTGCTGTAGGTGTACGGGAGTGGAAGGTTGCTGCCCCCCAGTGTCCACCCTCCTTGTGCTCCAGGGCTGGGAAGGCTGGGGCCATACATTGCCCTCCCTCCCCATGCTGGGGGGCGGGGTGGCGACACGCTGCCTCACCTCCCCGTGGTGCGGGGGGGGGAGGACAGCTTGGCTCCCGTAGGGGCAGGGCCTGGGCAGAGAGGCGGTGTTGGGGGCAGGACTGGGAGGGGCTTGCCTCCCCCAGCCCTACCTTCACCCACTGCCCATGGGCTTTGATGCATTTAGGTCTCGCTCACCGAGGAACTCGCTCCAGCGTAACCAAAGGCAGTTCTGTTAGCTCAGCCAGGGCATCCTGTGTCTTCAGACAAACCTGGACATCCAGGTCCTGATCCCACTGCATTAAATGGGAACATATTCATTGGCAGGGCCATCCTGAGGGGGGGCCCAGGGTAACACCCCCGCCCCAGTGCCCCAAGGTGTAGGGCCAGGTCAACCCCTGCTGCCACAGGCCCCGCCCCTCTCCCCCCACTGCCCTGCCCCCACCTGTTTACCCCTTCCCCCAAGCAACACGGCCGGAGGATTATGGGACCTGGCATGGTGGCAGCAGGGATTTCCCCCTTCCCCTCCCGACTCACCACATGGGCAGCAGGAGCCAGAGCAGCACAGCACCCTGCTCCTGCCTGCCGTGCCAACCTCCCACGCCTCTGGGCCTCGCTTCTCTGTGGGCGGCAGGATCCAGAGCAGCCTGGGGCCAGGTCACTCTGCTCCCCACCGCTGCTGAGAAGCCAAGCGCAGGGGGCTGGGACGGCAGTGGGGCAGAGCAGAGCAGGGCCGCTCTGGCTCCCGTCGCCTGCACGGTGAGCGTCTGGGGAGTGACCCCTGCTGCTGTTGTGGCACCAGGCCCCCACAATCCTCTGGTCCCTCCTGTCCGTAGGACAGTTGGGGCGGCCACTGAGGGGTTTCCAAAAGCGGGGGGGCTGGGGCGGCCGCCCCAATTCGTCCTGTGGCAGGGACAGCTCTGCTCATTGGACTCAGTAGGGTCAGAACGGGCCCATTTTCTTAGAAACAAGCCATGTTACAGCCATTGGAACATTGGCCCTTCCTGTGTCTTGTCCCAACTTTGCCTCTCCCTCCGTTCTTTGACCAAGCGCCGGCGCCGAGTCTGATCATGCCACGCACACGCTTGCTCCCTGTCCCACGCCAAGGCCAAAAGGCCAGGAGAGGGGCTGTTAACGTCAGAAGCCTGGCCTCACCGGTGCAACAACGAAAAGCATCTTTTCTAATGAAAGCAGCATACAAGTAACACCTCAGTGAGACTAGAGAAGGGCTCTGTAGCGCCGAGGCTGCGTGAGTCCAAACCCACCCCCAAGACTCAGGGACTTCAGATGAGCATGGGAAGCCTCGTGGCAGTCTGAGAAACGTCTTCCCTAGGTTCCTTGCCACACCGTTTCCTCTGCTCTTGGAACAGGCCGCATACTTCTGGGAGTGAGGCCGAAAACCGGTGGCCCTTTTCCTGGACCATTTTAGCATCCGACCAGTAAAGGGGGCGTGTGACACAGGAGGAAGGAAGGAAGGAAATGCCCATGGACATGCCTGGGAGAGGTGGGAAAATGTCTATTGAGGGTTTTTTGTGAGCGCTCAAACCCCAAGGAATCCGGGTTAGGCGATGCACCGCTAGCCCAGGGAATACCCGCTGTGGCTGCATGCGGGGGAAAGCTGGACTCGCCCCACAGTTCAACTCATTACTGCCCAGCTGGTCTGTGGGTTTGTGTTCATCCCCGGGGCCCTTTTAAGTCGTTTTCCATGATGTCAGAGCTATTCTGTCTCCTCCAAACAGCCGGTGTGGAACTTGGAGAAGACGCCAACGCTGGGGAGATGGTTCCAGAAGACAGGAGCAGTCTGCGCATTTGTTTCCGGCACCATGTGTATCTGGGGCTCGTGAAAGTGAGGGACTAACACAATTGGATAAAGCTAGCCCTGGCTGGGGGCAGGTGCTTCCCCACACAGATCTGGTAACGCACCTCGCTCTGACCTGCAATCCCTCCTGTTATTCCCATTAGGGGCCTCTCCCAGCAGAAGCTGCTAATCCTGAGGAGTGGAGCCAGCTGGTTGTGTGACATGCACAAACATCCCTGTGCAGGGGCTAGCAGAGGGCCACCTGCCTCAGTCCTACATACCTAGAGACAGGATGGAGACCGAGGTTTTGCATCATGAGTCTTTGTGCAGACCAGAGGACAGAACTCAATGTCATTTAACGGGGGACAGGAAAGGTGCCTGCCTGTATTAATTGTGTCCCAGTTCTGACTGGCCGGTGATATTTAGCACTAAGAAGCGCTCAGTGAGCAAATCATTTACTCGTGAAAAAAACTACCCACCTGACAAACTGGCAGAGGGAGGCCTTCTATTTATCCACAAAGTACAGCGCAGGAAGCAGCGGCCGTGCCGGATTCCCTTGACAGGCCTCAAGCCTGACACTCAAGAGCTCAGAGTGTGCTTCATTCACCATGGCCCATTCAAACCAGGCGAGACAATTAGCACCATCACCGGAGCTAACCGCATAAGGCACGACATCAGGGGCTCATTGATCTGCATATCCACTGATATGACATATGCCATCAAGTGCCAGAAATGCCCATCTGCCACGTATATTGACCAACCTGCACAGTCTCTATGACAAAGGATAAAATGGACATAAATCAGACATCAGAAATAGTAACACACATAAACCTGCAGGGAACATTTTAAGCTGCCTGCTCACTCAGTCATGGATTTAAAAGTAGCCATTCTTCTACAAAGGAATTTCACCAGCCAAGTACAGAGGGAGAATGGGGAATTGGTATTCATTTGCAAATGTGACACTGTTTCCCTGGGCTTGAACAAAGTAATTAACTGGTTGTCGCATTATAAAGCTGGTATCTCCTGCCTTTAACAACTTCATTTTTACATCAAAAGTTAAGAATGGGACACTTCCAGTCCATTTAATTAGCCTCATTAGCACCAGTCCTACAATTGACAAGTACTTTTTTTTTTTTGCTGTATAAATATCTTGGTTTCTATTATTTTCACTCCAGCTACGCTGATGAAGTGGGGTTTACCCATGAACGCTCACGATACTATATATTTTTGTTAGTCTCTTAGGGTATGTCTACACCGCCACCCTAGTTCGAACTAGGGTGGCTAATGTAGGCATTCGAACTTGCAAATGAAGCCCGGGATTTAAATATCCCAGGCTTTATTTGCATGTTCCTGGGCGTCGCCATTTTTAAATGCCCTGTAGTTCGAATTGACTGCCCGCGGCTACACACGGCATGGACTAGGTAGTTCGAATTAAATCTCCTAATTCGAACTACCGTTACTCCTCATTGCAGGAGGAGTAACGGTAGTTTGAATTAGGAGCTTTAATTCGAACTACCTAGTCCATGCCGTGTGTAGCCACGGGCAGTCAATTCGAACTACGGGGCATTTAAAAATGGTGCCCGCCTGGGAACATGCAGATGAAGCCCGGGATATTTAAAACCCGGGCTTCATTTGCAAGTTCGAATGCCTACATTAGCCACCCTAGTTCGAACTAGGGGGCTAGTGTAGACATACCCTAAGAGCACATCTACACAGCAGGGCTAAAGTCGTATTAAGCTACACAACTCGAGCTACGTCAGTTGCGTAGCTTAAGTCGAAATAGCTTAATTTGGCTTTTGGTGCTGACTACACAGCAGGAAGTTGAAGGAAGAACACTCTTCCTTCAACTTCCCTTACTCCTCGTGAAATGAGAGTTACAGGAGTCAGAGTAAGAAGTCCTTTAGCTCAACATTATTTTGAAATAAATGCTGGCAGTGTAGACATGCACTATGGTATTTTGGAATAACGTCAGCTACTCGTGTTCAGCTTCAGCGTGACTGGTTTCAGAGGGGTAAGCCATGTTAGTCTGTTTCAGCAAAGCCAACAAGGAGTCTGGTGGCACTTTAAAGACTAATACATTTATTAGAGTATTAGTGCATAAGCTTTCGTGAGCTAAAACTCACTTCCTCAGATGCGAAAGACAGAAAGAAAGAAAGAAAAAGAAGAAGAAAAAAAGGGAGTACAGAGTGATCTACACGAATTGGAGGATTGGGCTAAAAGAAAGCTGATGAGGTTCAACAAGGACAAGTGCAGAGTCCAACATGTAAGACGGAAGAATCCCAAGCACTTCTACAGGCTGGGGACCGACTGGACAAGTGGCAGTTCTGCAGAAAAGGATTTGGGTTTACAGTGGATGAGAAGCTGGATATGTGTCAACAGCGTGCTGCTATTGCCCAGAAGACTACAGCATATTGGGTTACATAAGTAGGAGCATCACCAGCAGATCTAGGGAAGTCATTATTCCCCTCTATTTGGCACTGGTGAGGCCAGTCTGGAGCATTGTTTCCAATTTTGGGCCCACTGCTACAGAAAGGATGCAGATAAATTGGAGAGAGTCCAGCAGTGGGCAACAAAAATGATTAGGGCCCTAGGGCACATGACTTATGAGGAGAGGTTGAGGGAACTGGGCTTATTTAGTCTGCAGAAGAGAAGAGTGAGGGGGGATTTGATAGCAGGCTTCATCTTCAGGAGGAGAGGTTCCAAAGAGAATAGAGCCAGGCTGTTCTCAGTGGTGGCAGATGACAGAGCAAAGAGAAATGGTCTAAATAGGGAAGGTCTAGGTTGGATATTAGGAAAAACTATGTCACGAGGCGTGTAGTGAGGCACTCCAATGGGTTACCTAGGGGGTGGTGGGATCTCCATCCTTAGAGGGTTTTTAAGGCCCCACTTGAGAAAGCCCTGGCTGGGATGATTTAGTTGGGGTTAGTCCTGTTTTGAGCAGGGGGTTGGCCTAGATGACCTCCGGAGGTCTCTTCCAAGCTATGATTCTATGATCTGCTTTTTGAAGTAGGGGTGAGGTAGGGGGAAAGGAGCCTTCATAGTGAGTCCCTCAGTCTTACAAGATAAACCAAAATGAAATCTAGGCCATCTGATCACTCTTTTGCTTTGACACACATCTCAGGGCTGAAAACTGCCTAAGATCATGCAGGAGAGGCTTGAAAACCATACTTGCATGTATGTGCCAACCTAAGGATTTGGTCCTTAATACCAAGGGCTGCAGTCTTCCCTGGTTATCACCAGAGATGGCATCTATTTTGCTTTACAATACAACAGAGTGGGAAGGGGGAAAAGTCACCATAATAGCAGCCTCCGAGGGCTTTGGCACTGCCCCTATATTGCACGTGTTATGAATTTCCACTTAGCAAGTTTTCCCATTGAACTTGTTTTACCTTTGAAGCCAGCATTTTAAGAAAGTACATAGCCTCAGTGTCTCATTGTAATCAGGGCTGGATTAAGGTCTTCATAGACCATAAGCACTCTCTTAGTTGTAACCTTTATGTTAGATGATATATAAATATATATGGGAGAAATGCCCTATCACCTATATGCTTAATACTTAATTGTCTGTTATACCTTTATGTTGTTTGTTGACTAAAGAAAATTATTACGTTTGATTTAGCTGTTTTCTCATTTTCAAGTCAAATTATGAATATTTTTTAGGCCCTACATTTTTCATAGGCCCTAAATGTTTTCATAGGCCCTAGGCATTGTGCCTGTTGTGCCTAATGGATAATCCGGCCCTGGTTGTAACCCTAATAGCACTCCGGAGTTTGGAGCTAGCTTATATTGTAAACTCTTTAATGCGTGGTTCATCTTTTAGTTCTGTGTATGTACAATGGCTTGTATAATGGGGCTCTGGCCCATGACCGGGGCTCCTAGGTGCCATAATAAGACAAACAAGAAATAGTCAAGGACAGGCTCTTCTGATGATCACATGTCACAGCATTACTCTGTGCCTCTGTTTCCCGCTCTGTAAAATGGGAATGCTACTTTGCAAGGCTTTGAGCTCTGCAGAAGAATGCCAAGTTTGTTAAGAATATTCACCCACTGCCAAACAAAGCAATTACACATTCTTACTCGGTAATCCAACAATACCGCCTGCTTCTCTGCTCCATATTGTCCTAGTGAGGACTGGGCATGATTAGAAGCTGTTTGGAGCAGGGATCATGTCCCGTATCTGCCTATAAAGCCTAGGACACACTCTGGGAACTAGAAGCTATATTTTTGTGGCGTATGGAAGAAAAGCAGCATCAGCTATCCATTCGAAATGAAATTAGAGCCACTGTTGTTGTGGCTAACGTTTTCAGACAGGCTCAGCATCCACAATTCTGGCCAGACTTCCAAGAGAGTTTGGTTTTTATTTAGGTCTCAAAAGAAGTTGCTGCTTTACCTTTCCTGGCTTTTTGGAAAGATATAGCCTTATACAGGCATATACGGAGAGAGCGCTTGCATTGCTCTGATAATACACTATAGCTATTTTGAAAAAGTTAGTGTGTATGAGGTCCATGTGCCTTCATACACAGGAAGCAATGTAAACAATAATGGCCTTGTGTCTGTCTATTACAGAACTGTAGTTCTAAGCCCATTGCCAAGAAAGTCATGGCGAGGCGCTGGAGACATTTTTAGGGAGGTAGCTGTGTTAGTTTGTAGCAGCAACAACAACAACAAGTCCTGTGGCACCTCAACGACTAACAAATTTATTAGGGCATAAGCTTTTGAAGTGACCAGCAGCCCACAAAAAAATATGTCCTAATAAATGTGTGAAGTCTTTAAGGTGCTACAAGATTTCTTGTTCTTGCAGAAATTGTGTTATTCACACATTCTTTTGTGTATTTTATAAAGTACATAAAACTTCTGGCCTCGCTGTTCAAAAGTCTCACCATGGCTGCTACCTTTCAGGCCTGCTCTCAGTTACTGATGTCCAGTTACAAGCGTGTGATAGGATTTAGTTATTGGGATTTATAGACAAAAGCACCTAGCATAGATACATTTGATTCTTCCCCCTCTATCTTTGTACTTGTAATTGACTTCAGGAGGAAAATGACAGGTCTATTTTCAACATCTGGCCCTTCTCTGGGGCATTAGCATTAGCCGTGCCTCATTTGCATAATTTATGCCCGCTGTTTTTGCAGAAAAAATAGTAGTGTGGATGGGGTTTTTTTGCACAAAACCCCCATTTTCTGCAACATCCTTACACCTCTCCCGGGATCTTCTGGAAAACGGGGTTTTTGTGCAAAAAAAACCCTGTCCGCAGTGCTTTTTTTCTGCAGAAACGGCGTGCATAAATTATGCAAATGAGGTGCAGCAATCTGCTAATCCATGCCTCATTTGCATACTCACTGCCAGCAAAACCAGCAGTGTAGGCAAAGCCTGGGTGTAGTTGTGTAAGGGATGCGGGGGGTGTGTCACACTGGCAAAATTGCTTCTTCTAGACGGACTCATAGGTGACATCATTCTGAGGTGACAGGAAATTAGGTGACATCATTCTTGGGCCTGAAGCCTGCTCCCCTTGCTCATGTGGTCCTATATTTAGATAGGACTTGCTTGGGAAATTGTACCATTAGGCAGCTGTTCTCCCCTATAATGTCTGGTGGCAGCTGTGATGATTGTAACCTCTGGCTGCATGGCATTAGGGTAAGTGTGGAAGGGGTTAGGTCTCAGCTTCCCGCTGGAGTGGGCAGAGCTCTCCTGACAGGTGACCATTTATCTTGGCGTGTGCTACAGGACTGCTCCCTTCCTATCTGTTGTGACAGAGTCAGGGCAGAGGGCTACAGGAGAGAGATGGAAGGGAAAGATATTAGTTCTAGATTAAATAGGTCCCTGTTCCCAGGGTAAACTAACAAGGGCTAATCTAGAACCGGTAGGAACCTGCTGGAATCAATCAGGGCCATCAAGCCAATTAAAACACCAGGAGCCAATTAGGAGGTTTCCAGAGTCAAAGTGTGTCAGACTAGTCAGAGACCCTGGGGGCCAATTAAGAACCAGTTGAGACTGGTTTAAGAAGGCTTCCCTTCTGTTAGCTCAGTGTGTGAGCAAGGAGCTGAGGAGAGGAGGTGCTATGGGAGGAGAAAGCGCAAGGAGGTACCAGGAGGAGAGCCTGCGGTAAGGAAGGTGCAGGGGTAGGCTGTGGGCAAGTGGCCCAGGGATTCATAGCTGTGATGCAGCCAATACTAGAGACATTACAGGCAGCTGCTATCACAGAGTCCCTGAGCTAGAAGCCGGTATAGAGGGCAGACCTGGGTTCTCCCCACCACCAACCCCCCATTTCAGCACCAGAAAAGGACTAGCTGTGGTAAAGGGGTCTGGGGCCACTTGGAGGGCCACAGAGACGATGGAGTTTAGTCTCCCCTTTCTTTCCGGTACTGGCCAATGATGAGTGGCTCAAAGAAACAACAAGCTGTTGCCCTAGAGAAAGTCTCTAACCTGAGGGCTTCTGTGAGCTCTGAGGCAAACAACCCACCTGAAAGTCTGGGACCCACCAAAGTTGAGGAGGAGCTTTGCCTCACTAAGGGTACGTCTACACTTGCTCCCTAGTTCAAACTAGGGTGCAAATGTAGCTGACCGAAATTGCTAATGAAGTGGGGATTTAAATATCCCGTGCTTCATTAGCATAATCTCGCCTGTGCGCTATTCCGCTTGCCAGCTGATTTGAACCAGGAAGTGCGCTCCGGGACACGTTAGTTCAAATCAAACAACGCGTCCTGGAGCGCACTTCCTGGTTCGAATCAGCTGGCGAGCAGAATAGCGTGCAGGCGAGATTATGCTAATGAAGCGCAGGATATTTAAATCCCCGCTTCATTAGCAATTTCGGTCGGCTACATTTGCATCCCTAGTTCGAACTAGGGAGCAAGTGTAGGCGTACCCTAACTAAATAGCCAATAAATAAGGCACCAAAATACTCAAGAATAGATAGTAGAGTCCTTGGGCTTTGTAGGGCCAATAAAACATGGCATGGCAGATGGCTTCCTCTAGCACCTCTTCACATCAGCCCTTAACAGCTACGCAGGGAACTGGGGTGGGGAAAGGTTGAATGGATCTGTGCTTCTTCCAAGTGGATGGAAAGTGGGTCTCCCTAGACGAGGTAGAGGACTGAAGAGGGGAAGAAGCCAGAACCCCAAAGTCTCTCTGGCTCATGTTGCATCCCCAGTTGATGGGTCTTTTGCTCTTTACACAACAATACAGCAAAAGGAGCAATATGGGCCCGGTAGGCTGCAACTAACTGTCTTTACGGAACATACCTAACATACAAGGTCTAGTTACATATACACAGGGCCGCTCTAGTTGGTCTGAGCAGCTTCTACATACACAAGGCACAGTGAGCGCCACTAGGAGGCTCACAGACCGTTTAGAGGGATGCTACCATCTTCATATAGCCTTATACCCAGCACCAGTTCCTCCAACTCCAAGCTGATGCTGGGCAGGCAGAGGAGAGGCCTAGCAAACATTAAAAAAAAAAAAAAAAAAAACAGAATCAAGTCTGGGGCACTACCTATGTCATGCTGTTTAAGAAAGCAGGCAATTGGTATAGACTGGACAGATTTAGTGCTCAGGGGGGCTGCTGTTAGCTCTGACATCTCTGGACTATCCCCTCCCCCCTCCAAATACTTTTCATTATTTATGATGTTTCATTTAACCTCAACCATGTCCTCCAAATAAAATTTATTTTGCAGCTGTCATTCAGGTTTACTCCAGCCCTAACCTCATAATCCTATTGATTCCCTCATTATTCTAGCCGGGCAGGATTTATTTCATGCCTTCTGCATTACGGGGAAGACTTTGCACATCAATCTAGGGCATGTTTAGAAATAGTCAAGCCGGGTAATTCATTATTTTCTCATTTTTCTTCCACTTGGGCTCTGCAACTCTCTTCCTTTTAGCTGGCCTGGTCTTGTTTGCGGAACAAATTCATATTTTGGATACAGAAGCATCTGATCCACATTGGAGCTTCCTTCTCTGGGTGTTTGCAAGGGGTTTCCAATGGGAATCTGACATGGGAGCTGCTACCACTGCTGCTAATTTCATCGTTTCGGGCCTGATCCTTGGATCCTTGAGACTTCTACAGTTACCCTGCACCTCATTTCAGGGCCTTCCTGAAGAGGGATTTCTGCAAAGGCTAAGAGACACATAGCATGGTCCGAAGCATTCTCATAAGGAGGCGAGGACTCAATCCGGAGTGAAGCAAAGTCCACTCACTGCGGTTTCCCATAGAAACCATGACTAATCCATTTTATAAGCATGATGCCGAAGCGAGTCGTGTGATGGGTATGAGCCTATAAGCACCCTATTGAGTTACCATTTATTAAAAGATCCCTTATTAATCCTTCATCAATGGAACCTTCATAGAAAGTGTGAGCAAGTCACCCATAAAATGCTTGTGCAACCAAGGGAAACGCGCAGTTAAGTTGCACTTTGAAAATCTTTCATTCACTCACCCAGTCGGGATTCAGGCCAAACCTGACGGTCTGGGGGATTTTTTTACACCTTTCCAGCCTCTTTTACTGATGTAGTTCCTTCCTAGTCTCACCTTACTCCCTCTGCTCCTCAAGGAATGGCTCGCTCTCCGTCTCTCCCTGAAAATTCACTACCCTCAGCACAAGAACCGTCCGTGACAGAGAACCCTGCGTCGCAACAACCTGTCACGTTCCCAATCAGTGGACAATGGCGGGGGTGGGGGGAGGTGCGGTGAAGCAAAGTTTTCTTTTCTGACTTCTGACGGAAGAAGTGGAGAAAAAAATATATTTTTATTTTTATCAGCATTTTCAGTGGGGAAAACCCAAGCCAATCCAAACCCCATTTTCCAACCAGCTGTACTCCAGATAGCAGCTGAAGATCTCTTTCCCCCGTAACCTTCTGTACAGGTTGCACCTCTATAAACCGGGTCGCTCTGGTCTGGCAACATCTATGGTCAAGACCATGGATGTTCCAGGATCAGAGAGTCATGGGACACTGAGGGCAAGGGAACCTGGGAGCCCAGAGGAATGTGGGGGGGGCAGAAGTCCAGTGCACAGGCTCAGCTGGGCTGTGGGGAGGGCAGGAGCTAGCACACAGCTCAGCTGGGCTGAAGGGGGTGGGGGAGTGGGAAGCCAGGAGCGAGGAAGCCAGGCAGGAAGTGGGGCTGGCAGCAGGGAGGCCAGAAATTACCACCCCGAGTCCAGAAAAGTTCCTCATCTGGAACCAGTCAGGTCCCGAGGGAGCCAGACCAGGGAGGTCCAACCAGCAGTAGGTTTCATTACTGAACTCTGCAATTTGTCGTTTTTTAAAGCAAAGCCTTTAGAAATGGGGATTGTGCAAAGGGCGTTCCGCAGAATAAGGACCTGATGTTGCTTACGCTGAAATCGATGAGAGTTTTGCCATTTGTAACAGAGGGGTAAGATTTGTTGCTTGTCGTACTCAGGAGTTGAAACCCAGAAAATTAATTACAGTTACTCACTGAAGTAGATGTGACTCAGACAATAACAATCTAATGGGAAGCTAAGGTCTGTGACACACCGGGAATCCTAAATCCAGTCTCTCGCCTGGAGAGAAGGTTTAGACTGCAGCTTCATATCATATTATTTTGGAATGACCTTTTCCTTAATAAGCCAGACCCCAGGAGAGGTGACTTTTCACTGTTTTGGTTGGGACCTCATCATTACATCACTGGTTTCAACAGGAGCAGGATCGGGCCCTGTGATTGTATTGTTATACCTGTTTTATAGCTCTCTAACCAAAACAGTCGCGTGTGCCAATTTAGCCACGGTGATCAATCATTTTTAGTATTTAATATAGCCCCATCAGTGCGCTCAGCATTGTACAGTATATAGAAGAAGACATGACCCCTGTCAAAGGGGCTTAGAATAAAAAAAATGCAGGTAGACAATATAGTTCAGACACATCATAAATCCAGCTGAAGGCCCAGTCTCAAAACATTTCAGCTGTTTCACCCCCCAAATGTATAATTGTCTTTGTTGTATCAATACAGAGAGGCTTTGTTGAAGGAACAGGTTTTAAGGGAAGATTAATGTAGTTAATTACACACGCAGTGAGGAAGAATTCTAACACTTCACTAGCAGGGGGAGGAGAAACGGTTGTGTTGCTTGAATCCTCTTTTCAGAGCAGGACTTTCAATACTAAACCCCAGCAACGTATTCTGTGCTGCAGGCAGGCCTAAAACTTGTTAGACTTTTTACTTTTAACAAATGGGACAAGAATATCATACAGTCAGCTAGTGCCCGGTATCCCAACAGGACTTATAGAATCATAGAACCATAGAGCTGGAAGAGACCTCAGAAGGCCATCAAGTCCAGCCCCCCGCCCAAGGCACGACCAATCCCAACTAAATCAACCCAGCCAGGGCTTTATCAATCCAAGACTTAAATACCACTAGGGATGGAGACTCCACTACTTCCCTAGGTAACCCATTCCAGAGCTTCATCACTCTCCTAGTGAAACCGTTTTTCCTAATATCCAACCTGGACCTCTCCCACCACAACTTGAGACCATTGCTCCTTGTTCTGCCATCTGTCACTACTGAGAACAGCCTTTCTCCATCCTCTTTGGAACCTCCCTTCAGGAAGTTGAAGGCTGCTATCAAATCCCCCCTCACTCTTCGCTTCTGCAGACTAAACAGACCCAGCTCCCTCAGACATTCCTCATAGGTCATATGCTCCAGCCCCCTTATCATTTTGGTTGCCCTCCGCTGGACCCTCTCCAATGCGTCCACATCCTTTTTGTAGTGGGGGGCCCAGAACCGGACACAATACTCCAGATGTGGCCTCACCAGAGCCAAATAAAGGGGAATAATCACATCTCTGGATCTGCTGGCAATGTTCCTCTTACTGCAATCTAATATGCCATTAGCCTTCTTGGCTACAAGGGCACACTGTTGACTCATGTCCAGCTTCTCATCCACTGTAATCCCCAGGTCCTTTTCTTCAGTAACTAAGGCCAAGTCTTCACTACAGGGAAGATCGACACTGCTAAAGACCCGCTAAATTGAACTCAGAGTATGCCCCCATCGGTGCTGGTACTCTTGTACCTTCCAAGGAATATGGGAAGCTGACGGGAGCGTTTGGGCCCATCAATCCCCCCACTGAGAAGACCATGCAGAAACGCGAATTAAGGTATGTCGACTCCAGCTATGTAATTAACATAGCTCGAGTTGCATATCTTATTTCAATCTACCACCTTTAGTAGATTGGACAATATCATACAATTAGCTAGTGTCCGGTATCCCAACAGGACTTCAGAACTAAGGCCATGTCTTTACTGCGGCTACGTCTAGACTGCAAGCCTCTTTCGAAAGAGCATCTAGACTATAACCAGTACTTTCAAAAAAGCAAGCCACTTTTTGGAAAGACAGCATCCAGGCAGAGTGGATGCTCTTTTACGAAAAAGCACAGTTTGCATTATATAGCGCCTTTTTAAAAAGAGCACTTTCGAAAAAAGGCATTCTTCCTCGTAAAACGAGGTTTTCCGCAATTGAAAAAACTGCCACGTTCTTGTGATTTACTTTCAAAAGAACGCGGCAGCAGTCTAGACGCAGGGGAAGTTTTTTCGAAAAAAGGCCACTTTTTTTGGAAAAAACCCGGTAGTCTAGACACACCTTATGGGAAAAATCAACACTGCTGCAACTGACCTTCTGCAGTTCAATTTAGCAGATCTAGTAAAAACCCACTTAATCAAACTCAGAGGGCATCCCATCAGCACTGGTATTCTTGCTCCTGGCAAGGAATAAGGGAAGCTGATGGGAGCAAATGCTCCCATCTACCTCCTGCTGTGAAGACCACACGAAAACTCAAATTAAGCTGTGTTGACGCCATCTATGTAATTGTGATGGGGTGTATCAATCCCACACTGAGGCTGAAGGGGTTAACCTGGCCCAGATGGCTGATAAAGTCCCACCCCCACAGCCCTGCTGGGCATGCTCCAACTGGAGGCTGGCTATAAAAGCCTCTGGAGTTGCTCAGTCAGGGCTGACTGCCGCAAGGGAAAGAGGTGCTGCAGGAGCTCCTTGGGAGGAGGCTCAGCCAGACCAAGTAGCGGCGGCCAAGCCGAGAGGGCCTGCAGTAGAAGCTTCTGGATCGGAGTGTGACAACGGAGAGGACTTCGTACAAGGACTGGGTAGGAAGTAGCCCAAGGTGGGGAATTGCTCCCTGAGGGCTCGGTGTGTTGCAGTGGGATTTCCTGCCGAGCTAGCAGTGGGCCGCTCCACTGCCGAAAGGGCCCTGGGCTGGAACCCTGTGGAGAGGGAGGGCCCGGGTCCTCCTATGCACCCAGATACCTCCATGTGAGGGAACTTTGTCTAATATTTATTGACTTTGGGGCTGCTGGGCCATATTACCCTGATCCCAGAGGGACTGTATATGGACTCTGAGGCAGCTAGGCCATACTGTGTATAAACTCTGGGCGGCTGGGCCATACTACCTTGAATACAGGGGGACTATATGTTGCCTGAGGCTGCTGGGCCATATTATGTACCAATTCGGGGCCACTAGGGTGAGTTACCCTGAATGCAAGGGGGAATGTTTGGACTCTGTGGCTGCTAGGCCATACTGCCTTGAGTGCAAGGCACAGTACACAGACTTTGTGGCTGATAGACTCTCGTTCGAGAGAGGCCATCCTGAGAAGCTGCAGTGGACTTTCCCCACCCTCTCTGGCGGGTGGGCAAGGTGCCCCTCGACAGTAACTAATGTAGCTGGAGTTGTGTATCTTAATTTGACTTTCCCCTTTAGTGTAGACCTGGCCTATGGCTCACAGGTAGGCAACCAAACGCTGGGTATTCCCAATTCTGTCTGTCATGGGCATGGAGAAGCCACGTCTTTCTATAGGAGGAAAAAGCTTCTCCATGCAGAGAGCAGAGCGAGCGACACATCACTTCAGGGTGTACTTTGAGACAAAACAGGCAGGGACAGAACACCCTGCGATGGACCGGGACCACAGCTCTGCAGCCAATTACTGCCAGACTTTGGGTCTAGACTGGCTCCCTCTGGGACAGTGGGTCCAACTAAGCCCCCCAGTTCTGAACACACTCTTCCCTTCCTGCCCACCTCCAAGCCTTGGATCCAGAGCCAAACCAGTGTCTCTGGCCCACCCCAACGTATATTAAGGACATTGCACTCAATGCCTCTCAGACTCTACAGTGCTGCGGATCAGAGTGTGGGAGCCTCGAGAAGCTGGCACGGGGGATGCAGGGACTCCTATGAGGGGTCTGAACCCCCAAGCCTGAAGACACAGTGCAGTTACTGCCAAGTCAAACAGAGTCAGGGAGCACAGAGAAGGAAACAAGCTGCATAGAAGCCTCTCTTAGGGCAATGCTACTGAAGAGCTGGGTCAAAAGGGTTCGGTAGGAATGGGCAGGCCGCGGGGGGACGTTCAGGCTGAAAGTTGTATTAGGTCGCTATTGTTGGTGCACATAATCCATATTGCAATAAAGCCACGAGTCTTGGCTCAGAACAGATCACTGTAGTGTGAGCAGGATCTCCCGACACCCCACGCTGGAGAATTCACACATGCGTCATCTTGCTCAGCCCCTCCATGAAAGCATTCCTACCACCCGAAGGATGGACTAGTTCAACCTCCATCTTGCATTTAGAGGCACTCAACCAGAGCCCTGGGCCTATCGATTTCACTGGTAACGTGAGCTGTTCATGGGACCCTGATTGCTGGGCTAAGGGGTGCTGGGGTGGGGGGCTAACAGTGAAATTTTCCCCTGTGTAGACAGTCAAGCAAGAGGCCTCTCCCTGTCTATAAATCCTCCTAAAGGCCTCAAAATAGGACTTCCAGTGGGACTTAAACCAATGTCCACATGCTGTGCTGCTTTTCTGCACAGAGGAGAATTTCACTTTCCAGGCCAAACATAAAACAAAATGAGTGCCGAGGTAGCTCTAGGAGATACACAGCCTCTCTGTACAGTAAATATCCCCTCACATGTATAGTCTGTGCTTACCATATATGCGAATTAGTGCCACTCATCTGTTTAACGTGCAACACCACAAAAACGTAAACCTTCCCTTCTGTTTAAAAGCCCAGTATTTACGGAGCCTCCCCCCAGGCTTGAACTAGGAATTGATCGTCTGAACTGCATGGCTATCATATGGAAGAGATTTAACCAAATCAAATTTTGATGAAATGCAATAAATGTGATGGACTCAGCTCTGTACACTCCTTAGGACCGTCTGTCGAATTTATTCCTTCATTCTGAGAAGGAATATTGCTGTGATCCAATGCATCAGCTGGGATTACCACAGTACATTCTAATTTTAGCAAAACCCACAGCAGTCTTATGAATAATTTTACACTCATCTGACAGTTATTTGGGTTAACCCTTGAATAATGTTACACCCAGGAGTCCTGCAGAGAAAAGTTTTTTTTTTTTTTTTTTCCAGCAACCACCTGCAAAACCATCAGCTCTGGGCATGCTTGCAGAATTTGGAGAGCTTTCTGAAATTCCTGCTGAGTGACTCCCACTTTCACCCAGAGTGACCCCTTGCTTTCTTTGATGAGATGCCAAGTATATAAAAAGGGTAGTCCACTGATTAGGCTACTAGATTGAGCCTGCTACAGACTTTGGGAGGCTTTGGACAAGTCACCTTGTCTCTCTGTGCCTCGGTTTCCTGTCTGTAAAATGGAGATAACAGCACGGTCCTAGTCCTAGTTGTGAAGCACTCCGATACTTTGGGAATAAGGCATCCAAGTAAGAGTGAGATGGAGAAGACTTGACAGCCTGTTCCAATTTTACTTGTAAATGGCTGTAACAAACTGGTTTTGTTGAAATCCTTGTTCGGGGCTTTTTTAAAAACAATATGACGGCCGACAATCATGAATACAAGTAGAGTACAGCAAGCGGCTCCTGTTAGGAGAGGCTCTCAAAGCACTGTATGGTTCTGGACAAGAAAGAAAAATGGAGACCCAGCGTGGTTAAGGAACCTGTCCAATACCGCATGGTGCGGTCAGTGCCAGTCAGGAAAAGAATCCAATCTTCCTGACTTCCTCTGCGCAAATCTCTGGATTCTTCTACCACCACCCTTTGGTATGTTTTTGTGCTGTTACACATCAGGAGATTGTGGGGATGGATTTGTAAGAGGACCAGGGGAAGCACTGAGAGTTGAAAATCTTCAAGGAAAATTCATACCCTGAGGCTTGGTTTCTGCTTTGCCTGCACGCTTTCATTAAGACTGAGAAAAGAGGAAAAGAACCAAGTTGCAGATAATTGGATGAGCCAAGCTGTGGGGCAGAAGGAATGTCGGGAAGACAAACAGAGGGAAAGCAGTGGTGTCCCAAAAGGAACGAACAGTGGTATACCAGATTATCAATAGGGGCAGGGGAAACATCCCCCCGCATTACACACAGCTTTCAAGCAGGATGAACCATACTAAACTAAAAAAAACAATGAGTGGTCCTTTGGCACTCTAGAGACTAACCAAAATAGACAGACTCGTGAGCTGTTGTGGGCAAAACCCACTTCCTCAGATGAGTTGGAGTGGAAATAATAGAAACCACGATATAAATATAACAGCAGAAGAAGTACCTGTCATATGTACGACCCATGTTAATGAGGCTAATTAAGTAAGCTGGATGTGTCCCATGCATGGCTATTGATGTGAAATGTGGCCGTAAAAAGGCAGGAGAAATTGCGTTAACCAGTTAATATCTTTAGTCAAGTCCAGAGAGACAGTGTCAAACATGAAAGTGATCTCTAGTTCAGCAGTGTCTCTCTGTCATAGGGTGGTGAAATTCCTTTGTGGAAGAATGGCTACTTTTAAACCCATGATTGAGTGACCAGCCATGTTGAATGCTCTCCCACAGGTCTGCATGTGCTACCATTTCGGATGTCTGATTTGTGTCCATTTATCCTTTGTCGTAGACATTGTCCAGTTTGGCCAATATACATGGTAGAAGGGCACTGCTGGTACTTAAACAGCAGGTGCTTCTCTCTAGGCACCGTGCACCCCTTTCAGGGTGGGGGCAGGGAGCAAGAGACTTTGCGAGCTCCCCCACCCCCAGGCCTTAATTGACCTGGGGGGTGGGGGAGTGCACAAAGTCTACTCCGGCCACCAGGGGTGTAGGTGCCTAGAGAGAACTGCTAGGAAGGGCGGGGCCAAAGACTTCACATGCTTCTCCCCTCCCAGACCAATCAGGGTCTGTGGGTGGGGGAGCATGGAAGTGTCCTGGCCCCGCCCCTTTCACCCCAGGGCCCACCCCTTCCGGGGCAGCCCAGGGTCACTTTAAAAATCTGTGAAGTGACCCCCCCCACTTCTAAAATTATTGCTGATGTGGTTAGGTCCTATGAACACTGCTACAGTTCAGTGAGGTCAAACTTAAGGAAGACTAGGTCCCAGTGGTGTGGGAACTTCAAAAGGATTGGAGTAAGAATGGCAAATTGGAACCTCACCTTAAAAAGTTGCTAGTTCACTTAGTCCTGGACGTTCCCAGGATTCAGTGAGGTAATGCACTGGGCAGGTGTATAAACTCCTGGTGAGAACACACAAGGACAACAGAAAAAAATCCAGCTATTGCTCCAAGAAAAATTTTTTTAAAAAGCTTAATTCTGGCTCATGAGTACCATAGAGATTGAGGAGAATAAAGAGAATTCCTCATATTAAATTAAACCAAGCCCAAAGCAGAGGGAGAATTTTTGGTCAGTGTCATACAAGATACCAGTTTCATGGACTGACACACAAAAGCTGTTCAGGTTATTTCAGGGAGAGCAATCGCTAGTGGTTAAGATAGGGATAATCACTTTTTCAAGGTAAGCATGTGGAAATGATCTGGGATGCGTCTTTGGAACTTAAGTGATATCTTTGTCACATTTCATTCTGGTGACTAAGCTAATTACAGTGCAACTTGCCAATCCAGTGTCCAGAGGACATACACAAGACCTAAGCATCACTTAAGAGTGCAGTAGGGCCCAGAGGCACTTACGTGTGTGAATCCTGCGCATAGGAGTGATTTCCCCCCATCATTCTTAAGTTTAGATATGTGATATGATCTGGAGTTAATTTCTATGGGACAAACACACACATACTCTATCCACAATTCCATGTTCTTCAGAAGCTGGTATGCCAATTAATTTTACAAAATTAATAAAAGTAAAACTAGATACACATGAGACCAAAGTAAATATGATTCTCATGCAAGAGTTTCTTTTCAGTGTATGTTCCCAGTGGTCCAAACCTCACTGAAATCTTCTCATCGACTCCAGTGGGTTTTGAATGAGGTCTTGTGTGAGCATCATATACCACAGAGCAAATGTCTTAGCATATTCTAAACAAACTCTGTGATTTGAAATTCAGTCAAACACAGAATACCACTTGCGCTCTGAACAGACACTGAAATGTAGATCAACAATACTGTAGAGCAGGGGTAGCCAACCCATTACAAGCAAAGAGCCAAAACAGTGGCGCAAAGAGCTGAGCGAAAAAAGTTGGCGAGAAAAAAAAAAAAAGGATGCTGCCCCTTTAAATGAAAACTCTGGTTTGGCTTTTTGGCCACATCAGGCTCCCGTCAGCTGGCGCCATCTTGCTTGGCCGTACCGGACAGCTCCCCTCTGGGTTCCCGGAGTGCCCAGGGAACCGGGGGCCCTTTGTAGGGGCAGAGGGGCTTTGTGGGCCACATTTTCTGTGGTGAAGAGCTACATGTGGCTTGCGAGCCGTGGGTTGGCCACCCCTGCTGTAGAAGTTTCCTCTTACAGCCGCTTCCATATCTTTCTTCTTCACCAGACAAACATCAAATCTTTGTATGTTCTCAATACATTAAAAAAAGACTTTGCTTTCAATATATTCTGAGAGCACTGTCATGATCAACATCTTGATTCGTGTGTGTGTGGCTTATAAGCAACACCAGATTCCCATTAAATAGTAAGTACATTGTCTACCAGAAGTGATCTTTGGTAACAGTATCACATTAAAAATAATGCTGGAAATGCCATTGAAATACATATGGGACAAGAATATATGGCTTCCAAGCACATCTTTGAGACATTGAAATTTCTGGCTCTTTACTTTGGAGGAGAGTAGAAAAATCAGTCTCCTTTTTAATATACATTTTGAAATTTTGTAATACTGGGAAATCCACATAGTTCTGTACAAATGTATTACATCATTATATGGCCCCACTTCTATCAAGAAGGCTTGTTTAAAGTTCTCGGTGCAAGTTCGTTAAAGACACTGTATTGAATTTACACTCAGCCTTCTGTCTATTGAGAGTTGTGGGATTCCAGGTCTGACTCTGGAAGATTGTTGGTAAAAAGCCACTGAGCTCAGAGCAGTTCCGTATCTCATGTTTTATATAGCCACCGAATTATAGGATTTTCTCTTGCGAGCATAGCAGGGTGATGCATTTCCTTGCTGCTATTGTTCATAGTCAGAACAAAGGCAATTATGCAGATCGGTCACCAGACTGGGATTTTTAACAAAAATGGCTCTCAAAGGCTTTGTGTAATATTTTATGTATGTGTGACCAAAAATCTTAGGCTCTGTGGGCAATCCCAGTGGAGCAGCCGATTCACACAACTGCCCCAACCTTTGTTGGATAGGATAAGTTCATTTTGTCCACAATTGTTTTCCACTGGGATTCTGTCCTAGATGTGGGCCTCTTCTTATCCAAACCACTATAACCGAGTCAAAAAGCTTGAGTCTTTTGCTTCTCTGGAGTTCACGACCTTGTTAAAGGCTAAAGGGCTAGATTTGGACTGTCGGATAGTTAGTGGTTTAGATCCCATTGATTGACTTCAATAGGATTTGGATCTGGACCTACGCATAAACATGATGGGCATTGTGTTTCTATGTATATACAGAAACATTTAGAATGGACATTGTCTCCTGTTGTCTAATCTGTGCATGGCTCAATGCGTGACTGTGACAATGCAGGGTCAAAATGCTTCACGTGATATTATTCTATACACATTTTTAGCTGTGAAGTGCAATTTTATTATTTTATTCCAGTGGGAGACTCGGGGCTTCGTCCTGCTGTGGTTACTTTGATAACAACTCCTGACTGATTCAATGGGTAATTCAGGATGTCATTCATTGCGCCTTATAATAAATTCACTATAAGAGTCCTTTCGGTAGCAAACCACCATTGATAATGCCCATGTTCACCTGCAGCTCTCTTCCTACCAGAGGGCTGTACATTTTCTGACCCTTTTGTTTGCAAGGTGTTTCCTACCGCACCCAGCCAGGTGGAATTGCTGAGAGACACAAGGAGGCATGCACATTCTCTGCTTGAGATCACCTGAAAGCAGGAGCCGATCACCCCACTTACAAATGCACTTCTTGCCATCTACTTCCTACAAAGGCCTTTGTAGGGAGTCAGCAATGTGCCTCTGCCTAAGTAACCTACCCAATGCTGCAGCCTTTCTCCTTCCCCAGCCTAGTCCTCACTACTCTTCCCATTGTTTCTAGTCGCTTAGGCTACTTACATTGTTTTTTGGGGAAGAGGAAAGGCAAATGAAGCACTCATTTGCAAATCTCACGCTCTCATTTGCATATTCTCTTCTGATCCTTTTTGTGGAAGAGATTTTTGCGAAAAAACCCCGCAGTGTATATGGCGCCATTTTTCGGAAAAAAACCTTTTGTGCAAGATCCCGTAAACCTCATTTTTTGAGGAATAGGGGATGTTGCGCAAAAGGGTTTTTTTCTGAAAAAATGGTCCCGTCTACACTGCATTTTTTTCATAAAAACCTCTTCTGCAAAAAAGGACGGACGAGAATATGCAAATGAGTGCAAGATTTGCAAATCAGCACTCCATTTGCATTTCCTCTTCTGCAAAAAGCAAATAGTGTAGGGCTGTGTGCACGCTGGCAGCTTCTTGCGCAAGAACTCTTCCAGAAGAGAATGTCTACACTGACATGTGCTTTTGCGCAAGAGCATCCATGCCTGTGTAGATGCTCTGTTGCGCAAGAAAGCTCTGATGGCCATTTTAACCATAGGGCTTTCTTGTGCAAGAAATTCATGTTGCCTGTCTACACTGGCCTCTTGCGCAAGAACAGTTGCACAAGAGGGCTTATTCCTGAGCGGGAGCATCACAGTTCTTGCGCAAGAAGCCCTGATTTTATACAGTAGAACATCAGTTTACTTGCGCAAGAACACACGGCCAGTGTAGACAGGCAGCAAGTTTTTGCGCAAGAGCGGCCGCTTTGGCGCAAGATCGCGCCAGTGTAGACACAGCCTAGATGTAGCCTCGTTGTCCCAGGTCTGAAATTAAGCTCTGATTATGCAGCCTGATTTGCTCCTGACAGCCATGAGAAATCCTAGAATCGTAGAGCTGGAAGAGACCTCAGGAGTCATTGAGTCCAACCCCCTGCCCAAAGCAGGGCCAACCCCAACTAAATCATCCCAGCCAGGGCTTTGTCAAGCCAGGACTTAAAAACCTCTAGGGTTGGAAATTCCTTTGCCTCTCTAGGTAACCCATTCCAGTGCTTCCCCACCCTCCTAGGGAAATAGTTTTTCCTAATATCCAACCTAGACTTCCCCCACTGTAACTTTAGACCATAGCTCCTCATTCTGTCATCCATCACCACTGAAAACAGCCTCTCTCCATCTTCTTTGGAACCTCCCTTTAGGGAGTTGAAGGCTGCTATCAAATCCCCCCTCACTCTTCTCTTCTGCAGACTCACTAAGCCCAAATCCCTTAGCCTCTCCTTGTAAGTCATGTGCTCCAGCCCCCTATTCACTTTTGTTGCCCTCCACTGGACTTTCTGTAATGTGTCCACATCCTTTCTGTAATGGGGGGCCCAGAACTAGATGCAATACTGCAGATGTGGCCTCACCAGTGCCGAATAAAGGGGAATAATCACTTCCCTAGATCTGCTGGCAATGCTCCTCTTAATGCATCTTAATATGCTGTTAGGGGACATAAAGATTTGCACAGATACAAAGGCCTGCTGAAGTTGGGGTTGCTGGAACATGTATGCTTGGATAAAACTGCAGGATTGGGGCTTGCCACTGTAAATTCTTCAAGGCAGAGATTGCATCTTGCTCTTTGTCCTCTAAAGCTCTGAGCACGCTATTAGGCACAGTTTAAATAAAGTATTCCTTCCTTTCAGATCGGCAAGATGACATTCTTTGGGAGCTCTTCAGTTTCAAGGGGACCCAAGTCAAAATGATCCGTGAGCATAAAAGTCTCTGGTTCCAGCAGTCCTCAACAAAAGCTTCAGCCAGGACAATTATGTTACTTCAGTCACATACCAAGCTAGGACAAGGCTGACTTGTTTAGACTGGGGAGGTTTGCAGAAGATTGTTCCTCTGTCCAAGAGTCCATACCTTACTGGCTTTGAGCGGCATGTCCAAATGGCACAGACCTAATGGTCCCTCTTGAAAAGCCTTTAGAGTTGTCACAGGCAGAAGATATTTCACTCACCAGGGCTATCTTTTATGAGCTGGACAGTTTGTCCTCATTAAAATCATGTACATCTTTTACAGTGGGGCTCCGCAATCAGGGTGATCAAAGGAAGGCATCCAAATTACTTGGCACACGCCAGCGCAGCCTGAAATACCATATAGTTTTAAATCACAAACAGTTCTCAACTCTCTGGAAACCAGCATTTTAGAGCAGAATTTGGCAAAGAGTCCTCTGCTTCCTGGCCAGGAAGTGATCTCTAGAGGGAAATGCCTATTACTATTAATTCCAAAAAAGAAGACATTGAAAGCTAAGAAAATCTCAGACTTCAAAGTAACATGCAAACTTGATACGGAAGAATATAAGACATTGAGAGGCTAACCTCCTACCCAGGAGACAGGGGGCGGGGGGGGGCGAGAAATGGCATGTGTGTTTATTCATTGGGCCCAGGGAGCTGCTGTACCAAGCAAACCTTGCAAAACCTCTTGCAAAACGCTGGCCATGCTGTCACTTGCACAAGTGTAGTGTGAACACACGACTGCTCACACAAACAGCAGGCCAGAGGGTCTGGGGGTGCTGATGGCATTTGGGACCTACAAAAACAACAGCACTTCTACATGCTTTTAGGAAAGCTTGCGTGTGTTTAAAACCTTCTCTCCTAGCCCAGCCAGGACCCTGGAGATGGGTTGTGTTATAGGCACAACGCTCTGAGCACTCCCCCTACTGGCTGATCCCCAGAACAGCACCTACAGGAGACCTCTCCCTGTTCTTCAGGAAGAAAAGAGCTTACCCCCGCCTCCCCCCCACTGCCCCTCAGAGCTATAACGTCTAGAGCAGAGTTGTCACCCCCCGTGGAGTTCAATGCTATACTGCCATGCAGTGAGGAAAAATATCCGCAAAGCCTAGAGTGCCAGTGGGTAATTCCTCCATGGTTTCCTAAACAAGCCCCTGTGAAGAGACAGCAGTGAGCTGCTGGCTTCAGGGACACTCCCTGCCCCTGAAGAGTTTACAGCTCAGCGAAGAGGGAAGCAAAAGCAGCAACCGGGGTGCTGACAGCTCCCTTCCCAGCATCCTGCTGCTGCTTCTCCTCTAGACAGTGTCGAAAGCGGGGCTAGAAGAAGGCTGAAAAATTGAATACCCAGAACAGAGATGAGCTCACTCCTGGCCCAGACTTGCTCCATCAGGCCGGGGGAGAGAAACTGCCTACAGCCTAGAAGACGGTGACTAATGTAAAAGGGCTGTCCTGGTCCAGTCCTGGAATCCCTTTCCTGCCCGGGACAAGAAAAGCTTCTACAGCAAGGGTTTGGGGGGACCTTTCCCAGGTTGTCATTGGGATCCAGCCTGTTCAGTATATTGTCATTGGGTACACTCCCATCAAAGTGAGCGTCTCTTCATCATTGCTCCCTGGGGAAGGGGCTGACACAGGAGCGGATGAGAGTTTTGCGGGGCTCAGGGCAGCACAATTTCACGGGGCCTCCCTTTGGAGAAAAAAATAGAAAAAAGGCATCAAATGCGCAAATTAAAGGCTATTTTCATATTAAATGTGAATTGGGTAAATTTGATAGAAACTTAATTTAGTTGGATAATTTTTATTTTAATTATATTGTAAGTCATTCTTAAACAAAATTCTGTATTAATAATAATTAAAAATTTTCATTTGTATTTAAGTCTCCTCCCCCTCCTGCCTCACTCTCTTTCTCTTCTCCTCCTGCCTCACTCTCTCTTTCTCTTCTCCTTAGTCCTCCCCCTCCTGCCTCTCACTCGTGGAGCCCAGATGGCCGTTTGGGCCCTGTGCGGCGTCCCGGCTGAGCTGAGCAGAACTCAACCGAGTGCCACGGCGGGAGGCAAAGGGGGGCAGGGCGGTGATGTACACGGCCAGGGGGCGGGACCTGGAGCCTCTGTCCCGCCCTTCGCCTCCTGCCCCCTGGCCGTGTACATCACCGTCCCGCCCCCTTTGCCTCCTGCCGTGGCACTCGGTTGAGTTCTGCACCGCTCAGCTGGGACGTCGCACGGGAGCAAGCGGCTCAAGCGGCCGTTTGGGCCGCGCAGCAGCTCGGTGCGGGGCCTATTGCAGCGCAGGGCCCAGGGCAGCCGCCCCACTTGCCCTGCCCTTTATCCACCGCTGGGCTGACATCAGCATGGGATTTTCCTGGAGAGGCAGCTGTAAAATACACTGTTGGACTCAAAAGCCTTCCCCCACTTCCTATGAGCGCTGGGTTGCTGGGGACTAATGTTCCCTCGAATCTTTTCCATCCATGTGCAGATTTTTTCCATCCATGTGCAGAATAATTTTTTATGTCCACCAAAGCATGTGCGAATGTGCTCTACCAACAGAAACACAAAACCAAGGTGGAGGTGCTCTGCTAATCAGCTGGGCAATATTTGAATTGTTTCTGGGCACAAGTGCACAGCTTACAGGGAACACTACTGGGGATCACAACTGAGAACAGGGGATGAAAGAAATCTCTCCATCCCAGACTGCACAGCTGGGAAAGGCAGCCTGTGCCCACTCTCCCTCCACGGTGGCGGGAAGGAGGGGAAAGAGGAATTGCTAGTGAATCCATGGATGGGCTGGAGAAATGCTGGCTGTAGCGACTGAAACCACCTAGCCTGCCCATGCCATGTCTGCTTCAGGACATGCACAGAAGTCCCCTCTTCCTTCCCAAAGCTGAGGAACACAAAACACATCCAGTCCCCCATGCCCAGTCTCCTGAAACCCTGTTCTCTCCTCCCCATCCACATGGGAATTATCGCACCAGTTCTGCTCCGAGAAGAGCCCTCCACGCAGAGGGGTCCCCAGCCTGCCTCCAACACATGGCTCACTTCACTCACAAATGTGATAAAGTGGGGAGAGATTTGGAGTTAAAACACAAGACTGGGAGGCCTGTAATCTAGGTTCAGTTCCCAATTCTGCCACAAACTCCCTCTGGGCCCCAGATCTCTGCCTGTAACAAAAGGATAATCCTGCCAAAGTACACTTGCTAATGTCTGTCACCAGCTCTGAGATCACCCCCTGGAAGACACCTCACAAAGGCAAAGCATTTTGCCCTGCCCCATGAACTCTCTCATTTAACAATGTAACAGAGTCCTTCCTCATCTCACTTTTAATTTACAAGGGGTTCTTTCTCCCTAAGCTGTCCACGGTCATATGAGAGAAGATTGTTTATAGGAATTACTGGAAGATTTACCCGGTGTTGCTTGGGTCCTTACCTCAGAGTGGTTTTGGTTTTCTTCATTTAAATCATTGCTCTGGGGTAAGGCTGGGGATGAGGGTTCAGTATGCAGGCTGCCTCGGGAGAGGAGACGTCCCCAGCCCTCTCTCACCCCAGCAGCTTAGGTCCAGGTGAACCTAAGCAGCTCCAGTGGGCACAGCCGAGGGAGCAGTGCATCTCCCCTGGCTGCGGGACAGACAGACACAGAGAGACACAAACTCTCTGAAATATATAGTAGGTAGCTGTCCCTTTCTCCACCCCTGCCCCCTGCTGCACTAAGGAGGTTATAGTTGTCTTGGTCCCCATCTCTGGTCCCTTGCTGCCCCCCTGTGGTCATTCTACAGTACAAGTGTCCCTCCTACTGGACCCCTCCCTTTTCATTCTATGAGAAACAGTTGAATTCCAGGCATATCCCATTGTCCTGGCAAGACCGAACCCTGACCTTGCTTTAAGTTATGATCAGAGGAAACCGCATACCAAATTTGGTGGTCCTAGCTCTTGAACAAACAGACTCACAGATGGACGGATGGACACACAGACAGACACACAAACTCTCTCAAATATATTAGTAGATACACGTGGTGGCACTGGTTTATTTTGCCAGAAAACGGTTGGTTATAATAAGTCATTTTACAGTGGAGCCTAATTACATTGTTAAGGGCAGGGCCTTGTTCTGCTAACATGTTTTCTCTGCACTTCAGTGGACCACCTCCCCAAAATCATACCTCCATCTACATATTCCTCCACCCATACCTTTTAAAAAAAAAGTAAACACCATACTCTGTGAGATGCTTTGCTGGATTAGAGAAGAAGTTTGGATTTTGTGATCAAGGATCTGGATTGGGACTAGATTCGGTTTCCATCTTTGCCCCAGCAAATCACTTAATTTCTCTGTGCCCTGTCTGCAGATGGGGATAATAATTATCTCCCACCCCCACTGACCCCCCCCCCCCTTTTCTATTTAGATTCTAAATTCTTTTACATATGTCTGTCTACCACCTTGAATAATGGGGCTCTGATCTCTCAGTCAATGCAAACAAAAATGGGCATCCCTGTTCTAAACTAAGAGATGGTCAAGGGACATTGGGTATAAAATGTTGAAAATAGGTATCAAGCTACCAACACACAGGACTATGTCCTCCCACTATTTATGAGTGCGTCTACACAGCACCCTTAGCTCAAAATAAGCTATGCAAATTGTGTAGCTTAATTTGAGTGTATTTCGAAATAGCTTATTTCCTAATTTTGTGCTGTCTACACAGTGCCAAATTTTGAAATAACTCACTATTCCAAAATTCCCCTTAACTCTCGTGGAACGAGGGTTACCGGGACGTCGGCATAAGCCGTCCGCTATTTTGAAATCTATTTCAAAATAACGGACTGCTTGAATAGACATGGACTAGCTATTTCGGGATACTTCCGGTATCCTGAAATAGCTCCGCAATGTAGACATACTTCAATGCCAGGCCACCGCTGGCTGAAATGGGAGTTATTTCAGCAGGATCTGGCCCATCAAAGATTAAAAGAGCTCTGTCAACTAACATGCCCCTAGTTTGAGCAAGAGAAATGAGCTTAAGCAATTAGGCGGGGCAACTCTCCGCAGCCTTACAAAGATGGGCGTAACACCAGAACTCAGTGGATTTCTTCCCAATTCGTACTTGTGTCAGTGAAAGGAGAATCTCAGATCTTTAAGGGCCAAAGCTTTGCACGGGTAAGTCTCCTCATTGCCTTCACTGCATTTTGCCCTCGCACCGCACACAGCTGACCACACTTTGTTAGAAAGATGTGTTCAAGAGTGCGGCATTTTAGAGTCATTTCCTCTTGCCCCTACCTGACGGGAGAGAAAGGGGCTCTGTTTCGCCTGCTGCAGGGATGTCATCACCTGCACCGCAAAGCAGCTTAAGGACTGCAGCTCTCTGCTCTGCTGCAGGCGTGAGTGACGGCATCAGCGGTTGCAGGAGAAACACAGAACCCCCAACCCAGGTCTTGGCAGGTAAACGCTTTCCCGTTAATCTTTAAAAGGGTTAAGACAAGACCCTTGGGACAACCCCCGTCCCAAAGGAAATGTATTGTTTCAATCCAATCGCCACCACCTTGTGCTCCCCCTGCAGGCCATGCCGCAGCATAGCACTCAACCTGCTTGCAGATGGGGATGCCTTAATAATGTAATTGACATAAAATAGCCCTGGCTGGAAATATTGAAAATGCAGGAGGAGGTGGGGGGCAGGGGAGAAGAAACCCCGCCGGTATCTGTCAAATACAAAAACATTGAACGAACACTGGGAAATTATTCTACGAATAATGCCGCATGAAACTGCTTTGTGAACAACCACAGAAGGCTGTATTGATTGGAAGCATGTGTACGCAGAGGATTAATGGCAGTAAACAGCAGTAATGGGATGCAAGGGAGGATATGTAAATGAATTAATTCAGAACCCATTTAGTAGGTGTTTGTAAAATTCCTATGATAAAGATATGTACGGTCCACTGGAGGGGGAAGAAAAGAGGAGGGCCACATTCCCAGGAAACTATCTAGGCAAAATCCACCAGGGAAGAAGGATATTGTCTAGTTCAGTGTTTCTCAACCAGGGGTATGAGTACCCTGAGAGAACTCCGGGGGGTACGTCAACACATCTGAAATTTGGAGAAAGCCGAATTTTTGTTGTAAGTTTTACAGTGCTTTATTGTTTTTGTACTTTTTACACCCAAAAATTTCATCACCCGCCCAGCTACGATTAAGTTTTTAAAACAAATGTGTTGTAATAGTAGAAAAAAATGTGTGTGGCTAAAAACTGTAGGTACTGGGGGTACTTATAATTTTTTTTAAAGGGGGTACTTTATAAAAAAAAAGTTGAGAACCACTGGTCTAGTTGATTTGAAATAACCTGGAGAGCAGACAATTCAGCTTTGATTTCCAAGTCCATGGAAACCTTCCAAGCCATACCTTTCACATTAGAAATGTTATGCAAAGTTACTTTTCCAATGCAGTATCATGTTTTCCTCGAAGAGAGCTTTTTCCATCGCCAGGTGCATTTTCTCATTGACTACTAAGCACTCTGACCATTAATTTCTCGAGCAAGAGCTCTTGAAACAATAGCAGGCACATTTGCACACAAAACAAAATAAACTCACGAACAGAGTCCAGGTGCCAAACTCTGGGCTCTGAACACATGTATGTTCACTTTCTCAGCCTTCCCTCCAATTTTCCCACAGAAAAGGGATCTTCGATACTAACACTGTACGCTTCACCCGGAGAACAATCCAGCGCAATGACCAGGACTCTCAGCCCCGTTGGCTTAAATCCCATGAGTCTGGGTCCTATAGATTTCCATGAGCAGAAGGGCATTTGTTTACCACGAGCAGGCCTTTGAAGTGAGAAGTCATTCCCAGGGGTAAGATGATGGCACTTTGGTCATAAATGGACTTAGCCATCTGGCACTCCACTCCACACTTGAGCCAGAGCATTTACATCCTGATCCAAAGCAAACTGAAGTCACGGTCAGTAGTGACTCACTCTTGCCTCTGGGCTAGAAGTCTCAAAGCCTTGAGCTTACACTCCAAAAGCAGGGAAGGGCAAGAGAAGGGCTGTTCTCTGGAAGGCCTGTTAGAGTGAAGTCACCCACACATATCCCATTGTAAGGTAAAGATCCCATGTCATTGTACATGAAGAGTATGGCCAACTCTAGGACTCTGGGCCATAGTCCTGCTCTCAGTAGAAGTGGTTCTAGAATTCACTGTTGGAATTCTAGAAGCAGGAGGAGCTCTTAGGTGAGTAACAGCTGCCCTGCAAGGCTGCAGTCATTGAACTGACAGTATTTTACAGTAATCTGTCACCTTGCATGATGTGTCCTGGTGATCTGTATTTCTGTCGTCCTGTCCTGCAGAACACTTCCGGGACCCATCTAGAGATTTTATCTTGGTTTAATCAACTGGCAGCTAACAGGGCATTCACTGGCATCTTGAGATGTGCCAGCCTGCGCCGCTCCCTGGTGACATTATGAAGTTCTACCGTGGAGCTGACAAAACCCCAGTAATTGTATATTTAAAAACCACTGGCAGGTGGGGGCAAAATTTTTGAAGTGACAAGTTCTGATTTCACAGCTACTCCCAGTGAACATCACAGAGGTTAGGTCCATGCCAGAGAAGGAGTTGGGGGGAAATCCCATCTGCTAAAGACAGCCCCCAACATACTGTGATATCAGGCAGATACATCCTCCATGATTAAGGAGAGCGGGGTTATGCAGCACTCCTTTAAGCTCTACCACCTCCTGGTTGGTCACCACGTCCCAAGTGAGGGTTCTGCTCCAACATTATTCCCGAGAGCAACTCTGGAAACCTGGCATAACGTCTGGAGGAGACTCGACATGAAGGCGAGCCTCTGGGATCAGATTCAGTTTCACTGGGAACTTCCTGGCTAGGAGCGTACTGGCAATCAAAATAGGCCCGGGAAATGGGTTGAGAACAGCCCTCCCCATGATGTCACCCCTGCGTGCCCCTCAAGCCCCACCCACTACGTCATGTCCGGCACACAGCGCAGGTGGCAGGTCGGGCGCTGCGTGCCGCATACAGCGCGGACGCGGAGCCGCTCGGAGTGAGGGGCAACGGCGTGTGGACATGACAGCCCACTGGACGACGGCCTACCGGGACATTCCCAGTATCCCCCCGGGCCAATCCGCCCCTGTTCCTGGCTCTGCTTAGACATAAGACGACTCTTCCCTTCTGCCGATTCTCCCTTCAGTGGTGCTTGGGGACGTTCCGGCTTTGATGCTGTGCCTGGGCTGGAAGGGCTTTTGAAGGCCAAGTGAGATGAAAAGACGCTGGAAACACATCTGAGGGGTGACCGAGGTCCAGGCCTGCTTTTCTCATCTGTGCTTCTGCTGGGCTTCTTCACCCGAGCCAGAGTCCCTGGGGGCCAGCTTTCTCAAGCTCTCCTTCAGATACTGTTCCTCGGCAGCTCCCGTCCTGGCTCCATCAAGAGAGGAAACCAGTGACAAGCTTTTCGTGGAGAATTACAACCACGGTCCTGAGCACTTATCTGTCATTAACACCCATCACCCCAAGGGTACGGAAGTTAACCAAAGTGGCCTGGCCAAATGCCACCTGGGGTAATTAGTCTGCCAACCTAAAATCCCCATTGTCATTGCAAATGGACAGGGAATTCTTCTCCAGGGTATTCCGAAATAGTCATGGGCAGTGCTCCACCACAGAATGGGCGTATTTCAGTGACGAGTGAAGCCATTCCAGTAAGGGCTATGAACATGAGAACGGCCACACTGCATCAGACCAAAGGTCCATCTAGCCCAGTATCCTGTCTGCCCACAGTGGCCAAAGCCAGATGCCCCAGAGGGAATGAACACGACAGTTATCAAGTGATCCCACCCTTGTTGCCCATTCCCAGCTTCCAACAAACAGAGGCTAGAGACACTATCCCTGCCCATCTTGGCTACTAGCCATTGATGGACCTATCCTCCGTGTATTAATCTAGCTCTTTTTAGAACCCTGTTAAAGTCCTGGTCTTTGCAACATCCTCTGGCAAGGAGTTCCACAGGTTGATTGAGTATTGCATAAAGAAGTGGATTGAGAAGTGCTGTAAATGTAAACTATTCATGTCCATCTGGAGAGCAACACTAACTGGAAGCCTTCACTATGCATGGAACAGTATAGAAAAGTAAACAATTGAAGTACAGGTTGAATCTCTCTAGTCCAGCACTCTCTGGTTTGGCAACATCCATGGTCCGGCATGATTTTAGTTAACCAGATGTCCACTTATTATGGATGTGGCCAAGTTTCCAGGAATCCCATAAAGTTTGTTTACAGCCACCAGTCCTGGCTCTCAATGTTCTGTGCTGTTATTTAGCTCTAATTCGCCCCTAAATGTCTTCTCAGAGCCCAGTAAGCAATGGCAGTGTTGGTAATGCTGCTAGACAATATTCACCTCCCATGAGCCAGCAAATTTTCCGGTTTGGCACCGGTCAGGTCCCGAGGGTGCCAAACTAGAGAGGTTCAATCTGTATATGAACTTCCCACAGAAGCCACTGGGAGTGGCATGGGAGGTCCAGAGCCAAGGTTTAGACTCTGCAGCAGCTTGGTTTACAGCAGCTGCTCCCCAGTTCATCCTAAATCAGCTCACAATTTGCACAACCTGGGAACCTCAGCACCAGGGTAGGTGACCTGACAGCTGCCTGCCGACAAACTGAAGCAAGGCAGGATTGCTCAGGCAAACAGTAGAGGATGGTGGCCACCAGAGTGCTTGGGCAGCCACCCAAAAGAGACTCAAATGCCTCCCAGCTGATTAGCAGAGGGTCAATACAGCCTCCTACAGCCGGCCGCATGTGTTTCTATTGGTGGTGCACATCTGTACCTGGCTTGGTGCATGGAACAAAATTTATTCCACACATGGATGGAAAAATTTAGAGGGAACATTGGTGGCCACCCTTTTTTTTTCTTTCCCCACAACTCAGCACTAGGGCAAGTGCTTAGATACTATGGTGATGGAGGCAGGATAAGAACCTGTACAGCGTGCTGGTGAAGAGACACCTCCTTAACTGCTGTACATGGGTGTAGCCCCACTGTTGTCAACAAAGCAAGGGTAATTTATACCCATTCAGGACCTGGCCCCCCCAGCGTGAGAGCTGAACCTCTGACTGTATCTAGTTTTTTTTATTACCGTGGATTTCTGTCCTTCCTCCTGTTAAGCACAAAGGAGCAGCTCAGACAGAATTCATGGGTTTGCTGAGAAGACTGAGTGATAAAGGCTGAATATTTATCTTCCACCCACACAAGTGAGGGTAAGGGGAGAGATTTCTTTACAAAAGACGAAGCTCACAGAGGTCCCCTCCTTCACCACATCTCCACCTCCTAGCTGGAGGTGCTTATTCTATCAGCAGGCGCGGCGGCCAGGAGAAACACTCCTATAATGCGACTGGTACTAATTCACGTTATCGCTCCTAAGAACTGCTCTGCACTAAGCCAGTTAAAGCCCCCAAAGCTTGTCAGTGCTATCGGCTGCTGCCAAAGGACAGACCGGCTCAGAGGCTCCACGAGGGCCCAGAGAAGCCCTGCCACATATATTTTATCCAAGAGAGAATTGTGCACAGCCGCAAAGTCCTTGGTCCTGCCATACATCTTCCACGCAAGGTGCTCCCTTCATGCTGCGTCCCTGTCCAGAGGGGTGACGTTTATACAGGGGTCATCTCCCTCCATGCTGACAAAGTTCTAGAACATGGGTGGAGAAGCAGGCCCGGGGGCTGCATCTGGCCCCCAGCTTGCTTGAATCCAGCCCCTGAGGCTCGGGGCTCCCCCCCTCAGCATTGGGGAGCCCCTGCTAGCACTCCAGCCCCATACCACCCCCCACTCCGTCAGTGGAGCTGGAGCACCAGTTCTGGTTCCCAGCTGTAAGGCCCTGAGCCTTGTGGGCCGGAGTCAGGCAAGCCAGAGCCAGATCCATGGGCTCTGCCTGGGTGGGGGAGGAAGTGGCTTCATGCACTGCTGCTCCCTCTCCCCTTGGCTGGCGCAGTCAAGCGCTGCCTGGAGGTTCCCCCCTCCCCCACAAAATCTACTAGCCCTGGCCCCCCCCAGGCTCTGCTGAGTGAGGGAAATGTGGGGGAGGGTCTTTCTGCTTCTCAGGCAGGGGCCATGTCAGTGAGGTGGATTTTTTTTTTTTCCTGCTTCTTACTTTTGTGCAGCCCCTGACTGATTTTTCTGCGGGTCAGCAGCCCCGACTCAAAAAAGGTTCCTCACCCCGTTTCGAGAAAATACGTGGAGGTCCACAGACAGGAGAGCCACATGAACAGGTGTGATGAACAAGGGCTACCTGCAGACGGAGACCACAGCCAACAGGAAGGGTAAAAATAGGGTCCCTCAGCATCCAAAATACAAATCACAAGTTCCTAACACTGAGCCAAACAATAACTGATCCCTTCTCCTCCCCCGCGGTAGCATTTGAGGGAGACAGCCACACACGAGTGTATTTTCTTTACATGTGTGGACAGCTTAATCACCGACTGAGGCCAGTAGGTATTATATATAATCATTATATGCTCTGTTAGCTAGCTCCTTTGAGCATATAAAGTCTGCAAGAGACGATCTGGGCATGAGGGGCACTTTGCCCTGGTCTTCCCTAGGGCTTTATTTTGAAATAACCCCCCTTAGGTTGAATTAATAAGTTGAGCGTCCACACTTACCAAACCCGTTATTTCGAAATAATTGGCCGCTTATTTTGAAATCTGTACTCCTGCTTTCCTTGAGGAATAACGCTAATTTCAAAATAATTATGTGGACGCTCTAGTGCTGCTATTGCGAAATAACTACTTCCCAGCATCAGTCAGACTAATTACGCCCCAGTGCTTCCTGGGACTCTGAGTCGAGGTAGCACGTCCACATTAATGGAGCCTGCCTTGGACTAATTTTGAGGCTTTCCCCTAGTGCAGGTGTAACCTACACACCTAGTGTGGTTCACTGTCCTGTGCGGTGGCACCTAGACCACAGCAACAGCTAAGATCAAGAGACCTCTACAGCACAAGCTGAGAGCCAGCTAGCTTTTAGCTTGGAGGGCAGAGGCTTTTATACTAAGCTTCAGAGGTCTCAGGTTCAAATCCACCCGTGGCGGTTACACGGGCATGCTATTTCGATTTTGTTTTTCGGGAGTTACTAAATCAATTTTAGTTATTTTGAAATAGTTTCCTAGTGTAGACATATCCTTAGTAATGAACCCTAGCTGCAAACCATACAGCTTCTATAGTAGTCCATGGGACTACCCTACAGCACCAGACAGTTACTTCCACAGCTCAGGTCGCGGGGGGGAGGGGAGGGTCGGGCGGATGAAGATCAAACCTTCAAATCCATCTAACAACTTGTGGTGTGTGTACACAGGCCGTTCATTACCCTGGGAGATTAAGGTTTTTGGGACTGAGATGCTATGTCATTTTTCCCCCCACTATGAAATACAGAGACATTGACAAAATACTACACTGACCTATTAATACCGCACAGTCCCTGTGGCTCAGGCAGAATCTGTTACTTTCTCATTGGTGCAGCAGTTGGCTTAGAGTTCAGAGATGCTCCTCTTGTTCCCCGGCAGCCTTGCTGGGTGTGTCTGTGTGTTTAAAACACTCTGAAATTCTGCCCAAACCTCCTCCACACGCAGCCAGGACAGAGAAAGGTTACCCCAGGAATCAGCCCTTGGTGCCAAACAGTCTGCATCAAACTCAACTCCGAACTTGCTCGCTGGCGTGCTCCAGCAGAGACAGACATAAATATGGGCCTCTAATCTTGGAAGTGCCTGCTGATAATTGGCTCCCTGGTTTGCAGCTCGGAGCGCTGACTGCGCGAAGCTCCAGGGGCTGGGGGAGCGGGGAGGCCAGTGGCGGGGCTGGGAAGAGAAAAGCTCCTTCCCAGTCCCTCTGGGGCACTCACACCATCTTCATGGAAAACCACTGTGAGTAATTTACAATAGGCCTTCCCTCCCCTGCCCCCCGTTAGATTAAACAAAGGCTTGGAGCCCAATCCTGTGCCCAGAGAAGCTGCTGGGAGCTTTCCACATCAGTCAAACAGGATCGGGGTCTTTGCTGGCCATTTCAAACAGGCCTGTTCATCTCCAAAGAGCTCCTGCCCCCCCGGAAGGTGGGTGAGTAACACCCTGGGATCACAGAGGGGAAGGCGGAGGGAGGGAGGTAGCGGGACCCCCCAGAATGGTGATTCCATCACACGCTGCCTTTGCTCACAGGCCTCTAGGCACAGTCTGGCTGTGTCCTTGGCAGTCATCTGACCGCATGACGTTATCTGGGGTGGGCCCACCAGAGCAGTCCATGTGGTGGCAAGTGTGTAGGGTTAATGCCTGGGAAGCCTGAGCAAAGTCCCCTACCAACTACTTCATTTAACCCAGCGGTTTTCAAGCTTTTTTTCTCCTGACCCAGTGGAAGAAAATTGTTGATGCCACGACCCAACATAATTTGACTAGAGCGTTGGCTCCGGGGTGGGGCTGAGGATGAGAACTTTGCGGTGTAGGAGGGGGCCCCAGCTTTGGGAGGGGGGGGGTCAGTGCTGGGGTGAGAGGGGCTTACCTTGAGTGGCTCCCCGTCAGCGATGTAGCGGGGGGGGGGGGCTAAGGCAGCTTCCTGCCTCTCCTGGCCCCCAGACCATGCTGCCCCCAGAAGTATCTAGCACAGAGCAGGCCCAAGCTATGGGCTGACCGGGCTACCACCCAGGGCGCCCCCCCATTGTAGGGGGCGCCGTGTGGGGCTGCTGGGCCAGGCGGGGGTGGCACCACACATGATCCGTGCACCCGGGGGCGGGGCTACGCATGCACCGGGCGCCTGGGGGCAGGGGCGGAGCTGTGCATGCGTCGCACTCCCAGGGGCAGCGCCGCGCTCCCGGGGCCCGGGGCACATGAATGGCTCGGGCTGGCCCTGATCTAACAGCAGGTTCCCAGCCAAGGGGAGTGCGGAGCTAGTGCTCAGGGCAGGGGCATTGCGTGGAGCACAGTCTGCGGTGCCAGAACAGGCAGCTCCTTAGCATCCCCACTGGTCACCTGATCCCCCTGCAATGAGACTCGATGCCTGACGTTCCATGACCCAGTACTGGGTCATGGCCTGTAATTTGAAAACCCCTGATTTGTGCCTTATGGGGAAGAAGGGTTATGTCTGAGCCATTCACCAATAGGCCAGATCCTGCTTTCTCCTGCTCCCTGAGGAAGTTCATGGGGCAGGGTGGGTACCAACAGGGCATAAACGCAACTCAGCACATGGAATAGGCTTCCAATGATGAAAATCCAAGAGGAAGAGATTTGTGACCCAGAGTAGCTGTAGAATGTGACCAAAAGCTGGTTCATATCCAGCAGTCGTGAGCTTTCATATTCAGCACGTTATGTGGGCAGGCGTCCCACTTGTGTCCCTTGTGATGGGAGTGGATGTACAGATCTGCCCTCACCAGTGACAGGCCTCTATATCACAATGTTCCCCATACCCATGGGCCCTCACTGGGCCTCTCCCAGTGTCCTCTGCATCGGCGCGGGCACCCCAGCCCATTCAGAACAAGGGGGGGGAAGGTGGCAAGGCCATACCAATACAATCAAAAGCCCACCACTCAGAACTATTGTCTCCAGGGCCATACACACCTAACACAGTGCCGGGCAATGTAGACCTAGGGACGGATGGTGTGTTTGAATGATTGGAGATTTGCTACGACATACTTCCCTTCATCACAATATATTCCTCTTCAGTTAAAGATTCCAAGCGGGTTTTTTCTGTTTCAACATTTTGCAGAGTGCTTTACTGAATGTAGAGCGTGCTTCATTTACACGCCTCCCTTGGATAATTTCACAGCGACAGTCCAAATTCAGATGGAGGAAGGCTCAGGCATACCAGAAGTTTAGAAAACACCTATGTGTGTCAAAACCCTCTTTTACTCCCAGGCTGTGCCTACACTGGCGCGATCTTGCGCCAAAGCGGCCGCTTTTGCGCCAAAACTTGCTGCCTGTCTACACTGGCCGCGAATTCTTGCGCCAGAACTCTGATGCTCCCGCTCAGGAATAAGCCCTCTTGTGCAACTGTTCTTGCGCAAGAGGCCAGTGTAGACAGGCAACATGAATTTCTTGCACAAGAAAGCCCGGTGGCTAAAATGGCCATCAGAGCTTTCTTGCGCAAGAGCGCGTCTACACTGGCATGGATGCTCTTGCGCAAAAGCACATCTCTTGAGCAAAGGCACATGCCGAGACGCTCTCTTCTGGAAGAGTTTTTGCACAAGAACTCTTCCGCAAAAGAGTGCTTGCATAAAATCATGCCAGTGTAGACGTAGCCCCAGGGTTTTATTCGTTCAACAAGCCCTTCCTCCAGGAGCAAGGGCAGGATTGGTCCCTCATGCATATTTATGGAGGTTTTTGTCCAGTCTAATTTTAAAGCATCCCAAGGAATGAAGCTTTCACCACAATCTCAGAGAGTAACTCATATCATGAAGAGGAAGACTTTCCGGGTATTTGACCTCTCCGTCTCATTCCTTTGCTCCAAGCTGTACAGCCTCGTGTACAACACTAAATAATTCCACTCCCTCCTTGGCATTTGTGTCCTGGAGACACCCATTGGCTTAGCATGCTCCATGTCCCTTTCGTTTCACCTCTTAGCCAAGCTAAACATACAAGTTTTTCTGTTCTTTTCACTCTCTTCTGTGCAGTCAGGACTCTTCATTCGTCTCAACGCGGAGCAGCCCCATATTGCTGGTAACATGGATCCCAGGACTAAATGCAACCTTTGCAAGTGCGGTTGCCCTCAGGCCATCAGACAAAATGACAAACACCCCTGGAAATAAAGGGGCTGCAAACTGGTCTTTGGGCAGATGCACAAATAAGTGACAACTGCAGCTCTCTCTTTACACTCACTTAAGAATATAAGCACCAGAGATGTATTTTGCTGGGAGTATAAAAGTTATTCCCACAGGGCAGAAGGAGGAACACCTATTTCCTTCACCCTGATGGAGAAGACTGATCTCTCTGAAAATAGAATGAGGTGAATAGTCGGGGTCCTCTAAGCTTATTTCTCAGAGTCATGTTTAGAGGAATCCCTTCGTTTCCTTCCTCCTCTCCTCTTCCCCATAGAAAGGTCTCCAAAAGGCACATGATAACAGCCACAATTGGCCATATTCCTCTCTGCAACAGCAACCATCCCGGGCAGCATAGCAACCAAGCCTGGGGCTAGCCCATCACCTTAGAGACAGCTCTGCAGTTCCTCATTGGACTCCACAACAGGGCTTGGACTGGGCCAGCATACAATGCCTTGTTGAACTGGACTCTTTTTTTTTTTTTTTTTTGGCGGGGTGGGAGAGGGGAGAAGGGGCTGCAGTCAGTTTCATTTTTCCCTTGGGCCTGCCCCTAGGACTATTTGATGTTGTCGGATGATGACACCCCAATAAGGTGCAGATATTCGAGGAGAACTGGTTTCTAACATGATGCAATGTCTTTTTTTTTTTAAGTCATCGATTACAATTTCCAGGATTGCTTTCCACAGTCACCAGTAGACTGATGCAACCACACTTAAGTTGCGGCCCTCGGCACGTGTATCATTGAGTATCATTGTGGCCCCTGGGGCTTCCGAAGTTGCCTAGCCCTGGTTTAGGACATAACAGGAATACAGCAGAGGAATGCAGCACATTTCCCTGGAGTGTACCTGATTTGTAGAAATGCCCAAGGGCAGTTCGGTGGATCTGGCACTACTCTCAAGTATCAAATCATGGCAAAAATAAGAGAGTATTCCAGTGATCTTTCACACCTATTAGATTTCAGTACGATTCATCCCCCTTCCCAGGCAAATGGAAAGAATAACTTATTTACATACACCCACATGCCTGGTAGACCCACCCGTGGGTCGGTTACTAACTTGCTGCTACACTACATTGGGATCTGGGGTACTGCGCATAGAAAGGTTCTTTTTTCAAATATATGGAGGCAGGCTACCAGAGGCATGCGTGCACCGCTGGCTACTAACCAGGAGGGACATGTCTCTTCCAGAAAATAATGGGGAAAAACACAAACTGAAAGAAATGTGCCTACACATGCTCCATCTAGTGGTAACATTTGTAAATGTAATAGACACTTTCAACTCTGCTCATTTTACTTCTATCCTGCCATAAGCCTCACTGATTGAAATCAGTGGGATTCAAGGCAGAACGTGACTTGGAAACACTTCCAGTTTGTAGAAGTGAAATAGAAAAAGGTATCTGGAAAGCTGAGAGGTGGGAATCCATATTAAACTGAACAGTGCTTTACAAATCTAGTGGCTCTTCCTCTTTGCCCTTTATTTTTAGTCTGAAGTTTGACATCCGGGCTAGAGAGCGTGAAATGCAATGCCAGGCAATTCAAAAGTGGCAAAACCTAATTGGCCAACCAGGACAGGGTAGTGGGGTAGAGGATCCTTGCTTAAAATATGGTCCTCCAAATAGTGGTGTTGCAGGAAGGTTTTATATATTTTTTCTATTTCTGCCTATGATTCACTACCAGTGCATTAGGAAGACTTACAGAAATCAGATGGGGCATTGGACAGTCACATGGTGACAGTGGAAAGCAAGGGGATCCTAGAGTTAATTTCAGAGTATAGTGACTTTCACAATGTCCTATAGCGTGGCCTATGGTTACTCATTACTACTTAGGCAACACTGCAGTGGGACAATTCTAGAAATGTGAACATTCTGAGTGTGGAGTCTAACATGTCAGCATGAAACAAATGTGATTGGTTTTGATCTGGGGGATGGTTCTTGATGGAGCTTATTTTTTGCTTGCGAGAAAATGAGTGGAGGAGCCCACAGAAGCAAGACAGACAAAGAGCTGGCAGAGCGAGAAAATGTCTCCAGAAAGTTCCTCTATGAATGTAGCTAAACAAAGTTTAGAACAGTGAAAAACCCACCATTGGAAAGCCACAGAGCCTACCTACCTCTGCATCCGTGGCTGAAACAGCAGGATCAACAGGGGTGTTTTCAGAATGGAATTCTAGCCTTAACTCTGCTCGCTTTGTACTTTGGATTATGGAACAATTCTTTACTTCCCATCTTAAACCATTCCACACAGTTGTATTGTCATGCACTAATAACAATCAAGCAGCTAATCAGATTCCATCTGAAAAGTGGTAACTTTTTCCATGGGAAACAGAATGCTTTGTCCACCCAAGTCCATGTGCACCTCAGTAGTGCTTTCAAGATTATAAAGTCTAAAGTGTAATACAGGTTGAACCTTCTAGTCCTGCTCTCTGGTCTGGCAACATCTGTGGCCTGGCAGGATTTTAATGAGCCAGTTGTCCATGTATCATGGGTATGACCAAGTTTCCAAGGTCCCATGAAGTTTGTTCACAGCCATCCTGGCTCTCAGTGTTCTGTGCTGTTTATTTATCTCTAATTTATCCCTAAAATGTCTTCTCAGAGCCCAGTTAGCAGTGGAAGTGTTGGTAACACTGCTAGACGATATTGACATCCCACAGTTTGGCAAGTTCTCTGATTCGGCACTGTTCAGGTCCTGGGAGTGCCAGCCTAGAGAGTTTCAACCTGTATTCCAATACATCACAGCATCAGAATCCAATACCCATACGACCACCTTTAATAGTATTCCCTTACTAAAACCACTTGAGTGTGGATCCAGAAGGACACTTCCCTTGGCTGAGCTACATTGTATCCAAGATTTGTCATTCACTGCAGTCTTCTTGAAAGGCACTATGAAATGACTTCACTCTTCCTGAAGGGGGCTGGGTTGACAGCAATCATAGAATCTTAGAACAGTAGATCTGGAAGGGACCTTGAGAGGTGATAGATAGATGTCTATCTAACCTGGTCTTAAATATCTCCAATGATGGAGATTCCATAACCTCCCTAGGCAAAAGTGACTCTGATGGGATTTGAACCCACAGTTTTTGAATTACTGGCCTTGCTCACACTAACTACCCCAACTAGAAGGCCAACAGCCTGTCTATAGCACCATAGAGCCCAACATATGGAAACTAAAGGTCCTTGTTCATCCATAGAAGAGGTATGGCAAGGACAATGGCATTGGAAAATCTGCAAGTGCTAGCCCCTAGTCATCACGTTCCTTCCTGAATTGGAGAGACCATATCACAGGGTCAGCATTCCTAAACCCTGCAGTTTCATTCTCAGTTGATCCTGCCAACCAGATGGCTTGGCTGTGAAGGTGAATTTTTGATAGACAGGCACCTTTCCACTAGGAACTAGACTGAGACCCAACAAACTCACTTCACAAAGGCCACCAAGTACTCAGATGACAGGACTCCCTTTTGCTTTTTAAAAAAGCTCTTACTAACAGAGTAACTAAATCTTAGAAAAGCAAACATTATACAACATGCCAGTCTGAGACCAGGAACAAAAGCCAATGTGTTTTTAACTCCAGGTCTAGCTCATTTATTTAAGTAATCATGCTTTTAAGTTTTGTACCATCCAATAGTGTAGCAGGCCTGTTTAGTTATAGCTCTTTGTTTCTTCACACGTCATTAACAAATATTTGGTCGTGAGACAGTATTGCAGTTTTAGGTTTATCTGATCATTATTATAATGTGCAGAACAAAACAGGATGACAGAACAAGCTCTATTAATCAAAGTGAATTCATACAACCAAAAACATTAGCACTGGGCTGAGATGAGGTAATAAAGCAGAGCAGGCATTTGATCCTACTATTAACTTGCTCAGAGTGGAGTAAATCGCAGATTAAGTGTTGGCAAGCATGTGTGGGATTGAGGGCCCATGCATAGGGAAAATAAGGGGTTATATCAGTATTCCTGTAAGCTGCATGCTTGTGCAGCCACTCAGGAGAGATTCAAATACCAGCCAGGTGATTAGCAGAGCACCCACAGCTAGGTTTTGTTTTTACTGGTGGTGCACATTTGCACATGCCTCAGTGTACATAAAATTATTCCACACATGGATGGAGACACGTGCATATGGATGGGAAAGATTAGAGGGAACTTTGGTGTGCATAACACGAGGGGGTTACGGCCAAGCTTCTGAAAAACAGAGCCTTAAAACAGTTCCCCTTTTATCAGCAGAGCGCTCAAACCTTTGGGAAATCTGCCTGCTTACTTTGGAGCCTACATTAGGATTTAGGAACAGGATTGCAGATTATTATTTGAATCTGGACTTGTGTGTGGATGTATGGTGTGGATTTGCCTGGCTTGATGTGGGAGGATGGTCGTGAATGCTGTATGTATGGAGGGGTGTGTGTGATTATTTAGGCCAGTGTGGTTTTGCTGCATTTTTATTTTCTTTGCCTGATGCACAAAATGCTCACATAACTGGGCTTTTCACTGGGATACAGAATAGACCCGTTTTCAAGAATACTCCTGACTTCAAGTCAGTTTCTCATCTGCCCTTAGTAAAGATGCTGAATCGGGACCTGGGCTCTTTAAATGTATGTGCACAAATCTAAGAGAGCCAGGTGTTAAACTATTGATTGGTAACAGCTGTAAAAAAAGCACCTCCCGCGCCAGGGTCCTTGTGGACATGCAGGGAACTAAATATAGTTATGTGCAGTGAACTGTAAATTACAGGTGGGCCTAAAACAGGCCGCCCATTTCGGACTTTGACCTCGGGCGACATCTGGTGGGGAAATGTGGAATTGCTTTCTGCAGGAAAAATGTACAGCACTTTCTAGCGGCCGAACCCCCCCGCCCCGATCTCCAAATGCGTAACGACCACAAGGTTCCCTGCGCGGATTTGACTTCACATAGCACCTGTAGCGGTCAGCCCAGGGTGAATCCTCTGTTGTTACTGGGAGCGGTTAAAACAATATGATCAATGGGCAGGGATTTCCCTACACCCACCCTATGGGAGTGTATACCCCCCTGAATTTCCACAACCCCCCCCCCAGTTTTGTGAACTATGGTGCCATACAGCCCACCTTCACCCTCAGGGTGTCACCCCCATCGGCCCTGACACCCTCCCTTTGTAAATTCGAACACCCCCCCCCAATTTCAATTCCTGGGGAGGCTACTGTCAACGGCGCTGAACTGTCGAAACCAAGATCCCAGGTGTAAAATTCCGCTTCCTATACCAGGGAGGGCTGCAAAACCGGTTTCTTCCCTGTTAACCCAGGGCGGGTTTAGGAGCAGGGAAGAAAGCGACTTGTTGTGGATTAGGGAGTGTATACAGTGTCTCTTTAAAAGCAGAGTTCAAGGCAGAATAAAGAAAGGGATATAATTGCTATACGTGCCTTTCATCTGAAAGGAGAGAAGAGATCCTGGGATTCAAAACCCTAGCTCTTCCTGTCAAGACTATATTTTCCGTAGCAGAATAACCCTATCCCGTTTCGAGCTGGCAAATTCTGTGCCTAGATTTGTGTTTCCAATAAATGCACTAATTCCTTTGCAATCTCAGGTTAAAAGATCCTCCCAACAGACACCAGGCTCCTGCTGTTTAATATTTTTTAAAAAGAAAGCCCTTCTTGGGACATGTTCGCTAATCGTGTTGGAACATGAAGTCTTGGTTTTCTAAATAACATGTCCTCGCACCGTCTCTCCCTGGGAAAGTTCATAGGAATTCCTGTTTAATCTGGAGATATACAGTATATATAAATTGAGACCTCGAAAGATACAGATCTCATTCGCTGCCACCAGCATTTATAAATCATTTAAATAAACTGAGAGACTCCCCTTTCCCCTCCAACATCCTGTGCTTAGAGCGAAGACCGAGCAAATGTTGCGTTTTGCTAATAATAAGCTTTACGTTTAAGTAAACAGTGGTTTTTTTCTTCACAAACCCAAGTCATTCGCACAAGATCAAAGCAGAGATTCGCGCTACCTCTCCCGCCGCCCAGATCCGAGTAGATTCAGCCACTTAGAAGAGGATTCGAGCCTCTCCCTCCCCCCCCCCCCACCTGAGAACAGACTTCGCTGCGTGTTTCAAAGACTCGTACCCTGCGTGTACTGGCGACCACACCTAGACAGGAGTACCGTGGTGTGTATGCTGAAACCACGTATACGGTTTAGGAGCCCATCGAGTCCAACTGGCGGTTTGGGTGCGCAAGGGCTGTGAAAGCCAAGGGGCTTAGTTTCTCCAAACACTGGCTATTGCGGGATTCTGGAGTAGGATCTGAGTATATCATCTGCCGGGTTTCTTTCACAACGATGCAAGAGCACTGACTATCTTGCTCGGTTTCCCTTAAGGGCGGCTGTATCGGTTCAGTAGTGACCTGCGCAAGGCTTCGGGGCTCTGGATAAGCGGCGGGGGAGGTGGGGGGCTGTTATGCATCGGTCTGTTTGGGGCGCCTGGTGAGGCTTCGTTAAGGGCGTGGGGGAACCAGACCGATCAAGGAGATGTAAAGATGACCAGGGAGTAAATGACAGGGCGTAGCAAAACCAACCCAACCCACCTACCAGCCTACACAGTTTCCCCCAGCCCCTTCCACAGAGAAGCAGAGAAAAGTGACCGTCGCGCAAAATCTCCACGGCCCAACGAAAGTCTCCTGTAGCCAGTCAGTTGTTGCACAAAGCCAGGGCTCAATATGGGGACAGTGGGACGAACACAGAACACAGGGAAATCACTGTGGAATTTACCAGACAGCTGGCAAAATGTGCGTTCTGTGCAATTGACTAATTCAGTTTCAATGCAGGCCCCCCTCCCCATACACACACTGTTCTCATCTGTTTTGCAGCTCCCCTCCCTCTCTTTGCTCTGCTTCCCCTGTGTTATTGGCAAGCAATATCTGCTCCCTTTTCTTGACTGGGACAAGGCCAGTTCTCAGCTAACTGCCCTCAATTTATGTAACCTTTTGTAAATCCCCTTTCCTGGTTGCCATCTGAGAGCACCCCTCTACCTTAGATTAATTTCTTAGCAATTTGCAATGGCCATTCTTGGCTGGCTAACGACCATCCTTTTTAAAGGAGACCAAAGACATCTTAGAGCACCCCGACCTCATGACCTTGTCCCTGGATTAGTAATTGGGGAACAATAGGGAAGGATGAGTCTGCTTTGGCCAGAAGAGGCCATGGCAAAAACGTTCCGGGCCCCTTTGGATCCCTAGAATAACTTGGATTTAGACATAAAAGAAACAGCCTAGCAAAAGGTCTGTCCAGATTCCTTCTGGTGCCTCCCTGGGTTGTAAGATAGGTTCCAGTGTGAGACAATGATGGGGAGGAGAAAGGGGGAATGGCAAAATTACTTTCCCCACAACTTTGGGTCTCCACCAATGTAAATAGCTTTCTGGTTCATTCTCTCCTTGCATCCTGCTTCTTTTGGGTCGGGTCTCATGGTATTTCTGTCCTTTATTCCTAGCACACCAGAAACAAAAGTAGAACAGGGGAGAGGCCTTAAGGGCCAATATCCTCCAGTTCCCAAACAGGGAGGCGGATTATGAATGGACTTCTAGGCTATGTCAACATTACATGCTTATTTCAAAAATAACTCATATAATTTTGAAATAACAGAGTTTGCATCTACACAGCAAGCCCACTATTTCAAATTTCAGGCTTCTTACTCTGACTCCTGAAACCCTCATTTTACGGGGAGTAAGGGAAGTCAGAGGAAGAGTGTTTTTCCTTCAACTTCCTGCTGTGTAGACAGTGCCAAAAGTTGAGTTAAGGTACTTCCACTTCAGCTACACAATTAACATAGCTGAAGTTGCGTATCTTAACTTGACTGTAGCCCACAGGGCACTTCTACACAGCAGGGTTAAAGCTGAAATAAGCTACACAACTTGAGCTACATCAATTGCGTATCTTAAATCAAAATAACTTATTTTGGCTTTTGGTGCTGTTTACACAGCAGGAAGTCCAAGAAAGAGCACCCTCCCTCCAATTTCCCTTACTCCCCGTAAAATGAGGGTTACAGGAGTTGAGTTAGAAGTCCTCCAACTCAACATTATTTTGACATTATGTCAAAATAACTGCTTGTAGTGTAGATGCGGACTATGTTATTTCAGAATAATGTCAGTTATTCCGAAATAACACTGCTGTATACATGTGCCCTTAAGGGTGCGTCTAGAGAGTGCCGCTATTTCAGGATCATTCTGGTATCCTGAAATAGCATTTTCCACATCTTGACAGCACACCTGTTATTTCAAAATACCCTTTGAAATAATGGGCACACTATTTGGACGTCCCTGTAAACCTCATTCCACAAAGATTAAGGGACGTTTTGGAATAGTGGTTTATTTCAAAATTTGGCTCTGTGTAGACAGCGCTAAATTACAAAATAAACTGTTTTGAAATTAACTCAAAATAAGCTACACAATTTGCGTAGCTTATTTCAAATTAAGGGTGCAGTGTAGATGCACCATAAGGCTATGTCCACACTGCAGAATACTTCCAGTATCCCAAAATAGCTATTCTGTGTCTTTAAAGCAGCTCATTATTTTGAAATAGATTTTAAAATAATTGGTGTGCTCTTCCAGTGTCTCTGTAACCCTGGTTCCTTGAGGGTTAAGGTACATTTCAGAATCGTGCTTTATTTTGAAATTTTTAAATAAGCTATTTCAAAATTACCTTGAAATAAGCTATGCAATTTGCCGTAATGCAAATTGCATAGCTTATTTCAAGGTAAGAGTGCAGCGAAGACACACCCACACACACCTATATAGTCCATATAGAGAGAAGACTTCTGGGTCACCCCAGTGCCTGTGTTTTATATATTGCACAAAGATGCACCCAAATTCTTTCATTGACTCCAGGATTCATATCAAGGGGTTGCCATGTTAGTCTGTATCTGCAAAAATAACAGGGAGTCCTGGGGGCACCCTAAAGACAGAGGTTATGTCTACACTACAGGACAAGGTCGAATTAAGAGTCACAACTTCAGGTATGTTAATTGTGTAGCTGAAGTCTAAGTAACTTAACTCGACTTTTGGCGCTGTCCACACTGCAGGAAGTTGAAGGGAGAACTCTCTTCCTTTGACTTCCCTTACTCCTCCGCCCTCTCAGTTCAGATTAGCTGTTTTCTCTAGACCCCCTCATTTGGACCCTGGAAGATCTACAGCTGCAGCTTCAATCGTCTCTGTAGTGTGGACATGCCAGATTTCTTTGCGCATCAGCTTCTTTGGGCAAAGACACAACTTCATCACATGCTCTTTGTCCACCAAAGCTGACCTTTTAAGGTGCTCCTTGTTCCCCCCTCCCCCCCCCAGGATTTATGTGTCTGCCAAATAAACACAAACTGGAGAGCGGCTCAAAAGCTTCTGGGGCCATGATTTTCCCTGTGTCTACACCTGCTGTGGGCCCCTATCAGGTAGGCCAAATTCGCTTTCTGAACACCTATTTGCCTTTCAAACACAGCCTCATTGAACACCTCATTGCCATCAAAAGCTAAGTATGGGACACTTCCAAGACCACTCAATTAGCCTCATTAACACCGGTCCTACAATCGACAGGCACCTTTTCCCGTTATAAATTCTGGGTTCCTGATATCTCGCCTCCAGCTCATCTGAGGAAGTGGGTTTTGCCCACGAAAGCTCGCTCCCGATCCCAGATATATTTTTGAGAGTCTCTTAAAGGTGCCAGGAGACTGCTGGCTGTTTGTAAAGTTATAGATTAACAGGGCTACCCCCGCTGAGACTTTTTAAACCCCTCCTCCCCCACTGCCATGTCTCTGCAGGCGTGTGTGTCTCCTTAGAGGTGCAGTACCCCCGAGCCAGGCTGCCCAAGACACTAGCTAAGGGGCCAGCCGCCCCGCGTACCCACAGGGCTTCGTATTTGGGGCTGGGAGGGTCCGCGCCCAAGCGGCCCCCTCCTCTGCCCCTGAAGGGTTAAAGCCCGTTGACCCGCTGCCTCCCCGGACTCGCCCTCTCTGTGCATTGATCAGCGATTGATCGCTGGAGACAAAGAGTCCCTCTCTCCCGGCGTGTGAGCGCCGCGCTAATTGGAGCTGCCAGGCGGGGACAATGGCAGGGCGGCTCGCAGGGGCTGGCGTGAGCGGGGCAGCGAGCGAGGCTGCCTAATTGGGAGCCGCCGCTGGAGGGATCGGCCTTTGTCCCCGGCGAGGGGAGGCCGGGTACCCGGCAGGCAGGCGTCAGGCGCCGGCTCCCGGACAAAGAGCTGTCTGCTGCCAGCGCCGCTCGGAGTCCAGCCCCGGCTTCCCAGCCGGCGTTAACCCTTTCGGCCGCGGAGGCGGAAAACGAGGCGGCTGGCAGCCCCCCCGGGGGGCCCAGCCCCGACCCCTGCTCCCCTCAGAGCGGAGTGAGAAGCCACAGGCCCCACGGGGATTGTGCTGGGTGCCTCCCTGCTACCTCTCCTCCAAAGCCCGCCCCCCACTTCCCTGGGCTTTATCCTCCAGGGAATCCCCAGTAACTTTGCAATGCTAAAAATATCAAGGTGAATGTACCCAGATATTGCGCCTGGCACATGCATTCAGAGCGCTGCAGGGCACTGTTTAGTGAACTCACCCCACACCCCTGGGAGGGGAAGCACCAGCAGGCTGGCCAGAAAAGGGCCCACAAATCCAGACCCTTTCTAGAGGAGGAAACAAAGGCTAAGTAACTTGGCCAAGGCCATGCAGAGAGTCAGTGGCATAGCTAAAATTAGACCTCGCTACCTCCTTCCCTCAATGACCCCTTACCTCCTGACTCTCACCCAGCTCCTGCTTCCAGACCACTGCTGCCCTTCTATATAATTTTCAAGTGGGTAACTTTACCAAAGGAGCGACAAGGAGTCTGCTTTTGTAGATCCAGACTAACATGGCTACCCCTCTAATACTCTACCAAAGGAGTTATTACAACCAGCTTAATCAATCTACTCATTTTATCCCTTTCGCTTTTCACAATCACAAAGCAGATACGATTTCCCTTTAATTGTTCATCATTCTAGATTATTCAGCATCATTTGGGGCATTTCACTTACTCCATGACAGGCTGAGTAAAATGTGAGCTTTTTGCTTTGTGGTCATGGGTTATATGTCCTGATCCAGTTTGAAAGAGTGTGGCAATTAGATTTCTGGGATGAAAGGCATTTTAAAAATCACTTTCCATAAACATTTGCAGTAGTAAAACTCCATTGCATATAAATTGTCCATGGAAAGGGAATAGAGGGAGGAGTGTAAACTAGAATCACACAAGATTTTTTGGCACCTTTTATTCTGCCCTTGTGAATAAAAACTAAACAGCTTTTCAAAACAACAAAACAAAACAAAAAACCTGAAATTAGGTTTCTCTCTCTCACAAACACAAAATATATTTTCTGTTGCAGCAATGCAATACTTTTGATTCAACAATTTTATTAAGGGGATCTCTGGCCACATGGCCTGTCTAAACCCAGTTTTCAGTCTCAGTTATATATACACACCTGTACCCTTTGCTCTATGATCACATATAAATGCAGTCTTATATGATGTTGCTCAGGTTATAATGCTAGAAGGCTCCATTTACTAACCTCCCAATTCACATCACATTGTCCTTGCTCACACATGGCTGCTCCCTGTGTTGGCAATGCCATCACTGCCTCCTGTTTTTTTCCAGAATACAGGTCCTGAGTCTACCAACCCGCATATAAATATATCTTTATTCACACAATGATTAGCTCCATTGTAGGCCAACACCATGAGTCTGTACATAAGCGTCTGCAATGTCAGATTGCTCTATGGATGCAGGAATGTGTCCATAAGGGTTAGACTCCTGGCTCTTCAGGGCAGGAATCTATTGATGTCTCTCTAGCAGAGCACTGTGCACACTGAATCCCCCACTTACAGAAATGATTAGTAATTTTAGGTGCCTTGCTTCAGTCACATTAAATAAGCCCGATTTTCAGGAGTCATTAAGGGAAGGAGGTAGTGAGTGCTAATTCTAGCTGTGCCACTGACTCACTGCATGACCTTGGCCAAGTTACTTAGCCTTTGTTTTCTCCTCTAGAAAGGGCCAGAATTTGTGGGAGGTTTTCTGGCCAGCCTGATGATGCTCCACCTCCCCAGGGTGTGGGCTGGGTTAACTAAACAGAGTCCTGCAGCACTCTGAATGCATGTGCCAGGCACAATATCTGGGAAAATTCACCTTAATATTTTTAGCATTGCAAAGATACTGGGGATATGCTGGACTCCGCTGTATGTTTAGCCCTGGAGAGTAAACTTCCATTTAAAGCCTATGGGACATGAGGGGCAGAATAGGAAATTGGATTTTGAGGAGATGTTGAAATGAGGCACTGAACATAAACCCTCTGGAGTGAGTGTGTTGGGGGGGGAGAAGGAAGGGGAAATCAGCCCCTTTTCAATTTTTCAAGTTGAATACACCCCCACCCCAAATTGTGCACCCAAAATCACTTGGGAGATTTTGGGCCACTCAACAGGAACATGGAGAGCACAAAATCCATCCCTTGGAACTCAGTTGTTGTGGGGGCAGAGGAGGAATTCCAACTAACCACTGACACATAAGACACAAAAATATGTAGTCATACTAATGCGTATGATGCTTAAATACCCATATGTCTTACAAATACCTGAGGACAGAGGGAATAATCAGCGGAATACACACCACTTTATTTCTATGAGAAATGGAACAGCAAAGTTAAGGACAGCTGACATTTGGCAGGGGCATTGTGATGTGCAAAATTACATGCATCTCCAATGCTACTCCATACCACGGAAAGACCACAGGGTGTGTCAGACCAGAGTAATTTCATGTATCCATTTATAAGGAAAAAGGCAGCGTGTGGCCAATGGTTACTTACGTAGTTAGTTAAGTTGTTTAAATATAGGATTGATCGATGGCTTCAATTTCTGGCTGGCTGTGAGAGAGGCAGGTTTGTTCTTGCTGGAATGCTTTACATGGCCACAAATGAAAAATCCTCACACACCTTCCTCCAGCCTCCTGGTGAGCAGCAAGAGACAGGCTGCACTGGGAAGTCACAGTTTCAGGCTTCTGGTCCCTAGACACTTGACTTCTGTGGGAGTTTTGCCCAAGTACGGCGTAACCACCGAGCCTGTGCACACTGGGGGTCAGGGTCTGGCTTCAGCTACACCAGCACTAAAGAACAGACCCTCCTTCCATTGAGGCCAGTGGAAGAAGACCTATGACTGATTTCAGCATGAAGATGATGCTGGACCTCATCCAGAGAAATGGGAGCATTCGGACGCTGAGCGCACCTTGCTCCCAGACCCTCTACCAGCATAGATCTGGCCCTCTGCAGTGACAGCCACGTGGGCCGACAATCTGGGCCTACACAGAGACCTCCTTTGCCTTGTTACACTGAGGCCTTGCATGATAACGTCAGCCAGGCAGCAAAGACGACAATTCCTTTTAGCTTGGCTCCGGCGGCAAGGCTTCTCACAAGGAAAGTGCAACAGACACCCTATTCCTTTCCTTGCTGAAGGATATAGAGGAACTTCCTGATATACACAGCCAGTCTAGAAATAGTCTTTGCCTAGCCCTGGCATTTTATACCTCAAACATCTCAACAACAACTTGCCGCAAGAAGGAAGCAAACGTTTAAACATTTACCAGCCATAACCTCAGAATAGAGCTGATGGCATTATTCTTGAATGTGGGGATGTGAATAGGAGATATTTCCCTTTAAATGTTTATTTTAAACCTACCTTCCTCATCCCTCCCTCTAGCCAGCCCTTCTCTAATTAAATGTAAATGCAAACACTGCTTTCTTGATAAGCATCTGTGAATTGTTTTGCTAATATATTCCTTATACTTCCTAAAGCCAGACTCCAGATATTACCCATCCTGAATTGGATTTGTTCAAAAGAAATAATTGTGAAAGTCTGTTTCAGTAAATTCATTTCCTTCCCAATAGGAAGAGAGAATTTCCAAATTGGGGGAGTCAGACTGGGGGAGCCATTACTCAGTTGCAGTTATTATTATTATTATTATTATTATTATTAACAATCAAGCATGTTACAATGTCCATTAGATTCACATTGCACCTGTAATGTCACCATTCTATTATCTTAGGCACCCATCCAATTTCACTATTTTAAATATTTTATCAGTGACACTTCTATTTATTTTAAAATGAGAATTTTCTTTAAATTTGGGATCATCTAAATAACAAACATGGAAATACACTGGGTATGGCAAGCTTATCTGAAGGAAGGTTGATCTAAAGGTGTATATTTATCTTGGATTTTGTTTTTTCCACTCCAACTTATCTGAAGAAGCGGGTCTTGCCCACAAAAGCTCAAGAGACTATATATTTTGTTAGTCTCCACAGTGCCACAGAGCTACTCATTGTTTTTAAAGTTACAGACTGACAGGACTACCCGCTGAGATAAAAGGAGTATTTTTTGACTGTTAGTTTGACTCTACTAGAGAAAGTTTAAGAAGGACAGGAGAATATTTTAACTATAACACATAGGTTACATTTAAATAAATAGGGGGGGAATACTTACTTTTACGGAAGAATCACCAATGGTATAAACGAAAGCAGATCTCACGAACAATTACCTAGAACAGGGCCAGTTTCCAAGCAGAAAGTACAGCCTTGTCACTGACCTTTTGCAACGCGTTAACTCATTTCGCCAGCAGAGGGCGCCCCACACAGCTCCGCTAGGCGAGCGACCCAAGTTTTTCCCCTAACACAAACAACTTGGCTAATAAATCTTCCCAAGAATGAGAAAAGGGTAATTGGTGAAGAAAAGGGTTGTTTATGTCATCCTTTATTGCTTTACCAGAAAGCCGTGAAGTTCTTCTCAACCCAGAGAGAAATTAGGACCTGCTGACCCCTTCGGAGATTTAAGGCCAGGGGGTCAATTTAAATAGATTTCACTGGGAAGACCCCTGTTTTTACAGGAAAAACCTGGATGAGGGTGTGTGGGGGGCGCCTAAAGCTTGGGCTAAACTCGATCCTCGAGATCTCCAACGATCCTATATAAAACTACAGAAATGGACCGAAAGGGGGAAACGACTGGGCTTGTATTTCCTGTTACCTGGGTAGCCATTGAAAACTTCTTTCTGGTTTCTTTCAGCGTCTTGCCAAACAAGGAGAACTCCAGACCGCCTCTCTCTAGTCCCTTGTGCTTCACGCCTGTTCTCAAAGCGGCTAAAAGGAGCCTCTTCCCACAAGACAACGTGTAATAATGATTATTTACTGGGGGGGAGAGGAGAGCTGCTACCTTCTCCTCTCACGCTCTTCCCCCTCAGGGAGCCCTGGCATCTCACGCTACCGGGTTCGAACGCGGAATCTTGGCCTAACTATGCTCATTGGATCGATGATTAATAGAACGCGTCGTGTTAGCAGCTGTTGGGAGGGTTCTGTCACAGAACGTTCTGTGTGTGAATTCCTGGGGGGGGGGGGGCAGGCTTGCTACAAGTCACTTCGCTTTGGCCAGCGGAGGTGCTTTGGCGTTTTTTTGGTCCGGTGAACGAGTCAATTTGCTCCTCAGGTGATTCACTGTTAGCAGAATTGCCTTTGGTTGTTCAAGATGTGTACGACTCTCCTCCCCCCCCCCCCCCCCAAGGAACTTTGGATTTGCTGGAGACTCTCCCAGCGTTGTTTTACATTATCCTCACAACTTGGTAGCCACCGATTTCGCAACAGGAACATGGAGCTCATAAAATCTGGCCCTTGGAACTCGATTTTTGGGGGGCAGAGGGGGAAGTCCAACAAACCGCTGAAAGACAAGACTCAATCCCCCCCCCCACACACATATCATAAAGCCAAATTAAAATACAAAGCTTCCTTTTTCCACCGAGATAGGAAACATATTTGCAAATAAACAATGCGTCTCAGCCAACTTTTCAAAGAGCAACCGTTTACATTGGCAATAACGGTGGGTGGGTGGGTGAGAGAGACTCGGTTTGCAATGTTACGTGTGTGCTTTAAGCTTAAAACAAAAAGCGCAGTACAATGTTGCAACCCTGTCGCTAGAAACGGTATCTGCTGCTGTCGCTTTAAATCAACCCGGGTTTCTTTTCGTTTATATCTCAATAATGCAAAACGGATGTTTATCTGCATTGAAGCATTTTAATCTTTCCTGATCAAAATTAAAGGCAGGCTCGCAGGATTTGTAGCAGGCTTTCTACACATCCTCTAATTGAAAATAATAACGAATTTATAAAAAAACACACATAGCCCTCGCGTAATAAAGTCCCCACGTTTCAGATTTAAAGTCTTTATATGGTAATGTAAGTCACTCCAGGCTTCTTGCTGGTGCCCTGAACTTGGGCCGAGCAGAGCCTGGGCTTTCATACGATCTGAGGAACCCTTCAGGTAGAAACGAACTAGTTTGAGACCTTTGGGGCAAATCATTAAAAAAGCAAATCTCCAAGCAAAGGTACCGGGGATGAGGGTGATTCAGAATCAGCCATGTCCCCTGCGGCCAGCAAGCCCTTTTCTTAGGTACAACAAAATGAAGCCCCCTGGCCCCCACACTGTCAAGCAGGTATTAGCACTTGACTTGTCAGCACTGCTCTCCTGCTCAAGTTAAGCACGTGCGTAAGGGCAGACTCAGCGCTTGAACCCCCTGTGCGGTGGTGAATTGCAGGTTCTAGGGCTTATTAGTAGGAATGACACCACCACCCGGTTATATTTGCTCCTGTCGTAAAAAAAAAAAATTGCTAGTGATTTTAATTTCACAGGGTGATCCAAATCTCCCATCAGAAATCGACCTGCTGGGCTGTTCAAATTTCGGGGTGTGTGTGTGTGTCAGAATTTTCTACCCCAAAAGTTAGAATAAAATAAATACCCCACATGGAAGCGTTCTGAAATGCAAGGAGAGGTTAAAAACACCAACTTGCAAAGCTTCTTTGAATATTTTTTATTGAAAGATGTGAGAGAATTCATCAAATAAAAATGAACAGATAGATACCCGAATAACCAGCACATTTCAAATCATGTATATTTTTATTTTAAAACAAATATAGCGCAAAGGCCATGTGATATTAAATTTATTATATTTTTTTGTTCTGGAGTGAAAAATAAAAACCTGAGGTTTATTCCTGCATTTCCTATACCCCGCACTGTAAAGAGATTTTTCATTACATGTTGGATTTTTTTTCCTTGTAAGGGTTTCTTAAAGAACTGAACTCTAATTTTAATGACTGAAAAGTCTATGCTGATGGCACATGATTGTCCTGGAGAAAAGGCGGGATAAACAACATATTTAAACACAGTTAAAGAAACCAAGATCTCCTTCAATCACAAAGAGCTAAATATTTTTTTCATTTACAATATATATGTTCATGTAAAATGAAAAAAAAATTAAATGCGAGGAGTTAAACTCTAAATATTATGTACACACCAATGTACAACTGAATAAATTAATACCAATTTGCATATTCTGGGATCCTTATAGCTTATTTACACACATTATCATTTATTTCATAAATATTTTTTTTCTGGTACACAGGTAGATTTCCATCACACTGCCATGGCACACTGCCGGTACCAGTCTTGAGTGTCGGTGGCCTTTGAAATCAGTGGTGGATGCAAGAGAGTCGAAGAAAGTTTATTTCCATTTTCCCCCTGAACAAATCAGGTTACGCACATGGTCATAGTTACTAGGCTCTCCCAGAGTTATTATTTTCCTCTCAAAATTGTCTGCCTTAGATGACAAGGGGGGGAAATCAGTCCCTAGAGAAAAACCTCAGTCACCTTTGACTGGTACATTCTTTCGCCATCATGAAATTTGTATGTGTTCTGGGCAATCCATTGATCAAAAAAGTTACACTGCAGCTTGGAGTCCTTTTGCTTTTCCAGATGGATGTCAAGTCCAACATGAGCAGGGAGGGAAGGATACTCTCCGTATGTTCTCCTGAATTGGGTTTAGGTGGGAGAGATCCTGTCTGTTATATTCTCCTGGGTTTGAGTGGAGCAGTGGTGGGGAGAGGGGGAAGGAACAGTCTCCCATAATCTCTCCTGGCTAGGGGATGTTTTGCTTGTGGATCATTCACTTGGCCTCTGCTTTGTCTGGGTCTCTGGATGGATCACATTTGTTTCCCTGTCTTTAACTGCCTGCCCCCTCCCTCGCCCCTTTTTTCCCTTGTTTTTTTTTTTTTAATAAATATTCATACTGTGCTGTACAAAATCCCAGTGCTTCTCAGCCTTCCGGGCTGGCATGGTGGCAGTTTGGCCAGTCACTTGGGGGACTCCCTGCCAGGGGACACCTCCCTTTGGCTCTCCAAGCAACTGACCAGTCTCTGAATATTCTGTAGTTCGTTGATGGAATCTTTCAGGGAGCTCTTGGGGGAGAGGGAGCCCCTCTGGCCGCTGGATTTGTGCAATGGGAGGTCTGGCAGGGGGCTGGACTCCCGGCTGCTGCCCGGCTTGGAGCCTTCCGAAGCTGGGTTCAGGCTGCTGGGCAAACCAGTGGTGAGCAGGTTGGTGCTGGGCGGGATGGTGACGGGGATCTGGTATGGGCTGAAGCGCAGGCGAGGTCGGGTGCTGCTCAGGAAGGGATTCCGGGAGAGGGAGCTAGCAGCGGCGGCACTGGTGGCCGGCATTGCGGAGGCGGCAGCGGCCGCGGCAGCCATGTAGGTGTATGGATAAGGGAAGAGTCCGCCAAAGGTAGGCATCGGAATTCCCTACAAGAGACAAAGGAGGAGAGTTTCAAGAGGGTCTGGTGGGGAGGGGACAACATCACACAGCTGGGAGGGCAGAATCCTAGGCAACCCCAGAATATCCAGGGGAGTGTCCCTGAGGCCTTGGAAATTAAGAGAGTAGGAGAGAATCCACTGCCAAGGTAAGAGGCTGGGACTGCAGACTCCATGGGAAAGGGGTTGGCACCCACACCCAGTTCTCTGGAAGGAAGCAACCAGTGCCCCACAGAAAGGGCAGCAGGCCTGGGCCCTGGGCATTTAAGCCAGGAGGAAGTCACAGAAGCCAGGCCCCAGTGTATCATTTCCCACGCAGAGCCCAAGAGAGAGGTTTTCCTGCCCATTGGCTCCACGTTGGTGAGCGACTCCGTCCTCTGGGAGCATAAATGACCTTCCACAAAGCAGCAGCGGGAAATCAAGTCAAGCTCATTAACTAATGGAAATGGAATGTGTTCTTCAAACACTCCTTTCTCCCTCCTCCCCCCCCCCCCCCCGTCATTTGCCTGGGGCCTCCGCTCTCCATCCCCCAGAGGCAGGGAAGATGCCACCAACTGTGCCTTCTCCCTACTAATATCAGCCGTGCCCTGCTGTATGAATCTGGATCTACAAAAACAACAAGGAGTCCTGCAGCACCTTAAAAACTTAACAGATTTATTTGGGCATCAGCTTTCATGGGCAGAATTCCACTTTATCTGGTGTTGTGTCTGATCTATGGGTGTTTGCCCAGAAAAGCTTATGCCCAAGAGGGTACATCGACACTGCACGGCTATTTCAGGATACTGGAGGTATCCCGAAGTAGCTACCCCACGTCTTCACAAGCTGCCCATTATTTTAAAATATTTTTTGAAATAACGGGTGCACTATTTCTACATCCCTGTGACAAGGGTGAAGGGATGTCTCAAAATAGTGTGTTATTTCCAAATCTGGCGCTGTGTAGCTGTGCCAAATTTCGAAACAGCCTATTTCAAGATTCAATTGAAATAAGATATGCAATTTGCATAGCGCAAATTGCGTATCTTATTTTGAGTTTAGGGTGCTGTGTAGATGCATCCCTAGTCTTTAAGGTGCCATGGGACTCATTATTTTTGCTCTCTTCTAATAAATCTATGCCACCACTATTGGAGCACCTTCATCTTTTTATTCCAAATCTCCTATCCAAACAAATCACCCCATTCTCAGTCAAAGAGATTCAGATGTCAGGGAACCCTGAAAAGAATCGATCTATTGAAGTAGCTGCGGGCACCCAAAAAATAGCCTTTCATTCAACTGGGACACTGCACAAGAACCTGTTGAGTTCCTAAAGGATCTTGTAATAAATGGGGAGAAGGGACCTGATAAATACAAATAAAGTCAAGGAGCAGCATTTGCACACCAATGGAAGTCAGGGCTTCTAATCTGGACCCTCTCTACCAGAGAAAGCCTGTGAAAAAGATTCCATTGCATACCAGAATCAATCTGTGCCTTTAAAAGGCCCCCACTAGGGGTGCGTCTACACAACATCCTTACCTCGAAATAAGCCACCCAATTTGCACTATGCAAACTGCGTAGCTTATTTCAAGCTAATTTCAAAATAAGGTGCTATTCCGAAATGTCCCTTAACCCTCATGCAATGAGCTTTACAGGGACGTCAAAGCAGAGAGCCCGTTATATATATTTCAATACAACAGGCTTGCTCTTTAGACACGGAATAGCTGTTTTTCCCAAAATAACTCCACAGAGTAGTCGTAGATTAGGATATGATCAGCAGCATGGGAGCCCTCTTTGGGTGCATCTACACTGCACCATAGATCGAAATAAGTTACGCAATTTGAGCTGCGCAAATTGCATATATTTTTTCAACCTTATTTCGAAATAGCTTATTTCGTATTTGTGTCGACGGTGCCAAATTTTGAAATAACTCGCTATTCTGAAACATCCCTCCCTCCTCTGGAATGAGGTTTACAGGGATGTTGGAATACCAGCCCGAAATAACAGGCTTGCTGTTAAGACGCAGGATAGCTATTTCAGGATCCTCCGGTATCCCAAAATAGTGTTGCAGTGTAGACGTAGCTTTCTTGAGCCACCCTCCCAAGTCTGTGCGTCTTCCCAAATGTTTAATCCCACTATGGGGCATAGTTAAGCAGGCTGGATGAATTATTAGAGAGCTCCAATGACTCCCTGGCTAATTTTCCTACCAGGGTTTCACAAGACAGGCACAAAGAACTGGTGGCAACAAAAGCCCTTTGAAGCCGGCACCAGTCTCCTTTTGCCCAACAGAAATAAAGGCTCATAGGAACAATGGGCAGAATCGGGCCTTTTCGACTAACCAGACCCGCTGATTCTGTTCCTATGGCCCTGAATCTGGAGTCCGGGTTTGACTCCAGTTTCCCCCCTCCAAGCTAGGAGAGGCACAGAAGCAGCTGGGTGCCTAATTCCCCTTTCTCTCCTGTTTGCATGAACAACCAGCCAGCAGCTAGAAAGTACCAACTCCGGGTCTGAAAAGCCAGTCCAAGTTCAACACGGGCGCGGTGCCCATGGAATTCTTGCACACCGGTTCTCTTCCGTACACTTGAAACACCACGCGGAGTCAATGCAGATTTGTTTCCACCAACTGCAAGTGTCCCACTAACAAAGGGGGGAGGATACAGCCCTTCTTGGCCGGGGACACATGGCATTCAGGGAAATAAAGGGGCCAGAGGACTCGCCTTGTCGGTGACAACAGGCTCCCAAGCGCCGGCCCCACCCTGTCTCGCAGAGTCATTCATTCACTGATTGCATCTTAAAAGCCCCACACTGGCTGGGAACCGCCGCGACTCGCTCTGCGAGGCGCACGGGTCGAAACAGGATCCGACTTCAAGGGGACCCCCGCCTCCCTGCTCCGGACCGGGAAACAGCCGAGAGGTGGGGGGGGGACCTCAATCGGCAAAAGGGAAAGAGGGGAACAACCAAGGCGCGGGGGGATGGGGAAGGCTGGTCTCAGGCCTTAATTCACAATGGAATTGTCCCGGCTCAAGGCGGGTTTCCACGGAGGATAGATGCAGCCAACCCGGACACACAAAGCACGACCGCGGGGAATCGGGGGCTGGCCAAGAGGGTTCACATCCCGGATTCCTACCCCGACCAGATCGTCTTGTAATGGGGGTGGGATGGGGTGGGGGGTTAAATGCAGAAGGGGAGGAGGGGGCGAGGCGGGGAAGCGGAGCAGAGTAAAGCGGGGGTGGGGTAAGAAGGGAGTTGGGGTAAGAAGTGGGTTGGGATAAGAAGCGGGGGGGGGGTTAAGAAGGGGGTTGGGGTAAGAAGTGGGAGGGTTAAGAAGCGGGGGGTAAGAAGGGGGTTGGGGTAAGAAGCGGGGGGGGGTAAGAAGCGGGGGGGGGTAAGAAGCGGGGGGGGTAAGAAGCGGGGGGGGTTAAGAAGGGGGTTGGGGTAAGAAGTGGGAAGGTTAAGAAGGGGGTTGGGGTAAGAAGCGGGGGATAAGAAGGGGGTGGGGGTAAGAAGTGGGAGGGTTAAGAAGGGGGTTGGGGTAAGAAGCGCGGGGTAAGAAGGGGGGGTAAGAAGGGGGTTGGGGTAAGAAGTGGGAAGGTTAAGAAGGGGGTTGGGGTAAGAAGCGGGGGATAAGAAGGGGGTGGGGGTAAGAAGTGGGAAGGTTAAGAAGGGGGTGGGGGTAAGAAGTGGGAGGGTTAAGAAGGGGGTTGGGGTAAGAAGCGGGGGGTAAGAAGGGGGGGTAAGAAGGGGGTTGGGGTAAGAAGTGGGTTGGGATAAGAAGCGGGGGGGGGTTAAGAAGGGGGTTGGGGTAAGAAGTGGGAGGGTTAAGAAGCGGGGGGTAAGAAGGGGGTTGGGATAAGAAGCGGGGGGGGGTTAAGAAGGGGGTTGGGGTAAGAAGTGGGAAGGTTAAGAAGGGGGTTGGGGTAAGAAGCGGGGGATAAGAAGGGGGTGGGGGTAAGAAGTGGGAGGGTTAAGAAGGGGGTTGGGGTAAGAAGGGGGTTGGGGTAAGAAGTGGGAAGGTTAAGAAGGGGGTTGGGGTAAGAAGCGGGGGATAAGAAGGGGGTGGGGGTAAGAAGTGGGAAGGTTAAGAAGGGGGTGGGGGTAAGAAGCGGGGGATAAGAAGGGGGTGGGGGTAAGAAGCGGGGGGGGTAAGAAGGGGGGGTAAGAAGGGGGTTGGGGTAAGAAGTGGGAAGGTTAAGAAGGGGGTTGGGGTAAGAAGCGGGGGGTAAGAAGGGGGTGGGGGTAAGAAGCGGGGGGTAAGAAGGGGGTGGGGGTAAGAAGGGGGTTGGGGGTCCCAAGGAGGTTCCAGCCCCTCTTACCTGAGAAGCCAGCATGTGCTGGGAGAGGTGGAAGGGGAAGGGGGTGGCCGTGCCAGCCGCCCCCTGGGCCGAGGCGAGGGCTCCGTTCTCCAGCGCGCCTCCGCCGGCTACCGAGGCCAGCAGGTGGCCCATGCCCATGGCGGAGAAGGCTCCGGGGGCCATGGCGAACTGTCCCGGGTGCAGGAAGAGGGGCTGGCCGGCGCCCAGCGGGTTGAAGAACTGCTGCGCAGGGAAGCCGGAGAGAGCCAGCCCCTGCAGGGGCCCGGCGCTCAGGTGCGGGGGACTGTCCGTCTGCACCAGCAAGGGGGCGAAGGTCTCCTTGCCCGGCCCGCCGCCCTCCGCCTCCTTCTTGGGGGCGCCCTCGGCCTCTTTCCGCCGGCCCTCGGGCTTGTCCTTCTCCAGCCCCCGCGCCGCCTCGCCGCTGCCCCCCGGCGGCTTCTCCGGGCTGGGTCTCTCCCGGCTGCGTGGCTCCTGCAGCCGCGGGCTGGTCTCTTCAGCGCTTGGGCTGGGCCGCTCCTCCGGCAGCTTCTCCAGCTCCAGGTCGCTCTCCGGGCCGGATTTCTCCTCTGCAAGGGAGCCAGAGTGTGAAACCCCCCAGTGCAACCACCCCCGGCCTTCCCTGCTGCCCAGCTCCCTGCGCTCCCCCCCCCCCCAGCCAACCTGCCTTCCCCAGCCGGCCCTGTCTGCGTGGCTATATTTCAGCTCAGACACAACTCCGGGGGTTACCACCACAATCTCCCCAACAACACCTGGTCCTTAAGTGTTCCCTAGAACAGTGTTTCTCAACCTTTTTTTTTTAAAATAAAATACCCCTTTAAAAACATTATAAGTACCCCCAGTACCTAGAGTTTTCAGACAAACACAATTTTTTTCTGTCATTGCAACACATTTGTAATCGTAGCCAAGCCAGCAATGAAATTTTTGGGTGTAAATAGTACAAAAATAATAAAGTGCTGTAAAACTTAAAACAAAAATTCAGTTTTCTCCAAATGTCAGTTGTGTTGACATACCCCCCAGACATCTCTCAAGTACCCCTAAGGGTACTGGTACCACTTGTTGAGAAACGCTGCCCTAGAAGTTGTGCGCTCCTGCAGCCACTCAGGAGAGATTCAAATACCACCCAGTTGATTTGCCCACAGGGAGGTTGTTGTTTCTCCTAGTGGTGCCCATTTGCACAGGCCTGGGTGCACATAAAATTTGTTCCGCCCCTGGATGGGAAAATCCACACATGGATTGAAAAAAGATTAGAGGGGACCTTGTTGGTCGTTAGTGGAAGAATTAAACCTTTACCAACTGGGAATTAGTTCTGCTTTGCCAAATGGGGAGACTATATTTGCTAGGGGAAAACCAAACACTCTTGACAGCATCCTGTCCATTAGCTTCATCCTCACACTGGTCTGCCTCTGGTGATGTGCTCTGCCAGTGAAAACAAAGCCAACACCATCCAGAAAGGAAAGGGGCATGGGCAGGATTGGAAACTAATTGAAGTTCTTGCAGAGATCTAAATGCCTCCTGTTTATGGGCACATTGTTGTTTCCCGGTTAGATCACCCCTCCCCATGAAATAAGCATATCGTGGTCTGTTCTGGGAAAGCACTGGTAAAAAATCGCACCATTTTGTAGAGAAAAATAGTTAATGGGACCAAACAGACTAACCAGAGCAGGGGCACAAGAATCTCTGTAGCATGAAGTAGCAAAATGCCTATTTTGTCACTAAACTTTGCAAAACGGATTTACCCAATTCCGGACTAGCTGTGATTGGTAGAGGAAAGGAAGGTTGGGGTCACCTTACTAGGGTGCATCTACACAGCACCCTAAACTTGAAATAAGATACACAATTTGCATTGGGCAAATTGCCTGTCTTATTTCAAATCTATTTCAAAATAGTTTATTTTGAAATGTGGTGGTCTGCATAGCCCACATTTTGAAATAACGGGCTATTTTGAGCCATCCCTTAACCCTCATGCAACCAGGTTTACCAGGATGGTGAAATAGTATCCCCATTATTTAAAAACATATTTCGAAATAACAGGCGGCTCGTGTAGATGCAGGGTAGCAGTATCCCGAAATAGCTGTGCAGTGTAGTCATCCCCCTCGGTTATATTCATTGCCGATTGAATGGGTCTAGCTGGAAATCTACAGAGGGCAGATGTGTCACAAAACCCTGCTATTGAGGTAAATAATATTGCTGCAATTTCATTAATTTTTGCAATCCAAAAAAGACCACAGGCTTGAAAGAACAGAAAAGGATTTTTTTTAAAAAACAGCAAAAGTCGACTGACTGTGCGTCAGCGCCAAAGGTTGTACCTGGAAACACAGTGAGTGGGCTACTGAATTTTCTTTTCTTTTAGTAGATGTGAAACTCCAAGGTCAATCCCGATGTTCTTTCCTCTTAAAACTATGGGTTTTTTTTGCGTACAGAAGGGTTAATGTAGCCTTTGCAACCAGCATATCCCTCCAGAAAGGATTTCTGAGAGCCAGTAAGGCAGATGGAACATAATTGCAGTACACTTACTAAGCCGGTTGTTTACACACATTTACAAGTGGAAAAGGTTAGAATCGAAGTTTGCATTCCCCCCTTGCCAGCCTAACTACATTTCTGCAATTGTTACACTTGGTTATTTTGTACTGATCAACCTCTCTCCTTCCTTATCTCATTGCTTGTGCATACTTTTCTTCCCACTTGTCAGCTCCGAATTTGCAATCGCTCTGAAGTGGGACAGAATGCGCTCCACCCCCGTCAGTAATCTGCATTTAAAAGTGGCACCTATTTAGCTGCCAAATAAGGAGCCCCCACACACCTGAAATCTGACACAGGGCAGGAAAGTGACTTAAATTTCAATTTTCTGAATCTAGATGTTGTCTTCCTCCTCTTCCAATTCGGATTTGACTTAAAAATACCACTAAGTTCTAATAGGTGGGGGGAAATAATTTCCCAGTTCACGTCGGGGGTGTCAGTTACCCCCGTCAATTCGAAGCAATTCTTAGGAAGGCTTTGGGCTGGAAATCAGATTAGAGGCTGGCCTTTTTGGCCACAGAGGGCAAGGCAGAAAGATCACTGCTTTCCTTTTTCGCAGGCGCTCTGCGGTGCATACTGAGCTCTGGAGTGAACGGGCTATTTACCTCGGCTGCTGCGGTTGAGTCTCAGGGGACTTGGGGCAGTTCCCAATGGGGAGTGAAGTGTATCTCGCAGTGGGGCAGGGTCACACGAGGAAGCATCCGATTCACCCCCATCTCGGTCAGGTTTGCACTGCTCCTCATACATCCGCAGGGAGGGGAGAGTGAGTTGTTTCCTTCAAAAAAGAAGAAGAAAGTCATTTCTCGAAATGTCCTCTCTTGGAGCATCCCCATGGAGACACTCATCCTTCTTCCTTGTTCACTGGGGAAGGGAAAGAAGGGAATGCAAATAGGCGGCTGGACTGAGGTCTCCATTTAGTATTACTTTGGGCTCCACTAAAAGTCCCCACTGAAATATTTTAAGTACCGTTTGGAAATCCAAACCCAAATAAGGGGACAAGGCACTATCCATTTTACACTAAAACATTCTAGCCTGGCTATGAATTGGTACCTCTTTTCTCGCCTTCCATTCCCCGTATCTCTGAATCCTTTGGCAAAAGGATTATTATCGATTTTCAGCTGGGTGATCTGAAAGAAAAAAATAAACTGCATAAAAGTCTCAGAGAGGGTAGCCGTGTTAACCTGTATCTTTAAAAGCTTCAGAGTGGTAGCCGAGTTAGTCTGTAACTAGAAAAACTTTGTGACTTTAAGAACAACTTTTAAAAACAAGGAGTAGTCCTGTGGCACTGTGTGTGTGTGTATATATGTACGTAGCCCTGTGTCACTGAGTGTGTATGTGCAAATACACATACAGTATCATGAGCTTTCCTGGGCACTGTGTGTGTGTGTGTGTGCATGCATAAAATACATACAATATCATGAGCTTTCGTGGGCCCTGTGTGTGTGTGTGTGTGTGTGCCTGTGCGTGGGTGTAGCCCTGTGGCACTGTGTATGTGTGCATAATATACATACAATATCATAAACTTTCGTGGGCAAAACCCACTTCCTCAGATGGAATGATTGTGAGTGCAGGAAAAAAAGGGGGGCTAAATGCATAAGTTGTCCCAGAGGCAAGGTTTGAGAGGGTTCGGATATTCCTCCCCTGCCCCTTCCCCCACACTTTTGGACTGCGTGGAAAGACGTGTCAAACCACCCTTGAAAGAGCCAATGACCAGCCCAATATTAGTAATTTAACAGTGGTGGGAAATAAAAATAAAGGGCCACATTGCAGCTGGATGGGTTGACCCGCGCTCGCCTCCGAAGGCCAGCATGTCGTGCGTGCCCCATTTAGGTCCTGTTGCAAAGGGGCTGGAAACACACAAAGCCCCCGGTTTAACACACCGCATGCGTTATTAAAAATGATGCTGAGGTTTGGCTTGAATTATTCATCGAGTTTTAATGATAGGAAGTTATTTTTCACGGCCCCCTGGAGGGAAGATGGCGACTCCACCCGGCTGCCTTGGTTAAAAGCTATTCTTATCTCTCCCAGAGACGAACTTCTGGGGCTGGCGACATGAGGGCATTCAATAATTCATGCTTTTGAAATATGTCCCTGAGATGCTTGCTTTAAAAATGCATGCCTGCGCTTCCCCGCATTATTTTTTGTAAAAACAAATTGCTTACCAGCCCCTTTTCACTTCTCAAGCTTCCCCACCCAGCGGGTCTTTATTTGGTGCCAATACAGACAGCAGGGAAGGGACAGTGCATATCTAGCACGGCGGATGCCATAGCCCCAGCCTTAAAGCGGCCCCCCCCATCCATTATCTTAATGGATAGTCCCCCGCACTGGTCAGAAATCCCTCCCCAAGCAGGGTTTTATCGTGAAGAGGGGAGGAGACAGGGACAGGTGATGTGCACCCTCCTAGCTTGCAAAACCTGCAGGATGCTCGGGTTTGGGGGGGGGGGGGAGAGCGAGCGAGCTGGTGGGTCACTCGTGCACGGTGGGAGCCCATCATAAAGAACCAGGCTGGGGAAAGTGTTGAGTGGCCCCGGGTAGGTCGTTGCTCCGCGGCTGCCGCCTAAGTGGCCTTTAATCGATTGTGACTCTTTGCCATAAACTTTACGATGGAAACGAGCCCACCAGGACCCTCCGACAGGCCTGTCAATTAACATCAGCAGCCCGGAGGGGAGGTGCGGGGCCGCTTTTAGGGAGGGGGGGGAGGAAAAAAACCCTCTTCGGGAAGGGTTGGTGGAGACGCCAAAAAACGGGCAAGATCCAACCCCAGAGCCAGAGATCTGCACCTCCGCAGCTTCGCTTGCTGCTCTCCGGCATCGCCCCCCAGCGAAAAGCCAACCTGGTGAATCTGGCAAGATAATCGACTTTCCTCGTGTGAACGTGATCCGGAGCCAAAGCTGGCGTTGGAGGCAATTCCCGCTCCCCCCCTCCCCCGCCCTTCTCCCTTCGTCTCTGCCCCTGAAAGCTGCAGCGCAAAAATGTGCCGCCTCCTGCCCAAACTCCGAAAAAAAGGGAGGGGTAGGGCTTCAGCGGGGGGGCATCAGCCTCCGGGATCGCTCCCCCTGGCCAGGTATTGTCCCAGAGCACGCTGGAGCCGGCTGGCCCAGGCCAATCGGGACACACACACACAATGAACTCTCGACTTTGATTGTTATCTCTCCCCGAGTTTAGCAAACCCGCCTGGCGAACAGTGGGGATGCCTTCAACCCCGCCACCGCCAGCGACTCCGAGGAGGAGGTGGCAGAAAAACAGCAGCCTTGCCCCCAAGGCCCTTCGCTCGCTCCATGCTCGTGGGACCGATCCTGACCCCCCCCCTTCGCCGCCCCCCGCAGTCCAGGAATTCAGCGGAAGCAGGGTCGGATCCCGGCCTCTCTGTTCCAGAAGCAAAAGTTCCCTTGGAACCCCGCTGCCCGCCCTACCTTGTCGTTCTGATAGGCCGTGACCGCGATGAAGTCAGTTTCAGGGAACACGTAAGTCCTGAAGGTGCTGTAGGGGAGCTTCAAAATGTCATTGGCTCGCACGATATGAAATCTGGGCTGGTACTTGTGCATGGAGTTCAATATGGTCTGTGGATTGGGAACAGAAGGAAGGGCTGAAATCCAGCAAATAAAAACCCACCTGGCCAGCAAAATTCCTGTCCAGCATGAGGCAGGATTCTCCATTCACGCAAAAAGAGATTAATACATAATAATAGTAATAATAATACTAATAATCAGTCTACTTGGGAGAAGGGCTTGGTGCGATTTCTTTTTAAACGCCCCTCTTTTAAAAATGCAATCTGATAATCTCCCTCAGATTATTATAATGGAGGGGGAACCCAGTTTTCAGCACGTATTTCTAAGCAACTTGTATTTTTCTAGCAATCAATATCGATACACAATTCTCTCCCACTCTTCAGAAGTGGGTTATTTCATGGCAGTGGCCTGCCCCGGGAAGGAAGTTCGTTCCCAAATCAACTACTAGAATAGTGAATAAAAAAATATTTCGCGCCATCGCCACAGTGAAATTTATGACTCGGATTAAGATATTACAGATGAACAAGCCTTTTCTCCCCAACCAGGTATCTGAAACTGTCGCCAGCAGTCAAAGCAATTGCTTTATTCCTTAGTTTTTAAATTTATATCTTTTAGAGCAGTTGGAAATATTTCTAAACCAGAGCCACGACCTGAAAGAGCCTACAATAAAACACACCTTTTAATGATCTTACATTGCTCCGAAAAAGAAAAACAATTGTTGCAAATTCTAAATGATTTTCCCTCCCTTTTAAATCACGCCATTAAAGTATCTTCTTGCCTCGTCTTGATTTAATAATTCTGTCAATTGGTGTGTTCGGAATTAAATACAGTATTTACTAAAAACAAAAACTGCGGCTGACTGATGAATTCTTCGTTATTGTAAAATACTACGGCCGAGTGGTTAAATAATTGTCACGTAATTTGGTGGAGAAGGCAATGAAAAACATCTCCGTTTTAAACCCCCAAATAGTCACCTGCCCGTGCCCTGCCGGATCAATATAATATTGATGTTATCTAGACGGGATTTATAAAGGAAATGGTGCAAAAATTTCCCATTCAGGTGTGTAAATCTGCATTCCTTTAAAAAAATCCATTCCTTCCATGACCAGATGGCACAGACCAGACGCGGATCCTTCAGATTTAGTACACGCCGGTCTTTGGAGAACCACACACGCCAGAAATGTTTAACTGAAGAAGACGAACTGTTAAAAATGTGGGATAAAACTAGATTTTCCTTACTAGCAAACGCTGTTTATGATATTCCCTTACTGTGGACTTACACTTCATTAGATAAACAGCGAGCAAAGAATTCTTTAACATTCCAGTTTTTGCTAACTAGGAAAAGTAGCATGAATCCCTATTTACCTACCCCTCACCTGTGAAATTTTTCATGCCGTATATTCCCCATGTTGCTGTTGATTTGCATCCCTCCCCCCGCGTTGGAGTGGGCTCTGGACTACCCGTGTCATGCCTTGACTGACATACCCACATCTCCAAATCCCAGTTAATTACCATATCAAAAACCTAGGACTCTGAACTTCCCCTTTATCGCCCCAAATACTTGTCCAAAGGCTAAAGACAACTTGTTTGTTAGCTCTGATTCCCTCCCCCGCCCCGCGCCCTCCTGCACCGGGCATTAATGGAAGTAAAAACCCATCTCTCTCCCTAGTCCAGAGCCACTCTATGCGGTGGAGATTTGCAAATTTCTAAGACGCTTCGATTCCCCCCGCCCCCCCTCAGTCGGAGGAAGATGATCAATAAGAAAATAAATAGGGACGTTGGAAGACTTTAAAAATCCTCCTCTTCGGGGAGACTCTTGTTTCCTGGAACAGCAAAACAAGCTTTTCCTACTCCCAGTGACACCAAGTACAGGTGGGTAACTCCAGCCATCTGCCTGCTGAGATATGCCAATGCCATTTTTAACCAAGATCCCCAAGAGACTGCATTTTACAGCCTTGCCCATCTGCGGACTGGCCTCTCCTTACATTGCACCTGTAGAGCAAGGCTCCTTATTTTGCTACCCCCTCTCCCCTCTTACCTTTCGTTTAAAGGGAGGCGATTCTGCATCCAAAACAAAGCAAAACAAGCAAACCACTCTCCCCCCCTCCTTCAGGGTTATTAAAGGACCTTCTCTGTCCCTTTCTCGCTCTTGCCCCCTCCAGCAAAAAAAGTCAAGCGATCAAAAAGACCACCTGCCCACTCTCACTGAGACCCGCTCAGAGACCCCCCCCCACCTCATTTCGGCGGCTGTGTTTAATCCCCAAATATTTGTACAGATTCACACATACACACACACCCCGCGTCCCAGTCTCTCCCAGCGTCTGGAGAGGGGTCTTGTAAAGGGAATGGTCTTGTTGCCCTGCAGTTACAGAGCAATTGTGCAACTACCTGCGTGGAGAATTACACCTCCCAGCCCAGCCAGCTCCCGTGTGGGCAGACTGGCAGGATCCGGCCCAGTGAGGAAAATTGAGCTGGCGTATTTGAAGGGAGGCAAACCAGCCCGTTTGGCGTCCCTGGCCTGACTCGAAGACGAGGCAAAGGGCGTGCGGATTTAAACCCACAATGCCACGGTCTTGATGATTCTTCCTTCCAAAGTTTATTTTGAAAAACAATTCCCACTTTTCGCAATGGCGCAGACCGTGTATCTCTCAGGCCCCCTCCCCCCTCCACTGATTAATGGATGTTCCCACATGGTTTCCAATAACTCACCCTGGAATTTAAATGGGGAATATGTCAGGGTCCTCCCCAAGTCACCCCCGCCCCATGACATCTCTAATGTGCAACCACTCACATTTCCCCTCCACCCCTTCTGATGCGGTTTAAGTTAGTGTGTGCGGGGCACCACAGTGCTGCCTTCACGTTTGCGCCATGTGTCTGGGCCTGGCGGTTTATACTGACTCCAAGGCCTCAGCGAGCAGGGAAGGGGTGTGTACACACACACACACACACACAGACACAAGCAAACTACCCGGCGATTAATCTTAATTAAGAGTGATGGATCCCATGCATTTTAAGGCACGCTATGTGTGTTATGAATTAAAACGTCCTGATAAGCTCGGGGTGATTTACTATTTACAGATGATAGGCGCACATTCAAACTGAGCTGGCTGGTGGGGGCAAATATTTTGCCCATTTGCAAAGGGGAAAAGTTCAAGTGAATGCTGCAAGGCCCCTTCTTTTCCCTCCCTAGTAGGTCTGTTTTTAGAGAGCACAGAGGGAGGTGGTAAAGGACAATAGGGGAGGCCCCAGGAGTTCCCAAAATTTGGACTCTTGCTGGCTTTTTCACAACCCCCCCGCCCCCAGTGATCAATATATGTGGTATGAAATGTGCCGCCCAGAAGTATGTTGGGAAAGATAGCAGCTCTGTGTGTGTGTGTGTGTGTTGTAATATTATGCAGTTTATGTGCTGCCCAAACATAGCTTTCCCTGTTTCCTTCAGATGTACACACTAACCACACAAACACACACACACCACATACACCCCACTTCATGTGGCCAGGCCCAAAGCTTCCTCGCACAATCCCAGCCCGCCCTAAGGATGCCCCACGCCCTCTGTCGAAGGGATACTCACAAATCCATGCTTGTCCGAGATGTTATTTGTCAGCTTGAGTTTGTGAAACGCAACAGGCTTGGCCATCCACTGCTCCCCGGTGGCCGGGCTGTCCGGGTGGATGTACATACGTTTGGGCATCTCCGGATCCGCCTTCCCCGCGACCATCCAGCGCGAATTGTGGAATTTATACCGGCAATCATCCGCAGCCACGATATCCATTAATAAAATGTATTTGGCCTTCTTATCCAGGCCGTTCACACGTACTTTAAAGGGAGGGAACATTCTCCTGAGAGAGCAAAAGGCAATAAGAGAAAGAGAACAATTTCGTATTAAATAGAATCCGAAGCATTAGGGGGGTTGGTGGGTTTCGGGACAAAACAGGCAAAGAAAAGGAGCAGGAAGGTAGGAAACCTACCCACCCCCTACCCAGCCCTGTGTCTCTCTCTGTGTTTGCATCCGTCGTGAGCCCACTGCTAAGTAAACTTGAAATGTGCATTGGAGTCAGATTGTACACTATCTGTGTCTAGACGGTAAAGGCTAGACCTCGGGCCTCCGCTTTCAAAGTGCGTCTAAAAGCTAGAAGCGGCGTTTTAAAAATAAACTTACAGCTGAACTCTCGAATCGGAATAGAGCGGAGACATAATGGAATCGGGTTATGAAAAATCAAACTTCCTTGAAGATTAAATCCCGGGGAAGCGAGCTTGCCCTTTGAAACCTGCCCTTTAGTGTTTTGCCATTTTTCTAAAAAGTGCACACACCGGATTTGCTTTAATCTGACCAGCCGTTCCTTTACATTCAAAGTTTCGCTTCATTCGCGTGACAGAAAAGGAGGAAAGAAAAAAAGTCGAAATCTCAACTTGGAATTCTCAGGAAACTGAGAGTAGAGATAAAAAAGTGCATTCTTGATTCAAATTAAAGCAGTTTCTTTTCTCCTAACCTCCCAATATTTTCACGGAGTAAATTGGTAAGAATTTTTAAAAACAACTTTATAATCCCTCCCAAAACCTAACCTAAACGTAAAATAAAAGAGAGCTAACGTAGAGAAAAACTACTGAAGCTAGAACTACTGCGGGAAGGAGAGATGAGCTATTGCAAACCTATTTTTTTACAATTTATAATTTTTAAGTGCTGTTCAGATTTAAATAAAGGTGTATGGAGGGGGGAAAGCCAACTCTGAATATAGGTCAGTCATGCAGTGAAGAAATTATTCAAGGTCTACCTATACCTAACAGTTTCTATTTTACGAAATTAAGCAAGTGAACAGGACACACGTTGAATCTGAGATGAAGGTTTTCCATTCTTGCATACACATGGAATTTAGAATCTTGTTTCTTTTTTTTTAAAATGGAAGTGGATACAAAAATCCAGGAAGCGCGAAACATCCAATATTAATATATTTCCTATTTGTATTTCATTCACCGAATCAGACTTTTTTTCATCAGCTGCTTCCTCCCAGCCTCGGAGGGGGGGAACCCTGTCAAGAAATATAAATAAATGAAGGAAAAAAAAGAAAACCCCAAATCCAGTCTGCGTGGCGCTTAATCAGTGAAATCGACTCGTTCCGAATGTGCGTTCTGCTAACGCTGGTCTATTTCACAGGTGCGAGGAGGGGGTGGCAGAATAGGGAAGGGAGGACCGTAGCGTTTTCCCGTGGCTCTACCCCGGGGTGGGTGCGTGGGGGGATCGTGCTCCTACCTTCCTGACTTGGTGATCACCATCTCCGTCCCCAACTTATGAAACTGGTCCCAAAGCTCCTTGGCTTCCAGAGTCACTTTAGGGTCGTCCTCTACCTCCTCCTCCGGCTCCAGGCTCTTAAGAGAGCGCAGATGGGCCGCCTGGTGATGGTGTCCCAGGGCCGAGACGTGCAAACCCGCTTCGGCGGCTCCAGCCAAACTAGGGTCCGGCATGGGTTTCGCCAGCGCGGCCGGAGGCAGAGCGAGCGCGGGGAAGAAGGAAGGCTGGGCCGCCGCTAGGAAGGCGGACATGGGGAAATCGGCCGGTCGGGGAGCGTGGAAAGGGTGATAAGCCATTGCAGTCCCCGGGAAGGCTGGATCTCTCATCGGGGCATCCACCGAGCCTGGAGAAACGAGGGGTTCCCTTTGCCTTCTCGCCTCCTTCCCAGCCGCTGGAGGAGGCGAGCGCAGAGCTGGGCGCAGAGGAAGAAAGGCAGCTCCTGGCGTCTGACGCTGCCCGTTTGCAGGGGGAGATAGCGGTAGCTCCTTGATGATGCTGGGTATTTTTTTTTTTTTTTTTTTTTTTTTTTTGCTGGTCTTGCAGCCAGCGAGCGGGGCGCGGTGCGCGGCGGAGTCCTGCGCTAAAATAGACACAAAAGCCGAACCGCTGCGGCGCCCGGGCACGTCGGGGGCTTTCCAAAGGCTCCCCACCTCTGCCAGGCTGGGGGGGACGTGCACCACCCTACACGCACACCCCCACTGGCAGGCAGAGAGTCAGCCCGGCATGAGCGCCCCCCGGCCAGGCTGCGCTGGGCGAAAGGACGCGGAGTGGAAATGGGGGGAGATCTTGTCCTGATCTCTGTAAAACTGTGACTCTCTCACATGTCCTTCCTGCGCGGATCCCCTCGCTAATGAGCCAAGCCCCTTTGATTGCTGATTTTACGCGTTTCAGACCAATTGTGGCTCTCCATAGGCGTGGTTTTGACAGCTCCGGCCAAGATCTGGGGAAAGGGGGGTGGAGAGGGAGGGAGGGAAGGAAGAAAGAAAAAAAAGAAGGTGTCGGAAGCAGCGGCAGTAAGAAAACATGTCAACAGAATAAAATATTAACCAATGACAGAGAAAAGGGCTCGAAATCCCACCCCCCGCTCCTTTCCGCCTACCGGGTCAGCGCTGGCTTCGCTGCCGGCGGGGAGAGCTTCTCACGCGGGGAGCTGCTGACAGAAGCGCCGGGGCAGCCCAGAGAGTCTTGGGGAAACCTAGCGAGACCGCATCAGACCGTGCGAAGTAGCACAACCCGAGCCCGCCACTTCGGCTTCGCCTGGCAGAGCAGGAGGGGCCCGGAGGAGAAAGTAACGCGTGTGTCCGAAATGTGGCGTGGGGGAGGGGGTTGTCTCTGTAGTGTGGACGGGCGCTAGAGGCATAAAGAAGCGTGAGCGTGCCAGCGGGGTTGTGTGTGTGTGTGTGTGTGTGTGTGTGTGTGCGCGCGCGCGCGCCTAGAGAGGGCTCTGTGTGCCTACCGCTCGGCTAAACTATGGGGTATGTCTGAATGCCAGTTAGCCTGTGTGAGCTAGCGAGTTGTGTGCGCCCGTTGTGTATTTCATGCTAGAGAAATCAGAAAGCAACCCCCCCCTCAAAAAAAAAAAAAAAAAAAAAAGAGCTGTATTGAGTTATCCTCCCTTGAACTGCAAGGGCTCGAATAAAAGTGGCTTTTGACTTTTAAGTTCTGTAACCCTCTCACTTTAAAGCCCCGACTCTTATTTGCCAACCCTAATGTTATAAGAAGTGGAGGACAGCTGCGGCGGGGAGGCGGGGGGACGAATAAACTAAGACTGGACACTGGAAGCCAGCCACTGGACACTGCATCAAGGTGGGGCCCACCAGCGCTAGCGGGGCATGCCAATCGGCGCGCCTGAACCTCAGCAGACAGCGCGGGGAGTCAGAACAGGCTCGGAAATCTTGGGAGGGGGGAGGGGCAGGGGCAGGGAGGGAGGCGAGCGCGCTGTGCAGCCCGGACTGCGGAGGCGCATCGCCGTTTTAAATCCCATCCCCGAGGTCACTGGCGCGGCGGAGTTGGATACACGGCGTTCTACAGGGGCCGGAGTGAATGGCGCTCCAGAGTCACACGCCAGAGCCGGGGGGTGAGTGCTGCCCAGCCTGCTTCCCCACGGCCCCGCTTGTCCCCCCACCCCCGGGCTTGTGGAAAACGAGGTGCCGGAGTTTGTGGCCTGGGGAGGGGACACTGCAGTGGCCAAGAGTGCGGGATGCGCTGGGTTTTGTGCCCCGCGGGGAAGCTGAGCTAAACACGGCCTGGTCCTAAACACTTGGGTTTGTAGACATCTCTTCTGGGGGGATCCGCCCGGGGAGCATTTCTCGGGGCACCCCAGAGTGGAGGGGGGCGATTTCAAAGCACACGCCGCTGTTTCTTCTGGGGGGGGGGGGAGGGACGAAGGACACACCCCACACCCAGAGAGGCTTCTTTGCTCGTACAGGGCGCTGCAGAGAACCACGGCAAACCCTCCAAAGAAGCCCTCTCGCCCTCCTGAGCAGTGACTGCGGAGCTGTGATTTTAACTAAGTCCCGGACAAGTTATTCTTCAGCTTGGCGCGTCCGAAACCCCTTCCTCCCCCGCTCCGAGGCTGGTTCTGTCCCCTCCCTCCGCCAGGAAGACTGATCCGGAGGGTTTGTTTACTGGGAGCCTCTATGCAGATAATCTTGAAGGAAAATCCTGGGTGTGTTTGCAAAGGGATTATGGACGGGCACTCCCCCCCCCCCCCGATAGTCTGCTAGAGGGTGGCACCCAGAGAGGTTAAAGGCGCAGGAACTATTGTTTGGGGGTGGAGAGGGTGGGTGGGGGTGTGTCCCTTTTAAGAGGTCCATTTAGAGATCTGTTCTGATTAACCGGGGGCTCGGTTTGCTGAAGAGGGGCTTGGCGCCAGGCGGCTGAGGCTCCACAATAAAGACCCGTCTCTTGTCACTTCATATTTACCCAAAAAATCTTCAAACAGCGCCCTGCGATCCTTCCAAAGCGCCTGGCGCGGCCGCCTGATCTTCGGCCCAGACGCTCCCCTCTGGGACTGGGGGAGGCGGGAGTCTGGGAGATTTCCCCCCACCCCACCCCACCCCAGGAACTGCATGAAGCCCCCGAGAATCCGGATGGGCGCAGATTGTTCCCCTCCCGAGAAATGCCTCTGCCGTGCCCCTCTCCTGCCCTGCGCAGGCTGGTGAATGGGGGCGTGTGACCTCTAGATGGCCGCCAAGTGCCCCTGTGCGGGGAGAGCCCGGAGCGGGAGCGGAACTCCCAGAGCCAGGTCCCTGCGCCGGCTTTTGCGCTGCTCCTGCGCAACGCGCAGGGAAGCGCCGGCAGGCTAGAGGGCCGGGTCCAGAGTCAGGGGCCCGAAGGCGCGAGGTGGGCATGTGGGAATGACCCCCCCAGAGTCCCGGGCACCCCCTAGCTGCCTAATTCAGAGACCTCGGCTCCCACCTCTGGCCCGGCTGGTCAGCAGCCTGGCTGGCCCTCACCCCGCGCGGCCTGGCTTGTGAGCCCTTGTTCCTTCAGGGTCAGGGGTTTGTGGCCTCCCACTTCCTTCGGGGCGGGGGCGCACTCACAGCTGGGGGGGAGTTCCCCGAGGCCGCACAGCTGAGATGCTGTCGCGCTGGGTGCCGGGGAACCTGGGTCAGCCCCCGGCTTGTTGAAGGCAGCCCCGGGCGCCAACCAAATCGCAGTTCCGAGCCTGGGCTCCAGGACAAGTTCACCTCCGGAGGGTGGTTTTTTTGGGGGGGAAGGAGGGCGCGGGCTTTATCTGCCACCTTCCTCGCCTCTGGATGGGTTGAGCTCACAACCCAGCCGGGCGGTTCCCAAGAGGGCCGGCGAACCTGGCAGCGAACCTCCAACCCCAGCCTTAGGCTCGGGGGCGGGATGAGCCGGGAGCGGAGCGGGGTTTAGAAGGGAGCGATTCGAGCTCAGCCGAGCCCCGGCGAACATGAAAAGCGTCCTGGGCAGGCGCTGAGGGCCGGGCCCGCGTGTTGACATTGGGACACAATTTGGACTTTGTCGTTTTGCCTCCCGGGAAATGTGCTGAGGGCAGCTGTATGGGGGTGGGGGGGGGGGGAGGAGAAGTGACCGGGGCTTTTTCCACAACCCAAGGCCGGTGCCTTTTGGTGCCCCTTTTGGGGGGGGGGAGATAGGCACCCAGCCCTCCACGGGGGCTGCGTCTGAGCGGCTTTCTGCTCTTGTCCTCTCCTTAGGAGAGCAACACAGAATAAAATCTGTCCGATAAAAGCAGCTGCCGGGAATTCAGACCGAGCCCTTTCCATAGTCGCTCCGAGGCACTAAATAACCCATCTCAGCCACCTTCTGTCTCCGGATCCGAGAACCCGACCGAGGGATGCTTTGGGGAGACCTTAGCAATATCTGTCCCTCGCCTGCTGCAGAGGAGAGTCCGGGGGAGGTGCCCTGGAGCAGTTAGAACTGTAAACTCCTTGGCCTGCAAACAAACACGAAAGGCCCGTCGCCTGATCTGCCGCCCAGAAATTCTGGGTGACAATAATATTTCGCCCTGGGCGCCCGGAGGACATGAGCTCGCGGAAACCCAGAATCCTTTCCCCGCAGTGTCCCGGTAAAGCCGCACAAGCCACCTGCAACAAGTCAGACTCGGATCGAGAAGGAAAACCCAGCTCCCCGTAACATCACCCAGAACCATTTACTCCCGATTTTAAACGACCTCTGCGGGGGGAGTGAAAGTGCGAGACGAAATCGATTGGCATCAATACTTCTGCTAAGTTTTCCAGCAAGCAGGTTCTCTGCAATTCGAATTGTCTTCAAATTCGTTACACATAAATCTTTCCTCCTCCCCCAGCTCCGACCTCCCCACTAGTTCCGAGCCACGATATTATATAAATTACAGACTAGAAACAAGGCAAAGAGAGAGGTGGATTTCTATCCCCGCACCGTGCCTTGGTTGAATTAGATTTTGTTTGAGCAATAATACTTTTCTCCCTGTCCCAACTATTCTGCCGTAATTAGCAATCACCCATATTCATTAACTAGGCTCCTACACCCTTGCTCCGTAAGACCCAGAGTTAGTTACACTCTTTGTATTCCTATAAAAATTCGATGGCATGCCTGATTTGTGTTTGCCGCTAAAATCCCACATAGGAAAGGGAGATTTTTAATTCCCTGTTGCCCTTCTTTGCTGGAATCGCAGGACAGCGCAGGACAGAGCAGTAGGACGTGCTGCATGTAAACAGAGGGGGGAAAACTCTATTTTTTTTTAAATCTGCGAGAAGGCAAGCCACGGGGGCAATGCCAGCCATGTCGCCCTTGGAAATGGATGGTGGGGCTGTAAATAAACGAGCCTTTTCGTGTATGTAGGGCAACCTCTGGTCGAATGGGGTTAATGGAGCAGGGTACTGGGGTGAAATGGGGTTTGTATACAAATAGGGTGTGCTGGTGCCACACCACAGGAAGTTCTGTCTGAAGCCAGGGGAAACATTTTCCGCGTGGACTTCTCTCTGATCCTCAAGGAAATTCTTCTTCGTTTTCCTCTCTGCATTTTGATCTAATAATTTCTCTGCTGTTTCCTTCTCCTGTAACCTTCTGGGACTCGTTATCTTTTAAACGAGGACTTCTTTTCTATACAGAGACCGGTTCCTAACAATAACCTCTATTCTGGAGGTGACACCGTGGTAAGGCTCTGTGTGTGTGTGTGTGTGTGTGTGTGTGTGTGTGTGTATCAGGAGAGGCAATGGGCCACTTACAGCTGTTTACAAGGCAAGGTTTTCTTTGTACATCTTCTGTTTATAGCCTCCCCTGTGCCTCTCTTGTTCGCTTCGGGCTTCACCCTCAGGAGACTGCAGGTTGGAGAATTAAAACGCGAAGACTTTATGAAACATGCAAACAGCTTCCCAACATTAAGGGAGCTACCTTAGCTCGTCCACCGGGATGGGTGAATTTAAAAGCGCGGAGGAAGAGGAGAAAGAACGGGGAATTAAACGATAGTTCTGTTTTATATAGAAAACGAAGTTGATCTCACCTACACTGTGTCTACTTGGAGGTAAAAATCCCTGCGTGAAAGGCAGTGGTTAAGCGTTGCAACAGAGGGTTCTAGATTTTTAAGGAGATTCCTCCAGTTTGCCAGGACAAAGACCTACCCCCAAAAGTTTTAGCAAACACCTAAACTTGCAACAGATTCCCCCCCCCTCCAGTTTCCCGTTCCAACCCACCCCCTTTCATCTTTGCCCATCTCTACTCCTCATCCCTTTGCTATTTTTAGCTGGTAGACTTAGGCCTTGGCGCCAGGCCGTTTAAGACCTGTCAAAGTCCTTCATATTCCCCGCATGTCACATGGACCTTTCGCTCTCTCCCCTCGCCCTGCCAAGCCAGGCATTTGGATCTGGCAGTCCGGGAGCGAATGCAATTTGCTCTTCTCCGCCGCTGGGTTGTCTCCCTGACCTCAGCCAGCAGGGCTGCTGGTGTCCTGTCCTGCGCGCTTAGACAAATGGCGAGTGATTGATGAAAAATAACAATTCTCACAAGGGGCCGATGCCTCCCTCCCTTCCCCTCCTCCGAGCTCCTACGGGCTCTAGCCCCGGCTCCATAGGGAAGGGATGGATCGCTCCCGTGTTGCAAACTAGACGGGGTCGGAGGTGAGCCGAGAATCTGCTCCCCCACAGGTGGAAACAAAAGACACCATGTAGCTGGATGGAGGGTCTGTAATTCACCAGCGTCTCCAAAGGAGAGAGGGTCATGGAATTATTGGGGGGGGGGGAAGTAACAGTTCAGGAAAGAGTTTTCAAAGGGAAATTGGCAGCTTTGCTTGAAGGAAATGACAAGTCGGGTCTGTTCCCCAAGACAAAGACCCTCTGGGTGTCTACACAGAACCCTTAGCTCGAAATAAGCTGCAAAATTACGGAGTTTATTTCGAGTGTATTTCCAAATAGCTTAGTTGGTAATTTGGCGCTGTGTACCGAAATAACTCGCTATTCCAAAATGCCGCTATTCCGAAATGCTTATTCCCATGTCCTGGTAACTCTTGTTCCTTCCTGGAACGAGGGTTACCAGGACATGGGAATAAGCCCCCCATTATATTGAAATCTATTTCGAAATAACAGGCTGCTTCAATAGACGAGGAATAGCTATTTCGGGATACTTCTATTCCGCAGGGACCTCCGCAGCCTACGCGTATCCTGACAGTGTAAACGCAGCACCTGGAGACTTGAGATAGACGGGGCCAGTACTTCAGACAGCCTGAGATGTCAGCAATAATCGAGGGGAACTTTCACGGGGTTGGGGTAGGGGGAGACTCTCCTGTCCTTTCCCAAAAATCAGACCCGGATCCGGGCTCAGGAGCCAAAGAGCTGCCCTTCCTGCATGGACTTACTGCAGGATCCAGAAGAAAACAGAAGGCGGGGAGGTGTGGAAAGGACGTAGGAGTAGGGGAAAGGCTGGGCGTGGAAGCTGAGAGAAACCTGGGGATTAGGGTGGAAGAGCATGGGGGAGGAAGGGGGAGGAGTTCATGCCACTTGGGTGCAGGAGCCCCCGAAGCACTATCCAGATTTCTCACAACGGTGGATGCCCCCACCGCGGAGGAGAAGGCGAGGGCTTTGAGATCCTGCCCGCCAGCCCCTAGCTGCCAAAGGGGGCCCAGGCCTCCGTGTGAACAGGGGCGGATCAGGCGGGGGCAGAGGAGGGGAACACTCAGAGCGAGGGAGTGGGGTAATTTTTAAGTCAGCAGCCGTGGGGGGGGGGGGGGGCGGAGCGGGACAGCCCCAGGACAAGTCCTGACCCACCTGGCTCAGGAGGTAGGCCAAGCGCACAGAGTCTGGCGGCGGAGGTAGGGGGTGTGTGTGTGGGGGGGGGGTGAAGCACGTGCCTGCCCCCAGCTCTGGCCCGGGACAAGCTGAGGGGACAGACAGAGGGGACGCGGCATCCGGGCGCATTTCACATCCCCCCCCTACTCTAAACTAATTTATTTCAAACCCCTTCTGCCCGGAGACCCCCTTGACCATCGGCAAGGCCGTTTGGCGTCCGGGGCATTCCTATCTGTCTGTCTAGTGAGGAGAGGCAGGTCTGGCCCCTGCACAAGCGGGGTGCAAATGTGGCGAGACAAAAGGGGGGGTCCCTTTATTCCGGGCACACAGATTGGGGGGGGGGGGAACGCGCCGCCACATTCACTTTCCCTCTGTCAGTTGCTGTTTCCAAGAGATCTGTTCCTCCCATGACCAGGTTTGGCTGCGAACGCGCCCCCGGCTTGCTGGCGTTTGGGGGTGCCCACTGGTGACCGGGGGTGTTTGAAAGCAGCCTCTCGGGAGGGGACAAAGCCCCAGCCGGCGGCGGACACATTGCAGCGCTGGCGGGGAGGGGGAGGGCGCTAAGGTAGTGGGAGGAGGTGTTTGGCAAAGGGGACTCCCTGCGTGCCACACTCCGTCCTGCCTGTAGCGACTTCTGCTTTCTGCTCCAGCTGTGGATGGGGCCAAAAGGGAGATTTGGCAGCCACCAGGACAGAGACGTTTAACCCCCAGCCCCCTGGCTGTTTTGGCAGCCCCCCTCCTTTCTAGCGCGGCGAGAGAGGCGGGGGGGGGGGGGACCCTGACCGCGCGTCCAAGCCTGTGAGATCGTTCTGCCAAATAAAACCCTCCCTCCGTCTCCTCGTTGGGTGTCTCCACCTTGCGCGTCCCTTTCGGGGGGGACTGGAAGGGCAGGGGCCGCGTCCTGAAATAACAGGAACTATTTAATTTGGCAAACGGGCTGGGAGAAGGGACCTCGGCAGCGCATTTGGAACGACCTGTAAATGGATCTTGTCCTCCTCATGATGCTGAACACACCCCGCGAGAGAGCCCATCTGCTAGATAACCTAGAAGGGAATCTCTGCGGATGATACGACTGAGTTCAAGGGCTGTTTATTACACAGAACGCCCTGCAGATATGTGTAAACGGGCCCAACATCCACCCGAGACATTTTATTGTCAGGTGACAATTTCAGAGAAGGAACAATAAAGGCTCATCCTGGGGTCTTTTTCTAGCAAAAAAAAGCAAACCGGGAAGCGGGGCCACGGAAAGATTCCCACGGTGAGCCGGGGAGAAGACAGGTGTGTCCTAAATGCAGAGAAACCTGGGGCGGGGAAAATGCCGCTTGATTCGATTCAGTTTCGAGGAGAAAAGTCTACATTAGGCAATTATTTCGAACTACCTTATTTCGAACTAATAAGTCGGGACTTGCTTGGAAATAATATATTTCGAAATAACATGCCCGCTATAGCCTAACCAACATATATTATGATCATAAGCTTAATAAAACCCACTTCATCAGAGGAGTTGGAGTGGAAATGACAGAATCCAGGGCATATATAGATTCTCCCGAATTAATACCGTGCACCCCTGGACTAGCTGTCTGAGTTGCCGTTGGTAGCCCACTCTCCCTGCTCCTGCGTGTACCTGTCGCACCATCCTCTGCCAGGGAAGTACACTCAAGTGCCACAAACCCTTCCTTCTAAGGGAAGCCCCGCAGCGTCTTACCCTGCGTGGAGACAGGTGCCAGCGCGGTGCAGACTTCCCCCTCACCCTCCTGCTGCGGAGATTCACGCAGCCCCTCAGCCACCCAGCCGGGCAGGAGCTTTTATTATTTAGTATGAAGCGTGTCTGCTATTTTGTTCATCGCCTTTGTCTCTTGGTGCGGCGGCTTTTCAACAATCGGATTAATAACCTCAGATGCAGCCACCTCCTTGCGGTCTAGCTAGCAGCTGGGCTTGCTCCTCGATGTGTCACGTCCTGTTTTATACTTGACGCGCTGGGGGAAGCTCCCCCAAGCATCCGACAGGAACCGGGCGCTCCAGCCCAGACAAAAAGGCTCTTTCCTCCGCGCTCCCTCGCCAGGACCCTGCCCTTCTGGGGTGGGTGTGAAGTGGGTTGTTTCTCCCACAGGCCTTTCCACTCGGCCCGGGGTTTTACCAGCCAAAATGTGCTGCCCTCCTACCCCGCAGGGATGGGCACGTGGGCAGAGGAGGCCTGTAGATATTTGGGACGCTTCCAAACAGTCTGGAAGCCAGTGTCTGCGCCACACGGCTGGGAGCAGAAGCACAGCAGGAGCTGAAAGGAGGGGAAGCAAAAGGTTGGGACCAAGCCCCAGAAGCGCCTGTGATCGGAGAACTTAGGCAGGGTGGCTTCTCGAGTTTGGATTTTTCTCTCTCCAGAGGTGACAAGAGTCAGAGTTAAACCCGAGGAGTGAGTGTGGAAAGTGTCCCTTAGAAGCCCCTTTGCAATAGACACATACCCACATGCGCGTGGGAGCGCTCACACACGCGCACGCTCACACACGCACATACACCGGCGAGTCGCCTGTCTTCCCGCAGCGGCCCCCTTCCGCCTGCAGCGCCTCCCGGCCCTCCGGTGACCAACTTGACATTCCGAAGTGGAACCGAATCTCCTGCCCCTGCCGCTTCGCCCTTCGCCTGTCAGGCGGTGGCGCCGAGCCCCGGGCCGGCAGGGACGCGTGTGCCATGCCCTGCGAACCAGGCAAGATCCTGGGAATGTCTCAGCCCCCCAGGGGCGGCTACTGAAAGAGAAGCAGGGGCGATTTGCTCACGACCCCCCAGTGTTGGCAGGTGGAAGAGATTCCAGGGTCATTTTTGCAGCTCCAGTCCCTGCAGATTAGGAGCACGCACATCCCCGAGGGGACTCTGCACTTGTGACACGTACCTGTCTCCCCCCTTCCTTCCCGCTGCGCACCGACAGCTTATGTTGGCCCCAGCTTTGCCCTGTATTTGGTTTCAGCTACGCCCCAAGGAGAAAACCAGAAACGCCGCTGTTTGACACACGCCTTAGAGATTCGGATCCAGCTGCGTTTAGAATCATAGGGAGAGTTCACACCAACCCACCGAGCGATCTATTGAGGGCCCGTCTAAAACTGCCCCGTGTCCCTGTTCTGAGCCCCGCAAAGCTTTCAAAAGCGCCTCTTCTTTTTAATCCGGCGTCTCTAGCTCATTTACCGACTTCCCCAATCTCTCTCCCCCACCTCCCCACTGTTTAGATTTCTCTCCGCCTTGAAAGAAAATATTTCCAGTAATCCAGATTTCTGGGAAATAACACGCGGGGAGGCAGAGACACAAAATCGCCTGGAGTTTACCTAGAGTTTAACAACTTATAAACATTATTTTCCAGGCTGTTTGTCAGGGAGAGTTGCATGTAAACCGTATTCACGGAATGCGGCCGGAGCTTTGTCCCCCGAGAAAAGAAAAGCTGCGGAAGAAAGGCTGGAACCTCACATGCACGGTGCGATGTTATTGGCGGTGTCACTCCGAATTTCAGGCGATGCGATGCTAGATTTATACAGCACGTCTGGCTTCCCGTAACCTTTCAGTAACAATGACTACTGACATGCTCATATGTTAGTGCTCTCAACCCTGCCGGGGGGATGCGGGAGCTTGTAACAGTGCAGGAGAAAGGGCTGGCGGGGGAAGAGGGGGAGAAGAGAACACCATGAAAGTCGAAAGGAGCAGAGATGGGCAACATTTTTTTTTAAACTTAGTCTAGAGGGAAGTTTTCTACAGTTCCTGGAAGGGGAGCGGATATCACCCGGTGTTCTAGAATGCGGGGTATGTGTGTGTGTGTGTGTGTGTGTGTGTGTGTGTGTGTGTGTGTGAAATCAAAGTAAAGAGCCCCCCATCTGCCCCGGGTCACACGGTGTGGACCCAGCTCCGGTGCGCCTTTAAAACAGCCCCGCACTTTCTCTGGATTATTTCTGGAGCAACGTGCGGGCGGGGGTAGCCAGAGCGATCCCTACATACGCCAGAGATGTCATGTTTAGAGGAGAGATTCCCCCCCCCCACCTTGTACAAACCACCGCCCCTCCCCCCCTTCACATCCCCAACGCGCCTTTTGATCACTGAGCTCGATCGGCCGGCGGGGGCGATTGATTTTCAATTACAAAAGTCCTCACCCTTTCTAGAGTCCCTCCCCCCGCTCCATTAACCCTTCCTGCGCTCCCATTTCAGACACTAGGCTGGTCTATACAAAGCGAATCCATTCCCCGCAGTCTGTCAGAAACCCGGCCCTCAACCACACACTCGGAGCCGAGTCCTTAAAAGGGCAGACGCGGATTTCCAATGGCAAAGGTCGGCGTTTCCAAAAGGCTCTGAAGGCGCCCCGGTGTGAAACAGGAGCTGGCGTTTAAAAATCACGTTAAATCCCCGTCTTTAAAAATTCCCCCCACGGCAGCATCATAGACGCGGGCTAACCCCAGTTCTAATGAGATCTAGGCAGAATTCATACAACGTGTGTGCGGCTAGACACACACACACACACACACAGTTAAAATACAGGTGGCCGCATTATTGTGTGCACACACCCCTGTCTAATACACATATCGGTGCGCACCACGGATATGCGTGCACACAGCCAACCGTGTGAGCCAGCGTTTAAAAGCACACAGTTCGTCCTTGTTTCTTCGGCTCCTGGAAATGTATTTACAGACACGTAAACACGATTTTGCTGACGCTCGTGATTAGCAAGATTTTGTTGGAGTCAGGAAAAAAAAAACCAAAACAAAAACAAAAAAACCAACAACCACCACAACCCTGGAGTCTTTTTGGGTGTCTGATGGCGTGTGTGGGATAAATGTTTGGACATCGGTTCCTTAGCAACTGCAACGGTTTGCGACCCAAATCCAACACACACACACTGACACAAATCCAACCACGCAAACTTCTTGTGAACTTACTTGTGCATGCGAGTTCCAATAAACAGAAGCCGCCCACGGGCGTTCCACAAAAACCCACTAGTGATAAAAGAACCGTCGGAGACAAATTATGTGGCGTGTAGGGACAGTCAAATAGCTACATCCTGTAGCCAAGCACCATGCGTGTGTATCCATCTACACACCTGCGCAGGGATGAAGCCAGAGATAGCAATCGGTTTTGAGTAAAGTTATCATGCGGAGAGGTGGCTTTATAAGATTCATATAAAACAGGTTTCTACAAATGGATTTAAAAGTAGCCATTCTTCTACAAAGGCTTTTCAAAAACCTACTGCGGAACGTGCCTTCCTATGCGAATTTGATACATTTACACAGGGGCTGAACAAAGACATGAACTGGATGAGCCGTTATATTCCACACCCAAATGACATCAGAAGTTAATTATGGGGTACTTCCAGCCTACTCAATTAGCCTTATTAGCACTGGCACTACAATGGAGAGGTATTTTTACCCTTCCCCTCTCCTTTCTTTTTCTGTTATAAATTGAGAGGTTCCCCCTTTCCCTTCTACTCCCATCTGAGGAAGTGGGTTTTGCCAACGAAAGCTCATGATTCTCTATCTATCTTAGTTCCTCTTTAAGGTGCTACAGGACTGCTAGGTTTTTTTTTAAGGTTTCATATATTCACCAATATAGATAAACACATAAATATAGATACTATATCTAGTATATACAGGCAGACAGGGATACGTGGATCCCTATAGCCTTTTCTCAACAGTGTGTTTGGTCGGGTTCCAACCATTTTTTGATTTTTCCCATTCCTTTCCGGGCTGTGGCAGCAAACTGGGTACTAGTGTCCCAAGAATGATCTCTGTGACCCATTGAGTTGTAAGTAGGGGAGAGGGCGTGGAGCCCTTTTAAGGGAAAGGACACACGGAACAATCTCCCCCGGTTGCTCTTTGGGGCATCTAGCTCCAGTCCAGCGGCCAGGGAGCCCCTAAAAGCAGAGCTCGCCTCTGTGGCTAGCTCATCTCCCCAATAAGAGGGATTCAACCAGGCCGGGATTTGCCAAACGAACGCGGCTCGGGCCCCTCCTTTTCGGGATTAAAGGCGAGGGCTTGGGAGGGGAAAACGCTCGGCCCGGGAATCGAGTCAGTCGCCGCTGGGAGGGGAACCCCAACGCGCCCACCAGCCGGGGAGGCAAGAGCGGGGAAGTCTCACTAGACGGCAGCGGTGCCGTGTCCGAGCGGCCCTTCCGGCTGCGCTCAGATTCCTGAATGACCCGGCGGGGGGGCCGGGAGAAATAGAAATTCCAGCAGCGGTTCCCCGCGGCGGGCGCGACCCCCCCACGCGGGCGCTTGCGGGGGAAGCAGCCACCGGGGTCCCGGGCGCCCCCCATCCCCTGCCCTGGGTCGCTCGTTTGGAAAAGCCCCCCCGAAAACGCAACCGCCCCGCCCCGCCCCGCCCCGCCCCGCACGTTCTTCTTCAGCCCCCGGGCACAGAGCTCGGCCTCCTACCCGCCCCCGCCGCTCACACAGGTACCTGCGGCGCCCGGGGGGGCGGCCGGAGAGACCACAAAGGCGCCGAGCGCGGCCTCCCTCCGCTCCGCTCCGCTCCTGCTAACCAGGAAAACCTCCACCTGTTTCTAATAAGGGCTGGGGGGGCGGGGAGGGGTAGAAGCGGATTCAGAGGGGTCCCGCGCCTCATCCGCAGGTAACATCGATTCAGGGGGCGTTGCTGTCCCGCACGGAGTCCTTTGCAGTTTGGCTCCCCCCCCCCCCGGTTTTCTTTTTAGCCCCCGCCTCTCCCTTCCCCAGGGCTGGCTCCGCCGCCCGTTCCCCCGGGGGATAAAAGGAAGGAAACAAACCAACAAGTGTTTAGGAGAAAGCCGTGGCACCTTAGGGATACAGTGTCCTGAGCTTTCGGGGGCAAAAGCCACGTCCCCGGAGGGGCAGAGACAAGTTTTCCAGTTATAAAAAGTGTGTGTGTGTGTGTGTGTGTGTGTGTGTGTATGTGTGTGTACGTCTCTGTGCGTGGGTGTCTGTGCATATGTATCTGTATCTGTGCGTGTGTCTGTATGTGTGTGTGTATCTCTGCGTGTGTCTGTGTGTCTGTGTGTGTGTGTATCTGTAACTGTATCTGTGTGTGTGTGTCTCTGCGTGTGTTTCTGTGTCTGCATATGTATCTGTGTCTGTGCGTATCTCTGCGTGTGTTTGTGTCCGTGTGTGTGCATATGTATCTGTAACTGTATCTGTGTGTGTGTGTCTGCGTGTGTTTCTGTGTCTGCATATGTATCTGTATCTGTGCGTGTGTGCCTGTGTGTGTGTCTGTGCGTGTTTCTGTGTCTGCATATGTATCTGTATCTGTGCGTGTGTCTGTATGTGTGTGTGTATCTCTGCGTGTGTCTGTGTGTCTGTGTGTGTGCATATGTATCTGTAACTGTATCTGTGTGTGTGTCTCTGCGTGTGTTTCTGTGTCTGCCTATGTATCTGTGTCTGTGCGTGTCTGTGTGTATCTCTGCGTGTGTTTGTGTCTGTGTGTGTGCATATGTATCTGTAACTGTATCTGTGTGTGTGTGTCTGCGTGTGTTTCTGTGTCTGCATATGTATCTGTATCTGTGCCTGTGTGTGTGTCTGTGCGTGTTTCTGTGTCTGCATATGTATCTGTATCTGTGCGTGTGTCTGTATGTGTGTGTGTATTTCTGCGTGTGTCTGTGTGTCTGTGTGTGTGCATATGTATCTGTAACTGTATCTGTGTGTGTGTGTCTGCGTGTGTTTCTGTGTCTGCATATGTATCTGTGTCTGTGCGTGTCTGTGTGTGTGTCTGTATCTCTGCGTGTGTCTGTGTGTGTGCATATGTATCTGTATCTGTGTGTGTGTCTCTGCGTGTGTTTCTGTGTCTGCATATGTATCTGTCTGTGCGTGTCTGTGTGTGTGTATCTCTGCGTGTGTTTCTGTGTGTCTGTGTGCGTGCATATGTATCTGTATGTGTGTGTGCGTGTGTCCCCAAGTAATTAAATATTTGAAAGGGAAAATAGGTAGCCCCCAGGCAAACTCGTGTCGAACTATTTGTGTGTGTTTGTTCGACTAGTCTTGGGGGAAAGCCACGAGGGGGACTTCGTGTAGAGAGCGCCCCAAAAGGTGCAGAAATAAGGGCCCGAGCGCCCGACTTCCCCGCACCTCCAGTTGCCGGGCGGAGCAGGCAGGGCGGAGAGACTCCGAAACTTTTTGTGCTGCAGCCTCCTCGGAGCCCGAGCCGGGGAGGTTACAAACGAAAAAGGCCAGGAGGACAGCGCGGGGCAAGGGCCCGTGTCTGGCTTCAGCGAGTCCCTTTCGCCTCCCTCGAGGTCAGCCTTGAAATCCGTTTTCTAGCGGGCATGGGAGGCAAGCGGAGGGAACGAGGCTGTGCACCAATGGAAGCAACAGTCTGATTGCCGGGGCCGAGCGAAGCTTTGCGCAGCCAGCTGTGGATCCGGTGAAGTCCTGCGCGCGATTTCAGGAGCCGAGTCTATATTCAGCGAGCGGGTGTTTGGAGCTCTGAATTCTGCCACTTGAGCAGAAGCATTTTCCAAACCAGTTGCGCTGCTTTAAACTAGATGTGGGGGCGGAGGGGAGAAGAAGAGTGCACCCGCACTGCCACCCTGAAATCACGCGACAAACGGCTTACACGTCAGATTTGGTTGCCCAACTATAATAATCGAGGAGAGTTTTGAAAATACCGCGCAACTTTGTCTGTGTGCGCTTGCCGGGTTTTTCACGCGCGGTCGCTTCCCACAAACTTTTCCTCGCCCTGTTTGCACCCAGCACAACTCATCCAATCCGGGAGCAGCAGCCCTGCCAGCTGACATCGCTGGCTAAGCAAAGCTGGGCAGATCCCAGGCGTTTGCAAGTGTTTGTGGTCAATCCGATATAGTAACAATCCTTTGGAACCTCAGAGACAGCTGAGGAAAGAATTGTCTGCTCCTAGCCTGTGTGAGCAGAACAAGAGGCTCAGCTCCTTGGCTGGATAATTCTCTGTGAATTATCTCAGCTCAAGGAAAGTAAGGTAGCTTTCATAGAATAATTGATTTTATTTCTTTTGTTAGCTACTGCTGTACATTTAAAAGCCCTTGCACTAGGACTGAATTATACCTTTGTGCAGCCAGAGTCCTGCTGGGGGTTGAAGTGGATTTAAATGACACATAGGGCTCTCTGCAGCGGGGGGGGGGGGGGGGGGGGGGAGGGGATTTTCACTGTACAATTGCTAGGCAATATTATTATTCCTGCTGTCTGTTTTCCACAAGTGGCAGCTTCAAAAGCACCAATGTGAACATAACGTAAGAACGACCAAGAACAGCCATACTGGGTTAGACCAAAGGTCCATCTAGCCCAGTATCTTGTCTTCCAACAGTGGCCAATGCCAGGTGCCCCAGGGGGAATGAACAGAACAGGGAATCATCAAGTGATCCCTCTCTTGTCATTCATTCCCAGCTTCTGACAAAGAGAAGCTAGGAACACCATTCCTATCCATCTTGGCTAATAGTCATTGATGGACCTAGCCTCCATGAATGTATCTAGTTCTTTTTTGAATCCTGTTAAAGTGCTGGCCTTCACAACATCCTCTGGCAAGGAGTCCCACAGGTTGACTATGCATTGCATGAAGAAATATTTCCTTTTGTTTGTTTTAAACCTGCTACCTATTCAATTTATTTGGTGGACCTCTCAGTCTTCTGTGTTGGGAACAGGTAAATAACTTTTCCTTATTCACTTTCTCTGCACCAGTCATGATATTATAGACCTCTATCATATCCCCCTCCTTAGTCTCCTCTTTTCTAAGCTGAAAAATCACAGTCTTTTTATCACATCCCATTGCTGGTCCCAAGGATTATTCACAGGATATGGCAGATAAGGGTGTGTGAGCCAGGTGCATTGTATTTCACTATCTTTTTTTCCTCTCTGCTTTTTTCTCAGCTTCCTTGTAGGTATGTGGATCTTCCATTGAGACCAGTGAGGATCCAAGCATATGGAGAGAGCCCAAAATTGGCATCAAGATTCCCTCTGCATGAAGGAGAACTTTGCCCCAAGTAGCTGACTGCTGAATTTTTTGTCCCGTGATGCAGTGTGGCAAGCTGGCTGGCAGAGTTCATTTCCTTTGGCCCAAATCCAGGTAATGCCACCCCAAGTGCAAGGCACAAATCAAAGGCTTGCCTCCCAGCTCGGTCCCTCATCTCTGGGGCACTGGTACTTTTAAGGAAAGAAAAGCTAAAAGGGAAAAAAAGGCAGGACACACAATGTACAGCGGCCCCTCTGTTCATCACCCTCCTTGCTGCTTTCTCTGCACACACACAGCCCCAGATAAAGATCAATTCCCCTCCACAGAGAAAACAGACTCACATGCTGTAAAAGGACAGCAGGGCCTGCATTCGACCCTGGCGTGGAAGCGGGTTTTGCTGGGGTTAACGATTAAGAGCCCCCGTTTTATAACCAGTGATAATGGCTTCCTTGTTATTCCCTTCCTTTGTGTGGAAAACAAACCTTGCCCTTGGAGTGGTTGGCCTCTCTCATTACCGCTATCTGCCTCCTACCCTTCCAATCTCACCTGCAAACCTGACCTGTCAGGAAATCCCTCCTCCATTTGTCTGAGCCCTGTTTTGTCTTACCCAGGGCCCAATGCGGCAAGGATCCAGATGGCGTCTTGAGATGGTGGTTGGAAAACCATTCCCAGAGAGTGGTGATCAATGTCACAGTCATGCTGGAAGGGCTAACGAGTGGGGTCTCGCAGGGATCAGTTCTGGGTCTGGTTCTGTTCAGTGTCTTCATCAATGATTTAGCTAATGGCATAGAGAGTACACACAAAGTTTGCAGATGATACTAAGCTGGGAGGGGTTGCAAGTGCTTTGGAGGATAGGGTTTACATTCAAAATGATCTGGAGAAACAGTCTGAAGTAAATAGGACTGTTTAAGGAGAAATGCGAAGTGCTCCACTTAGGAAGGAACAATCAGTTTGGCTATGTCTACACTGCAACGCTATTCTGGGATGCTGGAGTATCCCAAAATAGCTATCCTGCGTCTTAACAGCAAGCCTATTATTTCGGGTTCGCTATTCCGACGTCCCTGTAAACCTCATTCCACGAGAAGTAAGGGACGTTTCAGAACAGCGGGTTATCTCAAAATTTGGTGCGGTGTAGATGGCCCAAATTATGAAATAAATTATTTCAAAATAAGATTGAAATAAGATTTGCAATTTGCGTAGCTCAAATTGCGTATCTTATTTCGAACTACAGTGCAGTGTGGACGTAGGCTTTCACACATACAGAATGGGAAGAGACTGTCTAGGAAGGCTGAAAGGGATCTAGGGGTCATTGTGGACCACAAGCTAAATATGAGTCAACAGTGTGACACTGTTGTAACCCCCCCCCCCCCAAACATCCTTCTAGGATGTGTTACAGCAAGAGTGTTGTAAGAAAGCCACAGGAAGTAATTCTTCTGCTCTGCACTGATGATTAGGCCTCAGCTGGAGTATTGTGTCCTGTTCTGGGCACCACATTTCAAGAAAGATGTGGACAAATTGGAGAAAATCCAGAGAAGAGCAACAAAAATAGTTCAAGGCCTAGAAACAGGACCTCTGAGGCAAGACTGAAAAAAAAAAAATTGGGTTTGTTTAAGCTGGAAAAGAGAAGGCTGGGAGGGGACATGACAGCTGTTTTCAAGTACATAAAAGTTCGTTAACAAGGAGGGAGAAAAATGGTTCTCCTTAGCCTCTGAGGATAGGGCAAGAAGCAATGGGCTTAAATTGCAGCAAGGGAGTGTAGGTTGGACAATAGAAAAAACTTCCTGTCAGGGTGGTTAAATACTGGAATAAGTTGCCTAGGGAAGTTGTGGAATCTGTCTTTGGAGATCTTAAAAAGCAGGTTAGACAGATGCTTGTCAGGGATGGTGCAAATCAGGGGTGGGCAATAATTTTTGCAGGGGGGCCATTTCACCACTGTTGATTGGTCGTGGGGAAAAGCCTCCAGGCAGTGCTTTACTGCACCTGCCCGGGAGAGGGAGAGCTGCAGCATATGGAGCCACTACCTCCCCTTGCCAGGCAGAGCTGTGGATTGGATCCCAGTCTGGTTTGCCTGACTCCAGCCTACAAGGCTTGGGGCTTCTCCCCCTACAGAGGCTTCTCCCCCTCCCAGCCTCATGGAGGGCAGTGGGGGGGGGGGATGAGGCTGGAGCACCAGCGTGAACTCCTCAATCCTGGGGGGGAAGCCCCAAGTGTTGGGGTCCGGAGCCAGGCAAGCTGGGGCCGGATTTGGTCACTGGGCCCTAAGTTCCCCACCCCTGATTTAAAGGGTGTGGCTTATGATGTGTGAAAATGTGGGGGTGACACTATTAGCCCAGCCCTGCATAAACTCACTTGAACACTGAAATGCTTAGAATAAGAATAATTTAAAGAGGCATTGCATCCTCCTGGCAATTGTGTTGGTGGGGAAATGACTTTCCCGCTTTGAGGGTCAAGCTGCCGACAAACACAAGGGAGTTCCCTGTAAACCAAAGTTCAGAGGTGGTTTGTTTAGAAAGACGATGGCAGGGAAGGAGCAGAAAAGGCCCCGTTTCCCTGAGGCCCCTGAATACCTGCAAAGCAGTTTCCTCCACAACTCGGGGAGGAAGCTGGATGAAAGCAACCAGCTTCTGCTCCGCATTTGAGGGGCTGCAGTCGCTGGCCAGAATCTGGCTCACAACCTTTTGGCTGCAGCTGAAACTTGCCAAAGTCGTTTCCCAGATTGTCTGAACGTTAATGCGCTCGCTTGTTTTTTTTTTTCAAAGCATATTGGCTTAAACCATCAACTATCAAGGGAACTGCTGAGAATTAATGTAATTTAATATAACTATTAGCCTTTCTCCGGCTAGGGTCTTTTACTGGGTTATTAATGTCATTGAGAGGGGAATTCAGGGACACACGTCTTCCCTTTTAAAACATGTCAGTGGTGTGGTCCCAGGAACGAGACGCACATATTGTAATGCTTTCTGACAATGTCTGGATCCAAACCCACAATGCCATTGTCTTGGTTTAATGTGGTGGTCTGCTTATCTTCTTATGCAACAAGGAAGCAGACACGAGCCAGCATTTTTCACACGTTAAGGAGACAGAGGGGAGAGATGAAGCAACTTGCTACAGGGCAGGGAGCGAAGAGACAGGACCCAAGCTCAGGAGTTCCTGGCATCTGGTGCTAGATCCTGCCCACCCAGAACTCTCGTGTAACCCACACCCCTGCTGGGCGTCATTCACTGTCTCATGTAGCAGCAATTAGACCACTTAGTCCTGGTCTACATTAGGACTTTATTTTGAAATAACCCCCCCCCAGTGGTCGAATTCATAAGCGGCATGTCCACATCACCAAGCCCGTTATTTCAAAATAACGGGCCACGGAATTTGAAAATCTGTACTCCTGCTTTTCATCAGGAGTAACACGTATTCCGAAATAGTTATTTTGAAATAGTAGTGTGGATGTTCCGGTGCTGCTGTTTCAAAATAACAACTTCCCAGAGTCATTTGAACTAATTACTCCCCAGTGTTTCCTGGGGTTCCAAGTCTGAGGGATCGCGTCCACATTACTGGAGCCTGCCTCGGACTAATTTCGAGGCTTCCCCGTAGTGTGGACACACTAGTTCGCATTTGTTAAACGGGGCGTTAAGTCAAATTTAGTAATTTTGAAATACTTTCTAGTGTAGACATGGCCTTACAGAGAGAGAAGAGGAGTTTGCTCTACAACCGGAGTTGAGAAACAGCTGGCTTTTAGCTCAAGCCTAGAGGCTCATGCCCTGCACTCCACAAGTCCCAGGTTCAGTTCTACCTGTCAGTTTAACATTCTACATCTGTTTTTAAATTGGTTATATATTCACACCAAGCAGTAACTCAGATACTCTCCTAGGGACGGTGCGCTGTTAGTAAATGGCTTTTAGTATATTTCTAGCAATGTTTTGTGTAACTACCTGAAGGAAGTAAATTACCGTCTATACAAGGGAAACAATATTGTGGTCTGAGTTGTTACTAGTTCATGTTTTACAAACGCTACTATTTTAAAAAATTCTTCTCATTATAGATTGGATTTTAATGGGATGATATGTGGGGGTGGAGGGGTTGATTAAACTGTGTTAATTAGAAATTAATGTCAAATTAGTTAGCCACACAACTGGCCTGTGGCTAGTCTTAGTATTTGCACTTAAGAATATTCAAAACAACTTTGAAGTGCCTCAGAAAATTCAAAATTGCTATGCTGATTTATGTGGGCCTTCGTTGGCTATTATTACATGGCCCCCGGGGCCCCAGCCAAAACCCACCCCATTGTGTTAGGTGCTGCACAGACTCACAGGAGGAAGACTCTTACCAAGGTTATGAGAAAGTGTAACCGGTGGGCAAGAAAAACAAATGAGGGAGCCAAACTGGGAGGGTACAAGTTACCAGAAAAGTAAGTTATGTGGCATCCTTATTCTAATGCCTACAGTAATAATCACACACACATGATACCCAGATTCACTGATCTCCTGTGACCAACTTTACTGGAGCAGGGCAAAATTTTTCAAGCAAATTTTTTTTGTCAAATAAATAAATAAATAAATAAAATGCAGCGTTGGCTTAACTGAACCAATTTGTGAATGTGGGTTGATTTTGGCCGAGTGTTTCAGTTGAAAAAAAAAGAAGAAGAAACATTTGGAAATAGTTCCTTCGGGCATTTCCAAAACGAAATGTTGCAACTTTTCATTTCAGAAAGGTGTATTCTTTCGAAACGTCTCTCCATTTTATTAAAAACAACCCCCCTGAAAACATCATAACATCTTCAAAATGGAAACACAATGCTTTGTTCAACCCCAACTCATTTTTTTCCACTTTTTCATTTTGTGGAAAATGTTTCATTTCAGCGCCACCCGAAACACTTAGCCCCCTCCCCCAAACTACTATTATGTTTTGGTTTGGCCACTGAAGCAAAAAAGCCCTGGTCATTCACACGGATCCACGAGTAGCAATAGCGGCCCCGGTCTCCAAGTGGGTCAGATCTTTTGGAAACTAAATGCAGCAGCCGAGACAGTTACATGGGTTTCCTTTGATGAGAACCAATGGCTGTTTGCCGACATTGTTCAGTGGCCTTATCCACTCCCCAAGCTTTCTTTCCAGGGTTAATATGAATCCACCCTTTCCTACTTGCGGCCAGGGCGTGGCTGTGATTGCTGGTACTTGGCTGATTACAAGGGCAGGGGCTGTCACTTCTCAGCTCTGATTAGCTAGCTCACGCTGCTGGGCTTGCAGGACTCTTAGATAACCCAGACTCCAGAAGGCTCTCCATGGAGCAAGGTTTATCACTCAGGCCACATTTTCACAGTATGCATCCCCTGTGATGAAAGCTTTTATGTCGGCTGCCTTTTAAACACCTGATTCCATTGCGAGATGGCCTGGTCTGTTTCGGTAGGAATGACCCGAGCTGGTCAAAGGGGCACCATTCCCACTAACTTCAATGGGTGTCTTAAGCTGATTAGGCCAGAGCTGGAGTTCTGCCGCTGCGCTTTCCTCTACCCTGATGACATGTAGCTTTAGCTCAAGATTGTAGGTGGCCTGAGGACTTGCATTGTTAGATTATCTGACTAAGGGAGCTTTTTTTCACACAAAGGGCTGGATTCTGCAAGGTACTGAGTGCCTCCTATGAAGTGCTGAGCATTTGCGGCTTCCAGTGACTTCAGAGGCGCTCTGCACCCTTGGCCCAGTTTGCCATGGCAGGCTGTAATGCTACGCATGGCTTCCAGCCAATGCGAGGCCTCTCGCTGCCAGAAGGGGGAGGGAAGAGAGCATTTCGGGTCAGGTGTTCCTTTCCCACCTAGGTCCATGACCACCTTTCACCCAGTGTTCCTGCTACTCTGTTTCATCCATCAGTGGATTTTTTTCCATCCATGTGCAGAATAAATTTTGTTATGAGCACCCAGGGGTGTTTGAATGTGCACCACATGGAAAAACACAAACCCAGCTGGGCAGCACTAGACTCTCTCTTGAGAGGCTGCCAAAGTGCCCAGCTTACAGGGAACACTGCTTTCATCCCACTGCAAGAATGCAAGATGGAGAGATACGGGAGCAGTAATGTCCACCCGTTCTTCCAGGAAGAGGAGGAACTGATCTGACATGTGGGTTACGAGTCTCCATGGCCGAGGCAATCATTTGTGTTCCGCTGCTGATTGGGCCAGATCTCTCAGCTGGTGGACCAGGTTCCATTGACTTAGAAAATCTGGTCCTACACTTGCTTGCCTTGGAGAAGTTCTTCCTGTGCTGTCCACATCCTTCCTCTACCCATCCCTCCAATTGCACCAATGTAGTGCCTTGGTGCAATACAGATTTTACTTTGCTTAAGCCATGTCTACATTACACAGCAGATCAATGCTCCAGAGGTCGATCTTCTGGTGTTCGATTCTGCAGGTCAAATATGGACCTGTAAATCAAATGCTGAGGGCCGCTCTGGCTGGCATCTGGTACTCCTTCTTTTGTGAGGAGTAAGGGAAGCCGACGAGAGTAAACATGGGTGGGGAAACATGATTTAAGATCTACCAACTCCAGCTACGTAATGAACGTAGCAGGAGTTGCGTGTTTTATTGCGACCTTCCACTGTAGGGTAGACCAGGCCACAGGCTGGACTGCAAAACTGAGTGTATAGCCGCACGTATTGTCAGGTTATTCATCAGCAAAGACCCTGGCAAAATAAATCCCATCCCAACTGTGGTAGGGGTTTCAATGCACTTCTTGTTGAGCAGGTGTTCCCATCACAAAATCAACTCTTACAAATGGTGTTAGCTGACACCCGTTCTTTGTAGAGGAGCTAGGGATGGATCGTGCCTTTGAGACTAGAGGTGGTTGCTCCAGGCCAGGGTTGAGATACATTGTTAAGGAATCAGTGGTCAGAAAACTGGCATCCATTCTTGCCGTGTTGCACTTGTTCTGTGGATAGAGGGACATGAATCTCTGGAGCTATGGAGTGCAGGCCTGAATCCGGCTAGACCGGCTCTTCAGCCTTGATCCAAAGTCCGCCGAAGTCAAGAGAAAGACTCCCACTGATTTTAGTGGGCTTTGGATCCAGCAAGATGAATATTAAATAAATAAGAAACAGTAATAAATAATCCACTCCCTAGAAACTCTGCCCTGTCTGGCAATATATTTCATAACATAAAAAGAAAACAAAACCATTCATTTCTACTGGCACTTTCTGCGGGTCCTTGTTTAAATCCCTCCCTGTTTCCCACATAAAGAGCAGAACAAACCACAAATTTCAATTTATCAGGCCTACTTATTGGCCCTACTTCTTCTAGAGGGAACATCATCAAAGTGAAAATTATCTATCCAGTAACGTACAGAGAGGTGCATGCAGGAATTAATGTAACATTAAATCCCAGGGATTTTGCGTTGGTTTTGTCACTAACACACTCATTGTGACTTGATGCCTCCAACTCGTTAAGCAGAAGAATAATCTGGGGCCTATCAGCATTCATTAAACATTAGTGAAAATAACTGATCAGGGATGAACTGGGACTGATGTACGCTCAGGTCGCAGATGGCAACGGCAACACACGACATTTTCTTACCAAATGTTATCAGGACAGACACTAAAACAAAACAATCTTTTAATACCTGTACCACTCTCAGGAACTAGTGATCAAATGGTCTAGATCAGGGGCGGGGAACCTTTTTTGGGTTGGGGGCCACTGGCCCACAGAAAAATCAGTCGGGGGCCTGCATACCACACAAGTGAGAAGAAAAAAAACCACTCTCTAATGTGGCCCCCGACTGAGAAGGAGAAAGACACTTTCCACATTTCAGATTTTGCGTGCTCCAGCCCCAAGGAGCACCAGCACAGACTCCCCAATGCTGGGGAGGCCCTGAGCCTCAGGGGCCAGATCCAGGCAAGCTGGGGGCTGCACCTGGCCCCCAGGCCTGAGGTTTCCCACCCCCGGTCTAGATCTTATAGTACGGGAACAAGGACTCCTGGGTTTTAACCCTAATTTGGCTACTGAATTCCAGTGTGACTTTGGGCAAGTCACATGACTATGCCTCAATTTGCTCATCTGTAAAATGGGAATAATACTTCCCCACCTCGCGAGGGTACTGCTAAAACTTTATGAACTGATAGTTGTAAAACAAGCGGAGATTTTTGGTGCTGTAGATAGGTAACATTAATAGCGATATGACGTTCAATGACAGGAATGAATCAAAATTCCAGATCTGAACACCCCAATCTGAACCTCCATCCCTAGTGGAATTTTGAGACTGACTCAGGCATTTATAGAGCACCCGAACAAAACGCCTCCCCCTCTGACAGGGACACAAGACAGCTCAGGAGTCTGCCCTGGAGACCCATTTTTAACGTGCACACTTCACTTCCATGGGCGGCAATGTTCTTTTCTGATGGAATTGTCATCTGCTTGCCTTAATAATGACCACAGGACCTGCCTGTTGGGAGGAAGAGGCTGAATGAGCCTGAGTTGAAGGTGTACTTTTATCTCTTAGCCTTAGGTTGGGAAAAGTACCGGCAGGGCGACCTGATTTCGAGACATGCTGAATTATTGATGGACTTCTGGCCCCGGCTTTCATCTTTATTCAATTAACCTTTAAGGAGTAACCTGGACTATCCTGACCAGGCACAGTTTTCTAGGAGGAGTAGGATGAATTCACAAAAACCCTTTGCCTCAAATCTGTCCACCAAAGCCCAGGTCAAAGAGTGCACTTTTTCCTTCATTTTAACTGGGTGGCAGCATGGAGGTTTTCCAGAGGGATGGCGTGATTCACAAGTAAATCTGCACAGTCCAAGCTGAGCTTGCTCACGGTATAGATTATTCAGAGGGTGATAACGGACACATGGCAAACAAGTCTTCAGCCGTGGGAGGTGTCAAACCAAACTTGAACCCTGTCTGTCTTATTTGCCCCAGCAATCACATTAATTCGACATATGCCACTTTGCTCGGTGAATAGCTTTTTCTGACAATGTGAGGCATGCATTTTGTCTGCCCTCCTGCCCTCTTTCCCTAGAGAACTGGCAATCCTGTGGAATGTAGCACCTTGAGTTCCTAATTCCTTGTTGTTTGGCATTATGGACAGGATTTAACAACACTTCTGTAAGCTGGTACTGTGTGAGAGAGAAAAAAAAAAAAACAGGCTCACACTGTACCAGCCTGTAACCGGTGTAACAGTGGCCTGAAAAATGCAAACCAACAGTCACTACCCTGCAGTATTATTAATTATGAGAACAAAACCATGCTGAGGAAGGGGTAGGTGACATGTACAACTGAAAACAGGGACTAAGTCATCTTGTAGGCTTTTAATTACACTTGATGAGAGTGATTGAAAGCAACGTTGGTTGGAAAGCATAATTTCAGTGTATGGTTAATAAAGGTGAGAATCACTGGTTACATACACACAGACTTTTCCCCATTTGCGTAAACAAACACACTGTCAATTTAGTCTGTGTATTTTGCTTTGTTTTCTGTTCCCTCCTACACAACATTTGAACAATTGTTGCAGACTAACAAAGACAAAAGAATTTCAGTTCCAGAACTTTATTCCAAGTTTGGACAACATTCAGCCAATTTAGTTGTTCTAACATTCAAACCAGCTGTTGGCTCGAAACCCCATTTCACCTTCGTGCTCACTGGAAGTGGGTCCGTCTAAAGCTGTGCTTGCCAGTTGTGCCATATTAGGGGGACATGATTACAACCTAGAGGAAGATACCGAACATTTTTACAATAGCTCAGGAGCATAATGCAAAGACAACAGGAAATGGTGCAAACCCTGCATCAAAACAAGCCAAAGTTTCTTTACTTTCCCAAGCAGAGATACAAGAAGCCCAGAGATACAAGAAGTGTTGTTAAATTGTCTATAGTTTGGATTTGCATAAAACCACCAAGCATAACCTAATACAATGGTTTTCAACACACACATTTATCAGGGCGTTTACAGAGGTGGAGGGTTGTGTTCATTTATATCAATGCTTCCCCCCTTCCCTGACAAAAGCAAAGATCCATCTTCAGGGTTACTTTCAATGGGCCCAACTCATTGTGTACATATTTCTGAGACCCTTTGTACTTGGTCAGTTCATTTTGTCGACTGAACTACTTGAGAAGCTCCAGTACCAGTAATCTTCATCTTTAACTCGCTTTGTTACCTGCACTTGGAGCAATGTATTTGTAGCTCACCATTTCTCAGTGCTTACTATTATGGGCCAGAGTGACTGGTTTGCTTTGGCAGTATTGTGCTATTCCAGCAATGCAAGCAGCAGTAAACATGGCTTAATCACTCAATTAAGCTGGGTTTCTATTCGCTCCCTGGTGTAAAGCAGCCCAAGCAAAGGGGTGAATCTGGCCCTAATGATGCTCTATTCTTAAAAAAACGGTTTTTGTAATCATTTCGTGTGTGTGTGTTCAAATGCAGCAGTTTGCAGCATTGACTCTGCTGGTTATGTTGAGGCCTGAGTCTCATACTGAATCTATAACAAAGTGAATTTGAACTTCAAACTGCCACATTTGGAGGATCTTTTTCTTTCCAGTATGTCTGCAGTGAAATGATCCCCCAATATGATTTACGTGCAATACAAGATCACGTTTATTACAGGAACCAGGGTAGAATAAGAAAGCAATATTTCATGTTAATTCATGAAATCCAACCCCGACTTTAATAGAAGGGCTTCACTTTATACTAAGGATGATATACAAGCAGTCCCGCTTTAAATGGGACATTTTGCCTTTTGAACTCAGCAGGAGGGCCACTGGTTACTACTACTGGAAGCAGTTTAAAAATCTGCAAGTCTAGCAGGTCTTTTGGACTCCTCGCGAGATGGCATTTTATGCTGAGGCACAGCAATTCTGTGTGTTACAGCCTGCGAGCCGCACGGTCTGAAAACACAGCCCTTCAGAAACATGCCGTAGATGGTTTACATTTGTGCTAGAAGGCTCTGATCCAACCCCCCCAATGTCCAGGGGAGTTTTTCCACTTTCCTTTAAAGGGCTTCGGATCAGGCCCTGAAAGTGCAATTCGGACTCCACTGACATGAATGGCCAAACTTCCTTTAACAATGATGGGGCCCAGAATTCCATCTTAGGGGCTCAATTATTCAATGGATCAAATGTGCCAACCAATAAGAGTCCCAGTCCTCCAGTGCTGACAGTGTAAGAGCCTGGTCTCGGGCCACATGAGGTCAACTGTGAGCAATTTCACCCTGAGCACCAGGGTTAGGTTGACCTACCCACTGGCAGAGTGGCAGCTAGGTCGATGTGAGAATTCTGCCATGGACCAAGCCACTTTCTCTCACTCAGGTGGATTAACTATATCACCCAGAAAGTCGACATATGAAGCATCGGTATCAGTGGTTCTCAAACATTTTGTCCCGTGGCCCATCCCGCTCAATGCAGACCTTTCCACGGACCACCAGCCATCCATGATCAAAAAATGGGTGCAGGAGGGGGGTGAGGAGTATGGGGTCTGGGTGGGAGGTAGGGTGCAGGAGCAGGCTGAAGGTGGTGAATCTGGGAGGGAGAAATGGAGGGTAAAGGAGCGGGCTGGGAGTGTGGGGTCTTGGCAGGAGGTGGATGGGGGCCGATTACCTGGCTCTGCACCTCCCACCCCTCCCAGGCACTGCCTTCTGCTGCTCCCATTGGCTGTGATTCCGGCCAATGGGAGCAGCAGGGAAAGCCTCCAGGCAAATAGTTTCCTGTGCTGCTGTTCCCCCAGCTGGGGGGGAGAGGGAGCAGCAGCACACGGAGCCACTTCCTTCTCCCTCAAGCCAGATCTGGCCTGCGAGGCTAGAACCATTGCTCATGCTCCAACCTTGCAGGGGGAGAGGGAGCAGGCTGGAGCTCCAGCACAGGTTCCCTGCTGCAGGGGGGAAGCCCCAAACCCACGGCCCACCTGCAAGACAGACTGCACTTTGCGAACCACTGGTCTATATAACAGTGGCGTAGCTGCAGCTGGCGCCGTCCTTACCTGTATGCAGAATACACAGCTGCACAGGGCACCTGATAATTTGGGACACTGCTGGGTCTTCATGTCCACCCACCTGCCTCCTCCTATCCCTGTTCCGGGGCTCTGCTTCCTCCGGAAAGGATCTCGTCAATTTAAAAGTGGAGAAGCCGGCCCGACCTGTCAGCAGAACATCGACTCTGTGAAAGAGCCACTCACGTGACAATGGAGCCATTTAACAGGCATGTGCCAATCCCAGGTAAATGCTGTCAGTTCCTGAAGGGACTCTGTTAGTCTACAGGCTGCTAGCTTAAAACAGGAGTGGGGAATCTTTTTTGGGTTGGGGGCTACTGACCTACAGAAAAATCAGTTGGGGGCTGCACACAAGTGAGAAGCACAAAAAAACCCCAACCAACAACCTCCCCCTAAACAAAACCCATCCCTCACTGAGATGGCCCCTGACTGAGGAGAAAGACATTTCCCACATTCCCCTCCCACACTTAGTAGCTTTTGTGTGCTCAAGCCCCACAGTGGGGCACTCCCATGGCTCCCCAATGCAGGGCGGGGCAGGGGGGAGACACATCCAGCTCCCCGTCCAGAGGTTCCCCACCCCTGGTTTAAAACTTGCTTTTAAAGTATTGCATTAGTGTGTTGCTGAAGATACTGGGAATTTCCACATGGGTATATTGCTGCACTTATAAAAAGTGATTTAATGTCTGCCAACAACAAACCACATTCCCAGTGACACCCCTCTGCGTTATACACTCTACTACTTGGAGTTCACAAAGTACGAGTGTCGAGGGGCTCGCCCCCACCCCAGGCTGCGCCACAAAGTCAATGCCCCTCTACCGGAGGTAAATACGGCTCTAGCAGCCTAGTTCCCAAAGTCAGTGCCCCTCTACCGGGGTAAATACAGCTCTGGCAGTCTAGTCCCCAAAGTCAGTGCCCCTCTACCAGGGTAAATACAGCTCTGGAAGCCTGGTCCCCAAGTCAGTGCCCCTCTACCAGGGTAAATATGGCTTTGGCAGCCTGGTCCCCAAAGTCAGTGCCCCTCTACCAGGGTAGGTACAGCTTTTGAGGCCTAGCCACCTGGAGAAGCCTCTCCTGGGCTGGGGTTGATTGTCCAGGGCAGGGAAAATCGGTGGTAGCGGGACCCAGGCCCTCCCTCTCTACCGGGTCCCAGCCCAGGGCCCTTTAGGCAGGGACTATGGCTCCTGCCTGCTGGGCGGGGAATCCGGCCGATACACGCCGAGCTGCACTGTCGGTCCTTTGCCCTGGGCTGCTTCCTACCACACCCTGGTCTCCCTGTAGTCTATTTGCCTTGGAGTCAGTACTTGCCGGAGTTGCGGGTGCTCTGGTCTCTCTGGCAGGGGATGGCTGCTGGTTTTACTCCCGGAGTCTGTTGTGGGCTCTGTCTCTGGCCTCAGCTGCTGCAGAAACACCAGGGTTGCTGCCTGCTCCCTTCCACCCTCCTGCTGCTCTCCCAAATGCAGGGTGCTCTCTGCTCTTATACCTGGGCTCTGCTGGGAGCATGCCCAGCAGGGCTGGATGGGCGGGGCCTCTTCCGCCAGCTGGGCCTGGGCTGCCCTCTGCCCTTCAGAGCAGGGCTTGTCTGCCCCGTCACAATGAGCAACCAGGCTGTGAGAGACTCCAGCAGTTGCCTTCCTTAGGAGACCCTTGTCCCTTACGGCCCTTCTTTGGAAAGCCTGAAAAGCAATACGAATCACAGTGACAACACGATTCCTTCTGCCTGTGTTAATCTGGAACTGACCTTGGCTTGAACCGTGGGAAAAATCCTAAGTGGTGTGGACTGACTTGACCTGGTGGGCCCATTTGTTCCCACTGCCAGGCCGAGCCTAATTCGCTTTTTAGTTCAATCCATTATTTGACAGCCATAAAAGAAATGCAGCATCACAGCAGAGCGTGGTAGCATAGCGATTGGGCCAGATCTGCAAGGACTTCCTCCCCAAAGACACAAGCAAACACCTACTGATTTAAAAGAGAGTTTTTGCCAGAAAAAGAAACGAGTAGAGACTGGCTCAACACCTGACATTTTTCTGAAAACTCCCATTGCATGACCTTCTTATCAATAAACTACGCAAGGTCTCACATGACCTTCTTATCAATAAACTAGGGAAATAGAACCTAGATGGGGCTACTATAAGGTGGGTCCATAACTAGAAAGATGTGGAGAAATTGGAGACGGTCCAGAGAAGAGCAACAAAAATGATTAAAAGCTTAGAAAACATGACCTAGGAGGGAACACTGAAAGAATCGGGGTTGTTTAGTTTAGAAAAGAGAAGACTGAGAGGGGACATGATAGCAGTTTTCAAGTATCTAAAAGGGTGTTACAAGTAGGAGGGAGAAAAAGTGTTCTCCTTGGTCTCTGATGGTAGGACAAGAAGCAATGGGCTTAAACTGCAGCAAGGGAGGTTTAGGTTGGACATTAGAAAAAACTTCCTAACTGTCAGGGTGGTTAAACCCTGGAATAAATTGCCTGGGCGGGTTGTGGAATCTCTGTCACTGCAGATATTTAAGAGCAGGTTGGATAGCCATCTAGCAGGGATGATCCATAGGTTCCCAAAGTGGGGGGGGCTTGAAGAAATTCCAGGGGGGGTGTGAGGCAACCCAGCCCCCCCCATCAAGTTTTGCTGCCCTGGTCAGTTCCTTTTTTTTTTTGCTCAACAAGCTTTGCTGCTTTTTTTGGGTGTGTATGTGGGGTTTTTTTTTCAAAAATCAAAAAGGGGGTGTGATGCCAAAAAGTTTGGGAACCACATCCTGCCGTGAGGACAGGGGACTGGACATGCCAATCTCTTGAGATCCCTTCCAGTTCTAGGATTCTATGATTGCTTAGTCGTTTCTAAGACAGAAAAAAAAAATATCTTCTGTGAATTAGAGGTTTGGCAGTCTGGGGGGGAAAAAATTGAGCCTGAGCGTGAATTTGATTTTTGGCGTTTGGGGATTGGGGCTAAGGAAGAAGACAGTCAATTTCGCATCAGTCGATGTGGTTGTTTTTAAGCTGTGAGAGTGCAAAAAGATTGGTGGGTTTAGAGAGTTTCCTTTCATTTCCATGACTCAAAATGGGTTATATTCAAAAGCATCAGTCAGAAGGAAATTTCATAAGCTGTTAGTCCCTTCTGGGTTTCTACTTCTTAAAAACAAAATTAGTTGAAATCGTGAGGTTTCTGTGGCTACGGGGCAGTGACTAGAATTTTTTCCTACTAATATCTGTGTATTATATGGCTTTGCAGCCTCTTTCATTTTATACTTAATGCTTTAATCTGATGCCATAGATGTTAAGGGATGGCTCTGCTGTCACTAGCCCAAAACCAGAGGGCAGGCCCTCACAGCGAATGTAAATCAGCGTAGCTCTGTTGAAGTCAGGGGCTAGATCCTCAACTTGTCTGAGTCACAGCGCCTGCACTGAAACCAGCAGAAGTCAGCCCAGGAGAGAACGGAGGCGTCTTGCAATGCTCTCTTTGCTCTTGTGGACGTGCCTTCAATCCGTGAAGATTGGCCTGTGACCCCTTCACACGCCAAGCCTTCCCCTCAGACGAGAATTATTCAGTGGAAATTCCCCAAAGGTCTCGTCATGGAGTTTCCTGGCTCAGATCTTACGGAAGCATGAAAGAGGTACATGCATGCAGTACAGCCCGTGCTGCAGGTTATGGCTGTGAATATGTAACATGCGCCCACTGAGATTATTAAAAGAAAATAACTTTCTGTATTAAAACAAAAGAACAGAGAACCAACTAGGGATGTTAGTGTATAGTTGTTTAAATGATTAACCAATAAGCCTGATCTTATCAATGAATCCAAACAACTACAAGCACTCTGCCCTTCCCACCCCCCTTGCTGCCTCTATATCAGAGGCAGCAAGGGTGGGGGAGGCGGGAGCTGGTGCCCGTGCAGAGCCGGCTTTTAGGAGCACTGGCTTCTGTGGAGCTACCTGTCTCCTGCACTCATACAGCTGCCTCTGATAGGCAGGCGTGTGGAGGGTGAGGGGGGCAGGCGGGAGCTGGTACATGTGTTGATGCCAGGTGTCTAATTTAAGCTATCCATTTTGAAACGTGTGGACTGGCATAAATGGCTGACAGTTAAGAATGCAACAGATCGAGTTTGGTGCTTGTAGGTGGGTTTAATTAAGACCTGGAAAGCAATGTTCCCTCTAATTTTTCCATTTGTATGCAGAATACATTTTGTTATGTGCACCCAGGCATGTGCAGATGTGCCCCACCAATAAAAACAAATGGAGGCAGTGGGCTCCACTGATTAGCTGGGTGGCATTTTAATCTCTCCTGTGTGGCCACCCAAGCACTCAACTTACAAGGAACACTGCTGGCAAGTCTTAATGCTTGTAAATACGCACATACTATTTGGTACAGGAATATATATGGAGCACACATACATCCTTACTAACACCACGGGAACACTGACATTAAAGTGGGTTTGTTTGAACTTCGATTTATTCAATGACACATGCACATTGAGACAGCTATGGGCGTTCCAGTGAACAATTTTTATAACTGAATATGAGATATTTATGACTTTTAGTCAATTAAGTACATTTCTAAAATACATGACTAGAATAAAACTGGATCAATAAAGATAATTCCTCCCAAGAACAAAAAGAAACTTCTTCACTTGTAATACTCCTGGCATCAATTAATATCAGCAGGGAACCAAAGGAGGAACTGCAAAGAGATGCAAAAACCAAGTAATAACATATCAGCTCTATTCGCCATTTGTCTTGTAGACAGTCCTCAAGTTTTCACTCCCGTCAGTTCCTTCTTAATGCTCCTCAGTTTTGCCAACAGTCGAATTCACCAGCTGAATGGCTTATTCACCCCAAAGTCCTGCAGATGCCCTTTTTTAAACATGAAAACGTAGGCAAGGGTTGTAAAATCATGTGCTCAACCCAAAATAGTTCTAAAAGCATTTCTCCTTTAAACGGTCTCTTCCTGAACACACCAAAAAGAAGCCACAAAACTGTAAGGAAAAAAGTCTCTCCTTATCAATATTGCACAGGAAAACAAACTCAATATTTTGTCAACATATGGTAGGAAGATTTTAAGCAGAAGAGTTGTCGATATTTATTAGTGTAACGAGAACCATCCAGCATGGCAGCTAACCGGTGGGTGACATACACATCAAAACTATTTAGATGGAGCGACATTTGCTTAGCCAGTCTGAATCTCTCCTTGTATGTTTGGCTAAATTAAGGGAATCCTGTAGGGAAAAGACTTAGTGGCTGGTTTTCGTTTGTTGGGAGGGGTGATCTGTAACCATCAAAGTTGCGAGGAATGCTTCCGCTGGTGGAACCAGAACTGTTACTCAGCGTCTCTATGCTTCCTTCTCGCTGAAGCTCTGAAATGGAACAAGAGAACAGGCCCTGGTTAATGTTTCAGATAAAAGACCGACGGTTGCCATTAGAAAGCCATTTTACTGACAAATCTGTTTATTGTGCCGCTGTTCTAATGCTGCATTCGCTCGTCATCCACCTTTTATGGGGTGATTTGATGAAACGCTTCAGAGGCATCACAGTTACTTCTTTGCTGGGTTTGTATTTCAGTCTGAATACACATGGAGTCTTATTAAGGCATCTCACCCTGGGAATTCAGACCTAGCATCTGATCGCTTCCTCGGGGGTGACTAAATCGATTTGCCCTGTGTTAGGATTCAAAACTGGAGACTTGCAAGACTGAACTAAGCAGAACGCTAGATGTCCTGTTGATAAACCCGGGCGTCACGTCACGTAACAGGCAGCGCTGGGGAGGCACCCAGAGTACAAAAGGAATTCAGTTGCAAACCTTGCTAACAGTGACCGGCTGAAACAATGGCATTCAGCCTAGCTATTTACAAAAGGGGTTTCCACAACTTCTTTGCACTACGCACACAGTGGAGAGCATCTTTGTGGTTTCTGGGGCAAACAGAAACCACAAACGTTCCTGCAGGCTTGTCTGCTAGGCCTGATGTCTCACAGCAAAGAAGAAAGCAGAAAGGATCATGGTTAGCGTCCATCGAATTTCCCTTCCTAAAAGGGCGATGAAACGGCTGATTGCTGGAAGAGCCTGTACGCAGGCTCAGGGCCCCACGGTTACCAACATTTGGAGAAGATTTATTCCCCCCTCGCGATCCCACACATCTTCCTTCTCGGGCTGCTCTTTCTCTTTTGGTGTGGGCAGAACATCGTTTCTCACTCTGACACCGGGGGAGCCACTGGGCTCCAAGCGCTGACTCGGGGGTGGCGGGCAGGCAATGCAGCTGGGCAGCCTCACGCTCTCCAGCACTCAGCGATGGCACGCAGTGGTGACATTAGGCAGGGCCACACGGACAGCACAAGCATCCTCTCCCAGCCACTCAGGGAGAGAAGCACAAACATTCTGGTGTGTTGCAAAGCCAGGACCAAAGCCCAGGTGCCGTACTCTGTTTGTATTCAACCTTTACTCAAGCGGGGAGGATAGAAAAGGGGTAAGATCTATGAACTACTTGGGCTGTGGGAAGGGGGTGGAGGCAAACAAACCTCAGGCCATTGACCAGATTGGTATAATGCTGAAAGGCACTCCTGGCACTTTGGGGATAGGTACAAGAGAAATGCATGATTGACTAAGAGTTTTCCCTATTGACTTCAGTGGGAGCTTTTCTTGAAGAAGGATGTGATAGGAAGGACTAGGAATAGGAATAGAATCATAGAGCTGGAAGAGACCTCAGAAGGTCATCAAGTCCAGCCCCCTGCCCTAGGCAGGACCAATCCCAACTAAATCAACCCAGCCAGGGCTTTGCCAAACCGAGACTTAAAAATCTCTAAGGATGGAGACTCCACTACTTCCCTAGGTAACCCATTCCAGTGCTTCACCACTCTCCTAGTGAAATAGTTTTTCCTAATATCCAACCTGGACCTCTCCCACCACAGCTTGAGACCATTGTTCCTTGTTCTGCCATCCGTCACTACTGAGAACAGCCTTTCTCCATCCTCTTTGGAACCTCTCTTCAGGAAGTTGAAGGCTGCTATCAAATCCCCCCTCACTCTTCTCTTCTGCAGACTAAACAGATCCAACTCCCTCAGCCTCTCCTCGTAGGTCATATGCTCCAGCCCTCTAATCATTTTCGTTGCCCTCCACTAGACCCTCTCCAATGCGTCCACATCCTTTTTGTAGTGGGGGGCCCAGGAAGAAGGCCTATGGGATAGGAAATAGGGATGTAAAATCCCATTTAATTGGTTAACCCTGTGTTTCTCAAACTGTGGGTCCTGACCCCCCAGGGGGTCATGAGCAACTTAGAGGGAGGTCACGATATCACAGAGTTTGAGAACCCCTGGGTTAACCAGTTAAATGTTACATTCAACTGGTTAACCGATTAAAGGGGGCAGGTGGGCACCGAAGCGCCCCTTGCCTGCGGTGGGCCCCACCAGATAATGGTAACTGGTAAGCCTTAGCCATTAAGGGTGAGGCTTATTGGTTAACCAGTTAACCATTAACATCGCTAATAGGAAGCGAGCAAAGGACGGCAGAATGTAGGTGAGCGACTATGTTTTGATCCCTGCCAAATGTAACTGTATCTCTGCCATTCACAGACTTCCTCTCACAATGGGATCCTAGCTCTTTTATAGATACTAGGGGGCCGTGCCCGCTGCTCGCTACACTCGCCAACTCCCCTCTCACAGGGGTAGGCAAGCCTGGTTCTCCTCCCTGGCCACTGGGAAAGGTCTGGCTGTGGCAACACCAACCCGGGCCCTTTCCCCCCCCAGCCCTGAGCCGCACCAGCCCAGGCCCCTTCTCCCTCCCTGCCACCCCTGCCCTTGCTTCTCCCCCTCTTCCCAGCACCCATGGCTTAACCCTAACCCCCCACTCCTGGTCCAGGCCATGCCAAGCCCGACCCTCTCCCCCTGGCTTCCGGGGGTTGTGCTGGACCAAAGCCACGTGCGCAGCCAGACCCAGCTCCCTCCCCCCGGCAAGTTGGTCCAGGCCGAAGCCGTGTGTGGCCAGGCCCAGCCCTCTCTCTCCCCACTTCCGTTCCCCCAAGCACTGGGCGGGGGGAAGGGAGAGTCTGCATGGCTTCCTCTCCCCTCCCCGAGCACTGAGAAGGTGGGGAGGGGAAGGGACACGCAGCTTGTGTCTCTGGGGGCTGCACAGCTTGCGACTGCCACCCTGTCCCCGGAGCTCTGGGGAGACCTTGCTGGGGGGGGCTGGGCCCAAGCCGCCCCAGCTCTGCTTTCCCCTGGCCGTTGGGAAGGGGAGGGGAGAAGAGGGCCAGGCTGTGGGTAGCCCCGGCCCTCCATGTGGGCCCTTGGAAGGGCCAGGCTGGGGGTGGGTGAGGCTTGTTCCTGTGGGATGAGAGTGATGTAATGACGTCGCTCTGTCGCCCTGCAGGAAAAACTTTATATATATATATATATATATATATATATATATAGATAGATAGATAGATAGATATAGATATAGATATAGAGACTACCGCAGTCCCTTGATTGTGCTGAGACTCAGAGATAAGGACAAACATGTAAGAAAAATACACGGCTCCAGCAACAAGCTTTGTCACCAAAACCAACGCATCCCACCCAAGTCCTGGTACACCACTGCACAGTTCCTCTGAGCATGAACATAAGGTACATGGGCACCCATAGGTCCATTTGAACTAACTAGCCCCACAGGAGCCAAGTGCCGCCTTCTCCCCACACCACGGGGAGGTGGGGCAGCACTGCACCCCCTCAGCATGGGGAGGGTGGGTGGGCATGCATGGCCCATCCACCCAGCTTCCCCAGCCCTGAAGCACAGGGAAGGGCGGGCACACAACACTCTGCCCTCAGTAGGCGTTCTGGGGGCAGAGTGTGGGCAGGGTCAGGCTAGCGGGTTTGGGAAGGCAACACCTTTCCCTGCCCATGACGGAAGCAGTGGAAATAATCAGCACGGGTTACACAACAAAACAACCTGGCAGGAAGTCAGTCAACCTGGAAGCATCAGTGACAATGAGGCGAGCTGTGTTAATCACCATTTTCTTGCCAGCATCTGGTTAGGAACGTACAATGTATCACACATCTTCATTTTCTTTCACATTCTAACTGGCCCTGGCGCGCCGGAAGTTCAACCCGTCATTTCAATGAGAAAGGAGCGGGGTGTCCCCCACGAAGACTGTGCAGGTCCTGCCTGATTCGGTGCTTTTCTCCCCCCTCATGCACAGCTGGCTTTGGGTAAATGTCTCACGTCAGAGCCCTCACTCACACTTGCCATCCCCAATCAGAGATAGCATGGGGAGGCCCCAATCAAACATTGGTAGGGCGCTGAACTCCTTACGAGGTTACTTTTCTCTCTTCCCCTCTTTCCATTTTTTTTAAAAACCAAAATTGATTTCCAGGCAAGTGCGGCGTTTTCCGTTACAGTATACAAAAGGAAGAGGAGGCATTTATTTTTCCTCAGTGCTGTAAACTCTCAAAGCCCGAAAGCGGAGCAGCAGAATGCCAGCGTCTAGGTCGGGTGAAGAGTCCTTGACTACTGGAGATACAGGCTGAGAAACTCCACGACTCCAGCCTTTTTCAGTACGAGAGCCTTTGTATTTGCCATTCCTTGGTGATTTACTTAGTACCTTACAGTGGGATTTTTTTCCCCCGAGAATCTGAAGGGTCTGATTTTCCGGGTGCTAAGCAACGCTAGCGTCTGCTCTTCTAGTGCTGGCTGACAGAGCTCACCACTTCTGAAAATCAGGCCGCTGAACTGTGCGTATTTTACTGATGCTATGAAAAGAAAAACTTTTCCATCAGGGTATGTCTACATGGTAGAACCTTTCCGGAAAACCGACACTTACGTCCACACTGCAATTGAGTTCTTTCGACAGAAAGTCGAAAGAATGCAGCGGTTTCCCTGACAGCGGTAAACCTCTTTCTACGAGGAAGAAGCCTTTTTCCAGAAGTGCTTTTTCGGAAAAAGGCATGTGTGGACAGGGAAGAGGGGTTTCTTCGAAAGAAGAGGCCTCCAGGAAAAAGCACAGGTGCCCTGCTGGCCACTCCGTCCACAGTAATCACAACTTAAATACAAGATAGTGTCCAATCAATGTGGATGCTATCTTTCGAAAAAGCAGATCTTTTTCAATGTGCTTTTGCTGTGTGGATGCTCTCTTTCGAAAGAAGTTTTTTTGGAAGATCTCTTCCAGAAACGCTTCTTCCGAAAGAAGCCTGCAGTCTAGACATAGCCTCACAAACCAGTGTACGGTCACTGCAGACGAGCACTCTTGGTGGGAGGCAGCCTGCATTACTTCTCACCACCACTGGGGGTGCCGTGGGGGCAAACGTCACAAAGCGTGAACGAGTGGATGGGGCACTGGATTGGGAGTCAGGAGATTCGGATGCTCTGCCGCAGAGCTCCTTGTGTGAGCCCTGGGCAAGCTGCTTCACCCCTCTATGTCTCTGTGCCCCATCCCACCCTTTGGCTGGCTTGTTTAGACTGTAACCCCTCTGGGGCAGGGCCAGTCTTGCTAAGCGTTTGTACACTGCTGCCTCAGGCTCCGCTGGGGCCGCTAACTGCTGCTATAACACAAAGATTGACAAATCAGCTTAAAATGGGAATGGACAAAGTATAATGAGGCTGAAGCAGAAATAAAGACCCAAGTTCTGGCTGCATGCAGGAACACCTCAGAAAACCAGCAGGCACTGGGTGGTAGTTTTCACCCAGAACCATTCTGAGTCCAGGTAGAATTCCTTGGAGCAGCACCCACTAGCTACCTGGACTCCTCTGAGGACCAGCTGGAGCTGTCTGTGTTCTCTGCTCAGGGTCCCCCTTTGGCACAGGTGCCAGAAGCAGAGGTGCTGCAACACCCCAGGGCTTGAAGCAGTTTCCATTATCTCCAGGGTTTTACAGTTTGGGTTCAATGGTTCTCAGCACTACAATTGTTCCAGCACTTCTGGCCTTTGGAGCCTGGATCTGAAACCTCTGACCTCCCTGTAGTTTCATTTGCTGCCTCCTGGATTTAGCGATCCCCTTGTTTTTCTTTTGGCTCTTCCCCTCTGCAGAGGGGGACGCCTTTTTGGTTTCACAGGTGGATTCCCTTTGGGGTTCTGTCCAGAACACAGGGACCAAGTCGCCCTACGGACATTCTGTTCTGTGCTCCAGCGAGGAGCACTGCAGGGCTCAGGAGACATGGGTCTGCATCTTTGTGAGGGTACATCCCCAAGCCCACTGAGGCACAGTCCTCCCAACAAATTAATCTGAGGGTGCTCAAACATTTCAGCTTTCCGTGAATGCTTGTTCTGGAAGCAGTGACATAGCAAGATGGAGCAGCAACATGCTTGGACATATTGGGCCACCTCTCTACTTGTGGGACTGGAGATCAAGCTTCTGGCACTTGATTTAGCGGGTCTAGTAAGGACCCACTAAATCGATCACTGAGGGCACCCCCATACTCTTCAATTTGTGAGGAGTAAGGGAAGCCAACGAGAGCGTTTGCTCCTGTCGACCTCCCGCTGCGGAGACAGTGCCAAGTGTGACTTAAGGTACCGACGTCAATTCCAGCTGGTATTTATGTCGCTGGAGTTGCATACCGTAAGCCAGCCTTCCAGGTCTAGTATAGACCTGGCCAAAGGTACCTTTGTTGAAAATACAACTAGAGCACAACTCTAGAGGAACCCAGTCTCCCCAGCCCCGTGTGCGACTCTTGCACAATGCATATGGGGAGGCTGCTTCCTATTCTGCCCTCAGAACAGCTCTACAATATGGGGTTAGACATTTCAAGGTCACCAAAGACCAATCCCATTGTAAGTATGGCAATGAGACTCATGGCTGTTCCATCAATGGACAAAGTCAGCATGGCCGCTGCCTCCCTGAATGTCAGTCAGACAAGGAAGCAGATGATCACAGAAGTGTAGGACCAGAAGGGATCTTGGAAGGTCATCTAGTCTGGTGCCCTGCACTCAAGGCAGGACTATGTAATAACTAGACATCCTGGCAAGGACTGGTAGAACCTGTTCTTAAGAACCTTCAATAATGGAGACTCCACCACTTCCGTAGGCAAAAGCATGTGTGGTAAAAAGTCAACATGAGCTCCATTCTGACGCTTTGCCAGGGACAACAGAATGTCCTACTATCTTGAAGACTGTCCTCCGGTTTCTGGGGTACAGAACAGGGGACAGGCGACGGATAGGGAGCAGAGGAGTACAAAGTGATAATATCCCATCAACAAACTGTTCCACACCACCAGCAGTCAGAAGGGGAAGGACCAGATGGCCTGTCTATCTTCTGTAAAAACTTCACACCAGCAGCTTCCATGACCTGCTAGGACTCCCATGTGTCACGAGAGGCAGGCCCATAGAAAGGCTACACTCTCATTAAGAGACAAATCATTGTATAGTATCGCATGGGGACCAAGCAGTAACCTTTACAATAGCAGGACCCTTGCTGGTTACAAGGAAAACATCCAAGGGCAAAATCCTGGATGTACTGAAATCAATAGGATTTCTACCCTGGACGTGATTGGAGCCAAGCTTTCACCTTGCATTGGTAGATCCAACACATGTCCATCCTTCCTTCTCTGATATCTCATTGCACAGTCCATGCAAACCTCCCAAAATGTCTATCTCCCCCACACCATGTTTTTCAGTATTGCTGCAAACCAACTCCCGAGGTACTTATCAAGAACCCAGCAGAAGAGAGCAAAGGGCATGTGTACAAGAGCCAAACTCAAAAGTTGCCAAGACCACCTAAGCTTCCAGGGAGAATGATATGAGCCATCACGAGCACACACACCTCTCCTTTAGAATGGTTTTCAAATAATGCTAAAGAGGAGTCAATTTAAACAGATTTCAGTATTTGCATTTCAAACCTCCTCTTCCCTTCATGTATGTACAGTCCAAAGGAAAAAAAACCCTCTACCAATCAAAACCCTTGAAACGAGGCATTAGTGTGAGACTTAATTTATCAATGGACAGACACATTTTTAAATGCTACATGTTTTCAAGACAATAAAAGGTTCCTTGTCAGATATTGTTTTGCTCTCTCAAAAATTATAACATGCTCATGATGAAAATGGAAAAATGGTAAATGTTGGAGATTTTAACCTCTTCCCTTTTCCTTCTTTTTCAAATCTACTGTTTTAAAAGAATACAAAAGAATTAAAACAAAAATGCCTTTAAGGAACGTGAAGGTTGCGACCTAAACCAAGCAAAGCCAGTGGATTTGGGGCAGATTTCCAAAGGCGGTGATGGGCATCGAATGCTTTTGTACTTTTGAAAATCTCCCCCCTAAAGTTCTGTTCTTAACTCTTCCTCTTATACAGTGGGGAGGAGGGAGCACACGTCTGAAATATGCATGGACCTCAAAAGTGACATCATGCTGGGGACACGGATGGCTCAAGGGATCATGAGCGTTGCTAGATTGCCAATTCAAATGCAGCCCACATTGGCAGTGCCCCGAGATCTTTACTATCGGATGGCCCATGTGACGTGTATCTGGCAATCAGACTGGATGCTCCCATCAAAACACTCACTTTCACATGTGGACCTTGCTGGCGATTTCATCAGGAAGAGGAAGGACTGGATGGGTGTGAGCCTAAGTGCTGAAGAAAGAGGACCGTTTGTGGACTGTGTTATATTCCTTACTCAGCCACTAACTTCCTGTGTGCTGCTGGGCAAATCTCAGGCCTAGTCTACACCAGGCCCACTGACCAGCAGTGGGGGAGCGCAAAGGGGGTATTTGCCCTGAGGCCCAGCCATTCAAAGGGGCCCATGGCTTCCTACCTCTACTGTAGCAGTGTCTGGAGTTCTGGGCGCTTTAAATCGTTGCCGGAGTGCCGTGCTGCATGCTCCATGCGGCTCTGAGGGCTGAGGAGAGGGCGCCATGCTTGGGACCATGCTGAGGGCTGGCTGTCCTGGCCCCGCCCATTCCGCCCAAGGCCCCACCTCTTCTGGGACTGCAGAGCCAGCCCTCCACCTTCCCTAGGGACCCGTGGAAGCTGTCGGCTCCCCTGGTCCAGACTAGGAAGTTGGGTTGGTATAGGTACACCACTTAGGGGTGTGAAAAATCAACACCCCCCCCAAGTTACGTAATGAAGCTGACCTACCGCCTGGCGCACATGCGCTAGGTCAATGGGTTGACCTAGCTACTGCCTCTGAGAGGTGGAGCACCTCTGCTAATGGGAAGGCCCTTCCTGGCAGCACAGGTAGTGTCTTCCCTGAAGTGCAACAGCGATGGTGTTGCATAGCCACAGTGTATGGCCCCTGACTGCGCCGGACGTGTGCTGTGGATAAATCAAGGTTCGGCTCACTCAAAACTAAAGCCAAACCCAGAGTCCCCTGCAGAAGGAAGCGAGTGAAAAGCAGAAGGGAAGGCAGCCTGAGCTTGGCACGACCTTGCTTATGTGGGCTATGTGAGGTCACAAGCTCAGCATTGCTCAACGGCTGGGAGACAGATCTGTCCCTGGTGTCGTTCTGTTGGCTTCCGTGGAGTCATGCCAGCAATGGACTCGGCCCCAGGTTGTCTGCAGGTTATTGCCTCTCCATTTCCATAGGTATATGCTGCCAAGATGTATTAACTTCCTTAAACGTGGCAGTAAAACAACTTCTGATGATACACTTTAATGGGCCTGTACGCTAGCCAGCAAACTGGGTCTCACATAAAACACATTCCAGCTCCTAGATTTGCTGGCTACTGGCGATAACTTCAATTTGCTTCTGCTGAGGCAAAAGAAAACCAGTGTTGAGGTTGCAGGGTCTGCAAAATGGAGAGGAGAAGGAAGAAGGGCACCTCCAGGAGTTACTGAAGGGGTCAAAATAACACAAGACCTCTTCTTGTCAGATGTCCGCCATCAAAAATATGAAATACTGTGAGAAGACCGGCACTTGTATTATTTTGGCTCCACAAATGGCTCCCGGAGGCATTAAAAAGTCTGTGAAAAATAAACACAAATACAAATAAACCCTGAGACTGGAAACATAAATACTAAAGCCTGCTCAGATCCCAAGAGGAAATGACTCACCAAGTTCTGATTGGCCTTAAAAAAATAGGCAGAAACATCTGCTGAGGAGATGAGGAGAAAGCCAGTTCAGGGAAGCCGGTCACAGCCCTCTCCTCACTTTGGATACTCACTGTAACAGCCACCAGCAAAGTAAATGGGAACCATGGAATAATAGAGAGAGCTTCAGGGCACATGTGAGCTGAACTGTGTTGAGGAGAGAAACAACAACCACCAACTAATCTCCAGTGCTGCACAGCTACCAGATTGCAAAAGGTCAATGGGGCTCAAAAAATAAGGGAAGAAAGACATAAATGTCAACAAAAACAACAAGAAGTCCTGTGGCACCTTAAAAACTAACAAATTTATTTGGGCATAAGCTTTTGTGGGCAAAACCCCACCCAGACAAAGTGGGCTTTTGCCCAGGAAAGCTTATGCCCAAACATAGCTGTTAGGCCATGTCTTCACTATGGGGAAGATCGACGCTGGCACAATTGATCTTCTGGAGTTTGATTTAGAGGATCTAGTAAAGACCCGCTAAATCAAACTCAGAGGGTACCTCGTTGGTGCCGGTACTCCTGCTATGGAGACTGCACAGAAACTCGAATTAAGATACGTTGTCTCCAGCTATGTAATTAACATAGCTGGAGTTGCGTATCTTGATTCAACCTTCCCCTTTCGTGTAGGCCTGGCCTTAGTTTTTAAGGTGGCACAGGACTCCTCATTGTTTTTGTGGCTGCAGATGAATACATCTACCCATCTGATAAATGTCAATAATTATTCTCTACCAAGGCTTTGGGAGGCTGTGGGACTGGTTTTCATCTCATCTCCTGTGCAGCAAACCAGGATTATGCTTCTCTTAAATCAGTGGTGTCATGCTAGTGTGGAACAGACTAGAATGAGAACCAATATCTCCCAGTACGAGAGAATTAGATTATCGTGGGAAAAGTGTACAGGACTGAAGAGGCATGAGTCTAAATGCTGGAGGAAGCCATGTTTCTAGGGGCTGAAGTATGGATGGGACTAGTTTGCAATACTTATTTCACTGTAAAATTTCAGAGAAGAGCCAAATCGTATTTCCTTATGCTGAGTTAACAAGATCAGCAAATTAACACCTTTCCTTATACAGCTATCTCTGCAGCCATTCCAATACTTGCTGATGAGGTCCAGCCAAAATGCTGGCAGCAAGATTTGGACCTGCAGAACAACAGACTCATTGAAACAGTAGATTTTACCAGATTTGGCAACGACTAACATGCAGTGGGCGGATGTAAAGTCTGTATATCCACCAACAAGGAATTCATTTTATCAGTGGTGGTTTACAAGAGGTTATAGGTTCCCAGGAAAACAGGGCGTATGCTCATAAAGCACTGCCCACAAATTAATATTTCCCTCAGCCCCTCACCTTATTGTATATCTAGGCCGAGAGTCAGGGCTGGCAACAGACATTGCTTGGCCCTCGGCAAGAGAGGGGAGGCTTGGCTCTGTGCCCCAGAAGGGGTGGGGCCTTGTCTGGAAGGGATGGGGCTAAGGGCAGCCAGCCCTCAGTGTCACTCAGACAGTGTGGTGCCTCCCCCCAGGCAGCCCTTGGCACCACCCAGACTGCACCGTGTGGGGCTCCGACTGTGGTTTAAAGGGACGGAGCTTCAGGTCCTTTTAAATCACCGGGCCCTGGGGCAACTGCTCCCTTTCTTCCCCCTATCGGTGGCCCTGACAAGAGGGTATTCCTCCATCCCCAGAGTATATTGTACAAAGCTGGGTCATTTGCTTTGACAGAAGCTCCTTTCTGTTTTACTCTGGCCATGAAAGTGAGAAAGAGTTTAAGAAGCCTCTGGCTTCAAAGGGGTCTGATTTTCAAAGGGTGGGGGCCCAGCGCTTCCTGGAAATCAGGGTCTTTTAGGGGGTCTCAAGTTGAGCATGATCTTGGCCTCTGTCCCACAAGTAAACAAAATTACCTCCCCATGCTCATTTATACTCAGGCCACCTCTCTTAAGGCTCAACCCCCCAAAGGGGTACAGGCACTCACTGCTAGCTGGTCTACATTCATGTACATCAGTGGGGGGCAACCTTGGGGTTCTATGTGCAGCCCACGAGACATTTGGCTTACCATTGCCCAGATTCTGCTGGTTTCTGGTCACGTTGTTTTTCCTACCGGTGTGGCTAACGAGACACACACATAAAGCCAGAGCATGTGAAGTGAGGTGCGTGCTGACTGCACACAGCATTGATGGTGAGAGCCGTGCACGCCCTCTGCATCCAATCAGAGCACTGCTATGGTTCCATCGGCACCCCCCGCACATTCTAGGGCTGCAAGCGCAGTCAGCAAAACCACCTTGTCCCGGGAGACCAGCTTGGTGATGACAATCTTGCACTCGCTGAGGGGAAGGAGGCCCACTCATGTGGCCCACTCCCTAGCCTAGGTTGCCCCTCCCTGATGTAAACGCAGAGATAACAGCTCAGTGATGGGTGCCCCAGCGAGGCGCGTCATTATAACAATCACGATTTTCTTGTGGCCTTCTGAAGGCACCAGTTTTGTTCACCAGTCACCCTACCCCTTGTGCTGTTGATCTGTTGTTGGGCTAAATCAATATGGGTATGTCTACACTAGCCCCCTAGTTCGAATTAGGGAGGCTAATGTAGGCATTCGACCTTGCAAATGAAGCCCGGGATTTAAATATCCCGGGCTTTATTTGCATGTTCCCATCCGGGCGCAATTTTTAAATCCCCCTAGTCTGAACTAACTGCCCACGGCTACACGCGGCAGTTAAAAGTCAATTCGAACTAAGTACTTAGTTCGAATTAATTGTTACACCTCATTCCACGACAGTTAGTTCGGACTAGGGGGATTTAAAAATGGCGCCCGGATGGGAACATGCAAATAAAGCCCGGGCTTCACTTGCAAGTTCGAACGCCTACATTAGCCTCCCTAGTTCGAACTAGGGGGCTAGTATAGACATACCCTATGGCAGGGACCGGGAATAAGAGCTGTGAACTGTGTCATGAGTGGACCACCACTGAGCCCATGGAGGCTGCATGACAGCGGCAGGGAGTGGGCCAGGCCTTCCCCCATACTCGCAAAGGGCAAAGCACATTTCAGGCCCTCCTGCAATCCAAACTCGACCGTGGCAAAGTGCCGACTGTGCCACGTGCGTCCGGCGCTTCTAACGGACGGTGTTTGCCTCAGAGACGCGCTGTGACCCTCCACACAGCCTCTTCTTTTTCTAGAGGCCAGGGTCACACCCTATTGAGCCATACTCATCATAGGCCAGTCCACAGTTTGGGGTGAAGACCCCTCTGTAGTCTTAGTCTCCCCTCTCAGGGGCAGACTCGGTGATGGCATGGGGAGAGTTGGGGGGAACTCGGGCCCACCCACTACTCTGGGTTCCGGCCCTACGGCAGCGGCAACAAACAAGGTTACTTTTACTCCCAGTCTGGCAGCTTATTCCCTGGGCCACTTCCCCAGATGATCCTTCCCAACACTTTTCCTCTGGTACCTGAGCAAGACCCTCCTCAGCTCACTCACACACAGTTCTCCAGCCCACACACTTCCTCCTTCCAGTCCTTCACTCTTTTCCTTCCCCCTTCCTTACCTGGGGGGAGCTTTTTAAAGCAGCTCCACAGGCCTTAATTGGTTGCAGGTGTCTAATTAGCCTGCAGCTTCCAGCAAGCTCTAATTGACCCCAGGTGATTGCCTGATTATGCTGCACTAGGCTCCGGAAGAGAAAACTGTTCACCCAGGCCCCAGCATCTCTTCCCTCCATTAGTGTGCAGCAGCCAGCTGGTCTGGGTCTGTGACAACGACCAACACAGCAATGGGGACTCCCACGTATGGTTCTGCAGGTTCCATTCACTCCTTCCCCACACTGTCCTTTTTCATCCCTGCCAAAGGTTGAAAACAGCATCAGGGCTGTTTCCTCCCATGCACGCAGCACACACTGTATTGCATTAGTAAGCTAATTGCATGAAACTGGTAGGACCCACTTCCTTTGGTTAACATTTACCTTCCGTTTTCCAATACCACATGCAAGCCTACTTTGCAGTCCCCTCTTACTGCAAAAATAATCCCCTGCCTCTATGAAGCTTTGTGACAAATGGGGGACAGGGGAGGGGAAATGGCCCTCTTCTTAGGTACGTGTCGGAGCAGAACAAGTTACATCAGGCACCCGTCCAAGCCAGGTTGCTGTACATGCAATTCAAAACAGCTTCAGGAACTGTCAAAGGACTACAGCAAATCTAGAAAGGTATAAAGCCCTGCCAAGCCTAAATGTGAAGCCATTTTATATGGCACATTAATTCAATGCCTGAAGAAAATCTATAGAGCCCTCTTTTGCCCGGAACACTCATAAATTATGCTGCCTTTCTTATTTGTGCTCTCTGTAGTGGTCCACTTGAAGCCCTAGCATCTCCTTTATGTCTACTCAAAACTCTCATCTCTAGTGCATTATTTCTCCTAATGGTTTTTTCCTTTCTCTCAGTTTGACTTCCCCTACAGCAGGCTGTTAAGCACAGTTTCAAAATATCCTCAAAAATCATTTGCTGGAAGAGCTGACCCTTTCCTCTATCTACTGAGAATTGCACAAACTCCTGTCCGGCATGGCAGCGCGGCAGCCTGGATAAATGATACAATGACAGCCAGCCTGATGTGTCAGGGTAGTGGGGAAGCAGTCGCAACTCTGAATACAAGAATTATTCTTCATCATCTCGAACTGTCACAACACATTATGCTCAAGCCCTCTGCTTGCTGAAGGAGTGACCCTGGATTGAATGGAAGAGTGCTTGGGGAAAGAACTAATTGTAGCCTCTTTTCACACGTCAGTCACTTTTCACAGCACCAAACCTTTCAAGCTCAACTAATGTCAAGTTCTCTTTTTCTGTTTTTCAGTGCTGAATATTTTTGAGGCATTTTTAAAGGGACAAGGATCTGAGTTGTGGGGGAAGGGAGGGAGGAGCAAGAATGAGTGCACATCAGAAAGTCTATCGGACAGCTGAAGATTCATTAACAGTGACTCCGTTGGCAGCTAGGAACCAAGGAAGGGTATGGCGTCTTAGCGACTACGGCTTGAGCCTGAGTTCCATTTCTGTCATCCACAGAGATGATCGCACAGGGTCCTTTACAATCCAAATTGAAGGCGAAAGAGCTCAGACACACTGGGATGTACTCTGCCTTTTTGTGAAGGCAGGATGCAAACCCAGTGGTGCTGGAACTATTTTTAGGGTGAGGGCGCTGAGCGGTGGCCCCCCCCCAACCTTTTCTCACCCCTCGCTGTCCCAGGCTCAGATCACACCTAGCGTTGCCAACTCTCCCAGTCTGTAGGGACTGGACGCCATTGCCGCTAAAGGTGTCCAGTCCATCTGGTCCATGAGAGTCGGCAACTCAACCACAACCGTAGGTGGCTGTGGAGCCCTGGGCTGGTGGCAAGACCAAGAGTGGCAGCATAGACTCCAGGGCTGGTAGCCTGGACCTCATGGACGGCGGGCTGTAGAGCCTGCAGGGATGGTGGGCACAAGAGCCCAAAGGGTGATGAAGTTGGTGGAGCTAGCAGGGCCCTTGGAGGCCAGGATGTGGGGCTGGTGGGACCCCAGAAGGACCACTCAGAAGCCAGGACATAGGTGGAGCCAGTGGCAGGGCCAGCCCCTGGATGCAGGGAAGCCGGGTGAAAACCCTGGGGGTGCTGCAGCAACCCCATACCCCTACTCCCCACACCTATGTGCAAAACTGCTATTTGATCTCATCATGAGATAAGAGAATGAAGATGCCTCTTTTTATAAAGGCTGGTTTAGATCACACTTCTCTGGGGACAAGGGCAAAAATTAGAACCTCATTTTACATTCAAAGCAACTTTCGTTCACTTTTAAGAAAAGCCAATAGTTGCCCTGCAGCTAATTCAGAATCAGAGTCCCATATACATCCTCTTGCTTAGACTATCCAAGCACTAGACAGGAGAAAGGCTCTGTAGTTTCTTGTTATTAATCCGGATTGTAAAAATTGGTGGGGCAGGGATGGTTTTAATGCAGGTATGACTGCAATCTGAACCTGACTGACAGAGCAAGGGGAACTCAAATGCATGGCTCTGCATGATCCATTAGCAACTCAGGTTGGAACAGTGGGTCTCCCATATCTGAATTCTAAGCACCATTTATTACAAATAATAAATAGCCGTAATGCGGCGTCTGCCATCTGGATTCCTACGTCCAAAAGGGTCCCATGCAGAAAGAAGGGTAAAAGCAATTTATCCTCACACAGCGGAAGTTTTGAGGACCTGCTTTGGCCGCTGTTTATGGACGACATGCTTCTTCCGAACACAAGGATCAGGAAAGCATTTTGATTGTAATGTTGCTACCGTGACCCAACGGGATACGTTCACATACAAAAACGTTCACGCCGCTCCGAGGACCAGAGTCTGCTCTGTTTACAGGGATATCTCCTTGGAGGGGAGGACTACGCCGCAAACAGGAGGTGCAATCTCCATGGCACAGAGACGCACTCCCACGAGCACGGACTGAACTGCGATGCTAAAAATAGAAGGGTCGCAGCCTCAACGAGTCTAGGCATGTCCCTGGCAGCGAGCCCTTCCAGCTGTTTGTATCGCCACTGCCACGGGTCTGGGTTTAGTGGCATATATGTCTCCTGATCTGGAAATGACAGGGCTTGTTTCATTCCTGTATTTGCACAGCTGCTGCATAGCCAGTTGAGGGCACACTTTTTTTTCAGACTCACTAATAAAAAGAGCTATTTTGTCTTAAATTTATCAGCAGTTAAGCAAAGGGAGGCTGTTTTCCATCAGATAATAAAGTTTGAAAGGAGTGAAACTTGGTATCCTTAGGCATTAAGACTTTTTCTTACCACAATGAGCCCTGGTCTATACTAGGGAGTTATTTCAAAATAACCCCCCCATGGGTTGCATTTATAAGGGGAACGTCCACACTACCAAGCCCATTATTTTGAAATAATGGGCTGGTTATTTCGAAATTGGGACTCCTGCTTTCCTCGGAGAATAACGTTATTTTCAATATAGTTATTTCAAAATAGCATTAGTGTGGATGTGCTGGTGCTGCTATTTCGAAATACGACTCCCCAGAGTCATTCGAACTAATTACTCCCCAGGGCTTCCTGGGGCTTGAAGTCAAGGTAACGCATCCACATTAACGGAGCCTGCCTCAGTCTAATTTTGAGACTCCCCCGTACTGCAGACATGCTACTTCGATTTTGTTATTTCAGGAGTTATTACATTGATTTTAGTTATTTCAAAATAGTTTCCTAGTGTAGGCATGCCCACAAAGGGGTAGCACATAGGTGCACCACAGCCCTCTACTGGACAGAATAAGAACTGCTGAAATCAGTGTTCCCTGTTAGCTGTGCGCTCATGCGGCCGCTCAAGAAAGATTCTAATGCTGCCCAGCTGATAAGCAGAGCACTCCCAGGTAGGTTTGTCCTTTTCCGTGTGGAGCACATTCAAACATACCTGGGTGCACATAACAATATTTATTCCACGCATGGATGGAAAAAATCCACACATGGATGGAAAAGATTAGAGGGGACATTGGCTGAAATGTGTCAGAGGCCTGATAATAGCTAAGGAAGATTCTCCTTGAGCACAAGTAGGAGGGGCTGTGGTTTTGGAGCAGCAGGACCAGAGTGTGACTGTTCGTTTCTGATTTAAAGAAGTTGCAGGTGGTTGTGACAAATGTGAAGTTCCCAGAAGCTCTAAGAGTTGTAAAGGTTGAACCACCCTAGTCCAGCACCCTCAGAACCTGACTGGTGCTGCACTAGAGAATTTGCCGGACCACAAGAGGTCAATATTGTCTAGCAGCATTACCAACACTGCCACTGCTTACTGGGCACTTAGAAGACATGTAGGGGTAAACTAGGGGTAAATCATAGCACAGAACACTGAGAGCCAGGACTGGTGGTTGTAAACACACTTTATGGGACCGCGGGAAACTTGGCCACACAGATGATAAGCAGACATCCGGCTAACTAAAATCATGCCAGACCCTGGATGCTGCCCAGAGAGTGCCGGACTAGAGAAGTTCAATCTGCAGCAATTATTTTTTTTACCAGTCACTTGAAAAAATGGATGTTAGACAAAGCTGACAAGGGAAAATGCAGAGATGTGATAGTTACATGCTGAAAACGAACCACTGGACTACATTTGTTTCACCCCATTCCAACAGGAAAGATGTGGAGATTCATGAGAAGTCGCGACATTACATTTTCAAAGTAGCAAAGACCTGCAAACACGGCCTATGAAATGGAGAATCAGGGGCCTATGCGGAATGCCAACAACTGTCAAATGATCTTACAACAACTCAACGCAGAATCCACATCCAATTCTTTATAATGCAATGCATGGGAGATGAAAGCTGGCATGTCAGGAAAAAAAGGTGGTAGGGTTTAACGACTTGGATGAGGAGATGCAGAAGATAACATATAACCCAAAGGCTGAAGACAGAGTCTTTTGAACATCAAAAGTCAACTCAGATTGTGAAATTACTCTGTAGTGCATTAGTTCAATGCTAAAATGCCAAATGAGTAACACTTACAGAAATTCTGAGGACGTCTGAATTTACATAAATGTCTGGATTGACTTCAACCAAGATGAGATTGTTAGACAAGAACAAAACATTTTCATATGTGCACCTTTAAAGAATTCTGTCTGCAAAAATAAATGGAGTCTGTTGTGTTTTCTTTAAAAAGAAAAACACAAAACACCCTCAACCACGAGGTCCATAAACAGTCAGATACCCAAATCTTTGACACACAGCCAGGCTCAACCCTGAACATTTTATGGAAGGTTAAAAGTGCACTAGATAAAGGACTAAGCATTTACAGAGACAATATTCTTCATGATAGGCACTTTCACAATGACTGTAGTGCTTTAAAAAATCATCTCAGGTTTCATACAGCTGTATATTTTTATAAAGAGGTTTAGGATGTTTTACTCCATAAATGGCACTTTCAAAAGACAAGTTGCCCATTTTAGCTAGTATGTGAAGTTTCAAAATCTAAAAGAACAATCTAACGGTTATAGAAAACAGATTTGTGCAGCCGAAGTACAGAGTGTGAAATGTACTAACTGTTCATGCAAGATTTCCAAAGTGTGTGTTCTTTTTTCCTCCCTGTAAATGAAGAAGCAGATGTAATTGTTTTGATTTAAGAGGAGGAAAAAAACCCCCCAACAACCCTGAACTTCAAAGTCACAATATGTTGCTACTAAAGATTTTCTCTTCGGTATCCCAACTGGTTTGGTTTGCTTTCAAATCGTGAGATCTACCATGCCATCTTATATTTAATGTATGTTTTCCTGCTGCAAGCCAGTGTGCATATATGTTTTCAATGTATTTAAGCAGCATTATCATTTATCTTCAATTACACAAGCAGCCCAGCTGCGTATTGTGAGACCAAAAGTAGTTACAGAGACAACACTATATTAAAATTCCTGGTTCTGGTCTCTTGTTCCCAGGGTTGTGGGAGTGCCTCTGATGGTTCATCAGTGACCCCCTCCACCAGTCTTGGACTCCGCCAGGGAAATTCAAATGAAAACGTTATTCGGTATGTTCACAACCCTTAACAAGTCCATGCTGTCAAACAAAACTTTGTTCCGCCACTTTGCTGGAAACAGAACTCCGGCTTGTCTGGTGCTGCTCAGAAGTCTTGGAAGGGAATATACCTGGCTTTTCCCTAATCTTGAGGCCCAAAGCATTTCTATTCAACATGATCCGGATCATGCTCAATTCCCATTAAGGAGGAGCAGAAGACAGACTAGGACCCTGCTCGGGACAATCAAGGGGTGAGAAGATGAGCACTGCTTGCTTTTCCATCCCTGCCTCAGCAGTGCTAGGAAACAATCTGATCATGGAAAAGCTTCCTGCATGTCAACATAATAAATATGGCGATGACCTCACAGTCTGGGCATCATTTCACTGATAGGCTGAACGAGAGATTTCAGACATGCCTAAACCTCAAAACCATAGCAATTTCTTTCATGTCTAAGACTTGCTTCTCCCCCACAGGATGGGATCTCCGGGCTAGTCTTGTCTAGAAAAAGAAGGTGCCGAGTAGCTCAGGAGATGGGCACACTTTGTGCTGTTAAAGTTTTGTTTTCACTGGGTGTGTGGGCTATCGAAAATTGTAGGCCTCTGCCAAAAACACTTCTCTGCAATGCACTTTGGAGCACCACACCAGCAAAACCATCCTGGTATTGAGACTAAGAACAGCACTCCTATAACACAGGGAGCTTTCTGGGCAAGTTTTGGAGAGCTACAGGGACTCTGTGTGCTGTTCTTCTGAACAGGCAGCAGGATGCCATGGTAGAGAAAGCTCAAATGATTCAGAGCTTGGCTTTGGGGTGGAGAAGCAGACAAAAGCCTGGAGATCAGATAATAATTTGGTGAAATGCAGAATAGTTCCATAGAAGTCAGTGGAGTCCCAACAATCCACACCGGGTGAGGATCTGGTCCAGATGCTCATTTAAACTATCTGAGCTCCAAAAATGTGAAAATTAAGTTAGAAATCTCATACAAGGAGAGTTTCCATGCAGGAACTGGAGGTTCAGAAACTCCTAAACATGCATCCGAATATTTCACAAAAGCCACCAAAGGGACTCAGCTGGAGATTGGTTCTAAAGAGGGACCAAGAAGCAGAGAAGATCTCCAAACAGGTTTCCTCATTGCTAGAGAATCACTGGGGTCAGGAGTGGGGGAGAAATGGCAGAAGAGGAGTAAACCTCTGTATCACCTGCCATATCATCAATTGGAAGCATTAACAAGAGTGTTGTGAGCAAAACATGAGAAGTCATTCTTCTGCTCTACTCTGCGCTGATTAGGCCTCAACTGAAGTACTGTGTCCAGTTCTGGGCACTACATTTCAGGAAAGATGTGGACAAACTGGAGGAGATCCAGAGAAGAGCAACAATGATGAAAGGTCTAAAAAACATGACCTACGAGAGAAGACTGAAATAATTGGGCTTGTTTAGTTTGGAAAAGAGAAGACTGAGAGGGGACATGATAGCAGTTTTCAAGAACCTAAAAGGGTACTACAAGGAGGAGGAAGAAAAATTATTCTCCCTGGCCTCTGATGATAGGACAAGAAGCAATGGGCTTAAATTGCAGCAAGGGAGGTTTAGGTTGGACATTCGGAAAAACTTCCTAACTGTCAGGGTGGTTAAACACTGGAATAAATTGCCTAGGGAGGTTGTGGAATCTCCATCATTGGAGATATTTAAGAGCAGATTAGACAGACACCTATCAGGGATGATCTAGATGGTGCTTGGTCCTGCCTTGAGGGCAGGGGACTGTTGTGCAAGAGTTCTTATGCCAAAGGTCTTCCACAAGAGCGCGTCCACACTGCCATGTGCTTTTGTGCAAGAGATGTGCTTTTGTTCTTGCACAAAAAGCCTGCAGTGTAGACGTAGCCTCTATGTTCAGCCTCTCAACATTTTTCACATTAGTCAGTTTTTACAAATTAACGTTGATGGTGTTGCTTTAAAGCAGCGGAGTTTTTTCAACCTGAGTGCCCATTTTCCAAAACGCCCTTTAATTCAAATAATTGCACCCACAACAAACTATTTAACTAGGCACAAACGAAAAGAGGGCTCACGACTCCTTAAAAACAAAAATTATTGGTTGTAGTGTGTCTAACCCATATCCCACCAAACTCTGACCTTGGAAAGACATGTGCAAATGAGCTTTGACAGAAGCTATGTCTGAAGGCACAATTTGGCCCTCAGTTACCTTCGATGTGTCTGCGCTGTACATTTATATTAGTTCTCATGGAAGCAAAAGGCAGATGTCAACTCCTTAAAATAAGGAAACATTTTTATTAGAAAATCTTATACAAATAATTTAGTTACTGATTTTAACATATTAGGCTTTTTTAAAAGGTGCACATTAAAACCTTGCCAAATGTGTGGAAAGTCCTACCGAATGAATCAGCATGTAGCTGAGAATAACTCTTGAGTGAAGTGTAGAAGGGTTAATGTAAGACCCAGGAATTCCTCGATGGGAACAGGGAACCATACGGGAACATCTCCCTGACGAGGCCACATACATGGTATTCTGGCAGTGGAAAAAGGAAGTGGTGGGGTGTGTTTTGTGCTCTGATTTGGGACAGCACTGGGGGAATGAGGAGCATTTCAGTGAGAAACCCTAGGGGGCTTCCTATTCTGCACATGGGAGAAGGCTGTTTCTGGATTCTGAGCTAGGCCTGAGGGCTCCTAGACTTTCCATTATCTAAAGCTGGCTTGGAGATTAGCCTCTCTCTCTCTCACGTGAAGATGTGGGCCAAGCTGGGGGAGCACAGTTGGAACAGTTGCTAATTGTGTGTGCTCTCCCTCGGCAGCCTCCTGGGAGCATGCATCCTGCCCAGGCCCGGCCTTTGGGCAAGGCAAGCGAGGTGGTCACCTTGGGTCCTGCAGCCCCGCGCATTCACGGCCCCACGCTTCCCAGCTTCTGGCCCCGCCCACCTGGCCCAGCATGCAGCTCAGCGTGCTGCCTTGGGCCCCGCACACTCTTCGGCCAGGCCTGCTCCTGCCTGTCGTTTTCCCACACAAACTGCCGACAGGAATGGCTGTGTCCTGACCCAGCGGCCCTTTCGAAACCACACTATTGTCTTCAACATGCAAATCTAAGTTTAACAACTGCGCAGATCTCGAAAACGCTTATTGAACAATGGAGATGCCAACAATACATTAATGGCCGTAGTGCCGCAGGGAGAGGGGCGAATGTGCTTTTGAGGCCAAACACTACACACGACGTCCTAGTGGAAAGGGACATTTCCAAGAAGCATGTTTCCAAACGCGGCGTGTGCCAACAGCATCAATGGAATTTGTGCCGATGGTCTAAAATACCCAGTCTGGCCAATTCAAGATGTTGTGTTAGATTCACACGGCTACTACATTTGCTGGAAATCATATGCCTCTGATTATGAGGTTTTGGGAAATCCCACATACTGGACTATGAATACACTTGCTGAGGGGGCCTTCTTGAAGGTTTCCAGAACTGAAACAGCTGTATTATTCCCCGTGCTTGTCAGCCTATAAAGCAGCACTGATAAAAAAAGGTACCAGGTAGGATTAATATTGGTAGAGATGAAGGATATACACCCAGGGCCGGCCCGAGCTATTCATGAGCCCTGGGCCCCGGGAGCGCGGCGCCGCCCCCGGGAGTGTGGCGCATGCGTGGCCCCACCCCCGCCCCACACGGTGCCCCCTGCAATGGGGCGCCCTGGGCGGTAGCCCGGTCAGCCCGTAGCTTGGGCTGGCTCTGTATACACCTAAGCTTGCCCAGCGCCCCTGGCTCCACAGAGGTTAATGGCAAACCTCCTATTGACTGCAAAGGGGCATAATTTCACCCCTGCTCACCTTGTCTAACAGCTGTGAGGCTGTTTTAAAATGTCCACCCACTGTCCTACCTAGTTCTATCAGCAGGGGAAAACCAATTTCCTCTAGTGGGATACACACTCTGAAGAGCAACATAATGAAGCGAAGATTTGGTAATTTATGAGGAAAAAGAACCACTGATAACCAGGGTTCCCTCTAATTTTCCAGCCCCGAAGTGGAATGAATTTTGTTATGTGCACCAGTATGGAGGGGATGTGAGACCCGGAGGTGATGTAAGACATGTTATGTCCACACAACAAAATTCATGTGGCGGGGATGGGCGAAGGGCTTTTGAGTGTGAGAGGCGGCTCAGGCTTGGGGCAAAGGATTGGGGTGCAGGTGTGTGAGGGTTCTGGCTCTGGGGTGGAGCCAGGGATGAGGGGCTCAAGGCTAGGACACAGTGTCGGGGCACAAGGGCTCTGGCTGCAGGGGGGGGCCGGCTCTGGGGGAGTGTGACTGGGCAGAGGGTGAGATGCAGAGGTGTAAAGGGGGGCTTGGGCCAGGCAGCAGGGAGGTGGTAGGTCTGGCTTGCCCCAAGCCCACAGGCTGTTGTGACATAGTGGTCGTGGGGTAGTGTCTGTGAACAGGCCTCAGTGGGGGAGAGTCTGAGAATGGGCCATGGCTGGGGGGCAGGAATGGGCTGCCCTGCCATAGTTCAGGCTGTCCTTCCCCTCCCCACCAGGCTGGAGGCAAGGTTGGGAGTGGGGCAGCCCTCTTCTCCTCCTCATGTGAGAGTGTCTTGAGCGTCTGCGCGGCCCTGCTTACAGGGAACTTTGCCGGTAACTTTATGTTGGTGAATCAAAATCTTGCTAATAAATGGGAACCATAAAGCAAAACACTAGCAAAAGGAAAACCATACTGGTCTATTTTCAGTGCTCAAGATGGAGTGTAAAAATGGGGAAAAAGAGAAAAAATTGGGAAAGGGAAGTCATTTAGATTTTAATTTTTTTTCAAAGGTTTTAATCTCCCTTTAATCTACTCCTTGTATCATTAGGGAGCTGCTCGCAAAACAGGTCAACATTATTTTTAAAAACAAACCTGTTTTCTCTCTGTGCCCTGGCAAAACAATTGAAGCTCTCCGACCTAGCAAACTTTTACAGTTTCTTTTGAAGGTTCCCTCTCAAATCACCTGTAGGAAATTACACTATAGACCTAACCAAAGTCCATTTTTGCTGAGTGTCACTTTGGCTTGCCAGATTTTTCCATCTTCAAAGCAGTGTGAGCACAAAATGATACCTGCTTTCAGGGACAGGGATATCTCAGTGGTTTGAACATTGGCCCACTAAACCTGGGATTGTGAGTTCAATCCTTGAGGGGGGCATTTAGGGATCTGGAGCAAATCTATCAGGAATGGTACTTAGTCCTGCCCTGAGGGCACGGGACTGGACTCAATGACCTCTAAAGGTCCCTTCCAGCTCTATGAGATAGGTACAGCTCCATATTATTCTTGTCCAGGGGCAACAACATAGAGTACTTAGCAACTATACACAGAGCAGGATGAAAAATGCTGCAGTATGAGGTGAGAGCTCCAGCTATAATCTCTTCTGACCGGATGCCTGCAAGATGTCACTGAATTCTCTCCCTCTTAGTGCAACCCGCATGGAGCCAATATGAACTCCCGGCAAAGTGCTTCAAACCCCATTATTTATAATAACTATGAAATGATGAGACATTGTTTACCTAGATCACAAGATAAATTCTCACTTACAGAAGGCTCGCCTGAGTGTCCTGAAAGTCATCTGTTTTTTATTTAAATGCAAAATGTAATTAGACTCGCAATAACACCACAGAAGAATTCAATAAGATGCGGCTTTTCACTTACGGTTTAATATTAACATTTTCCCATAAATGTTAACGACGAAAAGTCTATTGTTTTATTTACACGGCCGAGCGTAGGCATGGAGAGAAGGATAATGTTTTCATACCGCGACTGTAACACTCTGACTTCCAGAGGAGCGACCGGTACTTAGCCCCGGCCAGGATCTGACTTACGGACATCACCTCCTGTTGGTTACAGACGGAAGTGTGGCCTCTTGCAAAGACAATTCCAAGCATTCCAAATTGGCTGAAGTGATAGGCCAGGGCGGAATCAGCTGATCTACAATAAGGCCTTCTGTTAAGGTAAATCACTTTTCCTCTCTTCTCCCCCCCCCTATTGTCTCTGTCCTCATTTGGCTGTGGATCCTTTCTTGCTTCCCTTGCCACTCTCCTCAGGATTAATTCCCCTCTTGGCCCTACAAAGTCTTAGATGTCTGATAGTCTCAGAGGGGTGGCTGTGTTAGTCTGTAACTTTGAAAACAATGAGTAGTCCTGTGACACCGTAGAGCAGGGCTACTCAACTTTGGAAGCCCCAGGGGCTACAATGATACTCAGAGCATGTGCTGAGGCTGCAATTTAAGTGTGATTGCATATACATGCAAATAGCTTCTTTCACACAATGCCCCAGCACATCCAACACCTCCTCCCTGGGGGCTAGAAAGGCTGATACCCTGTACCTGGCTGTTCCAGCCAACTCGTCCGCTTGTATCTTTCAGTGCTCACCCCGCCTCGGAGACGCCTTGCCATTGTGGAGCACGTTCCCAGTGAAGGCCATGTTCAAAGGATCCCCACCTGCAGGCCGCGTATTGAGCCCTGCATAAACCCAAACCGCGCTGCAGGCCGCAAACAAACAGGCTGCAGGTCGCATGCAGCCCACGGGCGGCGTGTTTAGTAGCCCTGCCTTATAGACTAACAAAACTAACTCTGCTCATCTGAGGACGTGGCTTTTCCCACGAAAGCTCATGATACTAGATATATATATTTGTTAGTTTCTAAGGCCTGATCTATACTAGCATCTTAGTACAAAATTAGCCCCCTAACGTCAAATTTGTAAGTGATGCATCCAGACTAGCAAACCCGTTATTCCAGATTAAGGGGCCGCAGAATTCGAACTCTGTAGTCCTGCTTTTCATGAGGAATAACACTTTTCCCAAACTTGAAATAACATTAGTGTGGACGCTCTGGTGCTCCTAATTCAAACTAATTGGCCTCCAGGAGGCCTCCATAGGTCCTCCTGGGGCACTGAGTCTAAGGTAAGTGCATCCACATTAACAGAGCCTGCCTCAGACTACATTTGATTCTTCCCCATAGCGAGGACACGGAACTTCGAATCTGTAAAATCGGGTGCCCAGAAATTGAATTTAGTAAATTCAAAATAATCTCCTAGTGCAGACAGGGCCTAACATGCCACAGGACTACTCGTTTTTAGATGCCTAATGACAGCCAGTGTGGAGTGGGGTGAAAAAATATGGGTCGTCAGAATAGGGCCCTGATGTTCCTTAGACACTCTGGTGAAATGCAAAGCCTGGCTGATACGACCAGATTTTCAGAACATTCAGGTGAATATTGATCTTTTGAGAAGCATATTAGGGAAATGACTGGCATCCAACCATCACCCAGTTAAAAGCCAGGCAGCTGACTATATGAAACCATAACAGAAAAAAGGTCGGTGCACCTAGGAAAGGAAAGTGGGGTTTTCCGTGAATGTCCTGTGATTTCTCTCCCTGCCATATACTGATGCTGCCCCCTGTGGGGTTAGGAGATGGAGATGGTGTTTCAGAACTGCCCACTGATGCTGTTCCTACATACGTGGTATTTCTTTTGTCTCGGCAGCTGGTGGCGGGAGGTCTGAGGAGCAAGCGACCGGACGTAGCAGTGGAACACAGGTCCCGGTGGCTGCATGAAATGAAAACCACAGGACCAAAGGGCTGGCCCATTCTGATGCATTTTAACTGGTTTGGTCTTTGACCTCCTATTTATTGACAAGGATTCTGCCACATTAATGTATATTTTGTTGTTTATTGTGACTCGTACTTTATGGTAGCTTTCTAACAAGGAGTGTTCATTTAACAGGTCTCTTGCTTAACAATGCCTTGCTTACATGGTTCCCATTCTGTTTCCTCCTCCTGTTTTCCCCTAATGAGCACAATGCATACTTTATGAGGGCTTTTCAATAACTTTGGGGCTTTTCCTTTCACAATACAGAGAGCAGTACATTAATGACCAGAGGCTGGCGTGGATGCTACACAGAAGCCAGAACAGGGATTTAGTTACTGCTAGCGCATTGTTTCAAATTAAGCTGAGGGACAGATTTTTCAAGGCACCAGCAAGAGGCGTGCCGGGAATCTACAGTAAGGGAAGGAGCTCAGAGACAGTGGCGATGGGCAACAGTATAAAACACGAAGGCTCCCGTCCACTTCCCTAACTCCTCGCGACAGGAGGACCAGCGCTGACAGCGGTGCCCTCAGCGATCAATTTAGCAGGTCTTTACTAGGCCTGCTACACTGAGCCCTGGAGGATCGATTGCCAGAGCATTGCTCCTTCGGTAAGTGGAGACATGGCCTCAGATAGACAGACATGAGGGGCGGGGCAGAGAGGGGCTGAAGATGAAATCCTCTCCCATCACCAACCTGGAATGTGACCAGCCCCTACCCCCCCTCCATTCTGCAACCGCTATTTTAGCATCCATCCATCTACCTAAAATACTTACAGGCTACTCCCTTTACACCTCACAATCTTTAATACATTTGTCCCCATAACACCCTGTGAAGAAGAGCAGGGCTATATACCCATTTTACAGATGGCACATTGAGGCACAGAGGGTATGTCTGCACTGCAATTAAAAATGGCAGCTGGCCCATGTCAGCTGAATGGGGCTCACGGGACTCAGGCTAAGGGGCAGAGGGATGTAGATTAGGCAAGTCGACATTGCAAATGAGGCAGGGATTTAAATATCCCGTGCCTAATTTGCATAAAAATGGCCACCACGTTTTGCCAATTCAGCACTTTATCAGCAAAAAGCGTCAGTCTAGAGGGGGATCTGTCGAGAAAGAAAGCCTTTTTCGACAGATCCCTTATGCCGCCTGCAAGGGTCGGACCCCTCCATAAAGCACAGACATATGCTCAGCTAGTTACACTAGCCTGTGCCTCTTATCCAGTGTCCCCCGTAAGCTAAGCACGTGAGCGGCTGCCCAGGAGAGATTAGTAGAGCACTCCCAGCCACCCACAGCTGGCAGCATGGATTTCTATTGGTGGTGCATATCTGCATATGCCTTGGTGCACACAACAAAATTTAATCCACACATGGATGGAAAAAATGAGAGGAAACACTGCTCCTGTCCCAAGCTCGCTGGCTAATAATAATCATCCTGAATTTTTCATGCAGATTCTTCACTGCTGTACTCCAGTTTTATGCTGATGGAATGAGTTTGGTACACTCACACAGGCCTAAAACTGGTGTAGCACAGTGGTGCATCAGTCTGGCGGCCCTTCTGCAGCCTGGGCTGGCCTTACCATGAGGCGAACGGAGGCAGCTGCCTCAGGTGCCAGACTGGGGGGGGGGGGGAGGGCACCACTAGGACCCAGAGAATTGAGACCTTTCAAAGTTTTGGCCCAAGCGAGGAGGTATGGGGGCGTCATTTAAGCTCCCCGCCTCAGGTGCCAAAATGTTGTGGGCTAGCCCTGTCTGCAGCACATTTCACCCATCGCTCTCAAAGCACTTTACGAAGAGGATATTATTAGCCCCATTCTGCAGATGGGGACACTGAGGCACTGCTGTGGGCCCAAAGCAAGTCCAGGTCGCAGCTGAAATTGGGACCTAGGCCTTCTGACATACCAGGCCATGGTGCTACCAGCAGCAAACGCCAGCAAGCAGAGGGTGGATGCACGGTACAGGGAGGCATTTAAAACCTGCAAAGTAGACCTGTACCCACCTTGTGGAATACAGCACTGGCCTGCTGGTGACAGAGCATGCCCAGGCCTTTGTCCTCACTCTGCTACCATACCGCCAGCCAGAGCAGGATTTGGCTCACAAAGCACCTGGAAAACACCAATCTCCCTCAAATGCTGGCTAGCGGGGCCTTTATACCTACCCAGTCACTCTCAGACCACAAACTGCATCCTGCATACCAATAGCTGCAAGCGCCACTACCAAGAACCACAGAATTACCGAAGTTAGAGACGGAGGAGTCCTACGGGGCTAGCCAGAGCAGGATTGCTCCCTACAGTCGACTCTCTCCAACAGGGGTGGGCATTAATTTTCACAGGGGGGGCCACTTCATGAATTTCGGTCACAGGCCAGCTCCATCTTGGAAGGGGCGGGGCCTTGGGCGGAAGGGGCGGGGCTGAGACTAGCCACCCCCAGAGTTGTCTGGGGCTGGAGGCTTTGAATTCAAAATATAGCAAAGAGCTCACGGCCCTGTCGCTACCATGCTGCCTGACAGCCCCCTGGGGTTGCTGCAGCGATTTAAAGGGCTCGTGGCACTGACCTCTGCCTGGGTAGTGCCGGAGCCAGGAGCCATTTAAATAATATCCTGCCGCCTGAGTCACCACCTGGAAATTTGGTGGCATGGGCAGCAGGTGATAAATAGAAAGTGGCCAGATGACGTCCATGGGCCGGATGAAAGTGTTAGGCAGGCTGGATCCGGTCCCTGGGCCACATCTTGCTCAGTCCTGCTCTGAAGCATCATCCTTGTCTTTCAATAGGAAGATTTAATAAAGGAATAAATGTGAAAAAACCAAACTGACCCTGCTCCCAACCATGCAGTGCAATCAAAAAATGACTTACTCTTGTTAAAACCAAAGATTTTCGAGGGTACCAACATATATTTCATTAAGCAGCAAATGCCAACTGGAGATGCACAGAAGCAAAAAGATGCCCAGCTCCTTGAAGGATGAGGCCCACACGAACCCCTCCAATGGCTTGCTCCTATTCCCATTGAAATAAATGGGAAAAGCCCCAGCGATCCAAAATGCTATTGCTTTAAAAGGAGAGTAGCGCATAGGACATACAAATATGAACAAAGCCCCACTGAGAAGAGGCGTTGTTCAGAATTCCATATGGCGCACCAGTGGATTGCGGTAAGAGAATTCATCTACTTAATCATTCGAACAACAAGAAGAAATCTCTAAGGAGAAAGTCAATTGTTTTCCTGCTAACTGCTTTGAGACAGAGCAATGGAAGGAAATGTCCAGTTCCAATAATCTCATAACTTGATTACAGTCTGCACAGAAGACCTAAAACACTTGGAGAACAATGAGTAAGAAATTAAGTTTCAAATTAAGCACTGGCCCTACACTGTGCCACTTCATATTAGGACAGAAAAGATGCCTCCAAGCTCATTTCACATATGCTAGTGGGTGATGCATGGATCCGGTAATAGTTTAATCACCTCATACATTTTTTCCATTTCTTTCTCCACGAGGAATGACAAATCTTGAAATGTGATTCCACTTTGTTTTATTATTCTATTGATTTTCCTGCACCAAGAAAGTGCATCTGTCCTTTAAGCCAGGCCCGCCGGCAAGAAAGGGGTTAACAGAATGTTTATCACAAGGCTGGCTTCAGAGTTGAAAGTAATGTGATCAGTAATGAATTTTGTGTTACATTAGGTTGTATAAATGGACAGACAAGCGCAGACAACAAGTGGCCAGGAGTCGGGGCTAATCTAATGATGTAAAAATAGAGACAGCACCAATTATACGTGGGGCCAGCTCAGAGCTCCTGCAGGGACTGCAAATGAATAGGTACAAATCAAATTACTGACTAATAGACGCGCTACAAGAGAGGGCAGTCAATGCTAAATGCATTTAGGGCCTTGTGACCTCCCTGCTCTGAACAGCAGAATCCTAAATTTGACTTAAAAAAAATCAAAGAAACTCTTGTTTGGTTAAGAAGAGAGATCAACCCATGTTGTTTGTCAAAAGATTTAAAACATTTTAATTTTTTTTTTACCCTTTGTTACCATTTTGTGAGAGGACTGGACATTTCTGAAAACCTTTACAAATCCAGCAGAGGTTTTGCGTTTAAAACAACAAGAAATATTCTCTGTTGCAAACGTTAAACACCTGATAACAATGCAGTTATGTTACATACCAAAACATTTCAAAGCCATGTGCCTCTCTGGGGAGATGTTTTTTACGCCTACTTCAACAGCTGTGTCTGTATCAAAAATAAAATAGTTCTTTAATTTGTTTTTAAAACATAAAAAATAAGAAGGATTTTCCCCCCAAACAACATTTGATCATAAATAAATGCAATCGACCAACTTGTTATCAAATGCTAGAGAGTCAGATTTGGCTCTTATTTTGTTCCCCCCTTTTAGACACATCATGAAACTTGCAGTGGCTTCTACAAATGGCAACGAACCTAAATTAACACTGAAAATATTTTTAGTATCAGCAACACCGTCTCCATTCTAAATAATGTATGGCTCCGCCCTGCCCCCCCCTCCCCCCAAAAAAAAACTTCAGTGAAAAATATCAACACTCTTTTTCAAGGTCTGTGCTGGTGGTAGAAGTTTTAAAGGGGAAATGGCTGATTTGGCAGTGTAAGGCTAGAGGGCTTTGTGCCTCCCCTCCCAGTACAGGTTTAAAGGTGGCTAATAGCCAATATTCCAAGGGTTTGGTAATCATAAAGTTAAAAATGCATTTCTTGGCCCTGTAGTGTGTAGAGTTGTTCTGTTAAAGGAAAGTGTATGGACAGTCACATAGAAAGCACACTTGTCTGCAACCTGAAGTTGTACAGGGACAAAGAGAATGGAAACCCAATTTTAGGGCATCTAATATATTTTACAGGATGCATATAGTTTCCCAGCTAAGATTGGAATACATACACTGCATACAACAAACCTCTTGAAAGCAGACACATTGTGTGCTAGAATGGAGATACAAATACACACACTACAAGAAGAAAACTCCAGGGAAGGCAAATACAAATTATGGAAGCAATTGCAGAAAGTGAAATGACCCCCAGAGCAGGGCGGAATTTAAAAGTGGTCAGACTACACTAAACGCCACGTCATGGCTACATTTTTAGTGTCGCCTGCAGGAAATGTGGCATGTGGTACCAAACACTCTGTCAGTGTAAACCAGTGTAGCTTCATTGATTTGGGTGAAGAAATACCAGTTTTCATTGGCTGAGGAACTGGTGTGTGGTGGCTGCCACTACTGATGGCAGATAACACATTTATTTCTCTGAACAGTGCTCATCATGTACCTGGAAGAACTTACATTGCTGTACACTGTGTGAGAGAGAATTGAATGAGAATCTGTTAATGAAATTATGACTGTAGATGTGTTTGTCTCCTATGCAGTGCTTTGAAAAATGTATCTCTGAAAGACTCCTTGATATTGAAAAAATATTGAGACTTCATTCAGGTAAACCTGGTGATGTAGAAATTGTTTGGAGCTCTTGGAGTTCTCCAAGGGGAGAATTTGGTTTCAGAGTCTAGGATGAATGCCCCAAATATTCAACAGCCACTTTTAGCAGAAGTGTCATGTTATATGTCTATGTATTTGCAGCACAAGCGACCTTTGCATTGAATCTATTCATATGTCCAGTTGCCTAAAAAGCATTGTCCACTACCCAGTTCAAGGTGGGAGCTGAGCAAAGATTGAGAGGCAAGAGAAGGAACAAAATTCTCAGAGTTAAAAATAAAGAAAGAAGAAAAGGAAAGCGGGAAGGAAGGGACCTTCTCCCTCTTAACTACGTACAAGTCAAGCTCTGACAATCACTTTGTGGCTAACTCTGTTCCTTGGACTAAACATCTCGGAGTCTCCACACGCATAGCTTGTGATTTTACCCACATTTTCTATAAAGAAGTTGTTGAGCACTGGCAGAATTCAACAGTGGCTGGGCTCAAGAGGAATGAGATTCAATCACTCCTCAATTTTGGGCAGATGAACGTCTTGTTGAAGGCAATAAATGCCCTCACTGTGTCCTGTATTTCTTGTCCTAAACATCAGAGATAGGCACAAACCACAAACTTCACATAAGAATTTAACAACTTCCCCTCCCCAAACTCAAAGGTGTTCAGGTCTGGGATTTTGGTTCAGCCTAGGGTAAAAGTATGGCAACCAGATGCAACACTTGGTTCTACATGCAAGTTCAGATTCTGAACTTTTCTAAAGTTCACAGATTCACATCCAGGTTTTAGATCCAATTTAGGCCTATCTCTGATAAGTATGTCCAACTAGCTCTATCTACCTACATTCCACTTGTCAGACAAGGGATTAATTTCAGAATAGGACCTTCCAGCAAACAAATTTCATTTCTCAGAGTATGAGCTTGTTCCTTAAAGTCAGCAAGACTCCAAGATAGATTCTTAATATGGACTACAGACAAAAATATGGTGCTTTTTCTCCTACCAATCCTGAAGATCATAGCTTCATGTTTTGCTTAATCTCACAACGAATGGGCGCTTTCAGTTCACCCAACTGCAAAACAGGTACCTGATCTGTTGGGTGAAGGCAGTCAGAGACCGCCTGATGCGAAGCTGGCCACATCACGCTCTGGTGTCCTACTGCATAGGAAACTGCTGTGCTTTAACCACATCTTGGGGGAACTTTGACTTTTTGACCTTTTTTGTTCCTAAACTTCCAAAGCTGAGAGTTAACAGATTTTGCATGTTTGCAGGGAGTTCTAATATGATAAATCTCCTGTTCTTACTGCACTGTACAAATCCTGTTGGTTTTATTGCTGGGGGCAACATTCATAGCTAGAGGTGCACATTTTGGGGATATTTCTGCAGCATCTGAATACTGGATTTTAGCTTGAACCCATTTATACTCTGTCCTGACACATGACTAAAATTAATGTAGAGAAACTTAAAGTTATTTGTTGTATGATTCAGGATGCAAACTGACTTAATGCAAGGCTTTGCATTGTATAATCAGTAAGAAAGCACACATGCTTACAAAGGAGAATCTTACAAATCTATAGCAACAGAAGGATTCCAAGATTGCCAAACAATGTGCATTTGTTTGCATGTGACGAAGTGGGTCTTTGCCCACGAAAGCTTATGCTCCAACACTTCGGTTAGTCGATAAGGTGCCACAGGACTCCTCACCGCTTTTGCAGATTCAGACTAACACGGCTACCCCTCTGATAATGTGCATTTTGTTATTATTTAGAAAATAAAGTAGATATAACCGTGGCAGTATAGCACAGATGGTGAGACGCACACAAGTAACTGGGAAGATTTAGTAGAACAGCACTAATATGAATCACCTGAGGACAGAGAGTCAGATTCTACACTTAGGAATTTCCATTATTCTCACAGTCCTGCATTGGACAGGGGCACTGGTAGCACCAGCATCAAGTCAATCAGTATAAAGCAGACTGAAGGCAGATTCCCTCCCTTACCCTATGCTAAGAAAATACCCTAAAACAATGTGAAAGGCGCTTGTGTGCACACACAGTTCACAGGTGATTCGTGACTTATTCTTTGCAGACAACATTCTCCCTCCTAGACTTTGTAATAAATTAAATCTGTTGAAAGTATCTATCCCTGAATGGTCTATGCATTTTATATAAATAATAGTAAGCCTGCAAAATTGCTGAGAATTATTCTGATGCTGCAAAGGCGCACACAAGTCAATGGGGCAGAGGCAACTCAGCCTGTGGGTTAAACCTCCCCCCCACCCCAAGCTGGGGAGGGAGGAGCTGAGTTGCAAACCCCCCTACCTTTGCTGCAACAAAAGCTGCAGCAGAGCCAACCATGACCAGTACAGCCTCACCATATTCCTCGCATCCCTTAATGGACAGAGCCCCTCTAGCTGGAGCCCTGCAAATTTATTCGCTTTACATCCATGGAGATCCACATCTGCGGACGTGGGTGTGGATATCAGCAGCTCATTTTTGTGGACACGGATGCGGATGCAAATTCTGTATGTAGAGCCCTGCAAATGTATGGCTATCTGCTTTATATCTGCGGGTGTCTGCATCTGCGGATATCAGAGTCGATATCTGTGGCTCACTTTTGCGGATACAGATACAAATTTTGTATCCGTGAAGGGCTCTACCTATTGAGCTGGATTCCACTGTATGCATGGGGCATGCTTGTCAAGTGGTGTTATCCAGAATAAAATTGCCCTGGGTTCTTTACTTCTCAGGCACACTACCGTCACAGAAGGGAGGGGAGGAAGTTACCCCTCTGGAACTTAGCATACCGAGCTCGAATACAACACAGAAGTGTGATACTGCACAGTAGAAATACTATTCACTGGGTATACTTCAGAGCACTTCTTTTTAACCACACTGCAGGCCTCATGTGGATGAAATTCCTGTTTTGAGTCAAGAGATAATTACAAAGATCTGGAAGCTTAAGAAATGTGCATTTGGGAAGCCAGCATAAATTAATGAATTTGTAAGTTTTTTGGGGTGGGAGGGTGGGGATTACCTAGGGTGGAATTCTTATGTCAAATTTGAGAAGAGATTTCCCTATGGAATGCAGAGTTTCAGAAATGCAAAATATTAGCAATGATCTTCAAAAAAAATTCCACATGGAAAGCACCCAGTGGCTGTATCTGAAATATAAACATGGTGATGGACTGAAAAGAAACTTTTTTCAGCAAAAATGGTAATCAACCACCACTGTTTCCTGAGAGGAGTTTAACTAGCACTGGACCCAAATTTACATCTTTTGGGGGGTTTTGCAGCTTAGCACACTTATGGCTCTTTTGGAATTAAATGTGTATTGGGGCTGACATCTTATGAACAGTAGACTCCACTCAAGAGAGACATGGGTTGTCTGGATAACAAGGACAAAAGTATGTTTCCCAATCAAGTCAACTTGCTGTGTGACTAGAGCTATTTGTTAAGCCATACAACTAGTATACGTGCTGACTGATGTGTTATTAGGACTACTGACAAAATAACATTGCTATAGCAGCTCTTCCATGTAGTAGAATATGTAAGAAACAAAGACTTAATTAGCTCCTATCTACTGCTAAAATGGATACTTAGATTATGAGCACATTTCATCTGTACTATTATAGGCATCAATCCTGATTATTATACCAATCCATATGCCGACTATGTCCTGACTGTTAAGGCATTAAAAGAATCTATTTTAAAGTCAGAGACAACCGAACACTTGCTAATGTCTGCTCATCCATTCCATTGCCCATTTATTCTTCTGTCCATCCAGCAGTTCTGCGCACGAAACACAGAGCCGGTGTTCCAATTCTGCGCCTGGCGTGTGTATGCTTTTAGGCTGCCGTTCACATACAATTTTGTGTTTTAGTAAAGGTCTTTAAAATGCTTTTAAATGTTGTGTCTGCAAAATATTCAAGAAGCATAACCAAGGATTAAAGCCAGGTATCAATTTAAATCAAAATCAGCCATTTTTAGGATAAATAGAGATGGGGATTATAAATTATGTCGTTTTGGGTCCAACCCAGCACTATATTTGGAGTCAGTAGTAATATAAAAACTAAGGGGGAGGGGGAGAAAGCAAATGTATGGTGTTTCTCAACACACATGTCTTTGCTAGAATTTCATCCGTCTGACTGGGCAGACAGGACTTCTAAGAAGCAAGGGCCATGCTAAAAGTTTGTGTGTTTTTATAAAAAAGACAAATGGCTAAGTCAGCCGAAGACTATCAAGATGTGGCTAGCTTTTTGGAAGGGGTTAACATAATCCTGCTTACTAGGAGCCAACAAGGACACTTCTCTGGTTGATCTGGGGTGATATGCCATCAATTTATCTTTTTTCCCCCCGATTTCCTAACCGGTATATAGCTGCTAACACTTGAATGTGATATGTAGCTGTTTGGCAAATGGCTGGTTGCCAGTCAGTCTGAGAAAAACTACCCCATGTTACTGATGGTGGTTGATTCCCTGGGCAAGTGGATCTTCCACTTCTCAAGAGAGCAGGACAGGCTACTTATATGGCCCTCAGGTAATGTGGATCTTATAGAAGGAACAGACTGAATTCTGGCGTTCATCTAGGGTGGGGGTGGGGGTGCACAGGCCTTCAAAATCCATTTTATCTCCTGTATTAAAGCCAACTCTTGTCAGGATTTGAGCCAACAATCCCAGTTCTTAAGAAGAAAATGTGGCACTGACTAGACAGAGCCTTAGGATAAGTACAAAAGAGTAGGGAGCATAACAACAAACCAACCACAACAACAGGGCAGACAGCCACAATAACACAGTTGAGGTAATGCTAGTGTTACTATCTACTACACTGTGTTTTTTTGTGGCACGCATTTTACACTGTAGAAAGATTACAGGTAACTTCTTTTGCTGCTATATATACCCTGGATTCTGCAACGTCCACTCCACCTCATCTGATGAAGTGGGTTTTACTCACGAAAACTCATGACTTAGTACATTTGTTAATCTCTAAGGTGCTATACGACTGCTTGTTGTGTTTAAAGTTACAGACTAACACGGCTATTCCTCTGAGACTTTTTACTATATGAAAGATGTTTGTGCATGGGGGAAAAAAGAAGAGAGCATGCAGGTTTTTTTTGTTAGATTTTTACTTCAGTGATTGCTTTCCTCTGAAAATTGTTCATCTTTGTTTTCACTTTTATAAATTTTCTACGTTATTGTTGTTTAACCCCCGCCCCCAATGAAACAGATGCCCATTGCAGTGAATGGGATTGCACTTGTGAAACAGAAAGGAAAACACAGCACTATGTTTCTTTCTTGTTTTTTGATTTATAATCTGCAGCCACCAGAGTCTCTGGGTGCACTTACAAATATCTGAAGAACAGACATCAGTTTCTGAAGGGGAAATTCCAACTTCTTTGAGGGAATTACCTGTAACAACAAAGCAATCCTGTTTCCAGAATAGAGGTTTTCTAATACTAGATGGCTTTTTCTAAAAACTCTTTCCCGGTACTGGATCCAGAGCTCTTGCAACTCCTATTAATGCTCATAGGCTAGATTCTGGAATGTGACTGAGGCCATGTCTTCACTCTGGAGAAGATTGACGCTGCTGCGATTGATCTTCCAGAGTTTGATTTAGCTGGTCTAGTAAAGACCCACTAAATCAAATTCAAAGGGTGCCCCCATTGGCGGCCAGTACTCCTGCTCCAGTGAGGAATAAGGGAAGCCAAATGGAGTGTCCTGCTGCGGGGAAGATGGGGAAACTCAACCTCTCGCTGTGTGGACGGCGATTTAAGATACGTCTGCTCCAGCTATGTAATTCACGTAGCTGGAGTTGTGTATCTTGATTCGACTACCCCTTTAGTATATACTTGGCCTGAGCCAGAAAAAATGCAGGGCAAGGAGGTGTGTAGAAAAGTGGCTTGAAGCATTCCTCGTCTTGACTCCCTTGGTCCTGCCAGAGCTTGTAGGCTATCTACTACATATTTGAGAGAGTTTGTCTGTCTGTCTGTTCAAGAACTCCTAAACAGTAAGAGCTAGAACCACCAAATTCAGTATACAGCTTCCTCTTATCATAACTTAAAGGTCAGAGTTTGGTTCTGCCGGGAAAATGGGATGTGTCTGGAATGGGATTGGTTCTCACAAAATCATACAGAAGAGAGACAGAATCACCAGGCAGATGAAAGGAGTTTGCTGATGGCATGCCCCCTCAATCCAGGACTGCCCCAGCCCCGAGCCTCCCACTTCCCAGGGCACTCTTTAGGGAGGGTGATTTTTACAGGAACTTTGCTGGCTGTTCCCCTTCGTCAGGGTGTGAGGGGAAAGTGCACAGTTGGCTGCATTCCTCACTCTGGCTGGAGAGCGCAGGGGGGCAGATGAACTTGGACTTATCTTCCCGGTTGTGCCCGCTGGAGCTGTAGCAGCCAAAGAGAGGCACTTCTCACCTGCCCCCAAGCTGCTGCGGTCCTCTCTCCCTGGGGCAGCCTGCACACTGAACCCCTCCTCCCCAGCCCCACCTCAGAGCAATGATTTAAACAAATCCTGGACATTTTCATTTTCTTTTCCAAAAAACCAAAAATGAATCGAGGCAAGGACTTGAGCAATGGGCGCCACAGGGCCGTGAAAACACAACTGAGGATGGGCATAGTGCAAGGGTTCCCCCATTTTCTCTGGCCAGCTCTTCTTTTCCCTGCTCCGCAGCAGCAGGAAGATTGAGCAGCGGAAGAGCTGAACACCCCTAGCAGCTCCTCCTTAAACTGGGACGGATCTTCCTCAGGCTGCTTAAAGCAACTTTAGGGCCACATTACATAGGCAGTGCGGTGCAAAGCAGACATGCAGAAGGGCCAGGCCCAAGATTTGTAAGGGCACCTAAGATCTGTGTAAGCTTTTGCTGAAGGAAAAGAGCCAGCTCCCACTAAGTGCTGTGTCACTACGCACTTAACCCAGCCTCTCCCGATGGCTTTAGCTGTCACAGCCGGTATCATCCTACAACATCCACTCCCCTTTGAGAAGGCTGTAAATTGCTCAGGCTGGGAAGATGTCGGCCCATTGCTTTATCGGGAGAATGCCCTTCCAAAGCGCACTGTAGCTAGTATCGATACGTCCCAAAATAAATAAAGTGCTTGCAGAGTGTTTTCCATTTTTACAGCACTTGGCAAATGTTAGAGGATTCAGCTCCACAGCAAGCCTGTGAAGTATTATTACCCTTATCTTACAGAGGAAGGAACTGAGGCCAGGTGAACACCGGTGGAGAAAACTGATGCAAGAGATGCAACTCCAGCTATGTGAATTGAGTAGCTGGCGTCGACGTACCTTGCATCGATTTTTGGGGTGCCCCACAGCGGGAGGTCAACAGGGGAAACACTCCTGTCAAATTCCCTTCCACCTCACAACAGTTAGGAGTACCGGCACTGACAGGGGAGGGAACACCCTCAGCATTTGATTCAGCGGGTCTTCGCTAGACCTGCTAAATCGAACGCTGGTGGATCGATCACCAGTGTGTCAATCCTCCAGCAAGTGGAGATGTGGCCTTAGCCAAAGAGATATTAGGCAACTTGCCTCAGGCAGCAACTGGACTAAGTACAAGAGCTGGAACTGGAACCTAGACCTGGTGTTTAGCTCACCCACTTTCTATGAACTGTCAATCTTCAACCATCACTTAATTCTATCTTCATTCAGCAGCAACGGACACAGACTGAAGGGCTCAAAGATTACCATTGCGGGATGTAAAGGTTGCTTCTGGACCAAGCAAACAGCCATTTTATATTTATTTGAAATGACATTCCTAGACATTCCCATTTCCAGACAGCGGGAACTGGCAGGCCGGTGATGAGGTTGGAATATCTTGTGTCCCTCAGCAGTGACTCTGCAGCAAATTAAAGGCCAGCACAGATAGGAGTCCTGTTTGGGGATTAAACTGAGGATAGTGGAATGGGAAACACTCAGGAATACATAGGGGACAAAGCAGAAAGAGAAAAGACAGTTTCAAACTGACAATGCCTTACATAATGTCAATATGGCATGTTCAGATGTTTCTGCTAGAGCTCGCTCTTTTTTTCTTCCCAGGCACCTCGCCAAAATGAGGCCATGGTGACAAATGATCTGGTATTAGAAGCTACCACCGATATGAGCGGCTGGTCACAACACAAACAGCGCACAGATCATAGACAGCTACGTCCTTTTACTAGTGGGTATTTGTAAAACAATTCCGAATTAACAAGAGAAATAAAACCCACAATTACTCTGAGCACCGGCATTTCTGAACAATTCCTGTCCCTATGGCCGCTGTGAGCAGCGTAATCTCTGAAATGCCATTCCATTTATGTAAATACACTCTATAATTTATCAATATAATGGATAGTGATGAAGATGGATTAATTTGGATTACAGAACCAGCACTTTAGAGTGGCTTTACGGCGAAGAGATAATTACATAGACAGAATGTAATTTGAATGTTGTTTTGATCATTGTCTGCATGAGCTGCCGTTTGCAGGAAGCATCTGATGTTCGCGGGGCTCAACTCTTTGAGTCCACATCACCAGAGCAGTACCAAAAAAAAAAAGTCTAAAATGTGACTATTTCCTTTAGAGTCGTTTTGGGGATTGCAAGATTCTGGACTTCTGTCATCTGCCAATATTTTCTTCCTATTAAAGGCTGCTTCTAGGGTTGGGGGAAAACTCTCTCCTAAGCCATGTAATCTCAGAGGTGTCGGGTGTGGGGGGTGCTGAGAAAAAGGGAAGCAAAATGTTAACGAGTTAAAAAAAATCACCATTGGGTGAGGTGTATGTGATCTCTGATCACACTTCTTCTTTGTACCTGTTCCTGATCCCACTATGTCCCTGCCGGGTGACTCGGACATTGCATCGGCCAGCCGTTCCCGAAGACCCTCTTCAGTGTGTTCAATGGAAGACATGTGACGGAGTCCAAAGCTTTCAGGCCAGCTCCCACAGACTTCTAGCAGAGTCACGCTCCGATCAAAGTTACCTTTAAACAAACAAATGGGAAAGCTTGGTGACGAGTGTAGACACCGGAATTCATTTACCTCCATGCCCATAACATACTAACATTGTACTAATTCACACAAAAGGAAGAACTGTTTGGATTCTGAGTTCACAATGTATCTGAAAGCCACATTTTGGCACATTAATTAAAACGGTGATGTTAAACTAAACACAGCATTACAGGAATGGGTAGTTACAGCCTCAACTAATAGCCTTCTTCAATCATTTAAAAGCAAAACTGTCAGGGTAAAAATCCCGGGCCTGGTTCTGTTTTCACACTAGGGTAAAACAGCAGTAATTGCAAAAAACCGAATGTAATTACACGGGTATAAAGCCAGTTTAAGGGTGCATCTACACAGCACCCGAAACGCAAAATAAGATACGCAATTTACGCTACGCAAATTGCGTAGCTTATTTTGAGTCTATTTCAAAATAGCTTATTTTGTCATTTGGCACTGTCTACACAGTGCCAAATTCTGAAATAAAGTGCTACTTCAAGCCATCCCTTATTCTGCGTAGAATGAAGTTTACAGGAATGGCGAAATAGCACATCCGCTATATTTCGAAATAGCGGACACGTTCAAAAGATACGGGGTAGCTATTTCAGGATACTTCTGGTATCTCGAAATAATTTTGCTGTGTAGACATACCCTAAGTGAGCATTTATTTTTTTAAAAATCTGTGTCTAGGTCACCAATAACATCTTAGACAATTAAAAATTATTTTTTTTACTTTGTATTTGTTGAACTTTTTGCATTCCTCTTATCTTGGACAATGCAAACAGACTGAGCATTTCCTCTTTTGCTAAACAGTCACAATTTCTTGTCCATTTCATTTTCATGTTCTCGTGCGCCAGCACAATGTTGTGAGATGTGGGCTTTGATCACAGCTCCCGAGGGTGGAGTGCAATGCGAATTCTGTTTTTAAAAAAGGTTTCCAGGGGAATGCAAAAAAGCATTTCGGCTGATCTGAGTTCCCGTGCGAGTGTGCGCCTACAAAAATGACACTGTAGGCCAAACAGATCTATGCAGCGCCCCTTTCATCCAGGAGGCAATACTGGAGTTGCTGGCCGATGTGACAGAGTGCAACGTTACAGTCTCCAGAAAAGATAGTTAAACTAATTCCTTAACTTGCAGTTGTTTCCTAATTCAAAATAGTACACGATGTTCTGGGGAATGCAAAGATTAGAGTCTGACTCCAAGATCACTTCAAAGTACAAATTAAACCGATTCTCCTTTATTATACAGCAAGTCTTCTGTGCGGGCTTACTTTAAATCATTCCCACTTGGAACGAGATTACAGTTATGCTTAGTTGCTTCGAGCACATACCATTGACTCAACTATTAGGAAACCGAATATGCAACATTTATTGTGCCTGGTTTCTGCCAGCCCATGGAGAAGAAAAAAAAATGCAAATGCCAGTGTTTCTCAAAGTTAAAAGTACATGAAACACGTCCTTGTTATCAGGCCTTTGGTTCTCCCCTTTGATCAGCCGTCAGAAACTATCTACACTTGTACACTGTGACTGTGCAGCTTCACGGCACACTCTCGGCCAATGACAGGTGGTAATAGAAAGGGTGAGAGACCAAGCCCCGCGGCAGGCGTCCCTTCCTCTGATAACGTCCAAAGTACTGGGTGATAACCGTTAGTAAACACTCGGGGAGCCAGTTAATCCATACATCAGCAAAGAGGGGCAGATAATTTTGAACTCTAATAGCACGGACCAAAGCACAGAGGATGGCATGCAGGGATTTATATGGGTTGCAGTGGTGACTTCTGGCTCCTGAATTTCATCAGCGCATACGACTTTGATTTATCTCGGGGTCTGGCCATGGAGTAGATTCCTGGCACTAGAAAACCGTCAACAGGCCGAGGGACCTCGCCAGAAGGGGAGCATGGTTCTGGCGTGACACATGCACTTGAACTTTGGATGAATCCCAGGTTCAATCTATAGGAAGGACGACCGAAGAGTTCAGCTTTTTAATGGGCCTTTGGAGTTATTGGGCTGCTCCAGGCATTTAGTTTGTTTTTTAAGGCCAATAAAGGCCCTTTGGAGAAACTGCAGCGAGGAGGGAGAAGTCAGATCTATGCCTCACTTTTCTGCTGCCAGCTTCCCTAACTGTATATGAAATAGCAAGAATTGGCTTAAAAAAAACAACAAAAAACGCAACACTTCTCTTTTCAGAATATTTTTATGTTGCTTCATGGGGTCAGATCTTGAGACTCTCACTCTGCTCCAACTCTGTCACTCCCCCACTGATTTAAATAACTTTTGTTAGGGCCATGTAAATACCTGGATAATCATTATGGGATTTTTATTACTGAGTGCAAAAATAATATGGTACCGGGGGGACTTTCAGCAACTCCCACAGGCTTTCCCCAGTGAGCTGGAGAATGATAATGAGAGATCTTTGCTTTATTAGTGTCAGCTCTTATTCTCAAAGCAAGAAGCGAAACAATTTCTGCCCCTCTACACTGACACATGAATAATAAAGCAAATGGTTTTGCAATGCCCAGACGACTGCACACACGCACACCCAGAAACTTCACAGAACGCTCCTTGCTCGTTCCAGAGATGCTTGGATGAGAACAAAGGAGACAAGTGTAGCATTTCCTCCACAATCCGGGCCCGAGAGCTGCCAAAAGTTCTTAGCTGCCAACGTGTGAGGTGCAAGTGTTAATGTAAATGCAGGTTACAGGGATTAACTGCATCCAACGCTTTCTTGTAAAGTAAACTGGAAGGCTTGTGACACTCCCGTGTTATCTTTTCCTCCCTTTTTCACTCCTTTTCCACATTACGTGCCCATGTCTGGTAATAAATTTCATGTCAGGGTACGATTCACCTACCACAGCTTGAGGCCTAAACTCAATTATCAGTCTGCCTTTGAATAGCACTGAGTGGGGGTTCAAAGGGGCTTTCTTCTGGGAGATAATCTCTCCCTGGTATATTAGACTCCACCAATGTATTTTTTTACTTTAGTATATAATACTGATTTATTAAACTAGTTGCACACCAGAGCAACACACAAATATACTGCAAAGGGTAAACAGGACTACAGAGTGTGTGAGAGTCTCAGATATTCATAATCTCGTACCAAAAAATAATCCATCCATCCATCTTCATCCATCCATTTATATTTACATAGCGCCAATCCCTGTATTGTCTAGGTGCCATAATGGAGGGTGGAGTCAAGATGGGCATAACTGCTACCATTTATACAAATGACTCTCCCTGACCCACGGCAGTACAAATAAAATAGAACCTAACCCCAAACCACCCAGAATATTTTGTACTCTTAAGACAAAATTACCAGTTCTGCCTGCCTTCCCGCTAAAAAGTTTCTCCTCAATTTCCTTAGGAAGATTAAGATTAGTTGCCATGTATCTTCAAACATTCATAGAAGCATAGAATCATAGAACACTAGAACTGGAAGGGACCTTGAGAGGTCATTGAGTCCAGTCCCCTGCCCTCATGGCAGGATCAAGCTCCTTCTAGACCATCCCTGATAGATGTCTATCTAACCTGCTCTTAAATATCTCCAGAGATGGAGATTCCACAACCTCCCTAGGCAATTTATTCCAGCGTTTACCCACCCCGACAGTTAGGAAGTTTTTTCTAATGTCCAACCTAAACCTCCCTTGCTACAGTTTAAGCCCATTACTTCTTGCCTTATCCTCAGAGGCCAAGGAGAACAATTTTTTTCCCTCCTCCTTGTAACACCCTTTTAGATTCCTTGCCATTGGATCAGTAGCCAATAATCTTATCAGAGGGAAATAATTCTCCAATTGCAGATTTAAGACCAGGATATTTTTACACTTTGGACAAGAGCTTTGTAAAGTGTATGAAATCACTGAAGGGCTGGCTATTTCCAAACGGTTTTTTGCCTTTTGTACACCATTATTAGTGTGTCAACACAGCCCACGGTATTCTATATAAACTGGCACCACCCTTGCTATTTATGAAATTGTTTTATTTTTACATTTTACTGTTTGTGCCAGTGTTCCCATTCCAATACTTGTATCAGAAGTTCCAGGTTTTGAGTAGCTAGCTCATCACATTTCTCATCATTGGGCAGGCTGTGGCATCAGAATAAGACTTAAAACATTATTCTGCTCTCAAAATCCACATAATACAGCCAGAAGTTTGGCGATACTGATAAGGTTCAGGAAAGCCTGGTGCCAGTTAAATGGATTACAAAACGTTTGACAGAGAGCAGACTCTGAAGGGTGTGTTCATTGACAAACTGTTGAAATCTTATTGACAGCCACAAAAATAAGACCATGATGTGTGAAATCCAGCTTTGCTGCTGTATTAATCTACTTTCTCTGTTGGTGAACGAGCATCCGTCTAGATGGAGAGGTTAAGTTAGGAACAGTCCAAGAGAGAAGCAAAATTTTGACCACAAAAGATTAGGGGTGGTCTCTCGGAAGTACAGGCTGAACCTCTCTAGTCCGGCACTCTCTGGTCTGGCAACATATGTGGTCCAGCATGATTTTAGTTAACTGGATGTCCACATATCATGGGTGTGGCTAAATTTCTCACAGTCCCATACAGTTTGTTTACAGCCACCAGTCCTGGCTCTCAGTGTTCTGTGCTGTTATTTAGCTCTAACTTACCCCTACATGTTTTCTAAGAGCCCTGTAAGCAGTGGAAGTGTTGGTAATGCTGCTAGACAAAAGTGACTTCCCGTGGTGCGGCAGATTCTCTGGTTTGAACTAAAGAGGGTGCCGGACTAAAGAGGTTCAGTGTGTAAATGGCAAAACTCCCATCCACGTCAATGGAGTCAGAATTTCACCTTGTGGGCAGATACCTTTGACACAAACAGCAAGTTCACCTCTCTCCTGGCATACTGAAATTGAGTTCATACCAAACCCCTTCCATACATCCAGAGCACCTGATAGATGCTTTATTAAACAAAGAAAAGCAAGTTATACAAATTATACTTTATTTAGAGACTATTATTGCTATTTTACAAATCTGATGGAACTTTATAAAAAAATCTGTTTCCAGGAGTGACTCTCAGTAGAATCAAAAAAAGAAGGTAGATAAATTTTGCAGCTAAATAGCTACATTTGAATATCAATATTCTCCACCATTTCACCTTGGGTGCATCTTCAATAAAAATGCTTTGCTTTGCAATTCTAGTAAGTTTATCTTGGCAATGTCCAAAAACGCTATGTAGGAATTCTGCCCCCAGTGAGGCACACGCAACTCTGACTGATTCCAGTGCATAGTAGGGATGTTAGATATAGTGTAATCAAATAGTCGTGTAACATGGGGCAGGGCTGGCAGCCAGTGCGCTCCGGCCCCACTCCCAGGGAGCCCCTGCCATTTCATGCTGCTGCCTCTATATCAGAGGGAGAAAGGGGGAAAAGCATCTCAACAACAGGATCAACCAATTAGCCCAGCCGATGACCCCTTAACACATAGGTAGCTGAAATTCTCTGGGAACTTTCATTCAATGTGCAGCAGCAGTCAAAAAAGCAAAGAGAATGTTAAGAATCATTTAGAAAGGGACAGAGAATGAGACAAAGAATATTTTACTGCCTGTATATAACTCCATGGTACACCCACATCTTGAATACTGCATGCAGATGTAGTTGCCTCATCTCAAAAAAAGATATCCTGGCACTGGAAATAGTTCAGAAAAGGACAACAAAAATTATTAGAGGTATGGAATGGTTGCCATACAAGGAAAGATTAATAAGACGGGGACTTTACAGCTTGGAAAAGAGACAGCTAAGGAGGGATATGACAGAGGTGTATAAAATCATGACTGGTGTAGAGAAAGTAGATAAGGAAGTGCTATTTACCCCTCATAACACAAGAACTAGGGGTCATCAAATGAAATGAATAGCAGCAGGTTTAAAACAAACCTGTGGAACTCCTTGCCAGAGGATGTTGTGAAGGCCAGGACTTTAACAGGGTTCAAAAAAGAACTAGATACATTCACGGAGGTTAGATCCATCAACAGCCAGTAGCCAGAAAGGGCAGGAATGGTGTCCTAGGCCTCTGTTTGCCATAAGCTGGGAATGGGCGACAAGGGGTGAATCACTTGATGATTCCCAGCTCTGTTAATTCTCTCTGGGGCATCTGGAAGTGACAGGATACTGGTCTAGATAGACCTTTGGTCTGACCCAATATGGCTGTTCTTATGTTCTTAGGTACCTATGAAGATAATTTTCTTCTGCAGGCTTAATTTTCTTATATTAGTTTTTACCTTTGTGTAACTCTACTGATGTGGAGGTCATACGGTAGTTACTCCTTATTTACACTAGTGCAAGTGAAATCAGAACTAGACACTCTGTCTTTTCTCGCCAACTATTAACAACCTGAGTTTCTCTTATTATTCAGACAAAATCATCTTGCTCATACTGCATTGTTTTTTCTTTACTATAATGTTTCCAGGCTTTTAATATAAAAGAATTCCAAATCCTTGGAAACCATCTTTATTTTCACAGTTAGCAACGACTAAGAAAATCAGGCCAGCTTATTTTCTTCTCTGAAAAACACACCTGGTGCTTAAGAAAATGTTTAAAAATATTTGAATGTCTTGAGTATGTTATTTTTCTAAGTCAAAATTGCTAAGCTATATCTTTCACCATGGCCCTTTAACTCGAAAGCCAGGGGAATTTTTTTTTCATTAAACTCCTAGGATGGCTTTGGTTAAAATATGAAATCAAGTAGCTCCATTTCCTGTCTTCTGAGGAGCAGTAAATCAAAAATAATACGTGATCCAAAAATATAGTAACGGTTCCATTAAACGGTTTGACAGTTCTGAGCCTCACCTTGCATATTGCAACACACACATGAGCAAAAATAACAGAGTAAATAGGAAAGGAAATGACCCACCAATTTTAATCAAGAAAAGATGCTTCTCTCCCATGAAAGAGACATGAGTTTGACTCTACTGGAGATGGCAAAGTCTGGAAGTGTTATTGAAGACCGTCCCTGAGGGAGAGGAAGTGCTTTGCATCAGTGCACTGCTACCTTCTCTGGTTGATTAAGCAGCCTGGATGGGCTTTGAAGCCAGTCCCGACCCATTCTGGACCGGAAATATTGGTGACCACAATGTAAGCATCAATAGCATGTCTGTAAAACTGAGTTACGGGAGAGAACCTCACGGGGGTGGATGGAAATTCCCTGCCCGAAATAAAGAGGCAAATTATAACATTTAAATAGCAATGCTTGAACTTTCCTATCACGTTTGCCAATTCACTTCCATGCTATAACTCTGCTACTCCATTGCCAGAAAGCAGCAGCATTTCGTTTTCGCTTGAACAGGGACCTGTCCAAATTCCACTGTTAACCGTGGCGGAAACAGAGCCTTCCCCAACCGGCTGTATATTTGACTTTTATATGTGTCTCCATGCTCAGCTGCATGCGATGTGGATTCTATCTGCAGTACAGCTCACATATTTCTTTCTAATTCATATGTGGTATGTGCGCTTCTACTTGTGTCTGACAGACTTCAGAAACCATTCGCCCTCTGTATGGTTTTAATAACTCAAGGCTCAAGTGTTAATGATCAGCTCTGGAAATGGTTGCATGGACATTACCAAGGTAAGTGCCTTTCCCCATTCTCTTTCTCTCCCCCATACTTTCTCGCTCCAAAATTATTCACAATAGTGCTGTAAACAGGACATGACTCACCCTTACTGCATTCCATCTGTACATTTCATTAATGTATATTTCACTGTCTAGGGGCCCAATCCTATTGGGTGCTGGGCACCCTCCAATCCTTTTGAAATCCTGGGAAACCTTGATTGTCTGGGTGCCTAGGTTCCTTTTCAGCAGACTATGCTGTCACAGAGGAGAATGCTTTTTATTCATTATAAGCAAGAGAAAAAACAGTGATGAAAGAGGGGATGGGAGTGTTCTGAAGTAAAATCGGGCCTCCCTTGACGTTACAGAGGGCCTCTAACACTGCAGAAACAGTGATTCCATTGGTGAGGAGAAGGAACAGGTTAAGCTGGGGCAGCACATATGGATTTGTGCACACAGTGCTTCAGAGACTATGTGCTTCCATTGGCTAAAACATCCCCCTCAAGGGAGAGTCCAGGGGCTAAGGATATTCAAGACCTCATACAACAGCAGGGGCTATGTTGTAAAGTCTGTTGATATTTCAGTTGTGTCTCGCCTTCCTCTGAAAGAGAATCCTGATCTTTTCCACCCATGGGCGGAATAATTTTGTTATGTGCACCGAGGCCTGTGCACCACCAGTCAAAACAAAAACCTAGCAGTGGGCGCTCTGCTGATCAGCTGGGTGGCATTGGAATCTCTCCTCAGCAGCTACCCAAGTGCCCAGCTTACAGGGAACACTGATTTCATGACCCAAAGCCCGTTTACTCAAGCTTTGTGAAAGGGGTTAAGGATCTGGTCAGAGAAAAGTGTTGCAGATGGTTTGGAACATTAGCCTGGGAAATAACCAGATATCCCAGAGATTGTTCCAGCTCTCAAATGTGAGTGAAATTTCAATTCTCAGAGCTGAAGATACTTTTATACTGAAGATACTCCTATAAAATATGTACAGTTTTTCAAGGACAAACACACAGAGAGGAAAGAATGTAAACATTGTCGTAAAATGCGTAATAAAACCTCTGCCGTTTGTTAATTTTTCTCTTGATTGCCCAGCCTATCAGCAGCCTGGATGCTGAAATGCTTGCCATTTTTTTAACCCCCCCGCCCTGTTCATTTAAAAATAGTTTCCTGCATGTTATATGAATAAGCAAAATCCAAGGTTCTAAATCCGGGAGAACTTTGAAGTATGAAACCCAGGGTCTATGAGAACTATGTTTTCATTAATCAAAGTAGATGTTTCTAAAGCCATCAGATTTATCATGACTGGATTTCATATGTGAAACCCAATATACACACAGACATACACTGCTTGTCCTTTTGGATTAGTTTTGACCTTTTACTCTCCTTTCCAAAGGATCTGGATTTCCTCAGAGGAAGGCGGCCCTGCTTTACCACACTCTCCGCCAAAGGAGCCTTAACAAAGTACGTTTTCATCTGGCAGATTTTTATGTCTGAGTATGAGTCTGGGTGAAGGTCAAAATATAAAGGAGTGAGTGTATTTTTTAAAAGCCGCCTTTGCCTTGAATGCTCTCTGCAGCTCTGTTCCACGCCATCGAAAGAGCAGTTTCACACCAGACTGGTGGTAATACCACCTAGTTACCAACTGAGGGGTCCCATGTGTTGTTGCACAGGACACCTTGGTTTGTGAAAGATGAGCAAAGCCACACAGCTACAGGCTCAACGGCTCTTCCAGCAACCTAAGCGATTCTTCCCTGAGGTGTCTCTACTCCTCCCTTATCCAAGCTGGAAATCTAGAGTTAGGACAAGGATGCAGTTAAACAACTTAAAGCATGTAAATGCGGCAATCCAGACCCTGGGTTGTCAGGGGAGATTGACTTCAGGTCTTCTGATCCAAAAGTACAGGCTTATGTAGCATTGCCTACCAGAGTAATTCTATGAGCTAGTAGCAGTAGTAGGCTCTGACGTTTGTGTACATGGAGCAGCAGCACGCACTAGAGGGGTGTGGTCGCTAACCCAAACCAGCGGGCATGAGGGAACGTTTCCTTAGCACCAGAAGGGTTCACCAGGGTCAGCGAGTGCACAACATGCTGGTGCACTTGAGAAATCGCACACCTCTTGTGCACATTGCTACTCCACATGCACAAACCCTTTCTCGCTATATGGCCCAGCCGTGAGAGGGGAACAGGAAACACTTATGGAGCACGTGCTAAAAATAAAGCTGTGCTGATGCACGGCAGCCTATTTTTTCCTTATCAGGTGGATTTCAGTCTTTTATTTATTTTTGGTCAAAGGTTAGAGCAGGGCTACTCAACTTTGGATGCCCCAGGGGCCACAATGATACTCACTAAGGATGTTAAAATGCAGTTAATTTACTAGTTGAGTAGTCAATGGAATTTCCATCGACTGCTTGACTAGTCGATAGGCACTTCCACATTCCTCCTTTGAAATGTACAAGAGTCGGAGCAGGGGCTCTTGTACATTTCAAAGGAGGAATGCGGGCATGCCAGCTTTGAAATGTACAAAAGACCCCAGCAGGGGACTCAGAGTTCCCCGCTGACCCCAGGCTCCATGTTGCGCTGCCGATTTGAAATGCCATGTGGAGCCCGGGGTCAGCGGGGGACTCCCCAGCTGATCCCGGGCTCCACGCGCATTTCAGGGGAACTGATAGAGGATCTAATAGAGGCAGCCAGGGGGGCGGGGGGAATTGACTAGTCTTTAACATCCTTAATACTCACAGCACATGCCAAGGGCTGCAAGTTAAGTGTGGTTGTATATACATGCAAATATATATGCAAATGGCTTCTTTCACACTGATGGCCATGAATACAAAGATTAAGGCACGACTACATAACGCGCAGGCCCCATTTAAGTCAGTTCTGCTGACATTAATAAAATGCGATATTTACCTGATTTCCACCCATATGACAGCACTTTTAATGAGCACTTTTAAAAAGAAAATTGTATACTAGTGTTTTGGGTGTTTAGCTTGAAGTTTCAGGTTGTGAGTTTCTTGGAGTGATTTTACCTAGAAAAAGTTTCCAAGCCAGAGCCCTCCAACCTGTGGCAGATGGGGAGCTGGGCGAGTCAGGCCAGACACGAGAGGCAACAAGGACAGGTGCTTAGGAGCCCCTTCCTGGATTCCCCGAGGGTTGACGTCCCGATGCGGGAGTCCATCGCTCCGTGTAGGATGGAGGCAGGGCTGTCCGGCTGCAGCGCTGGACCCAAATGTGGCCAGTGTGAGCCAATCAGCACCTCTCAGGCTCTGCCCACAAGGCTAAGCAGCCAGCACTTCCCACAATGCCCCGGCGCTCCCAGCACCTCCTCCCTGGGGACTAGAAACACCGACAACCTGTACCCATCTGTTCCAGCCAGCCTGTCCGCTTGTGTCTTTCAATGCTCACCCCGCCTGGGAGAAGCCTCGCCCTTGTGGAGTGTGCTCCCAGTGGAGGCCATGTTCAAAGGATCCCACTCGTGGGCTGCGTGTTGAGTCCTGTATAAACACAAACCACACAGCGGGCCACAAACAAACAGGCCGCAGGTTGCATGTAGCCCATGGGCTGCATGTTGAGTAGCCCTGGGTCAGAGGAAGGGATCTATGTAACTTTTTTTAAATGGGTCTTAGATTCCCCCTAACCTGTATACAATTGTGGGTTTTGTGCTACACAATCACAATCCAATGTCAAAGTTAGAAAAAATTACTGTTCATGGAATCTGAAAGCTATCACTACATACTAAAGTGTACACTAATATGAAGAAATAAGAACAGTATATGAGCCTCTGTAGCATCTGATATACCTTATAAAACAAAGAAAAGACAAAGAGTTACAATAATTATGCTTTACTTGGAGATCACTATTGGTATTTTAAAAATCGAATATATCTTTATAATAAAAGCTATTACCCGAAGTGATTTTTACTCTGTAGAACGAAAGAAAAATGTAGATAAATTTTGCAGCTAAATACTTCCACTTGAAATATCAAGCTTCTCAAACATTTCAATGTTCTCATAAGAACACAAAAGCAGAGGAGGTAATAAATGCTCACGCCTTCACAAGATCACTGCCCCATCACATTTAAATCTGATTTATGACAGGGTGTTTTAAAGAAATAATTGTGGATTGGTGACAGCCGTGTTTCAGAAATGCAGTTTGGGGCAGTGCACAAAAGTTCTGATACTTCTTATGAAACTTATCTGATAGGGCTTATCTCCACTACACAGTGGATCGATGCTACAGCGATCGATCTACCAGCAGTTGATTTATTGTGTCTGCTTAGATGTGATAGATCAGCGTCCGAGTGGTCTCCCATTGACTCTGGTACTCCACCAGGATGAGGAGAGTAGGCAGCGTCAATGAGAGAGCATCAGCTGCCAACCTTATTGTATGGAAAAACACCATGGTCTAAGTACGTCTACTTCAGCTATTTTATGCACATAACTCAAGTTGCGTATCTTAGATCGACAGGTGGGCATAGTGTAGACCAGGCCATAGTCTCGGAATTTCTTTGGCTTCAAAATTACACATGCAGTAGACTTTCTGCAAGATCTCCAGAACTTTTTAGTTTTTTCAGGATTGGAAATACTTCCTTGCTCAGTGTTGGTAAAAATTAGAAAATTTAGGGGCAAAGATCATTTTAAAATAAAGTTTCCCAAATTTTTACCATCTCACAAAAGCTAAATTAAGTTAAAGCTAAATTAAGGACAAAGGTAGGGATTTTCAAAGCTGATTAGGGTATTTAGACATGAATTAATTCCCGTGAAAACCTTAACCAAAAAGTTTAGATTGGTTTTTATGTGGCTTGATGCCGAATGTAAATAGAACTCACTCTTATAATTCTGTGAAGCCCGAATCATAAAACACACTTAGCAAGCAGTGCTATTGGCTTCAATGGGGGAACATGCGTAAAGTGTATACAGATTGAAGATGCTGCTGTTTAGTGATGAGTGGAGCCCTACCAAATTCTAGGCCAAGAAAAATGTGTCTCGGACCATGAAATCTGGTCTCCGTCACTGAAATTTGTTTCTTTGTGTGCTTTTACCTTGTACTATGCAGGTTTCCTGGGGGGAGGGAGGGGAGGAGAAGTGGCCTCATGACCCAAAAGGGAACTGCAAAAGGGTTGCAAGGTTATTTTAGGGGAGTGATGGTATTGCAACCCTTGTGCGCTGTCTTCAAAACTTGGTGACCAGACAGCAGCAGCTGTTGGTTGGACACCCAGCTCTAACAGCAACTCCCCTGCTAGCAGCAACACAGAAATAAGGGTGGCAATATCATACCATGCCACCGTTCTGCGCTGCTACTTTCAGAGCTGGGTGGCTGCTGAGGACCAAGGTCTCTGAGCAGCAGTGCAGAAGTAAAGGTGGCCAGGCCAGGCCAGGCCAGGCCAGGCCGTGCCATACCATTCCACACCATACTTTCTTCCTCACTGCTGCTGGTGCCAGCTTTGCCTTCAGCTCCCAGCCAGCAGCTACGGCTCTCCATTTGCCCAGCTCTGAAGTCAGCAGCATCACCAGCAGCAGCAGAGAAGTAAGGGTAGCAGGAACCCCTGCACAATAACCTTGTGAATCCCCACAACTCCCTTTTGGGTCAGGACCCCTACAATTACAACACTGAAATTTCAGATTTAAGTAGCTGGCATAATGAAATTTATGCGTTTTAAATTCTTATGACTGTAAAATTGACCAAAGTGGACTTAGAATTGGATAGGGCCCTACTAATAAGAACAAGTCTGTTACCACTGTGAGACACTTACAATGCCAATTACTTTACTATTAATTTCTTAATTTAGTCAAAAAGGGCTGGGAGGCATACGTTACCTTACTGACTTCTCTACACAGGATAAAAAGTGTCAGTTCTATTGCAGGTAATTGAAGCTATTGTCTTACTTCAGTTAAGAAACAAACAGGATTTATCCACTCATTATCAACCCTCTTGTGCATGCTAGTCCATATGGGTTTGTGCAAAGAACACATAATGGATTTGAAGGGGGATCATATTTACCCACAGGTGAGGAAAGATGAGACAATTCATCAGGTTTTTTGGATAACTGAGATCTTATATTACATGTTGAGACACAAGCATGCATTTGTCATATTGCTTGAGAATTACTGGGAATTGTCTGAGCCAAGGGATTTATTTTGATTGTGCTTCATTTGAATTTCAGACATGTTGAAAACACATTGGAACACTTCTATATATTAATGCACCATTCACACTGTAACAGGATATTCATGTAACAGCAATACAGCATGTAAAATACATAGTGAGTTTGCAAATTTGAAATCAAGATTGTGGAACGTGGTTTACAACAAGGGTGGAAAATAAGTGGTCCACCTCATTCAGTGCACTAAATGCCCCTATAACACCGATGGGGGTGAAATGAAATAATTGCTACGTTCTCAAAGGAATCCATCCAGGAAAATAATAAAAGACAACACACACCATTTCACCTGTGGGCGGACGCTTCACAAAATGATCACGCTGTGTCTGACCAATCAGTCCTCATTAAAGGAAACCTGCACAACACTTTCAAAAGACAAACGGCTGTCTGCTTGAACTCAGAACTCTGTTGGACACTATGGTCTTACTAAAGTCACTGGCTTTCTGGCTTATTAAAACATCCTGTATCTCAATAACCCCCCCTTATTAATCCTATGACTATAGGGGCATTAACAGGCCTCTTTGCCTTGCATGATCCCTTAGACTATGTGCTAACTATGTATGCTAAAGAATTTGATTTTTATATTTAGCTGGGACTCTCTTCCTGGACCTGAAGAAGAACACCTTGCATCTTGAAAGCTTGTCTTCCCACCAACAGGAGTTAGTCCAATAAAACATATTATGTCACTAAAGTGTCTCTCTTGTTATGACAAGAGTCATAAGATTGGCCTCATCTTTTTGCATGATCTATACTACTACAGTTCTACCCAACCCATGTAGCAATTTCCTGGAATAAATTTCATCCCTCATGCCATGCCAACATTAGAGTTTGGAGCATCATGGGTGTTTTCTTTATCTTAACAGACACTAGGATATTTTTAGCCATTTATAGCAGAGATTTTCATGTCAATTCTACAATTTCTATCAGTATACGCTATAAAATTATTTTTCCTAAGGGAACTATGGAAAGATAATGGCCTTCTTTTGACATCTTCTATAGCAAACCTTATTGAGTTAACATAGACTTTTGATGGGAAAGTATCTAATAACCTTTGCTCAGCCTCTTGTAACAATAACGTTCAAATAAAGTGTTTCATAAATAGTAAGAGGCAGCTTCTGATACTAAACTAGAAAAATGGTAAGATGTAAAAAACTGGAGTTAGAGGCAAAAGGTACCATTCAACACCAGCAAGGGTATCATGTTTATTAAGCTTCAACACATCAATGAATTGGGTAGGTATTATTGTTTTAAAGATAGATAACAAACACAGGGCCAGATCCTCAGTTAGTATAGACTATCGGCACTAAAGTAAATGGAGCGTGACCATTTACAATAGCTGAGGATCTAGCCACAAAGTGTTTCAAGTGACTTGCCCAAGGTCACAGAGCAAGTCACTGGCAGAGTCAAGACTGGAAACAAAAATCTGTGATTCGATTCCCACTGTTATGGCACGTCTATACTTACCAGAAGATCAGTGCTCTGGAGGTTGATCTTCTGGTGTTCAATTTAGCAGTCTAGTGTAGACCCGTAAGTTAAACACTGAGGGCAGCGCCTACTGGCATCCATTACTCCTCCTTCTGCGAGGAGTAAGGGAAGCTGATGGGAGAGTTTGCTCCCATTGGACTCCCACAGTGTGGACACCGCCAAGGCTCGGCTTAAGGTAAGCTGACTCCAGCTATGCATTTTTCCAGCCAGCGGGGTCTAGTGTAGACCTGGCCTTCTTCTCCAATCATAAAGTAGGCAATATTGCCCATAATGAAATCCTTAGCTTGAACACCTATGTGCAATACCCATTCTCTGTAGAAATTCAATGTTTCTGCAATTCTAAGAGCTCACTTGGGCACAGTGTTCCCTGTAAGCTGAGCGCTTGGGCAGCCACCCTGGAGAGATTCAGGTGGTGCCCAGCTGACTGGCAGAGTGCCCACCTTTGACCACAGCCAGCAGCATGTGTTTCTATTGGTGGTGCACACATGTACATGCCTTGGTGCATATAACAAAATTTATTCCACACACAGAAGGCAAAACTTAGAGGGAACATTGCTTGGACAGTGTCGATATAGTTTTCCAGATCAGGAAAGATAAATTGTCCTGAAGGCATTCAAGAGTAAGTTTGGAGTTACACTGAGAACCTAGCTCCTCATCTTGTGCTTGATCCTGCAGTTTGCTGTGCATTTTGGCCTCAATTCAGCAAAGATTTTAAGCACATGCTTTATTTTAAGCTTATGCATAGCCCCATCGACATCAACGGCAATGTGCACACGTTTAAAGTTAAGCGTGTGCTGAAGTGGCTACTGGATTGGAGCCAGAGTGTTCAGCAAGCTGCAGGATCAAGGACCTATTTCCTACCAAATCATATCTAACAGGGTATTTCATTCCAACCATGTATAGCATAGAGAGCAGAAGCAAGACCCGGCTGGTCTCCAGCCAATACACCAGTGCTCACTGTCTGAAGTTTTCCTCTGAATATATTCAAGAGGTTTTGCCCTTGTCACTTATATTATTCATCAGACATCTGGTGGCTGTATAAGGCAGAGTGGCATTGCAAGGTGAGATGATTGAGTGAAAAAATTATTGCAGATGGCATGTCTTGGCCTAAGGCTTTCAGTCATTTAACTCATCTCACTCTCATCCTTAGAAAAAGACTCTCCTCAAAGGGCAGGAGATTTACCCTTTTCCATGCCTCGTGTTTGCACTGGGTAATTTGGGATAATAACTGGGATTAGGAAGGAAGAGTTCTTTTTTATGGTTAAATATAAAGATTCAGTGAATGAATGTGAATTTTAAAAAATATACTGGGGTTATGTTGCCCCCTTAAATAATGATACTATTGTTTTTTATCTGACAAATGCTACTCAGTGACTAAACAGGAAAGGAAATATAAAAGATTTCTAATAAAGTGTACACATAGTTCTTTATTTTTACAGGTACATATCCCAATTCTAATTTATTGTCCTAATACAGGGCTGGGCAAGGTACCTCTCGCGGGCTGGATCCGGCCCGCCAAGCCACCGGATCTGGCCCACGGACGCCCCTCCCAGGACCCTCAGGCACGCAGCAGCCGCTGTTTTAAATGCAGGGCTGCTCCATGTGACACTCTGCTCTAGAGGGAAGGGGAGGCTTCGGGCGATCTCCCCGCCCCCCAGATAATCCTCAGCTCCTACTGGTCGGAAACAGCCGGCCAATAGGAACTGACCCCAGCCAATATCTCATCTCCTATTGGCCAGAAACAGCCAGCCAATAGGAGCTGAGAGATTGGTCTGGGGAATGGGGGCAATACAAGCCTCTCCCCCCTCCTGGAGCTGAGAGCCAGGTGGAGGGAGCAGGCTGCATTTTCAATGCTCTGGGGTTGCAGCCGGCAGGGAGCCCGGCCTGCCTTGGGGGTGCTGCAGGATGGGAGATGCCTAGGTTAGCGCCTCCCAGCCAGAGCCTGCGTCTGGTACTTCTGCCCCTCCCACACCCCAACTCCCTCCCCCAGGTCACCTTCCAAACCCTTTGCATCCCCTGCCCCAGGTCACAACTCCCTCCCAGACCCTGAACCCCTCCACACCTCTCCCCCAGGCCAGAATCCTCTCCTGCACCTCCACTTCCTCCCTCACCCTACATGCCAATCCCCTGACCCAGGTCACAACCCCCTCCTTCACCCAAACTCCCTCTCAGACCTCACACCGTCTCCTCACCCCAGTCCCTTACCCTGTGCGCCCCTCTGCACCCAACCTCCATCCTAGACCCTGCACCTCCTCTACAGAAAAGTGTGGCCCTTGGCCACTTTCCAAAATCTTGGAGTGGCCCCTCCCACCAAAAATTATTGCCCACCCCTGTCCTAATGTGTGTTTTTCTGCGGTCTTCTCTCATCTGATTACATAGCAAAAATAAGGCCAGTATACAATATATTTTTATCAAAAAACATAGATGAACATTAGTTCACAGTTTAAGAAAAAAAAAAGAGGAAAAGTTAAAAAAAACCCTTCATTGTGGGATGCATTAACAGAGTGTTGTTAGCAAGACACGAGAGGTAATTTTCCCCCTCTACTCTGCACTGATTAGGCCTCACTTGGAGTATTGTGGCCAGTTCTGGGCGCCACATTTCAGGAAACGTAGCGAAATTGGAGAAGGTCCAGAGAAGAGTAACAAAAATGATTAAAGGTCCAGAAAACATGACTTATGAGGGAGGACTAAAAGAATTGGGTTTGTTTAGCTTGGAAAAGAGAAGACAGAGTGGACATGGTAACAGCTTTCAAGTACCCAAAAGGATGGTACAAGGAGCAGGGAGAAAAATTATTCTCCTTGACCTCTGATCAGACAAGAAGCAATGGGCTTAAATTGCAGCAAGGGAGGTTTAGGTCGGACATTAGGAAAAACTTCCTAACTGTCAAGGTGGTTAAACACTGGAATAAATTGCCCAGGGAGGTTGTGGAATCTCCATCATTGGAGATATTTAAGAGCGGGTTCAACAAACATCAGTCAGGGATGATCTAGATGGTGCTTGACCTTGCCGGAAGGGCAAGGGACTGGACTTGATGACCTCTCAAGATCCCTTCCAGTTCTAGTATTGTGTGATTCTATGATACAGGCATAGCCCCTTTTGACTCTAATAGAACCACACTGACTCATGCTAGCTGTGGCTCTGACCCTATATCTTGTTGCCTGATCTACCGATTAGAATTTCCGATTTAACATTTGGCAGGATTCAGCCTCAGTATCAGACCCAGAACTGTAACAGTGATCAGGATGAGAACCTGGATGTGCATGAGAGATACACACATTAGGAAAGGCCCCTTGAATTTGAAATGTTTTTGCTAGCACAAGTCGTAAATTCACACTCCCCAACCCAACGATACAGAGACAATACAAAGTGGTCCAGACATTCTACATGTGGGCATCTGCATAGTCACATCTTCTCTTGCAGAGACTTGTAAGCAGGGAGACAGGTGATCCATGAGAGGTCGTATGGCTGGCATGCTGAAAAGAGCTCAACAGCATATCCATGGTTAGCCCTGTAACAGGGTTCTTTGGCCACCATGAAATACACATAACGATTTCCAGAATCTTCTGTCCCTATCTAACCTTCCTTACCCTAGTTATGTTGGGATGCTCTCTTTTCACAGGTTATTACATCATTTACCACAAGCTTTTTAGAATATATACCAACTGGTTACCATGACATTCTCATGGTTGATCATCTGCTGATGTTCTCATCCTAAAATACCCAAAGCTAGGCTAGTAATAACTGGCATTCTGCAGTTACCCATAAGAAATTTCATACTTGTTTATTATAGCATTCTATCTTCTGATTCCTTATGATCTGAAGTTATTTGTTAACTCTTTATGCTAAAGCTTCTTAGTCCTTATACTCAATTTGGCAGAGCTATTGTTTTACAGGCTTTGCAGCCTGTAGACTTCCTTCATTCCAGCCTTACCTTATACCTATAATCTTACCTGAGGTACAATCCACAGAAAAGACCCTACTACTGTATGCCAGATCCACACCGCATATGCCAATTGATACCAGCCAAAGATCTGGCCCATTATCTTTAAACATACGTGTTATTGGAATGAACTTATCCATATTATCTAGATAAACAAACTTCTCTAGAAATCAAACAAGGAGAGAAGATGGCTATGTCATTTATAACAGTGAGTATTTCAAAGAAGAGAAATGTCCTACAATCCTTTAAAAGTAGTTGTGCATTATTTATATATTACAGTATTCATCTTACATAAACTGAAACCATAAGACATGGATTGTTATTATTACTACGTGTTTTTTGTTTCCAATTAAATCCACAATCCTTGTGCTGATGCCAAGGAGGTGTTTTCCTGTGAGCAGTGAGACAAGGAAATCCAAGATTCAGCTGTGGATTAACAGTTTAGCTAGGAAGATGACTAACTGAATCAGTGTAAATGGCATGGTGAGTTAGAGCCAAATTGCTTTCTAGGAGAAGATGGATTATCAGAGCTGCAGTTTTTCTAGCATTGGTGCCAATAGGCATGCTATTAAAGTTAGAGCTTGCAGATATTTGAAGAGGGTAAACCTGCTAGCAATGCTCAAGATACCAGTTTCCATGCCAAAAAAGCTAAGGAAAATCTTCAGCGCATAATGTGAAAGAACAACACGGATTATGAAAACCTATGTCCAACATGTGAGAATCGGGACATGGAATTTATTATCCTGGATGGGAAGAATTACACTGTGGTTGAGAGATGCCATGCGTATTTGGCTGAGTTGGAAGTGACTAAAGAGTACATGCGTATATTTACCAAAATCTGTCTTTTCAAAAAATCATGGCTGACAGTTAGTAGAATTAAATTGCTTTGAACTTGGTGGGGCTAATCAGAAGCTCCTTATAGATGTAGGGTGGAAAAGAAATCTGTCCAGGCAAAAAATTAAATCTCAGGTACAATCGGAATATAGGCTAGGGATGGCGAATAAGCAGCCTGTGGGCTGGACGTGGTTCGCCTGGGTTAGCCCCTAGCAAGCTGTCAGATGCTTTATCATAGAATCATAGGATACTAGAACTGGAAGGGACCTCAAAAGGTCATCAAGTCCAGTCCCCTGCTTTCACGGCAGGACAAAGCACCACCTAGAACAATGTTTCTCAACCTTTTTTTTTTTTTTTTTTAATAGAATACCCCTTTTTCAAAAAAAACCTTGTAAGTACCCCCTTTTTCAAAAAAATAAAAATAAATTATAAGTACCCCCAGTAGCTATAGTTTTCAGACACACAATTTTTTCTACCATTACAACACACTTGTTTACACAACTTAATCGTAGCTGGGCAGGCGATGAAATTTTTGGGTGTAAAAAGTAGAAAAATAATAAAGTGCTGTAAAATTTAAAAAAAAATCCAGTTTTCTCCAAATTTCTGTTGTGTTGACGTACCCCCCAGACTTCTCTCCAGTACCCCTAAGAGTACTCGTACCACTGATAGAGAAACACTGGTCTAGATCATCCGTGATAGATGTCTGTCTAACCTGCTCTTAAATATCTCCAGGGATGGAGATTCCATAACGTCCCTAGGCAACTTATTCCAGTGTTTAACAACCCTGACAGGTAGGATGTTTTTCCTAATGTCCAACCTAAACCTCCCTTGCTGCAGTTTAAGCCCATTGCTTCTTGTCCTGTCATCAGAGGCCAGGAAGAACAATTTTTCTCCCTCCTCCCTGTGACACCTTTTACCTGTGCTTCCGCAGGTACAGCTGCTCACAACTCCCAATGGCTGCGGTTCGCCATTCCCAGTCAATGGGAGTGGCAGGAAGTTGTGCGAGTTGGGCCGCTGCTTCCTGCAGCTCCCACTGGCTGGGAACAGAGAACTGCGGCCAATGGGAGCTGTGAGTGGCCATCCCAGCAGATGCACAGGTAAATAAAGTGTCTGGTGGCCCACCAGGGGCTAACCCTGGAGAACCATGTCCAGCCCACAGACTGCTTATTGCCCACGCCTGGTAAAGACCTTCTCAGTTATTCAGAACAGTCCAAAATTGTAAAGCAGGACATTTGTCCTTCTTAGGCGTCCTGGCTCCTGTCAGGGCTTTTGATTGTCTTGCTCCTGACAGTAGAGTGACGATCTGTTGAAGAAACTACTGACCAAACAACGGTCTTACCATAAGCAGCATCGTGGTCCAACACAAAGATGTCTACAAGCACACCTGGGACAATGTATGGGCAGGAAAAATCTTGTTTCTAATGATAGCAAGTCTGTGACCCTGATTAAGTCAGTAGCCCTGATTGGAAAATGGCAACGAAGGTCAGAGAGCTAAATATCAATTATTAGGTCATGGCTATAAGAATTCTGTAAAAATAAGGGAAAATATTTCCTATAGTAGGCAAGTTACAAAGTGGAAGCTATCCAAGGGGAACCTCTTCAAAATCTGGATAGCAGCAAAGAATGCAACACGACACTTGCCAAATGTTTGATTGTTCTGCTGAAAGAGCAATATGGAAAGAAAGTTTGTGCAGGGATACCTGGAACAAATATATCAGTTTTCTGGAACAGCCAGCCAGCCTGTTTAAACGTAAACCAATCATTTCAGTACTGAACTACAAAACTAGGAAAAATATATTAGAAATGAAGTAAAGTATTTTCCAAGTAAACGTGTCTCCTCTGCAGGAGACTCTCTTAAAGAAAGGCAAGAAGGAGGAAGTGGGGATTTAATGAGGCATAAAAGGCAGCTGTAAATACAGTGACAAGATAGAGAACAGCACCTCCATGCACCGAGTGTTCTGTACAATGAACAGAACTTGTGTGGAGGCATACAGAATGACCTCCATGTCAGTGAATAAAGACATTTTGCTCTTCCTCAAATAGACATTTCATACTATCAGATAAAGCCAAAATAAGTCCTCTTAGCCAGACCAGGACAACATCTGACACTTTAAGATTACAATCGGGTTATGAATAGTTGTAAGGCTTGTTTACACAGGGCCGTAAAGGAAAATTAATCTGAATTAACTAAAGGTGTGAATTTTAGATGGATTAGTTAAATCACCTTAAATCCATGTGTGGATGCTGTTATTCAGAATTAAAATAACCATGATTTGGGTTAGTTTAATTCACTTCCAAAGTGAATTAAGCTAAACCAAATTAAGGCCACTTTCATTCTGAATGAGGGCATTTACACAAGAGTTGAACATGGGTTAGTTGATTCATTTCCATTTCACACCTTTAGTTAATCTGGATTAACTTTCTTGGATATCCCCTTGTAGACAAATGCTTAGATATGGAGAAAGGGTTCAAACAGAATTTCAAAACGTACTGAAGGTAACGAGGCAAATGGCAACGCAGGCCTTTTTGCCTCCTCAAGTCACATTACTGATGGTGTGAAGCAGGGACTGGGGACATAGATCACAACACCATTTGTGCACATGAGAAAAAAGCCTTCCGTAAGGTGCCAAGAAGTGCTGATTGTGGAGCTGTCAGGCAACGGCAACCCAAATAAGCAGTGCGGTTGTTGTGAGGATTTGATGCTGCAGATCAAATCTTCTTGCTCTGACAAGAATTGGGAATACTTACGTGCTTATATTTCAGCAACCTCCAAAAGGTGGGAAAAAAAGATACCAAGAGGGAAAATACTGGAGGTGGTGTGTGAGGAGGAGATTTAAGGACAGATTCTACCCTCAATCTGTGATGCATCTATGATAAATGCTTTCCTCAGCACCTTTCCAGCCTGTTCCAGAGCTCTGTATCGTAACTGATCTTAGGAATGGACCTGCAAGCACACTGGAAACACACACACATTACTTTTTGTCAGAAAACTGATCGGCCTCCCTGTAATTGTGTAAGAATTAATTAAATTTCATTCAAAGTGTGAGGTGTAAATGAAAATGTCTAAGACCTATTCAATCTCTGGCTCGGTCGAGCAGAAAAATCACATATTACCCTGGGTTAAAGATTTAACATCTTGACATCTTCGATCTCACAGAGAATTGACTGTTGTGCTATTAAACCATTAGTTAAGTTATTGAGAAATGAGCATAGTTTTGGCACAAACTATTTAAAAAAAATCCATTTTCTGTTTGTAAGGAAGCCATAAAAGACGAGTGATGAGAACTAACACAATTTTTTGTTTCTCTGAAATATTTAAACCAGAGAATTGTCATTGAGAAAGAAACACCTTGCTCCCCAGGGAACCCTGAATCACAATCCAAGAGGTGGGGGACAGTCCTGTTTTGTTACACACTAGTAACCAAGTCCACTAGTAATAATTATTCATTCTCAATTATGAAGGCCAGATGGGAATCTAAACTCCGATCTAAATATTTACGTTTGTCAACTGAATCAAGGAAAGCATTATTCCACGAAAACATCCGAAGAAGTTATAGCTGGCGACCACTCTTGAGCGCAATCCAAACAACAGTGAAATGATGTCGTTATCATTCAAGATAAAATTGTTGCCCATCAGCCGTCTCTGAATATCATGAAATGTCATAAAATAACGCACCTTTTATTTCACACTCCCACTGACTCACTGTGGCAGCTTAGGAAAGTCACTCTTCTGGGCACGTCTATACTCCACAAAATCCCAAATAAAACCCAAGCCAATGGCAGTGAGCCTTAGATCTCAGGCCTACTGACTTGGGCACGCAGGCTTGGGTTACTGCTCTAAAAATAGCTTGGGCTCCAGTTCAAGCGGGAATGTCTACACTCCCATAGTATGAACCCCACAAGCCTGAATCTGTACTCTGAGACTTTTAGCCATGGAGGATTTTTTGCAGTATAGACATACCCTCTGTGCCTCAGTTTGTCCATCCACACAATGTCAGTTTTGTGCCCATTGACTCTGAGGTGCTGGAAGTGGGATGATGCTGCACCCACTGGCTTGAAGTGGTTTCCACCATATCCAAGGTTTATCGTTTGGTTCAATGTCTCTCAGCATCCCCAGGATACAAATTGTTCTATCAGTCCTACATCAACTAAAAAACCAGCTGTCTTTCAAACAAGCCCACTGTTAACTCACTATGCCTGAAAGTCCTTAATTTTTTATGTGAGCCAAAGTCTCAAAGGCTTGAACAGATGCTTATAAGAGTAAAGACAAACGATGTAGTAATAATGAGGTTTACGTCTGAAACAGGTCACTAGCCCTCACACACCTGTGTAGGCTCTTTGGCCCAGATAGCCAGCTGATGAGCAGAAACCAGTACAGGTACAATATATGAATTTTTACTGAGACTATAAACAAGCAAATATAAAAACTAACTAATTTATTATGCTTCCCTAAAACAATGAAATATATCATGAGATGGCGCCTACAATGGAAATTGGTTGAATAGATCAAGTAATACAGTAGCATGAAGTTGAATCAATAACATTAGAAAATGGACTGAAATTAACAATTGATCAAACCATTGCACCAACACAATCAAAAACCAAATCATGATATCAATATGATACAAAAGTAATGTCTACACACATTACCACTGGACTCTGAAAGTGCGAAGTAACTGCCCAAGCTTTAGAGAACTACTAACTGGATGACTTACTCCGTTTCCTCCTTGTCAGATAACCCTTCTCCTTTGGATGCAGCGGAATCTTCAGTCCTGGATTTCCCTGTCAGGCAGTCTGGGTCATGCGAGCACCTTTACGCACCCAGGCCATGTTTACACTATGCAGAAGACTGATGCTGTCATGGTCGATCTTCTAAGGTTCGATTTAGTGGGTCTAGTGAAGAGGCGCTAAATTGAACTCAGAGGGCACCCCTGTCAGCGCTGGTACTCCTGCTCCTCATGAGGAGTAAGGGAAGCTGACAGGAGCATTTGCTCCCATTGACCTCCAGCTGTGTGGATGGCGATTTAAGATACACCAACTCCAGCTATGTAATTACCTTAGCTGGAGTTGCATACCTTAGGTCAACCTTCCACTCTGGGTGTAGACCAGCCCCCAGAGTGATATTTTGTGATTTGGGGTATGGCTTACTTAGAATTTCAGTTGGTAAATCCCTTACCAGCACTTGCCTCCCTCCCCCATTAGGAAAATTAAATTAGTTAATTACAAGCATTCCCACAGTTACCTTAGAAAAGAGTTCACAAGAGAAACCGACTTAAAACAACAGGATCTGCTCTTTGGCTTATTCGGTTGGTATAGCTTCAGAATCATTTGGGCACTGCACTGCAGTCTGGGGGGCCCATGAGATGTCTTCTGGCTCAGAACCTCATCTTCTGGTCAGCTGGCTGGTCTTTGTCACCTCTTTCCTCGAAACTGGCCCACGAAAGGTAGAAATTCCAGCTGTCTAGTCATCCTGGTGACTCAGGGAGGAGCACACTTACTCCTCACCTATCCAGTCTTTTAAGGTTGCAGTTCTAGCTGGGAGTGCCTCCTAGGCCCTCCCTAGAGATCTTTGTAGCAAAATCGGGGGAAGGAAATCACAGGCCTTGCCACCTAAAAGTACTGTCCAGTTTCAGTTAACTATGGTCAGTCTCAACCATTGATTCACTTATAATGGCCTAAATAGTGAAATTCATCTCTCTGCAGAGGAGGGTGACTAGATGTTCCAAATATATAGGGACAGTCTCGATATTCAGGGCTTTGTCTTATAGAAGGGATGTTAAAATTGTGAACCAGTTAAATGCTAGCAGTTAACCGGTTAACCATTTTAAATCAGAGCCTGCCGTCCAGCCCATAGCAACCTTAGCGCTGGGGCCCCATCACAACTGTGAGGTCCCACCCTGTCCTGCCATGAGGTCAGGCCACGGCTATTGTGCCCCACCACCCAGCCTACCCATTCCTCCATGGCCAGGGCTGCCCCGGCCCCATGTGGCTGGACACTGCCATAGTTCACTGGGAAGGGTTGGTAAACCGGTGAGCCTCATGCTCACTGGTATGCTTATGTGTTAACTATTTAACATCCCTGACTCCTATAGGTACTATTACCCCCAAACTGATTTTTCACACTTGCTATCTGGTCACCCTAGTACAAAGAGCCAGCACAGAGCCACTGAAATCCCATTTTGAGGGTGTAAGTAGCACTTTAGTTGTGCCTAGGTCTTGGGCTAGACCTCTGAACAGGACAGACTTTTACCCATAACACTCTAGCAACAGCTGATAGAGCAAATGTCTGAAGGACTTTAGACTAAGTGTGGCATATGGAAATATGATAATCCCACAGACTTCAACCAAGCAAGTCCACCTACCACTCTCCTATAAATAACGGGTTCAGGACAAAGGAAGTGGAAACTAGATGTTTGTGGCAAGTTGCTAAGAGCAACAAGGTACCCACTGCTTATATCCACACTGAATTAGGAGTGAAACTGTAGACATGAAACCTCAACATGTGGTATTCACATGTGGGCTCAAAAATACTGTCAAAGACAGTTTTCTTATGGTTAAAATGTGGAGGCTGTGATCCAGGGGGAAAGTCTTGGCCACGTTTGATAGACAACACCAGCCGTTTGTATAATGACACACTCTGTATTCCCCCAACCAAAATATATGGGCTGGTTCAGGGTTGTTAATGCAGATGCCAACTTTTGGCCTCACAACCTAAGCAAGGGTAAACTATTACAAAGAAGTCCCAGGTTGTCTCTTGAATATATCGACTGAGTAATTAAACCCAAACAGGAATAAATCTGAAATTCAGATGTTGATGTCAAAACTAATAGGAAGCAGGATGTAACTATAATGTGAAAACTGTGTTCCAAACGCTGCTGTCAGTTACAACACTGTAAGTCCAAGGGAACTATAATGAAGATTTACACCAGTTTAAACGAATGCAGAATTCGGTTCTGCGGGTTTTATAACAAACACGCATCTCATTAGTCCTTCAAATGTAAATACCGAAAAACATTTCTCCAGGAAGACAAAGAGCAAAACTGGTCCTTAGTCTAATTTCACTGACTTCAGTGAAGCTACACTGGCGATAAATTTGGCCCAAATGGTAAAAATACTGGCTCCAAAGAAATCATTAGAAATTTCGGCATTGACATAAATGGAGCCAGGATTTCATCCCAAGACTTTTAATGTACTTAGTGAAAGGAACTTCTGCTCCTTTCCTGGAAATGAAAAACATTAAACATGCAGTGACTAGACCTCTAGTGAACACCCACTGTAATTGTATCAGACACAATTAAACCTACAAATATCTGGATGCCCTCCTTGAAACTTTCTGAACATTTCATCATGACTAATATTTGCAGAATACCGTAGTGAGTTGAAGTAGCTCTCTGCAAACAAAAGCAGAGACATCTGCAAATCAGCTTGATGATCTTTTTTTTTTAAAGAAATGATTAAAAAGTTGAAGAAACATTTCCATATGGAAGAATCCTACCCCAGCAGGTCACCACAAAGATACTTCAAACACAATCAAACAGGAAGTGCTAAAAGCAGCATAGCAGCTCACAAAACCCACACAACCTTTTCAATAGGAAAAAAAAAGTCACTCTGAGTAGTTTTGAACAGCTCAGAAAAACCATTTGGCAGCGTAATGTGTCTTTAATCTGCTCGATTTGCTTATTATAGAAAAGGGTTAGAGGAATTTTAGAGAAGGGTCCAAAAATACGACAGTGGCATCCTCCCCTCAGAAAGTAAACTTACTTAAAGTGAATTAGCTTCTTCAATATTTCAAAGCTGAAAGTGCCCCTGCCCCTCTTGTCCACCAACAAAGGTTTTAACTGTTCCAAGCCAGCCCTAAAGAACCACTTGTCCAAATCACACCACAGAACATATTCAGCACGGCATGCAGAGCTTGTTCCATTTTGCTTCCTTTTAGAAACACTTCCTGTAATGCTTGCAGAGCTAGGTAAATAGCAAATGGAAAGCAAAGCTTTTTATGCCTTTCATTGTACATCAGGAGGGAAAACTACACTGACGACACCGGGGAGATAAAACATACAGGCACCCCCTCTCGCTTAATCCTACTGCACACAAAGCTTGGCGTCTGGTGGGCCGCTAGAACAAAGGGAGACACTGAGTGGCCTACGTAGCATTGTCAATGTACTACTGGAAAACAAACCGCAGCAATGTTGACACCCCCAGGGCAGGGCAGAACATACAGGCTTGTAAAAAGTAGAATTTCCAACAGGAGCACAGGGACCGTCATAGTCAAAGCTCTTTAGACAAAGCCAATTGAATGCTGGGCCTGTATCCTGTCAATCCACGAATTTGCTTCCCAGGTTCGAAAACTCTTAATACACAAGTTAACGAGTCCACTCCAGCTTCTCTGTTGAAGTGGGTTTTGCCCACAAAAGCTCATGATCCCATATATTTTTTTGTTAGTCTCTAACAAGGGTGAGTCTACACAGCACCCTTACCTCGAAATAAAGCCGTGCAATTTGCGCTCTGCAATTTGCATAGCTTATTTTGAAATCTGGCGCTCTCTACACAGCACCGAATTTCAAAATAAAGAGCTATTCCAACAAGTCCCTTACCCCTCGTGGAACGAGGGTTACACAGATACTGGAATAGTGTGCCTGTTATTTCAAAATATATATGTTTCAATATATATTTTGAAATAACGGGCACGTTTAAAGACATGGAATTGCTCTTTCTGGATACTTCCGGTTTCTCCAAATAGCCCTGCTGTCTAGACATAGCCTAAGGTGCCACAGGACAACTCATTTTCACAGTACACAAGTTAATAATCTAAGGATACTGTATACAACCCACAAAAAAGTTGCTCTGAAGACAGGTCTCTCTCCCTCTCTCAATAGTCGCAAATAGGAATATTGCATATTCCTGGCTTCACTTAATGCTGACGCTAACTTTCTTAGTACCCCTGCTTTATATATTCGGCCATTTAAACATGAGAACTTACTAGGGTTGCCATATAGTTTCAACAAAAATACCGGACACACTTGACATTACATCACAATCTACATTACATCTTATTTAGAAAATACCGGACATTTATATTTTCTCATTTCTTTTTTCTCAATTTGTTTCCCGAACAGAAAGCTCAAATACTGGACTGTCCGATTCAAAACCGGACACCTGGCAACCCTAGAACTTACCAAGACAATAAGTCAAGGTTACCTGCTATTAGAAAAGTGAGCCACTATTGTCACTGATTTCAAAGGGCCAGTGCTTTTGGAAGATACATTAAGGATCTTGTTGGAGAGGCTGTTTTTCTCTTCCTGGTTGCTAGTGCTACAGAAATGCTGGAGGAGGCCAACAAAGATAATATTAGGGAAATCTAAGGAAATCAAGGCTGTCTGCTCTTGATATTCAATATCCATGAGTTAAAGACAGAGAGGTGCAAAAAGCTTAATAGTATTTGTAGTTGAAATGAAAACTTTAAAAGAAACTTATAGTGAACAGTAATGTATGCAATGACATCTGGGACTGTAATCAGCAAACTGCTTTTAAGAGCTGCCAAAGAAAACAGCCAAATAACAAATCCACTTTACAGATCATCAATCTGGTCAGGCACTTGCCAAGGTAAATAGTACAAGGCTGAAGTTTGCTTTGCAAACCAGTGAGCTGGGAGTTTAGCAAGGCCTGTTTCCAGGATAGCAATGCTGGGGCAGGACCCATGTAGGTTTAACACACACAAAGTTCAACAGCACAATGTTTAAAGGCAGGGACACGGGGTGCGTGGAAAGAGATGAAAAATAACTTACATTAAAGAAAATGCCTTAGGTTCTGTGAACTTGTTTTATGATGATAACCATTAAACCTGTTCTAATTCACATACAAACACTCAGATAATGCAAGGTTTATTATAATATTGTGTGGTTAGCAGGTTGGGCAGCATGTCATGACAATTCTAAAGAGAGGACTCTGAAAAATATTAGTGGGAAACGAACCTCCTCTTATTTTCAAATGAGATAAAATCTGTCTCCAACTACCATATTTTACATTTTAGGGAAGAGGATATAAAACATCAAACAGCTCAATTTTTTCCTCCCATTACGGATGCAAGAAAGATAATTTATGGCGGCTGCAAAACATTTCTTTGAGAAATAAGGCCTCTATGTTCTACATGCAATTTATAGGGCTGCAAAAGAAAGAAGTGAGGCAAATGAAGCCAAAAGCTGCGCATTTATGAATAATAATTTTAAATGCATTTTGTTAAAACAATTCCAACATTAGAGACCATGCCTCGGTTGCTCTGGAAGGGCTTAACGCGCAATCCCATATTGTTTAAAATTGCACATGGGGACGCATATGATGCTCCGGAGGAAGAGATGGGCACTCACAGACAGACAAAACTGCCCTGTGCTGCATGTGGTACAGAATAGAGGCATGAACATGGGTGGTGGGTGAAGGCCCAACAGGGGAAGGCAAGCTGAAGCCCCGCCCCTTCTACCAGAGACCATGCCTTTTCAGCAACTTCTGCCCTCTCAGCCAAGCCCTGCCCAACCTCAGCTGTGAGTTGGGGCTGCCGTGCAGCATGGCCCCAGCCTTCCCCGGCTGCTGGAGAGCTGAGTTTCTATGCAGTCGGCCCCAGGCTCAGCCTTTGGGCAAGGTGAGTGAGATGGCTGCCTTGGGCCCTGCACATTCAGGGCTCGCGCTGCCCAGCTCCTAGCCCCGCCCACCTGGCCGCTCACTCGTTGCCCTGACTGGGAGCCGTGCGGCCCAGCCAACCACAGCGTCTGCACTGGGCCTCGCAAACTCTTTGGCCGGGCCTGCGTGGCTCCTCCCCCTTGAACGGCTGGGCAGTGTAGGCAGTTTTGGGAAGGCAATGCCTTCCCTTGCCTACATTACCAACCACCCATGAGCAGGAAGGATAGAATTTTTACTTTTCAACCACCTAAGAGACAACTGCATATTCATAGGTAAATGTAGCCTCCGCTCTTCCCTCATGTATGAATGTCAATGATTTTACGGCAGTCATACAGCTGTGTTGTAACAGTGACCCCCGAAAAGTCACCAGATGTGCCATACTGCACATGGCTTCTTGATTCCTCACTGTTAGCCAGAAAAGGGCCATCTTACCCTTCTGGCCAAATACAACCCACTGAAATAGAACAATAATAATTGTAAATAAATGCTTTGATGACAAATGTAAGCAAAGTAAAACGAATTTGTTCCGATATTTACTGCACGAAGGACAATCACCACAGCTGTGAAGAGTTACTGTACATAGGATGGCTTTTGTGCCTTCATGTGGTTACATGCCCAGGACAATACTGTAAAATGGTGCTTTTCTCTCACTCCACTCAATCAGGTCTTTTGAGACTGAGCAACTGAGAAGTCTTTCTGTGATTCAAGACACCTTTTGTCATTGGATCACTTCCAGTCTCACTCCGCCACAAGTAATAGTTTACTGCGGCCGTTGACACTAGTATGGACACTGGTAATTTCATCACTGATGCTCATTTCTTAGCTATCAGCTGCTCCTCACTGTGATTATTCCCTCTACGTTTTCAGCTAATCAAATCACGATGAAGCATGGGAGTAATTAGGGCTCTAGTTTTAAATAACGAAGAGAATTCCACAGGCATACACAGTTCTGCGGCTGAGTCTTTCATGCTGATCAAGAGGGGCAGTGTGTTTAAATAGAGTACTCCCACAGACTGTGAGATCAGGCTCCCATCGGAAATTTCCATCTTGTCTACCTCAAATGTCTCAGCACAAGAGAGTGTTTTTCACTTTCTATTGTGTATCAATGTTGCTATGCCTCTTCTGAAGCTGCTACCTCCTGTGCTAGAGAAGGTTGCCTTATAGCATGGGTGGGGAACCTCAGGCCTGGGGGCTGGATGCAGCCCGTGGCTTGTGTGGATCTGGCCCCCGGGGCTCAGGGCTGCTGGCACTCCAGCTCCCCCGCCACGGGGCTGGAGCACACAAAATCTACTAGCCTGGGCCCCCCCTAAGCTCGTGTGTGCAAAGGGGAACGTGGGGAGTGTCTTTCTCCTTCTCACTCAGCGAAGATTTGTATTTTGTTTTTTCGTTGCTTCTCACTTGTGTGAGGACCCTGACTGATTTTTCTGTGGGTCAGCGGCCCGCGACCCAAAAAAGGTTCCCCACCCCTGCCTTATTGTGATGGTTGGAGCGATCCTGGTGTAACCCAGAGACCACTCACAAAGGAGAGCGAAGCCTGCTCTACAGCCTTAGCTCAGAGGCAGGTGGCTTTTTGCTCATGCGGTAGAGGCTCATGGCTTTAGCCTCTAAGGACGCAGGTTCAATCCCACCTGCCTACGACCAGGGTTTGTCAGCTTTCCAAGTAGGGGCTTGTCCAGGATGAACTGCTGGGAGGTCTCAGAAGCTAGAGGTTCATTGCTTTATCTCCTAAGGTTCTAGGTTCAATCCCTCCTGCTGACAACCAGGGTCCGTCAGGCTTACGCTGGTATATAACTGTATGTTGCAAAGTCTGTCTTGTGCATACTCTGTGTATCGCAGAGGACTAGTAACTAGATTGGAAAGGACTAACTTCCCTTAGCAAATCTCAGAGGGATCACCGTGCTAGTCTGTAATTTTAAAAACAATGAGTCATCCTGTGGCACCTTAGGGTATGTCTAGACTGCATCCCTCTGTCGGCAGAGGGATGCAGATTAGGCAGGTCGACATTGCAAATGAGGCAGGGATTTAAATATCCTGCGCCTAATGTGCATAAAAATGGCCGCTGTGTTTTGCGACTCAGCACTTTGTCGGCAAAAAGCAGTAGTCTAGAGGGGGATCTGTCGAGAAAGAAAGCCTTTTTCTACAGATCCCTTATGCCTTCTGCAAGGAGGTTTACAGCATCTGTCGAAAAAGGCTTTCTTTCTCGACAGACCCCCCTCTAGACTGCCGCTTTTTGCCGACAAAGTGCTGAGTTGGCAAAATGCGGCGGCCATTTTTATGCAAATTAGGTGCAGGAGATTTAAATCCCTGCCTCATTTGCAATGTCGACCTGCCTAATCTGCAGCCCTCTGCCGACAGAGGGATGCAGTCTAGATATACCCTCAGAGAGTAACCAAAATATATAACATGTATAGGAACCAGAGGGTTTTGCTCTCAAAAAACCAGAGGGTTTTGCTTCTATATATTTTGGCTAGGATGCGTCTACACAGCACCCTAAACTCGAACTAAGATACACAATTTGTGCTACGCAAATTGCGCATCTTATTTTGAAACTATTTCAAAATAGCTTATTTTAAAATTTGGCGTGTCTACACAGTGCCAAATTTCAAAATAACGTGCTATTTTGAGCCATCCCTTATCCCTTGTGCAATAAAGTTTACCAGGATGGCGAAACAGTATGCGCGTTATTTCGAAAACTATTTCGAAAACTATTTCGAAAGAATGGGTGGGCTTGTGTAGATGCGGGGTAGCTATTTTGGGATACCTCTGGTATCCCGAAAAAGCTGTGCAATGTAGACGTACCCTTAGTTTCTAAGGTGCCACAGGACCACTCATTGTTTTTAACTTCCCTTAGCTTTCAATTCAAATTAGAAAACAGTGGGACTTCGCTTCTCCTGCTGAGGCTGTACCTGGACATATTCCGTTTGTAGTATGAATTCTTTTATACTTACGATTCTGTATGATAGTGGGGGAGGGGGCAGAGGAAGCATCTAGTACCCTAATGCAAACAGAAACAGCTATCCTAAACATTGACCTTCCTGAAGCTTTGAAAGATCAGAGCCCTGCCCTGTGAGGCTAAAAACCCGGATAAAAAGGATGTATAACTCCTCACCATTCTCCAGGATGGGAGCATCACTGGAGATCTCACGGCAGATCAGGACATACACAAAACCCAGCTCACATGTGCATTAGATTACAACATACACATGGCCGAGATGGACTTGACAGATCAAATATTGGAATCATATGATGGCACATGGACAAGTACAGTTCGGGAAGGAAAAATGTTACCGAGAGTGCACATGTTCAATTAGCCAGGTATAAAGCTTTTGTTGTGCACCAAAACCAGCAAACAAAAGTCTGTTCTCAGTTTTGGACAGCCAGATGTGTTTAATTTCCAGCTTCATGGCTGACTGGGGGGAACCTGCTTGAAGATGAAGGAGAGAAAAGTGTGGCAAAGACTGAAGCATTACATAAAAATGCTTCCCCTAAACAAAAGATTAAACTTTCCTGCCTGAAACGGTACAGTTGGCATGTCAGACACAGGACTTATTGTCTGTGCGTTACCGTAGCAGGGGTCACAACACCATTTGCAGCTTGGAGCACCTCTTAGCAGTGCGGTGGACTACTGAACAATTCTCCACACTTTTAACATCCTCCAGACGGCCTTCCTCCTGTTCACAACTGGACTTACCCCCTGGCCTCCCATTGATTATGTAACATCCCTCCAGCAATTATTTACCTGGAAAGTAACAGGAGTAGATCCATTCCATAGCACCAGCCATCTTACCGTAAATCACTGAGAAATGTCACTTTCTGGATGGATGCTTTGAAATAAGCTGTTTTCCCACAGAACCCTAAGGAAACACTGGTTTGTCCACCTGAAGACAGCAGCATGGGGAAAGGCAGCAGGGCTGACAGTCACCAGGGGGCCAGCTTCAAAGTGGGCTTGGCTATCCTGCCCCCAGAAGGGGCGGGGTTAAGGGTGGAAGGGGCGGGGCTCAGGGCAGTCTGCCCTTAACATCTCTTGGACTGCTGTGCTGGCCCCGCCCCCCAGCCCTCAAAGCCTCGCAGAGCGGTGCTCCTGCGGCAGTTCAAAGGGGCCCAGAGCTCCAGCTGCTGAAGTAGCAATGGTGGCAGCAGGGAGCTCCAGGCCCCTTTGAAACACCGGGTCCCTATGCAATTGCCCCTTCCCCACCCGGGAGCCTGGGGAAAAGCAGGAGAGGATGTAACTGGGAAAGCCTCAGTCTGAGCCCAATAAATTACTCAGACAGATCTATGAAGGCAGCACACAGAACTAGGATGGTTTCCTGGTTTGTTTTTAACGTATTTCAGGCCAGAGAAAGTCCACCAAGTTTTCTAAGGATGTGAATTTCCAAATACGGGTCCGCGGGCACTACCTCGGGCCCTCTGGGTGAGTGAGGCAGAAGCAAGCATGTTCATTTTAACTACTGTTTGGAGAGAGAGGGACAAAACTGTACATGCCCAAGATTGCAATTTCGGTCTCTTTAGAAAACACACCCATCTGGCAGAGTTGTCGGTTTCGGCTCATAATGGGGCTCACCGACATAATGGCTGAGTATTCACCTCACAAACAACAACGGACTTAGTCACAAAGCATGCCTGTGAGGTAGTGGTCTCATCTCTGTGCACATGGAAAAAACACATCAAGATTAAGTGATATCTCCAAAATCACCCCGGATGCTGATTCATGGCAGAGCGAGCATGAAAAACGGCATCTCCTGAGCCCCAGACCTGTCTCTTAACTCACAAGACTGTTCTTCCAGGCCAGCTCCTGGCTTTTCTGAAGTTATAGTTATTCCTATGCATGGTCATCGCGGGTTCCAATTATGAAATGTACATTTGGCTCACAGGCCTCTGTGATGAAGTGGGGATTGTATTCGCTTTGTTCTGTTGCACGTGGTTTCTGCTATCCTGTAGTAACCCCCGTGTGTGTGCCTCAGTTTCCCTGGGAACTGCACCAATAGCAAGATGGCGATGGGAATTTCGGTGTGACAGCCTTCCCCACGTACACCATGGCTGATGCCTTCTGTAATCAGAGCCTGGGAGGGGTGTGTGACCAGGCGACACCTTTTTCCCCAAGAAGCTGGAAAAAGGCTGGAGGCAGGGCTGGCTGCAGGACAGAGGTGGGCTGCTGGGTGTGTATGAGTGAGTCTCAATGGCTTGGGGTGCAGGGAGGATGGTCGGGGCCCTTGGCTCTGAGCCTCCTCTCCCCGAGATGCAAGCTTATTAAGTTTGCAGATGATATGAAGCTGGGAGGGGTTGCAAGTGCTTTGGTGGATAGGGTCATAATTCAAAATGACCTGGACAAACTGGAGAAATGGTCTGAGGTAAATAGGACGGCGTTTATAAGGACAAACACAAAGTGCTCCACTTAGGAAGGAACAAGCAGTTTCATACATACAGAATGGGAAGTGACTGTCCAGGAAGGAGTACTGGAGAAAGGGATCTAGGGTCACAGTGGACCACAGGCTAAATACGAATCAACAGTGTGACGCTGTTGCAAAAAAAGCAAACACGATTCTGAGATGCATTAACAGGAGTGTTGTGAGCAAGACATGAGAAGTCATTCTTCTGCTCTACTCTGCACTGATTAGGCCTCAGCTGGAGTATTGTGTCCAGTTCTGGGCACCGCATTTCAAGAAAGATGTGGAGAAATTGGAAAAGGTCCAGAGAAGAGCAACAAGAATGATTAAAGGTCTAGAGAACATGACCTATGAAGGAAGACTGAAAGAATTGGGCTTGTTTAGTTCCGAAAGGAGAAGACAGAGGGGACATGATAGCGGTTTTCAGGTATCTAAAAGGGTGTCACAAGGAGGAGCGAGAAAAATTGTTCTCCTTGACCTCTGAGGGTAGGACAAGCAGCAATGGGCTTAAACTGCAGCAAGGGAGGTTTAGGTTGGACATCAGGAAAAACTTCCTGTCAGGGTGGTTAAACACTGGAATAAGTTGCCTACGGAGGTTGTGGAATCTCCATCTCTGGAGATATTTAAGAGCAGGTTAGACAGACATCTATCAGGGATGGTCTAGACCAGAGTTTCGCAACCGGTGGTACGAGTACCCTTAGGGGTATTCAAGAGAAGTTTGGGGGGGGTACATCAACACAGCTGAAATTTGGAGAAAACTGAATTTTTTAAAAGTTTTACAGCGTTTTATTATTTTTGTACTTTTTACACCCAAAAATTTCATTGCCCACCCGGATACGATTAAGTTGTTTAAACAAATGTGTTGCAATGATAGAAAAAAAATGTGTGTGTCTGAAAACTGTAGGTACTGGGGGTACTTATAATTTTTTTTAAAAAAGGGGTACTTTATTAAAAAAAGGTTGAGAAACACTGGTCTAGACGGTACTGGGTCCTGCCGTGAGGGCAGGGGACTGGACTCAATGCCTTCTCGAGGTCCCTTCCAATTCTAGTGTTCTATGATTCTACTGACTGCTTCCCCCCTCCTTCCCTCCCCTGCATCCAGAACAGAGAGCAGCTAGCCATTTAAAGTGGTGTGAGTTGCTCTATGGCGTAAGGGTCCCAGTGAGGTGGCCACAGGCTGGATATGGCAGCTTGGTGTGCTGCATCCAGCCCGTGGGCCGCATCTTGCCCACCCCTGCTCTAACTAGTATCTTAATTTAAGGATTCAGGAACAACAACAACCCTCCCCCTCCCCCCCCCAAAAAAAAAGACATCTAGGAGTGCTTAACAGTGAATTAATACATGTCCCCAACAATGCCGGTTTTCATATCAAAATTCTATTGTTTTCCCAGGTTTGGTGAGACAGAGCTGCTTTTCTTTGCCTTGAAGTCCGTTTGGTCTCATCCAAACACTGTCCGCTGGTTGCATTAAGACGTAGGATATTTAATACAAAGACATGCTGTCCAAATAATATCTGACTTTCTAGACAGCGTCTTCAACATTTTGGTCTACATTTGAGCAACTAAATTCCTCTTGTGATATCAAGGCATGCTGATCTGCTGCTCAAAAAGAAAAGAAAGAACATGAAAAGAAAAAGCTATATCAAAGCCAAACTTCTAGTTAAGCAATGATTAATGGGCTTTGTGTGTACATCTGAGTCTTTGTTTTTGTTTAAAATGTTTCTCTTCTTTCAGCTTTTGCTTATCTATGCAGGAATATGAGGAATAAAGACAGCTTCTTATATTCAACACAGCAGACAAGTGAATGCCCAGCTCAGGAACCTAATGGAGCACTATTATTAAAATGACTTTGAATGTATATACTACCTTTAAGTCAAAGGACATATAAAGTGAGTCCAGGCACCCTTCTCTTCACAGATAGTGAAAGTAAGGCAAAGAGGTTAAGTGACTTGCCTCAGGCCAACCAGTGAGTGAGTAGCGGAGAAGACTGAGACGCCCCTGTCCTGTGTTGTAGCCACTAGATCATGCTGCCTTCCCCACTGAGCCACAAACTCCAATCTATAGAAAGTCTTCCTTACATGCTTGTTATCAAGTGTCTTAATTACTAAAGTTTTCAATATACAGATTAAAAATTGTATTTGTACCCATCTGTCTATGAGGACAATTATATCTTAGAGATGCCCAGATCCCACGTGGAACAGAGCTCAGTTTTTTCATCTAACGTGGCCTACATGCAGCTCTATGATTCCATGTTGCTTCTGCAAATGGTCATTTAATTATTTTTAAACAGATCAGCCACAAGATTCACCCCGTCACAACAACAGGGGGAAAGCACAGTCAACAGACTGAAGGCAGTCAGATAAAGAGCCGTCCTGGGCTCATTAAATACTTGGTCAGACATTCACCAGGCACCACGCTCTTTAAAGATCAGTCTGTTTGCTTCAGAGCCATCACTACTAATATTCAAGTGATATTTAAAATAAATAGGTTAGCAATGCATTTGATCTCATTGCTATGTAGAATGCAATCCTGGTAGAGCAAATTTCTGCATGCAGTGAACTACTCCTGGATTCCTAGACATCTGGATGCCTTCCACTATATTGCAGAGGGGCTGTAAGCAGTGAGCAGACCCGAACCCCTGTTGTGAATGGAGGATCACCATCAGCGTAACTATGATTCCGATTCCGCAAAGCATTTGAGCACGCTGGTAACTTGAAGCCTGTGATCAAATCCATTCAGCTAAGAATGCTTGCGTGCTTCCTGCTCTGCTGAACTAGGGCTTATAATCAGGCCCACTGACGGCGGGTAGTGGGAAGGCAAAAGGGGTAAATCTAAGGGCCTTGGGCTCCCAGTTTTGAATTGCCACTGGAGCACCACACTGGGCACTCCATGGGGCTGAGGGCTGGCTGCCCTGGCTCCGCCCCTTCCACCTGAGACCCCACCCCTTCCAGGGTATGGAGTGGGCCCCTCTCACACCTTGCTCCCCCCTCCCCCCGGGGCTCATGGTGGCTGATGTCAACTGACAGATTCCATGGGCGTCACTGGAGCTAAGTTGATCTGTTAGCTGACGATTGGGCCCATTCTTCCTAAAAACTCACTTTTCAACCCTTTTTCTCTCTTGCTGCCTAAAGCGAACGGGGGGAAAAGGTCAGAAAAGCATAGGTACATATTATTTGCAACACGGTTCCCCGGGATTTATTTTCTGGGATACAAATCGGTGCATTCTTTCCCATGGATGGTTTCACCTCGGCCTAACCGGACCATTTCCGAACATTCAGCATTTTGCCCCAAAACAGAAACAACATGCTGGCCATTTTTTTTTTTTTTGCAGAATTTTAGGTTCTATTTTTCACCCCATTCTAGTATCATTGCTCAATGTCATTGGCTCTGCTCTTTCTCTCCTGTTGAAAATGAATGGTACGAAGCCGCTCTCATCTTGTTACAGTAACAACCTTACAGTGCTGTCAGTGAGACCTCGAGGTCCTAACAGGCAAATACCAGTGACCACGTAAAGAGATTACACGGCCTTCTTTAACAGGGCTGACATCCAAGTGTTTTAAGCTGTCATCAAAGCATTTCACTGGTTTAAAAGCATCTACGTCTTGAGGGCTGACTTCAGTGCTGGGGATAGGAACTGGACTGGCAGCTCTCAAGGACAAAGGTTTCCATCCATAACACAGGTTAGGAACAGGAAGCAGCAATTCATGGGTCGTCTAGACTCTACACTGCGCTGCCAATGAGCCCCACACCAGAGATGGAGGCATTACCTCTGTGGGTGACCGTTCAGGCTCCCTGTTCATAGAATCCTAGAATCCTAGAACTGGAAGGGACCTTGAGAGGTTATCAAATCCAGTCCCCTGCCCTCCCGGAAGGACCAAGCACCGTCTAGCTCATCCCTGTTGTTTTGTTCCACAGCACAAATACAGCTCAGCCAATAGGAAGGTGATGTCTGAAGCTATCCTCCTGCCATACATTGCTGTTCACAAGCACAAATAAATAATGCAAATAAAGGGTGTATCTATGTTTCTTCTCCCCCCCTTCGCTGGAAGAGATGTACTAGTGTTATGGTTACGGCGCAAGACTGGGGGTCAAGAGAATGGGCTTCTCTTCTAGTTTACTTAGAGAGGGGGTGGAATCTCCATTCCTGGAGGTTTTTATGTCCCAGCTTAACAGAGCCCTGGCTGGGATGATTTAGTTGGGGTTGGTCCTGCTTTGAGCAGGGGGTTGGACACGATGACCTCCTCTCGTCTAACCCTAGGATTCTACGATTCTGCTGCAGCCTTGCTGCATGAATTTGGGTAAGAAACTTAACCTCGGTGGGCCTTAATCCTCCCAAAGCCACATAGGGTCTGCTCACCAGAGATGTAATTTCCAGCTCAGGTAAATATACTTGAAAATATAAGCGTAGCCACAGCGGATGGGCTACTTGCCTCGGGTACAATGCTGTTTGAATTGTAGGTGTACGCTTAGGTGGCTAGCTCCTTCCCCTCACTCAAATAACCACCGCTGCACTTCTCTTGTTGCCAGGTGTGTCAACCTGAACTGGAAAGGACCTCTCCAGACATGGGTAGACATAACCATAGGGAGTGAGGGGCTGAGCCAGTAGTCGAACCCAGGAGTGAATGAATTTGTACCCCAAATCCCAAATGTAAATCATTTAGGTCGCATGGACACTGCTGAAGGGCTCATGCCTTTTCCTTGGGCACCAAAGGGAACACTGAATATATATGACATTTGGGTGGTTGTTTGCTAACTCTTTTAGCTTGTACCATGAGGCCTTTTACACTGTTTATTTTGGAGCTACAGTGCATGGTCATTAAGCTCTCAATGGGCTTAAACTGCAGTAATGGAGGTTTAGGTTGGACATTAGGAAAAACTTTCTAATTGTCAGGGTGGGTACACACTGGAATAAGTTGCCTAGGGAGGTTGTGGAATCTCCATCACTGGGGATATTTAAGAGCAGGTTAGACAGACATCTATCAGGGATGGGCTAGACGGTGCTTGGTCCTGCCGTGAGGGCAGGAGACTGGACTCAACAGTGTTGTCTTCAAGTCGTCATTGTCAAGTCCAAGTCGAGTCTCAAGGCACTACAGTTCAAGTCTCAAGTCTTAATTTAAAAAATGTCAAGTCACTTTTGTACAAGCCATCAATATCGGCATTTTCAGACAATTTTTTCACCAAGTCGATTTAACAAAATTAGCAAATCTCAAGTCGAGCCTCAAGTCACAAACAATGAACCTGAGTCAAGTCTCAAGTTGAGTCACCTAGGCGACTTAAGTCGAACTCGACTCAAGTCCCATGACTTGAACTCAACAACTCTGGGACTCAATGACCTCTCCAGGTCCCTTCCAGTTCTAGTGTTCTATGATTCGTCTCATAATCTACTGTATATTTGAGAGCGTTTGTCTGTTTGTTGCAGAACTCCTCCTAAACGGTAAGAGTGAGTTCCACCACATTCGGTATTCAGCTTTCTCTTATCATAACTGAAAGCAGTGGTTTTCAAACGAGTGGCGACACAGTACTGGGTCATGGAACGTCAGGCACTGAGTCTCGTTGCTGCAGGGGGATCAGGTGGCCAGTGGGGGTGCTAAGGCAGGGGGTACCTGTCTGTCGTGGCACTGCAGACTGTGCAGCCGCCCCAGAAGCGGCTGGCAGCAGGCCTGGCTTCTAAGTGGGGAGGAAAGGGAGAGCGTACAGGGCTCTGCGCACTGCCTCTACCCTGAGCACTAACTCCACACTCCCATTGGCTGGGGACCTGCTGCTGGCCGCTTCTGCAGTGCAGCATGGTCTGCAGTGCCAGGAGAGGCAGGAAGCTGCCTTAGCCCCCCTGCTGCACTGCTGACTGGGAGCCGCTCAAGGTAAGCCCCTCCCGCCCCAGCCCTGACCCCCCCAGCAAAGCCAGAGCCCGCTCCTACAGCCCAAAGCTCTCCTCCTCAGCCCCACCCTGGAGCCCACACTTGAGTCAAATTACGTTGGGACACGGGCATCAACAATTTTCTTCAACTGGGTCACGAGAAAAAAAGTTTGAAAACCGCTGACTTAAAGCAAGGTCAGGGGTTGGTTGGGCCAGGATGTGCCTGGAATGGGATTGCGTCTCATAAGACCACACAGAAAAGAGACAGAATCGCCAGGCAGGTGAAACGGGCTGGCTGGGGCCCCCCCGTCTGGGACTGCCCTAGCCCTGAGCCTCCTATCCTTCAGATGCAATTTAGGGAGTGGGGGGCTGAAGCTCCCCTCATCCCCCAATTTGTATGGGAACATTGCTGACTGTTCCCCTATGTCATGGCATGAGGGGAAAGGGCAGAGTTTGCTGCATTCAGCGGCCACGGATAGGGTTGCCAGATGGTTTCAACAAAAATACCGGACACACTTGACATTACATCACAATCTCCATTACATCTTATTTAGAAAATACTGGACATTTCTATTTTCTCAGTTATATTTTCTCAATTTGTTTCCCGAACAGAAAGCTCAAATACTGGACTATCCAGTTCAAAACCGGACACCTGGCAACCCTAGCCATGGAGAGACGCTTCTCACTTGGCCTCAGGCTGCTGCAGTTGGAGAGGGCCGGGGTAGTCCTCTCTGTCCGGGCAGCCTGCATACTGAACCCCTCCTCTCCAACCCACCCCCAAGCAATGATTCCAATGCAGCATGGACATTTTCATTTTAGTTTCTAAAAAAACCAAAACTTAATTGGGTTAAGAATCCAAGCCACACCAGGTACATCTTCTAGTCAAATATAAAGGCTCTTGGCCTCGCACTGGGTACTGCTGTTCTGGTATTGCAATATTTCCTGGTGTAACATTATTGTTATGACTAACACTCACTGAAGGACTCTCACTGACTTCAACGGTATATGGGGACAGCCCTATATGAAAAACAAACATTGACCCACTCAAGGAAGCCTGAACTTGCAGTGAACACATCTTTGAAAAAGCCCAAATTCTCCCTCTCTCCCACTGACATTAATGTATGTGAGGCAGAATCCGGCCTATAAGAGCACTCTTGGGGTGCGTCTAGAGTCTAGACTCTAGACTACAGGGTTTTTTCGGAAAAACGGCTGTTTTTCCAAAACATCTTCACCTACGTCCATACTGCAATTGTGTTCTTTCAAAAGAAAATCGAAAGAACGCAGGGGTTTTTCCGACATTGGTAAACCTCATTCTACGAGGAAGAACGCCTTTTCCGAAAGAGCTCTTTCGGAAAAAGGAGTGTGTAGACGCAGAAGAGGGAGTTTTTTTGAAAGAAGAGGCCTCCAGGAAAAAGCACAGGTAACCTGGTGGCCATTCTGCCCATAGTAATCATAGCTTATATGGGAGAAAGCGTCCAATGAGTGTGGACGCTCTCTTTCAAAAAAGCAGATCACTTTTTCGATGCGCTTTTGAAGTGTGGACACACTTTTTTGGAAGAAGGTTTTTCGGAAGATCTCTTTCGAAAAGCTTCTTTCGAAAGAAGCCTGCAGTCTAGACGTACCCTTGGTATTTCACTAATTGTCACTGGCATAGCAGGGACCTTTCCTACTTCACAACGTATGCATCTTTGACACACTTTGCATAAAGAAGTTAGCATGAAGGGGGGTTAAAGTTACCGGGCATTACATCTTGCACTTTTTCTGCTTTCTATAAGCATTGATTAGTACTGGGTAAAACGCATGTGGAGTTAGCCAGAAGGAGGGAAAAATCCACAGGGCTCAAAAGATATAAGCTTCAGAGGGGCAGCCGAGTTAGTCTGTAACTGGAAAAACTAAAAAAAAACAATGAATAGTCTAGTAGCACCTTAAAGACTAACAAAACATGTAGATGGTATCATGAGTTTTCATGGGTACCACCCACTTCTTCAGATAAATGGAGAATAAAAAGTCCAGGTCCAAAATAAATAAGGGATGGTGGGAGAGGGGGAGAAGGAAGGGGGGAAAATAGTAAATTAGAGTGTTAAGCTACTCCTTAAAACTGTCAAACAAACATATTAATTGTTTGAATTTGGAAGGACTGTTCAGTAAAGGAGAACCCGCGATTTAAATGATGAGTCTAGTTTAAAGGAAAAGGTTCTATGAAAAGGGGGAAAATTCAACCATAAACGCATGACTGGCTTAGATTGTGTAGCTCAAGTAGATGTACCTTAAATCGCTGTTAACACAATGGGAGGTCAATGGGAGCAAATGATCCTGTTTGCTTCCCTTACTCCTCGCGAGGAGCAGGAGTACTGGGTTCGAGGGGGGGTGCCCTCTGAGTTCGATTTAGTGGTTCTTCACTAGACCTGCTAAATTGAACCCCAAAGATTGACTGCAGCAGCATCGATCTTCCCCATAACATTGACATGGCCAGAGGGTCTCCAAAATATTCTGGAAGGGGCGGGGTTCAGGGCAGTCTGCCCTTAACATCTCTTGGACTGCTGTGCTGGCCCTGCCCCCCAGCCCTCAAAGCCTCGCAGAGCGGTGCTCCTGCGGCAGTTCAAAGGGGCCCAGAGCTCCAGCTGCTGAAGTAGCAATGGTGGCAGCAGGGAGCTCCAGGCCCCTTTGAAACACCGGGTCCCTATGCAATTGCCCCTTCCCCACCCGGGAGCCTGGGGAAAAGCAGGAGAGGATGTAACTGGGAAAGCCTCAGTCTGAGCCCAATAAATTACTCAGACAGATCTATGAAGGCAGCACACAGAACTAGGATGGTTTCCTGGTTTGTTTTTAACGTATTTCAGGCCAGAGAAAGTCCACCAAGTTTTCTAAGGATGTGAATTTCCAAATACGGGTCCGCGGGCACTACCTCGGGCCCTCTGGGTGAGTGAGGCAGAAGCAAGCATGTTCATTTTAACTACTGTTTGGAGAGAGAGGGACAAAACTGTACATGCCCAAGATTGCAATTTCGGTCTCTTTAGAAAACACACCCATCTGGCAGAGTTGTCGGTTTCGGCTCATAATGGGGCTCACCGACATAATGGCTGAGTATTCACCTCACAAACAACAACGGACTTAGTCACAAAGCATGTCTGTGAGGTAGTGGTCTCATCTCTGTGCACATGGAAAAAACACATCAAGATTAAGTGATATCTCCAAAATCACCCCGGATGCTGATTCATGGCAGAGCGAGCATGAAAAACGGCATCTCCTGAGCCCCAGACCTGTCTCTTAACCCACAAGACTGTTCTTCCAGGCCAGCTCCTGGCTTTTCTGAAGTTATAGTTATTCCTATGCATGGTCATCGCGGGTTCCAATTATGAAATGTACATTTGGCTCACAGGCCTCTGTGATGAAGTGGGGATTGTATTCGCTTTGTTCTGTTGCACGTGGTTTCTGCTATCCTGTAGTAACCCCCGTGTGTGTGCCTCAGTTTCCCTGGGAACTGCACCAATAGCAAGATGGCGATGGGAATTTCGGTGTGACAGCCTTCCCCACGTACACCATGGCTGATGCCTTCTGTAATCAGAGCCTGGGAGGGGTGTGTGACCAGGCGACACCTTTTTCACCAAGAAGCTGGAAAAAGGCTGGAGGCAGGGCTGGCTGCAGGACAGAGGCGGGCTGCTGGGTGTGTATGAGTGTTTATGGTTCTATGAAAAGGGGGAAAATTCAACCATAAACGCATGACTGGCTTAGATTGTGTAGCTCAAGTAGATGTACCTTAAATCGCTGTTAACACAATGGGAGGTCAATGGGAGCAAATGATCCTGTTTGCTTCCCTTACTCCTCGCGAGGAGCAGGAGTACTGGGTTCGAGGGGGGGTGCCCTCTGAGTTCGATTTAGTGGTTCTTCACTAGACCTGCTAAATTGAACCCCAGAAGATTGACTGCAGCAGCATCGATCTTCCCCATAGCATTGACATGGCCAGAGGGTCTCCAAAATATTCTGGTTCTATAGCATTTTGCAGTGCCTTCCAGTCCATTTCTGGTACGGATTACGGTAATGTTTTTGAACTGTAGTCATAAGAAAGAAGCTGGAATCTGTAGATCTTGTGTAGCCATAAGAAAGAAGTTTGAATACCCCTACTACTCAAACCACTTTGGTGATACGGATTTTTATAGAGCAGTGACCATCTGATTCCTTTTTAAATAGGCCCATTCCTATTGGCATGTTAGTTAGGCATGTTAGTAGATCTGTAGCATGGCTGTAACACTGTTTATACTGCTCCATATACAATATACTGAAAGGTAAGTACAATATTTATATTCCAATCTATTTATTTTTTAATATGGTAAAAATGCGAAAATAAGCAATCTTTCGGTTACAGTGTCCTGTAATACTTTCACGTCTGATCTTGTAAGCAAGCCATTTTAAAGTGAGGTGTACCCTGGGGGAACACAAGACAAACGAGAGTCCTGAAAGGGGTGTCAGTCTGGAAGGCTCGAGAGCCACTGTGATAAAAGATACTAACTCACTCACTCTCTCTCGCTCATATCCTGGGACCAACCTGGCTAAAACAACACTGCAAACATGAAAACACATCCACCTACTCTACTTCTATTGATCACTTACATCGCTGCCTTGAAACCTTGTACGTGCCATTAAATATTCTCCAACTCAGGGATCCAAAATAACATACTTAGGGTTCCTATTTTTCATGAGTATATGGAGTGTCTTACATCGAAGCCAAGAGTTGAAATCCAGCCCAGAACAGTAACGATGGAGTCATTAGCATCTGATGGCCATTAAATGAGGAAAGAGCTGGTGGTCTCGATTCATTCCCTAGTGAAAGTATCCAAAACACCAACTCCCCCGTCTCCAGATGTAACCCTCAAACCCCACGGTCACAATTGGAACTAATTGGCACTCTTCTGGTCTCAGTAGAGCGAACAAGAATATGAACAAGGATTGAAATCCATCCTCTCATCTCTAAGAGGTGGTTTCTCCTGGTCTGGGTTAAGGTCGAATGGGCCACTTCAACCACTGTGCCTGTTTCCTTGACATTGGAGAAATTCTGTTCTTTAAAAAACTGCTACTCAAATCATCTGACATCTATTACACGTAAAGAAACATAAAATAAAAAGAGACAACCCCTCACTTCACTTTCGTTGCTAACGTTAGTGCCTCACTGGCTCGACTCCACTGTTGGGGATACGGCAGGAAACCCAGCGAGGGAAATTATAATGTGGATCGCAGCTGTGCAGTTTAAAGCTGCACAGGCCTCTAATTTAAAGGGTTTAAGAGTCAGACTAAACATTACCTTGACACGCTGCAAAGATGCAAACACTTCCCCCTTTCCCAAGACCGTGTTCTACAGCAGCCCAACTAACATGCCGATAGGAATGGGCCTATTTAAAAAGGAATCGGATGGTCACTGCTCTATAAAAATCCCTATCACCAAAGTGGTTTGAGTAGTAGGGGTATTCAAACTTCTTTCTTATGGTTGGCTCTGTTTCAAATTTGAGGCTGGCGTTCACTGAAAGGCAAAACGGAGGCACTGTATCTTTAAGATTTCCAACATTTGCCTGGGCCCATCTATCAATGCTCCATGCTGCGGTGGCTTTTCTGCCTGCTGCTCAAATTTGTCCAATTAGACACAGCCCCACAGGGTAGAATCTAGTGTGAAATGTGTCTGCTGAGGTTCGAGAATTAACTAACACAGACAGGCTGCTTCCAGGCCTGCAAGTGACAGGCAAAGAAACGCCTGCGCGGGACAAAAGCAGGCGGCCTCCCTATTTAAAACCTCGGATCAGCCAGTTAAGGGATTCCCAGTCTCAGCTAGGTAAAGTGAGTTAGCCATGGCTGCACTTCGCACCTCAAGCTGTGCTGTCTCACACCACTGACCCTTCCATGGCGACATAATTCTCAAGAAGAAGCCAGGATTATCTGTCTAAGAGTCTTACATGTGTCATGTAAGGTCAGGTGCCAACTGCAATGTAAATTAGTAGTTAAGAGTATTGGTAGCTAGGCAGATGCTGGGAGCCTCAATTAGAAAGAAAAGTCAGATTATAAGTCATTAAGAGACACCATGTATGCTTCTGAGGCCGAATACCTACACTGCCTCCAATGTGCATTTTGCTAGCCTGCACACTTCCAGCTCCTGACGGCATCTCTCAGGACTCCAGCATGCTGGTGTCAAAACTGCCAGCAGGGGAATTAATAGAGGAGGAGGCTTTTGTTACATAGCACATGCAATGAGTCATACCTTTTCCTTGCAAATGCAAAAAAATTGGAAGTTTATGTTCTGCCATAAATAGGCCGGATAGTATAATTTAATTGCAGTCCTTTAAATATTACTGAAGAGGAGGAATGCCAGCTGGAGGAGCTGTCTTTCTATTATACCTCCATTATATAATGTATGTAATTACACGTTATTCAGCTTGAACCTCTCTAGTCCGGCACACTCTGGTCTGGCAACATCCGTGGTCCAGCACACTTTGTTCTGTGCTGTTATTTAGCTCTGATTTGCCCTTAAATGCCTTCTAAGAGCCCAGTAAGCTGTGGCAATGCTGCTAGACACTACTGACCTCCAGGGGTACAGCAAACTCTCTGGTTTGGCACCGATCAGGTCCCAAGAGTGCCAGACTAGAGAGGTTCACCCTATATCTCCATTATACAATATATGTCATTACATGTTATATTACATTCTTACAGAGTGACTCCCACCTCAGCACCTCAAACTGATTTATAGACATTAAATAATCCTGGCAATGTCAAGTGTGATATGTAAATATTTGTATTATTAGTCCCATTTTACAGATGGGCAAACAGGTGCAGAGAAGCTGAATGACTTACCCTAGGACATAGACTTAGTCTGTTGGAGAACCAGGAAACAAAGAAATCAGGCGTCTTCATTTCCTGCTCGAAATGCCCTTATAAGAACCTTATTTTATGTAAATATATTTAAATTCATTTCTTCGAGCCCTATTCTGCAAACACAAATCATCAGACATAGGCAGGGATTCAGGAAAACATTCCTATTCAGGAAAGCATTTAAGCATGTGCTTAAGTTGAAGTCAGTGGGGACCTAAGTCCATGGACTTATGCGCTGTCCAGTGTATGGACCTAAGCACATATTTAAGTGCTTTTCTGATTTGGAGCCAAAATGTTTACTGTTGTGAGAAACCGATGGATTTATTCATGGCAGTAAATAGGAAGGCCTGCGTTTGCAGGGCTGTGTCTGTACATTTTCACCAATATTAAAACCCATGAAAACCTATACGCATTGATTACTTATTGAAGAGGTCCAGGTTCGAAGCAAGTCATTCAATATTCTTAATTTATTTGTATTTAAACTAAAACACTGTAATAGGCTTACAAGACTCAGGCCAGACTACAGTAACAACTGCAGATTGGTTAGGAAACACGTAAGTAAACAGGCAGTTCTATACGTAGGTAAGCACTCTAAAAATCCTAGTGAAAATTGTTTTAAAAGATTTCCATTTTTCAATTTTTTTGGCTTCCAATGTATGAAATTCAGCAGGGATTAAATAAAAGTTCATTTCCTGCTGCATTTCATTCTTACCTGCAAGTCATTCTGTCTTTTTGTAAGCGCAGATACTATTGGACATTGGGAAACTTCCGATGTTTTTGAGTGGTGGCCATCCTGTGAAATGTGCTATCATTTTTCATTTGTGCTACAATTAGCACTTCATGTCCTCAGCCAGAAAGAGGTCACCGTTGTATCAGGCACTGCACAGACGTATATTTGTAAAATTATTTCTGGGATGAGGCCTCACATATCAAACTTTCAAGCCAGAGCAAATGCTTATGAACAAATAAGGCCTATAAAAGAATAGGAGGCTTGAACAGGAGAAACTGCTTCCCCCACTGTCACTGAATGGCCCAAACACACTGTCTGAAGGCGGGCGGGAGGGGAATTATGTAAAATGGTTTGTGAGAGTCAAAGGATAACTGAATTCTTCTTAAAAAAGAAGACAACCTTAATAGTGAAAACCTAGTACATAAGAACATAAGAATGGCCATACTGCATCAGACCAAAGGTCCATCTAGCCCATTATCCTGTTTTCCAACACTGGTTAACACAGGTGCCCCAGAGGGAATGAACAGAACAGGGAATCATCAAGTGATCCCACTCCTGTTGCCCATTCCCAGATTCTGACAAACAGAGGCTAGAGACACCATCCCTGCCCATCTTGGCTAATAACTATTGATAGACCTATTCTCCATGAATTTATCTAGCTCTTTTCATAGTCCTGGACTTCACAACATCCTCCAACAAGGAGTTCCACAGATTGACTGTGTGTTGCATGAAATAGTACTTCCTTGTTTGTTTTAAACCTGCTACCTATTAATTTCATTTCATGCCCTAATAATGGTTTTATGACCTTTCCACTAGAAGCAAAGACCCTGAACAGTCATAGTACACCAAAGAATGCCTAAAAGACAGAAGCATTAATCATCTAGATGAATGTAAGTAGCTCTGGATTTTTACTTTTTTCGGCATTCACTTGCTGGAAAGGAAATTTCTCTCCCTGAGTTAACACACCAGGATGTTTACACATCAGTGTTATTGCTTATTCCAGGAGTTAACAGCTTTACCAATCATAGGGGAGCAAGACAGTTGCAGGAAAACTTGTTGTGGGGAGCGAGTATATGACCCTAGGAAGGGCAGCTCTTATTAACAGTAGCTATACACTGTACTGTGAAAACAAGGCCCTTTTGGTGATCATCTGTAATAAGGCTAATTGGAGACAGTATCTTGTGCTCACAAGTTTTGTCATAGGACACAGACCACAACAAACTTCTTTTGAAATGAAGGTCACAAGCTACATGCAATATCATCCGATGACGGCTAAACCTGTCTTACTCAAAAGCTAAGAGCTGAATATGGGTGAGGGAAACAACGGAAGCTAATGTCAAGAATCAAACTTTACAAGGATTTCTTTATATTTTTGTCACCCTTTTTGTCCTTTCAAAAGCTGTCTGGATAGTTATGGCAGGGGTGACTGTGTTATCTTATGTACTAAATCCTCCTAGATCTGTAGATGATGTCTTAGGGGGTGAAAAAGATTAATAAGGAATCACTCCAATGGCTTTAGGACAGCTAAGAATCTTAACCCATTTAACCTCCCCTAAAACACACAATCAGATCAGAGGAAGTTGTAGGAAACTCATTTCAAAGACTCCAGGCGACACTTTTTAGGTCAGATTTACAAAGCTCATTAGAATGAAGGTCTGTTACTTTAGATTTTAATACTAAGACATACTGAGGACTAAGAGAAGAAACCCTCTTGCCCCATTTAGGAAACATACAATACAAAGAATGCAAATTTTAAAAAGAAATTTAATCTTAATGCATGTGTTCTGCCACCAAATCTGAGTAAAATCTTCCTGGCTTATGTTCTTAACAGAAAACAGACAGAAAATACATCAAAAAGGGACTACAAATGACTATTTATATTTATAGCACTTACAGCTTGAATAGTATGCCCCACACATAGGCAATATGATTCTTTTCAAATTATAATTGATCTGGAAGAGAAGGTACCATTTAGACATATGTGATATTGATTTTTTTCAGCCCTGTCAGTTTCATAAGATTCTCTGCTTTTCCCAAATGTGCGAGGGTGTTTGGGGACTGGGGCTACTGGAAGGACACTCGTGGTATCATTAAAACTACTCATGGACTATTTTGTGCGTGAGAGCATGCGCAGGGGAAGTGAGGTATGGCAGCACAGATTTTTTTTAAATCCTTTATATGCTTTGTACAAAACCCCCTCAAATATGATCTTCTTTGTGACAAGTTTTAAGTTTAGAAATTAGAAAGGGGGAAAAAAATTAAAAAATACAACAAATTGCATGTCATTTTACAGTCTAATAGAATTGTATGCATCCAGTATGATTTTGGTCTAAAATAGATGCCATATAGAACTCGAAGAAATTACTTTATTTAATGTCAAAATGACAAGCCATCAAAATTTTGCGGTTAATTAGGGGAAAAACTCTTTGGCAGAGTGAGCTAGATGGTTTGACAAACTTTTATTTTAATCTCGTGATACCTTCTAATAACAAAAGGCCTCTATGTTATATCAAACAAATTTATAAATGTATGATCAATACATTTGACATGTTATTTAATTACGGTTCTTAGTGACAGAGACAATATGAAAAACTAGTGTCAACATTCTGACAGTGGAATAAGTAAATAGATGCAATTATTCCTTATACTGATCCCAGCTGAATTGTAATGTATCAGGCCAGACTGCAGACCAGAGTTCTAAGGTTTCCTTAATATGATAGAGGTTGATGTAGGGGGTGTCATGTATCCAATATTTTACTGTTTTATTAGAATAAAAAGCTCTCTGGGGATTTCAAGTTCAAACGGTCAGAAGGCTCCCCTTTTATTACTATTGTGCCTAATGCAAGGATACGCGCTGAACGATGTTTAGAAAAGTACTGTTCTGGCTGTAAAAAAACCAAAACCCTCACCTCTATCGTTCTGAACCAAAACCACAGACTGAATAAAACGCTGGACATTGGGATTCTTCATGTGCATATGATTTTTGCAAGAGGCTCCTGTGTTTATTCTGAATCCTGAGAGTTAAACATTTCTGGCCTGTGGGACGTGTAGAATCTGTTCCAATTGGAATGTTTGCCGCTTCAGTCCATTCTTTATTCCAGAAACAGAAGTTCCTTTTTTTTTCTTTAGGAAAGAAACTAATCAGAGAGGTGGGCTAGACAGAACCCAGCCAGCACATTTGTGGCTATTATCATTCAGACAGGAAAGAATGCACTGTCTGTTTTTGGCCAAGAGAAATTATAGTTAACATTTAACATTAGGGAATCAACTTCAAAGGGAAGCCAGCTGGATTCAAATAACGGGAGATGAAACTGCTAACACCAGCGCAAACTTGCAGGTGGCCGTATTTGGCTGGAAACAGAACATTCGCAGAAGACGACCCTGCTATAAAGCAACGCCGGACATAATGCTGCTGTTACAGTGAAGTAGTGAAATGTTTATGGCAAACTACACAGTTTGCTAAACATACACAGAACATATCTCCCGCAGTGCTGCTAAATGTATCGTAATGTCAAAATTTCACTAGAACATGTGCACATAGAAAATCGTGTGGGGATCAAGGGCAAAGCAGATAAAACTATCACCAGCCCCAAGAAAATAATTCTTCAAGAATATCAGTATGTTTCCTTGTTTTAATAGTGAGAACTGCAAAATGCAATCAGGAAAACTACTGAAATACGCAGACCATATACATGTCATATTCATCATTTCAGTTTGTTCTCAGCTCCTCACTAAAGACCCCCACAGATGTATATTTCTGAAGGAGCGAATCAAATAAAAAGTTTCTCTCCCCCAGCTTCATACCTAGATTTGACCTAAAAAAACCCAATAACTTTCCTAGCTAGAGTCTAAAGTACATAGCACTTGACCGGCCACAGTGTAACTTACATGGCTTCTGTTTCTGAAATATCACACAAATCCTTTTCAAGTGAAAGTTTCTTTTATATCACTTTCAGCTAGACACATTTTATGAGGCAGATCAAACATAGTATAGTCAATTATTCAGATTCCCATGTCTTTTAATTAGGCACATGTAAAATGATTATACAAATTACTACTAATAGGAGCACTGAAATTGAAACCAACAGTGAGAGACTACCAAAAGTCTTTACAAATGTGGATTTTACTTGTTCATTTATTACTTATAAAAGGGTGCCCATTGTGACATCTTTGGAGCATGCACTGGGCCTGACTTGGGAATTAATGGGAGTTGCAAGCATTCAACACCTCAGAAAATCAGGCTAACAGTAACCGAGAAGAGTTCCTGAGATCTGAATGTTCCCAAAGTTTAGACATGTTTTGATCTAAGGATTTGGTGCAGTTGGGTATAGAAAAGATCAGCTGTGAAGCTTGGATGCAAATATTGAATTGCTTCTAAATAAGTTTAGAGATGTTTGTATCCAGGATTTTTGTATCTTCACTAACATGCATATAAGATAAAAACGTCAAACCAGCTAGCTGACAAATATCAAATATATTAACTCCTCATTCACAACTTCTCAAGCTCATTACATCGCTCCGGGTTCATCATTGCAATATCTAAGTGGCACAGGCAAAAACCTGAATAAATAAATTGGGTTGGCAAGGAAACTTTAGGATCAACACACCCCGGATTCATCACATCCAAATGGCAGGGATTGGGAAGGCTAACCCACTAGGAGCACTCAGCCTCTTTTGCCCTTGGATTCAAATGAAAGAACTGTTTGCAAGAGCCCAGAAGCCACTCTCAGCTTGGGAGATGTTAGAACAATAAGTTTCACAATATAACACACCATTTAAATGATTTCATTCTGTGACGCTGAGAAGGAAGGGGGTGCAATATTCTTCCCCACAGGATACAAATAACTTCCACTGACTTCAAAGCACAAAGTATGCTGGGAGGAGATAAGATCCAGTTTCCTACAACACTTCTGAATACTTTTTGAATTGCATAGTTATTTATTCCTTTGTGTCAGCAACCATTATCCGAGTCCAATTAGAACCCACTCCCTCAGCTCACAGCAAATCCTACTGCTGGTAGAAGCACACTTGGGACCTGCAAACTCAGTACCCAAGTGGTTTAAATTCTTGGTTGAAATTGCAGCTCCCTGAGAACAGTAAAGTCCATGCAAGTAATCCGTAGAACCAGACAAACCTCCATTCTTGGATAGCACAGACAGTATTCACAGTGTGGGAGATAAAGGCAGAATATGGCTAGACACAGGGTACGTCTACACAGCAGGGCTAAAGTCGAATTAAGCTACGCAACTTCAGCTACGTCAATTGCATAGCTGAAGTTGAAATAGCTGACTTTGGCTTTTGGCGCTGTCTACACAGCAGGAAGTCAAAGGAAGAACACTGTTCCTTCAACTTCCCTTATTCCTCATGAAATGAGGGTGACAGAAGTTGGAGTAAGAAATCCTCCAGCTCGACATTATTTTGAAATAAAGGTTTGTAATGTAGACGCGCACTGTGTGATTTTGGACTAACGCAGCTGTGTAGACGTACCCACAGGGAATTTAAGAAGGGAATAAAGATATAGACAAAACCCATTAATATTTTTGTAAAATACATGTTTGTATTTAATCCTGTACACTAAACTAATAAAAGATTTTGCAATGCAGCTAATGCACACAAGGTTTGGGGTTGCTTTTTTCCCTTGACCCTAGTGATTAAGACGACGATGCTAGTTTTAACAAATGAAGTTGGATTAATTTAAAGTATTTAAAGTGATCAGAGGTCTTTGGGTTAAAGAACATATGTCATTTTCTTTTAAGTTTCTGCCCTGATGAAAGTATCTTGCCAATCTGAACTATTCTGTAACTCCGAATTGAAGGATGTACCTGAACCTTCTGCCACCTGCCTTATTATTTAAAATTGGTTGGAACGTCAGTTACAGCAGCTGGTACAGGATTAATGAACAGCAACATCCAAGCAGGCAGATCTAGGAGGTCAGGAAGATATAAACAAACGTGACACGTGTCACGTATCGTTGTCTGTTCCGACTGGGTCCCTGCCCCCTCGGCTAAGAAAATGGCAGAGCTGTATCCAGTAGAGTCCACTTAAAGGACTAGCGGTTAAATGCATAAAACTATTAAATGCATGAGAATCCTCTGTGCCAAATGGCAAAATATAATGAAAGTTTAAACTGTTAATTGAATAAACCTCTTAAGTACAGAGAACTGGTTTGCACCAATGCAGTGTGTTTGACAGTTTACCCTCATCTGTGCAACATTTCATTAAAACCAATCTGAATGATATGGACTATGTGTTTTGCAAGGCTAGTATAGCTTTCTGCCTGACATACTATACACTACTAGCTCAATTAACTTTTGCATCACTCAGAATCAGCATGGCCCTCTCCTCTGAATACCTTTAAATAATATTTTAAAGAAACATGATAAAACAGGGCGATTGGCCTGATGTAAAACAAAAGCAACTAAATTCAAAGTTAAGGCAGCTGTTCCGTCTTTAGTTTACTCTACTGTTCCAATGTCAAAGGTGTCTCAGAAAAATAAATGTCCTTGGGTACATCTACACTGCGGCGCTATTTCAGGATATTTCCCGTATCTCAAAATAGCTATTCCGCATCTTGACAGTGCGCCCGTTATTTCAAAATCTCTTTCAAAATAACGGATGCGCTATTCCGGTATATTTCAAAATTTGGCACTGCGTAGACAGCGCTAAATTATGAAATAAGCTATTTTGAAATACACTTGAAATAAGCTACGCAATTTGCGTAGCTCAAATTGCATAGCTTACTTCGAGCTACAGGTGCCATGTAGCTTATCCCATACAGGGATACATACACGCACCCCTTATCCCATACAGGGCCGGATTAACCATTAGGCTAGTAAGGCTATAGCCTTAGGCCCGTCTATTGTTTAGGCCTTCCTGCTCAGGCAGGGCTGGGGCTAGTTGAAGGAGGGGGAGCAATCTGATTCCAGGAGGCAGAATCACTGAGTGAGCTGGAGGTGGATGGAGCAATGTAGGGGGTAGGGTCACCTGCCCTCTCTGCTTACTGCTACTCAGCTCTCCTCCTATTTTACATAAATATGATGACTTCATAATTTTTTTTTCAATATGTAATTCACACTTAGGCCCTTCCCTCCTATTAGCCTTAGGCCTCTCCTAACCTTAATCCAGCCCTGATCAGGGCTTATGCTCAGAAAGTATGGACTGAGGAAAGATGGATCTGAAATCCTGCCTGTGGTTTTGTTATTTTGTTTGCCACTTACTCCACAACAAAGGCCTGATTTTGTGGCCACTGAAGTCAACAGGAAAGATGTCCTTCACTTCACAACCAGGATTGGGTCCGTATTTAGAAAAGCCCTGATTCAACAACGCAGTTGAGTGCTGTCCTGGACCACAGCCTAGTTTCTGGCACCTTTCCAAACGCAATGGGCAAGCTGCTGTGTTGAATGTTTTTGGAGCTCTGAAGATTTGCACCAGAATGTACTTCACTGGGGTCACACGAAAGGAAAAAAGACATAAGACTTCCGATAGCTTCTCTGTGTTGAGTGGAATTACCAGGAGTTAAGCAAACTTGTTCCTAACAATGTCATTTCCTCAGAGGCTCAATTTCCAAGTCTCTGTTTCACCGTGTTTTTGCTGTTGTAGTTCAGTTCAGGAGGAGACGGCCACGTCAGACTTGGATTCACTTAGTAGGGGCTTTTTTCCAATTTTCTGAGCATATGTTAATAAGAATAACCTCTCAGGTGGTCAGAGTCAGACCTGATGCAGGATTATTGTTCTGTACATTAGACTGTTCTATGCTGTTAATGAACAAACATGGTTACTCAGCAATGACCATAATTTCTCCCTGTATGTACTAATTCAGGACCCATTCCTCCAAAGGTTTCTTCTTGAGACTAGCTTAAGCCACATAAGTAGCCTCTTTGCACTCAATGAAAATTCACATGTAGAAGTCCATAAACATTTGCAGGTTTGGGCTTTTGCTTTTTAAATAAACATTTATTAAAATGATACAAACTCATTTCAAAGGAGAGTTGTCCGTCATTACTTCTGGCTCGCTTTTCTTCACTGCCTTGCCACTATCTTTTGATGCTTTGCCATTTAGAACCTTATTATTTTAATAACTTGCGTTATAATGATGATCACTGATGGTTTGGAGTGACTGTCTCAGCTTCCACGGAGATAAACTTCTCTGCTTTGGGTCCTCCTAGAAACCAGATTACTGCCTCATAAACCAACTGCACAGATACAGTACTGTTATTCCTTAGACAGCACAAGAAAAGAAAAAATGATTTACGAAAAACACTACAGTCCCTCATGAAGAAACACTGAATTACAGCCATTTCAAAAACAATTACTAATCAAATGTGTATGCTATAACGGTGCAATGAACTAGAATTGGCCACCAAACCAAAACCATTACAGATTAGGCCAGCTGTTTTTAGCAGCTAGGAAATGGTTTTGCCTGCTTGTTTGACCACAATGTAGAAATGAGAACACAGAGATGAAAGTTATGAGAAGATTTAAGGAGTCTCAGCTGTAGACAAGACAACCTTTTGGATAAATCTAGTCTGACGGAACAGAACAGTCTAATCAAGACTGAAGGTAGTTTTTAAACTTCTCTTAACCAACTCCAAACCAAAAGAAAAAGCCATGTTGTATTCCACACGATAGCCTGATGGTAAAACACTACTGTATTTTGCAATAATGAACCATAATGTTATATTTCTGATGCAACTACAGAATGTAGAATAAATACTATATAATACTGTAGTGTTTTTTAGATAAAGGTCTATTAGGTCACTTGGCTAATAATGATAATATGGGAAAGGCTGTCCAAATAGGATATTAATTACAAATCTCTTACTCTTAGATGCTAAAATACAGCAGCACATTCTTACCAAGAGACAGTCTTACACTCAGGGTAGAGAGGTTAAATGTTGTCTTTGCTGTGTCTGATCTTAACATCATTCTTTCATGTTGTCTTTATTGGTGGGGTTGCTACTGGGCTGTGTTCAATGGAAAACATTTTGACTGGTGTCACCAAATCTTTTGCAGCACATGCAGGCTTTTCTGTTGCTGTCAAAATGGTGAAAAGGAGGGGCGTGTTTCATTGTGCAGAAGGGATTCAGTCAGCCAGCAGATGCCAGGCTGTATTGTCCAGGGGTCACAGTCAACTACATCAGTTTGTGTCCACAAAACCAAAAAGTAAACAGAACGACAGGAGGCCAAAGTTCTGACTGTGAAACGAACAATGCCACTGGAACGTGAATGCAAAGAAGGGAGTTCTTTAATTTGTAATAGAAAATGTTAGCATTTTCTCAACGATCTATAGAACCACCCAAAATACAGGGGAGAGGGATGCAAAAATCTTCTAGATGGATACTGTCTAACCAGGATTGGGAGATTTTATATTTGGGCTCTCTTTAATATGTACCATTCTACAATGCCATGGTTTTGTTTTGCTTTTATCCCCATCTGAATATAAGTGGGCTTGAAGACCATTCCCCTGCTAGGATTTTTATATTACTCTTACTCAAAACTTCATTCAAAGGAAAAGCTAATATGGCCTTAGTCCCCCAGAAAATTCACCATGCATGGATTCAGTTTCCAGGGTGACACTTTGCATAAGGGCTGGCTTAAGTATCTAAGTTTTTCTTTAACTTGTGTTGAAACTGTATTGTAAACATGTCATTCTAATCATTTTTGTTCACTGTATTGTTAAACAAAAATCACTCAGCATGGAGGATTATGCCTAGCACTTAACCTCACTTGAATCTACATGTGTCCTATGCTCCCACTTGTACAGGAGTGCAACAACTTTGGAAGAACTGTATAAATATTGGCAGGATCAAGGCCATTCTCAAGTCTTGGGGGGAGGGGGGAGTCTATTTGCACCTCAAGAATTACATCCAGTTTTATATAATGTTAATGGATGGAGGAAAGAAATGACCCCGTTCTCTGGGTAGCTTCAATCACTATGCAATATACAGGAACTGCTTTCACAGTAAAGAATGATAACTATTTAAGCACAATAAAATTTCAGGTGTTGCCAGGTCTGTCAGGTGCACCCGCTCTGTCATTAGTTGTAACATGCACTGTTTCTTCAGTAAGAAGAGGTGTGCTCTAGATCTTCACAAAAATCTTGAAGGAGGAGGAGTCAATCTCATGCTCCTCCCCTTCCTCTAAAATGAAACTTACTGGTGTAGGTCACCAGTGGCTGCATGGAACTTAAATCTCCAATAGGGAGGGAATCCATGAAAACAGAGCTGGATTTGGAATAAACTCTACACACTGGGGTATTGTCAAAGGAACACAGGGAACTCAAACACAACTGGTGAGTGGGATTTTCCTTGAACTGGCTACAATACACATGTTTGTTCAAGAAAAAAATAGTTGGAGCAAGAAGACATGCATGTCTGGTATTGAAGAAAAGCCTGTTTGTGGCTGGCACAGTGGAGAAACTGTTCAAGAATAGTTCATCCTTAAATGAATTTTGTCCTAATAATGTTGCCAAGGTCAGTGTCAGCTTGGATTTTTGGCTACGTAAGTGCCAGCAGCACAAATAAAACCAGCCTTCAGACAGGGTTTAACATGGGCATCTGACATTTTGGAGAAGTTTCAAGAACTTGTTCAGCTTCCTTATTTGTGACTAGTAGTACCATTGATCATCTCACTTCCTAAGCGCCTTTGGGACTGGCAGCCTTCTATATAGCTCAGAAGCATCCCGTGGCATGGTGCAGACACCGGGGAGAGAAAATACCCTTTTTATTTAAGTTAATAGTTAGAAAGAAACAGAAGTTAGAAAGAAACAGAATGTTCCACAAGATGCAGAAAGCACTCAAAAGCAGAACCTGAAGATATATGAACGCTGACAGTTCGGAGTAAGAGGCTCTATAAAAATGTTCCTTTTTAACAATATGTAAAGCGTGAACACATGCATGTACATGTCTTCTAGAATCTACAAGAAAAATAATAGTTTCTTAAAGTGTTGTTTCATTCTGAGTTGGCATTAAATTCAGCTTCCCCATTCTTTCCTGCCGCCCCAAACCCTTTTTACAACCAAAGGTAAAGACTCCCTTTAACACGCCTAGATTTATATTTGAAACTCATAAACTCCAAGACACTTGTAATTCATTGCCAACATTTTTCAGCCATGACCTCTTTATTTGGAATTCTTGCATTTCTTAATTACGTGTTTCTAATTTATCATCTTCTGAAGTGCTCCAAAAGCCTATCAAATCCTGACACAAATATAGGCCACATATTTCAAGGAAACATCTGAACTGATTCATGTTCTTTCCTCTCCATCACCACATGCTTATATAGCTGATGAAAAATGGTGCTGCTAAAATTAATTGCTGGAAAACAAGTCATTTTCTTCCCCACTTTATATTCATTGTTTCAGTTACAACAAAAAAAAGTAGTCAGATTACTTTGTTTCTTTACTCATTTAATTACATTAAAATAAATCTCAAAATGTCATTTACAATACACTTTGGCTTAACTGCTCAGCATGTCTAAAGAGGATGAGAGTTGGCTAGCCCCATCACCTACTGGAGAAGAAGATTTTTCTTCTGAACTAAGTGAAATATTCCAATTCAAGAAGCAACACTGTAGTAGGGTGGAACCCAAGATGTAAGAGACAGCTGGGAACAAGAACTTCCATTCTAGCAGGTCACATGAAAACTCATTCCACTATTGATGTTTGTATTCAATTGGGGGGCGGGAGCATAAAAGGATACTTATCTCAACCACATGGCTTGCAACCTACTTCCGAGCACCTTATTCAGAAAAGAGTTCTTGGGGGTGCTTTGAAAGCCTGCAGGTTTTAATCAGGTGAATTGAGCAAAAAGGTTCCTGTGGTTTTCTGTCTCACATTTTATTGTTTGTTTCCTAGTCCCAAGTTCATTGTTTCCATTTGCAAACTGCCATTATTTAGGTCTGCAGGGAGGGTCCAATCGATGACGAGGCTTGCTGTGAGACTCCATAGGGGTCTTGCTGTTTCCCTCCAGCCCAGTGGGTCGTAAGCCAGTACTGGGTTGTGGAATCTCAGGCGCTGGGTCTTGTTGCTGTAGGGGGATCAGGTGAGCAGTGGGGGCACTAAGGCAGCTCCCTGCCTGTCCTGGCACCACAGACTGTGCTGAGCCCCAGAAGCAGCCGGCAGCAGATCTGGCTCGTAGGTCGGGGCGGGGAAGAGCGCACAGGGCTCCACACACTGCCCCTACCCTGAGTACTAGTTCCGCACTCCCATTGGCTAGGAACCTGCTGCTGGCTGCTTCTGGGGGTAGCATGGTCTGCAGTGACAGGAGAGGCAAGAAGCTGCCTTAGCATCCCCGCTGCACCGCTGACCAGGAGCCACTCAAGGTAAGCCCCTCCTCACCCAGATTTGACCCCCCCAAAAGCCAGAGCCCCCTCCTTCACCCCAAAGCTCTCCCCTTCAGTCCACCCTGAAGCCCACACTCTAGTCAAATTATATTGGGTCACAGGCATCAACAATTTTCTTCAACTGGGTCATGAAAAAAAAAAAAGTTTGAAAACCACTGCCCCGGACAGTGTGCGCTCTGGATTCAAAACACCTACCAAATACATGGGCCTATGACGCCTGACAGGTTTTGTTCAGTGGAATTTATGCTGCAATATAAGGGATCCCGCCTGATTCTTAGAACAAGATGTTGTGTTCCTGTGCAGACCTATGGAAAGAGCCTCTTCGGAAACTCCTGGTTTGGCTTGCCTGGCGGGAGCAATCCCACGGACAGGGAGGATTTATATTCATTTCATGCCTACACTTGTGCCAGGCCCAGCCCTGCCTACATGCTTCTCTGTAAATGTGCAAGCAGAGAACTGGCATTTTTGAATGGACTGAAGAAACGGTCTGATGACTCTCATTAACTTTCTATCTAAAAATGACAAACACTCCATTGTAGCTCCATCGCCGTAAGACAGTCAGAAAGAAGGAAGGAAGGAAGGAAACTCTTCAGGACAAATTTGTTTTTTGGATACTAATTGGCGATATTTACAGATTTTAATGGATAGTGTCATAGAAGAGGACTTTTTAATTTCCCAGCACGTTCGCATTTCCTGATCTATGGAGCTCCAAGATGGTTGGAACCACAAAACACAGTAGAGGCATATAATAGCCACTCCAATAAATGTGATTATTTTGGTTAATAACAAGAGCAGATGTAAAATGTAAGTACAATGAAGACATCACTGCACTTAAACTGTGCCGAGTGTTGTTTTTTCTTCTGTTTGACTTACTAAATCCTATATAGAAAATCTTATTAACAACTGCTGGAGGAAAGAAATTCAACTTAACTCCAATCCCCACCCAACTTTATAAATATAATGTGGACAGGTTCTGAGACATGAAAAGGTAGCTAAAAAATAAGAGCCATAAATAATGCCAAGTAATAAAGGAGGTGAATGTTTTTGTTATTAGATTCTTTCATTGTATCAATCTGTTTAATAAGCTGGCTAGAAATCATTGATAGAAAACAGACCGCACATAGTGTTACAGATCAAACTGTTCTATTACTCTGTTCTACATACTCTTTTCTAAGGCCTATGCGAGTAATGCATTTTACAAACAGAATTTAAAAACTGAGTGTTATTTCACCATCCAAAGAAGCAAAGTAGTTTGAAAGTCAGAATGCACTTTTGATGAATGCATGCATGCCTGTTCCAACATCAGAGATAATCTTTTGTTCATTCAATGTTTTTAAGCTGCTTCACTGTCTTCAGAATAATTAATACCATACATTCGTCAAAAGCAATTAGCATACGTGTAAAACTTTTGTTTAAAAGAGCATGAGTATTTCCCAATGTGCAGATTGTCTGAAAGCCCCATCGTATATTTTCCTTCAGAAGTTCATGTAAAAATATGCAGCGGAGAGTTTCACTAGAATGAAAATTAAATGTTGAGAAATGCTATTGAGGTCAGCGGTGGGTTTGTGACGTTAATCGTTGTACACTATTGTTTCTCATTAATGTGTGGTATTTTGGGTTTTCATCATTCCTAGAGGAAAGGATGGCAAAATGAAATGCTGTAATCCAAAAAAAGAGCAATGGAATCAATGCATCATACAAATGAAGACTATTAAGAAAAGAAATTGAAAAGCCATTTGAAAAAAATCACGATAAAACAGATAGGCCTCTTTGGGCTTATTCCCAAGTGGATACAGCCATTCCTACTGCCATGTTTTAAGAATTTATTACTGTATTAACCGGGATGCTGTAAGGTGGTTTAAATAATAGTTTTCAATATCCTTATGGCTAGTTTTCAGTTAAAAAACGTTTTAGGTTCTGACCCTAATTCTGATCACCTGGTGCAGAGCTTTCCAAACTATGGGTTGCGACCCAGCACTGGGTGGTGGACTCTCAGGCCCTGGGTCTCATTGCTGCAGGGCGATCAGGCAACGAGGGGAGGTGCTAAGGGAGGCTACCTGCCTGTCCTGGCACCACAAACTGTGCTGGACCCCAGAAGAATCCAGCAACAAGCCTGACTCCTAGATGGGGAGAGGGGGAGAGAGTGCACAGGGCTCCGCACACTGCCCCTGCCCTGAGCACTAGCTCTGCATGCCCATTGGCTGGGGACCTGCTGCTTGCTGCTTCTGGGGCGCAGCATAGTCTGCCGTAACAGGAGAGACAGGAAGCTGCCTTAGCACCACCTCTGCACCACTGACAGGGAGCCCTCCTGCTCCAGCCCCGACTCCCCCAAAAGCCAGAGACCCTTCCTACACCTCAAAGCTCTCCTCCTCAGCCCCGTCCCAGAGCCTACACTCCTGTCAAATTATGTTGGGTCGTGGGCATCAACAATTTTCTTCAACTGGGTCATGAGAAAAAAAGTTTGAAAACCGCCGTTAGTAAATTCCGATTGGTGTGTGTAAATGCTGCCTATGTCCAGCCATGTTACCCAGTACTGCCCCCGAGGACAGCAAGGTGCATTCTCACTTAGGTCAACAGAAAATGGCGTTTTGGTAGGTTCCTTACACAGTCAGAAATGCCGTAATTAAGTGGGGGAAACAATCATGATGACAATGTATGATGTCCAGATTCAATCCCAATCGCAAAACTCAGGTGTATTGAACGCGAGAGAAAGCAACTTTCTCATGACAATGGCGGGAAATCCGCAAATGTGGTGCTGTGTTGTCATGAGCACCTATGCAGGACTGAGGGACACATCTACTTAGGTCTTCATATGGCCCCATCACCACAGTAAGCCAAGGGGCAAATATACATAAAACAACATGCCTCCAGACAGCAACCATTCCCCAGGATCCCAGTCAGGAAGAAATACATCTTGTTTACACATCATGACTGGGCTTTTCTGCACGCAGCGCAGACTTTCTAAAATTGAAATAAGACCCTTCTTATTGCCAGTTTAATCTCAAATCAGACTGCCAGCGCAAATCCCATCAAACGGGGTTCTCAGAGGAACTACATCCAAAAGGACAAACGTGGCAAAACAGCAGAACAGACCCTCCATCTAACCCACCAACCTGAAGAGGTGTGCTGAGAGGACTTTCAGGCTCCAGGGAGAGGTCCTGGGACTCAGAAAGACTTTCAGCTCTAAATCACTAGTTTAAATCCAGACTAGGTCGGTAGTGATTGAAAGTGGTTGCCATCTGTCACAGCAGTGACCTACGTGGGATGTGTAGGTGGTCTCATCCTCGGTCTGACTGGACAAATGCACACATCACCGTTGCTATCGGTCGCCCTGGCTGACAGTCAACACAGAACCGCCAGGTAATGAAGTGACCTAGAGGATGAACTGCCTTTTTGCCCCTTACACTTGGAATCGCCAAGTCTAGTCTGAAATATTTTGGGGGGAATGAAGTGGGGAAGCTTCCCACCCCACAACGGATGTATGGAAGACTTCAGCGTCCAGTGCCCGCAGCCTGACACATTTCTTTACCACATTCACTTACAATTTTTAACATACAGGCAGCACTGGCTATAAAAAAAATTGCTGGGATGCAAAGATTTCTAAAGTGTTGTGCACATACATAATAATATAATCCTTGCAGCTTCCAAGCCAATCCCAACAACTAATCCCACAGATAAACAAAGATAAATCTCTATTTGCCTGCAAAAATAATGAGCAAACACTAGGAACACCAGTGTATGGGAGGTCTACTGTCTTCTGAGGGAAGAGCTTGACTTTTACACAAATTACATGGTGAGGCTTTACATCACTGTACATAGGAAAGCTCTTTAAAATAAGGGAAGTTAAAAAAGGGTTTTCAGCAACTGAATTTAGATTTGAAGCCGTGACAGCCTCCTTTCTAGAAAATTGTGTGCAAATACTGTGCTTGCTTGCTAGAAAATTCTAATCCAGTTTGGCTAGCCTAAGGGACTATCCAAGTTATACAAAAATGTAAGTTCTATCTAAGGTACCACATTACCTGTACACAGTTTAATAACACGGTTACGCCCTCTTTGTAAGAAGATATGAAATAGGATTAGAATTTTAAACATGATTCTGTCTGGAGAGAAACTAACATGGTTTCAAATTTAACGTGGAGAGCACATGAAAAACTATATAATCATATAATCATAAAGAACTGATACTACCATAAAATCTAATAAAAATAACTCCATAAAGGAGGAAGCTCAGATGGCTAGTCTGTCTCTCCAAATAAATGGAAAACAAGAAATCAAGAAAGTTAGGTTAGTTAGCTTGGTTAATTTCTGGATTTAGATAAATATTGAAACTAAAAGAGTGCTGGATGAATGCTCTTGTATGAAACAGGAAGCAACCTACACAACTGTTAACTTCTCAATAATTAATGCTTATATTCTGGAAAACTACGAGAATATCAGGAAGGAAAGAAGAAGAGTCACAAAAAGAGGCTGTCTTCGCTTTTTAAGGCCGCTATGCACCTGAGTATTTACACAAACTCTTACCCTGTTGAAAATAAACAAAGCTATCCTTCTCATTCCTTCACAAATGGTTCCAACCCAAGGATACTTAAATCCAGATCCAAATCATCATTTAATTTTCATTCATTCACTCCTTAAGGCCTCTTGACGTTAATGGCAGTTTTGGATTTGTTTCCAATTTTTTTTCGATTATGGGACTAAGGGATTATTTGCAATGTATCTCCCATGAATATATTACTGTATAGCTATATTGTTATAAGGGTTATTCCTTCTGTGCATGATGTTTTTTCAAAGAAGTGCCATCTCATCTCTACAATTCTTCTTTCACTACGTCCTCAATAAAATCAAGGTTTGAAACACAGGTCAGGGTGCAATGGTAGGGTAAAAGAATCAAACACACTTTAATATAACTACAGAGGCTTTTTGGAGGTGATGCCATCCATTGTGACAGTGGAGTTCTTAGAATAAGTCTGCAATACAACAATCACACTTTCCTATACACTATCAATGGAAAATAAGTATCATCCAAGAGATTTTGTCATGTGACCTAAATTAACTTGGGATCCTTTCAGAACCCCTTTAGGTCAGGGGTTTTCAAACTTTTTTTCTCACGAACCAGTGGAAGAAAATTGTTGATGCTGCAATCCAACATAATTTGACTAGAGTGTGGGCTCCAGGGTGGGGCTGAGGAGGAGAGCTTTGGGCTGTAGGAGCGGGATCCAGCGTTAGGGTGGGGGGTCAGGAGGGGTTTACCTTGAGTAGCTCCCAGTCAGCAGTGCAGAGGGGGGGATAAGGCAGCTTCCTGCCTCTCCTGGCACCACAGACCATGCTGAGCCTCAGAAGCAGCCAGCAGCAGGTTCCCAGCCAACGAGAGCGCGGAGCTAGTGCTCAGGGTAGAGGCAGTGTGCAGAGCCTCATGCACTCTTCCCCCCACCCCTCCCATCTAGGCCTGCTGCTGGCCGCTTCTGGGGCCCCGCGCAGTCTGCGGGGCCAGGACAGGCAGGTAGTTGCCTCAGCACCCCCACTGCTCACCTGATCACCCCGCAGCAACGAGACCCAGGACCTGACATTCCTGTCATTTAGGCAGTCAGTGTTTTGAGGACCATTCCTTGAAAGAGCAGTCTCCATTGTACTTAACTCAGTGTATCATAAACAAAGCTCTGACTAGAAACAGTTCTCAGGGAGACTTTGGAAATACAGATCCAGTAGCTGTAAGTCTCTTCTTGTAGTGACAAGCACTTTGGGAGAAAGCAAACACTGGGAGCTGATGACGTGTTAGATATACGTGTGTTTTCTTTATCAGGCAGTGTTTGCTGACTGGCACTCCCCTGAGCAGAGCTTTCCTCTTATTTCTCCTTCAGATTTATTGATCTGATCTGATAATATAAACTTAATTTGTCCCTCCTCCAACTAATAGACTCAAACAGGGAACTTACTGAACAACAACTTGTCTACATTTCCCTTAAAAACAACTATGAAGAAGGAAGTGTCAGCGTGTTCAAAAACTGACACACCAAAATCAGAAAAAGTGTGTCAAATAAACATTCAGGCTACATCTAGACTGCAGGCTTCTTGCGCAAGAGAGTGTCCACACTGCAAAAGCGCATCGAAAAAGCGATGCACTTTTGCAAAAGAGAGCGTCCAGACTGCATGGACGCTCTATTGAAAGAAAGCACTGATTGGTATGCACAGAATGGCCACCAGGGCACCTGTGCTTTTTCCTCTTTTTGTGCAAACCCCCTCTCTTCCCCGTCCACACATGCCTTTTTGCAAAAGAATTCTTTCGTTAAAAGGCTTCTTCGTAGAAAGAGGAATACCAATTGTGCAAAAATCCCTCTGTTCTTTCGATTCTCTTGTGCAAAAACATGGCCATTTTCCCGCAAAAACTCTGTAGTGTAGACATAGCTTCACTGATGCAAAAATCACCTTGAAATTCTTATGAAATACACACCCATGTCAAAAGCAAATCAGTGAAACGCAGTTCAATGATAATACAAGAAAAATATTCTTGCCTCTCCTATAAAGTGAAACCTAAAAACTGAATAAAATCTGTATTCTGAATTGTCCTGGGTTTTCAAACAACACCATAGTAGCGTGCATTAGGAAAATGTTACTTCTTGTCAGCAGGGTCTTAGTACTCTAGAACGCACATTACTCTAATGCATGCTGTTGCCCAGTGTGGACAATCCCTAAAAAATAATATGGAACTATATCTGTAGACTTAGCAATTGCAGATCATTCTAAAGATCAAATGGAAGGACTTTTACCTGCAAAGATCCAAGTTCAAGGATCTGTTTGGCCCTAGCAAGAACTGACAGCATTGCAAACAGAAAAAATGATCAAGTTGCTGCATACATTATTTTGTGTTAGTTGTCTGAGGTGAAAACCAGCGCAGAACTCAAATCCCCATTTTAACCCATGTATAAGTTTTAATAAGAACAAAACCTCCAGATACTTCTCATGTTCTCATCTCAGCCCAAAGGCAAATTTACTGGGAAAGTTTCAAGAAATCTGGAAAAGCCTTTTTTTTTTTTAAAAGATACCTGGCTATACAAAATGTATGGTTGGGGTAGGGAATAAACGTGTGACAACTTTTTATTACTCCTCCATAACTCAAAATTGGGTTGCTTCTAAGATTTTAAACTTGTCTTGCATTTAATTGTCAGTTGAGGACAGGTGAAAGTGACATGTTGGAAAATATCTGATTTCAAAATAAAAGTGAAAAATTATTAATATTCAAATGTGACCATCCTTTGGCCCAAGTAATGTCATGGAGACAGATCAGACACACCATGTGAGAGAGAAAGTTATAACCCACAGCAAGGACTTCTGCTTTGCAATCATAATTTGCATTCACACTTTATATCAACATTATACTCAGAAGGAAGATGGTTAGAAGAAGGCGGGGGAAAGCAGAGGAGAACAGAAAACAGACAAGGACCACTCTCTCAGACCTATCTAAAGAGCTTGGAACTTTGATTCAACATGAGCAAGTACAATATCCTTTTTCCTCAACAGCAGAAACTAAGGCCATATCTTCACTCCAGGGAAGATCGACGCTACTACGATCCATCTTCCAGAGTTTGATTTAGCAGGTCTAGTTAAGACCCATTACATTGAACTCAGAGTGAGCCCCCATCAGCGGCTGGTATACCAGCTCCTGCAAGGAGTAAGGGAAGCCAATGGAAGTGTTTGCTCCCATCGGCCTCCTGCTGTGGGGACGGAAGGGAAACTCGAATCAAGATACTTCAACTCCAGCTACATAATTAACATAGCTGGAGTTGTGTATCTTGAGTCAACCTTCCCCTTTAGTGTAAACCTGACCTTAGGGTGAGATTTGAAATGCACCCTCTACATTGGCCTATCTCTGCTCTTATCGAAGTCAATGGTAAAACTCCTGTGGCTTTCAAGGGGAGCAGAGTTTGGCCAATGTTGAGTGCTGCTGAAAATCCCACTTTAAATACTCAAAAGGGCTGGCTGAGCACATGACTTTGCCATTGAAGCAGCTGCTCAGTAACTCTCCGGACGTGTAGTCAGAGATATGCTTAGGAGTTGGAGGAGGTTACCGTTCAAGGGACTGCACCTGGATGATTCCAAACAGCTGGGTTTACCCTAGCTGAATAGGCCTGATCCTGCCTGGTTTGGAAAGCTGTACTAGTTAGTATGTGGATGGGTGACAACAGGTTTCTTCCCTCTCTAAGACTGACAGCAAAGGGTGTGATCCTATCAGCCCTCATGGGATAAACACGATTTGGCATTGAGATTACTTGAAAAGGAGACCACCATGAAACAAACAGAGGAGGGGGCTGCAGGAAGTCCATGAAACACATTTCTCTTTTGTACAGCAGCTGCCCTTGCACCTTAATCACATTTCCCACAGTTTGGGGGACACGTGTCTGCCCCCATGACATTATGCATTTTTCATATTTGGGAAAATATAGCCCCTGCCAGGAGTGTGATCAGACTGGCCTTTATCACATGGACAGGGCCATCGTTACCAGCAACAACACCCGCCCCCCCAGCACGGGGAGTGCCACTCCGCACAGGGGGGCTGACACTGTTGGGGAAAGGGATTGTCAACTCTCCCGGACCGGATGCCATTTACTGCAGTGACGTCTGGTCGATCCAGTCCGGGAGAGTTGGCAACCTGGAGCATGGCTGGGGGGAAGGCACGCTGGAGGACTCCGGAGTAGTCGGATGGAGAGAAGCAGCTTTTTTAAGGGGAAAGTGCCACTTCTTTCTGGGCGTCTGCTGCGCAGCTGCTCCCTGCTCCATCTGGGTCCTCCAGCCCGCGAGGGCCACTCACCTGGTGAGTGGGAGCTGAGCGCTGAGTCCTGGGGCAGGTGGCTAGGGTATGGGGGGGCCGGACGGCGTTAAGCTGGGAGCAGGCAGCTGGGGGTTGCTGGGCCGGTGTTGAACCAGGTGGGCAGCTGGGGGATAGGGCTGAGGGCAGCCGGAGCCCATATGCAGCATGCAGCTGCCTGGGACACCATAAAATTTGGAGCCCACATTTCATAGTGCCCTACGTGGCTGCGTGCTTTGCATATGGATAGGGACAGACCTGAACTTGGAGGGCAAATCTGACTGTGCAAGTGGCAGGGAAGCTGCTTTGAACTGCATCGCCATCTCTTCTCACCCTGGTTTTAACAATAACAAGGAAATTCCCTATGCAAGACATTTCATGAAAGCAATTAGGTGTGAGAAATGAGCTGTGGAGATTGCCATGGAAAGTTTTCCCCTGCCCCCTTTTTAGAAGGCCCATTTTAAAGGTGCCAGTGCTTTTCTCTTTGGGGTGGGGGTGGGGGGAGACGACCAGATTTGAAACTGGAGGACAAAAAGAATCAAGAGCCAAAGGAGCTCTCATCTTCTTTTACTTTGCATGAATCATAATCATACTTTCCAACAGATAATCTCACTCTGAGATTGTAAAGTGCTCAGTTCCTAACGTGTGCTTCATGCTCAACCGATAAGTATTGCGACAGACAGACATTAGACAGCGGTAGAACACAGCAATGTTTAATTCACAGGTTACACTTGAGAATGGGGGCTTTTTTTGGTCTGATCAAGGTCAAATCTCTATTAAAATATCCTTAGGTTCTCGGTCTAGTGAAATGAACTGGTAATACATTTGGCAAGTTAATCTGTGGATTGCCTTCTCACATAAGACCAGCTGTTGTGTTCCTAGGGACAAGCAGTATTTACCTCTAATAATGAAATGACTAAATCTAATGTAAAGAAGCCAGTGTTCCATGCTCTAAAAAGTTCTGCATTATATTTACTGTTCCAATAAACTGATTTGTCAGAACTCAGGGGATCAGATTAACATATAGTTACATATATTTTAGTTTATCATTTCCTCTTTCATCTACCACTGGGCGTATGAATGGTTAATTGGTTAACTGGTTAACTTACTGGTTACGGTCAACCAGGGGGAGGAGGGACGGAGCAGTTCCCCTCCGCACCCCCTGTTTAATCAATTAACCAATTAAACTTAATGTTTAACCTGTTAACTAATTAAATGGGATTTCACATCCCTCTCTATCACATACCTATATATGTGTAGATGTGTAATTTATGATGCATATAAAACTCTGGGTCTAATTTTCAATCTTTCAGGACTAATTTTACCCCAGTGTAACAGCACTGACTTCAAGGAAGTTATTCCAGATGACACTGGTGAGAGATAATTATCAGGAGATAGATAGATAGATATACACACACACACACACACACACACACACCATATAGTATCTATAAGAATGCAAATGCACAAAATATACGCATCTAGAAAAGGTAAAATTAATATATATCTAAACATACGCACATATACATGATTGGATATAATATATCTTAAAACATCTTATGACAAGCTCCTTGCAACATACTCCACTATGCTGGGAATTGCAAAATTAAAGTGTGAAGGCCATTTCTATAGCTAAGCACAAGGAGGGGGCAGTAAAGAACCAACTATAGCAGTGAAGGGCAACCTAAGCTGGCGAGTGGGCCGCATGTGTGGCTCTCCCTCATCTGAGTGGGCCGCATGACTGTCATAACCAAGATGGATTCCTGGGAGAGGGCAGTTTTACTAACTGCACTACCTAGACTCTGCGGGGTGTGCCGACGGAACTTATGATTGGCTGCAGAGGGAGTGCGCAGCTCTCACAATGGTGTGCGGAGTCAGCACGCACTTCCCTGCACGTGCCCCTCCTTTAAGTGCATGTCACTTTTGCAACACTGTGAGGAAAAAAACGACATGGATGAAAACAAACAGAATCGGGCAACTGTGTGTGATGCCGAGTCGGGGTTCCCCCAAATCCTGCAGCCCCGTAGCTGCCAGAGAATAGAGAGGGTTTATTGCTCCTCCAGGATACAGCACAGCATAGACATCATATTGCTATAGGAGTCTGGGCCAGGATGCCTCAGATCCCTTGGGTTGGGGGGGTCCATCACACCCCTAGATCTCCAGCCCTTAGTTTAGGCTCACTCCCTCCTGTTCCCCAGCCTTCCCCCTGTTGGTCTCTGCCTCTCTCCCTTTGTTTCTCCCTCTGGGAATCCCCGGATATCTGCTCAGGCTGAGCCCAGGTTCTGGGTTAATACACATTTGGGTGAGTCAGTGGGAATCACACATCACAGCGCAGGGGGACCCCGGGTTACAGAGCAGACAGCACCCCCACTACGCCACACTGTGCATAAGTAATGATCAACAAAATGTCTCGTGGACCACACACAGAATCCCAATAGATCATCGCATGTGGCCTTCAGGCTGCAGATTGTCTACCACTGAACTATAGCTTTCTTTCAAATTGCTTGTTTTTCAGAGGAAGTGTTGCCTAGTGGACAGAGCGGATCAGGAAATCTGGGTTCTATTCCTGGTTCTGACACTGGCCTGCTGGATGACCTTGGGGAAGCTGGCTCACCTCTCCATGTGGAAAATGAGGATAATGTAAAGTTTACCCATGTGGAAAATAAGGATAATGTAAAGTGCTTTGAAATCTATGGATGAAAAGTATAATCCAGGTATTATTATTTTTATTTCAAGCTATTGCTATTAATTTAGTTTGTGCAGAACTAAATATTTATATGGCAGAAGGTAAGCAGAGCAGACACATTCTCTGCCCCAAAAAGCTTACAACACAAGACCATCAGGCCAAGGCATGGAACAATAGAGAAAGGAAAGACCATTAGCGATAGCAAGGAATGAAAAATTTCCTGCATGATGTGGGATTTAAGAAGAGACAAAAAAGGGGAACCCATTTCCAAGGGCAGCAGGACGTGTATCAAAGAGGGAAGGGAAGGGAGAAGAGGACAAAGAAAGCAGCGAGAAAGAACTGTAAGGAGCGTATGGATTGAAAAGGAGAGCAGGAAAATATAACAACAGAGGGGAAAGGAAATAACAGCCAGAGAGGAATGCAGCACACTGTGCACTTTCCCCTCACTCCCTGACGAAGCGAAACAGCCAGCAATGCTCCCATATCAATCAGGGCTGGGGAGGGGAGAGGAGAGGAGAAGGAAGCTTCAACCTCCTCCTGCCCTCCCTAAAGGGCACCTAAGGCATGGGAAGCTCAGGGCTGGTGCAGTTCTGGATGGGGGAGGGGCACCCCCAGCCAGTCCCTTTCACCTGCCTGTCTCTTTTCTGCATGGTTTTGAGAACCAATCCCATTCCAGGCACATCCCATTTTCCTGGCACAACCAAACCTTGACCTCGCTTTAAGTTATAACAAGAGGAGGCTGCATACTGAATCTGGTAGTCCTAGCTCTTACCGTTTAGGAGTTCTTGAACAGACAGACAGACGAACACATGGATAGACACACAAACTCTTTTCTATAGTAGATAATTGCTGACAACAAAAGGCTGGGAGCAGTACAGATTTCAAATATCTGAACTCAAACTAAACTACTTCCCAGTAACTGTATTCCTGGTCTACTATTTCACATGTATCTGAAGGAAAATGTTATTTTTACTAATGAAAGACAATGTATCTTTTAGAAGCGTTCAATGCAAACCTGTGAATAAAAACTTGCTAATGATTTGAGTGGAGAGGGTGCCTTCTTCATGGATTTTGCGCAACGTTTGGATCTAAACGAGGGCCAAAAACTGAAGCTAGAAAGTTCTCTCTCTTTTTCAGTGAGCATTATGACCAAGAGTTCACACCACTTCTATTGGAAGAAGATGGCATTCTGAACACTACCGTTTGAACCTCTGTGGTTCAGGACTCTCTGATCTGGCAAGTTGCTGGACCAGACAGCCCCTGGACCAGAGACCTCCAGCAATTTTCATTAACTTCATTGCCTGAATAAAGCCTTCAGGTTTCGGCTCTTCAGTCCTTTCTCAAAACTAGAATTTACATCGCGGCAGGCGGTTATGTAGAGCGCGCACGTTGCTATCAGGTTACAAAGACCATGTACCCATTGTATCTGATTTCAACACCCTTGTCTCCACTGCCAAGTAAAACGCTTATTTCCTACGAACACAGCTCATCAGAGATGTGCTCTTGCAGTTTCTCCATCATCCTGTTGCCAAAGCTCTTCAAACAAAGCACTATGAAAGTCTGCATATCTGGCTGCCTCCTGGCAGATGCTACACAGACGAATTTACTAGATAGTGACAAGTCATAAAATAGATAGTGACAGTCACAAAATCTATTATGTGTAAACTAATCCACTGAGGGTAAGAGTGGTGAATTAAGGGAAAACTTTTACCACTGAGGTCAATGGGAGGGAGCGAAATGCACTCAGGACCTTGCAGGATTGGGCTAAAAATCTGCAATGCTGGCAGCACGGGAGCCCTGTAGCCCTGTGAGAGACTGTAAATCAACTTGCAAACTGATTTAATGCTGGTTTAACAAGGGGAAGAAAACGAGTCCTTCATTTGTAACTTGTAACTGGAAGGGGCGTTTTCGCCTCCTTGAGACTTAGAGACGACGGTGGAAAAACCACGATACCTCAGAAGCGCTGCTGCTGGGGCGCAGATCAGTAGCTCCTGATGTTACTCTAATCCAACACGAAATTAACAAATTGGAAAATTTCGTTTTTCGGTTTGTAGACTGCATGGAACCGAAAGAGAGATGGATTCCTGTGAAGACTTCCTAAACATAGCCAGAGAATAATCAGCCCTTGGCCAGGCCCACTGAAGGGAGCGGGGGACTGAATGGCAGGGAGTGAGGGAGACACAAAAGGGGCAGTTCCACTGGGGCCCAGAGATTCAAAGGGGCCTGGGGCTCCTGGACGCCACCACTACTACGGGAGCAGCAGCACTGGCCAGAACCCCGGGCCCTTTAAATCACAGCTGACACACCGTGCACTCCAGGTCGCTCTGAGCCCTCGGGGGGAAGAAAGCACTCCGGGTGGTGCTCCAGGCTGGCAGCTCCCAGTCCCGGCCCTTCCGCCTGAGGCCTTGCCCCTTCTGGGAGCATGGAGCTGCCCCCCGCACCTTGCCCAGGGGTCGGTGGAGGCTGTTGGCTCCCCTGAACCTTGCTAAAGAGGAGACCATTTGTCAAATGTGCAGTGCCAAGTCATGCAAACTTCTGCATCGTCACATGTCAGCAGGCGAGAAGAGTAGGTGCATTCATAAACACACGATTTGTTCTACTCATACATAATACTTTGCACTTAGTGCCTTCCATCCAACATGCTTTATGATGATCATCCCCATTTTACAGATAAGGAAATAGCGGCAAAGAAGTGTAAATGACTTAATTTATAATCCCATAAGTAAAACCACAAGAAGGAACAGAGCTCAGTCACCTGCCTCTGATTCTGGAGATCATGAGCCGTTTCTCTCCACCGAATAGCTGCAATTTGCTCCTGGAGATATTCACAAATGAACAGTGTCCTGGGTATTTTTTCAGATATTCAAGAACACTGTTGTGTTAAAATGTAAATCAAGGAGGGAACAGACACTCTCTGTCTAGGAAAGGGTATCCTGCATGAATGGGAACATTTGGAAGACTGAAGTATTGCTACAAAGGAACAATATGCATCTGAAAGGAAAACTGGAGGGCTTACAAAGGAAAGATTGGTAGATTGATTGTCCAGAAACTGATTCAGACATGATTGTCAGATCTTTTCTAGAAACACAAAGGTCTTTTCCATACCTGAATCCCCAACTTTTCCATCACCTTCATGCTGTATTTTCTTACCTTAAACAGGTGGTCAAGAAATAACTACCAACCTGGGATATGTCACATGTAACCCAAAGATGACAGCTTCCAGAAATCAGATATCTGTGCAAAACTACTTTTTCTGGATCCCATGTGTCTAGCTAAACTTCCCCAAAATTAAAAGATTTTCGGATCTGAGGTTTTGGTTTATCTCACTACAGAAATAGGAGACCCACTGTGGAGTTTTGACCTTGATCCAAACTCACCGAAAGTGGTATTTGGATCTAGATTCAGGCCTATTTGTCTGTGTAACTTGTTGGCCTCTTACGCTCTTCCCCTTTTCACATTGTATCTTTCTCTCATTTGTCCTCTGATCTCCTTTAGCACATTCTCTCTAGGTTAGAGCAATAATTGCTTTGTCATGCTTCATGACAAGGCTTCTTCTTTCTGGGTTACTGTGGATAACACTGTGGATTTAGATATGGATGACTTTTATAGACTACATATTAAACTCTCTTCAGACCATCCCCTCATAAATCTCATGTTATAATTCAGCTATCTATGCCTCTCGGTATTGTATTTCAGGCACTGAAAACAATTAAGCAATTAAAAGCCTATTGTATGCAAAGCTGATACATTACATTTGGAAGGCTCATGGGTTTGTGGTTCAGATAAATCTTTGTATACACTTTACTTTTTCCCAGGTTTGAGCCAGAATCAATTTTTCCTCCTCACGGTTGTTTTTTTCCCCTATTTCTCCCTATGCATTCTACCACTTCCTGTTTTATCTGGTGGGAGCCTGAACAGACACAGTTATGGGGCTTGAGAAGAAAAACAAAGAAAAAATTGTTACCTAAACAATCACTTGGGGGCATAATGATGTTTAGAATTAGCAGTCACCTAAAACAATGTTGTTTGGACATTGTCCTATGTGACGGGAAATAACCTATAGATGGCTAAGAAGTCAATTGCTATAGTATATACAAAACAATCTATTTAAAATTGGGACCAAGTTAGCCGTATGACAGCAAATTGAATGATACTCAATAAGGATTTTATGAACATAAATTCTGCTTCAGGAAGCTGCATTAGGCCAATGAAAAAAGGCTAAATTAGACTTACTAAGGTGTTAAACAGGAATCAATAGATGAGCTCTGATTTTTAATACAGAGATGTCCAATATAGATTAAAAATGATAAATCAAATATAAAAATGGAGTGAATAGCATGTTTATTCTGTATGGGTATTACATATTATGAGTTTTTTCGGCCAATTTTATTTTAAAATGCTTTAAATTAGGTCAGTCACTTCATGTGGGATAACAGTCTACTCTGCAAATTTGCTTATCAGATAGTCGACTAGATGTTCACATCCCTAGTAAAGACCCGCTAAATGGAACGCTGAGAGCACCCCCGTCAGCACCAGTACTCCTCACGAAGGGAAGTCAACGGGAGCATTTCTCCCATCGAACTTCTGCTGTGGAGACAGTGCCAAGCTTGGCTTAAGGGACACACAGATACATTATTTACATAGCTGGAGTTGCGCACCTTAAGCCAACTTTCTGGGTGTAGTGAAGACCCGGCCTAACAAATCTAAAAAATACGGGTGTGTGGGCCTGAAGTAACAGCGTGTGTCAATAACAGGTGGCTCATGCTGAACCAGTCCACCAGGATAATGGTTAGTTGCCCAGGAGGAGGGTCCCAGTACAGGCTTTTGAGGAATCCTGGTTCACATAGACCATAGCTGCCCAGTTCTCATAACTCACAAGGACATGGTGCAGATAGAGAGGTAGCATATGGCCTGCAGCTCCAGTAGAATGATACTGATGAATCACTCTTAAGGTGCTGAGGTGGAAATGGATTTGACAATCTCCGCTGACAAGGTAAGCCCCTAACTCAAAAAGCTGATGGTCGCAGCAGCACCACCACAGTTATCAGGAAGTGAGGTCCCCTCCAAGCAATGTGTCCCAAAGACACACCCGAGTGGGAAATTTCACAAGAGAACATGAGATGCAATTCCTGCCAACAAGGAAAAAGGAAGTATCCAAGGGTAGCAAAAGACCAATTCCTTTGATTTATACAATAGAGGAATTGATTGGGCAAGAAAAATCCTCCATGTAAATCCAAATTTACCAATATGTGGATCTCCACCTGAGAAGGATGGACAATGAGATCTATCAGTAATATTGTACATACCAGGGGGACCTACCCAACTGAATGAGAAGGAGCCAAATGGAGGTGACTGATTTCTGAGGGAAAAGCAAGGTCTTGCCAATGCTTGAAGAGGGCAGAGATTTGGGTGCTGGTAAAGCAAAGATGCCTTAAATACACCCGAATTATTCAAAATAACCATATTAAAAATATACTTATTTCCTACCCAGTCATATGCAGTTTCACTGCCATCAGAGTGCAGCGTTATAACAAATAAATAATAAGTGTGCATGAACCTCTTTAATCTGCCAATCCTGGGAAACGGCGATGCTGGATTAAAGAATTTTTCCGACCTTGGGAGGGCACTGGGGTGGGATCTGGGAGGGAGGGAGGAAAGATGCATGAGGGGGCTGTTACCTGGCAACCTGCTCCCAGGGACACACATGGCTCTGTGTCCCATGCCACTCCCAGGCACTAGCCCCCACCACTTTACTGTGCTGCTGTTCCCCCAACTGGGTGAGGGGGAGCAAGGGAGAACAGCAGTGTATAGAGCCGCTTCCTCTGCCCCCCGCCAGGGTCCAAACTATGGGTGTTCTCAAATAAGGGACACACAGATTAGGGAGGTTCAGGTGTACGTCAGCTTTCTATTGCAGAGTTTACATTGGGATTGCATGGGAAGTGTTTGACTGTCAGTTTTTTTCCTTTAATTCTGCTATTTGAACTGTTGTCTGTCTTGCGTGGGGAAAGGTTATTTTATTCCACACTGATGGAAATGGGTCCAGTCCTGCTCCTATTGAAATCCGTGGGAGTTCTCGCATTGACTTTAGTGAAAATATGGAAAGGTCCATCATGTGCTTTGCCCTAACACGGCTTTGCTGCATAAACTGCCTATCATTTTCTAACAACAAGCAATCCTGTGGCACCTTAGAGACTCACAAATATATTCGGCCATGAGCTTTCATGGGTAAAACCCACTTCATCATATGGGTTGGAGTGGAAATGACAGAATCTAAGGTATATATAACAGCAAAAGCAGTTACCTGTCAACTGTTGGACCAGTGTTAATGAAACTAATTAAATGGATGTGTCCCATTCATAGCATTTGAATGGAGATGTGAATATCAAAGGCGGGGGAAATTGCCTTTGTAATGCATTAATCAGTTAATAGCTTTATTCAAGCCCAAGTTGATAGCGTCGAACTTGTATTTTCTAGACATTTTCTCTGCATTTTCTAGACATTCTCCGAACACAAGAACGGCCATACTGGGTCCATCTAGCCCACTATCCTGGTTCTGACAGTGGCCAGATGCCCCAGATGGAATGAACAGAACAGCAACCATCAAGTGATCCATCTTGTCATCCACTCCCAGCTTCTGGCAAACAGAGGCTAGGGACACTTAAAACATGGTGCATCCCTGCCTATCTTGACGAATAGCCATCAACGGACCCATCCTTCAAGAACTTTTACAGTTCTTTTTTGAACTCTATTACAGTTTTGGCCTTCACAACATTCCCGGGAAAGTAACTCACTTGTTCCTCTGGTTTGAAAATTAAGAGGTCAAAAGGACAGGCGGACATACGTTTAGAAAGTTGCAGTGTTATTCTACGATAATTAGAAGACAATGGATCAAAAAATCATCTCCAGTTTAACTCCATTGAAATCAGTGTTGGTAAACCAGGCATGAGTTTGGACCCATATGCTTCCAACCTTTGGAAATTACAGTTAGATTTTTTTTGGTTCACTTTCCACCCTCTGAGGCAAGCAAGTCTAAGTTCTGGCAGGATCCACTGGTACACTCGAAGCCAGGGGCCATTTACATGCACTTATTGCAAACGCCAGCACTGAATGGCAAGGCCTGCAGGAAACAGTAAATGATACCACAGCAGGATCATCTAGTAATCCCAACAAGATAATCACAGATGTTGTGACCCACTTAAAAATGAGTTCATTTTCCACATATCCTATTTCAGCGGACTTATTAGGACATTACCCATCTAAAGGTTTATGTGCAAATCAGGGGTCAGCTTATTCACCAATGTTCTCCCCACCAGTAGTGGTTAGGCACAAAGTTAAGCGTGAAATTGGCATATAATCCTCAAGCCATCTTGTTTCCAAGATGACAGACACTTTCTTTGTAACTTAACCCTAACCTTCTTGCAAGCCTGTGCTCTGGCAGAACCAAACTGGGAGACAGTACTTAGTCTATACCACCTGCTAAGTCAGAGCAAAAATTCACATGGGGACAAATTTGCTTTCAGTGCACACAAAAGATGGTGGGACAGGGAAAAGGCATGTAAGTTCTGCTGCAAGAGAGAGACCCATTACAGAATAAGAGCCACTAAGCAAGTCCAGAGGTAGAAGAGAAAGACACTGAAGAAATCAGATGGCAGGAGTAGCAAAAACGTATAGATCCTTTTCATTTATTCTTTCTTGGTAAAAATAAACGTATGTAACTACTTGGCTTGTAAAAGGTGTCTGACAGCTTTGGTATAATGCTTTGACAGCTTTGGTATCATTCTTTCTGTTTAGCAACAAAACAAGCAACACGACAGGCAACTACAGCATGAGCTTGCCCCACACTGACCCCTGAATGTGCTCACGCCCAGGGCTATAGGGACCATCTCTAGGGGGTTCGGAGGTATTTCAGGCGTCAGTGTTACATGACAGGCTCCCTGTCTATTTGCTATGCTCCTGAGCCATTTAGTCCACCACCACAGGTAGAAGAAGGTTTCAAAAGGGGAAGAAAGATGCCCTGTCTCACGGCAGAGCTTGTTCTTCATTCATCTGTGGCATGTCACCAAGTGGGAATTTTGAAGTCAATTGACTGCACCAGAGAGGTCGGCAGCGGCAGTTTGGATTTCCTAATTTTATTTCTGCTCGTACTTTTTCACAAAATATAATCAGCATGGAATTTTTTTAATAACAAAAGGAATTCCAAACACTTACTGAAACTATTTTGATTCTGCTCTTGGTACTGAAACCTTAAAAGTGGAAGATTTGCCTGTTTTTGGTGAGTTTTGCAGTACCACTTCCCTTCTCCCCTGCCGTTTGGAAGCAATCAAGCCTGCAGGTTAGTTCTGAATCTGGGTCTTTTACAGCGTATTTCTACTGTCCCTGCATCAGGGGACATGCAGAAGGAGAGATCATATTTCTGCTTTCTACCCGGTAAAGCTAATTTCTGGTTAGTGATGGCTGGACATTCTTTTGTAACTTTTTTTCCTTTCAGAGATAGGAACTTTTTAGTGAGACATAAAAATTAAGCATTGTAATATATTCCCAAATTAATAATCTCTTTTCTCCCAGACACAGTAACCTGCCTTTCTGCAAGTGACAGGTTATTTTCAGCCATTATCATCTTCAGTCTTGACCATGACAAAGGGAACCTGAAACTCCTTCTATATTTGGCCCATCTTTTTTTTTTTAACTAGCAACACCATCCTGCCTGCTATTTTAACTATGCGGAAGCCTTCTTCTGATCCACTGTTGATCTCTTTCATGTTACAGGAACTACAGAAATGTAGTCTCTAGATTGTCACACACTCTCTCTGGGTGAGACAACCCTCAGCTTTCTCTCCCAGATCTATCCCTCTGGTCTGTATTTTTGTTTTATTTTCATTTTGTATGAAACATTCTCAAATGATCAGCTGTATCACTTCTTTAGAAAGATTGACTTGAATCAATCTTACTGCCTTCACACTCTACTCAGGTGTAGACTGACCTCAGCCCGACCGAAGTCCTTAATATTCCAAAATTTGCAGTTTCTAGAAATTTCATTTTTTATTAGATTTGCACGTGCTCAGTTATGCTCAAGGTCTGAACCATAGTTTTAGTGGCAGGAAAAGAGAGCTGAGAGAATTATCCAATAAGTGATACAACATAGTAGGTGTTCTGCTCTAAACACAGTGGACTAACGTTTGATTTATATGAGAAAAATGGGGGATTTTTAAAACCACAATTATTCAGTGTGGCAGAATTACTCACTTCAGTATGACTTTTGGGAGGGGAGGAATAGCTCTTTGTCTCCTTTTAGTTAGATTTTAAAGCAATTGTGAAACCTGGCATTCTGCTTTCTCAAAATGGACTTTCTTGGAAACATTTGCTTACAACAGCAAACACCCTCTATACATACAGATGACCTCACTTCATAGCTAACATTTCATTCACTTTCTTTCCAACCTGAACCATTGATCTGGTTCTTCGTTCCTACTTTCCCCCAAACCACTTTTAGAAATGAGAACACAAAAACATGTTGAGTGATCCTGCCCAGTTTTGACTCTGTGTGTGGTAACGAACTCCTAACCTGAATTGTCAGTGGAACATTATGGTTCTGCTCCAGAACACAAACCCGCAGGGCTATGGCAGGTTCTGCTTTTTCCAAAATGATTTAACCAGCTGCAATATATTAGTTGTGGCAACTTTTCTTGGATCTTAAATGGTTTTTGAAGCCATGCTGTCAGCTGCCTTCATGTCACCCTGCTATATTATGATTGAATCTCCTGTTCCTTTTATAGAGTTGTTCTCTCCTAATAAAACACTAACTGCTGGGCTGAGTCTGCTTCAGGACCACTGGTTACAATCTTTACGATAACCTTTCTTTTTTTCCAACTAAAAATTACACTTATGAAATATTAATCACCAAATCTGTACTGGTAAAATAGTCACATTTACAGTCCCAGATATGTGTGCTGTTTATACAGCATCTTAACTCCACCTCCATTCCCAGTTCTTTTAAGAGCTCATATTTGCAAACTGGGCAATATTCCTGAACACATGAAAGAACACACAGAGCACACAACGAGTTATAAATGAATATCTGCTATTCATTGTGGCAAACGCCTACAAAGGTGATATCTTCAAGCTGTTTGTCAGAATAAACTAGCAGAAAAGCTGTTACTTGTCAACTTTTGGACAAGAGACATTGCAAAACAGTATTAATTTTCCCTGGCAAATGCAAAGCCACATTTTATAGGTGTGAACTATTTTCAAACGTCAAAATACTCATGAACACTGTGCCATCAATGAACTGCGAAGGGGTACAAAAACACACAGAGCCAAAGCAAAAACGAAGAAACAACTCTACATGTACAAAATTAAAACAACTGGTTTATTTTTAAATATGTGTAGAGACTGAAAATACATTCACCTTTTAGTCTTGCATATTTAAATATAATGTGTCAATGCAAGTTTACAAATTGTTACTCTTAATGGAGTTTGTAATATTGAAGTCATAAGACGAAAAGACAAAACTACATTTGCAGGGCATGATATAGCACAATTAAAAAGAAATGCATGTTTAAAACCTAACTTGCTAACATTTGTTGTTAGGATTTCTAAGAGTTTCATCATGGATGTTTATAACAGAATCCTGTCTCTTAGAAATTGGTTTGCTGTAGTAACAGACTTGACTACTAATGAGAAACCAGTAAGAAGCTTTAGGCTCTAATGGATACTAAATGACTTGGAGGATCTGAAACATTTAAGTGCAGAAAAAAATTCTGAGCAATTCCTATATATTCAAAATGCTTAACTGGGGCATTCCATCAAAGAAGATGCACAGAGAAACCTGGATAATCAATTTATAAGTAATAAACTAACACTACAAAATTTTAAATGCAAATGATCATACTAATCACATGGATTTTAAAATCAGTTTTGCTGAAGTTTCTTTTCTTATACATGTTGCCTTCGTTGGTTCTTAAAAACCAGAAGACAACAGCCATAATGGTAGATAAATACTCAACGAGGAGAGACCGCCTTATGCCCTCAAGATGAAACAAAGAGCAAACACTCACATTTGACACAGACACAGCTGTTTAAAATATGTCTTCATCCTAGTCACATGAAGGAGATAAAGACAGACTAAAGATCAGACTGAATACATTCAAAGTTTGAACAAACATTTTAAAAATCTAAAACCAGATGCTGAAAAATATGCAGAGATGAAGCTGCAAACTTGAGTTTTCAAAAGCCAACACCAGTGAGTGTTCACACTCTTGTCGGTCTCAGCTAGGAATCCGGGGAACACCCGGCAAAGCCAAAAGCAATGAATATTTTTAAGGAAGAAATCTTTACATCTGTTCATTTTAGTTTCAGAAATGGTGCAAAAATGTTACCTACTCCCTGTACAGTTATTAGTCTCAGTAATGTAACATAACAGATACATTCTAAATCCTTTTAGGCCTTCTCCCCCTTACTGGAAAGATCATCTTTTTTTTTAATTTCAAAGTGGATTTAATAAAGAAAAGGAGTGCTGTTAAAGTAATACGTGAGGCTTTGACATTAAGCAGTGCAACCCTGCAGAGTCGGCAAGAACAGGATCTCTAATCTCCAGTGATTTATAGAGGGTTCTTCCTTCATCTCTGCACTTGGGGAGGGCCAAAAAGTTTGGAGACAGGCTGGCGTCCCCCTTTCTCCACACTGCCAACTCCTGCTGGCCAGTCTGCTAAAACTTTTAACCATTTCCCCGCTGGGATACAATACACCGAGTAAAGAGGTCTTTGATTTGTTTGTATTTATAGAACAAAATGAGCTCAGAGTTAAGTAATGCCTAGGGAGGTAAATGTTTATGTCTGTCATCAGAAATTTATAAGCAGAGAAAGAAAGAGACGCTAATAGGCAGAAAGCAAAGACCGAAACCATGTAGTCTTTGATGCTCCTCGAAACAAGCTCCGAAATGTGCAGAGGAGAAACACATTGTAATTAGAAACTCACAAATATATACAGTTAATTTTTAAAGTTAAATAACTGAATTACTGATAGCGGACAGTCGATGACCAACTGGCAAAGAATGTTAGCCTTGCAGTGGCAGAACGTTACGCAAAAGTACAAAGAACATGTTTCCAAACATGGCTCCAAGAAAGTATTAATCTCACGGCAGAGGGCAGAAATATGCTACTTTCCTGGGTTTCAAATACGCTACTTTTTAGGAAAAGGACAAATTCCTTTAGCATATTTTTGCAATTACAGCTGCATGGCAGTACTCTAGTAATTTCATAAATTTAAAGACATTTTAAAGTAGGGATACGAATGAGTAACCAGTTAACAGGTACCCAGCAGCAGGTCCCCGCCTGTGGCCCCACGACAGGGGTGGGGAAGTCCGGGAGCAGAATCAGAAAGCCCTACAGGCTGGGGGGCTGCTCCAGCCAGGAGGGAACAGTCCCCCGGGGATCCTGTTTAATCGCATAACCGATTAAACCGAAGGTTTAACAGTTAACTGATTAACCAGGATTTTACATCCCTATTTCTAATGTGAGCTTGATAATAAGGAGATTGATAGATTAACTTCAAAGAACTCAGTTGGTTCAAACAGACTAGAATTGGATAGAATACAGTATAAGGCTCAATCCTGCAAATCCTTATTCATATACCTAGCCCCACGGAGATCCCTGGGGAATACCCAGTGGATCAAAATTCGGCAAGTGTGTAAGCATTTGCTGGATTGAAACCTAAATCGGCATTTAAAAGCCCTCTTCCTCAAGAGGCAATATGCATCATGTACCTTATGAAAGGGATTGTCTGGGAAGGCGGGCACTGTACTTAGCCCTCTAAACACTGTCAATACTGCAGCCTTCAGCACACGCTGTATGAGAGGCGTGAAAATGTCACTGAGCTGCCATCCCCAGCTTTGCCCCGTAGCTATGTGATGACAACTCCCAGTGATTTCAGTCGAAATGGCACGGATGGGAGGGGGCGAGGGCAATTTTGGCCCTGTATAACACACCAATGGCTTAATATTAATAAGCCTTCCCTGACTAAGGATGTTAAATGGTGGTTACCAAGCTAATTGTATCGATGATATGATTAGTCGATAGGACCGCTCTACAGAGCTGCAGCAGGGGTAGCTCCAGGATCTGGCTCGAGCCACGACTGAGCAATCCCGGCTTGTGCCGGCTCCGGGAGCCACTTGCGCTGCGGCTCTGCATTTAAATGTAGTAAGAGCCCTGGGCTCTTGCTACATTCCAAATGCAGAGGTGCAGCGTCCCGGACCAGTCCCAGCTCATGCTGAATCTAGCAGCTCCTGTTTGCTGGGACCCCTGTGGACAGGGGTTGCTTCGCAGCTGCCTCCCCTATCTGACAGAGGCGGCGGGGGTGGGGTGGGGGGAGACAGTGCTGGGGGAAACTGGCTTTTAAGGTGGGGGGGCAGGCCAGTGATGGGCTCTTCCCACGGCGAGCTTGGGAGTGCTGCGGACAGAGGCTGGTCCTTGTCAGCAGCCCCTGTCTGTGAGGGGTCTGAGCTCCCTCTGGCCACCGCTGACAGAGGCTGCTTTGTGGCAACCTCTCATGCCCCCACGCCCCAGCAGCCTCTGTGGGGGAGCTCGAATCCCCTGTGGACAGGGGCTGTTGCCACCCCACACTGCTGCCTCTGTATCAGAGGCAGTAGCATGGGGCAGCAGGCAGCTGGTCTGTGAGCAGGAGCTGCCTGAGGCCGGCTGCGGCAGCTGGCACCCCAGGCGGAACGTGTGATCGGCACCCCTGCCTGCAGGGCCATCAATGGACTGACATCATCATTCGGCGCCCTAGGTGGCGGCCGAGTCCGCCTATAGTCACGGGCCGCCCTTGTCCGTGAGGGGAGCTGGTTTTTAAACTGGCTCCCTTTGCAGACTGGCTCCTGCCTGGCACCCCACACTGCAGCCTCTGATAGAGAGGCAATGGCACAGGGTGGCAGGGGGCTCCCCGCGAGCGGGGCCAGAGCACACTAGCTGCCGGCCCCACCCCCGCTAACTATAGAACAGTCAACTAACCACTAAGAATTCATGCGGTTAGTCGACTATTCTATGACCTGCAATTTAACATTCCTCGTTGTTACACTCTTTGGCCATGGCTACTTTGCCTGGGAGCTTTCAGTCCCATACAGCCTGACTCTTACAGGCTGTAAATGGCCCTGTAGAAATACTTTTAACTTTCTCAATTGACATTAAATCATAAGAACATTAGAACGGCCATACTGGGTCAGACCAAAGGGCCATCCAGCCCAGTATCCTGTCTGCCAACAGTGGCCAATGCCAGGTGCTCCAGAGGGAGTGAACCGAACAGGTAATGATCATGCGATCTCTCTCCTGCCATCCATCTCCACCCTCTGACAAATAGAGGCTAGGGACACCATTCCTTATCCATACTGGCTAATAGCCATTAATGGACTTAACCTCCATGAATTTATCTAGCTCTTTTTTAAACCTTGTTATAGTCCTAGCCTTCACAACCTCCTCAGGCAAGGAGTTTCGCAGGTTGACTGTGCAGTGTCCATTGTAAATGGCTGGGACAGTAAACACGGATGTGCCAGTTTAAATGTATGAAATATACTGTAGCCCATCCAATGCATTAGGATGCACTGCTAGCTAGTATGCTGTATTACATTTCAAACACACTCAGTGGTTTTCAAACTTGTTTTTTTCTCATGACCCAGTAGAAGAAAATTGTTGATGCCGTAACACAACATAATTTGAGTAGGGGAGGGGTGGGCAAGATATGGCCTGCAGGCCAAATCCAGCCCACCAAGCTGTTTGATCCAGCCCACAGCCGCCCTGCCATGCCCCCGCGTCAATCGAGACCTGGGGGTGGAGGAGTGTGCAAAGTCATTCACCCTTCAAAACGGCTGGCAGTTCACTCTAGGCATCATGTGCCGCTGGCAGGGTGGGGGACGAGAGACTTTGCGTGCTTCCCCGCCCCAAGACCCCGATTGGTCTGGGGTTGGGGAGCGTGTGAAGTCTCCTTCCTCAAACAGTGGCACATGGAGCCTAGAGGGAATCAACCCTTCCACCGTAGGTCCCACCCCTTCTGTCTGAGGCCCTGCCCTTTCTGGAGGCGGATCCGGCCCGCAACCACTACCCACAATTCATGAAGTGGCCCCCCTGAAAAAATTATTGGCCACCCCTGGACTAGAGTGTGGGCGTCAAGATAGGGCTGAGGATGAGAGCTTGGGGTGCAGGAGGGGGGGTAGGGCTGGGGCAGGAGGGGCTTACTTTGAGCAGCTCCCAGTCAGCGGTGTAGCGGGGGGGGGGGGGGGGGGCTAAGGCAGCTTCCTGCCTCTCCTGGCACTGTAGACCATGCTGCCTCCCAGAAGCAGCCAGCAGCAGGTCCCCAGCCATGGGAGTGTGGAGCTAGTGCTCAGGACAGGGGCAGTGCACGGACCCCTGTGCACTTCCTCCCCCCCACTCAGGAACTGGGCCTGTTGCCAGCTGCCTCTGGGGCGCAGCATGGTCTGCGCTGCCACGCCAGGCAGGTAGCTGCCTTAGCACTCCTGCTGCTCACCTGATCCTCCTGCAGCAACAAGACCCAGTGCCTGACATTCCACCCCCCCAGTACTGGGTCATGACCTGTCATTTGAAAACCACTACAATAATATATCCCTTGCCCCTGCCCTGCCACTCGACTCCCTCGGACGGAACTCATGTTACGCAGAGCTCCAGTGTTCTGGCACTCCTGGGAAAGCAGGTAAGACAGGCTCATGCGATTCCTACTGCCAAAGCTTCTTCCACTATTCCACCTGCCTACGTACAGACATTCCCCCCCGCCCCTTATTTCTTTAAAGTAGCAATATGAGGAACATATGCCGGTGCTGGCATATGGGTAAATACAGCCTGCAGACACAGCATAGGGTTTTCACATACCATGGGATAGTGGCCCTTGCAAACTAGTAAGGATTGTCCATACTGGAAATAACGTTAGGGCAAAGTATAATCCTATATTTTTACCCAGAATATCTTTTGTTTAATCTGCTGGGTTGCCATAATACGGCATGTGATGACGGGGAGGGGAAAAAAAAAAAAGATTGGTGCCAGACAAGCTAAACACAGGAAATAATTCAAGTGTCACAAATGTTTCCTGTAGTTTCAGTTTCATAATGCAACAGCAGTTTGGATATGGCTGCATTACAAAATTACCCAAGATTGTGCTAAGAAATTTGAGAGAGGCTTTATAAATGTCAACTAAGATCCAGTTTGACACGAGGGACAGTTTAGAAGGATTGTTTCTTTTCCTAACAGCAGTTTCCAGTGATATTTGAGGTATAATGTCCTGGTAGGTACTCACAGTTTGCATCAGGGATGTGAATGGGGTGGGAAACCTAAGGCCTGGGGGCCGGATGTGGCCCCCGGCCTTCCTGGATCTGGCCCCCGAAGCTCGGGACTCCCCCCCTCCAGCATTGGGGAGCTTACGCTGGTGTTCCAGCCCCCTCTGCTGTCCCACCATAGGGCTGGAGCACACAAAATCTACTAGCCTGGGCCCCTGTAGGCTCTGGGTCTGAAGGGAATGTGGGGAGTCTTTCTCCTTCTCAGTCGGGGCCACGTCAGTGAGGGTTTGTTTTTTTTTCTTTTTTGCTTCTCACCTGCGTGCGGCCCCCAAATGATTTTTCTGTGGGTCAGCAGCCCCTGATCCCAAAAAGGTTCCTCACCCCTTGTTTAACTGGTAAGCCTCAGCCTTAGGGTGCGCCTACACAGCACCCAGAACTCGAAATAAGATACGCAATTTGCGCTACACAAATTGCATATCTTATTTCTAATCTATTTCGAAACAGCTGATTTTGAAATTTGGCGCGTCTACACAGCGCCAAATTTTGAAGTAACGTGCTATTTTGAGCCATCCCTTAACCGTCATGGAATGAGGGTTACCGGGATGCTGAAATCGCACGCCTGTTATTTTGGAAAATATTTTGAAATAACGGGCGGCTTGTGTAGACGCGGGGGTATCGGTATCCTGAAATAGCCGCGCAGTGTAGACGTACTCTTAATGGGTGAGGCTTACCAGTTAAGGTTAATGGTGGGGGCTGGAGCAGCCCTGTGCTGGTGGGTCTGCTGCGGAAAGGGGCAGATAGGACCCTGCTGCTATATATGACACAGGCATCCAAATGTATGGCAGTCTCACGGCAAAGATTATGCTACCCAGATCCAGGCATGAAAGGCAGGAAGGATGGCCCAGATGTCTCCATAGACCCTGTCTCCAGATCTGGTGCAGGCCTGTCTGATCTGGAGTCTGTGCTAGGGGACCCTTTTTGTGGTTTTCTCTGTAGGAGGGGTGGATCTGGGGCATGGTGATTTATTGAGATGCCATATCAGCTCCGCTCACTTGTCAGGCTTGCTCAACACAGGGGTGGCAGAAAGAAGCAACCATGATGGGGGGTGGGCAGATTCTGCAGATGAAACCCCACTTTGCAGCTCCCTTTTCTCCCAAAAGGTCAGTGCACATGTAGAGCTGTTTAATTATTTGATACAAATGTTCAATATTTTACAGCTGTATCTAGAATGCTGCTTCATGAATATCTTCTCTGCGAGAAGGAATCGCCAAGAGGAATTTTAGATTAGCAAGCGGACAGCATTTTGTGTTTCTTCATTTCACAATGGGTGTTCCAAAGGGCACAAAATAGAGAATCTGCTTTGAAGTCATTAGGTTCTCATGCTGTCTGGGTCTACAACCAGCCAATCTGGCAGTAAACAAGGCTTATCAGTAACCCCACACTTAACTGACCTAGTTATGTAAATTGCTCTGTCTCAAAAAGTGTGATCCTAATTTGCACTTCACCCAAGACAACTAGCTATACATTATTTATGCAAAGATCATTTTCTGGAATTGTACCTGCTGGCAGAATAATGGCTATATTTCAGACAATCTGAGGAGTAATATACTTTAGAGCAAAGCAAAAAACATCCTCTCTGAAATCCCAACTAAATGTGCATCCCCATATTACGTTTAAACTAGGTAAACTATATTTTATATGTATTTTATTTTTGCTTAAAAAAACCCTAGGAAAACTGTGAATTCAATTTTCTTTCCATAGTCCTGTGATATCCTTTAAAACAAATTACACTATTTCAAAAACTCTACGGGCGGTGCATATATTTACAATGTCATCAGGATGATTTACAAAGCCACAAAGCTCTAGGGAAGGGACTGTCTTTTTGTTCTGTATCTGTACAGCCCCTAGCACAACAGGGGCTTCTAGGTGCTATCACAAGACACACAATAAATTACCGTAATATAAAAGTCAAAATGCAAACAGGTTTCCATTTCTAATAACTAGAAATCTTATATTTTTTAGAAACATGTCTCCTCATGTGACTAGATGATTTACACTAGTCCTAAACTTGAGAGCATACCTACATAGATATTTTACTGCATTATACATTTTAAAAAATGTTATTTAGCTTGAACAGACTCTCCAGAAAGTATTCTGCCTCTTGGAGGATCGGTTCCAGGTGCTAGAAATGTCTTTTAAAAAGAAACCAGTCATTCCTTAATCTCCACTGGTTAAAACAGTTGATAAATGAGCTACAGTTATAGCTGTCCACAGCCAACTTAGGCAGCTCTTGAACACACAAAACCATCTAAAAGAGTGATACTTTGTGGTCAGAGATGTCTGAAAACAAGAAAACAAGAAGGTGCTGCATCTTTTGGGACAGCAAAAACTCAACATAAACACACCCCAGGTAAGATAAGTGACTGGAGAAGTTCACAGAACTTTGCTGGGCAAGAAATAGGGAGAGCCCCTGTTGAAACTAGAAGGATGTGATGAAAAGGAATATTGTACAGGTTGAACCTCTCTAGTCCAGCACTCTCAGGATCTGACTGGTGCTGCACCAGAGAAATTGCCAAATCACGAGAGGGCAACGTTGTCTGGCATTACCAACATTCCCACTGCTCACTGAACTCTTAGAAAACATTTAGGGTACGTCTAGACTACAAGATGCTTTTTTGGAGGAATCTTTCGAAAAAGCCTCTTTCGAAAGAGAGTGTCTAGACTGCAACCACTTCTTTTGAAAAAGCGAGCCGCTTTTTCGAAAGAGAGCACCCAGGCAGTCTGGATGCTCTCTTTCGAAAAAGCCCCATTTGCATTCAAGAACGCCTTTTTTCAAAAGAGCACTTTCGAAAAAAGGCATTCTTCCTCGTAAAACAAGGTTTACTGCCGTCGAAAAAACCACCAAGTTCTTTCGATTTAATTTTGAAAGAACGCGGCGGCAGTCTAGACGCAGGGGAAGTCTTTTCGAAAAAAGGCCACTTTTTTCAAAACACCCTGTAGTCTAGACACACCCTTAGGGATAAATTAGAGCTAAATAACAGCACAGAACACTGAGAGCCAGGACTGGTGGCTGTAAACAAACTTTACTGGTCTGAGGGAAATTTGGCCAGAGAGGTTCAACTGGCACACTGCTGTAATACTAGGCAATTCACCTTCAACTAGTGGCCTAAACAAAAAATAATCTGCCAAAAAGAATGAATCATGGCAAACCTAGGAACCATCTTGACACTGTGAAGTTGCTGTAAGAAGGCAACGATATTTTCAAAGAGGAGGCTGTAGAGAAAAGAAAACCTAATATTTCACCAAGAGGGAGCGTTTCTGCCAGCATCCACCAGCCAAACCAAGCAAACAGTTAACTTGGAGGGAGACCATTGAGCAGAAAGCAAAGCACTGCACTACCACAATCGTTCAGTCTCCCTAACAAATAGCCAACTCCATGGCTTGTGGGAACCTGCCATACTCTTTGTTGAATAACAGGAGGTTCGAACAACGCCTAGCCATTGTGGCACCATGGTTTAGTACACTCTTTGGAACATACTTTGAAACCCACATAATAAACACTCTCTCCAACTTCGTAAAACAAAGCAGAGTGAGTGTAAACACATGTACGAAGCAACCGAGCTGTGGACAAATACTTGACCAGGCAAATGTCACAGTTTGCCAAGCGTCACTCTGAAAAGCCTGCAACTTCCAGAGACAAGCTACGCTTTTTATCTTTGGTTTACCAAAGATTACACACAGCAGCCAATGCGCTATCAGAGTTTAACCTCAAGTCAACGCAACTGTCCTAGCCATCAAAATCTTTCCATGGTTTTATTAGTGTTAACAATGCAGCCCATATAAAAGCGGAGTTAGAAGGCCAAAGTGGAAACACCAACCCCCACAGCACCATGTATGGCACATCGTTTGAACCTGAGCACATAGGAATCAGAAAGTAGCACCCAACCAAGGATACCAACAATTGTTACCACATTTTCTCACCTAGCAAAAGCTTGTAAAATTAAAAAAAAAATTTACAGGCAACCCGCCCTCCCCGAAAACACACGTCTGCTTCTAGGATGAGCTGGTGAAAGAGAGTATGAAAACTGAAAAGACCACTAGGAGCAGTCAAAAGCCATACGTGTCTACTACTGGTACAAGCAGCAGCTATTTTAAAACTCCTTTGCAATAGAGAGTTAGGGGTTTGAACACCAGCAGGTGATCTGTCAGCGTAACACCCCCTGCTGCTATCTTCTGAGAGTCAATTTAATACCTCAAGGAAAGATTTTAGAAAGGGCAGCATTAACTGTGGTGCTCAGGTGGATGGATGTTTTTATGTACCAAATCTAGTGAAGAGTCCTGCCCATTACATCTGCGCTTTTTTACCTGATCCAAGTTTTACCAACAACAGCTGAAGCCTCAATGTAGAACAGTGCCGATCAGGAAACCTCTAAAGATATGCTGAAAGAAGTTGCTCCAGCCAGCAATGATTAAAAAACAAAAGGGTCAGCCATCCCCAGTTGAGAGTTAGCTGCTTCTTCTCGCAGCTTCGGTTACAAACTGTGACCGAGAGCTAAGCAGCACCACGTGCTAGAATGTGAAAATTACCACGTCAGATAATGTCCCTCACTGTAACAGTGGAAGGCTTAGTGATAAAGCATTTGACGTATCACAAGATTGCCTTATGGCGTCTCGTGCCTGATGTGATTTAAGGCATTTTAAGTTTCCCCTCAATGCAGTTGAAGCTTGTTATCCACTGAACACCCCCATCAGAAAATGTAGAATTCTTGGCATTCTTCACGGTAAACGAGACATTTTTCATCTGGAGGACGCTGCTGCGCCACAGACTGACGCTGCTTCTCACACGGCTAAGGAGAATTCACACAGCGTGCAGCATGCTAGTGAGGAGATGACTACTTTTCACTATGGTCTTTCTGAGCAAGAATTCAGGGGAACTGGGGTAGCAAACCCTCGTCCGCGTTGGGAGACAGGTGAGAAGTTCCATGAGGTGATGTCACAACGGTGATTCACAATGTTCTCTTACCTTGCAACTCAGTCGTCTTTTTTACTTCATTGATGTTAGTCTTGCGCCTCTCGTGAGCGTGCTAACTACTGAGCTACTGGATTGTGCTAGACCAGGGATAGGCAAATACCAGCCCGTGGGCCAGATCCGGTCTGCCAGTGTTAGCCCCTGGTGGGGCCCCACACCACCTATTTACCGGTGCCTCTGTAGGTACAAGGGATCACAGCTCCTGTGGGCCGAAGATTGCCATTCCTGGCCAATGGGAGCTGCGACTGCCCGCACTAGTGGAGGTGCAGATAAATGTAGCAGCAGTGGCCCACCAGGGGCTAACCTTAGCGACTCGCCGCCATTTTATTGCCCAGAACAATAACTGGAGCAGGTAACACAACGGGGAACATTTTTTTGGCATTCTGCCTCGACCTAACTCTTTCACAACACTTTTCATCGTGGCACTTTGCAAAGGCATGGAGTATCATTAGTCCCCTTTTCCAGATGAGGAACCAGAGGCACAAGGAAGGGAAAGTGACTTGCTTCGGGTCACCCAGCAACGAAGGTCCGGAATAAAACCTTGGTCTCCAGAGTCCCACTCCAGGGCTCTCTATCCACTAGGAAATACTGCCTTCTTTGTAGTATCAAGTTATTTCTGGACTACTGCATGTGGGTAATGAACGCCAGAACTCTGTATTCCTCTAAGTAGTCTGACAGTCATTTTCATAACTCATGGCAGTCTCTCGGTGAGATGCATCCCAAACTTCCACTGAACAGAAATGATCTTCTGGCTGTCAACTAGACTCAACTTGTAATACCCATCCTCAGAGTCCCAGGAAATCACAAGAGAAGCTGTGTACAATGAACTGGGTTATCTTAGACCTTGTTCCAAAGAGAAAGAGACCCTTCTCCACTGTGGAATTCCATGAATTATGAGTTCTAGTCTGAGCATACCTGCCTTTCTTTAATCCAGGAAAGTCTTTCTAAAAGGCTTGACCACAGAGCAGCAATGGGCAACCAAGGCTAGTGAGTGGGCCGCATGAGTAGCCCTTCTTCATTTTAGTGGGCCGCAAGATTGAAATCAGCCCTGTGCACTAACCATGACCCCAAGAATAACATTAGATACATTGCACTTGATTCTTCTTCTGGATCAGGCCTTTTCAACACACAGGGAGCCATTATTAGGGACAAGTTAAATTGCCAGCCAAAGTGACATAAAGCAGCCGAGGGAGCACACAGCTTTCACAAGTAGAGTTGCCAGATGGTTGAAACAAAAATACTGAAACCCCCCTCCCCCCCAAAAAAACACTGGGAAAAAATTCTGTTGAAGAAAAAAAGGGGGGGGGGAAGGGGGAGACCAAAGTTGTTGAGCAGCCATTTTGTGCCGGCAGCCTTGCGGAACCAGGTCAGCATGGGGTCTGAGGTCAGGGGTGTTGAGGGGCCAGAGGGGGGGGGTAGGCCGGGCACTGAGTGTTTGTAGGGTTGCCAGGTGCCTGGCATTTTTGCCTCCTGGCTGGGGAAAAAAATCAGAAAATACCGGACATCTTAGGTGTCTGGTATTTTCTGAATTTTTTTTACCGGACAGGAGGTGAAAATACCGGACTGTCCGGGTGAATACCGGACACCTGGCAACCCTATTCACAATGTTGTGTGTAATTAGCATGCAACCTCACATATGCCCTTGCTGTAAACGTGCGTCACTTCTCACTTTGCCAGGGGCTGCTTGACCTTCCCCTCCCCTGCAGGCCCCGCCCCCACTCGACCCCTTCCCTCTGACCCCCATCTAGCCTCTTCCCTCAAGCACGCCTCGTATCTTCTCCTTCCCCCTCCCAGAGCCTGAACACTGCTAATCAGCTGATTCACAGGGGGAGGAGTGGGGATGGGGCGTGACCCAGGTGAGTCACAGTGCCCCGGAAATGCTGGGAGGGCGGTGGAGGTGTAAGTAAGTGCAGGGCCCCGCGTGTGTGAGAGGAAGGGACGTGCATGGGTCACACACAGAACCCCAATGGACCCCTTTGAATTTTCAACAGTTTATAGGCCACTTGGTTTCGGACTCATGTTTCTGCATTTGCTGAAGAGGAGAGGCTGCCCGAGGACTTTGCTGATTAAAGCCTTTTGTTCAATTTACAAATTGAAACAAATGATTGGGGCGCCATGAAACACAGTGTTTAAAAAGCAGAGCAAAATACAGACCAAACACATTTGGATTACGCAAGATCAAAACAGGTGAGTTTCTAGCCTAGCAGAAAGGATGGCGAGCCCCAGGATGGTAAACCTTAGGGGGACGGAAGGAACGGCATCACAGTGGGTCACGTTTCCTAGCACACGGAAGTCACTTCCAAGGGTTTGGAAAGGCTGTGTACATAGAGCTGCTCCAGGTAAGGTTTTTGCATTTATATCCACCAGGCTCACTGATGGGGAGCAAACGGGGCAACTGTCTTGAAGCCTGGTGTTTCAAAGGGGTCCAGAGCTCCCAGCCACTGCTACTGCGTGTCGTGCCAGGCGCTCCGCATGGCTTTGAAGACTGAGGGGGGGGGGAGACCCGTGCCATGCTCCGGGCAGCACTAAGGACTGATTCCCTTGAGTCCTGCCCATCTCAGGGGTGCGGAGCCTTGCCCCTAGGCCCAGAGTGGCTGTTGGCCCCGCTGACATCCACCTACTCCTAATAGATGCTGCAGAGGAAGGGAGAAAAATGCTTAAATCCCACCTAATATCCCTTGAGGGATGTTCCTTGCCAACCCTAAATGTGGTCATAAGTTCAGCTCGATGTGTGTGATCTCACAGACAAGCATTTGATCAAAATCAGACCGAAACGCCCTATTGGCTGAATGAGTCCATCCCACCTGCTAATGCTAGATTGTTTCCCACCATAGCACGTAGTTTGGTCTTAAATGTCTCAAGGGATGGGCCCTCTGTCAGTTCTATTAGTCACCAGCCTAATAGAACTCACTGACCAGGATTCTTTTCCTGATATTTGGAATAAACTTTCCCATAAGCACCATGCATATGAGGTTATTCAGATCAACATCATAAAAACACAGAGCCTGATTTTCCTCTCTTGTAACGCCCGATTTTCCTCTCTTGTAACGCCCATTGGGCTTTATAGCAGTTCTTCCATTGTCACTGGATTAGGCCATTATATCAGTTAGTGGAGTTACACCATTGAAAAAGTTGTACGAAAGAAAATTGGTAGAGAGCCCTGCACACGTGCAAAATTTTGGATCCCCATCTGTGATAGTTAACTTGTACCCAACCCATGTTCTGCACCCCACGTTTTCATAGAATCATAGAATACTAGAACTGGAAGGAACCTCGTGAAGTCATCAAGTCCAGTCTCCTGCCCTCATGGCAGGACCATGCACCATCTGGATCATGTCTGATAGATGTCTATCCAACGTGCTTTTAAATATCTCCAATGATGGAGATTCCACAACCTCCCTAGGCAATTTATTCCAGTGTTTAACTACTCTGACAGTTAGGAAGTTTTCCGCAATATCCAACCTAAACCTTCCTTGCTGCAATTTAAGTCCATTGCTTCTTGTACTGTCATCAGATGTTAAGGAAAATAATTTTTCTCCCTCCTGCTTGCAACACTTTTTTAGGTACCTCTCAGTCTTCTCATTTTCAAACTAAACAAACCCAATTCTTTCAGTCTTCTCTCATAGATCATGCTTTCTAGACCTTTAATATGGCGGTGTTACCAACCTTCCCCAGCATAATAACTGGTTATTCTAATAAATGATTTCTACCCTGATTTTAAAACGGTGAGAAATTAAAAGGCACAGTGACTAGAGCCAAATCCCTGCAAGCTGCATGGAAACTTCTTAAAGACACCATAATAGAGGCCCAACTTAAATGTATACCCCAAATTAAAAAACATAGCAAGAGACCTAAAAAAGAGTCACCGTGGCTTAACCACCATGTAAAAGAAGCAGTGAGGGACAAAAAGGCATCTTTTAAGAAGTGGAAGTCCAATCCTAGTGAGATAAATAGAAAGGAACATAAACACTGTCAAATCAAGTGTAAAAATGTAATAAGAAAAGCAAAAAAAGATTTTGAGGAACAGCTAGCCAAAAACTCAAAAAGAAATAACAAAATGTTTTTTAAGTACATTAGAAGCAGGAAGCCTGCTAAAAAACCTGTGGGTCCCCTAGACGATCGAACTATAAAAGGCGCAATCAAGGACGATAAAGCCATTGCGGAGAAACTAAATGATTTCTTTGCTTCAGTCTTCACGGCTGAGGACGTTGGGGAGATTCCCAAATCTGCACCGTCCTTTGTGGGTAATGAATCTGAGGAACTGTCCCGGATTGAAGTGTCATTAGAGGAGGTTTTGGAACAAATAGAAAAACTTAATGTTAACAAATCTCCGGGACCGGATGGCATTCATCCAAGGGTTCTAAAAGAACTCAAATGGGAAATTGCTGAACTATTATCTGTGGTTTGTAACCTATCCCTTAAATCGGCTTCCGTACCTAATGACTGGAAGGTAGCCAACGTGACACCAATATTTAAAAAGGGCTCTAGAGGCGATCCGGGCAATTACAGACCGGTAAGTCTAACTTCAGTACCGGGCAAATTAGTCGAAACAATAGTAAAGAATAAAATTGTGAAGCATGTAGAAGAACATAATTTGTTGGACAAAAGTCAACATGGGTTTTGTAAAGGGAAATCCTGTCTTACTAATCTATTAGAGTTCTTTGAAGGGGTTAACAAACATGCGGACAAGGGGGATCCAGTAGATATAGTATACTTAGATTTCCAGAAAGCCTTTGACAAGGTCCCTCACCAAAGGCTCTTGTGTAAATTACATGGCCATGGGATAAGAGGGAAGGTCCTTTCTTGGATTGAGAATTGGTTAAAAGACAGGAAACAAAGGGTAGGAATAAATGGTAAATTTTCAGAGTGGAGAGGGGTAACTAGTGGTGTCCCCCAAGGGTCAGTCCTAGGACCAGTCCTGTTCAACTTATTCATAAATGATCTGGAGAAAGGGGTAAGCAGTGAGGTGGTAAAGTTTGCGGATGATACCAAACTGTTTAGGATAGTCAAGACAGAAGCAGACTGTAAGGGACTCCAAGAAGATCTCACCAAACTGAGTGATTGGGCAACAAAATGGCAAATGAAATTTAATGTGGATAAGTGTAAAGTAATGCACATTGGGAAAAATAACCCCAACTATACGTACAGTATGATGGGGGCTAATTTGGCTACGACAAATCAGGAAAGAGATCTTGGAGTTATCGTGGACAGTTCTCTGAAAACTTCCACACAGTGTGCAGCGGCGGTCAAAAAGGCAAATAGGATGCTAGGTATTATTAAGAAAGGGATAGAAAATAAGACCCGGAATATCTTACTGCCCCTGTATAAAACTATGGTACGCCCACATCTTGAATACTGTGTACAGATGTGGTCTCCTCACCTCAAAAAAGATATTTTGGCCTTGGAAAGGGTTCAGAAAAGGGCAACTAAATTGATTAGGGGTTTGGAACGGGTCCCATATGAGGAGAGGTTAAAGCGACTGGGACTTTTCAGTTTAGAAAAGAGGAGACTGAGGGGGGATATGATAGAGGTGTATAAAATCATGAGTGGTATGGAGAGGGCCGATAAAGAAAAGTTATTTATTAGTTCCCTAAATAGAAGAACTAGAGGACACCAAATGAAATTAATGGGTAGCAGGTTTAAAACTAATAAAAGAAAGTTCTTCTTCACACAGCGTGTAGTCAGCATGTGGAACTCCTTGCCAGAGGAGGCTGTGAAGGCTAGGACTATAACAGAGTTTAAAGAGAAGCTAGATAATTTCATGGAGGTTAGGTCCATAAAAGGCTATTAGCCAGGGGATAAAATGGTGTCCTTGGCCTCTGTTTGACAGAGGCTGGAGAGGGATGGCAGGAGACAAAGCGCTTGATCATTGTCTTCGGTCCACCCCCTCTGGGGCACCTGGTGCTGGCCATTGTCGGCAGACAGGATACTGGGCTAGATGGACCTTTGGTCTGACCCGGTACGGCCGTTCTTATGTTCTTATGAGAAACAGAATGAATCAGTCAGAATTCTTTTGCTAGCTAAGAAATGTTTATATATTCACACACACCTCTCCGCCCCGAAAAGTATTTTCTTCACATCAGTAAAATACGTTAGCTAATATTATACTGAGTTGGCTGAACTCCTTGAGGGATTAAAGTCCCCCTGTGCTGAACAAAACGGCGTCTTGAATCAGACTAGCAAATGTTATTTTAATAAAGAGCATTTGATGGCTGATCATGCTACAAAACTATAAAATAAAGTTGTGTTTATTGGTTGAATTAATCCCATTGCAGCCAACAGGGCTACACCAAAACATGTGGGTAATGGCCCTAGGCAGATGTTGGCAATGCGATGGGGACAGGATCAGAGACACTGATTCAGAGTTACAAAAGCTTTCCAAGTGTCTGACTCTGAAGCATCAGTCCCCACGGTAGGGCGCAGAAAATGGAAATGTAAACACATATTTGGCCTATGACACTGCCACGCTAATTTGTTTCCACCAGCTGACACTAGTTTCTTTTGTTGAAGTGCTTTCCTGTTAAGAATAACCTGAATAAAGTGGAAGAGAAAAACATTTTGCAATGGAAGGATCATGTGCTTGCAACCTATTATTTTAATTCTCTCGAATAACTGAGGCATATTAGGAATGTAAATACTGGCAATAGTTAACATCTGTAGAGCGGCTTTACATTTTAATTTTCATATGTCGGGCATTAAGAGGCCAGCATTTGCCTACCGTTATCACACCTTGGGACTTGAGGTGATCACAGCGTTCTCTCTACTCAGCAAGGGGTCTATAGTTATTGTGTGGTAATGCATGGCAAATGTTTCCGGGACAGACTCACGATTGCCCTTAGCTACACCAGTGTGTAAAATGATACAATTCCAACATGACTACATAGAGTGAAGGGCAACAGAAAGTCAGGCTCTATGTTTTTAATGGCTTCTGTTGAAAATAATCTACAGGGTAGCCTTGTGAGGTGGATGTAATCCTCATTTTATACACTGGGTAAGTCAGACACACTGAGGTAAATCTCTGCTCTGTGCACAATCATTTCTGGGGTTACATCGTTTGTTGCATTCGTTATCTAGGGAGGTATGTGTCCCCGAGAGAGCTTTGTAACTTTCCCAAAACTATGGAGCAAGTCACTGGCAAATCTGGCATTAGAACATGGGTGTTTCTGATTTCTTTTCTCTTCTACCTGGAGTCCCCCTGATAACCTAGTGGGCCAATACTCGCAGTATTTCCATATGCTGTTGTTGCAAAATTGGTGTGAGCGACGGTATTTTTGAAGATCACCATTGTTTTCCTGCTGGATCGAGTCAGCGCACTGCATTACGATGAGGAAACCAAGAAATTCACGAGACATAGCAGATTGTGTCGTTTTGTTGTTCTTATCCTCAATGGGAATCCATCAGAATTCAGCTGCCCCATACACAGGTAGCTACTATAAGGACTTTATACCTACCACTTACTCTTACCATTGGGGTGGCACGTAACACAACAAGGCCCCTTTGTGCCTGGCACTGGACAAACATAATGAAAAGACCCTTTCGCCCAAAGAGCTTACAACGGGGAGAGCCAACAGGTGGCTAGAACAAAAAGATCTGGAAGGAGCGCCAGGTAGCAGTTAGACCATTATAAGCAGCAGTGACACATATATCAGGATGGAGAGAGCTCTTAGTCACTTATTAGAGTGATCATGTTTTCATAAACTGTGATGGGCCATTATAAATATTTGTATTATGGGGAAGCCGCAAAACTCCAAAGAGGATAAGGATCGTGTTGTGCTAAGTGCTGTGCAAACAAATAGTGAGACATGTTCCCTGCCCCAGAGAACTTACTTTCTAATTTAAGACCCAATGTAACAAGGCAATACAACAAACCATAGCAGGGGAGGCAGACAAAAGGCAACAGCAAGGTTTTGTGCACAGATGGGTAGCCTTTGATTTAGCCTTCAGATAGATAGGTTTTTTTTCTTCACCACACGGTGTCTACAATACACGAGATGGCGGCTATTAACAAAGCTGATACTGTGGTGTGGTAAGCGTTCGACGCAACGATGAAATAATTTGAGGTAGTTGTGTAATTATTTTGAATGATCAAAATGAAGTTGCGGGATAGAAATTAACACAATCTTTTTTTTTTTTTAAATGGAATGCAAGAAGAGTTTGGAAAACAGATGTGGCAAAGGAGAGCAAATGCTCCAAGACACCCCAAACAACCTGGGAAGGAATGATAAAAAAAATTTACAAGCTGTTTTGAGTCCTGAGTAAAAAGGGTAATCGAGCCAGGCTGACTTACACACGGGCAGAGCGCGGCATCCCGCCACAGAGACTAAGCAGAACACCTCTGCCATCTTTACTGTCTCTGCAGGTTTCCTCATGTTGTAGCAACTGCAGCCTAATTTTTGATTCAACAGTTAATAATTCACGGCACATACTGTAAAGCCCCGCCGCTCGTTATTTTCCTTGTGTTTGTTTGATCTTTTGCATTCTCTTAAGGCAGCAAACTGCTCGTGTACTTCCGTCTCTGACAAATTTGGGGGCCAAGAGGTGAAATATCAGGAGAAAAATCAAATCAAATGGTAATGTAATATCCTAAAGGAGGATACCTCTTTCCAAGACACAGCACACATACAGATTGTTTCCATGCTGCACAGTGGGCTTTCTTGTTAATCGTGATTTATGACAACATTGATGTAAAAGAGCCATCAGTTAGCAAAACCACGTTACTCTGTACAAAGTGACTTCTCAAAGTGGGCCTGTGAGAAAGCGGTCTTTTCTGCAGTTGGTTTACTTTGCCTCTGAATGCTTTCAAACTGAACTCCTCAAGTTCAGCCAGCATCTAATTTTAACCGTGAGTTCCAGGAGAGAGTAAAGCTGGTGGGAAGATTACAGAGTTTCTTGAAGCTCTGACCTACAACAGGAAGAGAGTTGTCAGCCTTCATGTCTCTCACTCTAAATCCCTAGGGAACCAACACTGGCAGAATGTTTTATAACACGTTCCCACTGTACAATTTTGTATTTCAGAAATATGATGCTTGCTCACTTGTTTTTCTAGACCTCGATGTCAGTAAAAACAGATGACCTTAAATGAATAATTTTAGTTTTGCCTTTATATTGAAGTTTGCATAGTTAAGACTTATTGGGTTCCTTTTCAAAACCACAGAGGTCTCACATTAAACAAGAGCAATCCATGGACACGCACCTTGAAATCTTAGTAATAATCTCACAACTGGCACTAGAACTAAAGGAATCTTTGTAACAGTATTATTCTACCTCCTATTGCAACTAAACAGCACAAGGAATATAAACCCAGAAGATTCTAGTTAGGAGTTCACCGGTATGGTCCTCATAAGAGTGACAAAAAGGTATCTGTCAGGGCAGTGGTTCTCAATTTTTTTTTATACCACGGACCGACAACATGCATTTGCATTTTTGCACATTCACTATGCAAATAATGAATATGCAAATATGCAAATAAAATGTTAGTGGTCCGCCACAAGCCCCCAGAGCAGCCACGAAGAGCCAGCTTCAGGTCTGGCAGTCACCATGTGGTGAGTGGCTGCCACAGCTGAAGCCGGTTGTTCACGGTGGCACCGAGGCTGGGGTACACCCTGGTCCCCTGAGCCGCTGTACAGAAGCTGGCTTCAGCTCCAGCAACCTCCATGTGGCGGGCGACTTCCAGAGCTGAAGCCGGCTGTTTACGGCGGCTCTGTAGCTCTCGTAGCTCATGCACCCAACCCCCCAGAATGACCCCCAGTACCCAATATTATCCCCATCTCCAGAGCCCCACAGTGCCAGCCCTGCCCCTGGAATTCCCCCACTACTAGCCCCACCCCCAAATCCACCCAGTGCCAGCACCTCACCCCAGATGTCCCACTGCTCCCTAGTGTCAGTCCCCCCGCCTCTTAGAGCCCGTCACTCCTTAGAGCTCCCCAGTACTAGCCCCACCTCCAGAGTCCCCCAAGAATATCTTCACCCCCCCGGAGTCCCCAGTGCCTGCCCTGCCCCCCTCACCTAGCCCTGCACTTCCTCCTAGCTGCCAACTGAGCGCTGCTGCCCAGGTCGCAGCTGCTCTAAAGTTGCCATGCCGGGCTCCATGCAGCCCTCCTGCTGTGCAGTGAACCTGCTCTTCTGTATCCGGGAGCTGGTTTGCTGGGAGGTGGGGCAGGACATGCCTCTCCCAACAGCCAAAGCAAGAGGGCCCGGCAGCCAGTGGTTCGCGGACCAGTGGTTGGGAACCACTGTGCCAAGGAATGAGGGAGTGTCTCTCTCTTCACAAGAGAGCAGCAAGAGAGATGTTAAAAATAAAGCTACTGGTCTGTGATAGATCAGCTGATTAAATTACACCCTATGCTTTTCCTTCTCCAAATTTTCCTTTGAGATAATGCATTGTGGTGCAGTTACAGTACCTCGCTGGGTAATTAGCTATCAAAAATAATCAAAAGGAACTGGCTTCATAAAATTGTGAAGTAGGGATGCTAACAGCAGAGAAATCAAACATTTGTATCTTGTCAGTGTAGGACTGCTTGCCTCCACAAAGGAATAGAGACTAAAGCTGCAAACAATGAATAGAAGGAAATTGTTTAGGTTACAAGTTTTCAAGTATGCAGGCCAGTGGCCACCTCAGAAACGACAGCAGACTGAACCATCAGAAGGGGGCACGGCTGAGCAAAGTAATTTCATTTTCTGCAGTGTTTAAACAGCTCCCTCATCACACAGCTCCTTCAAGGCTTATAGATGGGGGCTAGCAGCAAAGATATTGAAGTCAAAGCTGATGTTTAATAAGTGAGAAGACGACTTATACCTGAAACAATGACCATAACTGTGTGCCAAAAGCAGTTGGCTGACTCTAATAAGACATGAATACCTATCTTGGCAAGAAGATAATACGGATTAGTTTTCCTGTGAACTTTCTACTCCCCTTCACTACCCTTGGTAATGAAAAACAGAACTACTGTTCTAATGGAGATTTAGAAATAGTCCAGCAACTGACATTTTTTAGATCTCAAGATGTCTGCTGCTCCCCTTAAAGTGCAATGTTTGTGCGAGAGAGGGCTGAAGATTGTTGCGCTCAATAATTAGTCTTGCTGGGTTCAGAACAAAACTCATCTTTCAATCAGAAGCTAAATGAAAAATGTCTTGAGCTAGAAGCTAGTCCCCAGTGTCTGCCAAGACAGCACAGATTTACAAATAAGAATCAAGAGGGATAGTCTCATCTCAGGGAATTGCATGTGCAAATCCTCATGCACACAGACGAGAACAGAAGTGGTAACTTTAGTCTTCTGCTGCATGTACAAAGCAGTAATGCTTAATTGGCTTAATGAATTCTTGTTTGAAACCAATTTTGTACACAATTATTCAGTTCTGAATGATGACAAACAACATATTCCATCAAACACAGGTGTTACCAATGCACCTCTACATTTTATATTACATACCTCTTCCAGGAAAGGCAAGAGTTATCAATGTAGCCATTAATTTTAGCTCGTTCCTTCACTCTTTAAATCTGTTTTTATAAAGTGGATTTAGTACATATGAAAGGCAGATATCACTGACTAGTAGGATCTATCTGTAAGTATGAGAAAGTAATTCCATCTCTGTGCCTGTTGTCTTTGTAAGGCATCAGTAAGAGAGCTGAGAGATTAACAGTGAAGGAGATTTTCATGATTTAGAACTGGATGGAGACGACCAATTTATTTATTACAAGACCAAAGAGCCATCAGATGGCTATGAGCTTAGAATTCAGCCCTGGTCACAATGACAAAAGGAGGTTTCAAATGATGCATGTTTGGAAGCAAAGAATGATGAGGAACATCTAAAAATCCATCATGGAAAAAACCATTTGAGAAACATAAAAGCCCCCTGTGGTACATAGGGCTATTTTCATTTCATAAATGCATCTAGTCATAACATGGAGGGTCAGAGGAGTCCTGGACATTATACACATTGAAGAACTATACATGATCGGAAGTACATTAATGCTGACACTTTCAAGATATGCTGCAGCAAAGAGAAAGGAATGAGGCTAAAGTGAAAAAAATCCCATCAGTGCCAACATGTATGTAAAATAATCTAAAATGGGTAGGTCTTGATTCATGTGTGTAACTTTAGGCGCAAAAGTGTAGCATTCAACTCAATGGGACTGCTCACGTCTAACATTATACACATGCCTTGCTGAATCAGAGCCCTCGTGTGTTTCATGCACTGTAAGTGCAATTATGGAATTCTTGGCAATATGACATTCTTAGAAAGCAGAGCCAACACTTCTGGTTTGTAGGCAACACACTTGAGCATTGGGATACTAACTATGCTCATTAGCTTGGGGGATACCTAGAATGGGCTCAAGTTGCATCAAGTTTCAGAGGGGAATGAGGAGTTTTGCGGTATTATTACAAAAATAAAGAATGAGGCCTCTAGATTCCCCATGCTATGGTCCTTTTGGTAGATGGCCCTGGAAAAATCCTAACATTTAATTAACAAAAAGGAGTACAGAATATGAATACAGCTACTTTCCACAACAGAACAGGTGCAAAGAAGGTCTGTCAGTGTGACTTACATAAGAAACCAATCAGGCATAGCACAGGAGTGACTCTCAGATGGACAGAAAAAAAGGAAACAGAGTTTAACAGAATCCATAAACACTGAGTTTTTAATTTAAAATAATTGTAATTGTTAGTAGAAAATATTACAGCTCACTATTTTCTTCTAAGGGTGAATCCACAACATTCATTTTTGAACGTTTTCCAGTGTTAGGATGAGTCTCGGTACGATTTCTTGAGCAACTAATGGATTTACAGGCCAGACCTTTACACCAACTAGATCAGGGCTACTCAACATGCAGCCTGTGGCCCGTTTGTTTGTAGCCCATGGCGTGGTTTGGGTTTACAGTGCTATTTGGGTTGATATGTGTTTTAGTAGTTAAATTCCTTGACTGTTGTGAAGCCAAAACAAAAAAGTAGTCAATATAACGGTCTTCTGTTCATATGCATTTTAGTAGTTATATTCCTGGACTGTCATTGCTCATTAAAAGTGCTGTCATATGGGTGGAAATCGGGTAAATATTGCATTTTATTAATATCAGCAGAACTGACTTAAATGGGGCCTGCGTGTCATGTAGTCTTGCCTTAATCTTTGTATTCATGCTCATCAGTGTGAAAGAAGCTATTTGCATATATATGCAACCACACTTAAGTTGCGGCCCTCGGCATGTGCTGTGAGTATCATTGTGGCCCCCGGGGCTTCCAAAGCTGAGTAGCCCTGAACAAGATGCTGTGTTGATCTGCTGGTTAAAACACTATACAGGGGGAAAAATCTAATCCTATGGATTTGCTTGATCAAAGAGCTAAAAAACCCTTCTAAGCAAAATGATCTGGGGGGGAGAGTGGAAAAAAGATAAGGGAGACAAATTCTATCTAGAATAAATTATTTCAGGTTTCACTTGAGAACATACAGTAATTTTCTAAACTGATCTGACTGAAGTTGATGATCTTCTCCCCCCCAGTATCCCAAATTTTAAAACGGCAAACACAACGTGGATGAAGTACTGGAGGATGAATGTGTAAGAATGTATATGCACACACAGCATTGGCAATAGCCTACCTATTTGACTTTATGAGCACAGTTGGCATATTGCGTGAATTTATTGGGATATTGTAGCATCCGTCAGTCCATCCGTCCATCCTTTTTAATATCAGAATAGCAGCTAGACGCTATGATCAGGATTCAGGCTACGCTGTGCTAGGCACTGCACAAATAAATAGTAAGAGATAGTCCCTTCCTCCCTACAATCCAGGCAGGCCAGACAGACAAAGGGCACTGGGGCAAGGGGAACGGAAGGGAACAGAGGCACAGAAAGATGAAATGACTTACAATGCCTTGCCTCTTAGACTACGCTGCCTTCTTTCAATACTTGGAAGGAGCACCTATTTCCTACCACCAAAGGGACACCTGGAACAGACTGAATTTTAAAAACAAACCAAAGAACAGGGCTTCCTCGCCTCATGTTCTGTCACCCCTTAACTTAACATCGTTACTCCCGGCATTACCTTTCCACACTAAACTGTAAGCTGCTTGGCACCAGGATCTGATTTTCCTGGTCTCTACTGAACCAGGCTCTTCGAGGTGCTATAGAAATCCACCGCAATCATGTAGCTCCTGTATTTTGGTGTTGCCCACTGTACTACTCTTGCAACAAAGACCAGCAGAAAGAATAGGACAACACTGCTTAAGGGTGGTTGCTCTCCCTATGATTCAGCACCAGTGAGTCCTCCCCTGTGAAAATGGCCAGTTTTCCTCTGCAGAATGGACACTGCTAAATGTGGCAAACTGACTAAACAAATGTTCGATTCCCATGCTTTTTTAAAAAAATTTCTTACTTTTTTAAAATAGAAATGAACATGCTCCCGTGGCCCTGGAATGCTTGCCTCCCTCCCCTTTGGAGCCCTGGGTTATGTGAAAATGTGTGTGCCAAGCTGGTCCGTAGGCGTGGCAAAACCTCCCTGGCTCGCCTGTGACATGTTCCTGACGTACTGTGTGGTCAAGGAACTGGAACTGGGGGGCCTGAATGAGGGCCAAGCCTTGCACTTCAGCTTCCTGACCTGGCAGCCATTCAGAGAGACCCTGCTAAGTGCTATTTCCTAAATACACTAGCTTTTCATAACAATCTTACCACATTGCTTTCCTTTACAAGCTCTCTTAAAAGAGAACTGGACTCCTTCTGGTTAATCTACACAGACTGCATTTGGAAGCCATCAGAAACTGAACTCTAAACAAAACGTTATTAATGTGTTGTAATCTGCCCTCAACGTTCCAGATGAAAAGAAAATGTTTTATAGTTTTGGAGGATACGTTTTAATTGCCTTTTAGGAGCGCATATACTTTTAGTGCTCTCTGTTATAAAACGGCAGTATCTGTTTCTTGATAACTGTTGAATGATCTCAGCTATTTTTATTAGGTTTTCTCCTCCTCCCTCCCCGCCACCCCGCTTTTTTAAACTGCCCCCATTGTAATGCTCTTTCAGATCATTTCTGGAAGGCTGGCAAGCAGTTTGGATTTAAGATAAACTCCATTATAAACAGCTTCTTACAGTCCTTACCTCACTGTTTAACACCTGGGACTAGAAAGTCAGTTCTGTAAATGATGATAGTTTGAGGCTACTTTATAAGAGGTTTCTATACATCTGGCTGAAATAACTGTTTCTTAACTGACTTCTGAGGCTGCTTGTATTTTACCCATAGCCGGTGCCCCATCCTTCTCACAACCACAGCCATTTTGGGCAAGGAAGGATTTCAGATCCCTTAGACTGGAGGGACTGTCACAGAGAAACAGGAGCGTCTGGTAAGCAAAGCCCAGCATCCCCCATTCCCCACTGAAAGTGGAGAGTGAGCATTTGGGATTACAGATGGAACATGGGGAGAATCCCTAGTCCAATCATACATTAGGATTTCAGGGGGCTGAAACCAGGTGCTTCACCTACCAGTGACTACATCGGGAGTTGAAGGTGCTGAGTACCTTATAGGAGGAGGAAATAACGTGTCACAAGTAGATGAGACAGGGGATGGAAAGGTAATTGGGGCTGCTTTCCAGGGCCCTCTCTATTTACAAAGAAACTTGCTAAAATATCTTGAAATTCTAATTTGTGTAACCACCAGGATTCACTAAAAAATGCTGCTTTCGCTGAATGAAAGCTCAAGGATGGAATACGGGACTCTCAAACAGCTGGTTGTTTAAACAAAAACCAAGCATGTGCACATCAACATTGCTAATTGAATATCAATACATATGACAGAGAAGCACTGACAGATCGCACTAGCTAGTATTGTAAATAGCAGTTTGTTTTCCAAATGTTGAGTTTTGATCCTTTTCAATTTCCATTTCTTTTAAAACATAATTAGCTCTCATCTTACCCCATCAAACATGAACTTCAAGCCTTCCTGTGATTTCTGTAGCACCTCCCTAATACAGGTTGGACCTCCCTGGTCCGGCATCCTCGGGATCTGGCTGGTAAGGGATTTTGTCGGATCAGGAGGGGTCATTTCTGGCCCCCCTTCCACTGCCCCTCCTCCATGCTGCTGCCTGTGGGCTTTCTGGCTCCCAGGGAAGTCCAGCTGGGCTGTGCACTAGGCTTCCTGGCTCCCAGCCCCCCAACAGCCCAGCTAGGCCACATGGCTGGACTTCCTAGCTCACCCCCCGCCAAACAGCCCAGCTGGGCTGCTCACCGGGCTTCCCAGCTCCTGGCCCCAGGCAGATGCATTGCGCCAGGCTCTGCATGATGCAGGGCTCCCCACCCTTGCAGTGTGCTGGGACACTCAGATCCTGGAACATCCGTGGTTCTGCTAGTCCACGGATGTTGCCAGACCAGAGATTCTATTTCTCAGTTGGAACTGTAGTCCTTCCATTGAGAACAATCCCCTTTCCCCTCTTGTACCTAAAATATTTCAAATGGCAAATCTCTCAAAACAGAGGTCTGGGACTCGTATAATGTAAGCGAACTATAGTTTATCTGACTTTTTATCTTCAAAATTATCAGTGCTTGTACTTTTTATGTTATTGTAAAAATATTTTCCAGTACATACATACGTTTGTGAAGATTAATGGACTGGGAGCAATGAAGCCTTGTGTTAATCAAATACAGTGCAGACAATTGTTAAGCAAAATTTTCCATATTGCTGTATACGTGAACTTGGCTGAGCTCTATCCAACATGCAGAGAGAGCTCCCCCCCATGCAAAATTACTCCTGTGCCTTCCGTAAGCCCCTTTTACGACCTTTTTAAAAAAATGGTATTGGTCACTAATATGTCAGCTGAGCACTGTTCTGAATTCTCTGAACTCTGATCTTCTGGAGCCCAGTATTGGGTTTAGGGTGGGCTCTTGTGATTATCAATTGCTGATTTATCTGATGTGCCAGTTAGTATTTCAGCACTGCATTTTTAGGATAAAGAATCACTGCTCATTTTGGGCCCAATATTGCAAAGTGCCTATGGCCTCCACAGAAAGATGGTCAGTGTCTCATGACATCAGGTCTTAGATTACCAAAGTTATTTTTAAAACAACACTCCGTTCCCATGGTATGCGTACCTGCAGGACTCACTTCACAGCATGCTTCAATACTGATTCAAATTTTACATCCAACCACACCCCTCTCCCATTTTTGGTGACCTACTACTTGTGAATGCTGAGGCTGAGAAAACCCAACTTTGTTACTTATCCTGGTGCGTCCACAAGTTCCAAAGCCAAATCTGCGGTTTTCTGAAATGCCCCTTTAAGGGCTTGTCTACACAAGAACCTTTTACCAGATACACTGGTACAGGGGAGGCAACAGCCTTGCCAGGCCCCAGGACAAGGTGGGGGGGCCCAACTCCATGCTCCTGGAAGGGGCATTGAGACCAGAAGGGGCAGGGCCAGTGCAGCCCTCAGCGTTGCCTGGACTGTGACACACCCTCTCTCAGCCCTCAGAGCTTCCCGGAGCATGATGAACGGGACTCCAGTGGTGATTTAAAGGGCCCAGTGCTCCGGGTGCCACTGCAGTAGTAGCTACTGAGAGTCTCATGCCCTTTTGAATTCCTGGGCCCAGGGCCGGTCACCTCTGTTGCCCCCACTATCAGTGGCCCTTTATTGGCACAATTATACTAGTATAGTTAATCAGTATAACTATATTGGTTTAATGACATCAATACAAAATCCCATATCAACAAGTGTATTCTAATAAAAGAGTAGCTGTTTTGGGTTAGCTTAACTCCCAAGTGACGTACGGTAAACCAAGCAAAAAAGACCCACTCATATAAAAATAAGTTTCCACAGGGTGAGGGATTATAGCAGTAGAACGATATTCATTTACATTCATATCTTGGCTTATACTGGTATCAAACTTTTCCATGTAGACAAGCACTCTGACATGTAGTAATTGGTAGAGTTTAGTATTCTTTTTACCAACAGTTATGTCTTTGGGAGAATGAGAGTGATTTTCCTTGTTTTAGTTTATGGGGTTCTATGCAATTAGGATCATCAAGAATATTAATATCAGTAGACTGTGCCAAATCAGTTCTTCCATTCAGAGTTACGAAACTAACTGAACTGACAGTTGCTGAGAAAGAATACAGCATGTGGTGAGACTGCCATAATTAAAGACAATGGATTTCAGGAAGGCAGATTTTAGTAAACTCAGAGAGCTGGTAGGTAAGCTCCCATGGGAAGCAAGACTAAGAGGAAAAACAACAGAAGACAGTTGGCAGTTTTTCAGAGGGACATTATTAAGGGCCCAAAAGCAAACTATTCTACTGCATAGGAAAGACAGAATATGGCAAAAGACCACGTTGGCTTAACCAGGAGTTCTTACATGATCTAAAAATCAAAAAGGAATCATATAAAAAGTGAAAACAAGGTCAAATTACAAAGGATCAATATAAGCAAACAACTCAAGTATGTAGGGTCAAGATTAGAAAGGCAAAGGCACAAAATGACCTCAATCTAGCTAGAGACATAAAGGGTAACGAGAAAACATTCTACAAATATATTAGAAGCAAAAGGAACACCAAAGACAGGGTAGACCCATTGCTCAGTGAAGGAGAAACAACAACAGAAAACTTGGAAATGGCAGAGGTGCTTAATGACTTCTTTGTTTCAGTTTTCACCAAGAAGATTGATAGTGATGGGATGCCTAACATAGTGAATGCTATTGGAAATGGAGTAGGTTTAGAAGTTAAAATTAAAAAAGAACACATTAAAAATACTTAGAAATGTTAGATGTCTTCATGTCACCAGGGCCTGATGAAATGCATCCGAGAATGCTGAAGGAGCTGATAGGGAGGTATCTGAGTGTTAGCTATCATCTTTTAAAAGTCATGGAAGTCAGGAGAGATTCCAGAAGACTGGAGAAGGGCAAATATTGTTCCCATGTATAAAAAGGGAAATAAGAACAACCCAGGAAACTACAGACCAGTCAGTTTAACATCTGTGCCAGGAAAGATAATGGAGCAAATAATTAAGGAATTCATCTGCAAACATCTGGAAGAAAATAATGTGATAGGTAACAGCCAGCATGGATTTGTAAAGAACAAATCATGTCAAATCAATCTGATCGCTTTTTTGATAGGATAACAAATCTTGTAGATAAGGGAGAAGAGGCGGACGTGGTATACCTAGACCTTAGTAAAGCATTTGATACATGCTCACTTAACCTTCTTATCAATAAACTAGGGAAATACAACCTAGATGGGGATACTATAAGGTGGATGCATAACTGGCTGGATAACCATTCTCAGAGAATAGTTATTAATCGTTTACAGTCATGCTAGAAGGTCATAATATGTGGGGGTCCGAAGGGGTCTGTTTTGGGACCGGTTCTGTTCAGTATCTTCAGCAATGATTTAGATATTGGCATAGAGAATACGCTTATTAAGTTTGCAGATGATACCAAGTTGGGAGGGGTTGCAACTGCTTTGGAGGTTAGGGTCATAATTCAAAATGATTTGGACAAACTGGAGAAATAGTCTGAGGTAAATAGGATGAAGTTTAATAAGGAGAAATGCAAAGTGCTCCACTTAGGAAGGAACAATCCGTTTCACACACACAGAATGGGAAATGACCGTCTAGGAAGGAGTACTGCAGAAAGGGAAATTGGGGTCATAGTGGACCACAAGCTAAATATAAGTCAACAGTGTGACACTGTTGCAAAATAAGAAAACATGGTTCAGGATGTATTAACAGGAGTGTTGTGAGCAAGACACATGAAGTATTCTTCCTGTTTACTCTGCACGGATTAAGCCTCAGTTGGAATACTGTGTTCAGTTCTGGATACCAAATTTCAAGAAAGATGTGGAGAAACTGGAGAAGTCCAGAGAAGAGCAACAAAAATGATTAAAGGTCTAGAAAGCATGACTTATAAGGGAAGACTGAAAGAACTGGGCTTGTTTAGTTTAGAAAAGAGAAGATGGCGGGGGAACATGGTAGAGGTTCCAAGTACGTAAAAGGAGGAAGGATAAAAGTTGTCCTCCTTGGCCTCTGAGGATAAGACAAGAAGCAATGGGCTTAAATTGCAGCAAAGGAGGTTTAGGTTGGACATTAGGAAAAACTCCTAATGGTCAGGGTGGTTAAACACTGGAATAAATTGCCTAGGGAGGTTGTGAAATCTCCATCACTAGAGATCTTTAAGAGCAGGCTGGATAGACATATCTGGGATGATCTAGATGGTGCTTGGTCTTGCCGTGAGGGCAGGGGACTGGACTTGATGATCTTTCAAGGTCCCTTCCAGTTCTAGTATTCTAGGATTCTATGAACTACCAGGAAAATTTCTTCTACTTAGGAGTCTAGTTTGGTGGTCATATGATTGGATTCTATGTTGGTGGACATTATTCAAGCCACACTTTCATCTATGTACACCTGTATGCAGTAAGCCAAACACGGAAGAATGGGACTTGTAGTAATGATGGGACAACTGGTTCAGTGAAAAGGATCTGATAAAGTAAGACCGGCTTAAACCTTCATTTGTCCCCTCAGTACAAAACTCTGAGTTTTGAAAATTTGGTAACAGTTTATAGAATAAGACCATTGTTTCTGAACTTCCTGGCTAGGGCTGGTACAGAAATCGGAAATACCTCAAGAAAAGCTATTCTTTTTTGACTTTGCCAAAACCAAGAAGTGCTAGATATCTCACAATAAAGCCCACTCATGAGATCCCCTAGTCTGAATTATAGACCAAACAGATTCAGAGACATTTAGACAAGCACTGACCTAGGTTTGGGGAGGGGGAGAACTGAGAAATAAAAACACAAATATGGAAGTCTTCATTCTCAAACAAGCAGAGTACTCTTTGTAGCAATATCCCCTCCGATATTCTTTCCTTTTGCTATATTATATGGATAGGAACATCTGAGGTGGATTTCTCATCTCTTTGGGGTACTGTTGTGGATGGTCACAGTGCTTAATTTGTAATGAAAGACATGCCTGGGCTCAAGCAATTTTTTTTTAAAAACTTTTGTAACTGACATGGCAAGCTCAGAGGTTCTGGGGCTATGAACTGCCAAGTCTAGAGGTGGTGGGCTCAGCCCTGGTACAAATTAATCACTGGATGGTTAACAAGGACTTGTATATGAAATTGAAAAATTAGGGAGAGGAATAGATACAGCAAGTTTTTTTTTAACGTTATAGCCCAATATGATATTGGGCTGCTGGTTAGGTGGACCATGTTGCTCTTGATGTTGAGCTGTTCAATAAAGTTTTACTAGCCAGCCTGAGAGGAGAAACATCTGCTCAAGTTAAGAGCAGCTGTGGTTAGCAATAAACCAGCTGGCCTATGATCAGCTCGGCTCTCACCAGTAGGTGGTATTGTGGTCAACAGTCATTACTACAGAAAATTTCAGGAGAATAAATGAGCAGACAAAGAACGTTCTATTTTATTTGCTATTTTTAGCTGGCTAGAGAAAAGTAAACCAATCGTGTGCTGTAGAACTCAAAACTCAGCTACGTTCACAGTTTTGCATGGCAGACATTTTCTATTCCAAGACTAGAAAGCTTTAAAGATAAGTATTTCTCACAATCTGTCTCTGACAAGTGACCTCTCCACACATTAATTCTGATTGAACAGTTCCTATAGACAACATTAGTCCTCAAGTGTTTCCTCTTTAAAGGAAGAGATTATGGAGCAGCATGTCAAAGCAAATGCAAAAAATTATATTTAGCTGCTCTCTAAATTGTATACATTCATCTTTAGGCTCTCTCTGCCACCATCTCTGCATAGGAGGTTTCACGTGTAATTTTAGAAATCAAATAACGTTCTATCAATATTTAGAGTCTAATAGGCAATCATTCTCCATGGAATTAATGAACATGGTGAACAAGTGGATAAAAGAAAATACATTGCACATGGAAAACACAGGGCTTGAGAAAAACCTTTGGAGCCACGGGAAAGTACAACATTCAGTCAACTTTATTTCCGGTACAATTAATCGTCCCCAGCACCCGTTCTGTACACTCCACCCATATCAGAATCCAGAAGAAAAAATAAATAAAATTTGCAATCATATGAGTTCTTAACTTTGGACAGAAACAGAATATTCTTAGTATCATTAATAGGACTTCCACCCTCTCCCCCAACAAACTTCAAAAGTCAGGATTTTAAGATGCATTAAATGGTTATAGAAGAACTCCACATTAAAATTAGAATATTCTGTGCATTTTCAACAAAAGAGAACCCTTTTCTTTGTAATCAATGAACAAAAATCAGTCCTTTAAAAAAAAAAGGGACATCACTGGCCTGCTACCTTAAGATAGATACCATCTTTGGACCTATTCCTGTGACGTGCAGTGAAACTTCAATTGCTATTGCAAGACCAGAGTGTTTTATGGTTGTTTCTTAAAATCCAAGGAAGGTGAATTTATCCTTAGTTTTGTGTGTACATAATTTGTTATTACAAATCAAAACAAAATTGACGGCTTAGGCCATCATATACCAACACAGGCAATTTCACCATGGTAAATAACATCCATTAAACATTTAATAAACTAAAAACACCACCAACAATAATGCTGTTTATCACAATTCACCTGGATTATCCATGATGAATAATTATGAGCACAGTAGCTTTTACAGTAATAACACCTGGGACAAAATTGTCCAAAACTTGATAAAAAAGTTATTATTAAATACCAGACACATTTGCCAAATGTCTCTTTTACAGGAAATATTCTATGGATTGATTTAAAATGTTTTTTTCCAGCAGGCTGCCTTGTATTGTGCTTGAGGCAGGGGATTTCTCCCCAGTGCCTTTTAGCACACAGTATAAAGGCTGGGAACAGAACATGACCCATACTAGGCAAGTACAAATCCCACACCGGATAAGAAGTCTCCTCTTTTCCTTTCCCAAGCACAGCTCTAACTAGTTGGAGGAATTTCTTGTACTTAGGGTCTCCTCTTACTTCTATTAAAGTTTGGAACATGACTTGCACATTCTTCCTTCATCTCCGGGCTCTTCAGGATGAGCTTTTTAAAGATTCAAGTGGAAATTAACACAGAATAATTCCATGATGCAAGAAGGGAAGGAAATTATTTGGTGGGATCTAGGAGCAAGAGGGGCAGACAGACTCCTACCACGGTGAATAATTCTCATCTCACATCCTCTCCTTCACTCCCTTGGTGACCTTGGGATAAATCTACCAAAGGAAGAAAGGAGAGGCAGAAAGGAAGATTAATTATATAAGACAACAGAAGAGAGCATGGAAACCGAGATTGCTTGTTATTTTGGCTACTGAAGATCTGATTCACAAGCTCCTGCTAATTTGTGTTGAGGAATACCTTTTAAAAGCCCGGTTGTTGGACTGACAGCCAGTTTCTCGCAGAGATAAGAAGTTGCTTTCATTTACACGTTGGTTGCATTTATCAACTCCCTTTTGGCAGCTGAAAAGATTTTGATAACATCAGAAGAGAAGTTGTAAAAGTTTAGATTCCTTCAGTCAACAATTAGGCCATCATCTCATCTCCAATACTCAATCTGATCAGGCTACCCTTCTTTCTGTTTTATTACAAATGGTATTTTCCTGATGGGTATTCCAGGTCATAAATCATTTCTACTTAGGTCATAAACCTCTTAAAACACCAAAGCACCATTTCAGTATCTTACTGTGGCATAAGGAGAAATGATTCAGTGGAGAAATAAGGGGCAGAAGAGATAAAGAACTCTTTTTGGACAGCAATCTGATACCATTTATTTACATTAACTTTTGAGTTACCAAGTGATCCTGCTCACGGAAAAGGCTAAGCTGTGGAACCTCTACTTCTTCACTAGCCTAAGGGAGCAGGTTACAATGGGAACATAGGCCAGGAATCTGTGTTCTGGGAGAGGAAAGAAGGAAAACTCCTTCTCCCTGACTAATTCCCAATGTATGAGCTAGAAAATATCATAGGAAGCATCTAGACCCTAGCTATTAATCAACCAGAAGCCAGCCCATTTCACATTCAGCTGTCCCCTATATCCAGAGGTCTCCTTCAACGGGCATGAGCTCCATTGTAACACAATGGCAGCAGAAAGTCATGGCTGTAGAAATCCAGGTGATCTCTCAGGCAGCTAGAGCCAATACCATGGAAGACTGTGAATATGAGGAATGGGCTCCACTCCTGGATGGATTGACACTGTAGTGATTTATCCAGCAGGGTTCGATTTAGCAGAGCTAGACTCACTAAATCGATTGCTGATCAATCTCCTGTCAACTCTGGTACTGCACCGAAACAAAATGAATAAGAGGAGTTGATGGGAGAATTTCTTCTGTCAATCCAGAGCAATGTTTACCCCTGGTAAGTAGATCTAAGCTAAGCTGGCTTGAGTTACACTACTAATATAACTCAAATTGTATAGTTGAGATTGAGTTGTCCTGGTAGCACAGATCTGCCCCCCAGTTTAGGGACCATAAATTAGACTCTGTATTCAGCATTCAGTCCAGAGAATAGAGCACCAGGGTGATGTGCACACAGTGCCCCGAGTGGCAGAAAGAGAGTTGTGTTCTGCACCAGTTGGACCTTACCAGAAGGAGTATAGCATGAGCATAATTTTTAAAACAGCTACAATTCAAAAGGTCAAGTGTAAAGTCATTTGATTAAAATAGTCATAAAAATGTAAACATTAACTCACAACTTCTCCTTAGGTCTTTCTTATTTCCAGTTGGTACCATTTCTTTCAGAAACAGGTGTACCTTATGAATCTACAAGTTATCTTGTTTTAAAATCTTTAACTTCTCAGTTATAAATAGGAAAAAGCTAATTCCCTTCCATTCACTACACCAAACCTCAGAACTTCTACCACTACTGAAACAATAACATGTTGAAACATGAGGGAACTTTCAAAATAGAGCCCGCATATTAATGCAAGGCAGGGATTATACTCTGCATTTAGAGTGAAAAGTAAAGATCAATTATACATTTCTGGTATGACCTGGTACAAAGTGGATTCAATAATTTTGAATAAAATTATTCAAGTCAAGTTTTGATTACTGAGGTCTTAGCACTTAAGAAATGTGTTTGGTTTATTTTTGAATGATGCTAAAATGCTTTTCATGTTATTTAAAAAAATCTAGATAAACAGTTCACTTATGTTCAAAAAGCCTCTGGACAGATTCTTAGTGGATGTAAAATTAATGAAACTATGTTAATGATCTGTGTAATCTTACACTATGTTTAGTTTTAGAAAAAAGAACATTAATGTTCAGAACCAACAATCAAATCTTTTTTTTAAATGAATGAAGAGCCACATATAGGCTATGTCTAGACTACAAGCCTCTTTTGAAAGAGGCTTTTTCGAAAGAATCTTTCGAAAAAGCCTCTTTTGAAAGAGAGCGTCTAGACTACAAGCAGATTTTTTGAATAAGCGAGACGCTTTTTCAAAATAGAGTCTAGACGCTCTCTTTTGAAAAAGCACAGTTTGCATTCAATAGCAAGAGTACTTTTGAAAATTCAAGAGTACTTTCGAAAAAAGGCATTATTCCTCGGAAAATGAGGTTTACCGCGATCAAAAAAACCGCCGCGTTCTTTTGATTTACTTTCGAAAGAACGCAGCTGCAGTCTAAACGCAGGTGAAGTTTTTTCAAAAAAAGGCTACTTTTTTCGAAAAAACCCTGTAGTCTAGACACAACCATACTGTTTTTGTCAGGCATATGCATAGGCCGTTAAGCTGACTAACCCCAAACCAACTGTCTTCTGCACTCTGAGCAAAATAAAAACCAGGAACAACCACATTTGCTAACATCAAACCCGAGCATGCCTGCACTTCCTGTTATTAATTCCAGAATCAATCCCACAGCCATTGCAACGGATAACAGTAAAAACAACCAGAGGGGCCTATGAAGAGTCTGGCTAAGGAGGAGCTTGCCGAAGACCAAAATTACAATATTTTCTGCTGGAAAGAACATTTGAGAGCTTAATAGCTCACTGACCCACTGATGGCTCATATACGCAGATACAAGTTTTGGTTTCAGTGACAGAAAACATGAAGAAGTAGAATTGCCGACTGTCCCAGGTCGGTTGGGATGCTGCTGGTATCAGCCTCAGTCTCCAGGGACTAGAAAAGCAATCCAAGAGATGTTAACACCCAAAAGGCTGGGCAGCACAATGCGGCTAAGGAAGGCTCTTTGCCTGTCTTGATTCTGCAGGGTTCCCAGAAGCAACTGGCATGTCCGGCTCCTAGCTGCAGAGGAAGTGGAGTGGCAGCCAAGGGGAGCTGCAGGTGCAGGGCCTACAGGTAGGGGTAGCATGCAGAACCACCTGGCTGCCCCTGAGCCAAGGACCAAGACATGCCAGTCACTTCTAGAAGCTGCTCAATGTAAGTGCCGTCCGGAGCCAGCATCCCTCCTCCCCTCCCCAAACCTCTGTCCCAGCCTTACACCCCCTCCCGCACCAAACCAGAGCCTGCACCCCCCCCTCCTGTACACGCTGCCTCAGGCTCAGCCCAAAGACCCCTCCCACACTCCAAATCCCTTGGCCCCACAATCCAAGCCCACATACAGCACTACCTTCCGCACCCAGCCCCCTTCGGTGAAAGTGAATGAAGGTGGGGGAGAATGATGGACTGAGTGGGAGAGGGGCTCCAGCGAATAGGCGAAGGAAGAGGAAGAGGCAGAGCTGGAAAAGTGTTTGGGTTTGTGTGGAGCCCGGGCTGGGCAAGATGTGGCCCGGAGGCTGGATCCGTCCCATCTAACACTTGGATCCAGCCCGTGGACAGCATCTGGCTGCTTTCTATTTATATCCTGCTGCCCATGCCAACGAATTTCCAGGCGCTGGCTCAGGCAGCAGGATCTTATTTAAATGGCCCATGGTTACGGCACTACCCCAGCCGGGGCCAGAGCCATCAGCCTTTTAAATAGACGCAGCAATCCCAGGAGGCTGCAAGGCAATGCAGGAACGGCGGGGCCAGGAACCGCAAGCCCTTTGCTATGTTTTTATTTCAAAACCTCTAGCCCCAGACAACTCCGGGGTGAGGCTAGTCCCCAGCCCCACCCAGGCCCCGCTCATTCCAGGGTGGGGCGGGTTGAGCCAGCCGGTGACCAGTACCAAAATTCATTAAGTGGCCCCACCTGCGAAAATTATTGCCCACCGTTGGGTTGAACCATTGGCAACCCTACGAAGAAATGCCATGTAAACAAAACCAAACGACACTGTCACAATATAAAAGCGGTGGGATGAAGTGACCAAGCAACAAAATGCCCATATTCTCTTTACTTACCTCCAACTCTGAAGGACAATTAGCACAAACTTGGTGACATTTGTTACAGCAGGCGCACACTTATAAGATATAAAACAGGGGTTTTTTATGCCTCATGTACTATAGAACACAAACACAAACCACGTTTACAGCGGAAAAGGGGGCTGGTTTTCCCAAGCAGTAACTGTAAGTCTTGGCAGTTAGAGCTCTATATTCCAAGAGTTAAGCTTGGTCCAGTAAAGATAAAAATCTCCAGTTTTATGATTTTGTAAGGCTGCCTAACAAATGAGGATCCAGCTGTAATTGTAACATTCCAAGCTCCAAAGGCGCCAAGTTTTACTAACTATAATTTAAGCTGGTCCAGTTGATGCAGTCCAAATTCTTGTTTGGATAATCAGCCTTTGTTTAAATATGGACAAAAAAAAGCATAGGCCAGCATTAGCCGCTAGGCATGTCATGTGAGCTGATTACCCTGAAGCCTGCAGTAGCAGAAACTCATACACAAGAGGAGGATTATTTTGCTAGTATTACTGTTACGGTAACATATAATCAGTCCTCCTCTCCCTCCCTCCCCCCGCCTTACAATTCACAAGTCTTCTTTCCAAGTTCAAATAAAGTTTAAAGGTGAAAAGGTCAAGGAAGTTTCATAGCTGGCTGTTGAAAGAGGTAGAAATAACCCGGGTCTCCGAGCTTGCATCTTATTAAGGGCTCAACAATTTTATATTTTGCTGCAATTCTAAAGTGTGTGATCCCTTACGTCTGATCTGTTTGGATAGAAATTAAACACTTGTTAATAATTTATAACACAATAGCATTATAAAAGAGTAGTGCATGTCAAGCAACTATATTCAATCCATAAAGCAACTCGAGTGGCTCATTAGCCTATTTGTCAAAGCAGCAATATTTTTTTTTAAATCTCATTTCTGCTGAGGGAACAACAGTTCAAGAACCACCCAGCTTGCTTGGAAGTCATTTCTGCCTCCTCTGGGAGAGATTTCCACATTGCTTTGCCTCACCCACATCCAAGTCATGCCGGGGTTGCTTTAAAGGCTGATGCTGGTTTAAATTCTGACCAGGAAGTGTGAGAGTACTCGTTATTAGAAGAAAAAGAGAAGGTCCGGTCAGAGGATTAAATCATGACACGAACAGAATGCGGATCCCATAATAATGTGCTACACACCCTTAATTGTCAACCATACATTTGAGTGCAACGTGCCAATTCAAAAATGGCAGTCAGAATGAGCCATTTAATGAACAGAAATTCTAAGTTACTTGTATGTTTGCAGACATTCCCTCTCAGCTCATTAGAGATCGCAAGTCAAGCAGGGAGTTGTGTTGCCTACAGTCGGTGGTGTCACAGGAGGTCCCATTTTTCTTTTGAGATATGAAATTGAATCCGTTAGCCTCTTCTGAAAAGTATGTATGCCATTGGACTCTTTAGGGAGAGAAGGTGTCATGCCACGCAGGTCTTGGCCAGATTCCAAGTTGGGTAATTACATTACTTGATCTATGCTAAAATTCCCCAGTAGTCTCCTAGCTGGCCCTGAATCATTGATTCATGTTTCTATGCGAGATGACTTTATTTCTGCTGAGTAAAGTGATTCCTTCTGTACAGATCAGGCCAGATTCTCAACTGGTGAAAATTATCCTAGCCCCACTGAAGTCACAGAGCTATGCCAATTTACACCCACTGGAGAACCAAACAGCTCTGTCAGTTTCATTAAAACGATGGCATCAAATGCTTTTAGCATTTCTGGAGTGATCTTCCTTCACATCAAGATAATTCTGTAGTGGGCACTGGCCTAACTTTTATAATTTCCCCCTAGATACTCATCCCCACATTTAACATTTGCTTTTATTTTTCACTTATTTCAAATTAATGACCAATCCATTTTAAAAGCTCAGATTTCAATAAAAGAAACAAGGAGGATGAAATGTGGCCGTAAGCCATCCTTTTCAAATTTGTTGAGTCAGATCCACAGCTGGGACAAGTTGTCATTGTTATATATACAGTAATAACAGTTCACACCACGGAGTATCTGCTCTCTTGGGGCATGTCTTTACTAGCCAAAGATCGACATTCTGGTGTTTGATTTAATGGGTCTAGTTTAGACCCGTAAATCGAACACGGAGGACAGGTCCGGCTGGCGCACGTACTCCTCACGAGCCGATGGGAGCATCTGTTTCCGTTGGCCTTCTGCAGTAAGGATGGCGCCACACTTGGCTTAAGGTAAGCCGACTCCAGCTATGTACTCTACGTAGCTGGAGTGACGTACCTTAAGATGACCTTTCAGGTCTAGTGTAGACATGACCGTAGGCTTCTCATAAACTTGTTGTCCCATATATAACTGATCTCTTCTCATAGGAATTCCCAAATGTCTTCCTGAGTTCTCAAAGGGTGGGTTTTTTTTTTGTTTGGTTTTTTTGCATTTGGATGGTGGCAGCAGTACCAAGCCAAGGCCAGGAAATCTGGGATCTTGGAGAGTTTTTAAACAGAAGCCTTTATTGGTGAGGTATTTTAAAGTCTCTTGTAGGCCCCCAACCTTCTGTGCCAGAGTGAGGAACAGCCTTGGCATTTGCTACCTGTGCTTCCTGTCTACCTGTTCCCTTCATTTCGTTGTCTTCTCTTGCCTCTATACCAGGAGTCAATGTATGCCAGAAACATTTTAAAGCTACATTTGTACACATACATCACTGCTGAGTGGTAGTGGGTGTTAATAGTTTGGGTCCCAAGATCAGGCTCTGCACAATCTTGCAATGCAGGAAGTAAGAGTCCAGATTTTAGAAGGCTGGAACTCCATATTTATCTACAAAATGTAAGGGTTTATAAAATCATGTGGAGAAAGTGAATAAGGAAAAGTTATTTACTTGTTCCCATCACAGAAGAACTAGGGGTCAGCAAATGAAACTAAAAGGTAGCAGGTTTAAAACAAACAAAAGGAAGTATTGCTTCATGCAGTGCACAGTCAACCTATGGAACTCCTTTCCAAAGGATGTTGTGAAGACCAGGACTTTGACAGGGTTCAAAAAAGAGAGAGATTCATAGAGGACAAGTCTATCAATTGCTATTAGCCAGAATGAGTAGGAATGGTGTCCCTAGCCTCTTCATTAAAGGCTGGGAATGGATTGCAGAGATGGGATCGCTTGATGATTACCTGTTCTGTTCATTCCCTATGGAGGCACCTGACACTGGGCACTGTCGGAAGACAGGATACTGGGCTAGATGTACCTTTGGACTGACCCAGTATGGCTGTTCTTATGGTCATTCATGCAAGTACATAGATAAAATATTATTATTCACATATTGACAAACATTTCATTTCATTCAGTAGGATGTTTTAATGGTCAAGATTTGTATCTGTCTAACAAGACAGCATCTAGTACATGATTATTGCTGGTAAATATCTGGCTGGTCAACAAAGATTTTAAAATTCCAGCTTTATGAGGCTCCTCATTTCATAGAAATATATTTAATCAATCATCCTCACAGCAAATCTCCATCCACTGGATTTTCAGGATATTTCAAAATCCCATTGCCACTGATAAAGTAGGATTCATAAACAAAGAACAGAAATACATACTTAATACAATATAACTGCTGTTGACTAAAATATAGCACCACCAAAAGTGCACCTAAAAGAATTCAACAGACTTTATGACTGCCTGGGAATTAGTTCTGAAATGACATAGGGTAGAAAGAAAATGTAATGACATTTGCTTTAAGCCACAGATCAAATATGTTATGCCTAAATATATTTATAATTTTTCTGTATCACTTATATTTTTACTTTTAAAATTGGCAGTACATTATAAACCACAATTACAAATGACATCTCATGCAAATATTCAACTCATATAAAAAGCGCAAGTAACAGCCATTTAGCTTTTCAGCAAAGAAATAAGCCCAAAACTGCTAATGGACATCTAGGGCAGTAAAATCACTTCTGCAAAATCCATTAGTCATTAAAATTTCGGTCAGGCTAAATTTTTATAGCAAAACCTGTAAAAACTCAATATCTGATTTCTCTACTGGGACACTGAGGTGCGAAGATCCAAATGACGCTGGAATTGAATTTGTATATTTGAACTGCCTGAACTCAGTCTGCCCTGTACAAATTATTTTTCCACTAACTTTTATAGGGTTCTAGACTACTGTACTACAAAAATAAAGAAACATTAACATAATTAAAATACAAGGAACTTTATAATCCTTCCATTGGAATCTGTCTTATTTATTCAAAAAGTAGACCAGCTTTGAAAGAATTGCAGAAATGAATGAAGCCCTCCAGATACTCCACCAGAAAAACATCTCATAGCACACTGTTGGAAAAAAACCCAAAACACTGAAACTACACAAAGATCACACTGCACAAAAAAGGCAGTCACTTATTTCCATCTGGAAACACTGTCAAATGGAAGCAAATTCCACAAAATTCCCAATGGATCCAGAAAAACGTAATTTTGCATCTTGCGGCATCAACACACACTAGCTGCAGCAGTCCAGCCCAGGGCTATCGGTCTTACATCAAGGTTTCAAGCAGTGCCCAATCAGAAGCACAGAAGCAGCATCCTAGATACAGTGATAGTTGATTAAATGTTCCATTCCTTTGTTAGAGTTCTCCTTTATTTTTAAGGACTTCTGTGATGTGTTGTGAGGATAAAATCTGGTAACATACGGTAGCAGAGCACATGTTACATTTTACATAGCTCTGCATATTGTAAAGTGTGATATTTATATCCCTCGGTTCTATAATTACAACTGAACAATTACACTGTATTATTTTTTAAATGAACAAGTCTAGTTATCCTATACTTGCTTAGGACAAATCGTACCCTGTGCGACCCAGCTAAGAGAAAAGAAGGTCCAATGAACTCTCCTAGATTAGGGATGTGGACAGGTAACTGGTTAACTGGTTACCTGGTAAGCATTACCTTTACTGTGTGATGCTTACCAGGTACCGGTTAACTGGCCCCCGCCAGACTCAGGAAGGAAGGGCTGGCAAAGCTGGTGGTTACTGAGCAAGAGGCTGGTGATGGCTGAGGGTTCGAGCCCATCTTGGGGGCAGCCACCGCAGATTCCCAGCGGATGGAGCTGGCACCCTTGGAGGTAGGAAAGACAAGGGGGCCGAGGGACAGAGCTGGCACTTTAAATCATGCCTAAAGTTAAAACAGGGCAATTGATACTCTCTCTCTCTCTCTCTCTCTCTCTCTGATGCCTTGCAGAAATCAGTTAATCTTCCTAACTCATTTTCCTCATCAGTATATGAGGAAAATTGATTCCCTTCCTCTCATAAGAAAGTTGTGAGACCCAAGGTTTGTAAGTTGCTCGGAACTCGTAAAATGTAACATACGTTCTTAATATTACTAATGTATTAGACTTATTATGCCACCATGATGGTTGTGCTTCAGTTTCTTCTAATGATAATCCAGCTAAGCAGCAAAAGGACATAGCAGCTTCTGTTTACAGGTCAGCTCCGGTCTCCCGTAACAAATATGCTCCTGGCTTTTAGTGAAACATGAATTCCAAAGTGAAGCCTACTCTCCTTAGCACACAGAATGCCTCAGATCTGCAGAATGTCACAAATGTACACACAAAAGGATCTCTGGTTATTGTTGTGATGGATGGCTCTTTTATGGACACAATACATGGGTACCCATTTCAAATCAACAAAACGATTTTTAAGAAAGGGCTTGTGTGAAGTGTTATTTGTTTATCAGATGGAATCCTAGAAAAAGGTATTTTCATAGTCTCATAGACTACTAGAACCAGAAGGGACCTCAAGAGGTCCTCAAGTCGAGTCCCCTACAGCAACGGCAGGATCATCAAGATCAGGGCTACTCAACTTTGGAAGCCCCAGGAGCCACAATGATACTCACAGCACATGCCAAGGGCCACAACTTAAGTGTGGTTGCATATATATGCAAATATATGTAAATATATGCCAATAGCTTCTTTCACACTGACGAGCATGAATACAAAGATTAAGGCAAGACTACACAACACACAGGCCCCATTTAAATCCATCCTGCTGATATTAATAAAAGGCAATATTTACCCGATTTCCACCCATATGGCAGCACTTTTAATGAGCAATGTCAGTCCAGGAATTTAACTACTAAAACGCATATCAACAGAAGACCATTATATTGACTACTTTTTTGTTTTGGCTCCCACCCGTGGTCCATGAGTTGATCCCCGCATAAACCCAAACTGCACTGTGGGCCGCAAATAAACGGGCCACATGTTGAGTAGCCCTGATCAAGATAATCTGACACAGATGTTTATCCAACCTGCTCTTAAATATCTTCAATGATGGAGATTCCACAACCTCCCTAGGCAATTTATTCCAGTGCTTAATCACCCTGATAGTTAGGAAGTTTTCCCTGATATCCAACTTAAACCTCCCTTGCTGCAATTTAAGCCCATTGCTTCTTGTCCTAACATTAGGCATTAAGGAAAATAATATTTCTCCCTCCTCCTTGTAGCACCCTTTTAGGATTTGAAAGCTGTTATGTCCCCTCTCAGCCTTCTCTTTTCCAAACTAAACAAACCCAGGTCTTTCAGTCTTCCCTCATAGATCATGTTTCCAGACCTTTAATCGTTTTTGTTGCTCTTCTCTGGACCTCCTCCAATTTCTCCACATATTTCCTAAAATGTGGTGCCCAGAACTGGACACAGTTGACTAACTCTGTTTCTTCACTCCAGAATAGAATACAATGTTTCTGCATAGAAGTCATACAATCAGTCTAATACATATTATGTAATGTGAGCTCCAAATAGACTTCATTATGAAAAATTGTGGTGTAACAGTTATTGTATCTGGATGAATAAGTTCACATATAACTTCTTTTAGATATAAGTTCTACTTTTAGATCTATATTTGAAACTGAACGGAACTGTGAGTTGCTTATTTTGAATTATATGTGAAGCTTTCCAAGTTACCTAATTTTGCATAAAGGTCCATGTCACAACTTGCCCGTTTCAAAAAGTGATGATATATACACACCCAAAATAAGATCCATGTGTCTTATACTTTTTTTGTTTCTAGCTTAGACTGTTAAAATTTACCTGGAAGGATTCTGTTTTAAATGTGGGCTTGTGTCATTTATTTTTTCTATCATAATTTATAAGGAAGAGCTAAGAAGTTTGGGGAAGGTCATTTGTGGTTGTTGGCTTTTTTGTTAAGGTGGTTTCTGCTTGTTTTCCTTGTTAGAAATATCAGGAATGTCAACTACAGGCTTCACTAACTTTGCTAGAAGACTCGTTGGGGATCACCTCGGATGTGCACTGTTAGCACGCACCCCTTCACAGGAGGATCAGAGGTGTTAAAGATTTAACAAAGGCTTCCTTTGTCCAAAATGTTCACTAGTCACTTACAACAAAGAGGCATTAAAATCAAAAGCCAGAAAATTTTAAGCAGTATGACTAAAAATTCTTCTCTCTCAACTGTTCAACTTTCAATTTCCTGTCTCTTTCATGTCCCTTTCTTATTAGTTCTCCAGCCATTACATCTTCCAGGCTAGACAGCACCCACATTTCTAACCTATAAAACAGGAGGCAGGAAAAAAAACCCCAAAACCGTTTAAGTGCTTCTTTGTAGATCAGGAAATAAGCAAAAAAGGGTGCAAGTACATTTTTCCCCTTTGGAGTTTGCCCTTGAGTTTTTATTATTATTAGCAGTAGTAAAAGCAGCAAACTATATATTATGACAGCATCCAAAATCCTATGGCTCCATTATGCTGGGTGGCGTACGGCCCCAAAAAACACACAGTTATTGTACTGAAAGGCTACTGTAAGAGCTATCAGCAAAATAATAATCTGAAACAAATGAAATCAAATTTTTTTGGGGGGGGAAATGCAATACTATTCTAAAACACGGGTATGACATATAGGAAGATGCCATACGATTAAACCGATGCTTTTTAACCTTTCCGCATCCTGAGCTTTTTTTTTTTCCCTCATCATTTTGTTTCACTAGTTGACTATCTCAGAGACAAGAACAAACATACCCTTCACTTTAGTATTAGATCACACCAAAAGAGCTAAGGCTTTAGATGAAACAAGAAGCTGAAAATAAACTGATTACACATGCATCAAGTATACCAGTCACTAAGCATTTCAGGATTGTAGGGATAAGGTACTCTCTTTGCTTATTATTGCCTCCTTGATCCAAAGAGATTTAAGCAACTGGTTTCAATTAGATGTTTTTAAGCTAGTAAAACTACATCCATAAAGACATATTTATAGAACAACTTAAAACTGGAAGAATTAGAATGACTACAAAACTGATGAATTCCATTCCCCCATCCCCTAGAAACATTTACTATTAACGAGCAAAAAGCACTGCAATTTTAAGAATTAATCCACTGTAGCAAAATTAAATCAGATACACCAGCAGGGATAATGATAAACTGATGGCTCTAGTGTTGTCAGTTTGTGGGTGATACAAGTTCATGTTGTCTGTGCCCGTGGCCACTCTGTTGGAATAAACATGAATATAAAAGGTAACATTAAAAGTGCAGCAGCACCAACATGGAATCAATTCCGTTCCTGAGTATGCAGACTTGTACTAAGTAGTATAGGATAAATATTGTATTTAAGAAATAATCTGACTGGTTCCAAGACTGCCAAACCTCAGCACATGGAAACAAAGGAAGACATAGTGGTGACAGTAAATGAAAGAGAGATGATAGTCATTTCCTTCAAAATTCCACAACACTAAAGTACCCCAGTGTGGCTTTGCGACACATGATTGCTTTCACCCACTGTATTCTGAGATTTATAGAAATGAAAATTAGTTCTGATAGGTATTTATCCGGCAGTTGCTTAATAACATTTATCTAAAAAACTCTGCAGAATGTGACTACAAATATTCGCAAGACGAGTCTTCTTATTTGTATCCTAATGAACACACTGCCACGGCACAGTTTTTCATTTTGGCCTTGTAAAAAATAGAAGAAAAGGAGTCTGAATGCCAGTCCAGATGGATTAATCATTGTTGTATGGGCAAACTAAAGCCCGGATCTGCTAAAGCTGTGAGCACAATTAGTCAAGTACGCATTAGTCATTAACATGTATATTGTGCTCCTGAATATCCAAATACTGAATAAAATATTCAACTACTAGTCCACAACTATCATCCTAAATTTTAACTTCATGAGACAGGATACATTTATAACCCAATGAAATTAGTGGGGCTAGGGGCAGGCCCAAAGCCATTAATTATGAGAACTGTTGTGAGCAAATCGGTGTTATGGGCACAATTCTGAGAAACCAAACTATCATTCGGAGTTACATGTCAATGAATCTCTTCGGATTGGGCCTGTAACAGGGCGAGACTCACCGGCAGGGACACTTCCTGCTGGTCACTCTGGGAATTAGCTCTTCAGCCCTGGATCATCCCCTTTCACTGGTGTCTCACCTACTGTTACCTATTTTTCCTCCACCTCTGTGTTAGGACCCATGTTCCTCCCAGACCGTGGTGTCCTCCCCACTGGCTGCTGCCATGCCACAGTGCCCCTACACCCTGGGGTCCTCCCCCTCAGGGAACCTCCAACCACCTATGCTCACCTTGCCTCAGTGACCCACTGCCAGTTGCTCCTTATCTCGGGCAAACCGCAGACTAAAATGGCTACTCATCATTGGCAAAGGGGCATGGACCTGCTGCCTTTGCCTTCCCTGGTTGCTTCCCTGCAGCCCAAGTACCCTCAGGCCTTGCTTCAGGCCGTGCAGCCTGGGATCTTGCCTGGCCAGAGCTTCCCCACCTCGGCCTGCCTTTCCCCAGCCCTGCTCTAAGTCAGAAAGCCTCTAACTTCTCTGGCAGCCAGGTCCCTTCTGCTCCATGGCTGGAGCAAGAGTGAGTCCAAGTCTCTCCTCCCCTCCAGGAGCCTTTATTTATACTGCTCTCAGCTGGGCCCTAATTGGCTAATACCTGCCTCAGTTACTGGCTTTACAGCTCCACCCCTCCAGCCCTATCCCGGGCTGGGTTTTAACCCCTTAAAGGGCTAGTGCGGGGCAGATGCCCTAGCTCAGGGCCAAATCTGAACATACATATTGTACTGCATGAGTGCTGTGTGCGTGTCATTTTCAATAATATTATTATTAAATTATTGCTGTGAAGCTTACATTTTCCCTCATCTGTTCGGTAAACATATAAACAAGGTAAGAATACTTAGAAATCTTTTTGATTTGATTAATCCCTTCAGTCTTCTACCCAGAGACTAGCTCTGGGAACACATTTCCGATGTGTCGGCAGCATACCATATAGCATGCATATGTAGGACTAAAAGGGTGTGTCTACATAGCAAAGTTATTTCGGAATAACAGCTGTTATTCCGAAATAACTATGCGAGCCATTCGAAACAATTTTGAAATAATGGACGACTTATTCAGTAATCTGTAAACCTCATTCTACGAAGAATCACGCCTATTCCAAAATAGCTCTTTTGAAATAAGGCGCATGTAGACGCTCCACTGCTGCTATTTCGAAATAGCCTCTCACCAGGGCTATTCTAAGTTATTCCTCCCCAGTGCCTCCTGGGGCTCTCAATCGAGATCGCACGTCTACATTAGGGATGCCTGCTTCAGACTAATTTTGAGGCTTCCCTGCAGTGTAGATGTGCTATTTCAAAATAAGCTATTTCGGAATAACTATTCCAGAACAGCTTTTTTCAAAATTAATGTGCAGCGTAGACATACCCAAAGAGTGCCCTTTAATGCAGTGGTTTTCAAACGACTGGTCGTGACCAGTACTGGGTGGTGGAATGTCAGGCACCGGGTCTCGTTGCTGCAGGGGGATCAGATGACCAGCAGGGGCTCTAAGGCAGGGGGTACCTGTCTGTCCTGGCACTGCAGACTGTGCTAGGCCCTAGAAGCAGCTGGCAGCAGGCCGGGGTCCTAAGTGGGGGGTAGGGGAGAGCACACAGGGCTCCACACACTGCCCCTGCCCTGAGCATGAGCTCCACCTTCTCCCATTGGCTGGGAGCCTGCTGCTGGCTGCTTCTGGGGTGCAGCAAGATCTGCAGTGCCAGGAGAGGCTGGAAGCTGCCTTAGTACCACTGCTGCACCGCTGACTGGGAGCTGCTCAAGGTAAGCCCCTCCTGCCCCAGCCCTGACCCCACCCCCCACCCAAAGCTGGAGCTGCCTCCAATACCCCAAAGCTTCCATCCTCAGCCCCACCCTGGTGACCACATTCTAGTCAAATTACGTTGGGTGGTGGGCATCAACAAGTTTCTTCAACTGGGTCATGAGAAAAAAAGTTTGAAAACCGCTGCTCTACTGGATATTCAGTACCTTGTCTGTCCCAGGACACTTAGAATAAAGATATATTTATTTTGCCTCAGCATCCTGCAAAGTCCTCTCTATTACCTCTCCCATCGCTGCACATCATCGCTGAGCAATGCAAGCCAGCAACCGGCCGTTGATGTCTTTATGTCGAGGTTGCCAGTTTATGACAGCATTACCAATAGTTCCACGTGGCTTTCATCCCCATTTCTTTTTGATCTTAGGGAAAAATGACAAACTTGGCTTAACTGATTCCAAGAATTCTAGAGACCTTCCTTCCTTGAGCACAAGGATTGTTAAAAAAAAAAATTGTTAAAAAAAAAAAAAGATAAAACCCAAACAACCTGATATAACGTACCATTTTAAATAAATTGCAAACTTCCATTTTCAACAGTCTTTGTTCTGTTGCATTAGAGAAACAGGAACCCGGTGGCAGCTTATTTTTTAATGCCACTGCAGAAATCCCACTACTGAACCTGCAGCGAGATCTTCAGAAATACATACTTAATGAAATTATACAATGTACCTATGCAACACACACAGCCCACAGACTGAAGATCAGCCTCTTAAATTAATGTGGCCCTGGTGACTAGTTAAATTTTTGACCTTCCAAAACATGTCGAGAATAAAGATGAAAAATACGATTTGTAAATGGGAAACTCACAAACACAGTTTATAACCTCAATACAAGAGCCTGAACGCTTAAGACTTACTCATGTGAATAAAGGGTGCAGGATAAAGCCCAAAGTGAGATTTCATACAATCATATCCAAATTAGCGAAGCAAAACTATGGGATGGAAGTGAACATAAAAGCAAGAGAAATAACATGAACAGTGGAGCAATAAACAATTTAGCCTGAGGCAAAACACTAATGCAAGAGTAATTTCAAAGCACCAACTGAACTAAGGTGACAAAAAATGTGAATTATAATAAATCTAGAACAACACTGGCTGCCATTCCTGCCCTTCATCAAGATCAACACAAAATTCAAACTACCACCACAAACTGTCATCAGCATCATCACGAAGGGCGCAAACATTAAGCAATAAATCGTTTGTTCTGACAAGAAAGAAGGACTAAAGCACGAATCCTGAACAAGGAGCCTTATTCAAAGTCTACTGAGGCCAATGAAAAGACTCCCACTGACTCACGACAAATCTATACTACACCAAGAACATCGGTTTAAGGTACGCAACTCTTTGTTTATGTAGCTAGAGTCGACATACCTTAAGCAGAGTCGACGTAGCTGGAGTCGACGTACCTTAAGCAGAGCTTGGCCCTGTCTCCACAGCGGGAGGTTGATAGGAGCAAATGCTCCTGTAAGCTTCCCTTACTCCTTGCAAATTGAGGAGTACTGGTGTCGGCCAGGGGCACCCTCAGCGTTCAATTTAGTGGGTCCTTACTAGACCCACTAAATCAAATGCCAGGAGCTTGATCTCCAGCATGGTAAGCACAGACATGGCCTGAATGAAGTAGGCCCCAGTTGTTACACTGAAATGACATTTATTCATGGAAGGATGTGTAAATAGCCTCTATTTATAATGCAATAAAAGCCCTGGGTCAGCAGGGGCTTCGGTTGTGGGGCTTTAAAATCTGCAGTGTCAGACCCACTGATGGTGGGGAGGGGAAGAGGGCAGTTGCCCTGGGGCCTGGTGATTCAAAGAGGCCCGGGGTTCCTGGCTGCTGCTGTTGCTACGGCAGCAGTGATGTTTGAAGACCCGGACCCTTTAAATGGCTGGCAGAGCTCTGGGTGCCTCTTAGGGCTGCCTAAGGAAGTGGGGACAGAGGTCTGTGTGCGCCAGGTGGCTGTGAGGGCTGCAGGGAGAGGGCACGTCGCTGTCTGGGTGGTGCTGAAAGCTGACTGTCCCTCACCCCGCCCCTTTTGGAGGGGCAGAGCCACGCCCCCTCACCTTCCCCAGGACCCTGCAGAGGCTGTTGGCTCCCCTGTGCGGTATAGATGTTCTGTCTCAGGCTGGAGCCTGGACTCTTAGACCCCACGCGGGGGGACTGTCTCACATCCTGGCCTCCAGCAATTTTTAGCTCCGCAACTCAAGCCCTGCAGACCCGGATCAACCTTTGAGACGGGATGCCATGGGTTTCTGATCGCAGTGCAGAGACACAAAGCGTCACCAAACTTTTTCATGTATCCCAGTAACCAAATGTTAGAAAAACACATATGAGCTGCTCTCCTAATCTTTGCATTACAACAGCACCTAAAGATTCCAGCTGAGATCAGTGTCCCATTGCGCCCTTTTTTATACCAGAGGTACATACACCCAGTCAGAGGCAAGCTCTGTCCCAAAGACCTTATAATCTAAGTAGACAACACAGTCCAGGATGGGAGGGGAACCAGAACCACAGATCGGGGTCTAAGCTCTTACAGTTTGCTCCTGGCTGAGCTAGGAATAGAAGTCAGGTCTGCTAACTCCAAATCTGTTTTCTGGACCATGTGGCCGTTCAGTCAGACATGTGCTCTCTTTAGATCTATAAATACGAATAAAACAAAGTAGCTGAAGGTATCAGCTACATGTATAATTTCTGCAATAAACTTTACACATTAACACATAGCAGATTACAAGATTGTCTCGCTTTAGATTGTCAAACGAATAAAGTAAATTCAGTTATTTTACAAAAGCGACAAGGAGTTCTGTGGCACCTTATAGACTTGGAGCATATAGTATTGGAGCATAAGCTTTCGTGGGCAAAGACCCACTTTGTCAGATGCAAAGTGGGATCCTTGTCGCTTTTGCAGATCCAGACTAACACGGCTACCCCTCTGATACTCAGTTATTTTAGACATGGGGATGTTACACAGCAATAGTGTATTTTAGAATGTACTATAAACTGGGGAATTTAACTAGAGAAGCCCCAAAACGTGTGTATTACAGTGAGGATTCGCTCAACTTTCTACAACTGTATCCTGCTATTGCTTTTAACATATTTTTAAATGTTAGTTTCATTCAGCTCAGAGATAAGTGTACGACAGCAAAAGTAGGACATTTCTGAACACAAATCTTTTGAATAAACCAGCTTGAGACACAGGCTACATCTACACAGAAACATTATTTCGCAATAACTAGTGTTATTTCAAAATAACTTAGTCCGCGTCTACACAGCCAGCAGTTATTTTGACAATGTCAAAATACTGTCAAGCTGGAGGACTTCTGACTCTGACCCCCATAGCCCTCGTTGTACGAGGAGTAAGGGAAGTCGAAGGAAGAGAGCTCTATTTTGAAATAAGTGCTGTGTAGACAGCACCAAAATGCAACATAAGCTATTTCGAAATAAGCTACGCAAGTGACGTAACTCAATTTGCATAGCTTATTTTGAGTTAAACCCAGCTGTGTAGACACGCCCCCAAAATCCACCAAGTTTGAAGTCTCATTCTGTTCTTTTTGCTAACTAGGTTTTTAAAACAGGGGCGGGGGAGCTTTTTTGAATCGGGGGCCACTGACCCACAGAAAAATCAGTTGGGGGCCCACACATAAATGAGAAGCAAAAAACAAACAACTCCCCCTCCCCAATGACATGGTCACCAACTGAGAAAAAGAGACACTCCCTACATTCCCACTGCACACCAGAGCCTAGGAGGGGCCCAGCTGAGTAGATTTTGTGTGCTCCAGCCCCGCAGTGGGACATTGGAGGAGTGGGAGGGGGCTGGAGTGCCAGCACAGGCTCCACAATAGTCTCCCCCTGAGACTAAGGGGGCCAGATTCAAGCAAACCGGGGGCCACATCCGGCCCCTGGGCCTGAGGCTTTCCCACCCCTGTTTTAAAAGAATCCCTTTTAACTAACATGGTCCACATACAAAAAGCCACCACACACACAAACCTACCTAATGATGAATCATTGTAATGAATATGTGTAATGCCCAGAGGCAGAAATGAACCTGGAACCTCTGATGCTTGGTGCATGAGCCTCTATAGCTTGAGTTAAAGACCAATTGGCTCTCAGTTAAGGCTGCAGAGCAAACTCATTCGCTCTCTCTCTGTAAGTGGTGTAAGTGCCACTACATGGGACAGCGAACCACACCCAGAAGGTGCGTGGACTACATAAGCTCAGAGAATCAAAAAAGCAGGCTAGGGTTTCAACGAGACAACAAGCTCAGAGGAAGAAAGAACGTTGGGATTTGGAGACAATTTGTTCTCCAAAAAGCTCCTCCATTTGTCCTGGGAATTCCGCAAAGAAGGGATGTTCTCTTCTCCCGAACCTCTGGCTTTGGGGCTTGGGAATAAATAAAACAATGCAAAAGATACTGGCTCTGCTGCATTAAAAACCAAAATAATGGGTCTTCAGTATAAGTAGCTTCTCGAATACACTGGTATTTAAGTGTTTCAGCTATTGAGCAGATTTACTGTAAGCAGAGCAGGCGGAAGAATACAGCAAAGAAGAACATTTAATCTTTGTAAGTTAAAATGACCTTTCAATTTCATTTGCGGCTTTTAGTACATACAAGGTTTAACTTTTACTTTATACTCATGGTTTTAGACCCGAGGCTGTCAGGAGAATTTCCAGGCATTGGGATACTTGTGAGCAGGGCACTTTAAACATCCAATAACCATCTGTAACACCTCTCACTTAACATAACTGTATGCAGGACTCTGACGCCATGTTCTCATATTAATTGAAATGTGCCAAGAAGGGAGGGGCTTTCTTGTTTTGGCTTTTTTAAAACATTCCGTAGATGAAGCATTTCCTAAGATTTTAGAAATCCTTCTTGTGTATACCAGGTGTCTGAATGATTCGGTGCTCCTCATTCAAGTGCCTCATTATAGTTCCTTTTGCGCTAATTAGCCCAAATTGGAGTATCGTGTACAGTTCTGGGCATCACATTTCAAGAAAGATGTGGAGAAATTGGAGAAAGTACAGAGAAGAGCAACAAAAAATTATTAAAGGTCTAGAGAACATAACCTATGAGGGATGACTGAAAGAATTGGGCTTGTTTAGTTTGGAAAAGAGAAGACTGAGGGGGTATATGATAGCAGTTTTCAAGTATATAAAAGGGTGTTACAAGGAGGAGGGAGGAAAATTGTTCTCCTTGGCCTCTAATGACAGGACAAGAAGCAATGGGCTTAAATTGCAGCAAGAGGGGAAGAACTTCCTAACTGTCAGGGTGGTTAAACACTAGAATAAGTTGCCTAGGGTGGTTGTGGAATCTCCATCACTGGAGATATTTAAGAGCAGGTTAGACAGGCATCTATCAGGGATGATCTAGACAGTGCTTGGTCCTGCCATGAGGGCAGGGGACTGGACTTGATGACCTCTCGAGGTCCCTTCCAGTTCTAGTGTTCTATAATTCCATGATTCTATGGACTTGAAATGTGATCCAGAGCACATTACAGTTACAGCACACATAATGGGAAGAAGAGAGTTTATGCATATTCCAGGCAAAGCGGTTTTCATACCATCAATTCTGATCATGAGAAGAACAGGGCAATTGGTCCACAAGAGACTGGCAAAATCCAATTAGTGCCTGCGATTTTTTACAAGTTTTGTCTTCTGGAAAGAGGTAACGACAGTTGTCATCAGCCTTCCTATAAAGGGATTCAAAACCAGACAATGGTGGGCCTACAGTTTCATCAATAATATACAGATATGAGCAACAGACAGGTTTAGAAAAGCGTTGTGGTATGATCAACATAATCCACATCATGTATCTGCAAGTGAGCTGATGGAGAGAATGAACAGCTGAGCTCTCTTTTTGGAGAAGGTTGCTCTCCCCACAGTGATTTTGGAGCTATGACTTTCTTCTTAGGAGGCCGAGTCTTGTCTGGGTTGCAATCTCAACAGTGCCCAGCACATATATACAGTGCTTGTCACCAGTGCTGCAGTTGCACAAACGAGCAGCAGCTGGATGAGAAAAGGAGGGCATGTCAGCTCAGAGCGGCAGAAACGGTTTTTTTTCACGGCAGCTATTTGCAACCCTCCAAGGAGCTACAGAGGCTGCCCATTAAAACCCTGTTAAAACACTTCTGATGTTGTCAGCAGTGGAGAGCTGAAATAGCACAGTGATCACTGAGATGCTATCTGCCTCAAGCAGTTCAGTGGTACTGTCAATACTATGAGCAAGAAGGTACAAGATGAGCAACAACCTAATTTCTCCATCAAAATTTCATAAACTCCCTGAGCTGGTAGAGACTAGGGATGTGGGCAAACACACGACAACTGATAAGCTGATCATTCACTGATCATTGATCTGGAATCTTTCCCCAACCCTTGGAAGTTCTAAGTTAATTTACACTCTTAAACCAATGGAGTGTAAGTCGGCATTGAAAGGGGAGCAAAAGGAAATACAGGAAAGTCCATTAATCAAACACCCAGAATAATTTTTCCCACCCTCATAAAAAAGTTTTTTTTCAAATATATAATATGAGAAAGAAACCTTGTACAATTGTGTGCGTGCACGTATATTTGTGTACACACATTTTAAGGTACTACATTTGATACACACCCGCCCAAATACAAACATACACATGTACTAGACATGTATTTCCTCTCACATTTCTCTGCACTGAGATATAAAGGGCCTGATTCAGTAGCCATTTAAGCATTTACACGTGTCGTCCCATTGGACCACAGAGTGCGCCTTTTACTGGCTTTAAGAGCACAACCATACTAAAACGCAAAGGACTATACGCAAAATATGGTGTTACCCAGTATGAATAAAGAAGGTAAAATGTGGTCCATTTACTTCCATGCTATTATTTGCATGGATACATGCTTCTCCTAGTAAGTAATAGCTACAGAAACAGAGAGAACATAAAGAATTATTTGCAATGTAGTAGCCAAGGAATACGTGCTGAACAATGAATTTAGTCTCTTGGCTATAATTTCATGAGAAGAATAACTGAATCATCCACTTTGCACTTTTCCAGATTTTTAAAGAACATGGGAAAATTCTGGTAGAAATGGCTTAAATATTTATAGGACCTGTGACAAAAATTCAAATGCAGTGAAACAATGAAAATTAATCAAGAATGCCATTGTTTCTTGGACATTCTCTGCAGGACTTCAATGGAGAAGACAGTGAAACTTGCAGACTCATTGTCCTAGACCAGTGTCATATTTATGCACTTTAATGCCAATTTTAGAGAGACAAAAGATGTGGAGACCTTGTTGGTAACAAGGCAGAGAATTATGGGGTAGCAGTTGAAGTCGAGAGCCAGATTAGATGCTTCCTGTTTAATATTCAGTGACTGTTCCAACTCTCTTACAGAGTTTTTGTGTGCATACACCCATCATTTGCAAATAGCCCCTTCATGCAGTTAACATGCTCATATAATTTCATAAAGAGTTGAAGATTTTGGCCGAGTTTCACATAGCAACAGTGATTTATTTGGATCAGACTGGCAGTCCCTATGCACGCTCATATGATGCGTCTTCTGTCATAAAGTACATTATTCCTCTCAGTGATATGCAGGAATTTGGTTTTCCTCTGATTCATCCCCCATATTCACAGGCCACAACTTCATGTGTGCAAATTTGGGTTCTACTTCACAACTTCGCTGGGGAGCAATTTTTGGTGATGCAAGTTTGGATGGCATGATACATGTAAGAGATGCTGGCTTGTGGTTGGGGTTTTTTGTGTGACTGTTGTATAAAATATCTTCACCCTAATGCTTCCCCCAACTCTACTGGAACATATGACTCAGAGCTTGTAATTTCTTTATGAAGTGTAGATCCCGTAACAATGATTTCTTGTAAAATTTAAAAAGCCAAGTACTGGCCTCATAAATCCGTTCTAGGTTGAGGAGGCCTGGTGGGTATATTTTCACCATGATGTGCAAAGAGTTATACATCAGACTATACTCTTCAATCTTTCTGCAGGGAATTGGTGGGAGCTTCATTATTTCAGTGCCACTGAACTCGATGGAACTGGACTAACATCATATTGGGTAGCAATTAGGACCAATCAATGGGAGTTAAGTGCCTAACCTGCTTAGGTGCTTTTGAAAATCCCACTAGGTGCCTATATGTATCTTTAAGAAACATTTGAAAATTTCACCTTTATTCCTTCCTTCCTTATTGAGGAAAAAGCTTAACACAATTCAACATGAGGACACAGAACTTAACACACCCTGGACCCATGAGCCCAGAAATTAAATATCTGCCTTTATCCACCCAGCTTCCTCTGCTTGTATTCGATAAAGATTATGACCCCATACAACTAGAATATAAACAAGATCACAACAATTTTAAGATGAGTATAACTTCTACAGGATCAAATAACCTTAACTTCATGCAGTCAATAACGAGCACAAATAAACTGTGGCAAATAATAGCTGTGCTAACACTAAAGCATGTGTGATATTCATGAGGTAATAAAATCTTCAGAATAGTTTGACACTTCTGTAATACAATGTATTTTGTTCTGGGGGCAAGGAAATTACTAAGAGAGCTGAAAGAACGTGCTAGTTAATTATTCAATTTATAGAGGCAGATCTTTAGCAAACTCTAAAAAGGAAGCAAACAAGTTACAGCAAATAATCCGCCTGCTGATATTAAGACTGTAAAACCACGATTTTCTGGATGAAAAACAAAGCTCTCTTACAAGAATGGAAGGCCTGGGAACCGTGCCTCTCCATCTTCCCACTTTTTCTACAGCTCTGCATAATCACAACAACACTTAATTTCTTTCCTTCTGAATTAACTTTGTGTTAAGGATACTTTGCAGTTAATGCAGGTTTGTCATAACTGTGGTGTGATGGCATTAAAATTTAATCCAACAGTATCTCATTATTTAGATCCATAACAATAAAAATATGCTTTTCAATATACAAAGCTATCTTCTATTTTTGCAAAATTTTACTTTCACTCTTGAGAGATTTACAATCTTAGCAAAACTCAAGCACAAGTTATTATGCAAAAACTTTGCCTTTTTCTTTGGGAGTGTCTGTTTTTAATTTTTATTTCCCAAAGAAAAACACGCAAATTATTTAGAGAAAGTTTGTGCAAAAATTGCAAAACAACAAGCAAGACATTAAGAAGAAATATTTTATAGATTGAGAATAAACCTCGAACTTCCTTAGCCCTGGAAATCTTGCTAAGATACTTGGTAACTAGTTTGCCAAGAAAACATTATATACTGAGAAACTTAATTAATAAAATTGTCAACCTTCCATAGAATTATGCAGGATTTATACCTGACTCATATTAAATTTACTTTGCAAGTGTCATGGAACCCAACAAACTCATGGACACATTATTGTGCAGGAGTAGGGAAGGGTTCAAAACACAAATAATAATTTCATAACCACTGGCCAACAACAACATATTTTGCAACTGGAATGTTTATATGATCATAAAAATGTAGCACGATATTCTGTTACTCTGCCCTTCAAGAGAAGGAAGGAGATGTAAAATATATAATGTCTTTTCAAAAGAAAGGCATATGGAAACTAAAACAAAATGTCAATATATAATATCGTGGCTAACAGAAAAGACATTACATTTTGGAAAGCAAATTAAGTTCATTAAAGTGCATTCATAATAAACTATTCTGCAAATCAAACCCATGTTCTTAGATAGGTTACCTATTTTATACAAAAGATGTACTTTCCCTTTAGTTTCTGCTTCAAGCCTTTATTCTATGAGAAGTCAAGTAATTAACTTGCCAGGGGAAGAAATTTTCCTCTTCAATACCTTTACATTTGTATAAAGCAAAATTATACAAAATGCTGATGTAAGCCCCACAGGGAAAATACTTCTGTTGTAAAGCAAACACTTGTCTATACCACCTTAAATCCACTCATGTGCCTTGTTCTGTGCTCAAAATCCGGACACTCCCACAATGCATTTGTGCAGAGTGTCTGCCTGCTGGGATGAAGTTTATTCACAGGAAATATGAAGGGAAAATTCACGCTCTGCTGCTTAATCAGAACTGACATGGCATCTCCAGAGAGAGAGAAACTTAGGATGTCAGGCAGGTTAGCACAGGGCAAGCAGACGGTCAATAAAATATTCAATAAAGACCTCTGATATCATAGACCTAATACAGTGGAAAACGACAGAATTCCTCTTTTTGATGGAGAACAAGTTTAAAATAGGTTGTTAAAATGTCTATACAACGTTAACCTGCTAAAATTTGAAGACGATTGTGACTGGTTTTTAAACATGTTATAAAAAGCAAAACCAAATACAAACTGATAAAACACAAGATGTGGTCAGGTTGACACATAAGAGAGACAGATTATTCAGAACAAGCAAAATGTTATTAAACCTCTCTAGAATAATTACATTGTTTTGTTGTCTACTAATCCTTCTACAACCGTTCCTTACTTGGCAGTCACTATCAGTAACAAGCATATGTTTAAACAAAATACCCACTGAGTGCATTAAAATATATGCTGCTTAGTCCAAAAGACACAAAACCCACCCAATATGAATCCCACTAATGTATTTTCAGCACTATGACTTAACAGTAATACCATAGGCATCTTAGTACTAGCAATGTATCTTGAATTTCTGCAAAGAAATACTAAAGGTGCTACTTATACACAACATTAAAAATGCCACCCAACATGCTGCACCATTTTTTTTGGTCAAAATTCAGACTAGCACAACTACAATTTGAGACAATGTTTCATGATCCTTGTTTCAAGTCTTGATGTCAATAACTTCTTAAATATTTCTCCACCTGAACAGATACTAAGAGAGTTTGGAAAGAAAACCCAGGAGGGAAAAAGAAAGCAATAGTCCCTACGCAATGAGCCCTGGAAATCATTCTGCTGAAGCTGGATCTGAGTTTACATAAAGGGAAAATTAAATCGAGCACTGGAGTGGATTAGGAAGAGCTATACCAGGAGATGTGTAAAGTTAATCATGTTTAGTTAGGGGCAGTGCTTAACTGCTCAAGCTTGCCTTGGAGATCTTTCTTTCTTACTCTAAATTTTATCTATATAGGGCTAATTGGTTTAAATTACACACTGACACATGTACATATGTGTGTACACACACACACACACACACACACACACACACACACACACAGATGAAATGGTACAGAAAATCCTGGAATCGATAACAACATATGGAACTTCCATAATGTTTTCTATTATTAAGCTAGTATGAAAACAGCAATCCATCCTCGCCCTGGTCTACACTAGGGCTTTATTTCAAAATAACCCCCCTTATGTTGAATTAACAAGCGGAGCGTCCACACTACCAAGCAAAATAACAGGCTGCTTATTTCAAAATCTATACTCCTGTTTTCCTCGAGGAATAACACTACTTTCAAAATAGTTATTTTGAAACAGCGGTAGTATGGACGTTCCGGTGCTGCTATTTCAAAATAACTACTCCCCAGAGTAATTTGAACTAATTACTCCCCAGTGCTTCCTGGGACTCTAAGTCGAGATAGTGTATCCACATTAACGGCGCCTGCCTCAGACTAATTTTGAGGCTTCCCCATAGCATGGACATGCTATTTTGCTTTTGTTATATTGGGAGTTAATAAATCGATTTCAGTTATTTCCAAATAGTTATTTCCTAGTGTAGACACGCCCCTCATGACACCACTGTGATAGAGGAATATTGGCGATTATAAGTAACTTCCTCTATCTGTCATTTTTCTAAAGACCAGACCGCAGTCAGCGGCAGAGCCATGTTTGGAACTTTAGGATATCTGCTGTCCAGCCCTGTGCTCGGACCCTAGACCAGACAAACCATTAACATCTTAGTACAACGTACGAGCAAAAATCTCCTACAGGGGAGCATAGACATAAATGCGAAATTTCACTGTCTGAAAAAAGTCTTCTTCTAGCAGGTGTATTCCCTCAAAGGGACAAATCCAGGCGTTGAGGGAAGAGCTACAAGGCGTGCGGAGCTGTCTTCACCGGATACCCCTCAGACAGTCCACAGAGCTGCACCACAGGCACTTCAATGGCAAGTGTTCGACTTTACAGACTGTGAGGGCAGCTGCCACTTCTCTGAGCCCCTTCTGCAGTGGTTTCGGGCCAATGAGTCTCCAAATACAGAGCTCGTGACTCCCTCTCTGCCTCGTCTCCCGCAGTCCTTTCTCCAGCAAAATTACCCTACCTCAAAAACCCCCTGCAAGACGGTAAGATGACTTTGAATGTCACGGTATCCCCCTTCCCATTGTACTTGCAGAGTCTCCATTGCTTATGATCACAGAAAATGTGTTTATTCAGCCCAGCTATTCTCTTAGGGTATGTCTACACTTGCCCCCTAGTTTGGACTAGGGAGGCAAATGAAGCATACTGAAGTTGCTAATGAAGCGCGGGATTTAAATATCCCGTGCTTGATTAGCATATTCGCAGCCGGTCGCCATTTTAAAATGCCGGTAGCCCGAATTAACTCGCCACGTGTAGACGCGGTAGTCCGATCCAAAACCCTTCCCTCAAATTAACTGTTACTCCTCATTGCACAAGATTTAAATATCCTGCGCTTCATTAGCAACTTCGGTATGCTTCATTTGCCTCCCTAGTCCGAACTAGGGGGCAAGTGTAGACATACCCTTAGCAAATACATGAACATAGAGATGTATCAGATCAGCGGGCCTCTGACCAAACAATCTGTCACAGGGGAAAGCCAAAGGAGAAACCATACCAAGGAGAACCGATATGGTGATTCCAATTTTCCGAGACTCTTTCTCTGAGATCTAATCAGGAGGCCAGAGGTGGGAAATTAAAAATGGAGAATTGGTCTCTGAACAAAGAGGGCTCGTCTCTTTGATTCTGTTTCTCTTTACACTTGGGAAATGCGGTATTTCAGCTACCCTTTCTGCCAGTTTGCCCAGGGCCTGTCTAGTGGTGTTCTGCAGCACCTATGCATATATGCTGAGTTTTTTATGTATCAATGCTGCATAGAGTTCAAAAGCAATTTATTGTCAACAACGTGAGAAATGCGGCTATTACTGTAATAATCACAGTGATTTTACATAAGGCTTTAACTCGATCAGATGAAGATGAAGTGGATAACCTGAGAGATCATATTAACTTCCTTGTATCTCGAAAAATTAACGGATCAAATTTCTGGTGTCAGCCAGCCCTTCTAATGTATTTGACCTTTTAGAGAGTCTTTTCAACAGGATCGTGTCTCTAACAGATATTCACTTTAGAAAGTTTTATTCTATTTTTTTTAAAGTTTAGCTTTGTGCACAGAAAATACAAACTTAAAAACAGATCTGTTCCTTTAATTGCTTTAATTGAGCTCTGCGGGCCAAACCACAAAGTTCTCTGATGAAGGAGCAAAAGGACTAGGATATGAATCTGTCAAGTTTGGAATATTTTTTCCTATGGAGTTTTGTAAAATGACTGAAGATAATAATGCTTCAGTATTTTCTGAGAATAGCTCCTTTGTTCTTTATTTCAGTGTTACAGAAAAGATTATTTGTGACTATTCACTTCCTTACAAAATATTCAGATTCTTCAATGAAAAGAGTTTCCCACATTATGTAGACACCCACACAGCTACATTTGAAAATGAATGAAAAGGCTGTGCTATAAGATGATGAATATGGAACCTTGCAGTGCGCTCCAGCTTTGCTTAGGCACGTTCATTGTGCATCTGTGTTGGGAAAAAGGATTGAGCAGATACTAGATCTGGCTGATTAAATCCAAACATGGAAAAGGGAAGCAACCATGTGAGGGCTGAAACAAATTAGCACGATTCTTCTATGTGTTTGAAAACTGTTCCATTTATGGTTAACTAAACCCCTCCTGTAATTTTTTGCTTCATAGGACTCCATTATAATGTACAACAGTACAAACGTGGTTGCATGTTGGGCAGTATTTCACCTCTACTCTAGGCCACTGGTTTGAAATCAGACCAGTTTAGACGTAAGCAGAAGTCATTACCATCTGGAGAGTGTTTAACGATTTACATGAAATCACTGGGTGGTCTAACCCTCATTCCTAATCACAAATAACCACCATCATAATTGGTACCCTTGTTAGTAATCTCAATTTAGACACCAAGGATTCAGTGGGAAGTGGTCAGGAGATTAAGGATGGGTGAACCAAACCATCCAATAAACATGGATTCCAACATTCAGGTCTTTCAAACCAGCCCCGGAAAAGGCTTTATGTTACAGAGTTTTTTAAACATACAAGCTGCATTATATTACTGCTTTCTGCACAGTCAGCTGCTGGGGTATCACACAATAATAAAAAGCTCACGATTCACTAGACGATCCCTACTTTTTAAGACCACCTAAGTGTGAAGAGTCACAAACATTGTGACACCCCATTTCAGAGGGTGATGGTCAAGCTCAAATACCTTTACACTACCCGTCAGGGCAGCATGTACTGGGATGCCGCTAGCTCTTTTTCCCATTCTCCTGACTATGAGGGAGCAAGGGGCAAGTACACAGCTTGCATGACTTACTCCTCTGCCTCCTCTCTGTATCAGCTGAGAGAGAGGGGAAAACTGCATAGTTTACCCTCACTCCTTGATAGTCAGGGGAACTGGAAGAAGAGTGAGCAGCACCCTGATATATATGGCTGCAGCCCCCCCCTGCTGAAATGGCACCCTTGCCATGGGGCAGGAAAGCTGTAAGTTAAATCTGCTTAAAGGCAAGGGAATCATCTCTGTTCATCACCTCTATTGGCAGAGGACCGTGAAGGGAGACCTGCAGTGTCATAGAAGAAAAATTAAACACGAAAGAACATCACACTTGCTAACCCCAATTTACTCAACCACTTTTATGAACCTCTCAGAATCAGATCAGTCTCACAAATCCATCCCTCCAGGCCAAACTGGTATATCCCCGCGATCGTTGTAATTTCAGGATTTATTGTATTCCGTATAAAAAGTCTCAGAGAGGTAGCCATGTTAGTCTGGAACTTTAAAAAGAATGGGTAGAAATAAATTCGAAATAACGGGCTTCTTACTCCAACTTCCTGTAAACCTTGTTGTATGAGGATTAAGGAAGTCAGTGGAATAGCGATTTATTTCGAAATAAGTGCTGTGTAGACAGCACCAAATTTCGAAATAAGCTACGTAATTTGCCCAGCTCAAATTGCTAGCTTATTTAGAGGAAAGCGCTACTGTGTAGACATAGTCTAAGAGACTAACTAAAATACATATAGTATCATGAGCTTTTGTGGGCAAAACCCACTTCATCAGATGAGTCGGGAGTGGAAATAACAGAATGAAGATATTTATAACAGAAGGGGGAGAAAAGTATTTGTAGGACCGGTGCTAACGAGGCTAATTAAATGGGCTGAAAGTGTCCCATTCTTAGCTTTTAATGTAAGAATGCTGTTGTCAGAGGCAGGGGAGACTGGCTTTCTAATGCGATACTTGCTGAATTCAGTATAGTGAACATACTTAAAAAAAACTAAAGCTAACCCACTAGGCTTGCTATCTTATCTACAGCAATAATGAATGTCCCATAATACAGTATGGATGGGCTCATATTGCTCACATAATCCAAGTACACATATATAGAGAGAGACAAAGAGCTGAAAAACATTTAAACCGTAATTTTTCTAAATTACTCTAAAAATGTACTCTTCTCTGATAGTACTCTCCACTTAAGACATGGGACATGATTGTCAATGCTTCCTGAGCGCTTTTGTTTGTAATGTTCCTCTTATATTCACTTGTTTTCCTCCTCACAAGGTTCATCCAGATGAGGTGTAGCCAGCAGATCCATTTTCTCTTCCTCTCATTCTTTGTCCCTGAAATGTAATTCTCCCCACCCCATCTGGGAAAACAGACAGCAGTCTTAGTCATATGATCTAATGCAGGGCTGGGGAACCTCTTCTGGGTCGGGGGCCGCTGAGCCACAGAAAAATCAGCCAGGGGCCGCACACAAGGGAAAAATAAAAAAGCAAAAACAAAACAAACCTTCACTTATGTGGCCCCTGACTGAGAAGGAGAAAGACACTCCCCACATTTCCCTCATAGATCAGAGCCTAGGGGTGCCCAGGCTAATAGATTCTGTGTGCTCCAGCCCCATGGTGGGATGGCGGGATGTGTGTGTAGTACCAACACGGGCTTCCCAATACTAGAGGGAGCCCTGAGCCTCAGAGGCCAAATCCAGGCAAGCCGGGGGCCACATCTGGACCCCAGGCCTGAGGTTCCCTACCCCTGATTTAAAGACTACTCTCGGCACTAAGATTTGAACCCTGTTTGCCATACACCATGGCTACTTCACTTCTTCAAGGCCAGGTCTACACTGAAGACAAGGTCAACTTAAGATATGCAAGTCCAGCTATGTTAATTATGTAGCTGGGGTCCAAGTATCTTAAATCACGTTTTCATGCCATCCACACAGCGGACGGTCGAGGGAGAAAACGCTCCTGTCGGCTTCCCTTACTCCTCGTGAGGAGCAGGAGTACCGGCGCCGACGGGGGAGCCCTCTCCGGTCAAACGAGTGGGTCTTCACTAGACCCACTAAGTCGAATCCTGGAAGATCCGACTGCGGCAGCATTGATCTTCCATGGAGTGCAGACATGGCCTAAAGAAATTCAGTGAAAAGAGATGTTACTACAATGGAGAAATTCAGAAAACAGAAAATTGTTCTGCTTTGAAAGCTGGCTGGAATGGAGAATTATCTTCAAAAATAGACAGGAAACAGAAAAGACTAATGTTGGGCAGATGACAGATCCTTGAATTCAGTGAACTGGCCTTCAAGATAGGAGCTGTTCTATTAAACATAGAGGCATTATGCTGGTCATCCTCTTTAAACCCAAGAGTGATTAAAATGCTGGCAGAAAATAAAAACTGGCTATTGAAAGGCCTGCCCCGAGGTCCTAATTTCAAATCAAATTTTACAGCGCCGCACAGGAACAATGCAAGCCCAGTGCTTCAAGTCTTCTTTTTGTCACTTTGTACAAAGAAGCCCCCTCAAACTCTCTCAAAGAACAATGGCCCCTCTTGATTCACAACTACGCCAAGAATGGGCTCAAACCATACAAAAACACATTTTAAAAATACATTTTACACTGCCCTTGACATTTGAGACAAATAGAAGCCAATGCATTGAAATTCCAAGTATTTTTTTTTATCTCCATTGACAATGTGAATTTTTATTTCCCCCCGTCTACTTGATCTTTGACATTTTGGCCTCTGTAAAAGGAGGACACAGCAGAGCAGTCAAAGAAATTAATTATGCAGATAATTGCATTTTATTAAAATGATTACTGTAACAGAGAACACAATAAATGACAGCTGTGCAGACCTGGCCCACAGAAGCAAGCAAGAGGACACAAGCAGTTCATTTTTAATTGAAAATTATCAAAGCTATTAACATGTAATTATCTGTTTTTGATACAGGACACTAGATTAATTAGGATTTTTCTAGATCTTCAAGTTTGCTTTCTGGTAAAAACACTTTCCATAGTTCTGAGGAGCTGCATCAGACTCCTTTTTATATAGGGCAAGTTTATTTGAATTTGGCAGCATGGTTACAGACAGTTGTTTCCTAGTGAACAGAACACAAGACCATATGTTTCAACGTTTAAGCAATTTAGAATCAGAGGTATAATTCTGAGTGTCCTTAGAAGAAATTGTACGTTAAATACCCAAAGGATCTGAGCTCTACAAGAGATACAGCCTTTTTTAGCACTTTTCCCATAGCAACAAAACCACTCTCCACTACTTATATCATATACTTGAACCACAAGCATGCTGAGAGCTTTGGTGAGCTGACTATAGTTTTCAATCAGCCCCTGTAGGGGCTTGCTGTGTTTCCAACAGGAAGAGATGGATAAGTATACCCTTTCCCCCCCTTGTCTGGAAGTGAATTCATCAGAGTGTTCTCTAAGAAGTATCTACAGTCAGGCTTCATACCTACCTTCTTGATTTGTGGGCATCTAACCTAGTTTATAAAAGGATTTGTAACCCACACACCAAGGGTGCAACTACAGAGCAGGGCTTCACTCGAACTAAGCTACGCAAATTGAGCTACATCAACTGCGTAGCTTATTTCAAAATAGCTTATTTCAAAATTGGGAGCGTCTACACAGCACTTATTTTGAAATCGAGCACTCTTCCTTGGACTTCCTTTACTCCTCGTACAATGAGGGTTACAGGAGTCAGAGTAAGAAGTCTTCCAGCTTGACAGTATTTCGACATTATGTCGGAATAACTGCCCTCTGTGTAGATGCAGACTAAGTTATTTTGAAATAATGTTGCTGCGTAGACGGACCCTAGTGTGATTCACTGGTGCATCATCAGTGGCTTCTTTTAAGAAAAAAAAATCCAAGACTAAACACCTCACAGTTTCTTCATTAATTTTGTTGCACCAAAGAGAAGTTTTTAGCTGCATGAAAGACATGAATCTAGCACACACACACAAAAAGTTTTCCATCACTATCATGAAAACATTTATATAATTTTGAAAAAAAGGTAGTCTGTGCTCCTTTCTTGATTTTTTTGGGATGATGAATAAAGGATGTAAACCAAGACAGAGTCAAGGCAATCCCCCCAAGGGTTTTAGCATGGTGCATGCCCTTGCTTTGGGATGACAGGGTTATTTTTCCTGGCATGAAGTCACACAACCTCCAAATTACTTAAGAATATTTTGAGACTAGTCTTCAAGAAAAAATTTTAAATACTTCACTGGATCAGTTAGAAAGTGTTATCTTCACCGCTTTGATCACAGTAGCTGAAAGAAAACAACACAAAAGAGTTTGACATTAGATATTAGTGGTATCTTCCTTTTTATAAAACAAGTATGGACCTGGAAATCTCATAGTTTAGGCAATTCCTTCAAAGATTAAATGTTATTCCCATGTATTCCACACATTTTTGCTCAGGTTTTGTACAACAGGGAATTAGGCATATGATCCACTTACAATTATTTGGGGTTTGAAAAAGACAGGGCCAAATCAGGTCCTCTGATTCAATCATGCGGGTTCTCGCTGAATTAAATGGGACCGATGCACAGCTTAAGTGCCTACATATTTAAGAGAAGTAATTGCAAAAGCAGCTAAGGGATTTAGAAGCACAATTTACACTGACATTTAATGGGACTAGTGCACACCATTCCCTTAGGCACTTTTGAAAATTTTCCCTTATAAAGATGGAGTAGCTTAAAGGATCAAAGAAACCCAGATGCGCAAAAAATGTATACATTTATGCTGAAACAAAGCATCCCACCTATTATCTGTGACAGTCACAGAAAGCATGTCTAAGAATAATCAGTGGTGGGCCACTGCTTCCCCATCTCCCATTGGCCCGGGAATGGTGTATCATGGGCCCTGGGAGCTGCAAGCACTCACGCCTGAGAACACTCTGGTAAACAAAGTGTCTTGCGCCCAGCTAGTGGCTTACCCTTCCAAGCCACAACCCAAAGTTTCAAACCCCCTGAAACAGACCATATGCTAACATCAAGCCACTCACATATCACCGATTTAGCTGCAAAACTCATCTCAAACTTAATTATGTAGGCCAGTGGTCTCCAACCTTTTTAACCACAAGATCACTTTTTCAATTTAAGTGCCAAGTAAGATCTACCTCAAACCCAAATCCTTGCCCGGCTTCCTTCCCCACCTTCTCTGAGGCCCCACCCCTGCTCCACCTCTTCTCCAAGGCCTCACCCTACTCACTCCATCCCCCTTCCTCCCCAGATCCTGAGAGCAGGAGCAGCAGTACAGTGGGTGTAGGGGCAACTGAAGTGCCAGCACTTACTAAGCTTCCTGGCCAAACCAGTCAGGATCTCCTGTCAGAGGCTCCAAGATCTACTGGTAGATCCCAATCTACTAGTTGGTGACCACTGATGTAGGTACAACATGTATGTCCACAAAAACGCACTACCCACATTCATATGACTCCTAAATTACAATTCATTGTTTCTTATTTCAACCCTTCTTGCTCTTGGCCCATTGATGGCATACTGACAGCAGATCGGGACAACACTGTGAGATTTGACATAGCCCAATATGTCAAATTCAATCAAATTCTGGATGAAGACATCGCAGTGTGAATGATGGACCCGATCCTGCTCTCACTGAAGTCCAGAGGAACACTTCCATTTACTTCACGGGAAATCAGAACAAACCCTAAAATGTCTTGTAGGAATTCCTGAATACCCTATAAGATGAACTCAGAAAGCTTAGATCACAAGGCAGCAATTTTTCCAGTGTATGAGGCGGAAATATGAGAAAGGAAAATATCTCCTTCTCTCTGGTTTATGTCAGTCATTTACAAAATACTGTGTCTCACTTGATAAATGTGCGAGGGAAAGCTGCAAGTCCTAAAGAAATAGTTTTTCTGGTCTAGATCCTGAAGAATATTTGACGAGGTGATTTAGCTCCCCACTGCAGTTTTTCTACTGGTAACTGTTAAAAAAAAAAAAAGGTTTCTTGTCTAGGGAATGTAGGTCAGTCTTGGAGTAGGAATGAAAAAAGCAAGATCTGTTTTTGTGTGTGCGTGTGCACACATACTGACTGGGGAAAAAGTGAGGATCAATGAGTAATGCTTGTTGCTCTTCCATTCCTGCTGCTGCCCTTGCTAAAAGGAATGGATTTTATAAGACAGGAACCTAAATTCAGATGTCTCCATGGGTTCAAAGGCAGGTGCTAAGAAAGCTCTCAAAACAGCACCTGATTGCTGCAGTGTGTCCAGGGACTTTAGCAAACTCTTAATAGTGTGCTCCCTTTCAAACGGTTTTGTACTACATAGTAATTACTTACTTTTCAGCCCTCTGTTCACAGAAAACTGAAACAGCTCACAGGCTGTCTCAGATGGTACAATCTATAGTGGGAAAATTCTGTGTTGCTTACACAAAACTGCCGTATTTCCTATGCCTTCTAACAACCAGAAAATCGGTGCTGCTCTTTGTACAAATACAATGCTACAAGTATACTCATCAACTTCATTCATATTGATTTATTAAAGGAATTTAGTACTATAAAAACATGCAGCATATTACTACAGGTTGAACCTCTCTAAGTCTAGCACCCTTGGGACCTGACCAGTGCCAAATCAGAGAATTTGCTGGACCATGGAAGGTCAGTATTGTCTAGCAGCATTACCAACACTTGCTTTGTTTATTGGGCTCTTAGAAGACATTTAGGGATAAATTAGAGGTAAATGACTGCACAAAACACTCAGAGCCAGGATTGGGGGTTATAAACAAACTTTACAGGACCACAGGAAATTTGGCCACACCCATGAGAACTGGACATCCAGCTAACTAAAATCATGCCAGACCACAGATGTTGCCAGACCAGAGAGTGCCGGATTAGAGAGATTCAACCTGTATCGAGCTGGTAGGTCAAATGACCATACAAAATGATACCTGAAAATTATTATTTTGTATCACGTGAGTTATGTGAGATAAGATAAATACACAAGCATTCTTGTGTGTGACGTGCAAAATACACATATCAAACCTTAATTTTGTTAGGCCACCCTGTTTGAGAATCACACACTTACCACTTCATGGACCTAATCCTAAACCCAATGAAGTCCATCCATATATTCCATTCATTTCGAATATATCAATCACAGCAGTACTTAAGTGTCAGATACAAAATTGCATGAGCTCTCTGGGAAGGAAATCAAGTAGTTTAGTGCCCTGATGGCTAGAGACCTGGTTTCTGACAATGAATTATTCTGTGAACTCAGGGGTGGAGAAGGCAAAGATCTGAATTTGTTTGGAGGATATAGAAGAGCATCTCCAAAGACAACCCACAGACTGACCTTCCCTCCATAAAAAAACAGCGTTAAAAAAAGATTTTCTCCTAAAACATCCCAGTAACTTTTTTAAAGTAGTCCAGGCTGGGTCTGGAGCTATCCCTGAGGGAGTTAATTTAGAGCTAATACTATTATGTCTGTGGCAAAATACACAGCACCAGGTAACAAGAAAAAATGCCCCATGAAAGTGTACAGTTGGTCTCTTTTTCCAGGGCTGCTATACAACTGCCCAATGGAGATGGAAAGCTTTCAAAAAACTTTCACCATACACCCAGGAGACCTCTGCCATTGATTGAGCTTCTGTAGTGCTCCAGTGGATTGGAACCAAATAGACCTATAATGATTCAACTTTTTATATGTAAGAGAAATATGGAGCTGTTCAAATAGCAACTCCTCCTTGTTTTCATTAAATCTGGGAACTAAGAAACAAGTACACTTGAACCCCTTTAATCCAGCAATCTTGAGAAATAGCCTATGCTGGATTATGGAATTTTTCTGGACCATGGGTGTTCGCCATAATGAGGGTAAACAAAGTCTATTACTAAAACTTTTGTATGTACAAGCTATTATAGACTACTGTACATGTTTAATATGTCATAAGATAAATCCTTGATGCACTGTGTTTAAATTGTTATTGGAGGGAAAGTGCAGAATTGTACTAAGGCTAGGGGTGCAGGGTCTAGGACCCTGATCTGCTGTTCCCAGATCACAGATACCCGGATTAAGGAGGTTCAAGTGTATCTGAACTAAGAAACAAATATTAAACGTTGCATATTAGAAGTGTGCCTTGCTTGGGTCACAATTTTAAAACTAATTGTTTATTCATTTAAAAAGTTTTTTAACATTGCATAGATTCTGCCACTGTGAACTTTTAGAATTATGATTCCGTTGTTATTTGGATTAATACCTAGCTAGGTATGAACGTTCTGACATAGAACATGTCACTTTCATCAGCAAGGTACTTCATCCATGTCCCTTTTCCCTATATTGTTTCAATGTGAACATTTTGGAAGATCACTTACATTTTATTTCACCATTTTAATTTTAAAGATGTAACATTCTAAGTGTAAAGAAGGTGCTTAATTTTTTTATTCAAATGCCTTTGAAAGCATATTTTTAGTAGAATATCACGGAGATAATACACTGATCAGCACACAGTATTGTAAGCATATACTGTACAAGAAAAAATGCTTAATATAACACACTGACTCATATTATGTGATGGGAGTATTAATCTTTTATAATCATCGTTAAGGTTCTTGAACTAGAAACAAACTTAATTATCTCATTAGCACACATGGGGCATTGTAACTTTATTACAAATTCAAATCTAGTAAAACAATTAATTTTGTATTTTTATTTTGAAATCATGTTAAATGTGAGAAGTGATCTTTTTTAAGGTAGGTAAGTGAGTGTCTAGTTACTTAGGTGTCCTCTACATGCCTTGCAATGCAAATTACTAATATAAATGATAGCAGTTTAAGTGCAGGGTGTAAAAAGGGTAAAAAGAACAATGTCCCTAGATATGTCTGAAATGTGATTCTCAATATGCTTATTATACCTTGTGTTAATTACAACTCAGTATGTAATCTGGAGTAGTGGGACTAGCTAGCTGGGGAAGATCTGATCTGGATCTGAATTCTGTAGACCAGTTCCATCTCTAGGGATACAAATATATGAAACACTGAAGGCATTAGAACTGGCCAACTCCTGTTCTTCTTATTCAACCAAGTAGTCCTACTCAAGTCACTTTGTGGTCTTTGTACCTCTTCTTTAGCACAGAACAATCACTAAAAAGTTAATTTTGCAAAAAGATTAATGGTATGGTTTTTGTATTACCTCAGAACCCAGCAGCATTAAGTCTTATTTGGGGAAATAAAAAATTAGATATACATTTTGACATGACATTAGAAATGGGTAGACCTCAGGATACGTATACCTCACCAAGAAGGCTTAAAGCCGTCAAACTCATACTAAATCCCTTGACTGAAGTTACCCATGTGCTTACAAATTTGCAGGTTGAGATCCTTAGTCAATAAACACACAATAGTGTTTAATCCCTCTCAAGTTTCAACAGGTTTCAAAGCAGTTGGGTTGCATGATCAAAATCCAAGTTATCCTGAAGGAAGCTGGAAATGTGGAAGCTGGGTCCTGACTTGAACTAAGCTTTTACTACTCATGACACAGACTGCTCCTTCTTCATCCTTTTCCCATTGATTTTGCATTCACTGAACACTTACAACTCATTATGAAGTCAGTGAGACTTTAAGGTTACCTAACCAATCAGACTAAATTTTAGTAAAATAAATACATTGTTTAAATATTATTTTACTCTTTGGATATGTTCAATAGAAAGCCTACAAAACAAAGCTTGTATAAGAATGCACTCTGGGGAAAAGAGAGATTTAGTTATTTTTAATGCTGATAATTATTTTCCAAAAGAAGATTCTTTCCTCTGCTTCAACATTTACATTATGTTCTAAGATAGACATTGACGTGGGAAAAACAGTTACAAAAATCCAGGACTGGAAAAAAGAACTACCAAATGTAAAGGTCCTGTAAAATTCAGTAGCTCTAGATTTTTCTGTACTGGTTCACATGACCCTCGTTTTATTTTTAGAAAGGCAGTAATTCCCATTTGGATACAGTGCAATACCTTGTGCCCGAATGCTGTTTTGCACAAATAAACTAAAGAAAGTGTTGACTTAAAAATAAAACAGTGGAAGAGGAGAATTTTTTTTTCTCTGTGAAAATTTCCGGAAAAGCTGTAAACAAAGGCAGGGTTGGCTCAGTGGTTGAGTAACTCTGTTGAGCTGTTGAGGATGGAGAACATATCAAACCTCACAAAGTGAGGAAATGTTTGTAAAACAGTTAGTAAATCATGGACAGCAAGGTCACCATGTTTAGCAGCAGGAATGACACTTTGCCAAAAGCCCAGCTGTGAAAGGGCGTATACATACATGGCTTTATGTCTCATTTATTCTTCACATCCTATTTTTAATTTTTAAAAGATCTATTAAAAATCCAAGAGCTTTCAAATTGATGAGATCTCTGTGCACTGCAGTGCAAGTCACCGGAGTAAAATCCTGTAACTCCTTGTTCAGTTTCACCTAAAAGAACACAAGATGTTAAAATATTTAAAAGTGATCTGTAGCCTGCACGATTGCTTTTAAGTTGGATACTGACTGACCTCTTGGTTTGGGTGACAAGGTTTGACGTTCCAGCTGGGGATTCCGATTCACATTGCGAAAGAAAATGGGTTGTAGATATTGAAAACCAGCACAAAAAGAGGGTAAAAGGATACAATTGTAAATAATACAAAAGACACACATTCACATTCTATAATCAATGTTTGTATACTTTACGGCATTATGTTTATACTTTAGTGAATGTTTGTACTTACAAAAAGCTATTATTTTATTACAAGATGATGTGTAGCTATTTGATTTATAATGCAAATCACATGCTGGTGTAGAAATCAGAGACTCTTGTGGAGTCACACAGCAATTTGTGTGTGGCCTGCCACAAAGCACGAAGGCTCTCATACAGCAAAGTAGACACTTAAGCGCATGCTTAACTTTAAGCCTGGGAATAGTTTCATTAAATTCAGCAGAACTACTCACAGGCTAAAAGTTAAGTATGTGCTTGATGTGTTTTGCTGGAATTAGGTTTATATGTAGAAATAACACAAGATAAAGTTCCTTTTAGATTAATTCTTACTGATTAAAAAAAAAAAAAAAAAACGCCCACCGGGTTATATTAATGATCTATGACATTTTTAAATATTTCTTTTCCCCGCAGCCCTCCCGTGACATAGCTATGAACTTCATTAGTTTTTTTTTTTTTTTGCAACTGTATCACTTTTACCTTTTCATTATTACTGGGCGAAGGCAGAGCCCAGGGAAGGTAATGCTTCCCATTTATAGTTGTGGGCCCTGTGGATGTCAATGGGGCTATGCACATGCATCAAGGTAGGTATGTGCTTACATTTTAGCCAGGCTGAAGCCTTGCTTTTGCTAAATGCAAGTTAGCAGCCAACTAAATAAGGTCCCCTGGAGGGCGAGGGGCTTTCTGCTCTCACATGGGTGCAAATGATTTCACTGAAATCACACCCAAGAAAGAGCACAGAAGCAGGCCCTCCTATGACTAAATAATAATAAACCTCAAACATTCCAGTCTGAGAGCTGGCTGGTCCATTCTATTTTTGTTGGTGTGGCCATGACTGAATAGCTCTTCAGCAGAGCCACTATGAAATGGCTGCATTGATGCCTAAACATGGGTGGTTTTGTAGAGGATGAGCTTGTAGACAAGGGGTGGCCACGAGGGAATCTTTCCTTGAGTGGTGCTGACCAGACCTACCTCTCAATGGCTGGAAACTCTCCTCAGTTGCCGAAATGTGCTATGTGACATGAAACTGACCATGCTGCTTGGAATCAGCAGAAGAGAAGTGCACTAAACAGAATCAGGAAAAGGTAAGGAAGTGGGCCGACCACCATGCAGAAACCACAGGTCAAGTCTACTAAGGAAGAGGGAAGAATTGGAACCGAAGAGAAGATCTTGGCATGCGCTGTAGGAGGACTGAGACTCCGAAGACAAATGTGCTAGCCATCTGACTTATGGAGAGGGAGCATCCCCTATTTGTCACTAATCCCATGCAAGCTGGATTCTACCTTTCTTATACAAAATGACAGGCATTTGGAGAAGGCATAGGAAGCTGTGATCTACAGTGGGACACGGGGTCTGGCACATGATCAGATATTCAAGAGAAATAAACAATATTAAGTGAAAAACTCACATGCATACCACACGTATCTAAGACAAAGGGGCTGAGATAAACTTTATAAACTCATTACATTTAAAAGGTAGAGCAGACACTGTGCTTAACTCATTCCAGTGTCACCACAAAAACAGGAAGAAACAGGATTGGCAAGAAGGCCAATATGGCAGGGAGATTATTTTTCTTTTCAAATAAAATGTTCTCTCTTCATACCCTGGGAGTTCTCTTTTGCTTCAGTTCAGTTACTTCATTTTCAAAGCAGATGTTTAATTTTAAAAAGCTCCTGAATCCTAACTCTAGATAATTTAGACCTGGTTACAGTGTGGTAAACCTCTGTATTTCAAATGTTTCCTTTCATCACTGCCAAACCCAATCCCCATATCCACCATTTCCCCCCAAGACTCAGGGGTCTTAGCAAGCCAGATAAGGATCTGTATTTTGCACCCTGCCTTCAAGTACAAACTTATGCCTTGATTCATAGATTCCAAAGTAAGAAAGGACGATTGTCATCCTTTAGTCTGACTGCCTATGTGACAAAGCCAGAGAACCTCCCCAAATAATTCCTACAGCAGAGCTTTTAGAAAAACATCCACACTTGATTTAAAAATGGTCACAGATGAAGATCTCAACTCTGACCCCTGGCAACTTGTTCTAATGATTAATTACTGTCATCACTACACAGTTACACCCTACATCGAGGTTGAACTGGTCTCATTTCAATTTTCAACAATTGGATGTTATGCCTTTCACGCCTCAATCCCACACTGAGAATAATATGAGTCACCTGTGGACCACCATAAAAACCCATTGAATTTAGTAAGAGTTTTCAGTGCTGTATCTGGTATTCAAGGGCTTGAAATGCTAAAGGATTCCACTTTATAGCTAAGAATGTACAGGTGCTGAACATATCCTCTATGATGCACGGCAGCACAGCTTCACAGGTGATTAATCAGCCCCGCCCAATCAGAGGCTCAGGGCTCCTTGCATGGAGCTGACGGACTAGGCAGGGCTAATTAATCACCTGTGAAGCTGTGCTACTGCACAGCCTAGAGGGAACACTGGTGCCAAACAAGAGAATTTGCCGGACCACGGGAGGTCAGTATTGTCGAGCAGCATTGCCAACACTACCACTGCTTACTGGGCACTTAGGAGATATTAGGGGTAAATTGGAGCTAAACAACAGCACAGAACACTGAGCACCAGGACTGGTGGCTGTACACAAATTTTATGGGACTGTGGGAAACTTGGTCACATCCTTGATAAGTGGACATCCGCTTATCAAAATCTTGCTGGACCACGGATGTTGCCAGGCCAGGGAGTGCCAGACTAGAGAGGTTCCACCTGAGGTGGAAGCATACTCTTAAAGTTTCAGTTTAGAAAAGAGGAGACTGAGGGGGGATATGATAGAGGTATATAAAATCATGAGTGGTGTGGAGAGGGCCGATAAAGAAAAGTTATTTATTAGTTCCCTAAATAGAAGAACTAGAGGACACCAGATGAAATTAATGGGTAGCAGGTTTAAAACTAATAAAAGAAAGTTCTTCTTCACACAGCGTGTAGTCAGCCTGTGGAACTCCTTGCCAGAGGAGGCTGTGAAGGCTAGGACTATAATAAAGTTTAAAGAGAAGCTAGATAATTTCATGGAGGTTAGGTCCATAAAAGGCTATTAGCCAGGGGATAAAATGGTGTCCTTGGCCTCTGTTTGTCAGAGGCTGGAGAGGGATGGCAGGAGACAAATCGCTTGATCATTGTCTTCGGTCCACCCTCTCTGGGGCACCTGGTGCTGGCCACTGTCGGCAGACAGGATACTGGGCTAGATGGACCTTTGGTCTGACCCAGTACGGCCATTCTTATGTTCTTATGTTCTTCACTACAAAAAGAGAAACATGTTGTTAAACCAGTCAAGGGAATGTAAAATATGAGGGAGATGAAATCCAGCGCAGAGATCTCCTAACAAATTGTGACTTTAAAACAGGTAAATAACAAATGCTGGGCCATTTTCACTAAACTTTAAAGCAGCTTTATCTGCTAGCCAATCATTAGCGATAGTAAATCTCATTTGATTCAAAAGTGCATGGTTGAGAGAGTGAAGGAGAAGTGGAATGGAAAATTCACTTTGTTCTTTCTCCTTCTACTCCACCACCAGTCAAGGTAAAGTGGTCAATATAGTAAACAGCATATTAACATGTCACTGTGAATAATGAAAGAAAACTCTTTATTGCATAGAAATGGTGTAGCTGAAAAACAGAATTTAAAACATAAAAAACACAAGAACATATGAATGGCCATACTGAGTCAGACCAAAGGTCCATCTAGAGCAGTGTCCTGTCTGCCAACAGTGACCAATGCCAAGTGCCCCAGAGGGAATGAACAGAATAGGGAATCAACAACTGATTCATCCCCTGTCACCCATTCCCAGTCTCTGAGAAACAGAGGCTTGAGACACCATGCCTGCCTATCTTGACTAAAAGCCACTGATGGACTGACACTCCATGAATATATCTAGTTCTTTTCTGAAACCTGTTAAAAGTCCTGGTCTTCACAATATCCTCTGGCAAGGAGTTCCATAGGTTGATGTGCACTGCATGAAAAAATAGTTCCTTTTGTTGGTTTTAAACCTGCTCTCTATTAAAACAATAATACTACCAAAAGTCTTCTGAGAAGAAAATGAAAACCTATAGACTGTCACTACCAGAATTTGGATATGATCCTGAAGTCAAAGGGAACCATAGGTGCTCAGCAGTTCTAAGAACCCAGACTCTAGTTTGTCAATAACAGTTTAAGCTAAGAAACATTCTGCTTTTTCTAGGTTCTCTAGCTGAGGTTATCAAGTTTTCCAGAAGTAACCACGAGCTGACCTCGACTTTAAAATCTATGTATGGTGACATACTAATTGTTGAGCCATTTCAACCACTGATAGATAGGATAATATGTGCAGCCATAATGAAGACGCTATCTACCAATCAGTGTAACAGGATCTTCTAGCTTCCAGATTTAAGACTAGTAATTTGGAGGAATAGAAAAGTTTGTTTCTCAAGGGGAGAAACTGAATTCCATTTAAGACAGAGATGTCAATTTTTTACCATGCCAATCAGATGATGACTTACGGGTAACAATACATTGGTACAATTTCACATATACGATGTGTATCTCTTTTTTAAATATGAAGGAGAAAACCCCATGGACTTGAGTATTGATCAACCTGATGTGCATGTTGGAGAGAAAACTTCCATTTGTTCAATGTTCTAGAAAACGGATCATTGTTTCTTTTTGTGACTCTTTATTTCCCCCATTACCTAGAGTATTTTAACTCTCAGCTAATTAGAAGTTTGGTCTTTACTGAGCAAGTTCCCATGTCATCTGATGAATTGTTTTTGCTGAGCAGTTCAGAATATTAATGAGATTAAGTCAACAATATACTCTGAATAGCCATTATGTGGATTAAAATTTACTGTTCTCAATTTACCTAATGTACTGTAGAATTCTTCTGAATTACTGAATACCCAAGAAATGAAGATGTTAATTAACAGACAATATGTTTTCCATTTAATTATTACAATTATATTTTGTGTAGGAGAAGTTAAGGAATTTTTGTTAGCTGACATTTTTATATGTAAATCTATGCTTAATGAACGACATGCTAAGATGGCTGCACCCAACTGCTGTGGGGCTTTTGCGCTCCATTTTACTTTTATTCTCAACTCAACTGAGATGATCTAAGGAGTTTTCTATTATATATTTACCGGTAGAGCTAGAATTTTTCATGTTTTTCCACCGAGAGAAGTAAAGAAGGATTGAAATTTACTCTAAAGGGAAGTGCTCCACATATATAGCCTTGTGACTGGAATCCACATAATGCAGCTTGATATGAAGCTTACGCCCTCTGACTAACTTCTGCATTTTACTTGGCCAGAAAACTGGTCTCGACTACTACCATTAGTCAACTCTCTTCTCAAGCACCATATTTATTACAATGAAAGGAGAAAAATATTTTTTCTTAGCCTTTGCCAAGAAGCTAGTGTACCCTGAAAGATACATTTATTGGACTTAAACCCTAGATTTGAAATTATTTAAATATGTTTCCAAGAACCCATGTTCTCATTCTCAGGTGCTAGAAATAATTTTATTACATCACTTCCTTCAATTTACTGTCTCTTGAAGAGAGATTAAAAAGACTTGGACTTTTCAGCTTAGAAAAGAGTAGACTAAAGGGCGATATGATAGAGGTCGATAAAATCATGACTAGTATAGAAAAAGCGAACAAAGAAAAGTTATTTACTTATTCCCACAATAAAAGAACTAGGGGTCACCAAATTAAATTAATAGGCAGCAGGTTTAAAACAAACAAAAGGAAGTTTTTCTTCACTCAGCGCATAGTCAGCCTGTGGAACTCCTTGCCAGAGGATGCGGTGAAGGTTAGAACTTTAACAGGGTTAAAAAAAGAGCTAGATAGATTCATGGAAGTTAGGTCCATCAATGGCTATTAGCCAGGATAGGTAGGAATGGTATGCCTAGCCTCTGTTTTTCTGGAGGTGGGTGAAAGGGGAGGGATTACATGAGGAATATCTGTTGTGATCCCTCCCTCTGGGGCATCTGGTATTGGCCACTGTCGGCCGACAGGATACTAGGCTAGATGGACCTTTGGTCTGACCTAGTATGGCTGTTCTTATGTTCTCTTGCTGGCAAACTCTATAAACCCACATTAAACCTGAGATACACTCAGAGTATAGGGTGGTGTCCTGGACATTTTTGGCTAATAGCCATTGATGGACCTATTCTCCATGCATCAGTTAATAAGCTGGAATAAAGGTGATGGAACCGTTTATGGGAAGGGTAATATTGCCACTTAAAGTGGTATTATTTGTATGCATACCAGGATTCATGGACAATAAATACTGAAGTGGAAAAGTGGTTTACATGTGCATTATTATTTTGCATAGTACTTTGCATTAATGCAAACGTTTTAATGTCTGCATTAGTTACCAGCGGATCATGTAAATGCATACAGTATGTGCTCATATTTTGAACCCAACCGACAATAACAGTTTTTTGCTTTTAAAAAAAATGTTCTCTGTAGTTTGCCATTTTAAAATCCGTTCCTCTTATTTTGATTCATTTGATTTTACAGCATCTAGGCTTTTGGCACGTCAGGACCGACGACTAACAGCAGTCTTTGACACAGATGACACTGCTGGCCTTGAAATGACTCCTTTTCTTTTCCCCTTGATGCTCAATTCTTTCCAGAGCACTAGTGGGTTAGCATGAAGAGCCCAGCTCAAATATCCATTTCAAGAAATAAGCTACTATTTCTGTCTTTACAGAAAATTCTTAAGAATTGTTATAACTAGACAACAATGATAAGGAAAATATTAAAAATGTTCAAGTCAGTGAAAATGGACAATTTTATTAATCCGTTATCAATTTCTCTAAAGAATTTTGACATTGGAGGGTTTTTCTTAAAAAAGCTGAAATGTCATCTGAAACGTTTTATAAAGAAAATAAACATAAAAAGAATATTTTACAGCAAAAAAGAGAAGAAAAGTAAGTAGGATAACAGTTTTCAAACTGATTAGGAACTTCAGTTCAGACGTTACAAACCGGCCAGCATAGGGTACTAGATTCCTAAGTATCTGTCATAGTACTATTTAAAATCAGCACTCCTTCTTACTCCAAAGTAGAGGACAAGTCTTATCTCAGAAAGAGATTCCTGCCCCTAAACAGGCCTGTTGGTGTTTCCAATTTCCTTATATAACAAGGCTCTAATGTTATCGAGGAAGTGGGTAGATACAGAGGAATCAAGGAGGATAAAAAAGCACTAGACCTGTAACCTCTGGGGTCAAGAGGTTATGACTTCAGGGCCCAACAGTAAGGTGGAAGGATGTTTTTCAGGTAGTTTTAAATTACCTCGTTTTACTGGCCTTTTCCAAGAGGAAGAGAGATAACATCTAAAGCAAAAGATGAATATTGCATACAAAAATACACTTGAACAGCTCACAAACCCATTCAAATCAAGTCACTGACTAAAGAGTAAATAGTTTTATTGTAGGGTAAAATGTTACACAAAATGTATTTCTTTCTTGGCAATGTATTTGTGACTATTATGCAGTAGTACTATTATGCAGTAGTTGTATAGTCAGAAAAAAACCCAAGACATCTTGTATTTATAAGACTATCTGCAAAAGTAAGAGAGGAATCTACATGGCACTGGGGTAGTTTTGTTAAAACATAAGAACACAAGTATGACCACACTGTGTCACACCACTGGCCCATCTAGCCCAGTATCCTGTCTTCCAACAAAAGCCAGCCCCAGAGGCTTCAGGCGTGAAGAGAATAGAGCACTTTATTGAATGATCCACCCCCCTTTTACCACCCCCATTTTCTTGCATTCACAGGTTCTCAGAGTATGGGGTGGTATCCTGGACCATTCTGGCTAATAGCCCATTGATGGACCTATCCTCCATTAACTTATTGGGTTCTTTTTTGGCCCCGCTTCTACATTTGGCCTTCACGACATCATCAGGCAACAAATTCCATTGTGTTGTGTGCAGAGGTACTTCCTTCTGTTTTAAACCTGCTGCTTATTCATTACATTGGGTGACTCGGGTCGATGTGTTATGTAAAGGGGCAAACAGCATGTCCTTATTTATTTTCTCCACAGCATTCAGGATTTCATAGCGTTTTATTATATCCCCCTTCAGTCATCTCAGTCTTTTTAGTCTCTCCTAATAGGCAAGCTATTCCATACCCCCTCCTCATTTGCTTCCCTTCGCTGTACTTTTCCAATTCTAACAAACCTTTGTAGAGACGGGGCAACCAGAACTGGATTCAGTATTCAAGGTGGGGGGATTCTATGGATTTATATAGTGGCATTATGATTTTCTGTCTTTGGACTTAATTATTATGAGTAATTTTGTATAATTTGCAAACTCTCTCATCTGTTTTCCTTTTCTTTCCAGATCATTATAAATATGTTGAATAGCACTGGTCCCAGTACAGGCCCTCAGGAGACCAGCAATTTACCTTGCTCCAATGTCAGAACTGACTATTTATTCCTACCTTTTGTTTCCTATCTTTTAACTAGTTCCTAATCCAACAGAAGACCGCTCCTTCTTACCCTGTGGCTTCTTCCTTTGCTTAAATTTATGGAAGGAAGCTATTTATCATTTGTTAGGAAAAATATAGTATATTGCATATGGAAAATAGAGCTGCACACAAAAGAGTGATGTTGTATACATCTATTTTCTGTGCACCAGTAAGGAGCGAGCATAAATACCACATGGCATGAAATTCTGATACCTGCTGCATCTTGAAGTCAATAACAAAATTCCCACCAACTTCCACAGGAAAGATTTCACCTATATTGCCTGAACAGTAACATAATTGTCCAATAATTTACATCACAGGCCTGGTCTACACTAAACGGGAAAGTTGACTTAAGATATACAACTCCAGCTATGTTAATTATATAGCTGGAGTCAAATTTTGGCGCCATCCACACAGTGGGAGGTCGATGGGAACATACACTCCTATCGACTTCCCCTACTCCTCATGAGGAGTCGGACTAACGGGGCCAATGGGAGCACCCTCTCAGTTAGAATTAGCATGTCATCACTAGACCAGCTAATTCGAACCCCAGAAGATCGACTGCAGCAGCACTGATCTTCTCCATTGTATAGACATAATGGGAGGTTTCAGTACTTCAATGTCAACCTAATGAGTACAAAACGTCTTCAAGTGATTGTGGAAGGAGGATTCTAGAATAACCATCTGAAGACCAATCATTTTTAAGGAAAATATTTTTAAAGTTTTGGATTATGTAGGTTTCTATATGCCGTGTCATTGTGCTGGTCTGACAGCAGGGACATTTCAACATAATGATGAGATTTAGGATTCCAGTCCCCAGGCTAGTGGTGTCTAAGCAGATCAGGTAGGAGATACATGCTGTCTGTTGGTGAAGAAACTAAAGCGTGCTGGATTGTTTTCTTAAAACGAAAGAAGAGGCTAATGTAACAGAAAATAGATGACAATCATTACTTACCAGTGCCATTCAATGCAGAAAAGTTACCTCTTTTTTAGATGCACTAAGAATAGTTTGGAGAAAAAACTGTACACCACAGAAAAAAAAATCTCCAGAAAGTTTTGTCAATTGATTGTTGGTAACCCAAAACTCAATCCATGATGGAAAAAATTCATCCCTTACTCCAGAATGCAAAATACTCAATGAAAGACTGGTTTTAGTTTTAAATAAAACACAAACAGATTGGGCGTTACGCACCAAAGGGGTGGTGTTTAACTATTTCCATTGTGTGAATAGCAATACCTGGGAAATGGAGGACTTAACTATCACATAAACTTCACATTTCCATTAAGTTCAGGCTGCAATTTTCAAGGGGGAATTAGCACCCAATCTCTACATCTACCTCCTTTAGGCAGCTTTGAGAACCCCTGCCTTAGTGTTCTGTGTCTCCTAATTCTGGTACCTTTAAGTGTTGATTAAGAAGATAGAAGTGGTGACACTGTTGTCCAGCTGATGAGGTAATAAAATAGGGTCTGATTCAGAAAGCTGCAGAATAGGCAAAATGCAGAGAATGGGCAAATCATACCAAAGCCAATGGGAGAAGAGAGTGTCCAGGACATTTTAGGATAGGATTCTTGGTGAAGGATGAAAACAGTATTCAACCCCTTCTTCAGACTACATAATTCCAGGTGAAGTGACTGTGTGTTTGTGTGTGTGTATTTACGTCTGTTTTGCACAGCTTCTGAGGGTAGACAAAGTTAATTTTCAAAATACTGCTGAATCTGTATAGTCTACAACATTTGAGAGAGTTTCTGTGCCTGTTTGTTCAGGAATTCCTAAATGTTAGGACCACCAAATTTGGTACGCCTCTTCCTCTTAGCATAACTGAAAGCAAGACAAGGTTTTGGTTGGGCCAGGAAAATGGGATGTACCTGGAATGTGATTGGGTCTCATAAAATCATACAGAAAAAAGACAATCACCAGGCAGGTGAAAGGGGCTTTCTGGGGGAAGGAGGGGCCCTGTCCAGAACTGTCCCCACCCCAAGCCTCCCACTGCCCAGGTACCCTGTAGGGAGGGCTGAAGCTTCCCCCGATTCATACAGAAGCAAATCTGACTGCTCCCCTTTGTCAGGGAGCGAAAGGTAAATGCGCAGTTTGTTGCATTCCTCACTCTGGCTGGGGAGCGCGGGGGTACAGAAACCTGGACCTGCACCAGTTGGGGGAAATTCACCCCCCCCCTCCGTCTGGGCCCACTGGAGCTGCAGCAACTATGGAGAGGTGCTTCTCACCTGGCCCCAAACTGCAATGGTGAGAGAGGACTGGAGTAGCCCTCTCTCCCGGGGCAGCCTGCCTACCAAACCCTCCTCCCCAGCCCTACTGCAGAGCAATGATTTAAATGAAGCATGGACATTCTAATTTTAGTTTTCAAAAAAACAAACATTGACTTTAAGGACCCAAGCAATGCCAGAAAAATCTTCCAGTAGCAACTATTTTTAATCACCAAAATGGTATCTGTTGTACCTTTATATCTCAATTGTAATGCTTTTGGGGGAGAATGAAAAAAAGGTTCCTCACATTTAATTCTTAAGGCAAAGAGAAGTTAAAATAAATACTTTTCTGCACCGAGACAAGTAACCTTAAAGTGAACCCAGAAGAATATATACAAGTACATAGAGTACAGGTAAAACAAATTACGTAAATGAATCATCTCCTCTCCACTTAAAAATCATGGAAAAGGCCAACATCCCAATTTATTATCTTCTCCACTGGATCGTCTTCGTAAATATGCAGAAGTGGCAAATGGAATAGAAATCTTTGTACCATTCTTCCCTCTGCCTACCGATGACCATGACATTTTACCCCAACTATTCTATAGTGCATATATGCTTCCCTTTTGAACCGTTAAGGAGCGTATCAGACTCCATGACAAGCCCGCAGAACCGAGCGTGAATACCAATCAATGCAAGCCTTCCGTCTCGGAAACTCCTCACTTATTTGATTAAGTTAGGTGAAAACCAGAGCAGTCATGCTTGTAGCTTTTCTTCCTTTTTCCTTTCCTCCACTCTTTTTCTTTCTAATGCGAATCGGAAGTCTATGTGGAGCAGTCTGGCTAGCCCCGGTCTAACCTCCCCATCTGGAAGGGACTTAACTAGCCTTGGGGCTACATCCAACCCTTCCCAGCTGCTGGGTTTTGGGTTTTTTGTTTTTGTGGGCTTGAGAAAGCATATTTATATAAATGATTGCCATATCCTTTGCCAGCTGTTGACCCTGCTCTTGTCCCGGCTGGGGCATGTTTTTCATTTTTAGCGGCCACAGACTGGAACTGACCCTGCTAGAGTTAGCACGCTATGCAAACAGCTTTACGCATTATTGCTGTGACAGTTAAGACAATGGCTGCACAGTGTAATCTGAGGGACCGGTGTTTCCCTTTGGGCTAATGTCACAGAATCCAGAACTGGAAGTATCAGTTGAAAAAATAAATTATGAGATTCACAACACTTTTGAGCAGCTTCCTCTCCTGCTAATAAGCACTCAGGGATTTCAGACAGCATTCGCATTAGCCAAAGGTTAACAGAAATACACACACACAGACCATTTTTGTTGGCCACTTTTCATATCAGTGTAAGAAAATCTTCTGAATTGTACTTTTAAAAAAATTCAAATAGAATCTTTATAGGAACAGTCTTCTCTTTAGCTGAAAAGTTTTTAGAAAACGTCAGTGGATCTATTATGAACTTAAGAAGAATAGAGATCAATCACAATCCACTTCTGCAATAAATGAAATCTTTCACATCAAATGTATCTTACCACACAAACAAAAAGAGTATCACTACTTTCCCCCGCCTCTAAAGCACTGTTTCAGAAATGCATCCACCAGACTTAACACATGTTTATTTCCTGGACACCTGTAGCTATCCTGAACCAAGAAAGTTTTGAAATATATCTGAGGAAATACTTTAAAAAAAAAAAGGGGTGGGGGTGGGGAAGCATTTTCAGAAACACTGCCAAATGAAATGCAAATTATCTCCAATGGACATCGTCTCATGAATCAATACGATTTAATTTTAAGTTAAATGGAAGAGACACAATGAACTATAGCCCTTTACAACTTTCAAAAGCATTATCAGGTTTGATAGTAAGTAAAGATGGCATACGTGTTCTGTTCAGTATGCAGAAGAGCCTCATTTTATTCTCAATGCACAGATTTAATTAAAAATAAATTTACTGTTAACGCTTAATGTGGTGCCAAGATTATCCAAACAGAAGGTTTACGATATTTAATAATTGATAAGAGGAGGGAAATTCACAGATTGCAGCTGATTATTATTTAGTAGGCCTCTTTGCAAAGGTGAAAGTGGCACCGTAGCTAGCCAAAAGGAAAAACCATTCTCCTTTTTCTTTGAGGATTCCTCTGTATTACAGAACTGGACCTTCGCAAATCATTTCAATTAAAATGCAGAGTGAAACCTGGATGCAAGGTCAAGAAAGATTCAGCGATTACGGCACATGTTTGCGAAAAGCTAAACCTGACTGTACCAAACAAGCTCCTTTCAGTTGGGCTTTAAATCATTTGGAAAATGTTTCACTTCCACCTATATTTAACAGGTTTTTAAAATGTAGGCATACACAGTATGCACATTGCTACTTTTCAATCGTGCTTTGCAGCTTGGATTTGAAACCAGCTTTAGCACCATGTGCCAGAAATGTCCACAAGTACTGAGCGAATTAACTGATGGAATCTTTGAAGCCTCTCTAGCCCAGATTAACTAATGATAAATCTGTGAAATCACAATTCAATCTTCTTTTTTCCTGACTAGATGTGTTTGTAATAGCAGGGATGACAAGATCCTGCCAAGCCATCTGGCTCCTCACACAGGATTTGATTCAGAAAATTAATGGCCACACTATTGGTGTGCAGACATTGCAACAGTCCAGAAATAGAGGTTTGTTACACAATTAAATGATGTGATTTTGCAATTCAGTCAACGGTTTCCTCACTAGGTTTAAGTGAAAAAGCAAAACAAACAAAAAACAAAGTTAAAACCTGCCTATGATACATTACTCTTGTTAATTAAATTAAGTGAAATTAAATAAAATAATCCACTATTTAATATGCACGTAAAAACTCAGGGTGCCCTGAACTACTCCCTAACTTATACCTCAACTATTTCCTTTAGTCTTATGAAACTATTTACCGGAAGTTTCCACATCAAATGAATACTGCCGCATCTCTGTGACTATCTGAACATATAAAGTAACAAGGCATTATGAAAAAGAGTCTCTTCTTCAGGAAATCTATTCACCAATATGTGTCTCCTTTACTGAAAAAGGGTGTAAAGAGACTGAAAGTTGCATGTCTGAGCTCAATCCTTCAAGGGACAAGAGGAAGAATACTTTTCTATTATCATATAGTACATGTCTGTAATCCTTGCATGTAGCTTTGTGCTTACCTAAGACCTACTTAGTACCTGACTTAGTATGAGTTAGCATAAGCATTCAAATTTGCTTTTAGATACAGAATCAATTACACCACAAACATTGGCTTTTGTATAGAAGATCCACTCAACAGGCAGGTAAATATTCTTATTTATTAATCAGACAATTAAAGTAGCACAAGGCCAGGTCACTGATCACTCAGCCAACTTTCTTATTAACTATGCTTAGGAGAATGTGATTCTTTATGCAAAAGAAAACTTCCAAAGAGTGTCTACAAAATTACACTAGATACACTGTTTACTGTTTCAGAACAGAATTACCTATAGAGAAAGGTGACTTGAATAAAACTAAGTAAATTAGATCAAACATGTTTTAAGGAGTTTATTAAAAAGTCCCTGCCAAGGAATTCTAGATGTACATTTTTTCTGCATTTTACATAATTAATGGTATATTTCCATTAACATGTATGAGAACTATGCATCTGAATCCCTGGGTGATGTAGAAGTTTTCAGCCAGACTGTTTAACTGCAACTGTAAATTTTCAGCTTCTCTCACATGAGGCTGTACATAGAATGGTTTGACACTGTAGGAGAGGTTGTCAGGCAAACTCGTCAAAAAGAGTTCCCAGGGAAATGGAGTTGTGTCAAGTGTATGTTAAAGAGATAGGAACACAGGAAATTTTAAAGAATTACATGAACTTCCTGAGTGCACAATGCAGAAGAGATGTTAGGGAATATACGGTCTTCAGAAACACAATGTAACTTTGTAAATACAGGGAACATTAATGGGAACAATTTGTCTCTTTTAAAAGATGTGATGGATTTCAAAGCTGTCTATGAAAAATTAAAACAAATTGTCAAATGAAGCCTTATACTTTTAATTTGCTTCTGAATTTTGAAGCCCCTCACTGGTTTCAGAAATCGTTAGACACAAAAATAATCAGATGCTATAAAGACAAAGTTTTCTTTATGAACAGGAGTCACTATCCATAAAGCATTAAAAAAGAGAAGATCTTATGGAAAAATTATCTTTGGTATCAGTCATCACGTGTGGTTTCAAAAAATGAATCCCTATAGAGTATTTCCTTGCAAACATACACGAGCTGAGATTTTCAAGACTGACAAGTGATTTTGTGTGCCCAATCTGAAACACCTTAATGGGGTATAATTTCCAGAGGCTAATAGTCTGTGAAAGTCAGGTCCCTTACCTTTAAGGTGTCAAGTTTGGTACCCATCATCCCTAGTCACTTTTAAAAAACCTGGCCCTGAACACCATCTGTATCTAGGATTTGCAAACTTCTTTGAAAACTGGGGAAAAATTCAAACCTTCAGTTTTTGGAAAAACATATACAAATCTATTTAATGTTTTTTACATAACGCATAAACATGTTATGAAGTCACGACTGAATGAACTATTCTTGCAATCTTTGAATACAGCAATGTGTCTGCATTGTTAAACATCATTTGTCAGATCCAATTGATGTCAATGAAAAATGCTCCAACTCCAAAAACAGCAGAATCAAGCCCTAACTTAATAAATTAGACTTTGGTCAACAGTTCATGAAGTCAAAAGTGACACAGTTAGAGTGTAAAAATCGAAGAGGTTTAATTAAATACTTAAATTCCACAAGATAAAGTAGAAAACCATTAAAAATATCTTAAGGCCAAATCTTGCGAGATGCAGAAGAACCCTCAAATCCTACTAAGTTCAATATGTGTTGGCACTCCGCACCTAGCATGACTGGGCTATTTGCTGCTAAATGTAGGTTAATAGCAGATGACCCTTACTACTCTTCACCTCAAGCAGTAACCTTCTGACCCACCACCAGTGATGGTGTTTATAAGCAAATTGCCATGGGTGTAAACAAAAGAAGAGGAACAAAATATGTTGAAATTGTTAGTCACAACGACAACTGGCACACATTTTACACCGCCAGTGGTGTATTTAATGTACTTAATGTATTATTAAGGTCAATAAATAACTTAAAGTTTCTCCGTTAATGTGCTTGAAATGTATTCTACCAATGATCATTCAGTTTTTAGTAGGATGGCAGTGGTGGTGGTTTTTTGCCCCCTCCCCCCTCTTTTTTTTTTTTTTTTGGCTACAGGACAATTGAAAAGCAATCCAGTGCAGCATAAAGGTACCTAGGCTACGTCTAGACTGCAAGCCGCTTTTGAAAAAGAGCATCTAGACTACAACCACTTCTTTCAAAAACGCGAGCTGCTTTTTCGAAAGAAAGCACCCAGGCAGTCTGGATGCTCTCTTTCAAAAAAGCACTGTTTGCATTCAAGAACACCTTTTTTTGAAAGAGCACTTTCGAAAAAAGGAGTTCTTCCTCATAAAATGAGGTTTCCTGCAGTCGAAAAAACCGCCACGTTCTTTCGATTTAATTTCAAAAGAACGCAGTGGCAGTCTAGATGCAGGGGAAGTTTTTTTGAAAAAAGGCCACTTTTTTTGAAAAAAACCCTGTAGTCTAGACACATCCCTACAGTATACAGATTTGGCACTAGTATTCAGTAATTGGTATTTTCACTTTCACACACACTCCTCCTCTGACTACCTCACAAAAGATCAATATAATAGAGCATACGATGGAAAAAAGTATCTCTTCTATTGACTTTAAAATATAAAGGTAAGGGGCTATCGGTTTGATAGATTTTATGAAAGATCAACTGCAGTCATCAGGAAACATGAAAATTATGGTTAATGTGCATGTGGTGCTAGATTACCCAAAGCAAACACTCTCCCCGCCCCTACAAGAAAACAAACATTTTTGACAAGGGATGAGTCAAAAGAACAAAATGTCACTTTTAAAGAAATATGTTACTCAATTTGTTTTGTTTTCTGTTTTATAATAAGTTATCGTTTGTTATTCAAATGACTAAAAGAGTTTCCTAACTGGCTTCCATGCACATTTGAGATTAAAATAATGCCCAACAGTTAAACTCCAAATATTTGAATATCAAAATTAAAAAACCAAAATATACCAACGAAGAAACGCCTGTACCTGTAATTTATATTTTCCTGTTGCTCAAGGGCTTAAAATGCATGCCTATATGTTTGACTACATTTACACAAAGTTTTTCTTTTTTTAAAAATATAAAAGGAGCCTAAAGATTAAAATTATTTCCCTAAGAGGAATCTCTCAATGAACATTACTATATCTTGGTGATAATATATTATTTATTCAAGTGAAACCCTGGTTTAATTTCTACACTTTACCTGTTGTAACTCCTTATGTTGTTACCCTAGAATTTTCCTCTAAAGTGATAGAGCCCTTTATTTAGTATGGTTATATTTGCTATACATGGCATATCCTGCATTTTTAAAAACATCAGACATCTTGAAAATATTTCTAGGTTGAAACAGTCTTTTCTGATCCATTTCCCTTCTCCCAACAAAAACAAAGAAACAAACAAAACTCGAGAGAGAGAACTGAATTGGAGCATCGACTTGTTCCAATTGGGAGGGAAAAAATACAAATCTGTTGCAATAAAATAATGGCTTCTTGATGAGCTACTAAGCACAGAAAGGAATGCAGAAGAGAAAAAAGTCAAGATGTGAATAAGTATTTTGAGTTTCTTGCATTCTAATTTAAATTCTGTGTTTTTAGCTAGATTTTTTAAACTAAGGAACAGGAGCCTTCATTTTAATGGTGGAAGACAAAGACTTTTTTTTCCTTTTTCTTTTGTAGCTGCCACTATGATTTAATTAAATGAAAAATATGTGGCTGTGTTTTGGAAATGTACAAGTTATAAAAAATGATTACAGTAGATGTAACAGCCTATAAAATATGATCAAATAACGCAGTCATCTATCTTTCTCAAAAATAGAAATTAAATTAGGTGTAATTGTAAAATCTAATTTATATTCTCCTATTTCCAATTTAAATTTCCACTTTTATGAAGTGTTCTCTGCTTCAAAGTTGTGCATGTGTAAAAGACGCTTTGACATGCCTCTAATTGATTCGTTTTACACTATCCAAAGAAGGATAACAGTGATTTGCAAAAGAATTTTTTTCTGTCTTGCACAGATCTCTCATTTGCCCATCTTAATTCAATTAAAGGAAGTAAGGACAGTTTGACCGATGAATGAACCATATTTTAACCGAGGACATTTCTATTTAAACTGGAATATACCAACCACTAATTCTCAGCCAGTTACTTCCGATCTGCAACTTTTATTTCAAAAGGTCATGGTATGGTCATGGAAAATAAAGAGGATATTAAATGTTGGCAAGTATTTTACAATAGTGCAAAGCCTATAGCAATGTAAAGATTTTATTCATACATAATTTATATATTACATCATAAGCCTCCTCCTGGTGATTTATATGGCTTGATGGCAAAGTCTTAGTTTAACTCAACCTTACTCAACATTCTATGTATTGTATGCCTGCCCATTGACCCAAAAATATAAAATAGTTAAATATTATTCTATTTTATATAGGCTTTTTCTATTGTCCTCGTCACCATAGTAGTTGAGTACCTTCCAGTAGTGCATGAAGTGATGTTTTTAACATCTGTCATGAGTTGTTTGCTCTCTCCTCCTCTCCCCACGGGGAAGAGTGCTTTGTTTTGATAATTTTTTTTAATACAAACATGCGCACGCGTGTCACAGAGCTATACATTTCTGTTGGAGAAGGCAAGCTCAAATAATGTCTTGCACTTGCAGAAGGAGGTGGTAAAGCTTGTAATGGCTCTTCGTTCTTGGGAGAGATCACACCACAGTCTTGGATCAGTCCCACAAATAAATTCTGTCTCACACACGGGTCAGTTTTTCTCCTATTGCGGAAAGTTCCTTTGTGGCAGGGGACAAAGCAGACAACCAGGGTCTTCATCCTAGCACTTCAGACTAGGGATGTAATAAGTAGTCGATTAACCGATAAGCAAAAGCTTATAGGTTACTGTTATAGACTACACGCATTTCCCTCCCCGCCCCTTGCCAGTACATTTTTTAGTAGGCTGGCCAGTTGCCCCACTGAGTCCTGGTTTGTGACAGGTCTGGGACCTACCCCTGCTGCAACTCTGCATTTAAAGTGTGTTAGGAGTCAGGCGGGCAGGCAGCCTGGCTCAGTTCTGGATCACACCAGGTCCGGGAGCTCAGACCTGCCCTAGACAGAGGCTGCTGCCATGGCCCCACCCCAGGGACTAGAGAATAGTCGACTAACCGATAAGAATTTATGAGGTTACGTGACTATTCAATTAACCGATATTTAACATCCCTACTTCAGACCAGGGGTGTAAAATCCTATTTAATCAGTTAACTGGGTAAACGTTAGATTTAACTGGTTAACCGATTAAGCAGGATATCTGGCGGGGGACCGCTCCTGCCCGGCTGGAGCAGTCACCAGCCTGCGGGGCTCCTACCCCCATATGGGCTGATGCTCACCGGATAACTGGTTGACTAGTTACCAAGTCACATTCCTACTTCAGACAGTTTTCTAGTTATCCTGGGCTCAGACCATTGAGCACTTTGATGATAGACCAAAACTTGATTTTATGGGAAGATAGTTGAGAGAGCGGAAGATAGATTTGTTGGGTTCATGGTCACCAGCGCTGCTGAGGAGACATGCTGCAGCATTCTGTAGCAACGAGGCATGCCCAGATTTATTGTTTTATACAATAATCCAGATTCTATTCCTCACCTTCCTATATTTGACATCCATGCTACGCTCCACAAAATTAATGACTATATTCTGCATGTCTTGGGTGTGTCTGATTGGGTGAGAGAAGCAAGTGGGAGATTTTCCTCTCAACCCCGTTACAGAAACAGGGCCTGTGGGATACATAGGTTCTGTGATGGATTAAGGTATGACTGCATATATTTGTGTGTCCATTCTGAAATCCATTTTGACTGTAAATTGTACTACGGCCTTCATGTTTGTACCACAGCATCCATCTTCAGCTGGGAAACCCGGGGCGTGTTAGGAGAAAAGCTTATGCTGGTCGAGGGGCTAAGAATGGGAAATCCCTCAGGAGTTCTGCACCTCCATTCAAATGGGTCCATACTAGGACAGTGAGCTGGCTGCAGAGTAGGGGAATGATTTTTCCTAGTTCGGTTCCCCGGATGAGTGGGCTGAAATTAAACAACTGATCACTTGGCAAGGGTTTCGAAGCTGTTCTGGGTGGTCACCAAGGGTGTGTCTAGACTACAGGGTTTTTTTCGAAAAAAAAGTGACCTTTTTTCAAAAAAAATTCCCCTGCGTCTAGATTGCTGACGCGTTCTTTTGAAAGTCAATCGAAAGAACGCAGCAGTTTTTTCGACCGCAGAAAACCTCGTTTTACGAGGAATAACGCTTTTTTTCGAAAGTGCTCTTTCGAAAAAAGGCGCTATGTAATGCAAACTGTGCTTTTTCAAATGAGAGCATCCAGACTGCCTGGGTGCTCTCTTTCGAAAAAGCGGCTTGCTTTTTCGAAAGTAATGGTTGTAGACTAGACGCTGTTCTTCGAAAGAGGCTTTTTCGAAAGTATCTTTTGAAAAAGCCTCTTTCGAGAGAGGCTTGCAGTCTAGACATAGCACAAGCTATGTAAGGGCTGGATCTTCTTGAGCCTGGGGCTCTTACAGGCCTTTCATTAAGTGTGACAACAGAAAAACAAAGCAGGAGGAGCAGCATACAAGAGGATTCTGAGATTCTGAAAGGACATCCACTCTAAGCCAAAGGGCTCTCAGAGTCATCAGGACACCAGGGGGTCAGTTTTGGATGCATTTGTCATTTTTGCCTAGCTTTATAACTCGTATGGTTTATCAAAGTGTGTCTGATTTAGAAATTCCTTTGCAAAGTCTTTGTGTTCTTTTGTTGTAACCATTGCAAAGGCCCAAAGGATTATACAGTAAGCCACAAGGCCTATGAGAGTGGAGGTCAGAGGAGGGAATACTTAAGCTATAGGGGGAGGAGAGTTGGGATTCAGAACTGGTCTTAGAGCCTAGGGACACCTAGAAATATACTGGAAAGTCTGGACTGACAAATTCTAGACACCAGTCAGACCCATTAAGGTTAAAGGTACACGGGATCCAAAGACCAGGTCCAGAACAGAAACCCGACATCCAGCCACAAGGGGGAGCTCAATGAGATCTGTAACAGTCCCTCGGATATCACCGTGACAGGTACAGTATAAAAACCTGATAGAATAAAATAGCTAGCCATCTCCAGATCACTAGGCAAACAGGAAGCTAACATGCTCTGTCTCTTTCCATGATGCCACAGAGAGTGACCATCCACCTTGTACCTGCACATAGATACAGAAGACCATGAGCGCCAGGTTTACGTAATTTTTGTTGGTGGCCAGAACTGGTCCAAGCAGAGTCCATAGGATGGACCAGGACCACTGCCCCAGCTCCCATGCTTTGGGGGGCTCCTGTGCTTCAGGGGCACGTGGGGTCCAGGGCAGCCTGATGCTATGCTCTGTCCCGACAGCTCCTGTCATCACGCTGAGGGCAGGGCGGAAGCTGGAAAGAAGTGGGCTGCCGACGGAGACTTGGCGACGGGCTGGAATGTGATGGGTGGATCAGGGGCAGGAAGTGTCAGGGCGGGAGTGGAGCAGGAGGGTGAGAAGGGTTGGAGTGGGGTCAGAGCAGAGAGGGCTGGGGTGCTTGCTGCTGCCCGTGTCAGACCCTGCACTCACGCTCACAGATGCAATTTCAGCCTCTCTTTCTGCTTCTCTCTTTTATTGCTCCAAGTTATTTTGAACTTCGTAGGACCAGCATTCACGGCCCAACACATGTTCCATGAAATGAAGACAGGTTCTTTTTCCACATCAGATCTGAATTCAGAGCTCTTGTTTTCTCCTCTCACAGCTGGTGGTACGATTGCAGGGATGGAAGAAATGCGAGCTGCAAGCATCAAAGAGAGATCCTGCACAAATAAATCTGAAGACCCACAGTGTGTGTGTGGGGGGGATAGTTACAAAATGTGAGGACATAACAGCGCTCGCACCCACTGCATTAACAAAAGTTTCTTTTCATCTTGTCTCCTCAGCAATCCCTTCAGTTACTTGGCCTTGTAACCAGGAACTATAGGAGCTGCCCATGGAGGATCAAGGAAGATGTAATTTTTCATGTAACAATATGAAAAATATTTGAAAATCACTAGGCTGCTCTAGCGCTCACATGAAGAGTCCATGTTTCCCTATGAATAGCCTCTAAAACAGCTAATTCGAGGAATCTCTTTCTAAACCAAGATCTGACAGACTCACAGCTATTTCCTTGAACCATAGTATCAGACCTATGTTCCCAGCACCCTGACCTAATGTCTCCACGGTCATCAGGTTGCCTTAGACCATCAGGTGGTTTACACGTGTCAATATGTTTCCTCAGGGGCTGCACAAATCATTATACTTCCAAGCTGTTTAAACTATTTCAAACCACCTGCATAGCAGCCATGTCTCCCCAATGACTCAGTGATACACTTTTGGGACATTAGAGGCATGACACACAAGTACCATTAGTTCAGAGCTAGACTTGCGTCTACTTTCCTGGTTGGGGAATTTCAGCAGAAGGTGTGAGCTGGCACACCCATTTTTTCTAGAAGCTATGAAAATATAATGTAGATCTATTGCCTCACTATTGTATAACCCGGGGGTAGGCAATAAGATGGCAGTGGTTAACCCTTGGCAGGCCACCATCGCTATATTTACCTGCACATTTGTAGGTATGGGGGCTTGTAGCTCCCATTGGCCATGGATCACTGTTCCTGGCCAATGGGAGCTGCAGGAAGTAGCACAGACCAACACACCGCTTCCTGTACCTCCCATTGCCTGGGAACGGCAATCGATGGCCAATGGGAGCTGCAATTGTCCATACCTGTGGAGGCGCGGGTAAATACAGCAGTGGCCTGCCAGGGACTAACCCTGGTGACCCGGATCCAGCCTGCAGACCGGTATTTCCCCACCGCTTGTATCACCAACAGTTGACAGTAAACTCCTCTGTTATTTTGTTTTGGACAAGTGTAGTCTATTTGAATAGGCACAGTATGGACATTGTATTCCTCTGCCTACAGGGAACTCTTGAGAACACCTGAGCCCAGGTCCATAGCTGGCCTAAATAGGTATAGCTCCACTAACTTTAATGGAGCCATGCCAACTTATACCAGCTGAATATATGGCCAGTGATTTATAAGTTACCTATCAAAATGGAAGAATCCATTTTCAATTCCCATGCTAGTCCTGATGAAAGGGACAGGGGAGATGGGATTCTCCTAAATATTAAGAGAAAAATGCACAAATTTCATTGAGAAAATCTATGTGGTCATTAATCAGTACTTAAAATGTAACATTCATTATACAGGGCCAGATTCCCTTTACTCACATTGAGTATTATCACAGTCTATGAGCAATTCAATGGACCCGGACTAGTTAACTCAATGGAACTGCTTGTGGAGCTGGGTACTAAGTGAATGTAGTTAGACCAAGGCTGTTCATTTTGGTCAGCTTTACAAATACAGAGCACTCAGTTAAATATCCCTCTCAACCCTGTCTGCACAAAAAAATGGAGTGCACATAAATCTACAAGAATATTGCTATTAGACTGAGAAACACACACACACACACACACACACACACACACACACACATATTGCATTGGCAATAAAAATACCCTTTCTTCTGAAACAACCACAGTAAATCATTTCCAAGGACGTCACAGATCGGTCCACAATAGGAGGTCTACACAACATCGAAAGACACAATGGAATTTAACAGTAGGGACTGCCACCCTACACACCCCTCAAGTGTTGTCCTGCCATACTGTTGTGTTAATGACCTCACAGCAGTAGACAGATCCTGTCCTTCTGCTTTTCTTTCTCACTGAATGATTTCCCTAAAGCCAAAACTGGGCAAAATGCCACTAATGCTGCCGTAAAACTCCCACTGTGTTAGGAGGGAGGCAGGCGACTGAGGGTTGGGAGGTAATCAAGCTTACAGATTAAGGCTCACTAAAGCTACAAGATCAGCACAGCTCAGGGTGTTTATTAACTCTTTAAATGACAAGACTTAGGATTTGGTATCGCAGCATAAGAATAAAAAGAACATTTTCTAACTAGCTTTGAGAGCTCAACTATTTTGCAAGGTGAATTCTACTTCATCACGAAATTATAATTTGTGAAGAATGACAAAAAAAAACCCCTTTAAACCTATTTGGATCAATGTCGTCCTTCAATATTCTTCAAACCATACCATCATGCAACATCAAAATGGACAGAGTAATTACATTGAAGTAAAAGGTGTTAATTATTCTTCTCTTTGTAAACATAACATGCTTTTAAAGCAACAAGGCAACCTGAATATCAATTCAACATACCCAGCCCAGCTCCCCTGACGAAACTACAGCACCGAGCTGGAAGTGTTACATTCTACCAGTGAAGAAGGGGTTAAGTTTGGAGTATAAAATGGGGTTGGTGCAATCTGGATGTGGGGTTTTTTGTTTGTTTGTTTGTTTTTAAATGCAAAGCAAAATATATTCTACAGATGCTTGATTAAAATGCAACAGCTGTTTATGGCGGCGCATTTTCCGCTAATTTACTAGGGCAGATTTTTCAAGGAGCCTAGTTTGAGTTGCATCTTCATTTGCATAACGCTTGCACATAACAGAGCTGCCGTTCCAGTTGTCCTTGTTTGCTTGGTTAATATTTGAGTCATATGACACAAATTCAAATTAAATTAAGCAATCCACTCCAGCAAAGGGGGGGAGGGGGCGGGAAGACAGTCACTAGGTTTTTAGTCATGAAGTAATTACAGCAAAGCTCAAATAGCAGGCTCATATACCTCACTCATATACTCTAACTGAATACATCTTTCTATGTCTACAGCTTTTAGGTCCAAATCACTTCATTTTTAGGCATTGTACCCAACTAACATTTAACCCAGTCTTCCTGTCTTTTCTATGTAGAGTCCCTTAATTTTTATTTATTTCTCCTTAGTTTATTTACTCTATTACATTTTTAAGCTTGATAACTAAGCCCAATTATAAACAAATATTAAAGGGTTTATGTAAATTATTGTGATGAACAAAACCAGATCACAATTATAACATGGTTAAGTGAACGAGAGAACGACTACAGCTTTCCTATCATAAATTGAAGCAGATGAATTTGGACTTTCTTGATGGTAGTAGCAGCAAGCCTTAATCACTGAACGCCAATACAGTCTGGTTTCCGTAAGGTAATGACCCATCTATATATAACAAGGGTCTCATTCATCACAATTCACATTAAAAAAAAAAAAAAACTTTAGCCAAGCTAATGGAGGGAATGTGTGAAAAGTGATTGGGTGGGTAAAACTATATGGGGCTGGAAAGGCTCTAATTGATTTTATTGTGTGGTGCCTAGGCTCCTGAACAGTACATCAGATCTTTATCTAACTGCATTTCAATTGATTTTCACTGATAGGCTTCTTTCTTATGTCTAAGGCTTAAGTACTAAACTAATAAAAGGATAAAAGACTTTGTAATACAGATTTTGAAAATAATGTCCGCACATGATGTCTGTGGAAGAAAATGGCATGATTATGTGTTTGCCCTACCAAAGTGACTAAAATCAAATGCAATAACACAAATGCAACTAATATAAGGAATTGGGATGGGGGAAAGAACCTATAATCCACAGGCCAAAGTCAGGCTCGGCCTTGATTATAGCGGAGTTGACCCTGATTTTGGCCAATGTGTCAAACTATGTTACAAGGAGTAACATTTCAACTTTGATATCTTTTAGCTGCACAAAGACTTCAATAAGAAGTATGCTGTATCCTGATGAAAGTGCTCAAAATAACAGGAAAGAAGAGACATTTCTTATATAATGGCCATCTCTGAAAAAGGATGTTCTTCTGACTTTAAAACACAACATTTTTTAATTCCACAAATGAAGAACTATTGCAGACAGAATTCTCTGTAATGCAGCAAAGCTATTGTATGTGCGCTGATCTTTGATAGCGACCTGTTCCAGCCCCAGAATGTTATTGATTCAAGTGTCTTAACAAATGAGGCTGAAGGTGGAAAAGAAGGAGCTGCTGCTAGTAAAGTTCACACAGAGGAAAACGTGAGTAGCTAATGGAATAAGCGACAGGTCTACCTATAGGAAAACTGTGTCAAACAGGAAAAAATGACAGCAAGAAAAGCCATTTAAAGCGAAATAACGGTATGTCTACACAGCAGCGTTATTTGGGAATAACTGACGTTATTCCGAAATAACAAAGAGTGTGTCTACTCTCCAAGCCTTTATTTCAAAATGTTGTCGAACTGGAGGACTTCTTACTCTGACTCATGGTAACCCTCATTTCATGATGGGTAAAGGAAGTCGAAGGAAGATTGTTCTTCCTTCGACTTCCTGCTGTGTAGACAGTGCCAAAAGCTGAATTAAATGATTTCGACTTCAACTATGCAACGTAGGTGAAGTTGCATAGCTTATTCCAACTTTAGCCCTGCTGTGTAGATATGCCCTAAGTGAAAACTACCAATACAAGACCAATTTTCATTTACATTTCGCATCTGATGCCGCTGTTTGCTATTGCAGACTCTACTATCTGCTAGTCAGATGGCTTGTAACATCTGTATCACAAATGAAAATGTATAATAGTTGTTCTGGTTTTGTGTTGCTTTACGAAGCTTGGTGTTGATAATCTCCAAAGCACACCCATGATTCTTTAAATTAAACATAAGAATCTTGTCTCACAGTACAGCTAACTTATCCATGTGTAAGAGCCCAAGCCAAGTAATTACACATCCGCTCAAAGGATTAGACACATAAGATTTCTTTAAATTTTTAATAAAACTGCACAGCTGTTGTAGGAAAAAACTCTTTTGTTCTAGATTTTTTTAAAACCATTAAGCTCAAAATGATTCACAGTTATGCTTCAAGAAAAGTACTTTGGAAGTATTTCTGTAGGCAGTTTTTTTTTCGTCGATTTAACATAATTTAACCTCATGGCAAGAGATTTGAGCCTGGGAAAACCTAAAAGAAAGGTATTTGATAAAAAAAATAACATTTCTGCATCCTGGCTAGAACATCTGCAATAGCATATTATTTAATAGTATAGTCATTCATAATTGGCTGTTCCACATAATTTGTTACTCGTAGTTTCATGTGGTTATTCTCTGGGACAGTGATAACCTTAAGCAAGGTGCTAAAGAAAGTTAAGGGAATTTAAATAATTCATTTACTAGTTTAATCATAGCGTCCTCATAATACCTAAACCGCTAATCAACAGAGCACAGGTGGCTATTTATTTCTTTCCACAAGAAATCAAATAATTTAAAAAAATGCTTTTTGTTCCTTAGTCTACATTGACTATTGTAAACTCCTGCAACATTAAATGCTGCTGAACAGCCAATACACAGGAATTAGGATTAAAATACAGTACATAGCTACATTCATAATGAGCCTGAATCTCAAAGCATTGCAATGAACTGGAGCTGACCTTGATCGGTGTCAAAGCCCAGAGCACAAGGCAGTGTCTCCCCTCTCCTACGCTGCCAACCTTTGCTACAACATTTATCAATTTACCTTCTTGATCACTCAAGCAGGTCACGTTTTCTAATCAGCCACCAGATCTCAGACCCACATCCAAATTAAATTACTGAATGAAGACAGCTCAGCAAGCAGACTCGCGTAAAAGAATTAGCACAAAAGTATACTGAAATGCTGACTATATCAATAGCTGACCCTACATGGATTTAGTTTTTAATACTTCTACATAAACAAGAAAGTTAGTTATAGAAATTTGTGCTGCTCAAGATGAGAATCCGTGAAATTTGCCCTTAATACCTACTTCCCTGAATGTTTTTTTATTTTGGACTTCCCAACAAGCAGTCTATACATTCCTTTACCTCAACATTGCCCTGTGCTTTATACTGTCTGTTTTGGACAACTCTTCAGGGTTTATGTCCTGTCAGTGTCCCAAACCTGCAAACACATGCTTGTAAGCAGCCTAACTGACTTTGATTAAACTACTCAAATGCTTAACGTCAGATGTGTGTCGGGCACATCTAAACTACATTCCTCTTTCGAAAGAGGAATATAAATGAGGCTGATCGAAAATTCAAATGAAATGCAGATTTACAAATCTCATGCTTCATTTGCATAATCACGTGAGAGTGCTTTTTCAAAAAAGGGTTTTTCAAAAAAGAAACTGCAGTCTAGATGGGGTTCTTTCGGAAAAAAAAAAACCCTTTTTGAAAGAACCCGTACTCCTGAAAAAAAGAGGTGTACGGGTTCTTTAGAAAAAGGTGTGGAGTTTTGTTTTGTTTTGTTTTTTAAAGAACCCCGTCTAGACTGCAGTTTCTTTTTCGAAAAAGTGCTCTCATGGGATTATGCAAATGAAGTGCAAGATTTGTAAATCTGTGCTTCATTTGAATTTTCGATCAGCCTCATTTATATTCCTCTTTCGAAAGAGGAATGCAGTTTAGACATAGCCTAAGAGTGTGCAGGATCAGAGCTGTATTTTGTGCAGCATCCGCATTCATGGTGCTGTTACAAATGTTAATAACAGTTCAAATGTACCATAGAATATTGAATATCACACATCAGCATTTTAATATTGAACTTTTGCTGTACATTTAAAGGAGTAATTGTACGCACTTATTTCTTTTTATTTTCCATTTTTAAATATTTAATGATTTTCAAAATGAACATTCAGTCATGAAGAAAATGAAGACAACGTCTTGGAATGCGACTCCAATCAGACTTACTGTAATAAGTATGGAGGTAAAGGAGACACACAAAATATAGGGGGACTTTAAAGAGAAAAATACGAATATTGCCAAATTCTTAAGTTGCTCTGTGGTTTTCGTTGTGTTTTTTATATTTTTTCTATCTATATAAGGCCAAGGCACCGCTCTTCTTCCAGCCTGTGCAGACTCTTAATATCTGTACCCTTGTCACTGCACAGACAATGGGACTTAGGAATTGTCAACAGAAGGACATTTACTGGCATCATTAATAGGTATAATTATACCATAATAATTAACTACACTTTTGGAGGCTCTGATTCTGGAATAACACTCTCTTTTTCTGGTTCATCTTATATCACTCTGGAAGTGATATAAACACAAGCAGAGAAATAGACTCATTCCAAGAGTGTCCACCCAAGGAGTTAAATGAGCATAACTATCCCATTGTTACTATATCAGCATAATTATGCCAATAAATTTCCCAGTGAACATAAGCAAAGGGCTGCCATTAAAAAAAATAGCAAAAAATTGGCTGCCCGTTTGTGCATACTCTCTTTGAGAGATATACATACTAATGGCTTGGGTTTACAAGAGCATCCAAGTGACTGGCACTCCTAAATCAACTAGGTGCTTACTCTCTGCTGCTCCTTAGAAAATTCCTAGACCTAAAAAAATAAGTAAGAAAGATTTGAGCCTAACATTGGATTCCCAAATCCATAGTTAGGCACCGAATTAAGGTGGGTTTGATTTTCAAATGAACTGAGCTCCTAATATGTCTTCAACAAGCTTGTTGGACCCTGGCATGTCTCAAAACCAAGTCGTTTATGTAAATGCCTAAATATAGAATCACAGAATACTAGAACTGGAAGGGACCTCGAGAGATCATCAAGTCCAGTCCCTTGCCCTCACAGTAGGACCAAACACCGCCTACATATGGAAGAGCCTTTGGGTATGTCTAGACTACAGAGCTTTTCTGGGATCCTGGAGGTATCCTGGAAAAGCTCTGCCGCATCCAAGGAATGCGTCTGCTTTTCTGGAAAAAAATGGAAAAGCAGATGCATTTTTTTGGCATCCCTGTAAATCTCGTTTTACAAGGAAGAAGGGATGTTCCGAAAGAGGGTGTTTTCCCGACATTTGGCCCTGTGTAGACGGGCCAAATGTCGGAAAAGCCTCTTTTCGAAGAAAAGCAGAAAAAGATATGCAAATTGCTAACCACAATTTGCGTATCTTTTTCCGACTTTTCTTTGTTGTGTAGACATAGCCTTAACTGGCTATTTTTATCATCTTGGTCTTAACAAATGCCAAACCACTCTTCTCTTTGGAATGCTGAAGTCTTCTCTTGTACATTTGGTTTTCCACTGCATAGTAGCGTAATACTCATGCAATGGGATAGACTACAAGTGTATGCATGATCCTGCAGGACAATTAACACCTTCACCAACCATAAAATCAATGGGAATGCAGGTGCTCAGCAGCTTCCAGGAAGCACTTTGCATCTTGAGGGGTCTGGCCTCTAAAAAAACTCAAGGCAAAAATAGTGAATTTTAAGAGATAATGCAAACCATTCACCAATCAAGAATAACTCTGGACCAAGCAAGTGAATTTTGCATTATGTCCTGATGCCTGACAACCTGAGATCTCACAGACTATTGTTGGGAGTAGATTTAGAGTCAGAAGCCCACTGTTTGTCCTAGATTCAACTCCAGGAGCCAGCAACAAGACTGACAAAAGCAGATTTTATTGAGAAAACATCTCAGACATTTATGATTTCTCCAAGGTACCATTCTGTATATTCTAAAGAACCAGGCTAATTGAGGTAACTCAATAAAGTAGAAGAATATAGTTTTGCTGCATTTAATTGAAATTGCAAGTAATTATTTCAGGGGCTTAATAACATGGGGTTACCCAAGGTATAAGGCCTTAAATCAAAATTAGGGAAGGAATGGCACATGTAGGACCCTCATCAACATAGTGAGTTCAAAATTTAGAATTGGAATGCAGATAATGTTTGGCAATCAAATGTTCCTGTTGGGAGAAAAACATCACTATGTTCTCCATATGCCCTCTGGAATCCATTCTTCCTCCACTTCAGCAAAGGGAGATGGAAGAAGATCATGATAGTCTTGAAATCTCATCCCTTGAAGACCTGAGCACTCAAGTAAGCTTTGGTCTAGCCTGAGACCTTTCCTTCGAATGAAGCGCAGGATGCTCCTATCCATAAATATGATTCCACACAAGATGTGACATCCTGTTTTCCAGTTCCAACTGGAATGCAGTTGAGGTCTAGTCAGAACAGATTTGATTTTTGCTGAACCCAAACCCCCACTCTTGTACTAATTCAGTTTAGAACTCAGCTTCCCCTCCACCAAGCATCACTCAGATCCCAACACCATTTCCTTGCCTCAGTGCTAGTATTATTATTATTAAAATGTAGGCGTACTTGATGAAAATAGTATCACAGCATTAAAATCAGATTTCAAAAATAAAACACACAGCAGCTTTAGGACAACATGCTGAATGTCTGTACTAAACCTGAGTCTGAAAGGCCTTCAGCTACTCGGGGACTGATCCTGAGCCTGTGGAAGCTAATGGCAAATTTCTCATTCACTTCAACAGAACAGGAGCTCTCCATAGGAACGTAAAGGCCTTTCATCCTAACCATCTTTGGCCAAGTCTCCTACAGTTGCAGATGACCATCCTCCAAAGTGACTTTTGACCAATCATGCTGGTGAAGGCACCTCTATGGAACTCAGCAAAGAGAGGAGCAGGACTAAAGGACTAAAAGCAAAATGTTATCATTTAAAAAACCAACCAACCAAACACAAACACACACCCACACACACGCAGGAGGTATGTTTTTGCACTCTTAAAGAGACAGACTAAAGGCTCAGATATTCAAAAAGCTTACACACCTACTTCCCATTTAATAGGATTTGGTGACCTAACTCCATTGGACACTGTTGAAAATTCCTGTGAATACTTCTAATACTGCAAAACATTCCATAGAGAACTGTAAGAATCCATTAACTCAGGCTTCTCAACTTGGGATGGGGGTTGTGACTCTACAGGGGCACAAAAGTTTTGGGGAGTCACAATCACCCACTGCTTCCCACATTGTTAAATGCAAGAGGTGTCCTTGTGAGATGGAAGGTGTGTCTTGTGGCATGGTCCTGATTTGGAAAAGATTGAAAAGCTCTGAATTAGACAGAATTGTTAGTCAATCAAGCAAATATAGTTCATTACAGTTATGAAGTAGTCTCAAAATCCTGGGATATAAAATGGGAAAGATCTCACATGAACTTCATGCACACAATGTTTCTATATTCTTCTGAAATGAAGAAGTGGGTTGTGCCCACGAAAGCTCATGATACCATCTACATGTTTTGTTAGTCTTTAAGGTGCTACTAGACTACTCGTTTTTTAAGTTTTTCTTGTTACACACTAACTAACTCGGCTACCCCTCTGAAGCTTTGGAACATTTTAGATGACTGCTGAGCTACATTTGCATGAGGAATATATTTACTATGATTAAGAAGAGAGAACACTGTTCTTTATACTTCTAGGACATCCTCTGGAAAACCCTTTGACCTCTTAGGAGCCCCTTCCTTTTTCCTTCTGGTCCCAGTCTGGATTTCTCCATTTTCTATATGATTAGGGACATACCATTAAAGTTGTTTAAAACTCTTTGCTTTGCTGCAGTAGCTGTGGCAAAGATGACATTACAGTGCATTACTCTGACAAACATCACAGGGCAAAGCAAATTAAATTCAATGGTATCTTATGAAATGTAATTCTTGCACGTCGCATTTTTGTATCCTATTTTATATTTGCCTACTTCTAGTGTTTGGAGGGTTTTTTGTTTTTTTTTAAAAACAAAACCAGCTTTACAGTACCTCTAAGAAAGTGTTAGTTAGTTGTCCAGCTGTCATCTACTTGTTGATCCAGAAAGAAACCCACTGTGCTGATTGTATAGTTCAACAGAACCACATATTTCTGCTGATAAACAGACTTATACTGTAACATAGCCTTCGAATGTAAAGCAGCTCAACATTTATCTGGCTGTTCAATGCAATTCCAAATTTCTCAGGAAGAAGGAATCCAATTTGGTTATGGCATAACATGTATTCCTGTTTGTAAGAGCAGCGTAACTGAATTCCATTCACCGTCCTTCATCAGTGTTGTTCATCTCAGTCCACCAGTTTTGTTTAGAGACCACAGACCACTGCACTGACCCTATCACACCAGAAGCTGAGTGGTTAAACATCAGTAGCTGAGGTGATGGAGCAGTGTTCAGCTAAGTGCACAAACAATTTTAATTTTTTGCCATATAACCAGAAAACAAAAAATAGCCATGAGCATCATTGCCCTAAGACGACATCACCTTTCCAAGTGGCTTGCTCAGCCTTTGTTTCACTTTAGTTTTGAAACAAAAATTAAGACATCATCGGTTATTTTCCATCCTGAGATGGATTCTCTCAGGTGCCAAAGTTGATTGATAATTTTAGTAACCATTTGAGCTAATGCAGAAATTAATAGACGGTCACCTCCAAAACTATCTTTTAAAACAATAATTTTTAACAAAAATAATTCAAAGCTAACTTTATTTGGTGGGGTGCTTGGGGAAAGATAAATCATAAAAATGCTTTCACAATCCCTTCATGTGCCCCTTTTAAACTCTGCATTTCCTATTAGGAAAGATTTGGTGTAAGATAAGTTTAACCCTTTATTTATTGTATACATTTTTTCCTAATTACATTCACGAGAGTATGAGAATTTACGCAGCAGCTCCTCTAAACTGTTTCACATTGTCTTTAGAGCCATACTCTTGCTGCTGAAATACAGTATACTAAAAATGAAAAAACTTCCCCATTTTAATGTGGTTATAAGCTTCCTGCTAGGCTGTGACCTAATTGAGACTTTTGATCTTAGCTTTTTTTAAGACATGATATTCTTCAGAGTCTGTAAAGCATTTTAACTACAGATCTCCTGCAATCACTACGAAAGGCTACAGGGGAAAAAAGGGGAGAAAAAAAGCAAAAGGAAAAAAGGCCTGTTTATCAAAGTCAATGGAAATACAAGGTATTAATTATGCTAAATGAAGAAATATGGGCATTTGGTTACTTTTGTGGGTCAGAAATATTTTAATCTGTCACTGCCAACCAGCTGCCTTTCCCTGACCTAGGTGCATCTGTATCAGCTGCCGGAACACATCAAAGCTCTAGCAAGTGAGGAAAGAAACTACTGGTGCAGAGGCCCCCCTGTGGTACCAAGGTCACAGTTCTGGCTGAAACCACCACATTGTTATCAATTACGATCACTGATAAGGACATGACCTTTTTTTGAGGTACATACATGGGAGGAGGCTGTACAACTGCTTTCCCCCAAACTGTGCTCTCCTCATTTTATTTGCTGAGGAGAAAAGCAGAGCTGTGCAGCAAATCTGGACGCCAAGCAGGCCAAAGTTTAAAGGCGCTGCACTGATTCAGTTGCTGGTAAGACCAAGTCAGATCATACAAATGCAGTTCATTTGCCTTCGTTAACTGTGCCAAACGTACCACAGAATACAATTAAACTGGGGGGTGGGGGAAGGGGCTGCCTGTGTTTATTTTATACAAAGGGCCTGTGAAGTCTCATCAAAGCCAAACCAAAAAGATCTTGTGTTACAGAAGGACCTACAGCATGAACACATGTCTCTGGATATAAGCAGTATTATATACATAGTAAGTTATCTAGTAAACCACACCTATATCTGCTGTAAAGATTACTTTTACATCTTATTCCTTAAAATTCTATGATCAAGTAATTTTGTACTATATAAAAACAGCCAGACCTTCCTAACTCTGCACTTTTCTAAAAGTTTTTTTTCCTCTGGTTGCAAAATCCTTCAGCTTCTGTGCTTTATGTGACAGTCCTCTTAGTACACTGAATTTCCCTGCTTGCATGTGAATGCTACAGCCGCATTAGACCAAAGATGTCAATTTAAAAAAAATGATAACTCCATTCACAAAAGATCCTATCACCAATCCAAAAAGTATAGCATTTTATTTAATGGGCTGAGAAATGATATTTTAGAGATTTAATGCATCTGTCAAGAAAAATTAAAAAATATATCATTACATTATTCTAAAAAACCTGATTCTCGTTAGTTGATCACTAATTCATTCAGGATATTCAAAGTCAAATCTAACTGATTTCTGTTACATGTAGAATGAAGCACCCTCATATTTTAAGAGTCTTCATTATGAATGTACTTGTTTTCTACAAATAAAAACTTTTGAACATCAACAATATCTACACCACCAGATTAAAAGCAGACCAGATTTTAAAAAGGAGAAATTGCTCGTGTAGAACATTTCATTCTGCAGTGTAAAACATTCTTCCTACATATGTACAAAGGGGTAACAAGGTGAAACCAATAGCTGCATAGCTACGTCACTCCAACCCGGTCAAAGACTTGTGTTTTACTACTCTTTTCCCCCCAGGAGACCAAAAATGCAAAAGAGTTATACATGCAGAGATATATATTACATAGCCATCCATAATTTTATACTCTCAATTATTTGAGCTTTAACACAAAGCTCAGTGTAGAGAACTGAAACATGCAAACTGCTTAAAAGGCTGTGGAATGATAAGAGAGAAAGTATAAGAAGTTTTTAAACATTTCAAAATCTTTACCCTTTTGTGTCAACACTTCTAGAGGAAAATATATTTTACAGTTTATAACCAGTCATGAACATAAGCTAAAGCATTTTCCCACATGTAGGAAATCAATAAGCAAAATCAAACTACTCATTTGCAAATAATTTATGTCTCCTCTTTGCTAATGCAGTATAACCTCTCCTTGAAAATAAAGAGAACATATTATTATGCTCATGAATACAATGCAAAGTAAACAAAGACAAAGAGTACTTCTACATGGGAGAGCAATGGATATGCTTCTAATTGGATGTTTACAACAGAAATATGGAATACCCACATAAGTTGTTTTAGTGGGGAAAAAATAAACAATGATTACCCAAAAAAACCCAACAGATTTATAATCAAAGAGCCACAAATGCAGGAATAAATTGAATAAGCTGCTTAACATATGTAGAATAGGGACTGTCTTTTCACAGGACTCTAAAGGCATATCTACACTAGGAAATTATTTCAAAATAACTTATTTTGAAATAATAACTCCCAAAATAACTATTTTGAAATACCGTGTCCACACTACAGAGAAGCCTCAAAATTCGTCCGAGGCAGGCTCCCTTAAAGTGGACATGCTACTTTGACTTAGAGCCCAGGAAGGACTGGGAAGTGATTACTTTGAATGACTCTGGGGAGTAGTAATTTCGAAATAGCAGCAGTGGAGTGTCCACACTACCGCTATTTCGAAATAACTATTTCGAAATAAGCTGGTAGCACTTTAAAGTTTTGTTAGTCTTTAAAGGGCTACCAGCCTATTTGTTGTTTTGTAAGTTTTTCCTGTTAGAGACTAACTCGGCGACCCCTCTGAAACTTTCGAAATAAGCGTTATTCCTTGTGGAAAGTAGGAGTTATTATTTTGAAATAACCAGCCCCTTATTTCAAAATAACAGGCTTGGTAGTGTGGATGCTCCATTTGTTATTTCTAAATAAGGGGAGTTATATCAAAATAACACCCCAGTGTAGACCAGGCTAAGAAACACTTATAGGACCTGAAACAAGTCCTTACCAAGGCAAATCTACAATTCAAGTCAATACGACTTTTGCCAGAGTAGAGACTGTGGGATTAGCCCATCTATCAAACAAGGTGTATGACAGTACCCCCCAGTTTGCATAAACCTCCAAGTACAGGACTGCTGTTGGCAGTACAGGGTGGGAAGAGGGAAACATCACCCATCTCTGTCACCATCACTGGGTATGTGGAACATCCCTGTATGGATCTTGAGATCAGCATGTAAGAAAAGGGTAAAAAAGGGAGGGCGGTATCTCTATCCCTCTCTGTGGGACACTCACTCAGCAGTTAACGTACACTTAGGTTGAATGAACTCTTAAGCAGAACTCCCCCTCCCCCAGAAAATCTCCCATTGCAGGGTGTGGTGGGAGTCCCAGAGACAGCTGCTGCCAGGAGAAACTCTGTCAGCCCAGCTCCAATACTGAGGGATCGGGGAAAGGTGCACAAGGCCAGGAGACAGAAGAGCTTTGCAAGGATGCCTTTGTGTCTCCTGTGTTTTTGGGGGCAATCTTCCCCGATTCCCCCCCCCCCACACACACACACAGACATTTCTTTGTGGGAGAAACAAGGGAGGAGTTATCCAGGATTTTGTTATTACAATTATCCTCCTGGAGTAAACCTGGAGTGAACAGATCTATGACACCACCCAATCTGCTATGCATTCCTCTGTGTCTTCTTTTAACTGGTTTCTTCAACACTGGAGTCTGATGAAAAAAATAAAGTGGGGCTTGATAAAACTACATTGAACTTTGACATGTGATGTTAATGCGTCGTGTTATGGCTCTACTTTAAAGTATCCACTGAATCATAACAGCTGCATAAACCCCCTAGATAGAAGATACACCAATTTTAATTATGTACAGAACCTTGCATGGAATGACACAAAAACGCCTGGTAGAAAATATCATAAAAATAAAAATTAAAAACTTTGAAAGTATATACAACAAATTATAAAGCTTGATTATGGATTCAACTGGTCTTATTTTAAAGGGGGAAAAAAACTTTTCAAAGGAAAAGAAAAGATACAAAGATTTTTTCCATTTGTGCAGAAGAAAAGCACAAGTATACACAAAACATCCATGATTAAATAAAACTTCCTGTGATTGAATCTGACTACCATTTTACAATATTAATGCTAATGGATTATCATACTCTTGTTTGCATGTTTAACTTCAGCTCTCATAAAAGTTGTTGTATACAGTATCGAAAGAAAATGGAATTTATAAACCCAAGCCCCTCTTTCTCTCTCACACACACTAAAAGGAAAAGGGAAATTTAAGATCTACAAAATCAGCAACATACATAGAATAATCAGTTTCCAATGTTAGGTCAGGAAATACGGCAGTTAAAGAAAAGATGCTTTCTAAAGAGAAAACACTTTTAGGAAACAGCAAAATTAAAACAGGAGTAGATATGTAAAATAGATGAATGAAGACAACGTCTTCCTCCATCAAGGGAGTTGTTTAAGGAGAAACAGTGTCCGTTTGTGGCCAGCGATAATACTTTCCATTCAATAGAGTTTGCAGCTTGCTGATTCATATGATTGCAGGCTGGCGCCCTGCTGGCGAGCCCCCTCCACTGAAATTAAATCCACTCTCTTCAGTTATAAATTATAATGCTCTATAAACAACACTCCCACTGGGAACAGGGAGAGAGAGAGAGAGCTCTTTGCATAGTCCACTCACTGTTTAATGCTTTGCTCTTCTGCCACAAACAAGAGCTGTATTTCTGCCACAGACAGCACTCCTGCTGTAATTTATATACTGTTTGATGTTTAGAGCAGAGAATGGAAAGTAGAATCGTAATGTGAGTCAAAGAGGAAAAGAACTTGGAAGTGAGTGAGTGAGTGTGTAAGAAAGAGGAAGGACAGAATACATTTTACACACATATTTTATAGATACATCACTGTATGGATCTTTGTGGCCCTGTAGGAATAGCCCCACAAAAATCTGGAATACCACTTAAGACAAATTACATCTACATACTATAGAGTCTGAGACACCTATATCATTCCATATCAGGAGTCATCCATATGACTGAACCTGGAAATCCAAAATCACAAAGAATACAAAGTTAAAGGGATAAGAATTTAACTGAAACTGACGGTACTCCAGAAATTCACAGCTAAAGGTCTTTTTTTTTTTTTTTTTTTTAAACTGCACTGCACCTAGTTGTGCCTTGGTATTGCAGTCCATAAGGGGCTGGTGTTAGGCAGAATATAGGCACAGTGAGATACGTCAACAATACAGTTCCAACCTTATTTCTGCGTTTCGGAGCATTGGTATGTTGGACTCTGCCCTACCATTCATGTTATTTCAACATTTTGCATACATTTCCTATTATTTTAAAAAGCACATGCCAGAGACTTGCTATTTTCTCAAATACCCAAAGATTCTAGCTCTTTCTTGACTGATTGAAATAAATCAAGTGTGTATATTTCTGCAGCAAGAAAGCACATGGTCTTGCAACTTGCCATACAGAGAAGGCAACATTAGTAAGTACAGAAAGAACCTGTCTTGAACGATGGAAAAGCAAACTGGGCTTCATGGGCCAGATCATGAAGTACTTAAACTGGGGCACAAAATATCCCTGTTTTTTACAGAGAACTCCCTCTTTATATCAAGGGAAATGCTGACTAAAAAACAGTGGGGTAATACAGTGCTCAATCTTTACCGATTACGCAAGCAAACTTTATTGATTTTGACGGGACTGACTGAAAAAGAAAGCTTAGATTTTGCAATCTTTTCTCATGCTGAATGCCACATGTACGCCGATGGATGTGTGGCGTTCCAGCTCAAAAGCTTTGCAGAATCAAGTGAGCCTAAGGACTTGACCCAACAACTTTAAGTTAGAGTCATTTCTCCACGATCCCACCTGACACCACTCACTTCTTCTTTTTCATCTTTATGTTTAGTGAAATACATGTTGAACCTCTGTAACCCGGCACCCTCAGGACCTGACCGGTGCCGAACCACTTGCAGCATTACAGACACTTCCACTGCTCGCTGGGCTGTTAGAAGACATATAGGGGCAAATTAAAGCTAAAAAACAGCACAGAACATTGAGAGCCAGGCCTAGCAGCTGTAAACAAACTTCATGGGACCGGGGGAAACTTGGCCAAACCCATGATGAGCGGACATTCAGCTAACTAAAATCATGCCAGACCACAGATGTTGCCAGACCAGAGAGTGACAGATTAGTGAGATTCAACCTGTAGCTAAATTGGAATGGAGCCTAATCTTTGGCTATGAAGTGGAACCCTTATATGCCCAAATCCAGCCTGGAGCAATTTTTAACACCTGAATTATATGGAAACATGGACACAGTCTTAATTACAGCAGTGAGACTTGGGAGGAATCGCTCTCTTCATTTTCAGCTATGTTGCATACCACGCCTGCTATTTGAGGAAAAGTAAATCCCATCCATTGTTCTTCTTTCTAACACTCTAGCAAGCTTGCCGAAAAATTTGTATCAACTCTGATTGCTAGATTCCTCTGGAAGAGGAAAAACACGATTTTGTAATAAAAGTCTAATGTATAGCTTAAAAATAAATTAAATAAAGGAAACATTAAAAGATAAATGGAGCAGGATACTCTATGGCTGAAGTAATTTGAGTGGCAAGGGATGGGATGGGGGGGGGGGTTACATTAATAAATGATTAAAGGCCTTAACAAGGGCCTATCAGGTTGAACAGCAGAGCATACTTCTCTACTTCTCCTCCTGAAGTCCAGCTTTTTCACATTTGTTCTCAATGCTGATCAATATGGTTTTCATTTACTGATTTCCATAATGCCATATGTGATCTGCTAGCCTGACATAATGAAGGCAGAAAGAGAGCTGAAGTCATTTGAACATTCTCTCTTGCATGTCTGTCGCCAGTTCAGAAAATAAATGCCTACCGAGAGCTAGAGTTTCCTCTTGCCTAGTGACAAACGCTGGGGGATTTGCATATGCAGATTGTCAAAATACTTGCATGTTGTGGTAAAGGAAAAATGGACACAGGTTGAAAGCAGATCTTTCCCTGAGTGTTTTATTAAATAAACTCCATTATAAGGAAGAAACAAGTTCCGAAGCTTAAAACCCCAGAAAAAGGCATCAGGAAACAAGTCTTGCTTGCTCATCTGAATTAACGACATAGATCAGAAGACAATTTTTTTTTTTTTATCTATTGTGAATGATATCCAGCTATACATGCAATGGGTCTCCCATAGGAACATAAATTTGCTCTGCTATGAAGGGATATTGTGTTCCTATTGAAAAGTAAATTTTACCCACTATAAACGGATGGGACGCTTCTGTTGAAATTATACTTCGAATACGTGATAAAACAAGTTTAAAAAGGCCAGAATTTGATGTGAAAAATTACAGTATGCAATACATTTAGGATTCATGCCACTCTCTTGGTATTACAATTGGACATGCAAACACACTGTATTGGGAAGGTTTAAAAGTGGCAATTATAAAGATTGTGTGTTATATATATATATATATATATATATATATATTTGAATTGTTGTTAGCAAATATTTGCATTTCACAGAGGCTATTTCATAGTAAGAAAGCTAGGTAGGGATGAATTAGTGACTGGCAAACAGATTTGCATAAAATAAAAGGAACTAAAGTTTCTCCCTCAACTTTTTCATTAATTTTGTTTCAGTATTTTCAGACCCTGCAATTTTTCATTTCAGCCAGAACAACAAGTAAGGAAACACTGTGAGGAAATTGTCTCTTAGAGTTACACAGGGTAATTCTTGTGAGACTGGAAGCATGAAATATCTAGAGAATTTGGATTTTCAAATGAATTTAAAAGTTTAGCTGAACTGGTTGAATACATAAATTAAAAACACATCAAGTATGAGGCATGGGGAGCTTACCAACAGCAGATATGAGGTGCTGTCCATGTTGATAGAACTTCTGAAGAAGAATCTTTCCTGCGTCAGGAATGATCTAGCTTGAAGTGGAAAACCGTGTTTCCCAGGTACTAGGAATTGTTATGGATATATTTGTAAAGCAGCACAGGGGGAATACTGTTGATAGATATTCACTGCATGCATGGTTTCAGAATACCTTTAGAGTAGAATGAAAGTACCTTGGTGAAAATCCCAGAGGAGTAGCCGTATTAGTCTTTAATTAAAAAAAAAAAAAAGTGGTCCTGTGGCACCTTAGAGATTAATGAAAATAAATGTACAGTATCATGAGCCTTCGTGGGCACAACCCACATCTTCAGATGAGTTGGTTGTGACCACGAATGCTCAGGATACTATATATACCTAGCTTTTTTGTTAGTTGGTGCTACAGGACAATTCGTTTTTTGAAGTACCTTGGTGAGTTTATTCAAAGTTGGAGGGAATATGGCTAAAAAGATCAAAGATGTTAACATAATTTTTATCACCTACAATCGAGATACCAAAATACATAAATGTGCTAACAGGATATACATGAAGTTAAGGTGTTTTGTCTTCCATTGATGAGAAGCATTATTTTAACCGGGTTTTTGAAGGGGCAGGAAAAGGATTATGATGTCAAATCAGTGCTCATGAGGGTCCATTTCCACTCACCAGGGTTAAAGACTTTGTCTCCATTTTTTCACACACTGTTTTTAAATTATGTCAGTTCCAATAAACTGTAAATGCCTCGATTTTTCAACAGATGAGAAGCAAATTCTGGAGATATTCAAAATCAAATGTAAACAACAAAGATACAAGAAGCAACGCTGGAAGTGGAAATTGCTCACAGCAGCCTTATTGTGATTAATAAATCAGACCTGAAGTGAGACTGAAGAACAGAGCAAAAGCTTAAATAATTGCAATCTTCTGTCTAGTAGCATACTGTAAAAATAGCAGCAGTAAGCAGTCCTTCTGACCAATCAATAAGCTCCTATTAACCTCCCAGCCAATTACAGGATGATTGGCTAAGCAAACAAAGAATTATTGGCTGTTTAGTTGAGCTTTTATTCTGCCTGCTCTGTACCCTGTTTCTCATTCTGTTTTTTCCTTTTTTTCCCCTGTTAGGCAAAAAAACATCTGCAAACACCTGATATTCATCTGAGTTGCTGCAGTTGTACAGTCTTGTTAAATTGTTACCACCTTTTCCACAAGCAGTTCTGGCAATTAACCTCATGGCCATACACTTCAAAGGAAACAACTGTTGAGTTTAACCTCCTTGAGCTACTATGGACTCCTTTATGATTTTTCTTCAAACACTTTCATCCTCAGCAAAAATGCAGGCTGATAAGATTCATGTTTAGTTTTATATTTTGTCAATTTATTAAGATGACAAATACCTAGAACGGTTGCTCCCACTTTCTGCACATCTGAAAAAAAGCCTATGCAAACCCCCAAAGTTTTATTTTAATTTACATTCCTAAAACATGTGTGCTGCTATGTTCTTCCTGAAATCCTACATTAGCTGGAATCCAAGCATTTGATACATTTGACCCCTCCTTGCCCCTGTTTGCAAATCTCTCATATGTTTCTCAAAATGTCTGAAGGCTCGGAACAAAAAATGCATGTACAATTAATACTGAGAACAAAAGATGCCCTTGAAAAATCTATTTTCATTTTAAACTTTTACCATCATTTAAAGATACAAAGACTACTCTTTGCACAAAACAGCTAAAAACTCTCCATCTACAATTGGAATAAATGAACCGTTCTAAAAATCAAAATAGATGGGGATTAAAGCTTCCCAAGTTAATGTCTCCTTAGGTCTAAGCTTTTGAACGCAACATACTTTGACTTACCATATTTTACAGCCACCCATAAAACAACTGACTCAACAAGGATAAGAAAATACCAAAGTAAATAATACAGGGCTGCAATCAAACTTCATGGAATATTTTTCTCCCCCAAGAAAAACGTCTAATCTGGTGTTACTGTACATTTTTCCTCCAAAGAAATCATACTAATGTAACGCGGGCTATCCTTAGGAACAGCTTCCAACAGAGAGCCAAAGAATACTAGGAAGGTGTTTGAGTGACCTTTTGCTACTGAGCCACTACATCACGGCTGTGCTAATGGTTGCTGTAATGGACCACTAAGAATGAAGCATCACTTGCTGTAGCTGCAAACTGCCGTTGGTGGGAGGCAGCAGCTGAGAGGCAAAACTAACAACTTGTTTTGTTTGTGGAAAGAATGTAACAAAAAGTTCAGGTCTGTCCCACAACTACAACAAGGGAAAGCATTTGTCATTTCTACGAGCCATGAATCTATTTCAATCTGTGATGGAGAGAAAAAAAAGAAGTTATTCCATACGTGCCGTTCAGATCAAATGCAAAACTTATTCGGACCATGCTCATTAGTCAGAGGATTTTCAAACTAAGCAGAACTCTCTTCTGGATGTCAAAGTAGGAAATAATTGATGGACATGGTGTTTACATTTCAAATTTTGTTTTACCCGATTCCACTTTTAATTTTTATGCGCTTATCAACCAAAGGAAAATTTCTCCTCCTAAAAAAAAAATATAATATATATATTTTTTGCACGTTTCATGAGACAAGGGTCTGGTGCTACATTGCACAGTTCAATGAACCCCTGCGTAGATCTGCAAGATGGCTGGAAATGTCTCTTTCCGTCTGTTTTTCATCTCAAAAGACTGTGTACTCAGTAGAGTGTGAAGAGTGCTTCTCTTCTCCTCAGAACATTCTCCTGCTAGGGCTCCCCGCCTCCCCCGCCCCCAACAGCCCCTGCAGCAGAGAACAGGAACTAGAGCAAATGCTTTTGTGAATTAAGAGATCTTGTGAGCGTAAATTTGGTCAGGCTGCTCCTTTCTGCAGGCCAGACCCTGCTGCTGCCCCAGGATGTGAACTGTCAGTTTGCATAGCTGGTGACGAGTTGCAGAACCATCAGTAAAGGTGAAGACGGCAGAAGCAAGAAAGATTCAAGACTGGTGGAAATCATTTCACAAGGAAAATTTCAGCCATCAGTGGGAGGAAGCTTTGAAAAATGCTGCCATTTCCGAGTTAGAATGAAGGAAAAATTAAATTACTGCCGGTGAGGCGAGCCAAAGTCGCATCTTACCCTAGGGAGAGTTTTGATAATGGTAAACATTTGACAGCTGGCCTGAAGTTGTTATCTTGTTCTAACAGTTGTTATAGTCTGAATGAACATTTCTGATAAGAGAGCAGAAAGAAAAACACTAAACCATTTTTAATTTCTCGCTTTTATATTTTAAGCCGCACAGCCCAAAGCCAAACAGGTTTAAAACAGTTTGCCACCATCGGTCTGAATAAAGCTTCATTTTAACATGAACAACAAACTACAGTTCTAAAATAATGCTAATATCATTTTAATTAATCCTATATTACATGCACGATTGATAAAGCAGTACTTTCATGGAAGGCAAAAAAATAACACAGCCCCTTCATTTTTTTCAGCAGCTCTCAAAGAAATATTATCACTGTCTGAAGAGAAATTGGTTAAAAAAAGCAAATGGTTAACTGAAATAAATTTAAATCTAAGTGTATAAGATAAGACCCAGTAGAAAAACAGCATGTTGTCTTCTAAACACATTTCATTTTATATAAGCGCTTTTTTCCCCCATTTAGTTGATCTTGAGAGTTTTCCTATGAGTTAGGGTAACACATATCAGCCCTTCACAGGTACAGGTTGAACCTCTCTAGTCCAGCACTCTCTGGTCTAGGAACATCTGTGGTCTGGCATGATTTCAGTTAGCCAGACATTCGATTATCATGTGTTGCCAAGTTTTCTAAGGTCCCATAAAGTTTGTTTACAGCTACCAGTCCTCTCAGTGTTCTGTGCTGTTATTTAGCTCTAATATATCCCTAAATGTCTTCTAGGAGTAAAGCAGTGGCAGTGTTGGAAACACTGCTAGACTATATTGACCTCCCGTGGTCCGGAAAATTCTCTGGTTCAACACCGATCAGGTCCCATGGGTGCTGAACTAGAGAGGTTCAATCTGTATCATCAAAGATGACAGATATAGTATTTTCCTGATGTTTGATTATAACATTCCTAAATACATGCATATGATAATATTGCTATTGGAAAGGTAGCTTCTACAATTTGTTTCTTAAATACATACATAAACTTTTAAAATATCACTATATTTATGGGCTGAAAGTGTTTCATTATTTTCCCCCCAATGACTTTGCCCTGTCTTAATACCAAAGTGTATAAATTTATATTAAAGTATGGTATTTTGAGAATGTTTCAAAGCAAGGTCACACTGGTATTAAAAAAACCTACTAGTGTAGGCTAGAATAACAGTCTGGCTGAGCAGCCTTCAGGACAGCTGGGTCCAATTACTAACTACATCCTAGCTATGTTTTCTATGAGCAATAACAACGCAAGCAAGGCTTTGAGTTCATGAACAATGTCAAAGTTAAGTTACTTGCAAGAGAAATTAGATAAATCATCCAAATCTTGCAGCCATATTGGTAGCCTACTCCCCCTACCTCCAGTTTCAGCACTGGAAAAGCCATGTTAAATAACTAAATAATTACGGACCATACATGAGTTCTCACTAGGGATGTGAACGACTAGTCGACTATCCGATAACCAAATTGGATAGCTGACATGCTAGTCGATTAGTTGCTTCCTCCGCCCCCCATTGCCTCTGTCAGAAAGAGGCAGCAATGGGGGAGAAAACGAGGGGGTGCTTCAAAGAGGCAGCGTCACATGGAGCCCGGGGCCAGACCCCACGCTCCACATTGCGCTACCACTTTGAAACTCCACATGCAGCCTGAGCCCAGCTGGGAGTCCCCTGCTGACCCAGGCTGCATGCGGTGTTTCAAAGCGGCAGCGCCGCGTGGAGCCTGGGGTCTGCTGCTTTGAAATGCAGCATGGAGCTCAGGGTCAGCTGGGGACTCAGAGTGGCTCAGCTGACCCTGGGCTCCCTGCGGCACTGCTGCTTTCAGACACCGCCAGGAGCATGGGGCCAGCGGGGAACTGCTTGAGGTGCTGCCCACAGAATTTCACCTTTGAAGTGAATTTCACTTTAAAGGTGGAGGCACCCTTATTGACTAATCGATGCAAACTGCATCGACTATTCAATTAGCCAATTAATCAAAATTTTATATCCTTAGTTCTCACCTAGAAGGGAAGATTGAATTTAAGCAGAATGCTTTCTTGCTTGCAACGAAGAGGTCAATGGGAGAAATGCTCCCGTCAACTTCCTTTACTCCTTGCAAGGAGCAGAAGTAGCAGTGCTGATGAGAGTGCCTTCAGCGTTCGTTTTAGTGGGTCCTTATTAGACCCACTAAATTGAACGCCAGAAGATTGACCTCTGGAGCGTGGATACGCAGGTAAGTGTAGAGGTGCTCTGGGATGCTAGGCTTATCCTCTGTTGTTTAAATGCGCCGTGGGCTTAGTAACTGCCATCAGGACACCTATCAGAGAGTGTTGGAAAAACTCTCTCTATCTCTCATTGGTTTGCACTTCTAACAGCTCCATATCCCACTCCATTGTGTCAGCATTGGGTATGAGTTGGTGTTCCAGTATATCTAGGAGAAAATAAAGAAAACTAACAAAAATGGTGGCTCAACCAAGGTGAAGGACAACACAATGTGTTAAAAAAAAAAAAAAAAAAAATCCACACAAACAAAACCTATAGTTCTTAGCCTGTTGTCATGCTTTGATTTGTTTATTTCATTTTAGCTGGCTAGGACTCACAGCAATAAGGCTGCATTAACATTATTTTTTTTGCATTTAATATATTGGTTTGTTGAAAGGGAGCTCTTCCAGCACCAACACCTTTCTTTTGTTTTAAGTAAGACGGTTTTGGAAGTTGTTGAAATATCTGGCTCCTTATTTCAAACTGGCTCACTTGTCTATATAATTTAAACCATATTCAGGTGCTATGCGTGTATTGCTCAAGTTTGTAACACACTTACATAAAGGCTGAATACTTATGTTCCATACTGGAACTCAAACTCATACTCAATGCTGACACAATCGAGTGGGACGTGGAGCTGTTAGAAGTGCAAATCAAAGAGAGACGGAGATAGTTTTTCCAATTATTTCTGATAGGTGTCCTGGTGGCAGTTAATAAGCCCACGGCGCATTTAAACAACAGCGTCCCAGTGTCTCAGGGCACCTCAACACTTACCCGCATATCGACACTCCAGAGGTCAATCTTCTGGCATTCGATTTAGCGGGTCTACTAAGGACCCACTAAATCGAATGCTGACGGCACCCTCATCGGCGCTGGTACTTCTTCTCCTTGCAAGGAGTAAAGGAAGTTGACGGGAGCATTTCTCCCATTGACCTCCCACTGTGGGGAAGGTGCCAAAGTTTGAATCAAGGTACGTTGACTCCAGCTGCACAATTAACATAGCTGGAGTTATGCATCTTAATTCAAAATTATCCCCTTGAGTAGACTTGGCCTCAGCACTGTTCCCTCTACCCACTAAACCAGGATCCAATGTTGAAGGATGTGTGCAAACTACTCCTGAGTGCATAATAGCTGTTCTGCTTGCATACACAGAAATGAGATACATAAAACAATTATAATATAATCTACCACCCACCATAAGGCATCATAAATAAAGGGTGTTCCAAGTTGCTCAGAACCTGGGGACTTTCTACAGGTTGAACTTCTGTGTCCTGGGACTCTCTGGTCCAGCAACATCCATGGTCAAGGAGGACCACAGATGTTGCTGGACTACAGACCCCCAGCGGCAGAGGTTGCTGGTGGCTGGGAGCAGAGCCAGCCAGTGGGGCCAGCAGGGCAGTGGAGCCCACAGCTCGTGGGGCAGGGAAGCCAGGGGGCCGCAGAACCTGTAGCCGGCAGGGGAGGATATTCTTGTTCAACTATGGACAATAAACTTGAAACATCCTAAAAGGTAGCAGTAAATTGCTAAGAAAAAAGGGCATTTATTTTGTATGAAAAGAGCTATTTTATCCAGTAGTCTCTCATTTTCAGTCTGTCTTCTGTTTGCAATGAATGGATAATACATCTTCAAAGTGACCGATCAGATTAAATTTAGAGGAAAAAGTGCTTTTTGCTCAGTCAGCAATTGTCAGGACACTTCCAAATTAGAACCTAATAGTATTTTAAATCATGCACTATCCAAATGCTGCATTATATTTATATAGATTATAAATTTATACTACTGAAATGGACGTAATTATATAAGGTCATTTCTTATAGAAAAGCACTAGTATAAAAGTTTTATGCAAGAACAGTCTGGCTGTTTATTAATTTACAATCACAGATGAGAAGCACTTCACTGATTGTTATAAGGACATATGCAATGCATTTTTGCATTCCGAAGTCATGCAAAAGCTGTACTGAGATTTGCCTTTGCAATAAGTCATTTTCCCAGAAACAGCTCACAAAACATTAATTAGTCATTAGGATCACAAACTGCATGGAGCCAAACTATACGCGCCATTCTCTATATATGACGCGCTATCTCCTTCCCACAACACTTGTATATAGCTGTTTGCCAGGGACTTGCATTTATCAGGAATAATACTATATATACATGTTCTCTAATATGAAATCCTTTGAAGATCTGTTCACCATTTCAGGCACATTTTGACTTGTGGGGCAGAGAATGATCTTGGTTTACAGAAGGTTTGCAATGGATAGAACTCTATAAAGCTAGGATGAAAGAAAGTCTAGCTAAGAAGGCTGCACAGGTAACAACTGGACTCAGAGAAAACAATCTTTCTGCTGTCACTATCTGCAGGGACATGACTATTTATACACTGGAGTGTCTGTGTTTTGTATCACCCTCACTTCACAAGAAAATTCCTAGGTGGTCCAGAAAATAAAGTTACTTTGTCAACAAGTCATATAAATTAATCAATACTCCAACGTATTTACAACTAACAAGGAAATACTTTAATGACACAACATATGAATCAGTGGAATTCATTGCCATGAAATTTTATGGTGGTTGTAAGAGAATGGTTTAGAGGTTGTAATAGAATTGCCTTTAAGGACCAGAGAGCCTGGGGCCAGCCAGCCCCGTTCCATAGCCAGACCCAAGTGGGAAAGGAGTGATGATAAAAGCCAGCTCAGATAAAATGGCTCCATGAGGGGGAGCTGCAGGAGGGGATGGACTGCAATGAAAGGAGCATCCTCCTTTCAGCAAGGCGAGGGGAAAAGGCTCTGGGAGTATAGCCCTGGTGGGTAGAAGTGCTGCTTTGTTCCATATTGGGCCTGTGTTATGGTTAAACAATAAAAATTTGCCTGAAGGAAGGGACTAAAAGACTCTGGGAGCAGCAGTGAGTCCTTCCTAGGCTGAGGAGAGGTGTCAGCAGCCTAACAGAGTTCAAAAGTATAACAGGATTAATTTACAAAGGACTAGGCATTTACAGGAATAAGAACAATTTAGGAAGGAAACAAAAATTATAAGGCATACTAGTGCTATTCTTCAGAGCAGAAGCCTAGGAAGAAACTTCCCTCAAGAGCAGATTATTCTATAGACCTCCATTATAGAGTTTTTTGCACTTTTCTTCAAAGCACTTGGTACTGGCCATGGTAGGAGGCAAAATACTAGAATGGATACCTCATCGGTATGGTCCATTCTGGGGATTCCTATATTCCTGTGGGATATGAAAAGTGCTGAGGTAAGACCAAAGGGGGTTTAGTAGAATATAAAAATAGGATGACAGAAGGTCCATATACCCTACCCATGTATCTTATTTACACATGCATTCCTCTCTTACATGCTCCTCTATCAGTCTTCTATGGTCCTGCAGCCTAGGCTGGGAAAACACCTTGAAAAACATTACTGGAAAAAAAAAATCAAGCACAGCTGATGGAAAGAAGCCAGCTGCAATCCAGTCAAAAACTTTTCTTGGATAGTTTGTTCATTGCAAAAGGCTGAACATCTAGACCATCAAACGAGGCAAGATCATGTGGGGACTGTGCCAAACCCCAACTAGCCATTTATATTGTAGAGACCTAGAAATGGCACCTAGACATTAAACTGACAGGTGCAAGGGACTGCGTAACCACCACCAGGCAGATTTGAACCTGGGACCTCTGTATAGGAACCTCTATTGTTTGAGCTAACAGCCAGATGGCTCTCAGCTCATGCTGTGGAGCAGTGCTTCCGAAAGTGCACTTTGAGAAACACATTAACTGGCCGCCCTGGTTTGTTTGTTTACTGGCGCTGCAGCCACGCGGAGCAGCGGGAAGCGGTGGCCTGGCCCACGCCGCTTCCCGTGGCTCCCCTTGGAGACAAAGGATGAAACGGAGCCAATGGGAGCTGCAAGGCTCCGTGGCTGCAGTGCCAGTAAATAAACAAACCAGGGCAGCCAGTTAATGTGTTTCTCAAAGTGCGTTCGCGGAGCACTTTCGGAAACACTGCTGTCGAGGTCACTTGTTCTTATCTGTTGCTATGGTCTAAGTGCCACTGCATGGGACAGTGAACCACACTAGGTGTGTGGGTTACAACTGGATTCGCAGTCCTAAAATTCTATGATTCTATTACCAAAGGCAGACAGATAGGTTTGGAACCAGTGTAGGGCACAGGGGAATCACTCCTCATCCCATGTGAATGTCCCCTCTACCTAGCAATCTTTTCTGAAGCTACATTTAGCTCCTCCAACCTGTGAGGTAGAATCAAATGCCAACTTTAGGGATTGTTCTGCATCTTTACCCTAAATATTGCCTGTTTAATGTAAAATAGCAAAAATGTCACCCAGAGGGAAAATCTGCATTTCAGGGTCTGCTCCAAAGCCCTCAATGAGTTTTAGATCAGACCTTTAGGGTACGTCTACACTGCAGCTTATTTTGAAATAAGCTATTCTGGAAGAAATACTCCAAAATAGGTTATTTCGAAATAGCATGTCTACATTGCATGGAAAAAACGGTTACTTACCCCGTCACTGTTGTTCTTCGAGATGTGTTGCGTATGTCCATTCTACTAGGTGCATGTGCACTGTGTGCACAACTCCTGGAACTTTTTTACCCTTAGCAGTACATGTTGGGTCAACCTGGGGAGCCCCCTAGAGTGGTGCCGCTATAGCCGCGCATATATACCCCTGCTGGCCCCAACTCCCTTCAGTTCCTTCTTGCCGGACATTCCGACGAAGGAGAGGCGGGTGGGGTTGGAATGGACATAAGCAACACATCTCGAAGAACAACAGTTACGAGGTAAGTAACCATTGTTTCTTCTTCGAGGGCTTGCTTATGTCCATTCCACTAGGTGATTCCCAAGCCATACCAATGGAGGTGGGGTCGGAAACCTAGCAAGAAACGGACTGCAGCACTGCTACCCCTACAGCTGCATCCTGCTTAGCCTGCTGCATGATTGCGTAGTGGGAAGCGAATGCGTGGACCGACGACCACGTGGCCGCCCTACAGATGTTCAAGATCAGCACCTGCGCCAAAAAGGCTGTGGACGACACCCAGGCCCTGGTCAAGTGGGCCGTAATGGAGGGCGCCGGCTTCCCTTGCAGGTCATAACATGCTCTGGTACAAGCGGTAATCCACGATGACAGACACTGCGCTGACACCAGAGAACCCTTCATCCTTTCAGCTATGGAGAGGACTTGCGGAATTGTCTTGATCTTTCCAAATAAAAAGCTAGTGCCCTCCTGACATCTAACATGTGTAAGGCCTGTTCTTTCCCGTCCGTGTGCGGCTTCAGGTATAACACTGGAAGGTAGATTTCTTGGGACATGTGAAAGGGGGAAACTACCTTGGGCAGGAAAGCCAGATGCGGCTGCAGGGTCACCTTATCCTTAGAAAACACCATGTACAGGGGCTCTGAGGAGAGGGCATGTAACTCCGAGACCCTTCTGGCCGAAGTGATGGCTACTAGGAATGCCACCTTCCATGATAAATGGGACAGGGAGCAGGCGGCCATTGGCTCAAACGGGGCCCTCATGAGGCCACGGAGAACCAGGTTCAAGTCCCACTGAGGGATAGGTTGTCTGACGTGGGGGTACAACTTGTCCAACCCCTTGAGGAACCTCTTAACCATGGGTAAGGCGAATACCGAGTGGTCACCCTCCCCCTGGTGGAAGGCCGCTATAGCCGCCAGGTGCACCCTAATCGAGGAGGACGACAACCCTTGCTGCTTGAGATCTAGGAGGTAGTCTAAAATTCTCTGGGTGGGAACAAACTCCGGGGTCCCACCCTCCCCGGCAACCTATGCCGAGAACCTCTGCCATTTGGCTCTATAGGTGGCCCTCGTGGAGGGTTTCCTGCTTTCCATCAGGACCCTCTTCACTTGGTCTGAGCATAGGAGCTCCTCCCCGCTGAGCCACTGATCTTCCAGGCCGTGAGGTGCAGGAAACAGAGGTCTGGGTGGCACAGGAGGCCCTGGCCTACGTCCTGCGCCAGCAAGTCTGGGACCAGGGGAAGCGGGATGGGGTGCTCCACGAGGAGGTTCCAGAGGGTGGTGAACCAATGTTGGCAAGGCCACGCTGGCGCAATGAGGATTAGCGTCACCATGTAGCGCCTGACCCTTATTAGCACCTCATGAAGGAGGGGAAAGGGGGGGGAAGGCATACAGCGGACGTCTCAGCCACTATAACGTCAGGGCGTCCCCCAGAGACCCCGGTTCTCTCCCCCGATATAGCAGAAGGAGGGGCATTTCCTGTTACACACTGATGCAAATAAGCTGAGGCGGGGAGTACCCCACCTGTGGAAAAGTGAGCTGGCCACCTCCTGCTTGAGAGACTACTTGTGGGCCACAAACGCCCTGCTGAGTCGGTCCTCTGGGAGATAGGTTGTCTGCAGATGGATGTCGTGTGCAATGCACAGCTCCCAGAGGGCAACCGCCTCCTTGCAGAAGGGAGAGGAGTAAGCACCACCCTGTCTGTTGATATAGTACATGGTGGCCGTGTGGTCCGTCTGAATGGAAACACAGGCGTCCCGCAGACAGGGAAGGAACGTTAGGCATGCAAGCCTCACTGCCCTCAGTTCCCTGACATTGATATGGCATTTTCTCTCTGCCTCGGACCACATACCTTGTATCCTGAGCTCCCCCAGGTGGACTCCCCATCTGGCATCCGAGGTGTCCGTTCCCAGCTGCAGCGTTGGTAGGGGCAGCGCGAACGGGACTCCGCTGCACACCTCTGTCTCTCTCGTCCACCAGGACACCGGAGGGAACGGTGATTAATCTGTCTATATGGTCCTGGGCTGGCGTGTACACCTTCGCCAGCCAGGCCTGCATAGGCTGTAGTCACAGCCTGGCGTGCCACACAACATATGTACAAGCCGCCATGTGGCCCATCAGCCTCAGATATTGCTTTGCCGTGGTTAAAGGAACAGACTGCAGTTCCTGGACCATTCCCCTCATGGACTGGAACCTGGGGTCTGGAAGGTAGGCCCTCCCTGTTGTGGCATCTAGCCTCTCCCCCACAAATTCTATGACCTGGGTAGGAACAAGCGTAGACTTCGCCTTGTTCAGCCATAGTCCCAGCCTCAAGAAGGTCCACCTGGCTAGATCTATGAACTGGGAAACCCATTCCTGCGAGCTCCCTCTGATAAGCCAATCGTCTGTGTTTTGTATCACCCTCGTCATTACCATCCTGAACCTTGGTTTTTTTATGAAGGCATTGAGCCCTCTGAGGTCCACAATGGGGCGAAGGACCCCCTTGGACTTCAGGACGAAGAAATAGTGGGAATAAAACCCTTTGCCCCTGAAACCCAGAGGAACCTCTTCCACTGCCCCCAGGAAAAGGAGCACAGAAACTTCCCACTAGAGGAGTCCCTGAAAAGGGACAGGGAAGGGGGGCGGGAGGAAGGAAGGGACAGGAAAGGGATAGACTATCCCCTTGCCACCACCTCGAGGACCCAACAGTCCGACGTGATGGTACACCAGGCCTGGTGGAAAGGGAACAGTCTGTCCAAAAAGGGTCAGTCTATACTGGGGGCTGGTGTGTCGTCCTCGGGCGCATCATCTAACACCCGACCTAGGGCCCTGGGATTTATTGGATGGCCCCTGATTGTGGTCCGAGCCCAAACGAGAACGCCTCCTCATATTTCGGGCAGAACCACCTCTGGTTCTGCGCCTGCTGTCGAACCTGGCCCCCTGACCATAGCCCCTCTGCCCCCGGAAGCTCAAAGGGCGGTGCTGGGGCGCCAGGGTGTACAAGACCAAGGATTTCAGGGTTGCCCTGGAGTCCTTCAGGCTATGGAGCCTGCTATCTGTTTGCTCCGAAAAAAGGCCAGTCCCCTCGAAGGGAAGGTCCTGAAGAGTCATCTGCACCTCTGGGCAGACAATACCGGTAGCCATGGCCCGGGCAGCAGAGTCAGCCGCGTCAAGAGTGGCCTGAAGGGCCGACCTGGAGACCTTGCCCTCCTCAGTAACAGCCGCAAACTCTTGCCGCGAGTCCCGAGCAATCTGGCCTTGAACTTATCAGCCGCTACCCAGGTGTTGAAGGCGTACCTACTGAGCATAACCTGCTGATTGGCTATCCTCAGCTGTAAGCCAGCCGTCGCATACGCCTTCTGGCCCAGGAGATCAAGCTTTCTGGGCTCCTTGCTCTTGGGTGTGGGGCCCATTTGCCCCTACTTCTCCCTCTGGCAGGCCGCCTGCACCACTGCCGATCCCGGTGGGGGATGTGAGAATAAATGTTCATGGCCTGCCTGGGGAACAAAGTACCGCCTTTCTACCCCCTTCTGCATAGGAGGTATGGAGGTCGAAGTCTGCCAGAGGGTCTTTGTAATTTTCACCACCATCTTGTTCAATGGGAGGGCGATCTTAGTAGGGCCCTCTGCCGTGATGATGTCAACCACCAGGTCTTCATCCTCTTTTACCTCCTCGGCTTGTACCCCCAGGTTCTGGGCGAGCCTTCTGAGGAGGTCTTGGTGGGCCCTTGTGTCCATGGAGGGTATCGGGGGAGATGGGTCAGCCAAGGCCTCATCTGGAGACGAGAAAAAGGACTCCCTCACCACTGGCATATCCTGCGTTGGAGGAGACACTGCCTGATCCTGAGCAGGGGACTGGACGACCTGCTGTGGGGGGGAACACCTGTTCTGACCGACCCTGGGGGCTAGCCCTGCACTCCAACTCCACTCTCACTAGTGAGATGGCCGACGGGGCTGACCTGGGCCCTGAATACAAAGAGGCACCAACCGACCCTGACCTCGCTGAGTCCTGACCCTGGGCCTGGTAGTACGCCCACGGGGTCCAGAACGGCCACTGCGGAGGGGGTTGCCACTGGGGAGACCAAATCTGCACCTCTGGACGTCGGTGCCTCTGGGACTACGATCGGGAGCTTGAACGGTGCCGAGACCTGGATCGGTACTGAGGACTTGATCTGTGTGACCTGCTGGAGTGCCTAGAGGAGGCCCTTGAGGAGAGGGACTCCACATCAGATTCAGAGGAATACTCCGATGCCAACCAAGGCGGTGCCACCAAGCATTCCAGGTCCCTCTGGGCATAATGGGACAAGGCAGTTGGCTTGCCTCGGTGCCCTGGCGGTGCCAGAGGTGGCATGGATGCAGAATCCGGTGCCGGTGGACGCCGGAGTGGAGCCACCTGCGTCATATCCCTCATCTGGTCCTGCGCCCCCGAGGGCAGTGCCGGCCCACCTGACTGGACGGGCGGCACTGGGAACGACGATGCCGAGGCCCGAGGCAGGAGAATGTAGTGCCGAGGGAGACAGCGGTGCTGCGACGTGCGGTATTGAAACTGTTGGTGGAGCCGAGGCGAGCGGTGCCGCAGCAGGTGACAGCGGTGCTGGTGGGACCGAAGAGGGCTGAGTACCCTGTCTCTCACAACTGGACTGGGCGTCGGAGCCACGCAGTGCTGGACCGGGGGACATCGTGAACTCAATGAGTTCCTGCACCGCCAGGAACGTCTCCGGCGTCAACGGTGGATGGACCTCCTCCACGGAGAGGCCCGGAGAATCAGGACTGCTCTCCTTGTGAGAGTTAGGTCCCCTGCGGTGCTGCTCCTGTGCCAGAGAGGTGCCTCCCTTCCTTATGACGTGCCTCCCTCCTTGAAGGCAACCTGCCCCCTGAGCGCCTTCTTGTGCAACTGCGGGCCCGGGGATTGAGAGCGGTGCCGTGGAACCAGCCAGTGGTCCCGCACCGAGGAGTGCTTCTCCTGGTGCCCAGTGTTCCGCATCAACCCCAGAGCACTCTGTACCAACAGAGTGTCCGGTGCCGTGGGTTGGAGCGCCGACTCCATCAGAATCAATTTAAGATGGGAGTCGCGCTCCCTCTTAGCACAGGGCTTAAACGACTTGCAAATTTTACAGGCGTCCGTAAGGTGCCCCTCGCCCAAGAACTTTAAACAGTCTTTATGCGGGTCGCCGCGGGGCATAGGCTTAGAACAACGCCAACACGGTTTGAAGCCTTGCGGCCCCGGCATACCCTCCCCCATAACGGGGGGAGGTGAGAACTACCTGAACACTTTAATTATACAAAACAAAGAACAGACACTAACTACAAAGAGAACTATTTACACTAACTAAAAGAAAAAATGGCAAGGGCAGTCTCACAGAGCAAGACAAGCGTTCCGGTCGATCGTCATGGGCGGTAAGAAGGAACTGAGGGGGGTTGGGGCCAGCAGGGGTATATATGCGTGGCTACAGCGGCGCCACTGTAGGGGGCTCCCCAGGTTGGCCCAACGGGTACTACTAAGGGTAAAAAAGGTCCGGGAATCATGCACGCGGCATGCATTCACTTAGTGGAACCGACATAAGCAACACATCTCGAAGAAGCAGCCTCAAAATTAGTCCGAGGCAGGCTTCCCTACTGTGGATGCACTACCTCGATTTAGAGCCCCAGGAGGCACTGGGAAAAATTAGTTTGAATAGCCCTGGAGAGGAGCTATTTCAAAACAGCAGCAGTGGAGCATTCACACTATAGATATTTCGAAATAGCTATTTTTGGAATAGGCGTTATTCCTCGTGGAATGAGGTTTACAGAAGTCGGAATAAGCTGCCTGTTATTTCAAAATAACGGATTTGCTGTGTAGGCGCTTGCATTGTTATTTCGAAACAACGGCCGTTATTCCAAAATAACGCTGCTGTGTAGATGCACCCTCGGTGAGTAGAAGGCTCTCCTAGCCACTACAAAGCACAGCCTCTTAGATACTAAGCCAAAATCTCAAGGAAACGTGTACGAGAAAAACAAAGAAAGGAATCAGCAAGCAGACTCGGACCTGGTTTCTTCCCTTTTCTTTTTAGGCACAACACTATGGGGAGACACTAAGGACAGCAAAGTCTCAACATTATGACAGGTCAAGTGTGCTACAAACAGATCAACACAGTCTTGCAGTGGATAACTCACAGCCCCATCAACCTTCTTGTCAATGATATCCTTAAGGGACATGTGACCTTCTGTAGGAATGGATAATGTCTTACAAATGGTGCCTCTGCAGAGTTCACTTAAGAATGAACAGATCTGGGCAGATCTAACAAGATAGGCAGCAAAAACAGAGGACTGTAAATCATCCATGAAACACACATGGCCTTTTCAATGAGTAAGTTGAATCACAAGCATTTTATCCAATACAGTAGTGTATCGGGTGGGAGGGAAATTGCTGTTCACAGACTGTTTTTATTTATGTAGCATTTTCAGAGTCTGATCCTTCTACATCAGGGTTGGGCAAAATACAGCCCAGATGCGGCCCACCAAGCCACTGGATTGAGCTGGTGACCCAGCAGGAGGGAATGCAGGGGGGTTGTGTGCTTCCCTGAGTATCACAAGCTGGGCAGGAGATGAAGTTTTGCATGCTGCCCCTGCCAGCAGCATAATCTCACAACTCTCAGTGGCCGATTTCCAGCCAACTGCCTAGCCCTCTTCCCTCAGGGTGTGTCTACACAGCATCCTAAACTTGAAATAAGATACACAATTTGCACTATGTACATTGCGTATCTTATTTCAAATCTGTTTCAAAATAGCTTATTTTGAAATAAGGCCCGCCTACATGGAGCCAAATTTCAAAATAACGTGCTATTTCAAGCCATCCCTTCACCTTTGTGCAATGAGGTTTACCGGGATGGCAAAATAGCATGCCCGTTGTTTCCAAAAACATTTCAAAATAATAAGCAGCTTGTGTAGACGTGGGGAGGCTATTCTGGGATACCGCCAGTATCCCAAAATAGCCGTGCAGTACAGACATACCCTTAGAGAGCTTGTGTACAGCAATGGCCCCAATTCAGCTAACAGGTTAGTGATAAAGACTAGACCCATCTTAAATAGATTGACAACAGGTCCTTTCTTCCCTTCAGGGAGGTTTGTCCCTTTCAGTCTGCGCCCTATGATTCCGACATCTCTGGCAGGTACAGTGGGACAGGCCATCGGAGTCCAAGTTAGTTTTGTAACCCTGTGTGGCCCAGTCTGCGATTTGAATATCCCAACACAGGACCCTAAAAGCAAGGAAGAGCAAGAATGGGACAGCAACCAAGTGTTTCATGTTGGAATGGTGGCTTTCCTGAATGCTTTCCCGCTTAGACACACAGAGAATCCAAGGTGTAGTGATACCATATGGTAAATACCCTCTCTGTAGACAAAAACGGAACAAGTACATTTTGGATTAGCAAATAAAATTAATGGCTTGTATTTTTGTTTTTTCCTTAAATTACTGCATTTTTTCCTGAAGAGAAAAGGGAAATGTCTGAGATTAGAGCTGAGGATGGGATAAACACAGCGTGAAGTATGTATGATTCTGGGTTGGGGCAGTAACCCGCTCTAGTCAAATTCTGTTGGGTCGCGGGCCCCAACAATTTTCTTCAACTGGGTCATGAAAAAAAGTTTGCTTCTGCGGTTTCAAATGGACTAGTGGGGGCCTTCTCCATACATAATTAAATAGTAATGGTAACTATGAATTTGGCAGAACTATGGTCACAAGCACTCCATACTGAGTAGCCCAGAAACATGATTCTACTAATTGTGACAATGCAATACAGGTGATGCTACTTTATCCCAAGCCTTTGAGGACACCTGAAATGTGAAAAATATTCTCCCAAATATTCTCACCAAAATGAATGTACACCAAACAATCACCATTCTGCATGCATTTCGGTGGTGTTACTGCCGATAACGAACAGGTACAGTATTACGTTATCTAAGTGCAGAAGCGACCATTTTGAAATTAACAAACCATATTTCTTAAAACTTTAAATTGACATACTATGTAATGAATAACCAAACACACATTTCTGGTGGGGATATAGTATGGTTAATGAAACGAGTACAACATCTTTTGGTAACCCTCTCTTAAAACACTAATATGCTTGTGCATAAATAAAGCCCTTAGCTTGCTTGGATAGACTCACTGAGTCGTGCCGATGGTGCTAACTCAGAGCAGAAAACGCTCTTATTCCAGGCCACTGCGGTGAAGTGACATTTACCTAATGCAGCTATAAATTTCCTGATAATTAGTGGGTGGCTGACAGTGATGCAATCTGACTAGTGCAGCATGCCAGCCTCAAACTAGCTCTCCGACACCCACAAGTTACACAGATTCAAAAAACAAAATTTCTCAAATTCTGAACAGCACAAGCTCAGAGGCGAAGGATGGTGAGACAGAATGCCCATCAGCTGTTGTCAAGTCTGAATGTTCCACACTCCCATTATTGATTAGATTCATCCACCTTCATACTGGACCATTTCTGGTTGCCAGAAACAACTGACTTCATGTCCCAGTCTGAGATGTGTCAATAAGTTAAAATTTTACACATTCTACTCCAATTTTGATGCAAATTGATTAAAAATCTGCTAAAAGATTTTTTTGATATTTTTTAATATCAAAAATACCATCGGCTGATGTATTCATTTTATAAATACCTGCTTTGTTAAAAACAAAACAATACAATCCTTGAGACAAAATGTCTCATGTACCTAAGGCCCAGATTTTTAAAGGTATTTTCAGACATCGCTCCAAACAGCATTATAAGGTCTAAGTGACTTAGGAGCCTAAACTGTATTTTCAAAGGTAACTTAGGAGTCCCATGGGATGTAGCCTAAGGGTATGTCTAGACTACATCCCTCTGGCGACAGAGGGATGTAAATTAGACATACCAAAATTGCTAATGAAGCGGGGATTTAAATATCCCGAGCTTCATTAGAATAAAAATGGCCGCCACTTTTTGCCGCCGCAGCACTTTGCCGGCAAAAAGCGGCAGTCTAGATGGGGATCGGTCAACAAGGAAAGCCTTTTCCGACCGAAACCTTATGTCTCGTGCATAAGGATCTATTCAGAAAAAAGCTTCTTCCGAAAGAAGCCTGCAGTCTAGATGTAGCCTTGGTCTCACAGTATCCTAATTCTTGTTTTATTTGTTTTATTTTAAAATATTATATTTAAAACGCTGCCACATTTTTATTCTTTGCTCCTAGAACTAATGTAATAAAAGCCACAGCTGGTATGATAAAGTAGATTTAGGTGAATCTTGACCAAGAAGAACTTAATGGAAGAATTAGAGTTGATGTAATGACAGGGATGAGTTAACCTAATGCTTTACAAACATCCTCAAAATAACCTCTGGGGACCCACCTACTTTATCATGTCTAAGTCTGTCAGGAGGAGAGAACATTTTCTTCCCATTCTCTTGTGGTGCTTTGTTCCTTCATTACACTATTTCAGGAGCCAGCACAGAGTATTGGTTAAAGCAAGTCATTAAGAGTCACATGTAACACAAGCTAACTTGTCTTTTCCTCAGTTGTTCCATCTGTAAAATGGATTTAATAACAGGTTAAGCAAAATTTGGAAAGTGCTCTGAGATTGTTAAAGGCAAAGTATCATTATTTCATTGTCCAAATTGTATTTCTGCTCAGTCTATCCTTTGCGACCCTCTCTGCCATGCTGACTGAGGGAAACAATGCTTCTGCTTTCACTCATACGGCCACATCTTCATATTCACGGCTATTTCCACCAGAAACAGAAACAGCAGCTGAGAAAACATGAGGGCCTCTAAGCCCACACCCACTTAGTATGGAAAAGTTCATCCCTAACTCAGGCAAGTTAACAGATATACGACTGATAAAGACTACAGATTTGTTTGTTGCTCTGATTGTTAACCATGGACCCCAGGCCTGCAGAGACTTAGGCATGTGCGTAATTTTACACACAAGTAGTCCCAATGTGATTTTGGGTACTGAGGCCATAGTCCACAGTGCATACATACAACTTAGAGCACAGGTGAGAAACCTCAGGCCCAGGGGCCGGATGCGGCCCCCAGCTAGCCTGGATCCAGCCCCCAAGGCTTGGGGCCCCCCCAGCATTGGGAAGCCCGGGCTGGTGCTTCAGCTCCTCTACTTCCCCACTGTGGTGCTGAAGAACAGAAAATCTACTAGGCTGGGCCCCCGTAGGCTCTGGTGTGTGAGGGGACCACGAGGAGTGTCTTTCTCCTTCTGAGTTGGGGGCCACAGTGAAGGGTGGGTTTGTTTTCTTTTTGTGTGCGTGTAGCCCTCGATTGATTTTTCTGTGGGTCAGTGGCCCCCAACTCAAAAAAGTTTCCCCACCCCGACTTAGCGGAATTATTTCTTTGCTTGGGACCCCTCACAAGTTACTGTGTAATCCAAGAATGTCCCAGAGTCCACAAAACCCTAAAGCCCCCATTTTCTGCACTGAAATATATAAAGGGGCCACTTCCACTCCCACTAGTGGCAAAATTCTCAGTAACATCAATGGTAACATGATGGGACCCCAAAGGCCAGTTTCTCAACTTCTGCAATAACTCTAGAGTCCCAAATCTTCTTCCTCTTACACCAGAGGAATTGTAACAACTTTTGACTTCTCCGAGAGACCTTGCACTCGACAGCAGTTACAATACAAGCGTGTTCTAACCAGGCCCTTCTAACAGTTTTATCATCTTCAAGTGGGGCACCAAGTGCAAAAGGCATGATCAAATCCCCCGATCTTTAACCTTTGATGTTGATTAGAATAGGTTGACTTTATATGTGCCTCTAACTGCCTGGGAAGCGTTCAGCCCTCTCCTCCTTTCCTGTGTGTGTGTGTGGGGGGGGGGGGGGGGGAGGAAATCACATTTCTAGAAAAGCTGCATGGATTACTTATAAATGCTTCCCACATTCACTAATGCTCCCGTCTCTTGGGATTTTTTTTAAAATCAGATTTACTGGCTGGAGGTGAAAGATCACAGCCGTCGCTTGCCAACAGCACCTTTCTTTTCGGGTTTGGCTCTTTTGCAAGGAGCTTGCAGAGCCACAATGAAGTTCACCGTTTTCCGTGTAGCTGTTCTGTGCTCTTGGCAACTCCCGTCACCCTCTTCCAAAAGGCAAACACTACTACATCAGTGATGTTACATTCTCCGTTTTCAATGTCAGCAGAGTGGTAAGGCCATCCAAAAGTTGCAAAAGAAACTTGCATGCAGCAATAGTCGCCGGTCCTTCGCATCCCATGAAAAAGCACAGAGTAAAGTGGGGGGAGAGGGGGACCTTTTTTGGGTTGGGGGCCACTGACAGAAAAATCAGTCAGGGGCCGCACACAAGTGAGAAGAAAAAAAACCACCCATATTCTCACATCAGTGACCCCTGACTGAGAAAGAGAAAGATGCTCCCCACATTTGCCTCCCACACCAGAGCCTAGCATGGCCCAGGTTAGTAGATTTTGTGCGCTCCCACCCACTGTTCCCTCTAATAGGTGATTAATCAGCACCGCCCAATCAGTGAGCTCCGTGCATGGAGCCTTGAGCCTCTGACTGAGTGGGGCTGAGTAATGCCCTGTGAAGCTGTGCTGCTGTGCACCTTAGAGGGAACACTGCTCCAGCCCCATGGTGGGGCAGTGGGAGGGCTGGTGAGCCAGGGCAGGTTCCCCAGTGCTGGTGGGGAACCCTTGGGGGACTGGATCCAGGAAAGCTGGGGGCTGCATCTGGCCCCCATGCCTTAGGTTCCCCCAGCCTTGGAGTAAAGGAGCAACACATATCAGGCAATGACATAGCTTATTGCCACAAGTTCCACTGTGTCTATTATCGCAGCATATGCAGTACATATCTTCTCCACGCCGCGAGTTTCCCCACATGAACAAAAATCAGAGTAGAAAGTAACTGTGAAGATTCAGAATAGATTCCAATTAGGCCTGATCTGAAGCCCATTGAAGTCAATCAGAGTCTTTCCATTCGCTTAACTTGGTTTTGGCTCACACTCTAAAAGCAGTAGACGCTAGTCTTTAAAAATGAAACCGTAGTATCTGAACAACTGCAATAGGGTGAAATTGTTATTTCCATTATATATCTGTGAGAACATGATTTAGTCGCAGTACATACCTCTGCTTTTCTAGAATCTATCTGAATAAGAAATTAGTTTTTCAAAATTTGTCTTTAGTTACACGTCCAACCTCTGAGGGGAACCTCTTCATCTAACCTAATTAAAAACTAGGTTGCCAATGTGATTTTCTGTTTGCCACTCTTTTCCCTTCTACTCACAGAAGTGGTGGACAAAAAAGATGCTTAAAAACATCAAACACGGAGTGTGGTGTGAATGGACTGCTGGAAAGCATGATTTAGAGGAAACGGTCACCTTAAAAAAATCTTCAAATGGTTCACGGGTCAAACATAAAAACTTCTTTATGTATAGAGTGAATATAAAGGGGACGTGGTAAATATCTGCCAAGGGTTAATTGCAACCCGGCATGAAAAGCAGTTAACAAGTGAGAGTCAGAACACCCAGGAGGAAAAGAAAAATTTTTCCAGTGCCATGAGAAATAAACAACAAGGGGGAAATATTTCCTTTGGCCACCGTTACCTCCTCTCCAAAAGCTCAGAGGAGCAGTGGGAATGCCAAGGCCTGGTTTGCTCTTGACTCCCTCTGAAACATTTGTCTTCATTACCACTCTTTTTAATCAAGGCTCCTTCGTGAGTGTTTCTGCTCAGTCCCCAAGGGGAAACTCTCGGCTGTGATAAATCAGCAGCCACACCGCAAGTCACTAATCAGCACTCTCGGGGAAAGGAAAACAGCAAAGTGCAGACCACTAAAGGCTGGGAGAAACCTGAAGACGTAGTGGCCTCAAGGAAGAATGCCCTACGCAAGAATAATAAGTCAGTGAACCATCGCTGCCTTCTGGGCTCACAGGACTTGCAGTCTCAGAAAATATTTAAAAGCTCCTCGCACACAAACTGTTCTCACTGTATTAAGAGCACTTTATTGAGAAACGCAATCACCCTGAGCCTGGTTCTGTTAATTCAGTTTACGCTGTATCAGAAGGATGAGCTTCACTGGGGAATTTTACTTCCTACTTCCTGCCTAGAAAGTGCACAGAAAGCAGTCTTTGTAATAGACACCTACTGCTGCAGTGATAAAACAATGATTGGGGTGGGGTGGGACCCTCGGGGTGAAGAGATAGAGAAGTAGATTAAAGAAGTTATCCTACTGTGACATGACACCTCCTTCCCCCTTAGTTATTGCAATGAACTATCTTCAGGAAAAACAATGTTTTTAAATAAGGGCATTTATAACAATTGAAACCTGTTTTAAAACAACCACAACCTTAAAAAGGTAAATATCCATCCTGAGCTTCCTGTTGCCATTGTTCTATTCTTCATCTGCTACCTTTACTAGCACTGCTCCATGTCCCAGCTGCAGAAATAATTAATATTTCAGCATCATCGTGTCTTAAAATTGTACAGATTCCCAAATCTCCTTCAACACTTGCCAAGCACATTGTAGAAAAAGCACACAAATGCACACCCAAAACTTTTCCGCTAGTTCCCAAATAGTTTGGACACCACGACTGCTATGAAATAACTGTGGCTGTAAAACCACATTAAGTATTGGCATGCAAATGAGCATACTAAGCATCCTCATATCCAGCAGTTCAAAACAAAAATCTTGGAGCAAACTTTTCCCAGGCCACATCCACAACCATTCACACATTTTTTCCTTGTTAAGGCTCGTCTCCATGAAACCTTGCCAATGTAGGTAAGGGGGATACGTGGGCAGAAGTGGCCTCAAAGGCTAAAAGAAGAAACTTCTTCATGGTTCTCACTTGCAAAGCGTAAGGAAATCCAAAATTTCCAGTCTATCCTCAGAGTTTGGACTCCAACGCTGAGGGAAAAACAGCCGTAATACACTGTAGAAAAACCACTCAGCATAAGGACATATAAAAATGCCTATTAAGCTACACTGCTTCTAGAAATAAAGGACTATGAAAGCTATAGTAGGTGTTAGGAAAGCAAAGCGAGACACTTGTGAGCTCTTCTCTGTGTCAATATCTAGTTGCCATTGAAGCGCACAGTCATTTCTCTGTTAAATTTTGTATATTTGTGACCGACTACAAATACAGTTTGTATCCAACCTTCTAAAACAAAACAACGAATAAGGCTGCACTGCTTTGCGAGAGAGGCTGGGATGAGAGTGGCCACTGGCTAGAGAGGTTAGATGTCGATTAATTGAAAAATCGTGTAACTATATCAAAATTTAACTGTTACACAGCTATTCAATAGTCCCTGGGGATGAGGCCAGCGCTAGCAGCCAGTGCGCTCCCAGCCCAACTCCTGATACAGAGGCAGCAGCCCAGGACAGCAGCAGCCACTGTCCATGGGGGGCTGAACGCACCACAGACAGGAGCTGCGCCAGCATCCCATTGAGAAGCCTTTGTCCACGGTGAGCCTGGGCCCGCTATGGACAAAGGCTGCTCTGCGGCAGCCTCCCCTGCCCCTCTGCTACTGCCTCTGATAGAGACAGAAGTGTGGGGGAGGGGGATAAGTGGCTCCATGGAGCCAGTGCACTTGGGCACCTGGCTTTTAAGTTGCTTCCCCCCAGCACCGGCTCCTGCCGCCTACCACCTCTGTGGGAGACAGCAAAGGGGGAAAGTGGCTCTGCAGAGAGCTGGCTTAAAAGCTGGCTCCCCGTGAGTATTGGCTGCTGCCGCCGCTCCCCCCCCCCCCTCCACGCATGTGCCTTTGATAGAGAGGCAGCAACATGGGGAGGTAAGCGGCTCCCCGGGAGTCTATGTGCATGGGCAGCCATCTTGAAAGCTGGCTTCCCGTGGGTCCTGGCTCCCATATACCCACTTCACCCTCTGTGCTGCTGCCTCTCTATCAGAGGCAGCAGCACGGAGGTGGGGGAGTGGGGCAAGCGGCTCCGTGGGATCCAGTGCTCATGGGGAGTCAGCTTAAAAGCCTGCTCCCCACTGGCACCAGCTTCCAGCCCCTCACCTTGCTGCCTCTGATACAGAGGCAGCAAGGGGGGAGTGCACGTAATCGATAGTATTAACCTATAAGCCTAGGTTTATCAGTTAATCGTTTAGTTGACTATACGGTAACATTCCACCATGGACACATTGTCAAGTGAACCTCATCAGAGTCCAAGAATGGCATGACCAATATTCCCTTCTTCAATCCCCCAGGCCAGACTGTTCGTGAAGTGATGCTGACTGCAGTACTGCAATGTAGAGAACTTCTGACTAGAGGGAAGCCGGAGTGCTGATGGCCAAATGGGGTGAAAGGAAACAGATAGTACCCCCTCTCACAATTCATAATGAGCTCTTCCAGAATTTTAGCTTAGCACCAAGAAGCACACACTACATTTTTGGGGGGGGAAGGGAAGAGGGAATTAAGGGAAGAAACATGAAGTCACTTACGACTTTACATTAATCAAAATAAAAGTAAACATTCTGGAAAGTATGCTCATTAATACTTTATGTATTTGAATTTAAAAACAACCTTAGAAGTGTAGTCACTAATTACAGATGGATAAAAACGAACACATAACGTGCAATCCATGCAGATCATTACAGTCTGCTTGCAAGCCAAATCTTTCGAGTGCTACAAATAGGTGATTTATCACAGATGAGAATTAGCTACAGGAATTGTACTAGAGACGCTGTTAAATCGGAGAATGGAATGCAACAAAAATTTCTCTACATCAATCATAATCTCTCACTTCAAAGAATTCAATATTTTTCAGGGTTCCTTTCTGAAAGATGGAAATTGTTGTTAAAATTGTCTGGTCCCATTGGCCTTAAATGATCCTTTAATTTCCTTTCTTATTTCTAAGCCCTCAGGTGGCTAGTCCAATGCTATCTGGCCTTGGTTGCATGTAAAGTTCACAGCTTCTTGCCTGATCTCATGATCCTCTATCAAAACAACACTTTCAGAAGCGCTTCCTGTCTAGCTCTGCCTTGCGTGAGTTGCTCCTTGGCTGAACCAGCTGCCAGACTAAATCCCTTCGTGGAAAGATGCAGAAAACTCAACACAGCCCCATCCCCCTCCACCTTGGGCCTGACATCCGGAACTGACTTAGGAAGTATTGTAATGGT